>CM060988.1:179628064-184428064 GCA_030765065.1 Deroplatys truncata | reverse complement strand
AAGTCTTGTCGATTTTCATTGTTTCTTCGCGATATGATGGAAACAGTGTGGAATTTTAATGCCAGCATATAGCGTCCAGTTGTTAAACATTTGACTATCGCTGTTCTCTTTGTATCTATAACGAAATGTGTAGTGCGGCTATTTCTGGAAAGATTTTTCTCGATTAAAGTGCAGTGGATAGGGAAAAAACGTTTGTAAGAATGTGTATACCCACTAATAAACGATAGTTTTTTTTAAGGTGGTTTTGATGACCTTTGCTAACGTGGCTAAGAGTTAAATTTTCGGGGCTGATTCGATTGCTTTTCGCTCATATGTAATAGCCGCACCTTGTAGGAAATAGACACGGGGAAGTCGTACACTATGCGCGCATTTACTAAGTGCATGGTCATCGCTTTCCTTTCTAGTGGACAGTGCTAAAAATATTCCGAAAAGCATTGTGCAAAGGAAGTTCCTGTACCTGACAGAAGGAAATGTCAGCGCCGTCCGTAGTTTTCGTGCTAATCTCAAGGCCCAAAATTAATGGCTCTGCAGATCCCGCGATGCAGAGAACCTCGCCGCATTTCTAAATCCAAAAATATAACTGAAAATAGAGGAAAAGCAAATCTGCTAATGGATGTACAAAAATAAACTAGTGTTTGAATACCTAAAACATAAAGATTACCCTTTTTATTTTCCTGCCACCTACGTACAGTTAGTAGAGGAAGTGGTGTATTCTACCCAAAGATTAGATTACACTGGAAATAAATATTTTGAAGCCTCCTGAATATTTTTAGAAAAAAGTGTGTGAGAGAACTTGTAATCCCAAACGAAATGTCAGATGCAAAACTTGGTATTGTTTACTATCTTCCAAGGATGCGGCACGAAGATTTTCAAGAAAATCTCCCCATCAAAAACTACCCTTTTTTGGAAAATGCTGCTTTTTTATTTTCTCAAAAAAAGGTTCAAGATTTTAATTACAATAGCATGTGTTTGAGATAATTCGTGACTATAAAATGAATAGCTTGGATTTGTTGTGAGCTTCTGAAGACCTCTTGATAATGAATCAAGTTTGTATAATTGTATTACTTGCAAACTCTTATTAGACAGACAAAACCTTAATACATAAAAAATCTGATGTGTTACACTCACATGACTTTCTCTACTCTTGTACAAACTATTTTTACAAACGCTTATTCTCCATGTGTTTCATGTTAATCGAGATGTTAATCTTATTGCTAATTTTCTTGTAGATGCAAGGGGAATTGGTAGGCTTTAAGCGATTGTCAAATGTTTTAAGAGCTGGTTGCTATGTGGAGCATTCCATTCTCTTCGCATGTCTAGGACATAAAAAAAATGAAAAACGAATTCCCATTTGAGAAAAAGTATGAGTCTTGGAAAATTTAAGGGAATAACAAGCAATATCTCGAAAATGGTTCACTCAATAAAAAAAAGTATATGACATAAATTGTGTATTTTAGCGCGATCTACATTTTTTGTGTAGTAAAAGTTTGTCTATCTCTTATGGTTTATCAGTTATGCAAAAGTCGTTCACAATGAAGAATACTTTTGGAGACATTCCCAGAAAATTCAAGATATACATTTTATTTGTCATGAAAGTATCTTAAATATATGATATTTTAATCAAAATCGTCAGAGCCATTTCTGAGAAAATTAAAATTTTGAAAAATGTTCCATGTAAAGGGTAATCTTTGGTGGGGGGATTTTCTTGAAAACCTTCGTGTCGCATCTCTGGCAGATACTGAACCTAAATACCAAGTTTGGTGTTTATCCGACTGTTCGTTTCTGAGTTATGCTGTTCATAAACACACACACACGGACACGTTTCCAAAAATGTTTTTTTTATGGATTCAGGGGGCCTCAAAACATATATTTCCGGTGAAATCTCGGATTCGAATTTTTGGGTGGAATACAATACTTCCTTTAGTTACTATACGTAGTAGAGAAAGTAAAAATGCAGTTCTCGTTAAAACACACAATGTGTCTTTTGAGGGGGGGGCATAAACCATTTTGGATTACTATTCACACATTTAAATTCGTTTTCATCTTCTCTGTATGTTCCATTCGAAATTTCAAAACAGTTTAATTCACAGAACCGTGTGAATTTCTCACGACCTCTTATTTGTAACCTCATCTTTGCTGTCAAGCTAGTATATTATAGTGACCGTTTTTAAACATCTGACAATCGCTTCGTCTTCTATATACCTACCTCTTGTACATATAATGAAATGTATAAGGGAACTTATTCCTATAAACGTTTATCACAAGCGTATAGAGGAATAGTTAGATGCTTGTTTCTCGTTTATTGGAGATACTTGCATCGTTAAACCGCTGCTGAATCTGTTTGTTAAAGCTGCAGTATGTTCTTTGTCGAGTAGGGAGATCGAACGAGCGGAAAGCCCAATGAGCATTCTCCGTGTGCTCGGCTCCAGAAGTCGCTGCATGTTGACAGAGCTCTCATAGGTTACGCCTAGCACATAAGAGGATTTAATTCGGATAGATGAGTCATTTATTCGTTGAGTCAGTCCTACACAGGGGCCGTATAAAAATACCTCCCGTCATATGGTTTCTTTCAACAGACGCCTTGAAAATGTAACGAGTTGACGTGCCTTTTCGTCAGCACACTTGTTTCGAATTCATCTACTGCTCTGTGTGTCTTCTTCGTCCAAAACACGGTTTAACCCAGACGACCTGTTCCGAGGCTAATCTTCAAATCGATCCCTCGATCTTCTTCGGAATCGTCCAATTCTCGTTACCAAATGGTCTATGAAGTCTTGAAGGAGCCATTCTTAATACACGCTGTTTGCAGTTTTTCTGCTATTTTTTTGTATTATTATTTCCTTGACGATATTTAATTCTACACTATATTCACTCTTAGGTTGATCCGCGGCAAAACAAACCCACGTGGTCAGTGCACCGTGGTGCAACAAGGTAGCAATGCGCCCAGGAAAGTAGTCCCATGCTAATCTCTGAATTTTAGAATGAATTTATCCTTAAATAGTATAATATTCTATACAAATACCTAACGTTATATTTAACATTGATTTATACCGTAAAACAGAGCCACAAGTCCCATGATGCAATTCGTATGAGTCGCCTGACATCCGGGTAGGCGTAGAATATTGTTTACAGCCAGAAACCAGCAGTTGTGTTCAGTATTATGCAGGACGGTGAATTTGCTCTTGTGTTTTCGTCGAATTACGTAAAGCATTAGCCGCGCAAACCATTGACTAGTGGTGAAAAAACAATATTGTTGAATGTTTATTATAAGTTATGTGAGAAATATCCAACACTTTCCGCGAAAGAAATGGCGAAGTTAACTTCTGAGTTCACCGGTGTTTCGAGTACAAGTATAAACAGTGCTTGTGCAGAAAAATCTGAAACGAGAAAAGTGGTTACGCCCGAAATAAAACTATCAATCTTATCACCCTTAACAGAATATGCTAGTCGCCGTTTCAGTTGTCGAAATAAGGACTCTGTTCTTTTTTGCACTACGTGCCGCTTGTACTCTCCACATGGTCTGAAAGTGTGACAGTATTTCTAGTGCGAATGGCGGAAGGATACATTATACTGGTGCGCTGGTCACCTGGGGTTTATTTTGATGCGGATCAACCTAAGAGTGAATACAGAGTAGTAGCTATGTAGTCCTCCGTGGTGTAGTGGTTACCATGCTAGCCTATAGTTCCCGAGGTCGCGGGTTCAAACCCGACGGAGAGCGATGGATGTTTTTCGGACGTAAAAATCCTTAGCATAGCTTCCTTTGGAAGGGAAGTAAAGCCGGTGGTCCTGTGCCGTATATTTACGGCCCGTAAAAGAACCTCAAGCGTGATAAAGTCCTCTGAGCAAAATTACCAGTCTTTCACGCCCAACATCGAATGGGACGCTAAGGACCACAACAGTTAAAGAGCGTCCATAAATAAAACTCAATTCAATTCTAGTAGCTATTCTGTATTATCCACATTTCTTTGTCTGTTTTTGTCACTCCTACTTCAGTCCATTAAAACTTTCATCTGTGCCGCTTCCAACCTGGATTTTTCTCTCTTCTTTAATACCCATGTTTGACTAGCATATTTTAACGTTGGTTTTGATAATACATTGTACAATCTTAATTTGACATCTCTCATGTTCTCCCAAAACGTCTTTTAATGCATCCATTAATTTTATTAAATATTGCATTTTTTTATTTTATTTTATTTTTTTTTTTTTACTTTCTCTACCACGTACATAGTAGAGAAGATATTGCATTCTACCCAAAAATTCCATACCGAGATTTCACCGGAAATGCGTGTTTTGAGGCACCCTGAATTAAAAAAATTAAGGTGGTGTGTGTGTTTGTAAACAGCATAACTAAAAAAATAAAGTCTGTTAAATACCAAACTTGGGCGTTTAAGTTCGTCCTCTAAGGATGCGACACGAAGATTTTTAAGAAAATCTCTCCACCCCAAACTCTCCTTTATGTGGAAAAATGTTCGTTTTTACGAAATGGACTGTCCATCCATTCAAAGCCAAACGTCCGATTTTGAATCCCAGCGACTGCAGTCGAATATGCCTCTGGTAAAGGACGTGAAGGACCCAAGTAAAATAACCGATGTAATCGTACGCTTGGATTATATTTGACTGCGGTTGCATGGATTTTGTTGATTATTAAAAAAACACCTTTGTAACGAATATGATACATCGGGCTATAAAGGGTTAATTTCAGCGTCCCCCAAGGATACGACACCCTGACATTTTGATTCAAATGTCAGATGTTTAAATATTTTGTAGATCTCTTTAAATTACAATTGGTCAAAAATGTCTGGCGGCGTTCAACCATTTCCGAGATATTCTTTGTTATAGGTTTGAATTATCAAATACTTTTTACTTCAACTGTAAAATCGGTGTTTGTTTCTCTCTCTCTCTCTCGTGGTAAAAAATAACGGGATATCAAAGTCATCCATAGCGATCCGTTCTTAAAAGATTTGACTATCATTTATAGCCTACTGTATTCCCCTTGTTCCTGCAAGGAAGTAATAAAAACACTTCTGCCAATGTTTGTTTCGATTAACATGAGATAGAAGAATAAGCGTTTATTAGCATGATTAGAGAAAGTCATTTGAATGTAACAGATTTCTTTCTTTCTTGCTGCGCTTACCGCAGTTCTATATATTTTACTGCAGCAGGCTTGCGTGACGAAGGAATACACAGAAAGCGCTTACGTGAAAAAGCATTATTCAGCATAAAATTATGAATCGATACATTTCATTCTCTCTTTCTAAAGCTTGACGATAAACAGTTTCATTTTTTATTGGCGAAAGTGGGACCAAGTATCGGATTAAGTCGGTTATGTAGGTCAGTGTTTAAAACTTTGTTGTAAGATGATTAAAGTATGATCCCCGTTGATTGGATTTGGCCGTCAAAGGAGTTAGCACGCCGTGAGAAGCCGACTCAGATGAAGGGACTTGTGCGAACAGAGAAACACGGTGGATTCTTTTATCGAAGTAGGAAAAGGTGTTCGGCTAAGAGGAAGGACGGACGGAAAGGGTGAGGCTTGTGGGTCGTTGGGACGCTGAGATAGATCGATATGCGGCCAGCGAGCTCAGCCCAGCGACTTGGTTACTAGGTGAACAATTGCTGCTTCACTAGAAATGTCACGGACACACTGGCATTTTACTGTCCGTCAACCTTTGTCTTAGATTATGGACCCAAAACCCCGACACTTTGGCATCGAAATCTTTTGGACAGATGCTAAGAGGAGGGTATCCAGGGTCCCAAATAGGCGTGTTCTCTCAAGAGATCCTCTGTTGTTTTTCAAGAACCTTGGACTCGTCAGAGGAATCACGATTACCATCTGTAAAATTTAAAGAATCCAGTTTCAGGTCAAATCAATGAAACTTTAATACAGTAATTAGGTCTAAATATATATTATGTAGATCAAAATATATTTTAAAATTATTTCGAGATAATTAAATTCTAAATACTATATTAATAAATTGTAGAAATTAATTTTTAATTATCCTTCTAGTTCGCCAGAAAATAAATGTTAAATACAGACATCGATCTTTCTGCTTAAAATTTTACACAATGTGGATACAATTTTTAATTACGTTACGACTAGACATGTTAACAAAACTTCAACTCTTAATTTTTACTTTCTCTACTACTTGCATATGGTAAGTAGAAAAGGAATTGCATTCCATTCAAACATTCGATGTCGAAAATTTACCGGAAATTCACCTTTTGAGACTCCCTGGGAAAAAAAATGTTTAGAAGGTTCGTATGTGTGAACAGCATAACTTAAAAACGAAAAGTCAGTTAATTATCAAACTTGGTATTTAAGTTCAGCATTTTTAAACGCTGCGACACAAAGATTTTTAGAAAAATATCCCAACCCAAACTACCCTTTACAAGAAAATTCTTATTTTGTGACAATGCCTCTTAAAATACCACGAGTTTAATATATTTACATGAAAAATGAAATAGCTTTAAATCTTCATTCTGAATGACTTCTAATTATTAGTAAGCCTTAAGAGATAGACGAAATCTTACTGCACAAGCGATGTAGAGCTCGTAAAAGCTCACAATTAATGACAAATGTTTTTGTGGAATTAACCATTTTCAAGTTATTCCTTGTTATTGGTTTCAGTTTTCAAGTATTATACTTTTCTCAAATTGGAAGTCACGTTCCTATTTAATGGTTGCTTGTAGTAGGGGGTGGCTATTGCCAGGGAAGCAAGTATAATTACTGTTATGAATTTAATTAGTCGGTCTGTGTGGCGCTGAAATTCTGATCCCAAGGTCGCGGCTTCAAACCCGGCTCAGACCGATGGTTTTTAAGCGTGCGGTGATATGATCCTAGCCATTGACATCATTATATCGCAAAAAAAAATAATCATGTCCTAAACTAGGAATGAGACTGGTCAGTTTTCCCTTTTGCGCGTTAACGAGTGCTTACGGTCAGGTTCTCGTAAGGCTGTGAACTCCTCTTCGTTCGCTATGAATTTTGTAAAATCTGACAACTCAAAAGAGTTAGTGCTACGGTTTTGTAAGACCGGCTTCAAAACAGTTTATAACCTTCTGTACAGTAGTTTTAATAAATCTCAGTTTTATGTCCTTTGCTAAACATTTTAGTCAAATTATAGACATTTTTAGGTTACCAAAATCCGGGCCCTGGTGATGAGCATTGTGCGACCCCAACTGGCAGCCTTAGAATTTCTAGTTTCAAAGGCTGTCATTAAATGATATCATGGTTTTGATAGAAAAGGAGGAGGCACGTTTAAAAGTTTTTTTAAACGGTTCAAGAAAAGCAATGCAGATATACATAAAATGTTTTATATAACAATTCAAATGAGAATATTTGTCTACGGTATACATATACTCTTGGCAACCATGTAAAGGGACCCGGAATCGATGCCCGGTCGAGCGGAATCTTCACTCCTGCGTTCAGGACGTCACTTCGTTTCCATATTGTTAAAGACAATGGCAAACATTTCGGTATCACCCCTGGATATCCTTGGGCGAGTCATGATTGCCACCCATGGCCTAGCCTAAGGATATCGGGCCTGCCTTCGGACAAAACACCGATCATGCTTAAAACAGACACGTCTGCCTTTATGTAACGGTACACTGAGCGTCGCTTTTCTGCACCCATTGCTCTTAAACATTGATCCTGGCCCAAGACAATTACATTTAATTGTATTAAATGTGACAGCCTCTGATCAAAAGTTTATGACGTATGCCCTCTTACCCGTACGCCTTAGATTGGTGTATTCCATTTAAATGATTCAGTTTATATAGAAAAATAAAGTAATGCATATGTCAAATTTGACCAAAATAATGAAAAAGCATATCACTCTAAATTACTTTGGATGATAAATTTTACAATACTACACAACACTTTACATTTAAGTTATTGCTGCCCCATTCAGTAGACCTCTACAGTGGACAGACTCAGTTCGAATAAACGCATGCACTTTGTGCCAGTTCTTTTCTTCCGCCCATTACGATATTGAAAAGGTACCTCCGATTATAGTACACGTGGTTTTAGATTCATTAACTTCATAAAAAGAAACTTTAGTCCATAAAATGCATCAAGAGTATTTTCTAATTAGCCTAACAGACATCAATAAAAATTATAAAAATAACCGTAAGAGTTAGAAGCTTGAAACTCGGCTAAAATTGTAGTGTTATTGTGTTTAGGAAGTGGTAAAAGTTTCATTCACATGCGATGTATATTTTAGATTTTTCAAACTTCATAGAAGCATCGCATTAAGATAAAAGAGAGAAAAGTTGAAAAACATCTGAGATAGTATCAACTGTACGTATACTGTTTACTGCGTCTTAGTGAACTACTGTGCTAGCGAACGGAAGGTCGTTTGGAAGAATGCTATATCGGCTCCTTTAGTCGAGCGGGGAATCAACTTCCGAGATAACAATTGTATCCTAGAGACTTAATGGCATTTGTCCTACTTGGATGTTGCAGTGGCGGCTGGTTGTGGTTCTTCTCGGCTGCTTAACACTTTCCAGTCATGGTCAATCATTTTTACTGCAGTCGTTTGCGATTGATGAGCGCAAGGACTTGCACTGTCAAAATATGACCATAAAGCAATTAAACGCTTAGGCTTAGACGAATAATTATTTTAAAAATAATTGAAACATAATGTTACACAAAATATGGACAAGTATTTTGGAACGTGGTCAGTTCTCATATTATAGCTGCTAAAACTGACAAATCATACGACGCGGAATCGTATGCTAGGCTCTTGCCACTGATAGCACCCATGCGGGATGGGCTAACCGCCTAAAGATCAACTGACAGGTGTTCCTCTCTTGCAGTCCCACGATGTCCTCGAACATTCACGCAGCGTTGCCAATTAGCTTTTAAACTAATGTCTAATAGTAAAATGTGGTATTGTTGCGTCGCTGTATATAATGTTGATATTATATCCATATTTTGAAATTTAGGACTGTCATGCTAATTAAAAAAGCATAACCTTTCCGGTATAGGTTTAACCCTATGTAGAGGATCAACGTTCTACTTTATAAACTCCAAGGCAACGACGAATGCATGTTTGGACTGTGTATATGTTTTGGGTGAAACACCAGTGCAACCTTCTGCATTGGATAGCTGGAAGGGTCTTAGTTTCGAAGTTCAGTGATATATATATATATATATATATATATATATATATACTAAAATATCGAGATTTTTCTTGGAAAATTGAGGATTTTTGAAAGCTTACCAGCGAGATTCTAATAGGATGCTCTGCGCCAGACATGAACTGTGCGGGGAAGGAACGGCGGCAGATTGATCAGCCGGTTAGCCGGGACCGCATGAATGTTAGCAGCAGCAGGAGACTGGCATTGCCTAGAGCTATTTTATGAAACAATATCACACTTTCTGTTTTAACTTTTCATCTTTAACATAATTGTGGAACTTTGAACATACATTCCATAACATTTTTGTCTCCAGTTTTGCATAGAATACGATTCTTGAAGAGTTGGTGGTCGAATTCGTGGACACCCTATGTAAACGAATAATACTTTAATTTCTTTCTACGTCATTGCAAAGTAAGGCAGTTATTAATCGATTATATATCCTTAATAATTAAACTTAGGTTTGTATAGAGCGCATGCAGGCTAGTAATTACAATCTTCCGTTAGCGAATGCATCCTGTGGCCCGCACGGTCTCTGCAAGTTATGTCGTGACTCCCTTCACCAGCATCTCCAATGCCCAGTTTGCGGTTAGAAACCACAAAAAGTAACCTATCTCTAGGAAGGTTCTCAAAATGTTGACCTTTGCTTGCAGGCACGTGCCAGTCCTTCATAGCTTGGCTTCGATTCCAAAAGCGACCTCGAAAAACGAACGTTACTCACAGGAAGCGGACATTTTCTAACAATTCTCCATTTATATTAGGCAAATACTCCGAAAATAAAAATGACTTCTAAATCAAACCTCATTCTTTACACACATGATATTGAGGCACTACCTCTTCATTCGAGCCAGACCTGGCTAATACCTAGTACCTACCGCTGATAGGGGTAAACAAGTGGTGGGAAACGGTGGCTCGCTTGGCTGTAGTGTAAACTTCCCAGCGCCCGTCGCTTTCCTAATGGAACACCATATAATAGTGTTTTAGCTGGAAGTATAAATAAACGATCTTTCAACAAGAGTGTCCTATCTTAAACATGTGATAGCTGGCGTTGTTATTGAGTTAAGGCAGTCATTTTTTTCATGTGGTTACAGTTGTTATTGACAAATAGCCATGGAACGTTACGGTATTCAGCAACGCGTAGAAATTGTGAAAATTTATTATCAAAATGGATCATCTGTTCGCCAAACCTTCCGTGTATTGCGTGAGGTTTACGGTGTGCATAATCGTCCCTGCGAGAGAACGATTCGGCGTTTGATCGATAAATTTGAAAGAAGTGGTTCTGTCAACGACCAAAGAACGCCTGTACGTGATGGACGTAAGCGCTCCAACGAAAACATAGGCGCCGCTCGTGAGCGTACGCGAGAACGGAAACAAATCAATTGCTCGTCGAGCGCAAGAATTGGGGCTTTCGCCGACCACAACTTGGCGAATTCTGCATCTGGACTTGAGGTTTCACGCTTACAAAATGGTGTTAACTCTAGAACTAAAGCCCAACGACCATAGCTTGCGCCGTGTATTCGCTGACTGGGCTATGGAGCAATTGGAAGCTGACCCGGATTTTTGTTGAAAAATCATCTTCAGCGACGAAGCCCACTTTTGGATGGATGGTTGTGTTAACAAACAAAATTGCCGCTATTGGAGCAATCACAATATAATGCAGATTCAAGAACGACCACTTCATCCCCAAAAGGTTATTGTGTGGTGTGGATTTTGGTATGGTGCAATCATTGGTCCATATTTTTTCCAAGATGAAGATGTAGAAGCTCTGTCAATGGAGAAAGATTCCGGGCTCTTATAAGGGACTAATTTTGGCCTCAATTGGATGATATGGATCTCAGAAGCATCTGATTCCAGCAAGATGGCGTCACATGTCATACTGCTCTCGAAACAATCTATGTTTTGAAGGAGAAGTTCAGAGGTTTCATCATTTCCCGTGGTGGTGATGTTAATTGGCCCCCGAGGTCATGTGATTTAACGCCGTTGGATTGCTTCTTGTGGGGTTATGTTAAATCTCGAGGTTATGTCAACAAGCCAGAAACAGTAAATGATCTTATGAACAACATCACGCGTGTTATTCTGAAGTTGGACCTAATTTACGTTCTTCTGTCATTGAAAATTGAGTCAACCGTATACGTGCAACCCAACGAAGTTGCGGCGGTCGCTTAATTCATGTTCTCTTCCACACGTAATGACATTAATTATGTTCCAAAATAAAAATGAAATAAAACACGTTCTATCATTTATAGAACGTGTTTTATTTAAGTTCAAAGATAGGACAGTCCTGTTGAAAGACCCTTAATAACCCGTCCTTTTCATGCGTAGTTTGTCGTTGTCTAGGTTTGATAATAACTGCTTCTGTGTCATCAAAATATTGTCAGATTTAGGGAGTAGTGAACGAAATACATATTTTGTGTAATTTTTACTTTCTCTACTACGTACACAGTAGGTAGAGAAGGTATTTCATTCCACCCTAAAATTCCATATTGAGATTTCACCGGAAATGCATATTTTAAGGCTCCCTGAATCCCCAAAAAGCCTTTTTAGACGCGCGCTCGTGCATGTGTGTGTGAACAGCATAACTCTAAAGAAAAGTTGGATAAATACCAAACGTGGTATTTAAATTCAGTATCTTCCAAAGATGCTACATGCAGGTTTTCAAAAATACCCCCCACATCAACTACACTTTAGATGGAGGATTTTTTTCGAATTTTTTTATTTTCTGAAAATTGGCTAACGCTTTTGATTCAAATAGTATATTAAAGATATTTACATGACAAAATGTATATCTTGAATTTTCTGGGAACAGTCTGTGAAGTCCTCTTCATTCGGAAGGAATTTTTGTGTAATCTCTTTTAACTGGTAAGGTTAAGTGATAGACGAACGCGTACTAGACAAAAATTGTAGATCTCTTTAAAATATGTAGTATATGTTAAATAACTTTCTTGTGGCATAAGCCATTTTCGAGATATCCGTTATTAATAGTTCGAATTGTTCAATATTTTGTCATTCTTTTCTAGTCATGCCGATTTTCAATTGTTTCTCGCGATGTCATAGAAACAGTGTGGAATTTTAAGACCAGCATATAGCGTCCAGTTGTTAAACATTTGACTATCGCTGTTTTCTTTGTGTCTATAACGAAATGTGTAATGTAGCTATTTCTAACATGATAAACACTTAAAGAGGAAAGTAAATTACTCACGCATATTAAGCAAGAAGATGCTGGAACTGTCTCCCTTCGTTGTTCAAGCATTTCTGACACCCGCTTAGGAAATTGCTCATTACACTCTGCAGTTCCCTCTGAGGAATGGCAGAAATTCCTTAACGAATGTTAATTTTAAGTTCATCTAAAATGTGTGGATATATTTTGGGCAATTTCTCTTTTAATGCCCCAAGAGTTAAAAATTGGGGGAACGAGAGGGTCATATGTTGTTAGTGAAACACGTCTTGAATTTCCTGTAATGAGAAGTTGGCTGTATGTACTACTTGTGCAAGATTTCAACTTGCACTGAAACCTCGTGCAGCGGAGGAGAAATATACGAGGGTGTCCCTGAAGTACCCGACCTAACTCTACATAGTCTCCTTTTAGCTCGATACACTTTTCCCAAAGATGTTCAATAGCGATACCCCGTTTATAGTGAGAACCGTCGAGTTCTGCAAAATAGCCATCAATTGCAAACTCCACGTCTTCATCGTTGGCAAAATTTTTACCTCCAAGCCATTTCTTCAACTTTGTAAACAGAAACTAATCAGAGGGGGCTAAGTCTGGCAAATAGAGTGCATGAGGTAGCAAATCGAACTTTAACTCATTGATTTTGCCCACGGCGATAATGAATGTGTGAACTGGTGCATTGTCTTGATGAAACAGAGCTTTCTTTTCGCTAAATGCACCCGTTTATGCTTGATTTCGTCATTCAAACGCTGCAATAAGTTTGCATAATACTCGCCATTGATTGCTTTTCCTTTTTGGAGATAATCAATGAAAATTATCCCTCGCGTATCCCAAAAAAACAGACGCCATGCCTTGCCTGCACATGGAACTTGTCTTTGCCTTCTTTGGAGCCGATTCTCCCCTTTCAATTCACTGTTTTGACTGTTCCTTCGTCTCACGTGTGAAGTGATGGACCCGTGTTTCATCCATGGTTATGAATCGACGCAAAAACTCGATTTAATTGCAGCGAAACATCGCCAAATACTCGACTGAAACATGCTCACGACGCTGCTCTTGTTCCATTGTGAGTAAACGCGGCACCCATCTTGCGCACAGCTTTCTCATGTCTAAATTGTCAGTTAGTGTGCGAGGTACAGCACTTTTTGGAATGCCTACGATGTCTGCGAGCTCGCGCACTTTCACTCGACGTCATCCAATACCATTTTGTGGATTTTATTCACAATTTCTGGCGTGATCATCTCATTTGGTCGACCACTGCGATGTTTGCCTTGGCAGCTCGTAGGCTTCGCTTAAACTCTGCCACCCAATATTTTACTGTTGTAAACGAAGGAGCAGACTCCCCCAGAGTAGAATCTAGCTCAGCTTTAATATTAGTTGGACTAAGACCTTTCAAATGAAAGTATTGTATCACATAACGATGAACAATGTTATTCATGTTTACAAATTCGCGGAGAGAGTTCACTATTGATGGCTGCCAAACAATTACTAAACAACGTAGCATCGTCAAACTTAAGCTTTATAAGATTGGTACTTTCTACCAGTCATTTGTTTGAAACGGCAACCGCTATATATGCGTCAGTCGGGTACTTGTGGAACTGCCCTCGTACTCCCTGCCTCCGGCGACATAGTGGCCAGCACTGTCGGCCGGTCCCGCGGTTGCGTCAAGCATTGCTCATCCAGTATAGTAGAGCTACTGTAAAGGTTAACATATGGCTTGCCATCGCCTCTCGGAGGCCTCTCATAAATTTGTTAACTTCACGCGGAGTGAAACTATTTCTTTGGTTTGATTGGCTGAAGGGACACGCTCATTGGTGCATTGTGAAACATCAGTGATCCATTGTTTACTCCCGGAATTAGCTGATGTGCGAATGAGCGTGCCACATCACCCAGTGAAAGTAAAGATTCACTCCACGTGGAGTTAAAATACCTGAGAGGCTTCCGAGAAGCAAAATCAAGCCGCATGTTAACCTTTAGAGGAGCAGAATAATACCAAAATGTGAAATATATTAAACGCCAGTTTGCTGGAACTGATTTGTTATTGAATATTTCTTAATTAGATACGAGGTGTGTTACAGAATTGCTAACATACTCCCAGGACTTTGTACGCCCGCGCGTGAATAAAGGATTTCCCCATGACTCACCGTAAGCCATAAAGTAGTCAAGCGTGGCCTTAGCAGCACAAACATCACGCAAATGGAACACATCGCTCCAAAAATTGACAGCGAGTATAAAATCTCAAGTGGATGTGATGGACTGGCGAGGATTAGAGGGATTTCGAGCGTTCCTCAAATCCACCGCTGCAACTCGCCATGAATGTGAAAAACCAGCCTGATAGAGGGATGGAACGCTCGTGAATGCACAAACTTGGTTTATTTTTGGAACCGTTGCATGCTGAACGTCTGCGGGTGAAGGAATTGTCAACCTAACTGTGTGCAGGTCGAGAGTTAAGGGGGTCGCTATATGCTTATCTCTTACGGTTTACCAGTTATGCAAAATTCATTCGGATTGAAGAGCACTTTTGGGGACATTCCTAGAAAATTCAAGATATAATTTGCATTTGCCATAAAATATCTTAAACATATGGTATTTTAATCAAAATTGTTCCAGCCATTTTTGAGAAAATCACAATTTTCAAAAAAATGTTCCATGTAAAGAGTAGTCTGGGATGGATTTTCTTGGAAATCTTCGTGTCGCATCTTTGAAAGATACTGAACCTAAATACCAAGTTTTGTATTTATCCGACTTTCGTTTTTGAGTTATGCTGTTCACAGACACGAACCTTTTTCTAAAAATGCTTTCTTTTTGGATTCAGGTGTCTCAAAACATGTATTTCCGGTAAAATCTCGATATCGAATTTTTTGATGGAATGCAATACTTCCCTACTTCCTATACGTAGTAGAGAAAGTAAAAAACGAATAGCGACTTACCACTTGCTCCTACCCTCATACTAATAATATCCGTCATTCAGAATGAAGCGTACAAGTATTTGAAAATTCACACAACAAAGAATATATTGGAAATAGTTAACTCCACGAACGAATTATTTGACATAAATTGTGTGTGTTAAGGAGGTTTTCGTGCAGTGAACTTTGGTCCATTTTTTACAATTTACCAGTTATTATGCAAAAGCCATCCAAAATGAAGATGACTTCACAGGCTATTCGCAGAGAAGTCGATAGATGTATATTTTATTTTTCGTGTAAATATGTTTTAATATTTTAATCAAAATCATTCGAACCATTTTTGAGAAAATCAATGCTTGCCATTTAAAGTTACTTTATTACTAAGTATGTATTGATTTTTTTTCAGAAAAAAACTATAACTTATATCACTCCACTTTTAAACAAAATGTACGGAAGAAGGTTTACTCAGAGGTCTCTTTATAAAGCTCTTTTACGTGCCGTAATTCTACGACACGGGATCACCGGCTATACTTCCCTTCCAAAGGAAGCTGTGCTGAGGATTTTTACGCCCGAAAAGAATCCATTGCCCTCGTCGGGTTTGAACCCGCGACCTCGACAAGATCGTTTATCCTTAGTCGCTGTCATGTTTGCAATATTGCTGTGTTTTCTTTTGGAAGCCCTTGCGTGCGTTGCAGTATACCTATGTAATATTTAGAATTCTTTAAGACTTATCTTCCGTCTTCCTTCCAATCACTCTGATCATGAGCTCCGAAGTGAGGATATGTATTTTCCATGCACAGTGTGCGGTTTGTACGGAAAGAAAACAAATCTTCGTCTAATACTGTGTACGTACGCTGCTTCTGCATAATACTTCATATTCCTATCGTGATACAACCCTATAATCCAACCTGATACAGAGTAACAGTTACGTCCTTGTAATAGATACATTAGCAGTTACTCCTAACGGTAACAAGTAACTAAAGTAGTGTGTTTTTGCAGTAGCATGTTGTCTGGTAAGGCACCGGGTGGTTACAATTAAAGTGCCGGTGTTCATTGTGGCACAACACAGGCTGTAATAGTCTGAAATTTCGATTATTATTATTATATTTATACGTACTATATTTTATTTATATATAATTTTGCCATTTATTTTGTTTGTGTTGAAAACAACTTCAAGCATGCCCAAATAATTGTCTGACGTTGAACGATTTCCCATTATCAGGTAGCACATTCTGGTATGAAGAAAAACTTCTCTCCACAGAACATGACGTCATTGGAATATAGATCATAAATGCTAAAACTACAAGTTCTAGGGTTAATTTGCTGCATATTCTTCTCTCTGCAGTATTGAACAAATCAACTTCATGTCTTCAAAGCTAGGGTTGCACTTAATAATTCTCTTCAGTGTCGAATAACATGCAACTCTATTGGTCTGTTGCCCTCCGTGGTGTAGTGGTTACAATGCTAGCCTCCAGTTGCTGAGGTCGCGGGTTTAAACCCGGCGGAGAGCGATGGATTTTTTTCGGGCTTAAAAATCTCAAGTATGGCTTCCTTCGGAAGGGAAGTGAAGCCGGTGGTCCCTTGTAGATTTACGGCACGTAAAAGAACCTCAAGCCTGATAAAGAGGCCTCTGAGCAAAATTACCGGTCTTTCACGCCCAATAAGAATGGGACGCTAAGGACCACAGCAGCGTCCATAAATAGAACTCAATTTAATTTAATTTTATTCTACTGGTCTGGGTACTTTCTGGAAATATTGCCAGTAATATCCAAAGTCTCGTTGAGGGCAGGTGCTCTTTCCTATCGGACAACAGCTTCTGGTATATATTGTAACATGAAAACAACAGTTGCTAAACACGCTTTATTTGTCATAGGTGCTCACCGTAGCACAGACCACGCTTCAGATACCTTTGACAGAACAGAACACAACTGATACGTCTAATCGAATCACATCTAAACAACTGAAATGCAGAACTGAAACTCTTTGATTTCGACTGCATTTAACTTCGTAACTAACTGTACTCAACTGGGCCGAGCATGCTCTTCTAAGGCCCCGCATACAAAGCGGGGTGTTCTAGAAGGGGAAGCAACTGGAAACGACTGAAATGAATCTTTTGAACGGTAAAAACTGCGGGGAAGCGGCACATGATGGGTTCGTTGCACGCTTATTTTACAGGTCGGTGCGCCCCACCCAGGTGCCGGGCCAAGATACGCTTATCGGCGGTCCGCAGGTGGCTTCGCGCGTGCGGTTACAGTTTTTTTCATGTGCTTTGATATACCAAGGGAAGGAACAATAGTAGAAGCCTCGGGTAAATACGTATTTATCATCTGAAGAACTGTAAATAGCAGTTTAGGATATTTTAGGTCGCAATCCCTCATTTAGGAATTGTTGGGTTTTATGAAATTAATATATTTAGTCCCAGGAAGTGTGAAACGCATTAATATCCTGAAAATAGTTCATTAAATGGCAAGGAACACAAATTGGTTTAAACCTAACACGCGTAGGGATTTTTCCTTAACTGAAGACGTACAGTTGTGGACGTTAAAACTTGAGGCAGTATTTTATATCACAACACTGTGAATGCCAGAGTGATTGTAGTGTAAATCAACATTATTGTATGACAATGATTTGAGATGTTTGTTAACTATAAGCATTGTTAGGAAATAAGTTTACACGGCCTCACTGAAACTGACAATAGGAGCGGGTAACAATGAAGCGAGGGGGTGAGTTGTTTATCAATTAGAAGAAACAAACAAATGACGTCAGAGTAGCGTGCCTTTCTTTAGAAATGGAGGGAATATCTTCCCTAGAGCATATGTGTTTGTAATTTTGTTTGGATGACGAAATTGACGCTAATGTTGGCGCGATTTATTAACCAATAGCAGCTCTATTATAATGTTTAGGCATATCGGGGTGAGGGAGTATAAATTTTTAAGCCGGGGGCAGCTATCGCGCAGTTCTACAGAATCATTCACAAGGCAAACGTCACGCAGTTCTAAGAAATCTCTCTCGCGAGCTACACGTCAGGCAGTTCTAAGAAAGCATTCATGAAGTACACATTACGCAATTCTACAGAATCTCTCGCGTCCTAAAGTTAGTTAGGAAATGTGAAATACGCGAATTAATAGTGCGCGGCAAATAAGTGTAGTTACATTCGAAAATATAACAGTTTCAGTCAGGCGTGTATCAAGATTAAATATGTAAAATTAATTAAATGTGACAGCAATAAAAGTGTAAAAACAAATTCTTTTATCAGTGTTATATTTTAGTAACAACTCCTTTCCGTTTACACACCCTGCTCAAGAGATATTTGGTCGTCTGAGTAATAATAGCTAGCCGGAGGACAAAGAACCCAAAATTCAAAATAGTAAAACAATAACAGGCGCCAAGTAAAAAAAGATAACACGGACAGATACCGCGACAAACTCCTTAAGGGGGTGGGGTTGTGTTGTAGACTGTTCGGAACAGTAAAGCTTAGCACAGCCATCTTTAACGCAGCCGAAGGCGAAATGCTAATTGGGGATGATGCATTAAATGTTTTACTAAGGAATTAACATCGTTCGCCAGTGCTTAGGGTTCAGCTATCGCCGAGCCGCCCGCATTCTGAAACCTATCAATCGTTTTGCTACTCATTCCACACTAATTACTCGCGGAATGTTTCCAAATAACAATTGTGTGAGTTATTAGCCATTTTAATCTAAATATGTAGAAACTATACCTATGACGTAAACACGCTATGGACGAATACCGGTTAAGAACGCCTTAGATATCAACTGTCACAAATTTTATTACAGGGCGATCTTTATGCGGTGAATATCGCCCGTCATTTGTTCATTTGTTGTTTTTTTTTTAGATTTTATTTCTAAAATAGTCATCGTAATTATCACTAAACGTCCCCCCTTTTAGTAGTGTTTATCGTCCGTTCTTACTACGTACACCAGACACTACAAGGGATAACGTTGGCGATACATGGAATAAATGGGGAAGGAAATTTAGGGAGGAAACGTTCCAGCCTTAAGTTAGGGTACCTTCCCTGCAGTTATGAATACTGAGGAAAACCTGGGAACAACTTGAGTCAGGGAGTATAGTGGTGACGGGATTTCAACCGCAGATCTCCTGATCACGATTCCGTGCCTTAACGATCTCGGCTACTTGTGTCGGTGCTTTACTTTTTGAAATAATGTAAAGCTCTCTTGTGTAGAGTACATTTCCAACCGTTCCAGTTCCAAAAAAATACTTCCCCCCCAATAACTATTACAAAATCGGTCAAGTTCTCGTACGTTCACAAAGCTAAGTATACGAATAACTGCAACAGGAAGATACTCTTGGTCCACTGTAACTCGGGTTTTTTCGCATCAAATCGTGATTCTTCGTTCCTTTCACAAAAACACGAATCGTAAGACATGCGCACCTCCCTTCCCACATGCACCCGCGAACCCGTAACCTGCTGTTAACAATACAGCTATGTACTTATTATAAATACTGTTAATTTAACTTATATTAAAAGAATTCACGTCCACAGCCAACTATCTTGTACCTGTTTCCAAGATTCTAATGATTATATGTTCCAAAAATCTGATGTGTTACACTCACATGACTTTCTCTACTCTTGTACAAACTATTTTTACAAACGCTTATTCTCCATATGCTTCATGTTAATCTTATTGCTAATTTTCTTGTAGATGCAAGGGGAATATGGTAGGTTTTAAGCGAGAGTCAAATTTTTAAAGAGCTGGTAGCTATGTGGAGTATTCCATTCTCTTTGCATTACCAGGACAAAAAAAATGAATAACGAATTTGAGAAAAAGTACAAATATTGGAAAATTTAAGGGAATACCAAGCAATATCTCGAAAATGGTTCACTAAAAAAAAAGCTATATGACATAAATTGTGTATTTTAACGCTATCTACATTTTTCGTGTAGTAACATTTTGTCTATCTCTTATGGTTTACTAGTTATGCAAAAGTCGTTCACAATGAATACTTTTGGAGACATTCCCAGAAAATTCGAGATATACATTTCATTTGTCATGAAAATATCTTAAACATATGATATTTTAATCAAAATCGTTACAGCCATTTTTGAGAAAATTCAAATTTTCGAAAAATGTTCCATATAAAGGGTAGTCTGGGGTGGGGGATTTTCTTGAAAACCTTCGTGTCACATCTCTGGAAGATACTGAACCTAAATACCAAGTTTGGTGTTTATCCGACTGTTCGTTTCTGAGTTATGCTGTTCACAGACAGACACACACGGACATGTTTCCAAAAATGCTTTTTTAGGATTCAGAGGGTCTCAAAACATGTATTTCCGGTGAAATCTCGGTATCGAATTTTTGGGTGGAATACAATACTTCCCTACTTACTATACGTAGTAGAGTAAAAACATCTCACGGGCTTTTGGCATGTGTATAGCAAGAGCTCAATAGCATATTATTTAGCCCGCTATTGGAACTTGGAAGCAGGGACAGATCAGTTACTTTTTGAACTGGTTGCAAACACGAACAATCGTATTAATGCAAAGTTGGAGGACTTATTTTGGAACGGTGCAACTGGATGTTGTTTTTCGGAATGGCTGCATTCTTGGGATAGCTACGTTATTCATTTTATTACCTCTACTCTAGGTACAGGCATTGTCTCTAGTAATTAGGATGACGTCTATTGGAAGTTTATTTTTACAGTCTCTGCCGCTTAACTATGGTAGCAACAGGAAGTAGTTTTCGATTCTGAGATTTCACCGGAAATTGCGTTTTAAGCTACCCTAGAAAATTCGGATTAACGCCAAGCTTCATGAATAAGTCCAGCATCTTGGATGCAATGCAATTTTGACGAACTTCACCTAACCCCAAACTACCGTTTAAGTGGGACAGTGCCATTGTTTTGTTTCAGAAAAACTGGTCAAACAATTTTGATTGAAGTATCTTTTCGAAAATGTATTACCAATAAAGTTTCTTGAATATTTTCGTAAAACTTGTGATACTCCGCTTTCTTTGAATTTGTCGTCCTCCGTGGTACCGTGCTAGCCTCTAGTTCCCAAGGTCGCGGATTCAAACCCGGCGGAGGGCGATGGATTTTTTCGGGCGTAATGGCTTCCTTTGGAAGGGAAGTAAAGGCGGTGGTCCGTGTCGTAGATTTACTCCACGTAAAAGAACCTAAAGCCTGATAAAAGAGGCCTCTGAGCAAAATTACCGGTCTTTCACGCCTAATATAAAATGAAACGCTAAGGACCATAGCAGTTATAGAGCGTCCATAAATAAAAGCCAATTTAATTTCTTCGAGTTTTATGTATATAACTGGCAAACCATAACAGATAGAAGATGCATCTCTTTGAAACATAATCAGATGACACTTTTAGCAGTTAATGGTTTTCGAAATATTTGCTGTTGTACACTTTGGTATTTTAAGCAGCACATTTTGAAAGTTAAATGGTAGTTTGTTTCTCTTCGGGTGTTGCATGATTTATTCAATATTTAGTCTAGTTTTTAAAGTTACCTGTTGTCCCTTTGTGCCTGCAAGAACTTATTTCCCTGATCCTGGCGAACATGTTTCATGATTTGTAAGAAGACAGAAAAACAAGAGTTTGTGTTTATTTGTACGTACCTGCCAGCTTTTACGTTTGCCTGTAAAATGTACCTACAGGAGCGGAGACCCTTTTACGACTTTACGGCAAAACAGTGTTTTTACAGTTTGTTTTGGGGGGGGGCAGAATCACCACGGACTGAAGCATTAACTTCTCTTGCATTATATTGTAACTTAAGATTACAGACTGGATGTACCGCGCTAAATGCTATACAGTGTTATGATAGACCAGAGTTTATCTGTGTGTCTATCCTTCACACCATCATGGTTCCCCTTCACTGGGCTACACCAAAATATGTAGTGTGTGGATTTAAAATTCGATTGCACCACTATTGACCTCTAGTAACCAGCAGTAAATGGGCGCAAACATTCAGTAATGGACGACGTGAATTGCAAAGTCAACTCTCTTACATAAATTGTAGTTATGAAGCGTAAAATATGGACTAGAAGTTTGTGCAGCCTAGGAAGTGGTGGTGTTTGCTTTAATACGTGTTTATTGTGGTGCAAGGAAGAATTTCAGCACATGAGACAGAAAGATACAGTAAGTACTACAAGGTCTTAAAGAATTAGTATAAAATGGAATTCCCGTTTATTTTACCTGTAATTTATGTGCATTTGCTGCATTTAACATTTTACACGTTTTAAGTTTCATGCCATCGCAAAATTGTGAAGTAGGTAGTTGCTGCTACGTATGGATGCCAGTTTGAAGTTGCGGTTTTCTTTACCTTGTTTGCACCACGTATAGACGTCAATTTGAAGTAGGTCGTATTGAAGGAGTTGTATTATAATTCAATTGTTGGGGAGCCGAACTTGAAATTCGTTGCAATCGCACTTATAGTACCCGGGATCCGATAGCCTTCGCCCCAAGTTTAAAAATATTAGCTTTGTAATTTGACTGTTTCTTTAGATATTATATTTATGTTTGCCTCGGCTGCGTCAGTATTTGTTAGAGACATGGAAGTCTTGGTAGGGTTGTGGTGCGACTGAAGAATGTAGGCTTACACAGATTTTAAGTTTTAATTCACTCCTTTTTATTAATCCTTGACACAAATTAAATAGCACTTCACTGATATAGAGAGCTGTGAGATTAACTTGCACTTTTTTAACACGTAAAATATTCTCGTCTCACACAAATACGTATAAAATTTCTTGAGGACACGTTTTGCGTCTGCTTAGTAACGCTGTCTGGAACCAACTGAATAGATTTCAACCGCCCAAACCTGTAAATTTCGTATTTCAAGTGTCTGATTGGCTATTTTTTTTTAAACTATCTCAAAATTTACATTATTGCTGCTCTAATAATGACTAGTAGTATTATTAAACTTCCTTACTCATTATTGCCTCAAGGTTACCTCATTGTTAGCAACTTTAAACCTATTTCTTACAGCTCCTACATTATTAAATTACGTAATCTATTCACATAACATTATTATACATGGATACAATAATATAAACATTTACAATGGCTGTAATATACACTTTTTGGATATTGTTACATACACATATTGTTTTAAGGCGGGCTGTGATTGAATTTATACATTATATAATTAGACTGAAATTATTTAAGTGTTAAAAATACTGCCTCAATTGTTACGCTATGCAGGACGAGGGAAAGTTTTGCGGGTTTCAATTTTAGAATGTGGCAACGTTTGTAGAATTAATGCGAAAATCCACTGTTAAAGGGAGATAGCGGTTGTTACATTTTTCCTGCTCTTAATTCGCGTTACACACCTTAGCTTCTGAGCTTTCTTCTTTTATTTTTAACTTTATTCTTCCTGTCTAGAAGAATGGAAATCATCGCCCTAAAAGATGAATTTCCTCTTTTAAAATCTTTCCTCGCCGGATTTTTTCCCTCTTACCCCTCTAGAAACGCTCTCCTGCAGAGAAGGGTTCTTTCTCACCCCCCCTCTTCCTGTGGAGGAATAGGCATAGAAGAAGCCGCGATTATCATCACTGCAGTAGCTTTGAAGATCACTAGCCGCCGCTGATTAAAAGCCACGTCCAGAGTGACGTGCAGTTTTCAGCGTCCTTACGTCAGCGTGGCGCGAGTTTTTACTTTGCCATAGTAAAAGGAAGCTGCTAATTATAGTACAGGCAGGAATTGAACCCTTGACGTAAGGAGCGGCGTCACATGCACCAAACCCTTCCGGTGCGTGACGTCGACTGTCGTCGTAACACGAAATGTGCGCAACAACGACGCGAAACGTGCGTCTGGAAGCCTGCTGCGCTTTCTCAAAACCTCTGCATAACAGCTCTTATTAGAGTCTAGGATCTCATACTGACATTTTCTAATCTGATTTTAGGCCTTTTCTGCTTTGGAGTTATCTGCAGTGTAAGAAATCAATAATTTATTTTTTTTTTTTAAAAAAAAGAGTAGTAATATGATTTTTAAGATTGCTTGCTGTGTAACATTTTCAATATTCTGGATATTTGGTCCTCGTGAGGTTTCATGAACATAATAAAACTAACCAATTTTCTTAGAAATGCAAACACTAAATACGTCTCGTAATATATCTCTCTCTGCGAAAGTGCATTTCTGAAAACTGTGTTTTTATTTCCATCTTGGTGGAGCATTTGCTTGATTTTGGGTTCCACAATTAAAAACTGAGTGTTCTTGTTTAAAGGCATCCAATTTTTTGCAAATAAATCTAGTAAAAATGTAAGTGGCGTAAAAATCATATCAGCAAGGTCTACATTATTATTATTATTATTATTATTATTATTATTATTATTATTATTATTATTATTATTATTATTATTATTATTATTAATAATATTATTATTATTATTATCCTTATCCTTTCGTTTTGGTTTTATTTTCTGCTTACCTGTAATATATTTTCAGGCCCTCTTAATCCAAAAATCATTTTTAGAAAAAATTGCGCGCGTTTGACATATTCAAAATCGAAATGTCGGATAAATCCCAAACCTGGTATTTTAAATCGGTACCTTCTAAGGATGCGACACGAAGGTTCCAAAGAAAATTCCCTCACCACAAACTACCCTTTACATGGAGAAATGTTTCCTTATTTATTTTCTCAAATGGCTAACAATTTTTATTAAATACCATAGATTTACATGACAGTATACTGGGTGCTTCAAAAATAAAGAGTGCATAAATTCAGGTATGCATTCCCGATATGCAGACAATAAAAAAATCCATTATAACATTTGTCCGGGATGACTTGGTTTCTGAGTTATGGCCTTCAAAACAGTGATATTCACCGAACTTTATTTATTTTTATTCTTCCTGCAGTTAGTTGCCGTGACATGGGGCGGCACCGTGACCGAGTGACCGGGTTCAATCCCAGGGACCCGCATGTGGGATTTTTGGTGGACGAAGCGGCGTCTGGGCGGGTTTTCTCCGGTTTCCCCCGCCATTCATTCCACCGACTGCTCCATCATAAGCTTTCCTTTCATCCATTTCACCGTCATTTCGTTTCATCTACTTCATCCCATACCAGGCATCGGGCTGATCACCCATCCTGGTCATTCTGTCTGATCCATGAGTGTCTGCTCCTCGACGGGCCTCTGAACCCAGGCACCCGCCTGTAAGTTTTGGGGGTGTAAGTCCTACATAAGAGGAGGGTAAACAGATAATGAATGAATAGTTGCCGTGATAAGATATTAACAGGACGCACTGACAGTTGGCGTTAGCGTTGCATTTGGCGTTCGACTGAGCGATATGTAGGTACTCAAATCAGGAGCTGGCAGAAATGCACTTCATGTATGGTAAGGCGGACGGAAGTACCAGGAGAGGTACCCATTGCGAAGATGCCCAGATCGGAAGACATTTGAACGTCTCCATCGCCGCCTGTGCGCTATGGGAAGGTTATATAGTGTCGCAGTAATCTCTCGTGTTATCTTATTTGCTGGGCGCCTGTTATTGTTTTATTATTTTAAGATTTGGGTTCTTTGTCCTCCGGCTAGCTATTATTACTCAGTCGAGAAAATATCTCTGAGCAGGGCATGTAAACGGAAAGGAGTTGTTGTTAAAAGATAATACTGATAAAAGAATTTATTTTCACACTTCTATTGCCGTCACACTTAATTAATAGTTCACATCTTTAATCTTTATACACGCCTGACTGAAACTGTTATATTTCCGAATGTAATTACTGTCGTATTAGTTGCCGCGTACTTCACATTTTGTAACTAACTTTACGACGCGAGAGATTCTTCCAAACTGCATGATGTGCACTTCACGATAGATTCTTCAAGACTGCGTGAAACATGCTTATAGCTCGAGAATATATAATCCTTCACCTCGAAATGCCTAAACATTATAATAGAGCTACTATTGGTTACCAAATCGCGCCAACATTAGCGTCTGTTTTGTCAGCCAATCACAATTACTAACACATAATGCTCAAGGGAAGATATTCCCTTCATTTCTAAAGAAAGACACACTACCCTGATGTCATTTGTTTGTCTCTTCTTAGTGATAAACAACTCACCTCATCGGTTCATTGTTACCCACTTCTATTGTCAGTTTCAGTGAGGCCGTGTAAACTTATTTCCTAACAATACTTATGGCTAACAAACATCTAAAATCATTGTCATACAATAATGTTAATTTACACCACAATCACTCTGGCATTCACAGTGTTGTGATATGAAATACTGCCTCAATAGAGACGACCTAGATCTACAACTCCTGATGTAGAGGAGGAGATTCTGGGTCCTTTGCACACGGCTCCTGCTCGTATCAGTACATGAAGGTTAGCGTTGCAAGTGAATGTTCCTCATACGACTGTCTGGAGACTTGCGAGAGAAACAGTTGTATCCTTATCATTTGCGACGTTTACAGCCCCTGTCACCAACAGATTATTCTGCTCAATTGATACTTTGACAGATGTGCTACAAATCTGAACTTTCCTGCCTTAATATTATTTACAGATGAAACACGGTCCACAAAATGTGACATTACAAATTTCCATAATCGGCATGTATTTATGAAAACCCACCTGCAGTTGTTCCATCTCATCACCAAGTACGGTTCTTCTCAACAGACTTGCGGGACACACGTACACAAACTTCCTGGAAAACACCATACCGCATATGCATGAAGACATTCCACAGAACATTCGTCAACAAGCTCACTTCTTGCATGGTGCCGCTCCTGCACACTTCAGTCGTGCCGCTCGCCGATACTTGGATCGAAGCTTTCTTGATCGAAGTATAGGTAGAGGTGTTCCAATTGTTTGGCACCACGCTAATTTGATTTGAACGCTGTCGATTTCTACTTGTAGGATCATTTAAAAGCGTTGGTATATTCTTCACCGGGCGGACATGAAATCCCTTCAGAATTGAATTGTGGCATGTTGTGAGAAAATACGCAATACAGTAGAACCCCGGTAATTCGAGCTAATTGGGGCTGAGGCTACCTCGAATTACAAAAACCTCATGCGGAAATATCACTAAATCAATGGGTAAACTATGAATAAATGTTTAATGAGCACGATAATGGTTAAAATAAATAAAAGAAAAACCATTTAGTACATACCTGTGTTATATGTACATATATGGGCATACATTTCCAAGTTGCAAAAATATAAGTTACATTTTAAAGAAATTGCCCAAAGTCCTTTGATTTAAAATAGAATCTCGTTTTTAGCAGCAATGTCGCGCCATCTTCTAAGAAGCATGGTGTCAGTTGGAGTAGCTTCCGCTTGCTGCTCGATATAACGCAATGCCACATCTAGGGCTTACTAACCATTTGAACAATTGCAAGATCGGTCACTTCAAACTCTTCGACGATACTTTTTTTTTAAGGTTTGGTCCATAGGCTGTATTAAACTCGTCACCTTAGGTGGTAAGACAGTGAGGTGAACCAGCGTTGTCAAGCGTTAAGATTGCTTTGGAAGTGCAAGCACTTTTTATTTAGCTATCTTTTGGCCTCTGGAACAAAATGTTTGAAAAACCACTTCTTAAAAACATGTTTTACATCCAATCACATTTTTAGTGGACATATGTGACAGGCAGTGCAGATTTACCTGTATTGTACAATAATTGTACATGGAAAATTGAAAGAAAGTCCAAACTGTAACACATTCGGAAGTGCGTAAAATGTACATGCGGACAACGTATAAAAACGGGATTTTACTTAATTTTATGTAACATTTTAATTTTCTTAAGACCAGCTCGAATTACACGGGCTTCTACTGTACTGGAATTTGGGGTTTTATTCGCTGGCCATGAGACGTCGATGTGTGGCTTATATTCAAGCAGGAGGTGGACACTTTGACCATTTCTGTAAACGAAACTACCTGCGGTAAGAAATACATTCGGTGAACATCACTGTTTTGAAGGCCATAACTCAGAAACCAAGAATTTCTGGACACATGTTGTAATGGAATTTTTTTATTGTCTACATATGGGGAATACATACCTGAAAATATTCCATCTATTTTTAAAACGTCCTGTATATTTTGAATATCTCCCGAATAGTCTGTAAAGACCTTCATTCGGAAGGAATTTTGTATGAGAGAGAGAGAGAGAAAAGCTCCCTCCGTGTCGTAAATTTACGGCACATAAATAGAAGCTCAAGCCTGATAAGCATCTGAGCAAGATTTCCAGTCTTTCAGTCGTAGTATTGAATTGGACGCTAAGCACCTCTTATCACATTTGTTGAACTGCTAATTCGCCATAATTTTGTTACTTTCTCTACTACGTATAGTAAGTAGGGGAAGTATTGTATTCCTCCCAAAAATTCGATACCGAGATTTCACCGGAAATACATGTTTTGAGACTCACTGAATCCAAAAAAAGCATTTTTGGAAACATGTCCGTGTGTGTGTCTGTGAACAGCATAACTCAGAAACGAACAGTCGTATAAACACCAAACTTGGTATTTAGGTTCAGTATCTTCCAGAGATGCGACACGAAGGTTTTCAAGAAAATCCCCCCACCCCAGACTACCCTTTACATGGAACATTTTTCGAAAATTTTAATTTTCTCAAAAATGGCTCTAACGATTTTGATTAAAATATTATATGTTTAAGATACTTTTATGACAAATAAAATGTATATCTTGAATTTTCTGGGAATGTCTCCAAAAGTATTCTTCATTGTGAACGACTTTTGCATAACTGGTAAACCATAAGAGATAGACAAAATTTTACTACACAAAAAATGTAGATCGCGTTAAAATACACAATTTATGTCATACACATTTCTTTTGTTGAGTGAACCGTTTTCGAGATATTGCTTGTTATTCCCTTAAATGTTCCAATACTTATACTTTTTCTCAAATTCGTTATTCATTTTTTTATGTCCTGGACATGCAAAGAGAATGGAATGCGCCACAGCAACCAGCGTTAAAATATTTGACTATCGCTTAAAACCTACCATATACCCCTTGCATCTACAAGAAAATTATCAATAAGATTGACATCTCGATATCTCGATTAACATGACGCATATGGAGAATAAGCGTTTGTAAAAATAGTTTGTACAAGAGTAGAGAAAGTCATGTGAGTGTAACACAGATTTTTTTTGTTGAGTGTACCATTCTCGAGATATTTCCTGTTGTTTTCTTAAATTTTACTTTCTCTACTACGTATAGTAAGTAGGGCAAGTTTTGTATTCCACCCAAAATTTCGATACCGAGATTTCACCGGAAATACATGTTTTGAGACCCCCTGAATCCAAAAAAAGTATTTTTGGAAACATGTCCGTGTGTGTGTGTGTGTCTGTGAACAGCATAACTCAGAAACGAACAGTCGGATAAACACCAAACTTGGTATTTGGGTTCAGTATCTTCCAAGGATGCGACACGAAGGTTTTCAAGAAAATCCCCCACCCCAGAGTACCCTTTACATGGAAGATTTTTCGAAAATTTTAATTTTCTCAAAAATGGCTCTAACGATTTTGATTAAAATATCATATGTTTAAGATAATTTAATGACAAATAAAATGTATATCTTGAATTTCCTGGGAATGTCTCCAAAAGTATTCTTTATTGTGAACGACTTTGGCATAACTGGTAAACATAAGAGATAAGACAAAATTTTACTACAAAAAATGTAGATCGCGTTAAAATACACAATTTATGTCATATACATTTTTTTAGTTAAGTGAACCATTTTCGAGATATTGCTTGTTATTTCTTTAAATTTTCCAATACTTATACTTTTTCTCAAATTCGTTATTCAATTTTTTAAGTCCTGGATATACAAACAGAATAGAATGCGCCACATAGCAACCAGCGCTTAAAAGATTTGACTATCGCTTATAACCTACCATGTTTCCCTTGCATCTACAAGAAAATTAGCAATAAGATTGACATCTCGATATCTCGAGTAACATGAAGCATATGGAGAATAAACGTTTGTAAAAATAGTTTGTACAAGAGTAGAGAAAGTCATGTGAGTGTAACACATCAGATTTTTTTTAGTGATGGCATGCAAATAGTATGGAATTCCAAAGCCAGCATCTAATGCGACCCACTTTTTAAAAAATGACCATCGCTTCAGCTCTGCGTACTCCTAGGACTCGTGGTGCATCTAACGTTATTAAATGTACGTAGGGCCGAATAACTAAGTCCCTCCCGAACGGGAGTTGTTCGTATTGGGTTGTACTCGGCGGGGCTTTGGTTCCCAATGCCGTTGGGAGGTTGGGTACGTTTCGGCATTGAAGTTCAGGCGGGGTTGTAAGACACCTCAATGTCGTCCTCAATGCTCCCTCCCCACGGAGGTTTTTCGGTAGTCTTCCACTATGGGATTGACGCACATAGGCGATGTAGAAGGGGAGCTATGACTCAGTGGTAGCCTTCTCTCCAGCCTTCCGTATCCCTCTTATTCCCACAACGAAATGTGTAATGAAACTATTTCTGCGAACATAAATAGCTGTTCACATGACTTTCTCTGCGCATCCTTCAAACTATTATTACAAAAGGTTGTTCCTCTATCGTCTTTATGTTAATCGAAATTTGTAAACATTTGCAGAAAGGATGTCATTGTGTATTTCCTTGCAGGTACAAGGGGAATAGGACAATACAGTAGGCTTTAAATTATGGCCAAATCTTTTTAGAGATGGTCGCTATGTAATGGCTTTGAAATTCCGTTTTCTTTACATGACCAGGAGAAAAAAAAATCTTTTGTGCTGCACTCACATGACTTTATCTACTCACTCTTCGATTTTATCCACTTCTTGCTACTTGAGAGAAACTTTCATTACATATTAAGGGGACAAGTTAGTCTGAACACGTGGAAATTACACCTTATGTGTGTTAAATTACCACTGCTCTTTAAGTTATCAATGGTTTTTCCTGAAATTTTTATTAATTATTCTATAAATGAGGACAATTATTTCAAGTGGTTGTTTGCATTGTTAGCTTATGTAGTTGAGTCCGTAAAAATTATTTCATTAAGCAGAAAAATAATAAAATTTACTCTTAAAACATGTGAAATCATGCACCTTTTTTCTGTGATACTACTTGCAATATAAAACACACTTTTGCATGCTTGTTCTTTGTATAATCAGCTATCTTCTGAACCTCAATTATTTAGTTATGTTCACTAGAAATTGGAAAAAAAAATTGCAAAGTCAAAAAAGTAAAACTGAGGAAAATGTGCAATGTTGTTGCTTTCTCAATATCACTAATATACATTATAAAATTATGATTGTGGTTCAGAAAGTTTAACTATGTGATGTGTACATATACTGAAAATTTAAGTTCTCTACCTCACATACTTTCTGAGAAAATGGTACATAAGTATCCAAAAATGTTCTTTTGAGAAAACTGAATTTAAAGTTTAAACATTAATATTCTGACACATTTCAGTACATTCCAGGGTCATAATCATCTACACCTTCATTCTGGAGTGCTTCAGATTTTCTGATTGCCTTCTCTTGGTCCTGGCCTCTTTTGTTAATTGCTGAACTGCTCGCTGGGCATGATATAGTCGTTCGTTGTTGAAACATACCAAAATGTTCTAAAAAGGGGCGTTGCATGACAGCTTTAAAGGAATGCACACTAGCATTTAAAAGTCTTAAAAACCTCTTAACCCCTAAAAAGTAGATATTTTCTGAAATGGAAATAATAGAGATTTTATTAGTGCTTAAAACAAAAAATGTGATGTTTGACCATTTCAGAGTACCTTTCCCCTTAACATATTTCGTTGGAGAATGCAGTAAGTAAAACTAGAGTCAGATTTTTAAAGAGGTTGTTGTAATATGATGACTTTGAAATTCCATGCTGTTTGCATGATCACGGGGGGGGGGGATAACAGTAACTTCCCATTTGAGTCGTCCTCCGTGGACTAGTGGTACCGTGCTAGCCTCTAGTTCCTAAGGTTGCGGGTTCAAACCCGGCGGAGGGGGATGGATTTTTTCCGGCGTAAAAATCCGTCATATGGCTTCCTTCGGAAGGGAAGTAAAGCCGGTGGCCCCGTGTTATAGATTTACGGCACGTAAAAGAACCTCAAGCCTGATAAAGAGGCCTCTGAGCAAAATTACCGGTCTTTCACGCCCAATATAGAATGGGACGCCAAGGACCATAGTAGTTAAAGAGCGTCCATAAATAAAACTCAATTTAATTTAACTTCCCATTTGAGTAAAGTATAAGTATTTGAAAATGCACAACACCATTTAACAGAGATAATCTTGCAAATGGTTAAAAAAAAAAGCAAAATCTACATTTTTTGCTTAGTAAGATTTTGTCTATCTCATACAATTTGCCAATTATTTAGAAGTTAGTCAGAAGGAGGAAAATTTCAGAAGCTATTCCCAGAAAATTCAAGATATACATTTTATTTGTCATAAAATTACTTTAAACATATGGTATTTTAGCCAAAATCTTTAGGGCAATTTTTCAGACAGTAAAAAATTTCGAAAAATGTTCCTTGTAAATGGTAGTTTGTAGTTGGGGGATTTTCTTCAAATTCTTTGTGTCGCATCCTTGGATAGTGCTGAACTTAAATACTAAGTGTCTTATTTAATCGACTTTTCGTTTTTGAGTTGTACTTCACACACACCTTTTTCTTAAAATGCTGTTTTTTGTTCAGGGGGCCTCAAAACATGTATTTTCTATGTAATCTCGGTATCGAATTTTTGGGTAGCATACAATATTTCCTCTCCTTACTGTTTAAGTTCGTAGTAGAGAAAGCAATGTCCTTTTGTAAGAAGAGTGGGTAGATAAAGTGTTGTGGACATCAGATATTTAAGAGAGCATTTGTGAAACATTTTGTATTTTGAACCGATGGTACTAGTCACCTGTAATTTTTGTCTTAATTATAATAGGTTGCGGCGTTCTAAAATGGTGCATGGCATTCTGAAAACACATTGATTCATCAAGGAGCAGAGAGCACAAGCCCCACCCTCCGGGGCGCACGTGCTCAGCGGATTCTCGCAAGAAAGCGGGCGGCGAGCGCCGTGAATTCAAATAAGCTGCAGCCGTAGCATTAACATAATGGTAATAATACAGGAGGAGTCTATACCGGCGGTTACCAAGCCTCCTGCTGCTGCATTGGAAACATCACATAGTTGCTTGAGTGTCGCGGTTCCCAAAATAAAATAGATGTTAAAGCAGTGGCACATTTTATAAAAGCTCACACAAATTATGTGAAACAGACAAGACCCTTTGTTCCCATCCTGCTTCAAAGACACCCAAAAATTCTACCGAGATTTCGCCGGAAAGGCATCTTTTTGGAAAAAGGTCTGGTCGTGTTAAAAATGAAATCTAATTTTATTTATGGACGCTCTTTAACTGCCGTGGTCCTTAGCGTCCCATTCTATATTGGGCGTGAAAGACCAGAAATTTTGCTCAGAGGCTTGAGGTTCTTTTACGTGCCGTAAATCTACGACACGGGACAACCGGCTTTACTTCCCTTCCGAAGGAACCCATGCTAAGGATTTTTACGCCCGAAGAAATCCATCGCCCTCCGCCGGGTTTGAACCCACGACCTCGGGTACTAGAAGCTACTACCGAATCAGAAATCGCGCTGTTGGAACACACCAAGGGTTAGTGGCGAGAGAAGGTGGAAGCGATTGTCACCTTGCAGTGTTCTCTATTAACAACTCTGAACACTTGAAGGGACTACACCCTGCTTCGAAAGCAGATAGATCAGGATTATGGAATAACGGAAGAAAACAATATAGATACATTTAGCTATTGGTAGTGTGCAATATAGTTATTCATTATTTAATTAAGTTATTAATATGCAGAAATAGAAATATGAGTTAAATTGGCTTTGAGCAAAATTGTTCTAGTGCCTCGAGCTTCTGGTATTTTTAGTGCATATGCTTGCAAACACATATGTTATTGTAGCTGCAATATTACTGGAACTATTCTGAATGTATGAAATATCTAAAAACAAAGCTGGTGAAATTATTTCCTTAACTGCACGTATAGCGGCATTTGTTTCCCTCTTCAAAGGCATTAATTACATTAACAACTTTGTCGTAATATTGAGCGTAGTATACTGTAGCCTGTAGCGATGTCCCACACCGAGTTGTAATATTTGGTTGTGAGCTAAGGGAAATCTATGTTCCTTTCCTTTAAATATTTCGATTCCAGATAGTTTCGCCATTTGTGCCAAATTCCGCCACAAACCATGCTAATTGTGGTGATGGTTTAGGTGTGTGATGTTTCTTCTTAGGAATTCTATCACAGTTCTCCCCGGGTTTGTATGCAGCGAATACACGGAACAGTCGCAACAAAACCGACTGCTGTGAAGGGAAGGGAAGGGAAGTTCCGTCGCAGTACCTGACGTCACCTATACGCTGTGCGGTAACACGATTTACCTACAACCTGAGGAAAGCTGTAGCGTAGAAAAAAGCATTTTGAAGATAGGAGCCAGAAGGTGTTTTACTGCGGTACATGCTTCAACATTAAATCAGTCTCCGACTGTGAAAGCTGTTTGTGGCGTGACAGATGTAAACAAAACGCACTCGTGGCAGGCCTCTTAGCTCAGTCGGTAGAGCACCTGCCCGTTGTGCTAGGGGTCCCGGCTTCACATACACAGCATGTGCAATCGATATGCGATAATCACTCAGGTTTAGTAAACTGATTGATTGTTTTCTATTTACAAATAACGGTGACAGTGTAGCATTTTGCAATGAAATCATTAAACGTATCCATTACCTGCCGTATTTTAAAAGCAATAACAAAAAAAAAAATATCTGATGTGTTACAATCACATGACTTTCTCTACTCTTGTAAAAACTATTTTTACAAACGCTTATTCTCCATATGCTTCATGTTAATCAAGATGTTAATCTTATTGCTAATTTTCTTGTAGATGCAATGGGAGTATTCCATTCTCTTTGTATGTTCAGGACATAAAAAATGAATAACGAATTTCCATTTGAGAAAAAGTATAAGTATTGGAAAATTTAAGGGAATAACAAGCAATATCTCGAAAATGGTTCACTCAACAAAAACAAGTATATGGCATAAATTGTGTATTTTAACGCGATCTACATTTTTTGTGTAGTAAAATTTTGTCTATCTCTTATGGTTTACCAGTTATGCAAAAGTCGTTCACAATGAATACTTTCGGAGACATTCCCAGAAAATTCAAGATATACATTTTATTTGTCATGAAAGTATCTTAAATGTATGATATGTTAATCAAAATCGTTAGAGCCATTTTTGAGGAAATTAAAATTTTCGAAAAATGTTCCATGTAAAGGGTAGTCTGGGGTGGGGGGATTTTCTTGAAAACCTTCGTGTCGCATCTGTGGAAGATACTGAACCTAAATACCAAGTTTGGTGTTTATCCGACTGTTCATTTCTGAGTTATGCTGTTCAGACACACACATAGACACACGGACAGGTTTCCAAAAATGCTTTTTTTATTCAGGGGGTCTCAGAACATGTATTTCCGGTGAAATCTCGGTATCGAATTTTTGGGTGGAATACAATACTTCCCCTACTTACTATACGTAGTAGAGAAGGTAAAAAGATCATTCTCTGCTGCCACGTCCTTGGGGCTGCTCTCACCTTTGTTTATCTCAAGTGTGTTTTTTATTTCAGTGTTCGTTATTTGAGACATTACGTACACACTTGTGTGAGTCATTTTGGTGTTCATGCAGCACTCTTTCATTATACTGCGTCTGCGACCCCACGCTATTATCCTCAAAATGCTTAGGAGCATTAACATTACGATGCAAAGCTTAAGCCTACGCTTAGCGTGATATGTTGTTGTCAGCAGCCAATCGCAAGAGAGCGTGAGCTAATATGGTGGCCTGCAAAATGACCACCGACAAAAGAGGTTATATTCGTGTATAAAATGAAGAATAGCTAACTTAAATCACGTTAAACTCTCAAAAAACACCACCTATCATCACAATTTGTTTTGCTGCGATTTTGGCGTGCGAAATGACACTGACAAAAGAGGTTATTTACACTGTTGTGCTTAAAAAGTGGTCCATTCCCGTAGATCGCCATAGTGTTTTTCCCTTCGTTAAGTTTCCATCTTCAGATAAGTAACTTTAGACTCCACTCAGGCGGTTCAGTTCTTTGTGACTGGCCTGAAAAACAATACAGGAACATACAAACTAACCAGTGAACGATGTATGTCGTCCTCGGTTGTCTAGGGGTACCACGCTAGCCTCTAAACCCCGAGGCGGAGGGCGATGGGGTTTTTTTTTTTTCGGGCGTAAAAATCCTTAGCATGGCTTCTTTCGGAAGGGAAGTAAAGCCGGTGGTCCCGTGTCGTAGATTTACGGCACGTAAAAGAAGCTTAAGCCTGATAAAGAGGCCTCTGAGCAAAATTGCTTTTTCACGCCCAATATAGAATGGGACGCTAAGTACCACAGCAGTTAAAGAGCGTCCATAAATAAAACTCAATTTAATTCCCCTTCAAACCTCCCACATTTTAATTAATCATTGCTAAGAAAGTATGCGGAATTATGAACCAAGAGTGGTACTAAACGATAGAGAAACCCAAAGAATATATTAAATTTCATTGTTACACAATAAATCACCTCTATATGTGCGCTATTAGTAGCACGAAGAATATCAAGTCTATATTCGATTTCGTACCACGTTCTGTCCAATATTTCCATTGATGATGTTGCAATTATGTCACGGATACAGGTTCATAAATCCTGAAGATCTTGTACTGGAGTTGGAAATACGCGGTCTTCTACATAGCCCCAAAGGAAGAAGTCTAGTGGAGTGATGTCTGGAGAACGTGGTGGCAGTATTTTATATCACAACAATGTAAATGCCAGAGTGATTGTAGTGTAAATAAGCATTATTGTATGACAATGATTTGAGATGTTTGTTAATTATAAGCATTGTTAGGAAATAAGTTTACACGGCCTCACTGAAACTGACAATAGGAGCGGGTAAGAATGAGCGAGGGGGTGAGTTGTTTATCAATTATAAGAGACAAGCAAATGACGTCAGATTAGCGCGCTTTTCTGTAGAAATGGAGGGAATATTTTCCCTAGAGCATATGTGTTCGTAATTTTGATTGGATATAAAAATAGACGCTAATGTTGGCGCGTTTTATTAACCAATAGCAGCTCTGTTATAATGTTTAGGCATATTAGGGCGAGGGAGTATAAATTCCGTGCCAGAGACGGGTAACGCGCAGTTTGACAGAATAATTCACAAGGTAAACGTCGCTCAGTCCAACAGAAGGATTCGCGGGTAATACGTCGTTCAGTCCAACAGAATCATACAAAGATTATACATCGCACAGTTTAAGAGAATCGTTCACGCGTTATACGTCGCGCAATTCTATAGAATCTCTCACGTGAAGTACGCGAATTAATAATGTGCAGCAAATAAGTGATTATAATGATATTAGAAAATATAACAGTTTCAGTCGGGCGTGTATCAAGAATAATTATGTGAAATTAACTAAGTGTGACGTCAATAAAAGTGTAAAAACAAATTCTTTTATCAGTGTTATCTTTTAGTAACAACTCCTTTCCGTTTACACACCCTGTTTAAGAGATATGCTCGACTGAATAGTAATAATAGCTAGCCGGAGGACAAAGAACCCAACATTCAAAGTAGTAAAACAATAACAGGCGCTCAGCAATAAGATAACACGAAGTTACTGCGACAAATTGGCTCCAATACGTGGGGCAGATAAACATGAAGCATCTTCCAACTACCAACAAATATTCTACTTCAACGTGGTGGCCACCAAATTGGTCGATCCGGGAAAGTTTTTGTAAGGAAATCCCGAACATCCTGGCTCCAGTGTGGGGCCGTCTTCGTCCTGTTGAAAGATTACATGATGTTGCAGATCAGCTATCCAACATGTCTTGGACTACAGGGCCAGTTATTGAATCATCATGGGGGGGGGGGAAAGGACCGATAATTCTATTCTTTATCAGACCGCACCGAACATTTACTTATGGGCTATCCCGGACAAGTTCACGGTAGACAAGTGAATTTTGAGTATTCCAGATCCTTACGTTGTACCAATTGACAGATCCTGATACATGAAACGTTGCCTCGTCTGAAAACAATATCTTTCCAAGAAATTGAGGGTTCGTATCAATACGATCCAGCATATCAATAGCGAATGCCTAGTTTTATTTTTTGAACAATTTGCACCTTGTAGCCGCTTATGAAGTACCGATGCACAGCTAAACTCGGCGCATTGAACTGACGGGAGGCATTGCGAATTGATTTTTGAGGACTTCTCTGAAATCCTGCTCTAAATTCTTCAATCTTCTCATCTGTAACACGTTGACGAGAGCATCTGCATTGTTTCTTAACACTTCCAGTCCCCAGAAATTTCTGAACCATGCTTTAATGGTTTTCCCATCAGGAGCATCTCCCCTCGGTAATTTCTTTGAGCTGTAATTACTGATTTCGTCTCTGCATACCAGAAAGGTTTGTGCGCGATGCTACGGAGTCGCCATTTTGTTTTATGTTATTGTTGCAGCGTAGTGACAGAACAGCCAACTTCTATTGAAACAAAAATTCTTCGAGCTTCTCTTTTGTTTAGTGCCACACTCATTTCATAATTCCGCATACTTTGTTAGCAGTGATTAATTAAAATGTGGGAGGCTTAAAGGGGACGCCCTGTATAATTCGACCTTCTAGAAGAAGGGGCGAAGAATTATTTGCGTGTATTGGTTAAACTGAACAACAACTACGACATTTACATATATGAAAGCTTTCATTAGCGACACGGAGACGAAGGTCAAGTTGTATGTTACCCTTCGGTAGTTCTGCCATATTTTTTGAGATAAACACGGGACCGGAACTGACAACTCAGACCACACCCTCCAATCCGGGAGTCAAGTCTCGCGGATTTTTTCCATTAGGAACAGGTCCTATTTTATATCCCGCCCCCCCTGCATGGTCGAGGTCGAGGTTGGACACCATCCCCCTCATCTCTTCCAGACAGGGACGGAAGTGGATACGCCAATAGGGGAATACCCTATTGGGGGAGACTACCGAACAACCTCGGTGGGGGCGATAGTACCTAGCTACCGTCTACCAGCTCTCCCTCATGGCTGGTGCCGGAGAACATCGGGGCGTCTCACAACCCCGCCTGGGCGGATAAACCATCCAGGCGTACCCGATCTCCCATGGATATCGGGAACCACTGCCCCGCCGAGTCCAACCCAATCCGTACAACTCCCTTACGGGAGGGGCTCGAATGTTCGGCCCAGCGTACTTGTAACGTCAGAGGTACCACGAGTGGTCAGGGTTCACAGCGCCCTCACCATGGCAACTGAAGGGGTCGGAACCCCCCACCCGTACGGGGACTTTTGGAGAGGTAAAGTATCCTGCCAATGGGTAGAATTATGCTCGAAAAACGGAGGTGGTCACGCTGGTAGGGCTGGGCCTAGATTTTGTCAGTACCAACGGAAACGGCTCCGTTCCATTATGGGCCACATGTATCAGAACAATAGCTAAACTCACAAAAAAGCACCATCTACCATCAAATTTGTTTTGCTGCGATTTTCAAAAATATCCCAGTGATTCCTGGTCCATAATCTTACATGTAGACGAAAATCTGATTTGAGATGGCAGAATAATTATGTGATGAGAATCCTTCTCTGATTACCTGGTTTCTTTAGTTTGATTTAGACAAAAACATGGAAGCTTGGAGCTTACAAACTTCTGCATAGTTTGGTCATGTTTTATGTCGTCAGCGATTGCGAACGGGCATTAAGATAGCATGAAATAGGCCTCTATGTTTGTGTCATTGTGAATGACCCCTTATTTTTTGTACTGCCTTTCTACTCTACAACATTCTGCACATTGTTTTTCCGCACCCTGTATATAAAGAATATTTAGGAATGTGTTAAGGGTAAAGAAAGTCAGAATTTCCCAGGATATTTGCGAATTTAGGTGACATAATTTTGTCAACCCCTCGGAGAGACCATAAATCTAACTGGGTTATTAAAAGGTCACGAATTTTGTTTATTGCAGACTGGTAGACACTCTAGCAAAGATTCAAGAGAGACGAATAGCTACGGAGTAATACATTTTTAGAATCAGTTAGGCGTAAACTGCAAGGATTTTATAAGCGTGAGTTGCTAAGAAGGAATAGCGAATGTGGAACCGATAAGTTACCTTGAAGTGAAGTATTCGGTTGGATCTGGCAGACTTGTCTCGCCGTTATTTGCAGCATTCGCGACAAATTGCAGTCTTTTTCTGTCTACGGGCGGGACTCCAGAGCCATTGAACTAGTTCTGATTTGTGAAGCGTCACGGCGCAGTTGCACTACAGAAATTGCCACTACCGTGTAACCCAGATTCATTTTGCTACTTTTAAAATAGTTAATTTTAGCTCACCATGTCCTAAAAGAAAACGAAAACTACAGATTTTGGTACTCCAGAAATTCCAGTTTCGGGAAGACGCTTGTAGTTTAAGGATATACTAAATAAAAAAAAAGCTAATGTACATTCACATGACTTTTCTATCCTATATCGTTATCAGTGGGTATACAAACTATTCTTACTAAAGCTATTTTTCTATCTACTACATTATAATCCAAATAAACCTCTCCAGAAACAGCTACACTGCACATTTTGTTATAGATATAAAGAGAACAGCGATAGTCAAATGTTTAACAACTGGACGCTATATGCTGACCTTAAAATTCCATACTGTTTCCATGACATCGCGAGGAACAACTGAATGTTGACAGGACTTTAAAAGAACGACCAAGAAATGAACAAATCGAACCGTTAATAACGGATATCTCGGAGAAATGGCTTGTGCTACAAAATACTCATTTGAAATAAATTGTGTGTTTTTAAACAGATCTAAATTTTTTGTGTAGTACGTTTTCGTTTATCAATCATATAACATTTCTTCCGAATGAAGAGGACTTCACAGGCAATTCCCAGAAAATTCAAGATATACATTTTATTAGTCATGTAAATATCTTTAATATATAGTGTTTTAATCAAAATCGTTAGCTTTTTTTTTTTTTTGAAATCAAAATGTTTGAAAAATGTTCCTTGTAAAGGATAGTTGGGGGACTTGAAAATCTTCGTGTCGCACCCTTGGAAGATGCTGAACTTAAATACCAAATTTGGTACTTATCCGACTTCGTTTTTTAGTTATGCTGTTCACAGACACACGCGTGCGGACATTTTTCTAAAAATATCATTTTTATACAGGGGTCTCCAAACATGCATTTTCAGTGAAATCTCGGTATCGATTTTTTGGGTGGAATGCAATACCTTCTCTACCTACAATTTACGTGGTGGAGAAAGTAAAATAACTTATGCAGTTTTATTAATACGAATTTCCTCTTTAATACGTGTATATAATCATTATAGCCACAATACGTATAGTTTAAATATATGTTTAAGAATGACATTGCATCTGCCATTAATTCTACTGTGAATTCTGCACCACTTCTCAAGGGGGGAAAACAAATACCTCTTGAACACTTTGCAGTAGAGTGGTAAATTTTAGAGGAAGTTTTGCTCCACAAATTGGTACTACTGTTAAATACGGCAGCGACTGTGTGCTCAAGCCATGTGTTTCTTTGCAAATATATAGAGAGCGGAAATGCAGCAAAACTTACCGTAGGGTCATTGGCGTCCAAAAACTTCACCGCATGCACCTATAGAATTGCAATGAAGGTTATTCAAGAGGTTTTGACACTGCTTCATTGCACACATCTGCAGTATTTGATAAAAATACCAATTAAAGAAATGAATATGACGTCGCATTGCTGCACTGTAAGAGATTCGATTGTCGTTTGTTTCGCGCTGTCTTCTGTTTGATTATCATTCGTATTACATCATTGCCCTTTTTTTTCGTGCATTTTCTGAGACTAACAACTTCAAAAATCAGTCATCGTAAGTATCTTCAATTAGGACTCAAACATGTTCGTATTCGAATATTAGACATTTCAAGATATCTTAATATCCAGTATCCAATGGTAACAACAGGGCTTTACAGTGGCGAAAGAATATCAAAATCGGTTCAGTGTTTTTTACTTTCTTTACTACTTGCAAGTAGCTATTAGTTAATAGTAGTAGTAGTACTGTATTCTACCCAAAAATTCGATATAGCGATTTCACTGGAAATACACGTTTCTAGGTCCCCTGAATAAAAAATAAAATTAAAAAAAAAGAAGGATCTATGTGCGGCGAGAGAGAGAGAGAGAGAGAGAGAGAGAGAGAGAGAGAGAGAGAGAGCAGCATAACTCAGAAACACAAGTTAATAATACAGGATGGACCATTTAAGTTGAGACTACAATATCTCCAAAAGTAAGTGTTGTAGAAAGAAATGTCTTTAATAAAAGTTGCTTATATTATGGGGGAAAGTAAATGCCATTAGTCGTGTTTTGTTTGGAGGACGTTATGATGGTCATTTTAGGGTCAATTTAATTTTTTACTTTCTCTACTACGTATAGTAAGTAGGGGAAGTATTGTATTCCACCCAAAAATTCGATACCGAGATTTCACCGAAAATACATGTTTTGAGATCCCCTGAATCCAAAAAAAGCATTTTTGGAAACATGTCCGTGTGTGTGCCTGTGTCTGTGAACAGCATAACTCAGAAACGAACAGTCCGATAAACACCAAACTTGGTATTTAGGTTCAGTATCTTCCAGGGATGCGACACGAAGGTTTTCAAGAAAATCCCCCCACCCCAGGATACCCTTTACATGGAAGATTTTTCGAAAATTTTAATTTTCTCAAAAACGGCTCTAACGATTTTGATTAAAATATCATATGTTTAAGATATTTTCATGACAAATAAAACGTATATCTTGAATTTTCTGGGAATGTCTCCAAAAGTGTTCTTCGTTGTGAACGACTTTTGCATAACCGGTAAACCATAAGAGATAGAGAAAATTTTACTACACAAAAAATGTACATCGCGTTAAAATACACAATTTATGTCATATACTTTTTTTTGTTGAGTGAACCATTTTCGAGATATTGCTTGTTATTCTCTTAAATTTTTCAATACTTATTTTCTTAAATGGGAATTCGTTATTCATTATTTTTGTCTTTGATATGCAAAGAGTATTAATTGTTGCAAAGGGAATGGTGCTGCACCTAGCAACCAGCTATTAAGAGATATGTATATGCTTAAAGGCTACTGTATTTCTATATTGCCCTTGTATATATATATATATATATATATATATATATATATATATATATATTCCCCTTACATCTACAAGAAAATTAGCAATAAGATAGAGTCTGCAAATGTTTATCTCGATTAACATAAAGTAGATGGAAAATAAGCGTTTGTAAAAATAGTTTGTACAAGAGTAGAGAAAGTCATGTGAGTGTAGCACATCAGATTTTTTAAATGGGAACCTACAATTAGAATCAATTTAAATTGACCCTAAAATGACCAACACAACTTCCTCCAAATAAAACATGACTAATAGCATTTACTTTCCCCTATAACATCAAGCAACTTTTATTCAAGTCATTTCTTTCTACAACACTTAGTTTTGGAGATATTGTACAGTCTCAACTTAAATGGTCCATCCTGTATAAGTTAAGTATCTTCTAATGATGCGACACGAAGATTTAAAAAAAAAAATTACTCCTACCGAAACTACGATTTACGTGGAAAATTTTTCGTTGTGTTTTATTTTTTCAAAAGTTGTTAAGGATTGTGATTAAAACAACAAATGTTTTAGATATTTACATGGCAAAATCTATATCTTGAATTTGTTTCAATTAGCCTGCGAAGTCCTCTTCATTCTGAATTACTTTTGTTTAATTAATAAACCGTAAGACTTTGATAAAATCTGATTACACAGAAAAGTAGATGTTGTTAAAGCACACAACTTATCTAAAAAAAAATGTGTTTGTAATTAACCATTTCCAAGATATTCTTTGTTATTGGTTTCAATTTTCAAATGCTCGTGTTCATGCAAAGCCATCATATAATAACTCACTTTTTAAAAATCTGACAATCCCTTTAGCCTACTGCATTCTTCAAATACCTACAACGAAATGTATAATGAAAGTTTATATCGATTAAAAGTAGAAGGAGAAATAAGCTTTAGTGAGAATGTTTATAGAAGCTATACAAAAATAAACTATGAATTAGTACATATATGTAATTTGTGCTATTAATATAACAAGTGCACTTGTATTCTGACGTGTTCGTAGTGTTGGTTGCGAGACAGAAATAATCTGAAAGTGCAGCCAGTGCTTGGAAATGTCAGAATATCCGCAATTAGGAAGCAGAAGAGCTGCCAGAAATTTAATTGCTGTCATACACCGCAAATTTTCGTAGCTTCCGCAAATAGCAATGCTTGTACTAGTTTCTGAATGCCCTAGCTGCGCTGCAAGGAAGAGTAATATACGAATCGGCTGAGGTCGATGGAATTTGTGGGTGGGAAAAAAATTCGTGGCGTGTCTTCCATTGAGGGGGTGGGGATAGTAATAGTTGGGTGTGGCATACTCTGGAACTCTCACGGTATCTCGCGCCAAATATGGCAAGTGCAGTTGCTGGATTCAGTGGCAGCTGGTACATTTTATTATCTCGGGAGAAAGTTATGTTATTCTACCGTTTTATATAACGGCATGCAACATCGAGTCGATAACATAGTAGTCATTGGTCTACAGGTGTCAATTTGTAGCTCAGTAGGCCAGAGTCTTTCGCATCTTCCTGCCAGTAGATTGTGTTGCATATGGTGCCAGTTAAGGACGATTATGCGTGGCCACAAACGTTGCTTTTGCGTGTTACACGTGGATCCAATTTTTCTGCTATATACAAGGGACAGTGGAATAAAGAGGGATCAGGCTAATTCGTAAAGATGTTCTAGAAAAAGGTGAGTTTTGATCAAAACAGAGGTCCATTTTCCAGATCGCAGTAGTGTTTTTTCTTCCATAAGGTTTTCACTCGGCCTTTATCAGTTTCTCTATGACTGAGTTGTGAAACAAATCCCTCCCCCCAAACAGACATAACGAAGAAGGGTCAGAAATAATCTCTTTATTGAATTCTACCCTGATTCATGTAAACAAATAGAGATGGCTAGTCCACTGTAATTTGATTAGTGCCTCGACCTTGTAGAAGGAGGGGTGAGTGAGAAATGAGTTACCTGCAGCGCAGAAGTGCACAACAGCTGCAATTTATGTCAAACCTTTCTTAAAAAGTAGACATGAAAACTAAGCCTGCAATTATTGCCGCCAAGGGGATATTATTTCGTTATAGGTATAGTCTGGCCGACTCTTAATTTAAAAATTCAAAAACTGGTCCTGCAATTTCAGTAAGAGTTTTCTTAGGTGTCTATACCGTCTTGGCCGGTAGGAAAATAGAACCTTTGGCAACCTGTGTCATTATGCAATAATAATGCTAATAAACACTTAGCATAATAGTAAAAGACAATGGAGTATTATCAAGAGCTTAATATTATGGTCACTATTAACTTAACAGGACGCCTCTTTGTCGGAGTTTTACGCTTCGTCCATATTTTGGTATCAAAAAGCAGCTTGCCAATCATGTGGTAAGAATTATGTAAGAGGGGAGTTAGAAACATGGCGCTTGGAGAAGATAGAGCTACACATTTGAGTACCAACTTAAATTCCCTCATTGGACCACCTTTTCTGCTTGCAATGTACACGACACAGTTTTAATCTGAGTCTAATTCTTCCCAAGTGTAATGTAACATCAGGTGTAGCTTTTCCAAGGGATCTGAGATCATGGCTGCTGTACATATACGTCATTCTTCACTTAACCTCAGAGGAAGAATTTGGTGGAATGAGATACAGAGATTTTGGAGGTCCAAGTCAAAGACACCAGTTATTGCCGACTGTGTCATTCAAATGATGGCGGTGCATCATTTTGGAACAGGGTATCCGCACATTTAGCTCGTTTCTGAGCTGTAAACTGCAGTAAACATGGCTAATTCTCATGCTTCTGTGTGTGTATTTTGTCTTTGCAAGCGGATGATCCAGTGGTTGAAAGCAGACTTTGAGATAGTAATTGAAGGCACTACTGAAAGAGCTAGTGAAAACTTAAAAAGCCGAGACTCTCCAGTTGGCCTACAGCTGGTACACAGCCGCCACTGCCGACTGAATCAGCTGCACAGAAACCGGCAGCTTGGTGGAAGTTTTCGCAGGTAGCTAGCCGAAACCGGTTCATTCTTCAGCGTTCCTGTTCACAACTCAGCGCGGACCATAAATTGTGTCGTATAATAACAAGAACATTTGCAGAGCATTGTTTGCTGTTATTGTAAACCAGACCTCGCTTAAGCTGTAGTAGATTCACCTTTAATTACTCTTTGAATAGCTTTTTGCAAATACAAAACCTTGAGTGGAATGAGTCACGGCGCACAAGGTATCCACCTTCACGTTCAACCACCTTGCTTGGAACCTTTATCTACATGGTTCATTTTACTTTCTCTAAAACCAATCGCTCAAAATTCGTAATCGAGTTTTCACTCGAAATGCAGCTTTTGAAGTCCTCTGAACCTCCCAAAAAGATTTGTTAGGAAGAACTAATCGCGTATGTATGTGAACAACATACCCAAAAAGGAAAACTTTACAAGAAACAGTTCCTTATTTTGTTTTCTCTCAAAAACTGCTCAGTGACCGTGATTGAAACATCACGTGATTAAGACTTTGACATGAAGAGTAAAATACATATCTTGAATGTTATGCAAATAACCTATGAAGTAATCTTCAATCTGATATGGGAAACCATAAGAGAGATGAGAGGTTACTACAGTAAAAATCTGATGTGTTACACTCGCATGACTTTCTCTACTTTTGTAGAAACTATTTTTACATACGCTTATTCTACATATGCTTCATGTTAATCCAGATGTTAATCTTATTACTAATTTTCTTGTAGATGCGATAGTCAAATATTTTAAGAGCTGGTTGCTATGTGGCGCATTCCATTCTCTTTGCATGTACAGGACATAAAAAAAAAATCTGATGTGTTACACTCACATGACTTTCTCTACTCTTGTACAATCTATTTTTACAAACACCTATTCTCCATATGCTTCATATTAATCGAGATATCGAGATGTCAATCTTATTGCAATTTTCTTGTAGATGCAAGGGGAATATGGTAGCTTTTAAGCGATAGTCAAATATTTTATCGCTGGTTGCTATGTGGCGCATTCCATTCGCTTTGCATGTCCAGGACATAAAAAAATGAATAACGAATTTGAGAAAAAGTATAAGTATTGGAAAATTTAAGGGAATAACAAGCAATATCTCGAAAACGGTTCACTCAACAAAAGAAATGTATATAACATAAGTTGCGTATTTTAACGAGATCTACATTTTTTGTGTAGTAAAATTTTGTCTATCTCTTATGGTTTACCAGTTATGCAAAAGTCGTTCACAATGAAGAATACTTTTGGAGACATTCCCAGAAAATTCGAGATATACATTTCATTTCTCATGACATTATCTTAAACATATGATATTTTAAACAAAATCGTTAGAGCCATTTTTGAGAAAATTAAAATTTTCGAAAAATGTTCCATGTAAAGGGTAGTCTGGGGTGGGGGGATTTTCTTGAAAACCTTCGTGTCGCATCTCTGGAAGATACTGAACCTAAATACCAAGTTTGGTGTTTATCCGACTGTTCGTTTTTGAGTTATGCTGTTCACAGACACACACACACACACAGACACACACACACAGACACACAGACACACACACAGACACACACACGGACATGTTTCCAGAAATGCTTTTTTTGGATTCAGGAGGTCTCAAAACATGTATTTCCGGTGAAATCTCGGTATCGAATTTTTGGGTGGAATGCAATACTTCCCCTACTTACTATACGTAGTAGAGAAAGTAATAAATAACGAATTCCCATTTGAGAAAAAGTATAAGTATTGGAAAATTTAAGGGAATAACAAGCAATATCTCGAAAATGGTTCACCCAACAACAAAAATGTATATGACATAAATTGTGTATTTTAACGCGATCTACATTTTTTGTGTAGTAAAATTTTGTCTATCTCTTATGTTTTACCAGTTATGCAAAACTCGTTCACAATGAAGAATACTTTTGGAGACATTTCCAGAAAATTCGAGATATACATTTCATTTGTCATGAAAATAGTTTAAACATATGATATTTTAATGAAAATCGTTAGAGCAAGTTTTGAGAAAATTAAAATTTTCGAAAAATGTTCCTTGTAAAGGGTAATCTGGGGTAGGGGGATTTTCTTGAAAACCTTCGTGTCGCATCTCTGGAAGATACTGAACCTAAATACCAAGTTTGGTGTTTATCCGACTGTTCGTTTCTGAGTTATGCTGTTCACAGACACACACACGGACATGTTTCCAAAAACCTTTTTTTTGGATTCAGGGGTTCTCAAAACATGTATTTCCGGTGAAATCTCGGTATCAAATTTTTGGGTGGAATACAATACTTCTACTTACTATACGTAGTAGAGAAAGTAAAAATGTAGAAAGTAAAATAGATGATTTGTGGCAGATACTTTTTTTCCCCCCGTAGCGTTAGCCGTTTTCAAAATACCGATATTCCATGTCATATGTTCCTGTTTTCGCAAGTACATTTTGCAGAACGTCTGAGAGTTTCTATTCTTTTTTACTTTCTCTACCACCTGTCTACGTGAACCACCTTGGGATATGACAAGCTATTAAAATCGACGTGGTTACTTGGCGCCTTAGTTTGTAGTTACCGGCAGCAGTAAGTGTTATTTATATCTATTATAAGGAAGTATGTATTACGCAATAACAATGGATTATAGCGGAGAATCATGTTCACAATTATGTACACACGTGCATTAGGAATTAAAATAGTTTTTAATAGCCTTTTGAAAAGTTCTCGGAATGACCCACAGTTACGGCAGCATTTCTAAAGCAGCTTTGTTTTCAAAACTAGCCAGCTTTCATGGGAATATCTGTGCAGTAACGTAAATAATGTTCAGGCGTAGCTGATTATTACCGCGCAGACGTTTGTATACGTAAAACGTGGTAAATATCGAACATCGTGCGGTCATTACTTCATACCTATGTGACAATCACTCTAGGTGACTGCACCAATTCTAAGTGGACCACAGAGTTTAAATACGGCCTTAAGAGCTTGCAAGATACCACTAGCAGCGGAAGACTGAAATCTGTCACGACAGCACAAATCATCAATAAAGTACACGGCAGGGCTCCGCAGAATCTCCGAGTAAAGATGTCTGAAATTGTCGAAGCTCTGGGCATTTGAGATGAGTCTATGTTTCACATTTTAAGAGAAGAGTTGGACATGACTGCTGACTCTGAGCAAAGTTTGGCACGTTTTCGGAGAGATCCTATCGATTTCACGTAACAAATGTAATGTGGGTGTGTATTACTACATACCTGAAACAAAACAACAATATAAGCAATGGAAGCATTAAAAATCTTCACCAAAATGTGTGAAATCGGACGGGAAGATCATAGCGTTGTTTTGTGGGATGCCAAGGGTACGCTGATATTTCATTATCTTCCGCTGGAAAATCTATCGCCTGAGCGTGTTATGCTAACATTCCGGATCAATTTAAGACAAACATACGTAAGAAAAGGTCGATTTTGGCAAAGAAGAAAATGATCTTCCGTCAAGACAACGATAGACCTGCACATGCGCTGTTGCAATGGCTAAAGTCAACAAAGTAGAATATGATAATCTGCCACATCCACCTTATCCCCTTGACTTAGCTCCTCAGATTTCCATCTGTTCCCTAAACTGATAAATTTCCTTGGTGATAGTATGAAATTTTCTAGCAATGATGAACTTAAACCATCAGTTGAGGCGTATTTTGTAGGCCCGGAGGAATTTGACTTCCGTGATGGGATAAAGGTCATGCAGCATCGCTGGACCAAGTGTGTTATTGTCAAGCGAGGTTGTGTTGAAAAATAAGAGCACTTTTAAAAAATATGTGGCAGAATTTTGTACTTTATTCCCAGAACATCTCAAATGACCCTCGTATAAAATTTGAAATGAAGTTTGTTAACCCTCTCAGGGATTTCGTAATTGTTGCCTGCACAGATTAGATGTGTAGTAGCAACACCGCATGAAACTCACATGGAAGCGTTTACTCATTTTAGAGTTCATGACCAGACTATTACTTATTCAGTTGACAATGTTATTCGCATCTTTCAGTAACCAAATTTCTATCACTGACAAATTCATTCTCCTAAGTCCAACCATTGTCCTTCTTTTATTTGAGTTATCTCCATTGCTTCCATAGTGCGCTTTTTCCATGTTATTGGTTTTCCTCTTTTGCTTCTTCTTGCTGGTATCCACCCATATGCTAATCTTGGTAATCTCTCGTCACATATCCATAGCATGTTAGTTTGGTTGTTGATATTTTCTACAGGGTTATGTTGTATTCCCATCCTCTTGTCTATTTATTTAATTTCTTACTCTTTCTCTTCTTGAAACCCTTGCTGACCTCCAATAATGTATATCCATTAACAAAAAAGTCATGACCAGGCTAAAATTTGGAAAAAAAAAAGTTAATTTTTCAGCGCATTTCCAGTTTCAAAAAGATTTAAGTTCCAAATAATGGTTCCAAACTCAATCAAGTATGTTGCGAGTATTTACAAAAAACCATAACAGCAAGATACTATTGGACCACATTTACTTGACTGACTCGAGTTCTTTCGCATTAAATCGTGATTCTTCGTTCCGTTCACAGAGTATCGGGAGACGATGGTAACCCTGCTTTCTACTGTTGCTCCCAGTATGCACACACGAATTCGTAACACAGTAATAGTATGGTTACATCCAAGTACGTGTTAAAATTACTGCTTGCTTAACTCACATTAAAGGAATTCAGGCCCATCATCGTAGTAACCTTGATGTTAATGATTGTATGTTTCAAAATGACATTTCAAGTAAATGCCTTTCGCATGTTTACCACAAGAGCTCAATAGTGTAATTAAATCTGATTGGTCGGAAGATTTCTGATGAGTGTTGTCCTTAATTGGAACTTGGAAGCAGAAACGGTTTCAAGATCTCACGTACTTGTGATTCTCGTATTGTAACACAAGGTGTGTTACTCTCTACGATCAGTGTGTTACTTTTTGAACTGTTATTTTGGAGCTGTATAAATAGACCTAAAGTTAGGTTTCCATCCCTTAGGTTATTATTCTCCCTACCTCTAGACCTAACGACTCGGGTAGCCGAGATCGTTAAGACATGGACTCGTGAACGGGAGGGTGTGGTTCAAATCCCGCTAGGACCATCCTCCCTTACAGGCTTTCCCCCCCCCCTTATTTTTCATAACTGGTAAATGCCGGGGAGAACGTTGGAACGTTTCCTTTCCAAATTTTCTTTCCCAATTATTTCATTTTATGTATCATCAGTGTAATTCTTAAATACTTGGAATTACGTGCTGCAAGGCACCGAATTGTTATTTCTGTCGCTAGACAGTGTAATTGAACGGTAGTGCTATGCTGTCTTGAGGAGTAGTATACTGTTATGTAATGGCGTTAGGTTAACGGGTTCCAGCGATAACAGCAAATGGTTTCTACAGGTTTTCGCATATGGAATTACTTGCTCAATCGTTAACATATCGAAATAATCCTTAACGATATATGTATATTTTTTTTAACCATTCTTCTCAATTTTATACTCATTTTTTACTTTCTCTGCCACCTAACTATAGTAAGTACCTATAGCATTCCTTCCAAAAATTCTCTGGGAATGTTTTGGTCCCCTAAATCTAAATGAACATCTTTAGAAAGTATAATTCTAAAACAAAATTTTCGATAAACAACAATTTGGATATTTAAGTTCAGTGTCTTCCAAAGATGGGACATGAAGGTTTTCAACAAAATCCCCCTCTCCAAACTACCCTTTAGGTGGAAAAAAAAGTTTATATTTTCTCAAAAATAGCTAATAATTTTTATTAAATACCAAATGTTTAAGATAAAACGTATATGTTGAATTTTCTGAAAATACACTAGGAAGTGCTCTTCATTCTGAATGACTTCTGTATAATTGGTAAATAGTAACAGACAAAATCGTAATGCATAAAAAACTGTAGATCTCGTTAAAACCCACAATTTATATCCAATAACATTTTTTGTGGCTTTAGTGGTTTCCGATATATTCTTTGTTATTGGTTTGAATTTTCAAATACTTTTTTTTTCAAGTGGTAAGTCGCTGTTCATTTTTCTCGTGGTGATTCAAAGAACAGGGAATTTCAAACCCATGAAGACACCATTAATGGATTATGCGTCGCCAGGGCATTTGTTGGCTTGCCGGGAGGGGGTGCCTGTGAGACGCCTGAATCCACCAGACAGCGACCAGGACATACAGGCCGGAATGGAGTTAGGGGAATGCGAACCAGCCCGTATCAAGATCTGGGGCCCCGGCTGGAAGACTTGTTGATGAGGGCGGCCGACCATCTGACCGCGACTCGCTTTTTAAACATCTTGACTTTCTATTTAGTCTTCTGTACTCATACGTACAGCGAAATATCGTCCTCCGTGGTGTAGCGGTTACCATGCTAGCTTCTAGCTCCCGAGGTCGTGGGTTCAAACCCGGCGGAGGTCGATGGATTTTTTTCAGGCAGAAAAGTCCTTAGCATGGCTTCCTTCGGAAGGGAAGTAAAGCCGGTGGCCCATGTCGTAGATTTATGGCACATAAAAGAACCTCAAGCCTAATAAAGAGGCCTCTGAGCAAAAGTACTGGTCTTTCACGCCCAATATAGAATGGGAATGGGACGCTAAGGGCCACAGCAGTTAAAGAGCGTCCATAAATAAAACTCATTTTAATTTAATTTCGTACAGCGAAATTGTAATGAAAGTTTATCTCGATTGACAAGAAATATGCAGAAGAATACATTTTTGTAAGAATAGTTTGCAGGAGTGGAGAAAATCCTAAGAATGCAACACCAAACTTTTTTTTAGCAAAAACATGTGAAGTGGGAATTGTTTGCTTTTCCTCCAATCGCATTACACGTGTGCATGTCCAAACATGCTGTAGACAAGTTTATGAAAATAAATTAACACAAAGATTGTTATAAAACACGTGATACTTGAAGTCGTGACCGTATTTAGAAAGAGAAAAAGAACTCTTTTTTTTTTCTTTCTTCGCCTGTTGCGACTTTGATCTCCTTTACCGCAATACGTAGGTTTCTCGAGCGATCTTGAACGTCTTCCCACGTCATATATGACCGCCCTCGTACGGCCCATTTTGAGCACTTGCCAACTATCTTTTTACTTTTTCATGAATGTAGTCGCACCTTGCGGCGGGAATTTTGGGTGCGTTCGATAGGGATTAGCTTCCATAACCCGCGAAACCTAATCATCAATTTTGTCATCAGAATGGTTAGATTTTATATTATGCAGATGATTTTAGACGCCGAATTATAAGTGCGGGCATATCAATTGAGAGAAGGTGAGGAAATTATGCTTAATAGAGCAAGTTTCTGCATTATAATATTGTATAACAGCGGATATACAGGGTGCGGAAAAACAATGTGCAGAAAATTGTAGAGTCAGAGTGTGAAACCTATTTGGGGCGCGTCGATGTAAACAACATGTATCTTTGTACTACTCTGTATTCACTCTTAGGTTGATCCGCGTCAAAACAATTACGTCTAAAATAATCAAAGTAGTAAATCACTTGATGCGCCGTGGTCGCTCTCGCACGTTTGTTTTGTACTGAAAGTCAAGCAAGCTGCTGTACATGGTGAAACAATGAACGCTTACAGTACTACGCGGTTCTGAGTATTTCCTCACAGATTCACAACGTGATTAGTGATCATCGTGCATCAACTACGTAAATGGCTGCGTTCATTCATTTTTTGTATTATAACAACATCCAAACATAACTACTTTACCAACATTGCTGACTTCTCTTAATGACACTGGGTTATTTTCAATCTAATATTTTAGTTTTATAAAAGTCCGGAGACGCTTAAAATAAGTTAAAACTGTATATAGATTTTTGTGAATATTATAAAAAAAATTTAGTATGCGCTGTAATGAAATGCGAGCTTTTAGCTACAAAATGAGATTTGGTACAATATTCTGAAATAAACGGTTCCGGAGCTATGAGCACTTAAAATGTGACAAAATGAATTAATACGATACATTTATCGTTCAATAACGTGACAACCGTTGGTGTTTAGTTGCTAATACTTGATAAATATGCTTTCCTTAGCACCTCTTATTAATACGAAAAATTACAACGCAAACAAACAACGCGAGGTTTTTTTGCCATTTGATTTCACATGGACTGTCCCGTACGTTTCTCATTGTGTACCAGTCTCATGTACACACTTGTCGTGTGAGTTACATTTCATTTTGATGTTTCATTAAAGTCAGATGTCAATTATGTTCATGTTATTATACTGCATCTGCGATCCCATGTTCCTGACCTCAAAATTCTAAGTTTGGCACTGCCAAACATTGCGCACGTTGTCTTCTGCATCCAATATATACACAGAGAGCCAAAGACTACGAACCGGTTGCACGGTGTTTTTCCTGTCGGCGTCCTCGGCGCTCGTTGCCGTCTGCCGCTATCATAGAAAGGCGCGGATGAAACCATACAGCATTTTTAAAACTTCTTTTAAAGGCTTTACTTACCAACTTTATTGTTGGCGAGTAGAAAAAAATTGTTTTTTTTTCTCGAGTCAATAGTTGAAGCCCGTGCACACCTGAATACAATTTTGCCCCCCCCCCTTTAAAGAGAATTAACAGACACAGAGCGTGATTTTGCCTTTTTCAACAAGACTCTGCAACAGTTCATACGCGAGTATTTCGATGAGAACAATTGAAAGTGTGTTTGAGGACAGAATTATTGGTAGAGATTCGTGGTCCCTCGACCTAACCCCCTGCAATTTCCATCTTTGGGGTAATTTAAAACAAAGTGTACAAGACAAATCCATACACCCTGGAAGAATTAAAACAAAATATCCACCAGGAAATTGCCAGCATTTCTCAACTGAACTACGGCGAGTGATGGATAGTTTCCTAAAGAGGTGCCAAAAATGTATGGACAACGACGGTGGCCAGTTTCAGCATTTCCTTTCATCCGCTCCTCTCTATAATAGCGGCAGACGACAACGAGCGCCGAGGACGCGAACAGAAAAAGCACCGCGCAGCCAGTTCTAGTTTTTTTGGCTCTCCGTGTATTACAATATATGAAAGTGTTACTGGCAGCGTGCATCGCAGTATCAACATACCCAAAACGGCAAAGAATACTGTTTACTGTCCACTCATGAAAATAAAGGAAATATTACATTAAAAAATTCGATACAGAGATTTCACCGGATTAAAGTTTAGAGAACCCCGAATAAAAACAAACAATGAATATCAAACGTGGTATTTCAGTTCAGTATCTTCCGAGGATGCGATACGAAGATTTAAAAAAAATTCCCGCGCCCCAACTTTTTTTACATGATTAATGTTTCGTTATTCTTTATTTTCTCAAAATTGGCTCTAACAATTTGGATTAAAACACCATATGTTAAAGATAATTGCGTGACAAATAAAATGTATAACTGGTAAACCATAAGAGATAGGTAAAATCTTACTGCATAAAAAATGTAGGTATCGTTAAAGCATCAAACTTTTTGTTCTAGTTAACTGTTTCCGAGGTATTCCTTTTTTTTCTTGATCGTGCAAAGAACATGGAGTTTTATAGTCATCACATACCGACACACTCCTTAAAAAATCTGAGTGTTGCTTTACCTATTGTATCCTTATACCCACAACGAAATGTGTAAATGTGAATTGAAGTTTTATTTGCCTAACAAGAAGTAGATATAATAAGCTTTTGTAAAAATAAAAATGGCTACAATTTAGTGTCGTGCCGGCATGTTGCCATGGTAGCTCAGTGGTTAGAGCAACCGGACGGAGACCGGGAGATCCGTGGTTCAAATCCCGGCTATGGCATTGAATTTTTCAGTCGCCTGATTCTACCTTTCCAACCCTGTCCAAAATACGGCTTGTGTGGAAGAACAATTAATTCCATTTTGTAAAAATAGTTTGTAGAAGAGTGGGTGGAGACAGTCATGTGAATGCAACACATTTTTCGGTCTCAAAATAATTATAACAAGCATTCGGTAACCTCAATTAAAAATCACCGAGAAACTACCAGTACTTCATTACAGAAGATAGTAGACGAATCGAGCTGCACTACGAACATTGTTTCAGAAGCAATAATTGTTTGCGGAACAGTGATAAAGCTCCGAAGGAGGAAACCGAACGTTCCTACGGACCGGATCTGAGTCACAGCCTTTGCCCTGTTTACCAGCTACCGTGCCCTCCTGGAACCTCGCCAGCCGCGAGTATTAACAGAGATACGGTGTCTTAAAAGTCCCCCATTAAGTGAATCGATTTTGGCAAAAGTGAAGATAGCGGTGTGACAGCCGCATCAGCCAATTGCTCGAGTGTTGGCATACGCAAACAGCTGCAGTTTGAAGGTGTCGTACGTCAAACTCGGCAACTCCAAGGGCAGGTTGCGTTCCTTTCGATGTCCTTGTAATGCAAGCCTTAAGAGAACCAACCTTTGCAATTTGGAAATTCTTTCTTCCTTCGATTTTTCTTTCAGGTATATGTGATATATTTTATAACAAACTTCCAAATTGTCAGATAAATTCCTTGCCTAGTTCCGGAAAAATATGTTGCTGTTGATCTGAGTGCAGGATTTTTATCCATCAATTTTTCCCTAGCTAGCCAATATAAATTGTGTATCTTCCCATCTGGTACAGCTTTCCTTAATTCTGGGCATTCTAGTAGGTGTTCGCCATTTAAAATCTTGCATGCTTTCTCATTCATAAAACCAAATCTATGTAGGTGTTCCGTCAGATAATGTCTGTGGCTAATCTGAAATGAGCAACGGCTTCTTTCCTTGGAACATTTTTTATTTTTTGTACTATATATTTTATGTTGGAGTAATTTTTATTAGTAATTTCCTTTTGAGTATTATGTTGATATTTTTGTTCTATATTAATTTGGACATTTTTTAATTTGATATCTAGTCCACAAGACTTTATAGGTTTTGAGTATAACACTGCACCGTTTTTGGCCAGAAAGTCTGCAGTCTCGTTACCATTCGCTCACACGTGTGCTGGTATCCACAGTAATATTATCTGTTGAAATTTTGTTTGGAGTAATCTATAATAAGGTCTCACATCCTTAATATCAAGATTCATCTGGACTATCATATCTCCGGAGAAAATATAAATTTTCATATTTTTTAGTTATGGGACCTCGATACTTTTACAGTTTTTTAAGTTTTGTGTTATTGAAAGTTGTAGCGTTTAACTTTATGCTAGATAAGGAATGAAAGGAGTCGACACTTCATGTTATTGCCTCGCACGTGTCCCCAAAGAGTTGCTGGACTGTAGTTCTTGATAGACCTTGACTGCGATGAATGTAACATTCCATAGACACTTGCGTCTAAATGAAAACATGCAAAACAATGCGGGGAGGAGTAGAGGTATTCATGTAACATGTAGCGCTGAATCACGTTTCTGCAATAGCCTGGCTTGGTGATTCACTCCAGCCATTACATTCACCTACTCCAGTGACCAAAATCTGTGAATCCAACAGAAACAAATCAGAACTTGTGACGTGAGATAATACAGCATATGGAAATATTAGTTCTTTCATGAATGGTCGTGTTCTTAAAAAGAATATTTCATTCCTTTGTTTCTGCATTTCATACAGGTGTTTCCTTGGTTTTCTTCAAATTTGTAATTGTGTCTTCATACTAATGTAATGAGGGTGGGTAGTAGAGAGGTAATCCACACACTTACTATGTTTCTGAGTGTTACGTGGCTAATTACTTATTACCGGATGAAAAAAGTACATATGTGGCATTATCGGGAAAAAAAATTGCTGCCAATTGAAGATTGTCAACAGGGACAGTCTCGGAATTAGCATACAATACAAAATTGATTACTTGCAATTTATACACAGAAGACTACTAATAAAACATAACTCAAGAGAACAAGCTATCTCCTTTACAGTTTTCTTTTATAACTGTCGCCTTTCAGCCGCCTCTCAGAGTTATCCAACAGTATTTTCAGTGTGCTAAATAATTGGTTCGACAGTAACAAAATTCATATAAACTTTGAAAAAACTAAGTATATCAATTTTCGCACAAAAAATAAAAGTATTGCAGACATAAGAATTGAATATGAAGGCAATGAAATTACTGAAACTTGTAGCATAAAATTTCTTGGTCTTATTATAGATCATAATATGGATTGGAAAGACCATATTGACTACATCCTACCAAAACTAAGCTCTGCATGTTTTGCAATTAGATCATTAATCCATTTTACAAATAAAAGCATCCTAAAAACAGTATATTATGCTTATTTTCATTCAATTATGACATGGAATAACATTTTGGGGAAATTCAGTGGACGCAAAAAAAATATTTCTTTTGCAAAAAAAGGTAGTAAGAATAATGGCAGGTGTTAACTCATTGTAAATCACTATTCAAAACATTTGGAATTCTACCATTAGCCTGTGAGTATAATTTAGCTGTACTTTTAACCGTGGTTGACCACCCAGAAGTGTTCATAAAATCATCAGACATACACAGCAAACAAACCAGAAATGGGCAGGACTTAAACAGGCCAAGCAATAACCTACAAGTATTCCAAAAAGGCTGACTATAAAATGTTACCAAATTTTATAACTACGTTAAGTATAAATAATATTGTTTTAAATTTTTTTAGCTCTAACGTACTCTACATAAGAACTACAATTTATTTACATACAAGTACACAATGTAGTTATGTATTTATGACGTAATTTACATCCTATAGTAGACTAGCTTTCTTTAAGCTGGTCTAGCTCACTATAGGGTCTATAGATTGAGATGTTACGTTATAAAGTGAATATCGAATATCGGGGCTCAAAAATCAGTATCGATATCGAGAAATAGTGGTGTCGTTCCATCACTAATATTTTTACTTTACCAGCCACCTATTTTACTCGATAAGAGGAAGTATTATATTCCACTCAAAAATTCACCATCCCGCTGAATCCAGAAAAAGAAAACTTGTTTAGGAAAAGGTTCATCGGTCCGTCCGTGTGTATGTGTACTGCATAACTCTGAAACGAAATGTTTGATACTAAGTTCAGTATCTTCCAAGGATGCGACGACAAGAGGATTCTCAAGAAAGTCCCCTCCATCACAAACTACTCTGTACGAGGAAAAATGTTCGATATTTTATATTTTCCCAAATGACTAAGGATTTTGATTAAAATACATAAATTTAACATATTTACATGACAAATAAAATGTGTATCTTGAAGTTTTTGGGAATAGCCTGTGAAGTCGTCGTTATTCGGAGTGAGTTTAGTATAATTTTGTGTAACTGGTAAACGTTAAGAGATAGACAAAAAAACGCACTGCACAAAAAATATAGGTCTCTTTAAAACACAATTTATTTCAAATACCTTTTTTGTGGCATTGGCTGTTTCTGAGATATCCGTTATTGTTTGAATTGTTCAATATTTTGTCAGTACTGTTACCATTAAAGTATCCCTCGTGATGCCATGCAGAGTATGCTGGTTTTCAAGGCCAGCACACATCTGTCAATCTGTTTCCTGTTTCCCCCCTGCAATTTCAACGAAATGTGTAATGGTTTCTGCAAACGTTTATTTCGATTATGTAGCAGACAGAAAAATAAGCTTTTTTAAGAATAGTTCGTTGAAGAATAGGATGTGAGTGTTGTTCCCAAGCTGGGTATATTTCGAGATGGCATGTTTTGCGAGAACAGATAGGCACGAAACGCGTCAGAAAATATTGAGCGGCTTTGCGGGCAAGTGTGCCCACCCGGCGCCTGTCTCTCTCTCAAAGCAAACCCACAGCCGACCAGGGGGCGCCTGCCTGCATCCATCCACTAGGGGAATGAGGTCTGACGGAGTAGGCCAAGGTAAAGAGGTCGATGTGCTGCTACTGTCACCTTCATCGGCTTTAGGCTTAACTTTCTTCTCATCGTATTATGACTCATGAAAGCTTGTTGCCCTGTAGCGCTATCCAGAGCCCACAACAAGGTGGTCGTGCTCAAAGGCGCAAGCGGCCGTTGAGTACTGGGTAATATTTATTGATGAGCAGAGCCCGGATGTTAGGCAAAAAGCCTTTCTTACTTGGTGGTAATAAATGAAAAGTTCTTCAAACCTTTTTGCTGTCAGGCGTCTTGACTCCATCTCTTTACGTCTATTCCTTCCATAATTATCTATACACACGCACATTCTTATTTCAACCATTGTTTTCTCTCGTTTTTGTACTATTCTTTCTACTGTGTTTTCCATTTAATTCTTGGTCTTGCACTTCATGTTTTCTGCTTCTACTCTCAACTATTGCCTGCTTAACTTCCCTTTCCTCCGTCTTTCTTCATATTTATTTATTTATTTATTTATTGTAGTGTTAAACGACCTTCTTAGTGGATTCGTTTCCGGCTCTCGTGCTGAAGGTCCGAGGTTCGATTCCCCGTTCTGGGTTGGCCCTATCGACGCCTTCATCTCTGACTTGCTCATGCAAAGTATCCCCAAGGCCCAACGTGGTTCGAGTCCACGGTTAAAGCTGTAGGTCATCTTATTCCACACCGCCATCCTCATCACACTACCATCGGAGGCAATGGATTCCGCCCGCTAGGTGCCTCCACCTCAGAAATGGGTCCAGTCATCGCTTGGTGGAATGAGGTATCCCCGAAGGTCACATGCCACATGGAGAGCGTTATAAACGACAACAGACTGCACCACAGGTGGTGGACACTAATGATACCTGAAATGAAGCAGTAATTAATTGGGAAAGGGAATTTCGGAAGGAAACGTTCCAGGTTTAAGTTTAGGTACTTCCCCAACATTTTTATGTGTTTATTTAAGGTCACAGAACTCAGTTTTTTTCCTATCACAATATTATATACGACGGTAGTCCCAGAAGTACCCGACCTGACGTGTATGTAGCGGCTGTTGTTTCAAACAAATGACTATGGTAGAAAGTACCACCCTTATATAGCTTAAATCTGAAGTTTGATGATGCTACGTCGTTTAGTAATTACTTGGCAGCCATCAATAGTGAACTCTCAGCGAATTTGTAAACACGGATAAAACTGGCCATCGTTATGTGATACATTACTTTCATTTGAAAGGTCTTAGTCCAACTAATATTAAAGCTGAGCTAGATTCTACTCTGGGGAAGTCTGCTCCTTCGTTTACAGCAGTAAATATTGGGTGGCAGAGTTTAAGCGAGGCCGTACGAGCTGCCAAGATGAACATCGCAGTGGTCGACCAAATGAGGTGACCACGCCAGAAATTTTGAAGAAAATCCACAATATGGTATTGGATGACCGTCGACTGAAAGTGCGCGAGCTGACAGACATCGTAGGCATTTCAAAAAGTGCTGTACCTCGCACACTAACTGAAAATGTAGACACCCAAGATGGATGCCGCGTTTACTCACAATGGAACAAAATCAGCGTCGTGAGGATGTTTCATTCGAGTGTTTGGCGATGTTTCGCTGCAATAAAACCCGAGTTTTTGCGTCGATTCATAACCATGGATGAAACATGGGTCCATCACTTCACACCTGAGACGAAGGAACAGTCAAAAGAGTAGATTGAAAGGGGAGAATCGGCTCCAAAGAAGACAACAGTTCCATCGCAGGCAAGATCATGGCGTCAGGTTTTTGGGATGCGCGTGGGATAATTTTCATTGATTATCTTAAAAAAGGAAAAGCAATCAATGGCGAGTATTATGCAAACTTATTGCAGCGATTGGAGGATGAAATCAAGCAAAAACGGTGGCCTTTAGCGAAAAAACAAAGTCTTGTTTCATCAAGACAATGCACCGGTTCAGACATCCATTATCGCCATGGCCAAAATCAATGAGTTAAAATTCGAAATGCTTCCTCATGCACCCTATTCGCCAGACATAGCCCCCTCGGATTATTTTCTGTTTCCAAAGTTGAAGTAAGGGCTTGGTGGTAAAAGATTTGCCAACAATGAAGAGGTGGAGTCTGCAGTTGATGGCTATTTTGCAGAACTCGACGTTTCTCACCATAAAGAGAGTATCGAAGCTATTGAATATCGCTGGGAAAAGCGTATCGAGCTGAAAGGAGACTTGTAGAGAAATAAAGATGTTTTTTCCCAAAATTTTTGTTTTCTTAGGTCGAGTATTTCTGGAACAGCCTTCATAAAATACATTAGACATGCAAATCAATAATGGAGCAACAAAGTCTTGACATCTATCAGTAGTGTGACAAATCATTAAGGTATACAAAGTAGTGTTATAATTTAAATAGATTTGTACACAGAAATATCTTCAAAATAACGGATAGTATTATGAGAGAACTTTGGGTTATTCAGAGCTGTAGTAATTTCTGATATTCTGCGCTTCTTCCTAGAAGTGGCTAGTGTATGTGATGCGTTCTGTAAGGATGTGGTTTACTGTTAGGAGTTGCATACTGGTGGCTCATATTTGGATATCAGATAGCAGTGAGTTAGTTTGGTGTGTCCAATTCTTAATCGTGTCGATAAAACTTGATCTCTTGTTTGTAACTTATATGGCATGTATTCATATAAAAGTCCATTGCCGCTTTCATTGTATGTGGTCAAAGTTTCTTGTCAGTTATGAAGACTGAGGAAGACCTGGGGGAGGGGGAAGAAGAAAGAAGAAAGAAAAAAAAAAGAAAACCTGTCAGGGAAGACGATCCTGGTGGATTTGAATGGCGTACCTCCCGTTCACCAGTCGTGTCTTAACGACCTCGGCTATGCTGACGATGTCTTTCTGTAGACATGCCCTAACCACTTGTTTGTTTCTCTTCTACAACTTCAGGTAATGATTTCTTTAATTTTATCGGTAGGTGAAAGTACACTAACATCATTTAACCCGCGTCTGTGATGGGAGAGTTAGCGTGCCTGCCTCACATTCAAGGGGTCCCGAATTCGAATTGCGGTTAGGGTGAGTTATCTGGGTAAGGGTTTTTCCGAGGTTTTTCCTTATACTGAGAAGGCGAATGTTGGGTTTAAAGTTGTATGAACCCAGGGCTGATTTGAGCATCATTTCACCCATTTCATTCATCGTGCAATGTGACGTAGCAGACATCTTTTTTTCTAAAAATTGTTTTACTCAGGGGACTTCAAAACATGTATTTATGGTGAAACCTCTCAGATTTTGGGGTGAAATATGCTTCCTGTACTTGCTACAGGTAAGTAGTCGAGAAGGTGTCGTCCTCTGTAGTGTAGTGGTTACCATGATAGCCTCTAGTTCCCAAGGTCGCGGGTTCAAACCCGGCGGAGGGCGATGGATTTTTTCGGGCGTAAAAATCCTTAGCATGGCTTCCTTCGGAAGGGAAGGCACGTAAAAGCACCTCAAGTCTAATGAGACCTCTGAGCAAAATTACCGGTCTTTCACGCCCAATATAGAATGGGACGCTAAGAACCACAGCAGTTAAAGAGCGTCCATAAATATAACTCAATTTATTTGGTAGAGAAGGTAAAAGTGCACGAGCATATTTTTATCTGTGGAGGAAAATACGTTAGTCATGAATTATCAACGATTTTACTGAACTTATTAACGCCTCAGTTCTTACTACTTCACACATTTATTTCTCAGTCAGTTTAAATCATTGCTATGGCAATATTGCATAACAATGCTCTGCTAAACGCATATAAAGTAATTGTGTTAAAGACGCACTCGAAAAAATTGAAAAATCGATACAATTTGAAAAAATAAATAAAATAAAAATATTTAAAAGTGCCAGAACACTTAAACTGCAACATCGTTTATTCTTAAAGTCTAGACGAAACGTTTCTGGAGTCACCGTATAACCTGCACTACTGCCGTCTGCCCTTGAACTCTGTTGCGAACGGAGGCAAACGATGCAGCGGTCGTGTGGCTGAGCTTGGCCTGCTTTGCGCTGTCATGCCATTTAAAGATTGTTTTGAGATTCGTCATGTATGATAATTAGGGAGTTAGTTGCTGAAAGCCGCACTTCTGCATCGACAGAAAATTTTGCACACAAGTGTACTTGCAAATAGACTTTCATGAGGATATCCAGCTGCTGCTTTTTGCCTTGAAGGTTTGATTTCATTGCCTCACGTTCAAAATAGCAAGACATGTTTTCATTACTTGGTAGCTAATGTATCTTCGATTCACCAAAGGAAACACCCCTCTATTACGTATTCACAGCATAATGTTGATATTTTCCTCGATACCGAGCGATTGGGAAGCTGTAAATAGCCTTTCGTATATTTGGGAAACAGTAGTCTTTTGTGCAAATCTTTCAACAAACCGTACGCACCTCAGCCAAAAGAGCTTTCATAATTAATGTGTGTACACATTTTAACTCTGCGTCGTTCTCCATGGCCATGGGGCTCCTCTGATTCCCGAGGTCGCGGGTTCAAGCCCTGGACTTTCGAGCGTAAAACTTCTTAGTATGGCTTCCTTCGGAAGGGAAGTAAATGGTGGTCTCGTGTCGTGGATTTATGGCACGTAAAAGAACATCTAGCCTGATAAAGAGGCCTCTGAACAAACATGTTCGGTCTTTCACGCCCAATATAGAATGGGACACTAAGAACCATAGTATTTAAAGAGCGTCCATAAATAAAACTCAGTTTAATTTAATTTTTTGAACTCCGTCTGTACTGAACGCCAATTTTTGGAAGAATAAAACCTGTTCGAGCCCACCCTTGGAAGTGTGGATTTTTGGGCTAAGTTGCCCACTCAGCATCGTGAGAGATTTGAAGACGTACGGTAGGTAGCGATCTGTTGGTCATGGAAACCAACATTCCGGCTGAGAGAAGCATGGTCTGACCACATCATCTGCTAGTTGATTGTCCTGCCCACGTGGGCATGAGGCCGGCAGTTAGCCTGGTTGTGGCTTTCTTACCACTGTTATTCTACCGGATGCAACCAATATTTGGCTTATTTTCGGAATTCGAATAAGAAGGCCCTCGGAGATAAATGCTCCAAAAGCGAAATACGAGGGCAAATCAAAAAGTCTTTGCCCCTATTTTTTTCTGGTAACATAAGATACATACAGCCAACTAAACATGTAGATATTATTCCTTGTACTTTTCGCTATTTTTCCACATAGTCCTCGTGCCGGTTCAGACATTTGTCCCATCGCAGCACTAATTTTGCGCTGCGGTAGAAGTCGGCCGTTTGACTACGGAACCACTGTCGCACTGTCGTCTTGACTTCGTTGTCGCAATCGGATCGCTGTCCTGCCAGGAACTTCTTCAGCGGATTGAAAAGATGGAAATCACTAGGGGCAAGATCCGGGCTGTTTGGTGAATGCTCTAGAAACTCCCAGTGAAAGTTCCTTAGCTTGCCGACGGTCTTGTTTGTCACGTGTGGTCTCGCATTGTCGTGGAGGATGATCACATTGTCAACATCGACAATCACGCGGTGCTTCTTTCTGATCGCAGCCCGCAGAAGTGACAGTGTGGAACAATATCTGTCGGCATTGATGGTGGCACCTCGCGGCATGAAATCCAGCACGAGCGGTCCACGGCAATCCCAGAATGCCGTACATCACTTTGTGAACAGATGGCACAGTACGGATTTTTTTTTTCACAGGGGAGTGCGGATGTTTCCACACCATACTCTGCTGTTTTGATTCCGGCGTGTAATGCAGTACCCACGTTTCATCAACAATGCGATCCAGGAAATTGTCACCCTCCTGGGCATATCGTTGCAGATGATTCAAAAGAAGCAATCATTCCTTTGGCTTTCATCACGTCATCCAACCGTTTAGGAACCCATCGACATGAAACCTTCCTGTATCCTAAGCATTCGTGAATGATGTCGAAAGCACTCCCAGAAGAAATGTCGAGCTCCTGAGCAATGTCTTTGATGTGCACGCGCCGCTCTGCTTTCACCATCGCATCCACGCGGGCAATATTGCCCTCAGTCACCGAAACACGCGGTCTCCCCGCACGCTCATTGTCATGCAGATTTGCACGGCCATTTTCGAACTCAGAACACCACCATTTCACACTTCTCAAAGCAAGACACCTTTCTTCATATGATGGCTGCATTTCCCTGTGGATCTCGATGGGCGTTCGTCCCTTACTCCATAGAAAACTGATTACACTTCAGTGCCCGTAAGCCGTAATTGTGTTAAGCACACCTGCCATTTTGAATGCACTGACAGCAGCGCTGGCGCCGGAAACTCTAAGAGGAGCGGCCCTTGAAAAGTCCACTACTTCGAATGTATATGTTGCTTTTTGTTTTACATTCGTAATTTGGCCGAAAAAAGTAGGGGCAAAGACTTTTTTATTTGCCCTCGTAGCTTATCTTATTTATGGGAATTATCCATACAAACATCGAGTTAAATGCTCAGAAACTAGATTCCATGCCTCTCACCCGATGGTCGCTGATTCAAACCCCATCTTCCGGGGTTTCTCTGAGTCGTCAGATAAGTATCCTGAATAAGTCTCAAATACACGAACAATCGTACAAAGAAATAGAAATAAAAGCGATTGTACAGGAAGGGGACTACGCAACTGAAGTCGTCTATCCACCACAAACTGAATCGTGCGCATGCTTGCCAACCTTTACGATTTGTTCTCTACGGGAGCGGAGACCTCCTTATGGATAAGGAAGTTTTTGGGCATATTCAAGATGTTTCAGCTTTTCACCATGGACATGGCAAAGCATTAAATTTAATTGTATTATATTGTAACTTAAGATTACAGAGTGAATGTACCGCGCTAATTGTTATACATTGCATTTGTTATCTATCCTCCATCACGATCGTGGTCCCCCTTCACTAGGCTGCAACAAAATGCATAGCGTGCGGATTTAAAATTTGATTGCACCACTAGTGATCTCCAGTAACCAGCAGTAGATGGGCGCGAACTTTCAGTAATGGACTCAACGTAAATCATCTTATTCGCATTCTATGACTGCGGGATGTAAGCTTCCCATTTTGTGAGTTTTTGTTTATATCTAGTGTTACGAAGCGTAAAATATGGACCATGTGTATAGCCTAGGAAGAGGTATTCTTTTCTTTAATATATGTTTATTGTGCTACTTTTTGAGCATGAGTGACAGAAAGCAGCAGTGGTCAGATCTTCCAAGTATTCTTAAAAAACGAAAGTTCCATTTGGTTTACGTGTAATTTTTATCACTTACTGTACTGAACATTTTACGCACTCTAAATTTCATTTCATCGTAAAATCATGGTGGACGAGGGAAAGTTTTACGGTTTCAGTTTCAGGAAGTTGGTGCAAGTATGTATCTCAAGCTGTAACAGCATGAATCTTTTAGTTTAAAGCTGTCAACTGTCACCTATAAATCGTATATCCAAAGTTTCAGCTATTTTGGACGCTCAGTTGTTATGTAGCAGTCGTTTGAGTGAGGTGATGTGAGTGTTTTTATGAAAATAGACAAAATCGAGTATCGAGCTGTTATTAAATATTTGTTTTTGAAAGGCAATACGCCTACGCAAATCAAAGATGAGTTGGATTCTGTGTATGGGGACTCTGCACCAGCATTTACCACAGTGAAATTTTGGGCAGCTGAATTTAAACATGGCCGTAAGAGCTAGGGAGACGATGAACGTTCGGGACGTCCAAAAATTGCAACTACCGACGAAAACATCGCCAAAGTTCACCAAGTGGTGCTAGACGACCGCCGAATTAAAGTGAGAGAGATAGCAGAGGCTATGAACATGTCAAAAGAACGTGTTTGTCACATATTAAGTCAGCATTTAGACATGAGAAAGCTGTCCGCGCGTTGGATGCCGCGTTTGCTCCCGTTTGACCAAAAACGTGTTGGAATGAACATTGGCGCAGTTTAGGCGCAATAAATCCGAGTTTTGGCGCCGATTAATTACTGTAGATGAAACTTGGATACACCATTATACACCCGAAACAAAAATATAGTCCAAACAGTGGACTGCAAAGGGGGAACCGGCTCCAAAAAAAAGAAGCAAAAACTGTTTTTTCGGTTGGGAAAGTGATGGCGACTGTTTGGGATAGTCATGGAGTTATTTAATCGATTATCTTCAAAAAGGAAAAACCATTACAGGAGCATACTACGCATCATTACTTGACAAGCTGAAGGCAGAACTTGTGGAAAAATGGCCACATTTGCAGAAAAAGAAAATCCTGTTTCACCAAGACAACGCACCGTCTCACACCTCAGCGGTTGCAATGGCGAAAATCCACGAATTACGGTTTGAATTGCTTGACCATCCGCCTTACTCACCAGATCTAGCCACAAGCGACTTCTTTTTGTTCCCTCATCTGAAAATTGCGCTCCGAGGACAGATTTTCGTCAAATGAAGAGGCAATCACCTTCGTGAACAACTATTTTGCAGAGAAAAACGCCGAGTACTATTTGGACGGGTTACAGAGATGGGAGCATCGCTGGGAGAAGTGTGTAGAGTTACAAGGAGACTATGTTGAAAAATAAAAATAATTCTGAAAAAATGTCTTGTATCTTTATTAGGTCGGAAACTTTTCAGACCACCCTCGTACTTATAGATACTAACAAAAACAATTTTATAACTATTAAACCAGCCAGTCAAATTTAATACCGCTGCTTTCTCAGATGCTAATGTAATTTAGTTTTAAGAAGGTTCATCTCGAGAAAAGTGCTTTTAAAAGCTCCAAGTTATTTTTCTTCCCAAACTGCAATAAAGCAGGCTGCACCAAGTCGGTTTGAAACACTGTAAGGCATCAGGAGCTGAGCGTTACAGCAACGTAAGGAATTGTGGGTAAGAAAGTGGAGAAACCTGTCAGACCACACGGATCGAGTTCCAAAGTAAAATTAAACAAATGAAAATCAAATTAGGATATCACATTTTCAATTCAGATGGACGTTACTAGAAATAAGAAACCTACTAGGCAAGCTTAATAACTAATTGTTGTATCAATGATCATAAATTTGCTCGAAATGTATCTCTACTTATTTGGATTTTTGTGTTTACCTAGATCAGGGGCTTTGGACTTAGGTTATACTTGTCAAGTAGTGGGGGGAAAAAATCTTGTGTTGCATTCACATGGCTATGTACTTCATGTTAATCGAGATAAAAGTTTGCAGAAATATTTCATTGCACATTTCGTTGTAGCTATAAGGTGTATAGAGGAAATCGAATAGATAGTCAAATGTTAAATCCGATGTCACATTCACATTACTTTCTCTATCCTGTATCGTTTATTAGTAATACAGATTATTCTTATGAAAGCTTATTTTTCTATCTACTTCATTTTAATCGAGATAAACATTTTCGGAAATAGCTGCATTACACATTCCGTTATACAGGGTGATTTATGAAGAACTGACACATTTCGTTTTTTAATTGTTCTGTTCGAAATTCACTCAGTGTCCCAATTTTAGCACCAGATTAAGCAGAATGTTCTGGAGTTTCGATTGCCTGTCACTAGATGCGCAGATGTTCATGTTTTATTCGTAATGGTTAGTTTTATTGTCGGCAACCGTTTTTGAGATTTTGTTCTAGTCAACGTGAAAATGGGGTACACATTAAATGAACGACTCATCCTTGTAAAGCAATACTGGATTACGAATTCAATTACAGCTACTCAAAGGGCATACAAGAGAGAATTTGGAGTTCGGAATCCTCCCCAAAGTAACACAATACTGGGACTCGTAAACAAATTGTAAACAACGGGATCTCTGGTGAGTGAAAAAGGCAAAACTCGTTCATCTAGGCTTCCCACGGTTGTTGACGTAAGAGCACAACTGGTTCAATCGCCCAAAAAATCATTAAGACGTTTGTCGCAGGAGACAGGGTACAGCTACTCAAAGTGTCGGAGAGCTATGAAAAGTGCAGGCCTAAAGCCGTATAGGATTACGGTTGTCCATGAGTTACAGGAACCAGATAGGGATAGACGACTGAATTATTGTAGTTGGTTTCAGGCGTTCATTGTGCAAAATCCTGCCATATTGTCTATCACATGGTTCAATGAAATATGGTTCCATTTATCCGACTATGTGAACTCAATTCACGCTATAGGACCAGGAAAATCCACATGTTATTCATGAGCACCTATGCACCCGGTTAAAATCGGAGTTTGGTGCGCAATATCCCCACAGAGAATAGTGGAACCATTTTTTTTAAACAATGTGAACACCACAGAGTACCGATGGATTTCAATGGAGTTTGCTGAGCAACTAGACGATATAGAGCTGAGTCAAGGATATTTTCAGCAGGACGGCGCTACATGCCATACATTAAATGAATCCATAGCACTAATTGCAAGTTTCTTTGACGACCGGATAATTCCCAAGAACCTGTGGCCACCGAGATCTCCGGATTTGACATCACCGGACTTCTTTCTATGGAGTTACTTAAAAGACAGGGTTTATGCCACACGTCCCCAGACATTGGACGATCTGAAGCACATTTCACAGGAGATTCAAGCCATTGACGAGTCCTCAACGAGTGGCCAGTAACATGGAACGACGTGTTGAGTTGTGCCTTATGCAGGCTGGAGGACATTTTCAACATTTGCTATAGAGGTAAATAATCTCAAAATACATCTGCGTTTCAGGTATAATAAGTTCTCGCTAGCATAACTCGTTTTGAAACAATTAAAGAAATAAATGTGTCAGTTCTTCATAAATCACCCTGTAGATACAAAGAGAATAGCGACAGTCAAATGTTTAACAACTGGACGCTATATGCTGGCCTTAAAATTCCATACTGTTTCCATGACATCGCGAGAAACAACTGAGTGTCGACAGAACTTTATGAACCGTTCGAACCAGTAATAACGGACATCTCAGGAAAGACGCAAGCCACAAAAAACTTATTTGAAGCAAATTGTGTGTTTTTAAAAAGATCTACATTTTTTTGTGTGGTACATTTTCGTTTATCGCAAAACGTTTACCAGCATACAAGATTATACAAAAAGTCTTCCGAATGAAGTGGACTTCACAGGCTATTCCCAGAAAATTCAAGTTATACGTTTTGTTCGTCATGTAAATATCTTTAATCCGTGTTATTGTAATCAAAATAATTAGAAAGAGAAAATATAAACATTGGGAAAATGTTCCATGTAAAGGGTAATAGTTGAAAAAGAATCATTATTTGTGTATGTAAACCGAACAATAGTATCACTTGTAAGCGATTTAATGTTATTTATAACCCACGTTGTGGTAGCCAATTTGAAGTAACATTATTTGTATATGTTTGTATTTGTTAGCCCCACATTTGGGAGCCAATTTGCGATGGTATTATTAATGTTGTTTCTGTATGTGTGTTTACTCAACGTGTTGAAGCCATCTTGTGACGTGATTCATTTGTTAGGTTTGTTAGCTCCATCTGGTGTTAGCAATTTGCGGCAGTATTAGTTTTTGTTTGAAAAAATGCTACTGTTATTTTATTTAATTTTGGTTCTCTGTCCTCCGGCTAGCTATTATCCTTTTGGTCAAGCACTTCTCTTTATACAGGTTGTGTAAACGGAAAGGAATCTTTTATCCAAAGATAACACTGATGAAGAAATTTGTTTTACACTTTTATTGTCGAACACGTTAACTATCACATTTACACATTGATCTTGACACTCGCCAAACTGAAACTGTTATAATAACTTCATTATTGATCACTCTTAATTCGCGTACTTCAACTTTTTGTATAATTAACTTTACAACACTTTAGATTTTTCATAATTCTACTACGCGTAACTTGTGAATCGATAGCCGACGTGTAATATTTCTGCTGGACTGAAGGCGACGTGTATCATACAAATATTTTCGACGAACTGACGGACTGAAGGCGACGTGTAATGTACAAAGAATTTTGATGAACTGACGGGCTCTACCTCTAACCTACTCTTTTTATACTCATACACTCCGACATGCCTAAAGATTATAACTGAGCTGCTATTGGCTAATAAAACGCGCCAACATTAGCGTCTGTTTTTATATCCAATGAAAATTATGAATACATATGCTCTAGGGAAATGTTCCAGAAGATTCTAAAAGAAAAACGCGCCAATATTACGTAACTTCCTCGTTTCCAATAATGATAAACAGCTCACTCCCTCGCTGCATTATTGCACACTATTATTGTCAGTTTCAGTAAGGCAGTATAAACTTACTTCCCAACAATAATTACAATCAACAAACATTTCAAATCAATGTCACATAATAATGCATATTCGTACTATAATCACTCTTTACATTTAAATAATTTATGATACAAATTACTGCATCACACTAACATTAAAATAAGTTACAAATGCACATCATTACCTATAAGGGTATCCGATTGTCTTTTATTTTGCTGTGTCTTGTGTACGTTTCCTGTCACCATATCCAACCTTCATTAAAATCTTAATTCTCTCAGTTTCACTTAAAAACATTGTAATTTTGAGTTAATTTGTACAAATAAACTGCATGAATAGCACCAGAAAAGTCAACTATTTATTTGGTTACCATAGCAACATTTCTTGTATAAAACAATTGATAGCTTTTACAATCATACACAGTAATAAAATCTTTGGGATGTAGGTATTAAAAAGAATGTGTAATTTAAAAATGTTTCCGGTGGCGTCACATGTTGCACAATGATGTTAAAAATGGTTTGTTTTTGTGAAAAAGTGTCATTTATACTGTTGTGTCCAAGCGTGTTTCGAAAAAGCATTTCCATTTAATTGTAGCAGAAAATATGTGGGGTTTTGGAAACGCACTGTATACAAGCCATCATGACATGTCTGGGAAGCCGGTTTTCCCGTATTCGTTAAAAGCAATCTAACCTACCCAACTCTTTTACTGTTTTTGCAGCCTATTTGTGGTTCTCATACCATAGCCACAAGCGTTTATTTTTATAGACATGGAATATAAACATGTGTTAACTTTTTACTATTTAAGTCTTTCTTGATATGCATTTAATTGACGCATCCTGTTAATTTTCACATGGTAAACCAGGAAACTACCTGAATAATCTTTCTCTGAATCACTTTTTACTTTCTCTACTACGTATAGTAAGTAGGAGAAGTATTGTATTCCACCCAAAAATTCGATACCGAGATTTCACCGGAATCCTAAAAAAAAAAAAAAAAAAAAAAAAAATTGGAAACATGTCCGTGTGTGTGTGTGTGTGTGTGTGTGTGTGTGTGTGTGTGTGTGTGTGAGAACAGCATAACTCAGAAGCGAACAGTCGGATAAACACCAAACTTGGTATTTAGGTTCAGTATCTTCCAGATGTGCGACACGGTTTTCAAGAAAATCCCCCCACCCCAAAGTACCCTTTACTTGGAAGATTTTTCGAAAATTTTAATTTTTAATAAAATATCAATATCTCGAATTTTCTGAGAATGTCTCCAAAAGTATTCTTCATTGTGAACGACTTTTGCATAACTGGTAAACCATAAGAGATAGACAAAATTTTACTACACAAACAATGTAAATCGCGTTAAAATACACAATTTATGTCATACATTTGTTTTAGTGGACCATTTTCGAGATATTGCTTGTTATTCCCTTAAATTTTCCAATACTTATACTTTTTCTCAAATTCGTTATTCATTTTTTTTTTGTCCTGGACATGCAAAGAGAATGGAATGCTCCACATAGCAACCAGCTCTTAAAATATTTGACTATCGCTTAAAGCCTACCATATTCCCCTTGCATCTACAAGAAAATTAGCCATAAGTTTAACATCTCGATTAACATGAAGCATATGGAGAATAAGCGTTTGTAAAAATAGTTTGTACAAGAGTAGAGAAAGTCATGTGAGTGTAACACATCAGATTTTTTAATATAGCATATGCTTGATATGGATTTATTGGGAACCAAAGAAGCACATCCTATTTGACATGCCTCTTCAGTTTCCGCCATGATAGCAATTTCTTAATGTTTTCCTAATATCTACCAGGCGAAAGTAATCCATTGCAATGGACTTTCGTGAGATGTGTTTATTTGAAAATATAGTTAGTCATTGAACAGGCATTAATATGCAATAGTTTTAAAGTTGGTTCTGACCAATCATTTTGATACTTGAACCAGTTGTTTTGGATGAACTGAGATAACATTATAATTAACATAATTCTCATTGATGGCTCAAAAAAATTGTGTACAATGTACATGACGTGCTAAGTGCATAACACTCGACTTCGTCTCCTATGCAAACTTTTCCACTTGCCACCCTTAAATCGCAATACACTATTTTCTCAAGCACGTGTTATACACACATGACTTTCTGTATGCATCTTTTGGTTTTACATACCTTCTACAAACTAGTGTTAGGAAAGCTTATTTTTCTATTTACTCCATGTTAACAGAGATACCTTTGCAGAAATAGTTTAATTTCATGTTTCGTTGTAGGCACAAAGGGAATAGAGGAATTCTCATCGATATTCAGTGTCTAAAAGCGAGTGGCTATATGCTGGTTTTAAAACTCCATACTTTCTTCCACGATATCGCGAGAAACAACCAAATAACGACAGCACTTTAAAAATGACAAATGTATCTATTGAAAGTTTCAAAACAATAATTGGAAATGCCTGATACCACAAAAAAAAGTTATTTGAAACAAATCGTGGGCATTTTTTGTGGGTGTAGAGCGTTTTTGTCTCTTTTTTAAGGTTTACCTTTATATAAAATTCCTTCCATATGAAGAGGACTTCACTGATTATTCCCAGAAAATTAAAGATGCACATTTTATATTTCATGTAAACACCTTAATGTGTTACTTTTATTATTATATAAATTAATTATACTTTTTATAGACCTTAGTCTCGTCTTGGGAAGTTTTTAATATAGAGTCGACTGAAAAATTGAATGCCACAGCCGGGATTTGAACACGGTTTTCGCACTCTCCGTGCGGTTGCTCTAACCATTGAGCTACAGTTGCTGGGAAACAGCTTGAGTCAATTGGGCAATCCATTGTCCCAGCGGCATGTTGTCACAGTATTCGTGTTCAAATCCCGGCTGTGGCGTTGAATTTTTCAATTGACTCTATATTAAAAACTTGCCAAGACCAGGCTAAGGTCTATAAAAAGTATAATTAATTTATATACAATAATAATAAAAAGGTAAAACCTTAAAAACCCATTTACCCAGCACTGAAGTATTTGGGATAGCAGGTCGCCGCTAAGATTGTCATCTTGATTAAGATGCCTTTGTGGTCTGTCTGGGAAACAAGTTGAGTCAATTGGGGAATTCAATGTCCTACCGGCATGTTAACACAGTAGCTCAATGGTTAGAGCAACCCACGAAGAGCGGCGGAACCGTGTTCAAATCCCGGATTTGGCATTGAATTTTTCAGTTGACTCTATATTGAAAACCTTAATGTGTATTATTTTAATAAAAAATCTGATGTGTTACACTCACATGACTTTCTCTACTCTTGTACAATCTATTTTTACAAACGCCTATTCTCCATATGCTTCATGTTAATCGAGATATCGAGATGTCAATCTCATTGGTAATTTTCTTGTAGATGCAAGGGGAATATGGTAGCTTTTAAGCGATAGTCAAATATTTTAACGCTGGTTGCTATGTGGCGCATTCCATTCTCTTTGCATGTCAGGACATAAAAAAAATGAATAACGTATTTGAGAACAAGTATAAGTATTGGAAAATTTAAGGGAATAACAAGCAATATCTCGAAAACGGTTCACTCAACAAAAGAAATGTATATGACATAAATTGTGTATTTTAACGCGATCTACATTTTTTGGGTAGTAAAATTTTGTCTATCTCTTATGGTTTACCAGTTATGCAAAAGGCGTTCACAATGAAGAATACTTTTGGAGACATTCCCAGAAAATTCGAGATATACATTTCATTTCTCATGACATTATCTTAAACATATGATATTTTCATCAAAATCGTTAGAGCCATTTTTGAGAAAATTAAAATTTTCGAAAAATTTTCCATGTAAAGGGTAGTTTGGAGTGGGGGGATTTTCTTGAAAACCTTCGTGTCGCATCTCTGGAAGATACTGAACCTAAATACCAAGTTTGGTGCTTATCCGACTGTTCGTTTTTGAGTTATGCTGTTCACAGACACACACACACACACACACACAGACACACACACGGACATGTTTCCAAAAATGCTTTTTTTGGATTCAGTAGATCTCAAAACATGTATTTCCGGTGAAATCTCGGTATCGAATTTTTGGGTGGAATGCAATACTTCCCCTACTTACTATACGTAGTAGAGAAAGTAAAAAATTGTGAGTCATTTTTGAGAAAATCAAACGTTTCGAAAAAATGTTCCATGTAAAGGGTAGTTTGGAGTATTCTTGAAAATCTTTGCTCTCACATTTTTGGAAGATACTGAACCCAAATACAAAGTTTTGTATTCATCCGACATTTCTAAAAATGTTCTTTCTCCGGGTTCACGGCGGCAATGACATCGAATTTTTGGATGAAATACAATAGTTCCTCTTATCGTCTGTAGATAGGTGGCAGGGAAAGTAAAGCTAGTCCCAGAATACACTACCTTCCGCTATGCCTTGTTGAGGTAGGTAATTTTCTGAAGCTGCCTGCAGCGATAGTTTACATAGTACTACCTCGCTGGCCTACATTTAATATGGAAAGTAGACCATTGAAATGGGAAAGTGATTCTTCCGGATGAGACACCGTATCAAGTAGGAGAAGCTAGGGCAGGAGGACTCGCCTCATATTTGAGAGCCTTTGTATTGAATCTGGAATAACATTTGATACAGAAAACGTTTCACGCTCTTGTTTATAATTCCAAAATCTTCTTGCACAAGGCATATCCTCAATTAAACACGTCGCTACATCTTGTTTTTGGTCTACCTACTTGGCGACGTACTCTAGGTTTATAATGTAATCAACTTTTTGGTATTCGTTCCTCGTCCATCCTTAATATGTCTTGGTAGCAATTTGTTTTATTTTCATTAAGCTTTACTTTAACACATGCAGTGGGTAGAGAAGGTATTGCATTCCACCCAAAAATTCGATACCGGGATTTCACCGGAAATGCATGGTTTGAGTTCCTCTAAATTAAAAAAATCTGATGTGTTACACTCACATACTTTCTCTACTCTTGTACAAACTATTTTTACAAACGCTTATTCTCCATATGCTTATGTTAATCTTATTGCTAATTTTCTTGTAGGTGCAAGGGGAATATGGTAGGCCTTAAGCGATAGCCAAATCTTTTAAGAGCTGGTTGCTATGTGCCGCATTCCATTCTCTTTGTATGTCCAGGACATAAAACAAATGAATAACGAATTCCCATTTGAGAAAAAGTATTGGAAAATTTAAGGGAATAACAAGCAATATCTCGAAAATGATTCACTCAACAACAAAAAATGTATGACATAAATTGTGTATTTTAACGCGATCTACATTTTTTGTGTAGTAAAATTTTGTCTATCTCTTATGGTTTACCAGTTGTGCAAAAGTCGTTCACAATGAAGAATACTTTTGGAGACATTCCCAGAAAATTCAAGATATACATTTTATTTGTCATGAAAATATCTTAAACAAATGATATTTTAATCAAAATCGTTAGAGCCATTTTTGAGAAAATTAAAATTTTCGAAAAATGTTTCATGTTAAGGGTAATCTGTGGTGGGGGGATTTTCTTGAAAACCTTCGTGTCGCATCTCTGGAAGATACTGAACCTAAATACCAAGTTTGGTGTTTATCCGACTTTCGTTTCTGAGTTATGCTGTTCACAGACACACACAGGGACATGTTTCCAAAAATGCTTTTTTTGGATTCAGGGGGTCTCAAAACGTATATTTCCGGTGAAATCTCGGTATCGAATTTTTGGGTGGAATACAATACTTTCCCTGCTTACTATACGCAGCAGAGAAAGCAAAAAGTTAGAAAAAGGTTCGTGTGTATGTCTATGAACAGCATAACTCAGAAACGAACAGTCGGATAAACACCAAACTTGGTATTTAGGTTCAGTATCTTCCAGAGATGCGAAACGAAGATTTTCAAGAAAATCCACCACTCCAAAATATCCTTTACATGGAACATTTTAAGGTTTATTTGGGTTAAAATGTAGTAGATGGAAAAATAAGCTGAAGTAAGAATAGTTTGTATACCCAGTAATAAAGATAGAGGGTGAGAAAGTCATGTGAATGTATCACTCAGATTATATTATACGTATTTAACTGTTTTCGAATTTCTTAATTTCTTTGTTTATCTAGAAGAGTACATCCAGCTATTGCTCTTAGGAATTACATTTCTGCTGTTTCTAATCTTTTCCTATTTGTCCTGTTGATAGTCCTGTTTTTACTTCCATATGTTGCTATTGACACTGTCATTACTTTATAAAGTTTCATTTGTGTTGTGTTGTTTGATGCTCTTATTGTTCCATTCAATTGTCTTTTGTACTGCATGACAAACAGTGTTGCGTATTATCGATGTACATGAAGTAATCCACAATCTTCTTAACATCAGCGATCATCTCTTTACCTATGACAAAAGGAATCGTAGAAAATCTGATGTGTTACACTCACATGACTTTCTCTACTCTTGTACAATCTATTTTTACAAACGCCTATTCTCCATATGCTTCATGTTAATCGAGATATCGAGATGTCAATCTTATTGCTAAGTTTCTTGTAGATGCAAGGGAAATATGGTAGGTTTTAAGCGATAGTCAAATATTTTAACGCTGGTTGCTATGTGGCGCATTCCATTCTCTTTGCATGTCAGGACATAAAAAAATGAATAACGTATTTGAGAACAAGTATAAGTATTGGAAAATTTAAGGGAATAACAAGCAATATCTCGAAAACGGTTCACTCAACAAAAGAAATGTATATGACATAAATTGTGTATTTTAACGCGATCTACATTTTTTGTGGAGTAAAATTTTGTCTATCTCTTATGGTTTACCAGTTATGAAAAAGTCGTTCATAATAAAGAATACTTTTGGAGACATTCATAGAAAATTCGAGATATACATTTTAATTATCATGACAATATCTTAAACATATGATATTTTAATCAAAATCGTTAGAGCCGTTTTTGAGAAAATTAAAATTTTCGAAAAATGTTCCATGTAAAGGGTAGTCTGGGGTGGGGGGATTTTCTTGAAAACCTTCGTGTCGCATCTCTGGAAGATACTGAACCTAAATACCAAGTTTGGTGTTTATCCGACTTTCGTTTCTGAGTTATGCTGTTCACAGACACACACAGGGACATGTTTCCAAAAATGCTTTTTTTGGATTCAGGGGGTCTCAAAACGTATATTTCCGGTGAAATCTCGGTATCGAATTTTTGGGTGGAATGCAATACTTCCCCTACTTACTATACGTAGTAGAGAAAGTAATAAAAAGGTGGATAGAAAATCGAAAGTCAATACTTTATTTGCTATGTTAGACTGTTTATACGAAACCTGGTTCAACAGGTTTCCTTGGGAATTCCAGCGTTTCTACCTCCTAAGTAGTCTCAAATTCTTTTGTACTAGAAGAATGAGTTGGTCTCAGTTAATATTTTTATTTCGATTCCTTCCTTTGTTTTTCTTTCCACTTGTCTTTAAAGTGTACGTTTCCTCGATAGTTTTCTTAACTGGCATCAAAAACACGCACATACTTAATGGAAAGTTGCCAGATACTAGCGTCGTAACAGTGAGTGGAATTGGGTAAAAAGTAGCTAATTCGAATTTTACATTGTTACCTATATCAGAAAAGAACAAATTACGAAAACGAAAGAATCTTATGAACTACTCATGTGCTCACTTCGAGTCCACACTTTTCCACTGCTGCCACTCTTACGGATAAATAATATTCTATTTATTTAGGACATTCCTTTTGCCCTGCCCTCTTGTTTAGGATGAGCAAAGTGGCACAGTTACAATGCTAGCTGTAATATTCATCTTCTACGTCAATACGGAAATTGATATGTTACCTCATGACGATAATTGTGTCACAGGCAATCATAAAGGCCATCGGACCAAAGGTATGTCCCGAGTGAGGTTCGAACATGCGCCGCTCTGGCCCCGGCGGGAGACTGCGCACCAACGTGCTACTCCCTTTAAAGAAAGTCGATACTGGCCTCACTTGTTTTATAGCACTGCGAACTTAAAAGCCATGTCTGTTCAAACATTCATCCATCGTATGCACTAACTCTACATACAAACTTCGTCTAACGATCAGTCTGTCGTCTTAGACGTGATGTAGCTGCCCATGTAATAGCTTTCAGTGGACATGCACGTCTTTGTGCCAGCGAAAATGTCCTGAATTTAGATACGAACACAGTTTTTGAGAGTAACGTCTACTAACCGGCAAAATATGAAAATATTAAGAAAAAATCCCAAAATATTATAAAATACACCCCAAGAAAATATTCGTCTGCACTTTAAAACAATTCTAGGAGCCAAATTAATGGAGTTTTTTTTTTAACATTAAGATCAAACGGTAATACAGTTTCCATGTTTTGTCGGCTTCTCATATTGTTCATTTTATCAGTTTTGTAAATTTTTTTTAAAAAATGTGCCAGAAATGCATCTTTTTTGTCCTTGGTGTTTTCAGAATTATCTTTCTTGCATTGGGTAGAGTATTTTTTGTGTACATGTACACACTTTACACTTTCATCGACATGTGACTTAAATTGGCGTAGAAATAAGCTCTGAAGTCGTAAAAAGTGGGCAGAAAATGAGGAATTAAGGCAAAAACGTTGAAAATTCCAACTTTGACATCTTATTCCCCCGTCAAATAAAATCCTATTTTCACCGCAAAATCGAGTAATACACACAACAAAAAATTGCTCTACTCAATGTATGCAAGATAATTTTGAAAATACTACTTAAAAAAGCGTTGCAATTTTGCTATATTTTTCAAAAGTTTATAAAACTGATAAAGTGAATAAACTGAAAAACCGCTAACACACGCAAACTGTATTACCGTTTGATCTTTATGTTTAAAAAAATAGATTTTCCCTCCATTAATTTGGCTGCTAGAATTTTTTAAGAGTGTGGACGAATACTTTGTTGAGAGGGTATATATATTTTTTAAAGCCAAAAAAAAAATCATGATTTTAAGGGTTTAGAGTAGGTTCACCTCATTAGTTTCTTTTTCTTTTCTTTTTTATATGTTTGTCCGTATTTAATAATAACATATCCAATGAAATATAACATATTGCATGAAATTTACAGATTCCAATAATTGTGAAGCCCCCTAAACTTAGAAAACAGGAAAAGGAAAGTTACTGGTTCCTTTGTCCTTGCTTAATACTAATTACAATGTGCCACTAAAACACAGCCCGCGAATATAAAACTTTTCAAGAATAGAGGGCATTTAATTTCGCACGTGATGACACTAGTGGAATTTTCTCAACTGTGTCTGAATTGGAAAGAGTGGCTTGGGTTTTCTAAATATGTTTCACAAAAAACTGCCCAAAATAGAACTAAAGAAAATAATTTTAAAAGCGAAAAATCGCAAATCTTACAAAATATGAAGAAAAAAGTAGATTTATCTAAATATTACGAAATACGAACATTTTTGTCACGTGCATTGAGTTTAATAACTGCAAAATGTAAAAATACTTATTCCTATAATGATAGCAAGCATGCTTTAGAATATGAAGTTTCATATTGTAGAGAAAGTATTGCATTCTACTCAGAATTTCAATGTAGAGATTTCGACGAAAATACATGTTTTAAGTTCCCTTAATGCTAAAAGAAAAGCATTTTTAGAAAAAGGTACACGCCCCATACTATCCTTTACTTCGAAAAAATTTCGTTGTGTTTAATTTTCCTAACTAACGATTTCATTAATGTTGTATTTTTAATATAATGACATGGCAAACTAAAGTGCATATTTTGAGTTTTCTTTGAGTATCCCGTGAACTTCTCTTTTACTGAATTTTGAATAACGAGAAAAGCTTAACATAGAATAAATGTATAGCTCATTAAAATACACAATTTGTGTGAAATTTTTTTCATAGCGTTAGCTATCTTCGAAATATTCCATGTTGAATTTTCCTAAGCGTCACCTAACCGACAGTTTTCCCCCCGTTTCTTTGGTGTCCAGTGCAAGAGTTATCATTAATAAATATTTGAATGCTGTTTCCGCATGTTCAAACATATTGTTGCTTAATCCGGAATAATTCCTAATCAAAATATATCGTAACAAGGATTAAGGATAACTTTTTATATAAATAGTAGTACAATATATAACTTATGTATGTGAATTTGCCATCATTGGTTGAGAAAGTCGTGCGAGTGTGAGGCATCAACTTTTAAAGGTACTTTCAGGGTACTTGCTGTTGGTGCAATACAATAGTACTACCACCATACAGAAGCGTTAGAGAAAATAAAAATCTGATGTGTTACACTCACATGACTTCTCTACTCTTGTACAAACTATTTTTACAAACGCTTATTCTCCATATGCTTCATGTTAATCGAGATGTTAATCTTATTGCTAATTTTCTTGTAGGTGCAAGGGGAATATGGTAGACTTTAAGCGATAGTCAAATATTTTAAGAGCTGGTTGCTATGTGGCGCATTCCATTCTCTTTGTATGTCCAGGACATAAAAAAAAATGAATAACGAATTCCCATTTGAGAAAAAGTATTGGAAAATTTAAGGGTCTATCTCTTATGGTTTACCAGTTATGCAAAAGTCGTTCACAATGAAGAATACTTTTGGAGACATTCACAGAAAATTGGAGATATAGATTTCATTTGTTATGAAAATATCTTAAACATATGATATTTTAATCAAAATCGTTAGAGCGTTAAAATTTTCGAAAAATGTTCCATGTAAAGTTTAATCTGGGGTGGGGGGATTTTCTTGAAAACCTTGGTGTCGCATCTCTGGAAGATACTGAACCTAAATCCCAAGTTTGGTGTTTATCCGACTGTTCGTTTCTGAGTTATGCTGTTCACAGACACTCACACGGACATGTTTCCAAAAATGCTTTTTTTGGATTCAGGGTATCTCAAAACATGTATTTCCGGTGAAATCTCGGTATCGAATTTTTGGGTGGAATACAATACTTCCCCTACTTACTGTACGTAGTAGAGAAAGTAAAAATACTATTTTGGATGTAGTGGATACTTTTGACACGAATAAACCTAAACTAAAACTGCTAATACACTGTTGGACAAAAGTAAGCATATGGCAACGAAATATGTATACAAAGAAACCCTAATATAATATAGATTTATGAGCTAACACCTAGCATTAGGATATTGAAACTGTTGGTCTAGATTTGACACTCAGGAGCATTTTACTTCTCATTTATTTGTAGCAGTTTCTTGACATGTCTCTCTAATGAACTGAATCGTGTCATCAACGGCGTATGTTCATTTTGAGAAAACATATTTAAGAACATCGTTTAGAAAGAAACTCATAAGGATAAAATCCGGAGATCTTGGTAACCATTCAATTCATTCCCTTCGTCCTGTTCACTTATTTGGAAATGTTTCGGTCTAAAAAGGCTCGCACAGTTCATGCTTAGTGAGCAGGAGCTCCATCTTGGGAAAATAAACTCAACATTGTGTTGTCCTCCTATATTAATTAAAATGTATAATTATATACCTGCTTTTGTCCACCCCCATATACATATATTTTTTCCATTAAGAGTGAGTGAAAACAAAGCCATCTATATGCAACTCAACGAGGTAAGAGCTACACGAAAGATGGCTGACAAATGGAATGCCTGTTCTCCTTACCATTATTACTTTCATTACTATTTACCTGTATTAGGTAGGGAAAGTATGTATTGCATTCCAACCAAAAGTTCGATACCGAGATTTCACCGGAAATACACGTGTTGAGGCTCCTTGGATAAAAAGAATTTTTAAAAAGAGGTCTGTGTGTGAACAGTATAACTCAAAAATGAAGCAGGTTGAATAGTACAAATTCAGCGTCTTCCCAATGCGACACGAAGATTTTGAAGAAAATCACTCTAACACAAAATATAGAAAAATGTTCACTATTTCTGATTTTCGCAAAAAATGGCTCTTAACGATTTTGTTTCGAATACCGTATATTTAAGGTATGTGCATGACAAATGTTTGCATTTTCAAATGCTTATATTTTTGTCAAGTGGTAAATCGCTATTCGCTTTGTCTTGTGGTCAATGCAAAGACATGGATGGGATTTCAAGCCATCACGTAACTGGAAATTGAATTTTATTTATGGACGCTCTTCAACTGCTGTGGTCCTTAGCGTCCCATTCTATATTGGGCGTGAAAGACCGGTAATTTTGCTCAGAGGCCTCTTTATCAGGCTCGAGGTTCTTTTACGTGCCGTAAATGTACGACACGGGACCACCCGCTTTACTTCCCCTTCGAAGGAACCCATGCTAAGGATTTTTACGCCCTAACCCGCGACCTCGGGAACTAGAGGCTAGCATGGTAACCACTACACCACAGAGGACGACAAACATAACTACACGTAAGTTGTACATAGAGAAGGAAAGGAAAGGGATGAAGGTTTGAAGGAGATAGGCAAGCACGGAGATTAAGGAAAGATAGAAAAGGGGGGGTAGAAGGAAAGGAAGGTAAGTGAAAGACAATAAGAAATTGTCAAAATAATATTTATATTAGTAACGGGAGCAAAGGTGCAGTTTCTGCCAGTAATTAAATGAATCAACAATACAAGTGGATACGGTGTTTCCTGTAACAGTTACTCTATGACCCATATGGACCTGGCCTTTCATTCTGAACCGTGCAGCAACTTTTTTATCCAGAACTTAAAGTTTGTTGGCAGCCCGGAAGAAGTTCGCAGCTTACGTTACTATTTTTATAAGTGCATATCTCAAAAACACTTGACGTTCCTCTCTTGGCGTTTTATGGGTGGGGGCAAATCACTTTATTATCTGGCACATGAACGGTGGAGAGCAAACAGGCCTTGCACAAGATATATGTGGGTGATTTATGTAAAATAGACTCTTAAAATTCCTCGGCAAACACCGGTAAGGCTATGTACACACTACAGTTGTGTTTGAAGATAAATATTGAAGTTGCGCCTATCAGTAGAAGATACTGAGTGGGACACGTGGGTTTACTCAACTTGGGCGAATGTCTGAGCAACGGATGAATGACCTTTAAATGTCGAATCGGGACATCTTCACGATGCATCCGGAAGGAAGTGTTGATTATTCCTCATGATTCGGTCAAGACGCATTATCGTATGTTAGAAATGCAATAATCACTTTAGTATTGTCAAGAGATGTTCTCTTTGGGTAGCAACTTGGAGTTTTTGGTGAGACTATTTTCTAGGTGGAAGTTTCTGTGAAAACGAAATCTCCCAAGGGACTTCTAGCAAAGCCACCCACAGCTGAAATTTCGTCAAAAGCCTCGGATAATTAAAAAAAAAATTCTGATGTGTTACACTCACATGACTTTCTCTACTCTTGTATAAACTATTTTTACAAACGCTTATTCTCCATATGCTTCATGTTAATCGAGATGTTAATCTTATTGCTAATTTTCTTGTAGGTGCAAGGGGAATATGGTAGGCTTTAAGCGATAGTCAAAACTTGTAAGAGCTGGTTGCTATGTGGCGCATTCCATTCTCTTTGTATCTCCAGGACAAAAAAAATTAATAACGAATTCCCATTTGAGAAAAAGTATCAGTATTGGAAAATTTAAGGGAATAACAAGCAATATCTCGAAAATGGTTCACTCAACAACAAAAAATGTTTATGACATAAATTTTGTCTATCTCTTATGGTTTACAGTTATGCAAAAGTCGTTCACAATGAAGAATACTTTTGGAGACATTCCAAAAAATTGGAGATATAGATTTCATTTGTCATGAAAATATCTTAAACATGTGATATTTTAATCAAAATCGTTAGAGCCATTTTTGAGAAAATTAAAATTTTCGAAAAATATTCCATGTAAAGGTAGTCTGGGATGGAGGGATTTTCTTGAAAACCTTCCTGTCGCATCTCTGGAAGATACTGAACCTAAATACCAAGTTTGGTGTTTATCCGACTGTTCGTTTCTGAGTTATGCTGTTCACACACACACACACACACACACACACACACACACACACACACACACACGGACATTTTTCCAAAAATGCTTTTTTGGATTCAGAGGGTCTCAAAACATATATTTCCGGTGAAATCTCGGGATCGAATTTTTGGGTGGAATACAGTACTTCCCCTACTTATACGTAGTAGAGAAAGTAATTAGTTTTTATGTCCAAAAATTGCCTTTAGCTTCATTTACATATTATGACTAGGGCTGCGACATCGGAGTCGCTACTTGGTGGGAAGCGTAAGAATAGAAACATATTGAGTTTTATTTATGGACGCTCTTTAACTACTATAGTCCTTAGCGACCCATTCTATATTGGGCGTGAAAGACCGGTAATTTTGCGCAGAAGCCTCTTTATCAAGCTTGAGGTTCTTTTACGTGCCATAAATCCATGACACGGGACCACCGGCTTTACTTTTCCCTTCCGAAGGAAGCCATGCTAAGAATTTTTACGCTCGAAAAAATCCATCGCCCTCCAGCGGGTTTGGGTAAGGGCTGAAATTGACCGCGCGCGGTACAGTCTATACAAGAAGAATTACGCATGTCTCGTGAACATTTACTTTATTTCTGTAATATTGTTTATAACATATATAGCTGACTTATATAATTGAAATGTCTATTAAATCATCATTGAAAAACGCTACGTCACAGTGTGCACATTATTGCAATGAATCGCAACCTTGTATCCTGTAGTTCATGTAAGGGAATATCGGCGAAATGAATGCCGTGATGGTTCTTCATTAAACGTTTGATTTGATGGATGTGACTCTTGCTGTAGTTTATCCTCAAATTTTGTAATACAGCGTTTGTGTGTTTCTGTGTTGACGTGTCTTCGCACGCTACTCGCTCTAGTATGCGCAGAAACAATTGTGCTATTGCATGGTTTGCAATAAATTTTTTCTTTAATAGGGAAAATTTCCCCCCATACTCCAATATGTAGTTTTGCATCGTTGTGGACATTCTTGCCCTTTCCTTTTGGCATTTCGTCTACGGGAATACTGTGCGGCGATACACTGAACTCAACTGTATAGGTAAGCTTCTCGTTGTAAACAGTCGACTACAGTAGGCCTATAAACAAACGTAACGACTCCGATGACTTTTGCTCTCGGAGCCTTTGAAGGCTTCAACGCGTGACCATTTAAATGTCTATGAGCACACGGAATGCCTTTTAATCGATTTTAATTTTTCGTACACTTTTGGGCATTAAAAATGTTCCATACAATGTAGTTTGCAATCGGCCATGCTCAAATTTTCAGCAGAAACTCGGATAGAATGGGCTTAAAAACTGGCACATAGTTTTGCTACACTTTTAGATTGCCCAAGGTATGACCATAGGTAGAACAACTACTCCTTGGCTTAGAGTCTGTGCACGCAGCGACTTTGTATCGACAGTGCGGTGAGGGAAAGGGGAAGGGGCTGCCACAAGTAACCTGGAACTAAACAGAAGTGTCAGGGGTAGAACAGAATACAAACACAGAGATCCCAGAGAGCAACTCTACCATACCAATAACGCAAGCGAACTGACTGTCGACTGTGTAGCCCTGGGTCCGTGTATCAGTACAACGTCACGTGTACTAGGTAGGGTGGTAATTGCGTTGTTTCCTTGCTCACTGTGCATTTGTCCTAGCTCTAAGTATGACAAGTAATTCAACCAGTGGATAAAGTGTTCAAGAAATTGTATTTAAACATTTATGCCTTTTTTTCTGAAACAACTAGAAGATGTAAGAGCAGTGCTTACGTAATATGTTTTTACGTAAATTATTAGAACTTGAAGATCTTATATTGTGCTGCTTTTGTTTTGTTTGGTTACATAATTTTAACTGCCCCACGTATGGGAGTTAATTTGATGCGGTATTGCTTATAATGTTTGTTTACATCAGTGTTGAAGCCATCTTGTGACGTCATTCATTTGTTTGGTTTGTAGCTCCATCTTGTGTTAGCAATTTGCATCAGTGTTAGTGTTCGTTTGATTTCATTTCAAATGTCCTCCGGCTAGCTATTATCCTGTTGGCTTGGGCACGTATCTCTATACAGGTTGTGAAACGGAAAGGAATCTTTTATCCAAAAATTACACTGATGAAGAAATTTGTTTTATAATTTTTATTGTCGAACACGTTCACTATCACTTTTACATATTGATCTACATACTCGCCAAACTGAAACTGTTATAATACTTCTTACTGATCACTTTTAATTCACGTACTTCAACTTTGTGTATAATTAACTTTATAATACTTTAGGTTTTCGTAACTTGTGAATCTATAGCCGACGTATCTCATACAAATATTTTGACGAACTGACGAACTTAAGACGACGTGTATTGCACAAAGAATTTTGATGAACTGCCTGAATACGACGTGTAATGTATGAATGCTTTCGGCGAACTGAAGGACTGACTGACTTTACCTCAAACTTGGCTTCTATTTATACGCCTTCATTAAGATACGCCTAAAGATTATAAATGAATTACTATTGGCTAATAAAACGCGCCAACATTAGCGTCTATTTTAATATCCAATGACAACCACGAATACATATTGCTTTTAGGGAGGAAACATTCCAGAAGTTTCTACCGAAAACGCGCCAACATTACGTAACTTCCTTGTTCCCAATAATGATAAACAGCTCACCCCCCTCGCTGCATTATTGCGCTATTATTGACAGTTTCAGTAAAGCCTTATAAATTTACTTTCCAACAATATAATTACAATCAATAAACATCTGAAATCAATGTCACATAAAAATACATATTCATATTACAATCATTATTTACATTTAAGTAATCAAAGAGTGGAAACATTTTCTATATGGCAGTTTTGTAAATTAATATTTAATAATGCAATTTTTTTCTCAAAATTACTATTTCTGCAACGTGTGCAACATGTGATTTAGTATAATAAGAGTAAAACAATGTTTTTTTCTAAAAGATTATTAAATATCTCTGCATGAAATTACACACTTAACACTGTAGTGGGACTAAAGTTTGAAAACCTTTAGATAAAAACTGAAAGATTTAGAAATTCCATCTGCGGGTAACCTTAAGAAAAGTAGCCAGTGATGTTTCCATATAACAGAAGCATGTTTCTACTGTATTCTGACGTGTTCTGTCATCGTTCCTAGCTGTGACCTCACTTTTATGAACCTCTCTGTCAAGGGCGACCAAACGTTGGTCATTTCCTCATAGCCTACCGTACTACTACTGCGAAACGGCCACTGTCGCAAAATCAGGAACGATCGTATCACACATTTGTTCAACCTATGTACATAACTTTTCAAGAAAATACTTTCAAAAACATCTGATGTGTTCTCTACTCACCCTTCTACCTGTACAAACTATTCTTACGAAAGGTTATTTTTCTATCTACTTCTTGTTAATAGAGATAAACTTTAAAAAAGGATAAGATTTGAAAATTCAGAGCAGTAACAGAATTCTCGGAAATGATTAACTCACAAAAAATGTTATCTCTTACGGTTTATCAGTCATTCAGAATAAAGATTTCGCACGCTATTCCAGAAAATTCAAGATATGCATTTTGTGATATTTTAATCATAATCGTTAGAGCTGTTTTTAAGAAGGTAAAAAATAACGAAAGTTGTTCCATGTAAAGAGTAGTTTGAAAGTGGGAATTTTCTTCAAAATCTTCGTTTTGCATCCTTTGAAGATGCTGAACACAAATGCCAAGTTTGATATTTAACCGACTTTGTGTTTGAGCTATGCTTAACGCTTACGAAAGGTGTGAACATGGAACATTGAATATTTCGAAATATAATTTTAAAAAATGTATTTTTCCCGTGGTAAGCGTTTTGTCTATCTGTTAAGAGTTTCTTAGTATACAAAATTCAATGAAATAAACTCAAGATACTCATTTTAGTTCCCATATCATTATATTAAACATGCATTAATGAAATCGTTAGAACTGTTTCTGAAAAACAAAAAATAAAGAACATTTTTCCACGTAAAGGGTAGTATGGCAGGAGGATTTCCTTGAAAATCTTCGTATTGCATCATTGGAAGAAGGAATTCAGGGGACTCAAAATATGTTGCCAATATGTTCGTGGTAGAGTGCATACTATACTTACTATAAGTAGTTGTCAGAGAGAGAGTAATAAACGCCAGTATTTCTTACAGAATATGTAACACCCAAATGCTGTGTTGAGGACATTTTCGCTGGCACAAAGACGTGCATGTCCACTGAAAGCTATTACACGGGCAGCTACATCACGTCTAAGACGACAGACGGATCGTTAGGCGAAGTTTGTATGTAGAGTTAGTGCATGCGATGGATGAATGTTTGAACAGACATGGCTTTAAAGAGGTCTACGTTTGTTTTGAAAGTAAGATTGTCTATCTCTTATGGTTTACCCGTTATACAAAATTCTTTCCGAATGAAGGGGGCTTCAGAAGCGATTTTCACAAAATTCAAGAAATACATTTTATCTTATGCAAATATCTTAACTGAGCGAGATGATGCCGCGGTAACATGTGGACTCGCATTCGGGAGGTCTCGGGTTCGAACCCTCCGGGCCGACCAACCTGATCGAAGTTTTTTCGCGGGTTTCCTCGGTCGCTAGGCGAATGGATAATTCGATCCGCGAATTTTCCTATCATCCCTTTCATCACTACATTTCATTTCCTTGTTGTTCTATGTGGTGTAGGGGTACCATGCTAGCCTCTAGTTCCCCAGGTCGCGGGTTCAAACCCGACGGAGGGCGATGGATTGTTTTTCGAACGTAAAAATCCTTAGCATGGCTTCCTTCTGAAGAGAAGCCAAGCCGTGATTCCGTGTCGTAGATTTACGGCACGTAAAAGAACCTCAAGCTTGATAAAGAGGTTTCTTAGGAAAATATCTGGTCTTTCAGGCTTAATATAGAATGGGACGCTAAGAACCATAGTAGTTGAAGAGCGTTCATAAATAAAACTCAATTTAATTGTTTCATCTCCTCCTTCACCGTCATACCATGCATTGGTCTGATCAAGCATCCTGGATATGCTATGATCCAGAATTTGCTTCCTCCTCGACAGGCTACTAACCCAAGGCATTGGCTTGTAAGTCTTACAAAGAGGAGGGTAATCCGTTGAAGAAGTAAATATTTTAAACAAATATTTTAATAAAAATCTTTATTTTTGAGAAAATCGAAAATTTCGAAAAATCCTCCATGTAAAGAGTAGTATTTTTTGGATGATGCTGAACGTAAATAACAAGCTGGAATTTATCGGACGTTTGTTTTTCGGTTGTGCTTTCCGCAGATTACAACGGAACTTTTTCTGAAGTGCCCCCTGAATAAAAATCTGATGTGTTACACTCACATGACTTTATCTACTCTTGTACAAACTATTTTTACAAACGCTTATTCTCCATATGCTTCATGTTAATCGATATATGGAGATGTTAATCTTATTACTAATTTTCTTGTAGATGCAAGGGGAATATGGTAGGTTATAGGCGATAGTCAAATATTTTAAGAGGTGGTTGCTATGTGGCGCATTCCATTCTCTTTGTATGTCCAGGACATAAAAAAAATGAACAACGAATTTGAGAAAAAGTATAAGTATTGGAAAATTTAAGGGAATAACAAGCAATATCTCGAAAACGGTTCACTCAACAACAAAAATGTATGACATAAATTGTGTATTTTAACGCGATCTACATTTTTTGTGTAGTAAAATTTTGTCTATCTCTTATGGGTTACCAGCTATGCAAAAGTCGTTCACAATGAAGAATACTTTTGGAGACATTCCCAGAAAATTCGAGATGTACATTTCATTTCTCATGACAATATCTTAAACATATGATATTTTAATCAAAATCGTTAGAGCCATTTTTGAGAAAATTAAAATTTTTGAAAAATGTTCCATGTAAAGGGTAATCTGGGGTGGGGGATTTTCTTGAAAACCTTCGTGTCGCATCTCTGGAAGATACTGAACCTAAATACCAAGTTTGGTGTTTCGTTTCTGAGTTATGCTGTTCACAGACACAGACATGTTTCCAAAAATGCTTTTTTTGGATTCAGGGGGTCTCAAAACATGTATTTCCGGTGAAATCTCGGTATCGAATTTTTGGGTGGAATACAATACTTCCCCTACTTACTATACGTAGTAGAGAAAGTAAAAAGGTCATCAAAGCATGTATTTTCAATGAAACCTCGGCATCCAATATTTTGGTGGAATACAATACTTCCTCTTGCATATTATGGCTAGGAGATAAAGTAAAGAGAACTTGCTATATAAGCATGTTTATTCTTATATATGCATTTTGGAGATAAAATGTGTGTAAATAACTTTATGCGGATAGAGGAAATAATTTTCTATGAATAGTCTTATATCCCTATAGTATAAGAGGCATATGTGCATTTGTAATGCGTAGAGAACCCTTGTGTGGTTTTCCGCAATATTAAAATAAGAAATGAAGACGTCAGTTTGTGACGTGTGTAAACACAGCACGCCTTGAAGATTTTGCGAACGCTCCTGCTGTAGCCCAAGGCCATGCAGCACTTTTTGAGTTGATGGCATCGCAGATAAAATATAAGGTTGAAGAGCTGTTTACACGCCGATGATGGTTTGCTTGCTCTCACCTTGTTTCCCCCACGTTTATAAATAAACCCAATTAATAAAAATACAAGTGCGAGAACTGGTTGGTCGAGAGTACAAGTGGTGGGGAACGAAGAAACTACCGGCATATGATATGATACTCCGCTGGGAGCACATGAAAGTGGGGGACCAACTCTTTGTAATAGAAACCTCGGCCTTTTCAGTCGGCGAGAACTCGCCGCGTGGATAGGACGTATGTGCGGTTACGGGTCGACGATAAGATGCTACTCTGCATAAATAAACCGCACCGCATGTCGCGTTTTCATTCAGTAGCGACATCGCGCTTCCCGCAGTAGACATTGATTGGTTAAGGCTTGATCGTGCCGCTTCGTGCTTGGTGCCTCCCTTTCCGGTGACGTAGTCGCTGTAAATCATTCCTTCAAACGTGTACATGTAATTGTGTTTTGATACGTGTGAAAATTAGTCGCATCTCGCGAATTTAACCCGACCACGTGACAGACTCGCAACATGGTGGTAGTTTGAAGTGCATGTGTGTGTGTGTTTGAACCATGGCACCGAGCACGGACGTGACGAATAATGAGATTTGGATACACCCCGGTCTTCAGTGGGGATGTAATCGTTTGGACAAGAGTTCGCTTCTTAGCATTACTGCAGTTCCAGCCAAAAGCAATACTTCGACATCATCTTGCAATGCTGCCACCACAAAAGTGACTTCTGCGTCCTCCACGAACTTTCAGAGCAAAGCGGCCTTCTGCGAAGATCCGGTTGTGGCAGCAGCTTCTTCATCGTCGTCATCCTACTCTAAAATAAGGAAGTTCTTCCGGAAACTCAAGCAGGCCTTCTGTGAGTTGGATTTATTTGTCTAGTGACATTTGGGGGAAGTTGGTGGTGGTCGTCCGCCAGGTGGCAGGCCACACTGCCGATAGCCTGCCATATCTGATGTTACAACATATGCTATAGCACTGAAACATGAGTCAAAGTGGGCGTTGTGAGAAATAGTCCAACTGATAATACTTCTGTAATCATTTATATCCTCCCTCTTCATCGTCAGAACCACTTCAACAAATACGAACATATTGATAGAATCTTTATCTGAAATAGTTAACATAGTGGGAAGGCGGTAACTTTAATTCTCATTTTCCAGGTCAAAAGACACGTTTTGTAAGCACTGAATGCTTTTACTTTCTCTACCTCCTACATATAGGAAGTATTGTATTCTACCCCTCCCCCAAGCAATAATAGGGACGCCAAACTTGAAGGGGTTTAATTGTTGTTGCGGTTGCACCACTGTTAGACATCAATTTGCGGCAGATTCTTTCTAGGCGTGTTCGCCCCACATACGGTACAAACTTTGTGGTGGCCTTCGTCCCACGTTTTAGAATCAACTTTTAATTTTAATGTTTACTTATGTATATATGTATACCTCGGCTGCGTCATTAATATTTTTTTAGAGCACGTATCTCTTAGCAGGGCTGGTACGGCTAAAGAATGAAGGCTTACACAAATTATAATTGTATTGTACTTTGTTTATTAATCCTTCACACGATTAAATAACACTTCACTGATGTATCCTACCGTAGAGCTGTGAGATTATTGCTAATTGTACTTTTTAACACGTAAACTTTATATTATTCTCACCGCAGTGAAGTTTTATGTCTCACACTGAACTTGTACAGAACTGCAACTGTTACGCCTCCTTGTAGCGTCTCCCGCCTGAATTTGTGCATTTACTCTATTTCAAGTCTGTGATTGGCTAATCCTACTCCAATAGAATACTTTTATTAACTTAAAGCTTTTCTAGTTGTTGATTGGCCATTTATAAACTGTTTTAAATATTGCATTATTATTGTTCCATGAATTATTAGTAGCCTTTTTAAACTTTCTGATTTATTGTTGTCTCAAGGTTACCTCATTGTTAGCAACTTTCGGCTTTTTACTTTGTAATTCTGTTTGCTATGGAAAGCAACTTGCTTCTATTCTCACAGCTCCTACATTGTTAAACTACGTAATACATTCACTTAACATTATTATACATGTATATAATAATATAAACATAATACAATGACTGTAACATACACTTTATATATTATTACATACACATATTGCTTTTAGGCTGGCTGTTAATTTTTTTATATTATATAATTAGACTACTATCATATAAGTGATAAAAGTACTGCTTCACAGAAGAAAAAAAAATAGAAAAAAGGCCCTTGTGTTAAGGAGAATAGCATAGTCCAACAACGAAAAGTCAAATAAGCCACTATTGAAATTCAGCATCTTTCAGGACTACGGCACGATGATTTTCAGGAAAATTTGCCTCTTCTCAAACTACCCTTTACATGGAAAATTTTTAAATATTTTTTATTTTTACAAAAAAATCAGAATGTTTAGAATAATATGTTTAACATATTGACATAAATAAAATATATATTTTGAATTTTATATAAATAGCCTATAAGACCTTTCAGCCCGAGTGAATTTTATAAATTTTTCATATGATGAAAACTTATTTCACAAAAATGTGGATCATTTTATTTTGCAGTTTATTATAAATAACTTTTTTGATAGCTTAGCCGTTTATGAGAATGTTTCCCAGCATTTCAAGGTTTTCACTTCTGAAATGTTATGTCCGTTCTTAACACCTATGAATTACATAAAATTTGTTTTCGAGTTTTACTTTCTCTACTACGTACAGTAAGTAGGGGAAGTATTGTATTCCACCCAAAAATTCGATACCGAGGTTTCACCGGAAATACATGTTTTGAGACCCCCTGAATCCAAAAAAAAAGCATTTTTGGAAACATGTCCGTGTGTGTGTCTGTGTGTGTGTGTGTGTGTGTGTGAACAGCATAACTCAGAAAAGAACAATCGGATAAACACCAAACTTGGTATTTAGGTTCAATATCTTCCAGAGATGCGACACGAAGGTTTTCAAGAAAATCCCCCCACCCCAGATTACCTTTTACATGAAACATTTTTCGAAAATTTTAATTTTCTCAAAAATGGCTCTAACGATTTTGATTAAAATATCATATGTTTAAAATATTTTCATGACAAATAAAATGTATATCTTGAATTTTCTGGAAATGTTTCCAAAAGTATTCTTCATTGTAAACTACTTTTGCATAACTGGTAAACCATAAGAGATAGACCAAATTTTACTAAACAAAAAATGTAGATCGCGTTAAAATACACAATTTATGTCATATACATTTTTTTTGTTGAGTGAACCATTTTCGAGATATTGCTTGCTATTCCCTAATATTTTTCAATATTTATTTTCTCAAATGGGAATTCGTTATTCATTTTTTTTGTCTTGGATATGCAAAGAGTAATGTCAATGCTTAAAGGCTACTGTATTTCTATATTGCCCTTGCAAATACAAAACAAGGGGAACATAGTACGCCTTAAGCGATAGTCAAATATTTTTAGAACTGGTCGCTATGTGTAAAATGTAATTCTCTTTGCATGTCAAAAGATCGTTTCTGCAAATGTTTATCTCGATTAATATGAAATAGATGGAGAATAAGAGTTTGTAAAAATAGTTGTACAAGAATAGAGAAAGTCATGTGAGTGTAACACATCAGATTTTTTTAAAACGACTCACTAGGCTAATGGTCACCTTTGATATGGAATCCTACATGAAAGGTGCACACTTCCTAGACAGTTAAAGAAAAAATTACAATGATACAGTGAAAGGCATGTTGCAGGAATTCAGTAGATATTGTAGTGCAGCTATATCAAATTATTTCAAAAGCTTTGTACAGAAACCAATAACGAAAATGGAAGGATTGAATTCCTGTCTATTGCTATAACACTAGCTGTGCGTATAAAATGGCGTGCGCGTTAGAGATTCACATTTTCCTAAATAAGGTGTTTTTCACCTAAAGTTATCTGGCATTCTCATTAATTTAATCAAAAGAATATTGCTTTATTAGGTAAATTTGGGCAGAAGGTTTTGGAATATAAAAAGCATAACTAATAGAATAATCAGGAGAAAGGTGTTCATAATTTCTTGGGCTTAATCCGAAGTTTGTGTCGTAATTGAAAACTTCTGTGTATACATTTTAAGTTGCTGCCTGTATGATACAAAATATTTTAATAGCCGTAATCGGAACAAAATTTAATCCGTTTTAGGCGGCAACTCCAGTATCCATAAAGCGCGGGGGATACAAGTGTGCTACTCAGGCCTAATTTTAAAACTCAGTTAAACTTAGAATTGTGTTCTGGATGTTCTCTCCTTGGTAACAAATTCTCTATTACGTTGCTAATATAATAGATCAGAGCCGTTTCTAGCGGCAAAGCAATTATCTGCACTAATTAATTTGCGGGGAAATGCATTTACTTGACAGCCGCTTGAATACCTGTAGGTTTGTTGTAATTGTTCTAGTAACTAGACCAAAACAGTTGAATCTCTAGTTCTGTTACTGTAAATCTACATTTGGGGAGTTAATGATATAGCAAAACAGTTCTTAAATCGTACAGTTCCAAAATAAGTATTTTAAGTTTGCACTAAAGAGATGTAGTGCTTTTATAATCAGTACTAAGACTAAGCCCTAATCTATAGAGTACTTTGTGTTACGATACGACAGTTACAAACATGTATACCACGTGAGACGTTGGAACCGTCCCTGCTTCCAAGTTCCAATACAGGACAGTGTCCACTAGAAATCTTCCAGCCAATCAAATTTAATTATGCCATTCAACTCTTGCTATACACTTGGGAAAGACAATTGCCCAAGATGCCGTTTTGGAACATATAATTATTAGCATAATATTAACTGATACAAGACCACGATGATAAGATGTGAATTTTTTTAACGTGAAATAAATGAGTAGTAATTATAATAGACATTTGTGGCATGTGTTCTATTGTAAAAAAACGTAGTCTGTATCGATGAATTTCTTTCATTATTTTGGGACATAGTATTACTTTCTCTACTACGTATAGTAAGTAGGGGAAGTATTGTATTTCACCCAAAAATTCGATACCGAGATTTCACCGGAAATATATGTTTTGAGACCCCTGAATCCAAAAAAAGCATTTTTGGAAACATGTCTGTGTGTCTGTCTGTGAACAGCATAACTCAGAAATGAACAGTCGGTTAAACACCAAACTTGGTATTTAGGTTCAGTACCTTCCAGAGATGCGAAACGAAGGTTTTCAAGAAAATCCCCCCCCCAGATTACCCTTTACATGGAACATTTTTCGAAAATTTTAATTTTCTCAAAATGGCTGTAACCATTTTGATTAAAACATCATATGTTTAAGATATTTTCATGACAAATGAAATGTATATCTCGAATTTTCTGGGAATGTCTCCGAAAGTATTCTTCATTGTGAACGACTTTTGCATAACTGGTAAACCATAAGAGTTAGACAAAATTTTACTACACAAAAAATGTAGATCGCGTTAAAATACACAATTTATGTCATATACTTTTTTGTTGTTGAGTGAACTATTTTCGAGATATTGCTTGTTATTCCCTTAAATTTTCCAATACTTTTTCTCAAATTCGTTATTCATTTTTTTTATGTCCTGCTAATGCAAAGAGAATGAAATACGCCACATAGCAACCAGGTCTGAAAATATTTGACTACCTGTTAAAGCCTATCAATTCCCCTTGTATCAACAATAAGATTAACATCTCGGTTAACATGAAGCATATGGAGAATAAGCGTTTGTAAAAATAGTTTGTACAAGAGTAGAGAAAGTCATGTGAGTTTAACACAGATTTTTTTTTATCTGGAACGTTCTAAAAGTTTACTGAAAATAAACATCCTCCCCCTCTAGCGCATACTGTGGTAACTATCTCACATCGCCGAACGTGAACCTTAATTAGGGGTACACACGATTGTGCAACCGTTCAAAGGTATTCCTTGTAGATTAATAGAAACAAATACCTGTCACCCTAACTGCGCATCACCCGAGATGGCATTTTGGAACATACAACTCATTCGTTACATGGAAATACAATGATTAATGAATCCCTGCAACATGAGTAACTAGTAGTAATTATAATAAGCCGTTAGATGAAACGCGGCGCTATGTGAGGTTTGGGAGGGCAGAGGAAAGAAGGGTAGCATCGCCTTTCCGCTCGGCATTTTCATAACGTAACGAAGAATCGCGACTTGACACGAGAACCCGAGTCAGTCCGGTAACAGTGGAGCAAGTGTACCTTGCTGTTGCGGTTATGTGTGAACGTTCGTGACTGCAATTTTAGAACTGTTGCTGAAAAATAACTTTTTCCCACCTCCCACTGTGTGTGGGAGATAAGGGTGTACTAAACTCAAAAACGAAGAGTTGGGTGATACCACGTTTCATACTTGAGTTCGGAACCGTTTGAGGATGACCTGACCAACACTTTATGAAAAATCTCCCATTGCAGTAACTATTATTTTTACTTTTTGTACTACGTACCTAGTAGGTAAGGAAAGTACTGCATTTCATCGAACAATTTCATATCAAGATTTCACCGGAAATTTATATTTTGAGGTCCCCTGTATTAAAAAGGAAGCATTTTTAGAAAAATGTGGTGTGAACAGATAACTCAAAAGCGAAATGTTAGAGGAACTTCCAAAATAGGACACGAAGATGTATAGCTAAATCACCCCACTCCAAAAAACCTTTTACATGGACAATTTTTCGTTATTTTTGCTTTTTTCAAAAATTATTCTAACGATTTTGATTAAACACCGTATGTTTAAGATATTCTCAAGACCAATAAAATGTATACTTTGAACATTATGGGAATAGCCTGTGACGCCCTCATCATTCGGAAGGAATTTTGTATAACTGGTAAACCATAACAGACAAAACTTACTATTCAAGAAATCTAGATCTCATTAAAATACTCAATTATTTAAAATAACTTTTTTTTGTGGCATCAGCCATTTTCGAGATATGTTATTCTTTTATGGACTCTTGTCATGGCTTGAAGTGCTGTCAAGTCTTCGGTAGTTTCTCATGATGTCATGGAAATTGTTTGGAGCTTCAAGGCCAGCATAAAACGATTTGCTTCTAAGCATGTGCTTTATCACTTCAGCCTCCTATATCCACCTTGTACCTCCAACGAAATGTGTCAAGTAACTATTCCTGTAAACGTTTTACTCAATTAACATGAAGTATGTAGATAAATAACATTTTGTAAGAATAGTTCGTAGGTCTATAAAAAAAATCTGATGTGTTACACTCACATGACTTTCTCTACTCTTGTACAAACTATTTTTACAAACGCTTATTCTCCATATGCTTCATGTTAATCGAGATGTTAATCTTATTGCTAATTTTCTTGTAGATGCAAGGGGAATTGGTAGGTTTTAAGCGATAGTCAAATATTTTAAGAGCTGGTTGCTATGTGGAGTATTCCATTCTCTTTGCATGTCCAGGACATAAAAAAATGAATAACGAATTTGAGAAAAAGTATAAGTATTGGAAAATTTAAGGGAATAACAAGCAATATCTCGAACATGGTTCACTCAACAATAAAAATGTATTTGACATAAATTGTGTATTTTAACACGATCTACATTTTTTGTGTAGTAAAATTTTGTCTATCTCTTATGGTTTACCACTTATGCAAAAGTCGTTCACAATGAAGAATACTTTTGGAGACATTCCCAGAAAATTGGAGATATACATTTCATTTGTCATGAAAATATCTTAAACATATGATATTTTAATCAAAATCGTTAGAGCCATTTTTGGGAAAATTAAAATTTTCGAAAAATGTTCCATGTAAAGAGTAATCTGGGGTGGGGTATTTTCTTGAAAACCTTCGTGTCGCATCTCTGGAAGATACTGAACCTAAATACCAAGTTTGGTGTTTATCGGACTGTTCGTTTCTGAGTTATGCTGTTCACAGACACACACACACACGGACATGTTTCCAAAAATGCTTTTTTTTGGATTCAGAGTGTCTCAAAACATGTATTTCCGGTGAAATCTCGATATCGAATTTTTGGGTGGAATACAATACTTCCCCTACTTACTATACGTAGTAGAGAAAGTAATAAACGATAGCTAGTAGAGGAAGTCATGTAAGTGTAGCACATCAAAATTTTTAGCTTTCTGAAAAAAGTGGCTCTAATTAGATTGAAATACTCTTATGTTCAAATATTGAAATAGCAAATGAAATGTAAGCCTTGAATTTTCTGTAAATAACCTGTCTATTCCACTTCATTCCTACTGAGGTTTATGCAACTGGGAATATAAGAAGTTGGCAAAAACGTTCTGCAAGAAAATGGGAAGCAACTAAACGAAAGTTGGTAGAGAAAGTCATGTGGTTGTAACATGACAGATCCAAATTTAGCTGATTTCATATTTCTGCTCAAGTAAACGGTCTTCTCTGATTCTGCAGGCAAAGCCGGACGAAAGTTTTGGAACATTATTTATGAGCAATGCCCATTAATTTTGTCTACATCAGTATCTTCTTACGTCATTTAATATTAGATTATAAGGAGGTTGTCCAAAAATATCCGTAGTTCATCACGAAAGGGTAATTTATTAACTCCTACAGTCAACTCCAGTTAAAAATAATCATGCGGAGTAATGTAATAACATGAGATGTTCATTAATTATCGTCTTCTGGGGTTGTAACTGTCAATAAAGCTCCTTGAGCAAGATGGATAAAAATGAACTTCGGTAACACTAAGGCAGTCAAGTATTTAAATACGACCTAGTCTTTCATTCTCATATTTGCATTACCTGAACGCTATTCTGAGTATGACAGTTGACTCTGAAGACAAAAGTGAACCGTAATAAAAGCCTCTTTCTTTTTCAGCCTTACAACTGAAACAAGACATAGTGGCAAAAAGTGAAGTGCCTTATTTGAGTTGGGCATAAGCATCCTAATTGTTGACGAAACGAGCCCCATTGTGCAAAAGGGGTGCTGCTGAGAAAACGAGACCGCCTGTTGCCAAGGAAAACGCGTCAGTCAGAACTTGTTGATCTTGAAGTTTCTTACACATAGTGATTTATGTAGAACTAACACATTTCTCTATTTATACGGCTGGAAATCCCATCTCCCGAGTTTAACGCCAAATTAGCGGCATGGTGTTTTTTAATCATTGAGATGTGTAGATGTTTATTCTTTATTGTTGACTTTATTGGTTGGCAGCTGTTTTATATATTTTGCTCTAGTCGCTGTGAAAACGCAGTAAACCTTAAATCGACGGCCCTTTCTTAGAAGCAGTACTGGATCACGAATTCAGTTACAGCTACTCGAAGGGTATATCAAAGAGAATTTGGTGTTCGCAGCACAATAGGTAGACAAACTGAAAACAGCTGGATTTCTGGTTAGTGATAAAGGAAACAGCGTTCATCTAGACTGCCCACGGTTGTTGAGGATTTCCGGTCACGACTGGAGCGGTCACCTCGTAAGTCAGGAGACCGGCTACACCTACATAATGTGTCAGAGCTGAGAAAAGCTCGCCTAAAACCACATAGAGTTACACTTGTCAAATTATAGCGGGACTAGATAAGGATAAAATAATGAAATATTGCGCGGGTTTCAGGCGTTCACTGAGCAAAATCCTGGCATATTGTCCAAATGATTCAAAGATTAAGCATGGTTCCATTTGTGCGGCTATGTGAACTCGCACAACTCACGCTATTGGCCACATGCCATTCACGAAGTACCTATGCACCCAGTTAAGTCGAGGTTTGAAGAGTAATGTCCGTACAGACAAATTCTTTTTTATCAGACTGTGGATACTGCAGAGTGCCGATGGATTTTCATGGAGTTTCTTGAGGAACTGGATGATGTGGAGCTGTGTCATGGATATTTACAACAAGATGGCGCTACATCAAACCAATCCATGGCGTTAATTGAAAGTTTCTGTGACCACCGGATAATCTCCAATCGAGATCTCCTGATTTGACAACACCGGACTTCTTCCTCTTGAGTTTACGCCAGACGCCCCAGACATTGGACGATCTGAAGCACATTACACAGGAGATTAATGGTATTGATAACACAGCCCTTCAACGAGCGGCCAGCAACATGGGACGACATGTTGAGAGATTAAAATGAAATTGAGTTTTATTTATGGACGCTCTTTAACTGCTGTGGTTCTTAGCGTCCCATTTTATATTGGGCGTGAAAGACCGGTAATTTTGCTCAGAGACCTCTTTATGAGGCTTAAGGTTCTTTTTGTAAATCTACGACACGGGACCACCGGCTTTACTTCCCTTCCGAAGGAAGCCATGCTAAGGATTTTTACACTCGAAAAAATCCATCGCCCTCCGCCGGCTTGGAAGGAAACGCTCCAGGCCTAAGTTTAAGGTATCTCCCCAGCATTTGCCAGTTATGGGGATTGAGGAAAATCTGAAGAACAAAAAGCCTCAGTCAAGGAAGACGGTCCTGGCGGAATTTGAACTGCGGACCTCCCGCTAGCTTCACGCGTTACCATCTCGCTCGAACTATCATCCTGTATATGGTTTCATTTTGAATATGAGAATTAACGAGAACTAAAATTTCTGTTTCTTAAAAACGTTCAACTCATTCACTGACCAAACTGTGAAAATAGTCCAAAATTCGGAAGAATATAGATTTGTGCTTTAAGAGATTTCAGCGTCTGTTAGAGGGATTGATATATAATGATACAGACACTGATATCATTTAGGTGCCAGCTTACACAGAAGTAGTATAGTTTTAAAATCTAAAGTCGTCCTTCTATCTCTAATAGTTATTTACATAACTGCATAGGAAAATTTAGCACGACTAAGATGTTTACGGTCGAAGCGAAGCTGAGGTTGAATATCAAAACTAGTCCTTCAGAGATTACTTTTGTCGATTGTACGTAAAAGGCCATGATTGTATGGTTTTTAATGTTTGGTCTGTAGTAATTCATGCGTTATTTGCTAATCATTTGGTAAGTTTATAAGAAACAATATATTTGAATGTTTGTTACAAAATTCTGAAAATTTTCCTGTACTTACAGCAAAAAAAAAATGTATTTACCCCTCAGTCCTTAAAAAGTATCTTTGGGCATTTGTATGAGATTATTTAAAATTCAAATAAATACTTAAGAAACGCGGAATATCCAAATGTCACAAGTTATTTGTGATATAAGCAAGGAAGTATAATAATATCTTAAGGAAAATCACACAGGAAACTACTTATAAGTTTCCATGACGCATTTCTTTAGTGCGTACGCCATACACTTGGCAGTTAACTCAGCTTTATTTTGGCGTTAATTCACTTTAAATCCCATAGCGTAGAAAAGGTCTACCAACCCGTATTTCTCCCTCACATGTGTGTTAATTTCCATATAATCATGTTTATTTCAGGAAAATTTGTGTTTTAAAAATATATTCGTTGAGTCTTTGGCAAAGTTAACACTGAATTTGATCGGGCGAGAACCGGAACTGGACTAGCATTGTGAAGATTTATCGAGATTTGAAATGGATACAATTTAAGTATAGAAAAGTTGAATCAGACAAAATTCAATGCCATAGCCGGGATTTGAACTATGGATCTTCCTGTTTCCATCCGGTTGCTCTAAGCAACTGAGCTACCGTGGCAACATGCCGGCACGCCATTAAATTCCCTGGCCCGCATTTTTTCCGGTAAACCACAAGGAGACCTTAAATGCATTTTGAGATGACACATCCCAATGTCGGTTTACAATTTCCTAAGTCCCGGGCTTCATAGTTTAATGAACTATTAGGTTAATCAGTGGTAATTAAATGGTCTTTAGTTAAAGCAATCGGATGTGCCATTGATTTTTTTTTGTCCGTGTACTAGTGGTACCGTGCTAGCCTCTAGTTCCCAAGTCGCGGGTTCAAACCCGGCGGAGGGCGAAGGATTTTTTCTGGCGTAAAAATCCTTAGCATGGCTTCCTTCGGAAGGGAAGTAAAGCCGGTGGTCCCGTGTCAAGCCTGATAAAGAGGCCTCTGAGCAAAATTACCGGTCTTTCACGCCCAATATAGAATGAGACGCTAAGGACCATAGTAGTTGAAGAGCGTCCATAAATAAAACTCAACTTAATTTAATTTTTTGGTCTAATTCTACCTTTCCAACCTTGTCCGCCACACGGATTGTACTAAAGAACAGTTAATTACCAATTAAGTATGATTTTTCTCAAACTATTTTTACTTCATCACCTACATATAGTAGTTAAAAGTATTGTATTCCAACAAAAATTGGATATCGAGATTTCACCAAATACACGTTTTGAGGTCCACAGAAAAAACAGCATTTTTAGGAGTTGTGTGAACAGCGTAACTCAAGAAAAGAGTCGAGTTCCTGACAAGAAACTGTTAAATTATGACAGGCCAAGATTTTCAAGAAAATTTCCCCGTTTCAAACTACCCTTTACACGAAAAAAGAACTTTCATTTTCTCTCCCCCCCCCCAAAATAAGTTCTAACAATTGCCAATTGCTATTAACCTATATTTGAGATATACGTAAATCTAACATATTAAAGGTACATCTTGTATTTTCTGTGAGTTGCCTGCAAGTCCTCCCTCTTCATACCAATTAAAATTAAATCTAAGTTTGTATGTAGAAGATAATATGAATAGAGAGACATTTACCACAGGAAAACTGTAGAGCTCATGAAAGTATAAACTTTGCGTCAAATGCATTTTTCGTAGCGTGAGGCAGTATTCTATATCACAATACTGTGATTGCCATAGTGATTGTAGTGTAAATTAACATTATCGTATGTACAGAATTTTAGATGTTTGTTAGCCATAAGTATTGTTAGGAAATAAGTTTACTCGGCCTCACTGAAACTGACAATAGAAGTGGATAACAATAAGCCGAGAGGGTGGGTTGTTTATCACTAAGAAGAGACAAACAAATGACGTCAGGGTAGCGTGCCTTTTCTTTAGAAATGGAGGGAATATCTTCCCTAGAGCATATATGTTAGTAGTAGTGATTGGCTGACAAAACAGACGCTAATGTTGGCGCGATTTGGTAACCAATAGCAACTGTATTATAATGTTTAGGCATTTCGAGGTGAAGGAGTATATATTCTCGAGCCATTAGCATGTTTCACGCAGTTCTAAGGAATCTCTCGCGAGGTGCACGTCATACAATTTGGAAGAATCTCTCGTCGCAGTGTTAGTTACAAAATGTGAAGTACGCGGCAACTAATACGACAGTAATTACATTCGGTAATATAACAGTTTCAGTCAGGCGTGTATGAAAATTAAATATGTGAATTAGTATTAAGTGTACGACAATAAAATTGTAAAAACAAATTATTTTATCAGTGTTATCTTTTAGCAACAACTCCTTTCCGTTTACACGCCCTGCTCAGAGATACTTGTGTAACTGAGTAATAATAGCTAGCCGGAGGACAAAGAAACCAAATTTTAAAATAATAAAACAATAACAGGCGCCCAGCAAATAAGATAACACGAGCCGATTACCGCGACAAGCGTTAGCCGTTTTCGAAATATTTCATGTTTACACTTTCCCAAGTACGTCATCTGCCGGACATCCTTTAAAGTTTGCGGTTCTTTTTTCCCCCCCTGCTTTCAATTACAAGAGCTAGTTACCAGAGCTGAACATTAACACTGTTTCCGCAGTTATTTTTAATTTGAAATCACGCTTACTTAATATATTGTGAGTAACGTAATCTTGATAGAATTACCACTTTGTATGAATAGTATATAAAGGATATGTATGAATTTGTCATTGGCGGAGAATGTTCTCGTCAGATTTTTGGGTTTCTCATTCTGAAATACATCTCCAAGCAGGAAGCTAAATTTGTAACTAATGTTGAATGAACAAGTGCTTTATAGTGAACTTAGTTTTATACGTATTAAGGGGATAAAGGGTTGATTTTGTGTGCGTGTGCCAAAAATACTATCGTTTATTTAAAGTCAAACATGCTTTCGTTTTATTTTCTCAAGCTAAAGGCGGCGGCTTTCTCGCTATGTGCGACTCCGTCAGATGTTTCTCCCGAGAGATAGGGAAGTGTCAAGGTAACAAGGGACCGGCACAGTATAAAGAAAACATTTACAAAATATTAAATATATTTTTACTTTCTCTACTACGTATAGTAAGTAGGGGAAGTATTGTATTCCACCCAAAAATTCGATACCGAGATTTCACCGGAAATACATGTTTTGAGGCACCGTGAATCCAAAAAAAGCATTTTTGGAAACATGTCTGTCTGTGAACAGCATAACTTAGAAACGAACAGTCGGATAAACACCAAACTTGGTTTTTAGGTTCAGTATCTTCCAGAGATGCGACACGAAGGGTTTTTTTTTTTTTTGAGTGAACCATTTTCGAAATATTGCTTTTATTCCCTTAAATTTTCCAATACTTATACTTTTTCTCAAATTCGTTATTCATTATTTTTGTCCTGGTAATGCAAAGAGAATGGAATACTCCACATAGCAACCAGCGCTTAAAAGATTTGACTATCGCTTAAAGCCTACCAATTCCCCTTACACCTACAAGAAAATTAGCAATAAGATTAACATCTCGATTAACATGAAGCAGATGGAGAATAAGCGTTTAATAGTTTGTACAAGAATGGAGAAAGTCATGTGAGTGTAACACATCAGATTTTTAAATTCTAAAACAGTTTCGTCCTTAAATCGTTTATCGCAGGTTTATGTCGTCATTTTGAAAAGATAAAAATAAGGCTTTGGGGTTTGTTTTGTCCGTATTTAATGAGACTTTATAGACTTTAAGCATCAAGGAGCCCTTATACTGAAAGAGTGAAGAAAATCACAGGTTACTTTAGTTCAGGTTTGCCACTGGAGGGGGACACGAGGTTTAGCCCATTCCCTGTTTTGTTCTTCGGTTTGTCTACCCTCCAAGGGCTTTTATTCTGTGTCACCGTTTTCGACTTACGAAGTTGGAGAAAGGAGAATGACACAAGAGTGTCACAGGACATGTCTGCTATATCTAACTTAACGCAGTTCAGTTACAATCCATTTATAAGTAGCTTTCCTATATTTTCTGGCAAAAGGTTGCACCGCCTGTCATTGTATTTTACGGGGGGGGGGCTGCTCTATATCTTATTATGTAATTAGAATATATTTATATGGTGCTACGTTTATTGGTGTTGAACTGTTTCTGTTCGGTCGCTTATTAACTTTATAGAGATTAGAATGTGATTGATTTTTTTCTAGCACAAATCAAAAGGCTTTTTTTAAATGTCCTTGGAACTACAGCAGCCAATTATTTCCTCAGACACATTGAATCGATATATGCAGTTTCCCTGTAAAACTGTCGCGATGCGATATCTGCAAAATCTGATTTATTGCTGATGAAAATATTGTACCTTCCGCCACTCTCTAGGGAGTGCACGTAGCATTAAATTCACAGGCAAGTAACTCGTCTCGTTTCTCTTTTGGTTGCTCCTTAACGTCGAACTCAGGACTTTCCTCACGTAGACAACTACTGCAAGAATCGCTGATTAAACAGCAAAGCGATCTATCGAACACACAGAGCCAGCGACCAGCCTTTTATGGGGGGGGGGGCTAGCGGTGTCTTGTCTAAGTTTCACACAAAACCAGGGGAAACAGATTCTGTGGATTTCTACTCGCCTTCCAATAGGAGATCCGGACAGTTCGATAAGTTCAGTTCACCTCTCTATGCAATCAACCACACCTTAGCCGGCGCTGTAACCGCTCCCTGCCCAAGCCGGGCAAGCAATCAGAGGCGCCCACAAGCATATTGAAGGGAGAAAACACTCGTGTAAAATGTGAAAATAAAAAGTTTTTTTGTAATACAAAAGTGGTAAATTTTACAATATATAAAGGTGCATGAAAAAAACAGTTTCAACATGCTCAGTTCTACCTCTAGCAGTCTTTGTTAGGAATATTGTTTAAAATAGTCTTCCTCTTCATAACATTAAAACCGTCACCTATTTTTGTTTTAGCCGAGTATGCGTAATGACGAAACTTAAAGTATCACAAACTTCCAGACAGTTCAGTCCGACGTTCAAGGTTCCTGAGATTTCAAACTCTTTTTCATGCTTCTGCTTAGGAAGCACGTCTGGTAAAAATCGTTGTTTGCAGATATAATCTTGTTTTCTGTGGTTTGATTGATGCATATGTTGACAGGTCAGCAAATCTGACCGTGTCGATATTATCCAAAGTTCTGTATTACGTGTACAACGCAAAATAGAGGGGAAGCAACAAATGTGTGTTATAAACCATTAGGTAATGAAACTTGTATGAAAATTCGTAGAAATAATGTCTTTCAAAACAGTATACTTAGAATTGCCTAAGTCTCTCGTAGTATAAAGGGATTATCGTGTTTTACTTTTTCTTCCACTTATCTGTAGTAAGTAGGGAAAGTAATGCACCCAAAAATTGGACGTCGGGATTTAACCGAAAATGTGTTGAGGCCGACTGAATTCCAAGCTAAAGCAATTTTTTAGAGAGAGAGAGACTGAGAGTGCGTGCGTGTGTGCGCACGAGTGCAAGAGAGAGAACAGCATATAGAAGAAAAATATGCGGCGGTTTTATGTTTATTTATTTATTGAGCCCCACCTTTGGGAGCCAAATATGTGACGGTATTCTTTGTTAAGTTTGAAAGCTCCACGTTGTGGTAGTCAATTTGTGGCGGTATTAGTGTTTGTTTTAAAGAATGCTACTGTTTATCTGCCGCACGTATAAAAGACAATTTGTCGCGGTCACTTCGTGTTATCATTTACTGAGCGTCTGTTATTTTTTTACTTTCTCTACTACGTATAGTAAGTAGGGGAAGTATTGCATTCCACCCAAAAATTCGATACCGAGATTTCACCGGAAATACATGTTTTGAGACCTCCTGAATCCAAAAAAAGCATTTTTGGAAACATGTCCGTGTGTGTGTCTGTGTGTGTGTCTGTGTGTCTGTGTGTGTGTGTGTCTGTGAACAGCATAACTCAAAAACGAACAGTCGGATAAACACCAAACTTGGTATTTAGGTTCAGTATCTTCCAGAGATGCGACACGAAGGTTTTCAAGAAAATCCCCCCACCCCAGACTACCCTTTACATGGAACATTTTTCGAAAATTTTAATTTTCTCAAAAATGGCTCTAACGATTTTGTTTAAAATATCATATGTTTAAGATAATGTCATGAGAAATGAAATGTATATCTCGAATTTTCTGGGAATGTCTCCAAAAGTATTCTTCATTGTGAACGACTTTTGCATAACTGGTAAACCATAAGAGATAGACAAAATTTTACTACACAAAAAATGTAGATCTCGTTAAAATACGCAACTTATGTTATATACATTTCTTTTGTTGAGTGAACCGTTTTCGAGATATTGCTTGTTATTCCCTTAAATTTTCCAATACTTATACTTTTTCTCAAATTCGTTATTCATTTTTTTATGTCCTGGACATGCAAGGCGAATGGAATGCGCCACATAGCAACCAGCGATAAAATATTTGACTATCGCTTTAAAGCTACCATATTCCCCTTGCATCTACAAGAAAATTGCAATAAGATTGACATCTCGATATCTCGATTAATATGAAGCATATGGAGAATAGGTGTTTGTAAAAATAGATTGTACAAGAGTAGAGAAAGTCATGTGAGTGTAACACATCAGATTTTTTAATTTTGGGTTCACTGTCCTCCGGCTAGCTATGATCCTTTTGATCGAGCACTTATCTTATACAGGTGTGTAAACGGAAAGGAGTCTTTTATCCAAAGATAACACTGATGAAGAATTTGTTTTACACTTTTATTGTCGTAACATATTATGCACTTTCACATATTAATCTTGACACTCGCCAAACTGAAACTGTTATAATAACTTATTTACTGCTCATTCTTAATTCGCGTACTATTTAACTTTTTGTGTAATTAACTTTACAACACTTGAGATTTTTCATAACTCTGCTACGCGTAACCTGCGAAGCGATAAACTGTGCGATGTATTCAGCGACGTGTAATGCACAAATATTTCCGATGGACTGGAGACGACGTGTAATGTACAAATGTTTCCGATAGACTGAACGAATTTGACTCTGACCTAGCCCTTTTTATACTCCTACACCCCGATATGCCTAAAGATTATAACCGAGCTGCTATTGGTTAATAAAACGCGCCAACATTAGCGTCTATTTTTATATCCAATGAAAATTACGAAAACATATGCTCTAGGGAAAATGTTCCAGCAAATTCTAAAAAAAAAACGCGCCAATATTACGTCATTTGCTCGTCTCTAATAATGATAAACAGCTCACCCCCTCGCTACATTATTGCACGCTATTATTGTCAGTTTCAGTAAGGCCGTATAAACCCACTTCTCGACAATAATTACAATCAACAAACATCTCAAATCAATGTCACACAAAATTGCCTATTCACACTACAATCACTCTTTACATTTACATAGTTTGTGATACAAATTACTGCGTCAAAATCGAAGTACATATTTTGATTAAAATTCAGTATGTTTAAAATATTTGCATAACAAATAAAATTCATATATTGAATTTTCAGGGAATAGCCTGTGAAGTTATAATTTTGTAGAATTGGTGAGCTTAAGAGATGGACAGAAACTTACTACATTAAAAAAAATTAGATCTGGTTAAAGCATACAATTCATCATTTTTGTGACATCGACCTTTTCGGAGATATTCGTAGTTATTGGTGTGAATTTTCAAATACTTCATACCTTTTGAAGTGCTAAGTAGCCGTGGTCTTAAAGAGAGTAGAGTTTCAAAGCCAGCTATAGCTATAGCGACCCACAAACTATATAACTGGACCTCAGGTTATTTTTTGAAACGGTTCCATTCTCATAACCGTTCCAAAATAACAGTTACGCTATTTTTCCATACCTCAACCTGTAATATAAATAACTATTATGAAACATAATGCTAGTTTTATTCCAAACGAGTGAGATGCAGTTTGGAAACTGCGCAAAAGTGGTTGGTTGAAATAAACGTCTTTATGTTACATACGTGTAATACGCCAATCTTCTACGCTAGGAAAATCGGTAGTAGGTAGTTAATTCGCGTAAAATGCGTTACCAAGAAATTGCCCTGCAAGGCAAGTTCTTGCCAGGACAGGAGTTGAACCGTTTCTCATGTTGAGACTCCGTTACTAGCGGCAGTAAGGCGAACAGCTATAACACCGAGTACAAACAGTGAAAGTTCGACATCTGTTCTCTTTATGGCTCGAAGTTTACACCTCGGCAAGGTCAGAGTTCAGCCAGCGCTAAATCAAATATTAGCTGTTAATTAAATACCAGGCTATCCCGAAGATTTAATGAGGATAGTAGCTGGGAAAATAAGGATAGTTAATGATCCCGGTGTCTGGGTCAATATTAGCTAAATGTTACCGGAGCCGTTGAAGCCATCGTTTACTTTATTCGACTGGATGTTATAAGAAGTCATAAAGAGCGGAATTTTTGCATAGACTTCGGCAGATATACTGTGTTTTATAACGTTATGAATATAGATATCGCGTGTATAGTTTGTGTTCTGAGTAGCGGCATACGAAATTCACTTGTTTCGGAGAAAGCTTTAGCATAAACGTCACTTCCTGCCGCAGAGAGAAAGGAGAAATGTAGTAATTTCTTGTCTAAAGTGCGCAAAATATACAATCAGGTTGGTCCCGCTGTTCCAAAGGCACCGGGTTCCATCCCCCGAGATTTAACGTTTCTGTGATTGAAGAAAAAGATGTTAAATTCACATGACTTTACTACCCACTTTCATCTACTTGTATAGGTATAACTTCTACAAATATTTTTACGAAAGTTACCTAAACCGTTTTGTTTCCTTACACATTTCGTTGAAGTACAAGAGGGAGAGAGGACAGATGTTTAAAAACGGGGTCGCTATATGCTGGCCTTGAACTTTCATACCCTATCCATGACATCGCGAGAAACAACTGAATGCCGAGTACACTTTGAAAATAACTAAACTATTGAAACATTCAAAACAGATACTAATGGACATCCTGGAAATGGCTGATGCCACAAAAAAAAATCTGATGTGTTACACTCACCTGACTTTCTCTACTCTTGTACAAACTATTTTTACAAACGCTTATTCTCCATATGCTTCATGTTAATCGAGATGTTAATCTTATTGCTAATTTTCTTGTAGATGCAAGGGGAATATGGTAGGCTTTAAGCGATAGTCAAATGTTTTAAGAGCTGGTTGCTATGTGGCGCATTCCATTCTCTTTGCATGTCCAGGACACAAAAAAAAAAAAAAATAAATAACGAATTTGAGAAAAAGTATAAGTATTGGAAAATTTAAGGGAATAACAAGCAATATCTCGAAAATGGTTCACCCAACAAAAAATGTATATGACATAAATTCTGTATTTTAACGCGATCTACATTTTATGTGTAGTAAAATTTTGTTTATCTCTTATTGTTTACCAGTTATGCAAAAGTCGTTCACAATGAAGAATACTTTTGGAGACATTCCCAGAATATTCGAGATATACATTTCATTTGTCATGAAAATATCTTAAACATATGATATTTTAAACAAAATCGTTAGAGCCATTTTTGAGAAAATTAAAATTTTCGAAAAATGTTCCATGTAAAAGGTGGGGGGATTTTCTTGAAAACCTTCGTGTCGCATCTCTGGAAGATACTGAACCTAAATACCAAGTTTGGTGTTTATCCGACTGTTCGTTTCTGAGTTATGCTGTTCACAGACACACACACGGACGTTTCCAAAAATGCTTTTTTTGGATTCAGGGATTCTCAAAACATGTATTTCCGGTGAAATCGCGGTATCGAATTTTTGGGTGGAATACAATACTTCCCCTACTTACTGTACGTAGTAGAGAAAGTAAAAAATTATGTGAAATAAATGATTTATTTTAAAGAGATCTTAATTTTTTTTCTGTAATAGGTTATTCTTCATATTATGGTTTACCAGTTATACAAAAGCCCTTCCAAATGGAGGACTTGAAAGGCTATTCCCTTTGTCTTGAACACTGGCATTTTAGTAAACATCGTTAGAGCCACTTTTGAGAAATTACAAAATTTCGAAAAAAGTTTCCATGTGAAGGGTAGTTTGTGTTGGAGAGATTTTCTTGAAAATCTTCGCTTTGCAGTTTTAAAGAACTGGACTTAACTACCAAGTAATTTCAAAACATGCATTTCCGATGAAATCTCGGTATCGAATTTTTGGGATGAATGCAATACCTTCTCTACCTGCTATGTATACTGATGTGTATAAAATGTGGCCCAATGGTACTGACAAAATCTAGCCCAACTCCTACCAGCGTGACCAGCGAGTATAATTCTAGTCGCTGGATATTGGCAGGGCACTTGAGCTCCTCCAAAGTATGGCCGAACTGTTTAAATCTATATTTTCATGCTACACTATCGTTTTCTTATTGCCGCGATAACAGTTTAACCTTCGTCTCCATGTCGCTGATGAAAACTCTCATATACAATATGTTATCAAAAATATCCGGACACCCCACAAACATACGTTTTTCATCTTAGGTGCATTATGCTGCCACCTACTACCTGGTACTCATCCGCGACCTCAGTAGTCATTAGACATCGTGAAAAGCAGAATGGAACGCTCCGTGGAACTCATGGACTTCGAAAGTGGTCAGGTGATTGGGTGTCACATGTGTCCGAAGTCTGTACGCGAGATTTCCACACTCCTAAACATCCCTAGGTCCACTGTTTCTGATGTAATAGTGAAGTGGAAACGTGAAGGGACATGTACTACACAAAAGCGTACAGGCCGACCTCATCTGTTGACTGACAGAGACCGCCGACATTTGAAGAAGGTCGTAATGAGTAATAGACAGACATCTATCCAGACCATTACACAGGAATTCCAAACTGCATCAGGATCCACTCCAAGTACTATGACAGTCAGGCGTGAGGTGAGAAACCATGGTCGAGCGGCTGCTCATAAGCCACACATCACTCAGGAAAATGCCAAATGACGCCTCGCTTGGCGTAAGGAGCGTCAGCATTACTCGATTGAACAGTGGCAAAACGTTGTGTGGAGTGACGAATCACGGTACACAATGTGGCGATCCGATGGCAGGGTGTGGGTATGGTGAATGCCATCTGCCAGCGTGTGTAGTGCCAACAGTGAAATTCGGATGTGGTGGTGTTATGGTGTGGTCGTGTTTATCCTGCACCCCTTGTTGTTTTGCGTGGCACGATCACAGCGCAGACCTACATTGATATTTTTAAGCACCTTCTTGCTTCCCACTGTTGAAGAGCAATTCGGGGATGGCGATTGCATCTTTCAACACGATCGAGCACCTGTTAATACTGCACAGGCTGTGGCGGAGTGGTTACACGACAATAACATCCCTGTAATGGACTGGCCTGCACAGAGTCCTGACTTGAATCCTATAGAACATCTTTGGGATGTTTTGGAACGATACATCGATACCCCTCCTCAGTTCCGCACTCCGTGAAGAATGGGCTGCCATTCCCAAGAAACCTTCCAGCACCTGATTGAAAGTATGCCTGCGAGAGTGAACGCTGTCATCAAGGCTAAGGGTGGGCCAACACCATATTTACTTTCAGCATTACCGATGGAGGGTGCCACGAACTTGTACGTCATTTTCAGTCAGGTATCCGGATACTTTTGATCATGTAGTGTATGTAAATGTCGTAGCTGTCGTTCAGTTTAACCACACATGCAAATAATTCTTCACCGCTTTTTTAGAAGGCCGAAGTATGGCGTATTGGTCTAGCGTTTCCTTGTGTACCAATCGTAGCAAAACTCTTTCATGCAGAGCGGTATCAGAGCTACCCCTTCATTTCACACCGATTATAGCATCGTTCATTGGTTCGGTTTTGTGTCTGGGTTGTTTTTCAGGCCAGTCATATAGAGAACTTATACCGACTGGGTGGAGTGAGTGGTTGGTTGAAGGTGGAAGGAAAAACACCACTGCGATCTAGGGGAATGGGACACTTTATCTTAATGTACGTAGTAGGTAAAGAAAAGGCTTAGCCGATATGCCCAAGAGTCCTTCTGGCTTTTGAGTGCGCATGCGTATGTGTTCTGGTTATTTAATAGCCAGGACTACTGCTGTTTCATGGCACGAAGATGTGTCGCAAACTTAAGTGAAATCAAAAATAAATCCCAAGTGCTTACATTCGCATAACTTTCTCTACCTGTATCGTTAATTTGTATATCTCTTCTACAAACTGTTCTTACAAAAGCCTATTTTTCTCTCTACTTGTTATATATCGAGATAAACTTTTGCAGATATGGCTTTATTTCACCTAAGTCCTACACGGCACAGCACCTTGTTTACACCATACGCAATACAGTTTGTGTAGCCGCTGCAGCAAGTTGTTGTACGGCATTATTAAACATGGCTCCTTCCATGTGTCTTCTCTGTAGTGCTGTGGCAAAGTGTAGGGTATGTTTGTGTTAAGATAAAAAATAAATTGAGTTTTTGTTTTTGGACGCTCTTTAACTGCTGTGGTTCTTAGCGTCCCATTCTATATTGGGAGTTAAAGAAGGGTAACTTTGCTCAGAGGCCTCTATCAGGCTTGAGGTTCTTTTACATGTCGTAAATCTACGCCACGGGACCACCAGCTTTACTTCCCTTCGAAGGAAGCCATGCTAAGGATTTTTGCGCTCGAAAAAGAATCCATCGCCCTTCGCCGGCATTGAACATGCAACCTCAGGAACTAGAACATGGTAACCGCTACATTACGGAGTACGACATGTGGTTAAGACGTTAAGGTGAAGTAGTATTTGCTTACGTAAAATATTTACGTAAATTATTATTATTAACTTCTCGCTTGGGAAGCCAACTTGAAGTATTGTTCTGAAGTTTACTTTGTTTAAGAAGTTTGCAACACGCTTTGGGCGTCGGTTTGAAGTTGTTGATTACGTAATAGTTCCTGCTGTTATGCAATATGCTTCTACGTACGAGAAGCTGATTTGAAGATGTAATTTTGTTGTTACACTCCAAGTTTTACACTATAATATTTAACTTTGTTATTAAGAACTGCTTCTATATATTATTTATGTTTGAATTTGCCTCGGCTGCTTCAGTAATGTTTGTAGAGTCACGTTTCTCTTAAGCAGGGTGCGGTACAACAATAATTGTAGACATACACAAATTTTAAGTTTTTAAAATTCACTTCTTTTTATTTTATCCTTTGCACATTTTAATAAATCACTACTCTCTTTTTAAGAGCTGTGAGATTCTTTAATACTTTCACTTGGCGCGTATACATATTTTACGATTCACACGTAATATTTCTGTAGAGAACACATCTTCCATCTGGTCACTACCAAGGTTTGCCAGCAACTGAACATTATTTCAACCGTTAAACCCGTAAGCTTCGATATTTCAAGTCTCTGATTGGCTAATTCTAGTTCAATAGAATATCTGCATTTTACTTAAAGTTTTTCTTTGCTGTTGATTGGCTAATTTTAAACTGTTACAGAATTTACATTATCGTTGCTCTAATCATGACTAGTAACATTCAAACTTTCACACTCATTATTGCCATAAGGTTACCTCATTATTACCTCATTGTTAATAACTTAAAACTTATTATTCTCACAGCTCTCGCATTATTAAAGTATGTAATGTATTCACATAACATTATTAAACATGTTTATAATAAAAATAAGCATATGCAATGACTGTTACATACATTTAAAAATAATTATTACATACATATTGTTTCAAGGCGGGCTGTTATTGAATTTACTTATATAATACAATTGAAATTATTCAAGTATTAAAATACTGCCTCATAGATTCGCTTTTCGCATGTAGCAAACACATTTTTTTCCTTCTGTTAATAATGTTTAATCAATACACAGGTCTACTTATTTTCGATATACTGCATTTCATACACGGCGTTTGGTAAAGTTCATAATAGAATAGTTATTACGATGCCAAATACGTGATTTCAGAATTTCATCGTGGTCGCGTATCTGTATCTTGTTGGATATCAAGGGACGGTCTTGTGGCAGCTTGACGATACACTGAACAGTGCGCAGTACACGGCAATACTTGACAATATTTTGATTCTCGCTGTGAGGATGAGATATTCTGATGGAAGTGTTGAATTCGTACAGGACAATCATCCTGTTCACATGTGTCGAAAGGTTACAAAGTGGTTCTCAGAGAGGCAGGATATCAGAGTGATAAGACTGGCCTCCCTGTTCACCAGATTTGAACCCTATTGAAAATGTGTGGGCTGAGGGGAAAAGGGAGCTGCCCTCGAATATCCCTGCAGATGCGCGAAGGACAAACGATGGCTTCTGGGAACAAATTCAAGAAGCCTGGATGTTATAGCTTCTCGTCCATGTTACTAAAGGGGTTTAATTTCACCGGTAACCCGAAAATTGAGGGCAGTTATACGTGCTTGGGGTTCATACACCCGTTATTAATTGTGTTCATTTTGTATGTGTTTTAATTTTAAAAGATAATAGTTTATTTGCATTTATTTCCTTAGTTACTTAAAACGAGTGTTTTAGTAGAATTGTGTTTTTGTGTCTAAAAACTTAAAATACTTAAGTTATAATAATGCAATATTATGTTCTACATATCCAGTCATAAAATTAACAGCATAAAAAATAACAGTAACTAATGCGAGATTTGAACCGAGGAGCTCATGAGCGCAAGCAGTACCTTAACCTCTCGGCCAACGAAACGTTGTTTCGCACTGTTTTCAGTGGTTTGTAAGCGACGCCACAGAGAATCGCCGTTATAAGGTGACCATTGCGCTCACAAGAACAGACCATTCTACAGTTCCTGCATGTGCCTTGTGAACACAGCTGTTATGAAGGTTAGCGAAGCAGTACGATCGTCACATGGAATCTGGGGATGACTTTTTGTCCACGGGTGTACGTAGTATGGAAAGAAAAAGCTTACCCGATATGCCCAGTGTCCGTCCGGCTTCTGAATGGACATGCGTGTATGTTCTGGTTATTTAATAACCAGTTATTCTGTACCAGAACTACTGCTGGTCCATGGCACCAAGATGTGTGTCGCAAACTTGTGAAATCAAAAATAAATCCGAAGTGCTTACCTTCGCATAACTTTCTCTATCCGTATCGTTAATTTTATACGCGTCAATGAGTTTTTAAAGAAAATAATTTTTTTTTCCAAAAAATCAATTTCATTTCTCAACACAAGTCTCTTTCAATTCATTTGCGTTGTTCAACGTTACTCCAATTTTTTTTAACCCTTCCAAAAATTATGCTTTTTCGAAGTCTGCAAAGTATGAGATTTCTGTCATAATGCGTTCACTGGACGTGAATTTCTTCCAAGCGAGCCAATTTTTTAGGTTTTCAAAGAGGAAGAAGCCAAATCTGGAGAATGTGGTGGGTGAGGTAGCAATTCGTATCCCAATTCCACAAATTTTGTGATGGCAATAGCTGACTTGTGCGCGGGTGCATTATCCTGGTGAAAGAGAACCCTTTTCTTCACCAAATGGGATCGTTTCTTTAACAATTCCTTTGTGAAACAGATCTAGCATTGCAGCATAATATGAAGCTGTGATCGTTTTACCCTTTTCCAGGTAGTGGATGTCTATCACCCCTCGTGAATCCCAAAAGACATCTGCCACGATTTTTGCTGCCGACGGAATGGTTTTCGCTTTCTTTGAAGCAGGTTCGTCCACTGCTTTGATTGTTGTTTGGTTTCAGGTTGATAGTAATGACTCCAAGTTTCATCAACCGTGATATAACGCCGCAAAAACTCACTTGGGTTGCGCTGGAACATGTTCAAACATCCCTGTGAAATGGTCACACGATTCCGCTTGTTCTCAACTGTGAGCAGTCGCGGCACCCATCTTGCTGAAAGCTTTCTCATGCCCAAAAATTCGTGCAGAATGTTATACACCCGATCACTCGAGATGTTTACGGTCTTGGCTATCTCAGGAATTTTCACTCGGCGGTCTTCCAACACAAATGTTCACCATTTCTTCTGTTGTGACCTCAATCGGCCGTCTTGTACTAGAACGGCCACATCAACATTCTGTAGACCACTTGTGAACCATGCCATGTGATGGAGCAGAATCCCCATAATACTTGTTCAGCTTTTCTTCCGTTTCCTTCACCGTCTTGCCACGAAAAAAGTAGTGCTTTATTAGAACACGAAATTCACTTTTCTCCATTTTCTTCGAAGTAACACACATCTCCTTATTTTAGACGATCTCAACAATGTTCTAGGGAACAAATGCGACGAATTTCTGTGATTATACCCAGGATAGATGTAAGACTTGGCTGCAAACAAGAAACCTGTGATTAGAACTCTATTTCTCATCAAAGTCGTGGACTTATTAGTCCGCCCTCGTTAATCTTCTGCAAACTGTTCTTACAAAAGCTTATTTTTCTCTCTACTTCTTGTATATCGAGATAAGTTTTAGTAGAAATAGTTTGATAACACATTTCGTTGTAGGTGCAAGATGGATACGAGATGCTGAAGCTATAGTGAACTTATAAAATGCGTGTCGTTATATGCTGACTTGGAAATTCCATACTTTTTGCATGACATCACCAGAAACTACCGAATGGTGACCAAGCACTTCAAAAGATGTACGATAAAAATATAGAAAAATTCAAAGCAATATCAACGAATATTTCGGAAATGGTTAATATCATAAAAAGCTATATGATAGATAGATAGATAGATAGATAGATAGATAGATAGATAGATAGATAGATAGATAGATAGATAGATAGATAGATAGATAGATAATTTATTGTACTTTTTCCTACATACTTCTTTTTACAATGTTCCACTTATAACTAATCTTAACATATGTCCAAATTTCCTTACCAGCTATGTTGCTCTTTTTGCCTGGCACCCTGGCCTTCTGGCTCCTCTTAACATTCCTTACTACCTTTTATCCATATTTGCCCATCTTCTCCTTCCTCCATTTGCCTTTCTACCTTTCTTATCTCTCTTACTTTTCTACTCCATTTCTCTTTTACTTTCTTTAAGAACTCCCCCATATTCTTAATTTGCTTTTCTTCTTTTCTCGTTAGCATTTTAATTGCTATATTTTCCTATCCATTTTTTCCCATTTTTCTTCCCATACTTCTTGTCTCCATTCTGCTAATTCTTTGCATTCTGACATATAATGCTCTGTGCTTTCGCTATCGTCACATAATTCACAAATTCCATTTTTTTCCCTCTTAACCCTCTCAAATACATTGCTCCTGTTCTCATCCATGCAAACGCTTCTTTTCCTGCTCTATTACAATAATCTACATACCCTTCTCTTCCCCATTTCCTTTTTACTAATCTATAGAACCCTAGTGACTTTTTATTTTCTAAGCTTCCCCAAATCTCTTGTCTTTCTATATCCTCCACTCTGTTTCTTACTGCTATCCAAAAACCATCGCTATTTCTTTCTCCTATTCTCCAAATATCTCCCATTCCTATTAAAAAGCTATATAAATTGGATGTTTTTACATTTTTCGTGTAGTAGTATTGGCTTATCTTTTATGGCTTACTACTTGTGCAAAATTCACTCAGAATGAGAATTTGACAGGTTATTCGCAGAGAATAGTCATGTAAATATCTTAAACATACATTTTAATCAAAATCTATAAAAACTATCCAAAAATTTTCCACGTAATGCATTTTTACGGTGTTGACGATTTACGATATATCCGTTGCTATTGGTTTGAATGTTCCAATACTGCATAGTTTTCTAAGTACTAAGCCACCATTCTTTTGTTTCTCGTGATATCACACAGCGGCCCGCTTTTTTAATATCTGACTATCCCTTTAGCTTACTGCATTTTTTACTTTCTCTACTACGTATAGTAAGTAGGGGAAGTATTGCATTCCACCCAAAAATTCGATACCGAGATTTCACCGGAAATACATGTTTTGAGACCTCCTGAATCCAAAAAAAGCATTTTTGGAAACATGTCCGTGTGTGTGTGTGTGTGTGTGTGTGTGTGTGTGTGTGTGTGTGTGTGTCTGTGTGTCTGTGTCTGTGAACAGCATAACTCAAAAACGAACAGTCGGATAAGCACCAAACTTGGTATTTAGGTTTAGTATCTTCCAGAGATGCGACACGAAGGTTTTCAAGAAAATCCCCCCACCCCAGACTACCCTTTACATGGAAGATTTTTCGAAAATTTTAATTTTCTCAAAAATGGCTCTAACGATATTGATGAAAATATCATATGTTTAAGATAATGTCATGAGAAATGAAATGTATATCTCGAATTTTCTGGGAATGTCTCCAAAAGTATTCTTCATTGTGAACGACTTTTGCATAACTGGTAAACCATAAGAGATAGACAAAATGTTACTACACAAAAAATGTAGATCGCGTTAAAATACACAACTTATGTCATATACATTTCCTTTGTTGAGTGGACCGTTTTCGAGATATTGCTTGTTATTTCCTTAAATTTTCCAATACTTATACTTTTTCTCAAATTCGTTATTCATTTTTTTATGTCCTGGACATGCAAAGAGAATGGAATGCGCCACATAGCAACCAGCGTTAAAATATTTGACTATCGCTTAAAAGCTACCATATTCCCCTTGCATCTACATGAATATTACCAATAAGATTGACATCTCGATATCTCGATTAACATGAAGCATATGGAGAATAAGCATTTGTAAAATTAGATTGTACAAAAGTAGAGAAAGTCATGTGAGTGTAACACATCAGATTTTTGTGCCTATAATGAGGTGTTTAATGAAACTATGTCTGCAAAGATTAATCATCGCTATCATAGATGGAATATGTATATCATATGAGTATGTAGATAGGAAAACAAGCTTTTGTAAGAATAGTTTGTAGAAGAGAGGTGTAAAAATAAACGATAATGGGTAGAGAAGGCACCTATTGCATTCCACCCAAAAATTCGATAAGATTTCTTCGGTAATACATGTTTTGAGGCTCCCTGAATCCAAAGAGTATTTTTAGAAATATGTTCGTTTTTGTGTCTCTGTAAACAGCATAACTCAAACAAGGAAAAGTCGGATAAATACCAAATTTGGTATAGAAGTTCAGTATCTTCCATTGGTGCGACACGAAAATTTTCAAGAAATCCTCCCATCCCAACTATCCTCTACATGGAACATTTGTTAGAATTTTTTATGTTCTAAAAATGGCTCGAACGATTTTGATTAAACTACCATATATTAAAGATACTTAGAAATAAAATTAAATGTACATCCTGATTTTTTGAGGGAATAGCCTGTTAAGTTCTCTTCATTCGGAAGGAATTTTGTATAATCTTGTACAGAGTGAGCCAAAAAACTACGAACCGGCTGCTTCGGTGTTTTTCCTATCCGCATCCTCGGCGCTCGTTGCCGGCTGCCGCTATCATTAGAAAGGTGTGGATGAAATCACACAACATTTTTAAAACTACTTTTAAAGGCCTTACTTACCAACTTTATGAAAGGAGATGCTGAAACTGGCCACCGTCGTTGTCCATACATTTTTGGCACCTCTTTAGGAAACTGTCCATCACTCGCCGTAGTTCACGTTGAGAAATGCTGGCAGTTTCCTGGCGGATATTTTGTTTTACTTCTTCCAGGGTGTGTGGGTTTGTCTTGTACACTTTGTTTTAAGTTACCCCAGAGATAGAAATCGCAGGGTGTTAGGTCGGGAGACCGAGGGGGCCACAAACTTCTACTAATAATTCTGTCCTCAAACACACTTTCATAAAGTTATTAAGTAAAGCCTTTAAAAGTAGTTTTAAAAATGTATGGTTTCATCCGCGCCTTTCTATGATAGCGGCAGACGGCAATGAGCGCCGAGGACGCGGACAAGAAAAACACCGCGCAGCCGGTTCGTAGTCTTTTGTCTTTCCCTGTATAACTGGTAAACGTGGCGATAGACGTAAACGCACTACACAAAAATGTAGATCTCTAAAACACAGTTTACTACAAATAACATTTTTTTGTGCATAAACCATTTCCGAGATATCCATTATTAATGGTTGGAGTTGTTCAACACTTTGTCATTCTTTTCAAGTCCTGTTTGTTTCTCGCGATTGCATGGAAAGAGTATGAAATTTTAAGGACAGCATATAGCATTCAGTTCTTAAACATTTGATTATCACTGCTTCCTTTGTATCTGTAACGAAATGTATGATGTAGCTATTTCTGCAAAGGTTTATTTGGATTAAAATGTAGTAGATAGAAAAATAAACTTCGTAAGAATAGTTTGTATACCCATAATAAACGATAGAGGCTTGAGAATCATGTGAATATAACACAATAACTTTTTTTTAATTGTATTTTATCTACCAGCTAGGTTGCTTTTGCCCATTTCTAATGCGTAATTCTTGTTCTGAAAGTGCCGTATAAGATTTAAAATCAAGTTACAGAAGCTTCAGTTTGCATTTTTTTTAAGAAAAGAAGTTTCTTGGTATAAAATAATGTAACAGTATAGAGACATCGTGAAGGATTAATGCAATAAAGTAATTTATCAAGTCATGAAGTTTTAACGCTTATTACGAAGGTGTGTTTGCGCTTTTCAGCTGTCTAACACCATAAAGTGATATTTTCAAACTCCGCCTTCTTTACACTGTGGCTTTAAACGCATTTTCGTTCCTTTCCTCAAGAAATCCGTTTATGGACTCGCAATACGCCCTTCAATTCTGCGATGTTAATAAAAGCATTCAGAGGCTTTGAAACGGAACTGTAATTGATTTACGTTTCTCCGCTTCCCAGTGTATACAGATGTATGGCTTGCTTCACTTTCAGAATTCCATTTACAGGGTTTTCTTTACTGCTTTTTAAAGCGCAGTGACAAAAGTATACAACCGCGGTGTGCATAACACCAGTTGAATAAAGGGGAGCTCTTGACATTTGGAATGTTCAAATCTAGTCTACACAAAGAATTAAATTAAATCAGTAATTACAACATTGATGGAAGTTACAGACAAAACTACTCCGAGAATATCCAGTATAAAGAGCGGTATGAAATGTATAGAACTTCCCTAAACATAAAAATGTGTGCTGCATTCACACGACTTTTCTACTCACTCTTCTACAAATCATTCTTCTATCCACTCCATCTTGATAAACTTTCATTACAAATTTACTTATTCGTTGTAGGTATAAGGATATGGTAGCTGAAGAGATAGTCGGGTTTTTAAAAAGTGTGTCGCCATGTGACGGACGGCCTTGAAATTTCGTGTTTCTTTCATGGCCCCCGCCCCTAAAAAGGCGAATAGCGACTTACGACGTGGAGAAAGTAAAAAGTATTTGATAATTCAAATCAATAACAAAGAATACCTCGGAAATGCTTAACGCCACAAAAAATTGACAAAAATTGTGTGTTTTAAGGGTAGTAAGATAGTCTCCCTTTTATGGTTATTCAATTACATAGAAGGCATTCAGAATGACGAAGTGTTCACAAGCTATCAGCAGATAGTTCAGGTTATACATTTTGTCATGCAAATGTCTTAAACATGTATTTTAATCAAAATAGAGCCATTTTTCGAGAAAATAAAAAATACCGAAACATTTTCCAAGTAAAGGATCGTTTGGGATCGATGAGTTTTCTTAAAAAACTGTGGTTTCGCATCCTTAGGAGAAACTGAACTTAAATACCATATGGTAGTTAACCTACTTTTCGTTTTTTAATTATTCTGTTCACACACAGAAGCACGGACCTTTTTCTAAAAATGCTTATAGCAAAAATCCAAATATTTCACCCGGAATGCTATCACGCGTACCACTGCGTGCTAAAATTAGATGTGACATTTCATCCTTAATTTTTTTTTTCTTTTGAGGGGGATAATCAGTTTTATATTTGGACCACACAAGTTGTGCAAAAAAGTGCGGATCTGAGGAACCACAGTTTAGTTGTCAATCATTAACACGCCTCTGCCGCGCCTTCCATTGCTCAGTCGGTTGCACGTTAACGCTTGAATGCCGAACCAATAAGAACCGGACTCATTCAGGGCTAGTATGGACAGTCTTTGGGAGGCATATTGTTTCAACCATTCAGGTGACATTCTCCACCTCTTTCATCGTCCAGCTAGTCCTGTCCTTTCTTCATAAGGTAGCGTATCGGACTTCAGCTAAAACCAATTAGAGGATGGTGCACCTAAGGCAGGCGCGGAACACAAATGATGAGGAGATTCCGCAAACATTCAAGAATGGAAAACACTAAAAGTAACCAGAAGCATCGGCACGTTTTTTTTGCAGTCGATTGTACGTGGGTGATTGGGAAAGTTGCCTGTCTGACAAAGATAGTTGAAATAGCAAGGATAATTCTCAAGTACAGTCATTTAGATGACGCAACTTCCAGTTTCATGGATGTGTTTTCATTTGTTGATTATTATAGTGTTGCAAAATAAACAAGTTTAGGTTTCTTTCAAAAACGAATAACATACCGTGCAGCGATTAAGTACTTCTACGATCGCGAAAATCCACAATACCGTGTTAAATGACAAACGAAACGAGGTATATGAGCTTGTAACATCACTGCTGACGAAACATGGATTCACCATCAATGCCAGAGACGAAGCAGTAGTCCTAAACAATGGGTACAACTAGGTGAAAGCACTCCAAAGAAAGGCCAAACTTGTTCCCTTAGTAGGAAAGCTTATGCCCACCGTTTCTATGATCTCCAAGACTACCCGAAAATAAAGAAAAATCAACTACGGAGAGTGAGTACTGTGCACCTTTGCTATGAAAGATGCTGTGAAGTCAAATGTCCGCGTTTGCACCAGCGCAAACTTCCATCCCGATCGCAAAATTGCGCGACTTGCGTTTTGAACTGCTGCCACATGCAACAGATTTGGCTCTCAGTGACTTTTTCCTCTTCCGAAATCTGAAGAATGGCTCGCTGGACAGAAGTTTACCTCAAATGCTGTGATCATAGTCGTACAAATTTATTTTGCTAAGCTGAACAAGTAATTTTATTTGAATGGATAGAAACGTTTTAAGTATCATTGAACCAAGTGTATATATAGTTGAAAGGTGTCCATGTTGGGCGAAAAATTGGTTTAACAGTATTGTCTATTCTTTCTTAGACCGAGAACTTTACTACTAACCATCCTGCAGCATGATTAAACCAAGCGTTGACCTATATTTTTGGCTTACCTTCAGTTTCTTCCTCATGTTTAGCCTTAATTTAAGTTTTCTGTATAAACCGTAATTTGGGCTGGAGTTAAGACATTGCAATATCAGACTGAAGAACTGACTTCGCCAAAACCTCAAGAAGTTGCGAACAGTGTTAACAACATTTTATTGCCGTTTATTGAATATTTAAATAGACTAAGGTATGTAATTTCGTCTTTTAATAAACGTTTAAAGAATTGTTTTATTGCGTTGAGTTGGATAATGCGAGCCATAACTCATTTGCGGCCGACTATGGGGCAGTCGTCACCTTACCCCTTAAGGGTGTATTATCTCACCACCTGCAAGGAGAAGTGCACATAGTCAAACCTCTATTTTTCAAAGATGTTTATCTACGGTTATACGAAGAATAGGGCGGCGCCGTGGCCGAGTGGTTAGACCGCTCGCCTCCCATCTAGGCGGCCCGGGTTCAATCCCAGGGACCTGCATGTGGGATTTGTGGTGGACGAAGCGGCGTCTGGACGGGTTTTCTCCGGGTTCTCCGGTTTCCCCCGCCATTCATTCCACCAACTGCTCCATCATCACCTTTCCTTTCATCCATTTCACCAACATTTCGTTTCATCTACTTCCTTCATCCCATACCAGGCATCGGGCTGATCACCCATCCTGGATGCTCTGTCCGATCCATGAGTGTCTGCTCCTCGACGGGCCTCTGACCCCAGGCACCCGCTTGTAAGTCCTGGGGGGTGTAAGTCCTACATAAGAGGAGGGTAAACAGATAATGAATGAATGAATGAATACGAAGAATAGAAGTAAAGTTCTCATAAACGTGTTTAACATGCATACCGAAATCTCTCTGTGGTTTACAGGATGACCAGTATATGCCGCGAGGCGGCACGGTGGCAATATCAAAGAGCCGCCGCACGAACCCGACCTTGCCGCGACTAACCATTTTCTACTTGCGCCTACCGCTGTTTCAAAAGATCTGAACAGACAATACCTATCCCTTCCGCCAGTTAATACAGTTGTCACATCCTAAGACGTTTACACCAAGAATGGATTTCGAATCTGTGTAAATGCCTATAAGGTAAATTTACTTTCAAAATTATGAAAAAGTTGTTAAAGTAGGTTGTACAACACCACAGAGCAGTTTTCACCATCAACAAAACAGGCGGTACAGAAGGCAGATCTAAGGCCGTCTTGTAAAAGCGAACAAATTCCTAAAGATATAGCGGGAGCACTTGAGAGTTTAACGCGACAGTAAATAAGTGAAAAAGTAAATTGTAATAATTATTCCGAAACATCCTATTGTGGCACAAACAAAAAACAAGCATGGAAGAGAAATAGTTTAGTTCTATGTTTGTTAACAAGGCTGGCAATGAAGTAATTAAGAGATCCAATCACTGCTGAGTTATTTTTCTTTTGTCTCCATAAAAAGTGACAGTATTTGCATACATAGCGTGTTGTGCCATAAGGGTATCAAGATTGTTGTATAATAAAGTAGAGGCGGACAACTGCGGAGGGCGCATCGATCCTAGTGAGGGGCTCCCGGCAGCGATAAGGCAGGCGATGATCCGCAGTGTGGCCAACCCCGGGCTCGAAACCCAACAGATGCCTGAGAAGCAATTTCACCTCCGAGGTTCTGAATTTCGTCTCTAGGAAGCATTAAATGTAAATACCACAATTAGAAAGTTTAATGATTTAAGTTTAACGGTCGGTTTAAATAAATAACGAAAATTGCCATCAAATGACATCTTTGGTTTTTTATGTGGTGTTATAAATTGTATTTTCCTCTTTAATATATTAATTTTGTAAATGTAAGTACAATTCTTATACTTTTAAATGCATCTTATTTTCTCTACTATGCCTATAGTAAGTAAGTAGAGAAAGTATTGTATTCAACCTTTGTCGTCCTCCGTGGACTAGTACCGTGCTAGCCTCTAGTTCCCAAGGTCGCGGGTTCAAACCCGGCGGAGGGCGAAGGGAAGTAAAGCCGGTGGTCCCGTGTCGTAGATTTACGGCATGTAAAAGAACCTCAAGCCTGATAAAGAGGCCTCTGAGCAAAATTACCGGTGTTTCACGCCCAATAGAATGGGACGCTAGGGACCATAGTAGTTAAAGAGCGTCCATAAAAAAACTCAATTTCGTATTCAACCCTAAAATTCTGTACCTAGATTTCACCGGAAATATATATTTTGAGATTATTGAAGAAGAAAAAACCGCACGCGCGTGTGTGTGTGAACAGCATAACTCAAAAACAAAAAGTCAGTTCAACACCAAACCTTTTATGTAAGTTCAGTATCTTCCAAGGCTGCGAAACGATGGTTTTCAAGAAAATCCCCCACCCCAAACTACTTTTACATGGAAAAAATGTTATTTTTAATTTTCTCAAAAACTGCTGTAACGATTAAAATGCCGTATGTTTGAGATATTTTTAAGGCCCCCCCCCAAAAAAAAGTTTGTCTTGAATTTTCTGGGAATAGCCTGTGGAGTCCTCTTCACTCTAAAGACTTTTTTATAAACTGATAAACCAAAATACACAATCTTCTTACCACACAAAATATGTGGAGTTCATTACAGCACGCAATTTTCTTTCTTTGTTTAACCTTTCTTTTTGTGGCAGTCAACTACATATATACAGGGTGTACACAAATATTATAGGGGTTTTTGAACTATTTTCTCTGTGGTATACAATAATTTTGAATAACTTAAAAAATCTGAGGATGGCGTTGATGACCACAGTAGTTTTGTACCACTCAAACAGCTACTACTACTACTACTACTACTACTACTACTACTACTACTACTACTACTACTACTACTACTACTACTACTACTACTACTACTACTACTACTACTACTACCACTACCACTACCACTGTTAAAAATCTGATGTTTATTCACATGACTTCCTCTACTCTCTATCGCTTATTAGTGGATATACAAGGTATTCTAACGTAAGTTTATTTCGTTACATATACAAAGGGAGTAGCGATAGTCAGATATTTAAGAAAAGTGTCCAATATGAGATATTGTAGGTAGCTGTTGCACACCTTCCACACTGTTGGAATTGCTATTTCTCGACTCGCCCGCAGATTTGTTAGTACTGCGCGTGAGAGCCGTTCTGACTCTCCACATTCTCATGACACATGGTACTTCCTTTATGGAGACAACCCATCGTTTGGATCCGATTGTATCGCCTACTAATGTTGTTACTAGAAAGGGCGTTAAGATCAAATCTTCGCGTGTGCGCTTGCTGAAGTTTAACCATTGAATTATGTTTCGGGAGTTCTAAGATACATAAAGCTTTTTACACGCGAGTTTCCTCTTTTGTTTATTTCGTTATCATGGTTACAAAACAAAATCTGCAAGTGTAGAATTCAAATGCATAATTACTCTTTAGTTTAAGTTATAATTCAAAATTATGTAGTATACTCGCAAACAAAAAATATAACCCATATCTATGGTTTGGAGTAGCGAGTCTGCCTCACATTCAAGAGATCCCGAGTTCGAATCTCGCCTAGGGTGTGCTACGCGGATAAGGTATTTTTTTCGGGTTATCCCTTATCTTGAAAAGACAAATGTCGGGTAGCTAAGCTCTCAGGGTCCCGGGCTCGTTTGGGAATCATTTCTTTCATTCACCCTATTTGACTTACCAGGGTAAAGTTAAACTCCGGACCAAATACAGAGAGAGAGAGAGAGAGAGAGAGAGAGAGAGAGAGAGGATATTCGGAAATTCCCCTTAGAATCTTTTAGGGGTTGTAGAGGGGACCGAATAGATCATGTGCTACAACCATTTGAAAACAGGTGTTCAAAGCGACCACATTTGCTTAAATACGAGGGCGGATTTTTAAAGAAAACCATTTTTTTTCAAAAAAAAATCAATTTTATTTCTCAACATAGTCTCCTTTGAATTCAAATCACGTTGTCCAACGTTTCTCCATTTTTTAACCCTTCCAAAAAATATGATTTTTCGAAGTCTGCAAAATATGAGGTTTCTGTCATGATGTGTTCACTGGACGTAAATTTCTTCCAAGAGAGCCAATGTTTCAGGTTTGCGAAGAGGAAGAAGCCAAATCTGGAGAATATGGAGGGTGAGGTAGCAGTTCGTAGCCCAATTCCACAAATTTTGCGATGGCAATAGTTGACTTGTGTGCGGGTGCATTGTCCTGGTGAAAGAGAACCTTCTTCTTCACCAAATGGGGTCGTTTCTTTAAAAGTTCCTTGATCTAGCATTGCGGCATAATATGAACCTGTGATCGTTTTACCCTTTTCCAGCTAGTGGATGTCTATCACCCCTTGAGAATCCCAAAAGACAGCTGCTATGATTTTTCTTGCCGAATGGTTTTCGCTTTCTTTGGAGCAGTTCGCCGAAGGAAATCCACTCCTTTGATTGTTGTTTGGTTTCAGGTTGATAGTAATGGATCCAATTTTCATCAACCGTAATATAACGCCGCAAAACCTAATTTGCATTGCCCTGGAACATGTTCAAACATTCCTGTGAAATGGTCACACGATTCCGTTTGTTCCCAACTGTGAGCAGTCGCGGCACCCCCGGCTTTCTCATATCCAAAAATTCGTGCAGAATGTTATACACCCATTCACTCGAGATGTGTATGGTCTTGGCTATCTCACGGATTTCCATTCGGCGGTCTTCCAATACAATATCGTGAACTTTGTTCACCATTTCTTCTGTTGTGACCTCAACACGGCATCTTATGCTCGAACGGCCACATCGAAATTCTGTGAACCACACCATGTGATGGAGCAGAGTCCCCATAATACTTGTTCAGCTTTTCTTCCGCTCCTTCACCGTCTTACTAGGTAAAAAGTAGTGCTTTATCAGAACACGAAATTCACTTTTCTCCATTGTCTGCGAAGCAATACACATCTGCTTATTTTGACGCTCTCAACAATGCTCTGAGAAACAAATGACGAATTTCTGCGATTATGCCCAGAATAGATGTAAAACTCGGGTGCAAACAAGAAACCTGTGATTAGAGCGCTATCTCTCGTCAAAGTAATGGACTTTTCAATCCGCCCTCGTACTTCAGTTAGGCGTGACTCAGTACATCACTTTTCTTACAATGCAACTCATTAGGTAATACTGCTAAATAAATAAACACGAAATTTAATACATTTTCATAAACACTTTTGTTTACAGTTAAACGTAACAATTTGTTTTCACCTTCCTCACAGAATGGCTACCATTCTACAACCATCAGGATTCACTACAACCCATTAGGAAATACTACTTAAGAAACAAAAAGCAAATTTCACTAATACTTTTGTTCACAGTTAAACTGAACCATTTGTATTTCTCTTCATCACAGATTGGTTGGTATTCTAATCCGCTACAGCTCCGGTTCGATGTGGCCATCACTTAACTTGTTGCACACACTGTACCTACGAATGATGTTCTGGTAAAGTATCTCCATTACTCCTGGTATCTGTGCAATTTGTTGTGCAGCTACCACAATTCGTATCAAAATTTCTTCCTCTGACTACAGGATCTGGCTCAAACCAGGGTAGAGAGGTAGCATAGAGGTCAAATGACATCATCTGCTCCTCTGATGTAAACAGCACTCGTCGTGACTAGCCGGTTGCATACCAGGCAAACTGACTGAAATTGTTATAGCACAAAAATGGTACGTTTCCGGGCAGGGTTCTTATTCAAAACTTGATCCTTTCAGTCCCCTCTGAAAGTCCTAAAAGTCTCTTAAGGAGAATTTCCGAACATCTTGTGTATGTATATATATATATATATATATATATGTATATATATACACACACACAGAGTCTTTCAGAAATACTTTTACAAACTTCGGGTATGGGTTCCTTACACAAGAAGGAAAAAAAGTTCATATGAACATATCTCCCACAATCCTTTGTTTTCTCGTTAGGAGGTGTTCAACACAGTGGTACACTTATAACACACAAAACTCATAATAAATGCTCGAAATGTCCTCCTCTTGCTTCTGTGCATGCCTGTACTCGTCGAATCATGGAATGTCGCACCCTATCAAAAACTCCGGGATGGTGTCGAATGGTTTCGCAGGCTTCCATGACACGTCGATGAAGCGTTTCTGCATCCGTAATGGCTGCTCCATAAACCAATGATTTAAGATGCCCCCAGAGGTAAAAATCCACAGGATTGAGGTCGGGAGAACGTGCAGGCCATGGAACTGGTCCTCCTCGGCCTATCCCTTCATGCTGTCACGTGTGATGTATCAGATGCCACAGCCAATTGTCTTGTACTGATACCTGGATCGTTTCGACACACTTTAACATCTGTTCTTCGCGTTCCGGCGTACGAACAGCTCTTGGCCTTCCTCGATCAATAGTCCGTGATGCAACGGTTCCTGTCTCAGCAAGGCGACGATAAATAGCGACAAAGGTTGGATGACTCGGTTGTCTTCGGTCTGGAAACTCCATCTGATAGAGCCGTGCAGCCTCGTGTCCATTACCATTCGCGCGACCATACATAAAAATCATGTCTGCCTGTTCACGAAATGAATATCCAGCCATGGTGGAACGAAACACGTGCAGTTAACTCACTACATGTACATAATTGAAACGTTGAAGACAGACTAATGACAAATGACAAACGTAAACAAGTCTCCATGGCAACACTTCGCCATCTACCGAATGTAGTACAATGGGTCAACACCTTCTATGAATGCATAAAGAAATGAAGTTTTGAGGTTGGACCCCGAAGGCCGTTGAACTCACACTTTCATTGTGACAGGAATAACGCGAAAACCAAGGATTATGGGACATATGTTCATATGAACTTTTATCCTTCTTTTGGTGTGAGGAACCCATACCCGAAGTTTGTAAAAGTATTTCTGAAACAGTCTGTGTGTGTGTGTGTGTGTGTGTGTGTGTGTGTGTGTGTGTGTGTGTGTGTGTGTGTGTGTATTCCCGAAGTTCCAAAGCTTGTAGCCTCAGTTCGGAAATATTCAGTTACAACCTGTACACCAAGGCCATCTTAACCACCCTTTTTCAACCACATTTCGACTCCTATCCAATCATACGTCTTTGAAGTTCTAAAAACTTTATATTCTAAAGGTTAATTTACATAAAGTGTTATTAGAACTCTTGTGTAAAAAATCTCGTCTTGTTGGGCTGTTTACTGTGTTTACACAGTAGTGTAAAGTGGTTGTTTACCACTAATAGGTGTTTCACAGTAGCTTATTCACCTGAAAATTCGCATAAATGCATGTAGCAGATTTATTCGTAAAGCCTTGTGGTGAATGATTGCATTCAAATACGGCACTATGGAAGAAAACAAAATTAAATTTGGCAGGAGATTAAATATCAGAAATGGATTAGAAATGTGCAAAGAATTTCAAAAGAGAACCCAGGACTTGCTCTTCAAGGACAATCAAGGAGAGGAAGTATATGGCGCAGCACAGTGAGAACCGAAGCTGAACATCAAAACAGAAACTGGAACGAAATTAGGGCGAGTTCAGTGGCGTTCTTTCGTTACGAACACACTGATTTTCGAGAGAGTAAAAATATAATTTTGTGCTTTTTGCCTTAAACACACTTACGTATCTGTTTCATATAGGAAGAATGTTACCACGTTCATGAAGTCATTTTTAAAGGTTGTAGGTTTATTATCAGTGCACTGATCTCCACGCCCAACGCCCCAAAGAAGCATTTTTTCTGACTTAAATTATTACCCGAAATACTCGCACTTATGTTTTTGTTAGTAACACTTCATAATTGTGAATACCGATGAGCGTAGCCGAGGTCGTTAAGGCACCTAAAGTCCTCTTGCAAATCCCTGATAGGTATTCTGAACTTAGTATTGGAACATTTCCTTCCCAAATTCTCTCTCCCAATTATTTTAATTTCACTTATTATTTATCATCAGTGTGCACGCCTATAGTGCCTCCCGTATACAGCAACAACGGGCATTAAACACTACACTAAAATAAAAATTAATAATAATAATAATAATAATAATTATTATTATTATTATTATTATTATTATTGTGAAGTTTACTATTTAACTAGGTTGCTAATTTTCTCGAGAAAACAAACTACCATAATTCACAAACTGCACTTTCCTTTGCCGCTTTATTATGGCAGGAGAGGGTGTATTCCACCAAAAAATTCTATATGGCTATGTCGCTGGAAATACCCGTTTTGAGGGCCCTTGAACATTTACAAAAACACCGCACGCGCTCGTTTGGGTATAGTTTAACTAAAACGTCTGATGTGTTACATTCACATGACTTTCTGTACCCTCTTATCATTTATTAATGGGTATAAAAATCATTTTTCTATCTGCTTCATTTTAATCAAGGCAAACCTTTGCAGAAGTAGCTACATACATACTTCTTTATAAATGCAAAGGGAATAGCGACAGTCAAATGTTTAAGAACTGGACGCTATATGCTGGCCTTAAAATTCCATACTGTTTCCATGACATCGCGAGAAACAACTGAATGTCGACAGGACTTAAAAGGAATAACAAAGAATTCAATTAAAACCATTAATAATGGATATATCTGAAATGGCCCATGCCCTCCCTCCCAAAAACGTTATTTGAAATAAATTGTGTGTTTTGTGTAGTGCGTTTTCGACTATCGCGTAACGTAGCTGTGCACGATGGTAATTTCAACAGTGTCATAAGGAATCCACATAACTCTCAAACTAATTATTTCGTAGATTGTAAAGGGCCTTTCAACAAGAGTGTCCTATCTTTAACATGTGATAGCTGCCGTTGTTATTGAGTTACAACAGTCATTTTTTTCACGTGGTTACAGTTGTTATTGGCAAATAGCCATGGAACGTTACAGCATTCAGCAACGCGCAGAAATTGTGAAAATTTATTATCAAAATGGATCATCTGTTCGCCAAACCTTCAGTGTATTGTGTGAAGTTTATGGTGTGCATAATCGTCCCTGCGAGAGAACGATTCGGCGTTTGATCGATAAATTTGAAAGAAGTAGTTCTGTCAGCGATCAAAGAACGCCTGTAAGCGCTCCAACGAAAACATAGGCGCCGTTCGTGAGAGTGTGCGCGAGAACGGAAACAAATCAATTGTTCGTCGAGCGCAAGAATTAGGGCTTTCGCCGACCAGAAATTGGCGAATTCTGCATCTGGACTTGAAGTTTCACGCTTATAAAATGGTGTTAACTCAAGAACTAAAGTCCAACGACCATAGGTTGCGCCGTGTATTCGCTGACTGGGCTTTGGAGCAATTGGCAGCTGCCCGGATTTTTGTCGAAAAATCATCTTCAGCGACGAAGCCCACTTTTGGATAGATGGTTGTGTTAACAAACAAAATTGCAGCTATAGGAGCAATCACAATCCAATGCAGATTCAAGAACGACCACTTCATCTCCAAAAGGTATCTTGTGGTGTGGATTTTGGTATGGTGGAATCATTGGTCCATATTTTTTCCAAGATGAAGATGGAGAAGCTCTGTCAATGGAGAAAGATACCGGGCTCTTATAAGGGACTATTTTTGGCCTCAATTGGATGGTATGGATATCGGAACCCTCTGGTTCCAGCAAGATGGTGCCACATGTCATACTGCTCTCAAAACAATCGATCTTTTGAAGGAGAAATTCAGAGGTTTCCATCATTTCCCGTGGTGGTGGTGGTGGTGATGATGATGATGATGTTAACTGGCCCCCCAGGTCATGTTATTTAGCGCCGGATTACTTCTTGTGAGGTTATGTTAAATCTCGAGTTTATGTCAACAAGCCAGAAACAGTAAATGATCGTATGAATAACATCACGCGCCTTATTCGTGAAGTTGGGCCTAATTTACGTTCTTCTGTCATTGAAAATTGGGTCAATCGTGTACGCACAACCCAACGAAGTCGCGGCGGTCACTTAACTGGTGTTCTCTTCCACACGTAACGGCATTATGCTCCAAAATAAAAAAAGAAATAAACTTCTGTCGTTTATAGAACGTGTTTTATTTAAGTTCAAAGATAGGACACACTGGTTGAAAGACCCCATATAAAAAAAATTCACAAACATGTAGGTTACTACAGTTTTTCCACGGAGATATATTTGGGAAATATTAAATTTTGAATTCTCGGTCTAACCTGGCTAGTGACGAAATGAGTTTTTTGCCAACGCATTTTGATATTATAATGGAATCAAGAGAGCGGAGTAATTGGGAATGCCGTGACAGCATACATAGAGGATAACGATTTTACCTGCAGCATCGTTATGTAAGATGTCAACACGGATTTCCTGTAGAATTGGTAACATCCGCCTCCAGCACGTGCTTCTGTATAGGCCTGCGAGTTGGAGTATGGTACAACAAAGCGTATCATTGGTTATGGGATAGCTTTTATTATTCTTCTGATATTGCGACGTTTACTTTGAGATGTTTATCAACGATCAAGACGATATTACTTAAGTGTATTGTGCAAGATCGTCCGATGGTAGTTTTTATGTAATCATGACATGATGTGCCTTATCTTTGTTCGGCATGCCTCTGAACTGCGGAGAAACTTATCACAGATGTAAACACTGGCACATCCGGGTCAACTGTCTTCAATGTTTCAGGATAGGTAAACTTTATATCTACTAAAGCCAGAGATTCCTGGCTGTGACTCGCTAGATCTTGTTTCTTCTCCAGAAGTGGCTTAAAACATCGTCTGCGCACATAATTGTTAGGGATTGCTGCCCAAATAAGCGTTAGGAAGCAAGCAGCGAAAGGAGCTGCTCCACGGCAGCTCAGTAGAGTCACTGGATTGAACTTGGAAGGAAAAAAAAGAAACCACCACCAGGTGCAGCCATTAATAGTGAACTCTCTCAGCGAATTTATAAACATGGATAAAACTGGTCATCGTTATATGATACAATACTTTCATTTGAAAGGTCTTAGTCCAACTATATTAAAGCTGAGCTAGATTCTACTCTGGGGGAGTCTGCTCCTTCATTTACAACAGTAAAATATTGGGTGGCAGAGTTTAAGCGAGGCCGTTCGAGCTGCCAAGACGAACATCGCAGTGGTCGACCAAATGAGATGACCACGACAGAAATTGTGAAGAAAATCCACGAAATGGTATTGGATGACCGCCGACTGAAAGTGCATGAGCTAGCAGACATCGTAAGCATTTCAAAAAGTGCTGTACATCGCACACTAACTGAAAGTTTAGACGTGAGGAAGGTGTGCGCAAGATGGATGCGGCGTTTACTCACAATGGAACAAAAGCAGCGTCGTGAGCATGTTTCAGTCAAGAGTTTGGCGATGTTTCGCTGCAATAAAACCGAGTTTTTGCGTCGATTCATAACTATGGCTGAAACATGGGTCCATCACTTCACACCTGAGACGAAGGAACACTCAAAACAATGGATTGAAAGGGGAGAATCGGCGCCAAAGAAGGCGAAGACAGTTCCATCTGCAGGCAAAGTCATGGCGTCAGTTTTTGGGATGCGCGTGGAATAATTTTCATTGATTATCTTCAAAAAGGAAAACCAATCAATGGCAAGTATTATGCATTGCAGCGTTTGGAGGATGAAATCAAGTAAAAGGGGCTGCATTTAGCGAAGAAGAAAATTCTGTTTCATCAAGACAGTGCACCAGTTCACACATCCATTATCGTCATGGCCTAAATCAATGAGTTGAAGTTCGGATTGCTTCTTCATACACCCTGTTCACCCAAAGTTGAAGAAATAGCTTGGTGGTAAAATATTTGCCAACAGTGAAGAGGTGGAATTTGCAGTTGATGGTGCGAGTGTTTTATGTTATTTATATTTAACATTTTTTGTGTATGTTTATTTTGTTGTTGTAGCCCCACGTTTGGGTAGCCAATTTGCGATAGTATTTATATATGTTTTGAGCCCCACGTTGTGGTAGCCAATTTGTAGTAACTTTATTGCTTACGTAATATATTTTTACGTAAATTATTAGAACTTGAAGATCTTATATTGTGCTGCTTTTGTTTTGCTTGGTTACATAATTTTAACTGCCCCACGTATGTGTAGCCAATTTGTAACGGTATTACTTACAAATGTTTGTTTACATCAGTGTTGAAGCCATCTTGTGACGTCATTCATTTGTTCGGTTTGTAGCTCCATCTAGTGTTAGCAATTTGTGGTACCTAATATCAGTGTTTGAAAGAATTTTAAGTTTTGTTTACTGTCCTCCGGCTAGCTATTATCTTATCTTGGGTCGAACATGTGTCTTGATCAGGGTTGTGTAAACGGAAAGGAATCTTTTATCCAAAAAGAACACTGATGAAGAAATTTGTTCTATAATTTTTATTGTTGAACACGTTCACTATCACTTTTACATATTGATCTAGATACTCGCCAAACTGAAACTATTATAATAACTTCTTACTGATCACTTTTAATCAACGTACTTCAACCTTTTGTATAATTAACTTTACCATATTTTAGATCTTTCATAATTCTGCTGCGCGTAACTTGTGAATTTATATCCGATGTATGCCGTACTAATACTTTCGACGAACTGACTGACTGAAGACGACGTGTAGTGTACACAGATTTTTGATGAACTGCACAACTGAAGGCGACGTGTAATGTATTGAGATTTTCGATGAACTGCAGGACTGACTGACTTGTAATGTATGAATGCTTTCGGCGAACTGAAGGACTGAAGACGACGTGTAGTGTACACAGATTTTTGATGAACTGCGCAACTGAAGGCGACGTGTAATGTATTGAGATTTTCGATGAACTGCGCTAAATACGACGTGTAATGTATGAATGCTTTCGGCGAACTGAAGGACTGACTGACTTTACCTCCAACCTACCCTATTTATAATCCTGCATCCAGATACGCCTAAAGATTATAACTGAACTGCTATTGGCTAATAAAACGCGCCAACATTAGCGTCTATTTTAATATCCAATGAAAATTATGAATACATATGCCTTTAGGGAGAAAATATTCCAGAAGTTTCTACCGAAAACGCGCCAACATTACGTAACTTCCTCGTTTCCAATAATGATAAACAGCTCACCCCCTTGCTGCATTATTGCGCTATTATTGACAGTTTCAGTAAGGCCGTATAAACTTATTTCCAAATAATAATTACAATTAATGAACATCTGAAATCAATGTCACATAATGCATATTCATATTACAATCATTATTTACATTTAAGTAATTTGTGAATCAATGGCTATTTTGCAGAACTCGATGGTTCTCATTATAAACAGGGTGTCGAAGCTATTAAACATCGCTGGGAAAAGTGTATCGAGCTGAAAGGAGACAATGTAGAGAAATAACGATGTTTTCTCCCAAAATTTTTGTGTTTTCTTTCTTAGGTGGAGTACTTCTGGGGCAGACCTCTGAAATCACGAGAATGATGGCCAAGTATATAAACAAAATGTAAAGTATTGAAATCATAGTCCAGAAATGGTTAATGCTACAAAACTGTTTGACATAAACTGTGTCTTTTGCGAGATCTACAATTTTTATGTGGTAAGGTTTTGTCTTATCTTCACAAAATTCATTCAGAATGAAGGGACTTCACGGGCTATTCCAGAAGATATTGTATTTTTTTAGTGAAATACCATACGTTTCCTTTAATAAAATGAAAACTCTGGTTATAACGCTAGAACTTATAATATCGTTTTTTCTTTCTGCATATTGCTTCATAACTATGACAAAATTCGAAAATTATTACGACGCACACTCTGTTAGTGTACCTAGCACATTTTACTTTTTCTACTACGTATAGTAAGTAGGGGTAGTATTGCATTTCACCCAAAAATTCGATGTCGAGATTTCACCGGAAATTTATATATTCCTTACAAAAAATTAGAAAAAGGTCCGGGCTTGTGTGTCTGTGAACAGCATAACTCGATAACGAAAAGTCGGATAAACACCAAACTTTATATTTAAGCTTAGTACCTTCCAAAGATGCGACACGAAGATTTTCAAGAAAGTCCCCCACCCAAACTACCCTTTACATGGAGCATTTTTCGAAATAACCCTGTCCTCTTCATTTAGAAGGAATTTTGTATAATTTTGTATAACTGGTAAACGTTAAACGATAGACGAAAACGTACTGCACGAAAAATTTAGATCTCTTTAAAACACACAATTTATTTTAAATAACCCTTTTTGTTGTGGCATCAGCCATTTTTGAGGTAGCCGTTATTAATGGTTCGAATTGTTGAATTCTTTGTCATTCTTTTAAAGTCCTATCGATATTCAGTTGAATTTCGCGATGTGGAAAGAGTATGGAATTTTAAGGCCAGCATATAGCGTCCAGTTGTTAAACATTTGACTGTCGCTGTTCTCTTTGTATCTATAACGAAATGTGTAATGTAGCTAGTTCTGCAAAGGTTTATCTCGATTAAAATAGAGTAGGTAGGAAAATAAACTTTCGTAAGAATAATTTGTATACACTTATAAACGACAGAGAGTAGAGAAAGTCATGTGAATGAAACACAAGAATTTTTGACTACATTTTAAAAATCTGCAATAGGTTACCCTGTTTCGGGATGTTGGAAATATGCGTTAGAATATGATGTTGGGCTGATCAAAGTGGAATAAAGGTTGCTACTTCGCAAGATCTGCCCCGGTTATGTTTTCTCTCAGACTTTGTCCTTGAATGAGAAAAGGCGGTGTAGAAGTAATAACTGGGTTAATTGAAGAGTGGTTGCTTGCCACTTGGTCGACAGTCTTTTTCCTGTTAATGAATAGGTACTCGAAAGTTTGCGCGAAGGCAATTCATGTGAACCTATCTGCTGTTTGCGAAAACTTGAGGACCATTTACAATGAAAACTATAAGCATAAACTTAAAAGTAACGCATAGAAATTTGGCCAAAATTTTTGAAAAATTAAAAAAAATTAGTTTTATAATAGAATAATATAAATTTTAGGCTTTAAGAAAACGTAATTTTTTTTCATTTAACGCATTTAAACTGCAGAGTTAACTGGAGCTGTAAATGGACAGGCGTATGCTGATTATAGGTACGCCCAACTTTAAACATTGTTTTCCGTCAAACCATTTCCAGCATTTTTCCATACTCAAAATGCTCCACACGATTCAATTTTTTACTAATCTGTTTCACAGTTTTGGTACTGCATCTCAAAATTACATTAAGGACATACTCGAGTCCTTGTTTACAAATAATGCTCCAGTTTTGAGAAATAGATTGTCAACTTTTGAAAAATCCATAATTTTGGAAAGTACAAAACGTACCTAATAAGTAATTACTTTCTCTACTACGTATAACAAACAAATAGGGGAAGTATTGCAATCCACTAAAAAATTCGATACTACGATTTCACCGGAAATGCATGTTTTGAGGCGCCCTAAATCCAAATAAAGCATTTTTGGAAACATGCCCGTGTGTGTGTGTGTGTGCGCGTGCGCGCGCGCGCGCGCGCCTGCGCCTTCGTTTTATGCCAAGGCTGCGAATCTTGCGAATGCGTGCTCCTCACACCGTCTACTACACTGCGGGGTTTTCCGTTTCGTAACTCCCGCGTTGCGAGTGTAACATATATGTAACGAGTACTAACCGTGCTATAAGTGTTGTTGGAAGTGGTGTCCATCTGCACGAAGACATTCTTGACATCGTCGGATGAAATAACCATTCACTCGCATAAGTTCTTCTTGCGTAATGTTCATAATTTCTGCTTTTATATTGTACTTAAGTTCGGTGTCGTATGAAGTAAGAAGGGCGTTGAACAATATTTTTTTTAAAAAATCTTATGTGTTACATTCACATGACTTTCTCTACTCTTGTACAAACTATTTTTACAAACGCTTATTCTCCATCTACTTCATGTTAATCGAGATATCGAGATGTTAATCTTATTGCTAATTTTCTTGTAGATGCAAGGGGAATATGGTAGGTTTTAAGCGATAGTCAAATATTTTAAGAGCTGGTTGCTATGTGGAGTATTCCATTCTCTTTGCATTACCAGAACTCCCCCCCCCCAAAAAATAACGAATTCCCATTTGAGAAAAAGTATAACTATTGGAAAATTTAAGGGAATAACAAGCAATATCTCGAAAATGGTTCACTCAAAAATGTATATGACATAAATTGTGTATTTTAACGCGATCTACATTTTTTGTGTAGTAAAATTTTGTCTATCTCTTATGGTTTAACAGATGCAAAAATCGTTCACAGTGAAGAATACTTTTGGGGACATTCCCAGAAAATTCAAGAGATACATTTTATTTGTCATGAAAGTATCTTAAATATGATATTTTAATCAAAATCGTTAGAACCATTTTTGAGAATATTAAAATTTTCGAAAAATGTTCCATGTAAAGGGTAATCTGGGGTGGGGGGATTTTATTGAAAACCTTCGTGTCGCATCTCTGGAAGATACTGAACCTAAATACCAAGTTTGGTGTTTATCCAACTGTTTGTTTCTGAGTTATGCTGTACACACACACACACACACACACACACACACACACACACACACACGTTTCCAAAAATGCTCTTTTTGGATTCAGAGGGTCTCAAAACATGTATTTCCGGTGAAATCTCGGTATCGAATTTTTGGGTGGAATGCAATACTTCCCCTCCTTACTATACGTAGTAGAGAAAGTAAAAAAGGTAATAACAATCCACGTGTGATATAAATATCTTGATTAAGGTACTGCAGCTGTCAAATTTGGAAAATCCACAGTACCTGTGTAAGATACCTTGTTGAAATTTGGCCAGTTATTAAATAACAGTAATGGTTTTGCCATTTTTCATAATTTTAGCTTACATTGTTGTTTAAATATTTGAGTATTTGACATTTTTAATGCCATGAAATACCAACAGAAGCATGTCTCTTTCTCCTAAGCTACAAGTGTTAAATAGGTACTATTTTATGCTATTAACATTTTTCATTTACTTGGTGGGTGTAAAGGTTGGTATATTTCCAAAGCTACTGTTTGTGATTTATCCGGAAGGTTTCCAAAGTAATTACTTCAAAAATCAAAAAGTACTTTTTTTCGGGACTGCTTGATTAATCAGCGATAACACACTTTCGTCCATTTAGTTTCAATGCAGTGTCCACCATCAGTTTTAAACCGTCTTACACGCTCTTTGCATTTAACTTTTCTGGTGCTTCACTATGTTAGCATAAAATTGCCGCAATTGCTTACTGGTCTGAAGAGAAACGCGTTCATTCCAATTAAATTACTCGTGGATTTTGTCCCAGGCTGTAATTTTATCCTTTAATGTAAGCCCGTCAGATTCTTTACAGTTTATAATGCGTCTATGCTTATTAACCAGATGTTAATTAACGCGTTTCAAACTGTGAAACAATTATTTCAGACATCGCGATTCTAACCTCAAACAATCGGGAACATCACATGACAGTTGCCATGAATGTAAATAGTTGTCTGCGAAACGTAGACAAATGTGCATCGGAGCACGTTCGGAAACAGCATAGTTCGGCCACCGCCTTCTCGAAAGCTAGCGTTCGCAGTTGTCTTTGACGTTAACAATATGTTAGCTAACAATTTGCTGTAAAAGCTTTATGAAACGCAAAAGTTTTAACCTTACGTTAAACTTTGAACACCATGTTAAAAATCAAGATGTTCATTTTTAACATCAGTTGGTGAAACCGGCCTTAAATGCGCCAAGTGGAATATATATATATATATATATATATATATATATATATATTTAATTTTTTACAGTTTTTGATCGTTTCACTGATGCATTACCTTAATGAATAATGTTTATAAGGACACGTGACTTGATAATAGAGAAGTGAGATGTTTCACATCAGATAACTTAAAAGTATTCGTCTGCACTTGAAAAAATTTTAGCAGCCAAATTAATGAGGGAAAAGTCTAATTTTTTTTCATAAAGACCGCATGGTAATACAGCTTACGTGTTTCGAGGCTTTTCAGATCGTTCATTTTATACATTTTTGAAAAATATTGCAAAATTGCAATTTTGTACGTGGTGGTTTCAAATTTATCCTACATGCTTTGAGTAGGGCATTTTGTGTGTGTGTGTGTGTGTGTGTGTGCGTGTGCGTGTGTGTGTGACACTTGATTTTGCGGTGAAAGGATTTTAATTGTTGTCAAAATTTTATAAAATGTCAGTTTGAAATTTTCAACGTTTTGCCTTAATTCCTCATTTTCGGCTCATTTTTTACGACTTCACGAATTTATTTCTCCTCCAGTTTGTCACATGTCGATGAAAGTGTGTGGATGTGTGCACAAAAAATGCTCTACCCAATTTATTAAACATAATTCTGAAAACAGCACGTATAATTGCAGTTGTATAGTTGGCATAATTTTCAAGAAACTATATAACTGATAAAAGAACCATCTAAAAAACTACCAAAACACACAAACTGTTTTACCATTTGATATTTATGTCCCCCAAAATTAGATTTTTACTTTCTCTACTACGTATAGTAAGTAGAAGTACGAGATTGTATTCCACCCAAAAATTCGATACCGAGATTTCACCGGAAATATATGTTTTGAGACCCCCTGACTCCAAACAAAGCATTTTTGGAAACATGTCCCTGTGGGTGTGTCTGTCTGTGAACAGCATAACTCAGAAACGAACAGTCGGATAAACACCAAACTTGGTATTTAGGTTCAGTATCTTCCAGAGATGCGACACGAAGGTTTTCAAGAAAAAACTCCCACCCCAGATTACCCTTTCCATGGAACATTTTTCGAAAATTTTAATTTTCTTAAAAATGGCTCTAACGATTTTGATTAAAATATCATTTGTTTAAGATATTTTCATGACAAATGAAGTGTATATCTGGAATTTTCTGGTAATGTCTCCAAAAGTATTCTTCATTGTGAACGACTTTTGCATAACTGGTAAACCAATAGGGATAGACAAAATGTTACTACACAAAAAATGTAGATCGCGTTAAAATACACAATTTATGTCATATACATTTTGTTGTTGAGTGAACCATTTTCGAGATATTGCTTGTTATTCCCTTAAATTTTTTCAATACTTATTTTCTCAAATTGTAATTCGTTATTCTTTTTTTTTTTTTTTTTTTTTTTTTGTCTTGGATATGCAAAGAGTATTAATCTGTGGCAAAGAGAATGGTGCTGCACCTAGCAACCAGCTATTAAGAGATATGTATGTGCTTAAAGGCTACTGTATTTCTATATTGCCCTTGTAAATATATATTCCCCTTACATCTACAAGAAAATTAGCAATAAGATAGAGTCTGCAAATGTTTATCTGGATTAACATGAAGTAGATGGAGAATAAGCGTTTGTAAAAATAGTTTGTACAAGAGTAGAGAGAGTCATGTGATTTTTCCTCCATTAATTTGGCTGCTAGAATATTTTAAAGTGCAGACACAGACTTTCTTGAGTAAGTGTACTTTAAATGAGTACTAGGATCAATTCAACTACGAACCCAGCCTGGAAGACTCGCTCGATGCCGATGACCTCGCCTGACCTTTCTATCGGTTTCAGAACGGATATACTCCGGGAAGAGCGTGAAATAGGGTCGCTCTATGAGGTGATCCAGTTTTCAGAAAGGTTTTACATCTGCTTGTGTCGGTTGTATTGTTAGCACTGTGGCTTCCACTCGTATGCAGTTAACGCCGCAAGCTTTTTATATGAAAACGTGCATTTTAGTTAATGTTGCTAGAAAACAAAGGAGGCGACATGTTGCAGAGGATTTGAACCCACATGCACTTGGAACGGAGCTTGTTTCCGTGTTCTAGTTGCGGCGAACGGTTGCCGTAAACTGATCAATAAATCCAGCTAGCCACGCTCATCGCAGGAGAAATTTATTACAGCTTATGATGCAGTGTATATCGCGCCAAGTGTAGATAATTCGACAGTCGTGAGGAAGCTGGCCTCTTATACAATGTACTCAACCAATAAGTAACGCGCGATGGCGTAACGTTCAGTTGCCCGCGGTGGGATCAAGATTTCTTACTTCGTAAACCTCTAATTAGCTTTGGAGGCCAAATTTGTACGTCACACTGTACAACTATCACCTTAACGTGTAATTGAATGTGTTAAAGGGTGTACAAAATACGTATCTCCTACTGTTGCTCGCCTTGACTGTGGCAGACAGTCAAAACAGAGGCGTGACATCGCCTCATTTCTTGCAAGGGGAGCTGTTTCGAAAGGGAGTCTTTTACTACTATGTATGTGAAGGAAGTGTTATATCCACCCAAGAATTGGATATCAAGAATATATATTTTATCCCCTGAACCCTGCTCCCTCCCCAAATGACCCAAAAACGAAAAGGCAGGAAAATATCAAATTTGGTTTTGAAATTCAATATATTCCAAGAATGCGGCACGAACTTTTTCAAGAAAATCCTCGAACTACCGTATGGGGGGAAAAAGGTCAATTTTTACTTTCTCTACTACGGAAATACATGTTTTGAGACCCCCTGAATCCAAAAAAAAAGCCTTTTTGGAAACATGTTCGTGTGTGTGTGTCTGTGAACAGCATAACTCAGAAACGAACAGTCGGATAAACACCAAACTTGGTATTTAGGTTCAGCATCTTCCAGAGATGCGACACGAAGGTTTTCAAGAAAATCCCCCCACCCCAGATTACCCTTTACATGGAACATTTTTCGAAAATTTTAATTTTCTCAAAAACGGCTCTAACGATTTTGATTAAAATATACGTTTAAGATATTTTCATGACAAATAAAATGTATATCTCGAATTTTCTGGGAATGTCTCCAAAAGTGTTCATTGTGAACGACTTTTGCATAACTGGTAAACCATAAGAGATAGACAAAATTTTACTACACAAAAAATGTAGATCGCGTTAAAATACACAATTTATGTCATATACATTTTTGTTGTTGAGTGAACCATTTTCGAGATATTGTTATTCCCTTAAATTTTCCAATGCTTATACTTTTTCTCAAATTCGATATTCATTTTTTTTGTCTTGGTAATGCAAAGAGAATGGAATGCTCCACATAGCAACCAGCTCTTAAAATATTTGACTATCGCTTAAAGCCTACCAATTCCCCTTGCATTTACAAGAAAATTAGCAATAAGATTAGCATCTCGATATCTCGACTAACATGAAGCATATGGGGAATAAGCGTTTGTAAAAATAGTTTGTACAAGAGTAGAGAAAGTCATGCGAGTGTAACACATCAGCTTTTTTATCTTCTCAGAAATGTAAGACTTCTGCTAACTTAAGATTACAACCCAAATGTACCGCGCTAATAATATACATTGCTATGACAGGCCAGAGCGTATTTGTGTGTATATCCTTTATTACATTCCCCCTTCACGTGTGGGATTTAAAATTTGATTGCATCATTAGCGACGTCTATTGATAACCAGCAGTAAATGGGCGCGAACATTCAGTAATGGATGACACGTTCTATAGCTGCGGGATATGTTTAATATATATTTTGTAACAGGTTTTGTTACAGTTCATATTATTAAGCGTAAAATATGGACTAGAAATCTGTGTATAACCTAGGAAGTGTGTCATTTGCCTTGTAGCGTTTATTGTGATACAAGGAAGAGTTTCGAGACGGAAACAATATACCATGTCTTAAAAAAAAATATTGTACATATAATTGTTGTGCATTTAATGCATTGAACATTTTACGCATTCTAAATCCCATGTCATCGGAAAATTGATATCCTTTGCTGGACGAGAGAAAGTTTTGCGGGTTTCAATTTGAGGAAGATGGCAAGTATGCATATAGTGCCATATTGACATTAAGGACGAAATATATGTGTTTTGAATTTTCTGTAAAGAGCCTATGGGTGCATTTTATATAACTACGAAACCATAGAAGATACACTAAAAACTACTGCGAAAAAAAAAGTTATGGATTTTAAAATATGCAAGTTTTGTTAAATCGCCTTTTCTGTATGTTTAGCTGTTTACGAGATATTTCGTGTTGGTCAACGTTTTCAGTATTTCAAGCTCGCATCTGAAATGTTATACCCGTTCTTTTGTTTCTCGTCAGGCCATGCAAAGAGTATTCAAATTTTCAAGTCCACCACACATATAGCGAGCTTATTTTTAAACATTTGACTATCGTACTGAATGTTTCTATGTAGCTACAATCAAATGTGTATTGAAACCATTTCGGAAAACACTTATCGCGGTTAACAAAGTAGTAAAATATTTTATTTTTCTACTAATAATTTGGAGAATATATATGCAAGTAGGCTATGGTGGGCAGAGAAAACGTGTGATTGTAACACTTACGATTTGTTTACTGTAAATTTGTACTTGAGCATATGTTAAAGTTTCGATACATTTTCTTTTGGAAAAACAGGCATTAGATTCGAACTAATATACTGAATGAAATCATTAGCACATAGTTCATCAGTTCACGTTCACTTACGTTCCACATGACCTCCACACAGTTCGACACTAGCTCCCATTGATTCACCGCTGCACGAAACGCCATGCCTAGGAGATGTTGCCACTGTTTATCGGCGGATATTCCACAACAACAAAAAAAAATAATAAGTTGGTGGTATGAAATGCTGAGAAAGTGAAGCCCAGATGCGTTGTGATCCCCTACCAATCCACTTGAGTAAAAATGTGGCATCCAGGTACTCAACAAATTCTGCGAAATGAGAAGGGTTTCATTCTGTAGAAGCCATCCTTTTCAAAAGCCATTCTGCTCTATGCGAGCTTGAAGCAACACTTACAGATATGAAGTGCGGGTTCTACTAAGATGAACTCCATTCCCCTGTGCGGTATCTCTTTAGATAACCCAGGAACATTTTCTTGGAATTCTCTCCGATACTGAACAGGTAATTTGCATTTTAAAGCCACAACTAATTGTGCATTAAATCCCTGAACCTTGATTCACTCGACAGATACAAACAGGGAACTGAAGGTCAGCGCTGAACGCAACACACTTATTGAAGCTCTATCCAGTAACAAGGCAGCCATCTTATCAGCGGCTATGTAGTCCTAGAACTGGCGGGCGCACAACTGGGCATTGCGGGACGCAGTTGCCACAAGCGAGCGGAGAAAGATAAAAAGTATGCGTTGTACAATAGCATGGGTTATTCACAGAAAACTAATGTTAGTTATACCAGACTCCAGCAATAGCTTATCACTAAATATGAACAGCTGTGTGGCTGACAGTGAAGCATTATACTTATAATGCTTAAATCTGCCCCTACGTGTTTCAAATTGGTTTTCTTGAGACCCTTAGTTGCGGCGTTCTGCTGAAACGCATAACAAGCTTTAGCTTATTTTGAAAGAGTTTGTGTTGTAGATTGTCCAAAAACTGTAAATTATTGGCATTTAAGATATTAAAATCGAATTTTAAGCGCTTGGAAGGTTTGTTAGCTAAAAATTAAAAATATAGTGCGATCAAATAAATATATACGTAATGGACTGCAACTTGATAGAAGAGGATAAATCAGCTGTTTTATGTAATTAATAATTATACACCCCCTCAAGAAAGTATTCGTCTACACTTCAAAAAATTCTAGCAGCCTAATTAATGGAGGGAAAAGTCTAATTTTTCAACATAAAAATCAAATGGTTACGATTTACGTATTTTGGCAACTTCTTAGATCGTTCATTTATCAGTTTTATACATTTTTTAAAAAATATGCCAAAATTGCAACTCTTTTGTACGTGGTGTTTGTAAAAGTGTCTTTCATAAATTGGCTAGAACAGTTTATGTGCATACATACACACACTTCCATCAACATGTGTCTTAAACTGTTGAAGAAATAAACTCGTGAAGTCGTAAAAAGCGAGCCGAAAATGAATTAAAGCAAAAACGTTGAAAATTCCCAACTTTGACATTTTATTCCTCCGTCGAATAAATTCATATTTTCACCGCAAAATCAAGTAGTGCACAAAAACAAGTTGCTCTACTCGATGCATGTAAGATGATTTTGAACACACCGCGTACAAGAGAGTTGCAATTTTGGCATATTTTTCAAAAAATTATAAAACTGATAAAATGAACTATCTGAAAAGCCGCCAAAACACCTAAAAATAATTAGTTTTCCCTCCATTATTTTGAATGTTTCCTCCTGGTTGGTCCTTAATGGTTAATCGTATTCTCAACAACCATAATTATTGTACGTTCTATTTTACACGTATTGCAATGATTAAGAATGCGCTCAGCTATGTCAGGAGTGCCGGACACAATCTTAGATATAATGTAATGCTACCGTTAAAAGTAAATAAAGCATCGGGGAATATCATAGATTTACACAACGTAGCCGTAAAATCCCACACGGGTACTACTCGGTCACGATATGGGTACATGTAGTGAGAAGAGGAACTAAACGGTTATGAAACAAATGGTCGGGCATCGGAAGGACAGACAAGCAAAAAAGCAACCGCAGTTCCGAGTTGCATTTAATACTGAGAGTGAGGTTCTAAAATGTTTAAAATGTAGCATTTTTGGAAACATGTCCGTGTGTGTGTCTGTGAACAGCATAACTCAGAAACGTACAGTCGGATAAACACCAAACTTTATATTTAGGTTCAGTATCTTCCAGAGATGCGACACGAAGGTTTTCAAGAAAATCCCCCCACCCCAGATTACCTTTTACATGGAACATTTTTTGAAAATTTTAATTTTCTCAAAAAATGGCTCTAACGATTTTGATTAAAATATCATATGTTTAAGATATTTCATGACAAATAAAATGTATATCTGGAATTTTCTGGGAATGTCTCCAAAAGTATTCTTCATTGTGAACGACTTTTGCATAACTGGTAAACCATAAGAGATAGACAAAATTTTACTACACAAAACATGTAGAAACACAATTTATGTCCTATACATTTTTTTTTTTTTTTGAGTGAACCATTTTCGAGATATTGCTTGTTATTCCCTTAAATTTTCCAATACTTTTTCTCAAATTCGTTATTTTTTTTTTTTGTCCTGGTAATGCAAAGAGAATGGAATACTTGACATAGCAACCAGCTCTTAAAACATTTGACTATCGCTTAAAGCCTACCATATTCCCCTTGCATCTACAAGAAAATTAGCAATAAGATTAACATCTCGATTAACATGAAGCATATGGAGAATAAGCGTTTGTAAAAATAGTTTGTACAAGAGTAGAGAAAGTCATGTGAGTGTAACACATCAAATTTATTTAATTGTGCGACCGTACATTTCTCTATCGCCGTGCCCCTCATTCCCTCTTATCCCTAACCATGATTGTCAAAAGCAGCGGCACCGTCCTCCAAGCGCATTCATATCGTGGCCGACTAGTACGTATGCTTGTAAAATGCAGATAGTTTCATCAAAACCTTTCGTAGTTGGATTGTACTGGGAATGAATGACAATTTATGGTATATTTAAATGTTTATCAAGGTTGCGCGAATTATTCGTACGAGTTGTCTAGTTTTAATTGTTACTGTGTGGATCCGCTACACGTCTTTTCAAGCAGCTTTTCAGAACGAGACACTGCGGACGATTAACGCTAGAGTATTAATGTAAATATTGTCAATTAAAATAGTGTGTTACATTAAACGACAGAAGTCGTCCGTTTGCACTTAGCGTAAGATACCAAAGAGCATTTTCGAATATCTGATTCACTTGTGTATTTTCTGTGTTTCATTGTTGACCGTTTGTCAATGACACAATCACTCTTTCAAAGCTTGATGCCTTCCTTGCCACATCTTGCTAAACAGGACAGCGTACTAACGTACAGCAAAGAACCAAAACTGGTTCAGTGTTTTTGTTTGAGAATGAAGAGAACAAACTGTGGAAGTTTCCATAGATTTCTTTTCTCTGTGGAACAATAAACTTTTCTGTCTACAGGACAATAAAATCGCTAGCCCTCTGACCGAGATAACATTCGCCCACGCTTTAGCTTTGATTTCTGCGACCTATTTACTACGTAAACTTTTGAGTTTGTTGACAGAAATGCATGTTTCTAACTCGGATACTTCGCAATTGGGAAAACAGGTTTATCAGCACTAGTTTACATACTTTCGGAGGGCCGAAAAAAAATAATTTGATAACACTCACATGACTTTACAACTTAACATAATTCCTTGTGTATTATAATATTCATATGACAAGACATCCTTTTATTCACGTTACGTTACTCAGGGAATTTCCCTGCAAATAATATCAAATTAAACACACTGGACTTGATTAAAAAAACAAAACACTAGTGTTCGCCTATTCAAGTCAGTTTTTGTTACTAATGAACTCGTACGAGGGAAGAAGAGTCCTTCAATTTTTAAGATGCTTTATAGATTTAAGATAGTTCAACCAGGGAAAATTTAAAAGTAACAACGAATATTCGAAAAGTGCTAATGCTACAGGAAAAATTTTGTGTTGCATTCACATGACTTTCTCTATACCCTATCGCTTATTAATTAAATAAGCAAATATATAAATTATTCTTAAGAAAATTAAATTTCGTTATAGATACAAAGGCAATAGCGATACTGAAAGAACTGCTTTAAAATTCTTCACTCTTTCCTCGGCATCGCGAGAAACAGTTGAACATTTACAGGACTTTAAAAGAATGGCTAAGTATTGAATAGTTCCAACCATTAATAACGGATATCTCTACAAAAAAGTTATTGAAATAAATTGTGTTTTAAGGAGATCTACTTTTTTTGTGTAGTATGTTTTCTTTATTGCTTAATTTTGCACTAGATTATACAAAATTCCTTTCGAGTGAAGACGACTTTCAAAGGTTATTCCCAGGAAATTCAAGATGTACATTTTATTTGTCATGTAAATATCTTAAATATAGGGTTACAGCCATTTTTTAGAAAATAAAAAAATTCGAAAAATGTTTCATGTATAAGGTAGTTGGGGTGGAAGGATTATCTTCAAAACCTTCGTGTCACATCTTTGGAAGATACTGAGCCTAAACACCAAGTTTGTATTTATCTGACCTTTTGTTTTTCAGTTATACTCTTTACAGAACACACCCACCTTTTTCTAAAAATGCTTTGGGGGGGTTCATGATGCCTCAAACATGTTTTCCAGCGAAATCTCGATATCTAATTTTTGAATGGAATGCAATACCTTCTCTACCTGCTATGTACGTTGCAGAGAAAGTAAAAATCACTTGCATGAGCTGTATATTTCAATGAGCTTTTTATGTATAGATTTACAGATTCTGTGTATGTCTTATGGCTTACGAGTTATGCAAACTTATAGAAAATTCGTTCAGAACAAAGTGGCCATTTACACAAAATTCAAGGTTTATATTATATTAATGATGAGAAAATGAAAAATAACTAATCTTTTCCTTGTAAAGGGTAGTTTAGATTGGAGGATTTTCTGGGAAACAAATCTTGTCACATTTCTAGAAGCTACTAAATTGAAATACCAAGTTTGGTATTCATTAGTTTTGTATTCAGGGTGGTTTACGGTATTTCAAAACGTGCATTTCGTGAAATCGTAATGTAGTCATACAAATATCTTCAAAATATGATGTTTAAAAGAGCCATTTTGGAGTAAATCAATAACGAACAATTTTTAATGTAAAGGGTAGTTCGGGTTTGGGGATTTTCTTGAAAATCTTCAATTGCGTCTTTAGTAATTTAAGTTATGCTGTTCACACATGCGCCGACGTCGGGTTTTCACTGTCATATTTTTGGTATACACCCCTTAAGCAAATACATTAACATACGAGGGCAGTCCCAGAAGTACCCGACCTGATGTATATATAACGATTGTTGTTTCAAACAAATGACTATGGTAGAAAGTACAACCCTTAATAAAGCTTAAGTCTGAAGTTTGACGATGCTACGTTGTTTAGTACATGTTTGGCAGTCATTAATAGTGAACTCTCTCAGCGAATTTGTAAACACGGATAAAACTGGCCACGTTATATGATAAGAAATACTTTCATTTGAAAGGTCGTAGTCCAACTAATATTAAAGCTGAGCTAGATTCTACTCTGGAGGAGTCTGCTCCTTCGTTTACGACAGTAAAATATTGGGTGGCAGAGTTTAAGTGAGGCTGTACGAGCTGCCAAGAAGAACATAGCAGTGGTCGACCAAATGAGGAGACCACGCCAGAAATTGTGAAGAAAATCCACAAAATGGTATTGGATGACCGTCGACTGAAAGTGTTTCAAAAATTACTGTACATCGCATACTGACAGAAAATTTAGACATGAGAAAGCTGTGCGCAAGATGGGTGCCGCGTTTACTCACAATGGAACAAAAGCAGCGTCATGAGGATGTTTCAGTCAAGAGTTTGGCGATGTTTCGCTGCAATAAAGCCGAGTTTTTGCGTCGATTCATAACCATGGCTGAAACATGGGTCCATCACTTCACACCTGAGACGAAGGAACACTCAAAACAATGGATTGAAAGGGGAGAATCGGCGCCAAAGAAGGCGAAGACAGTTTCATCTGCAGCAAGGTCATGGCGTCAATTTTTTTTGGGGGGTGGGATGCGCGTGGGATAATTTTCGTTGATTATCTTCAAAAAGGAAAACTAATCAATGTCGAGTATTATGCAAACTTATTGCAGCGTTTGAATGATGAAATCAAGCAAAAAAACGGCCGCAATTAGCGTTAAAGAAAGTTCTGTTTCATCAAGACAATACACCAGTTCACACATCCATTATCGCCTTGGCCAAAATCAATGAGTCAAAGTTAGAATTGCTTCCTCATGCACCCTATTCGCCAGACTTAGCCCCCTCTGATTATTTTCTGTTTCCAAAGTTGAAGAAATGGCTTGGTGGTAAAAAATTTGCCAACAATGAAGACGTGGAGTCTGCAGTTGATAGCCATTTTACCTAACTCGACGGTTCTACTATAAACAGAGTATCGAAGCTTTTGAACATCGCTGGGAAAAGTGTATCGAGCTGAAAGGAGACTATGTAGAGAAGTAAAGATGTTTTTTTCCCAAAATTGTTGTGTTTTCTTTGTTAGGTCGGGTGCTTCTGGGACAACCCTCTTACGTGCACTAGATTCTGGTCTTATCGAGAAATATTTCGTGTCTAGTTGGCCATTGAACCCGGTTACGAAAACTTCTACTGCACTGTCAATTCATACTTCTCAAGGTTACGAAAAGTAGTGTATTTGTACCGCTATTTGCAGCATTTATATATATATATAAAATAAGCTTTCGTACATAGTACTTGATTATTCTGTCTTGAATGAGGTTTACAGGCATACCTATTATTTTCAATACCATTCTCAGATAAACCATAGTTGTTATAAATTATAATTTTGCTGCTCTTATTGTATATTCAAAATATGGGATTCTGAACCGAAACAAGTACCAAGCCGTGTTTTGAGCAAACGTTACGTACGATTTAACGTACCGTTTAAGTTAACGATGCATTAGCCATAACGATGCTTGGTGAAACACTATGGCTTAGCGAAACTTCATTCATTTACGAGTCGTTAGGACATTAACTAAGCCCAGTGAAGCCACAACCGAAGCAGAGGAACTATGAAAGAAAACTAACATATGCGCGTCTCGAAGAAGATTAAATCACAAGTTTTCTGAAAACGGGAACCGTTCAGCTTGACCCATGCCCTTTCTGCTGTCCATGCTGATTCGATTATATACCGCCCACGACCACTGGTTTAATTTGGTTTAGCTTCTGAACATGGCTATAGAATTTCAAGGAGTGGTTGTTGGAACTCGCAGCCACACCTTGGGGCTAACCTCGAAATTTGAGCACCGGAGCTTCACCCCTGGGAGTAAACTTCGGCGTGTTCGGAAGTGGGTGGGGGAGGCGAACACGTTGCGAATTCTGAAATCACTAACTGCTTTCAACACCTCGGCCTACAGACCAAGGAAGATTTAAAGTTAATTCATGCAGATGCCTCTTGTCCGCCTAACATCATATAGAGGTTCCATACAGTTTGCTGAGGTAGGAGTGTGTTAACATATTCCATACACGATTGTTTATTTCCAACTCTATAACGATGCTGATAAAAAATTATCTTAAAGAAATTGATGTAAAAGCGCAGTTTTCTTTTTATGCAACATTTTCACTTTTCTAATTAAATGTTATATTATTTATTTTGATTTAATCGAAGCGTTTATAATAAACTTTTATTTTTCTTGCGTTTTGTTTATTACTTCCTCTGATACCTACCTGTTGTAAGTAGAGAAATTATTGCATTATGTTCAAAAATTCGATATCGATTTTCACCAAAAATGCATGTTTTTAGCTCTCCTGAATAAAAAATAAACAAATAAAGCATGTCTAGAGAAAGGTCCGCCCGCCCGCCTGTTTGTTTGTGAACTACATCACTCAAAAAGAAAAGTGGGTTAAATACCGAACTTGGTATTCTTCCAGGAATGCGACATGCAAACTTCACTTTACATGGAAAATCTTGCGTTATTTTTTATTTTCTCATAAACGGATCTAAAGATATTGGTTAAAATGTCGTATGTTTAAGATATTTTCATTTATGTAGAATAGGGAGAATGAAATATTGTATTTTTTTAGCGTTAACCATTTCCGAAGTTTTCTTTATTATGGTTTGAATTTTCATTTTGTTTTATTTGATTAATTTATTTATCTTTTGTGTTAAGTTTGTATATTCGTTTTTTATTCTGTGCTTCCTCTCGTGGTCATGATGCAAAAAGCGTGAAACTTCAAAACCATCATAGTGACATGCTCTTTAAAAAATCTATCACTTTACCTACTGTATCCTAGTGTAAACGTGAATTGTAAGTTCATCTGGTTTAACAAGAAATAGAAATATAAACTTTTGCAAGAGTGAGTAGGGGAAGTTACGTGAATGCAGCGCATATATAAGGGAAAGGTCCCTATATTGAACCACTTACGCCTAATTAGTAAATAATTATATTTTCAAATCAAAATTTTCAGAAACACAAGCGTTAAAGTGACAAATTCTTGCGCTATAAATACCCTCAACACAATTTAAAATTAATACAATTATCAATTAAATAACATATAAACAGTGTGATGGTGTAAATCGGTTCAAATTAGGAACGTGAACCACCCGTGTCTTAAAATGAACCACATACTTTTAAGTTTAAAATTATTGTTATTAATACAAAATAAACATATTTTATTGTACATTCAAAACAAATGTGCTATCAGCAACACAAGTAGAGCCCAAAATTGTGATAAGAATAGCAATTTCCTTGAACGTTTTGAATTTTTATATGACAATCACTTGGTTTTTGGAATAGGTATTATTTGCAAATATAAGAGTTTTTACTAATTTTTACTCTCGTGCAAAAGAGCCCAATTATACACAGTCTTCACAATAAAACACTTTCTTCTTGGCACTAACTTTTGCACACTTTTGGTGAAGCCATATTCTACAACTCATACACTGGATCATGTCCATCATTTCAGACAATTCACATGTTCATGCCATCCACTGTATTTAACATGATTTTTTTAACTTACCATATTATATGGATATTTATTCACACGATATACTATTCGCAGTTGAGCAATCCTAGAACTTCAATAGGTTTCCTAAATTGGACCAATTCAATATAGGGTCCAAACAGTGGCTCAATTTACGAGCCACGCCATTTTGGAAGCTTTAGCATCTATGTGACAAGGAGAGACGCTGCTTGATAAAACGTATGCAAGAATATTGTTGCTAAATAAACACTTCATAACATGTAATATATATAGATCATCTCAAACTTGCCTAATTGGTCGTATAAGCTTGGCTAGATGAGTCAAATTTACTTCTGAAGTGGCATCAAAATCACACAACACTTCATACAACTGAATCCACAGCTCAGAATGCAAAGTCAACAACTCCAAGCATTCATAGCTGTACACGCTACGCTTCTGCTAGGATTATAGTGCCATCTGTCGAACAGTTTGGAAAATATCGGAGCGGTTCAATTTAAGAGGCGGTTCAAATTAGGGATATTTCCCCTATAGTATAGATTAGACTATTTCATGAAGAAAGCTTAAGCGCAGTTGGAATTTTTATTGTTTTAGAACTTCGTCACTCATAAATTTAACGATAAAATCAAAACATTCTTACGAAATTTCCACGTAAAATGCAGCATTCGAAGTGCTTTTAACAATAATTGACTTGCTTAAACACGATACAGTGTAGAATACTAGAGAATTCTAACTTACGACCAATGTGTCGAGAAGGTTACAAGAAGGCTATCGTAGGCGACCAGTAGGGTTGCCAGTTTGGTGGTTTTCCTACCAGATTTAGAGGTTTGAACTATTATTCTGGAAAAATGTTGCCTTGCCTAGCCAGAATATCAGCAGGTTTTAAGGGGAGAATAGGAAGGTTACGGCTTATTCCTTTAAACCTTTATTATAAACTTGTGTACCTCCGATGATTACCAATGGAATTCAGTGACTTTTTTTTTTACTGCAGATGGTACTGCTTTAACCACGCACCACATTCAATACCTTGTAGAATAAGAGATGAATGGTAGGAGAGGAAGAAGAATATAACACATAAGATTGCTGATATGGCCTGCTAGCAGAAGAGGAAGAGATTCTGAAGAACAATGGGGCGTAACAGTCAGGTATACAATAAAGAGCAATACAACGAAGACAAAAACTATGGCTTTCTAAAGCTATGTTTGAGATGAGGTACTGGAGAACGTGGACTATTGGGAGAGCGATGGCAAATGAGCGCTTTTTTTGGCCCTTGAAGAAACATTAAGGATAATGTTAGCCATGCACTTGATGAGTGGTGTTGTATACTGCGACGAAGTGAGGAAGCAACCGATGTAAACATCAGAAAATGTGAAGAAAAATGGAGCACAAAATACGAGGACGAATTGATAAGTCCATGACTTTGACGAGGGATAGCGTTCTAATCACAGGTTTCTTGTTTGCACCCAAGTCTTACATCTATTCTGGGTATAATCGCAGAAATTCGTCATTTGTTTCTTAGGTTGAGAGCGTCTAAAATAAGCAGATGTGTGTTGCTTAGTACAAAATGGAAAAGGGGAATTTCGTGTTATGATAAAGCAGTAATTTTGCGTGGTAAGACGGTGAAGGAAACGGAAGAAGAACTGAACAAGTATTATGGAGACTCTGCTCCATCACATGGCATGGTTCACAAGTGGTTCATAGAATTTTATGTGGCCGTTCGAGTACAAGAGGTGCCGTGCGCACAGGACGGCCGGTTGCGGTCACAACAGAAGAAATGGCGAACAAAGCTCACGATATTGTGTTGGAAGACCGCCGAGTGAAAATCGTGAGATAGCCAAGACCGTAAACATCTCGAGTGAACGGGTGTATAACATTCTGCACGAATTTTTGGGTATGAGAAAGCTGTCAACAAGATGGGTGCCGCGACTGCTCACAGTTGAGAACAAGCGGAATCGTGTGACCATTTCACAGGGATGTTTGAACATGTTGCAGCACAATCCAAATTAGTTTTTGCGGCGTTATATCACGGTTGATGAAACTTGGATCCATTACTATCAACCTGAAACCAAACAACTTTCCTTCGGCGAACCTGCTCCAAAGAAAGCGAAAACCATTCCGTCGGCAGGAAAAACCATGGCAGCTGTCTTTTGGGATTCACAAGGGTTGATAGACAACCACTACCTGCAAAAGGGTAAAACGATCACAGGTTCATATTATGCCGCAATGCTGGATCAGTTTCACAAGGAATTGTTGAAGAAACGACCCCATTTGGTGAAGAAAAGGGTTCTCTTTCACCAGGATAATGCACCCGCACACAAGTCAGCCATTGCCATAGCAAAATTTGTGGAATTGGGCTATGAACTGCTACCTCAACCACCATATTCTACAGATTTGGCCCCGAGCGACTTGTTCCTCTTCGCAAACCTGAAAATTGGCTCGCTGGGAAGAAATTCACTTCCAGTGAACACATCATTTTGCAGACTTCGAAAAATCGTATATATTTTTGGAAGGGCTAAACAAATTGGAGAAACGTTGGACAATGTGTATTGAATTGAAGGGAGACTATGTTGAGAAATAAAATTTATTTTTTGAAAAAAAAATGTAATTTTCTTTAAAAAGTCGCCGACTTATCAATCCGCTCTCGTATATAATGAAACGAAACAGCAATTGGCATATGCGTTTTCTTCTGTATAGATAATGATGCATTTAAAGTTCAAAGTTCAGTGCGATGGATGGATTTGTTTTTGGAACAGCCACTTTTTGTCGTAGAAATTTGTGTACGTTCGCTTCTTAACCTTATGTGCGCATCTGGGGAGCGTCCTCCACAGTTTGAGAACCAAGTTTTTTTCTCAGCCCTAATTACTTGCTCTGATCTCAAGGTTTGTGATGTGGCCCATTATATCATAAATTCCAGATGGCGTGAAATGTTTAATTCCCCTACACAGAAACAGAACATATGGCAGCGGCGCTAAGATTTGTAGGTCTCAGAAAGAAGCCTGGCAGTGTCAAAAAAGACAGAAATTGGCAACCAGCTTCTTCACAAACGAGAAACTCATACAAGTGCCAAAACCTATGTTGAATGGAAGCGAACCTCCAATCGGAAACAGTCCCAGATCTTCCCTTCAGCAGGGAGTGTTTTAAGACAGAATTTAACGTAAATAGAATGGAGAAAATATCTTGGCCCTTTATTTTGTGGTACTGTACGCGGGGACAGCGTCGAACCCAGGGCAGCATCGCGTTTAGTACGGCTGTTAGTTTAACCTGATATTAAATACAGGAACTAAAAGTCGCTTAATGGAAATTAGTGAAACAAATAACGCAGAATATGGAGTGTAATTTGCCACAGATATGGGGAAAACATGCAACAGGTATGCCTTAGATTGAATCCCGGATAAAACCCACTTGAATTATTCTACAGGCTTAACACAGCCATTATTACGTTACTGACTCACTTACCTTTTGCCGTCCTGGGTATTGTGTGAGTGCGTATACCCTGAAACAGTACTGTGGAATACTAACAGCACAGGGTGATTTAACAAGGCTAGGAAAACACCCCTGGTGCGTTCTGAAACGCCGAATTATTTGGTCATATGAATAAAAATCTGATGTGTTACACTCACATGACTTTCTCTACTCTTGTACTAACTATTTTTACAAACTCTTATTCTCCATACATTTCATATTAATCGAGATAAACATTTGCAGAAACGATCTTTTGACATGTAAAGAGAATTACATTTTAAACATAGTGACAGTTCTAAAAATATTTGACTATGGCTTAAGGCCTACTAAGTTCTCCTTGTTTTGTATTTGCAAGGGCAATATAGAAATACAGTAGCCTTTAAGCACATACATATCTCTTAATAGCTGGTTGCTAGGTGCAGCACCATTCTCTTTGCCACAGATTAATACTCTTTGCATATCCAAGACAAAAAAGAGAATAACGAATTCCCATTTGAGAAAATAAGTATTGAAACATTTAAGGGCATAACAAGCAATATCTCGAAAACGGTTCACTCAACAAATAAAAATGTATGACATAAATTGTGTATTTTAACGCGATCTACATTTTTTGTATAGTAAAATTTTGTCTATCTCTTATGGTTTACCAGTTAGGCAAAAGTCGTTCACAACGAAGAATACTTTTGGAGACATTCCCAGAAAATTCAAGATATACATTTTATTTGTCATGAAAGTATCTTAAACATATGATATTTTAATCAAAATCGTTTAATTAAAATTTTCGAAAAATGTTCCATGTAAAGGGTAGTCTGGGGTGGGGGAATATACTTGAAAACCTTTGTGTCGCATCTCTGGAAGATACTGAACCTAAATACCAAGTTTGGTGTTTATCCGACTGTTCGTTTCTGAGTTATGCTGTTCACAGACACACATGGACATGTTTCCAAAAATGCTTTTTTTGGATTCAGAGGGTCTCAAAACATATATTTCCGGTGAAATCTCGGTATAGAATTTTTGGGTGGAATACAATACTTTCCCTACTTACTATAGGTAGTAGAGAAAGTAAAAAGGAAGTACTTTCTCTAAGTTATAATAAGGAACTCACTTTGGTTATATGCTCAACACAATGAGAAACACTCGTTTTTGTATACAGGGTGGACCATTGAGACTGTACAATATCTCCAAAACTAAGCGTTGTAGAAAGAAATTTCTTTAATAAAAGTTACTCGTGTTTTATTTGGAGGACGTTATGGTGATCATTTTAGGGTCAATTTAATTTGACCCTAATTGTAGGTTCCCGTTTAAAAAAATTAAATTGATCCTAAAATGACTACCAACGTCCTCCAAACAAAACACGACCAATGGCATTTACTTTCCCCCATAATATCAAGCAACTTTTATTCAAGACTTTTCTTTCTACAACGCTTAGTTTTGGAGATATTGTACAGTCTCAACTTAAATGGTCCACCCTGTATATTCATGTGTAAAAAAGTTCTCGATTAACAATAAATAGGCAGAAGAATAAACTTTAATAAGAATAGTCTGTAGGAGAGTAGAGAAAGCCTAGTGCCTGTAAAGCATTCTAGCCTTAACCCACACGCGGTCATTGTGAAACAGCAGTTAATGATGATTTTATGAACTGTTGGGCAAAATAAACTTCTGACGTTTTATCGTGAGCAACAGGCATTGCATTGAAACACTGCCCAACAAGGGTATGTAAGTTCCCGAGTACGTATGGAGGTGATTGCAAGAGACGACAAAAAAGGTGGGCTGGCCAACTGGTCTTCCCCACCAAGCGAAACGACCGGCTGGAAAAGCTAGGGCAAGCATGGTAGAGGGGGAATAAATAGGTACGTGCCGCTGCCAAGCTCTGATGGTGTGGTTTCTGCTCGTCTATAAGCCTTCCTTCCTAAATTTATATCAGAGTACCTCAATTTTCACTTTAACACCGTTGCTTTCCTGATTAACACGCTTGCTCTGGATCTGATATCGTGGTTTCTATTGCCTATAGTGCTTTTAGAGCCTGCTTTCCACGATGAAGGTATCTGATTGAGTCCATAACTACTCTTAATAGCTGAATTGATACTGATGAGCATTTCTTGTTGAAGCTTAACACGTTTGCGCTGGATCTGATATCGTGGTTCCCATTGTCTATCTATGGTGTTTTTAGAGCCTGCTTTTGTATGATGAAGTTATCTGGTAGAGTCCACAACGACTCCTTAAGAACTGCATTTACATTGAGTTTTTCTTGTCGGAGCTTAACACACTTGCTTTGGATCTGATATCGTTTCTATTGCCTGTAGTGGTTTTAGAGTCTGCTTTTCACTGTTAAGAGTGAACTCTCAAGGATTGCATTTGCATTGACGATCGAAACTAGAGAAAGATTTAACATAAATTAAAACATTCACATCTTTTATTTCTTTAAACAAGAACGAAGTTAACAAGAAGTTGCATCCCAACAGCAGAATATGGTTGGCAGATGTAGTACTTAAATGACGTTCATCTTGCATAAGGCACCACTGAAAGCATCCTTACATGTTACTTACTACCTGTGGGATACACTTGTCAATACCATTGGCCTCATGACAACAGTAGAATATCTTTGGAGATTGCTGACCTCTGTAGTAAATGACCTCCCCCTTGTAGAGGGCACAACTGAAAGCATTCTTAGGTGTTATTACCTGTTGGACTCTGTTGTCAACAGTAGAATATCTTTGGTAGATTGTGACCTCTGTAGTAAATGACTTCCATCTTACAGAAGGAACTACTTCCATGTTACTGCCTATTTGTTGGACTCTGTTGTCAATCAAATTTGTCCAGCCTCAGCTGACCTGTGAACAAGAAAGAAAGAAAGAAAAAATCTGGAGACAGTGGTGGTCACGGTTTCGGAGATGTTATACAATCGTCAATCAGCTCCATGAATTGGTTTGATGCCAGCTATTTGTAAATATACTTGGGACATACCTGTATCACCAAGTTACTCGGGCAACACCATGAAAATGCGTTCGTATTCAGCAGTGTTCACATTACGATATTGTGATCCTTGATGGGTTTGCTTGATGACTTTGAAATTCCGCTCTCTTTGCATGACCACGAGAAAGAAACGAATAGCGATTTTCCACCTGAAAAAAAACTATGACTATTCGAAAATTCAAACCATTAACATGAAAATGGTGAATGCCACCAAAATTTTATTTGGCATAAATTGTGTACTTTAACGAGATCTGCTTTTTTGTATGTATAGTAAGATTTCGTCTTATCTCTTACTGTTTACCAGTTATACAAAAGTCATTCCGAATGAAAAGAACTTCATAGGCTATTCTCAGAAAGTTCAAGATGTAATTTTATTTATCATGAAAATATCCTAAACATATGATGCTTTAATCAAAATACTTACAGCCATTTAAAAAAAAAAATCCATGTGAATTTTCCTGAAAATCTTTGTGTCGCATCTTTGAAAGATACAGGACTTAAATACAAAGTTTTATATTTATCTGACTGTTCGTTTTTGAGTTATGCTGTACACACACACACACACACACACACACACACGCGCCGACCTTTTTCTAAACATACTGTTTTTGTTCAAGGTGACTCATAACGCGTATTTGCGATGATATACTTCCTCTACTTACTGTTAAGTACGTAGTAGAGAAAATAAAAATTAAATGGGGAATAGTTTGCTATCAGCAACAATGCCAAAAATACTGACAAAAGAAAAGACCCACAAAATCCCATGTGGAAGTCTTAAATTGTTACCTATTCTTCCAAAAACTCAAGTTGTTGTGCAGACTAACACAAATATGTTAGTCCATTGAAGAGTAACACTCATTGAAACAGCCACGAAAGAGACACCGAAACATATATACATATATATGCATTTGGAGATGATTATTCCATTCGTTAAAATATTGTTAACGTTATAGTAGTTGCTCCGGCTCAGGAGATATTGAAAACACCAGGATGAAAACGTAAACATGTTATTCCTTAAAAGCAATTTTATATTTCAACCTCTGCGAGGGATAGTCCCATGTCCGCACAAGGAGTATTTGATTCCCTTTGAAATTTGATACAGTTAATTAATACTTTGCCAATACCTGTGCCTGGGAACAAGCTTTCGTACGGGCGGATCTCTCTGGTTATCTTCCCAGGGTGCCCGCTGACCGTGAAAGATTGTGTGCCCATAATAAAACTAGTCATAAACTGAATGAGATAAGTTAAAATTCTTCGCAGCTTGTCCATTCAGCAGTAGCGATACTACAGATATTGCGTAAACTGTTTTTACAGGAAATGTTAATGTTTATAAAAACGAATCTAACACAAAATTAATAAAGTCTGACATTTTAAATGTTGCAGCGCGATGGATTTCAAAACTAGATATAGATAAACAGAAGTATGAAGGAAAACCAGTTATTGTGGAGTAGCATTATTTTGGCAAAAACAAAGAAAATAATCTAAAAAAAATGCTGACGAATATAGACTATAAACGGGAAAACTAAGAATCAATTAAATAGACTTCTGGATCCTTCGGATTACCCTCATCTTTGGAGGACTTGCACCCCCAAGGACTGACAAGCCAAACTCGGGATCATAGCATATCTAGGATGGATGGTCACTGATCAGCCCAATTCCTGGTATACGGTGAAGGAGGATCTTAAATTTAGTATTGAAAGGGAGGATAGGAAAATTCGCGGATCAAATTATCCAACCCAGCATTCGCCTAACGCCGAGGAAAACAGCGAAGAAACATTCGGTGAGATTGTTCGGCCCCGAGGTTTGAACCCGGGACCTCCCGAATATTGACCACAGACCATAGAAATAAGAGAGATTATCAATAAAGAAAATGATGTAGTAGAAGTGTTGATGAAAGAGAAAAGGGAGAAAAATTACTAAACGACCAGTGATGGAAGAAATTCAAAGGAAGTGACGCAATGGAAACCAGAAGGAGCAAAGGAGACCAACTGAAAGGACTATAAGACGCAGATACATTGTTATGTAAAGAACAGTGCAGGAAAATATTCAGAATGTTTCAGGTCCTCTGCGACAAACTGTGAGGGACGATAGATCTCACAGAATGGAACATTTTTTTGTCATACATTTTCGGTCAGATATTAAACTACTCTCTCCATCAACCCGGCTTTCCAGAAGGGTACGGACTTTTGTCTTTGGGCATAACGAATATTACAACCAATCACCATGGATGAAACTATAACAATAAATGCATGGAAAGCTGGCAGTCGCTTTAAATCAATTCTATTGTTGAAACGGAATACTGGGCGTGCCATCGAAGCGGAAAAGAGATTGCGGACGTTCTTAACAATGCAGTATGTGTTTATTGTAGATGGTATTGTTATATTGCAGCTTATACTTTTACAAAATATTATGTCTGTATTAAGCTAGTATAAATATGCGAATATACGCTTTTAAAAGTATAAATATGCCATGTCGTTACAGATATGCTCAAATATGCACAATAAAATTCTACATACTAATTTCAAGCGAGAAATGCGTTTATGTTTTGTCTGCATATAATCCAGTTGCAAATATGGAAATTCCGCAGCCTAGTCATGAAACAGTCTATTGATAAAATCAAAACGTGTAGAAATTACTGCAGAACTATTGTTGGTTATTTAATTCATCGCACTAAGAAACATTTGCCGTTAAAGGGTGTAACTACTAAATAACCACGCGTCTACGAATTGTAAAGCCAGACAAGAAGTTTATAAAATTGTGTCAAACTGCGGAAGTTTCGCGTGCTGTGTTGACGATGTCCATGACATTAAATAAAAAATGCGATGTTCTCTAGATAAGGAGGTCCCTCATATCGATCTGTGCTATGCCAGTTGCCTCTCTTCTCAGGAAATTGGTCACGATTCTAGGTACTGACTTCCATGTGATATGAACTGAATGTCGGTAACAAAGCTGAGTGAAATACATTAATAGCGTTCAACAATAGGAAAAAGAAATAAAAATCTGACTTTCTGTACCCACTATAGTTTATTTTATATAATTTCTGCTATTCTTACCAAATATTACTTTTTCTACTACGCACTTAGATAGAGGAAGTATTGTATTCCACCCAAAAATCCGATGTCGAGATTTCACCGCACATGTTTTAAGGCCCCTTGACCCCCCCCCCCAAAAAGTATTTTTAGAAAAAGGTCCATGTGTATGAGAATAGCATAGCTAAAAGTGTCGTCCTCCGTGGACTAGTGCTACCGTGCTGGCCTCTAGTTCCCAAGGTCGGGCTTAAAAATCCTTAGCATGGCTTTCTTCGGAAGGGAAGTAAAGCCGGTGGTCCCGTGTCGTAGATTTACGGCACGTTAAAGAACCTCAAGCCTGATAAAGAGGCCTCTCAGCCAAATTACCGTTCTTTCACGCCCAATATAGAATGGGACGCTAAGGACCACAGTAGTTAAAGAGTGTCCATAAGTAAAACTCATTTAATTTAGCTAAAAGATAGAAAGCCGGATAAAAAACTTGATATTTAAGTTCCAAAGATGCGACACGAAGATTTTCAACAAAATCCCCCCTCCCAAAATACCTTTTACTTATAACATTTTTCAAAACGTTTGAATTTTTTTTTAAAAACTGGCTGTAACGATTTTGATACTTAAGAGGAAAATAAAATATATATTATGTTGGATTTTCTGGGAATAGTCTGTGAAGTCCTCTTCATTATGAATGGCTTGTGTAACTGGTAAACCGTAGGACAAACAAAACCTTACTATGCAAAAAAAAAATTAATGTCGTTAAAACACACAATTTCTCAAATAAAACTTTTCTCAGTTATTGGTTTGAATTTTCAAATACTTATGCTTTTCTCAACTGGTATTAAACCAACTTTTCTTTCTCGAGTTGTGCTGTTCGCGGGTCCACACTGACTTCCCCCCTACTAAAAATGTTTTTTTAGATTCAGGGGCCTCGGGGGGGTTGAAATCTCGGTATCGAATTTTTAGGTGGAATGCAATACCTTCTCTACCTACTAGGTACGTGTTAAAGTGAGTAAAAATTGCAGATACCATCCAACGAAGCTAAAATAACGCTAAAGTTTGCAGGAGTACAACAATGAACTGTCTAAACGTGTGTTTTCAAAACGGTATTGTTGCGAAATGCTTGGTTCAGAAAAAAACATGAAGCTGGTGGTAGACGATAAGCAGAAACATTAGAGGTACTTTAGCGGATGTTTGCGAGTCGAGCGATTGGCCTGTCTGATAATCCATACAACTGGAGGCATTTAATGTCCGTGCTATGAATAAGTAAATGTTCTGGCATCGGAACTCGGGTGCCGCGTTCTGATCGAGGTAGGCATAGACGTGCTCACAGCAGGAGGAAAACCCGCACTGCAGAGATGGCATTTTCAATATGTTCAAACTTTTACTGTGATATGCTCGCTTGTGTTGCAATCCTCTGAAACTTGTGCGTCTTTTTCGATGGAAATCTTACTTTCCGCGCCAAGATTTGTTAGCCAGCCAGACCGCGTCTGTGTTCGTAGCAACCACATCGAAGTGTTAGTAACTAAGAACCGGAATTGCGTCTGTAACATTATGCCTCAGCTTTGTATTCATTTTCGAAAGAAATCCCGGAAACTGTGGACTGCGAGAACACACCAGTTTACGCTAAAATATTAAACAATAAAACATTCCTTGAACGACAAAGCTTAACAAGATATGCAACGTAGGTAATTTCAAAATTAATTAACCTTTCATGCAGAAGGGGGCAAATTTTCGCAGTTAGAATTGAAATTGTGTATTTCATTATATTCATTTAAAGATCGTGTGGAAGATTTTGAAGGCCTAAAGCAGTGACCATTTTTATAGTTGACCCTATAGTTATTGGTGCAGTTAAGCCAGAGCATCAGTCATGCAACTGCCAGTTCGGATTAAGGAACGGCAATTACTTCGATACTGCTGTCTCAGAAAATAGTAATTGATACGTAGTGCACCATTCTGAAAGCTGTAACTCTCATTTATTTAGCATGGTGGTTTTATGTATTAAGGAACTCTCCTATAGTTACGCAAAATGTGGAAAGGTGTTTGTTGTGGTGGTGTTGAAACTCCATCATATAAAGTGCTCAAATCCCGTGTAACATATTTTACAGGTATGTTGAATTTCGCTTCCAGTAGTATTCACATTAAACACCCTGTATTTGTTTTCATTTTATTGGTTACATAGTGAAAACTTCTTGCGTATGTTATCTCAAAAATAGCCAGCTGTATGTAACATTTGCACAAGATTTAGTTTCTTAAGAATCTCAAAATAGAAAACTGAGGATCATTGGTCATCTTTGCACAAAATTATCAGACAGTTTAATTATATAATTTACACTTAGAAGTTTTAAAAATATTAAGGCTTTGTATGATGTGTTTGAAATAAAATCTAGACTCATAACTTTAAACGGTATTATTGTACAAATTATATGTACCTATATGGATATGAGTTAGTAAGTATGTTGCAGTACTTTAAAGGGTCTTTTCTCTAAGTAGTTTAAAACCCAGATTTAATTTAGCTGGTTTAAAAGAAAGTTTGGGTAAATTGTCATACTGTTTCCCTCGTTTGTGTCACTTTTGCCCGCATTAGGTCTTACGCTGCTCTAACGTAATGCTGCCAACATATGCATAATGCCACCGAAGCCGGTAAGATACTCAGCCTCAAAGCGTAGCCGAGGGATGTTTTTTAGAAGGAGAGGAGTGCAGCAAATTGCGAAGCGACGACAGAGCGTAGCCCAGGGATCTGCGCGTCTAAAACTCCAATGATTCACGTTCACAAAACAACAGCACATCGCATATTCAGTGGATTTCACTGATTATTTAGGTTGGCAGTACCCACTTTGCATGGAAAAATGGCTACGTTCTTTTTCTTCCTAACGCTATTTGCCTATATAAATAAAACACTTAGAACGGGTGGGTAGGTGGGTACTAGATATTGGAGAGACCACATCATGTTCTAAAATCACTCCTAAGATAAGTAATTTCATTGCTTTTTCACTTCCTTATTCCTAATTTAGGTGGGCAAAAGAAAGACCTAATGCGGGCAAAAGTGACACAAACGAGGGCAACAGTATGACAATTTAGCCTTAATGTTTACCAAGTGTAGCCTTAAAAAGTGGAGAAATTCCTGGAGAGTATTAATAACATAGAGGAAGATGGTTATGTAAACCTACAATCTTTCAGAAGATTCGATATGAGCACATAAGGAATTGGCGCCAATCATTCATACAAGAGTAACTCATTTTGAAAAATGGAATGAAAATGCATTTTTAATAGATTCCAATTGCATAAACATGTAAAATGTTCTTTTACATAACATAAACGTAATAAAAAAAACTGTTTAACCAGAAGCAATAAAATATTATGCTTCAGGCAGTTTTCCAATAAATAGAAGACAGAGTTTATTCACAAATACATTTTATATATGACACATGACATAGCCACCATAAAAAAAAAAAGGGAAACTCATTGTTAAAACAGTGAAATGATCTCCAACTGTTACTCAGGGCAAGTAAAGAAAATATTTAATATTTTAACAACCGAGTGTGTATCAAAGAAATTCAAGAATAATTACAAACTGGAATACTTTACGTCAAATAAGGATTGTTTTATTCATGATCAATTCATGTATGTAGGTATCTTGATTGGTTGGTGATGTGTTTATTTAAAGATGCCTTGGATCCAAAAGTTCAATTAATATCTCATTTCTACTTTGAAGTAATACCTAAACAAAGTATCCAGGTATCATTTTCTTACATGTTTTAGCTCAATCATAGTTATTAACATTATTAATTTTGACAGGCGTAAGGAGGACTATTTTGTACATGACTGTAATAACTGTAGATTTTTAATATTATGATTGACATATTCAAATAAATAATGATTCCAAGTTGTAATAGCTGCCGCAGTCACATTGAAGAGTCTTTTTTAAACGAAAAAGTGGATGTATATTCAATTCTGAGATTATACATCTATTTACAGAATTTAATTTCTTGCCTAGAACTTTGTAGTTGAATTTTACAGCAAAGACTTTGGGGGGCATAAAGGAGTGAAAAATTAAGAACACTTTTATTCTCAAACAGCTGTCGTGTTGCTCTCAAAGTACCAAACGCTGCTTTGATTGGCTGATTATTGTCTCCACAATAATTCAGTGTAGCCAACTTTAATTTAAACTAGGGCCTGTGATTTAAACGGGAGCCAGAAACACTTGGTGAAAAACAGACTTCAGTTTAAACTGATTGCTGATGTTAAGCTTATGCATTTTATATCAGGTTTAAACAATTTTGGAGAAAATTGCCTTAAAACTTGACGACTTCTTTGTTTAAACAAGGGAAGATTCAGGTGATGGCTCAAAAAGATGCAGAAAATAAACCATAGATATCTTCTCCCTCCCCCTTCTTTTTTTTTCAAGTAAATAAAGCTTGAAAAAAGTTGGTCTATAGAATATGTCAAAAATAGATTTTATCAGAAATGTTGTATTGTATTGTGTATTTGTTCTTTTTTTGTCAATATTGTATATTTATCTGATACAGAACATGTCAGGTTAATGCGATACACATTATTTACAAAGATATTCACTTACACTACAATAGCAATTCTCTAATAAATACTGCTTAGTTTTTGTTTTTAAAGGTTGTATCTTTCCTTCAGCTTTAGTTTTATTTGGCAGTCCATTAAGCATTTTTAAGACTGCATGAAGTATTCCGATGTTCCATTACTTTTGTATTTGCTGATATTGTTTGCATATTTTTTAAGAATCTGATGTTACGGTTTTGTGTTTCATTTATTTGAAAGAATGAGCTATTTCTTTTTGCAAATTAAAGTAATTCTAATATGTATTTGCAAGACGAAAAATCTGATGTGTTACACTCACATGACTTTCTCTACTCTTGTACAAACTTTTTTTACAGACGCTTATTCTCCATATGCTTCATGTTAATCGAGATATCAATCTTATTGCTAATTTTCTTGTAGATGCAAGGGGAATATGGTAGGTTTTAAGCGATAGGCAAACATTTTAAGCGCTGGTTGCTATGTGGAGCATTCCGTTCTCTTTGCATGTCCAGGACATAAAAAAAGTGAATAACGAATTTGAGAAAAAGTATAAGTATTGGAAAATTTAAGGGAATAACAAGCAATATCTCGAAAACGGTTCACTCAACAAAAGAAATGTATATGACATAAATTGTGTATTTTAACACGATCTACATTTTTTGTGTAGTAAAGTTTGTCTATCTCTTATGGTTTACCAGTTATGCAAAAGTCGTTCACAATGAAGAATACTTTTGGGGACATTCCTAGAAAATTCGAGATATACATTTCATTTGTCATGACAATATCTTAAACATATGATATTTTAATCAAAATCGTTAAGAGCCATTTTTGAGAAAATTAAAATTTTCGAAAAATCTTCCATGTAAAGGGTAATCTGGGATGGGGGGGGGATTTTCTTGAAAACCTTCGTGTTGCATCTCTGAAAGATACTGAACCTAAATACCAAGTTTGGTGTTTATCCGACTTCGTTTCTGAGTTATGCTGTTCACACACACACACACACACACACACAAACACGGACATGTTTCCAAAAATCCTTTTTTTGGATTCAGGGAGTCTCAAAACATGTATTTCTGGTGAAATCTCGGTATCGAATTTTTGGGTGGAATGCAATACTTCTACTTACTATACGTAGAAGAAAAACTAAAAATTGATCATACTGCTAAATACATTCTTGCCATTACATATTGTATTGCCTGTAAAATGTAGGAAGCAAAGGCCTTTTTATGAATAGCAAAGGCAGCGGTTCTACATCTTTTTGGGCAGATTGAGAGCATTCAGAGTTTCACCATGGACATCACAAAGCATTAAAATGTATTGCGTTATTTTGTAACTTAAGGTTACAGACTGAATGTACCACACTAATTGCTATATAGTGCTAGCTTGTCGTTTGTCCATCCTTTATTACAAGCATGGTTCCCCTTCATTGGGCTGCAACAAAATGCATAACATGCAGATTTAAAATTCCATTGCACCAGTAGTGACCTCTAGTAACCAGTAGTAAATGGGCGCGAACATTTTGTAATGGATGATAATTGTAAAGTCGGCTTCCTTGAATAAATTGTTTATTTTATTCACATTCTGTGGCTGTGGAATATAAATATAACATTTTTGTGACAGTTATAGTTTATAGTTCATGTTATGAAGCGTAAAATATGGACTAGGAATCTCTTTATAGCCTAGCAAATGGTGTTCTTGGCTTTAATGCATATTTATTGTACCAGAAAACAGCAGTACCGCTGGGTCTTCAAGGTTTCTTATAAAACAGAATTCCCATTTATTTTACGTGTAATTTTGTATATTTATTCACTGAACTTTTCATGCATTCTAAATTTCATGTCATTGCAAAATTGTTACAGTTTACTGGACAAGGGTTTTGGTTTCAGCAAGTTGAAAATATTATTTAAGAATGCCAAACAGCAACCACCAATATCTTATGGAAAAATTGCAATAAGTGAAGGAAGATGGCGATAATGGTAGAGATATCTGTATTTGCAAATTTAGAGGCGCTGTAACTTCTTGAATGGTTGTATTTGTTTATTGTTGGTGTATGTCTACTGATTTACAACAAGAGATGGAGCCAATGTGAATGTAGTGTCGCTGACAGTAACATTCTTTTCTTTCTCCCCCTCCATAGCAATACATGCCAACTCCCTGTGTGCCTTGTAACCCTTCCGGGAAAGAGTGTTCCTGGAGCAGACCCTTCCTGGATGTATGCCAGAAACATGAACCAAGGTTTTGGGCATCACCCCAGTTTTATCCATTTGTCATATTCATGTTTTCTTGACAAGCCTTATAATTTTCTTGTAAAACTGCAGTGTTGGCGCTATCCATTTCTTTCTCTTCATGGTTCGCATTTGTCTGTCCTTCCTGGAAATGAATGTGGTATGATCATTTCTAACTCACATTCATATATTAAGGATAAATGTATTGAGTTTGGCATTCCAGTTTAAAATGTATGTTGTGTTACATTCACATGATTTTCTCTGCCCATACTTCAATAAAATATTCTCACAAAAGGTCATTCTGTCTACTGCATGTTAATCAAGATAAATATTTGCATAAATTGTCTTATTGTATTATTTCCTTGTAGGTACAAGGGGATGAGAGATATACAATAGACTTTAAGCAATACTCAAATCTTTTACAATAGTCAAACCTTTCAAGATCAGGTCACTATTTGATGGCTTTGAAATTCCATTCTCTTTACATGGTCAAGAGGGGGGGGGTCAAATAGCAATTTTCTTCTTGAGAAAAGTAGGTTAGTATTTTTTTTATGTAGTAAGGTTTGTCCATCTCTTGCGGTTTACCAGTAATGCAAAATTCATTCAGAATGTAGAGGACTTCAAGGTTATTCCCAGAAAATTCAAGCTGTGCATTTCATTTGTCATGAAAATGTCTTAAACATGTGGTATTTTAATCAAAATCTTTAGAGCCATGTTTGAGAAAATCAAAATTTTCAAAAATGTTTCCATGTAGAGGGTAGTTTTGGGTAGGGCGATTTTCTTGAAAATCTTTGTGTGGATTCCTTGGAAGATGCTGAACTTAAATACCAAGTTTGATATTTAACTGACTTTTCAATTTTGAGTTAATGTTGTTCATGGACCCACATACACACACACACACACACGCCATATACCTTTTTCTAAAAATGCTTTTTTTGGAATTCAGGGAACCTTGGAAGCACATATTTCTGGTGAAATTTTGGTATCAAATTTTTGGATGGAAAATACAATACTTCCTCTACTTACAGTAAATGCATAGTAAAGAAAGTTAAAAAAAAACAGAATCTTAAGTCAGAAAATTAAATTTCCAGCATTGTATGCTGAATTGTGTGAAATGAATATGTGTGGATTGGTAGCTTGCATCTTTATTATACTAGATCACTTACACATTACCACAAATTTAAACTTTTTGTTAGTCCTTCAATTTCTGGGATATTATTTTGCTCTTAAGAACAAATGTAGATCTCTTTAAAACACTCAATTTATTTCAAATAACTTTTTTTACAGCACCAGCCATTTCCGAGATATCCATTATTAATGGTTCGAATTGAATACTTGACCTTTCTTTTAATACTTCAGCATTCTTTTATTACTTAAACATTTTTTAAAATTTATTTTAAGTTGTTTGAACTTGCTGGTCATATTGTGACTCCATAAGGATTCAAACCACTGTAATAAATTACATACACATTACAACAAATTTAAACTTTTTGTTAGTCCTTCAGTTTCTGGGATATTATTTTGCTCTTAACATTTTTAAGGTTCAAACATTCTAGTTTCACAACTTTATTGAAAATGGCACTCCAATTCTGTGCAGCACCTATATAAGGAAGCTTAGTGGTGAATTTATGTTAAATCATTTTTAAGTGGATGTGAACAAAAGATCTGATGTGTTTAATTCATGTGACTTTCTCTACCCACTCTTTTACGAACTATTCTTTAAAAAGATTATTCTTCTATTTCTTGTTAATTGAGATAAACTTTCATTACACGTTTACACATTTTATTGTAGGTATAAGAAGAATACGTTAGGTGATAGATTTTTAAGAAGAATTGCTATGTGATGGTTTTGAAAATTCATCTTTGTATGATGAGAAAAAACGAATAGCAAATGAAGTATTAATTATTTGAAACTTCAAAACCAATAAATAACAAAGAACATCTCAGAAATGGTTGCCTCACAAACAATTTATTTGACAAATTTTGCATTTTAACGAGAACATTTTTTTTGTATAATAAAATTTTGTTTAGGTTATATTAAGTCATTTAGAATGAAGGGGACTTGAAAGGCTATTAACAGAAAATTCAAGATATACATTTTATTTGCCATGCAAATATGTTAAACATGTGGTATTTTAATTAAAATCATTAAGAGCCATTTTCTATAAAATTAAAAATAAAATTTTTCCATGAAAAGCATGGAGTGGGGTGGAATTCATGATGCATCCTTGGAAGATCCTCAACGTAAATATCAAGTTAGGTGTTTAACTGACTTTTCATTTTTGAGTTATCTGTTCACATATGCCTCTTTTGGTGGGGGTGGATTTCAGGGAATTTTTGGTGGAACACAACTTTCTCTACTAACTACAATGAAGCAATGGAGAAAGTAAAAATGCTCTCATTACTCTTTTTTTTTTTATTTATTCTATTTTATTTTAAGTCGCTTTAACTCCTTAGGTCGTATCGCGGCGGATCTGTTGGTGGATATCTCTTAGAACGATATATGATGGACAGTTAGCCTTCTAGGTCTCATTCTTGTAACTCCTGCTTCATGCCGTGCAGATGGCATTAGGGTGCCGTCCAGTCTAACTGCTTACATTGTTTGTAGATAGATGGCATAGCATTCGCTATTACCACTTATTTTTCATTTTACTATTGTTTTAGACTTAGGATGGAACTTTGGATCGTGGTATTAAATATCCAATGCGGTATTTACCTTGGCAACAAGAAAACCACAAAAAAAAAAACCTCAGACAGATTGGTCTGCCCACGGGATTTGAACCCGGGACCTCCCAAATGCAGGCGACAGACTTTACCGCCTGAGCCATCCTGCTCGGTTCATTACTCTTGCTTTTTCTTTGATGGCTACATTTTGGTTACTCTCCAGAGTAAAATAGCTAAATTTATTGTAGCACACCCAGTTTATAAGTTCATGAACCACCCCTGAGCATAAGTATGAAGATATGTTATCCAGTTTAAAAACATGCACTTGGTCAAAACTAAATTGTTTGTGAAAGAACTTTCTAGTTCTTTTAGTCCAAATTCTAAATTTGTATACCCAGAAATGTAGTAGCATAATTATGTTTTATGCTCTTCAATTCAGTAACTGTCATAGCTAGTGTTGCTATATTCTAAAAGTGAAAACATGTCATATTTAAAATTGTAACTTCTTTGCATTATATGGCATATGTAAAGTAACCTGAAATAAAGTACAGGATGTCCACAAAGTCCCAATACATGTTCATGGTCTGCTAACAGAACAATAAACATTATATCAGGACAAGGACCTCATAAAGCCTATGTAGTTCAGCATGTCCACCTTCATTACCAACACTCTGTTCCCATCTCCTTGTGGTTGTAAGCACGCACCATAGGGTTTGAGGGGTTATTGTTAGGGCTCAGATTTTTAGGTTTTAACCTATATTTTTCCTCGCTATTTAATTAACACATTTCAAGATATATACTCGTCTCGCACCTCCTGGAGAAGAATAGCGATCATTACACCTAAAAAAAACCTAAATGAGGGTTTGACACCTAGAATAACCTAAATAGCTGTTTTTCCTTTTTCGAAATGAATGTTATTTTCGGATTGAAACTCATTGTAAAATTATTTCCACACCTATAGCCAGTAGATAGTTCAAGTTACGACAGTTAAACACAGCACATGTCACGTGGTGACACCTGGATGTAGCTGATAGGTCAGAACTTGGCTGTCTGATGCCATTTACTATGCCAAGAACTTAAAAGACGTTAAAAATGTTGTCAATGCATTGGATGGAACGGAAGCTTCCTGCATTGCCAAGGCTAAGAAATCACTCGAGTGCCCCACTCTTGCCGCTTCCCTTGCATACATTAAGACACATTTTTGTTTTATACCAGAAGCTACTCTCTGGTTGGAAAGTACAACTTTGCCACTGAAAGATGCTGTAGATATCATTGGCAATGTTTCCAGTAAAAAAATACCTGGACCAGTGGGAATTGCATGTTCTTCAAAGTTGCAGAAGATTCTTCAACGAAATCCTGCTTTTCAAGATATGAAAATCATCAACTCAGCATTGCAGGGAGAAAAGTATACATGAGAACTACCCCTAGAACCTGCTGCACTGGCATCTATGTTCTATGCTCCAATGTCGTTATGTTCCTTTGAAAGAACCTTTTCTTCATACAAGAATGTGCTACGTGATAAAAGGAAATCTTTTACGCCAGAAAATTTGAGAATGTATCTACTGCAATGCCAAAATATAAATCTTACAACTAAGTACCAGAAAAACAAAACTATTGATACCTGTATCTATTGATCCATGAAGCAAAACATAAAAATAACTATTTTAATCAAGAAAAACCTAAAAAAACCTATTTCAAGAATATAAGAAACCTAAAATGAATGTTTATTCCACCTAAAAATCCGGGCCCTAGTAATTAGTATGCATGCCATTCTTATTTGTTGTTTTCAGCTCATGCAGATTGGGCATCCTGGTAGTGTAAGCTCGCCTGTTGATGAAACCCCATGCAAATAAGTCGAGGGGAGTGAGGAGCCCACAAGCAATCCACCGGTTAGGAAAGGTCTTGTTCAGGTAGTCCCCCACAATGTTAGGGTGGTGTCCCATCTTGTTGATAAATGACAGAGGCAAGGATACCATCCTGCTGTAACTGTGGCTCCAGAAGCATGTCCAGGTAATGAAGGTGGACGTGCTAAACTGCATTAGGCTTTATAAGGTCGTACTCTATCCTAATATAATGTTAATTGTGTTGTACCAGACCAGGAACATGAAAATGTATTGTGACTTTATGGGCACCTATACTTTAAAGGGAGCTTATAAGTCAATTGATATAAATCCAAAATAAAATTATCTGGTGTGTTACATTCACATGGCTTTCTACTGAGTTTTGTTTGTTTATGTTTTATATCTCTCCTGCAAACTGTACTTAAAAAAAGCTTATTTTTCTATGTACTTGTTAACCCAGTAAAGAAATGGTTTCATTACACTTTTTGTTGTAGTTACAAGAGAGATGCAGGAGACTGAAGCAATAGTAGGTGCTTAAAATTTGGGATGCTGTATGCCAGCTTTCAAATTCCTTTCTTTGTAAAGGACAAAAAATAAAAGAATAGCAACTTAGCATTAAAAAGTTGCAAAGTATTGGAAAGTTGACACAAAGCAAGCTATATTTTGGAGATGGTTAAGTGCTACAGAAAAATTGGACATAAAATTGTGAGCTTTACTTCTCCCTTCTGAAAGAAGCCATGCTAAGGATTTTTACGCCCAAAAAATACATCACCCTCCATCAGGTTTGAACCCGCGAACCCAGGAGCTAGAGGCTAGCATGGTACCCCTAGATCACGGAGGACGAGTGGAATACTGCCTTGAGCCACAAATTTTTTAAGTAATTTTTTTATCTTAAATATTTTCTTATAAAACTGCACCTTAGAGACTTGTTGCATATAGCTTCTGAGCTCAACTAAAGGAAAACCGAAAATGTCACCATTACTTTGATATAATTGGTATAATGGTCAAAAACCTCTGTAAAAAACTTCATTCTTGTTAACTCAATACTCACTTGATGTATTGTTGAGAACGAGCTGTTGAGTAGTTTGACTCTTTTCATTAAATGAATGTTTTAAAACTACATTCACCTATTTAAGTAGAGACAATGTTCATGAAAGTATTTGTCTTAATTATTTATCCAAATCTGGTTGATCTGCACATCCCAAAAAATTTGTCAGAACCAGTCCTGGAAAACCTGGAACATATAGCAAACCTACTTATAACAGGCATTCAGTTTTATGGTGCCAGAGCTAAGCCATAGAGGAAGCATTTCTAATTGTAAATCAGAATTCAAGCATAGCATACTGTGTAATATTAGCAGTTTTGACTAGAAATGTATTTACTTTATTAGTTCTATCAGAAATAAGTACTTCAAAGTTATTTATGCCCAATTAGAGTTAGAAACTGTACTACGTGATTAGTTTTTAAATTAGTGTTCACCTGCATATATAACAAAATATATAAGTAGTTGCTTAAAGACTGGGTAGAAATTGTAAAATAAAGCTGGAGTGTTTGTTTTCTCTTTTGCATGTCTCTACGCAGGCAAGGATGGAAGCAAGGTGACGACGGTGGTGGCCACGCCTGGACAAGGCCCTGATCGGCCCCAGGAAGTGTCCTATACTGACACCAAGGTGATAGGAAATGGGAGTTTTGGTGTAGTTTACCAAGCAAAATTATGTGACACTGGCGAGATGGTAGCCATAAAGAAGGTTCTTCAAGACAAAAGGTTTAAGGTAAGAGAACTCTACTAAATATTCTCGGCTGTAGAGTTTTACCCCTTTTTACCAGATGTCTGTTTTGCAGTACTTAAAACTTGAAAATCACAAGTAAGAGTTTACAAATGCTTGTAAATTTTGTTTCACAACAAAAGTATGTAGAGTTTAAGAAATTCTATAATTTCAGGTACTTATTTGTTACATTCACATGACTCTTTACTCACTATGATTTATTTTTATACAGATTCTACAAACTATTCTTATAAATAGCTTGTATTTCTATCTGCTTCACGCTAATGGAGATAAACGTGTGCAGGAATAATTTCATTACACATTTTGTTGTAGGTACAAGGGGGATACAGGAGAGCAAAGCAATAACACATATGATCATAAGTGGGTTACTATACGCTGACCTTGAAATGTTGTACTCTTTTCATGATATCATGTGAAACAACCAAATGATGACTGCTTCAAAAAATGTTAAAGTATTGAAAAATACAAACAAATAACAATGGTTATCTCGGAAATGGCGATGATACAAAAAGGTTCATTTGAAATAAATTGTATGCTAAAAGGCGAGTCCACGCTGTTCAACATATCAACAGTTAACATTCAACAATTAACAAAATGTCACATTCAACATGTTAAATGCCTTCAACATGTTGTAACTGTGAATGTTTAACATTCTATCCACACCAGTTGACTTGTTGGGACAACAAAATCTCTTAACTAAAAGCAAAATGGACTCCAGTGATTAGGATTTGTAATAAAAAGAAAAGTGGAAAGTGATGAGGCTCTATCTTGTTAATTGGCACAGGAGTGAAAATATTTTGAATGAGTTTAATATTCAGAGCAGGTTTGACTCCAATTTCTTGAGAACAATCAAAAGTGACTTCAACTTTGTTTTGAGCAAAGTTTCTAACCTATAATTCACAAAAAGGACACACATTTGAGAGCAGCCATTCCAGCTGCCAGACTTGAGCCTTTTTGCAATTCTCTAGCAAGGTGAGGTTATTATTTTTTTTTCTGATATTGCCTCTTGAACAACAATAAATTGCACATAGTTTGGTATATTTGTCCATCCTTTTTATTTCATATATTACAATGTTCCATAATGATAGCCTCAACAAAGATTTTATTAATGAAAATGTCTTTTCTTTCATCCATTCCATAACTTCATATGAAGCAAGCCAAATCAAAGATATAAGCACAGAACGAGTCAACATGGAACTACTGAACACAATAGCATGAAGGAATCACAATAGCTGCCATGTTTACAGTCTGAAAACTTCTGAAGTTCACCCAATCACATACACAGAGTGTGAATTGACTTAACAAGTTTTCCATTAAAAGCGGAAAACATCCAACATGTTAAAAGTGTCGAGCACAACTGTTTCGGTTAACATGTTAAGTCAATTCTGCAATCGAAATTTGGCCAACATGCATACTGTTAACATGTTGCACTTGACAAGTTGTGTTAAATGTTAATCAGTGTGGACAGGGCTTTAAAGAGATCTACATTTTTTGTGTAGTAAGTATTTCTCTATCTCTTATGGTTTACCAATTATACAAAAGAATTCAGAATGAAGAGGACTTCACAGGCTATTCCTAGTCAAATGTTTTGTAGCATTAACCATTTCCAAAATATTCTTCTTTATTGGTTTCAATTTTCAAACACTTAATACTTTTTTTTCGTCTGTGATCTAGGGGTACCATGCTATCCTCTAGTTCTTCAAGTATAAAAATCCTTAGCATGGCTTCCTTCCCATGTCATAGATTCACGGCACATAAAAGAATCTCGAGCCTGATAAAGAGACCTTTGAACAAAATTTCCGGTTTTTCATGCCCAGTATAAAATGGGACCCTAAGAACCATAGTAGTTAGTGTTGATAATTAAAACTAAATTTATTTTCTTATACTTTTTTCAGTGATGTCACGCATAGTGCTCAAAGAGCATGGAATTTCAAAGGCATCTTGTGGTGGTCCACTTTTTAAAAATCTTTTTAACCTACTGTATCCTTATATAAAAGAACCATTTATCCAGCCCTCATTTATCTGGATTTCTGGTTTATCCAGATTGATTTTTGCTTGCTTTTTCACCATAAAATATGCGTGTCTTTTGATGCATATGAATGCATACAGTTATAATGCTGACACAGCAGGTAGCATAGAGATCACCATCGGTCACACGCTTCAAGCTACACAGAAGAGCAAAACTTAAGTTGTGAGATTATGTTTCATTCATATTCATGACAGCCCTGATAGCGATCTTAGACTTCTCATTTGGATGGCTTTTAGTTCTTTTCTCTTCTGCAGTGACCCAAATTTTTCTGTTGTACATCAAAGTTTGCATTCATTTAATACTTCATTTTTGGATTTTCGTTCATCCAAATTACCTTCAGTCTCATCTAGTGCAAATAAATGAGGTTCTTGTTTATCTCAATTAACAGGTAGATATAAGAATAGTTTGTAGAAAGTGAGTAGAGAAGGTCGTAGTAAATGCAACACATATTTTATTTGTTTATTTTTTTTATTTACAGATACAAATGTTATTAACACACATATTCCTTTACAAGCCTTAGAGCAATTGTTAACAAACTTCATACTTCAGAAAGATACTCTTGGTTATGGAGTAGAACAGTGTAAACTCTAAAAAAGTGTTGTTTGTATATGTATATATTTATTTCGATAATGCTATACAAAATTCTTGCAATTTTTAATACATTAGTTTGAGTTGCTATTTTTTCTTTCTTTGGTCCATCATGCATTTTAACACTGAGGTTATTTATGCATGGTGGGCCATAACAAATTCATATTGCATTATTTTTCTAAACGATTTTCTCTTACTCTCCCCATATATTCTCCCATTCTTTTTATATCCCTCTCCTTTTGTATTTTCATTATCCCTAACTTTTAACACTTCTTTGTTTACATTCTCCCATTCTTTAGGTAAAAACTGATCTCTCCTCAACTTAGTTTCTTCACATTCAGTTACATAATGCAAACCATTATCTGCTTCTCCACAAAGAGGACATCTATTCAAATTCGCTCCCTTTCTATCTCCCCTTAGCCTATATGCACTTAATCTGGACCAGGCCCACCCTTCTCTTACTAATCTATTACCTACATCCATATACTTCTCCCTTCCCCAGTCCACCTTTAATTGTCTATATAGTTCCAAACTTTTCTTTCCTTCCAGACTTTGAAATAATTTTTGTTTCTCTATATCTTCTACTCTGTTCCTCACTTCTTTCCAGAAACCTTTAACTAACCCCTCTCCCTCCTCCCATAAGTTGCCCATTCCTATTTCCTGTAAAATTCTCCTTATTCTTTGAGCCAGTTCATCCCATCACTGGATCTTTCTTGGATTATTAAACATTGTCTCAAGATATTATGCTCGTCCAATGATTTCAATCTATGCCAATATTTAAGTATCCTTTCTACTATCATGCCCTTGCTACCTACTCTTCCCAACTCCAACATTGCTACTCCATTTGGTGATGAAATGGATAAACCTAATCTACATTTACAGAACGATCTATGTACTTTATCAGTCATCTCACATCCTTTGTCACTTCCCCAAATCTCTGATCCATAGACCATTTTTGCTTCAACTAGTTCGTGTCACTAACTTATGCTGTGAAACATTATAATATCAAAGGATTGTAAACACTATGAAGCAAGCTCCAAGGCTCTACTGCTTATAAATGATAAAACATCCTGAGAAACAAATTTTGGTCCAGGAGCTTTTAGCTTTGTCATATTTATCCGTGTCTTCAAATCAGAACAGAAAAACTAAATCCTATGAAGGTAGTTAAGATCACTACCTTCTTTTGAACTAGGTTAGCAAATCTTTGCTGCACAGGTGGTAATAAAATGAAGTACTATTTTCATTACTGATGTGAAAATTGTTTTAAATTATTTCAGAATCGAGAGCTTCAAATTATGAGACGTCTGGAGCACTGTAATATAGTGAAACTCAAGTACTTCTTCTATTCAAGCGGGGACAAGGTATGTACCAATAGCCAATGCCAATATAAAGTAAAAACGGTGAGGTTTAAGGAATAAAAGAAAAGGTTTAAAACGAGATTGCTTATCGTTAACATTAAGCTGCATTTTGTGGCTGTAGGGTTGGTAAAAGTTGTTATGATTAATATTTTGGGAATAGGCCTAAAAACTGTAAATTTTTAGTATGTCCATTTAGAGTATCCTTAATTTCATATTTGTTTCAAAAATTGTAAATATATAACAAGTACAGTAGAGTTCTGCTTAACTGAACTAAAGGAGGCAGAGACTTTTTGGATAATACATTTTTTCAGTTAATTAATGGCAGTGATTTTAAGCAGCAAAATGAAGAAAATAATTGTATTGCAAATACATATAATAATTCTTCACTTATCTTTTTAATTCATAAATTAAATTGAACGAGATATTTCGTAATCCATTTGATTACAGGTCAATTTTTTCGCCATGATATGGCAGAAATGCAGAGGAGGAGAAGGTAGTCTATGTTGGGGGGGTAGAATGGCTGGCATTTATTCCCTTGCGTGGAACAACACTTGGAATGCGTGGTGATATCACCGTATCTCGTGTGTATGCACCTGCTGCTGTGTTGCTACTGATCCAACACTACTCCCAGAAGATAAATGAACTTGTCCAGCTATTGCGTATACAGATAAGCACATGTCATGACGAAAAAATCAACCTGTACATCCTCAGCTTAGTTTTTCTTTGTTGACTCATTTATTTACGTCAGTACTGTTATTGCTGCTAGGTGATGGATTGTTCGCTATGGTATTGCCATCTATCGGAAGTAAAACAAATTTGTTGACAGAATCAATCAACTGTATTTCAATATTCATTACATGATCTTTATTCTTTAAAATAAATACTTTCTCCTACACAATTAAATCTATGGGTTTATTTAAATGTTTTAATAATTTAATTTCTGGATTTATTTCATGATTAAATGACCAAAAACAATCTGCTAGAGCTGATTTATCACTTTGTGTGTATTTAATGTTCCTAAAATGTTTCTTTAACGTTTAGTCTTTCCTGGTCACAGTCTAAACCGTTTAATTGATAAATGCCAGACTTTTTATTTTTAGAGATTTTATTGTTTTTAGAGGAAACTGGCAAATTTTTTATGTTATATGTTAACAGTAATGTTTCTTCTCGCAACAGTAATATTTTCCAGAACTTTCTGCTCTCAAAGCTTACAAACTATATCACGCCAACATTATATCTGTTGGTGCTGATTCACTGCTTTGTTTTACAAAACAATCTAAAAACAAAATGTTTTGTGTTATTGATAGTGTTGTAGTTCAGTATTTCCCATTAAGATTTGAATATAATATTTGAATATTTCTTCCTCATCCGCTGTCACCCTGTCATGAATGGCTTTGACATTCTGATCAATGCTTATTAGAACACACTTTCTTTTCATTGAGATCTTGAACATAAACAAACCACTGATGAATACCACAGTAAAAAATCTGATGTGTCACACTCACATGACTTTCTCTACTCTTGTACAAACTATTTTTATAAACGCTTATTCTCCATATGCTTCATGTTAATCGAGATATGGAGATGTTAATCTTATTGCTAATTTTCTTATAGATGCAAGGGGAATATGGTAGGTTTTAAGCGATAGTCAAATATTTTAACGCTGGTTGCTATGTGGCGCATTCCATTCACTTTGCATGTCCAGGACATAAAAAAATCTGATGTGTTACACTCACATGACTTTCTCTACTCTTGTACAAACTATTTTTACAAACACTTATTCTCCATATGCTTCATGTGAATCGAGATATCGAAATGTCAATCTTATTGCTAATTTTCTTGTAGATGCAAGGGGAATATGGTAGGTTTTAAGCGATAGTCAAATTTTTAAGCGCTGGTTGCTATGTGTGCATTACATTCTCTTTGCATGTCCAAGACATAAAAAAAAATGAATAACGAATTTGAGAAAAAGTATAAGTATTGGAAAATTTAAGGGAATAACAAGCAATATCTCGCAAATGGTTCACTCAACAAAAGAAATGTATATGACATAAATTGTGTATTTTAACGTGATCTACATTTTTCGTGTAGTAAAATTTTGTCTATCCCTTATGGTTTACCAGTTATGAAAAAGTCGTTCACAATGAAGAATACTTTTGAGGACATTCCCAGAAAATTCGATACATACATTTTATTTGTCATGACAATATCTTAAACATATCATATTTTAATCAAAATCGTTAGAGCCGTTTTTGAGAAAATTAAAATTTTCGAAAAATGTTCCATGTAAAGGGTAGTCTGGGGTGGGGGAATTTTCTTGAAAACCTTCGTGTCGCATCTCTGGAAGATACTGAACCTAAATACCAAGTTTGGTGTTTATCCGACTGTTCGTTTCTGAGTTATGTTGTTCACAGACACACACACACACACACAGACACACACACGGACATGTTTCCAAAAATGCTTTTTTTGGATTCAGGGGGTCTCAAAACATGTATTTCCGGTGAAATCTCGGTATCGAATTTGTGGGTGGAATACAATACTTCCCCTACTTACTATACGTAGTAGAGGAAGTAAAAAGCAGTGGGTTTCCACATTGAATACAGGTGCAAGCAGTTAACACTTGTTATAAGTACAATATTTCTAGGAATGTGAGATAGGGGGTGAGGATTAACTACATACAATACCAAGTCTCTATATTGGAGTTTTAGGGTTAGGCCAAAAGAACATTGTCAACAGTTGCAGCAACATTGTCAGCAATTTTATTTTTATTTTCTTTCTGCCGTTTTGGTTAAGTGGGATTTTACTATACTCGTATAATTCTTATACATAAAATTTTAAGTCCATATGTGCATTAGCATATCCCAAAATTGTAAACTGTACATATGAAACCAATTCCAATTAAATTTGACATGTCTTCTGTTGATTTGGCTAGCTTATGACAAAAACAAGTTTTTTTGTAAGAAATTACATACATTTTCTTTTCTTTTTTTCATATTTTAGGCACATCTGTTTAAAATGAAAGGATATAGTAATTTTAAAATGTTGATGGCAGTTTGATACATTAAGCTCAGACTTCAAAGTAATGTTTCTCAATAATAGGAGAAGCAGTCAGAACCTTTTCAAAGTTTCTTTAAATTCTTGTATAAATTTCAGTACTACTGTAGGCCTCTGACGAGAAAACATTTGCGGGGTGTTCTGGTTTCCAGAAGAGTGAGGGGGGGCAGTACCATGTGGCAGCTCACGATGGTGTCATAAATAGATCTACTATCCACATTAAAAACATTGCGCAACGTTAGTATTCCAGCGTGTTCCACTTGGAGCAGTGTGTGTTTTCTAGTGATTTATAAAGTTATTTACAATGGCCAATAAGAAAGGAGGAACCCTACACAGTCAAGCCTGAGAAATAGTTGCTAACGTTAAAATCTGTGGGGAGAAAGCAAACAAAAGCAACTGGTCATTCAGCATTAGTAGCAGAAGAGCGATGTTTTCTAAGAGGCTTTAAGTCTTGTTGATACGTTGAAAGTAGAGCCATAATCTTTCTCAGATAGTGCTAGAAATGTTGATGTCAACACATTCCTTACAGACACATTCTCATGAGTGGAATATATGCAGTAGTTTGTGCATTGTTTTGTGTGTATGGATGGATAGCTGAACATTTAAATAGGAAAGGTTAAATCAGAATGAAAAATTGAATGCCATAGCCAGGATTTGAAGAATGGTCTTTGATTTACTGTGCTGCTGCTCTAACCATCCGATCTATCATGACAACACATTAGCACAACATTAAATTCTCCAAATGACTGACATTTTTTCCTGGTAAACCACAAAGTGTTCTCAAATTTCATTTTTGAGATTACATACTCCAATGGTGACTTAAAATTGTTTATGTACTTTGTACTAATCTTTATTAGGTCAATCAGTTTAATGTGCCAGCATGTAGCAATGATAGCTCTCAGCTGGTTAGAGCAGGTACAGAGTAAGCTGAAGACTTGTAGTTCAAATCCTGGCACTATAGCAGTGAATTTTTCAGTTCAATTCCACCTTTTCCAACTTTAGTCTACACAAGGCAGGGTAAAAGAACAATTAAGAGCATTTAACTATTTGCTTGCCCACTTAAAAACAAGCAAAGCAAAATATTTTATTTGTACTGTGTGGGTGAAAATCCTAATATATCTAAAACAGAAGTTTTCAATTGCATGTTAGAAATATCAATAAAACACAAGAATATTTACAAGTAATTTTAAATGGTGTTTTTCACCAAAAAATACTCAGTTTTATGTGTAATAGTGTTTTATCCCATCCCAATTGGAATTGGTTTGGGTCAGATTTAACAAAGTCTTGCTCTAAAATTGAAAATAAAGCTATCTACACTTATCCATACAGATTATAAAATAATATTGTGTAAATGTAAGAGATTATATCTGACTTAATGCTGATTTTGAAAAAAAAAAATGCACTAAGATGCTGGGTGCAAAAACTATGTACTGAAATTACGTTGGTATTACACATGCAGATTCACTCTAGTAAGTTTTCTTTGTGTGATAGAAATGGCTTGTCAATTAAAACGAGGTAAATTTTTTCGTCATGAAAAGGCAGAATCGCAGAGGAGGAGGAGAAGGTAGTTAGGGTGGGGAGAGAACGCCTGGCAGTATTTACCTTGTGTGGAACAAACTCTCACTCAGAACGCATGGTGATGTCATGTTATGTATGCGTCTGCTGCTACTGACCCAACACTCCTCCCAGAAGATAAAATGAGCTTGTCCAGCTACTGCACATACAGATAAGCATGTCACAATGAAAAAATCAGCCTATACCAGTATTGGTAACTGCATTTAATACCTGTGATCAAGGCACTCATCACTGTCACTTGAGTCCTTGATCGTTGCATCCTGTTTCTATGTTGCATTCTTCTTCTAAGCCAAATAACTTAAAGTAAGAAGAATTGTCACTGAATTCGTTGTGCATTGACATTATTCTACTATCTCTGAATGTTCATTTTGTTGTCATCTTTGTATATCATGGAAAACTCTTAAAAAAAAAAAAAAAAACTACTCCACACATGTGTACAACTCTATAAACTTGTGGCTGGGAATCCTCCTTAAATATATTTTAACTGGCTGCAAATGGCATCCTTGTATACTGCAGACATCTGACAATGATTGTGCAAGCATTAGGTAGATCTGGTCAAAATGCTCAGTTGGTAACTAGTTTACCTCAACTCGGAACCTTGCAGTTATGCCTGCAAATCGACCACAGAGATTTAAATACTTCTTCAAATTATCAAAAAGGTATCAGATTAGAAACCAATAAATAAGAGAATTCAGTAAAACATAATGTAGGTATTGAAAAGCAGAATTTCTGGGTAGTTTTGTGGTCTAAATGTTGTTTTTTTCTTTTGTTCACAGAAGGATGAAGTGTACTTGAATTTAGTACTGGAATACATCCCAGAGACTGTGTACAAAGTTGCTAGGCATTACAGTAAATCCAAGCAGACTATACCTATTAGTTTTATAAAGGTAACTAATTTTAATTCTTATTCTCATAAAATATTATATGTTTCTTGTACCTAATATAGTTTTAAGGTGTGTATATTTATAATTGTATTTTCACTTTAATTTCAAAGGGATTGTAAACAAAACAACAACAAAGGAGTACCTCATTGACTGATGCACGAGCTACAGTTTTTGTGTTAAGCACCTCATTTGCATACTTGCCAGCTTTTATGGTTTGTCTGTAAAATGTACAGTAGCAGATGCCTTTTTACGATTTTACAGTAAAGGAGGCATTTTTATGGCTTTATGGGCAAACTGAAAGTGTTACAGATTTTCACCATGAACATGACAAAGCATTAAATCTTATTGCATTATATACCATACTAATTGGTGTACAGTGCTATGTTAGACCACAGCTTATCTGTGTCTCTATCCTTCTTCATGGTCATGGTTCCCCTTCACTGGGCTACAACAGAATACATTGTTAGTGACCTATAGTAACAAGCAGTAAATGGGCGTGAACATTCAGTAATGGACAATGTTAATTGTAAAGTAAGTCCTTCACGTAAATTGTTCATCTTATTTACGTAGTATGGCCGTGGAATATAAATTTCCCATATTTTGTGGCAGTTCTTATTTTATAGTTCATGTTAGAAATGTAAAATATGGACTAGAAATTTGTGTATAATCTAGGAAGTGGTGTTCTTTGCATTAATATGTGTTTATTGTGGCACCAGGAAGAATATCAACATGCTTGACACAAAGAAGCAACACTACTAGGTCTTCAAGGATTTTTATAAAACATAATTCCCACGATTTTACATGTAATTTTTTTTTACATTTACTGCACTGAACATTTTACACATTCTAAATTATGTCATTGCAAAATTATGATGCTTTGGTGGGTGAGGGAAAGTTTTACAGGTCTCAATTTCAGAAAGTTGACAAGAATGGTTATTGATAATTTTTTGTGTGGTAGGGAGAGAATGGAATTTGCCCCCTACATTTTTTTAACGTGATACTAACTGAAATTTGTGTGCTTTGGATATGTTGTCCATAAATGTAATAGAAATCACTCCAAATATTGGTTTTTTAAATATAGATAGATGAAAATATTTTAAGTTTTGATCAATTTCTGTTTGTTAAAATATCATAATTAGTTTTGTTAAAATTGATACTTGGAGATATTCTCACAAATGAGCTAACTATACTGTAAAAAAAATTTAAAACATGTTGGACAATATTTATTATAAAGTGTGGGGACAAACTAACTGGCAGAAAAAATGAAACTTTGGGAATCAGCATTGACTTGAGCCACCCCCTTCTGAGCTTACACAAACATTTAAATACCCTCAGTTTTAAAACATAGAAGTAGGATTCGTCAGAGCTTTGGCCTTTTAATTGAACACATATCAAGACAAGTCCAAAATAAAAAATCTGATTGTTACACTCACATGACTTTCTCTACTATTGTACAAACTATTTTTACAAACTCTTATTCTCCATATCCTTCATGTTAATCCAGATGTTAATCTTATTGCTAATTTTCTTGTAGATGCAAGGGGAATATGGAGGCTTTAAGCGATAGACAAAATTTTAAGAGCTGGTTACTATGTGGAGTATTCCATTCTCTTTGCATGTCCAGGACATAAAAAAAATGAATAACTAATTCCTATTTGAGAAAAAGTATAAGTATTGGAAAATTTAAGGGAATAACAAGCAATATCTCGAAAATGTTTCACAAAAAAAAAAATCTGATGTGCTACACTCTCATGACTTTCTCTACTCTTGTACAAACTATTTTTACAAACGCTTATTCTCCAATCGAGATGTTAATCTTGTTGCTAATTTTCGTGTAGATGCAAGGGGAATATGGTAGGTTATAAGCGATAGTCAAATCTTTTAAGCGTTGGTTGCTATGTGGCGCATTCCAATCTCTTTGCATGTCCAGGACATAAAAAAAATGAATAACGAATTTGAGAAAAAGTATAAGTATTGGAAAATTTAAGGGAATAACAAGCAAAATCTCGAAAATGGTTCACTCAACAAAAAAAATGCATACAACATAAATTGTGTATATTAACGCGATCTACATTTTTTGTGTAGTAAAATTTTGTCTATCTCTTATGGTTTATCAGTTATGCAAAAGTCGTTCACAATGAAGAACACTTTTGGAGACATTCCCAGAAAATTCGAGATATACATTTCATTTGTCATGACAATATCTTAAACATATGATATTTTAATCAAAATCGTTAGAGCCATTTTTGAGAAAATTAAAATTTTCGAAAAATGTTCCATGTAAAGGGTAGTCAGGGGCGGGGGGATTTTCCTGAAAACCTTCGTGCCGCATCTCTGGAAGATACTGAACCTAAATACCAAGTTTGGTGTTTATCCGACTGTTCGTTTCTGAGTTATGGTGTTCACAGACAGGCAGACAGACATACACACGGACATGTTTCCAAAAATCCTTTTCTTGGATTCAGGGGGTCTCAAAACATGTATTTCCGGTGAAATCTCGGTATCAAATTTTTGGGTGGAATACAATACTTCCCCTACTTACTATACTTAGTAGAGAAAGTAAAAATGTATATGACATAAATTGTGTATTTTAATGTGATCTACATTTTTGTGTAGTAAAATTTTGTCTATCTCTTATGGTTTACCAGTTATGCAAAAGTCGTTCACAATGAAGAATACTTTTGGAGACATTCCCAGAAAATTCGAGATATAGAATTCATTTGACATAAATGTCTTAAACTTATGCTATTTTATTCAAAATCGTTAGAGCCAATTTTGAGAAAATTAAAATTTTCGAAAAATGTTCCATGTAAAGGGTAATCTGGGGTGGGGGGGATTTTCTTGAAAACCTTCATGTCGCATCTCTGGAAGATACTGAACCTAAATACCAAGTTTGGTGTTTATCCGACTGTTCGTTTCTGAGTTATGCTGTTCACAGACACACACGGACATGGACATGTTTCCAAAAAATGCTTTTTTTGGATTCAGGGGGCCTCAAAAACATATATTTCCAGTGAAATCTCGGTATCGAATTTTTGGGTGGAATACAATACTTCCCCTACTTACCATACATAGTAGAGAAAGTAAAAATGAGATTTTTTAACTACTGAATGTCTATTTAAAGGTGAGTCGAAATTGTAACACTAACATCACTTAAGTTTACTCACTTAACATGTTTCGGGAAACCGTTGTTCCCATCCTCAGAAGGTTATTAACTCGACTCGTACTGAATGTCTCCTTAAGTTGTAAGTTGAGTGTGGTAACACTACCAATTCACACTACAATTCTAGCATGACCAGCTTTAGAAGAAAATAAATTTAGCTTGTCTGTTGTTTGGCAGTAACAATTTAACTGTTTGTCAGCAGCGCTGAATTTTAATTCCTGCGAGGATCCATTGCTTTTATTATGCTGACTTTTGGTTTGTTTTCTAGATCAGTATTTGCTTAAAATGTTGGTCATAGAAAATGTAAGGTAAAACTGGTGGTTTGATAGTAGTGACAAAATCAAGAATTTTTTGAACCTGAAGTAACAGTGTCGTCCTCCATAGTCTAGGGGTACCATGCTAGCCTCTAGTTCCGGAGGTCATGCGTTCAAACCCGGTAGAGGGCAATGGATTTTTTTTCCAGCGTAAAAATCCTTAGCATGGCTTCTTTTGGAAGGGAAGTAAAGCTGGCAGTCACGTGTCATAGATTTACAGCACGTAAATGAACCTCAAGCCTGATAAAGAGGCCTCTGAGCAAAATTTCTGTTCTTTCACACCCAATATAGAACGGGATGCTAAGAACCATAGCAGTTAAAGAGCGTCCATAAATAACACTCAATTTTGTTCTGTGTTTAATCCAGGAACTTTAATAATCAACGATGGAATGTTAGTAGATGCATACAGCATGTTTGCACATAGTAGACTACTTTTGTTTTAGTATAGTGCGCTATTGGTTTAAGATTTAAGGCAAAGTATACAAATAAGAGTTATTTTCTCCAAAATGATTTAACATTTTTTTAGAGAGAGAGAATTGCAATTGCATTGTAAAATAATACTGACAGTAGCGAATTAAATGAAAATATTGATATGCATTATATACAGGATGCTTGGTTAAAGAAATTTAATTTTCTCATGAAAATCAAAAAGATGTAAACATTGACCCACATATACATATAACACACGCTGTACAAACCATAGTTTACACGAAATTGCACCACCAAGTTTTGATGGGGCGAAGGAAGACGACCCTAAATTATTTTTGAAAGAATTAGAAGAATACTTCCAAATAAAGAAAATATCAAATGAGCTCAAGATTATAATAAGGAAAAGCCTAAAAAAACAATCCTAGATTGGTTAAGATTAACATTGGCAGGACATAAACCTTGTTCATCGTTCAGGAATTTATTTCTTTAAACATACTGAAGACCAGCAAAACAGAATCAATCGAGAATAGAGCTAGTGATTGTAGCAAAACCTATAGATTTCATGGATGTCATAGAACTTTTAACTGCTTTTAAAACACTAAATGAACTGACAGTGGAAATAAACATGGAACACATACCCATACTAACCTGGGAACATAACTCTGTCATTCTCCGTGGCCTAGGGGTATCATGCTAACCTCCAGTTCCCAAGGTCGCAGATTCAAACCTGACAAGAAGGCAATGGACTTTTTGGGCATAAAAATCCTTAGCATGGCTTCCTTTGGAAGAGAAGGGAAGTAAAGCCAAGCCAGTGGTACCATGTACATTTACAGCACATAAAAGAACCTCAAGCCTGGTAAATAGGTCTTTCATGTGCAATATAGAATGGGACGCTAAGGACCATAATAGCTAAAGAGCATCCATAAATAAAACTCAATTTAATTTAGGAACATAACCCACAACTTATCTGGCACAAACACATCAAGACTCAATGTTATGTGCCTCCTTTCCCCCCAAATTTTTATTTTCAGAGGTGTATGTCAAACTATAATATGTGACGGTATAAAGTTTATTTAAGTTTGTTAGCTCCACGTTGTGGTAGCCAATTTGCAATGGTATTAGTGTTTGTTTGAAACATGCTACTGTTTATTTGCCGCATGTATAAAAGACAATTTGTCGCGGTCACTTCATGTTATCATTTACTGAGCGCCTATTATTGTATTTAATATTTTTTTTTTCACTGTCCTCCGGCTAGCTATGATCTCTCGGTCAAGCAAATCTCTTAATCAGGTGTGTAAACAGAAAGGAGTTTTTATCCAAAGATAACACTGATGAAAGAATTTTGTTTTACACTTTTATTGTCGTAACATATTATGCACTTTCACATTTTAATCTTGACACTCGCCAAACTGAAACTGTTATAATGACTTATTTACTGCTCATTATTAATTCGCGTACTTCAACTTTTTGTGTAATTAACTTTACAACACTTGAGATTTTTTTATAACTTTGCTATGCGTACACCGTAAATCGATAAACTATGCTATGTATTCACCATGACTTTTTCTGTTGAACTCGACGACGTGTAATGTACAAATGTTTCCGATGGACTGAACGAATTTGACTCTGACCTAGCCCTTTTTATATTCCTACACCCCGATATGCCTAAAGATTATAACTGAGCTGCTATTGGTTAATAAAATGCGCCAACATTAGCGTCTATTTTTATATCCAATGAAAATTACGAAAACATATGCTCTAGGGAAAAATGTTCCCGCAAATTCCTAAGAAAAACGCGCCGATATTACGTCATTTGCTCGTCTCTAATAATGATAAACAGCTCACCCCCTCGCTACATTATTGCACGCTATTATTGTCAGTTTCAGTAAGGCCGTATAAACCCACTTCTCAACAATGCTTACAATCATCAAACATCTCAAATCAATGTCACACAATAATGCATATTCACACTATAATCACTCTTGACATTTACATAATTTGTGATACAAATTACTGCATCAAATAGTAGATTCCAAAACATAAGGGATAAATACCTCATACTATACCCAGAAATGAACAAAATCACAGGAGTCATATTTCAAGGGTGTACATGAACAGGCCATCACACAGAGATTAACCATATTAGATTCTGTAGAGAATATTTAGTGAATCAGGGAATGCCATGTAACATAAATGTAAGATATAGGAATAACAGACACTGGAATGTGCAAGAAATAAAGCAAAAGAGAGCAGAGGATCGTAGTCAAATGGAGCAAGTGCAAACGCAGGAAAATTTAAGCAATAATAACACAGGCAATCTCAATGTCAGTCAAGTGGAAAACTAAGTCAGGGTCAATTTTGTGTCTTGGAAGTTGATCAGTGTGGCATGAGAGACAAAATTAATGCATATATAGACACTATAATTAAATATACTGAAAGTTATAGTAAAGAAATGACCGAGTCCATCATTAATAAAGACAAAAGTTCAGGAGAATGAATTAAATGCAATGATTGATACAGGGGCTAGTACTTCTGTATGTGACAAAAAGCTGTTTAGCAAATAATGAAAATCAAGCAGAATTTTTACCAGTATGTGGGGTATACTGCAGTACAGCTATCAGGAGAAAAAAAAGAACATATAAAATATAAGTAATTATACAAATAAAAATTGATAACTGGGAATTTGAGTAGTAACTTTGGTAATTCCTAAATTAGCTGCCCCATTGATAATTGGAGTGATATATCAAATTTTCGAAAATCTAATATAAATTACGAAACTCGTGAATTGACAATTTATGTAGAAGAAATAAAACATAACATTTACAGAAGAGGAATATGTAGAATTTGGTCAAAACGTACATGAAGAAATGGGAAAAGATGAAAAGTTTTTTGTTGCAAACATAAAATTATATGAAAATATGCTAGTAAACACAAATATTAATAGGTGTAAGGAAATGTATGAAAATGAAGAAATTGAATACTGTAACCATGTATTTTGCCAAGAATGCCATAGCAACTGGAAAATCAGTAATCTTCAAGATGACCTTTCATTAATAAATGATGAAACAAAAAAATAATTAATAAATCATAAAGTAAATGGAGCTTATATCTTAAATAATGAAGAAAGGAATAAACTAAAAGAAATTTTTATAAAGAACAAAAGAATATTTAATAAGAAACCTGGTACATGTAACAAATATACACATTCATTTGAAGTAATGAACATCACTCCACATAGAGGACGGAATATTAGAACTTTCTGCTTCTTCTTGTATAAATCCTGTGGTATGGGTTCATTAAAAATCTGATGTGTTACACTCACATGACTTTCTCTACTCTTGTACAAACTTATTTTTACAAATGCTTATTCTCCATTTGCTTCATGTTAATCGAGATGTTGATATTGCTAATTTTCTTGCAGATGCAAGGGGAATTGCTAGGCTTTCAGCGATAGTCAAATATTTTAAGAACTGGTTGCTATGTGGAGTATTCCATTCTCTTTGCATTACCAGGACAAAAAAAAATGAATAACAAATTTGAGAAAAAGTATAAGTATTGGAAAATTTAAGGGAATAACAAGCAATACCTCGAAAATGGTTCACCCAACAAAATAAATGTATATGACATAAATTGTGTATTTTGACGCCATGTACATTTTTTGTGTAGTAAAATTTTGTGTATCTCTTATGGTTTACCAGTTATGCAAAAGTCGTTCACAATGAAGAATACTTTTGGAGACATTCCCAGAAAATTCGAGATATACATTTCATTTGTCATGAAAATATCTTACACATATGATATTTTAATCAAAATCGTTTGAGCCATTTTTGAGAAAATTTAAAATTTTCGGAAAATGTTCCATGTAAAGGCTAATCTGGGGTGGGAGGATTTTCTTGAAAACCTACGTGTCGCATCTCTGGAAGATACTGAACCTAAATACCAAGTTTGGTGTCTATGTGACTGTTCATTTCTGAGTTATGCTGTTCACAGAGACACACACACACACACACGGACATGTTTCCAAAAATGCTTTGTTTTTTTTTTGATTCAGGGGGTCTCAAAACATGTATTTCCGGTGAAATCTCGGTATCAAATTTTTGGGTGGAATGCAATACTTCCCCTACTTACTAGTAGAGAAAGTAAAAAAAGGAGGGAAATTATGAATGGCCATTGATGCCATGAAGATAAATGCACATACATTACCAGATCATTTTCGACCAGAGGGAGTTGATCAGTTAATATCAAAATTGAAAGGAGGAAACCATTTTTCTAAATTAGACTTACAGCATCATTTTGGCAGATACTCTTACAAGAAAATGTAAGAAAATACGCCAGCTTTATACGTGGAGGGAAAGTTTTTCAATTTTTAAAGTGTGTGTTTGGTTTATCTACGAGTAGTGGTGGTTTATTGAGAGCTCTGTATAAAATATTTGGGTATACAATTGACGATTTCATTATACAATATGTAGATGATATTTTTATATACAGGGAAGATCCTGAATGCCATCTGGAACATATAAATTATATATTATTTAAATTTGATCAAAGTAATATGACAACCTAAAATCAGAATTCCTTGTAGAGGAAGCTGAATTCTTAGTTCATATAATTTCACTGGAAGGAATAAAACTGAATCCAGAGAGAATTAATGTGGAAAACATTCCTCCTCCTGAAAATTTAAAATAGTTGAGAGGATTTTTAGGAATTTTGGAATACCAGTTGAAATTTATAATTAACTATTCTAAGAAATTGTTGCCATTAAGAGAATTGTTAAGAAAAGATACAAAATGGAAGTGGAAAGCAAAGCATCAAGAAGTTTTTGAGAAAAGTAAAAATTTATTCTAAAATTCAATCCTGGAACGTCCTTATCCTAACTTATCTTTTTTAATTTATACAGATGCTAGTATACATTCTTTTGGAGCAGTACTTGCCCAAAAGATGAACAAGCAATTGCAACAGCATCCAAATTTTTAAATAAAATTGATACAGTATGTATAGAATTTTAAAATTATCATATATATTGACCATGTTAGCTTATTTATATAAAAATGTAAATTGACAAATTCAAAAATTTTGAGATACATTCATGAAATAACCTCCCATGATATAGAAATTAGACATATCCCAGGCAAAGAAAATATTTTTAACAATTTGCTATCAAGATTAAAATTAGAAAAACATATCCCAGAAATGATAAGCAATCCACATAATGAAATAAAAATAATGAATTTTAATACAGCAGAGAATAATGCTATATTGAAAGATTTTAAGAATATAATTCATTACAACAATGGGATCCCAAATTTAAACAAATGTTTAACAAAGTTCCTGAAATAAAACATAGGATTGATGGCAAAAATAAGAAGTTTAATGGAATTTTATTCAAATTACACGCAACAAATATGGAAAATGGTAATACCAAAATCAATACAAGATGAAATTATTCTGGCTTTTCAACATTCCCTTGCCCATTTAGGAAGCAGAAAAACATTGTTAGCTATTGGAGAAATGCTTTACATTAAACATTTAGGGAAGAAGGTAAGGAAGTTAATGTCTACATGCGAATTCTGTCAAAAAGCAAATCCAATTAATATAAAATTTAATGTTATTCCTTATAATATAATAAGAGAGAAGAAAAAGGCTTTAGTAACTATTGATGAACATGGTAAACTCCCAATAGGCAAAAACAGGTGTAGATATGTATTTATAATGCTTGAGACTTCTACGAAATTCACAAAAATATATCCCATTAAGAATATAAAAAGCACAACTTGTTTGAATTAAAGATTACATATCCAAGTATGGTAAAATGCAAGCAATACTATCAGATATTGCGACCATGCATAAAAGCAAACTATTCCGAGATACATTGAACGAAATTGGAGTTGAATTATATTATTCATCTGCATATTATCCATAGGGATATCGAACAGAAAGAAGAATGAGATATATTTCACTTTATTTAAGAATCCTATGCCACAGAGATCATACTTCTTGGGTTGACCAATGCACATACATTAAGGAAATTATAAATAATACTATTAATATCACTACTAAATTTTCTCCAGTAGAATTAATGCTAAATGTTCAATCTTAAAAATTAAACTATTGATTTTCCTATGAGCATGGCAACACAAAGAGAATTAACAGAAAAAAAAAAATGCCAGCTTACATTTAAGAGATTGCAAGGAAAAGCTAATAAAAGAAGAGAAAAAGTTACAAAATTAAAAAAATAAATGGTTGCCTAAGTTGGGAGATAAAGTCCTATGTAAGCATAACATTTCTAAAGCCTCAGATAAAAGGTATTCTAAAATAGAATTATTGTATACAGGACCATTGTTAATTACAAAACAGTTTGGAGATCACACTTTTGAATTGCAAAGTTTAAGTGGAAAACCCATAGGAAGATACCATAAAAATAAATTAAAACCTTTCAAGGAGCTATAAATTAAAGCTAGAACATATAATGTTATGAAGCCGAACGCCATAGCAACGAAACATAAATATTTGAAAATGTCATATGCAATCCTTGGTGACCATGCACATAGAATATAAAAAAGTAACTTAAATAACATCAGATGGAAAATATACGTAAGGTAAGCTTATTAATTTGAAATATAATGTTAATAACATATAATATATACAAAATATTATCCCAAGTAACCATATAAATATAATAGCATGTATATTAAAAAAATTATTTTATTCCATAAAAATGTAATGAATGAACATTAAGCGAGAATAAATAAAATATGAATTCATTTTTCTGTGATGGGAAAGAAAAGTAAGCCATGATGAATTATATGAAAATGAATGTATGAATGTTTCATTGTGAATAAAATTTGTGATGGCATGATTATAAATAAATAAATAATAAAAAGGAAATGCTGCAATGATATAAAAATAAATAATGAGAAAAATGAAATATGTTATTTTCTCACGAAAGAATTATAACCTTGAGATTGTTTTTTTTTTTATTATTATTTATTTTTTTCACATTTTATTTATGGACCCTCTTTAACTGCTGTGGTCCTTAAGCATCCCATTCTATATTGTGCATGAAAGACCGGTAATTTTGCTCAGAGGCCTCTATCAGGCTTGAGGTTCTTTTATGTGCCATAAATCTACGACACGAGACCACCGGCTCTACTTCCCTTGCGAAGGAAGCCATGCTAAGGATTTTTACATCTGAAAAAATCCATCGCCCTCCGTCAGGTTTGAACCCACGACCTTGGGAACTAGCTTGGTCACTGAGCAATTGTAGTAGTTTCATTAAAGTGCTCATTGGTGCGATACACAAACATCCTGCCAATTTTCAGCTTTATAAGAATGAAAAATCCCAGGTAGTAATGCCGACGCTGTGGAGGATTATTGCAGCAATACAATTTTTATAATCTCCTCAACCCATAACTTTAGCATGTTCACTTAGCTACAGTTGAAGTTAACAAAGTACAAGGTGAAGTTCAGCAGCAGGCACGTTATCTGATCACCCAAACACCTGCGACAGTACTGAGGCAGTATTTTAATACCTGAATAATTTCAATTGTATTTTTATAATAAGTAAATTCAATAACAGGCCACCTTGAAACAGTATGTATGTAATAATTATTTAAATTGTATGTAACAGTCATTGCAAATGCTTATATTATTGTAAACATGTTTAATAATGTTATGTGAATGCATTATATAATTTAATAATATAAGAGCTTGATAATAATAAGTTTTAAGTTGCTAACAATGAGGTAATAATAAGGTTACCTTGTAGCAATAATGAGTTTGAGAGTTTGAAAGTTACTAGTCATGATTAGAGCAACGATAATGTAATTTCAGTAACAGTTTAAAATTAGCCAATCAACAGCAAAGAAAAGCTTTAAGTAAAATGCAGATAATTGACTAATTTTGAAGATTTAGAAGCTAGTAACAGTGATGTGTCATATTTAAAATAGAGAGTTGAGGGTTGTTACACTACATATAGTGTATATCATCATCATAGTGATGTAGTGTAACAACCCTCAACTCTCTATTTTAAAAATGCAGATATTCTATTGGACTAGAATTAGCCAATCAGAGATTTGAAATACCGAAGCTTACAGGTTTAATGGTTGAAACATGTTCAGTTGCTGGCAAACCTTGGTAGTGACCAGATGGAAGATGTGTTCTCTACAGAAATATTACATGTGAATCGTAAAATATGTATACGCACTAAGTAAAAGTATTAAAAAATCTCACAGCTCTTAAAAAGTGTAGTGCTTTATTAAATTGTGCAAAGGATAAATAAAAGAAGTGAGTTTTAAAAACTTAAAAATCTGTATAAGTCTACATTCTTGTTGCACCACGCCCTGCCTAAGATATACATGAGTATACAAACATTACTGATGCAGCCGAGGCAAATTCAAACATAAATAATATATAGAAGCAGTTTTAATAACAAAGTTAAATATTATAGTGTAAAACTTGGAGTGTAACAACAAAATTACAATTTAAAATCAGCTTCTCATACGTAGCAGCATATTACTTAACAACAGTAAGTATTACGTAATCAACAAATTCAAACCGACGCTCAAAATGTGTTGCAAACTTCCTAAACAAAGTAAACTCCAAGAACAATACTTCTTCAAGTTAGGCTTCCAATGCATGAAGCTTAATAAATTACGTAAACAACACATCTACTTCAGTACCTATCAAAAGTTTATAACAGAACTTATACAAGGCTATATATAAATAATTTTATAAACCTATGTGCTCTCTAGTAGCTTCAATTTATACTTATTTTTAACCTTAGTCTTGGTAAATAGCAGCTATAATCTTCAATCTAAGAATGCTGATGGGCATTCTGTATAAGGTGAATGTCCCAATTTTGCCATGACATTCACAAATTTAGGTCTCCGCTCACAGATTTTTATTTTTAAGCAAGGGGCTGTAATTTATGCTGAAGTTTGTTTAGTATCATGTTTGAGATACCTGTACCAGTATTTCAAAATACTTTCAACCACTATTCCTTTTCTTACTCACCCTACCTGATTCTGCCAATGTTACTCCTTTTGGATTTCAGAGATGATTAATGGTTTTCAAATCATAATTGTTTGTTTGCAGTTATATATGTACCAGTTATTCCGGAGTTTGGCTTACATCCATTCTTTGGGAATCTGTCATCGGGATATAAAGCCTCAGAACTTATTGTTGGACCCTGAGACGGGTGTGCTCAAGTTATGTGACTTTGGCAGCGCTAAGCATCTTGTCAAAGGGGAGCCTAATGTCTCCTACATCTGCTCACGCTATTATCGGGCACCAGAACTTATATTTGGGGCCATTGATTACACTACAAAAATAGGTTAGTAAATGTACACAACTTATGGTTTTTTATTTATTTATTTATTTATTTATTTGTTTGTTTATTTATTTGACTCTAAGTTTGTCATTTAACCTTGTAGGTGTTATTGGATGATGAATTAATGAAATGGATGAAATGATGGGAAAACGAAACTAGGGCGCTTAGAGTTACCCAACATTCACCTTCTCAGGATAAGGGAAAACCCCAGAAAAACCTTAAACAGGTAACTCAGCCTAACTGAGATTCAAACTCGGGACCTTTTGAATGTGAGACAGACACTCAAACCCCACACTACAGAGGTGGGCATGAGTTTATTAATTTTAATAGCATTGGCTATTTGTTTGGTATTTAATAATAATAGGAAAATATTTTTCAGTATCCTCAATTTAATGTGGGCAAAATTTAAAATACTGGGACCAAACGTTTGTCCTTAATTTGGAAAGAATGAGTAAGAATAATTTAAGGGTTTAAATCAGAAATCAAACCAAGGTTTCTTGGCTTGGTGCAAAAGATTCGAAGCAACTGAGCTATCAAGTTTATCTCTAATAGCTTTTCTCTTGCACTGCTGCATCGTTTGGAAAATTCAACTTCAAGTGTTGTTAAGAAATCCATAAATCTACAGTTTTCTGATTGCTTAGACTTTTTTACTGTATACTTGGAACACAAAACATATAGTGCATACAAAATGTTAATGAGCTGTGTCAAACCATTGTAAAGACATTACATTTTTTATTCACAGTTAACCACACTCTGATATGGCAATATGAAAGGCTCTTTGTAACTTACGGTTTATTGTATCACTCCCAAATTTTTTAATTTGAACTTCATATGCAAACAAAAACTTGTGCAGGCATTTAATTAAAAAAGATTTTTTGTGAACATCTTATTGAATTTTTCAAGTTTTTCAGTGTGAGTTATGGAAAATAACAATTTCAGCTGAAGTATTTAATATTTTTTAACTAATACACAACAATTTTTAAATCCGTAATTTCTGAAGCTCTCCTGAAAAGTTCAAGCTAATAATTTATAAACTGTGGTCCAAGGAGCATTTTGAATAGTGAAAAATTGAGTTTAAAAAGTTCAAATCAATGTTTTACTTAAATGGTAATGGACCGATTAAATGGCCATTTGTGTCTTTAAAATTGTTGATATTAAAAAACCAATTGTATAGCATGAAGTAAAGGTTGTAAGTATAAAAAAATATCAATTTTCCCCCCCCCCCAAATTTCACCATTGCATTGCCTCAAATATAAACAATGTTTAAAACTTTTCACTGAAATAAGTATATATTCTTTTGTCTCTAATACTTGCTTCTGTTGTAGATGTATGGAGTGCAGGGTGTGTGTTGGCGGAGTTGTTGCTAGGCCAGCCAATTTTTCCGGGGGACTCTGGGGTAGATCAACTCGTTGAAATCATCAAGGTTCTGGGCACACCTACCCGTGAACAGATACGAGAGATGAATCCCAACTATACTGAATTCAAGTTTCCTCAGATCAAATCCCACCCTTGGCAGAAGGTGAGTAGTGCGTTTAGCACCAGAGGATGCATGTGAAGTTTCTGTACAGTCTGACACAAGTAACGTTCTAGCTTGTGTGTTGTTTTATAACTAGTACAGGAGCAACAATGTGTTGCATGATAAATAACTAGATTCACTTGCTTGCTTTGGTACCATCAAGTAAAAGTATTGCAATGACATTTTAACATTTGTTTCATGTAAGGCATGAGTTTCTAGGTTTAGAATTGAACCTTTCCTTACTTCAAATAAAGACTAAGAAATGGCTATTTCCTGGACTTAACAGGCTGACTATTATCACAGACCACCTATGACATGTTGGGAGTTTGTAACTCAGATTTTAATCACAAATAATTTTTGAGGAAGAACACAATGAATCAAATTAACTATAAAGTAGTCTTAACTCAGTGGATTGAGGTTTTTACCTCAAACATCTTTTAGAAGCATCTTACTTCCATCGTCAGCCACACTCATAGTTGACAATAGAAGCAAGATGCTTCTGAAACATAAATAGCCAAGTAGTGAAGTTTTTGAGCAAGTGATCTACACCACTTTAATATTCAGAAGATTTTTCTTTCCTTGAATAATGCCAGCTCACTGTATGCATCACCACAAGTGTTGGACAGTGATACAAGAGTTAAATGAAAAGTAATGCCTCCACCTTCATAACTCTTCAGCAAATGGCAGCATTGGTATTTGTCAGGTACTGGATTGTTCAGTAGACTCTCCTTTACAGCTCCAGTTGGCAGAAGCCTTAGCAATGAACAGTTGTTTCAGCGTAAAGCATGGAACTCTGCACAGACTGTCGGTCACTGCAAGTTAAGCAGCATGCTGTCATCGAATTCTTGATAGAGGGTGTCTCCCCAAAGGAAATTCATCAGAGAATGTAAGCCATTTATGATGATTGTGTTGATTTGAGCACTGTGCATCGTTGGGCCAGTAGGTTTAAAGATGGTGTGCTGGGAACTTCTGACTTGCTTGACAAAGAAAGAATTGAATGTCTTGTGACCTCAACCACTGAATTTTACAGATAAAGACTTGACAGACTGATTCAGGATGAACGTTATATCACTCGGGGAGAAAAATTGCAAGCATAATCGACATTTCACAAGAATGTGTAGGTCACATTATTACTTTGTTGGTTATCGAAAGATCTGTGCATGATGGGTACTCTGGATGCTGACGCGAAATGAAAGCATAGAGACTTGAAATTTGCCAGGAACTTCCCTTGCATTATGAGAATGAAGGTGGTGCCTTTTTGCATGCAGTTCTGACAGGAGATGAAACTTGGGTACATACTATGACCCGGAGACAAAAAACCAGTCCATAGAATGTTGACACAAAGACTTGCCCCAGAAAAAGAAATTCAAGACAGCCCTCTGCTGGAAAAATCATGGCAACAATGTTTTGTGGCGTAGATAGTATTATCCATTTTAAATTAATATTATGTATATAATTAATTATACTTTCTACAGACCTTAGCCTGGTCTTGGCATATTTTTTTTTTTTTTTAAATATAGGGTCAACTGAAAAAAAAAAAAAGTATTATCCATGTTGATTTCCTTGAACGGGAACAATAATCAATTTAGTGTGTTTTATCACAATGCTGCAAACTTTGAAATGATGACTGACAAGCCTTTGAAAGGAAAAGGCAAATGTTTTCCTGTAGCATGACAATACCAAATCACACACTTTACATACCACGACAGCAGAACTTCAAAGAAGCCCACCATTGCATGGCATCCTCCATACAGTCCAGATTTGGCACCATCTGGCTTCCATCTTTTCGCAATAATGAAAAATCTGGGTGACTTCACTATGCATCTGGTGGAGAAGTTGAGAGAACTGTGAGAAGCTGATTGCGGAAACAGTATGTTGACTACTTCGGTGACATTTTCAGAAAACTTATTTATCATTGGCAGATATGTATCCAGTTGTCTGGTGATAATTTGGAGATGTGAGTATATGTAATTAAAGAGCACATTTCAAGGATTATTTCTGTGTTTGATTTATTAAAATATTCCCATCGAAACCCAAGTTACGAAGGTGGAGGCATTACTTTTCATTCAAATCTTGTACATGAAATTAAAAACTTGGGAAGTAAACCTTCCATCCCTAAGTTAAGGGTACATCTATGGTATTTGTGAGTTATAAGGACCGAGGAAAATATGGAAGAAACCTCAGTCAGGGAGGACGATCCCGGCAGGATTAGACCCATGGACTTCCCATTCAGGAGTCCATGCCTAAATGACCTCTGCCACAGTGTTGGCTTGCAATTTTATTATGACTATTATTACTGTACCGCTGTTATGTCTCTGGCCCCAACATTTCTTGAGAGTAATTCAAAGAGATAGGTATGCATTAGTAAGAATATGACTATTAATTTCCTCAGTAAATGAGGATATTCTGATTCGCTTCAACCTATAAATCAGCACTCTGATTGATTTCTTCAACATTTTTAGTAAAGCTCCCATGGACTGGCTCACCTTGGGAGTTTTTACACGAGCTACCCTACCTAGAGTATGAGGCCACTGTCCTAAAGGGATGTCTTATCTTATAGTTTACTGTTGTTGGTTAGAGAGGAAAAAAGAAAATCTCAAAGTACAGAGCTGGAAATGACTCGCACACCAAAGCATGAAAAATGTCGGGTAGCACCAATCATAGGCTCCCTCCCCTTGTGTGCCCACTGCCTTTTCCAATTGCTGTAGTCCAGGAAAAGTTGCTTTCTTTTGTGCATGTGCAATTTACTTTATATTTATTGTTATAGTTGTTAAAGCAATATGGCTAGTGGTTCATCAGAATCAAAGAAACAAATTGGTCTACCGGAGCCAAAACCATGAATTTATATTCACGCTACCTGAGTACTTTTGAGAAGGGGCAAGACAACAGGAGACCTCTTCTTCTTTGACAAAAGTGGTGAATAGAGTTTCTGATGTACTGAAGGTGGACGAAACAACCATGAAAAGTGTGACAATGGTATGTTTACACATGTGTTCACAGTTGTGGCGTCGTCCTCCGTGGACTGGTGGTACCGTGCTAGCCTCTAGTTCCCAAGGTCGCGGGTTCAAACCCGGCGGAGGGCGATGGATTTTTTCGGGCGTAAAAATCGTTAGCACGGCTTCCTTCGGAAGGGAAGTAAAGCCGGTGGTCCCGTGTCGTAGACTTACGGCACGTAAAAGAACCTTAAGCCTGATAAAGAGGCCTCTGAGCAAAATTACAGGTGTTTCACGCCCAATATAGAATGGGATGCTAAGAACCATAGTAGTTAAAGAGCGTCCATAAAAAAAAAAAAAAAAAAAAAAACCAGTTGTGGCAAAACTGCCTCTCTTGGTCGTGCAAAATGTCAGATCTGGAGATAAGTGTCTGCGCTGCAATGAATCTATCGGAAAGTAAAGGCAGTTGTAGCTTTACTTTTAAATCGGAAGACATAGTGAAAAGGTTAAATATAATCACATATTCACAACATATTCACAATAGTTAACAAGAAACATGTACAAGATGCCCTCAAATTATTGAATTTGCAAGACAGTAATATTAAATTTACCATGGAAACTGAATTGGATAGCCAGCTCCCCTACCTGGACCTAAAAATCATGAAGAAGAACAATAGATTAACTTTTGGAATATACGGATAACTACATAAAAAACTATAGTTACAACCCCCCATCACACAAAGTTGCAGTTTTTAACAGTTTGACCCATACATTAATGAACATCCCCCTCAATGAAAAGGAATATAACTTAGAATACCAAGAAATCTTAAAAACAGCTAGAAAAAATGTCTACAAAACAGATGTTGGATAGGTTAATCAAAAAATTCAAGCAACAAAAAATGATAAAAGAAAATACAACCCTCAAACCACACAAACAAAATCTAACATACAAAAAAGTCACATTTCACCCATGGACACATAACAAATTCAAGAAAATGTTCAATGATAGCAATGTGGCACTCATCCCCGAAAATAAATTCAGCATAAAATTCCTCATAAATGCAAACCAAAAAGAAAAAATGCCAGCTCATAAAAAATCCGGGATTTATAGAATAGATTGCAAGGATTGTGAACAAATCTATATTGGTCAAACTAAGTGTAACATAGAAACGAGGCTTAAGGAACATTTTCGAAACATCAAATCCAGGGAAGAAGAAAAATCAGCAGTTGCAGCACATTTTTGGATACAGGGACATGAAATTGAGGAGACAGTATCACTTATCAAGCAGGCACAAAAACCTACAGAATTAAACATTTGGGAGAAAATATTTCTTTGGAAATTTTGTCCAAGGTTAATGAATTTCAACATCCCTATGGACAAAAATGTTATTACTAAACTTTTTTAATTTATGGACGCTCTTTAACTACTATGGTTCTTAGCGTTCCATTCCATATTGGGCGTTGAAGACCGGTAATTTTGCTCAGAGGCCTCACTAAACTTGTAGAACCACCCCTAGAGGGACAAAGAGACATCTGTAACCATCAGAAGAAAGCCAACCAGTTGCAATCAGCTGACGATGAGGAAGTGATTCCTCGAAACTAGTTCTGAGGTATTGAACCTATTTTAGTGAAATTGTATATTTGCAACTACTTCTATATATTACAGTTGTATCTACATTGAGAAATGTACTATCTCTGGACACATAACTCCATTCTTGTAACTCTTTTGTAGTAACAAAGTGAAACACACTAAAGACTGTCCACTACAGAGAGCGAGCATCTATTTCAATATCTGATCATGAATGTTCAACATTTCGGAATAAGAGACAATACTTTAGCAGTATACTGCTGATGTCATAAAATGGGAATGTTGCTTCAGTTAAACAAATTTCTGTGACAATGATCATTAATTCTGTACTCGCAAGCAGTTTCCCAATCTGTGTACCACTGAACCTTAAGGGGTGTGTATGGACTCCATGGTCACTCCAAGAAAATGGAATAAATAAAATTAAATTAAAGGGTAAGAAGCAAAAAATGAATGTAAGGAATTTGTAAATCACATTAGGAAATTTGCCAAGTTAAATTTCCTGCCTCTAACAGAGAATGTGTAGCAGTTCAGCTATGTTTCAGTTGCGGAGTCATGATAGCGAGCTGAAAATATGCTCTATGCAGCTGACTAGAACATTGATTTACATGACTAATGAACGTAGGGAGTGAGTGAGGGGTGGAAGGAGTAGGCTGAACAGCAGTTGCTGTTGAAGTGAAGGGAGTATCATTTTCATTAAAATCTGCCCATGCCTTCCCTACATCTACTTTCAGGTGTGTCAGTATGCTCCTAATTATCTTAGTGTGGGTCAGTCAGATGTGGGAGCAAGGAGCAGGGGTGATTTATAAACATTTTGAAGAATAATGAAGGAATATTTCAGTTGAAATGGATATAATGATTAAAGTGAACTAAGTTTATTGTATGGGCCTTATTGTTGTTCTGACCAGTCACATAACATCTGTTGTACAACGATTTTATTTGTTGAGCTTGGATGCTGGAGTAGCTCAGTGGTTTCATTTGCAGCACTTGTGCTGATGGTCCAAGTTTGAATCCCAGCCTTCACCTCTAACTCGTGAAATATTCCCAAGGCCCAACGTGGTTCAGAGTTTATGGTAAAAGCTGTAGGTCCACTCATTCAATTGCACTTATCACTATCACCCTTCATTGCAGGTAACAAACTCCACCCTCTGGGTGCTTTGTTTAATAAAGGGATCCATACATCCCTAGGTAGAACAAGGTTACCGAGATCGTCGACTGTATGGGGAGCATTGTAAACCAACCACCATTTTTTGGGCTCTGGATGAATTTTCATGTATGGTCAATATCATGTGTTTGTGATAATTGAGAATAAATTGAGATATTATAGAAAATGTCTAAGCTTAAATAAAAAATAAAATTTCTGATGTGTAGCATTCACATTGCTATCTCTACTTACTCTTCTACAAACTATTCTTAAAACAGCTTATTCTGTTTCATTACACATTTCGTTGTAGGACACAGTAGACTAAAGCAATGGTCAGATTTTGCTGATCACTATGTCATGGCTTTGAAATTGGATGCTCTTTGCATGGCCCTGAGAAAAAACAAATGGCAACTTACCGGTTGAAAAAAGTATAAGTATTTGAAAATTCAACCCAATAACAAAAAATATCTCTGAAATAGTCAAAAGCCACAATAATTTTTATATGAAATAAACCGTGCTTTTAACAAGATCTACATTTATTTTTTGTAGTAAGATTTTGACGTTTACCAATTACACAAAAGTTATTCAGATTGAAGTGGACTTCATGGGTTATCCTCACAAAATTCAAGATGTATATTTTATTTTTTGAGAAAATAATAATAAAAATGTTTCCAAGTAAAGGGTAGTTTGGGTTGAGGGTGATTTGTCTTGAAAATCTTTGTGATGCATCCTTGAAAAATGCTGAACACCAATATCAAGTTTAGTGTTAATCAACTTTTTGTGTTTTTACTTAATGCCGTTCTCAGAAACACGCACAGTCCTTTTTAGAAAAATGTTTTACCTGATTTAGTGAGCTTCAAAGGTATATTTCCAGTGAAATCTCTGTATCAAATTTTTGGGTGGAATCAGTACTTCCTCTATGCTTATTATAGGTAAGTAGTAGAGAGTGATTATTTCATTGCTTGGACATGGTGCAAATATATAATCTCTGTTTTACATTTCCCCTCATCCTCCTTCGTGGTAAGGCTAAAAGGTGCTCCTCCTTAGGAATGGATTTCAAGAAGGGCTTTGCTAGTCCAAATGGTTGGAAATGCCTGCTCTTGAGGATAAACTACCTTGCTGCTTTTAGTGCACCCTTAGAATTTGATTACCCTCACTGCCATTTGACTTTCTGTTTCTTAATAATTAAAGTAATTTGGTCTGCCACACCATTTCTTCAGGAATCTTCAATATTTTAAAGTTATCCACATATATGAGTATCTATAATGTACAAAGCTAGTCTACTGCACAGAATGTTCTTAGGAATGCAGTTTATTTGCTGCAAAACATCAGGCATTGCACAGTAGCTAGACATTCTTTGCTCAAGGTTACAAGTTCAGTCCTGGACCAGGTCCGAAGAATAGTGTAAGGTGATTAGTTGGCAAAATTTCTAATTTGTTAAAATGGTGCACCTACCTCCATATTAGAGTAACTCTTATCAGTTTTGAGTGTACTTATGAAAACTTTGCATATTTCAAAATGAAAGCTCTTACATTATAGGTTATTAAAATTACTGCATTTAGTTTTACAAGACCAGACACACACACACACAAGCGCGCACGCGCGCGCGAACCAACTGCGTGATGTTTATCCCGTCCACGTCCTCGGCACTCGTTGCCATCTGCTGCTATCATAGAAAGGAGTGGATGAAACCATACAACATTTTTAAAACCACTTTTAAAGGCTTTCCTTACAACTTTATGAAAGGAGATGCTGAAACTGGCTACCATTGTTGTCCATACATTTTTGGCACCTCTTTAGGAAACTATCCATCACTCACCGTAGTTCACATTGAGAAATGCTGGCAATTTCATGGCAGATATTTTGTTTTAATTCTTCGAGTGTGTGGGTTTGTCTTGTACACTTTGTTTTAAGTTACCTCAGAGATAGAAATCGCAGGCGCATAGGTCGGGAGACCGAGGGGGCCACAAATCTCTATTAATAATTCTGTCCTCAAACACACTTTCAATTGTTCTCATCGAAATATTGGCAGTATGAGCTGTTGCAGAATCACGCTCCCTGTCTGTAAATTCACTAAAAATAGGGGGCAAAATTGTACTCACGTATGCATGGGCTTCAGCTATTGACTCGAAAAAAATTGGCCCTATAACTATATATATTTAGAAAAGCATTACGTATTGGCTTTTAACATGTTAACTACAGCATCAGAAAACATTGTGGACAATAGATTCCAGCTCATTGTAATATACAGGGAAATGAAAGAGCTGATATATTGGCAAAACACCATTGTAAAATAGAACAATTCTCTTATGAATTAATTAAAATACTTATAAAGAAGAGAATTACTGACAACTGCAATTTTAAGCTAATAGAAACAATCAGAAACGGAAAATTAAAAAATACTTTTAAAACCCCTTCATGATTCCTGTATTACCACGAAAAACCCTGATTGTTGTCTTTAGGTTACCACTGGGCATAACTGGATCGACATCTTCATAGAATTGGCATTATTAACATCTCCAAACTGCATATTAAGACCTCAAAATATAGAAGTAGATATGAAGCAATCTATCAAATTGTGAAGCTGTTCAAAATTATCAGGATATGACATCTAAATAATGGGAAACAAAACAAGACAGAAAATAACCTTGTTGATTGTTAATTCTGGAGCATGCGCACACACTAACGCATATGTCGAAAGAAAAAATTATATTACAGACTACAGTTTATTTTTCTTTCATTTTTCAAATTTTTGCATTTTATTAGTTTATAATTTTTGAAAATTCATAGTTTTCAATTTCATTGCATGTGGTGTTTTACACAAAATCAATTTAGTTGAATTTCAAAACTCTTATTATATTAAAGCAAAACTGTTCATTGCAACTCAAATATACACATGACTATTAAACTTTTTATTTGGAGGGGTTCTAAAAGATAAAAGTATTTACAAGATCCCTATGACAGTTTATTCAGTAAGAATTGACCCTCATCTCTCCAGAATTATTGCGGGTCATATATGAACAACTTGGTATTATTTATTAACTAAATTTGCAAACTGTAGAAAAATTTTAAATGATTATAATAAAGACCCTTAGTCGTATTGCTTTCATTTGTTTGTCTGCCTGTAATCAAATTTCTCTCTTTTTTAAATTTTTACTTTCTCTACTACGTATAGTAAGTAGGGGAAGTATTGTATTCCACCCAAAAATTCGATACTGAGATTTCACCGGAAATACATGTTTTGAGACCCCCTGAATCCAAAAAAAAGCATTTTTGGAAACATGTCCGTGTGTGTGCGTGCATGTGAGAACAGCATAACTCAGAAACGAACAGTCGGATAAACATCAAACTTGGTATTTAGATTCAGTATCTTCCAGAGATGCAACATGAAGGTTTTCAAGAAAATCCCCTACCCCAAATTACCCTTTTTAATTTTCTCAAAAATGGCTCTTAACGATTTTGATTAAAATATCATATGTTTAAGATATTTTCATGACAAATGAAATGTATATCTCGAATTTTCTGGGAATGTCTCCAAAAGAATTCTTCATTGTGAACTTTTGCATAACCATAAGAGATAGACAAAATTTTACTACACAAAAAATGTAGATCGCATTAAAATACAAAATTTATGTCATATACAGTTTTGTTGTTGAGTGAACCATTTTTGAGATATTGCTTGTTATTCCCTTAAATTTTCCAATACTTATACTTTTTCTCAAATTCGTTATTCATTTTTTTTTGTGCTGGTAATGCAAAGAGAATGGAATACTCCACATAGCAACCAGCTCTTAAAATATTTGACTATCGCTTAAAGCCTACCAGTTCCCCTTGCATCTACAAGAAAATTAGCAATACGATTAACATCTCATTATCTCGATTAATATGAAGCATATTGGGAATAAGCGTTTGTAAAAATAGTTTGTACAAGAGTAGAGGAAGTCATGTGAGTGTAACACATCAGATTTTTTAGTTCTTGTTTAGTTATATTTGCATTTGTTTTATTGCATTCATTATATACATGTTATATATGAAAAGCCAAATGTATGGCACAACAGCCCTTGTGCCCCTTGACCTGCCAACCTTATGCACACATCAAAGGTGGACAGTTATCAAGATATGTCAGCACCATGCTTCCTCCAGCTGGAAAGTTGGTTCTCGTGACCTGCAGATCACTCACTACCTATTGCAGCTCAAGTGCATCACTGGACTCTGGCCTTTATACATGGACCAACAAATCTGCACACTCATATAGGTGGGCTTGCTGTGGCTGGGAACCAGACCACTATGCTCCAACCCACAAAACCACAGCACAAGACACACACATATAATATACATATAAAAATTTAGAAAGCTTAACTTATCTTTACAATTAAAATTTAAATTGGAAAATGTGCAATTGCATCTTCATGAAATGGTGATTTCAAAAACTCAGAACTCCAGGGAGTGAAATTTTTAGGAGAGACAAAAGACTAAATGTTTCTCAAAATACTTGCATAAGTCAAATTTTTTAAACTTTAGGTATTAGACATTTATGTGGTCAGTATTTATAGGAATAATGAATTTTTTTAAGTCTGTTCTCTAAAAGTTAAATGGTGTACAAAGTGAGTGGACTTAGGACGTTTCTGAAAATTAATAAGTGTTATTGAAGTATTTTACTTTATAACAAAATGAAAAAATTAAAATATTTCTAACATTCCTTTGCATAAAATTTGCATTGAGAGATTACCTTTATTAGAAAATATAGGAAAAAAAACAGTACTTTAGGTTATGAATGTGCTGCACTCTACGCTTAGCGTTCCTTGCAAAGTTCATTTACTTCTATTCTGTAACATTATTCAAATCTTCATCTTCATTAAATGCGTCATCAAAGGCTTAACATCATCCTAAAATTAATTAATATATTTCTGTAAAGTATAACACAATAAACAGTTTAAAAAAATAGGCCTACATACCTTAATGGATTGCCTTCAATCTTATTACCACTTGCATTAATACACTTAGTACCTTCCCTTCTAGATTGTTTCATTTTTTCTTCTTCCACTCTCATTTCGTTTTCTTTTATCTTTAAATGGACTACCGTCGTCGTGAGTTTCAACGGGATCAGCTAACTAACGCTGTTTGGTGATAGTGAGATCAAAAACTTCCCATGTCCAGGACTTGGGATTCTCTTCAAATCACTACAACATTCAGCTGCAATTATATAGGGGAGTGGAATGGAAAGCAGGTTGCTTCTTTTCATCACTAGATGCAGTACATTTCAAAGTAGAAGATGGTACAAAAAAAATGCATTTCGTAAAAATAGGGACTTTTGATGTTTTTGAAATCAGTGTTTCGATTGAATAATTGCAGAACTTGTTAAAATTTTAATTTAAAATATTAATGAAGCTTTTCTGAATAATATATATAAGTAATTTATATACGTACGTTTGCTTTTTTTTTTTTTTTTTTTTTTTTTTTTCCTTCCTTTTTTTAGCGGGGGGAGGCAGCAAAACTTTAGTTCTAAAATCGCACTTTGTATTCTGTTGTGTTCAAGCATTTGTGGTTACTATATTATTAAGTTCGTCATAGATTGTCTAGTGAAGTTCACTCTATGCGTACAATTATAATTTAGCTCCCCAAAATGTTTGAATATCCAGTATATTATGTGCATGACACAATCTGATTTTGCCAAACATATCAAGTTATTGTAGATCTTGAGAAACATATGCAGTCGTATATTCCAAGAAAGTAGCCATTCAGTTGCACCCTTTGAATGCCTTTCTGAACGGGTTTCTTTGTTTAAGTGTAAGTTGCGTGGTGCTTGTGGATTTTAGTCAAGTGAAGTGTTGAGTGATGTGTTTGTAAAATAAGATCTTTCATGGGTCAAAACCTGCTGAAGCCTTTGTAAAAAAAAAAAAAAAAAAAAAAAAAAAAAAAAAAAAAAAAAAAAAAAAAACTAGTCTAGTAGATCTTTCCAAATTATTGCATATGCTTTAAGAATGACTTTGCAACCAAAGATTTTGTGTCCCATAAGGATGGAGGACCAAAAAACAAAATGAAAGCTGATGATAATTGTTCTTCCACACGAGCCATGTGTAGGCTAAAGTTGGAAAGATAGAATCACATTGAAAAAAGTCACTGCCATAGCTGGGATTTGAACCATGGATCTTCAGCTTTCCGTATTGTTGCTCTACCAACTTAGCTACCACAGCAACATGCTGGCACAACATATTGCCTTCAAATCCTGCCTATGGCATTGAGTTTTTCAGTCTGATTCTACCTTTCCAAAATTAATTCATATCTGTACCCGTAGATGGTGGGAGAGGGATTCTGATGTGTTACAATCACACCACTTTCTCTACCACTAAGGTTTACTTTCACGTCTATTCTGTATGTTACCTAATTCATAAAAAAAGCTTGTTTGTACTTCTTGTTAATCATAAATATTTCTTAAATGGTCTCAAATACTCATTTTGTTGTAACTACATAGAAGCATACAAAATGACAGTCAAATATTACTTTGTTATATTTATGCAGAAATTGATTTTGAATACCTTTGCATGGCCTGTACATGACAAGTATGAAGCATAAAATACTGCAACATTCTGACTAACAACAGGAAATATCTCAAATCTTCAAAGCTACAAAAGTGGTGAGGTAAGAAATTTTCGTGAGCTCTACATTATCTCTGAAGCAAATGTTTTTCTATCTCCTATGGTTTCATAGTTATACAAAATTTTCTCAGAATGAAGGGATCTTAGATTATTCCCAAAGAATTCAATATATGCCATTTATTTCTCATGTCAAACATATATTTTACTCTAAGTTGGTAGAGTTGTTTTTGAGAAAATAAAAAAATAACTAAACTTTTTCCATATAAAGGGTAGTTTGGCATGGGGAAGGGAATTGTTTTTGAAAATGTTTCACATCTTGGAAGGTACTGGATTTAAATACCAAGTTTGGTATTATCAGACTTGCCGCTATTGTGCTGTGAGCTGGAGAATGGAGCCCCGGTTCCCGGCTATGAAATACACCTGGGTTCAATCCCATCCATGGGAATGCAGATTTTAAATCCCGGTTATAAGACTGGTGCCCACTCAGCATTGTAAGGAAAGTGAGGAGCTGAATAGGCTCCTGGCCTATTGAGCCAACTTTCTAGCTGGGGGATGCATGATGTTGGCAATATCGCTTCCCCGTATCAGTTGGATGATCGCCAACTCTGCTGTGCATAAGGGAGGGCATGAGGCCCTTCATAGCACCACAGGATTTACTATTTATTTAAGGGGTTCAAAAAAGGAAAAAGAATAAACAAAATAAAAGTATTGAAATTATTGCATTGTACCAAAATAATATTTTCAGAATGCATCATGAATATTTTTGTACCATCAGTAACCCCACATAACAAAATGTGTTATCTGGGACCAATGTTTGTTGGATTGTAAATATCAAAAGATAGATTGACCTAGGAAACAAGTCCTACAGGCAAGCATAACAGTTGCTACATAATTCAGGTGTGTTTTACTCTACATATTAGTGTGATAAAATCATTGTGGACATAAATGTGATGATATTTTACTGGAATTGATTATAAGAGTACATGTGCCTTTAATATAACTGGAACGTCAAGTGGTAATTTTCATTGTTCATTGTGTTTAAAGGTATTTTATATGTTTACCCTCTGCTCATAGTTTAACCATAATGAAACAAATGACAACCATGGGCAATAACAAAAGCTAAAAGGATGAAAGTCAAAATCATTATGAAGAATATGAAACATTTGAACCATGAATACTTCATCTCAGGATGAAAATCAAAATAGATGATGGCAGCAATCTCATTTCTCACTTCCTATACTGTCAGTAATATCAGCAACATGAATACTGTCTTGCAAGCACCAAATTATGATATTCTCAGCAAATTTAATCACACTGCTACTGTCTTGAGAATTGAGTACCATTAGCAAAAGTTATCATCAGATTGCTAAACTACCTTCAATAATCGAAGGATATACGAACCTGAAAACATAGCAAACGGCGACAAGACGGGACTATTCTTCCACGCGTTACCAAATAATTGTGTTTAAAAGGTGAGAATAGGTGTATGTTTATGGCTTAATTTTGTTAATAGCCTAGACCTATCTTCATTAAACAAAACTTACCTTTAATGGAAATGTTCAAGGGCCCCGTTCAATTCTGCTGAAGACAGGTTTAAGACTGATTCACAACCACCCGGTAATGGTAACCAGAACGGAAACGAGAACGGGAAGCAAGAAATTTTGATTCACAACAGCCTGGTAACGAGAACGGGAATGCATATCAATCACAAAGTGAAAGTCGATTTTGCGCATTGGGATTTCATTTGTTTTTAACTGGCCAATGACATTTATTCACCTACTTCCAATTTAGCCAAGCCTACGTCAAAATTTGATATAGTAAACATTATCTAAATGCATATTCATTACATTTCCGATCCCTCTACTTATGCCAAACTTTCATTCCTTTATTTAATGGCATAGATACATCAAAATTGTTTATTGCTCTTTTTTCATTTCCACCGGTTTTAGCTGTTCTTTGTAGCTTTTGCCATTGTTTTTAGGTAATAGTCAGTTTTGAGTTGCATATAAACAAACTACAAATGATCCCTTCACCAGAGGAACCAACGTTGATTAGGTTTGCGGTTGTCGGGATGAGGTTAGGAAGCACATTTACTACTAATTCCTTCCAGTTTCATGTTTCCAGCTTGTGACTATAGAGAGAACTAGTGGTTTCATGTCACGGCTGCTTAGAATAACCTCTAGAGTGAAGAGTCTAATATGCACAATAGGGATCTAATTTACCGTGCCCGAGAGCGAGAAAGTTAAAAGTTGGGCAACTCTTCTTTCCCGTTCCCGGGGCCCGGGAAGTTTCCCATCGGTTGTGAACATTCCCATTTGAATACATGTATTTCAACTTTCTCTTTCTCGTTCTGGTTACCATTCTCGTTGGTTGTGAACCAGCCTTTACTGTATTTTATTTTTGGTGCCTAACTTAGCCATACTTCAAAGGTTTCAGAATACTGAAAGATCTTGAATGTTTTTATAGCCATCTTAATCTTAGTAATAACCTGCTGACAGCAAGAGTTGAGTTTTTTCATGTTATTTCTCTTTCGTAGTGATGGATTATTTGTGCCTCTGATTGCTGTACTGTACTTTATTATGACTGCACATATTTATAGTAAATTACTTTAATTATAAAATATTAAATAAGTAATTTGGCAAAAGAACCTTAATTTTTATTTGATTTGGAGATGAGTTAAATGTTTGCATTTTAAAATGAATATAGGATATCGGTCGTACTTGCTGACAGTTCTAGTTGCACTTGGCATTTTCCTTACAGTGTATGCTTCAGAGAATGTCTGTACCCAAATGTACCACAGATCACCAGAAAATTAGAGTAAGTAGGGGTGCAATGATGTGGATCAAAGTAGCATAACTGAATTAATCCTAACTCATTACCCCAGCCAGACTAACAACGTGAATGATTTGAGAGTTTAGATTGATTTGATACTGTGCAGTTTTTTCACAATTCCATAATTTTGCAGCAATCCATACAAGTGTTCATCTTTGTGTGATTGGCATTTTGCAGCTTAAGAAATATCCTAGATATTGTTGTATCTGTTGCAGAAGTGACATCAATTTCAGGACTAGGTCACTGTTATGTTCATCCATTGCATCCTGTTTTCTTAAAGGGAGACCAAATGACGTATCTCACCCATGTTTAGCAGGTGCATGATCCATTTTCTTTGGAATTAATACTGATCTATTTTCCTATTTTAGCAATTGATACATTTTTTTTTAAGAAGTTTCTTTTTTGTAGTGTTAATTTGAGGCATCTCTTGAGCACTATAGATCCATGTTATGAAAAAAATTTAAAATTTCTGGCACGAAAGTATTCCCGAGTCTCATTCGTTTAAGTAACATATTTCAGTAAATAACTGCAGGAGACAACAGAAACCTTGATAACAAACAAGCTCAAGGCAGGAAGAAATGGGAATCAAGATCATACACAATTCAGCAATCTGTATGACATACAAATTTTTAACCAAAGAAGTGCAAAAGAGAATCTAAAGGCATAAAGAATGTAGCAAAAAATTGTAAAAAGCTTTCTATCAACGAAATTGGGTTCGAGACTGTGCAGAATCGGTTGGTGTCAGACAGATGGTGCAGATGTTCGCTCATTGGAAAGTTCTTCTTGATCCTGCCGGATGGTAGCCTTCTCTGGGCAGCCCAACAATATGATTGGGTCTTCAAGCTTGGAATCGTTAGCGACCTCTGTGTGTGTCTGTAACCTGTTTGCCTGCAGCCTATGGCCCCCTGCAAATACTTCACTTCATTCATTCCTCCTGGGGGTCGTAGCCACAAAAGATCTGCCTAGGATCAGGGTGAACAAGGTGTCCCTCTCTGTTGCCTTGTCATAGTCATGCTAGCCTCTAGTTCCCAAAGTCATGGGTTCAAACCCAGCAGAGGGCAATGGGGTTTTTTTGGTCATAAAAATCCTTAGCATGGCTTCCTTCAGGAGGGAAGTAAAGCCGGTGGGCCGTGTTGTAGATTCATGGCACGTTAAAGAATCTCAAGCCAGATAAAGAGCAAAATTTCCATCTTTCATGCCCAATATAGTGTGTCCATAAATAAAACACACTTTAGTTTAATTTTTTGTCATGATCATATACCAAATTAATTAAGAAAGTCCAAATATTAATGTGACATACAGAACAAAAAATTCCTTTATTACATCAAGGTTGGTTCACAATAACTGCAAACGGAAACAGGAATGGGAAGCAAACCAACATACAACCTTTCAGTTCACAAAACCCAGGAAACGAGAATAAGAATGCATATCGATGACCATATTGATGGAAAACTGGAAAATTGGTTTTGCACATTGGGACGTCAATGATTGTAACTGACCAATGATATTTTTACTTTCTCTACTACGTATAGTAAGTAGGGGAAGTATTGCATTCCACCCAAAAATTCGATACCGAGATTTCACCGGAAATACATGTTTTGAGACCTCCTGAATCCAAAAAAAGCATTTTTGGAAACATGTCCGTGTGTGTGTCTGTGTGTGTGTGTGTGTGTGTGTGTGTGTGTGTCTGTGTGTGTGTCTGTGAACAGCATAACTCAAAAACGAACAGTCGGATAAACACCAAACTTGGTATTTAGGTTCAGTATCTTCCAGAGATGCGACACGAAGGTTTTCAAGAAAATCCCCCCACCCCAGACTACCCTTTACATGGAACATTTTTCGAAAATTTTAATTTTCTCAAAAATGGCTCTAACGATTTTGATTAAAATATCATATGTTTAAGATAATGTCATGAGAAATGAAATGTATATCTCGAAATTTCTGGGAATGTCTCCAAAAGTATTCTTCATTGTGAACGACTTTTGCATAACTGGTAAACCATAAGAGATAGACAAAATTTTACTACACAAAAAATGTAGATCTCGTTAAAATACACAACTTTTGTCATATACATTTCTTTTGTTGAGTGAACCGTTTTCGAGATATTGCTTGTTATTCCCTTAAATTTTCCAATACTTATACTTTTTCTCAAATTAGTTATTCATTTTTTTATGTCCTGGACTTGCAAAGAGAATGGAATGCGCCGCATAGCAACCAGCGTTAAAATATTTGACCATCGCTTAAAAGCTACCATATTCCCCTTGCATCTACAAGCAAATTAGCAATAAGATTGACATCTCGATATCTCGATTAACATAAAGCATATGGAGAATAGGCGTTGTAAAAATAGATTGTACAAGAGTAGAGAAAGTCATGTGAGTGTAACACATCAGATTTTTTCACCTGCTTCCCATTCAGCCAACATAATGCAGTTAACCAATTCAAAATTCATTTGAGTAAACATTTTCTGAATGCAGATTCTAGTCGTACCAACATTATTCCTTTATTAATAGCATACATTAAAGGCTATTTGTTGTTCTTGTTAATTTCTACAGGTTTTTGCTGTTCTTTGTAGTTTTATTTTGGAGGGGGGGCAATGACCAGTTTTGAATTGCATATAAACAAGCTACAATAACACACTCACTACAAAAACCAACATTCAATGTATCAGAGAGTAGGAACATAAATTTGCTAGAAGTTACTCTGGTTTCATTTTCCCAGCTTGCGACTAGAGAGATATCTAGCAGCTGTTTTATGTCACGGCCACCTTGAATAATTTCAGTGAAGAGTCTGATATGCATAATATGGATCGTATATGCAGTGCCCGAGAACGAGAAAGTTTCACATCTGACAAACTTCTCTAATGGGAGCCGGTTAATTGTGAATGCTCACATTGTAATATATGTATTTTAATTCATGTCGTTCTTGTTCTGGTTTTCATTCTCAGTTATTGTAAACCAGCCTTCAGTTTTACCATATAATCTTCCCATAAGCTGAAGTAGAATGCAGAACGTTGAACAAATAAATGAATAAAAGGTTATCTTTTGGGTGCAGATCACGTATGTATATTTAGCAGAGCTGTACAAGATTGTAGTCCAATGAATATTGATTCAGCAGCCAAAGTAGTCTCCTTGCCATGATACATTTAGAGCAGCATTTGCCAAAAAATATCAAATTGAGCAATGTGAAACTGAAGAAACCAAATTCTGCTGCCATGAAATTGAAGAATTTTAAGTGAAATGTTTCTGGTACGTAGTTGGCTTGCATTAACAGTGATATGAATCAAAAGCTGGACTCAAAAGTAGATCATGATAAATATAGTTTTGCTTTTAAGTTCTAATAACAAGAACCTTTGTATTCGACCACAAAGCTCCCAAATGAACTGAATACAAGATATTGGCCTACCTCCATGGTGTGGGGGTAGTATTTCTGCTCACATTCAAGAGGTCCCAAGTTCGAATCTCAGTTAGGGTGAGTTACCTGGATAAAGTTTTTTTACTGGGATTTCCCTTATCCTGAGAAGACGAATTTCAGGTAACTCCAAGCTCTGGGGACCCAGGTCCATTGGAGCATCATTCTTTGTTCATTCACCATCTAATATGACCCACCCGGTTAAAGGACGTTAACATGTGTTTTCACAGGCATCAGCAAAAACGGTTGGGGGTGGGCATTACCAAGCACTGCAGGTAGGCCACATTAGTTGCACAGATGTGTATTTTTACGTATTATCATCTTACAGTCTATAAGACAAATAAGGCATAAATTCATTGCATTACATTTTAGGTGCTTTTGCAACATTTGCTCTTGCATTCTGATAATCAGCTGACATTTGGTAACAATCCTAAACTCTCAGCTACTACGCTTTAATTTTGCACCAATTTCAATCAAATTTGAAATGTGTGGAGAAATTTTCTTAAAGCTCCTATGTATAAAATCTCGACTCTTTATGTGCAACAATGCACATAAAAATTGAAAAATGTTAGGAGGTTCTCCATATAAACTAGCCTTAATTTTGTACCAAATGTAACTAAATTTGAAATGCTTCCACAATTTTACCTCAAACTCATATATATGAATTTCAAATCTATACATGCAGGGTTCTTGTTGTTCTTGTGTGTTCAGATGGACAAAGCAACACTAATTTGTGTGTTTTGAATTATGTTCATTTTTCCCCTCCTGGGAAAAATTCTGGCTATGACAGTGTTCCTATCGAGTGAAGTGCATTTTATGGCTTGGGTTAAAGCAACCTAATTGTTTGCAATACAAGTCCATTGTGTGGAAAAGCTACCTTAAATATTAAAGCAAAGGAGCTGCCTGTTGCCAAGGAAATTGCATCATCTTCTAAAGGTTCCCAGCAACCTGAAAAGTCAGGGAATTGCAAATGGTCAGGGAAAGTCGGGGAATTATTTAATTTGTTCAAAGTTATCACATGTCTGGTAATTCATACTGCTAAAAGCTACATATTAAGGAGGATTATAACATTTTTTACTCTTTAAAATCTTTCAACCCTAGAAGTGAATAGTTTCAAAGTAAATGCTTTCACACGTTAGAGACATGGTTGTTCACCTTTTTGTGTCTACAGTTTTTTTTTATTTACTCCATCATAAAACTTTGGTCCCCCTCCCCCCAAAAAAAGACACCTTTCAACTATCTATGGCTGAATTCATTGCTTAATCCAGAGTTTGAGTTTGTAAAATGAATTGGTGATATACAGAGCAATGAATTTTAAGCCTACCGTAGAGTGTGCAAAAGAAGTTAAAACTCGGTAATATGGTGCACCAGGCATTACATAGGAGTGGAGGAGGCTGTTAAAAATTGTGCAAATACAAAATTGTGGTCAGGGAAATAAAGGAAGTTTGGTTCACATTTTTGCTGGGAACCCTGAGATTCCCGTGTTGTAAGGTTTACTGCAGCAGAAACAATGTTATTCCGGTTTGTCAGGTGAATCAATTTGGTGTAGTTGTCTTCATAATATTGTCTTGGAATATTGACACTCAGGACTTACAGAACCTTAAGAAAACAAATCATGTCATCTGCTTTATTGTGGCGTAATGAGATAAAAATAAGAAAAAACAGAATTATGAGAAACAAAAGCAGGATGCTAACTAATTTTTGTAGAATAATGACATTTATCCCTGATATTAACTTCCAAATATGGTGTGAATTGCAAAAACACATTTAGTGATTTGTTAGACACTGTTGGTCCTATAAACATCAACTAGCATTGAAAGAATGACAAATAACTAACTGCTAAGGATCAGTTAATTCCATTGTCTCCTGCCATTTTGCATTATTCAAGTAATTTTATGAGGATAGTATAATTAGATTTTATTGAAAAACAAATGTAGCAAATGCCAGGTGAGTCACCTAAAACTTCCACCACAAATATCTCTGAAACAAAAATATAAATTGGAAACAACTTACAGGCTTCAAGGCAGTAAAGCGGCTTGTTAAAGTAGATGACAGGCCATTCAAAAATGAAAGTAAATGTGATTTTCAACATAAACTTAGTTTTGTTTGTATTTTGTTATTGTTTTTTTAGTGGAAAACCCATATTATTATTTTTTTTGCAACTGATAATATGGAAAATGACATTAAGAATGGCATTTGTTGTTGACAATAGGTTAATTACATTCCAAGTAATTGTAATGTGAAGTTGACGCTTGAGATACAGCAAAATGCACATCATGAGGTTCAACTGTATCATTGAGTCTCCAGTACAAACTTCATATTGCTGTTAATGACGAGATGATTGACTTATTACAATGTGACAAAAGCAAAAAAATGTTATTTTTGTTATCAATTGTGCTGGGAATAAGTGTTTTCAATTTTGTGTAAAACATAACATGGTGTTTCCATTTTAAAAAAATTATAAGTTGTATTTTGAAAATTATATTTACTTAATTTAATAATGACCTATATCATTTACTTTAAAGACCCCCTCCCCTGCGTTCGTCAGTGGAAGTTGTTTTTCAATTTCTATTTTTGTTTCAGTGACATTTATGGTAGTAGTTTTAGATGACTATAATTACTACATAACTTGTCCCTTGAGACAGCTCAGTGACAGTCGCATTTACTGCAGCTATGTGTGTGACAGCCAATCACCGTCAATACCACCCAACACCCCTTGGACCCCTCCGCCTATAACCTCCAGCATAACACAACACTTAATACTTCTGCTGTTGATGGATTTATTTATACTATTGGAACAAGGTATTAATAAGTATATGTTTTGTTCTTGTAAGCCCTGGAAGGAATTCATGTATGTATAAAAAAAATAGACACTGCCTTGACATAATACAGGGTGAGCCAATAAACTACAAACCGCCTGCGCTGTGTTTGTCCTGTCCACATCCTCGGCACTAGTTGCCGTCTGCCGCTATCATAGAAAAGCGCGGATGAAACCATAATACAGTTTTAAAACTTTTTTAAAAGGCTTTACTTACCAACTTTATGAAAGGAAATACTGAAACTGGCCACCATTGTCCATACATTTTGGCACCTCTTTAGGAAACTATCCATCATGTCTAATGTTTCTTCGGTAAGAACCAAACACCATCTTTTAAACTTCTTAGCCTGAACACTTCCTGTGGCCTGAAGTTTACTGTAAAGTTCATGGATTGTTGTATGACCTGGAACTTTTACACCTGTAAATCTTTCTGCAAATCGTACTTTCACTTGGCGAGCTGACTGAGTTAACACATACAAATCATAAATAAATACATGCTGTGCAGTAGAAAACATATACTGAGCCATAATATACTTTGTGACTAAGTACAGGACAAAATAATAAGTAACTTGTAATAACTGAACTACATCACATCACCGTCAACTCAAAACTGCACTTCACACTGCACAGCAAAACACAATAATGTGACTTTGTTTATAGCAACAGCGCATTATGTTTTTATCATATGTTCACACGCCTAGTGGAAAAACACTGCGCAGCCAGTAATATTGTTCATAAAATACCCCTCTGGGGTAACTTAAAACATAAAGTGTACAAGACAAACCCACACACCCTGGAAGAATTAAAACAAAATATCCGCCAGGAAATTTTTCACATGAACTACGGCAAGTGATGGATAGTTTCCTAAAGAGGTGCCAAAAATGTATAGACAATGACGGTGGCCAATTTCAGCATCTCCTTTCGTAAAGTTGGTAAGTAAAGCCTTTTAAAGTAGTTTTAAAAATGTTGTGTGGTTTCATCTGTGCCTTTCTATGATAGTGACAGACGGCAACGAGCACCGAGTACACAGACAGGAAAAACACAGCGCAGCCAGTTCGGAGTCTTTTGGCTCACTCTATATATAATAAACGGTAGTCGGATGTTATTAAAAATAATAATAAAGTGAAATAGGATAAGTGTGCAAGGATGAAACAAACCTTTAGTTTTCAGCATGAGTTCTGTCACTGATTTTGAGCACTTAGTGCAATATAGCACGTGGTATTTGTCAAACTTTAGTTCTCAGAGTTTACAAACACATTTATCCGTTACTACATGAAAATTAAATTATTATGGAGTGCATTTTATATATGACCCATTACATTTCATATGGTTGTTTCGGTTCTATTATCAGAAATGCTACTTGCTTAATAACATATAGCCTTCCCTCTATCTCACCTCACAATGCTGTAATTAAATATATAATTATAATAGGGGTAATTAATATGGCTTTTGATAATTGCATTAGTAGTGTTGCAATATAAATGTTAATGTATAATTTCTTCTTTCGTTAACAGTGTGACAAAAACTATTTATTTAGTCATGTGCAGTAATGAATCAACTGTTAGCATTGTCAGCTAAGTGCGCCAGGTAACATTTTGCCCTCCTGCTCCCCTCCCTTCACTCATGCCAGGTGGTGCCAGAGCTGTCTCAAGGTAAAAGTTATAATACTGCAATTTTAGATATTGTTATATTGCAAACTGTTGGTATGCATGACACCATTTGGTATCCGTTACAGAATCTTTTGATGATTCTATTTGCTTATTCTGCATATTTTGTGTGGACCCCAGTTTGATTCCCGCCTGAGCTCGCACTATCTTCCCAGACCCCAACCTTGATTAAGGAGCTTTCTGGTTGTGCTTAGAGCATTTTGCGTGTGGTGTGTTCCCCCCTCCCTCCCCAGCTGTTAAATTACCCAAACAGCATACTTCAGGGGGGCTAAAAATATCCACAGCTAAAAATCACATATATGTATGTGATAACAGAATTTGTTGTATAGAAATAAACCTTTGTTTTAGAGAAATAAATGAATATGCCAAATGGGATGAAATAACGATAACAATAAACTGCTTAATTAGTCTGAGGCTGTGTTCAACTTTTAAGACTACCAGGTTCAAATTTCTCTGGCTGGTTCAAACATTTGTGGCATAGTTTTGCTTTCTCTACCATCTATCTAAAATAGTTAAGAGGAAGTATTGTATTCCACCCAATCATCATTTCACTGTAAATGCATGTTTTGGGATCCCCTGTACCCAAAAAGGGCATTTTTAGAATAAGATCTGCGTGTATGTGTCCCCCTTGCATTTGTTTGTGAACAGCATAACTGAAAAATGAAATGTTGGTTAAATATCTTACTTGATATTCAAATTCATTATCTTCCCAGGTTGCAACACTACTACTGGTCTACTGGTATCATTGAATCCCCAAGGTTACGGGTTCAATCTCAGTGGAGGGCAATGGATTTTTTTCAGGCGTAAAAATCCTTAGCGCCATGCTACTTCTGAAGGAAGTAAAGCTAGTGGTCCCGTGTTGTAGATTTATGCCAAGTAAAAGAACCTCAAACCCTCTGCCCAATATAGAATGGGACGCTAGGAACCATAGCAGTTAAAGGGCATCCTTAAATAAAACTGAATTTTTAGGTTGCAACACAAAGATTTTTAATAAACCTCACTTCATACTATTCTTTACATGGAAAATTTGTCTTTGATTAAAAATCGCATGTTAAATATACATGAGAAATAAATTCTATATCTTGAATTTATGTGAGTATAATGAAGTTCCCTTTGTTTGATTGAATTTTGCATAGCGGGAATCTTAAAAGCTAAACAAAACAACAACAAAGGAAGAATATAGTCGTTAAAATATACAATTTGTGCCAAAGTGTTTTGTAGTATTATTCATTTTTCGAAATCTTCTAATTGCAGGTTTAGACCTTTCCTAATGTTACCTAATGGATATGCTTGAAAGTTTGCAATTCTTGCTTTTTTACCGTTTTTCTTTCCATCATAAGAGCTTGTTACCACAAAGAAACATTTGAATGCTGTTTTCGCATGTTGAAAACTTGTTGCTTAATTGAAGCCATTTCTAGATAAAAATATATTCTAATGTAGCAGGATAGAAGAATCACTTGTATATGCATAGTATAATATGTAATGTATGTGAATTTGTCATTGGTAGAGAAAGTCATCTGAATGGATCATATCAGATTGTTTTCACTGTACTTATCCACATATCTGTCACATTTGGCACATAGTCATTTTTATGTGATTTGCTTTTGCATTTAAACTCTTTATATTAAAATTTGTCAAAATGTTCACAATAACAAGTTCAAACAAGACAGTTTTTACTTTTGTGAAACAAAATTAGAAATATGCATTGTACAGCTTTAGAAATGCTTTTAAAAAAGTGTTGACACTAAATGGTCTTGAGGGTTAACCACTTCTCCCAAAATTTTGTTGTCCTCCGTGGTGTAGTGGTTACCATGCTAGCCTCTAGTTCCCGAGGTCGCGGGTTCAAACCCGGCAGAGGACGATGGATTTTTTTTAGGGCGTAAAAGTCGTTCCTTCGGAAGGGAAGTAAAGCTGGTGGTCCTGTGTCGTAGATTTACAGCATGTAAAACAACCTCAAGCCTGATAAAAGGGCCTCTGAGCAAAATTATCGATCTTTCATGTCAAATATAGAATGGGACGCTAAGGATCATAGCAGTTAAAGAGCGTCCATAAATAAATCTCAATTTAATTTTTTTTTTTCCCAAAATTTGCATGCATATATATATATATATTCTCATACTTGCCAATTTTTATGATTTTCGCGTAAAATGTACAGGAGCAAGAGGTCTTTTTATGGCAAAGGAGGCATTTTTACAACTTTTGTGGGCAGATTCCAAAATATTGCAAATTTTCACCATAGACATGACAAACCATAAAATTCTAATGCAACTTAAGATTACAGCCTGAATGTACCACATTAATTGGTATACAGTGCTATGATAGGTCAGAGCTTATCTGTGTGTCAATCCATTACGATTATGGTCCCCCCTTCATTAGGCTGCAACTAAATGTGCAGCATATGGATTTAAAATTTAATTGTTCCACTAGTAATCAGAAGTAAACGGGTATGAACATTCAGTGATGGATGACATGAATAGTAAAGTCAACTCCCTCACATAAATTGTTTACCTTATTTGTGTTCTAGGGCTGAAGGATATGTTTCCCATTTTTCACTATGGTGTTACGAGGACTTCACTTAAGAAACAAATGACATATTATAAAGATCTTGCATATAAACCCTATTATTTTTCTGATATATAATTCAGGCTTGTTCATATATGCATTCAATAATGCATTTATAAACTCATTTGGAAAACACTGTGCTTTATACATCAGAAGAGACATGTGAACATATTGCAGGAATATGGGAAGGAGGCATTCCTATAAATAATGTAGTAAATTTGTTCAGAGATATGTGAAGATTGTAAAAAATGGGATTTAACGTTTCCAAGCTCAAGAGGAAGAAGGCTTTAAAACAAGACTAAAAACAGGACATCTGAAGAAAACTACAATCGCGGAAGAAGCAGCAAACTTTGATTCAAGCCGAAGTGCTCCTTTTAAATAAAACAAAATTGCTACATTTTTGTTACTACAATATGAAAGGTAACTGGCTGGATGTATCAGTCGCAACAATGACATCCTCTATGGATAATAAAGAAGGCTATGGATTACCATATAAACTGGAATTTCACTATTTTCATATATTGTTATTATTGTTGTAGAATAAAATAATATGAGTAATTTAAAATCAGTTAACATTAAATAAATAAGTAAACGTGTCACAAATCTACATGTTTTTAAGAATTATCCTTAAAAAGCTTTACACCTCACCAGTTTCTTATGTCCTCTGAAAACGATAATAGATCAGAACATGCAGCCCAGTGTACAAAGTTCTATCTGTACAGGTTGCATAGAGAAAATCTTAAATATGGGGTTAAAAATAAGCATATGGGGAAATTTTGAAACTGGTGAGATAGTCGACAATTTTCACTGGGACCTAAAGAGTAAGTGTCCAGATTACTGAAATGGTGCAGATTTGCAAAACTGTGCTATTATTTTCGCCACATTCCATAGCTCAGGAGCACAAATTGATAACTTGATTGGCCAAGTGTTACAATTTTGTATGTGAGAGGTTGAAAATAAGTATGTGTTAAATGTGGCCTCAATCAGATCATTAGGTCACAATTCAGCTCATAAATGATATATAGCCTTAGCCAATGTATTTCTTAGGACTTTTGTAAAATTTCAACCTCCTAAGATCCCGAGTAAATGGGGTGGGGGGAATATGTTATCAGACTTCTTATGGCATGTAACTTGAAAATACTATATTGGCAGGGGGGATGTATCATCATCAAGGATTGCTTAAATTTAATGATGAGTTAATTAAAAAGTAGTAGTATCATATGTAGTACAGAGAGAGCCAAGACTATGAACTGGCTCCACAGTGTTTTTGTGCCCACGTCCTCGGCGCTCGTTGCCATCTGCCACTATCATAGAAAGGCGCAGATGAAACCATACAACATTTTAAAACTACTATTAAAGGCTTTACTTACCAACTTTATTTTTGAGTCAATAGTTGAAGCCCGTGAATACAATTTTGCCCTGTTTTTAGAGAATTAACAGACACAGCGTGATTTTGCCTTTTATCAACAAGACTCTGCAACAGCTCATAAGGCCAATATTTCGATGAGAACAATCTGAAAGTGTGTTTAGAGGACAGATCATTAGTAGAGATTTGTGGCCCCCTCGGTCTCCTGACCTAACCCCCTGCAATTTCTATCTCTGTGGTAACTTAAAACATAAAGTTTACAAGACAAACCCACACTCCCTGGAAGAATTAAAACAAAATATCCACAAGGAAATTGCCAGCATTTCTCAATGTGAGCTAAGGCGAGTGATGGATAGTTTCCTAAAGAGGTGCCAAAAATGTATGGCGATGCAGTAATTTGTATCACAAATTATTTAAATGTAAAGAGTGATTATAGTATGAATATGCATTATTATGTGACATTGATTTGAGATGTTTGTTGATTGTAATTATTGTTGGGAAGTAAGTTTATACTGCCTTACTGAAACTGACAATAATAGCGTGCAATAATGCAGCGAGGGGGTGAGCTGTTTATCATTATTGGAAACGAGGAAGTTACGTAATGTTGGCGCGTTTTTCTGTAGAAATTGCTGGAACATTTCCTTAGAGCATATGCATTCATAATTTTCATTGGATATTAAAATAGACGCTAATGTTGGCGCGTTTTATTAGCCAATTGCAGCTCAGTTATAATCTTTAGGCATATCGGGGTGTATGAGTATAAAAGAGCTAGGTTAGAGGTAGAGCCCGTCAGTTCATCAAAATTCTTTGTACACTACACGTCGCATTCCCGTCAGTTTGTCGAAAATATTTGTATGATACACGTCGCCTTCCGTCCAGCAGAAATATTACACATCGGCTATTGATTCGCAAGTTACGCGTATAAGAGTTATGAAAAATCTCATGTATGGTAAAGTTAATTATACAAAAGGTTGAAGTACGTGAATTAAAAGTGATCAGTAAGAAGTTGTTATAACAGTTTCAGTTTGGCGAGTGTCTGGATCAATGTGTAAATGTGATAGTGAAAGTGTTCGACAATAAAAGTATAAAAGAAATTCTTTCATCAGTGTTATCTTTGGATAAAAGATTCCTTTCCGTTTACACAACCTGTATAAAGAGAAGTGCTCGACCCAAAAGGATAATAGCTAGCCGGAGGACAGTGAACCAAAATTAAATAAAATAACAGTAGCATTCTTTCAAACACTAATACTACCGTAAATTGCTAACACCAGATGGAGCTACAAACCTAACAAAGAATCACGTCACAAAATGGCTTTACCACGTGAAGTAAACACACATACACAAATAACATTATAAATTTACCATCGCAAATTGGCTCCCAAACGTGGGGCTAAATAAATAAACAAACAAACCATAAATACCGCCGCAAATTGGCTACCACAACGTGGGGCTACAATAATGTTAAATAAATAACATTAATAATACCACTTCAATGGACAACGATGGTGGCCAGTTTCAGTATTTCCTTTCATAAAGTTGGTAAGAAAAGCCTTTTAAAGCAGTTTTAAAAATGTTGTATGGTTTCATCTGCCTTTGTATGATAGTGGCAGGCAACGAGCGCCGAGGACATGGACAGGAAAAACACTGTGCAGCCGGTTCGTAGTTTTTTGGTTCTCCCTATTTGTATGCAGTAGTGTCATCATGATAGTATCATATGATTACAAAACCAGTGCAATGCAAGCAGATGTGTCACAAGGAGGTGTGTCCCAATAGTCACATCAGTATTCAATGTACTCCACTGGGGCAGCAATGTAAACAGGTATTCGTGCAGACAGACAATGGTACAGGTGGCAAATGGCATCCTGTACCTGTTGTCACAGTTTAACAATGGTCATGGCTGTCCATGGAGACCCAGTCAATTCCTTCCCCATCATATCCCATACTGTTCAATGGGAGAGAAGTCAGGGGCAGTTGTCGTACACCATGAGGAGCACATTGCGTTGCAGCATCCTATTGAAATGGCAATAATATGAGATTAATAATCTGCTGGATATAGCTGGTGCTGGTTACATGTTCCTGTTTAAACACCAAAGGCGAGCACAGGTTGTTACTGATATCACCCTACACCTAAAGAGTTGAGCCATTATGTCATGGGCAGATGCACTCTGGATGATTGCGCTCACAAGGTCTGTGTTGGACACATACACGACCATCACTTGCATACAGGCAGACCCTACTCTCATCACTGAAGACAACAAAGCCGATTCCATTGTCCAACTGATCCTTTCTGGACACCAGAGGAGACATGCATGGTGGTGATGTGGCACAAGAGGTATACATGATTTGAGTTGTGCTGCAAGAAGGTGGTTTCTAATATTCCATGCTGGCACTCCAGGTGCTTAACCTGGATCACTTCTTGGATGCTTTCGGGCGCCCACCAATGCACGTACAATCCTTCAATCCAGACATACATCTGTACAGTGTAGCTCTCCAGAACCTGGTCTACGAGTGTGGAAATGTTTCACAGACCACTGCTGAAACCACCAACACACCACTGATATATTGTGCCTAGCATGTGCAGCAATTTGTAGATGGATCCATCCACAGACCAACAATTTGACCCCGTTCAAATGGCCCTACCTATGTGAGAGTAGCACATTTGCATCATCGTGGCATGGCTATACCCTAGAGTGTCTTTTGATACCACTATGCAAGTGTTATAAATTAAATTGAGTTTTATTTATGGACGCTCTTTAACTGCTGTGGTCCTTAGCATCCCATTCTATATTGGGCATGAAAGACCGGTAATTTTCTCAGAGGCCTCTTTACCAGGATTGAGTTCTTTTGCGTGCCATAACTCTACGACACAGGACCCACAGCTTTACTTCCCTTCCAAAGGAAGCCATACTAAGGATTTTTACGCCTGAATAAAATCCACCGCCCTCTGCCAGGTTTGAACCCGTGACATAGGGAACTAAGGCTAGCATGCAACTGTTACAGTACCATAGTGGCCTCTTGCAGAGTTGACACAGGTCATACAGACATGCAGCATTTATGCATGTAATCTTCCAAGTTTCTAAAAAGCTTTTGGAGCCATTTTTGAGAAAACAAAAAAAAAAAAAAATTACATAAACTTTTTGCAAAAGGTTATTTGGGAAGGGGCAGATTCATTGCAATTCTTTGCCTGGGATCCTTAAAGGGCATCTGGCTTAAATGTGAACTTTGATATTCATCCGACTTTTTTGTTTTCTCGTACACATGCAGGCTGTTTTCTACGTATTCCTTATTTGTATTTATAGGGACTCAAAGCATGCATATTTGTTAAGATCTTGGTGTGAAATTGTTTGGTGAAATACAATACTTCATCTACTTATCATACATAGGTAAGTAGTAGAGAAAGAAAAACTTAACTCCATTTGTAAATACACAGCAGATCAAGGAAGAGTAAGATGAATAGCATTAAGCCAGTAATCAATCTACATTTAAATATCAGCATCTGTGATTTAACAGTTTCCTTATGTGAAGTTTATTCTTAAATAAATGTTCATCTCTCATAAACAGAGAACAGAAAGCCTTGTGTTTGTTGATGCTGTCACTTTTTGTTGCATTGTATATGCCAAGAATGCATAAGATGTCTGTATTTGTTCAGCTCTGTGTGTTTTATAGGTTAAATGTTAAATTGTGCATTTGCCAGGTGTTCCGTGCTCGAACGCCACCTGAAGCAATTGATTTGGTGTCACGGCTGCTGGAATATACACCATCGTCTCGTATTTCACCACTTCAGGCATGCGCCCATACCTTTTTTGATGAGTTACGAGAGACCAACACTCGACTTCCTAATGGTAGAGAGTTGCCTCCACTATTCAATTTTACAGAACAAGGTAAGTCAATGCATTGATCTTAATTTTAAATTTGATTTCCGATAACCATGGTTTTTCAAGAAACAGGTACTCTGTTCAAAAACTGTTTAAAGTTAGCTTTCACCTGTAGTTTTTCTCCATAGATATTAATCTATACTAATATTATAAAGAGAGAAAATTTGTATGTAGGATAATCTCAAAAACTACTCAACCAATTTTGATAATTCTTTCACCATTGAAATGACCTTTTCTTTCTGATAGACATGGTCTATAAAACACCTAATTTCAAATAATAAATTACTTAAAGACTAAAAAGGATTTATGAAGCCTATGAATTAGAATACGAACAAATTGGCATTATAAAAGAATATAATTGTGAAGGCGGTTTTGATTATTTGTTGAAAATGCTATAGAGTAGGAAAAGATAGGTGTTACTCCACAGAAATTACCTGTAAAATAACATAAATGCTGCCAATATTTCATTCCAAGTGATGCGCACTGCCAGGCAAAAACGGCATAACACTCCCAAAAGATTTAGATACAGTTGAAATGTATTGTCATTTAGGCACATTGCTAGAATTTGTTTTCATGTGCACTTTGCAAAGAAGAATATGAAAACTTTAGGCTCTTGCCTGCTGTGCAACATTATTGTGGATCAAGCTTTACAAATCTGCGCTTTTCCACCACTCCGACATTGTTGCGATTCCACGCTGAGCATTGTTGTGACTGCAAACAAATCATGTCTTACATAGTGAATGTTCATTTATTATTCTCTAGTGTTGAGATCTTGTGCTCTGAAAGATGCCTTTGAGCCCTGTTAATTGTGCAAAAGTGGTGCATTAGTTGAAGATGGATGCAGCTTTGAGCCCTGTTGATTGTACAAAAGCTGGTGTATTAGTTGAAGATGGATGCAGCTATCGCTATGTAACAAGAGTTGTAGGAACAACTCCTACAAGTATTCTGCAAGATGTAAGATGATTTCGTGAACATAACACGTATGACAGGCTTCTGGATCAGGTCATCCAAGGAATGACTGTTTTTTAACTTTGATGACTTTAAGAAATCATCACATGATAGCAATTGAGGCAAGAAATCCTTTGGAAAATACTCTCAGCATTAACATCAATGGCTGGATTTGCAGAAGAAGACTCAGAGAAGTAAATATGTACTCAAGGAGACCTGTCATAGGACCACTATTAACACTTCAACACCGAAGAAATTGCCTTCATTTTGCTCGAGAACACGTGTACTGGACAATTGATCAATGGAACAAAATTCTCTATACAGATGAATCCAAAATCAACTTTAGAGCCAGATGGAAGACGAGGGTATGTAGAAAGTTATGGTGCCTGCACGTTTTCCCCAAGAGTTTTTTATGGAGGAGGCTCAAGTTATGGTGTGGGGTGGTGTAAGCACTAATGAGTGTTACGCCTTTTAGGTCCCTGCACCACCCCTGTAGTGATTGCGAAGTTAATTATATAGGCAAAACAAAAAGGAACATAGGGGTGAGACTGAAAGAACAATTTAGAAATATAAGACACAAAGAAAGTGAAAAATCTGCCATTGCATATCATTTCTGGAATTCAAACCACAACATCCATAAATAAATAAATCTAATCAAGTCAATCCAAAATCCAATAGAATTGACAATATGAGAAAAACTACTCATACAAAAAAACAAAAGCCATCTAATGAATTTCAGTTTCCCACCAGAAAAGGATCTCATCTTTAAATACATCAAGCCGAAAATGACGTTAACGTCAGGAAGTCCAACGGCGACCTCTACACTGGAACCGACAGACTCGTTAGTAACTCTTAGCTGATGATGAAGACAAGGTGTCTTCGAAATGCGTTCAAGGTAATTATCTTGAAAGAGTGAAGTTAGAGTGTGTTGCCACTAGAATTTTATTTAAAAAAGAAACAGTACTAACAGATATTCAAGGATTCTTATAAAACAGAATTCCCATTTATTCTACATGCAATTGTACATTTACTGCTCTGAACATTTTATGCATTCTAAATTTAATGTCATTGCAAAATTATTACACTTTGCTGGATGTGGGAAAGTTTCATAGGTTTCAATTTTTGGTAAGTTGGCAAATATTGTAATTAAAAATTGTATTAAGTGTAGAGCTGAATCTCAGAAATACAAAATACTTGATTTCCTCTTCTACTTTCAAACATCTGCTCAATTCTGTTATAAATCACTTACCACCCCTGTATTGCAATATATGAATTGTCGCGGTATCGTCGTGTTATCTTATTGCTGAGTGCCTGTTATTGTTTTATTATTTTGCATTTTGGGTTCATTGTGCTTCGGCTAGCTATTATTTCTCAGTCAAGCATATCTCTTAAACAGGGTGTGTAAACGGAAAGGATTTATTACTGAAAGATAACACTGATAAAAGAATTTATTTTTACACTTTTATTGCCGTCACACTTTATTCATTTCACATAATTATTCTTGATACACGCCCGACTGAAACTGTTATACTTTTTTAATGTTACTATAATCACTTATTTGCTGCACATTATTAATTCGTGTATTTCACATCTATAACTAACTTTACGACGCGAGAGATTCTGTTAAACTGTGCGACGTGTAACCCGCGAATGATTCTGATGAACTGAGCGACGTATAACCTTTGTATGATTCTGTTGGACTGCACGACGTATTACCCGCGAATGCTTCTGTTGGACTGAACGACGTTTGCCTTGTGAATTATTCTGTCAAACTGCGCGTTACCCGGCTCTTGGCTTCATAATTTATACTCCCTCACCCGATATGCCTAAAGATTATAATCGAGCAACTATTGGTTAATAAAACGTGCCAACATTAGGATCTATTTTTATATCCAATCAAAATTACGAACACAAATGCTCTAGGGAAGATATTCCCTCCATTTCTAAGAAAAGCGCGCTAATCTGACGTCATTTGCTTGTCTCTTCTAATTAATAAACAACTCGCCCCCTCGTTACATTGTTACCCGCTCCTATTGTCAGTTTCAGTGAGGCTGTGTAAACTTATTTCCTAACAATGCTTATAATTAACAAACATCTCAAATCAATGTCATACAATAATGCTTATTTACACTACAATCACTCTGGCATTTACATTGTTGTGATATAAAATACTGCCACAGAATTTAGTTTGTGATAAAGTTTTCATCTAAATAGGTTGAAATTTACAAAATTAGAAATTTCAGTACTGAGTATCCCTAAATTGTATTGAGTCCCAGCATCTGTTTTATGTTCTGTTTACATAATTGAAATTGACTACGCTGGACAGAAGAATGCTATTCCCACTATGCCCCCCCCCCAAATGCAGAGAGATATTTAAGAAATGCTGTAAATATTTATACTGTTTTTTCTTCTTGTTTGGTTTGACCAGAACTGAGCATTCAGCCAAGCCTGAATTCGGTGCTTCTCCCACGTCACGTGCAGGAAGGCACCGGTGGGAGTGGAAGTGGAGGAGGCAATGCCGGAGCAGATGGGAACACAGGCGCGAGCAGTAATGCAGGTGTGAGCGCATCAACAGCCGATAGTAACTCTATGTCGACAACAGATGCAAATGTCCCATCTCCAAGTGGAGCGGCAGCGGCAGCATCTGGCATGGCTTGAGTTACAACTTCGCATCATCCAACTTAACGAGTTATCAAGACCAAAACTAGCAAGAGCGATAATGTAAAGAAATGTTTCAGCTTCTCTAAAGATATTGAGCATATGTAGAAGAAAGTGTGGATGTCAGCCATTCTGTTGGCAATCACTTACACCTACCTACTAAATAAGATGCATCTCTTCATGACATCACAATTGTATATATAAATGTTCACCATTTTGAGCATGGCAAGGTTAATCCTTCATAGCTTTTAGTTTTGTTTAATTTTTGAAACACACATATAAATTATCTATTCATTTATGTACATAATAGAGCAAAATTTGAAAACGAACATTGTGCCGTCAAACAAAAGATATTTAACTGTTTTATGTTTTTTTTTTTTTTCTTTCTTTCTATTTTTGTCTCAAAGGCATGAGGAAAAACTCCGAGTTGTTTCCCAGAAAATGTTTGTATGTTACCCCAAGTTGGTCTCTCAAATGTTGGTAATGGGAAGAAATTGTCTTTCGTAATTGCAAGAAATTAAATAGAAAACTAAAACAGGCGAAAGAAACTGGAAAGTGTATACTTAACCAATTATTTAGTTTTGATTACACTCTTTTTGAAGAGAGTGCACAGAGAAGCTATCAAGGAAACCGTTATTCCGACAAGGACTTTAAAATGTCGTGCTTGAGAACATTAGCTCTCCAGATTCGGAATGCAACAACATAACTTTAAACTTCTGTAGTAAGTGCTGCAGTTAAAAAAAGAAGATTAGTTGGGGGCCAGGCCAAAGTACATCTAAAATTGTATAAAATCTAAATTTAGCAATTTTTATCAAATCCAATTTTGCTTTTTTTTTATTTGTACAGAAATCTGTGCATTTGGCTGTCAGTAACCTAACCCGTTTTATACTTGGCATTATAAACTCAAGTGCTGTAGTTGTTATTTTAACTATTTTAGCATGTCTCTTTTAAAACTTGTACTTTTCTCTCAACTAATAATGCTAATTTTGCATAAGCAGTGATTAATATTTTACAGAACATGTTTAAAATATACATTTTATCTTTTAATTATACAAGAGATTGGTGCTTAAAGAAGTTGTTTTTACTTGCCCGGCTGTTGTGCAATAAGTAACAGCTCCTATTATATCAGGACAGAGAGAGATTATAAATGATTTCTTTGAGGAATTCACTTGCAAGTGAAGATGGGATATGTGTAAGTGTGTGTTTGTTTATTTGTTATTTGTTTGCTGGTTTTGGGAGTCGAGAGCGAAGATTGTACTGGAGTTAACATGCTAGATGCTGTTCATTCTTTCTTAATCCTAGAGACTGCTGAATATTTAACTTAAGAGAAAGGAGGACTAAAATTCTTCTGTAGGTGGAATCAAATATCCAGCATCAAGTGTTTCTTTGTGCTGTAGACCTAAACCTAATTAGTGACGGTTAAATAAGAAATAGTCAAAAGATATAAATATGAAAACACCTCACTTCTATGCTTGTATAGTTACTAAGATTTTTTTTTCATGTTTCTTCATGTATAAAATATAATACAGTAATGTAATAATAATTTAGTAATTCACGGCAGAGTTAATTAAAAAATTAAATATTATATGAAGATGATCTAGCTTTGTACCTTACATAAAGACTATAACGTACGTCTCTTTCAGTGTCACCTTTTGTTCTGTCTCATTGAGGTTGTGTGGAACAGGATTAAATAACATACAGTGCTAGTGTTTCCCAATTTCTGAGATAAAGCCAGTTTGCAAGCTTTTGGAAGTAATCACTGTATGAATGTAACAATTTAGCAAATTATACCACTCATTGTGAAAACCTATATTGTTTCAAATACGCACCTTTTAAAAATATTTGGATATTGCTGAAATTGATATGTATAGGCGATTGGGCGCATTAACTTTAATATCAACTGGAGTGCTGTGTTCATTATTTCCTATGCTTATGATGGACAATCGAGAATTTCCCCCAAATTTTTCTTAAAGTACATTAACATATAGTAATATTATATATACATTTTTCAAATCCTTCAATTTTTAATAAAAATAAAAAATAAATTAACTTAATATTATTTATAAACATGCCCATCTAGAAGGTTTGTGCTCTGGTAGTATTAAGGAGGTTAAAAACTATTTCCCATTGCAGGCTTGATAGTGATTTTGTGATCAGATACTGCTGACGTTAGCTAATTTGATTGCTTGTTCATATTAAGGTAAACTTGAAATCAGTCGAAAGCCTGCATTTAGATGTTGAGTTTATTCAAGATTTGAATAGAAATCAATGTAATTGTAAACATTTTATGATTGTAAATGAAGCCAAAGGCTCTTGGAGTGGTCATAGGATGAAACTGTTGGAATAGAAAATAAGTTGTTCGTAACGGAGCTACAGAGCCTAAAACACTGTGCCACTTAAGCACATGATAAAAAAAACAAAAAGAAAAGAAAAGATAAAAAAAAAAAGACATCATAGTTTAATGTTTGTATCACATTATGATCAAAAGAATAGGAGCATGTATATTGTATAGTGCTTAACAGATATTACTTCAACATGGGAACAAATTCTACACTTATTTTACTGTCATGCCTTTTTGTTTGTAACGACCGTGGAGGAATATCTGTAGCAAACTGGTATGATAAAACTCCATTATATTGATCTGGAGACTAGCTGCTTTTTAAATAGTGTGATACTCCTTTCTTTGGTAACCTCTGTTCCAGCGGTTTCTAGTCCCCATACACCCCCTCCCCATTTTTTTTTAACAGTACAATTTTTCAGATGTTATCTGTTTCACTCTTAGTTGAATAGTCCAGCAGATATAGTCTCTTTATTTGTATTTTTGAGTGAATAAAATCACAAATTAATTGAAGTATCTCCCTATTCAGTTCTGCCAAAATGGTAAGAATTATCCTCACCTATAGCAGGGTTTTCACATAATGCATAAATATATTGTATATTTCAGGGGTATTTGTCTTCTGCCATCTTATAATATCGGACTATTTCTTGCAACTTTACTCTGTTGATAATATATGCTGTTTGTTAACAATTTAAAATAAGAAAATTTCATCTAGTTTTGTTTTGTTTAAATATTTAAATGAGAGATTGATTGCAGTCTGATTGTTAAAGACTTTCTGGGGACCTGTTTTTATTTAGTTGTAAGAGCAGGTGTATGAACTGATCTTAAGCAAAAAAAATAGTTGATGGTTATTGAAATATTCTTTTCTAACTTCTACCTGTTTAACTAAACAAAAAGGAAAGGTCTATGTACCATCTTTCTTATTAAAATGGTTGAATACCTGCAACCATATTTAAAAGTTTAATGAAAGTAGTGGAAATGTGTGCTGACATTTATCTTGCTATAAAAAAAAATGCTTGTTATGGAAGCAAAATAAATATGCAGTTTGTATTTCTTTTTCATTTTAGACCCTAGTCTAAACCGCTGATTTGATTTGAGCTAGCAGCAAAACTCGTTTATGCTCAATGTTCAGATATGGGTCATCTGTACAACTTGCCCTGTAGATTTCATGTGTAATAATACAAAACTATGTGAAAATTAATAGCCAGTAAGCTTTCCAACAAATAACTGCACATTTATAACTTTAAAAAAAAGAAGCAATTGTTGTTGGCACCATAAATAATTTACAAAATTTGAACTGTATGTGTAATTTGACATGACTGGTGCTGAATTAGGTGATTGTTAGACTTCAGTGTGCATAACAATTATTATAGCTTACTTTTTTTTCCACTTTCTTTTATTAAGAAAGTCCTCAAAGCTAAAGAAAAAACATTGGTAGTTCATAGCTGTTAGAGTGCATTAATTAGCACCTCAGGAATTCAGTGTATAAACATAATAATCAGTCAATATGCAAAAAAATTGAATATTAAGCATTAGATTCTACATATCAGGTCCCATGAGTTAGCTTTTGCTGCACCAGTTTACCCAGAAAAACTTGGAAAAAAAACAAAAAAAAAACACTGTAATGATATTTGAAACCAAGCCAGGCTGTACTTGTGATTTCTGTGTTTGTGTGTATGGGCATGTGTATATGTGGACGCGTACGTGTTGTTGGCGTGTTAGGGTGTGTGCATGTGTGTGTAAAGCTAAAGCTGACTTTGAAAGAAATAAAAACAGCAATTAAATTGAACTGGATGAGATGGGAAACATATGTTGCTGTTATTTAAATTCCAACAGCTTAGAAATCCTGACTGACTTAGGATCTGTTTCTGATCTGCATACTGTCATGAAAATCATAAACTTGTTAAGTGTGTATTAAATAGTTTTTAAAACAGATGGCAGTGTGTGTCCTGAATGATCTATGTCGTTGTTAAACTAAACAAACATATTATTATTAATAATAAATAATACTTGTGGACATGTGCATTTCTGTACAAAGTTTAAACGTATATACATATTTGGGGGCACCATTTTTTTATAGCTGAATAGATATTTGTGGCGGTTCTGTGTAATTTCAGATGAAAAACTTAGCATTGGTTGGTTTACTGATATGGAATTAAGAACATTAAAGGTGTGTACATAAACACGCATGCATATACATACATATATATATATTTAAATATATATACATATATAAAAACTGAAAGAGATCCAAATTTAACCTTCCGTGCTTGGCTTTTCTCATCACGGAAGTAATCTTTGCACTTCCTTTATAGCAGTAGGATAATGCCATCTTGTATATCTCAAAACGTTTTATAGCTGTAAATATCTGCTGCTTAAATGTCTTTATTATCTTATTTTCCCTCATATGATATTTAAAAGAAAATATTCAGAAAATTGAATATTAAAAGAGATAATGGTAGATGAAAGAATGATATGTGACAATTGAGTTGCAACTGATATTTGTATGTCTGTCAAAAACCGTTGCCTATTACTGATAGAAATTTTAAAAGCAAAAATAAAAAAGAATGCTGACACTTAATGAAAGAGAAAAGTATTTAAAATAAAAAATCCATCCAAAATACCAGGGAGATAGTGAATCAAACCCAAACAAATGAATTTGTAGATTATCATGATGTAAAAATGCTCTGTAAAAATAAAACTTTATGTTTCGTCTTTAGATCAAAGACCTGAAGATCTTTTTAAATGGAACAACAAATCTGTTTACAGAAGTGTATTTTATTGTTAACTGTTAAAAGAGGGGGGGAAGAAGTAAAAGAAATTCTAAACTTTTCTCTTCTCTAAGTTGAAAGCAAAGTTTGCTGTTTAGAGTGACAGATATTTAAAATATGCACGGCCACTGCCTTGCCACGTACCAACTGCTGTATGATAAAATAAAAATTGCTTTTCAGAAAAATAAAAAAAACGTGAAAAGGAACATTGGTAGTATCCAGATTTGTGCATCAAATTCCAAAACACTGAGAAGCATTGAATGTGTAGCTCATACTGTGATATATACATATAAATTTAGATTTCTGTTTATCCCTTTATTCCACACCTTGCGTGTCTTATATTCCCATTTTTCAACTCCTATAAGATAATTGAATCCTTGTGTCTTAGAAGCCGCAAGTCTTGCAACCGTTAGTTGGTTGCTTGTCAGTTGGCAAGTCTAGATTTGGTTCTTAGGGAGGATTTTCAATATTCCTTTGCAAATGCAAAGTACAGGGTTGTCCGTGGAAAATAGTGCAAAAGGAAGACTATTTCAGAAAGTGTATACAATCATATAACTTTTATTTATAATTCAGAGATATAGACAGTGTGCCATTGCACATTCACTATATTTCTTTCATTTTATTTTGTTTAATCCATTTACTCAAATTGATTGTTATAGGACATGTCAAATTTTTAGAACACACACACAATCACACATCAATTTCAAATACATTATATGTGCATGACACTGATTCTGAAATATTTACTGTAATGACAAGTGAAAGTTAACACTATCACCTAAGTATTCCTGTACACCATAGAAACAGTGTGCATGTGTGTATTTATTTAATTTTTTCTTAAAGTATTTGGAAGGTGTAACCTGTTTAATAAGAGTTTGGCATTAGTTCTACAGCATAATTTCTTTATACTTGAAGCTTTCCTCATATAAATGTGTGGTGAGATATAATTGAGTATGCCCTATTTTGAGCATGATGTGAGAGTGCAAGAGAGTTTGTTTGAAATCCATGTATCTTTATCTTATTGTCGAGTTAGCTCATATAAGTGCTATGATGGTTATGGGTAAGATACTCACTTTTTGGAATAGTGACCTACAACTACATTTGTTCTCCATAAGTCTTCCCTTTCCGGAATGTCAAATAATTTTAAACCAAAAGCATTGAATATGAGATGTGCAAATGGGCATCATTAGCAGTGATAATTTGTTATAGGAGGTCATGGAAGATCATGGCATGCTGGACCATTTTATGTGGAATACCCTGAATTTCTTCTCTTATTATTTTTAAATCTTCAGTGTGTAGTCACTGGGTAAAGACTCTCTCTTTGAGAGAGACAATCTGATTATGGATGTCAATAATGTGTAGTCAGTGGAAAAAACGTTCTCTTTGAAAGAGGCCTGCTGAACATGGATGTCAGTAAGGTGTAGTCCCTGGGTAAAGACCTCTTTGTGAGAGACCATGCTGATCATGGATGTCAGTAATGTGTAGTCATGGGTAAAGACCTCTTTGTGAGAGACCATGCTGATCATGGATGTCAGTAAGGTGTAGTCACTGGGTAAAGACCTCTTTGTGAGAGACCATGCTGATCATGGATGTCAGTAATGTGTAGTCATGGGTAAAGACCTCTTTGTGAGAGACCATGCTGATCATGGATGTCAGTAATGTGTAGTCATGGGTAAAGACCTCTTTGTGAGAGACCATGCTGATCATGGATGTCAGTAAGGTGTAGTCACTGGGTAAAGACCTCTTTGTGAGAGACCATGCTGATCATGGATGTCAGTAAGATGTAGTCACTGGGTAAAGACCTCTTTGTGAGACACCATGCTGATCATGGATGTCAGCAAGGTGTAGTCACTGGGTAAAGACCTCTGTGAGAGACCATGCTGATCATGGATGTCAGTAAGGTGTAGTCACTGGGTAAAGACCTCTTTGTGAGAGACGATACTGATCATGGATGTCAGTAAGGTGTAGTTACTGGGTAAAGACCTCTTTGAGAGAGACCATACTGATCATGGATGTCAGCAATGTGCAGTCACTGGGTAAACGACCTTTGTGAGAGACCATGCTGATCATGGATGTCAATAATGTGTAGTCACTGGGTAAAGACCTCTTTGTGAGAGACCATACTCATCATGGATGTCAATAATGTGTGGTCAGTAGATAAAAACGTTCTCTTTGTGAGAGACCATGCTGATCATGGATGTCAATAATGTGTAGTCACTGGGTAAAGACCTCTTTGAGAGAGACCATACTGATCATGGATGTCAATAATGTGTAGTCACTGGGTAAAGACCTCTTTGAGAGAGACCATACTGATCATGTATGTCAGTAAGGTGTAGTCACTGGCCAAAGACCTCTTTGTGAGAGGCCATACTGATCATAGATGTCAGTAAGGTGTAGTCACTGGGTAAAGACCTCTTTGTGAGAGACCATGCTGATCATGGATGTCAGTAAGGTGTAGTCACTGGGTAAAGACCTCTGTGAGAGACCATGCTGATCATGGATGTCAGTAATGCGTAGTCATGGGTAAAGACCTCTTTGTGAGAGACCATACTGATCATGGATGTCAGTAAGGTGTAGTCACTGGGTAAAGACCTCTTTGAGAGAGACCATATTGATCATGGATGTCAGTAAGGTGTAGTCACTGGGTAAAGACCTCTTTGTGAGAGACCATACTGATCATGGATGTCAGTAAGGTGTAGTCACTGGGTAAAGACCTCTTTGAGAGAGACCATACTGATCATGGATGTCGGTAAGGTGTAGTCACTGGGTAAAGACCTCTTTGTGAGAGACCATGCTGATCATGGATGTCAGTAATGCGTAGTCAGTGGGTAAAGCCCTCTTTGTGAGAGACCATGCTGATCATGGATGTCAGTAATGCGTAGTCAGTGGGTAAAGCCCTCTTTGTGAGAGACCATACTGATCATGGATGTCAGTAAGGTGTAGTCACTGGGTAAAGACCTCTTTGAGAGAGACCATACTGATCATGGATGTCAGCAATGTGCAGTCACTGGGTAAAAGACCTTTGTGAGAGACCATGCTGATCATGGATGTCAATAATGTGTAGTCACTGGGTAAAGACCTCTTTGTGAGAGACCATACTCATCATGGATGTCAATAAAGTGTGGTCAGTAGATAAAAACGTTCTCTTTGTGAGAGACCATGCTGATCATGGATGTCAATAATGTGTAGTCACTGGGTAAAGACCTCTTTGAGAGAGACCATACTGATCATGGATGTCAATAATGTGTAGTCACTGGGTAAAGACCTCTTTGAGAGAGACCATACTGATCATGTATGTCAGTAAGGTGTAGTCACTGGCCAAAGACCTCTTTGTGAGAGGCCATACTGATCATAGATGTCAGTAAGGTGTAGTCACTGGGTAAAGACCTCTTTGTGAGAGACCATGCTGATCATGGATGTCAGTAAGGTGTAGTCACTGGGTAAAGACCTCTGTGAGAGACCATGCTGATCATGGATGTCAGTAATGCGTAGTCATGGGTAAAGACCTCTTTGTGAGAGACCATACTGATCATGGATGTCAGTAAGGTGTAGTCACTGGGTAAAGACCTCTTTGAGAGAGACCATATTGATCATGGATGTCAGTAAGGTGTAGTCACTGGGTAAAGACCTCTTTGTGAGAGACCATACTGATCATGGATGTCAGTAAGGTGTAGTCACTGGGTAAAGACCTCTTTGAGAGAGACCATACTGATCATGGATGTCGGTAAGGTGTAGTCACTGGGTAAAGACCTCTTTGTGAGAGACCATGCTGATCATGGATGTCAGTAATGCGTAGTCAGTGGGTAAAGCCCTCTTTGTGAGAGACCATGCTGATCATGGATGTCAGTAATGCGTAGTCAGTGGGTAAAGCCCTCTTTGTGAGAGACCATACTGATCATGGATGTCAGTAAGGTGTAGTCACTGGGTAAAGACCTCTTTGTGAGAGACCATGCTGATCATGGATGTCAGCAATGTGCAGTCACTGGGTGAAGGACCTCTTTGAGAGAGACCATGCCGATCATGGATATCAATCAGTTTGGGAAAAATTGGCATAATATATGAACTATAGGTTCATCTTGCTGGAAAAGTCATATGCTCCGTAATTCTTGAGATAAGGAATGAGGAACGTTCAATGGTGCTATGATACTACTCAGTTTAGATAGTCATTGCACCTCTGCAATCATTCTGAAAGAAATTTGTCCCCAACAAAACTGTTTGAAACTCCAATAGCATGCCAGACAATGTCTTTTGTTTATGGAGTGATTTTTCAAACAGAAGTTGTGGGTTTATTTCTGCATAGTAATGAAGATTTTATTTGTTAATAAGTGTATTTGAATGAAAGTTCTCTTGGTTGGACATTACCAGAGAAGAAAGAATTGTAATTATGGAATTACACACAGTGAAGCAAATCTTAATGCATTTGAAGTCAACTTAGATTACTCTTAAATCCTTAACTTGCCTTATTTTATGCAGGACATGTATCATGAGTTTGCATTCACATCTACAACTGCATATTGAGTCCTGAGCAATTTCTGAATACAGAGACTCTGGAGGTATTTTCGATGCACCTAAAAATGGGGTTGTTTGCTTCTGATTTATTGAAATTTCATTATCAAAGTTTTACTTTCTTGGCCATATACTTAGTGTATAGATGTGTTGTATTCCAGCCAAAAATTTGAAATCAATTTGACGCCCAATTAATCCAAAAAAAACGGTGTGTGTCTGTGAACAGCATAACTCAGAAATGAAGAGTTAGATAAATACCAAACTTGGTATTTAAGTTCAGTACCTTCCAAAGATGTAACATGAAGATTTTTAAGAAAAGCCCCTCGCACCAAACAACTTCTCACATGGGACATTTTTCAAAATTCATTTTCTTAAAAAATGGCTATAACAATTTTGATTAAAATACCACATATTTAAGATATTTACACACAAATAAATGTATATCTTGAATTTTATGTGAATAGCCTATGAAGTCCTCTTCATTGTGAAGGAATTTTGTATAACTGGTAAATGTTAAGAAATAGAGAGAAATATACTACAAAAAATAAGAATTTAGATGTCTTTAAAACAACACATTATTTCCGATAACTTTTTTGTGGCATCTGCTTTTTCCTAGGTATTCATTAGTATTGGTTTGAAATTAGGTGCTGTCATTATTCAGTTGTTTCTCGTGTTCATGGAAAGAGTACAGAATATTAAGGCCAGTTTATAGTGACTCACATTTAAACATTTGACTATCTCCCCTCTATGCCCTAAGTATAAAAATAAACAATAGTGGGTAGAGAAAGTTACATAAATGTAGCACATCATAGTTCTTAATGTATATCTTCTTCCAAATTTACATTTTTTTCTGGGATGGTTTCGATAGCATGAATTCCATTTCTGTCATGGTTTTAGTTTAAAAGTGTAATGCAACTGCTGACTTTTTCATTTGTTTGTATTTGAATACAGTGCAGAAGTTTGAAGCGAGTGCCTGAATTTCTTTTAGTTTTTCCTGTGTGCACCTTACCACAATTTTCACAGTGAATTTTAATAAATGCCTTCCCCCCTCCCTACAGGGATATGATCCATTTTTCTTGATTTTATTAATTTGACTTAATAAAAGAAAGGGGGGAATAATTCACACATCCCTGGAGAAAAAGTCAGAAATTCATCAAATTCAGTGTGAAAATTGTGATTAAGGTACACATTGGAAAAGCTAAACTAAATACAGGCACATGCTTATAAGAACATTAGCACTGCATCAGATATAAACAAATGGAAAATCAGCAGTTACATTACACTTTTGGACTAAAACCATTACAAAAACTGAAGTATGCTTTTGAAACCAGAAGTATGGGAGAAAATATACATAAAGTGTGTTATTATATATTCACATGACTTTCTCTACTCACTCTTCTACAAACTGTCCTACAAAGACTTATTATTCTATTTACTTGTTAATCAAGATAAACTTTCATTAAACGTTTACATATTTCGTTGTAGGTTTAAGAAGAATACAGTAGGTTAAAGCAACAGTCAGATTTTTAAAAAGGGGATTGCTGTGTGATGGCTTTGATATTCCATGATCTTTGCATCATGAAAGAAAATGAATAGCACCTCAACATGTGAAAAAAAAATTGAAAATTCGAACCAATAATAAAGAATATCTCGGAAATGGTTAATGCCTCAAACAATTTTATTTGACATAAATTATGTGTTTTAATGACACCTACATTTTTTGTGTAGTAAGATTTTGTCTATCTCTTACGATTTACAATTATACAAAAGTCATTCAGACTGAAGAGGACTTTAAAGGCTATTCCCAGAAAATACAAGATATACATTTTATTTGGCATGCACATATCTTAAAAACATATATTTTAATGAAAATCGTTAAGAGCCATTTTTGAGAAAATCAAAAATAAGAAAATATTTCCATTTAAAGGGAGTTTGATGTTGGGAGGACATTTTGGAAATCTTTGTCTCTCATCCCTGGGAGATGCTGAACTTAGATACCAAGTTCGGTATTTAACAGACTCTTCATTTTTTAGTTATGCTATTCACAGACACACATACACACACACATGGACCTTTTACTAAAAATACTTGTTTTGGATTCAGGGTGTCTCAAAACCTGTGTTCCTAGTGAAATCTTGGCATCAAATTTTTGTGTGAAATGGAACATTTCCTCTAAAAAGTAAAAAATTTGAAAATCACATAATGAATTTTTATATACCAGAAGCAGATAGCAGTGTTTAGCTTCATCAAGAGACTATCAGAGAATAACAAACAGATAGACTTGGAAATTGCTTCGGAAGTCAACAAGTAGCACATGTTCCACATGAAAAATTAGTTAAGTGAAGTATTTAACGTTGACACCATATAAGTGCATTAAGAAAGAATTGTCTCCCCCTGCTGTAACATCATTCTGAGCTGCTCTAAGCTCTTAAGAGAATTGCATTTAAATGGGTGGAGTTTTAATTCCATCATAGGTTAACCACAGTATTTTTGCATGTTGACAAACCAGTCATTTTGTATTTTGCTGCTGAACTGCCCAGATTTGCTGTATATTTTTAGGTATACGAACAACACGAGTAGCCAAGGGCATTAAGGCAAAGACTCGTGAAGAGGTCTGCAGTTCAAATCCTGCTAGGACCATCCTCTCTGACTGAAGTTTTTTCCAGGTTTTCCTCACTGGCAAATACCGGTGAGGTACCCTAAACTTTGGCCTAAAACATTTACTTTGCCAATTATTTCATTTTATGTATCATTTTCTACCACCTCTGGAGCTGTATGTAGTAAGAAGCGAGCTGAACACTACTAAAAGAAATAAAAGGTATTTACTATATGAACTGCTGTGGGCCACTATGCTTCATATTAACAATTGAACTTGCCCTTCTCCAATTTACCTACCTGATTACTATTCTTCTGTCTACAACATGAAAATGACAGCCTTCCCCAAGCTGTAGTTCATACTCTAATAATGCTGTTATTACAAACATATGCATCGTGTTGACAGAAAGGAGATGAATTTTTGGCAGCAGGCCAGATAATAGTAAATGTACCATTTCCCATTATCATGGTAAACAAGCAATTCTCATCTTTATTTTTGTTTTGTTTCTCTTTAAGGCAACAGATATTGTAGCAGGGTGTTCTTTAGGGGATAAAATAGTGTGACTCAAATATTTTCCTAGTCAAAGATTGCCCACTGCACATTGTCACAAGGAACGTTCCACCTGTTTTATTGTGGTTACAAGGTTAGTTGGCCGAAGTGGCTACTGCTTGGAAATTGAAACTGTTTTAGCCCAAAACGATTGAGCCCTTTTCATGTATAAACGTTTTAGCAGTTGGTCTTGGTTTATTGCATGGAAGGAATGTAAGATCAGGAGAAGCCAGCAGGATTTGGGGTTTCAAAGGATCGTAAGAAGAGGAGAAGCTAGCGAGATCAGACCATTGGGTGAGTGCATCAACATGCTGAGCAGAAAGCCAATTGTTTGAAATTTCAATGCTCAAAAACAACCCTAAATATCACTTTGGAAAACTCATAATTTATTTTTGGAATGAGTCTACAGTGTTTTAAATGCCTTTTTCTCCACTTCTGTCTATTAAGGCTAGTTTCTCTATCGTCAGTTTCGCGGTCGAATGGCATTCCCATGGATGGTTTGGTCCTACTTGGCATAGTGCTGCCCTCTCCATCTGATTAGTTGAATGTCATCAATGGCAGGGATTTTGAAGTTCATAAATTTGATTCTTGATGATAAAGTTGTTTCCCAAGTGCTTAGTTCTAATGGCTTCTTTTCATGTTTCTCTAATTTTATTTCCTGCTTTATGTTCTGATTTAATGACCAAAAATGATGTGCTACAGCAAACTTGTCCATGTATTTGAATTAGATGTTCCTCATATGTTCTTTTATTCTGAACCTCCAAATTTCTTTTGGTTTTTCCAATTTATATTTTATCACAATCTTAAGCTCCTTGTACACGATCAAATTTTTGTCAAATTCACTGCTTTACAAGACTTTCCAAGAGTTGTCACAACTTAAGTCTTCGGAAGTCTTGAAAGCAAATAAGGACATGTTCTAAACAATCAAAGGTGTGGCAATGATTTGATGGCTTTAGCCAATGAAATGCAACTATTTACAGTGCATCACGAAATCTGCAACATGATTGAAAGTGAAAAGTAAACAAAAATGGTTACCTGGGCAAGGGATATCATATTCAAGCTGATTAGGGTATCGAAAACTAGCCATGTCTATACGTCATGGGCTTCATGGATTACCACAAAATGAAAGTGAGAGCATTCTAAAAGTGTACAATAATGCATTAATGCAATGTTATATTGTATAGTTAATATATCAAGTCGTACTATTTCCATTCTATTCTTTAATAGTAATCTGATTTCATGGGCTATAATATATGAAAGTGCTATGTAATATTATGTAGAGAGCAATATTTCATTGCACATTTTTATATTGTGATGCTAATAGTAAATTACTTTACACGTGATAAATTATCACTGTTTTCTGAAGAGGTTATGTTTGGCAAAGAGATGTGTAAATACACATTTATGACATTGTCAAGACTTGTCCAATCTTGTCAAATATTAAAAAACATTTGACAATTTTTCTTGTAAACTCTTGAATTGGAAAAAAACGTTTGATCATGTACAAGAGGCTTTAAGCAATCTATTTTAATACACACCTGATAATTTGGTTTTTGGCATGCTGTTTTTAAAATGGGTGGTGTAATAGGTTCCTGATGCTGTATTTGTTTTGTGGCACTAGTTTTATACTAAATTCCTTGGAAATCTCAAATTTCTGTTAAGTGATGATTTCTTTCAGCCTCTTGTGTTTTGTGCTTAACATCAATTTGTCGATAAAGTTGGTGTTGAAACCGTTCAGCTCAGCAGCATGGTGTGTGTGTATATATGTGTACTCCTGTTTGTGTTCTATTAGTGTTAGATGGATGTGAACCAATCTGTGAATGAGGCTGTGTTGGGTTAAACTGGGCTACTGTGTTAGTTTTCAGTAAATGCCAAATTCTAATCCTTTTGGTTTTCTCATGATCTTTAAATCCAGAAATGGCAAGAGTTGTTTGTTGTTCTGCTTCAACTGTGAATGTTATAGACTTTTCCTGTATGTTTAGCAACTTCACTGTATCCTCAATTTTTTTGGAATGACGACACAAACATCAACATACTTGTGAATTAAAAGCATATCAGTGGTATGCAATAATAAGATGCACATGAGTGGAACTTAAATATTTTCCTTCAATCTTTGCTGAGGACAGTTATTGAGATTGAACCATTGGAGCATTTTGATGCATGGTGATGATCACAAGACTTGTCACATATCACACATACACATGTTTGTCCCAGCTCATGGAATTTTGTACTTTTAAATATTTTGTGATGAAATCCATTTATAGCGAATCTTGTAACTACTTGCCTTAAGTTCTGGCTCTCTTTAGTTCAGTTTCTGCCAAGCATTACTGCCTTTTGCATAGAACTTCTTTGCCAACTCAGCCAGCTTTGAGGGTGCTGTTTTTCCTGTTCTCATTGCTCATTTATCTCCACTGCTTCACCTGTTTTATCATTCAATTGTTTGCAATGAAAACCTCATAACCCCATTATTATAAATTTTACAGGGGAATCAAATAATAATAATAGATTTAAAAATACATATAAAAAGTTAAGATTTAGTTGCTGCAGGTGTTGCTTGATAGTGCAAGCTTAGCCATTAATTATGGCTTACTCCTATGACAGTTTTGTTGCGCATTGAGAAAGACAATATATTAGTGCTTTTTACCTTTATTAACTCTCAGCCCCATACTGTTGGGAAATATCACAGGACTACAGTTCCATTTAAACAACCTAAGTCTTCTGACATTTCACTCTAAGCAGAGAAGTGGGAGAGCTGCATTGCCATGTAATATTAGAGTATGTGTCAGCTGTTTAGCAGCACACTGAATAGCAAACAGCTAGCTGGGATGTAATGCTAGTGAGCAGTAGTAAACCATGGCAACATGTTACCCCTTAAAGTTCAGCTTGTAAGCGAAGATAAAGGAGAGGACGTTGCCATGGAAAAATACCCCTCCAAGAAGTGTCAGAAGTCTCATGTTATTTAAATTCTACCGTAAAATAGAGATCTAGCAGTTTTATGAAATAGACCAATCTCTTCTTGAGTATGAGTTTTGTTCTTTCAATCATCTGAAGGCAAAGTAGTTACTAAACCCTATTTTTTATAATCTTGCTCCACAGACATGTATTATTTCACATTGTATTACCTTCCCCTGGTTGGTTGGCTAATGTACACCTTTGAATTGTGACAAACAAGCTGTGCGCAGTGCAGGGATAGGCAATAAAAGCAATATAAACACATCATGATGATGCATGTGCTTTCATCATCCTGAGAAGCAGGTTTAAACCGAAGTATTCTCCCATCAATTTGTTGATAAGAATTTAAATGCATTCCAGTTGCATTAACTCTCTTGCATAATATATTTAATTTATACAGTTATGAAAATGTAAATTTGACATTTATCTTTGAATATATTAAGGTAAATGATCCTGTTAAATAACGAACTATTTTGTATCGCATAACCTATTCCACGACAACTGCCAATGAGAGGTGACTGGTGCATATGACCATTAAGAGAATTGGGCCAAAGTTATGTGGAGCAGACCTTAGAGAATCTGTGCGTGCAAGAAAAGAAATCAAACACTGTTACGTAAGATGGAACCAGTAACACGAATTTTAAAGAGAGTCCTTCCCATGAGGCAATTAATTTAATTAAAATTGCAGTAAAGTTTGCAGGTGCTATACAAGTTAAAAATTAGTTGTCTAAATTCAGAAAACCTTGTATGTAACCTTAGGTCAAAGCTATATGATCATTGTATATGTACCAGTAGATATGAATCAATGCTGTAATGAACATAGAACAATAACACATTCAAATAGAAGGCTCTGCACTATCACAGGATGTTAGTCTTCAGTGCAATAACAATGGTGCTTGTTAGGCTTTTGACACATGAAAGGACCTGGGAGATAAAAGTTTTTGATATATACTACTAGAGGGCAGTATAGTGCAACATGCTCTTCGTGTTCCCAAAAGATTATGTACTAATTTTTTTCTGCATTGCTTAATATGGATATTGGAGGTTGCTATTTAAAATAATACATGAACAAAAGTGCAGTATTTGGGGTGGGGGGATGGAAATAACAGCTAGATAAAGTCTGCCATTTTATAAGAATTGCATAAGCCTGTTTGTAGGGGTTTTGAGCCATGTGTGTGCAGGGAAGATATGTAGCATGAATCTTGTATTAAGTTATGTGCTTTTGAAAACCATGAACTATTACAAACTAATTCCAAAAGTAAAGCATGGATCTCTGGGCAAGTTAGCTGTACTGATTAAGCTTGGTGCACAGTTGTCCAGCAATAGAAAGCTGAATACGCCACCAATTAGAGTGGAAAACACAGGTAGCAATCCTAACCTCAATTTGATAATTTTTAATTTATTGGTTTTCATAGTAACTCAAAAATGGGACAGAAAATTAAAGATCTAGGGCTTAATTCACAATAAACCAAGGACAGGAGCAGAAAAGCATGCCACCTAGAACCTCGATAAAAATGTTGAAAATCTGATGTTACAATCACATTACTTTCTCTACCCAATATAATTTACATTCATACCTATACTGCAAAAGGTTTTTCTGTTTGTTAATCATGACTAATGGTTTGAATACATGTTTTTTTGTAGCTACATAGAAGCATACAGACACTACTTCGACCACATCTACTACAATACATCGCAAAGCTTGAGGTATTTTTTTTGCAGTCGGTGTGATTACAGTTCTAGCAGCCAGCTACGAGTAGAATGGTTTTAACCAACCAAACAGCTATGTTAATTTGTTATTTAAGAAAACAGACATGTAAAAAATAAAAGTATGGGACAAGAAGATGTTTGTAGAGCTATAAATTGTAGTACAGAGACTTTCCCCATACATTCTTCAACAAACTATTATTACATTTTATTCATATTAACTGAGATAAACATTTGCAGATATTGTATTGCATATTTCCTTGTAGGTACACGGGATTAAGGGAATAAGTAGGCTTTAAGTGATAGTCAAATCTTCTAACACAGTCGCTATGTGATGGCTTTGAAATTCTGTTCTCTTTCCATGGCCAAGAGAAAAAATTAATAGCAATTTTCCGCCTGAGAAAAATGTAAGTATTTGAAAAATTCAAGCCAATAGCAAAGAATATCTCAGGAATGGTTAATGCTACAAAAAATGTTATTTGACATAAATTGTGTGCTTTAACAAGATCTACATTTTTTTTATGCAGCAAGTTTTTTTCAATCTTTGAAGATTTACCAGTTATGCAAAAGTCATTCAGAATGAAGAGGACTTCAGAAGCTATTTCCAGCAAACCCTTGATATACATTTCATTCATGAAATCAAAATTGTTACAGCCATTTTTGAGAAAATCAAAATTTTCCATGTTAAGAGTAGTTTGAGGTGGGGGATTTTTCTTGAAAATCTTTGTATTGCATGCTTGGAAGATGCTGAATTTAAATACCATGCAGTGAAATCTCTGTATCAAATTTTGGGGTTGAAGACAATACTTCCTATGCTTACTGTAAGTTACATAGTAGAACAAGTAAAACAGGACTAAATTTATCCTTCTGATTTCCAAAAGTTCCAGTAAGGGGATTTCATAAGATATTCTACCTACATTAAAATGTAAAAATATTAGATTTAAGTGACCCAGTTGTGGTTAATACAATCTTTGAATGAAAACTCTTGACAGTTACAGTAAATGTCATTGTGGCTACACACCTGTAAATAATTATTGCTATTATTTCTTGTGTCTTCTTGTTTATGGTAGAATTTATTATATTTTATTAATGTATTAAATATTTTTTATAATGTTTAAGTAATGGGAGAAGGGTTTATATTTCCAAAAGAATACAAGTATATTTTTTCATCTTCTGTGGAGAACAAATTTAACATAGAGAAATTACTTTGTAACAAGTTAAAAGACCCCATTCCACAAGACAAAAAAGCTGGAATCTATAAAATCAATTGTTCAGATTGCAATAAAGTATACATAGGTAAGACAAAAAGAAACTTAGAAACTAGGCTAAAGGAGCACATGAGATGTATTAAATACAAACAAATGGACAAATCTGCAGTTTCACACCATTTTTGGATCACTAATCACAACATCAAACCCAATATTACATTAGTCAAACCAGCCAAATTTGCAGCCGAATTAGATGCATGGGAGAAGATCACCATTCTAAAACACAACACAAATCTAATGAATTTTGATTTGCCGCCACCAAATCCTCTCTGGAAGTACATTTCTCCACCACAAGATGCCACCACAGGATCCAGTCCAAAAAAACGGAAACACCAACAACACGGGCCAGTCGAATTAACCTTCTGAGGATGGGAACAACTGTTTCCCGAAACATGTTAAGTGAGTAAACTTAAGTGATGTTAGTGTAACAATTCCGACTCACCTTTAAATAAATTCAATACACATCACTGTTTCTAGCTTCTTTTCATTACAATATATACATAAATTGTGTATTTTAACGCAATCTACATTTTTTGTATAGTAAAATTTTGTCTATCTCTTATGGTTTACCGGTTATGCAAAAGTCGTTCACAATGAAGAATACTTTTGGAGACATTCCCAGGAAATTCAAGATATGCAATTTATTTGTCATAAAAATATCTTAAACATATGATATTTTAATCAAAATCGTTAGAGCCATTTTTGAGAAAATTAAAATTTTCGAAAAATCTTCCATGTAAAGGGTAATCTGGGGTGGGGGGATTTTCTTGAAAACCTTCGTGTCGCATCCTTGAAAGATACTGAACCTAAATACCAAGTTTGGTGTTTATCCGACTGTTCGTTTGTGAGTTATGCTGTTCACAGACAGACACACACATGGACATGTTTCCAAAAATGATTTTTTGGATTCAGGGGGTCTCAAAACATGTATTTCCGGTGAAATCTCGGTATCGAATCTTTGGGTGGAATACAATACTTCCCCTGCTTACTATACGTAGTAGAGAAAGTAAAAAAGCTTGCTGTATGGATGTACTTAAAATTTTAATACCGTTTGCATGGCTTAATGGGAAACAGAAGAACGTACATCATTTCAAAAGTGTGGAGCTTGAAATACTGGACAATTCCAGCCAACAGGAAAATGTTATAGCCAAAGCTACAAAAAAGTGATTTAACACAAATTCTGATGTAAGCTTTTGCTTTTGTTATGGTATCATAGGCAAAACAAAGGGTTATTCTCAGGCTATTCACACAAAATTCAAGATAAACATTTTCTCATGTCACTACATCAAACACATGACACTTTAATAAAACAGTGTTAGAGCCTTTTTGAGAAAAAAAATATAAGGGAAAAGGTGGGGGAATTTTATAGAAAATCTTGTCATATTCTTGTAAGATGAATTAAATATCAAGATATACAAATAGACCAAATTTCTAAAAATGGATTTTTGGGTGGAATACAATACTACTTTTACCTTCTATAATCAGGTGCTATAGAAAGTAAAATTGTTTAGTGATTTTCTTTATTTTGTGAAGTATTCATACTAAATAAAATGGTTTTCCTAGGTAAACGTAATTCATCCCAGTTTCCTTTCTGTATATTTCTCCTATCACTGACAACCAGCATGCAGTATGCTATGATTGGAATGGAAACTGCACTTGAAACTTGGCCGCTATTTCCAAGTTTGGGCTTTAGTAGCTTTCTGTTGATTTGTATTTGAAACCAAGCCTTTTTACTTTCTCTACTATGTATAGTAAGTAGGGGAAGTATTGCATTCCACCCAAAAATTTGATACCAAGATTTCACCGGAAATATATGTGTTGAGACCCCCTGAATCCAAAAAAAGCCTTTTTGGAAACATGTCTGCATGTGTGTATCTGTGAACAGCATAACTCAGAAACGAACAGTCGAATAAACACCAAACTTGGATTTAAGTTCAGTATCTTCCAGAGATGCGACACGAAGGTTTTCAAGAAAATCCCCCCTCCCCAGATCACCTTTTACATGGAACATTTTTCGAAAATTTTAATTTTCTCAAAAATGGCTCTAATGATTTTGATTAAAATATCATATGTTTAAGATATTTTCATGACAAATAAAATGTATATCTTGAATTTTCTGGGAATGTCTCCAAAAGTGTTCTTCATTGTGAACGACTTTTGCATAACTGGTAAACCATAAGAGATAGACAAAATTTTACTACACAAAAAATGTAGATCGCGTTAAAATACACAATTTAGGTCATATACATTTTTTTGTTGTTGAGTGAACCATTTTTGAGATATTGCTTGTTATTCCCTTAAGTTTTCCAATACTTATACTTTTTCTCAAATGGGAATGCATTCATTTTTTTTTTTTTTTTATGTACTGGACATGCAAAGAGAATGGAACACATAGCAACCAGCTCTTAAAAGATTTGACTATCGCTTAAAGCCTACCATATTCCCCTTGCACCTACAAGAAAATTAGCACTAAGATTAACATCTCGATTAACATGAAGCATATGGAGAATAAGCATTTGTAAAAATAGTTTGTACAAGAGTAGAGAAAGTCATGTGAGTGTAACACATCAGATTTTTTTATGAAGTTTTTGCTGTTTCTGTTCTTGGGCAATTGTACATAGTCCCTCTACTGTCATATTAGCTGAAGAAAACTTAAGAACTATCTCGGAGATGATAATTAATTTTCCACCTTCACAAGCAAGTGCAGGATGGGAGGAAGATGATTTGGAAGAAGGCTTTGAAACGTAAACTATAACACCACATTATGAAAAGCTAAAGGTGTGCTTAGTTTTATCTGAACACAGTAGGGGTTCAGCATGTTGTGTACCCCTCCCACTAGCTAAAACTTCACTGAACAGATGGTACATCTGGTATGCCACAAGCAGGTTTTGTTATTGGAGACCCTTAACATGACTAAATTTAATGTTGATACATGTAGCTAGTAAGGTGAAAGAGCTTCTGTGACCCCTTCTTCCTATTCTATTGTGGTATTTATTGCCTTTCTACTCTACAATTTTCTGCATATTGTTTTTCCGCAAACAGTATATTAAAAAAGAGATACTTTCTCTTGCGCAAAGCTGTCCATCTTGGACAGACATTTCCTAATGTCTACTCTGCTTCTGATAATGCAAAGCAACAAAATAATATGTGGTTGCACTGCAACCTTCAGCGATGTTCAGAATGCTGCTGTGCATGCTCTCTTTACCCCACTCCTCATGTTCGGTACCAATCTTTGACTGGCCAGGGTAGACAAGTCTATAGTCAACCATCTCTGTGAAGAAATGGCGTCTGTATATCACCTACTGACCAAGCGAGTTACATGTGCTTGCATTCAGGAGGTTCCTGCTTTGATTATGATCAACTGCCTACTCTGATCTTGGATTTTCATGGTTTTCCTTTATCGGTAGGAGAGTGTTGGTGTGGTTTCTCATCTGCAATTTCCTTCATATGTGTGCTTCTAGGTTTTGTTGTGTGTAGCGGTGCCAGGCAGATGGTGTGGATGGGTCATTCATTGCCCTCTAGGTAGCACAGGTGGTAGGATGAGTCTTAGAGCCAGGAACTGTTAGAGACTTCAGCACATTTCTGTAGCCTATCTGCCTGCCTAGGGCCTCCTGTGATTCCTTCACTTCACCCCTTCGTCTTGGAGGATGGTAGCCATAATAGATCTCCCATAAGTAGCAGTACATGAGGTGTCTCCCTCCAGTGTATACTCTTTATTACCTACTGACAGAATGTTACCTTTCATCTGAGTGTGTGTGTGTGATAGAGTTTTTAGTGTATCTGTGACTTTAAAGCTTTGTACCAATACAATTAAATATAGCATGTTTTGGTAAGTTTAATACGGACAGTAAAACCTTCAACTCCATTCTGTTTTAATAAAATATTCATTATCAACGTCAAACTGTGAATAAGAAACAGCATATTTAAAACCTAAAATAACCCGACCCATCCTAAATCCTCCTCAAAAATACAAATAAGTGATGAGAAGATTCTAAAGTACAGAAGCTATAGAGGTTGTAGTCCTAAGAAAATGGTTGTGAAGCGTCATGAATGAGCCAGTAAAAGACTATGAAGCACAATGGAATAGATCATATTTAAATTGCTGAAATATTTCATTTGTTAGGAAGAAGCAGGATTATCATTGTTTGAAATTTCTCTAAGGCAAGCAATGAAGCTATGTGATTGAGAATATTTGTCAGTAGCAGCAAATTAGGTATTCATGCATACCTAAAAGCTTTTGTTACGCTATGTTACTGACCAAGAGTATCTTGCTGTTGCAGTTAATGTAAACATACTCGTGGACATATTTGACTTATTTTATAACTGGAGTTGTTACTGAAAAGCAGCCACTTTTTCCACCTCTAAGCTGAACGCTAAAGTAAAAGCCACATAAGAACATATTTATTAGGTTAGGCATTAATACATTTAAAAACATTATATGCTTTGGATTACTGTTAGTAATAGAATCAAATTAAGCAAAGTAACTGAGTGCAGTTTTCTGGAAATGCTAACTCGTACTTTAATTCTCACTATATACCACACTTCCTGGGAACATATTCCGTGGCCCATTGTCAATATCCTCAGTTTGATGTGAATTTTGTTGTAACCCATCTTCACAAATGATTTTTCATATGTTTCTAATACCAAATAAAAAAAATTTCTGATGTGCTGCTGCACTCACATGCCTTTCTCTACTCACTCTTCTACAAACTAATTTACAAAAGCTTATTCTTCAATCTATTTCTTATTAAATGAGATAAACTTTCATTACACATTTCACAGTAGGCTAAGAGTTTTATAAGGTGGATTACTACGTGATGGCTTTGAAATTCCATGCTCTTTGCATGACCATGAGAAAAAACAAATAGTGACTTACCACTTGAAAAAAGTAATGGAAGAGCCAAGAAACTACAAACTGGCTGGGCAGTGTTTTTCCACTGGGTGTGTGGAAACATGATAAGGTGCTGCTGCTGCTATAAACAAATTGACGCTGTTGATGTGGTTTGCACTGCAGTGTGAAGTGCAATATTGAGTTGACGGTGATGTGATGTAGTTCAGTTATTACGAGTTAGTATAAGCTTTCTACTGCACAGCGTGTATTTATTTATAATTTGTATGTGTTAACTCAGCTCGCCTAGTGAAAGTACGATTTGCAGAAAGATTTCCAGGTGTAAAAGTTCCAGGCCATACAACAATCCAAGAACTTTACAATAAATTTCAGGCCACAGAAAGTGTTCAGGCTAAGAAATATAAAAGACGGCAAACGGTTCTTATCGAAGAAACATTAGAACGACATTGGTCATCATTTGGAGAATTCCTCCCCCCAAAATCACTTAGGCATCTTTCACAACAGGCAGGCATTTCTTATGGCTCTACGCGAAGAGCTACAAAATTGCTGAAGTTAAAACCATATAAAATAACTGTGGCACATGCCCTTCAACCAATGATCCTGTAATTAGATGCACATTTTGTGAATAGAGTCTCAATTAGTGTACACAATGGCAAAATAGACCCATATTTAATATTTTTCATGGGCAAGGTTTGGTTCCACCTTCATGGATGTGTGTGTACACAAAATAATCGTTATTGGAGCTCTGACAAACCTAATATTGCTCATGAAGTACCCCTTCATGATGAAAAAATTGATGTATGGTGCCCCATGAGCAGAGAAAGGGTTATAGGGCCAACTTTTATCGAGTCAACAATTGACACCCGCACATACGAGAATACAATTTTGCCCCCTGCCTTTTTTAGAGAATTAACAGACAGGAAGCATAATTTTTCCTTTTTTCGACAAGACTGCAACAGCTCATATGGCCATATTTCGATGAGAACAATTGAAAGTGTATTTTAGGACAATTATTAATGGCCTCCCTCGGTCCCCTGACCTAACCCCCCGCGATTTCTATCTCTGGAGTAACTTAAAACATAAAGTGTACAAGACAAACCCACACACCCTGGAAGAATTAAAATAAAATATCCATCAGGAAATTGCCAGCATTTCTCAACATGAACTATGGCAAGTGATGGATAGTTTCCTAAAGAAGTGCCAAAAATGTACGGACAACGGTGGCCAGTTTCAGCATCTTTCATAAAGTTGGTAAGTAAAGCCTTTAAAAGTAGTTTTAAAAATGTTGTATGGTCATCCGTGCTTTTCTATGATAGCGGCAGATGGCAACGAGCGCCGAGGATGCGGACAGGAAAAAAACAGTGCAGCTGGTTCATATATAAAGTATTAATTGGACACAATATGAATGCACATGGAGGAGGGCACCACTGGTTTTTGACAATCAAGGCTAGGCATGAGAGGATAATGTACAGTTGCACAATGAAAACAGTACTACATTTGCAGGCCTCAGCCTCGCTAATAAATGCAGCTTGGAACTGCGGCTGTTTTCTTTACCTGACTGTCCTTCCGATGCCTTGCACACTTGTTTTGCCACTGTTTAGTCCTCTTCCCACCCCATGCACTCTTATTGTGGCTGACTAGTATTTGAAAACTCAAACAATATCTTGGAAATGAATAACACCACAAAGATTTTGTTTTTCATAAATTGAGATCTACATTTTTTGTGTGGTAAGAATTTGTCTATCTCCAGTTTATCATTTATACAAAAGTCCAGAATTAAGAGAAATTCGCAGGCTACTGACAGGAAATTGAAGATATGCATTTTTTTTTTGTTATGCAAATATGTTAAATCTGTATTTTATTCAAAATCGTTAAAACAATTTTTGAGAAAATCAAAATAACAAAAAAAAAAAAAAAAATCTGATGCGTTACACTCACATGACTTTCTCTACTCTTGGACAAACTATTTTTACAAACGCTTATTCTCCATCTACTTCATGTTAACCGAGATAAACATTTGCAGACTCTATCTTATTGCTAATTTTCTTGTAGATGTAAGGGGAATATATATTTACAAGGCAATTTGGAAATACAGTAGCCTTTAAGCACATACATATCTCTTAATAGCTGGTTGCTAGGTGCAGCACCATTCCCTTTCCCACAGAGTAATACTCTTTGCATATCCAAGACAAAAAAATGAATAACAAATTCCCATTTGAGAAAATAAGTATTGAAAAATTTAAGGGAATAACAAGCAATATCTCGAAAATGGTTCATTCAACAAAAAAACTGTATATGACATAAATTGTGTATTTTAACGCGCTCTACATTTTTTGTGTAGTAAAATTTTGTCTATCTCTTATGGTTTACCAGTTATGCAAAAGTCGTTCACAATGAAGAATACTTTTGGAGACATTCCCAGAAAATTCAAGATATACATTTTATTTGTCATGAAAATATCTTAAACATATGATATTTTAATCAAAATCCTTAGAGCCATTTTTGAGAAAATTAAAATTTTCAAAAAATCATCCATGTAAAAGGTAATCTGGGGTGGGGCGATTTTCTTGAAAACCTTCGTGTCGCATCTCTGGAAGATACTGAACCTAAATACCAAGTTTGGTGTTTATCCGACTGTTCGTTTCTGAGTTATGCTGTTCACAGACAGACACACACACGGAGGTGTTTCCAAAAATGCTTTTTTTTTTTTTGGATTCAGGGTGTCTCAAAACATGTATTTCGGGTGAAATCTCGGTATCGAATTTTTGGGTGGAATGCAATACTTCCCCTACTTACTATATGTAGTAGAGAAAGTAAAAATTTCCATGTAAAGGATAGTAATAGAGAGGAAATTTTCTTGGAAATCATATTTCATCCATGGAAGATGCTCAATTTAAATACCAAGTTTGGTATGTAACCAATTTTTATTTTCTCTGCCACATAGTAGGTAGAGAAGGTATTGCATTCCACCCAAAAATTTAGTACCAAGATTTCAACAGAAAAACATGCTTTGAGGTCCCCTGAATCCAAAAACAGTATTTTTAGAGAAAGGTCTGTGACTAGCATAACAAAAGATCAGAAAAATACCAAACTTCGTATTTAGGTTCAGTACCTTCCAAAGATGTGACATGAAGATTTTCAAGAAAATCCCCCCACCCCAAATTATCCTTTACATGGAACATTTTTTGAAAATTTTGGTTTTCTAACAAAATGGCTCTAATGATTTTGGTTAAAATACCATGTATTAATGATATTTACATGACAAATAAAATGTATATCTTGAATTTTCTGGGAATAGTCTATGAAGTCCTCTAAATTCAGAAGGAATTTTGCCCAATCTTGTATAACTGGTAAACATTAAGCAATAGACAAAACGTACTGCACAAAAAGTGTAGTTCTGTTTAAAATACACAGTTAATTTCAAATAAGCTTTTGTGACATAAGCCATTTCTCCATTATTAAAGATTCAAATTGATCATTACTTCATTCTTTTAAAGTGCTGTCAGCATTCGGTTGTTTCTCACAATTCCATTGAAACAGTATGGAATTTTAAGGCCAGCGTATAGCATCCAGTTCTTAAACATTTGACTATCGCTGTTCCCTTTGTATCTATAACAAAATGTGTAATGTAGCTATTTCTGCAAACATTTATTTGGATTAAAATGTAGATAGAAAAATTAGCTTTAGTATGAATAGTTTGTATACTCACTAACAAATGATAGAGGGTAGAGAAAGTTATGTGAATGCATTACATAAAACTTTTTTGTTTTTGAGCTATACTCTTCACGCTCACATACAGACCTTTTTCTAAAAATGCTCTTTTTGTATTCAGGGAGTCTCAAAGTTGTATTTCCTGTGGAATATTGAATTCAAATTCTTTGGTAGAATGCTATACTTCCTTTACTTACCTATACCAAATAGTAGGGAAAATAAAAATGTTCTATGTAAAAGGGTTGTTTATAGTGGGGCAAGTGATTTTCATGTTGATGTTTAATAACTCTCCAGGAATGATTTTCTATTGGCATCAAAACAGCCAACTACATAATTTAAAAAGTTAGGCAAAGGCAATGCTGTGGCCGAGTGCATAGACTGCTCGCCTCTCACCTTGATGGCCTGGGTTCAATCCCAGGGAACCGCTTCTGGGATTCGTGGTGGACGAAGTGGCATCTGGGCGGGGTTTCTCCTGCCATTCTTTCCACCAATTGTGACATCATTACCTTTCCTTTCATTCATCTCACTACCATTTCATATCATCCACTTCTTCGCTCTCATACCAGGTTTGGGCTGATCCCCCCCCCCTCACCCTGGTTGATTTTCTGTTTCCCAACAGGCATTTGACCCCATGTACCCGCTTGTAAGTCCTGGGGATGTAAGCTGTAATAATGGGAAGGGTAAACTGAAGAAGAGGAGGGAGTTAGGCAAGATGTCTTATTGCTCTTATAGTTTCATATTACGTATAGTACATAACCTATGGACAGGGAACAGAGGAGACACCTCGACCCAATGCAGGTCTTTTGTGCTTATCACCTCCAAGAGGAATGGATGAGGTGAAGAAACTGCAGGAGTGGCTGTATGCAGGCCAGCTAGCTGACAGAAATGCACAAATGTTCCTAACAATTTGAAGCCTGATGACTCAGTCACATCGGAGGGTTGCTCAAATGCTTCTCTCTGGCAAGACTGAGAAGAACCTTCTAAGCAAGCATCTGCACTGTCTGTCCAGCACCACCTAACACTGCACAGCCCCTAAGCCTACTGAAACATGAAAATGGAAGCAAAAAGATAAGGGAAAGGAAACTTGTGGTAGAGGAGTAACCACCCCAGCACTTGCCAACTAGGGAAAACCATGGTCAGAGTGGCCAGCCCCAGGACCTCTGAATGCAAACCTCACAGGTTTCCATCTTGTTAGATAATGACAACATGATTGTATATAACAGAGTGTATAATTTGTTTGGTTCATTGTTAATTACAAGGGTCACTCAATAAATAACCAGAAAGTTTTTTTAAAGAATTTATTACGAGTATGAAACAACACATTTATTTTTCAAAGCAATCCTCATGTTCTATGCACTTTTGCCAGTGCTGAACAAGCTTCTCAATTCCACATGCAAAGAATTCTTAGGGGCAGTGCATAACCAGTTATGCACTACTGCCTGAACTTCATCATCAGCGAATCTTGAGCTACTAAGAGCTTCTTTCAGTGGGTTAAAAATGTGATAATCTGAAGGTGCCAGATCTGGGGAATATGGGGGGGTGGCCTTGTACTGTTGCAAAAGCTCCCTGCACGCATCCATCTGCTTTTCTTTGATTTCTGATGTTAAATGTTTTGCAACCCACACTTTCTTGAACATCAGTACATTATGAACAATATGGTGGGCTGATCCGACACTAATGTTCATCGTTGCTGCAATTTCATTCAGCGTAATATGCCTGTTTTCTTGTATCAACTCTCTCAGTGATGTTCGCCAAGACTGCACAGACAGTGTCCTGGGTGCAGCAAATCTTCAACACTTGTTACACTCAGTTTGAACTCCCCTACCCATTCGTACACTTGTGTTCAACTCAAGTTTCACCATAATGCACTGCCATCCGACGGTGAATTTTGATTGGTTTCAACCCTTCAGCTAACAGAAATTTTAATGACACTCCGCTGCTCCAAACCTGCATCTTGTTTCACTGATTTCCAGCATTCCGTTCGCAAGGCAGGCATGCCAGACCTGTCTGATAATAGTTTTAGGACACCACCAAAACATAACAAAGATGTACGAACTTTGTCAAAGTTTTGTATTTCTTATACAACTTTTCTGGTTTTTATTGAATGGATGTTGTATATAACTTATTTTAAAGACCAGTAAATCCCACTTTGTATAGATTTATTAACATTGATGATTTTCATTCTGTTGTAATTGACCACCAATCAACATATGGTCCTGATTTCCATGCTCAACACAGTTGCAACAATTCTACTGGTGTATTTTGCTCTTCAGAACAATTTGGTTTCTTTGAATGCTCAGTTCTTAAACCAGCATATTTTGCTAATGTCTTGTTGATGTGAATCTTCTAACAATGTTTTGCAACTTCTTAAGGGAAAATCAGATGTTTGCAGGAGTACTTGAAAGTCAAGCTATTTTCATTAATGAATTGCCTTAATAGTACTAAGGATTGTTACCGTGACCTGGCATTCAAACAATATTTATTTTAATATTTTCATGTTGGGCTATGAAAAGGAAATAGTTTACTATACGCCTGTCGTTGAAACGTTGCACTTGACAGCTAGCGATTAAGTTGGTACACTCGCCAAAAAAAAAAAAAAACAGATGAAAAGCTTTAACCATTAGACTTCCTAAAACAATCACAAGGCAGCATTTTGGGTGGACTATGATAAAGCGAAGCGGCTCTGTTGCTGGATGTAGCTATTTCCAACCACGTGTTTCAGTTTGTGAATCTCTAGCATGTGTGTCGAGTGGTTCTTTGCAAGCTAATATTGTTCATTATTTATATTTGTGGTTATTGTTGGTGTTTGTTTATTTATATATAATTTCATTCATATTATTTATAAAAGATCTGAAGTGCGACAATGTCTCAAAAACGATGCCAAACACCGGGTGACGATTCACGAAGTGAAAATCCTTTGCATCAAGATGTGCCACTTAATAGTGAGCATTGGAACTGTTAAGAAGGTCGGGGAATTCTTTGATCAGGAGTAGTACATGAAGGTTCATGGGCATCCTTCTATTACTGCTGATAAAGCCATACAATGAACTGCAGCAGCTCTTGAACTATCACGAGAACTGTTATTTACAAGGGAGTGAAACTCCAAGAGAAAGAGGACAAAATTCCTGAACCATCTGGAACACAGCGTGAGTGAAAATAACTTTATCGCGGCTTATAATTTGCTTTATTTCTCCTCATTGTAGCAGGCACGTTTGCATTATTTTGTTTCTATATTGTCAAAAGTGCTAATTTATTCTACATACGTTGTAATGTTTATGCCGAGTTATTTTCAATTAACAATAATAATACAAAAATAGTTATTACTCATTGACGTTCACTCTTACGTACACTTTTTGTATGGGGCTTAGACAGGATAGAAAGAATAATCAGCTGCTGTTTACTAAACACTCTGGCAATGTCGCAACCACAATATAGCCAACGTTACGCAAAGCAACACAAACTGTCAAGTGCAAAGATTCAATGGCAGGGGTATAGTCGGCTATGATATGATTGCACTTGGAGAAGGGCGCCATTATTTTTGTTGACAATGCATAACGTCATCAAAGCTAAGGATCAGAGGGGTGTAGTCAGTTGCACAATGAAAACAGTACTACATTTGCGTGCCTCAGCCTAGATAGTAAATGCAGCTCGGAACTGGATGATTTCTTTACCTGACTGTCATGACATAACTGTTCCTCTTCTCACCGAATGCACTCATATTATGGCTGATTAACTCTCTTCCTAAAAGGTGTAAACTTCTAAGACCATCCACACATCACTAGATTTTCTTCATAACCATTTCACGCTAAAGAGAAATGTATCCATTAAGGAACCCTTTTGCAGTCATATTCAGTTCTGTTTGATTTTTCTTTGAAATGTACTGCCTCTCTTTTGAATAATCTGTTTATGATTTTGGCCCCATTTTACATTTTGCTATTTATACAGTAAAATGCTTTGTGTACAGTGTATATGCATTTAATATAGTCACTACCCATCTAATCAAAAGCTGCTGATTAGCATACAAACACCACTTCTATTGCCTTCTGGGAAAGCAATAAATTTTAATACCAAATTCCTGGGTAGAATTCAACATAGGTAAGCAATAAGAAGGGTGTATATATAGACTCTCACCTATTTCCACAAATATTAACTTCTTCATATCCCTGATTCCCTATCTCCCTATTATGGGTGTTGCATGCTCTTTGAAGGATTGGCCAAGAAAACAAAGTAGAGCTGATATCAGCAGTATAAAACTGTTTTAAAACATTAAATTATTTGTAAAAAATATTTCAATTACATTCACATGATCTTCTTTATCCACTACTCTAAAAACAATTTTATAAATGTTTATTTTTCTACCTACTTCATGTTAATCAAGATAAATGTTTGCAGAAATGGTTAATGCCACGAAAAAAATTGACTGTGTGTTTTCTAAAGTAAGCTTTTGCCTCTCTTAGGATTTACCAATTATACAAAATTCATTCAGAATGAAAAGGACCACAGGTTATTCAAAGTTGATCTTGACAGCTGTTGAGGACAAAGCTACCTCCTATCCATTCCAACAACCTAAACCAAAAACTGTCATCCTACAAACCTCATTTTCCACCCTAAATCCTATAGTTAACCCTAAAAGGATGACACAGGCAAACTTGCAATTATTGCCAACTGACACAATGACCCATATTTGTCAAAGAACACACAAGTAAAAATTGTGATATAAACCTAGATATTAAAGAAACATTAATATGTAAAAAGAATTGAGGTATTTCGAAGGAAACATGTACAGGTTTATGGTTTTATGTACAGCAATATTTATCTCTGAATGCAACTGGACGTTTATTGCATATAATTTTATTTTACAAATTTTAAGGCATTAGAAAACATTTAATTGACACTTTACAGTTCATCAAAGGAAGTGTTAATGCTATCCAAGGAGAACTTTCTTCATCATATTATCGCTGTGGCAGCCAACAGTACTTCTGAAGCTGTTATGGTGTTCCCCTTCTATGCATCTTGAAGAGCAGAGATACTGGAGTAGTGGAATGCGGTACTTCCCACAGAAGTCCACAAATTTGACATGCTCCACGCGGTTGTCAAAGAACACACCTGTAAAGTAGTTTTACATCAATTATTCATGATGCTACTTAATGACAAAATCAATGTTTGGCTGAAAATGAATTCAAATTAAGCAATGCATTGGTTACACACATTACATACGGAAACAACATTCTATTGCTTATATCATAATTGCAGAAGTGAACAAATGTGAAGAAGAAAGAAAGAAAATCAAACTTTCAAACATGTTTTCTGAGATTAAGCACTTATATATGGAAAAATTTGCTGAAAAATACCTAATTTTACAAAGACAAAAAAAAAATCTGATGTGCATTCTTGCAAAAAAATGAAGTGCAAATTTTCAAGCATGTTCTGTCAGATGACCATATAGCATGGAATGTTTTTAAAATAGTTAATGCTATGAAAAAATTTCTTGACACAAACTACATATTTTAACGAGCTCTACAGTTTTTGACTTATCTCTTATGGCTTCTTAGTTAAAATTCAAAATAGACCCCATTTTATTCTTAGTGTCAATATCTCAAAAAAAACAAAAAAAAAAAAAACTGAGTTTTATTTATGGACACTCTTTAACTACTATGGTCCTTAGCGTCCCATTCTAAGGATTTTTACGCCCAAGAAAATCCATCACCCTCCACCAGGTTTGAACCCGCCACCTCGGGAACTAGAGGCTAGCATGGTAAGCGCTACATCACGGAGGATGACTCAATATCTCAAACATATATTTAAATGAAAAATCATTTGAGGCTGTTTATGATAAAATAAACAATTCCTCCATATAGGGGATCTTTTTGCTGCACCTTTGGAAGATGCCACTCTTTTTCTGAAAGCAGTGGACCTCAAAACATATATTTCTGGTTACATGTTGATAAATTTTTGGGTAGGATACAATACTTCCTCTGCCTATTAGAGATGAGTAAAAGAGAAAATAAAAATTCCAATGTGCTGAGATAATAAGAGATTCAGAAGCATATATCTAGCACAGAGATAAGATAACTTATTAGCATTCAACTCTGCTTTTTATATTTCAAGTGCATGAAGTACCATTCTTTAAGCATATATGTGTAATAGTCACATGGCATTCTTTAACCATTATCATTTCAATATAATCTACTTTCTGGTACTGATAAATAATCAGAAGAAACCATTTCAATTAAGTCGTACATATGTTATTGTATACAGCAACAGCCATGAGTTCATGAGAATGACCACTTAAATTTAGGAACCTCTAAATCAACAGGTGAAATATTTCACAAATGGTTAATTCAAATTTATGCTGAATTTTTTTTTACTTTCTCTACTATGTATAGTAAGTAGGGGAAGTATTGTATTCCACCAAAAAATTCGATACCAAGATTTCACCGGAAATATATATTTTGAGACCCCCAGAATCACCCCCCCCCCAAAAAAAAGAGGCATTTGTGTGTGTGTTAGAGAGAGAGAGAGAGAGAGAGAAAACAGCATAACTCAGAAACTATTTTAACAAGGATAACAAAAAGGTAGGAGAGTATCTGTCTAAAGTAAAAAAGAAATGGTTATGGTCAATAAAAAGAGATGTGAATTATACTTCATCATGAGATGTTAAGACATATTATTATGTTTTTTATTATTATTACTAGTAGTATTTCATTGTTACTATTATTATTATTACCATCATTTTATGTTATATATAAAGAAAGAAACATGGGTAGAATATGGCAAGATACAGCCTGGGCTGATGCATAGCCATATTCTAAGGAAGATTGCTAACACAAATAAATTAAAATAAGCAGGGTATACCAATTAGTGTGGCACATTCAGTCTGTAATCTTAAGTTACAATATAATGCAATAGAGTTTAATGCTTTGTCATATCTGTGGTGATAATCTGGAACGCTTTGAATCTACCCACAAAGCCATAAAAATGCTCCTTTGCCATGAAGTTATAAACAGGCCTCCACTCCCATACATATTACGGACAAACCATAAAAGCTGGCAAGCGTGGAAATATATTAAAATAAATTAGCTATGTAAGAGGGAAAAAGCCAGTTAATACCAAAAGACATAATTGAATAAATTCAGAAGTATAGTATATTTTGCTCACCTTTACATTGAGGATTAACACAACAGTGGGCACTATTCAAGTAGTCGATCAAGCTTCTGGGCAGATCTTCATCGCCATATGTAATTCCATGCACTTTGATAACTCGTCCTGCATGTTCCAGAAGACTTGGTGGATTGAGGGTCATGTTGCTGACAAAGTGCACAACCAAAGGGTTGTCTCTCAGACTCAACTGCAAAATAAAACCAATATAGTTACTCAGAGCTTACAGTTTATTTTTATTTCTCTTCTACAAACTATTCTTACAGAAGCTTATTTTACTATCTACTTCATCTTAATTGAGATGAACGATTGCAAAAATGCTTTCTTTATACATTTCATTGTAGGTAACAGGAAGCTGAAGTGTCAGTCAACTTTAAAAATTCTGATGTGTTACACTCACATGACTTTCTCTACTCTTGTACAGACTATTTTTACAAACGCTTATTCTCCATATGCTTCATGTTAATCGAGATGTTAATCTTATTGCTAATTTTCTTGTAGATGCAAGGGGAATATGGTAGGCTTTAAGCGATAGTCAAATATTTTAAGAGCTGGTTGCTATGTGGCGCATTCCATTCTCTTTGCATTATCAGGACAAAAAAAATGAGTAACGAATTTGAGAAAAAGTATAAGTATTGGAAAATTTAAGGGAATAACAAGCAATATCTTGAAAAAGGTTCACTCAACAAAAAAAAGTATATGACATAAATTGCGTATTTTAATGCGATCTACATTTTTTGTGTAGTACAATTTTGTCTATCCTTAAAGTTTACCAGTTATGCAAAAGTCATTCACAATGAAGAATACTTTTGGAGACATTCCCAGAAAATTCAAGATATACATTTTATTTGTCATGAAAGTATCTTAAATATATGATACTTTAATCAAAATTGTTAGTCATTTTTGAGAAAATTAAAATTTTCGAAAAATGTTCCATGTAAAGGGTATCTGGGGTGGGAGGATTTTCTTGAAAACCTTTGTGTCGCATCTCTGGAAGATACTGAACCTAAATACCAAGTTTGGTGTTTATCCGACTTCATTTCTGAGTTAGGCTGTTCACAGACAGACACACACATACACGGACATGTTTTCAAAAATACTTTTTTTGTATTCAGGAGGCCTCAAAATGTGTATTTCTGGTGAAATCTTGGTATCGAATTTTTGGGTGGAATTGAATACTTCCCCCACTTACTATACGTAGCAGAGAAAGTAAAAATGGTTTGCTATGTGCTGGCTTTGAAATTCCACCTTTGCAAAACCATGAGAAACATATAGTGACTTAGAATGTACAAACACGAGAATTAAAACCAATGACATATATTAGAAATGGTTTATGACATAAAAAGATTTCATACTGTAATTTAACAAGATCCACATCTTTTATGTAGTAGGCATTTGTTGCTATGTTACAGTGGCGTAGCGTTAGGGTAGACTTTGAGACTGAGTCTACTTAAATAAATTGCCAAGAAACTAAGCAAATTTTTAAACATATAAATAAATACAGCTTCAAACAAGTGATGAAAAACTAATTAATACAATCACCTTCACTGCTGCTTATCCCAAAGCCCCAATCCCTACTCTTACTTTGTGTCGGATTGTAGTGCTGCATTCTTAGGCAGCTTCAACATCTCATGATGCGGCAGCAAAGTCGAGTAGAGACTGGGATGGCTGAGCGAGTGCAAGTCTCATCAAGAGTGGACTTACATAGCTGTTCCCACTAAATTTTGACCTCTCATTGTAGGAAGACATACCTATATTTTGTTGTGCATTAAGGGCACAAAGACAGCAGCAGAGAGTTAACACGTTTAACGAGGTGTTTACTCTCTCGTGTACCTGCTCTCCCCAAAGTGCGGAAACAGGACAATAGGGGTTGGAGACAAGGGTAGGGCAAGCAGTGTAACAAACATTTCATTCCTCCGTTATTAGTGAACCAGCATTATGTGCATGCAACCGTGCAATGCAGTAAAGTGTTAATTTTATGTAAACCTGTGTATTGTTTTCATTGTGAGTGTTTTATTTTGATTTTAGAAATATGGACAATTCCATTGATTTAGTGGATTACTTAAAAATCGGACATTTCAAACATCCCGGTACAGTAAATTCAATTAACTGGCAGTTACATTCATAACAAAGTGTGTTGCTTCATGTTTGCTTTTTGGCAGGGAAAAGGAATGGAGTGTTGAAGGAATATCAAATATTAAAAACATTGAAAGAAAAGCTTGCAATAAAAGCTTATATACGAGAGAATCTAAGCAAGTACCCACATTGTTTTCATGATTTACAATCATACAATGGTTTGTAGGGATTTTGTAAAGTTACACCTAACACTATATTTTTATAATTTAGTTTTGTTTAAAATGTATGTTCAGTCAATTTCGGCAATTAATAGTGATGCTAATAACTACTAAAACAACAACTATTAATAATAATAATAATAATAATAATCTAATTGTAATAGAGAATTCACACTATTTTATGAAACACTAATGTATGGGAATTTGTGGATCATTTAAAAAAATTCTAAATTCAATTTTTAAAATCTAATATACCCAAAATCAAGCTACGCCATTGGTATCTTATGGTTTGTCAATTATAGGGAATTACATAAAATTCATTCAGAATGAAGAGGACTTCACAGGCTATTTGAGGAAATTCAAGATATTCATTTTGTTTGTCATGCAAATATCAAGCATAAGGGTTTTAATAAAAATCATTAAGAGCCATTTTTTGAGAAATTAAACAATAACAAAAAAGTTTCAATGCAAAGGGTAGTTTACATGGTGGTGGGCGGATCTTCATAGAAATCATTGTGAAGATGTTGAACTTAAATGCTTAGTGCATGCAGGTATTAAATACTTAGTCTTGCATTTATCTGACATACAATTATGTTCATACACATGGACCTTTAAAGTGCTTTTGTTTTGAAAGGGGCCTCAAAACATGCATTTTCAATATATTCTCAATATCCTATTTTTATGGAAGACAATACTTCCTCTATTTACTACAGGTAGTGAAGAAAGTAATAAAGAAAAACAGGTACTAAATAAGATATTCTTAACATAAAGGACCAGCTTCAGTACTAACTAATTATCGAAAGGGAGTTAACTTTAATGTATAATATTCTTCTCCTTAAACTATGGATATTCCTGCAAAACTACCCTTTTTAAACTAATTGCTCCATGGATAAGAATACGAATGAAAATACACCATGTTAATACGTAATTTTGTATAAGTTATATTAAACTGTGCAATATATGCAAACATGCATGTGCTGTTTTTTTTTAAATAGGATGTGTAACAATCTTAAATAGCCATTGTTAACTGAAAAATTATGTGTTTGTAAGTCTTAATAACAACTGCATGAACCTACAGAATGCTCCTTCAATACTTAACCTTGCAATATTATGAGAAATAATACTACCAATGTCCTTGTTTCTTTTCTTTAGGTGAGTATGTAGGTCTGTTTGTCTATATTTAAATGCAGTAATACTAGTATACATACCTCTGTTAGGCATTTTAGGGTGATAATTTCAATTGGCAGAGTTTGTAATCTGTTCTTATGAAGCAGCAATGTCTTAAGATTCTTCAAGTTTGCTACTGTGTTTGGAAGACTTTCAAGTCTGTTATCACTTAGATTCAATGCACGTAAATACTTCAACTGTCCTATGGATGCTGGAATTTCTCTGATCTTGTTGTCTCCAAGATACAATATCTGAAGTCTGTAATATTAAAATAGCCTTAATTAATACTGAGGAAAATAGTACTTACTTGTCTGCCAAGCTCTGCATTTACAAAATATTTACCCCTGAAGCCTCCATATGTCTCTTGATACTTCTTGTATCTGGTTGCCACCAAGATAAAGGCACTTAAGATTTGTTACTCCTAGAACTTCTTCAGGAATGTGAGAGAGCCTATTGCCGTTTAAATTTAGTTCCTTCAGCGATAAAAGTTTCCAAAATGTCTTAGGAAATGAACAGTCATCTAAATTATTGTTTTTGGCTATTAATGCTGTGAGCGGGCATTCTGTAATAAAGTCTGGTATGTAAGTTAAACTGTTAGAACTTATGTCAAGAACACGTAAATTCTGAAATATGCTCACGTTCAAGGGTAATGACGTAAGTTGATTGTTACACACCACCAGAGTTTCAACAGTTGCTGGCTTAGATTCCGCGGAATTTGCTAAATGTTCTATATTATGTTGGAGTGTGCTTGTTTCCAATGTAAGGAATGAATAATCTAAAGTTCTAACTACATTTTGGCTGTCACTGTCACTACTATCTGAAGAATAATCTTCCATTCTTACTACGTCGCGTCGCTTGCACGTGCAAGAGCACCACAAATTTTAACTTTTAAGACCCCCACTCAGCTGTCCACCATTTTTATGTTTGGTTGTTTCTGCTGACTAATGCAGACTAACGTTTATTAAGCAGTTTGTGCTGGTATTTATCACTTTATTATCTTGTCTGGCAGCATTTGGCGATCAGCTGTACATGGACATGTATGGTGGGGGAAGAGAGCAGAGTGAATGTTGCGTAACATCATGATTAATGAAAATTACCTACAAAGTATGAATATCAAACAGAAAACGCAAACAGTTTGTTTTTATTGCATGATTTCTAAGTTATTTTATTCAGTTTCAAAGCACTAGATGTCAACATTTGATTCCTCAAATTTAGTCATATAAGTCATTACAGAAAATGATAGCAGAACGATCGATTTCAGATCGTATATGTGGTCAATTTACTAAGTATACTATCGCATTGCCATACGTAACTACATACTACTCGAAGGTCATCTTTGATTTGCATTAATCATGCAAATTCGTTCATGGGATAATAATTTAAAACTCAAATGAAGTTATTACTCCATGAGAATTCATGTGTTCGGCTACAAACTTCACAAACGGCATGATTGGCTAGTGAATTGACGTCACAATATTCATTGGAGCCAAGGTCAACAACAATATAAACTTAAGCCACTGCTTTGGAGTTAAACAACTAGAGCTCGCATTTGCTTGTTTTGTTCCTTTGTTAGAATCACAGGATTTGTATATATATGTTTCATGCTTACTGGAGTAAAATCTACTAATTTTATATTGCTTATTTTCATAGCGTGTGCATTTTCGCAGCTTCAAAGCGTAATATGCCTGTTTCTACTCGTCTAATGAGAGCCATTGTTGACAACATGCCCGAGGAAATTTGTAGTACCGACATTCTTCCACTAACGTCAGCAGTTACAAAGTTTCGTGTAGTAATAAAACAGCGACTACTTAGCACAATAAAACGTACGATAAATTGTATATAAAAATGGTTTACGACTGGTAAATCGATCATTTTAGTATTAACTCATCGCTTTGTATAACAATTTGTTTTCCCACTTCTCAGTTGGGCGAAAATACGTACTGACCTAAAAAGTCTATACTTATTTCATTACAAAAGCAACAATAGCTAGTTCAACAATAATACATAACACCCTCATATTACTTACAAACCAACGTGGGAATGTAAAAACGTATTCAAGAAAGAAATCACTTAAACATTCATAATAGAGTTTGCTATAAAAAATACTAGTAACTGAAGAGTGCAAATTAAATAAATAATATTTACACTACAGTTATTAATTAGGCCTAACATTTCACCTACTCCATTCACATGCCTGTACCCAGAAAAAAATTTCGGGGAGGGTTTTCCACAAGTAGATCTAAACAGTACCCCACACCGTTACCATGTACCTACTCCATAATATATAGACGTTACATGGATAAGAAAATTGCTTGGAGACATTATATAGACAAGAAAAACTCATCAGAATAAGGATATTCCACCTTACAGCACAAAACATTAAGACTGCTTCGAAAACCGGAATGTATGGTCACCTTACCTATAAGGCGACGATATTAAGTTGTTTTTTTTTTGTGTGTGTAAATGTGCTACTAGCCATAGACCTATTGTTATCTAACGGCATTTTCCCATATTGGTTTGCTATGAATTTAAATAAATAAAACTGTCAGCAGTTTCGGGGGTGGGTTGAACCCTGAAAACCTCCCCTCTAAATACGGCCCTGTCCATACATAACGGGAAGCAGAAAAGCAAGTTAGTACTTTTCTAGTGACATTCAAGCTTTCTGCCATAAAAATAAACTCCTGAAAGGACAAAAAAGCAGTTTAAGCTATTCTGAGTAAATATTTCCTCCAGTATAGTAATGCCAAAGCCAATATATTTTCCAAAAAAAAACGCGAGAATTTAGTTATTGAACTAGAGATTCACAATTCTTCAAGATGGTGGCGATAGGTATGTTAACCCGCGCCATGAATTAAGTGAAATTAACAGTGGAAAAGAAGAGACCAGAAACTGTTGAACTAAAGATTAGTGACAAGAGTAGCTGTGGGAATGAGGATAAAAGTGCAGGAAGTTTAAAAGCCCCTATAATAAAAAATCAAGATGAGCATGTGATCGTGGCGTTGCCGAAGCCCGAGGAACGCGTGAGATTGAGGTGATAGCGTCGCTGCAAAAGATTGTTGAAATGCTCAACAAGGATCTTAAATGTGCACATGATGAAATAAGAGTGCTCGAAAATGAAAAAGAGTTGTTGATAAATGAAAATGAAGATCTCAAAAAAAAAAAAAAAAAATAAATAAATAAATAAATAAGCTCGAACGAAACAGATAGTTATATTACAGTCGTAAAAAGAAGAGCAAGCAAGAAAAACATACGGGAAGCTCACTTACAACAGATTTGAAGCGAATGCGACAAATAAATCGGAAACTGGTGGTTTAACAGATAACACCAAAGAGAGAAAAAACTTCCAAACACAGGACCGAGTGAAGAAACAAGACGTTATGTTTTTTGGCGATTCCATTATAAGATACGCGGGAAACGAATGCCAGAAGAATGGTGACGATGTTTATTATTATCCGGGAATTTGTGTTGACCAACTTAAGCATTAGCGAAATTTGTGAAATTGAATGAAGTGAAGCCTGATATAGTTGCTTTGCATGTTGGAACTAATAACATAAGAAGAATCACCGGATTACATCATGGGGGAGACAATGGATTTGGTAGACCAGATAAAAGAGTTCAGTCCACAAACAGAAATAATAATTAGTGGTGTACTGCATAGGCGTGATGTGAATTGGAGATATGTGCAGGGTCGTCCTCCGTGGACTGTTGGTACCGTGCTACCTCTAGTTCCCAAGGTCGTGGGTTCAAGCCCGGCCGAGGGCGATGAATTTTTTTCGGGCGTAAAAATCCTTGGCATGGCTTCCTTCGGAAGGGAAGTAAAGCCGGTGGTCCCGTGTCGTAGATTTACAGCACGTAAAAGAACCTCAAGCCTGATAAAGAGGCTTCTGAGCAAAATTCCAGGTCTTTCACGCCCAATATAGAATGGGACGCTAAGGACCATAGTAGTTAAAGAGTGTCCATGAATAAAACTCAATTTAATTTAATTGATATGTGCAGGAAGTGAATAGTGGACCGGATTGGTTATGTCAGAGACGAGGTTGCCTCATGGTTGATGGTAATTGTTGACTGGATGATAGGGACCTTGGCAGGAATGAAACTCTGAACAGAAGAGCATCTGGCAAACTTGGCAGGCTACTTTGTGATGCAATTAGTAGATGCAAGAAAGTATGGAATAACCAGGAAGAAGGGACCTATGAAGAAATTCATATAGCACGCCAGGAGGAAAATTTTAATCCACAAAAGCAGCAGCAGCAGGTGAAAGAAGAGGTTCAGCAAGAAGAAACCTGCAGGGAAGATTAATGTGAGGGGACCCAAAATAATTATTTGCATACTGGTGAAGCCAATTTTTTTAGGTTAGTCAATAAACCTGAATCAGTAGTATTACAACTTAATATACAGTATCTAAATAACAAACTGGATGCAACAGAAGTGTTTTTAATAGAACATGAAGTTCATGTAGTTCTACTTATAGAACATGCCCTAAACCAGGAGAGCCTACAGTTTAAAATTTTTCAAATCCTATACTCTGCAAGCTAGTTTTTGTAGAGATAAGTATAAAGGAGGTGGAATAGCTATTTTTGCAAGGGACGACATCCTAGATCAGTATAAAATATCACCAATATCAGTAAGTATCAGAGAAAAAGCTTTTGAAGTAGCTGGGATAAAAATTACTGATTTGGTGAACATAAATTTTTTTGGATTCTACAGATCCCAAGTGAACTGGTCACCAGCTTCGTTGATGGCGTAAGTGAACTCCTGGAGCTCCATGATCATGATTGAAAGTTATTATTATAACTAATATGATTTTCCGGGCTGTTATGCCGTGGTCTGCTGAAGACCAGACCACGGCATAACAGCCCGGAAAATCATATTAGTTATAATTGTGACACCGGCCGTGAAAACCTACGTTCTTACATTGAAAGTTATTGCTTGCTGGGGACTTTAACATTAACCTAGAGTGTAATAACATGATTTAAAATTACTTTACATATTCGATGCTCATAATTTAACTGATTACATTCATAATTACACACTAGTAACATTAACAACAGCTTCGGTGATTGATCATACTGCTAGTAATATGTCTGAAGACATAATATCTACTCAAGTTGTGAACAGTTATCTGTTTGATCATTTTGCCCAAGTTGTAAGAGTTAAAAGTGAGGATAATAAACATAATGCCTTTAAGACTCAGACAATCCAATAGGTATAGCAAATGTTGAAACGTTAAATTATAGCCTTAATAATGAAAACTGGGAAAAAGATATTAATAGAAAATGAAATCTATTTTATCATATTTTCAACAAAAATTACTATAATGCATGCCCAGTACTTAAAAAATGTGATAATATGTAAAAAGACATCTAAGGTAGCCTTTAACTCTGAAACTATTATATTAAGAAAAAAATGGTCATGTACTTCTTACATAAGTTGACTAAACTTGAGCATTATAACAAGGAATATAAGAGATATCGTGATATGTATCACAAAAATCTTCAGAGCGTACAGTCAGATTATTACACTAGCAAGAGTTGTCATTCGTCCAATATATCCAAAACAACTTGGAATATAATTAATGAACACAGAAATCAAGATAAAACACGAAACTATTAATTTGAGTATAAATGGTAAAGTTGTTTCTAATCCTGTTGAGGTTAGTAACCATATGAATGAATTTTTTACGAGCTGTGCTAATGAATTAACTAAAAACATGAGCAAACCGTCCAAGCTCAATATCGTAGCTAATGATAAATAAATTTTTATGTACCCCACCTCAAAAGAGGAATTTATAAAAATCCTGAATGCAATGGCTGGTAAACTTTCCAGTCGATGGAATGGCATATCCTCTAAAATATTAAAACAGTACTGAAAAACCAGCATTGAAGCAGGAGTTTTTCCCGATATCCTTAAAATAGGTGTCATTAAGCTGATTTATAAAAAAGGCAATAAAATAATGTCAACAACTATAGGCCTATAACTTTAATTTATAGTACAGGTAAACTATTTGAGTAAATTATATTTCTAAGACAGGAAAAGTTTCTACAGAAGAATAACATTTTTACTCCAACTCAACATGGATTCCGCAAATCCTTTTCTACCTCAACGGCTATAGTTCATCTATGACATAATGGTAAAAATAAATCAGAATACAAAAGTAGCCAGTCTAATGGTGGACTTATCTAACGCTTTTGACTGCGTAAGGCACGGTATTTTATTAAATAAACTTGAACTGTATGGCATTAGAGGCCTACCTCACAAGTTAATTGCATCTTATCTAACGGGAAGATTACAATGCTCAGAAGTAAACTATATTATTGGTTGCAGCCTAAATAGAGTAGAATCAACTTCCATACAGGTAAAGCATTAAGTGCCTCAGGGTTCTGTTTTGAGCCCTTTATTGTTTATTTATACAAATGATATCCCTAAAGGCAATAATTTCACTAGAATCAGTTATGCAGTGATACCACAGCACTCCGTTGGAATGAAAACTTAAATTCTTTCGCTAATACCATCAAATCTAGTAACAATTCATTAATGCGCTATTCCCCTGTTTAGGCTTAAAATTTGACAATAGCCTATCCTGGTCAGAAAAAGTTAATAATGTTTGTAATAAAGTTAGTGTACATATATTTATTCGTTTATTTATTTAGATTAATAAGAAGGTATGTGAATGATCACACCATGAAAATTATATATTATGGACTTATTTTTCCACAATTCAGCTACCGCTTGGAAGTTTGGGGTGGAGTTGCACGGGTACGCATGGATAGAATATTTATATTACACAAAAATGTATAAGAATTATGTTCAATATTAAAAACATGTAGAAATGTATTTATTAATGAAAACATTCTAACTCTTGTTTCGTTATATGCTTATCAAACAATACTCTTAACTGTAAATAGCTCTAAAGACATACTAACAAATTGTGATGTACATCAGCATAACACCAGACATAGTATGGAGTTTCATAGAGTATCAGTGAATAAAAAGAAAGTCAATACTGATCCTTATATTGTAGGTAGTATACTTTATAATAAGCTTCCTTTAGAAATTAAGTCCTGCAAAAAGGATTGTTTTAAAAGAAATCTAAAGAAGTATCTCATTCTCAAATGTTTGTATAATATTGATGAACTGCACATCTATCTACTCTTTAATCATTGTAAACATTGTAATGTTAATCATTGTAAATACTGTAATTAGCTCATGACAATGTCAGATGTTCTGCATGAATCTATTGACAGTAATAATAAACTTACTTACAGTGTTTTTTAAAGTAGATTTGTAACACACTCATTGTATTGCTTAATTGTATTGTATTGTTTATTCGTTATTTTTATTTTACCAATATTGTACATTTGTACATCTGATATAGAACACGTCCGGTTAATACGATACACATTAATAAAAATACGCACTATATTCAAGAAAAATACACATTATTTACAGGAATAATACAAATTATTTACAAAGATATTCACTCACGGTGTAATAATAATCCTTTAATAAGTAGTGCTCAGTTTTTGTTTTAAAAAGTTTCATCTTTCCTTTGGCTTTAGTTTCATTTGACAGTGTAGTAAACATTTTAATGGATGCATTTTGCGTTAGTTTTGTATTTGCTGGTAGTGTAGGCATGTTTTTTTTAATTTTTGGTTTTAAGAATTTGGTATTATGGTTGTGTATTTCATTTATCTGAAAGAATGAGCTATTTCTTTTTGCAAACAAAAGTAATTCTAATACTTAAATACAATCCAATGGTAACAATTTTTGTTTGAATAATAGTCTACATGAATCTAATATTTACATTATTAGGAGCACGTACAATTTAAAAAAAAAGTATTGCACCTCTCGACAACAGTTAAATATACACATGCTTTAATAATACGAATTACATGCATTGCGTATTGCCAAAAAGAATAATATGTACAAACCTGTTTCCAAATTCTTTCTTGGTTAATTTGAACGTTTAAGTACACTTATACGTTTAAGGTAGCTTTTTTGGACCAAAATTAAATGTTTATTTTTTTAACAACATTGATCAACAGCTTTCTTTTACCTTCATAATCTTTAATCGTTTATTTATATCTGATATAAAGTTTGGTTTTAAGATTTATAAAAGTTTGAAGGCAACCACGTGGGACAGTAGGACTGAAAGGGCCAAAGTTTAATTCCTCGTATTCTCAGCTTAATGATTTCCTAATTTTGTGACATTCTAAACTAAAAAGAGCATTGTAAAACTTAATATAGAAATTTAATTTACGTATCAAATCAATCAGAATAAAACGGAGCATGTTTTGAGGCATTGGAGATTAGGTATTTTGGCATAAGAAACCTCACTTAATTATTAAAATGGCACACAAACAATCTGTTTGAAAAGTTATTAAAATTAGCAATTGTGCTTGAGAATGTTGTGCAGATAAATAAGAAACGTTTTGGGACAAATAATAAAATTTGGATCAAAATTGACTTTGTTACTAATTTTAGAAACACCTTTTTTTTTTGGCATGTAAAGTATTATTTTACAATGACGTAAAAATTTGTGCTATTGAATGAAATAGCAATGGATATGCGTGTGTTATATGGATATAGAAATTCTAAAGCCATTGAACGATATGGGAGTTTTGCCAGTTGTAATAATACAAAAAGCAAGTAGCTTAAATTAATACAATCGTATTGTTATTTGCATAGACTTACTGGGCTACCTGAAAGCATGCCAATAGATTTTACTCACGCAATGAAAAGCAAAAAGGCTAGGCTTTCTAATGAACGACTAAACATACTGGGCATTTATGTGTGCGTTCACAACTTGCATGGTATATAAACATTCTGCATTACTATAAAAATTAAGCGAAATCGTGCACAAAAGTATTATCAGCTTGAAGCTGACAAGTAATTAAAAATCGCACATCACAAATATTTCGAGTTTCCGCCTTACCCACTTGGATAAACCCACAAAAAATATCGATCATAGCTGCACACTGCGCTGCTCACGCTGCTTCACTAATAAACCTGAATGGTTTTCACTTACTGATCATCCGAGGCCGTCCGAGGCGTTGTATGTATTACAAGAGGGAGATTACAAGCAGGGAATAAGAAAGGAAAGAGAAGAAATCATTGTGCAAAGGCATTAGAAACGTTTATTTAAAGTCTGAAATTATTTCGAATATATTCTTGAATTGCAATTAATTTAGTTTTCCAGACCTGTAAACCCTAGCCAGGAAATATATTTGCAGATTAGTTAGAATGAACAGAATATATGCTGAATTGACAACTTTATTTGCTTATAGATATATTTTATCTTTTTCGAAGTGCTTTGTTTAAAATGTCGGGCAGTACAGGTGACAAAGATCCAGAACATATAAAATGAATAAAACAGAATAAATTGCAGAAAGAAAAGAAATTTAACTAAACAATTATATCAATCTAATAAAAGATTTTTTTCGGACATTAGATAACGAATAATGATTTTCACATGTACTTTCTAAATGATTAGGGCACATAGGTAATTTCATTCGTACATTGGTGAACCTGCCATGTGCCGACAATTACGTCATTTCCGTTTCTGGCTGTCATTCTGCAGATGAAAACTGCAGCTGCAGTCCATTTACCTTGTATTTGATGCAAGGGTACTGAGTCATTCATAGAAAATCTAACTTTGAAGCATTTTCTTATCTTTAAATGTCATAGGAAAGCATATATAGATCACAAAATGGGTGATTCTTTGGAGAGTAATACAGGAGATAGCCCTCCTGTAACTGAAAATGTCACGATTGTGGATTACGGAACATTTGCAACATATTTGAAAAAGGCCGTTACAATTTTATTACCAGAAGATGATGATGTTGTACCACCAGCTTTGAATTCAGCCCTGAATGATCGAAATAATCAAGAATGTATTTTAAAATTTTTAAGTGATCCACAGGTATCGTGCCTGTTTGTGCAGCGCTCCTCGTCTAAAGGTAAGTAGCTGTCAGTCTAGAATGACTCATTAAGAGTCAAATATCGTATAAATGTGAATGTTAGTATATTATAATATACTAACATTCGTATATACTGCCGGTATTGTACATTTTTATAGATCGCCTTTGTGGCCACACCCTTATGATTCATACATAACCCCTACGTTAACTTTATAGCAGTTCCATACTAGGTACACTGTTATTTTTAATACTTAACAACGTGGCTGTTATTTAAAAGAGAACTCGGAAGCAGTGCTTTTTGCAGACGATACGTCTATTAATAGCTTGAAAATCACACGAACCACTGACAGACTTAGTAAATAGGCATTTGAGCAGCATAGTACTTGATAATGCAAATAAACTGCAATTAAACTATGATGAAACAAATTGTATTCAGTCATGAATTAGGCATAGCTATTAGGAACGACAATTGCACCATTACAAATTTTCTTAAGCTTCACATAATCTTAGCAGGAGAAAGCACATTGAAATCGTACTATTGAGACTTAATTCAACAGGTTTTGTATTAAACCTTGACAATCTCAATCAGAATGCCTTGAGATCAGCATATCTTGCTTACTTTCACTCCCTCTTGCAGTAAACCTCTTTAAGGATATTTGTACACTGTAAGAAAGTGTTTGTGCTACAAAAGTTTTGGGTAAATTGCTCTTAGGTGGTCTTCAACAGTGATGGAAGGGATGTTGTATATGTCCTACAGATGTCACTGTCATTCTCTAGCTCTAACACAATGCTGGCAACATATGAATAAGTAATTCTGCCAAAGCCGGTAAGATATCGCTAACTCTCTCGGTGTTCGTTCTTAATTACTTCTTATTTTAGGTTTATTGATTTTTTTGGTTTCTGAATTCATGAAAGGTTGGCCTTAGGTTAGGTTTTTTTTTATATAAGCTTAGGTTTCTGAATTCATGGAAGGTTAGCCGTAGGTTAGGTTTTATATATATATGCGCTTAAGTTTCTGAATTCATGGAAGGTTAGCCTTAGGTTAGGTTTTATTTTTATATAAGCTTAGGTTTCTGAATTCACAGAAGTTAGCCTTAGGTTAGCTTTTTTTTTATATAAGCTTATGTTTCTGTATTTCCTGAACAATTAAGGTAGAAAATGGGCATCTGCCAGTAATTGGAAATAAATAAATACCGGGTTTGTTATTTGTGGATGATTTAGTTGTAGGAGCAATAACCAATTTCAGGTCAACTAAAGCAATTGGAGCAATAGAAAAGTTTTGTAATAAGTGGAGTCTCAGAATAAATACAAGGAAAACAAAAATAATGGTGTTTAAAAAGGGGAATAAGTTAAGGAAGAATGAAATATGGTGGTGGCAAGGAAATGAAATTGAGGTGGTTAGGAAATTTGACTATCTAGGAGTACGACTAAGTAGTAATGGGAGTTGGAATGAGCAAAAGAAAATGATACTAACAAAAGGAAAACTGGCAATGAAAGCTATTAGAGCTTGCCTAGATAAAATACCAGAGATACAAATAAAATGGTTGGAGAGAATATACGGAGCAGTAGTAGAGGCTAAAATGCTTTATGGAACCGAGATTTGGGGCTTAGAGAGAGGGTGGGAAAATGTAAACAAGGTGCACAGAAATTTCTTTAAATTAATTTTAGGTCTACCAAGGGCTTCACCCAATGGTGTTGCCCAAATAGAGCTAGGGAGGTTTGGTAGCAAAGCAAAAATTGTGGAAAGGGTATTAAAATATTGGTATAGAATTAAGGAACTGGAAAATAATATGTTAAAACAGTGCCTAGAAGTGCAGTTAAAACTCAACAAAGAGGATACTTGGTGTAAGTATATAGAAGGAACCCTGAATGAAATAGGTTATGGAGATATTTAGAGAGGGGCAGGTACTGGAGAAAGGGTTCTGGAGAAGGGTAAAATTGAGAATTGAAGATATTGAAAGACAAGAAATTCTAGGTAGTTTTAATTTTAAATCTTCTTTATGTATATATGTAGATTTAAAAATGGTGTGGGAAAGAGAAAAATATGTCGATATATGTGACAGATAAGCACAAGAAGGTTTTGCATGGGCGAGGACAGGAGTGATGTTAAAAGGCTTAGGGGAAAGAGAGAATCAAGGAAAGTGTCCGCTATGTAATAGAAAGTATAATAACTATTGGCATTTAATTCTAGAATGTGAAGGAACTAAGGAATCGAGGGAAAGATGACAGAAAAAGAAATGGGACAATTTACCAATTGATATTATAGGTAGAAAGATGTTGGGTGTTAAATGCAAGGGGAACATATTAGAAGTAGGAAAATATTTAGGTTTAATTAGAAAGAGATGGCTGAAGAATTATAGGAATAAGGAGTAAGAAGAAAAGTAGTTATTGAAAAGTAGATTAATAACATATTTATTTATTCAGTCAAGTAGGGCCCATTGACTCGGTAACCACAGTGTTGGAGGATAGGGGCCCTAGGAAACCAGCAACTCGGTGAAGTATGTAAAGTGCAATATGTATACACTATGTATTTAAGGTAAATAAATATATATCACATATCATAAGGTATTTCCAGAAGGTTTAGTTTTCTTTTTATATAAACATAGGTTAACTATTTTTCGCAGCCTGTGCACATCTTCTTTCCTGTTATGCACTGCTTCTCTGAATGCGTTGCATTTTTGTGAGCGGCAATACAAAATGAAGTAATAACGCATCGCTTACTTCGCTGATTTTCACTTCTTATTTACGTTGGCACTTCCCATTGAGCATCTGTATTAGCGGGAAGATGGCTATGTTGGTTGTGTTTATATCACAATTTTCCTATAAAAGTAAAACACCTAAAAGGGGTGGGCAGGTGGGAACCAGCTATTGGCGAGATCACATCTACTTATAACCTTACTCTTAAGGTAATTTAGTCCATTCCTTCTTGCTTTTTTTCAGCATTTTCAATGAAGACCACCTAAGGGCAAAGTAGCCAAAGTTTTTTGTGAATCCTTTGTGGTGTTGGGCCTTCTCATTCCTGTACATCATTGTTTAAAGACCTTTAAATTCTCACCATTGCTGGAGAACACGTATATTCACTCTTTATAGTCTGATTTTTACTTTCTCTACTACGTATAGTAAGTAGGGGAAGTATTGTATTCCACCCAAAATTTCGATACCGAGATTTCACCGGAAATACATGTTTTGAGACCCCCTGAATCCAAAAAAAGCATTTTTGGAAACATGTCCGTGTGTGTGTCTGTGAACAGCATAACTCAGAAACGAACAGTCGGATAAACACCAAACTTGGTATTTGGGTTCAGTATCTTCCAAGGATGCGACACGAAGGTTTTCAAAGAAAATCCCCTCACCCCAGAGTACCCTTTACATGGAAGATTTTTCGAAAATTTTAATTTTCTCAAAAATGGCTCTAACGATTTTGATTAAAATATATGTTTAAGATATTTTTATGACAAATAAAATGTATATCTTGAATTTCCTGGGAATGTCTCCAAAAGTATTCTTTATTGTGAACGACTTTTGCATAACTGGTAAACCATAAGAGATGACAAACTTTTACTACACAAAAAATGTAGATCGCGTTAAAATACACAATTTATGTCATATACATATTTTTTGTTGAGTGAACCATTTTCAAGATATTGCTTGTTATTCCCTAAAATTTTTCAATAAGTTTCTCAAATGGGAATTCATTATTCATTTTTTTGTCTTGGATATGCAAAGAGTTATAATCTGTGGCAAAGGGAATGGTGCTGCACCTAGCAACCAGCTATTAAGAGATATGTATGTGCTTAAAGGCTACTGTTTTTCTATATTGCCCTTGTAAATATATTTTCCCCTACATCTACAAGAAAATTAGCAATAAGATAGAGTTTGCAAATGTTTATCTCGATTAACATGAACAAGATGGAGAATAAGCGTTTTAAAAATACTTTGTACAAGAGTAGAGAAAGTCATGTGAGTGTAACACATCAGATTTTTTTATGACCTGGACATGTAAAGAGAATGGAATGCGTCACATAGCAACCATCGTTAAAATATTTGACTATCGCTTTAAACCTAGCATATTCCCCTTGCATCTACATGAAAATTAGCAATAAGATTGACATCTCGATTAACATGAAGCATATGGAGAATAAGCGTTTGTAAAAATAGTTTGTACAAGAGTAGAGAAAGTCATGTGAGTGTAACACATCAGATTTTTTTTTAAAGAAGTTATCTTACAGCCATCACTTTGTCCATGTGGAGATGTGCAATGCTGCCACATATAGCAGGTGCCTTCCGATCTCCCTTCTCCCTTAACCCTCTGAGTTCCCATCATTATAAACAAGCTAATATCTCCTCTATCAGCAATAACATTGGAAACGTAACCTGTATTAGCCTACTTTAAGAACAAGTATTTGCTCTCAATATGAATTCACTGCATTGTTGCATCTTGGCAGGTGTGATTTAGACTACCTATATGTTTTCAAAATGCTCTTATAAATTCTGAATAACTACACTATATAATTGAATATTTCTCAAGATTATGCATTCAAACTAAATATTATCTATATAATATATTTGTGAACAGGCACACCTGATTACATAATTACTTTCATATCAACCTTCTCGTTGCTGTCATCACCATTATGCTGTTCTTCCTCATTGGAGTCGCATTTGGAGCTGTGGATAATAAGCTCATCCACACAATCGTCCATGTTGCCTTTTAATTCTCTAGCTTCCTCCAGCACTCTTTCCATGTGCATTATGTAGTTCTTCCACTTTTCAGGTGTTAGTTCTTTTACTGCTTCCCTTGTGAGTTGTTACACTTCAGCCATAGTGAATGTCTTAGTGTCTTGCAACATAGCCCTTTACATCTGCCCACATTAACTCAATTGGGCTGAAGTGACGTTGATAAGGGTGCAGTCTGATGACATACTGACCATGCTCTTTAGCCAGTTCAACAATATATTTTGGCCTTAGTTTGTTTTGCTTTTAGTTACAGCAATTCCCATTTTTTCATAACTATGTCACGTGCTACATTGACGAGTGAGCCACTCTTAACATTTGCGCTTTAGTACTGCCGTTAATGAGTGCCTTATCTATTTGGACCATGTGGTATGGGGCATTATCCATAACAATCACGCAAGATTGCAGGATGTTAGGGAGTAGCTGATTCTTGAACCATCTGTAGAAATGATCGTGGTCCATGTGTTCGTGATAGTCCCCAGTTTTTTCAACCTGAAGAGCACAGGGCGCCATCAACAAAACCATGGGATGTTCCAGTATGACCAATAATAAAGTGGCCACCTTTAGGTCCTCTTTGGTACTTTCAAGTTTGCCATCAGTCCAACCCTTTGACATTATGGCAGGCGTTTATCCAGGTTTCATCTAACCATACTATTTCCTTCAAATTCTTGTTCTGCATTTCTCTTAAAACAAACGTTTCTAATATGTTTTCCATTATTTATTGTTTTGAACTCAAATCTCGGATAATGGAAGACTTTGTTCAAAGAGCTAAGGCTTACCTGAAATAGCTCTGCTTCTGTAAGAGAAGGAAGAAGCTTACATGTGGTAGAATGCTCCTTTCGGATGTAATAGCCATCAATGTGCCTTCTTATGGCATCTAATTGAAAACTGTCCATTTGCGTAACTGAGATGCTCTTGGTCTCTCTTTCCTAGGAATTAAAATTTGCAATGGACCTGGCTGTAGTTTCTTTTTAGAGATTTTAGAAATGATTCTCACTTATTTCCTCACTTGGTTGAAAGCAATAAGAGGTTCATAGTGAAGGAGCTTTAACAAAGTAGGCTAACAACACACACAGTGCAACTGAACACCCAAGTAAACTCAGTTGTATAGCAATAACTGACCTGAGTAAATGATTCACCAGTGTGACAACCTTTGTTTCCATAGCAATGGCCTTCCCCTTTTGACCCTTCACCTCCCCTTGCTTAACATCTGTCATGTTTCTTTTAAAAATCAGATTGTGTTCTTGCAAATAATTACGACGGCTTTACAACAAACCTTGCTGTGTATGACCATAATACTAGACATGCAGATGATCTGCACAGGCCAATAATAGTTAAAAACTATTCTAAAAAATCTTATGTATTACACTAACATGACTTTCTCTACTCCTGTACAAACTATTTTTACAAACGCTTATTCTCCATCTACTTCATGTTAATCGAGATAAACATTTGCAGACTCTATCTTATTGCTAATTTTCTTGTAGATGTAAGGGGAATATATATTTACAAGGGCAATATAGAAATACAGTAGCTGGTTGCTAGGTGCAGCACCATTCCCTTTGCCATAGGTTAATACTCTTTGCATATACAAGATAAAAAAATGAATAACGAATTCCCGAGAAAATAAGTATTGAAAAATTTAAGGGAATAACAAGCAATATCTTGAAAATGGTTCACTCAACAAAACAAATGTATATGACATAAATTGTGTATTTTAACGCGAGATAACCTTCTAAGGATGGGAACAACGGTTTCCCGAAACATGTTAAGTGAGTAAACTTAAGTGATGTTAGTGTTACAATTCCGACTCACCTTTAAATAAATTCAATACACATCACTGTTTCTAGCTTCTTTTCATTACAATATCAACGTAATATAAGAATGATTTCTTTTTTTTGAAGATTTTATGCTTTTTAGGATTGTCTAACAGCTTTAAGAAGCATGGAAATTGATTACAAACTTTCATTGTGGAATATAACATCTTTTTACTTTCTCTACTACATGCAGTAAGTAGGGGAAGTATTGTATTCCACCCAAAAATTTGATACCGAGATTTCACCGAAAATATATGTTTTGAGACCCCCAGAATCCAAAGAAAGCATTTTTGGAAACATGTCCGTGTGTGTGTCTGTCTGTGAACAGCATAACTCAGAAACGAACAGTCGGATAAATACCAAACTTGGTATTTAGGTTCAGTATCTTCCAGAGATGCGACACGGAGGTTTTCAAGAAAATCCCCCCACCCCAGATTACCCTTTACATGGAACATTTTTCGAAAATTTTAATTTTCTCAAAAATGGCTAACGACTTTGATTAAAATATCATGTGTTTAAGATATTTTCATGACAAAATGTATATCTCGAATTTTCTGGGAATGTCTCCAAAAGTATTCTTCATTGTGAACGACTTTTGTATAACTGGTAAACCATAAGAGATAGACAAAATTTTACTACACCAAAAATGTAGAGCCAGTCGAGATAACCTTCTAAGGATGGGAACAACGGTTTCCCGAAACATGTTAAGTGAGTAAACTTAAGTGATGTTAGTGTTACAATTCCGACTCACCTTTAAATAAATTCATTCTTATATAATCACTTCCCATATAAACTGGAGGAATATTTTAATGGCAAGTAACAAATTTTTTAAAAATGTTCCATATAAGGGTAATCTGGAAAGAGGGTAGGGGATTTTCTGAAAATCTTTGTTTTGCATCCTTGGGACATACTATACTCAAATGCCAAGTTTGGTATTTATCAGACTTTTTGCTTTTGAGTTATGCTGTTCACAGACATACACATAGACATGTTTCCAAAAATGCTTTATTTGGATTCAGGAGACCTCAAAACATGTATTTCTGGAGAAACCTCTGTATCAAATTTTTGGGTGGAATGAAATACTTCCCCTACTTACTATACATAGTAGATAAAGTAAAAATTTAACAAACTCACAGGCTACTATTAGAAGCATTGAATGAAGTATCAGGCATTGTCACCAGTGATCTTTAAAGGTGGATTTCTAGAAGCACTGCAATGTATGCCCCTTTCTGGGATTAGGCCATTGTTTCCCCTTCAAAGCACAGAAATACAATTATCACAGTTGTAATTGCAAAGATTTTAATCTTGTGTTTGACAAAATCAGTTTGTTTGCCTTTAGAATCCCACACTGGGCAGTGCTGGGGCACAAGAACATGCCATACAGCATACGAGGGTAATCCCAAAAGTAAGGTCTCCAATTTTTTTTAAAATACAAAGAAACTTTTATTGACAACAAATGGTACATAGTTTTGAAGCTTTAACATTTGTCTATTTTTCCACATAATCGCCATTTCGGTCGATGCATTTTTGTAGATGCTGTGGCAGTTTTTGTATGCCCATGTCATACCAGCTTGCCGCCATGCTCTTGTAAAAGTGATGGACCTCATTTTTCACTTCGTCATCACCGAAGCGCCTTCCAGCCAAGTGTTCTTTCAACTTGGGAAACAAGTGGTGGTGGATGGGTGATGGTTTCCCATCCAAACTGTTGCAGTAGATTCATGGTTTGACGGCCGGTGTGGGGGCGAGCATTGTCATGGAGAAGGCTTATGCCCTTGCTCAACATTCCTCTTCTACAGTTCTGAATTGCCCGTCTGAGTTTTTTTAATGTCTGACAATACCTGTCTGCATTTATTGTTGTCCCTGGATCCATAAAGTCGATCAACAGTATCCCCTTTCGATCCCAAAACACAGTTACCATGACTTTACCGGCAGAGTGTGTTCTCTTGAATTTTCGCAGCTTGGGTGAACTGGAATGCTGCCACTCACGTGATTGTTGTTTGGTCTCAGGTGTGAAGTGGAAAGCCCAGGTTTCATCACCCGTGGCTATTGAATCCAAAAGGTTGTCCTTTTCATCTGCACAGCGTTGAAGAAATTGGCGGGAAGTTTCAGCGCGTTGCCTTTTGTGATCTTCTGTCAGCATTCTTGGGACCCATCTTGCGCGCACCTTCCAAAATTTCAACCCTTCAATCAAAGTCCAATGAATAGTGCTTCGAGAAATCTCAGGAACAACAATGCAGAGCTCATCGAGAGTGATCCGCCTATCTTGAAGCACGATTTGTTCAACCTTTGCGATTGTTTCGTCAGAAATGGACGGTCTCCGGCTTCTTTCCTCGTCATGAATTTCCGTGTGACCATTTGCAAATTCTCTACACCACCTGCGGACATTTTTGACATCCATACAAGACTCTCCATACACTTCCATCAACTGTTGATGAATTTTGACAGGTTTAACCTCTTTTGCACTAAAAAAGCAAATAACTGTGCGAACTTTGCACCTGGCGGCAGTGGCTAACGGGAGCTGCGTTATAACTGGCTGCCAAGCCAAGACTAATGGCACTAAGGGATGTGCGATGGTTTCGGAAGAGAGTGAAGGGAGGAAGGAAAAAAGCAGTATGGCCAACATCCACACAAACAGTTTCCCTGCGATCCCAGCACTTTGGAGACCTTACTTTTGGGATTACCCTTGTACATCACAAGTTTTTAAACACTTAATTAAAACACACACTTTGCCTTTGATAATTATGTGGCTCCAAATGTGGTGATTAATAAATAGCATACAGAAGTAAGAGTAGGTTGTAAACCATGCCTTTAGGGTATGCTTGTAAATTTAATAATTACGGTTGATTTATAACATTATGTTGAAATACTCTTCTGTGCTGTATGCTGTGTAAATTTTTAAGAATAACTATCTTTGTTTCTTTGAATTCTCCAGCAGTTTTCAAGCAAATTGGAAACAGTGTTACTACTCTACAATAAATTATCACAAACATCCTTGTTGAAACAATTTGAGTATTTACTGACTTGTGCAAATCACTTGCATGCCTGTCATTGAGGTCATGTACCTTTTGTCTTGTAAAATAATTGTATTTGTATGCAAGATATCTAAGAAATGAATGTATGCGTTCTCCACGAGTGTGAGAATTTTAATATTTTTAAATAGACCTTCATTTGGCTGTGTGGCTAGCCTAACAGAAATATGCTAAGCACTGGGAAGTGTTTGCTGGCAGAGCCAGATATTCATAGCCCCTTAAATTAAAGGCATAGATTTCTCATGTAAGTACTAACTGCAATAACCGCATAGATTCATCACAGATGATTTGGAAACAGTATCTCTGTGCTGGTACACATCTCTCACACCTTTTAAAAAAAAGTTTTCATTAACGCTTGGTTCTTCATGGCCATATAATTAAAACCATGCTTTGTCTGTGAAAAATTAAATGCAGGTCAATAGAGCAATCATTAACATTATCCAACATCCAGTTGCAAAACTGACTACTTGCTTTATCACATGGTTGCAGTTCCTGAATTAAGGCTGGTTCACAACCGCCCGAGAACGGGAAGCAATGCACCATGCAAGATATTGGTTCACAACAGCCTGGTAACGAGAACAGGAAAGCATATCAATCACAAAGTGAAAGTCGATTTTGCGCATTGGGATTTCATTTGTTTTTAACTGACCAATGACATTTTTTCACCTACTTCCAATTTAGCCAAGCCGTCAAAATTCCATAGAGTAAACATTATCTAAATGCATATCCATTACATTTCTGATCCCTCCACTTATGGCAATCTTTCATTCCTTTATTTAATGGCATACATTAAAATTGTTTATTGTTCTTTTTTCATTTCCACTGGTTTTAGCTGTTCTTCGTAGCTTTTTCCATTGTTTTTTTAGGTAATAGCCAGTTTTGAGTTGCATATAAACAACTTACAAATGACCCCTTCACCAGAGGAACCAACACTGATTAGATTTGCGGGTGTCGGGATGAGGTTAGGAAGCACATTTACTACTAATCCCTTCCAGTTTCATGTTTCCAGCTAGCGACTATAGAGAGCACTAGTGGCTGTTTCATGTCACGACCACCTAGAATAACCTCTAGAGTGAAGAGTCTAATATGCACAATATGGATCTAATATGCTGTGCCCGAGAACGAGAAAGTTAAAAGTTGGGCAACTCTTCTTTCCCATTCCCGGAGCCTGGGAACGCTTCCCGTCGGTTGTGAACGCTCCCATTTGAATACATGTATTTCAACTTTATCGTTCTCGTTCTGGTTACCGTTCTCGTTGGTTGTGAACCAGCCTTTAGTTATCTTATAGGATTTTAATGTTAAAAGTTAGTGACATTCCAAGCTGAGGTGTGCGTAAGTCCTGATTGCTGAGCAAGCCTTCTCAGAGATTTCTTTGGACTTAGCTCTACTTTCCTCCAAAGCTGTCCCATTTTTTTCTCCGTAAGAATGCGGCGATTTACTTTCTATTTCTTATTGAGAATACATACCATTTGTCTAAATCTATTCTCAAGATTAGGAACTGTTTCTCTGTGAGGTGCACAAATAGAGGGAACCTATAAATCAAATTGCCGTCTTGCTTCTCTACAAGAGTTTGTCACATAGGAATCATACATGAAGATTCTGTATGCACAAGTATACAGATTTTTGGCATTGTATTACATCATTCCGAAAGTAATGCCTCCTATTTATTTTCAAGGAAACCACAACAGGTACAGAAAACACAATAACACAAATAGAGCAAGATTTCAGGTACATATCGTTATTTTTCTGCACTTTTACCAACGAACAAGACTCTGCATGCCGCACTCGTGAAAACCTGAACCAGCTGAGGCTAGCCACTGTGTTACAGCTGTAACAGTAGCATTTGAGTTTGGAAAATGTTGGCCACGTAGTGCATCTTTTATAGGACCAAAGAGATGGAAGTTTGAAGGTGCTAAATAGGACTGTACAGTAGATATGTTGTAGGACAGTCCAGCCAAATTTGGTAATGAGCTCCATGGTCACAAAACTGGCGTGGGGCCTTTGGTCTTGTGAAAGCATCCACAGGACACATCTCGCACACACTTTGCGTTAATTAAGGTTGCATAAGATTTTGTTTAAGGCATTACAGCCAACATTCAGCTCTACACACAATTCCTTGGTTATAATCCACCGATCATTAGGGTTGAGTTGATCGAGACGTTCATTTGCTGTGACAGCTGAGAAGGGTTGACCATGCCATGGCTTGTCCTGCACATCCTTTTCACCACTTTAAAAACACTGAACCCACCGCCTCACATTACTCATATCTACTGTATCGTCTCCATACACTTTTAGCAAGTGTTGATGGATTTCAATTGGTGCAATTTGTTCAGCGATACGGAATTTAATCACGCATCTCTGCTTTGTATGCACCTCGATGTCAGTAGCCATTTTGGAATGTTCCCCTGCTGCGGCTATTGTTGCAGGACAACAAACCTAACAGGACACTAGTGGGGAAAGTTGAACAATTAATACTACACCAGCATAATCTGGCTTGGACACTCAAAGGCAACACAGAAAAATGGAACACATTCTTTCGGATTGACCCTTGTAACTGTACTAACACACTAAAATAAGTGGTCTCTCAACGTATTAACCTCTGTATAGACTTTGCATTACTGGTCACCTGATACATGGAGAGGGAACAGAACTGGTTAGAAACAGGCAGAGCAGGGTAAGCAATTCCCTGTAATATGACCGTGCTTCCAAATAAAGGCATCATATATTCTGAATATGCATGCATCTTGTGCGCAATATTTATCCAAATAAAGATATACAGTTCGTGGTTCTCATAAAAAAGAATCCTTTATGGGACCCATGTCTTTGACTATCAAATGATTTCTGCATCAGTTTACTCGGTGAAAATTTCCCAGAATGCACTAAATCTGTGTTTTAATTAGTGTAAACATTTCAAGTACACTTTGAGCTGATGCCTGTAATCGCACTTATGTTCAATATGACAATGAGCACATGCATGGATTGCCCCTCAACCTGGCAGACTGCCTAGTGACAGTATAAGGAGTACACAGTAAGCAGTTACAGCCTTTTGATCTAGTACTGCAACACTTGCATCTTGAATATTTTGTTATCTTCAATATTTTACACATTGACTGGTGTGGACTGCAGAGAAGACAGTGCCCCACCCACATGACAGTATCGGCGAAAATAAGGCAATTATTGTAATTCTTTATTGAGTGTTGAGGTTTTTAATTCATTTGGACATGATCAGCATAGAGCCCTGGCTCCTTTTGCTGATCATACCCAAGCTTACAATATTTAACAATCATTTGCATTAGTTTTGCTTTTTGCTAACAGATTCTATCATTGTCCGTTTTACCATCTTGCTACTTACCGTATTGTTCTCTAAACTTTCCAGTTCCTTTATATTGACATTCTCACTAGGTTATGTCCGCTTTGCTATATTCCACTACTTCAGCCGTTGTATCCGATTTACCACACCCCTTTAACCCCTTTAAGAGCCATAATCATTCTCTCTTGCTATTCCTACTGCCATCACGACACTTACATCATTTACTTCTCTAATGTGAGCTGCTTCTTGCCCTGTTCAACTCTCTACATAAATTTTCCCTATTCTTACATTGAAATCACCCATTATTACTATCTCAATTTGTGTATAATTATCCCTTAGCCTCTCTATATCTTATAATATATAATCTATAAATCTGGATTGTGGAAATGTGAGGTAACTGGTGGGTTATAAAGTATACCTACACTTATGTTTCCGTCATCTAGCCGTTTATCTTGGATTATAACCCATAGTACTTCTTTTGCTCTGGATCCCTGTTCTGCCCCTGAAATCTCTAAACTTTTCTAAGTTTTGTTTACTTTCAATCTGTAACCTTCCATTGATTTTTGGCTTTCTTTCTGTAACATCAGAATGCTTCCGTGCAGTGATGACATAATAGTTCCCTCTCCTTCCGAGCCAAGACTCTGCCACTGCTCCCCTCTTTCTTTCCCCGCCTCATCTTCCTCACTGCACTGGTGCCACGCCTCCTTCCACTTTTCTGCTAAAGCACGTGCTGCAACACTCTCCTCCCTCCTTGGCGACACTACCTTCTTTGGAAATGATGTATCTCGTGATGTTTCCATTGTCGTCATATCTTCTTTCTCTTTCCTTACAGCTGTTGGCTCCCTCAGTTGCTGTGACGTTTCTTCACTGTTGGAATTACATAATTTTTCTTTCTCACTGGTCTTGATACCTCTTTATCCATTGTCTCCATGCTGGACTTTGCACTTCCTCTGCCTGCTATGGGTGTTGATTCACTTTGTTCGCTTCTTTTTTGTTGACTTATTTCCTTTCAATCCGTTCCTTTTATCCATACATCGCTTTTACATATGTTACATCTACTCCGTCTATCCAGAGATGTAGATTTTCTATAAATGCTTGTTTGCCTTGTGATCTTGCTTCCTTCATCTTCTTAACTAAGCCCCTTTTCAGGTCTCTGTGTGCTATTGTCAGGTCTTTGTTGATGAATATGTTGCTCACTTTTAACCACTTTGCTCTTCTTAAAATTTCATAAATTAGGTTGGTGGTTGGTCTTTTCCTGCTTTGTCTTCCTACTCGATATGCCTCCACAATCTCCTATCCAGCCAGTTCCATTTCTAGCTTGACCATAAGAATTTTTCTTACTTCTTCTACTGGCCAGATACCTCTTCTTTCCTCTATACCTGAAAACCAAATTCAGTCTTCTCCTTTCATCCATTCTCTCCATTTCTTCCTTAAATTAAATTGAGTTTTATTTATGGATGCTCTTTAACTGCTGTGGTCCTTAGCATCCCATTCTATATTGGTGTGAAAGACGGTAATTTTGCTCAGAGGCTTTACTTCCCTTCCGAAGGAAGCCATGCTAAGGATTTTTATGCCCGAAAAAAATCCATCATCCTCCACCGGGTTTGAACCTCCAACCTTGGGAACTAGAGGCTAGCATGGTAACCACAGAGGATGGCCCATTTCTTACTTGATTCCATCGACTTCCCTCCTTATTTCATGCATCTCTTTTCCAATATCCTCTTATTTCATTAGCTACTTGCTTCAGGTTGTCTCTTATGCGTTCTTCCATTCCATCCGTTTTACTTAGTTTTTCTTCTAGTTTCTCTTAACATTCTTTCAATTCCTTCAGGTCCTGGGTTTAATTCAATCCCTCTGATCAATAGCAATACAAATATTATGCTTCTTAAGACTAACCAGTTCATTACATTTTGTCCCAGTTTGTCTTTCCTTAGCTTCATTATCCTGAATAGTCCTATTTTCATTCTGTAGACAGTGAGATCTACCCCCATTGTCACTTATTTCACTTTTCTTCTCATTGACAGAGCTTCCTGCAGACACAACCTTCTTCCGCTGCTTACCTCACACTCCAATAAGGCAATTAAGTTTTTAATTCATTTTAATCAGGCTTGATGTTTGATTGCTATATCATGCGAACCAATCACAAACGTTGAATTTTAGTAATGTAATGTAATATTTATTTCATCATTATTACAATAATACAAATAAAGCTTACATCTAAAACTTATGTCTAGTGCACCAGTTTTCTAGCTCCCCCATATTTAGCCCCTAGGCTGTATATATGGGATAAAGCTACTATACCATCTCTCCACTTTACAAACTATGCTCGTTCAGCTGTACCTTTCTTAAGCTCCTTATCCACTTATCCCTTGTGTTGCCTAAAAATGTCCCCATCATTTTAATTGTTTCTACTTTTGTGCTTCCCAACATTCTTAATGCTACTGCTTCTTTGTTTAGCTTGTCCCATTTTTTATTCCATATAACCTCTCTCCACCTTTTAACTTTATCACATTCTATTAGACAATGAAAAGTACTACCTGATTCATCACACATAATACATCTCCCCGAACAATTATATCCATTCCTTTTTAAAAATATTACTCCTGTGCGCATCCATGCAAGACCTATTCTACCAAATTGATTGCATATATCTACATACTTCTCCCTTACCCAATTTCTTTTAACTTATTTATATACGATCAATGACCTTTTATCCTCAAAACTAGCCCATATCTCTTGCTTCTCGATGTCTTCTACCCTCAATCTCACTTCTTTCCAAAACCCACTGTTATTATATTTATCTAATAGGAAAATATTGCTCATGCCAATTTCTTTTAGGGAATTTTAGTATACAAGGGTCGTTAGGAAATTTCTTTGCTTAAGAAAGAAAGGTTTTTCAACCTGATTTTGTTTATTTTTTAACATAGACACCTATTTTTACTTTCTCTACTACGTATAGTAAGTAGGGGAAGTAGTAGTATTTAACCCAAAAATTCGATACTAAGATTTCACTAGAAATATATGTTTTGAGACCCCCTGAATCCAAAAAAAAGCATTTTTGGAAACATGTCCATGTGTGTGTCTGTCTGAACAGCATAACTCAAAAACAAACAGTCAGATAAACACCAAACTTGGTATTTAGGTTCAGTATCTTCCAGAGATGCGACACGAAGGTTTTCAAGAAAATACCCCCACCCCAGATTACCCTTTACATGGAACATTTTTCGAAAAATTTAATTTTCTCAGAATTGGCTCTAACGATTTTGATTAATATATCATATTTAAGACACTTTCATGTCAAATAAAATGTATATGTCGAATTTTCTGGGAATTCTCCAAAAGTATTCTTCATTGTAAACGACTTTTGTATAACTGGTAAACCATAAGAGATAGACAAAATTGTACTACACAAAAAATGTAGATCGCGTTAAAATACACAATTTGTCATATACATTTTTTTTGAGTGAGTGAACTATTTTCGAGATATTGCTTGTTATCCCCTTAAATTTTCCAACATACTTTTTCTCAAATGGGAATTCGTTATTCATTTTTTTTGTCCTGGACATGCAAAGAGAATGGAATACTCCACATAGCAACCAGCTCTTAAAACATTTGACTATCGCTTAAAGCCTACCAATTCCCCTTGCATCTACAAGAAAATTAGCAATAAGTTTAACATCTCCATTAACATGAAGCATATGGAGAATAAGCGTTTGTAAAAATAGTTTGTACAAGAGTAGAGAAAGTGATGTGAGTGTAACACATCAGATTTTTTTTAACATAGCTCTTTACACCTGGACCAACAATACTCATTAACTACTTTATTCCTTTGGTTTAAAATGATTTGCCCCAAAATAAGAGTTGTATGACTTATGATCTGTGCATCTGAAGTAATCAGTGCTGTGTGAACCATTTCTTCAGATATGGGAAGATAAGAGTGTCACTGGGACCCAAATTTGTTGAATGTCATGCATGTGGCAGCAGTTCAAAGTGCAAATCATGCAACTCAAGTGGGTGCCAGTGCATTGTTCTTGGTGTAAAAGAACTTTCTTCTTTAACAAATGCAGGTGTTTGCCTTTATAGCATCCTTTAACTGCCCCAGCTAAGCTGTATAGTACTCTCCATTGATGGTTTTACCCTCTTCCGGGAAGTCAAACACCACATCCTGGGTATCCCAGAAAAGTGGCCATCACCTTTCCTGCTGAAGGAACAAAGTTAGCCTTCTTTGGAGCGCTTTCACCTTGTTGCACCCATCGTTTGGATTGCTGTTTGGTCTCTTGCTTATGGTCATGAAACAGTGTAATGTCGCCTAAAGTTGGTTGAGTAACATTTGAACAAGTATAAGCACTCTAGTTGGTAGTACTGCAGCCTGCCATTGCTTTGCAAGGTTTCTCCTGTGCAAACGCTCATGCAAAATGTTCCAGACACTATCTAATGAGCTCTTGGTGATGTTATCAAGCTTGCTTATATTGGTTTGTCATTTATTACAGCATTGTGGACTTTCACAATCTTTTCTTTAAAGGACAATTGGATATTTGTCTTAAAAATGGAAGAATAGCTGCATTTAAGGGGACTGGGAATGCCCTATCTTACCAATGTTAAAATTGGAATATTAATATCTCATTTTCTCAGTATCTATTGGTCACATCTTTTTGAAATTCTTACTTTCTCTACTATGTATAGTAAGTAGGGGAAGTATTGTATTCCACCCAAAAAATTCGATACCGAGATTTCACCGGAAATATATGTTTTGAAACTCCCTGAATCCCAAAAAAAGCATTTTTGGAAATGAGAGAGAGAGAGAGGGAGGGAGAGAGAGAGAGAGAGACTCAAACAGTCGGATAAACACCAAAGTTGGTATTTAGGTTCAGTATCTTCCAGAGATGTGACACGAAGGTTTTCAAAAAAATCCCCCCATGCCACATTACCCTTTATATGGAAAATTTTTTATAAAATTTTAATTTTCTCAAAAATGGCTCTAACAATTTTGATTAAAATATCATATTTAAGATATTTTCATGACAAATGAAATGTATATCTTGAATTTTCTGGGAATGTCTCCAAAAGTATTCTTCGTTGTGAACGACTTTTGCATAACTGGTAAACCATAAGAGATAGACAAAATTTTACTACACAAAAAATGTATAACGTGTTAAAATACAAATTTGTCATATACATTTGTTTAGTTGGGTGAACCATTTTCGAGATATTGCTTGTTATTGCCTTAAATTTTCCAATACTTATACTTTTTCTCAAATTCGTTATTCATTTTCTTTTGTCCTGGTAATACAAAAAGAATGGAATGTGCCACATAGCAACCAGCTCTTAAAATATTTGACTATCGCTTAAATCCTACCATATTCCCCTTGCATCTACAAGAAAATTAGCAATAAGATTAACATCTCGATATCTCGAAGCATATGGAGAATAAGCTTTTGTACAAGAGTAGAGAAAGTCATGTGAGTCTAACACATCAGATTTTTTAGTCTTGGTTTGCTGATACTTGCACCAACTTTCCGCAACCTTAGGATAAAGTCCATACTGTGGGTCTTCATCATTGATAAATGGAAATACTCTGCCCATATACTCTTTCATTCCCTGAAGGTTGTTTGAATTTCTCCTTATAGCCAAACCATAATATTTTTGAATGTCGGTAATAGCAGTCACTCATCCTTGGCCTCCAAATAGTTGTCCATTTTCAAGTGTCTTGCCTTGCAGTTTTATTTTCAAAGTTTTTAATCTGATGCTCATCTTCTGTGAAGTCCCAAGCATTATAACTTTGATGTTTCACCATAAGGGGGCAGCCCGAAGAACAGCTTTGTATCCCTTAGAATCGCCATCACCTAAATAATTTATGTATCATACATTGTACAGTGGTATGGTTCGATTAAAAATATTTGTAACACCTAAACCTCCATGCCCCCTTGTGTCTTGGTAGTTTGCACTGCATGCTTCTTTAGAGTTACCTTTTAATTTATCCTTACATGTACAGTGCTTTGATAAAAAATCAACATTCTATAACTATCTCTGTATTGACACTCTTCATGTTATAACTATGACCGCTACAGTGCCATGATCCATCAAAGACAACCGTCAAATCCCTGTTATTATTTTGTGTCACTGCTGCTGCTTTAGCAGATTTCATTGAGTCTTTACATACATCCTCCACAGCATAACCTAAAATACTAACATAACATTGAAACTTTGATGGAGGCTTGGGTAAGTTCAGCTTCTCGTCAGCTGTTTCTTCTTTTCCAATACTATGTAGACCATATACAAGTCTCAGATTGATTTCATTAACTCCCACAATTTTCTCTTCATGATAATCATGTTTAACACTGTTAGAATTACAGTAGAGACCCGGTAATTCAAGCTAATTGGGGCTGAGGACACCTTGAATTACGAAAAAACTCAGATTATACAAAGTATAATTTAGTCATGTTTTTATCACAATTATACAGTTGATCAGGAGTAAGATTTTCTTCTTGTATAATTATTCTTAATTTCTTACAAAATTGTGTAACAGTTTGAGAATCTGCAGAAAGTTTTTCACTGCGAATTTCAAGCTGCCTTATGCCGTATCGCTTCTTCCACCTATCCACCATCCTGAACTTGCAGTAAAATCGTCCTCACCGTCCTTTAACTGATTCCTAAAAAATACAGCCTCTTTTTTTTTTTTGCGCAGAATATGTCCTGAAATTGATTTCCTTTTTGTCTTTGTTGAGTAAATCAAATGAACAAAGCTTCACTCGTTATTCATACTCTAATAATTTCTTCATTGACTTTCATTCAAATGATGAAATAGAACACTTGTTAGATGTAAACTTCTCAATTTTGTCTCTGTTTCTACACCAATCTCCAACTATCACTTCACCGATTCCATATTCAGCAGCAAGCTTTTTTTTTTTTTTTTTTTTTTAATGTTTCTCCTTTGTCTATAATAGTCTTTTCAAAGCTTCCAGTTTCACATTCAATGGCTCAAATTTTGTCTTACCACTCATTTCTACTTTCTCTACTACGTATAGTAAGTAGGGGAAGTATTGTATTCCACCCAAAAATTCAATACCGAGATTTCACTGGAAATATATGTTTTGAGACCCCCTGATTCCAAAAAAAAGTATTTTTGGAAACATGTCCATGTGTCTGTGAACAGCATAACTCAGAAACGAACAGTTGGATAAAAACCAAACCCTGGTATTTAGGTTCAGTATTTTCCAGAGATGCGACACGAAGGTTTTCAAGAAAATCCCCTCACCCCAGATTACCCTTTACATGGAACATTTTTCAAAAATTTTAATTTTCTCAAAAATGGCTCTAACGATTTTGATTAAAATATATGTTTTAAGATATTTTCATGACATTGAAATGTATATCTGGAATTTTCTGAGAATGTCTCTAAAAGTATTCTTCATTGTGAACGACTTTTGCATAACTGGTAAACCATAAGAGATGGACAAAATTTAACTACACAAAAAATGTAGATCGCATTAAAATACACAATTTGTCATATACATTTTTTTTCTTGAGTGAGCTATTTTCGAGATATTGTTTGTTATTCCCTTAAATTTTCCAATACTTACACTTTTTCTCAAATTCGTTGTTCATGTTTTTTTGTCCTGGTAATGCAAAGGGAATGGAATACTCCACAAAGCAACCAGCTCTTAAAACATTTGACTATCGCTTAAAGCCTAGCAATTCCCCTTGCATCTACAAGAAAATTATCAATAAGATTGACATCTTGATATCTCGATTAACATGAAGTATATGGAGAATAAGCATTTGTAAAAATAGTTTGTACAAGAGTAGAGAAAGTCATGTGAGTGTAACACATCAGATTTTTATGTATGAATTAAAGTATTAAGAAACACAGTTACATATGTGCAACACTTTAAAATTAACGTACACGTTATTACACAACCATCTACATGCAACAACGGCCAACCTATGTTGTAAAACGTGTATTTTTACTTAAGCATATTTTAATGACCACTGTCACTGAGTATGGACAGTAGGGGTAACAATAAGGATGATGTGCACTGTACAACTGATTATCAGGCGATCCCAATTAGTGAAGGGTCAACAAAGAAATAGCAAGCGCATTCCTCCAAACCTGTCTATCTGTAATAGAAATGCATTAGCAGTCTGAGGCCAAGGTTATTTCTGTGCATTATGAACCAATGCCCTAAGTGGGACAGTTTTACCTGTATTGTACATGGAAAATTGAAAGAAAGTTCCAAATGTAACACATTCAGAAGTGTGTAAAACGTATATGCGGACAACGTATAAAAACAGGGTTTTACTGTAGTTTTATGTAAAATTTTAATTTTCTTAAGACTAGCTCGAATTACATGGAATCTCGAAATACCGGGGCTCCACTGTATCACATTACATTGTAAAACTAATTCACAGGCCAGACCAACACCTCTCTTTGAAGAAAGGGAAACATTGGCATAGAAAATTTTGTAAACAAACTTCTGAATTGCTTCTTGTAATGATAAGTTAATGACTTCATTTGAGTCACAATTATTTAATTCCAGTATTTTATAATCATCAATATTTATATTGAGTTTATCAGATGAACACTAAGCACTTCACTGTTAGAACTAGTGAACTTCAGTGCCATGTGGTTTGCACCTTGTAACTGTTAAACAACATAAACACCTTCAGAAGGTGGAACAATATTTTGCAAACCACACGTGTATATTTACTGGCTGTAAGCAAATATTTGCAGTAGCAGGATGGTTCCTAATACCAGCATAGAAAGAGGGGAAAAAATGTCTTATACAAAAAGTTATACAGCATTGAACCTAGAATGAATGAATTTATTCATAGTACAATATTACTATAAGCTTATTACTAAAATTGAAATTGTATTTTAGAACTTTTTATTATTGCGTTGCATTGCCTCCAATTCCCCATTATACAGGGCGGCCATTTAAGTTGAGACTGTACAATATCTCCAAAACTAAGTGTTGTAGAAAGAAATGTCTTGAATAAAAGTTGCCTGATGTTATGGGGGAAAATAAATGCCATTAGTTGTGTTTAGTTTGGAAGAGTTATGATGGTCATTTTAGGGTCAATTTAATTTTTTTAAATGGGACCCTACGTTTTGTATGTTTTCTCATTAGAAAATGGTTTATAAAAAGCTGTTTATTTTATGAGGAATAAGGAAACAATAAAAAATGTTGGTTCCCAATTATGAAACGTAATTTGACCCTCAAATGGCCATCCATTCTTTGTACACGTCTATTCAGAATTTTCGTTATTTACGTTGGTGTAAGAACAACTGCAAAGTGTTTTATACAAATATTGTTTAATTTTTTATGAGTGAGACAACATAAAAAATCTGATGTGTTACACTCACATGACTCTCTACTCTTGTACAAACTATTTTTACAAACGCTTATTCTCCATCTACTTCATGTTAATCAAGATAAACATTTGCAGACTCTATCTTATTGCTAATTTTCTTGTAGATGTAAGGGGAATATATATTTACAAGGGCAATATAGAAATACAGTAGCCTTTAAGCACATACATATCTCTTAATAGCTGGTTGCTAGGTGCAGCACCATTCCCTTTGCCACAGATTAATACTCTTTGCATATCCAAGACAAAAAAAATGAATAACGAATTCCCATTTGAGAAAATAAGTATTGAACAATTTAAGGGAATAACAAGCAATATCTCAAATGTTTCACTCAACAAAAAAAATGTATATGACATAAATTGTGTATTTTAACGCGATCTACATTTTTGGTGTAGTAAAATTTTGTCTATCTCTTATGGTTTACCAGTTATGCAAAAGTCGTTCACAATGAAGAATACTTTTGAAGACATTCCCAGAAAATTCAAGATATACATTTTATTTGTCATGAAAATATCTTAAACATATGATATTTTAATCAAAATTGTTAGCCATTTTTGAGAAAATTAAAATTTTCGAAAAATCTTCATGTAAAGGGTAATCTGGGGTGGGGGGATTTTCTTGAAAAACTTTGTGTTGCATCTCTGGAAGATACTGAACCTAAATACCAAGTTTGGTGTTTATCCGACTGTTCGTTTCTGAGTTATGCTGTTCACAGACAGACACACACACGGACATGTTTCCAAAAATACTTTTTTTTGGATTCAGGGTGTCTCAAAACATGTATTTCCGGTGAAATCTCGGTACCGAATTTTTGGGTGGAATACAATACTTCCCCTACTAACTATACGTAGTAGAGAAAGTAAAAAGCTAGGTTCCCATTTAAAAAAAATTAAATTGGCCATAAAATGACCATTGAATAACGAATTCCTGTTTGAGAAAATGTGTAAACAAATTCAAACAAATAACAGGGAATATCTGAAAATGGGTCACTCGACAAAAAATGTATAACAAATTGTGTGCTTTAAGAGATCTACATTTTTTGTGTAGTAAAATTTTGTCTATCTCTTAGGTTTAACAGTTATGCAAAATCATTCAGAATGAAGAGGACTTTTGGGAATATTCCCAGAAAATTCAAAATATACATTTCATTTGTCATGAAAATATCTTAAACATATATTTTAATTAAAATTATTAGAGCCATTTTTGAGAAAATAAAAATTTTTCGAGAAATGTTCCATGTAAAGGGTAGTTTGGGGTTGGGGATTTTCTTGAAAATTGTCGCATCCTTGGAGCGTACTAAACTCAAATATTAAGTTTGGTATTTATGCAACTTTTCATTTTTGAGTTGTGTTGTTCACAGACACACACGGACATGTTTCCAAAAATGCTTGATTTGGATTCAGGGCACCTCAAAACATGCATTTCCAGTGGAATCTCGGTATCGAATTTTTGGGTGGAATGCAATACTTGTCCTACTTACTATACGTAGTAGAGAAAGTAAGAACTCAATTTTTCAACTGCCTTTTCCTGAATTGTTGTTTCCAGTTTATAAACAACCTGAAAAGGGGCAGTTTGAGTTGATTCTGGTGCAAAGGATATACCTCCAAAGCACCAGAAGGATATACCTCTTATATGTCTATTAATTACTAAAGAGTTTTGAGAATTATTGACATTAAACTAATGAGTCTTAGGGACTTGGCCAGGTTCAAGGGTTTCTCTGACTTTGGTATAAATGTCACCCCTAAGATACCTTCAGTTCATTGGTATGTATTCTAAGGCCAAACTTGCTCTTAGGATTTCTATCAAAATTTTTGATAATGAATCAAAACCTCGCTGAAGCATAACGGACATTATTCCATTGCTTCCTGGAGATTTATAAGCTTGAAATGAGAACACTGCATTTTAATTTTTCATATTTGATGACTTCCTTGCTCATTTCCCAGTCTCCCTGGAGGCTCTCTTCCCAGACTGTATGGGTGGCATTTAATAAACGTGTCAAATGTTTCAGATGAAGATGCTGACCAGTCGGGGGAGACGGAAGAAGAAAAAGATTCTATTACGTATTACATTTCCAATGAAGTTCACTTCACTAGCCCAAAAATGTCAAGGTATTGCCACTTATGATTCTTTGTATAATTTTCATTTTTGCATGTCTTTTTTTTAACTGCAGTAATGTATGCTATAATTTGACCTGTTTTAAATCAGTTATTTTATGCTTTATTCAATATTTGTTCCAGTCTGGTGTGCGTTAAGAAAGGGGCTGTGATAGAAGCTGATAAATCTATTCATACCCAGCTTCGTCTTATCAACTTTAGCGAAGGCTCACCATACGAGACCCTCCATGCTTTTATTAGCAAGACAATGGCACCATATTTCAAATCATATGTCAAGGAATCTGGAAGAGCAGACAGGTGAGGTGTTGGCCCCATTGGTGTAACTGGCAAGAGTGTAGAACTTGAAAATTAAAAGAAAAAGTTGTATACTGGAGAAAACTGCTTAAAAAGTATTCTTAGAGGAACATTATGGCCTGGTTTCATCAACCGATGTTAAAAATAAAGTAATGGTTCCTTATGTACTTTATACTTAAGATACTAAAAGTAATTATTTAACGAATGAAAGTGCAAATAATTGGCTTTAGGAGGAGATCTGAACATTGAGACAGCCTGTAACTCGCTCAATTCCCTTTTTAAGACACTTTCTTATGAAATAAATTCATCATGATGCCAACAAAGTATTCCATTTTGTTAATACTGCACATGTGCTGAAGAAGCTGCCAACACAACTGTATTAGCATAATCTTAGTTCTTCTAAACACACTCGTTAAGAATTCATCATTAAGCTTAATTTTAGGCAAGCCTCTAAAGTTTGCTCTTGCCTCCTTTACTGTGCAATTACTGATAATACCCTTTATTTGAAACCAATTTACATACACACACGCACGCACACACACCCCCACCCACCTAGAGGATCCTGTTGATTCACTGTGGTTCACAATGGCCTGATGGTTTCGGCTTGCCTTGTACTCATTTCTCCTTTCTATTTTTGCTTTGTTTAATGACACTTTAATATTGGTCATTAATATAGCTTATATTTTCTTGCTGTGCTTTTCACTCAAATGTTTTGCTGATGTTTTCATGAGTAATTTAGAATTGCACATAAACCACCTTCCAAAAATTTACAAAATATGGCACAGATATGTTGATATATTTGTAATAGTACCCAATAAGGTCATCCAGGATGCCCTCAAACTACTTAATTTACAAAACAGAGCTATGCAATTTACTATGGAAACAGAAAATGAAGGTAATTGAAAGTAATTAGAAACCAGAACAAGATACATTTTTGGATCTACAGGAAACGTACACATTCTGAAAACTACATAAACAATAGTTTCAACCCAGTACCACACAAACATGCAGTCCTAAACAGTTTGACCCATAGAATGGTTTATGTACCACTAACAGAAACAGAATACAAACACAGTTAACACAGTCATGAACAATGACTTCACCAAACTAATCAATGACAAAAAATAGCACATTTCAAGAAACAGACACATTAAAGACACCACAAATCTCGTCCAATAAAAAAAGCAAAATGATTTTAAAAAAAATTCACATTCCACCCAAGGACTCACTACAAATTCCACAACATCTTCAAAAAATACAACATTTGCATAGCCCCACAAAACAGATTAAGTATAGAGAAATTACTCTGCAACAAATCGAAGGACCAAATCCCTCAGAAAAAAAAAAAGCAGGAATTTATCAAATTAATTGCCCAGAATGTGACCAAATACATAGGTAAAACGAAAACAAATTTAGAGACAGATTAAAAGAACATACGAGACACATCAAATACAAACAGATGGGCAAATTGCAGTTGCACATCACTTTTGGACAACAAATCACATCACCAAATATAACACACAAATATAACTTGGATACTTGGGAAAAGTTATTAATCACCACTGAACCCACTATGGAGTTTCATCACTACACCAGATTCCACCACACAGATGCATACGGGACAACACCATGAGGAACCAGTCAGCCACTTCCGATGATGGGAGCAATTAGCTCCTGAAACCGGTCAAGTTGTAAAACATGTAAGTGATGTTAAGTGTTTCAACTCCGACTCAATTTTCTATATAATTTCTTAACATCTTGTTTAATAACAGTACGTTAAAAGTTTAACAATGTTAAAATTCATGCATATCATCAAGCTTTTACAGAAAATTGTTAGGTAACATCTTGTTAATGTCAGAGACAACTGCAAACAACTATTTTCGAAAAGGTGGTGGCACACTAAGACTTCTGAATGCGTTCCAATACAGATATTATTCTGTACAAGATTATCCAAATGACAAATTATCCTGATGATAATACATATATTGCTCTGTAAGTAATTTTAGTAAATATTAATGACAATTGTCAATTACATTTGATGCCTGCTCTAGAATTAATGAAGCTATTTAATTGTATGTATATTAAGAACTGTCAGTAAATGCTATGCATTACAAATCAATAGAACAAAACAATGGGATGAGCAAAAGGTACAAGTGTAGTGAAACTTAAATAATTGTTCTTGTCTGTAAATATGTTAGTCTTTTAACCCTAGAGAGGTGGCGCGGGGTATTTTCTGACCCCAGTCAGTTTTATTTGCAAGTTATATATAATGATTTCAGATAGCTGAACCCTGTCTTTCCCTTACCTTTCGCTGCATTCCTTGGCTTTTGTTAGAGGTCATTAGCATTGGAATACAGGCCATACATTCCTAGAATATAGGCTATTTGTGTTCTTCGGCTGAAAGGAGGGCAGGAAATACCCCATACCACCTCTCCCATTGCCTGTTGTGTGTTTCGTCTGCATATTGTTTCTGTAGTTACAGTGTGTTTTCAGCTGAACCTTCGAAAAGTTGTGGTTATAATACTTTATAATTTTCTAATCTTTAACGTAGTGCTGTTTTTATATCTCAATATGAGTTACGAGGAACATCAGGCAAGGTTATTAGCCCTAATAAGGGAAGTGGAAGAAGAGGAAGCATTAGGTGGTGATGGCAGCGAAACCGAAGATGAACTTGAAATACTGAGTTCAAGTAGTAAAAGTGAGCAAAGTGCAGAAGAGGAAGAACATATGAGTGATCACATTCCACTATCACAAATAATGTGCAATATTTATGGAAAGGATCAAGTTACGGCATGGAAAATGGTTCAGCCTCCTCAAAATTCACATACTCGCTCCCACAACATAGTGACTCACTTACCAGGTGTAAAACCTGCAGCTAAAAATGCAAAATCTCCTATAGAGGCCTGGAATATGTTTTTTACCGACGATATGCTCCAAAGTATCGTCACATTCACCAATGCGGAAATTCAGAGGATAAAGGAAAACTACAGCAGAGAGAGGAATGTCAAATCAAAGTTTTAGTTTTATTTTTTAAATTAGATTTCTACAACCAACAGTTATTTTAATACATCATGTATTACTCAGTATATGTAAGCAATAATTAGACAAAAGTATTAATTCGGCCCATTTACAACAATCGTTTTATTCCTGGGGTTGCGAATGACCCCGCGCCACCTGTCTAGGGTTAACGGTAGGAAGGTATTCGATTTTGCACAAAATTACACCTGCTTTGTTTCATTTTGTGTATAAATGTCTTATTTTATTTTAAATCTTCTATATTCTGTGTAATATTATGTTTATATGTAAGTTTTGTACATTTCTTTGACATGTTCTATGTTCACAAGCCTTTATGGCTGCTAGTGAACCCACAGAATGCAATCCAATTTAATCTAATCTTTTTGTTTGCATTGCAGTACTGTCTATTTCATTAGCAACAACTAGGTACATTCATGCACAATTATTGCCACATGGTTTTCCTGATTGTTTGAGGTTAGAATTGCATTGTCAACTGAAAAATCTAGGTAAAGGGGAACTAATGTTTTACCGTTCGAAAAAGCATTAATAATTAGAACTGGTAGAGGAATTGAATGCAAAAAAGCCAATTTATTTAAAGGGAGAAGGATGCAACCTAGGAGAAAATCTGCAAGGCATTTAATTGCAATGCATGCATTTCTCCCCTAGGTCTGCTAACTGCTAACCTAAAACACAGCATCAAAAACATCAAGTGTGAAGAACATTTAAAATGGTTTAAAACTGAATGGTGTACACTGCATTGAAACTAAAATGGATAGAATTGAGTTATCACTGATTATGGATCAGACCAACCCCAACATAAATACAGTTAGCTTCTTGAAGCAATTGCTTCAAAAACCTTCCACATAAGCCCACAAATGGTAGCTTTGGAAATGCCAAACCTATTGTCTACCACTAAATGAAAAGTGCCAGTAGTGTAAACTCTTGTAGTAATCAACACTTGTAGCATAGGAGAAATGCATTTTTCTCTTGGTAGTATTCTAACCTCTTGTATTTCCTCTGTAACCCTGCTCATGACCGCTTTGGACGTTTGTATTATAAAATTCCTCCTTTTGCAGATTTTCTTCAGTTAGGAACAGATTTCAAAAACTGCAAATACAGCAACTCTGTGTCAACAGCTTGGCTTGCGGCACCTGTATTCCAAATTCTTACATTTGTTAAACACCTTAGCACAAGTGTAAGGCAATGTTAACTTAGCACAAAGTTTTAGTAGGTATTTGGTTTTGTGAAAGTGTTATTTCTGGATGTATTCTGGTATCTGACAAATATTATTATTAAAACAAAATGTTACAGCTAACATTTGATGAAACAGAATTTGCATTAATTTCAGTGTTAAATTATTTTAACGTTGTGCTAAGATTTAACATTGGTTGGTGAAATTGGCCCTGTGTGTATTGACTGTGAATCAGCATCAACTTTGGACCTCCTGTTTCCCTACCTTGCCAGGGTCTGAGGTGACTACAGCAATTAGTTTCACACTCCAGCCAATTGCAATAGTTTATAGTTTACAGTTTACCAATGCCAAAAAGGGGCACTTCATTTCTGTGAACAAGAACTGAATGCTATTACCATGAAGCACATGGATAATGTTTATTTTAAAATATTAACATCTAAAGAAAATAGCAGTTTTATAGCCATTTTAGCTTTACTCCAGATATTTTGCATTAGTTAATGAATTTTAAGATATTCTGTACAAACATTTTCTGGTTGTGTTTTGCGCTACTTAAAAACATATCTTTTTTGCAGAGATGGAGACAAGATGGCTCCTTCTGTAGAAAAGAAAATGGCTGAACTGGAAATGGGATTGTTGCATTTGCAGCAGAACATTGATATTCCAGAGATTTCTCTACCTGTTCACCCAACAGTTGCTGCGGTAATTAAGCGTTGTTTTGATGACGGTCGAAAGCCCAAAGTATCAGATTTTGGTGACAGAGTGGAGGATTCTACATTTTTAAACACACTTCAAAATGGAGTAAATAGATGGATAAAGGAGATACAGAAGGTAATTTTGTAAAAGTCTGAAATGCTTAGTGCAGCAATGTTTCAGATTGTCTGGAGATAGTTGTTTATTATGAATACTATATTGGATCAGGGCACAATAGACCATATAAACTGACCCCTCCCTCATGGTAGTACATATGAAGCCATAAGGAAAACTGTGCAGTAAATCTACTTCCTGACAAGAGGTTGTCCCATAAATGAGTATACTATACACATATATTTTCTTAGCAAAATGCAAAATGGTTTAAGAAAAGTTATATACAACTTGGAACCAACTTGGAGTTTCTTGCCTTACAATAATGGTAAGCTTTAATGTCAGTTCATTCTTGCTTTTCGACACATGTAGGGTAAGGGTAGGTTGTCAAGAATAGGTTTATTCCTCAATATAAATTTAACCTTTACATGCAATTAAAAATTTATAATATAAAGATATTTGACTATTTCAGCTCGCTTTTGTGGGCCAAACTGTATGGTTTGCTCTAAAATCAGTCCAGCACAAAATAATGAAGTGTTCAATAAAGAAAATCCCCAAATCCTTATATTATGCACAGCTACTTACAAATTTTACTCGCTGTGTACTCTCAGACAACATGCACGGTTACTGAGCTAGTCATTAAGACATTTCATGAGGCAGCAGGTAGACCCAGATCCAATACCTTGGATTTGACACTAGTGCCACAAAAAAAGCAAATGACACCCAGCTTCACTCCGGTACCCACCTGTGGTGTGCATGAAATATAAACAACCCAAATTTAAATAAATCAGTATAGTGCCATAAAATAGTAACTAATATTTTTCACAAATGTCAAATGGGACAAGTATTATTTTTGTGTGTAATGTTTCTGTAAGCCCTTGACAGACATGTGGCATTTCCAAAATTCTCTTCCAACATGGCACACAAGATTGTTAGGGTTACAGTTGAATACTGGATAAAGTGTGGGTCATGCAGTATGCTTTGAAAACTAACACCTTTTTGGGATGCAATCAATGTAAACATCATGTGCTTAAGTTACTTCACAATTCAAAACGGATACATCAGGTTCAACTATGACACTACTCGGGGAGCTTTCAGGACAATACATGAAGAGAAACTAGCTATGGCTTACAGTACTGCAACATGTAGTTGGTGTTGGGAAAGGAAATTGTCAGTACAGAATCACTACTTGCAGAGTTTACTATTTAATAAGTTGAGTCTTCAACCTAGACTCCAATATTTAATAAAAATAATGCAGTACTTACATTATTCAGAACAAAAATTAACTATGCACTTATTAAAAAAAAACAGTAATTTCTTCACCTGTATCAAAACTGCCTTACATCAGATTCACATCACTTAAACAATTACATAAATGAATATTTGTCTATTTTCTGGACAATTCCATTTGAGCTGTGGCACAGAAAGGAAGTGCAAGAAAGAACATGTTTATAGCTTCCTTGTTAGTTATGCATTTTAATCTTTTTGCATGGAACAGGTAACAAAACTGGATAGAGATCCATCTTCAGGAACAGCCCTACAAGAGATAAGCTTCTGGTTGAATCTTGAAAGGGCCCTTCATCGCATACAAGAGAAGAGAGAAAGTCTTGAAGTTGCTCTGACCCTTGATATTCTAAAACATGGGAAAAGATTTCATGCCACAGTCAGTTTTGACACTGATACAGGTATGTTGCTTTTGTAATGGACATGTGTGCTAGAAATAGAGAGACCCTCTCATCCCAGAGTAAACTTTACAATTAAATATTTCTAATATTTGTTCCCAAAAGTGTATTATATTCAGTTTTCTGTAAATAGCCTGACAAGTTTCCTTTATTTGAATGTTGTAAAGCTAGGAAACGATAAGAAGTAGACAGACACTTAGGACCGGTTTCACCAACCGATGTTAAAAATGCTCTAAAAATCTAGGTGCAGAACTGATTTTTCACTGCTTGAAAAGGGGTTAACTATAGAACTGGTTACTATGTATAGAGGAAATATAGAATGCAAAATAACTGATGTAAATTAAAGGAGGAGGATGCAGCACATATTTCTCCCAGTCCAGTAAGCATTTGCAGCAGTTTTATGCTTCTTGAAGTAATTGTTTCGGAAATCTTCTGGATAAGCCCACAAACAGTAGTTTTGGAAGTTCCAACACTGTCACCTACACTTAAATGAAAAGTGCTAGTAGCATGGAATCTTAACAGTAATTAACGCTTGCAGCATAGGGAAACAGGCATGTTTCTGTTAGTAGTATTGTAATCTCTCTGGTATTTATTCTACAAACTTGTTTTTTGTTAAAAAATAAGTAAACATATTAACAACAAAGTAGGACCACAACAGAATTTGGGGATTGTTTTTATCCTCCTAAAATTTGATTTTTATATCTTCTGTAGTTTCTAAGAAAATGTATCATATACAAGGTGTGATCAAAAAGTAATGGGAATTTTTGTTTTACTTAAAGAATTTTTATTTAATCATCAACATCAACTTTGTCCCCTTTAAAGTAATCCCCCTCAGATATAATACACTTGTGCCAGCGCTTTTTCCAATCTTGGAAGCACTTCTGGAACTCACTTTCCGTTATGATGTTCAGCTCCTTCAGCGATTCTGTTTTTATCTTATCAATGGTGGCAAAATGCCGTCCTTTCAGCCTTGGGAATAGAAAAAACTCGCAGGGGGCCATGTCTGGCAAATACAGTGGCTGAGGCAGCAAAACGGTTTTTTTTTTGCCAAAAAAAGCCGCGAACAAGCATTGAAGTGTGAGCAGGTGTATTATTGTGATGCAATTTCCATGAGTGGTTTTGCCACAATTCTGGCCGTTTTCTTTGGATTGCTTCACACAAATGGTGCTTAACTTCCAGGTAGTATTCCGTATTGACCATATGGCCATAAGGCAAGAACTCATGATGCACTATTCCATAGTAATCTAAGAAAACAGTGAGAAGAACCTTCACATGTGATTGAACTTGTCAAATTTTTTTCAGTCTTGTTTTTTCAGGCAGTTTCCATTGGGACGATTGGGCCTTGGTTTCGACGTAATACCCATATACCCATGTTTCGTCACCTGTTATAACCTTCTTTAAAAGTCCTGGAACGTTTTAGACTTAATTCAGCAATTCCTAAGTGATTCTACGCAATGCTTTTGCTTGAAATTCAACAATTTTGGGACAAATTTTGCTGCTACACGTTTCGTGCCCAAAACATCTGAAAAGATTGCTTGGTATGAGTCGGAGGATATGCCGACATCAGCAAACTCTCTGATGATGGTTTGGTGATTTTTCAGAACCATTTTCTTTACTACTTCCATATTGTCATCAGAAATTGATGTGCTAGGGCAGTTGTCTTCAACATCTTCTGACCCTCTTTGAAATATTTATACCACTCGTAAACTCTTGTCTTATTCAGAAGATTCACCAAAAGCCACAGTCAACGTTTCAAATGCTGTATTGCACTTTATTTTGTTTTTCAGCAAAATTTAAGCAAATTCTTTGATCCATCTTTTTCGGAAGTGAAAATTCGCAGATCACTCGAAAATGTCAACTGTTGACTGTCAACAATAAACTAAATATTCAAAACAGCTGAAAATGCGAACATACATCAGGAACATGTGTACCAGCAAGATAAAACAAAGGGTTTAAACAATGGATATATAAAGCTCACAAAATTAAAAAATTCCCATTTTTTTTTTTATCACACCCCGTATACCGGAAAAAACAAACTTGCATATATAATTAAGAAGTATTTCATACAGTAGAGCACAGTCGTAGTAAAATGTTTAAAAATTGAGTCAAAATTTAAAAATACTTCTCTTGTTTTTAAATGTCGACTCGATTTTCAAACTTGCATATATTTGCAAATTACATATATGGCTTGAGTACACAGAAGCTGCCGTACTTAATAGTAGTACCAATTTGTAGAGCAAAACGTCCCTAAAAATGATCTAAAGTTTACCTCTATTTCAGTGTGCAAGAGTTAAAATATTTTTTTCTGTGAAGTGGTGCGGAATGTGCAGTACAAAATGGCAGATGCAATACGAATATTAAAAATGTATTTGAAATATAAGTATTATGCCTACAGTGATAAAATATACGCCAAATTAAAGAGGAAATTCCAATTTATAAGACAACCTAAAAATTGAAAAATGTAATTTTTTGGCGATTTTCACTATTTAATCTCCCCTTAATGAATTTTGATATTCTAACTCAAAGTTTAGAGCAGTGCATATTTAAAAATCCAAAAATCTACGGTTTTCCTCAGATTGATGTGACTTTTTTTTACCACACACTCAGAACTTAAAACATAGTGAGCACAAAATTTTAATTAGCTATGTCAAATCAGTGTTAAGATATTACTTTTTTTATTCATAATGGACTATTTGATATGGTAATATGAAATGCTCTTTGGGGTCTACAGCTTATATCACTCAAATTTTTCATTTGAGCGTAGTATACAAACTTGAAAAAGTTTCGCGTTTGTGCAGGCGTTTCTTAATTTTAATTAGTTTTAAAAAAAAAAGTTTTTTATGTGTATGTTACTGAATTATTCAAAGTTTTCAATGTGAGGAAAATAATTTCAATTGAACTATTTAATATTTTTAACTAGTGCACAATAATATTTAAATCGGTAATTGCTGAAGCTAATCTGAAAAGTTTAAGCTAATAAATTATAATCTGTGGTCCAAGGAGCATTTTAAATAGTGAAAAATGGAGTTTAATTTAATGCAGTTCCTTAGCTTTTTAGTATATGTATATATTTATTTCCATAATGCTATACACAATTCTTACAATTTTTAATACATTACTTTGAGTTTTTTTTTCTTTCTTTGGTCCATCATGCATTTTAACACCGTGGTTATTCATGCATGGTGGGTCATAACAAATTCATACTTCTTTATTTTTCTAAACCATTTTTCTCTTACTCTCCACATATATTCTCCTATCCTTTTTATATCCCTCTCCTTTTGTATTTTCATTATCGTAACTTTTAATACTTTTTTGTTAACATTCTCCCATTCTTTAGGTAAAAACTGATCTCTCCACAACTTAGTTTCTTCACATTCAGTTATATAATGCAAATCATTATCTGCCTCTCCACAAAAAGGACTCCTATTCAAATTCACTCCCTTCCTATCTCCCCTTAGCCTAGTGCGCTTAATTTAGACCAGGCCCACCCTTCTCTCACTAACGTATTACCTACATCCACATATTTCTCCCTTCCCCAGTCCACCTTTAATTGTCTATATACAGTGGAATCTCGTTAGCACGTTCCTCATTAACACGTTTTCCCTTGTATTACGTTCAATTATAAAAGTCCCGGTATCAAATGTAATAAATAATGTTTGCTTAGTGCATTTTCCTGGTCCCGCTTACTACGTTTGAAGTTTGACGTCCTCATTCACTGTTTTGGCCAATCCTTGATCGGTCCAGTGGGAGAAGGCGCTTAACACGTTCAAAGTTTGACGTCCTCATTGGCTACTTTGGTCAATCCTCAGTCACTGGGTGGATACCGGCAGCCAATCACATGCATGTATGTAAATATTTGTGTGACACGATTTGTGTGGGCGGGATAGAGAATGCTTTACCTTGGCGTGGAAACGCCAACGATAGTTTCTACTGTTGAGTGTTGACCAAACATATGTAGATTGTATTTTAACTTTTCATTTGCAATGAAAAAAAGAAAGTGTTGTAAATAACCAATAGTGAAAACCTGAAAATCCTTGAAATAGATCACAATCCAAATATGAAACATGTGGATATAGTGTGGAAGTTAAACATTCCTCCGTCAACCTTAAATGCAATTATTAGCAAACCTAAATTGATTAAAACTGCTTTTAAAGAAGGGAAAAATGCAAAAACAAAACTTTCCTCTTGGAAAATAGGATCAGAACGAAATTTGTTGCATGGAAACACCGTATTCAAATCGTATTGAATACGCCAAAGATACATTCGCCTATTGTACTTGTAACATGATGCACGCATAATTTTTTTTTCTTTTTTAGCAGAAATTGTTATCACATGTGTAATAAAACGCACAGCAAAGCCACTCTTGTCGCTTCCATAATTCGCAATTTATTTTCTCAAAAACATTCATAACCTCAAAAATCCAAGTTGACCAAACCAGTTCAGAAACATAGAAACCATCGATCGTATTACAAAGGAACAGGACCTAGAAATATCAGGTGTGTATTTACCTGATTTGCAAATAACAACACTCTGTATATATATAGAGCTCCCGACACCAACATAAATTCATTTCTGAGTGGACTGGAAATGGTTCTAGATAATATTAAACACTTTAAAAATACTGTAATAGTATGTGGTGACTTCAATATTGATTTTTGTAAAGAATCAAAAGCTACCTCTGACCTACTAAATACGTTAAAATCTTATAATCTGGAACCCACAATCCATGGTCCAACTCGAATCACAGAAAACTCTTCAACACTAATCGATCAAATTTTTGTTAACAATACTCTCCTGTGCAAAAGCCAAACCTTTGATATGGGTTTTAGTGACCATAATGCACAAATACTAAACCTTCCCTTGGCTAACAAATATTCCCAATCAATAGAATTCACTAAAAAAAGGATCTTCAATGATGAGAATATCCAATACTTTACTCACTTACTTAGCAGCGAAGCATGGGTAGAAATCTATAAAACCAAAAGTGTATCAGAAAAGTTTGAATTGTTCCTTCAGACACTACAACATTACATAAACTTAGCTTTTCCATTCAAAACTGTAAAAGATATTCCAGAAAAAAACGCTAAATCCTGGATTACTACAGGAATTAAAAAATCCTGTGAAACTAAACGCTATCTACATAAATTATCAAAAACATACCCATTAACCGTAGAATTTCAAAACTACATCAAGAAGTATAAACTAATCTTAAGTAAAGTAGTAAGAGAAGCAAAAACAATGACAAATGACCGACTCATCAATATAGCAAGTAACAAAACAAAAGCAATGTGGAATATAATTAAAAAGGAAACGGGTACTAATAAAATAATAGTGAACAACATAAACTTGCTCATAAATTCTAAAAAAGTTGTAGATCCAATTGAAGTAGCAGAAAACTTTAATACATACTTTGTTAATATAGCAGATAATCTCATAAAACAAGCCTCGTTAAATAGTCCCCCTCCTACATTAAATTTTCACAGCTCAATACATGAATCAATATACCTTACACCGACAAACGAGAAAGAAATTTTACAAATAATAAAAGATCTTAAGCCAAAAACCTCGGCTGGCATTGATAGGGTACCAGACTTTCTTATTAAAAAATGTGCACATGTAATTGTGAATCCAATAACACATCTATGTAATGAATCTTTAAGCTCAGGTTCTTTTCCCACTTGCCTAAAAACAGCCATAATCAAACCATTACATAAAAAAGGGAAAAACAATGATATGTCTAATTATCGGCCCATAGCGCTACTTTCAGTTTTCTCTAAAATATTGGAGAAACTGTTTCTTAAACGACTTTCCAACTTCTTAGAGAAACATAAATTATTATCGGACTCTCAGCACGGCTTCAGGAAAAATTACTCAACTGAATCTGGAATTTTCTCATTTATAACCGCGTCCCTTAAAGCCATTGATCAAAAGCAACATGCCTCGGCTATATTTTTAGACTTAACAAAGGCATTCGACACCATAGATCATCAGCTTTTGTTAACGAAAATAGAGGCTCTAGCCATAAGAGGGTTGGCCAATAAATGGTTAGAATCATATCTATGTGGTCGTATGCAAATAGTGGAAATAAAGAATAAATCAAATAATCAGATCAATTATTATCACTCCAGTCCACTCCAAGTAAGCTATGGTGTGCCACAAGGTTCTATACTAGGTCCTGTCCTATTTCTTCTTTTCATAAATGATTTCCACATAAATAATCCATGTACTAAAACCATTTTATATGCTGATGATACAAATATCCTGGTTAAGGCAACCCAAAAAGAAACCTTTCTAACCTCTATTCACCAAGTCTCAGAGAAAATCTCAAACTATTTTACATTGAATAATCTTATTATAAATACAAATAAAACTGTAGCAATGGATATACACACACATATGAACAAAAATTATCTTGCCCCTCAAATACAACTCTCTAATCAGACACTTAAAAAAGTAGAATCTATAAAATTCCTTGGGGTCTGCGTACAAAGCAATCTGAAATGGGATGCCCACACTAGCTTCATAAATAATAAACTCAGCTCTCTATGTTATATGCTAAGAATATTGACAACATGCACAAGTAAAGAAACAGTTAGAGCAGCATATTTTGCACATGTGCACTCACTCCTAAGTTATGGAGTAGTCTTCTGGGGTGAGTCTCCAACAAGCAAGTCAATCTTTATTGCACAGAAAAAAATTATCAGAACTATTGAAGGAGTCAGCCCAAAGTCGTCATGTAAACCTCTCTTTAAAAAACTGGGGATCCTCCCACTTCCCTGCATTTACATATATGCAGTTATTCTGCTTCTGATTCACTATTCATAACTAATAATATGGTGCATGAACACAATACTAGGGAAAATACACAAATACATGTGACCAGCTGGAACACCTCGCTCTACCAAAAAAGTATCTTATTCTCTGGCATTAAACTTTATAATAATTTACCAAGTAATATTAAGGCAATTAAAAATGTAAACCAGCTAAAATCCAGTCTCAAGGCACATCTAGTTAACCACTCCTTTTATTCTATTCATGATTTCCTTGAACACAAATGTATATCATGAACCATAGTATTTAGCATGTAAATACCTATTGTATATAATGTAAAATCATATTGTATATATTGCAAAAACCTATTATTGTTTATGTTTATAGCTTGACGTGTCCAATAGTGAATGTACATTGTACCAAACCACTTTAACGGATGAATAAACTAACCAACATAAAAGCTTGAATTATTTATTCTCAGGCTTTGTGTATCCAAATCCATTTGAACACATACTGAATTCAACACGGATTGTACTCAAAATCGATTTCAATTACCCATGGAGACGTAATTATTAGATTTTATTACATAACTATGTTCTTAAATTGCATATTTTGCATTTTCGTTAACACGTTTTCCTGCCTATGACGTCCAAATCCTTAGGTCCCTGCAAAAACATACTAACGAGATTCTACTGTAGTTTCAAACTTTTCTTTCCTTCCAGACTTTGAAATAATTTATGTTTCTCTATATCTTCTACTCGGTTCCTCACTTCTTTCCAGAAACCTTTAACTAACCCCTCTCTCTCCTCCCATAAGTTAACCATTCCTATTTCCTGTAAAATTCTCCTTATTCTTGGAGCCCAGTTCATTCCATCATTGGATTTTTCTTGTATTATAAACATTGCCTCAAGATATTATGCTCATCCAATGATTTCAATCTATGCCAATATTTAAGTATCCTTTCTACTATCATGCCCTTGCTACTTACTCTTCCCAACTCCAACATTGCTGCTCCATTAGGTGATGAAATAGATAAACCTAATATACATTTACAGAATGATCTATATACTTTATGAATCATCTCCCATCCTTTGTCACTTCCCCAATCGATTAAATAGCCATTTGTGGCTTTAAAATTATTAAAATATTGAATGATAGTATGAAAGTACAACTTATAATAAAAAAAAGAGGAAAATTTGTGCATTTTTTTACCAAATTTCATTGATGCCTTAAGTTCATCAAAAATGCAGCAGAAGTATGTAGGATCTGGTATCATTTACACTGGAACTGAGTGCAAATGAGACTTCACAAAACATATAGTAATATGGAAGAAAAAGGTGAAATAAGAGTGGTAATGCAACTTGCCAAAATTTGAATACCTAATTCATTTCAGACTGTAATACACAGGTGCTGCACTGAACTACTAATATGATTTCATTTTAATACTTTTTTCGTCAACAGGTTTGAAGCAGGCGCTGGCAACTGTTAACGATTATAACCCACTAATGAAAGACTTCCCAATTAACGACTTGCTGTCTGCTACTGAACTAGACAGAATCCGTTGTGCAGTTCAGCTGATCTTTTCACATCTGCGAAAGATCCGTAGCACTAAGTACCCCATTCAGCGAGCTCTTCGCCTGGTTGAAGCCATTTCTCGAGATCTTGGATCTCAGCTATTGAAGGTACATAATGTAAACTGTAATAATTTGCAATTGACTTTGAAAGATCTGTGGTAAATACTTGGAATTTGTTATGGAAATTTATTAAAACTGTTAAATGGTATTTTTCAGGTTCTGGGAACAAGACGCTTGATGCATATTCCATTTGATGAATTTGAGAAAGTAATGACACAGTGCTTTGATGTGTTCACTACATGGGATGATGAATATGATAAACTTCAAGGCTTGTTGAGGCAAGTAACAAAATTGCTGTAGGTATAAAGCTATATATAGACTGGTTCAAAATACCGTAGCTATGAGAATGGGAATGCACATCAATGACCATATTGACATCAAAGTGGAAAGTTGATTTTGAGCATTTGGATTTTTTTTTTGTAACTGACCAGTGATTTTGTTTCATCTACTTCAATTCAGCCAACATTATACAGGTTAGCCAACATCAACGTTCAGTAGAGCAAACGTTTTCTAAACACAGATCCATTACTATTTCTGATTCCTTTTCCTATTGTTTTTTGTGGCAATAGCCAGTTTGAGTTGCATATAAACAAACTACAAGTGACGCTTTTACTAGAACAAATGCTCAGTGAGTCTGAGGGAAGCAGGATTACATTTATGAATGTTGAAATAGGACAATATTAACAGTGAAGAGTCAATTGATAAAATAAATGAGTCGAATGATATTAAAAGCCTTCACTTACATCATGATGGTAAAAGATGGATGATCGTTTCGAGGCTTCAAACAAGCCCATCCTACTTCTAGTTCCACTACACTACAAGAGATGTCGGTTCAGCACCTGAGGTCCTTCCAATTGTTCACATGGGTAGATACATTTTGTACCTTTGGAGCAAGATTTAGTTGTCTCCTTGCTGATGATGGGGTCTTGAAGCCTCGAAACGATTGTCCATCTTTTACCATCATGATGTAAGTGAAGGCTTTTAATATCATTTCGACTCATTTATTTTAGGATTACATTTGCTGGAATTTGTTCGTTTCATTTTCCCAGCTTGTGATTAGAGAGAGCTCTAGCTCTGTTTCATGTCACAGCCACCTTGAATGATTTCTACACTGAAGAGTGTAATGTGCAGAATGTGAATCTAATATGTTACCCCCGGGAACAGAAATGAGAAACTTAAAACGTGATTAAGTCTTTCTTCCCATTCGTATCTGCTGTTATTAGTGACATGAAACAGTTCTAGCTGCTGTTTCATGTCACTACTAAAATTCACCTTAAATTGTTTTGCAAATAGCTTGCAATCCTCTTCATTCAGAATGAATTTCTATAACTGGTAAACCATAGGAAATAGACTTATTTAAATAACTTTTTTTGTTTTCCCTGGTATTGGTCATTCCAAGATATTGATTGGTTTGAATTTTTCAATGTTTTATTTTTTGAAGTACTGCCATCATTCAATTATTTCTCATGATGTTATTGAAAGATATAGAATTTCACAGCTAGCATATAGCGACTCAGTTATTAAGTATTTGACTGCTTCAGCCTCCTATAACCCCCTTGTACCTACAAGAAAGTGTGTAAATAAATTATTTTTACAAACATCTCAATTAACTTAAAATTAGATAGAAAAGTAAACTTCTTAAGAGTGGGTAGAGAAAGTCATGTAAATTCCACGATAAGATTTTACCCAAAATTGCTGCAATTTTTCAACGTTTTTTATGTATGTTGTTTACAAAATTACTTTACATGCTTTTAGCAGAGCATATTTCTGTAAAAAAAAAATTGCAATGGTGTAATACTAATTAGAATGTTTAAACACAGGGACATTGTGAAGAAGAAGCGAGATGAACACTTGAAAATGGTTTGGCGTGTGTCTCCGGCACACAAACGATTGCAGACTAGAATGGAGCATATGAGACGTTTCCGTCGTCAGCATGAGCAGCTTCGAACAGTGATTGTACGTGTGCTGCGTCCAACACTGATGTCACCTGTGCCTGGACGTCCAGTAGATCAACAGACTCAACAACCAACCACGCCAGATCACCAGGAGCACATGGATATGAAGCCTGATGTTCTTGGATTGGAGGCAGCTGATGCTAATGCTATTGAGGTATGATCATAGAAATAGAAAACAGAATCATTTTTCATAGAATTTAAATGCTGCTATACATTATCTTAACTACATTGTATGTAGTTGATAAAATCAAGCAGAATGTTTCACCAACCGATATTATAGCACTTGCATGTCATCAAGCTTTTACAGCAAATTGTTAGCTAGTATGTTAGTCATCTGTGAACGACAAGTTTTGAAAAGGTCGAACTACATACAGCTTCTGAACACACTACTTTTGTGTATGCATTGCAGCGTACTGTTTCAGTGGCAGACAACTAGTTATGTTCATAGACAATTAATGCCATGTGATTTTTCCTGATTATTTGAGGTTAGAATTTCAATGTCAGTTGAAAAATCTAGGTGCAGAGGAACACAATCACTGTTTCATAATAAGGCATTATAAAACTGTTTACTAACTACAGAGAAATTGTTGAGTGCAATATTATGCCAGCATAAAATGCAGCGCCAAAAGTAATAGGTTGGAAGAGAATTTAGAATGGTGGTGGTGAATGCTACATTGCAACTAAAGTGAAAAAGTGTCATCAGTAATTGAGGATCAAACCCCAACAAAAATACTGTTTGCTTCTTCAAGCAATTACTTAAGAAACCTTCTGGATAATCTCTCGAACAGTAGCCTTGGAAATGCCAACATTATCAGCCACCATTAAATGAAAAGTGCCAGTAGCATAATTTGAGTAATCTTAACAAATTAGAACACCAGTTACTGCGAAACACACTTTATCACTCAGGCACTCAGTGTAGCACAAATGTTACATTTGTCACTTTTGGTACACACTCAGGACACAACACAACTGATCCGTCGAATCAACTCACAACTTAACTGCTGAGTCGCAACTAAACTGCACTGGCACTGTCCTTTTTCCTTAACCCTAAACTCTTGGGTAAGAGCCTCTTATGTAGGCCTGCCTACAAAGCAGAAATTTCTAGAAGCAGAACCTACTAGAAATGGCCCAAAGGAATCTTCTGGAGCTGGGAAGTGGCACACAATGGGCTATTCTGCATGCCTATTGTTTTGGAGGGGACTGGCTATCAAGCCTACCTACGGCCAGGTAGACGAGCCGGTCTGTTGGTAACTTTGCAGTGCATGCTGTCACAGTAATTAGCACTTGTAGCATAGGAAAAAGAGGCATGTTTCTGCTGGTAGATTCTAACCTCTCATATTTCTTCTACAACTCTGCTCATGACTGTTTTATACAGTCTGTATTGCTTTAAAAATTACTCCTCCTGCAAGTTCTTAAATTCGTTATTACGTATGGCTTCTTTTCGGTTAGAACAGCATTAAAAAAACTCCAAATACAACAACTCTGTATAAACAGCTTGGTTTGCAGCATCCATATTTAAAATTCCATCATTTATTAAAAGCCTTAACAGAATGTAACACAATGTTTAACACAATGTTTGATGAAACAAAATTTTCATTAACTTTAATGTTAAATCATTTCAACATCGGTTGGTGAAACTGGCCCTAATAGTATCACATGGCTTTAACAAGAATTAATAATGCACATATGTGAAGTCAACTTGGACATGTTAATTGCTTCATTCAGTTTTATGTAAGACATGTATCATGAGCACAAAGTGTGAAACCTAACATTTGTTTTGTGAGAGATATAAATGTCATACGAGGGTGGTCTGAAAAGTTTCCGACCTCAACATGAAGATGGCAGCACTCGTAAATAAAAGCTAGTGAATTTCGTTCATCTGTTGACAGTTACTCACCAAAGTTTCAGCCATTTTGGACGCTCAGTTGTTATGTAACAGTCGTTTGAGTGAGGTGATGTGAGTGTTTTTATGAAAATGGACAAAATCGAGTATCGAGCTGTCATTAAATATTTGTTTTTGAAGGGCAATACGCCTACACAAATCAAAGATGAGTTGGATTCTTGTATGGGGACTCTGCACCATCATTTACCACAGTGAAATTTTGGGCAGCTGAATTTAAACATGACCGTAAGAGCTAGGGAGATGAACGTTTGGGACGTCCAAAAAATTGCAACTACCGACAAAAACATCGCCAAAGTTCACCAAATGGTGCTAGACGACTGCCGAATTAAAGTGAGAGAGATAGCAGAGGCTATGAACATGTCAAAAGAACGTGTTTGTCACATATTAAATCAACATTTAGACATGAGAAAGCTGTTCGCGCATTGGGTGCAGCATTTGGTCACATTTGACCAAAACCATGTTCGAATGAACATTTCCTACGCTCTGTTGGCGCAGTTTAGGCGCAATAAATCAGAGTTTTGGTGCTGATTAATTACTGTAGATGAAACTTGGATACACCATTATATGCCCGAAACAAAAAATACAGTCCAAACAGTGGACTGCAAAGGGGGAACCAGCTCCAAAAAAAGCAAAAACTGTTTTTTCGGCTGGGAAAGTGATGGCGACTGTTTTTTGGGATAGTCATAGTTATTTTAATCGATTATCTTTAAAAAGGAAACACCATTACAGGAGCATACTACGCATCATTACTTGACAAGCTGAAGGCAGAACTTGCGGACGGCCACATTTACAGAAAAAGAATATCCTGTTTCACCAAGACAATGCACCGTCTCACACCTCAGCGGTTGCAATGCCGAAAATCCACGAATTACGGTTTGAACTGCTTGACCATCCGCCTTACTCACCAGATCTAGCCCTAAGCGACTTCTTTTTGTTCCCTCATCTGAAAATTGCGCTCGGAGGACAGAGATTTTCTTCAAATGAAGAGGCAATCACCTTCGTGAACAATTATTTTGCAGAGAAAAACGCAGAGTACTATTTGGACGGGTTACAGAGATGGGAGCATCACTGGGAGAAGTGTGTAGAGTTACAAGGAGACTATGTTGAAAAATAAAAAAAAAATTCTGAAAAAAATGTCTTGTTTCTTTATTAGGTTGGAAACTTTTCAGACCACCCTTGTATATACCTTTATTTGATTGTTACAATATGGATCTACATAAATTATCATGATTGGTTTTTCAGGAGGTAAACCTTGCATATGAGAATGTAAAGGAAGTAGACTGCCTGGACATCAGTCGTGAAGGACTTGAAGCCTGGGATGCTGCGGTGAGACGATATGAGGAAAGAATTGATCGTGTAGAAACACGTATCACTGCACATTTGCGTGATCAGCTTGGAACTGCTAAAAATGCAAATGAAATGTTCCGTATATTTTCAAGATTCAATGCCTTGTTTGTGCGCCCACACATCCGGGGTGCTATACGTGAATATCAGACACAGCTAATCCAAAGGGTGAAGGATGACATTGAAGCCTTGCATGAAAAATTCAAGGTAAGCTCATAACATAAATGTTGATAACTGGAAGTCTTGTTCAAAAAAATTGTTAAACTTTGATCAATCTTCTAGTTTCTGTTCTATTGAAAGCTGTATTTATTTCAGGTACAATATCCACAAAGCAAATCCTGCAGGATGAGTATTGTGAGGGATTTACCACCAGTATCAGGTTCCATTGTGTGGGCAAAACAAATTGATCGCCAACTTACAGCATATCTGAGACGAGTGGAGGATGTCTTAGGTAAACTAACTTGAAATATTATTTATATAAAATTGCTATTTCACTATTCTGGGTTGGAAACGCATCATTTATTCTGTTATTTAATGGAGCATGCTTCAAAAGCATATTACCTATAATTCTTAGCAGATGTGTGAACATAAAACATTCCACATCAAAGCAGACAAACTTCTGACCTCTGGTTTTCAAACTTTAATGTTATCTTTTGGTATGCCTTTTATAGGTAAATTAAACATACCCCTGTACATTTGTTTTCGTTAAACATTTTAGCATTTTCAAAACTTTAAAATCGCGGAAAGAGCTAGCACACTAATGTATACAAATGCTCATTTCTTACAACATATTTGTCATATGAAGTTGAGACAGATTTTATTTTAAAGCTTAAAAATCTTGCTTTAAGGCAATACGAGGTATGACAATAAAAAAACTGGATTGATGCTCTAACTCTTTGTTGAAAAAACTTAAACAAGTGAAATGATGTCCCCTTCAATGTAGTCCCCTCCCCAATCCCTGCACTGCTCCAAGTCTTTTTCTGTTATGGGGTGGCGCGTTATCCTGATGCAGAATTCAAGAGCAATTCTTCCACAGATCTGGTCTCCTTTGTCACACACATTCACGGAGGGTCTTCAGAACAGTTGTATGAAAAACTTGATTGACAGTCTGACTTTCAGGCAGTCTTCTCGAACAATTCTACCGACCTTCTCCACATTCTGTTCAGTTTTTGAAGTGGAAGGACGGCCCGATTTCGGATCATCTTTAACGTCTTCCCTACCGTCCTTGAACCTCTTAACCCACTCAAAAACTTGCGTATGAGATAGACACTGATCACTATAAACTTGTTTCAACAAATCCTAAGTTTCTGTGGTGTGTTTTTAAAGTTTTGTGAGGAATTTGATGTTAACACGTTCTACTTTAGAGCATAGCATAACTCCGATGGAGCTCAGATACATGACCCGTTTCTAAGAAGGCACACAGCTCATCTAACCACCAGAGCGGCGTGAAATTTTGTACACGTGTCAAGGAGAGTCCCCTTGGAAGCCGGACGAAGCCGGAAATGCGCACCACAGTCACTCCAGTTTCTTTATTGCCACACATCATATATTCACTCTTTGTTAAAACATCTATGCACTACACATTACACTACAATTATTAAATAATCATTTTCGCATAGTTTGAACAAATTTTATTATAATTTTGAAATACCAACATGATTTCTATTTAATCCTCTTTATAAGTGCAGAATTTCAAGTTGGGGCGCTAATAAATGATGTAGAAAAAGTTTTCTAAATAAACGTATGCATAGTTGCCCTGCAATTTCAGGTTAACTCAGCTCTGAATGCAGTATGCTTCTGTTGAGTATTAATGGAGGCCAGCTACATAACACCTCCAGGCTCCATGACACCATTATATCCCTGGAAGATGCATTGTATGCTATCCCTCTCCTCTTATTATTTATAAAAATGCTTAACTTTATTTACATTGACTCTGAGGAAGAAGGTACAATATTTTAACATTTTCAGTTTTATAACCATTTTGTCAATCATTCAGATGATAGCAAGAGGTCTCATACTAGCAGCAAATGACAGCATTGGCATAGCTGTGTGTATCAGGTGTTGTATATTGTTTTTGGTTTGTACAGTTAGTGTTTAAACTAATTAAAATGAGTGACACAACACAACCCACACATCATCAGTATCTTAAACCTTTTAATGTAAAGGCTGGTTCACAACCGTTCGAGAATAGGAAGCAATGCACCATGCAGGATATTGGTTCACAACAGCCCAGTAACGAGAACGGGAATGCATATCGATCACAAAGTGAAAGTCGATTTTGCGCATTGGGATTTCATTTGTTTTTAACTGACCAATGATATTTTTTCCACCTACTTCCAATTTAGCCAAGCCAACGTCAAAATTCGATAGAGTAAACATTATCTAAATGTATATCTATTACATTTCCGATCCCTCTACTTATGCCAAACTTTCATTCCTTTATTTAATGGCATACATTAAAATTGTTTATTGTTCTTTTTTCATTTCCACCGGTTTTAGCTGTTCTTTGTAGCTTTTTTTTTTTAGGTAATAGCCAATTTTGAGTTGCATATAAACAAACTAGAAATGACCCCTTCACCAGAGGAACCAACGCTGATTAGATTTACGGGTGTCGGGATGAGGTTAGGAAGCACAATTACTACTAATTCCTTTCAGTTTCATGTTTCCAGCTTGCGACTATAGAGAGCACTAGTGGCTGTTTCATGTCACGGCCACTTAGAATAACCTCTAGAGTGAAGAGTCTAATATGCACAATAGGGATCTAATATACCGTGCCCGAGAACAAGAAAGTTAAAAGTTGGGCAACTCTTTTTTCCCATTCCCGGGGACCGGGAAGGCTTCCTGTCGGTTGTGAACATTCCCATTTGAATACATGTATTTCAACTTTCTCGTTCTCGTTCTGGTTACCGTTCTCGTTGGTTGTGAACCAGCCTTAAGTAACCACAGCCATAGATACAAGAAAGAACAATTAAGGGCATTACTTCAACGCTAAACTGAATATGAAATGCATACACGTGTCATACAGTCTTATAGTGTTGTAAGAAAGCTTCATTATTACCAGATGTTGAATCTAATGCCATCCAGGTCAATAGTTAGTGATGTAATTACAAAAGTAAACATATCACCCTTTGAATTACTTCAGTAGCTTACAAGCTTTAGGTGACCTGTGTTACAAACTGTATACAGAGGTGTGAAAGTGATTAGACTCAAGCACATTTTATGGTGAAATGGTAGTAAATTTACAAATGTCTAAAATCTAATCAGAACCTTATGTGAAACCTGTCAACTATTTGTCACTGTGTATATGTATTTTTATCCAATAACATTGCATTAGTAATTTTTTTAGTGAAAGATCAATTTTCAAACCCAAGGCCTCAAAAATCTAGATAGAAAAAAGTGGCATACATCATAGATCAATTAACTAATATTTAATTTCCAGATATAATCTGAAATTTCACGGATAATACTGAGGTGAAGAATGACTGAAATTGATCGTTTAATATATATTTTTGGCAAACTTATTTCATTGATGAGAAAATATTTCCTTCTGTCCAGTACTATAGGATAAAAAGTTGATTCTGTGGTTTTATTATACTTTTTTATATAGTCACTTAATCCCAAATTGTGGAAAATTATATAAGTATTTTATCACACTATGGATTTAGTATCTTGAAGAGAGAACCTTGAATAGTAAATAGCCAAAAATATGCATTGAGTCTAATAATTTTCACACCTCTAAATGTCTACCTCCGTGGTGTAGTGGTTACCATGCTAGCCTCTAGCTCCTGAGATTGCGGGTTCAAACCTGGCAGAGGGTGATGGATTTTTTCAGGCATAAAAATCTTTAGCATGGATTTCTAGCTGTACCCTGTATTCCGCTCCACAATGCCCATACGCCTCAAACTACGCCTATATCAGGCGATTATCCCGCCCCTGATTCTGTATAGCTACGAGGTCTGGGGATCGGCGGCAGCGACTACCATCCGCAGGCTACAAACCGTCCAGAACAGGGCGCTTCGGATGATCTATGATACCGGGCATAGATTCCCATCACATCCTACACACCCATACATCGTGGACGTGATACGGTAGAGAGCCCGTACCATGTACTCGAAGCTCACTTACCATACCAACCAGCTGGTGAACTCTTTGGGCCGCTACGACCACAAGGCGCTAAGGCGGAGAAAGTGCTACCGGTTGCCGAAGGACAGCTTGGGCCCCCGAGGCTGAGGTCTGCCAATCCCTCATTCCAAAAACTTCCCCAAGTTAAGCAGCAATGGGCCCGGTCGCTGGCTGGATGAGTGAACATCTAGCAGCGACCCGCCCTGCTGCCAACTTGAATACCCCCTTCCCATTACCTAGTATTCCCATCTTGCTTTGCTGCCAAACACAAGTGGTCGCCCAAGTTAAGCAGCATTGGGCTTGGTCACCACATGGTCGCTAGTCTGTCCATGAGGGAACAGCGAGACCCAGCCAATGGTAGCGCAGAAAGCTAAACCCTGCCCAAGACATTGACAAAAACCCAAAGCTTGTGTATATTCTTTTAACCTTCTATATCGCACAGATAAAGCCGCGTACGAGGCTAGGTACTGTGGCGATCACATTCTGCCCAGGTGAACCTGGGCGACCTGTTCTTGATTGCTGGATTGCTGGAAGGGAAGTAGAGCCGGTAGTACCATATTGTAGATTTATGGCACGTAAAAGAACCCAAGCCTGATAGAGACCTCTGAACAAAATTTCCAGACTTTCATGCACAATATAGAATGGCATGCTAAGAACTATAGTATTTAAAAGAGCATCCATAAATTAAACTCGGTTTTGAATTTTTTCTAAAACAAAATGTTGTGTATATATATCAAACTTGGTATTTTAAGTTCAGCATCTTCCAAAGATGTAACATGAAGATCTTCAAGAAAATCATTACACCACACAGCAACTGAAAAGGAGTCTGTAAATACACAAACTAGGTTTTGGTCACTGTTCTGGTTTTCATTGTTTTTTTTCTTTTTCTTGCTTCTAATTGGTATAAAACTGGAATAAAAACAAAAACTGTGTATTTACTACCCCCCACCATTTTGCAGCCAGTTACATATACTGGGTGCGGAAAAACAATGTGCAAAAAATGATAGAGTAGTAAGGCGGTACCAAAATAAGCATTTTGAGGACAGGAACCAGAAGCTTTTTACTGCACTATATGCATCGACATTAAATCAGAGTCTGCAATTGTGAAACCTGTTTGTGGCATGTCAGATATAAACAAAATGGGCTCTCTGTAATCGATGCCAGGAAACACTCCACACCACGTTGAGTACATGCCCGCTGCTAATGCTCGTGTTTGAGTTGGCAACAGCAGCAGGTGGAAGACAGAGGTCATTGGCACTTTCTTCAATGGGTGAGGGTAAAGTGTGGAGTGGTCTTGGGGTAGTTGGTGTATATTGCATGTGTGCGCATGTAGACCAAATATTGGAAGAGTGCAACAGTAAACTGTGGTAATGTTTTGGTGTTGAAGAGAGCTTTTTTTTATGGTGGATCGCATTTTTTGCGAAAACGATTGATTTTACGGAAAATGTAAAAGTAAAATTTCAGGTGCATTTTTCTAATTCAAAGTGTCCAAAACGAATACTATTCAAGATTTGATAAATAAATTTTGTGTGACCGGCTCAGTTCACGATGTACCAAGTATGGATAGGCTACACTTTTAACAGACAAGAAACTTGATCAAATCTCGAATATAATGCATAATCCAACAAAATCAACATAAGAATTAGCTCAAGAAACTGGAATCTCTAAATGGACAGCACATAAAGCTGTAAGAGACAAACTTCAGTTGTTCCCTTATAAAGTTATCGTGGTTCATGAATTAAAACAAAGTGATTATGAAAAGAAATTGCTATACTGTGAATGGTTCCAAAGATTCATAAATCGACATGGACTTGAAGTTTTAAAAAAAAAACTTTTTTTTACATATGAAGCACGATTCCACTTGTCCAGCTATGTAAATTCCGAAACTCACGAATTTGGTCTACAGACACTCTCAGTGCAATTAGACAAACACCATTGCATTCGCAGAAAATTGACATATAGGTTACCATATCACGCGAATGAGTAATAGGGCCAATCTTGTTTGACAGCTCAGTTAACTCATAACTTAAAATTTTGTAGCTCAGTTGAATGAAGATGAAATTGAATGCTGCTCCTTTCAACAGGACAATGCTACAGCACATACGACAAACCAGTTGCTTCACATTTTAATGCAGTTTTTTGGGGAGAGAATAATAACTAAAGGTCTCTGGCCACCACGGTCTCCTAATTTGACTCCACCAGATTATTTCTTTTGGGGTGCAGCAAAATCTGAGGTATATAAAACTAATCCAAAAACAATTGATGAACTTAAAGTGAATATCATTAATTATGTGCAGTCAATTACGCAAGAAACTTTAGTGAAAGTCTTTGACAGTACATGCAAATGAGTTGAAGTCTGCCTTCAAACTCAAGGACAACACTGCCAGTATCTGTTATGACTGACTGTGGTGAGTACAAAGTTTATGGTTTGTTTTGACACAAGCGGCAGTCAGTGCTGCCAACATAAATCCTGTTGCTAGCACCCTCGCCAGCATGTAGCTGCTGTGGAGAAAGTTCCCTGGCACACTGTACAATACTAGTCACTGATACTATACCCCCGCCGTTGAAACATTGCGCTTGACAGCTAGCGAGTAAGTTGGTACACTCGCAAAAGACAGATCAAAAGCTTTAACCGTTAGACTTCCTAAACCAATCTCAAGGCAGCATTCCAGGTGGTCGATGACAAAGCGAAAGTGGAGAATCTCTAGCTTGTGCGTCGAGTTCTTTCCAAGCTACATATTGTTCATTATTATTTATATTTGTGGTTATTGTTTGATAGTTTTGTTATTGTTGGTATTCACTCTCTCTCACTCTCACTCTCTCTCTCTCTCTCTCTCTCTCTCTCTCTCTCGCACGCACATACACACATTCTTTTTTTTTTTCCATTAATATTATTTATACAAGATGACACCAATCACCCAGTAATTAACGAAGTGAAAATCCTTTGAGTCGAGGTGTGCCACATAACAGTCAGGCATTGGCACTGTTAAGGAGGACCCAGGAATTCTTTGAACAGAAGGAGTAGAACTTGAAGGTTCATGGGCATACCTCTGTTGCTGCTTATAAAGCCATACAACAAACTGCAGCAGTTTTTGTACTAAGCATGAGAACTGTTATTTACAAGGGAGTGAAACTCCAAGAGGATGTTGATGGAGATTTGGATGGAATTGAGCCATTGCAGTTTTAAATCGACGAGTGAAAATAGCTTTGTTGTCGCATGCTTATAATTTGTTTTATTTCTCCTCATTGTAGCAGTCAAGTTTGCATTATTTTGTTTCTATATTGTCAAAAGTGCTTAATTTATTCTACGTACGTTGCAATGTTTATGCTGAGTTATTTTTAATTAACAATAATACAAAATAGTTATTATTGATTGACGTTCGCTACTTACGTACAATTTTTGTATGCAGTTTAGACACGATAGAAAGGACAACAATCAGCTGCTGTTGTTTACTAGCCACTCTGGCAACATTGCAACCACAATATAGCCAATGTTACGCAAAGCCACACGAACTGTCAAGGGCAAAGTTTCAACGGTGGGGGTATAGGTGCGCATAATGTGAACATAGCTAGTTTCTCATTGTGTACCAGTACTCATTAGTTCGGATAATATGTGCAAACTTGTCATGAGTTACATTTCATTTTGATGTGTCATAAAGTTAATTTCAATGTTCATGCAGCGCTCCTTTTATTATGCTTCATTTGCGACCTCGTGCTCCTAACCTCAAAATGCTTAGTTTGGTACTGCCTTCTACACCCAATATGTTTCACTGCAGTGTTTCTTTTAGCTACCAAAGTTTGAAAGCCTTTAGCCTTGGTTCGGAAATAATGAGCTGCAGCCTCAATTCGAAAGCTGTATTATCTTGACTAACCTTAATTTTATTTAAACTTGTGTGTAAAATTTTAACTTTGTACTTGCAGTATTTGGCAAGTTGTTTCATGTATAATGATAGACACAACAATGCTAATAGGTGTTCTGTAGTACAGTTCGTATCTAAAACTGAAGTATGCAGATAATTTTAAATGGTAAAAAAATGTTATAAGAAGTTGATCTTTTAGCTGAATGGCACATACTGTTTAAATGGATATTATTAAGAAAGCAATTATGGCATGAAAGTAAAAGGTCTAAGCATAATAAAAATCATAATGTTTGTCAAATTTTGATGCATTGCCTTAAAATATTCTATTTCTTGGGTTTTAAGTTTTTCTGCTGCAGTGTCCTTAACTACTTGCAGTCCTGCATGGTTTACATGCCAAAATCCTGTCAATCCTCTACATATGTTGTTTATTACCTTTGTAGCCAATGTTTTCTGAAACTTGCCATCTCTAATCTTTTACAGGCAAAGGATGGGAGAATCATATCGAAGGTCAGAAATTGAAGGCAGATGGTGATAGTTTTCGACTAAAACTGAACACTCAGGAGATATTTGATGACTGGGCACGTAAGGTGCAGCAACGAAATCTTGGAGTGACTGGTCGCATTTTTGCAATTGAAAGCCAGCGCTCTCGCACAGGAAGAGGAAACGTTCTAAAACTGAAAGTTAACTTCCTTCCCGAGATCATCACATTATCAAAGGAGGTAATGATTGTTGCAGAATATTTTTTCCTTTCCAGAAGAAAACTCCTCCCCTCCTTTGCAAAACGACACTGATTTAAGATAGTCATTTAACATTGCAATTTTTCCTTTTACCGTTCTTAACTAGCACTCTTGAAATTTTATTGCATTCTCTGTAGTGGAAAATAGTATACAAAATTTGAACTTTCTGTTTTAAAACTTTGTACAAGTATAATTCCAGGAAGTAACGATCATTTGGCTTTAATGTATTCAGAAAAAAAGGTTTTATTTAAAAAACAGCATGTTGCGTACAAAATTAAAGCTTACTTTATTTCTCCATGTAATCACCTCCATTATTTAAGCATATGTTATATCTGTCCACAAGTTTTAGAATTCTCATTTAGTTGGCTGCCATCAGTCCATTAAGCCAATTTCACCAAGCAAAACACAAGATGTTTGGTAAAGAAATCTGTAACTTATGTAAGGTTCCATGATCTGTCTTGCATGATTTTATTGTTCACTTGAGTTTTGAAACCATCTGTGATGAGTAACAGATGTTTTCAGGTCAAGTTTCATCATGCACATTTGTTTGTTGTTGAACATTTAATATACCCTTCCTTTAGTTGACAGTAAATTTCTGCAGGTTTCAACATCCAAGCATTAAAGAATCCAATACTTCCCACCTCAGAGTTGGTGGGACTTCTACCACACAGTTCATTTTGAACAATCACAGAATGCACAATAACTTTTTATCATCTAAAACTTGCACAACACTGAGAAAAAATGTTGAGGAAACCATCTATTTGACCTTAGAAGCCTGACACTGCTCTTGCGCAATGGGAGTGTGCAAATGGTTGTTACTTCCTGGATGACCCTCGTAATTATTTTAATATAATGAACAAAGTTTTTCAATTTAATTTACATATTTTAGAGAAAAATTATCAGTTTTTAAAATTTTGTTTCCCTTTCCTGTTTCCAATTCCAATCTTGGGCAGTTGTGCACAGAGCTTTATACATGTTGCAGATATTTTTGTTTCCATTGGTTGGATTCATTTCTCCAGATGGCATCTTCCTTTTCCCAGCTTTTGTTTTTAATGTTTTGAGTTATGTTTATAAAAAATGCTCCTTTGATTCTTGCAGGTGCGAAATTTGAAAAATCTTGGTTTTCGAGTACCACTTGCCATTGTAAACAAGGCTCATCAGGCAAACCAATTGTATCCATTTGCCATATCCTTGATAGAAAGTGTTCGAACGTATGAAAGAACTTTAGAGAAGGTAAGGTATTAATTTTAATTTGTTTCTTCTGTATATTCAAACTGAAGTATAGCTAAACTATTTACATTAAACAGGTGTGTTAAATTAAGTTTGAGTTATGTTTTAGCTTCTAGAGTACATTTGTATAAAATGTATATATTTCTATTCTTTCAAAGGTAGCAAGAATGTTCTGAATTGCAGGTAATTAGAAAGCTCTGTAATCTTGCATTGATAGCTGTGAATATTTCACTTATTCTATTTAAAAATACTTGAATACTGAATAGTAAGAATACAAGATCCACTTGGAGAAGAAATTTGAAGCAAACCAGTATGTAGGAGATAGATGTGTTATTTAGCAGTCATATCGTAGACAAATATAGTGGATTATTTCAACATGGTGATTAATTGATACACTAAATACAAGAAAGTAAATGCACAAAGTCATAAAAAGGTAGTAATGAAAGGCGATATAAAATGCAACAATTTTAATATTGTTGAATTATGAAAATTTATACATCAGAAATAAACATAGTTGCAATCCACTTCATACTTGCCAAGTTTTACAGTTTGCCAGTAAAATTTATGGGAAGGGAACTTTTTACAACTTTACGGTAACAAGTGCCTTTTTTTTTCCCCCCAGGCTCTGGGCTGATTAAAAATGTTTCAGATTTTTACCACCAATATAACAACATTAATTTCTATTGCATTAAGTTGTAATTTTTACTTTCTCTACCATGTACCGAGTAGGTAGAATAGGTATTGTACGAGGTCTGTTCAAAAAAATTCTGGAACTTTGTCCTTTTCTATGCTTAGCTTTTACTTATTGTGCATGGTCTCCTTTGAAATACTCTCCTCCACAATTGATACACCTCTCCCAATGCCATTTCCACTTCCAGAAGCAGTCTTGGTACATCTCTTTCTGGATCGTGCGAAACGTCATCTGTGAATTTTCTTTTATCTCATTTATCGTTGCAAATCTTCGTCCTTTCAGTGGGGTTTTCAACTTTAGAAATAACAAAAATAAGTTTGCAGGGGCCAGGTTTGGAGAGTACAGAGGATGAGGCAGCATAGTGATATAATGTTTTGTGCAATAGTCGTGCACCAACAGGGATGAATGTGCGGGTGCATTATTGTGATGCAAGAGCCATGAATTGTTTTACCACATTTCAGGCCGTTTTCTTCTCACATTTTCTCGCAGGCATAGCAGCACGTACCGATAGTCGGTCTTCGATTGGCACGCACAATTTTGTTGACGTTCCTGACATGAGCGTCATCGGTACATGTCGAATGGCATCCTGAACGAGGGTCACCTATAACTTCCATCTGGCCATTTTTAAACAGCGTGAACTATTCGTAACACTGAATACGGCTTAAGCACTCATCACCGTAGGCTTCTTGCATCATTTGGTGTATCTCCCTAAAGGTTTTCTTGAGTTGCATGCAAAATTTAATGCAGACGCGTTGTTCCTCTAACTCTGCCATCTTGAAATTTGTAACACAACGTTCTACTCAATACAGCACTGAATAATAACTAACAGACCTAGAGTAATGGAAGTTCCAGCAGTTACACATTAAACATAGGCGTATGCAGGGATGCCAACTACATTTCGCTCCAACACTATTGGTAAGAAATTACGAATGTTCTGGAATTTTTTGAACAGACTTCGTATACCACCCAAAAATTCAACATTGAGATTCCAATCAGGTATCTGCAAAATGTGTATTTGTGGTGAAATCTTGCCATCAAATTTTTAGATGAAGTGCATACTTCCTCTACTTACTATAGGTAAGTAGTAGAGAGAGTAAAACAAGAATTAAAGAATCTAAAAAGTAGAGAAATTTGATGAGAAGTGATAAGAAGTCTGTACTACACTTGCAATGTTTAAAATTATCCTGCAGGTTGCACATTTATGTGAAAATTGCATGTGTAGTACAACATAATAGTACTCCGCGGCCTTATGGTACATATGGCCTTATGGTACATATGGCCTTATGGTCCTCTCTTGAAAAATGAACTGTCTGGGATGTTTTGCAAATACTCAGTCTTTCAGATAGCCCCAAGTTTCAGTAGTCATATCCATTTGAGTTTACCTTAACAAATCAAGAAGTTTTGAAACTTGACTAAATTGGTTTGTATCTGTAAAAAGAGGTGCAAAATGACAGACAATTTAAAAAATTTACAGGCCTTGTAATGAAACGATGTGTTCTCCAAAGACTTGCTGATGGGAAGAGCCCAAATGTATTATAGCACCCAGTTGTACCCACAGAACAGTAATCACGTTAGCACAAAAGTCCACTTTCTGATTAAATCAGTAGCAAAAATTAGATTACAGAGAAGGGCGACTACATAACTAAGGTCGTCTGTCTGGCACATAGAGGTAAAAAAGAAATAAATTTGGAATACAGTTTCTCTTCAGGATTGAGGTGCTTGGTATACTGTTAGCTTTAGCTATGGCAAGTAGTTACGGTGATTGCACTGGTTTATAGTATATGCTATGGTAAGTACATACTGCTGAAACTAAGCATAAAATCAAGTTAAACAATTTTTAAAAAGAGAACAACACTGTAAAGTACCTGTTGTGTTTTGTTTAAAGTGAAAATGCAGTACAGAAGTTTAGTGGTACTGTTATCTGTACTTGATGTGATGTGAAGCTAGGAAATGCTGCGAAACCAAAAGTATGCTTATTTTAAAGTATTTTCCTAGTCAGAATTACATACCACATGCCCCAAGCCTTTTGTCTTGGTTCACATGAGAATTATGCTTCACTTTTACATGTAAACATGCACTGTTGTTTCAACAAAGAAATATCAAATGTAATAAGCACCGTTTATATATATATATATATATATATATATATATATATATATATTTTTTTTTTAAATGTAGGAGAATGCAATACATCTCGGCTGGCTTTACTAACCAATGCTAAAAATACTCTAACATCTTGTTTGCTAACATTATATTAACATAATGTTAAAAGACACTTGCACTTCATCAAGCTATTATACCAGATTGTTAGTTAACATTTTGTTAATGTCAAAGACAAATGGGAACAACACCTTTCGAGAAAGTGGTGATCAAACTATAAGGCTTCTGAACATGCATCACAGTGCGCTCTGTTTCGTAGCAGACAACTAGTTATGTTTGCGGCAGGTTTTAAATTATAAGCTGCTGTTTGCAAAGGTTCATGCGATGCATTCGTGCTTTCATTCCAAGTTGTTATCCTTCACAGCTTTGTAGATTATAAATTTTCTTTTAGCTTTGAGTGCTCTTGATTCTCAGGCGTGGTATGGGAAGCTGATATAGAATGAATCCACGGTAATTCAGAAACTTTGGATCTTATTTCTGAATGTTAAATTCTCACAATAACAAAATTACTTTAGTTGAACATTTTAACACATTCCAACTTTTTATACATGCTGCCTTCACACAAATAGTTTGTCCGGAATACTGATGAACAATTTTACATATTTGACGTTCTAAAAGTTATTGATAGCAAAATGTCTTCTTGACTAACAAAACAGCCTGCATAGATGCCTTTGTTTCCATGCCAGTATATCAACAACTATTGTTTTTTATTTTCTGTGGTTACAAATAAGTTACACAAATTTTTTCTTATTGACACATTCTCGCAATGTTAGCTATGTAGCTTTTCTAATCTTTCCTTTTCCTCAATATACTGGACATTTATGCAAGTTAAAATACATATAAATGTGCCGAAGAAATAAAGAAATACAATTATATTAATGAATACAAATCAATAACAAATATGTTAACATGTACATTTTAAGCTAGCTCTCCATCTTATTATCCTTAAGCCCCTTGTACACGATCAAATTTTTGTCAAATTCAATACTTTACAAGACCTTTCAAGAGTTGTCACAACTTTACAACTTTTCTTGTCAAATTGCTTCCAATACTTTAAACTCTTTAAAAGTCTTGAAAATAAATAAGAACATGCTCTAAATGATCAAAGATTTGACAGTGATTTGATGGCTTTAGCCAATGAAATGCGAGTATTTACAGTGCGTCAAAATCTGCAACATGGCGGAAAGTGAAAAGTAAACAAAAATGGCTACCCGGCCAAAGGTATGTTGAATGCGAATTGATTAGGTTATACATAAGCTGGTCATGTTCTTATGCCTAGGACTCTGTGGGTTACCACAAGATGAAGCAAATGAAGGCATATGAAGAAATAATTGCCAGGCAGATTTCTGAACTAAGTATACATTAATGCAATGTTATATAGTGTGGTTAACCTATCAGTTGGTGTTATTTCCATTGTATTCCATAATCATAATGTGATTTCATTGGATATAATGCGTGATAGTGCTACATAATATTAGTATGGAACAGTATTTCATTGCAAACTGTTATACTGTGACGCAAATAGTAAATTGCTTTGTGTGTGATAAATTATTTATTAATGTGTTCTGAAGGGTTTCAGTTTGAAAAAAGACAACTTGTAAATACACATTTATGACATTGTGAAGTCTTGTCCAATCTTGGCACATATTGAAAAAAATGTTTGAGAATTTTTCTTGTAAACTCTTGAATTGAAAAAAACATTTGATCATGTACAAGGGGCTTAAGGGATTATAACTGCTTCATGTTCATAGACAAATTGCTGCACAATTTTCTTGGTTGGTTGAGGTTAGAATGAGGTGTCAACCAAAAAATCTAGGTTGAGAGGAACTAATGTTTCACTGCTCAAAAAATAGAACTGATTACTAAGAATAGAGGAATCATTGAATGCAAAAAGAGGTGATGGACTTAAAGAAAAGGATGCAGCCTGGGAAGAAAAACTGCGAGAAATTTAATTGCAGTGCACATATTTCTCCTACTTCCATTCCAAACCAGAGTGCCTTTCACTGAAAACAAACTCTTTGTATTATCCGTGTGAAAGTAGTTCACAATCCCCGCCCTAATGGCTGCTTGTTCCCCTCTCACGTGCTTGTTGAACACTGTTTAAATCTATAAAAATGCACTCTGCGTGAGAATCAGTTCAAAATGCAACCTGAGGTAACAATCGATTTTATAAGTATGTGGCAATGAACATTTTACTTACGTTAATCACAATCCTCTGGCAAAAGTGCAACACCCAAATCTGGATCCTCCAAAGATGACTCAGCTGCCATATTGGAATCAGAACTACTCTACAAAATAATGACAAGCTTATCCACAGCACTGTCGCACTTAAAACAAGTTCCCACATTTTATGCTCTTGTATGTTCTATTATGTCTGTTTTTATTCCCTGCTCACTTTGGTTACACTTCTCACTGAAACGACTGTAAAATCCAATATTAGTTTCGTAATATGCAATAATGCAAGTGTCGGGTATTTTTGTAATAGTGAGTTGAATATATGAAGTATTGTTTGTTTTAGCCACTTTTTAACTGTTTCCTGTTTTTGTGTTTGAACAGTTTATTTGCACTACATGCACCTTCATCTGTCATAAAAACTCAAATACCAACTAACTAAATCACAAGATTTGACCTGAGCTGAGCATACGTGTGCTAGCGTATTATGAATGACTGTTCGCTTATCATATTTCCTGTGTTATGCAAAGTGTTGGTTACTCAGATAGCACCTCTGGGAATTCATTGCTGCATTTCTTGTATATGTAAGAGTGGCAGTCATGCATACAGTTGGTATTAACAAGCAAGATGCTTTCGGTGTTAGCGCAATAGCAGACGAAAATCATATTTTGTAATCTGTTAACAGCTAGTATATATCCATTACCTTTAACGATGAGTTCTTATGATAACCGCAATAAAATGTGCAGCTCCATACCTTTCCTGCTCAAATATTTCATAATAGAATACATGTATTAAGGAACTGTTTACGTTGGCATAAGAGAGTGTTCTTGGGTTCGTGACAAGCAGAAGCACATTCTTCTGTTTATATCAGAGGGAACTCTGGTTTGGAATGGACAGTAGGTTCAGTGAGCAGCTGCAACAATTTTACGCTAACATAAAGCACAGCACCAAAAATGCCAGTTGTGAAAAGTGCTTGGAACAGTTTAAAACTGAGTGGTGGACACTACGTTGAAGCTAAAGTGGACCAAAGTGTATTATCACTGATTGAGGATGATGCAGACATAACAAAATTAGTGTTTGTTTCTTTAAGCAATTGCTTTGGAAATCTGATGGATAAACCCATAAACGGTATCTTTGAAAATTCCATCATTATTGCATACCATTAAATGAAAAGTGCGGGTGTATAAAATCTCGGGAGTAATTAACACTTGTAGCATAGGAAGAGGCATGTTTCTCTTGGTAGTATTCTAACCTCTCGTACTTCTTCTACAACCACTCATGACTGCTTGGAATGTTTAGCATCGTTTTAAAAATCTCCATTTTGCAAGTTTTAAAATTCAATAAGACACATGGCTGTTAGGAATATCATTAGAAATTCCAAGTATAGCAACTTTGCAGCAACAACTTGGTTTGCGGCAGCCATTTTCCAAATTCCAACATTTGTTAAGTGTCTTAACACAGGGTTAAGATGATGTTAACCCAATACAAAAATTTAACTCGTTCGATGAAACAGAATTTACATCAACTTCAGCCTTAAATCAGTTTAACATTGTGTTAAAATTTAACAGCTGTTGGTGAAACCAGCCCCTATCCTTTAAAATAAGTGTAGCTTTGCATTAATTAGATCTCAAATTTACCTTCATTGGCACTTTTAATATTCTGCTTGAATTAGCATGATTCATATTTATACCATGCATAAATACATCATGCAATTTAAAAAATCTGATGTATTACACTCACATGACTTTCTCTACTCTTGTACAAACTATTTATACAAACGCTTATTCTCCATCTACTTCATGTTAATCGAGATAAACATTTGCGGAGTCTGTCTTATTGCAAATTTTCTTGTAGATGTAAGGGGAATATATATTTACAAGGACAATTTGGAAATACAGTAGCCTTTAAGCACATACATATCTCTTAATAGCTGGTTGCTAGGTGCAGCACCATTCCCTTTCCCACAGATTAATACTCTTTGCATATCCAAGACAAAAAAATGATTAACGAATTCGCATTTGAGAAAATAAGTATTGAAAAATTTAAGGGAATAACAAGTAATATCTCGAAAATGGTTCACTCAACAAAAAAAATGTATATGACATAAATTGTGTATTTTAATGCGATCTACATTTTTTGTGTAGTAAAATTTTGTCTATCTCTTATGGTTTACCAATTACGCAAAAGTCGTTCATAATGAAGAATACTTTTGGAGACATTCCCAGGAAATTCAAGATATACATTTTATTTGTCATAAAAATATCTTAAACCTATGATATTTTAATCAAAATCGTTAGAGCCATTTTTGAGAAAATTAAAATTTTCGAAAAATCTTCCATGTAAAGGGTAATCTGGGGTGGGGGGATTTTCTTGAAAACCTTCGTGTCTCATCCCTGGAAGATACTGAACCTAAATACCAAGTTTGGTGTTTATCCAACTGTTCGTTTCCGAGTTATGCTGTTCACAGACAGACACACACACACACACAGACACACACACACACGGACATGTTTTTTTTGGATTCAGAGGGTCTCAAAACATGTATTTCCAGTGAAATCTCTGTATCGAATTTTTGGGTGGAATACAATACTTCCCCTACTTACTATACGTAGTAGAGAAAGTAAAAATATAGGTAGGTCTGTTGAGAAATGAATCTCGGATATGTTGCTCTGGAGCTCTATGCTGTTAACCACTCAAGCATGCTGTTTCATGCTTCAAAAGTGGTGGTTTTTCTAAAAAAACAATTTATCCTTTTATTCTGCATAGTTCAGGTTTCTTTCTTTTCACACTTTGCTCTGGTATATTTGCATTTTCTTTGAAATAGCCTATGCTTTTTTTTCTCTCTCTCTCCAGCAGTGTGTACATGAAAATAAGTGCACGTCTCATTGTTTGAACCAAGGCAATGACTTGGGGTGTGCACAGTGTGAAATTCTTTGACTTAGAAAATACTCTTTCCATTTAACTATTCTGTCCACAACTGTAATTGTTTTAAACAAAAATTAAATTGAAGAAACAAAAAATCTGAACAAGAAATATTTCTGCTTCATTTAAACACTTCTGATTCTTGGGAAGAAGCATATAAAACAAGAGCTTTGAAAAATAGCATCAGTGAGCAAATAATTCTGTAGGGTACTTAAACATATTGCTCTGATTTAGTCATGTTGGAGAAAAACTTAACATAACGGAAAAGAATAGATTGTATTTGCGAATCTTTGTTAAATCTGGTCAATTCAACCCTACGAGGGTGGTCTGGAAAGCTTCCGACCTCAACATGAAGATGGCAGCACTCGTAAATAAAGGTTAGTGAATTTTGTTGTTCATCTGTTGACAGTTACTCACCAAAGTTTCAGCCATTTTGGACGCTTGGTTGTTATGTAACAGTCGTTTGAGTGAGGTGATGTGAGTGTTTTTATGAAAATGGACAAAATCGAGTATTGAGCTGTCATTAAATATTTGTTTTTGAAAGGCAATACACCTACGCAAATCAAAGATGAGTTGGATTCTGTGTATGGGGACTCTGCACCATCATTTACCACAGTGAAATTTTGGGCAGCTGAATTTAAACGTGGCCGTAAGAGCTTGGGAGACGAACATCCAAAAATTGCAACTACCGATGAAAACATCGCCAATGTTCACCAAATGGTGGTAGACAACCGCTGAATTAAAGTGAGAGATAGCAGAGGTTATGAACATGTCAAAAGAACGTGTTTGTCACATATTAAATCAACATTTAGACATGAGAAAGCTGTCCGTGCGTTGGGTGCCGCGTTTGCTCGAATGAACATTTCCAACACTGTTGGCACAGTTTAGGTGCAACAAATCCGAGTTTTGGCGCTGATTAATTACTGTAGATGAAACTTGGATACACCATTATATGCGTGAAACAAAAATACAGTCCAAATAGTGGACTGCAAAGGGGGAACCGGCTCCAAAAAAAAAAAGCAAAAACTGTTTTACGTCTGATAAAGTGGTGGCAACTGTTTTTTGGGATAGTCGTGGAGTTATTTTAATTGATTATCTTCAAAAAGGAAAAACCATTACAGGAGCATACTACGTATCATTAATTGACAAGCTGAAGGCAGAACTTGTGGAAAAACGGCCACATTTGCAGAAAAAGAAAATCTGTTTCACCAAGACAACGCACGGTCTCACACCTCAGCGGTTACAATGGCGAAAATCCATGAATTACGGTTTGAACTGCTTGACCATCCATCCGCCTTACTCACCAGACCTAGCCCCAAACGACTCCTTTCTGTTCCCTCATCTGAAAATTGCGCTCGGAGGACAGATATTTTCGTGAAATGAAGAGGCAATCACCTCCGTGAACAATTATTTTGCAGAGAAAAACACAGAGTACTATTTGAATGGGTTACAGAGATGGGAGCATCGCTGGGAGAAGTGTGTAGAGTTATAAGGAGACTATGTTGAAAATAAAAAAAAAAAAAAAAAATTCTGAAAAAATGTCTTGTATCTTTATTAGGTCGGAAACTTTTCAGACCACCTTTGTAAAATGCACCATTTAATACATTATGTCTCATATTACATTGAAATATTATCCACGTCACATTGCATTAAGTGCATCTTAACCCCTGTTTTATTGTTCAATGTTATATGTAAGCCTACTTATTGAAGGTTATGTGTATGTGAACACCACAGAAAACTGAGCGCTCTAATATTTCTATTGCAGAAGCATTTGTGTTCCTACAGCTTAAAAATTAATTTTTTTTTTAAAACGCTTTCCAACCTTTTTACATAGTAATTTCCACTGTTAACCAATCTGGTCAGGATATTGTAAATTATGCAATAGATCTGGCAGGAATCATAATTACCTTACAGCTTCCAAAAATACTCCAATCGTTATTTTCAATCATATAGTACATTGAAATGTTTAAAAGCTATGTCTATTGGGACAAATGTTAGTGCACCTACACTAATGTTGTGTAAATTGTAACACCATGAAAGAATGGCCCAAATGAATCCAAACTTGGTGGATGAGTAGAACAGTGTGCTAGCAAATAAGTGGTTAGGATTGGAGAGAGATGGAGTACATGTAAGCCCAGCAGGGCCTTGTGTTAGGTGTCTGACAAGGTCAATGTTATAAAAGTGTAGTCAGTGAAGAGTTGTCAAAGTGGAAATGTGAAAGCAAGTACCAGTATGCCTCATAATATCAGCATGCGAGTTAGAATGGAGCAGGATGATGGTCTCTGGGAAGTGGGTTTGTTGTATTGAGACATTTCAGCTTATACAGAGCAATTGCATTGCGTGGGTTATACACAGCAACGAGCAGATACTGGATCTGCAATATGGCAGTGGCATGAGATGACCATTTTGTCTGCATGGACATGCTTCGTCCAGTGTTGGCTTCTCACTGGAGCACTGCACTATGTGTAAACTTGCCTGCATGGACGGTTGACACAGTCTGCTTCGGATTAGACTGCAATGGGAACATGAATGTCGCCACTGGCGTGTTGAGTGGCAAAATGTAGTGTTTTCAGATGAGTCATGCTTCAGCCTGTGATAACCATATGTGTTTCACCGTGGTGAGCGCAGTCTGGCTGCCTGCAAACACCAGGTGTGATGGTTCGGTGCAACATTGGTTACAACTACTGATCTCACCACCTACATATTGAGGATAATCTGAGCAGCAACCGGTACATGAGAGGTTTTAGATCCTGAGGTGCTCCCCCTCCAGGCAATTCTACATGCCACATTTCAGCAGGACAATGTCCGATCAAATATTGCAAAGAATGTGCAAGCTTCTTCAAAGAATGACTGGTACCATTGCTTCCCTGGCTTGCACATTCACCTGATATGTTGCTCATCCATCATTTAGATTGGTCGGCTACTTGTTTGTCATGGCCCTCCAGTAATCATTTTGTTGATTTGTGGGCTCGCATACAAACTGCATGGAGGGAGATTCTCCAGGAACATACCCAGAACCTCTTTGATTCCATGCCATGGCATTTAGTGGCTCTGCAGCGAGTGCTGGCTACACAAAATATTGAATACTCAAGCTCAAAGGTCATGTACAGATCTGTAAACTTAATCATTTGTGTATTGTCATGTACCTCATCTGTGGTATAAAGTTCATTTCAACCATGTGTTTCCTTTTGGTGTTGGCTAGAGAAAACTGAAGGGATAAAAATTGCTATATGTGGGCTCAGAAATCGATACTGTTTGCATAACATCATGAGAAACAAAAAATAGTGATTTGGCACTTCAAGGCTGTTGATAAATCATTGAAAAGTTCAAAACAGCAGCGGAAATAATCTCTTTAATGGTAAATGCCACAAAAGAATTTGGTGTTAACAAGGTCTACAATTTTTGTGTAGCGAGTGTTTTGTCTATCTGTTATTGTTTAGCAGTTATACAAATACAAAATTCATTCAGAATGAAGAGGACTTCACAGGATATTTCTGGAAAATTCAAGATTCATTTCATAAGTCAAGGAAATATTTTTAACATCCAGTATTTTTCCTTGAAAATCTTTGTTTTGTGTCTTTAGATGCTGAACTTATATGACAAGTTTGGCTAATTTCTGCTTGGATAACTGTTCTTTCATGCTTGCCGTGTGTAGGTGTCAAGTTGGAAAGTTGAGACTTTAAGAATTCTATGCCTCAAACCATGGATCTTCAGCTCACCAGATAGATTCTCTTATCCCTTGAGGTAACATGGCAAGATACCTGTACAAGCATTAAACCTTCTGCGATTCAAGTATCTCATTAAGGGCCAGTTTGATAGTTTAAGCCAAAGCCACCACTTAAGCAAAGTTTAAGCTTTGCTAGTTTTGCAGTAGAGCAACGAGGTTTGGCTTTACTGAGCTGAACCACTTCACAGAACAGTAAAGTTGCTAACACTTGTGCATGCATATTGAGTGAATTCCTATCATTTGTTTATGGTGACACTGTTCCTAAAATAAGCTTTTGTAGGTTATCCAGCAACATAAAGTTAAAATTATCAAAAAATCAGAGTCAAAACATAGTATTTCTCAAAGTCTGTATTCTCCTAGAAATTGTGAAGCAGCATAAGCATGTAATAGAGTATGAAGGGTGGATTAGAGTGATGTGAAACAATACTGGTAGCTCTGCATACTGTGGATTTGAGATGTTGGAAAAATCTCCAACTGCATAAGCTCAATGTTAAAAGAAGCAGTTTCACAAGAGGGCTTTGTTACTAAAATATAGTGGCATATAATTTTAGAGCGTGAAGAAATGAAGTTGCTTAGAAAGAGGATAGAGAAGAGAGAATGGTTCAATTTACCAATAGAAATTCAAGCTAAAAAGCTAGTAAATGTAAAATCTAGGAAAAATATAATAGAGGTAGGAAACTTTTTGGGCAGAATAAGAGCAAAATGGATGAGGAAAATTAGCAAGGAAGAGGTAAATGAGTTTTAAATTACAGTAGTTTTTATTTGATAAGTTGCAAGTAGGACCCAACAACTCGACAACCTCTAGGTAGAGTTAGTATTGGAGATTAAATAAATTGATAATTGTACGTTTAGATTACGGGAAATGCTGGATACCAGTAGTTAAGAGGTTAGTTTTTTTTATATTTTATTTTATTGTTATTTTTAGTAACTGGGTTAAAAATAAATGTATAAAATTTTTGCTGTAAATTTGTACAATTAATTGGGTTAACAATAAATCTTTACTTACTAAAATATAAAGCAATATGTTATATGTAGATATGACGGTAATGAGTGAGACAATGTATACAATAAAAGTATGAAGTATTAATTTAAAATTGAGTTTCGCTTCTTACCAGTCAGTTTTATGATTAATTGTATCAATCATTTCTGGTACCATCGTTGCCAAATGTTTACCTAATCAAAATTACTTGTAGAATTCTTAATCATTTCATACATGGAAATGGTTTGGATGGTTTCTAAACATTTTAGATCGTGTGCTATTGTGCATATGGGTTAAAATAATGTATATTTCACGTATAAGCTTGGCTTGTCGATTGAGCTATGCTCTGTAAAACTCCATTGTAGCTTGAAACGTATGTTTCTTTCCCAAGAGGAAGTGGATTAAAGTAGGAATGATGGCAGATTACTACTTGACAATATATTACATAAATTAACTAATAAGCCAAATATCTTTCATTTAATAAGTTTACACTTCTATGAAATACATAATTGCAGTTTCAGAAACCCTTATTCTTACACAATTCCTTTAAATTCTTTACGGCTTCAATCCATTGAATTAAATTACAATTATTACATACTTGCTTCCTGCTCCCACATTTACCACACCAATAAGTCTATTTTGCATGTTCAATCTTTCCTGGTTAATAATTACTAAAGATAATTTTGAATAAGTTAAACCAAAAGGAATTTAGAAATACTATCCGCAATGCCTTCTGTCTAAACGTTGCACTGCTGTTTTCTTTGTGACATTCCTCACCGTCGAAGAAAGACTAACTTCACCTTCATCCACTGCATGGTGAGCAGAGCTGGGACTGAACCGGCGCAGACGTACTACGTGAATCAAATTAACTGTGCCCTCTCTCCTTGGTCTTGACGTCTCCTTTGCAAAAGCACCACCATACTCATTTCATTATTCTTCACAGAGACATCAACCTTCCTTTAGTGCAGACCATGTCTCCTGGAGTAGATTTCCCTGGGGGAGGGTCAATTTGGCACAAGCTTAAGCCTGATTTGAAGCTTAAACTGTGAAACTGGGTCTTAAACCTTAAGACAACCTCAAATATTAAAGATATCATATCTCAATAGCAACTTGCATTGTTATAAGTACTTTACATTTTTGCAGTTTATTTATTCATTTGAATAGTTAACCAATATTAGTTAATTTCACATGACTCGGATGAAGTTTTAATGCTTCTATGCATATTGTGCCATGGTAGCTCAAGGGCTAGATGGAGAGCAGAAGATCTGTGATTAGAGTTGGAGCCAAATTTAGTCGAGCCATTTTCTTTAGGCATATTAAATATAGAATATTCGCTAAATGCTAAGCCCCTTAGAAACAATTCAAACATTTCTATGATCATCGTAAAATTTAGTAGATTGTGCAATTACTCATTTATTTAGAATGTGCTATATTGATCTTTTATTTTTAACAATACTTGTAATTAATATTTAACTGCTAAGCAAGCCCTGGGTCTGTTTCATAAACTTTCCACACTGATATTATTAGTAAGAAAGTAATAATAACTAATATTCTGTTTGATAAATCTAAAGTTAATAATATAGGGTTATGTCAAAAGAACCATAACCTGACAGTTTTCTGCTCTCACACTACAAATGTTCTGTGTGCCCATTGGGTAACATGACACACGTCCAGGTGGTCCAATTTGTTCCATAAATTCTGTAGCATTATCCTGTCAGTGGTCATTACTGCAGCATCGCTGCTTTCCCTGAGCTGTACCAGTGTTCTTGGCACTGGGGGTATGTAAACATGGTCCCTAACGTAGTTATGGGCGTTAGATCAGATAACCTGAGGGCCAAGGAAACAATTTTGTCATCTTCAACAATGTTCTTAAATTGTGATTCCACTGCAAAATGCTCTGTTTACATGGCAGTTGTTGTTCATACTCTTTTTTGTAATTAAATTGAGTTTTATTTATGGATGCTCTTTAACTGCTGTGTTCCGTAGCGTTCCATTCTATATTGGGCGTGAAAGACTGGAAATTTTCTCCGAGACCTCTTTATCTGGTTTGAGGTTCTTTTACGTACTGTAAATCTACAACACAAGATCCTCTCTTCTGAATGTGCATTGCAATGCTATAGCAGACGGACCTCTCGCATATTTCAACACACAAAAACTCTTTTGTTGTTTTCTCGTCATTTAGTGAAGGCACTACACTCGGGCTGCCAACTGGAGCACACAATGCAAACTTGGAGAGTTTGCGGTTCTTTTGGTGCATCAACCATTGTTGTATGTGTAATACTTCAGAAAATATAGTATTTTGAAGACTAATGAATCATTTGTAGTAACCCTGTATTAGTTATCAGCGTTACCTAATAATATTACTACCTTTTACTAATAATCAGTTAACCTTTTCATAAAAGAGCATGGGTAATAAAATTGGCTAATTTTATTAGGCTCATTTTTATGAGTAAATCAACACTAATAATTTTATTAGTGGAAGCCGCTTGAGTTTTCGGTGTATGTTTGCACAACAGTGCTCACAAAATCAGTATCATGTGTAATGCTGGCTCAAATAGTGATAAAGATATGGTAAATATTCGTCATTTAAGAAATTTTAGGCCAAAAATAAGCTATTAGAGTTCAATTATTAATTTGAGCACCTTCCACAGGAAATGTCGCATTTTCAAACTACTTTTTTTTTTATTTGTAATTTTTATGAGGTTTCCTAAGCCAAAGGTCATAAACTGGGAACAAAATAAATGAAACGATGATGGGCAAACAGACCTACCCAAATTTTACATACAATGTTGTAATAAGAACTAATAACATACAAACACTGTCACATAAAGATGAGATCAACAACCAATCCTTATATAGTACAATAGCACTAAGGGAGAGAATACAGAACACCATACAACAATTTCAAATAAGAATTTAATAATATAGTACAAGAAAATTTTGCACTGACAAAATGATTCGCATAAAGAGTGCTATGTCAGTTTGTCAGCTATTAAAAATATTGCTTTAAGTTATTGGTCTTTCTTTCAAAACCTTTTATATCTTTGCAAGTAGAGCATTTTATAACTTAATGGCATTTGAGGTTAAGCTATGTAGGCCATAAATATAAGTAACAACTGTTGGTTTTACTAGGTTTTTATGGTTTCTTGTGTTCTATGCATACATAGAGCTTTTAAATATTAAATGACTCTTTAATAGATTGTTTACTTAATGGAGGTATATTATCACTCAGTTTTCTCATTTTTATTCAAAACACACAAGTTTGTCAAAAACCTATAAACCAAGATGTCCAATAAATACGTAATGAAAAGAGAAACAAAAGAAAAGTTTTGCAGTCGTGGTACATCTCTTTCTGGATCATCCGCGAAGAATTTTTTTTTATCTCGTCTATTGTTGCAAGTCTTTGTGCTTTCAATGGGGTTTTCAACTTTGTGAATAATAAAACAAAACGTCTGCAGGGGCCAGGTCTGGAGAGTAGGGAGGATGAGGCAGCACAGTGATATCGTTTTTATGCAATAGTCACGCACCAACAGGGATAAATGTTCGGGTACATTATTGTGATGCAAGAGCCATGAATTGTGTCGCCACATTTCGGGATGTTTCCTTCTCACATTTTCTTGCAGGCGTCGCAACACGTCCCAATAGTCAGTCTGCGATTGGCATGCATAATTTCATTGACGTTCCTAACATGAGCGTCGTCGGTATACGTCGAAGGGCGTCCTGAACGAGGGTCACCTTTAACTTCTATCTGGCCATTTTTAAACCACATGAACCATTCATAACACCGAGTATGGCTTAAGCACTCACCACCGTAGGCTTCCTGCATCATTTGGTGTGTCTCTGTAAAGGTTTTCTTGAGTTTCACACAAAATTTAATGCAGTTGCGTTGCTCCTCTAACTCTGCCATCTCAAAATTTGCAAACTGTGCAACACAACGTTCTACTCAATACAGCACTGAACAATAACTAACACATAGAATAATGAAACTTCCGGCAGTTACACATTATACACAGGCGTGTGCGGGAATGCCAACTGCATTTCGCTCCAACACTTCATTGGCACGAAATTATGAATGTTCTGGAATTTTTTTGAACAGACCTCGTAAATTAAATGTGATTGGATGATAGCAGAGACTCGGGGATAGAAGCTGCTATTCACTCAATTGTGGCTTAGCTTCCTTCTCTGATTTCTTCCTTGGCTGCACTACACCAGCGCACTCGTTTTCAACTATTCATAGAGGATGGATGTGTTAGTCCTATATAAGGTTATTTATATTCACTAATATCTGCGAGAAATTGATGTAACTATTTGGTGTTATTAGTGAAAATTATTTGTATTTATCAAATTTTTACTATACTACCTGGAATAAATGCAAAATTTAGTGAAGAAATGCTAGAAAGATTATCATTTAGTAGCCTCACTTCTTGACAATCATAAATGCAAGCTTTCTTCCTTTTTTGCAATGCAACCCAGGGAAAAGTGTCTCAAAGTCAAGCTTTAACATAAAGGCTGGCTCACAATAACCAGAACAACAAAGTTAAAGTACATTCATTATAATGTGAGTGTTTACAATTAACAGTAAGCTTTCCCGAGTCCCGGGAATGTGAAAGAAAATGTAGTCAGATTTAACATTCTTATTCCAACACACAGCATACTAGATCCATATTGTGTGGAAAATATTCAAGGCAGCTGTCACATAAAATATATGCTAGAGCTCTCTAGCTGCAAGCTGGGAAAATTAAATTGGAAGAAATTCTAGCAAATGTGCATCCTGATCATGGACCCTGACTCCATTTAGTAATAATTAGTGGGCGCATCTTAAGTTGGTGATTGATGTTTCCCAGCCACTTGGTAATGAACTGCGGAAACCAAGAGAAGGGATAAATACATCATTATGGTTGCCTAGCAACCAGTAATCCACCAATCAAAAGCAAATTGTCATAGCAACCGGGTACGCTATGCCTAGGCTGCTAACCTATATCACATGCGGGAGTAATGTTGATGGTTCCACGTTGAGGACCCCAATTTGCGATAGTAATTATGATGATGGTTTTTATTACCTATTCGTTGAGGTACAATTAGCAGTAGTTTATAGGTTACGTATATTGTTTGGAGGAGTTTGCCCCACAGTTGTACGCCACTTTCAGAATGTTATTGAGCCTTGTTGTATTTGTTGTCAACTTTGAAGAAGTTATTTAGCTGGATGCTGGGTATGATATACGAGAATTCCCATGTATGTGCATCACTTTAAAAATGTATTTAGGTTACGTAATGAAGATACACTTTGAAGTTGGTTGATGCTTGGGACGCCAAACTTTGTAGTAAAGATGATGCTTGTTTTACGTAATATTATTTAAATTTGCCTCGGCTGCTTCAGTCACACTATAGAAACATAAGTTCTTTTCAGGTTGTGATAAGACAAAAATTAAAAGACGTCACAGAATTTACTTTTTTATTTCACTTCCTTTTATTTCTCTTTATACTTGCACATTTATAAACACAACAGTTTATAAAAGAAAAACTGTGAGCACTTTATACATTCTAGCAGAGAACACAATTTTTACCATCCATACTCTACAACATCTTACCCGTGAATGACTAAATTCAATGGTAAAACCTTATAGCTTCGGTAATGCCAGTCTCTTATTGGCTAATTCTAGTCCAATAGAATTTAATTATTCAAACTAAAATCTTTTTTACTGTTGATTGGCTAATTCCAAACTGTAAGCGAAACTTACGTCACTACCGATCTTTTCATGACCAGTATTTCCCAAACTTCCAGATACATTGTCACAAAAATTACATTATTACCTCATTATTAACAACCCAAAACAAATCATTCTCACAGTTTTTGCACTATTAGAGTATATAAACATTTACATAATATTAATAAATACGTTTACAATAAAAAATAAGTATTTGCAATGACTTACATACAATTTATATAATTATATACATATTGTTTTCAAGGTGAGCTGTTATTGAATTTAATTGTAATAAAAATACAATAAATATCATTTAGGCATTAAAATACTGCCTCACACGTTAAACCATGTGCTTTGTGCATGATGCCAGCAACTGATACCTCTATTATATGCAAGCTGACGTTTGATGTAAACAGATACTGCTGTTATTCTTGCTTTGCTATCTGTAATACATAGTAGTGTAAGTGTGTAACAGCTTGTGCAGTTTATCATCAGTCATTGATATCTGACTTAAAAACATTGACAATAGTTTAAAACAGCATATCATAACAAAATTAATGTGTTTTAGAGTGTTCATATGTGCGTGTGCGCGCATGTGTGTGTGTAAACTATCCATGACAACCACAAAAACTGTTTGTGCATGATGGAATACCAATTAAAGAATAAGCAAGAGAGATTATATGCTCAGATTATGTCCATCAATGCAAACTTCAAGGTGGCAGCCCTAGTAGGATGGTGCAGAAACTCCCAGAGGTTTATAACAATTAACAGATGTTTCTGCACATTTAAGAATGTTTAGGCATCCAATATAGTACCACATCTCCTTAAATTTCTCTGCAAATGTAAAATGAACTTTCATCCAAAGTTACAATACCACATTTTTGTACTTTTCTCGCTCTGTCTGACAGTAGATATCTTGGGCATTACCAGTTACGGTGTTGATAAACCAACAACAGCAGCAACCAAGTTCAGATCACAACGCAAACACACAAATATCCTCCCATCTCTGCTGCACAGCACGTGAACCAGGGCGCTAACATTGGAATCCCTGCTCCTTCAACTGTTAATCACCAACTTAGGATATGCCCATTATAACTGACTTACCAAGTGAGAAGGTGTTTTGTTTACGTAATATTTTTTTTACATAATTTATTATAGCTTCATGCATTTGAGAGCTAACTTGAAGTATTATTCTTGGAGTTACTTTGTTTAAGAAGTTTGCAACACGCTTTGGGAATCAGTTTGAAGTGGATTGTTTGTTACGTAATATGCTACTACGTATGTGAAGCCGATTTGAAGATGTATTTTTTTGTTGTTACGCTTCAAGTTTAAAAAATATTAATTAACTTTGTTATTACAACTTCTTCTATATATTATTTATGTTTGAATTTGCCTCGGCTGCTTCAGTAATGTCAAGGTGCAGTACGACAATAATTGTAGACATACACAGAATTGAAGTTTTTAAATTCACTTCTTTTATTAATCCTTGCACATTTTAATAAAGCACTACACTTTTTAAGAGCTGTGAGATTCTTTAATACTTTCACTTAGCTAACGCATAGACATATTTTACGATTCACATGTAATATTTCTGTAGAGAACACATCTTCCATCTGGTCACTACCAAGGTTTGCCAGCAACTGAACATGTTTCAACCGTTAAACCCGTAAGCTTCGGTATTTCAAGTCTCTGATTGGCTAATTCTAGTCCAATAGAGTATCTGCATTTTACTTAAAGCTTTTCTTTGCTTTTGATTGGCTAATTTTAAACTGAATTTACATTATCGTTGCTCTAATCGTGACTAGTAACTTTTAAACTCTCAAACTCATTATTGCTACAAGGTTACCTCATTATTACCTCATTGTTAGCAACTTAAAACTTATTATTCTCACAGTTCTTGCATTATTAAAACATGTTTACAATAAAAATAAGCATTTGCAATGACTGTTACATACAATTTAAATAATTATTACATATATATTGTTTCAAGGCGGGCTGTTATTGAATTTACTTATTATATAATACAATTGAAATTATTCAGGTATTAAAATACTGCCTCACAAGTGAACATACTTTCTGACAGCAGAAAAGAAATGTGCATTAAAATCCTGTCCCTACACTTAATGGACACACATCAAATTGTTGAATCTTCATAGACTAAATCTGAGAGTCTTTATATGTTTGAAAGCATCTCTTGCATATCAGTAGTTTTGGAGATATTTAATATATTAATGTTTAAGTGCCTTGTGCTCTGTAAGAAAGGATAAATATAATAGAGTAAGGTAATTATTTTAGCTGGTTCACAAATCTTCAAGAAGTTAGTGTCTTATACTTTGACATATTCTTACAGTTTTCTGTTGTTCACACACGTTGCCTTTCAATGTTTACTTGTTACTCTAGTGCTTAGATAATTATAATTAATTGCCTAGAAAGTGTAAATCCCATACACTGTGAAGTAAAATTAATTTGTCATTAATTTGCTAACCTTGTTATTAATTTTGCTTCACAGATTTTTTGCAGGAAAAATACTGAATTGATTCACATCACCTGGCTTAAAGCTTCCTAACATTAAAGCAAATAATAAGTGCAAACCTGTTCTTTGTTTACCTAATGTATTAACTTTGTCTTTAAATGTTTGGATATACTGTAGAATTTGGGAGCTGATTGTTGTTCTGAGTAATACTTGCAGGATGTAATACCTACCAAATTTCTGTACAAAAATCTCTCAAATCAAGCGTACCAACAGCACAAACGTTTTAATTTCGCCATAATACAAGCATTGACATTAGTTTGTGTCGGTGCAAGACAGAAGAATATAAACTTCTATAAATTAATGCATTTATTATCAACAGATACCGGGTTTATCTTGAATGATCCAATTGACTTGTAGCAAGAATCAGGTTGAACGACCTCGCTCAGTGGTAGCCAAGCTCATGTTGTGTAGTATAGAACATGTGTAATTTTGCTCAGTCACATGTGGACTGTCAGCAAGGTTCACAATTTATACGTTGATAGAAAAATTTACACACACTGGATTCATATTAGAAAAAAGAAACAGATAGCCAACAGTTCTAAGGGGAAATTAGACAAGATAAAAGCTGTTATGGAAAAAAGTCCAAGAAAATCACTACCTCCTTGTGTTAAATGTTCTGGATGACAGAATAATTGGCTCATTCTCCAGATCTAAATCCATGTTATCTTGGGGAATGCTTCAAGATAAAGTTTATGCAACAAATCCCCATATGCTTAATGAATTACAGAGCAGTATCTGGCCTGTGTGCATTTTCCAATATTTTGGCTGCACGAGTGTTAAGTAATGTGTTCATAAGGTTTGTGTAGATGCATTGGGACATATTTCAAACACCATTTTATAAGCTTAGTATATCCGTATTCTTTCGCATCATTTAGTATTATCTCGGAGAGAGATATTACGGTCCATTGCTATTGCACGAATGGAATAGAATGCAGTGCCGTGGAAGCTAAGATTGTGTCATTCAAGAGAATCCTGATATGTTAGTTAATATGTGTATAAAAAGATAATAGTAATTTATTGAAATACTAAAACATTACATGCATTGGACTGCCCACTGAAATTGGTCCAGTCTACTCTTCGATTGGGCATCCCATCGTATATTGATATGCATTTTGTAATTTTTTATATACTCATAAATTTTTGTTCCTTTTCTCTTTTAACAGTACATTTCCATTTATTTTTTACTTTTCCCAAATACTGCCGCATTTTCTTACAGTTTTTATTTAAAATTGTATTCATGTCAATTTTTTTTATTCGTTCTTGACCTGTACGTTTCCCCAAACCTGTTTCCCTGCATTATCAAATTATAGAATTACATTTATTTTATTCTTGGTTGTATTACTCAATGTGGTTATAAAAATGTTAACTTTGTAAATTACAGTTGCAAAAACAGTTATTTTTGCACCCTAATCATCAAATGTCTTCTAAGTGTATAATTTGAAACCTTTGCAGTGGCCGCAGTATCGGGAAATGAGCAGGGGATTGTGCTGTTTTGGTTGAGTTTATAATTTTTTAAGTTAATATCGAGCCTTCCAATGAAGTGAAGCACCTTGTAGCATCCAAAAACTTGAGCAACATTCACTCTCAAACTCTGCGTTATATCGAAACATTCATTTTAAGAAGTTTGTGATGTACCCAGTTTGTTTGCATTTTGTTAGGACCAATTTAATGTGTGTTTGGTTTTTGTTTTCTGGTTTCCCTCCACAACTAGCTCACGAACCGGAGCTCCCCAAATAGCCCATCATTCAAGGTAGACCGTGCAAATGGATTGCGAATTTCTGTTTTTATTTCTATGTACTAACCTTAATTCTGATTGAAGAAGGAAGCACAATGCTATCTGTATTTACCTCTTGTTGCTTGAATGGAAATAACTGGTATATTCTTGCAAGCTTTTGGGCTTTGTATAAATCCTTTGTCATAAGCCCTTATTTCTTACAAAAAAAAAAACAAAGAAACACTAACATTTGTTTGAACAGGAGCTGATGGAAATAAACCCACTACTACTACATCAGCAGAAGTTGGTTTCTAGTTTTGTGCATCTGTGTTTGCTTTCCATCAGCTTCTTCTTTGTGAAGGATCCTGTGTTTTTGTTTCCCAAGCCTGCATTCTTAACTTATTGCTGTATTAAGTACAGTGATTCTAGATCTGATGCCCTCACCATAAAGTTTTTTTGCCATTAGGCATTAAGCGTGCATGACTTAAGCTAGCAGTTTCTGCATAATGTCTCAGAATAGACTGTTAGTGTTTTAATAGTACTTAACATTAGCAAGTTGATGCTATAGAAGGCTGTGAAAATATTTAGGAGAAACTTTCGCATGAAAGGAATGAAATTAGAAGAGTTTGTTTTTGCCTTTTGCTTACAGGCTAAGTGCTCTAGTGAAATATAAGGTTCGCTCTGAAAGTTTTGAGAACGAATGCAGTAAATTTTTAAAAACTCATGTTTTACATTCACATGACTTTCTCTACACAGTATTGTTTATTTTACATCTCTTCTACAAACTGTTCTTAAAAACCTTGTTTTTCTATCTATTTCACATTAATCAAGATAAATGTTTGCGAGCGGGATAAAGAAGGCTGAAACAATAGTTAAACCTTTAAAACATGGGTCACTGTAGCTGACTTTGTATGACTCACAGTAAACAAATGGATGGAAACTTAGCACTTCAAAAAAGTGTAAATGTTTAAAAATTCAAACCAGTAACAAGTATCTTGGGAATGGTTAAAGCCATAAAAATTATTTCACGTAAATTGCTTGTCTTAATACCTGCACCTTTTTTTTTTAAGTAGTAAATTTTTATCTTTTATAGTTTACCAGTTATGCAAACATGTACAATATTTTCAGAAGCAAATGGGCTTAACAGGCTATTTCAGAAAAATCAAGACATACATTTTAATTGTAATGTAAATGTCATAAACACATTCTATTTTGAATACAATTGTTGCAGCCTTTTTAAGAAAATAAAAAAAAAATAGTTATTCTTCTCTCTCTCCCTTTTCCCCTCCCCCGCCCCTCCCACATCTCCCTCCCATCTCCCCTCACACTCTCCCCACCCCCTCCCACTCTCCCCCTCCATCGCCCCCTCTCCAACCCTCTCCCTCCCCAACCCTCTCCCCTCCATCTCCCCCTCTCCTCCTACCTCCGCCCATACCCCTCTCCCCCGCCCCTCTCTTCATCCTATCTCTCTCATATTAATATATTATTTTTAATAGTCTCTTTATTTAAACTATTCTTAATTTTGTGCAGATTTGAACCAAATTTAAATTGTATTTGCTTACAACTCTTGAATGTCAGGTTTCAATGATAAGCATACAGTGGCTCATGAGTTGTTGTAGCATGCATACAGATGGACAAAGCAAAGCTAATGGGTATCTTGCAGTAAAATTGACATACCTAAAATTGGAATGATAATTTGATGTATGACAGAAATAGTGAGAAATGACGACTTTGATCTAGAATCACTGTACTACTGTTGAGGTAGAAAAGTGTTATTAAAACATGCAACAGTTCTATTGTTGAAGAGAGTCATTCTGGGAATTTTGTGTAAATTTTGTAGCCCCTCCCCCCTTGATAAATGTATAGGATAAAGTATCTCAGTTTTGATTTTGTGTCACACAGAATGCAATTTTTGTGTAGTTTTGTGTAGTATTGATGTTGCACCAAATGGAATAAGCACACCCCCAGTTTAACCAAAGCTAACTGTGTGTAGTCATTGTTTAATCTGTGTATTTTGGCCAAGGATATGGTTACATTAATCTTTAAAACTTAATACACCATTTCTTGTTTCGCATACCAATTATTTTTTGACTTGTTTTGCATTGCATTTGCCTGCATCTTCAGCCATTTGACTGTTTGGGATTTGTGGAACAACTCTGAGTAGGGTTGGAGCTTGCTGGTGGGTTATTCAACTCCCCCCCTTCATTAACTTGAAGACTGGCTTGAAATCATCCAGTGTGTTGACATTCATTAAATGCAGTTCATGTTTCTGATTTAGATTTTTTCCAAAATGTCTACTTCTTTAGATGATTCAGCACCCCCTAGTAATTTAATTTCAGTGTTTAAGTTGTGAGATGTGCTGTCACTGTTGATTTTTATGTTCTAGTGTTCTTTGGATTAGGCGCCTAAGCCCTATTCTTTTTAAGCTTACTCCACATGTAAACATAACAGACAATGCTACTCTGCATCTACTTTACCCTCATTAGCTAATGTATGTATTTCCTAACATGTGGAGACCATGTATAGCACAATAATATTATTATAAGTTTATCTTTTATTAAAATGCTCTTATCGGCAGACTACTACAATATTGTAAAATTGCTTTCTAATTTTATTTTAAATGTCTATGTAAGATATCAAAGATAAGTTCATACTGTGCTGATATAATATGTAATATAAAAATGCTGGGCCATTTCAAACTTGAAGTGCCCCAGAGGATACAAATTTTTAACTTAGTGGTAAAGCAGGAAAGGGTATAATTTAAGGCTTCCACAACAAACTCAATAAGGTTTTCGATTCTTACAGCCATACAGTAAAATGCATTCTTTCTCAAAAAAATGCAAGACATTACAACATACACTTGAATGACATACTTTTACAAATTTATTATTTCCTCTTGCCATATTTCCGTTCGTTGCAAAGTTTTACATTTATACACAAGAAATAATTATTCTCGTGCTATTCCACAGTTCCAAGTTAAATCGACACATGCTCTAATGTTAAATTTTTAGTAGTACTTACAAACATGTTGAAAGTCGAATTTTGAAAAGGTAAAAAATTTAGCATGTGCACGATATTGCTTCCTAGACTTGAATTTAACGCTTCTCTTCTTCACGGCCAGAAAGCACCAGACTGAACTCTCTTCCACTCGTCCTCTTCATGCCCAGGGTGGCTCAAGCCTTCCCCTCATGTGATCCTGACATGAGGTTACAGAGCTCCATGCTTATACTTCTCTATAATGACATCTGCTGAGTTTTCTACAGGAACCCAGCCAATAAAACAGTGAGCTGTTACTGCTAATAACAATTCCTCCAAGGCAGATCCAGTACATATGATGTTCAGCCCGCTAGAGACATTCTGGAACCTGGGCAGTGTAATGATGTCTATGAAGGGGGAGTTAATGTGGCTCACATGGGACCAACAGATGACATAACTGTGAATTGTAACATGTACTCATACAAATGAAGTCTTGAAGGCATACAGTTGTAAAATATTGATATTTAATTTACAGTGTGCTCACTAGTGGCACATTTCCCTCCCTGTTGGAATTTGATTCTGTGATGTTAGGCTCATTACCAGAAGAGCTTTCCAGTTGTTTTAATTTCCTTTAGGGAATTACCTACACCACTAATGCTTACAGATGTAAACTTAGATATGAGCCCCTCAATTTATCGTACTGCTAGAGCTGGATTTCATTCCAAACGGACATTAAAAATGTGTAATAGCACAATTTTTTTCTTGCCAGTATGTAAGGATTTTGAGATGCACCATAGGATATATGGAAAACTTGCACACTTTGTTGCTACTGAGTAACAGTTTGCACTTCAACTTTACACTCAACTGAGGTATTAATCTGCATCCTGCATTCAAACACCAAGCAGTATACAAACTACAGTAATCCAAAATGCGTTTACCCTCTGCTACATGAGTCAAGTTTAAACACACAACTAATTGCCATACATTTAACAATACTGTGGCATTAATATACAAATGTGTCATTGTCTCCACATATTTTATGCACAGATTGTAATGTAATTTTCTTAAGATTCTTCAAATAAATGGAGACAAAGTATTGTTTTAAACACAGAACTAATTTCTATTGCAGTAAAGAGGTTGTGTATCCAGCAACCAATAAGAGAAGACTAGATGTACATGCTTTTGTTTAAATGTGGAGTAAAGTAAGGGGGAACTGGTTATAAGTTTATTTTTTTCCCTAGTATTTTTGATTAAAACAATTGGTTTAATACATCTTTGATTTATTACTCTAGCAGTGTGTGGTTCGTTTTCTTTGAACCTAATCTTCTGAAATGACACCCTCCAGCCGGGAATCAAACCTGGGACCTCTGGATTTGGAGGTTAATTTATAAAATAGGCATGTTGCAGAAATGTGACCATGACAACTACAGATATAGAAATACATTTTGAGAAGAAATTACGGTCCACTTAGAGGAGAAGGTTGGAGAATGAGATATACTGTAAACTAGAAGAGCTAATAGGGAAACAAGATATTTTAAGATTTATAAGGACACACAGAATAACGCAACTAGGGCATTGCACGGAATGGAGGACATCAAAAAGAATGTTAAAACTCCAGAATCAAAACTGGGAGGACAAATGTAAGATGATTAGATAATGTGTTTACAGATATTTGGAAAATTTGAGTTACAGGTTGGAAAAGTAAAGCAGAAGACAGATAGGAATGGAGGAAAATAGTGCAGGAAGCCTAAGCCCACCAAGAGCTGTAGAACCATACAAGTTATTTGCTTTATGTACTTTTCTATTTTGAATTTCTGTAGTTTTTGTCTACTGTGTGTTGAACTCTTATCTACTTGATGTTGAAATAAAAGTTTGTAGATAAGTTTCATTACACTTTTGTCGTAGTTAAAAGGGGAATACAGGAGCCTTAAGCAATAGTAAAACGTGTAAAATGCAGGTCACTATATTATGCATCCATACTCTTTATATGACATCACATAAGTTGTGCGTTTTAATGATGTACAGGGTGATTATAAAGTCTCGATCCATTTCTGGAAAAACATATTTTAGATTGAAACCAATACAATGAATGTAGACCCTGGGACACAGTAACACACAATTCATCAAAGTTTATTCCTCATGGCCATCCTGAACTTCCACACATAATTCCCAGCGATGCACGGCTGAGTGAAACACATTCTGTATCATTCGAGGTGTGATTTTCAGCACCACCTGTCAGATACACTCCTTTAAATGGTCAATAGAGTTGATTTTGGCTTTGTACACCTCTGATTTGATGTACTCCCGTGCAAAAAAGTTAAGAGGTGTTCAGATCAGGGCAACATGGAGCCCATATGCTGTGTGATGCTCTTTACGTTGGGTGAGAGTTCTGCTCCATTTACTCATCTCTTAAGCGATTAGTTGTCTTCCATGCAATAAGCATAGGTCACAGTTGCATCTTAATACTTAATGAACTTTGATACTTCGGAAGCTTTCAATTTCTTCTTTAAGTTCATGAAATTGTTGGGAATTGTTCTGAAAATCCCTGACAGCCAATAAGTAGTTGATGACATGGGTAAACATATGCAAAACAAGTCCAAGAATAACAGGTAAGTGAAGCAAGAAAAAGCACATAAGTTGACATTTTATGTAGGTTTTAGTGGTTTACATGTTAATCATTGTGTTTGATTCCACACTGGAAAAATTGTATTAATCTTTTGGAATTTCTTTTCACAGCAGGTGGAAGTTTATATTCCTAGAATGACTTGATATTTTCTCTTATGTCTCTTAAAAGCTGAGCTTGTTTTGTAAAGCCAAGCAGTTTGTATCAGTTATTGAAGTGCATGTCTTCTCATGAACAAAATCATAGCATTTCTGGCTTGCTGATGCAGATAAAGCCGCTTAATGTTAAATATTACAGCTGTCCCACACAGCTTTAAATAACTGTAAATGCATTGAAGAAAACAAAGTATGGATTTATGTTTCTGTCCCAAAGTCGGTACACAAGGTGTATGTATGCAGTAGTGTATTGTAAGTACAAATTTTGGGTAGACGTATATCTACAGTAAAATGTAGATTCCAGGCTTGTAGACCATGGTTCAAGATGAAAGCTCATATATTTTGTCCATGACTTCACTGGGCATCTTCAAGGTAATGTTAACTCCTCACAAGACAGCCAGGGTCAACATTAATAGACAGTTTTTGTCTAACTCTTATGGCTTACCAGATAAAAGTTATACAAAATCCTTCTGAATGAAGAGGGCTTCAAAGGTTATTCCCAAAAAAATTGATATACAGGATGAGTTTGAAGTTCAACAAACTTCAGGGGATGATTCCTGACTGGAAATGGAGCATAAAAGCTTGTATCATCTTGTGTCCAGAAATTCAGTTTCCACGGTAGATGACACTGAAGTATGGCATTAAACGCAGAGCCCTGGCACACAGTAGGTACATGGCCTGAATCCCATCCATGTCACACCAGAGTTCAAAGTGGCCTCCACACATTGCATCGTAGATTGCCTCACTTGCTTGAATGTTCTGGGCTGTGTTCAAATAGTGTCACAGGCTATGTGGACATGCTGTTGAAGGGTCTTAACATCAGGAACAGGCTCGCCATAGTCAATGCTTTTCAGATGCCCCCACAAGTAAGACCAGTGATTGAGCAGGCCATGCAACAGGGCCTCCACATCCTATCCAACGTCTGGAGATGATGTTGAGATGTCAGTGAATATAAATTTGGAAGTGGGCTGGCGCCACATTGCCGTATTATTGCCAAAGGCACATTCTCCAGTAATGGAGGCAGAGTGTTTTGCAGGAAGTCCAGGCGTTATGGAAGAAGAATGGTCCAAGTAGGCGGTTGTCAATAATCCTGCCCAAACATTGATGAGAACCACTGCTGATGGAGACGCTTCAACCATTTCGTGAGGACTTTCTGTAGCCCACAGATGAGGATTATGCAGGTTAATGATGCCATCTCCACCAAAGGTCACTTCATCGGTGAAGAGGACTGAAGGCAGAAATCCCATAATGGTGATGGCCTGTACTACAAATCAGCGACAGAATCTTTCCCATAGAGGAAAATCTGCAGTGATAATCCTTGCACACATTGCAGATGATAGGGATAATAGTGGTTCTCATATGGGATACAAATAACCGTCCTTTGGCTTACACTATGTTGGTGGGCCAATTGCCTGGAGCTTGTACCAGGGTTGTTCTCAATATCATGGAGAACATGTTCCTCCACATCTGGTGTATGCAAAGTCCGTGGCTGCCCTGAACGTTCGTCTGTCTCAAAGGACCCATCTCACACACATGCCAAAAAATGGCTCCAAGTGTTGTGTGATGTGGGTGGTGCTCTCAGGGTACATGGCTCGGTACATCCATGCTACCTCTTGATCGTTTTCCACCTGCTTGGCTATACACTAACACCATCTCGGCTTGTTCCTGGAATGAATACCAGACCATTGTGCTTCTATGTTGCTTAAACCACACTATCTGCAACACACAAAATGCACACTGCAAGTTATGAGAGAATGTCATCAGTGCCATTTCCAGACACAGGGTGATATGAACTTTTGTGTTCCATTTGCAGTCAGGAATCACCACCTGAAGTTTGTTGGTGGACTTAAAGCTCATCCTCTATCCATTTTATACATGTAAATACCTTAAACATATGATTTTTATTCAAAATAGTTGAAATAGCAATTTTTGAGAAACTCCAAAATTTCGAAAAATCTTTCACGTAAAGGGTATTTTGGAGTGGGTAGATTTTCTTGAAAATGTTAGTGTAGCATCTTTGGAAGATACTGAACCTAAATACCAACTTTGGTGTGTATCAGATGTTTTGTTTTTGAGTTATGTTGTTTACACACTCACAATCTTGATATCACATTTTTGGGTGGAACGTAATACCTTCTGTACCTACTGTGTACGTGGTAGGGAAAGTAAAACCATAATAATAATAAAAAAAATACAGTATTGTTGGCTCATATTATTTTGTAATAACCGAACCATGTTATTTTAGAGGAAAGTTGCTTTGTACTTTTGTGTATCAGCTTGACCTTTATGCTTATAGCAGAATGTCCCATAATGCTTTTTGTTCTTCCCATGTTGTCTTGATTTCTTATGCTTTTTTTCTATTTCCATTATCTAGCTTTCTGTGGCTGAGAAGGCATGCTGATATGTAATGTCATTTGGAAAGTTGTGATGGCAGTGTCAATGTAAATAGCTATTTATAAAACTCTTTCTGTAGAAACTTGCTTAGTGATGTTGGTGGTAAATAAGTGTATTTGATTTTCAGATTGAAGACAAGGCAAGCATAATACCACTTGTTGCTGGCATGCGAAGAGAAGTGCAGAATCTTGTAGCAGAGGTATGTATATTATAATACTTCTTCCCATTTCTCTGTTACCTGAGAGCAATCTACAATTTTAATAATGTTCTAGTTTGAACCCTTGGCAGTTGGAATGCAGGCATAAATGTAAGTGTCTGGAGGTGAGGTAAACTTAGTTACCAACTGTGCATTTGTGGCTGAATCTATCTAATGCTTTGCACAATCATTGGCAATGTTGACAAGTCGTCCTCCGTGGTGTAATGGTTACCATACTAGCCTCTAGTTCCCGAGGTCATGGATTCAAACCTGGTGGAGGGCGATGGATTTTTTTTGGGCATAAGAACCATTTGCTTGGCTTCTTTCAGAAGGGAAGTAAAGCTGGTGGTCCCGTATCATAGATTTACGGCATGTAAAAGAACCTCAAGCCTGATAAAGAGGCCTCTGAGCAAAATTTCCGGCCTTTCATCCCAATATAGAATGGTACGCTAAGAACCATAACAGTTAAAGAGAGTCCATAAATAAAACTCAATTTAATTTTCAGATGCCATTTCAGGAGCATTTTTGCAAAAGTTGATAGATGCAGAAATCCAGATTTTTACAGGAATCAAGTTTTTTCATTTTAAACATACATGCATATATATTTTATAATAAAAGTTTTTGGCATGAAGCATCCTTTGTTCAGAGGCAGTGAAAGGGTTAAACAGAAATACGTGCACTTTTTAAATATTGGTCTGTTTTACTTCCAAAAAATTGTTTTTTTTTTAAACTTAATAGATGCAGTCTTTCTTCATACGAGTCTCATTAAAGCACTAGTAAAATAGAACAAAATTAATAATCTTAGCTCAAAACTATAATTATCACAAAAGTGTAAATGGGACACCTCTGCTAGAACAGTTGTGTAGAAGTCCTTTGCCTTATCCGTTATTTCGAAATACTGCACGAGTTTCTTAATGTCATTCTGTTTTTCTTTAGACACCATGTTAACTTCTGGAGTTAATTTCTGGAGTCTGGAATCTGCTAACTTTGCACCTGCATGGTTTCAGATATAAATGTTACGTCAGTGCAGTAAAATTTAAGTAGAAAACATTAGCTCACACTTAAATTGAAAGCTTTAAATATGACTATTTAAGCAGCCAACGTATATCCAAGGATGCAAGGATTCATATTTCGCTCCTTGCCACCTGAACCTTGTCATGGGAATGCAGTAGTTGGAATATTACGACACTGAGAATGCTTTACTTAAAACTTTATACTATGGTGAAAAACATTTTACTTGGTCTTGTATATATTTCAGATAAGGAAACCAGCATGTATCGAGTTTTGCTTTAACTAAGTGGCTGCATCTCTCGAGTTGTGAAAAAACCTGGAATGCTTGGTTGTCTGTAATTACGGCATGAATCAAGTTTCACTAAATCTGATTCATAGAGCGATTAAAATGCTAAAAAATATATGGATGCAACGTATAACTCATTTTCAGAAATTTTTGCATCCATCGACTTTTGCAAAACTGCTCCTCATTTGTAGTCTTATTAAAACATGTTTAAGGGGAGACTAAAAGTCCTATCCCTACAATGATGTGTCTAATACTCCCCTATACATGGCCTATGATCTTGGGGGGGTTACTTCATTCCGCCAAGCGGTAACTGGATTCATTTCGGAGGTGGAGGCACCCACCGGGCAGAAAATAAATATTTTGTTAACGACTCTGTCAATTGCCATTATTACATCAGTGCTGCAATTTTGTTCCACAGAAGTTCTTTACATGCTAGTAACTGACATGGGACTATTGCTTTTAAGCACACTTAAAATTCATCGATCTAGGCTGGGTTTGAACCTGCAACCTTGGGATCAGAAAGCCAGCACCTAATCAACTGAGCCACCCAGACTGACACTGGGTGGAATCTATTACCTCCGATGTTAGGATGAGGATGGAATGAGAGGACCTATAGCTTTTACTGTGGACTCTGATTCACCTCTGCCAAATACCTCGGAGTCACCCTTGACCGCGGCCTCACTTTCGCTCCGCATGTCAGGGCAAAGGTCGACCTCGGCCACTCCGTGCTCAGACAGCTGTACCCTGTATTGTGCTCCACAATGCCCACACGCCTCAAACTACGCCTATATCAGGCGATTGTCCCTCCCCTGATTCTGTATGGCTGCGAGGTCTGGGGATCGGTGGCAGCGTCCACCATCTGCAGGCTGCAGACCGTCCAGAACAGGGCGCTTCGGATGATCTATGATACTGGGCGTATATTCCCATCACACATCCTACACACCCATTTCGGTCTCCCATACATCGTGGACGTGGTGCGGGAGAGAACCCCTACCATGTACACGAAACTCACTTACCACACCAACCAGCTGGTGAACTCTTTGGGACGCTATGACCAATAGGCGCCAAGGCGGAGAAAGAGTTACCGGTTGCCAAGGACGGGTTGGGCCCCCGAGGCTGAGGTCTGCCAATCCCTCACATCAAAACCTCCCCCAAGTTAAGCAGCATTGGGCTTGGTCTCTAGCTGGATGAGTGACCATCTAGCAGTGACCTGCCCTGCTGCCAACTTGGATACCCCATACTATCACCTCATTTTCCCATCCTGCTTTGCTGCCAAGCCAGCCTGCTTGGCTTGACGACCACACAAGCGGTCACCCAAGTTAAGCAGTATTGGGCTTGGTCACCACATGGTCACTAGTCCGCCCATGTGGGAACATAGAGACCCAGCCAATGGTAGTGCAGAAAGCTAAACTCTGCCCAAGACAAATTGACAAAAATCAAAAGCTTGTGTAAATTCTTTGAAACCTTCTCTATCGCACAGGTAAAGCCGCATATGCGGCTAGGTACTGTGGTGATCACACTCTGCCCAGGTGAACCTGGGCGACCTGTTCTCTATTGCTGTACTCTGATTCACTTTGCGTCTTGGGGATACTTGACATGGGCAAGTCAGAGGTGAAGGCATGGATAGTACTGACTTATAATTGTCACATCACACTAAAACTTCTACAGGATGTAGATGCATGTCTATTAAGTTCAACAATGTACTTTTATACAATAAGTTTATTTATTAAGGAAGATAAGACTATTTTCTTAATTATACCATCTTTCAATGAAAATTTAACATCATTTACTTTTTTAAAAAAATAACTAACCATGTTATTAGCTCCAAAGTAGATCCACAACAGCACTCACATGTTGTCTACGTCATCCTAAAATTTCATTTATTTACCTTTTTCAATTGTTTCTGAAAAAACCGATCATTTACATCAGAAGATGTCATCCACAGAAAAAGCTGTTCAAAGCAAAAATAGAGAAAACAAAGTTGGATATATTTGAAAAAAAAAAGCAGATTTGAGCACACAGAAGCACTAACTATTTCAGCAAAACTTCCCCTTAAAGATGGGCTAAAGCTTACTACTCTACTTCAAAGCGTGTAACAATTATGATTTTTTTCTATGAAGTGGTGCTGAATTTAAAGTGCTATTTTTAAAAATCTGATGTGTTACACTCACATGACTTTCTCTACTCTTGTACAAACTATTTTTACAAACGCTTATTCTCCATCTACTTCATGTTAATCGAGATAAACATTTGCAGACTCTATCTTATTGCTAATTTTCTTATAGATGTAAGGGGAAAATATATTTACAAGGGCAATATAGAAATACAGTAGCCTTTAAGACGTACATATCTCTTAATAGCTGGTTGCTAGGTGCAGCACCATTCCCTTTGCCTCAAATTAATACTCTTGGCATATCCAAGACAAAAAAATGAATAACGAATTCCCATTTGAGAAAATAAGTATTGAAAAATTTAAGAGAATAAGAAGCAATATCTCGAATGGTTTACTCAACAAAAAAAATGTATAGACATAAATTGTGTATTTTAACGCGATCTACATTTTTTGTTTAGTAACATTTTGTCTATCTCTTATGGTTTACCATTTATGCAAAAGTCGTTCACAATGAAGAATACTTTTAGAGACATTCCCAGAAAATTCAAGATATACATTTTATTTGTCATGAAAATATCTTAAACATATATTTTAATCAAAATCGTTAGAGCCATTTTTGAGAAAATTAAAATTTTCCAAAAATGTTCCATGTAAAGGGTAATCTGGGGTGGGGGTATTTTCTTGAAAACCTTTGTGTCGCATCTCTGGAAGATACTGAACCTAAATACCAAGTTTGGTGTTTATCCGACTTCGTTTCTGAGTTGTGCTGTTCACAGACAGACACACAGACACACACACCGATATGTTTTCAAAAATGCTTTTTTTGGATTCAGGGTGTCTCAAAATATATATTTCCGGTGAAATCTTGATATCTAATTTTTGGGTGGAATACAATACTTCCCCTGCTTACTATACGTAGTAGAGAAAGTAAAAATATATTTAAAGTATAAGTATTGTGCCTACAATCATAAACTATATTAAAGAGGCATTTCCACCTAATAAGACTGGATCTGGAGTCCTATTGATAATACCAACACCAATTGACAGGATGAGAGCGATAGGTCTCGAAACATGTCTGAGTTTTCAAAGTGTAAGTGAAGTTGTGTGAAGAAATCGACTCAAGTAATTTGTAAATTGTTTTGTGTATGCTAGTATGTTCTTATAAACCTGATCAGAATTTGACATTCTACATTCAGCAATGTTCAGCTTTATAGTGATATAATGAGAAATATTAACAGTTGCAGAAACATTAACATGCATTATGTTCTCTTTTGAGATCAAAAAATGTGTATTTTGTTCTTATTTGCACTCCTGATCAATGCATGTTATACTGTTAAGTTGCAGAGCGTTGCCCACTTGTGATGTTGTTTGTGTATGATTTGGGAAATACAGAAGGTCCTGGTTACATCCCACCTGTAAAAGAAACAGAACAGCTTTTCAAAATTCATAACACTTGTATCAGGAATTAAATTAAAATAATTGGTTTTGTTTTGGAATGGATAAGTTTTTACTTTCTCTACTATGTATAGTAAGTAGGGGAAGTATTGTATTCCACCCAAAAATTCGATACCGAGATTTCACCGGAAATACATGTTTTGAGACCCCCTGAATCCAAAGAAGGATTTTTGGAAACATGTCCGTCTGTGTGTCTGTCTGTGAACAGCATAACTCAGAAACGAACAGTCGGATAAACACCAAACTTGGTATTTAGGTTCAGTATCTTCCAGAGATGTGACACAAAAGTTTTCAATAAAATCCCCCCACCCCAGATTACCCTTTACATGGAAGATTTTTTGAAAATTTTAATTTTCTCAAAAATGGCACTTAACGATTTTGATTAAAATATCATATGTTTAAGATATTTTGATGACAAATAAAATGTATATCTCGAATTTTCTGGGAATATCTCCAAAAGTATTCTTCATTGTGAACGACCTTTGCATAACTGGTAAACCATAAGAGATAGACAAAATTTTACTGCACAAAAAATGTAGATTGCATTAAAATACACAATTTATGTCATATACATTTTTTTTGTTGAGTGAACCATTTTCGAGATATTGCTTGTTATTCCCTTAAATTTTTCAATACTTATTTTCTCAAATAGTAATTCGTTATTCATTTTTTTGTCTTGGATATGCAAAGAGTATTAATCTGTGGCAAAGGGAATGGTGCTGCACCTAGCAACCAGCTATTAAGAGATATGTATGTGCTTAAAGGCTACTGTATTTCTATATTGCCCTTGTAAATATATATTCCCCTTACATCTACAAGAAAATTAGTAATAAGATAGAGTCTGCAAATGTTTATCTCGATTAACATGAACTAGATGGAGAATAAGCATTTGTAAAAATAGTTTGTACAAGAGTAGAGAAAGTCATGTGAGTGTAACACATCAGATTTTTTCCTATTCCAATAGACTGTGTGAAAGTTTTTCAGAACATAAAAATTAGCATGAGACACTTATTTTTCCACAACAGAGAATAATATATGTATACTGCAAATTATTGTTATTCTGCAGTGTGTTTACTATTCCTATTTCAGACTCTGTTTCTTTTCTTGCTAATTTGAACCCGTGTATATTTTCTACACTACTTTAATGCTTATATTCCTAACTGAGATTAGAATCTAAAAATTTCTTCACATGATAGCTATTACAGGTACCCTGCCATGAATTTAACACAGTACAGTTATTTCTACACACTCATTAGTTATAACAGTTCTTTGTGCGTGCGTGCGCGTGTGTGTGTGCGTGTGCGTGCGCGTGTGTGCGTGCGTGTGCGTTTTTTTTTTTCATTCAGTACTTATCCCATGTTAACAAACTATGTAAGTGGTGTTATCACTGTCTACCTCACTTTTAATTTAAATAAAGCTACTACTTCCCTTCCTCAGTAACCTAATTTTCTTTTTTTCCTAATGAGATTTCTCGACATCACTCTTCTATGTTGCTGATTTCATGTATAGCAACCTCTAATTACATTAGCGTTCTGTTGTTTCACCAGCATTTCAGTACTTTATGTTCATATTTCTGTCTGCTCACACTCTTAATACTACAGATTCTCTTTGATTCATTACCCGTATGATATGATATATCTTTATTGAGTGTTGACCTAATACAATACATTTGGGCATGATCAGCGTCGAGCTCTGGCTCCTTTTGCCGATCATATCCAAGCTTCCGCATTTACAAAGGATGTGTGTTGAGTTAGCTTCATATCGCTAACGTTTCTCATTTAAATTCACTATACTGCTTAGTGTTCTTCTCCCCTTCCCATCTCCTTCCCTTACTTCCTCCACCGCCTTAATACTTCACTATCGGCGGGAAATGGGAACTATTAGATGCAATTTAGAGAGTGTTTATTTGTACCCCATACTGATCGTCCATAACAACACTTGCTCGTTCATACTAAGAAATGTACCTCTCCCTCCTAGCCCTCTCGTATTTAGCATCCTTTATATCTAAATCATTCACTTCACGATTTCATAAAATCTATCACTTGCTTATCAATACCTTGTCTTTACTTTGCCTAATTTGTTCCCTTCTATACATTCTATAGTCACTCTCCCTCCCTGTTCTATTTACTTCATTATTACTGCTTCTGTTTTCCCATACTTCTCACAGAGCCTGCACTATTTCTATATGTATGGCACACTTTCCTACTCCATAAATCTATTTCTGTTGGCTCCTTTAATGGTCCCGCTTTGTTTCTGTCCAAAATCTGTAAACTCCCATTGTGTGTCAACACAATACTTTCTTCTTCCACCAATTCGCCACTCTGAAACCACGCCTCTGCCCTGCCCGCAATCATATCACGTGTCGATTGAACTCCCTCCCTCCTCGATGATGCATTACCTGTATACATTTTCTTTTCTTTTCTTTACCTTACCACAAATCATATATGCCATTTTACAGCTTGTATATTAATAATTACAACATTTAATTTACATTCATTTTCTTGCATATGTGACTATAAATGTTGATAATATTTTATCTTATTCTTCTGCTTTTACCTTTTTTATATACATTACATTGCTTTTGTGTTGAACAGCTTTTTATGCACATAATTCTGAATTTTAATTCTTATTTTTGTTTTACATTGTTTTTGGGTGTTCATAGTTTGAATTCTGCTTCAACTTTATAATAAAGATAATGCTGCATTATTTGTTTGCAGGGAATTGCCCTTGTGTGGGAGAGTTACAAGTTGGACCCTTACGTCCAGCGCCTTGCTGAAGTGGTGTTCAGTTTCCAAGAAAAAGTGGAAGATCTGCTGGTTGTAGAGGAACAGCTGGATGTGGATGTACGCTCTCTAGAGACCTGCCCTTACTCTGCCAATACTTTTGCGGACATTCTTAGCAAGATCCAACATGCTGTCGATGACCTCAGCCTGAGACAGTATTCTAATCTTCACATCTGGGTAACACGTCTGGATGAAGAAGTGAGTTGAAATATCTTTCATGAGGTATACAGATAGCCATGATGCTTTTGTTAATAGTGCTGATTTTTTGATAAAGCATAAAGTGTATAATTTGAGAAGAAATTGATTGGAGTGCAGACATTATAACATGTTTTACATTTTAGATGCCCTCTGGTTCACAACCGAGAATGACAAGGTTGAAATACATGTATTCTAATGAGAGCATTCACAATCAACGGGAAGCTTTCTTGGGCACTGGGAATAGGAACAAAGACTTGCTAAGTTTTAATTGTCTCATTCTTGTTCCAGACATAACAAATGAAATCCATACTGTGCATTTTAGACTCTTCACTGTAAAGATTATTCTAGGCAGCCATGACATAAAACAGCCGTTAGTGCTTGAAATTAAAATGAAGTCATTATTAACAGTGGAGTTATCTGATGAGTATTAACACAAATTAAACACATATGAACTCCACATACTTAAAATAGTTAACGCATTTTGAGAAGCATGCTCCTCTTCATCAGTTTGTTGACTGGAGATTGCAGCCAAAAAATTCTGAGCCAAGTGATTGTGTCTGTGCTGCCTTCTGTGTCCTATGGCTACTCGGACGATATCGTCAAATGGCGGGGTATCAAAATTTATAAGATGTGGCTCTTTCTTGGTAATTAAAATTCTTTCCCATGTATTGAGTGCTAAGGGTGTCTTGATGTGTTTGAGCAATGTGATTTCCTATTTTATTTCATTATTAAAGTTCCAAAAATGGGATGAAACTGCAAACTTGTCCACTTGTTTAAATTTTATGTGCCTTAAATGTTCCTTTATTTCAATTTCCAGGCTCCATTTTGTTTTTCCAATACAAAATTTTGTCACGCTGTAAACATTCCATTTTATATATTCCTGTCATCTTATTTTTAGGTAAACTGTTTTTTAAAGGATGATTCAATAGATTTCTTAAATTATATCTATTTTGTGGTGCCAACTTTTTATTGGATTCTTTAAATATCTTTTCAAATTTGTCCTTTGGAATTTATAGGAAACCCAAACATGTTGACAATTATATAAAATTTTATTGACACAATCCAAAACCTCATCAATATGCCATTTTTCACACTTAATTCATAGGCTCACCCATATACCTCTAACAAAAGTTGAATATCAAAATGAATATGACTGCGTACATGAAGTAGTTATACAGAATGGATTCAAAGCCGGTTTCATAGACAAGATGATTGTAAAACATAACCTACAAAAAATATTGATAGAAATTACTACTCTGTCCACTCTTTAAGAAATCTCCTAGCTATAGTAAATTTACCTTTCATCCCAAATTGTTTTACAAATTTAAAAAGATGTTTAAAGAATTCAATATAAAGTTGCCACTATAAAATAGATATCATTTAAGAAATCTATTGAATCATCCTTTAAAAAACAGTTTACCTAAAAATAACATGGTGGAATATATAAAATGGAATGTTTACAGTGTGATAAAATTTATATTGGAAAAACAAACCAAACCTGGAAATTAGAATGAAGGAACATTTAAGGAGCACAAAATTTAAACACGTGGAGAAGTATGCAGTTTTTTTCCCATTTTTGGAACTTCAAGCATGAAATAAAATAGGAAATCACATTGCTCAAACACATAAAGACACTCTTAGCACTTGATACATGGGAAAGAGTTTTAATTACCAAGAACAAGCCATGTCTTATGAATTTTGATACCCTGCCAGTTGAGGATATCATCCAAGTAACCATAGGACACAGAGGGCAGCACAGGTACAATGACTTGGCTGAGAATTTTCCATCTGCAAGTTCTAGTCGACAAACCAATGATGAGGGGCATGCTTCTCAAGACACGTTTTAACTATTTGAAGTATGTGGAGTTCATGTGTTTTTAGTTTGTGTTAATACTCAGCCATTAGTGCTCTCTCTAGTCACAAGCTGGAAACATGAAACTGGAAGAAATTCTAGCATATGTGTGTCCTGCAGATCCTTTGAACGTTGGTTCTTCTAGTGAAAGGGATATCTGTAATTTGTTTATATGCAACTCATACCCCCGCCGCTGTATCTTTGCACTTGACAGTTCGTGTGGCTTCGCGTAAGGTTGGCTACATTGTGGTTGAGACGTTGCCAGAGTGGCTAGTAAACAACAACAGCTGATTGTTCTCCTTTCTATTGTGTCTAAGCCGCATACAAAAAGTGTACCTAAGTAGCGAACGTCAATGAATAATAACTATTTCGTGTTATTATTGTTAATTGAAAATAAGCGATATAAGCAGCTTTGGTATGGTCGGATACTTCTTTGCTAATAGGCATAAATGTGTCTACGGATGGCGTCTAATTGGAAAGCATCAAGATTTGTGACTGGACGAGGCTGCTTTCTTTTCTTCCCTGGAGTTGATAGAAATACCTGTTGCGTTCCAGATGGTTCAGGAATTGTGCCCTCTTTCTCTTGGAGTTTCACTCCCTTGTAAATAACAGTTCTCGTGCTTAGCCCAAGAGCTGCTGCAGTTCGTTGTATGGCTTTATCAGCAGGAATAGAGGTATTGCCATGAAGCTTTACGTACTCCTTTTCCTGTTCAAAGAATTCCCGGGTTCTCCTTAAAAAGTTCCAATGCCTGACTATTAAGTGGCACACCTCGGCGCAAAGGATTTTCACTTCGTGAATCATCACTCGGCGATCGGCGTCATTTTTCAAATATTGTCGCACTTAATTTTTGTTTAAATAAATAATATGAATGAAATATATATAAAATAGATAAATATAAGTATATATGTATAAATGAACAATAACAAAACTATCAAACAATAACCATAAATATAAATAACAATGAACAATATGTAGCTTGCAAAGAACAACTCGACGCTCGAGCTAGAGATTTACAAATTGAAGCACGTGGTTGGGAATAGTTACATCCGGCAACAGAGCCGATTCTAGTTCCGGTTCCACTTTGTCATCGGCCATCCGGAATGCTGCCTTGTGATTGGCTTAGGAAGTCAAACGGTTGAAGCTTTTCATCTGTTTTTTTGTGAGTGTACCAACTTAAACGCTAGCTGTCAAGTGCAACGTTACAGCGGCGGAGGTATAAAACTGGCTGTTGCCTCAAAAACAATACCAAAAACTACAAAAGAGCAAAACCTGGTAGAAATTAACAAAGAACAAAGAATGGATGCCATTAAATAATGGAATGAAAGCCTGCATGACTAGAGGAATCAGAAATGTAATGAATTTACATTTACATAATGTTTACTCTATCAAATTTTGATGTAGGCTAACCCACATTGTTGGCTAAATTGGAAGCAGGTGAAAAAATACTGACAGTTAAAAACAAATGAAGTCCCAATGCGCAAAATTGACTTTCCACTTTCTGATTGATAAGATCATTGATATGCATTCCTGCTCTCCTTAAAGTGAACCAAAATCTTGTATGCTACTTTGCTTCCCGTTCTCGTTTCATTTTGGTTACCGTTCTCAGGTTATTGTAAACCAGCCTCAAATAGTGTTTGTTAGATATGAATTTCCATTGCTTAAACTGTTGATTAACTTTGACACTGTTTAAACTAAAACAAAATGTGGAGTATCTTTCATTATCAGGATGCCTATGGACTTGGAGTAACCTGAAATTTAAAGAAAATACCTGAAGTTCTTAAAACATTTTCTATAATTCAATTTTGCTTTGTTCCAATGATATGGATATTTATAGAGGCATGCAAAAACCATAAACATATGGCATTTCAATTAAAATCAAGAGCAATTTTTGAGAGAGAAAAAAAAAATTCCATGTAAATGTAGTTTGAGGTGAGTACTACTTGAAAATCTGTGCGTTCCATCCTTGGAAGAAACTGAATTTAAATATGAGGTTTGGTCTTTATCCTCTATACACACACACACACACCGTTTTCTAAATATGCTATTTTTTTATTCAATGGAGCTCAAAACTTGTAAATCTTAATATTAAATTTTTGGTCAGAGTACAATACTTCCCATACCTACTAAAAATGGAGCTTGAAAAGGAGGTAATCAGTAAAGGCTAATTCACATAACCTGAACAGAAACCAGAATGGGAGAGGAATCAAAGCAGTATACAACATTTTGGTTCACAATACCATGAGAACAAGAATAAGAATGCATCAATGACCATATCAGTAGCAAAATGGAAAGTTGATTTTATGCATTGGACCATTATTTGTTTGTAACTGATCAGTGATATTTCTTCACTGCTTCCAATTCAGTTGACATAATGCAGGTTAGCTAATGTCAAAATTAGCGTAACTATTTTCTAAATGCAGATCCATTATTATTTAAAATTCCTCTCGTACCAAGTGTCATTCCTTTATTAATTGTGTACATTAAGTTATTTGTTGTTTTTTTATTCTATTTTAATTTCTGTTGGATTTTACTGCTGCTGTTTTTTGGAGGCAGTGGCCCTGTTTTCGGATGTATATAAAACTACTAGTGACACTTTCACTAAAAGAACCAACACTCATGGCCGTGTGCACCATTCTCGTTAAACAAACCTTTCAGAGACCTTCAGCTTACCGTGGTAAGAACTTGACCGGGGTAATCATCACACAGCGGTGCACCAATGTTCACCGCAGTTTAGGTGACCGTGGTTACCTGGCAGGCGCTCCCCTAGTTGAGTTCACCGTTCATTGCAGGTGAGCTCTACTGAACGCACCCGGATGTACATCATGTTGTCTGTTTTTCACTTGTTCTACCTCTTTGTTGAAGCACATGCATGTAATTCAGCGTGCAATGGCGGAAAGCAAAAGCAGACCCAAGTTTCTGTATTATGTTATTAATTTAACATCAATTCTTAAGAAAAAATAGAAAGTACAGAGATAGAAGCAATAACTTTAAGATGGACACATGGGAAAAGGTCTGATTAGAAAAATGTGCTGAACTTTACAGACTTTTTTTTTCTTTCTTTCCACACTGACTAAATTCCAGTTAGCTTAGTCGATATTCACTTACTGAAAGACAGACAGAAAATAGAAAAAAAATATATTATACCTAAACAAGATTTGAACGGAACCTCTAAAATACGAGGCGTACACGCTACCCCGACACCACGGTGAAGACTTCAAATTAGCGACTTCGACACTGTACTCTTCAGCTTACCGGATTCCTATAGCTGTACAATTTAAGTAAACAATATTCTTGAAAATGTGATAATTACACTAATTGCGTTCATTACTCCTCTTATTTCTGCCTTGTTCTTAGAACTATGCTTCAACTGATATAATTATGATATGCAACACCGTGATTATGTGAATTTTTGTTACGTCTTGGATCAGGATATTTAAGGCACCTGTCACAAAAAGAAAATGAAATAAAATAAAAGGCCTTAAGCATTAAAAATTACAAAGTACATTAAAGTAACTATCAGGATGTATTCATTGGTGAAAATGGAGTGTATCTATTTGTTGAAAATTCTAAACTATACTGTTCTGCCATTTTAACATTTCAGCACAAGTAAAGTTGGAAATAATTGGTGAAAACCGGCCGTTCATGGCCGGTCAGATTTAATCGCGCTAAAATCCTCGATAAACTTTTACTGGCATCGATGCACCACAAATGACCGTTCACCGCGGTAAAGTCCATATTTTACCATGGTAAAATCTTGATCGAGAATGGTGCACACGGCCATCAGTGAATGTGAGGAAGTCAGAATGCACATTTGCTAGAGTTTCTTCTGGTTTTATTTTCCCAGTTTGCAACTAGAGAGAGCTATAATAGCTGTTTCATGTCACAGCCACCTGGAATAATTTCTGCAGTGCAGAGTTTATAAGCACAATATGGATCTAATATGCCATTCGTGGGAAGCTTCTCATTAATTGTGAATGCCCACATGAGAATGCGTGTATTTTAACTTGTCATTCTCGTTCTAGTTTCTGTTCTTGATTATTGTGAACCAACCTTAATGGAGTGATAGAAGCAAAGCTATGAACTATAATTTTGTATACATGTATTGGCTTAAACAATGCTTCTTTTATAAAGAAGAAAACAACAAAGTACCTACATCAGTTTGTGAACAAATAAAATAAAATGAAATAGTAAAGAAATTAATTTAAAATCATGAAAACGTAAACACAGTATTTAATAAGATACCCTGGTTTTACCTTGTGTGGTTTTCCACCAACTAAAATTTTGCACTGAGGTGAAAAGTGCCAAATTTTACCAAACATATATTTACAAGCTTACATTTCAGTAGAAGTGGTGATTAAATCCATAATAAATTATAACTAGACTAAAGTTATACAGTTCCAAAATAACAGTCCTTCAATTTTTATTGGGCATTCATCGTGTTATAATACAAGAGCAGTCCCAGAAGACCTGACCTGATGTATAAATAGTAGATGTTTCAAACAAATGACTGGTAGAAGGTACCAGCCTTATAAAGCTTAAGTTTGAAGTTTGATGTCGCTATGTTTAGCATATTTTTGCCATCGGTTCAGTGAACAATAGTGAACGCTATCAGCAAATTTGTAAACATGGTTGAAACTGGCCATCGTTATGTGATACAATACTTTCATTTAAAAGGTCTTAGTCCAACTAATATTAAAGCCGAGCTAGATTCTACTCTGGGGGAGTCTGCTCCTTAGTTTACAACAGTAAAATATTGGGTGGCAGAATTTAAGTGAGTCCATACAAGCTGACAAGACAAACATTGCAGTGGTCGACCCAAATGAGTTGACCACACCAGAAATTATGAAGAAAATCCACAAAATGGTATTGGATGACCGTTGATTGAAAGTGTGCAAGCTAGCAGGCATCGTGGGCATTTCAAAAAGTGCTGTACATTGCATACTGACTGAAAATTTGGACGTGAGAAAGCTGTGCAGAAGATGGATGCCGCATTTACTCACAATGAAACAAAGAGAGTCATGAGGATCTTTCAGTTGTTTTTGTTTCAATAAAGCCAAGTTTTTCCATTGATTCATAACCATGGATGAAACATGGGTCCATCACTTCAGGCCTGAGATGAAGGCACAATCAAAACAGTGGATTGAAAGGGGAGAATCGGCTCCACAGAATGCAAAGACAGTTCCATCTGCAGGCTAGGTCATGGCTTCAAGTTTTTGGGGTATGCATAGGATAATTTTCATTGATTATCTTCAAAAAGGAAAAGCAATCAATGGCGAGTATTATGCGAACTTGCTGCAGCATTTGAGTGATGAGTTCAAGCAAAAATGGCTGCATTTAGCAAAAAAGAAGGTTTTGTTTCATCAAGACAGTGCACTAGTTTACACATCCATTATCTCCATGGCCAAAATCAATGAGTTAAAGCTTGAATTGCTTTTTCATGCACCCTAGTCACAAGACGTAGCCCCTTCGGATTATTTTCTGTTTCCAAAGTTGAAGAAATGGCTTGGTGGTAAAAGATTTGCCAACAACGAAGAGGTGGAGTCTGCAGTTGATGGCTATTTTGCAGAACCCAACAGTTCTCACTATAAACAGGATATCAAAGCTATTGAACATCGCTGGGAAAAGTGTATCGAGCTGAAAGGAGATTATGTAGAGAAATAAAGATTTTTTTTCCCCAAAAGTTTTGGTTTTTCTTTGTTAGGTTCAGGAACTTCTGGGACAGCTCTTGTACATGTAATTGCTTAAACCAGTGGTGGCGAAAGTGTGACTCGCAGGCGGAACTCCTTTTCTAGCCGTCTATTCATTTGTTTTCCATGTGCTGTTGAGTGGTGTAGTGCATGTTGCATATTTGATGACTCGAGAGACAAAGGTATTTTTGCCACCCTTGGCTTAAACCCTTGTTTTATTGTCAACAAAAATAAAATTGTACAAAATTAAATTAAAAACCGGTAAATGCATTATTTAGTATTTAGTGGACACCCTGGTTATACCTTGTATTGATTTCCACCAACTAAAATTTTGCACTGATTTGAAAAGTGACAAATTTTACCAAACATATATTTACAAGGTTACATTTCAGTAGAAGTAATGATTAAATGTGTAATAACTGGACCAAATTTAAACAGTTCTAAAATAAGTCCTTCAATTTTTATTGAGTGTATATCATGTTATACAGCAGTTACAAGCATGTATATTATGTCAGACCTTGGAACTTTGCCTGCTTCCAAGTTCCAGTAGAGGGCAATGTCTACTGGAAATCTTCCGATCAGTCAGATTTGATTATGCCATTGAGCTCTTGCAAAACACATGCAAAAAGAAATCACTGAAAATGCTATTTTGGAACATACAATCACTAGCACCATGGAAAAAGGTACAGTTACTATGATGAACATGAATTCCTTTAATGCGAGTTAAGCAAGTAGTAATTATAAGTATATAGAGTATTGTTTTTAACATTATATTACACATTTGTGCGTGTATGGTGGAAGGAAGAGAAAGGAGGGGAGCATCATCTTGCAATACCAGAATGAATAATGACAACTTGATGCAAAAGTACCCAAGTCAGTCAGGTAACAGTGGACTAGAGTATCTGCTATTAAGATTGTGTGTAAATACTTGTGGACATGGTGACTTATTTTGGAACTGTTAACTTCTAAACTGCAATGGATAGAAAGTGATGGCACTCTATGTTAATTTTCAACACTTAGTATACATTTAATTACTTTTTTAATTAAATACAGTTATCACTTGAAACTGGAATCCACATTGCAGTTAATTCTGTATTGAGCTGTAATTATTATTATTTTCTCTATCTCGTATATAGTAGGTAGAAAAGGTATTGCAAAAATTTGATACCGAGGTTTCAGCAGAAATACATGTTTTGAGACCCTCTGAATCCAAATAAAGCATTTTTAGAAAAACGTCCCATATGTGTGTCTGTGAACAGCATAACTCAAAAACGAAAAGTCTGATAAATACCAAACATTTTATTTAGGTTCAGTATCTTTCAAATATAAGAAAGATTTTCAAGAAAATCCCCCCTTCCCCCAACTCAAACTACCCTTTACATGGAACATTTTTCAAAATTTTTTATTTTCTCCTAAATGGCTCCAACGATTACCATATATTAAAGATATTTACATGAAAAAATGTATATCTTATATTTTCTGGGAATGGTCTATAAAGTCCTCTTCATTCAGAAGGAATTTTATATAATCTTGTATAACTGGTAAACGTTGAGTGATAGATGAAAACGTGCTATACAAAAGATGTAGGTCTCTTTTAAACACAATTTATTTCAAATAAGTTTTTGTGGTATAAGCCATTTCTGAGATATCCATTATTAAAGGTTCAAATTCTTCATTTCTTGGTCATTCTCTTAGTCCTGTCAACATTCAGTTGTTTCTCGCGATGTCATGGAAACAGTATGGAATTTTAAGGTCAGCATATAGCGTCCAGTTGTTAAACATTTGACTATCGCTGTTCCCTATGTGTGTATAACAAAATGTCTAATGGAACTATTTCTGCTAAGGATTATTTGGATTAACACATAATAGATAGAAAAATAAGCTTTAGTAAGAATAGTTTGTATACCCACTAATAAATGATAGAGGGTAAAGAAAGCCATGTGGATGTATCACATCAGATTTTATTTTTATCTGTGCTAGGTGGAGAAGAACTTGGCTGCAAGACTGCAGGCTGGAGTACAAGCTTGGACCAATGCTTTGAATGGCACCAAGAAAGAAATAGACTTAAGCATGGACACAGATGCGCCAGCACAGCCTACTCACAAACCTGGCGGAGATCCCCAGGTAATTACTTATAAGTGAAACACTTGAAGGTGATTAAGTAGTACAGAGTGGTCATTTTATGACCCAGTCTAGATTGCGTGTATGTCAGGGGGAATCCAAGTCAGTTCAGTTTATTTCATCTGTAGCAACAGATGCACATTTTGGAATTTGTCATACAATATCATAATGATAAATTATATAGATTGAATGTGTGATGTGACATATATGTAATATAATTCAAGTGACATAGGTACAGTATTAAAGTTAAAATGTTGTGTATGACTAAATATAAGAATCTAGTATAATATTTACACCCATGGACAAAAAAATTAGTTGTCTTGAAATATTTGTAAGTCCTACATGGCACAGCACCTTGTTTACATTGTCTTCCATGGTGTAGTGGTTACCATGCTAGCCTCTAGTTCCTGAGGTCAGAGGTTCAAACCTGTCACAGGGCGATGGATTTTTTCAGGTGTAAAAATCCTTAGCATGGCTTCCCTCGGAAGAGAAGTAAAGCTGGTGGTTCCGTGTCGTAGATTTATGGCACGTAAAAGAACCTCAAGCCTGATAGAGGCCTCTGAGCAAAATTACAGGTCTTTCATGCCCAATATAGCAGAACCGCAGCAGTTAAAGAGCATCCATAAATTAAACAGAATTTAATTTAACCTTGTTTACACCATATGCAATACAGTTGTGTAGCCGTTGCAGAAGTTGTATGGCATTATTAAGCATGCTACCTTCCTGTGTCTTCTCTGTAGCACTGTGGCAAAGCTTAGGGTACTTCCGTGGTTAAGACCGCAGGTCTGCATGTAGCACACACTTTTTTTCTGTTAATGTTGTTTTATCAACACATAGTGACTACTTATTATTGATATACTGCATTTCATACATGGCATTTGGTAAAATTCATATAGAATAGTTATTACATGCAAAATATGTAGCCTCATAATTTCACCATGGTCGCATATCTGTATCTTGTTGGATATCAAGGGACAGTCTAGGTGTGTTTGGTAGCTTGATGATACATTGAACAGTGTGCAATACATGGTAATACTTCAGAATATTATGATTCCTCTATGATGATAACATATCCTGATGGAATTTTAGCATTCATACAAGTTTCTGGGCACAAATTCAAGAAGCCTGCGATGTTGTAGCTTCTCGTCCACGTTGCTACAGGGTAACAATATGAGAGATATGAACCAAGGAGCTTATGAGAGCAAGTGGTACGTTCTTAACTTCTCGGCCAACAAAACTTTTCTCTGGGCTCTGTTTTCAGTAGCTTATCAGCGTCACCTCTGAGAAACACTTATAAGGTGACCATTGCACTCACAGGGCAGAGACTGCTCTACAGTTCTTGAATGTACATTGTGAACACAGCTTAATGAAGGCACATGAAACCCTTCAATCCTCACATGGAATCTGGGGATGACTCATTTTGTCCACGGGTGTAAAAAGTTTGGTTCAGCCTTTTCAATATCGTCAATACCTAAAACAAAAATAACACAGTATCTTCAATGGATTAAGATTGTTAAACACATATTTTGCAGGGAAGTATATTACTTTTAGTTGTGTACTACTTGACTTTCCCAGCATTGCATTGGTATATTCTGTAAGTAGGGGGTTGAAAATGCTAGGGGTGTTTTTTTTGAGGTAGTAAGTAGTCTGTAATTTGTACTTGTGTCTAAAGCATAAGTGTCCCAAAGTTTTGTCCAGATTTTAATTTAATTTTAAATTTTTTGATAGTTTTATGTTCCTTATAGAGGTAAGGTAAAGCAAAATGCTGATGACGTGCTGCTGTACTGCTCAAACAAAAACCTAATGAGCGACTCATCCAGCAGTGGTGCCGGCGTTGGCGCATGTGCATTAACGCGGACAAGAGCCATGCCATGCTTCTAACGAAGCGCCACATCCCCGCAGACTGCCCCACATTTCAATTTCGAGGCCGAAGGATTGAATGGAGGAATTCTATAACCTACCTGGGAGTGAAGTTGGATGAAGGTCTAACTTTTGGCGAGCACATCCGAGACGTCTTGGCACGGGCGCAGGGGGTGATTGCCTCCTTGTACCCAATGCTGAGATCCGGGATGCCTGTTCGCCTGAAGATACACCTTTTCTGAGCCCTGATAGTCCCCCTCATGCTTTATGACTGCGAGGTCTGGGGCATGGCCGCAGACATCTGGCCGCTATGGCTACAACGGGCACAGAATAGGGGACTCCAGTCCATCTGCTCTGTTTGCTGCTCCTTCCCCATGAGACTACTACACGAAGCCTCATCTCTTCCATATGTGGAAGATGAAATTAGGCGCCGGGCTACAAACTTTTATGCCAGTTTACCAAACCATCAGAGTATCCTGGTCAGATCATTTGGGGATTACAACCCTAGAAATCGCCATCTTTGGCGTCATCGGGTTCCCCCAAGGAGTTACACCAACAGCAGCTAAAGCTGAACTCCATAGTAATCCTACCCAAGAGATGATTGGTCTCAAAATTCAATCCTAACTAAAGAAATTGATAAACACACACACACCAGGGTGCAGAAGGGCCGCTGCATCCTAACAGGCAGCTCGAGGAGCTACATGCTTCCTCTCTTCTTTCTTACAACCTCAAAACAAACAGTCATCCTTAAACATCATTTCCTACTGAAATAATCATCCTGTGGTTAAACCCTGATGAGGGTGGGCACACAGCAAAAATTCACTTGGGCTAAAACTTAGCCTGCCAGCAGCCAGAAAAAAAAAGAGATCAAAACAACTCATGTTTCATACCCATTTGCATGAACATGGAATTTTTTGTCTGTTATTCGGAATATCACAGGGCTGTAAAAGATTGCAATTATAAAGGCTAAAGAGAGGATTCACCATAAAAATCTTAGACAATTCTATAATAATTTTGCAAAGTAATTAAATGTTTAGAAAGCCATCCATGCAACTTTGGTTAAGTAGCTAACAAGTTATAAGAAAGTATGACATGAATTCATTGTGTAATTTTGTGTTACAGATAATGATCATGGTACACGAAGTTAGAATCACGAATCAGATAATGTACCTGTATCCCAGCATTGAGGAGGCAAGATTTCAGATTATGCAGCAGCTGTTTGCCTGGCAAGCTATTGTTACATCACAGACTCGCCTGCAGAGCTCACGTTACCAGGTGGGACTGGATCGTCCAACATCACAAACTTATCGTAATCTGTTAACAAAACTACCTGCTGGTCAAACAATTCTGGAATCAGCTTATGAAGCAATTGAAAATAAGATAAAACAGGTGTGTATCACAGTTATGAACTATGAAAATACAATATGTAAGTTGGTACGCTGTAATGAAAATGCCACAATGTTTTGGATGATAATAAAGTTAGTACCCTAACCACTGCCCAAGGTGGCGGTTAGTTCATAGCTAAGAATAACTCACAGTTAGCTGTTAACTACAGGTTTAAGGTTGTAAATATATAAAACTTGCCCTGACTCCCAGTTACCATCTAACTGGAAACTTAAACGGAGATATAATACAGGCCATAAGTTACTTGCATCTAAATTATGAGGGTCTTGTTTTGGAAGCCATGGTTTCTATTTTCAAACTTGGGGGTTCCGACTGATGTTGCTGGTTATAGTTACCTGCAGCTTTCTCTCTGATGGTGGAATGATTTACTTCACCAAGATGTCACCCAGTAGGATTTCAAAATTTAAAAGGTGTCCTTGTGTTTTCATACTAAGTAAAGTAATTAGAAATCAGAACAAGATCAATTTTGGAATTTACAGGAAACCTACACATTCTGAAAATTACATAAAAAACAATAGTTTCAACCTGGTACCACACAAACATGCAGTCCCAAACATTTTGACCCATAGATTGGTTTACATGCCACTAACAAACAGAATACAAGCAAGAATACAAACGTATAGTTAACACTACCATGAACAATGGCTTCACCAAATAAATCGACAAAAAATAGCACATTTCAAGAAACAGAAACACATTAAGGATAACACAAATCTAACCCAATAAAAAAGTCAAATGATTTTCAAGAAGTTCACTTTCCACCTAAGGACTCACTACAAATTCTACATCTTCAAAAAACACATCATTTACCTAGCTTCACAAAATAGGTTAAGTATAGAGAAATTACTCTGCAACAAATCAAAGGACCAAATACCTTGGAGCAAAAAGGAGTAGCAATCTATCAAATTAATTGCCCAGAATGTGACCAAATATACATAGGCAAAACAAACAAAAAATGTAGAGACCACATTAAAAGAACATGAGACACATCAAATACAAACAAATGGACATATCTGCAGTTGCACACCACTTTTGGACAACAAATCACAACATCACACCAAATATAACACTCTTAAAACTGACAAAATATACTGCAGAGTTGGATACTTGGGAAAAGTTATTAATCACCACTGAACTCACTATGGAGTTTCATCACAACATCAGATTCCACCACACACAGACACATACTGGACAACACCACAAGGAACCAGTCAGCCACTTCCAATGATGGGAGCAATTAGCTCCTGAAACCCATCAAGTTGTAAAACATGTAAGGGCCCATTCACAATGAAATATAAGCGCAAGACTTTGCATTCATGTTATTTAATGGAAGCATTCACATAGCTGGGCTACGCAATGTAAGAGTTTGAAACTCCATACTTTATGCTTGCGTTGCGTGCATAGCGGAAGAATTCTGCATTTCTTTCTCTTTGCATTGCCTGCTGTTCAACAGCAGATGATCGCAATGCGAGACTTTAGCCGTCTAATGTACATGTGTGCACTGTTCCATTAGGCCGTGCCACACAAATTGTGGGTCACCATCTCTCATTTCTCTCAAGAGGTTATGGTAGTCTCCTTACTGAATCCTCTTTCATTTAGTGTATGAGCCCGGCACCTGTGCCTAGATTTCTTGGCTCAGGCGCAAAAAGATAATGAACATTGCATTAATATAACTTGTGCAGCTCCATCATCACACATAACTTGCTGCAGTTTCCAGACATTATTCCGTATTCGGGAAGGAGGTATGAAATTTTAAGAAACTTGAGGAATTGGGGGTTTTTAATACACAGAGTCGATTGTGTAGTATCCTGGGTTCTTAAATTGTGTAGGAGTTGTTGCTTTATCGAAAATATTGGGCCATTCCACTTCTCTCCTAAAAACATTCCTCGGCTACGCTTTGAGGCTGAAGGTCCTCAATGTTACAATATTGGCAGCAGGATACCAACAACAGCAACGCTAATATGATGCAAGTGCGTGTATTACATGTTGATAGGGAAAGTGCTCATTACCCTTATACGGAATAATGGCCCAGTTTCCATAGTACTTGCACAACTACTTTCAATGTATTGGTCAAACAGTCATGATGTCACTAACGGTACAGGCGGCTGTTGGGCGTATGTATTTTTTTGACCTACTTATTTATAAAATATTGAGTGAACTTTCTCATTTGGTATTGTTGGTTATATTATTCACTTTGAAACTTACGGTGCACACGGAACATTTCTGCAGTTTAAGGATCTAGAAGCCCATGCAAACTTCTTGCGTTACGCTTAGGCTGCATTGTGAATGGTGTTCCCTCACGCCTGCGCTTATGCTGCATTAGTTAACGCTTACATTTCATTGTGAATGTAGTCTAAGTGATGTTAAGTGTTTCAATTCCGACTCAAATTTTCTATATAATGTTTCTTATTAATTATCTTTTTGTGGGAGCTAAGATATTTTGTTCTCTGAAGATCCTTTTGAATTTTCTAAATGCTTTTGCATGATAAATGAACCTCTTGAACGTGCTGTAGTAGTTATAACCAGCAACAGCAGTAGGACTCTCAAGATTGAGGAGGGAGCAAGTACTCCCGAAACTAGTCCCTCATAATTAGTGTGTTACAACCCTCTCTACAAATATAAAAATATAGTTTGGACGTTGCTGTTACTAAATTTCTCTAGACATTAAATAATGTGCTTAGAATTTGTGGTAAATTAAGCTTATAAATGAGTGTAAAAATTTGACGAGATAACATGTAAGATTTAATAGTTTTGGATATTGGTATGTACGAAATTGAATTTAGTTATGTAGTTATAAAATAGAACATACTGATGCAAGACTTTGTTATAGATGCAAGTATATGTAGGAGAATGGCTGCGCTACCAGTCTCTCTGGGATCTTCAACCAGACAGTTTGTATGGAAGGCTTGGAGAAGATATAAATCTTTGGATGAAATGCCTCAACGATATTAAGTGAGTATTGCTTAATATAAATAGCCCCATGTCCCTAAATGTGGCACAATTAATGGTTTTTTGATAAACTTAGGAACATACACATGAATTTCATAAAGGGGTAGGAGTGTAAAGCTTTCTAAAAAATTTTAAAATATGATAAATTGTAAACATTAATTAGTGTTGACATATAATTGCTAATTTCATTTCAATCTGTTACTGCCCCAAACATGTTCAAAATCTAAAACAGTAGCCAAGACCAACAGCCAATTGGCAGCTGCGAGAATTGCACTACAGCCTTATCCCTCCAGAAGATGTAATTCTGGTATTTTCCAGAAGGCGTGTTGAGAGAAAACTGGTGGTATATAATATAATATTGTGAGCAACTAGAAATGGCATCTACTCCAAAAGAATGAGGGTGGGGGGCCAACAAAGCAAACTACACAGGAGTGAATGAATATTTATTTCACTAGTAATACTTATACATATTATATTAGTTACATTGTTAGCCAAAATACTTAAAATAATTTTATATTAATGTAGCTATTGAATCAATGCACAAATCATTACACTATTCTGAATTCCTATGAAGGTTCAATATACTTGAGCACAGTGCTTGTATAGCTTATTGGACCCTGCTTTCTCTTTAAATCATTACTTTCTTGTTTCTTTCTTACCAATTGTTCTGAACCATTTAGTTTTTACTTTACCTAAATAAATTTCTATTTCTGTTATGTTCTTTTCGTGATTTTACGCTAATCTTTTTCCTCATAATACTCCTGTCAAACTTCATTTCTAGTTTCTCTCTCTCAGAAACTTGCATCCTAACAATATATGTTGATTATTGTCTGGTTACAAAGTAGACATTACACAAGAGTGAAATGTTATGTACCAAATGTGGTTGGATAAAACTTTAAGCTTTTGATAATTCTCAATCTTTGCTCATACATATTTCAGTGTTTAAATTTGATATTAGCATAGTTGCATAGTTGAAAATAAATAAAATTAAAAAAAGAAATTTATTGATATTTTTTTTAATTTAAATGCAAAACGTGTGCTCCACACTGAAATCTGTCAACATCCATCTCTGCTAATCACTGTTTGTTTTGCGTGAAACCACCCTATCCCTTCCACAGACTTGGAAGACTGTAGCAAGGATTTGAATTTAGCTAACCTCTGTCAGTGAAGCAATTGCTTCTAATGGATAAGGTTATGCTTTCCAGTTTAAAAAAAAGCTGGTTTCAGTTTGAACCCTAAAATAGGTTTCAAAGGGTTACTATGACCAACTCTTATATTTTGGAAGCATTTGAAATCAGAGAATTGAAAACTTGATTTTTGTATCAGAAACTATGAATAATATATTTCTTTACTTTTCAGGAAAGCTCGAACAACATTTGATACTTCAGATACTCGTCGTGAATTTGGACCAGTAGTGATTGATTATGCCAAGGTGCAGAGTAAAGTTTCTCTGAAGTATGATTCGTGGCACAAAGAAACTCTTGGCAAATTTGGTACTCTTCTTGGCAATGACATGGCACAGTTCCATACCCAGGTCTCAAAGGTAAGTTCTTTTGTTAGATTTTGTTACCAGTTTACTACTTTTGCAATACAAACAAAATCTCAAAGTAATTAACACTTGTAGCATAGGAGCAAGTGGCATGCTTCTGTTTGTAGTATTCTAACCCCTCATATTTGCCTTAAAACTATACTCGTAACCCCCTTTGACAGTCTCTATTGCTTTAAAAATTCCTCCTTTTGCAGGTTTTCAAATTTACGCTTTCTGTTAGGAATGGCATTAAAAAATGCCAAATGCAGCAAATGCAGCTCAATGGCTTGGTTTGTTCCAACCATCTTCTAACATTTATTAAATGCCTTAACACAGGGGTACAGCAATGTTAACTTAATGCCAAATTTAACACATTGTTCGATGAAACAGAATTTGCATTAACTTCAGTGTTGAATCAGTTAACATTGTGTTAAAATTTAGCATCAGTTAGTGAAATTGGCCCTAAGAATCACAAGCAGTAACTCTTCCCCTTTTTAAAAATGTTTACTGTATTGCATTTCAAAGTTTGGCTAACCTGTCTCTTTTTGACTGATAAAAGGTGCTAGCTTCTAGAACTCTTTTTTGACGTTGTACTAGCAAGGGTAAGAAATAAAGTAAGAGATATAATTATTCCTTAACCATTTATATTTATTACAGTCTCGAAGTGAACTGGAGCAGCAATCAATTGAGGCAGCTAGTACTTCGGATGCTGTCACCTTCATCACATATGTGCAGTCCCTGAAGAGAAAAATGAAGGCATGGGAAAAACAGGTCAGTGGATGTCACTCTCTTTTGGTTGTATTTGTCATTTCTTAATTAACACATTACAGAGGCATGCATTTTACTGAGAATTATTTGTTTAGGTGGAAGTGTACAGGGAAGGTCAGCGTATTTTGGAAAGACAAAGGTTCCAGTTCCCTAGCAGCTGGCTGCATGTGGACAACATAGAAGGAGAATGGGGTGCCTTTAATGAGATTATCAAGAGGAAGGATTCTTCCATCCAAACTCAGGTAACACATTTGTTTCCGAGGAGGAGAAAAAGCATTTCAATATTTTTTTATTTTCTATGTTGTAGAAGGCTTGTGTGTTACCTTACTTCAGATATAACTTCATTAATTTTGAACATTTTTTGCCTTTGAAACAGTGTAGAACATGATAGCGCAATAACGTCTAGGGAATGCAAGCTATTGGAATTCACCAGAAGCCAACTGTGACATATTTCCCTCATTATATTCTCTCTGGTTACTTTTGGTAACATTGTTTGTTCAGTTGACATCAATACCAGCAATGCTCATAAAATATACGTATGGTAAAGGTATGAATGTAGTTGGTGTTAATTCTGGCTGTCTTGTTGGCGGTACAGGAATTATCTTGCCAGAAGTCAACTGTTTAGTTTAAAGCAAATAATGCTTGGTTGGGTAGAGGCCATTATGTTTCATGTGTGCATTTATTTTGAATTATTTTAGTACTTACATAATTATTCCACACTTTTTAATTATTTTTATGACATAATTTCCCATTAAATACAATACAGTATGATATTTAGCGCTGGGAAGTGATTAATCAACTCGTGTTTCAAAACATTCGATTTACTAACCGATTTGAAACTAGTAATTCCATTGTAAGGTTGGAAAGTACTTTAGTACAAAGTCGGTTACTTTGAATTATTAGCAACTGTCATTAAAGTGTTTCCCTTATACATGCTAACTTTTACAGTTTGCCTGTAAAATGTACAGGAGCGGAGGTATTTTTGCAACTTTATGGAAAATAGGCATTTGTATGGCTTTGTGGGCAAATTCAAAGTGTTACATATTTATACCATAGTGACAAAACATTAAATTCTATGGCATTATATTATAACTTAAAAATTACAGAACTGAATGTACTGCACTAATTGGTATACAGTTCTCTGATAGGCCAGAGCTTATCTGTGTGTCTGTTTTTCATCACAATCATGTGCCCCTTCATTGGGCTTCAACAAAATCCATAGTGTCTAGATTTAAAATATTATTGCATCAGCAATGACTTCTAGTAACCAACAGTAAATGGGTGCAAACATTCAGTAATGGACAACATGAATTGTAAAGTCAGCTCCCTCACTTCAGTTATCTCATTTTGAGTTCTATGGCTGTGGTGTGCGAAATTCCCATTTTTGTGACAGCTTTCGTTTATAGTTATGAAGCATAAAATATGGACTAGAAATTTGTGCATAGTCTAGAAAGTGGGTCTTTGCTTTAACACATGTTTATTGTGGTACAAGGAGGAATTTCAGTATGTATGACATAAAGAAGCAGTACTACCTGGTCTTCAAGATTTCGTATAAAACGGAATTCCCATTTATGAGGGCAGTCCAGAAAGTCGCAGACGTTTTGGCCTATCGTGGCGATGACTAGGGCTAGAGCCGCTATCTTGGTGTCAGAACGTTCCTACATTCAGTACGCATCCAGTTGTACCGTGAGGACTGTGCCTTCCTTACTGTGCTCTTTGTGAGTAGTTAAAATGTGCGTTGTGATAGAAAATCCCACCATTTGTGAAGTGCGGTCTGTGATTAGGTTTTTGTTGGCTAAAAAGAACAAACCAATTGAAATTTATCATCAACTTTGTCATTTTTACGGACAGGGAATAATGAGTGAAAGCAGAGTCAAGCAATGGTGGATTGATTTTAAAAATGGCCGTACCAATGTTCACGACGAGGATTGCAGTGGTAGGCTTAGCCTTATGACTGATGAACTGTCAATGCAAATCAATGACAAAATTCATGAAAATAATCGTTTCACGATTACAGAACTTTCAAAACATTTTCCCCAAATTTCACGGAGTTTGGTGCATCAAATTGATGCTTTGATACTGACGCTGAACTGCATGCCGGTGTATACCAGTGATTGAAGTCGCAGGCAGCAGATTTCAACAGAAAGGGTATTGAAAAACTTGTGCCATGGTATGATAAATGCCTCAATTTGAATGGTGATTATGCAGAAAAATAGCTTAAGAGTGTACCTTTCAAATGTGCATAATAAACTTTGGTATTTGCATTTTGTTTATTTCAAAACGTCTGGGACTTTCTGGATTACCCTCATATTTTACATTAATTTATGTACATTTAATACACTGAAAGCATTTTCACATTCTAAAGTTCACGTCATTGCAAAATTATTATACTGTGCTGGATGAGGGAAAGTATTATTGGTTTTAAGTTGACAAGTATGCAATAAAAACTTGATCAGTCACAGATGCTTTGTTTGCCTTTCTAGGTTGCAAGTCTCCAGATGAAAATAGTAGCAGAAGACAAAGCAGTAGAAGCCAGGACCAATGATTTCCTCAATGACTGGGAAAGAAGTAAACCAGTGGAGGGTCATCTCCGGCCAGATGAAGCATTGCAACATCTGCAGATGTATGAGAGCAAGTTCGCACGTCTGAAGGAAGAAAGAGACAATGTTGCAAAGGCAAAGGAAGCTTTGGAACTCCAAGAACCTGGTAATGCTATTTTTTTCTTTTACTTTCTCTACTACGTATAGTAAGTAGGGGAAGTATTGTATTCCAACCAAAAATTTGATAGGGAGATTTTACCAGAAATACATGTTTTGAGACCCCCTGAATCCAAAAAAAGCATTTTTGGAAATATGTCCGTGTGTGTCTGGGAACAGCATAACTCAGAAACGAACAGTCGGATAAACACCAAACTTGGTATTTGGGTTCAGTATCTTCCAGAGATGCGACACGAAGGTTTTCAAGAAAATCCCCCCACCCCAAATTACCATTTACATGGAACATTTTTCGAAAATTTTAATTTTCTCAAAAATGGCTCTAATGATTTTGATTAAAATATCATATGTGTAAGATATTTTCGTGACAAATGAAATGTATATCTCAAATTTTCTGGGAATGTCTCCAAAAGTGTTCTTCATTGTGAACGACTTTTGCATAACTGATAAACCATAAGAGAAACAAAATTTTACTACACAAAAAATGTAGATCGCGTTAAAATACACAATTTATGTCACATACATTTTTGTTGTTGAATGAACCATTTGTGAGATATTGCTTGTTATTCCCTTAAATTTTTCAATACTTATACTTTTTCTCAAATTCGTTATTCATTTTTTTTATGTCCTGGACATGCAAAGAGAATGGAATGCGCCACATAGCAACCAGCGTTTAAAATATTTGACTGTTGCTTATAACCTACCATATTCCCCTTGCATCTACAAGAAAATTAGCAATAAGATTGACATCTCGATATCTTGATTAACATGAAGCATATGGAGAATAAGCGTTTGTAAAAATAGTTTGTACAAGAGTAGAGAAAGTCATGTGAGTGTAACACATCAGATTTTTTTTTGTTTTGTTCCAATTTTACAAAACTTAGTTCAAGGCTTTCGAGCACTTTATCTTTATTTCAAAGTCATAGCATTTGTTTTATGGAGTAATTGAGATGAACATAACACAGTTTTGCTTTGTGGAACTATTTTAAACAGCATAAAATAAAATACCTGCAAAAAATTTAGTATGGATAGTCTGCAGTAAAGCTGGAATGAAAAGCAAAAAAGACAGTGAGTTTTTTGCAGTAATACAGAGATGAGAGTACATATTGGTGGAATGTCATTTGTTGTAAGTGATCAATTATATTTTTACTTTCTCTTCTGGTTACCTATACAGTAGAATCTCGTTAGTATGTTTTTGCGGGACCCAAGAATTTGGACATCATAGATGGGAAAAAGTGTTAACGAATATACAAAATCTGCAATTTAAGAGCTTAATTATGTAATAAAATGTAATAATTACTATGTTTCCATGGGGAATTGAAATTGATTTAAGTCCACTCCCACATTGAATACAATCTGTGTTTCCATGTTAAATTCAATACGTATTGAATTGATTTGGGTACACAAACTCGAGAATAAATAATTCAAGCTGTTATGTTGGTCAACTTGGATTTACATTGGTGAACATGTTAAACATGTTAGTTTGTTTCTCTGTGCAATTTAAGTAGGTTTTGAGGTTAGTGAATGTTTTTGAGAACGAATTATGGAAGCGACAAAAAAAAAAAAAAAAAATAGTGAAATTATTTTCACTAAAAAAACAAAATGACGAGAGTGCAATGTGTTAAGAGTACAGTAGAAGATAGTATCAATTTGAGTACAGTAGGTGTTTCCTTGCAATAAATTTCAATCTGATCCTCTTCCAATCCTACTTTCCAAGAGGAAAGTTTTGTTTTAGCATTTTTCCAATCAGTTTACGTTTGCCAGCAATTGCGTTTAAGGTTGATGGAGGAATGTTTAACTACACGCTATATCCACACATAACAGCGAATGAGGACATCAAACTTTGAACATAGTAAGTGGTAGCGAGAAAACATGCTAAGCAAACATTATTTATTACATTTGGTGCTGGAACTTTTATAATTCAATGTAATAAATGGGAAAACTTGTTAATGAACATGCTAACGAGATTCATGTACTAAGTAGAGGAAGTATTGGATTCTACGCAAAAATTAGATATTGAGGTTTCACAGAAATGCATGTTTTGAGACTCCATGAACCCCCCCCCCCCAGAGAAAAAGAAAAGATAAAGGAAAAAATATCATTTTTAAAGCAGGTCCACATGCATATCCGAACAACATAACAGTCCTGTAATATGGCCACATGTCAAAACAAAGACTCTGTACTATCGTCCTACTCTTAATTTATACTTCCTGGTGTTAACGTTTTAAAAATGGTCTGGTTACTATAACCCACTTATGTCAAGTGTGCAATAGCTGGTAACACCAAACATTTTGAATGCATATAACTGTTTTTAATTTTTCAGGTGGTGTCAGTACAAGTGAAGATCGCATGCAGGTTGTGTTTGAAGAGCTACAGGATCTCCGCGGTGTCTGGTCAGAGCTGTCTCGTATCTGGGCACAGATTGATGAAATACGTGAGAAGCCATGGCTTTCTGTTCAGCCTCGCAAACTCAGGCAGCAACTGGATACCCTCATGGCCCAACTGAAGGAACTACCTGCAAGACTGAGGCAATATTCATCCTATGAATATGTGAAGAAACTTCTCCAAGGCTACACTAAGGTAAGATGTAGCACATTCCAAAGTGAATCTTGAAGCAGTTTGTATGAATGGTTTACTTCACTCTATAATAATATTCTACTGTAAAATTCCCAGACGGAGTGAAGTAATTGTGAGTAACATTCTTGTTGGTTTATTTCCTTCAGTTATTTTATACAGATATGTTCTGTGAACTTGTCGTCTTCCATATTGGTGAAATTGTCCAATTACTCTTCCAAAGATGCTGTCCAGGAATGGACAGTTTCAATTTTGCACTAACATGATTATTCAGTATTTTTATAAATGGTTCCAAAAGAGAGTTCAGATTGTAGAGTATGCTATATTACAATACAACAGTTGCAAATATATACACATCTAGGAGCCATCCATGCAACCATTGAAATAGAGGGCAATGACCACTAGAAATCTTCCGAGCAATCAGATTTAATTATGACATTCATTCAGGAGCATGAATTCGGTTTCTTTATTCTCACACCTCCTAGATATTCTATACAAGATGTTTTGCAGAGAAGTCTTAGTTTTTTATCAAGCGCAACTGTAAAGGAAGTAGCCCAAATTGACAACTAGTATTGTCCTCGCACCTGGGAATGCTATTTAGGTGTTTCTCTGTCCTCTAGCTTGGGAATGGCCATTTATATCCCCACCATTGAATCTTTGCACTTGACAGTTCATGTGACTTCACGTAACGTTGGGTATATTGTGGTTGCAACGTTGCCAGAGTGATTGTTCTTCTTTCTATCCTGTCAAAGCCGCATACAAAAAGTGTACGTAAACAGTGAATGTCAATCAATAACTATTTTGTATTATTATTGTTAATTGAAAATAACCCAGCATAAACATTGCAACATATGTAGAATAAACTATGCACTTTAACAAAATAGAAGCAGAATAGTGCAAACTTGCCTACTGCAATGAAGAGAAATAAAACAAATTATAAGCTGTGATAACAAAGTTATCTTCGCTCATGCTGCGTTCTGAATGGTTTAATTTTGTCCTCTTTCTCTTGGAGTTTCACTCTCTTGTAAATAAGTTCTCGTGTTTATCCAAGAGCTGCTGCAGTTCGTTGTACGGTTTTATCAGCAGGAATGGAGGAATGCCCATGAACCTTCACTACTCCTCGTATTCAAAGAATTCCCAGGTTCTTAACAATAATGCCTATTAAGTGGCATATCTAGATGCAAAGGATTTCCACTTTGTGAATATCACTCGGTGATTGGCATTGTTTTTTGAGACTTTGTCGCACTTAAAATCTTGTATAAATAATATGAAGTATTATAAAATAAATATAAATAATATATATGTATAAATGAACACCAACAATAACAAAACTGTCAAACAATAACCACAAATATAAATACCAATGAACAATACTGTCGTGACCTCTAAACAAATGCTCAATGGGAGGTAGGCGACTCGCTAATAAGGTACCAGGAAGTTAAACAATTTAAATAAGGCGAGGCCACGTCAAGGGACGCAGCTAATTGAAAATGAAAAATATTATAGGATATCTACTAAAAAGGATTCCTACATTGTTCAGAATGGAAGGCAGGGTCTTTATACTATGGTAAATTAAATAGGGAAGACTTGGATGGTATTATGTTATATTGCTGAAAGTGGTTATATTATCTCCTTGCATAATTTGATTGGTCAACATGGCTAGATGAATTTTCATCAATGGAACCAAAATTGCCCAATAAAGGTTGGGTTTTAGCTGCACTCTCCTTTTCAGCATTTTCAGCTTCTTCCATTACTATCTGCATTTTTTGATAAAGTTCACTTACAATAAAAGACGGATAGTATTTTTCCTCTATAATCTTAACTACCTCCTCCTGAACTACTAAATTCTCACCCTTTTTCTTGATATATGGTCGAGAGCCTTCTTTACCTAATCAGGTTTAGCTGCAAGCTACTTCTAATGACCTTTTTGTGAAACAAACTTTACAAGAGATTCAGAAGGCACATGAGGTTGCTGTTGCTAACATTACTAAGCAACAAGTGAAACAAAAAGAAGCATTTGATGCCAAACATAGAGATGTGGTTTACAACGTAGGTCAATTAGTCAAAGTTTTTACTCCTATAAGAAAGAAAGGTAAATGTACCAAGTTGTTACATAGATATTTTGGTCCTTTTGAAATTATCCGACAGATCACTCCTGTTACCTACCTTGTTGGTCGACCTCATGCTCCTCGTACCAAACATCAGTGTGTTCATGTGTCACGCCTACCTCCCATGGAGCATTTGTTTAGAGGTCATGACAATACTAGCTTGCAAAGAACAACTTGACATATGTGCTAGAGATTCACAAACTGAAACATGTGGTTGGAAATAGCTACATCCGGCAACAGAGCCGCTTCCGCTTTGTCATCGATCACCCAGAATGCTGCCTTGTGATTGGTTTAGGAAGTCTAATTGGTTAAAGCTTTTCATCTGGTTTTTGCAAGTGTACCAACTTAATTGCTAGCTGTTAAGTTCAATGTTTCAACAGCGGGGGTATAGGTCTATCTGTCTGTCTCTCTCTGTCCTCTGGCCATTTAGATCTGTCTGTCCTCTAGCCCAGGGAATGTTCATCTAGGAATGGAACTGGGAAGAATATCAGTCCTAGTTTTGAATTTAATAGAAAGTAGCTTAGAATATCAAGGGAAGTTCCTAAGGAATTCTGGATGTGCTAGGAGTCTTATAGCTTGGAAAATAATGGTTCAGGAGAAATTTGGGGAAGAGAAAATAATTAATGGTTTTTGGAAATAATTAAGAAAGAAATTTGTGGATATAGGATTTCAAAAACTCACTGTGATAACTGAAAAATGGTCTCCAATATTTTATATTTCAATGAAGGACACTTGGGAAAGGGAAGTATGCATTGATAAAGCAAGTAATAAACAAAGAGAGGGTATTGCATGGGCAAGAGCAGGTGTATGGAAAGGGTGTCCCACAAAATCAGTGCTCTATTTGCGAAAGGAATGAACATATTGAACACACATTATTTTTGCTTAAAGGGACTGAACTGTGGAGAAAGGAGCTAATAAAACATGGTTTAAATTAGGTAGAAGCATAGCTTTGACAGTGTGGGGGGAGATAATTTGTGTGATTTTTAAGGATATTGGAGAACTGTGCCAGTTTAATATGATACTTAACTGTTAGTTGGAAGAAATTTGGTGTGGGGGCAAAGCCAACTGGAAAGAGATGCTGACTCTTACTACCTGCTTCTGCTTATCCTCTGTGCTCCCATACTTAATGCCTCGGCTTGAGATTCCTATGATATAGACAATGTTGGCAGTGAGTAGGAATTCCATTTGGCCAGGTATACTTTAAATCACAAACCATGAATGCAAATAGAAATAACCATGATTTATTTTTGGTCTAAAACATTTAAACAATTTTGGAATAGCTGACCTTTTTATTTGGTTTGTTTTGTTTCATAAATTAAAACATCACTTACACAAAAAAATATACACTTTGATGAGATAAACAGTTATTTTTGTGGATGGTGGTTTGTGCATCTGCACTCTAGACTAACTGTGAAGAAGTGATACTCATGGCAAATCAAGCCCAGTATTTTCATAGACACCTGTGATTAATCATCCAGTGCAGGTGGCTGTGTCTACAACATTGAGTGGTTGCGGCCTAATATTCCTTTATCTTGTTTACAAACTAAACCATTTGTATCTCCCATTGTTAATATTACATGTATTATTACAATATACTTTGCCTAAAAATTATATAAATGAATAAGTTGCAAGTATAACCTTACAAAATATTAAGGTTGTCGTGAAAAACTGTTTGTTTCCATGGTTGGTCAAAGCCTACAAAACTAATAAATCGTTGCAATGGTTTCGCCGACCTCAGACATAAAGCCTTAGGAGGCCACCGAAATCGAGCAAAAGTATCCAAAATTTGTCTGAAGTTAGGAACCCCAGCAAAACGAAGAGGGAAGCCCTAACGAGTGCCGTAGGGAAATAAAAGACCTAAGCTGAAAAAGAAACAATGTAATACAAGCACAAGTCCGCCCAAAGGAAAAAAAAACTAGAGGAAGGAAATATCTACCCATAATAAATTAATTACAAAACAAATACTATAATTTTAACTGGCTTTATTTTATCCAAAGATATGCCACATTGTAAATGCCCCATTAGAAACAATGACAAACAATAGAACAAACAAGAATGAAAAACAACCCAAATGCTCATTAAATCAAAACAAAGTTTTACACATTTACTAGAGCTTAATTTTAAAAATTACTTTAATATTAAAAACCAAACATCAATCAATAATCATACTCAAAAACATTAACTGAACCCTTAAACAATAAACGAAATTATATTCAGCCCAAAAAAAACAACAAAAAGCAATGAAATAACCAGCCAAGGAAATAGTTGTTTCAAGACCGAAATCAAAAACTCAATCTTTGCAAACGCTATATAAAGTTAATGTGACATATATTAATATTTATACAGACATCTGGAAACCATGCCCATGTAAATTTAAATTCCTATTTAACTGACATAATAATTGATCACTACATATACATGTCAAAGAGGCCCAAAACATCTAACTCGTGCGTTAATCCGAGTTTTTAACCACAAAATCCCTGAAACAACTATTACTAAAACTGTTGCTGAAAGAAAAAAAGATTAAACCTAAGTCAAGGGTAAACAAAAGAAGCCTTAAACACATGCACTAAAAGGGCAAATAGCTTAGCAATGCCAAAGCAAAAGTTCTCACGTAATGTAAACCAGTGAAATTTTAAGCCAAGCACTAAACAGTGAAACAGACAGAGGCAAATGATAAAATAGCCAAACCTTGATGAAAATTAAGCCCGAAACGGTCAACCGATAGCTACCACACAAAATGATTTGTCCAGTAGTGCACGCAAGCCCTTAAACGTCTCTAACTTTAAACAGTGACCAAACTCCACAAGTTTCAAAAATATTTTATATAAATACCTTGCTTAATGGAAACCTTTTTAGGAATTACAATTTTTAACCATAGTGCATAAATACAAAGGGGCATGTACAAGTAAAATGGAAAGGCTGCATAACACATGGCCCATTCAATTCTTACGAGAATGAAGTGAAAATTTACAAATTAACTACACACTTTAAAACAGCTAAATGTGTGGGCTAGTCACTTAGCATATTTGCTACAAATGTAATGACAAAAGGAACTCATCCATGTCACATGGAACTGCTCAATAACACGTGGCCAATTTAACTCTACACGAATGTAGTGAAAATTTACTAGAACAAGTAAACACTTTAAAGCAACTAAATAAGAGGGCCAGTCACTTAGAATAATTGCTGCAAATATAATGACTTTAAATATGACTTCAACATCCCCACTTCCTTCAAACTAGAATACATGAGCTGAAAACAAACCTTACCTTTGTGTCGCAAAGTCGAAACTCCCGTCGGGAAAACGCACGGAAATGAAATGCAATTAGCCAAAGAATTTAGAACAATTTAAGCTAGCACATTCGCTAATAAATGCTAAACCATGTTACAGAATTTTGAAAACAATCTCAGAAGTACTGGCAGGTAAACAAAATTTAAAGGCGTTTCCACTCTGGCACGTGCTGTCCCAACTGCCACCCCGAGTACAGCAGTAACTCCCCCTCGTTACCGAAGCCCTCAGACTGACTCACACGACCGACTGCGAGGCAGACAGGCGGGCACCAAACCCCCCCAGGGCAAGGCGACAACCATAGAAAAACAAAATCAAGTACCGGAGATACCAACATAGACGTCATGACAGGCATTCTGAGTGACTGGCCATACAATAAAAGTATACATCCAAGCGAATCAGCACATCGTAAATGTCATCTTTATGACAAAATACGTGTATAGACTGGTAATTGTTATTTCACACAAGCCATGTGTAGGACAAGGTTGGAAGGGTAGAATCAGACTGAAAAATTCAATATCATAGCCAGGATTTGAACCATGGACCTTCAGGTTTCCATACGTTTGCTCTAACCAACTGAACGACTATGGCAACATGCCAGTATGGCATTAAATTCCCCAACTGACTTGTATTTTTCCTGGTAAACCACAAGGAGATCTCAAATTCATTTGAGATGGCATATTCCAGTGGTGACCTACAATGTTATAAGTATTTCAAGTCCCAGGCTTCATAGTTTAACCAACTACAGTAGAATCTCATTAGTACATTTTTGCAGAGTCCCAAGGATTTGTTTATAGACAGGAAAACGTGTTAACAAAAATACAAAATCTGCCATTTAGAACATAATTATGTAATAAAATCTAATAATAACTACATTTTCATGGGGAATTGAAATTAATTAAGAGTCCAATTCTATGCTAAATTTAATATGTATCAAGATCGATTTGGATACGCAAGTCCAAGAATAAATAATTCAAGCTTTTATGTTGGTCACTTGCATTTATGTTGGCAAACCTGTTAAATATGTGTAATGGTATATGTTTCTTACGTAATATTTATAGCGTAAGTTATGAGAAATTGTAGATCATATGTTGTGCTGCTTTACTTAACGCGTTGCCATCTTGTGATGTCACTCCTTTGTTTGGTTCGTAGCTCCCTCTGACGTTAGCAATTTGTATTAATTAGTTTCTGAAAGAATTTAAGGTTATGTATATTGTCCTCCGGCTAGCTATTTAGGTCGACATTTAACTCTTGCAGGGTGTGAATCGGAAAGGAATCTTTTATTCAGAAATGATACTAATGAAGAAATTGTTTTTATAACTTTTATTGCCGAACACGTTCACTAACACTTTTTACATATTGAAATAGATACTCGCCAAACTGAAACTGTTTTTAATAACTTTTTACTTATCACTTTTAACTTGCATACTTCAACTTTGTGTATATTTAACTGTATAATATTTTATAAGAATTCTTGTAATTCTGCTGCGCGTAACTTATGACGAAATGAAGGACTAACTGGCGATATGTAGTGTACTGAGAATTCTGTTGAACTGGGGGAACGCTCCCTTGAACCTGGCTTATTTATAGGCCTGCCTCAAGATACGCCTAAAGATTATAAATGAACTGCTATTGGCTAATAAAACGCGCCAACATTAGCGTCTATTTTAATATCCAATGAAAACCACTAATACATATTTCTTTTAGGGAACATTCTAGAAGCTTTTACCGAAAAGGCGCGAAACATTACGTAACTTCCTGGTTCCCGGCAATGACAAACAACTCACCCCCTTGCTGCATTATTGCGTTATTGTTGACAGTTTCAGTAAAGCCGTATATTATTATTTACCAATAATAATTACAATTAATAAACCTCTGAAATCAATGTCACATAAAAATACATACTTATATTACAATCATTATTTACCTTTAAGTAATTTGTGATACAAATTACCGTATCATATGTTAGTTTCTCGTATAATTTAAGCAGGTTTTGGGGTTAGTGAATGTTTTTGAGAAGAATAAATTGCAAGGTTTGGAAGGGGTAAAAGTGGATTGGCAGGATGTTTTATTACACATGTGATAATTTCTGCTAAAAAAAACAAAATGATGAGCATGCAGCGTGTTACCTGTAGCGTGATAGTATCTTTGCTGTATTCAATACGGTTTGAATACGGTAGGTGTTTCTATGCAAAAACTTCGATCTGATCCTCTTCCAATCCTACTTTCAGAGGAAAGGTTTGTTTTAGTATTTTTCTCTTCTTTGAAAGCAGTTTCAATCAGTTTACATTTGCTAGCAATGATGTTTAAGGTTGACGGAGGAATGTTTAACTTCCTTGCTATATCTACACGTTTCATATTTGGATTGCGGTCTACTTCTTCAGGGACTTTAAGTTTTTCACTGTTGGTTATTTGCCGCACTTCCTTTTTCTCCATTGCAAATGAAAAGTTGAAATACAATCTACATATGTTTGGTCAACACTCAACAGCAGAAACTATCTTTGGCATTTACCATGCCAAGCTAAAGCATTCTCTATCCTGCCCACACAAATCTCATCACACATATAAGTACTTGCATGTCATTGGCTGCCATCTCCATCCCGTGACCAAGGATTGACCAAAGTAGCAAATGATGTTAAACTTCGAACGTGTTAAGCACCTACTCCCACTGGACCGACCAAGGATTGGCCAAAACAGTGAATGAGGACTTCAAACTTCGTACGTAGCAAGTGGGACCGAGGAAACGTACTAAGCAAACTTTATTTATTACATTTGGTACACTTTGTGCTGGAACTTTTATAATTCAATGTAATACATGGGAAAACGTATTAATGAGGAATATGCTAATGACATTCCACTGTATTAGGTGAATTAATTGTTCTTCCACGTAAGCTGTGTGTAGGACAAAGTTGGAAAGGTAGAATTAGACTGAAAAAGTCAATACCATAACTGGGATTTGAATCATGGATCTCCCAGTTTCTGTCCAGTTGTTCTAACCAACTGAGCCACCAGTTGGGGATAAATTAAATCTCTGCTAATGTGGCAATCTTTTATGTTGCAAGTTACATCACTTACACTTGTACATTTACAGGTGAACATGATGATAGTTGAACTGAAGTCTGACGCACTGAAGGAACGGCACTGGAAACTACTGATGAAGCAACTGCGGGTTAACTGGGTTCTCTCAGATCTAACCCTTGGACAAGTGTGGGACGTCAACCTACAGAAGAATGAATCCATTGTAAAGGACATCATCTTAGTTGCCCAGGGTGAAATGGCTCTGGAAGAGTTCCTCAAACAGGTAAGGTATCTAAAATTAATAAGCACAAATATGACAAACTTAAAAACTAGGCAATATATTGTTGTAATGGAATCATGTACAATGAATCACTTAGACATTAATTAAATGTAAATTTATAAGCTTGCAAGATACAGACATTCATGTAGAGGATTAGGGAGTATTTTATACAGTGGAGCATGATGCTTGATAAAATCTTGAAATGAGTCAAAATCTTTTAAACACTATAAAACTCCACTCAGGTGTTTTGAAATTTTCAAGATTGGTTTCAGGTAGCATCATCTCTATTTTCAGTTGCTGACACGAAATGTCATGTGGGTGTAATACCAACTATTTTCTTTGCCAAATGAATGACATCATCTACTTCCAAAATCTCAAAATTTCATCTTCTCCTTTGTTTTTTGTAATGAAAATATTTTCCCATGTATCCAATTCGACTGGTTTCTTAACATGTTTTAACAATTTAATCCCTGGTTCAATATGATTTTCAGTCCAAAAGTGATGAGCTATGGCCAATTTATCAGTGTATTTGAATTTTAAATTTTTAGTTTCTTATATGTTCTTACCTTCTATCTAAATTTCTTCTCGCCTTTCCGGTATGTATTTTCCTACAGTCCTGGCAATTCATTTAATAGATTCCTGATAATTTTGTTTTCAGTGTAACATCTTTTAAAGGATGATTTAATAAATTCCTAATATTAATAATTATTTGTGGCACTAACTCAATATCTAATTCTTTGAAAATTATTTTAAATTTCCAAAAATATTTCTGGTGGAATGTGAATTTACAATATTCCGTTGTGGATTTCTTCAATTTTTCCAAAATGGTGATGTCTTTTTTACATTTTGCCTTTTTTAGGTTTATAAATTAATTTGTCTAAGAAGTTTGGATTGAACTTGTTCATTTTGCTACTTTGTGTTGTATATTTATTCCTGTTCATATTTCATTTTCGTCAATAGGGTGTTAATTAGGCTGAATCAAACTATGAAAGATGGCATATCAATGTGGTGTTGGATTAAACTGATTCCGTTTGATGTAATTGTCTACGTGTGTTGGTTTTCTATAAATTCCAAGTTTTAATCCTGATTGACTCCACATAATTTTCAAATCTAAAAATGGTAAATATCCTTGTGCTTCTATTTACCAGACTTTCCAAATCAGAGAGCAATTTTCATCACATGGTTATTCTGCCATCTCACATCAGATTTTCCGCCACCATGTGTTAACTCACTAACTGCCTTTCTGTGTAAAATTATGGGCCAGAAATTGTGTGATATCTGTAAAAATCACAGCAAAAGAAATTATGGTAGGTGTTGCTTTTTTTTCAAGTTTAGCCTCCCCTAATGGGGTAGCCAGCTCTTAATTTTGATACATATACATAACCTCTTTTGTCAGGTATACTGTTGGTGGTCCCTTTGCAGGCAGCTATATTAACTCAGGTGTTATATATGCTCTCTTGTGATTGGCTGCTGTTTATTTCTACATTGTTGTGAATAACAACATATTGCATTAAGTTTGTTTAACTTTTTCATCTTTGTTAATGCTTAATTTGGACTGTGAATGATCCTTTACTCTATTGTTGAATCAAGACAAACATTTTTTAGTTAAAATGAATTCAGTAGTGTTTTAGAAAATGTAACTGTTGTTAATTCTGTGCTGGATGTGTTGCATTGCAGGTGCGAGAATCATGGCAGAACTATGAATTGGACCTAATCAATTATCAGAACAAATGCAGACTGATCCGAGGTTGGGATGACCTGTTCAACAAAGTGAAGGAACACATCAACTCTGTTGCAGCAATGAAACTCTCGCCATACTATAAGGTAAGGTTTTATTGTTTTCTTTATTACTTGCCTATAGCTAGTAGAGAAAGTATTGCATTGCACCCAAAAATTTGATACTGAAATTTCACCGGAAACACATGTTTTGAGACTCCCTGAATAAAAATAAAATAAAACATTTTTATCCGTGTCCATAAACAACATAACTAAAAAATGAAAGGTGGGTTAAATACCAAATGTGATTTTTAAGTTTGGTAGCTTCCGAAGACGTGGTACAAAGATTTTAAAGAAAATCCCCCCACCTAACTACCCTTTACATGGGAATGTTTCCATTTATTTTTGATTTTCTAAAAAATGACTTAATGATTTTGATTAAAATATCATATGTTTAATATATTTACATGACAAATAAAGCACATATTTCAAATTTTCGGGAATAGCATATGAAGTCCTTTTCATTCTGAATGACTTTTGTATAATTAGTAAACCGTAAGAGATGGACAAAAGTTTACTACACAGAAAACGTAGACCTCGTTAAAGCATACAGGTTATGTCAAATAAAACTTTTTGTGACATTAACCACTTCTGAGATACTCTGTGTTATTGATTTGAATTTTCATATACTTGTCCCTTTTTCAGGTGTTAAGTCACTATTCATTTTTTCTCATGGAGATGTAAAGAATATGGAATTTCGGCCAACATATAGCGAGCTGCTTTTTAAAAATCTGATGTTGTTTTAGCCTACTGTATCAACCTTGTACCTAAAACATACATACATGTACTTTATTCACCTTTTGGAAATTTGTTACAATTTCATGGCTTCAGTTATTTACAATTATTTATATTAAATGAGTTTTGTTTTCATCTACAGCTCTCTTATGGTGAGATATTTTATTTTTGTAGGTTTTTGAAGAGGAGGCTCTGACTTGGGAGGAGAAGTTGAACCGCATTAATGCTCTGTTTGACGTATGGATCGATGTACAGCGTCGCTGGGTGTATCTGGAGGGAATATTCTCTGGCAGCGCAGACATCAAAGTTCTGCTACCAGTTGAAACTTCACGGTTCCAGAGCATAAGGTAGGTGTGGAAGTCTAGAATATAACAACTGTGCCAACTGAAAGATGTTGCAGCTAGCAGGAAGCCATACCACTTGATCAAAATTTTGCTTTTTAGATCCACCTTTGTGCAAACTAAGTACTGGCATTATAATCTTTTGAGAAACAGATTCTGTTAAGAGGACTTTTAACCACTGGATCTGGTTTATTAAGAATTGGATGCTAAAATAGCAATTATTATAATTCTTTTAGAATAGAAGAAATTTGTTATTGGCATTTTATGTATTTGAAAAGGAAATAAGAGTAGATTTACATATCTTATTCTAAAAGCTATTACACCTCCATTTTGAGATAAATATGTAGCACTGCACTAGATCTCCTTTACAAATTCAAGGAGACCAAATATTTCTTCCTTAAAAGGGGATTTTCCTTTGTATAAAGTAAACATTATGTAATATCTTTGGTGGGTTTTTCATATGTTTGGATTAGGATTGGCACTTAAAGGAGATTTTAACCATTGTGTCATTTTCAATTTTAGTTCAGAGTTCTTGGGCCTGATGAAGAAAGTGACAAAGTCTCCCATGGTAATGGACGTCCTGAACATCCCTGGTGTGCAGCGCTCGTTGGAGAGATTGGCAGATCTGCTGGGCAAGATTCAGAAAGCACTGGGAGAATATCTTGAACGTGAGAGGACATCATTCCCCAGGTAAATCAGAGCAACAAACATTTACAGCTTTCGTCTTATGGAACACTAAAATTGGATAATTTAAGCTATTTTCTTTAATATCAAATGTCCAAATTTTAGCTCCTTGTTTGTGGCAGTTCACGAGTTGTTTCATGCATGCAGACTATTTATAGGTGGAGACCGAAAAAAATATTTAACTTTATTTATTCTTCATGTTTTTATAATGTTTATATTCTTAATGCTATATCCTTAGATATAATGAATGCTTTTGATTTGTTATTGCTGCTTCTGGCATTGTTTTCATTGATGCATAGTTTGATTTCAATTATAAGATAGTATAGTGGATGAAAGGGGTATAGATGTCTTAGGAGATGATTCTCTAACAAATGCACATTTATAATACCATATATAAATAAGTATTGTATATAGTGGAAAGAGATTGTAATTAAATGATGCGATGAGTCAACAACCTGTTTAAATGGTTTTTTCTTCACTTAAGTCTATTAAGGCTAGTTTCTGGGAACATCTTCCCCATCGTCAGCATGTGGTTGACTGGCATTCTTGTAGATGGTTTGGTCCTACTTGACGTGATGCCCTCTGTTCTTCTGGTTGATATCAACCGTGGGTATTTAAAAATTCATGACTTTTTCTTTGTCCTTGATGATAAAGATGCTTAGTTCTAATGGCTTTTTAATGTGAATTGATGTTCCTCAAATGTTCTTTCATCCTGACCTCCAAACTTATTTTACTTGTGCATATTTTTTCACAATTTTGGCTATCCATTTGGACTGTATGGACAAGTCTGCTGTAGCACAACATATTTGGTCTTTAAATCACAACATAAAACAGGAGATAAAATTGGTGATATCAAGAACAAACAAAAAATGAATTTTGAAATCCTCCACCATTGATGTCATCCAATTAACCAATAGAACAGAGGGTAGGACCATGCCATCTGCAGGAATGCCAGTCTACCACAAACTGACAATCGGGAAGATTTTTCTAGAAACTAGCCTTGAGTAACTAAATGTAAGTGGAGAAAAAGCATTTAAATAAGTTGTCGACTGATCCCAGCATTAATTATAATACTGTTTATTATTTTAGCAGAAGAAAATTAATACATTTATCTTTACTTAAGTGCCACATTTTGTCACAATTGAGCATATTTGCTCAATCAGATTCAGGAAACGGGAAGGTCAGCTTGTGTTTCTGTATTCTTAGAAATATGGAAACCTGATAATTCTGGAGGCACAGGCTGGAAACATTCATTGAATGTGTTCTGTTGATGTTTTCAGGTTCTACTTTGTGGGTGATGAAGATCTATTGGAAATAATTGGTAACAGCAAGAATGTGGCTCGCCTACAGAAGCACTTCAAGAAAATGTTTGCTGGCGTTGCAGCTATCATTCTGAATGACGACAATACCATCATAACGGGAATAGCTTCAAGGGAAGGAGAAGAGGTAAAGTGCTAATTCAGTTCTTCAATAAAGATTCCTACAAAGCAACGTTTATTCTATAAAATAGTTGATAGCTTGTACAATCTTTGATATGGTATACCAAAAATATAAGATGTCATTTAAAAATATTTCCAATGATGTCACAACTTGCACACAATCCTATAAAGATTGGTTTGTTTTTGTGAAAAAGTGTCATTTAAAATATACTGTTTGATGTATCTGAGTGGTTTTTGAAAACATTCCTATTTAGCTGTAGCAGAAAATGCAGGGTTTTGAAGTGCACTGTGTGTGTATATACAAAGGGTGATCAGAAACTAAGGTTACAAAGCCTGCAGTGAAACGTGTACATTTTATTTCATACAATCAATACAGCCAACTGATAGTACATACATTAGGTTATTTTTTGACATAGCCTCCATAGTGGTTTTGGCACATCACTTCGTGGGGTGAGTTTGAATATTTCCTCCTGGTAAAAATCCTATCACGAAGTATTCCACCTCCTTGTCTGAAGCGAATCATCGGCTTCCTAGGTGCTCCTTCAAGTGAGGAAAGAGGTGAAAGTCCCTTGGAGCTAGGTCTGGGCTGTAGGGAGGTGCTCGATGTCCCAGCGATAACTGCTTCAACAGCATGGTGGTCCTCTGGGCTGTACGAGACCACACGTTGTCATGAAGGAAGATGAAGCCCTCGGTGAGAAGTCTTGGCCATTTCTTCCTGATTGCTTTGCGCAGTCGTGTCAAGGTCTCGCAGTATCTGTCAGCTGTCACTGTGTGCCGTCTTTCCAAGAACTCCACAAATATGACACCTGCACTGCCCAAAACATTGTGGCCATCACCTTCCCAGGAGATGGCATTCACCTTAAACTTCTTTGTCTTTGGAAAGGAGGGGTGTTTCCACTCCATTGATGGCCACTTGCTTCTGGGGGTGTTACCCGTGACAGTGTGGTGAAGGAAAATGTTCCCTTCCATGGAGAACCATTGCAAAAGTTGCAAACTTGCCCCCATGCGCTTCTCCTTGTTTTGGTTGGACAGATTTTGTGGAACCCATCGGGAACAAACTTACCGGTATTGCAGATTGTGAACAATGTGATGAATGCTTACAAACTTTATTTCCAATTCTACTGTCATACATCATAACGTGATCCTCCTGTTGTCCTGAATCAGCTCCTCCACGTGAGCTGTGTTCAAATCTGTTGTTGTGCTGGTCAGCCACTGTGATCCTCGTCGGTGACGCTTTCTCTCCAGCCACACACTTTTGACACCATTCTCCACATGCTGACAACACATTACAGTCTCTCCGTAAACCCGTACCAGCTGCCGGTGAATTTCAGCAGCAGTTATATGTTCTGCCCATAGAAATCTAATAACGGAGCGGATTTCTTTGTGAGGCCAGTTTTCCAAACAAGTCATCATTTGTATTTACCTACAACTAGTACTGTAGGTGGCAGGTTGGTGAAATTCTTCACAGTTGCCAACCACATATATTAGAATTGCTGCACACTACCAATTTCTCAATAATGGACGAAACTCCAGAAATGTCAGCTTTGTAACCCCGATCACCCCTTGTACATATACAAGTGTAGCCATAAATCTAGGGCAAAGCTTAACTATTTCAGAAATAGATTAAGAGGAACTAGAAACCTCAAATGCATAGAAAATAACAACAAAGATATGCAAATCATTTACCTTCTGAAATGAAACGATAAAACTAAAAGCTATCAAGTCCTATCTGTTAGAAACTGCTTTCTACTCCTTTGAAGAGTACAAAAGAGCAAATATAAATGCTTCCTATTTGTATTTCTTTTTTCTATAAGTGTGTTTATAACTTTTTATGTAATTGGATGATCGTTGTAAAATATAGTTACAGTGGAGAAATAAAATACGATACAATGAAATAATTGGGAAAGAGATGTAGAGAGGAAGCATTACAGAAGTATGTTTGGGTTACCACACTGACATTTTTCATTGAGGACCAAGAAAAACCTGGAAAGAGGACATAGAGGACAGTACTGGCAGATTTCAAACCACAGACCTTGTATACATATCTTAAACTCGACCACTCGTGTTGGTCATGTAATGCTGGTCATTGGAATTGTTTAATTCACCGTAAAACACAAATTCATCTGCATGTTGATGTACCACCTAAGCAGAAACTTTCCTACAGTAATTTCAGTTGTTCCTTCAAATTATTAACAGTATAGTTTTGACTAGTTGAATTTATAGCAAGGTTTTTATATCTAGGTGAAATTTATCGAGCCAGTATCAACTGTTGAGCATCCCAAGATCAACGAATGGCTGAGCATGGTTGAAAACCAGATGAGACTTACGCTAGCATCATCATTGGCTCAGGCAGTGCAGGACATCAAGCAGTTCAAAGATGGCACAATTGATCGCCAAGCCTACATGTACTGGTGTGACAAGTACCAGGTAAGTTAAATGCTTTTAACTACAGAAAATATGTTATAGGGGACGCAGCCTAACTCAGGTTACTAAAACACAAAGATGGTGATGTGCAAGTCAGGGTGGTCAACATTTTAACTTGAGTCACTATAGTCCATTCCAAACCAGAGTTCCCTCTGATGTAAACAGAAGCACGTGCTTCGGCTTGTTACGAACCCAAGAATATACTCTTACGCCAACGTAAATAGTTCCTTAATACATGTATTGTATTATGAAATATTAGAGCAGGAAAGGTATAGAACTGCACATTTTATTGCGGTTATCATAAGAACTCATCGTTAAAGGTAATGGATATATACTAGCTGTTAACGAGGTTACAAAATATGATTTTGCCTGCGATTGCGCTAACGTCGAGGGCATCTTGCTAGTTAATACCAACCGTATGTTGAATGTCACTCTCTTACATACACAACAAATGCAGCAATGAATACCTAGAGGTGCTATCTGAGTACCGAATAAAGACTGCGTAACACAGGATATATGATAAGCGAACAGTCATTCATAATACACTAACACACATATGCTCAGCTCAGGTCAAATCTTGTGATTTAGTCAGTTGGTATTTGAGCTCACATGGCAGAGGAAGGTGCGTGTACTGCGAATAAACTGTTCAAACACAAAAGTGGGAAACAGTTAAAAAGTGGCAAAAAACAAACATTACTTCATATATTCAACTCACTATTACAAAAATACCCGACACTTGCATTATTGCATATTAGGAAACTAATATCGGATTTTACAGGCGTTTCAGTGAGAAGTGTAACGAAAGCAGGGAATATAAACAGACATAATACAACATAGAAGAGGATAAAATGTGGGAACTTGTTTTAAGTGCGACAGTGCTGTGGAATTGTGGATAAGCTTGTCATTATTTTGGAGAGTAGTTCCAATTCCGAAATGGCAGCAGAGTCATCTTCGGAGGATTCGGATTTGGGTGTTGCACTTTTGCCCGAGGATTGTGATTAACGTAAGTAAAATGTTCATTGCCGCATACTTATAAAATCGATTGTTACCTCAGGTTGCATTTTGAACTATGATTCTCACGCAGGGCGCCTTTTTATAGATTAAATAGTGTTCAACAAGCAGTGGGAGGGTAATAAGCAGCCATTATGGGCGGGGATTGCGAACTACTTTCGCGCGGATAATACAAAGAGTTTGTTTTCAGTGAAAGGCACTCTGGTTTTGGAATGGACAGTAGGTGTATAACCGAGGAAATCACCAGATAACTTATGTAGAAAAGACACACCATTTCTGTCTTCTGCTAGTATTATGAGTCATTGTTATATCATATACTGCTCTGTAATATTACTTTTTTAAGTGCAAAGGTTTGATCATCACCTTCCTTCTCCACCAGTCGGTGATTACCTATAACCTGGATGTACCTTAAGTGTTAAATTAGGCACTTAACCATGCTATGGACTCATTTCATATAACATATGTATATCATTAAACATTACAAATTACTGTGCTATAATTTTATAATGAACAACTTATAGTTATGTCTTAATTTTGGTGTACTTAAACCAAACAGTTAAATCTCTTGGTTTTCTTTTAAATAGATCTTCATCTTTTAAAAACAACCCCCCCCCCATAAACATACAATGCTTACATAAAAAATTGCAAAAACAATTAATATTTCTAGTTAATTGCAAAGGTAAAACTTAATAATTAACAATAAACTAATGGCTTAATAATCTAACCTAATAATAATTAATAATGAAGTCCTCATATAATTAGCCTAATTAATATACCTAATTATAATCTAATATAAATAGTAGTGTAATCAATATTATACGAGGGCTGATCAATAAAGACTGACTGATTTTTTCCTGTAGCTTCCGTGATAGTTTCTTGTCTCTACCATGAATATTTGAAAAGGGCGGGGTTTCATGTATAATGTCCATAGGTGGCAGCACTCTCGTATCGGTAGGTTGGTAGTAATGCTGCATATTGTTGACCCTACTTGAATTTCGTGTACCACAAAATGAAGGTGACATGAGAGGAGCAACACAGCGTAATAAAATTTTGTTTGTTTAAATCATACAGCCTCTAAAACTTCCGAAAAGCTGAAGCGATGAAGATGCACTACTTCATACAACATTATTTAAGTGGTTCAAGGACTTCAAAGAAGGGAGAGTCATCTGTGCTAAGCAAGATGGGCTTGGTGTTTCGGCTTCTGCTATGAAGTAAACATGAACACAGCTGCTGTGATTGTTGTTCCCCCTCACACTACTGTTACAGCAGCGTACTACACGTCAGTATTGGCTACACTGAGGAAGCACATTGCAAGAAAATGTCCAGAACTTCATCAGAATGGTTGGCAACTTCATCACGACAATGCGCGACCTCACATTGCAAATCAACTCCAAGAATTTTTGGCTAAATTCAACATTACCTGTGTACCGCATCTGCCTTATAGCTGCGATCTTGCCCCCTGTGATTTCTTTTTATTCCCATCACTAAAGGCAAAACTCCGGGGCATTCGATTTGAGAGCGCTGAAGCAGTGTGAGGCGATTCTCAAAGATATGACAAAGAATAGCCTGCACCAGTGTTCGAGGATTGGCAGAGATGCTTTAAAAAGTGTTTTCAAGTAGGAGGGGACTACTTTGAGAAAGATCACATCAACATTGAAATGGAGTAATAAGTATTTGTGAAAAAAAAATCAGTCTGTCTTTATTGATCAGCTCTCGTAATCAGTCATTTGGTGGTCATGTGCAAAGTTTGAACACGTGCAAAAACAGAATGCCAATTGAAGTAAGGTAAATATCTTTTCGTTATTTGCACCACGCTTTGGGAGCCGATTTTAAAGAAGGTTTATTGTCTTTACGTTGTTGTATTGTTATTTCAACTGTTAGGGAGCCGAACACTTCAAATAGTTGCAACTGCACATATGGTAAACAGTTTCCGGTAGCCTTCGCCTCAAGTTTAAAAATATTAACTTTGTAACTTGACTGTTTCTTTAAATATTACATATATTTATGTTTGCCTCGGCTGCGTCAGTATTTATTTTTTAGAGACATGGATTTCTTAATAGTGTGTGGTGCGGCTGAAGAAGGTAGGCTTACACAGATTATAATTTTACTTCACTCCTTTTATTAAGTCTTGACACAATTTAAATAACACTTCATTGATATAGAGAGAGCTGTGAGATTATTTTATTAATTGCTTGTACTTTTTAACACGTAAACTATATTCGTGTCACATTGAATACATATTAAACTTCTCGAGGACGCATTTCGCTTCCGGTTAGGAACACTGTCTGCAAGCAACTGAGTTGATTCCTACCGCCTAAATTTGTAAATTTCTGTATTTCAAGTCTCTGATTGGCTATTCCTAATCCAATAGAATACTTTTATTTAACTAAAGCTTTTTCTGGTTGTTGATTGGCTATTTTTAAACTGTCTCAAAATTTACATTATTGTTGCTCCAATAATGACTAGTAGCATTATTAAACATTCTAATTCATTATTGCCTCAAGGCTACCTCATTGTTAGCAACTTTTGACCTATTTCTCACAGCTCCTACATTATTAAATTACGTAATATATTCACATAACATTATTGAACATGTATATAATAATATAAACATATACAATGACTGTTACATACATTTTACAAATTATTACATATACATATTGCTTTAAGGCGGGCTGTTTTTGAATTATATATATATATTATATAATTAGACTGAAATCATTTAAGTGTTAAAAATACTGCCTCACAGTGTAACAAATACAACATAACTAGCCTTCCCAATACAAGTAACAGGTGCACATTTGCAGAGGAGTTGATGGTATGAAAGGAACATAACTCGTATATCAGCAGATTCTAGTGACTTATTCCATAATGGTGGAAAATATCAAAGTTGCTCTTTAGTAACCTTTGTATTAAAAGATTTGGTAGTTACTGGATGAACAGTTAAATATATTGTGTATAACAGTTTGGTTATTGTGGTTGAGAACGAAGTTTTCAAACTGAAATTCTCCAGACTTTCATTATTAGCTGTTTGTAGCAGTAATCATTCTGTCATGCATATAAACATTTAAAGTAGCTTTGGTATGTAAATAAGTATTAAGATATCTGTAACATGAAGATTTTATTAAATTGTTATGAACTATGACATTTTTCCTCATTCATTTGATTTTTCTCATTTTGGAATGCAAACATTGACTGCTTTTTTTGTTTTCACTACCACCTTCCTATAGTAGGTAGAGGAAGTATTGTAATATACTAAAAAATTTGGTGTTGAAGTTTCACTGGAAGTACACAGTGAAACTATATGCACAGAGAGTAAGAATTTGTGCATCCAAAACTACCCAACTTTTACCATTGAAAAGCATTGTAGCAGGAAAGCAATAATTTACCACAAAGTTTAAAATTCAACTAACGTTTATTAGACACTTCGTATCAACAAAGGTATATCATTACTCAGTGATTATTAGTATGCTATTGTGTTAGCATTTCAATTTATGCTGCAATTTACTGTACCTATGCATCACGATTTTTCCTGACATGTAATGCATCTTCCTTAATGCTATCTTCGGTGAAGAAAAAATAGTAGCAGCTAGATAAAAGGTGACATTTTCCTAAAAAGTACAAAAAAGAACCATATTTTTACACCCAATGGTTTGTCAATTTATAGATTTTTTCCATATGTTTAAACGGAGACTTTTAGTTATAATTATGCTTGTGATAGCAATAAATCCATTGCTGCCATAGTTATATATTATGTCATAGACATAAGTATCACTTAATGTGCAATTCTCCTTGTCCTAAATAAATTTAGAAATAGTTAATGCACAAGGTTTTGTAATACGGTACAAACTTGTCATGAAAATCCTTTCAAAGCCCTCTGACGCAGCTCTACAAAACTGTACATGACATTTATTAATAAACATCATGTATGGTTTTGTTACATAGAATAATGCCATTAGAAAACCAATGATTAAGTGCATTTTAATGGTTATAGAACCAAGCATATCTCCATTACATGAGAAGAGTAAGATTCATTGACATGATAGCTCAAGGTTAAAACATTGTTAAAACATTGACAAAGCAAAAATGCCGCTGGTGTACTTTTTACAGCGCACTTGCTGGAAAGTTAAATGACTCAGTTGTGAAGTCAATGGCGGTGTACTCAGTTCTTAGTGAAAGGCTTTGTCCTAGCGTTTATAAAGTTAAACTCTTTCATAAGAATTTTGCTTAGTAAGCCCAGTAGTACCAGCAGATGTAGCAGTAGGGTTAGGGCTGTTGTCTTCCCTGTGTATAATTTCTTTAAAAAGTATGCCAACAAAGAAAACCACAAAAATATTAACTTCATGAAATGTCAGGTGGCGTGCTCATTAAGTACATAAATTTTCACATGTGTTGGGGAGCGAAAAAGGATATGCCATTAGCTCTGCCACTTGAATAATAAAGGATGCATAGAAAGGTATGGTTTTTATTTCTCTATTTGTGCATTACAGTTCCATTATTGTGTCTTTTCTTGTAGTTTTTAAGTGAACATTGCGATGGCATTTGTAACAAATGCATGATGTTCAGACGAAGCGAAGTGAAGTTTGGCAACCACACGGTCACTTCGTATTGGTTGTCATGAAGCGTCAAAAGATTTGGAGCACACAGTAGTATAAAATAACATGGCTCACAGAAAGAGATGATATCAGTAACATGCCACTCTACATCATGCTGCACAAGGGTGTTTTGAAAGTGATATTCTTTTGTTCCAGGCACAAATAGTTGTTCTTGCAGCACAGATCCTGTGGAGCGAAGATGTAGAAGCTGCCCTTCATCAAATCAGTGCCTCAGGTGATCAGAAAATGGCACCACTGGAGCGAGTGCTGTCTCAGGTTGAGAATACCCTGAATGTCTTGGCAGACTCTGTTCTCCAGGAACAACCACCACTGAGGCGGAAAAAGCTTGAGCATCTGGTAAGATTTAACTTAAATGCCCATGTGTGGGGTTAATTTTGATGTAAGAATGTTAGTACATACACTTAAGATGCAGAAGTTTTAAAAGTTATAAAATGAATCCATCCTAACTTGGTATTTAAGCCCAATGTTTTCCGAGTTTGCTACACAGATTAACTAGAAACCCCCCCCCCCCCCCAATACTACCCTTTACACAGAAAAGTTTTCATTACTTTTTATTTTCTCAAAAATGGCTCTTAATAATTTTTGAAAAATATATTTAAGATACTTAAATGTAATAATCAATATCTTGAACTTTCTGTGAATATCCGATGAAGTCTGCTTCATTGTATTTCCAAAATGTAGTCATTAAAATACACAATTTGTGTTGCAAATTTTCTGTAATGTTATCCATTTTCAAAATATTTCATGTTCCAAGTTTAGATCTTAAGCATCATTTGAACGTGCTTGAAATTTGCTCTTCTTGTTTTCACACCCTCTCTTTTACTTCCATTGTGAGAGTTTGTTGCTAAAAATAAAACATTTGAATGCTGTTTCAGAATTTTGTAAATGCTCAAACCTGTACGGTTGTAACAACACTTTTTGTCTAATTTGAAATTGTTCATAAACAAAAAATATATTGTCAGTAACATAATGTGGATTGAAGAATCACATTTGATATAAGTACTATAATATATAATGAATATATGTGAATGTATCACATAAAATTTATTTCTTTTCATGTCTTTGATGTTTGAACACTGTGGCAATCATTTGGAGTTCCCACAACAGTGTTACAATAGTTTTTTTTATCAGCAGGGGTCTGGATTCTGATGACATGTTATTTTTTATTGTTGTATTATATGCATTAGTAACCTGTACATAAATCCTTATCATGGGTACCAGATTATGAAAATGCATGTTAGTCATTTTATTCCATTTTCTATTTTTGGAGTTTTTTTTTATTACTAATTTTAGGTCAGTATTTATTTAGTCATTTCTTGCATTTACATCGAGTAAGTAAATGTTTTATAATATTGACATTTTAATAAGGGTAACTTTCAAACATCAGAAATTTTACTTTTCAGTTGAGAAATGAGAGTAAATTTGCACATCCTTTACTGGCATTCTTGGGGAAAAATCACATTTAATGGTTAGTCTGGAAATTGAGAAGGTGTTTTGTTTACGTAATTTATTTACGTAATTTATTAGCCTCACGCTTGGGAAGCCAACTTGAAGTAATTATTTACATAATATGCTGCTATGTATGAGAAGCTGATTTGAATTTGAAGATGTATTTTTGTTGTTATGCTCCAAGTTTAAAAAATATTTGCTTTGCTATTAAACTGCTTCTATAGATATGTTTGTTTGCCTCAGCTGCGTCAGTAATGTTTGTAGACACACGTTTCTCTTAATCAGGGCATGGTGCGACAAGAATGTAGGCTTGCACAGATTTTAAGTTTAAATTCACTTCTTTCTATTAATCCTTGACACAAATATATAGCACTACACTGATTTTAAGATCTGTGAGATTCTTTAATACTTGCACTTTGTTAATGCATATACTTAATTTTCGTTACACACGAATACGTAATATTTCTTTAGAGAACACATCTTCCATCCGGTCACTACCAAGGTCTGCAGGCAACTGAACATATTTCAACCATCCAAACCCGTAAACTTTTGTATTTCAAGTCTGTGATTGGCTATTTTTAGTCCAATAGAATACCTGCATTTAATTAAAGCTTTTTCTGGCTGTTGATTGGCTAATTTTAAACTGTCACAAAATTTACATTATCGTTGCTCTAATCAGGACTAGTAACATTCAAACTTGAAACTCATTATTGCCTCAAGGTTACCTCATTGTTAGCAACTTTAAACTTATTATTCTCACAGCTATTACATTATTAAATTACATAATGCATTCACATACAATTATTGAACATGTGTACAATAATATGTAGTATTATTTGTGCTTACGTAATATGTTTTACGTAAATTATTAGAACTTGATCTTATATTGTGCTGCTTTTGTTTTGTTTGGTTACATAATTTTAACTGCCCCACGTATGGGAGCCAATTTGAAGTAACATTATTGTAGCCCCACGTTGTGGTAGACAATTTGCGACGGTATTAGTTATAATGTTTGTTTACATCACGTGTGTTGAAGCCATCTTGTGACGTCATTCATTTGTTCGGTTTGTAGCTCCATCTAGTGTTAGCAATTTGTGGTACCTAGTATCAGTGTTTGAAAGAATTTTAAGTTTTGTTTATTGTCCTCCGGCTAGCTATTATCTTATCTTGGGTCGAACATGTGTCTTGATCAGGGTTGTGTAAACGGAAAGGAATCTTTTATCCAAAAAGAACACTGATGAAGAAATTTGTTTTATAATTTTTATTGTCGAACACGTTCACTATCACTTTTACATATTGATCTAGATACTCGCCAAACTGAAACTGTTATAATAACTTCTTACTGATCACTTTTAATCAACGTACTTCAACCTTTTGTATAATTAACTTTACCATATTTTAGATCTTTCATAATTCTGCTGCGCGTAACTTGTGAATCTATATCCGATGTATGACGAACTAATACTTTCGACAAACTGACTGACTGAAGACGACGTGTAGTGTACACAGATTTTTGATGAACTGCCAAATACGACGTGTAATGTATGAATGCTTTCGGCGAAATGGACTGACTGACTTTACCTCTAACCTAGCCTATTTATACGCCTTCATCCAGATACGCCTAAAGATTATAACTGAACTGCAATTGGCTAATAAAACGCGCCAACATTAGCGTCTATTTTAATATCCAATTAAAATTATGAATACATATGCTTTAGGGAGGAAACATTCCAGAAGTTTCTACCGAAAACGCGCCAACATTACGTAACTTCCTTGTTTCCAATAATGATAAACAGCTCACCCCCTCGCTGCATTATTGCGCGCTATTATTGACAGTTTCAGTAAGGTCGTATAAACTTACTTCCCAAATAATAATTACAATTAATAAACATCTGAAATCAATGTCACATAAAAATGCATATTCATATTACAATCATTGTTTACATTTAAGTAATTTGTGATACAAATTACTGCATCAAATATAAGCATTTGCAATGACTGTTACATACATTTTTATAAATTATTACATATTGCTTCAAGGCGGGCTGTTATTGACTTTACATATTATATAATTTAATTTAAATTATTCATGTGTTAAAAATACTGCCTCAAAATGGCTGTTTGTGCGTGGAGGGGTGGCTATTGTCAGGGGAGCAAGTATCATTACTGTTATGAATTCATGTCCCAAACTAGGAGTGAGACAGGTTAGTTTTCCCTTTTTCACGTTAATAAGTGTTACAGTTGTTGCTATTGTCAGAGCTGTGAAATCTTCATTTGCTATGGATTTATTGTCATCTGAGAACTCAAAAGAGTTAATGTTACAGTTTTGTAAAACCTGCTTCAGATGCAACTTTCTTAATTTTCTTTTCAGATTCTTCGAACAAGAGCATGAATAAATATATATTTTTAATTCATTTCTAAATTCTCATCATTGCTCTTGTCTACTTTTTCTGCTTGTATAGCCATTATACCAATGCATAAATTAATTTGTGAATCTCTGTATACTGATTTTAATAAATTAAATAAATCTCAGTTGTTAGGTCATTTTTCAAACAAGAATCTGGGCCTTGCTGACCAGGTGTGTCATAACTTTTAAATCGGTGAAAAATTGCATTTAGATACTTTTTTGACATCAAAACTATGGATGATGCTGAATAAACTATGTAATAATACATTTTTTTTTCCCAAAGTATTTATGCTATATTTTTAGGAAGGTGTTAACTTTGGATGTGATACCTTGTTCCAGATTAATGAGTTTGTCCACAAACGAACAGTCACACGAAGGCTGATTGCCAACAGAGTGCTAGGACCAAAGGCGTTTGAGTGGTTGTGCGAGATGAGGTTTTACTTCGATCCTCGTCAGACCGAAGTACTGCAGCAGCTGACCATTCACATGGCTAATGCCAAGTTCTTCTATGGATTTGAGTATCTTGGAGTACAGGATCGTCTTGTGCAGACTCCACTCACTGACCGGTGTTATCTGACCATGACACAAGCCCTAGAGGCCCGTCTTGGAGGCTCACCTTTTGGTTAGTATTGTATAATAAATTGCTTTCTAAACGATTTGTAGTCTAAGTATCATTTATCCTGTGATCTATCATTTCCAGATTTCCTGTATTTATCATTTAGATTATGCAGCCTCAAAAGTCCCAATTATAATACATGTTACTGAAACTCAAATTTATCACTTCTTGAAGTATCATTTTCTCACACTGTTTATTTACAAATATCAGAAGAAAATAAAATAAATCACAACACTTTCTTCACATACTAAAGAAAATATTTAAAAAATAACATCCTTTTGTTATAAAAAAATTTCAAATTTTTTAAAGATTATCATAAGTGATGGTACAAGAATTTCTTAAAAAAGAGAGATATTACCAGAGGGCAAATCAGGAAATACTGCATAAAATGCACAGATTGTGAGAAAGTTTACATAAGAAAGACAAAAAGGAACATCGGTACCACATAAAAAGAACATTTCAGGAATCTTTACAGAAAAGTATTGGTAAAGTAGCAATAGCAGCATATTTTTGGGCCTAAACTCATGAAATGGAAAATAAAAAATGTAATTAATGAACTTTGATATCCCGCTAGAAGACAACCCAGTCTTAAAGTTCATCAAAGACCCAACAGACAGGAGCAGAAAATTTAACCCTGTGTAAAATTACCTTGAAAACCTCTTAGTTTCCACTCTCCTAATCAAAACTATACCATACCCTCTCTCTCCTTTGTTACATATATCTGAATGCTTTTCTCTATTTAATTCTGTATTAATAATTTTATAAAGATTCAAAGAACTCCTCTCATTCATTTCAGAGTATAGTATCTTTTCTATGTATCATATCTGGAATGGACGTATTTCCAAAATATTTGTTACGTATTGGCAACACAGTGATGACATACACAGTTGCTATGGAAATATCCTGGCTCTAATTGGTTCATCTAGATGTTATGACAACAGCTATGATCTCTGAATCCTTTCCCATCATTTTAAAGCTCTTTCGCACATGTTCTGCAAGTGTAAATCACTTAAATGTGTGCGGATTATAGTACAAAGAATTGTGTATGTATTCTGTAAATTTACAGAACTATATGAGTAAATTCATTCATTAATGCTGACACCCAAGTGCATGTTTTAGTCAGGAGAAAAGATCGTAATCAGATGCATTCAAGTCTGGACTGTAGAAGATACCTTGCACCTCGACCCAATGCGGATCTTTTGTGCTTACCACCCCTAGGAGGAACGGATGAGGTGAAGGAGCCGCAGGAGGCTATAGACCACAGCCAGACCAGCCGACAGATGTGTAGGTGTCCCTAACAATTTCAAACTTAATGATCTGATTACACTTACGGGTGTTCAGAGAAGGTTCCCTCTAGCGAAACTGAGGTGGCTCAGAAAAGGCTGCCATCTGGTAGGACCAAAAACTTTCCAATGAGCAAGCCTATCTGAAACATGAAAAGGGAAGCAAAATGAGGGAAAAGAAATTTGTGGTAGAAGAGAAACCACCACAGGATTTGCCTTGCCAACCAGGGAAAACCATGCAAAAACCCTCGTCAGTGGCCAGCCCCTGGAATCAAACCCAGGACCTCCTGAATGTGAGCTTTGCACATTACTGCAGAGCCATTTTGCTCAGTGTAGATTGTGTAAGGGAGTGTTTTTTTCTAAATTTAAGTAATATTTTGACAAAAAATTCCAGCTTGGGTAGTAATCTTATATACCTTTAATGCCTTTAGGTCCTGCTGGAACTGGTAAAACAGAGTCTGTGAAGGCTCTTGGTCATCAGCTGGGCCGCTTTGTGCTGGTTTTCAACTGCGATGAGACCTTTGATTTCCAAGCCATGGGCAGAATCTTTGTGGGTCTGTGCCAGGTTGGAGCATGGGGCTGCTTTGACGAGTTCAACAGGTTGGAAGAAAGGATGTTGTCTGCTGTATCGCAGCAAGTGCAAACCATACAGGAGGCTCTGAAGTCACAACAGGATGGAAAGAAAGAAGGCAGTAAGTATTCAAATGTTTTGCTACCTTAAAACATTGTTAAATAGATGTTCAGAATGTTTGTTGTGAAGCAGAATTTATGGCTGGTATTGTGTTATTTTGTGATACTTATAAATAACACTAATGCAAAGTACTACCGCAGTGTAATAGTCATGAAGTTCAACATGTGGAGAATATGCATTGGTTTGACAGTTGATGCAATACTAACGCTCTTGGTGTCTAGCTATTAGAATCATCTCAACAGACAGCAAAATATACTTTTATTATCATGCTTTCGAAAATTAAACACCATCTCCCATTATAGAGCATATAAATTATAAGAATTGTATACAGTAGAGTGTCATAACTTACGTTGGTATTTACCGCAAAACTGATAATGGGGAAGATGTTCCCAAAAACTAGTCTTAATAAATAATGTAAGCGGAGTGAAAAAGTGTGTAATAAAGCTAACTCATTCCAATAAGTTATTATAATCATATTTAATTTAATATTTTAATGAAATATAATAAATTTCACCATAAACATGAAGACAAAAAATAATCGTACCCTCGCATCCCCCGTCTTTTTCTAAAAAGGCTTTTTTTTTTGGATTCAGGGGCCTCAAAACATGTATTTCTGGTGAAATCTCGGTACCGAATTTTTGGGTGGAGTGTAATACCTTCTCTACCTTCTATGTATACATTGTAGAGAAAGTAAAAAGTGTTTTCATGGATCTTCAAGGTTGGGTATCCCTACATTGATAATACTTTTGCAATATTCCAGGCAGACATTTAGAGGATGCCATTAAATTGCTGTCTACCAAAAATAAAATAGGATTCACATGGAAAAAGAAATCATTGGACTCCTTTTTCTAGATAAAAATTATTAGAAATGACAAAAAGGAAAACTTTCGAATTTGAGGAAGCCAACCCAACCTGAAAATTACATTAAAGATGACATCTATAATAAATAGTGTTATACAGAGACTAGCTGATGTATCCTTGGCCCAAACTGAATACAACAAAGAACTTTAAAGTCGTAATCCACATTGCAGAAAAAATGGATTCAACAAAAGTTGAAAAAAATTGTGTTTTATTTATGGACACTCTTTAACTGCTGTGGTCCTTAGCGCCCCATTCTATATTGCGCGTGAAAGGCCAGTAATTTTGCTGAGGCCTCTTTATCAGGCTTGAGGTTCTTTTAGTGTCGTAAATCTATGACACAGGACCACTGGCTTTACTTCCCTTTCAAAGGAAGCCATGATAAGGAACTAGAGGCTAGCATGGCAACCACTACACCATGAAGGATGACATTCAACAAAAGTTTTGTATACAAGAAGATAAATAAAGCAGAGGAAAAAAGGCATAAAAGAAATCGGTACCCTTACTTGTCACCCAAATATGTTTAGAAAAAACACAAAATAGCATCTTCACTCCCACAAACACACTCAATAAGAAACATGTTAAATTCAGAAACAAAAGATCAACTTCTACCAGTCAGTAAATCCAATGTCAAGTTAACTATTGGATTGTGAAAAGTTTTATAAAGGAAAAACCAAAAGTAGTCTAAAAACCAAACAACTCTTCAGAAATGTTAAGTAAAACCAAGAAGACAAGTCAGCAATAGCATTTCACTTTTGGAATCAAAACCATAACCTGGACCGAAATCCAAAATTACTCAAAAGCATAACCATAATGAACTCGCTACATGGGAAAACATTTTAATATGGAAATAAAAGGAACATCTAAATTTTGACATTCTGCCAGGTGACTTCTTGGTGAAGAAGCTCATTGTTCCACCACCAGAGAGAAGGTTGCAGGCAAGTATAACCAGTAATGGCAGTCAGACCCCCATGGTTGAAAATGGAAGCAGGGCTGCCCCACCCCCAAAAACAAAATTTGGGGGGTTTCTACAAGTGCTCTCACATATCCTAAGTATAAGGCTATGCAAGTCAAAACTAATGTTTCCAATGTAACAAATCCAAATTGCTAAGTAAGATGCAGATCCCATTTTTTGAACAGCATTTTTTTTTTCAAAAATGTTGTACGAGTAAATATAGTAATTGAGATGGTATAATTTGTTTCAGGTATCTCTGTGGAACTGGTGGGCAAGCAAGTAAGAGTGTCTACCGACATGGCCATCTTCATCACCATGAACCCTGGTTATGCTGGGCGTTCAAACTTGCCCGACAATCTGAAGAAATTGTTCCGTTCCTTGGCAATGACCAAGCCCGATCGGCAGCTCATTGCGGAGGTGATGCTGTTCTCTCAAGGGTTCCGATCAGCTGAGAAACTGGCTTGCAAAATTGTACCATTCTTCAAGTAAGTTTCATAGTGTTAAACATGTTAGTAATGAAATGTACCTACTGCTTTAGGAAACCCCCCTACCTCCGGCCATAGTCAAATGGGAGTGAACATTGCTATTTAAATTCCTCACTCTGGCTGGTGTACAGCCTACTCTAAAAATATCAGTAACTAGTATCAGCTTAAAAAACAATTTTTCAACAGTAGAATTTGTTTAGGAATTAGGAACTGGAATTTTTTTAAAGAATAATGTGGGGAAAACGATACTTTGAGGAATTATGAATGAATTTTATTTACATAGGTAATAATGTGAACTAGCCGGGACCACATAAATTCAACAGTGAATGCAGGAAAACAATAGTTCTGGGAATGACAGATTGAGGTTCTGCTGTAAATAAATCAAACTTCAGTTCATTATTTTAATGGGAGCATTATATAAAGAAGGAGAAAAAAAGACAGGAAAAACAATGAATACAGGATTTTCATTAATCCCATTCTTTAGAAAACATCCTCAAAATTATGTTCGCTTTTTGTTTTCATTAAAGCCATTAACTTCTCAAATTTAAATTTTTTTACTGCTTGCTACTATAGGCACCATTTTCTCAGTTTTGTAAGCACAGTACTTTATTAAATGTTAGCAAACATTGGCACTGCTTGGCTTTTGGATCATCTTCTAAACATTTTATGCTTTGTTTGTATTATGCGTTTGTAAATATCTAAATGAAACTGATAGCACCTCTAATTTTGGTCCAAATGTCACATGGGTCATAATCATTTTAACAGATCAGGTAGCATACATAGTTTTGCCACAGAGGGTTACAAAGCACAAAAGTAAAATGACTACTGCTATAGGAAACATGAACATTGCTCCTTTCTTTATTTTTCCATTCATTTTTAACAGTCAATAGCAGATAGGTATGATCCTTGATTAAGCCAGTAAAGTAACATTTCAGCTTGGTTAGTATAGGTTGCTTAAAAATTATCAGCTATTACATATGAAAAGATTCTTGCTTCAGTTTATTTCAGTTTGAAAAATTAGGATGAAATTCCTGAATGAATGTGTAGTAAAACCTCGTGGAATGAAATATTGCGACTTCCACCTTTTACGCAGTCACTCTTCACTTTCTCCTTGTACGTAGCATTTCAAGAAACCATGGTTGAAGTAGCCTCTTCTCACTTCTGATCACTCAATAGTGTGTCGAACACAGGACTCCTCTTCTCTCACTCTAATCAGAGAACTTGTTAAGCACATCAACTCAACAACCACCTTACTCGCTGGCTTGAGCACTCTTACACTTGCTGCAAGAGTGTGGAGTGGCAGTCTTAAAGTTTTGCGATCCTTCTTATACTTGGCGCCAATCAAGAAGGGGATTGACAGTTACTAACCACGTGGCGGAAAGCTTTAAATGAATGGGAGGGGATGAATAAGTCACAGCAGTCATCATAACAACCATTAGAAGGACCAATTAGAACTAAGACGTTTCTATAGCAACGATAGACGCAAATGCGTTGTTGCAATATCGTAACACGTGATTGGCATGACGTGCCGGGTGAGTGACCGTTGCAGTAACATGAACTGAAGTCTTATCTTCTGCTGTGGCTGCAGTTATAACAATTCCTCCTTTTAGCCCCAGCTTGCTTGTGTGTTTGTATCAGTTTAGAGATTGCCTGTGTACTGAAAAGTTCTTTTGTGTCGTATTTCTATGGTATTTGCCTTGTGTTACGTGTATTTGAGTTCGTGTATTTGAGCGTGTGTGAGCATTTATAATTGTGTTTAATGGATATTTAACAATGTCCAAAAATAGTGACAAAGATAGCGTAGCCAAACGAAAAATTGAGTGCACTCAGGAACCGAATAAGTCTTATCAAGCGAGCAGCAGCAGCAACAACAGCAATGCAAGCGATTCGGAAATCAGTTGCATTTTTCCGTTAGAATAAGCATCAATATTTCACAGGTATGTTTCTTCTGTTAATGCAGATCTTTACACTGATATATTCTTGCATGATCTATCCTCTGCACGTAGATTTTACAATTGTCTTCGTATACGAATTTAAATAGTATCCGCTCTACAATGCAGGTGCAACCCAGTCTCCTTTGACACGCTCTCCACGTGGTCGCGATGAGCGACAACGTCGTCTCTCTCGCTCTGCGAAATGTCAAATCACCTTCTTGATTAGCGCCAGGTATAATTAGCCTTCTATGTGTTTCCTTAGGAGGGAGTACCTCCTCTCTTCTATCTCCAAGCAATCATGTGCCAGCTAGTGCTGAGGGATATGCTTGCTATCCACAAAGGAGCTATCCTGGCTTCATCACAGTTTGTTTTAATTAATGCCTTGTTTTGGCAATAAAGCTGTTAATTGTCTTGCTCTCCAATATTTTGTTAGTGTTATTGCCTCCAGCTCAGTACATTTGTGATACATGTTAATATTGTCTGTGGGTTGTACTAACAAAGCACTCGTGTAAATCTAGGTTATGTGACGAGCAGCTGTCAAATCAGTCCCACTATGACTTCGGTTTGAGAGCACTGAAATCTGTGCTGGTATCTGCTGGAAATGTGAAGCGTGATCGCATCATGAAGATAAAGGAAAATATGAAAAACCGTGGAGAATCCAACATTGATGAGGCTTCCATTGCAGAGAATCTTCCTGAGCAAGAGGTGAGAAATTTTGCTGTTTTTCACCAGAAGTGTGGAAAAAGCTTGATAAAAATAGTTAAAACTAATGTATAATACTGCATTACTGATATACTCTGTTATTTGCCTTATAACTCATTGAATATTAAGAATCCTTTGACAGCAAATGTTTAGTATGTATTCAGCACTTTTGCTTTCGGGGTTGAAATATTGCTTGAGGATAAAACGTACAAAATTTTAAGTGATGCCATTGTTTCACCCTTCACTATACTTAAAGCTTTTGTTTACACCTCAGTTTTTGACTACAATAGGTGCTCTTAAGATGCTGAATACAGGGGTTCAATTTTACACCTATTGAAGTAATGGCAGTTTATTTCTTGCCTTTAAGTTGCTAATCATTGATAATAATCTGTATGATTGTGTTTTATATGACCAGTCTCTTGGTTCAAGTTTTCTGTGCTTGATGCATTGAAACATATTCATTTATCATAAAGTAAATAAAAGTTACGTATACAAGTTGATACCGTTAACCTGTTCGCTGTACTCGCATAAGTTAGTAGTAGAATTTAAATCAGATGACAATGCATGTTGTGTTATATGCTAATGGTTAACAATACAATAAAAGTATTTGTAGCCATCTTATAAATATATTAATTTATTTGAATACGTTCTTTTTTAACAATAAGCAAAATCCATAAATCCATCCAACTGCAGTCGAATGTAACCCACCACCACTATCTGTATGTGTGTGTGCGTTTGCGCCATCTCACCAGTTATTTTTCATGTACCCTCCCCATCCTTTACCACTTGCTTATTTGACTGTAGTTGCTAGGATTCAAACTCGTGACATTTGGCTTTGAATGGATGGTCTATCCATTTTGTCTATTCTTCCTCTAGAAACCCAATAAAGTGCGATTATATGTTTTATTTCCTTTGTCCAAAATAGGACATTGTAACAAATGCGCATTGATGTTATTGAGGTTAAAATTGCATTTCACGGGATTAAATTTTGACCAAGAATTGTTATAAAATTTTTTTTTGCTTTCATTATTTGACAGTCAGTGATTTAGTACTTCCAGGAATAAACCTAATCGCACTATAAGATACAAATGGGACCAAATCACTACATTAATTAATACTTGCAAAATACATATACTTATTTACAGATCCTGATTCAATCTGTGTGTGAAACAATGGTACCAAAACTGGTTGCAGAGGACATTCCATTGCTGTTCTCACTGCTTTCTGATGTATTCCCTAACGTAAACTACACCAGAGCTGAAATGGCAGGTATGTAATGAACTATATAAAACTCAAATGTAAACATAGAAAGAAAATGTGACTAAATGCCAGAAATTTGAAACACTGACTATCACTTAGTATAAATATCTGGAACTGTTTCAAATACTGCTTGTATCCATTCTCAGCAGGTGTCTGACTTGTTCCCTATGGAAGAATTTTTTGTAGAATTATGCAAGTGATGACATCTTTTGATGATGTATGAGGAATTCCAGATGTCACCTCTCTGGATAATTCTACAATAAATTCTTTCACCAGAAACAGCTGAATATGGGTGAAAGCAGTACCAAAAACATTTTGAGGGTATTTATATTAAATATATAATTGATTAGTCACATATGCTAGTAAGATATCACTGTTTATAAGCTCCTAATTAATACAGAAAGAGAATCTTTAATCATAATTGTTGGAATATGATGGAGTAATTTTTAATATGTAATGTAATATTTATTTCATCATTATTACAATAATACAAATAAAACTTACTTAGGTCTAGTGCTCCAGTTTTCTAGCTCTCCCATATTTAGCCCTAGGATGTATATGTGGGATAAAGCTACTATACCATCTCTCCACTTTCCAAACTGTGCCCATTCTCCTGTACCTTTCTTAAGCTCCTTATCCACTTATCCCTTGTGTTGCCTAAAAATGTCCCCATCATTTTAATTGTTTCTGCATTTGTGCTTCCCAACATTCTTAATGCTACTGCTTCTTTATTTAGCTTGTCCCATTTTTTATTTCATATAACCTCTCTCCACCTTTTGACCTTATCACATTCTATTAGCCAATGAAAAGCACTACCCGATTCGTCACACATAATACATCTCCCCGAACAATTATATTCATTCCTTTTTAAAAATATTACTCCTGTGCGCATCCACGCAAGACCTATTCTACCAAATTGATTGCATATATCTACATAGTTCTCCCTTCCCCAGTTTCTTTTAACCGATTTATACAAGATCAATGACCTTTTATCCTCAAAACTAGTCCATATCTCTTGTTTCTCGATATCTTCCACCCTCAATCTCACTTCTTTCCAAAACCCACTGTTATTATATTTATCTAATAGGAAAATATTCCTCATGCCAATTTCTTTTAGCACATTTCCCATCTCCCCTAACCAACACACTTCTCCTAAGACAGCTTTTTGGAACTGTATACATTTTTTTAATATATTATTATCTTCTAAATTTAAACATCTATACCAATACTTCAAAATTCTTTCCACTATTATACATTTTCTCTCTACCCTTCCTAGCTCTGCCAGTGCCACGCCCTTTGGTGAACTCTTGGGTAAACCCAAAACTTCTCTACAAAACATTCTATGGACTATATCAATCTTACACCATCCCTTTGCCACCCCCCATATTTATATTCCATATAACATTTTTGACTCAACTACAGCTTCATATAGCCTTTCCAACCAGTTCATTGTTAGCATGGGTGTTTTGCATAAACAAACTCTAACAGCTTTCATGGCTAGCTTTCCTTTCAATTGTGCATTGATGGAGTATTTTAATTTAAAAGGGGTTTGGTACATCACAAATAAGTAAATCAATGCTTTGTTATTTTTTAAAGTGCTGTCATAATTCAATTGTTTCTTGTGATGTTGCAGAAAGAGAGTGGAATTCCAAAACCAGCATTTTTAAACATTTTTCAATTGGTATAAAATATGGATAAGCTAATAACAGTGATGTGAATTTGAAATTATATAGAAAATTTGAGTCGGTTGAAACACTTAACATCACTTACATGTTTTACAACTTGACCAGTTTCAGGAGCTAATTGCTCCCATCATCAGAAGTGGCCGACTGGTTCCTCGTGGTGTTGTCCCATGTGTGTGTGCATGCATGTGCGCCACCACACAGATGCATACGGGACAACACCATGAGGAACCAGTCGGCCACTTCTGATGATGGCAGCAATTAGCTCCTGAAACTGGTCAAGTTGTAAAACATGTAAATGATGTTGAGTGTTTCAACTCACTCAAATTTTCTATATAATTTTACAATTGCTTCAGCCTCCTGTATATCGCTTGTAACTACAACAAAATGTGTAATGAAACTTTATGCAAACTTTTATCTCAATTAACATAAAGAGGATAGAAAGGGAAAAAAAATCTCATGTATTACATTCACATGACACTCTCTGCTGGCTTTTACAAACTATTCTTGCAAAAGTTTATTCTTCTATATACATCACGATAATACAGATAAACCTTCATTACTCATTTACACATTTCATTAGATATAAGAAGAATGCAGTAAGCTAAAATGATAATCAAATCTTTTCAAACGTTGTCTCTGTGTGATGACTGAAATTCTGTTCTCTTTGCATGAACATCAAAAAGAAAGGGGAGGGAGGGGGGAGTGATTGGCTGTTGAGAAAAGTTTAAAGTGATAAATTGTTCTTTCACACAAGCCATGTGTAGGCTAAATTTCGGAAGGTAGAATGAGACTGAAAAATTCAATATCATCCGATTTTTCGTTTTTCAGTTATGCTGTTGACAGATTGACACACACACGCACACGCGCACGCGCACGCACACGCACACGCACACTCTCTCTATTTAGGTTCAATACCTTCCAAAGGCGTGACACAAAAGATTTTCAAGAAAATGGACCCACTCCAGACTACCCTTTACCTGGAAGATTTTTTCAAAATTTTTGATTTTCTAAAAAATGGCTCAAATGATTTTGATTAAAATACCATATACTAAAGATATTTACATGACAAATAAAATGTATATCTTGAACTTTCTGGGAATAGCCTGTAAAGTCCTCTTCATTCTTAAGGAATTTTGTATAAAGTTGTATAACTGGTAAACGTTAAGCGATAGACAAAAAATGTAGATATCTTTAAAACACACAATTTCTTTCAAATAAGTTTTTTTATAGCATAAGTCATTTCTGAGATATCCATTGTTATGGTTCGAATTCATTACTTGGTCATTCTCTTTAAATTTCAACATCAGTTGTTTCTCGCGATGTCATGGAAACAGTATGGAATTTTAAGACCAGCATATAGCGTTCAGTTCTTAAACATTTGACTATCGCTGTTCTCTTTGTATCTATAACGAAATGTGTAATGTAGCTATTTCTCTAAAGGTTTATTTGGATTAAAATGTAGTAGATAGAAAAATAAGCTTTAGTAAGAGTAGTTGGTATACTCGCTAATAAAGATAGAAGGTAGAGAAAAGGCATGTGAATGTATCACATCAGAATTTTTTTTGCTAGCATATCTACTGTTTCGTTAGCAATTACTGCACAGTGTGCTAGGATTCAATATTGTAAGATTTTTTTTTATTGAGATTTTGAAATTATTCGAATTGGGCATTTATTTATATTATCTTTTTCATTTTTGAAGAATCAGTGTATGCTATAGCTTGTATAGTGGTTTTTAAAACTGATAGTATTACAAAATTATTGCTCTTGTTGAACCAATTAAAGGTATGTTTGATGTATATATGGCTTCGATTTCACTATCAAAAATTTGTACTGTTCCGTGTTTATAGAAGTGGTTAATTCCAGTGATCATTTTTTTACTTTCTCTACTACATGTAGTAAGGAGGGAAGTATTGCATTCCACCCAAAAATTGGATATGGAGGTTTCACCAGAAATACATGTTTTGAGGCCCCCCCAAATCAAAAAAAAGCATTTTTAGAAAATGATCTCTTTGTGTGTGTGCGTGTGTGTGTCAAAAACAAAAAGTTGGATAAATACCAAACTTAGTAAAGTAAAAGTAATATTTATTTTCATCATTATTACAATAATACAAATAAAGCTTACATCTAAAACTTATGTCTAGTGCACCAGTTTTCTAGCTCCCCCATATTTAGCCCCTAGGCTGTATATATGGGATAAAGCTACTATACCATTTCTCCACTTTACAAACTATGCTCGTTCAGCTGTACCTTTCTTAAGCTCCTTATCCACTTATCCCTTGTGTTGCCTAAAAATGTCCCCATCATTTTAATTATTTCTACTTTTGTGCTTCCCAACATTCTTAATGCTACTGCTTCTTTGTTTAACTTGTCCCATTTTTTATTCCATATAACCTCTCTCCACCTTTTAACCTTATCACATTCTATTAGACAATGAAAAATACTACCCAATTCATCACACATAATACATCTCCCCGAGCCATTATATCCATTCCTTTTTAAAAATATTACTCCTGTGCGCATCCACGCAAGACCTATTCTACCAAATTGATTACATATATCTACATACTTCTCCCTTCCCCAATCTCTTTTAACTGATTTATACAAGATCAATGACCTTTTATCCTCAAAACTAGCCCATATCTCTTGTTTCTCGATATCTTCCACCCTCAATCTCACTTCTTTCCAAAACCCACTATTATTATATTTATCTAATAGGAAAATATTCCTCATGCCAATTTCTTTTAGGACATTTCCCATCTCCCCTAACCAACACTCTTCTCCTAGGACAGCTTTTTGAAACTGTATACATTCTTTTAATATATTATTATCTTCTAAATTTAAACATCTATACCAATACTTCAATATTCTTTCCACTATTATACCTTTTCTCCCTACCCTTCCTAGCTCTGCCAGTGCCACGCCCCTTGGTGAAGTCTTGGGTAAACCCAAAACTTCTTTACAAAACATTCTATGGACTATATCAATGTTAATCCATCCCTTTGCCACCCCCCATATTTCTATTCCATATAACATTTTTGACTCTACTACAGCTTCATATAGCCTTTCCAACCAGTTCATTGTTAGCGTGGGTGTTTTGCATAAGCAAACTCTAACAGCTACCAAACTTAGTATTTAGGTTCAGTGTCTTTCAAAGATGTGACTTGAAGATTTTCAAGAAAATCCCCCCACTCCAGACTACCCTTTACATGGAAGACATTTAAAAAATTATGATTTCCTCAAAAATGGCTCCAATGATTTTGATTAATATATTGGATATTTAAGATATTTTCATGAAAAATTAAACATATATCTTGAATTTTATGAGCATGTCCCCAAAAGTCCTCCTCATTCTGAATAACTTTTGTATAACTGGTAAACCGTAAGAGATAGACAAAATTTTACTACACAAAACATGTAGATGTCATTGAAACACACAATTTGTCATTTGAATCTTCCAGTACTTATACTTTTTCTCAAATGGTAATTTATCTTTGTTTCTTTGTCTTGGATATAGAAAGAGAATAGAATGCCCCACATAGCAACCAGCTCTTAAAATATTTGACTATCGCTTAAAGCCTAGCAATTCCCCTTGCATCTACAAGAAAATTAGCAATAAGGTTAACATCTCGATTAACATGAAGCATATGGAGAATAAGCGTTTGTAAAAATAGTTTTTACAAAAGTAGAGAAAGTCGTGTGAGTGTAACACATCAGATTTTTTGTTACGAATGTTCACTAAGTCTGATTGTTTGTGATATGTTCAGGACTGAAGGACCAGATCAGGAAGGTGTGTCAAGAGGAATACCTGGTTTGTGGTGAGGGCGAAGAACAAGGTGGAGCTTGGATGGAAAAGGTACGTATCCTTCATTTAAACACTTAAAAATGCTGTATCAGAGAGTATTTTATATGTGTATAGTGTTAATGGAGGATGTCTCTTTAATCTTTTATGTACATACCAAAGGGAACAATTGGGGAAACATGGGTGGAGAAGGTATGTACACTGTAATATTATATTGATAGCTTATCAAGAGCTACAGTTAATACCCCTGCACAATTATTCCTAAGCTTTCAATGTTCCTCAAAGGTTTACCAACCTGTTTCATTTCTAGCGTTCTGTTATGCAATAGCACATTTTGCTTGTTGCTTATGACAGCAGCTTTTCTGTCCATAAATGTATGCTATTCTAGGAAGTGCGTAACTTACTGCTATAAGTGCCTGTTGGGTTTAAGAATTAAAGAGTGTGTCTGCATGGAAATGAAACTGTTTAAAATGGGTAGAGCTTGGAAGCTCCATGGCTATAATAATAAACAAATGACTGTGAAACGAGGACTTTAGAAAGTGATATTTACAATTATAGAAAAATTAAGTCTTGAGCTGAAATGCTTATCGCTTATTTTTTTTTCAGAAGTGGCTGAAAAATTATACTTGCATTTCAATATTTACTGCTTCTAAATTCATAAATCTATCAAAGTGATCACAGAATCCATGCTGCGGATAGAATTGCCCCACCCATTACTACTGTCAGAATGTTTTGTCTGTAAATATAATTTTGTCACAAGCATGCCATTGATAACATAAATCTGCACCATGTTTGTTTTAATGTGCCTTTCTTGAAATAATTTTGCCAATATCAACCTTTAAACATTTTTGAGCATAAAACCAAACCAGGATTTGAACATTTTTTCACTGAGGAAAGCAAGAATCTGAACCTAGTCACCCCATTGGCTGCCGTATTCCTGTTATTTGAGTCCCAAACTTTCTTGAAGTCTCGAAATTACTTCAGCAGCACATAGTGGTAAAATTGATTCTCTCAGAATTCATCACGAATTTGCCAGTGCAATTGGGCATAAACAGTCAAACTATTTAATGCAAAAAAAAGTTGAATCATAACTTGAAACATTCAGTATCATGACCAAGAACTGAAGTACAGACAATTGACTTTCCATGCTGATCCTCTGCCATAGTGTCTTTCCCATATATGCATTAAACCTATGCGGTGCAAATGTCCCAGGAAACCCTCAAGATCTCAGATATTTGAGATATACTTGAAGGTAACATGCAATAATACAAGTACTTAGATTTTTGGGCTTTAACCGAAAGTTTAATGATTTACAGGTATCTCGCCATGACAGCTCAGCGGTAGATCAGCAGCATAGATTTGTGGTTTAGTGCTGGCTTTGACACTAAATTTTTGAAATCTGATTAAAGTTCCCAACTTAGTGTCTACATACGGATAGTGTGAAAGAAGAAATAGCAAACATTAATGTACAAAATCCCCCCCTGCATACATTGTTAGTTTATTCAACAGAAATACCATATAAGTATACATTTTTCATTAAATGCTAATTCAAATAAACAATCTTATTAATACAAAGTTTAAAGTATAAAATGATCATATCATTTAATAATAATAATAATAATAATAATAATAATAATAATAATAATAATGATGATGATGATGATGATGATGATGATGATGATGATGATGATGATGATGATGATGATGATGATGATGATGATGATGATGATAATAATAATAATTAATAAATCTTGAATATATTTTAATAACAGTGTATGCACAGAAAGTGCAAATGCTAATCAAAAAAGTGTGTTCCAGAATTTTTATGAATAAAACATATGATTTGAAAGTAGATTTTTAATCATTTTTCTAAACAATTTACTCACTGGAATTCGGTTATCCTCTGGGAGTTTATTATGTAAATTAATATGTTCATGGGTAATTTTCTTCAAAGTGGTTTAAACCAGGTGTAAATTCAACTGCTTTAATATCAGCAGTCGGTTTAAACTAAAGTTGGCTACACTGAATTATAATGTAGACAGCTGGTTCATCAATCAAAGTATGTATTTGTGCTTCGAGTTTTGCATGACAACTGCATGAGGATAAGAGTGTTCTTAACCTTTCATTCTTTGTTGCTGAGGAAAACAAAGATCCGTTATTTGAGTCCCAACAGCATTGAATTTTTCAAATCTGATTCTGTTTTCCACATTGCTGCTTACACTGATTAGTTCGAAAGAACAATCAAAACACAATTGACTGCAGTATGTTTCATGGCAAATTTAGGCTAGTTAAGAAAGTAAGTTAATAAAACTAATCTGAAATCAGGAAAATTAGCAAAATATTGAACATTGTAAAAGTCCACAAATTGTGCATCAAATATAAATACATTCTTATACTGCACATACCTTTTAACTTAATGAAAATTGGAGGGGGGGAGGAAGTTTCACATAAACCAAAGGTTCCTGTGTATAAAACAGGAGATGTAGGACCAAACAGGCTCACATTTATGACTTATATTTTAATCGCTGAAACAAAAGATCTCAAAGAAGGTTAAAAGATTTTAAGTGTACATTATAATCATGTTGCTAAAAGAAGTAGCTCTTTAGTATACATTTTAGATGGTAATTCAGATAGCTATGAAATGTGAAATAACATCTGCTACATAAGTTATGATTTTGAACAAATCGCTACAACTGCAGACACACTGACAACAACAACAACAACAACAACAACAATAATAATAATAATAATAAACTTGCCTGGTGAACGAAAGGGTTATTTTACTGGAATATTTGTTATTGATGTACACCCGCGAACAAAAAAATGAGTCATATCTTGAATACCAAATTTTTCTAAGTCCTACACGGCACAGCACTTTGTTTACACAAAATGAATACAGTTGTGTAGCCATGCAGCAGGTTGTTGTATGTCATTATTAAGCATGCTACCTTTCATGTGTCTTCTCTGTAGCGCTGTGGCAAAGCATATGTTACTTCTGTGATTAAGACTGCAGGTTCGCTTATCGTATGTAGCAAACACTTTTTTTCTTGTGTAAATAATGTTTAATCAACTTTCGATATACTCCAGTTCATACACAGTATTTGGTTACTTTCATAATAGAATAGTTATTACAGTGCAAAGTACGTGGCTTCACAATTTCATCATCGCATATTGTATCTTGTTGGATAACAAGGGACGGTCTAGATGTGTTGTAGCAGTTTGATGAAGCACTGAACAGTGCGCAATACACGGTAATACTTGAGAAAATTTTGATTCCCTCTCTGAGGATGAGATATACTATGAAATTGCTGAATTCATACAGGATTCTGGGCACAAATTCAAGAAGCCTGTGATGATGTAGCTTCTTGTTCATTTTAGTGTTTTAGTTTTGGAAGCTAATAGTTTATTGGCATTTATTTCTTTAGTTATTTAAAACGGAGAGTGCTAAGTAAACAGGGGAAGAGGAAGGTTGTGCTAGTAAGGAGCTTGGTGGATGAAGAGGAAAAGTGAATTAAGGGACAATGGGAGTTGAAATTACAGTATACAGAATAAGAATTGGACTGTTTATGGCAAAAAAGGTTATTAAATGTAAAACTGACCAAAACATGTTGGGGATTGAATTAAATCCAGGTCCAAAGAATATGCAAGAAATGATGAAGGATCTCGTAGAAAAAATCAACAACTTGAACGGAATGAAACAACGCATAAAAATAATTTAAACAAAGTGGCTGAAGAAATAAAAGAAAATGTTAGTAAAGATGTGCAAGGAATAAATATAGAAGTTGATAGAATCAAAGAGAGAATGGAAAGAATGAATGAGAGGAGGAGGAGACTCAATTTGGTGTTCACAGGAGTTGAAGAGAGAAGGGGTATCTGGCCATATGAAGAAATAAGAATAATTTTAACAAATAAACTAGAAATGGATCTGATAGGATGGGAGATTGTGGAAGCATACAGAGTGGGTAGTCAAGGCAGGAAAAGACCAATAATAGTACAATTTGCAACATCCAATATAATTTACGAAATTTTAGGAAGGTCAAAAATGCTAAAAGGAAGTAATATATTTATAAACAAAGACTTGACTCCAGCCCAGAGGGACCTCAAAAGAAGCCTAATACAGAAGATGAAGAAGGCAAGATCAGAAGGCAAACGAGCATTCATTTGAAACTTACGGCTTTGGATAGATGATGAGGATGTAACATATACTGGCAAAAAGGAGCTATGGTGGAGAGAACCAGAATGGAAGGAAACAAGTCAGCAAAATAGTGGCGAACGAAGTAAATTAACACCAGTGGCAGCCAGTGGAAGTCCAGAACAGAGCTGAGAAAAGGAAAGAAAATTGATCCAACACGAAAGGAAAATGACGTAAATGTAACAGGCGAAGGTACGTCACAACATATCTATGAAACAATAACACCAAACCAGAAGGGAAGGAGAAGTCCAGTAACGTCACGGCATACGTCATCGCCAAAGAAGATAGTGTTACCAGGGAGAGAGGAGAGGGAAGCCGCATGTGTCCTTGCAGAGAAGGGGAAAGAGGCGTGGCCACAGTGTGCAGTGAGCAATGGAAAAAAGCATGTGGCGGGGAAGGGAAGTGTTAGGAATCGCCGGAAAAGTGGGGAGTATTCGGAGGAAGAAGGGAAAGAAAACATTACTGGTCACTGGGGAGAGAGGAGAGGGAAGCCGTATGCGTCCTTGCAGAGAAGAGGAAAGAGGCGTGGTAACAGTGTGCAGTGAGCAGTGTAAAAAAGCATATAACGGGGAAGGGAAGGGGAGAGAATCGTTGGAGGAAGTATTCGGAGGAAGAAGGGGAAGAAAACATATCATCTCCGCATGGAAGTATATTGGTGCTTCAGAAAGAAATGCAAAAATCAGTAGAGGGAATTAAATTCAGAAGTAAAAATACTTTAGAGAGATTTACACCTTTCCGTAACAGAACGGGATCGCAATAGCGGTCAACAAGGAGAATGGAATTGTGAAGGCTTCAAATTTCACAATCCTGGACTGTATCATCTTTTAGAGAAAGATATGTAAATGTTAAAGGATAAATACACGAACATAGAAATTATAATAATGGGGACCTTAACGTAAGAATAGGGGAAAGAGATAAGCAGAGAACGTAACTAAAATTATTAGAGAAAATAATGTGAGTAAAATAAGGAAGAGATAAAACTAAAAGAAAAGCCATGAACATAAATCTAATGTAGATCAAAAGGATGGGGGAAGAGAAGATATATAATATATATTATATTTGAATGCAAAGAAATAGAGATTAGGAGAAAAGAAAGTTCATGGTATGGAATGAATAGGATATGGATGGTTAAATCAAGAAAATAATGTAAATACAAATAAATATAAAAATTACTAATTGTATTAACATGTAATAGTAATCCGAGAAGGCATCTAATATGTAATAACATAACGCTCAATAGATTAATACATCATTATTATAACTAAAGGAGGGGAGATGACTATAAAATGGCCAGGGCCAGAAGCAGTCACTCCCAACGTGATTGTAGTTATTTTGGGACTCAATAAATATTACATTACATTTAAAACGAACATTTTAGTAGAATTGTGTTTTTGTGGGTATAGATATGCCTAAAACTTAAAATGCTAAAGTTGTATTAATGCAATATTGTGTTCTACACATCCAGTCATAAAATTAACAGTATAAAAAATAACTAATGCAAGATTTGAACTGAGAAGCTTATGAGCACAATATCTTCTTAACCTCTCAGCCAATGAAATGTTTTTCCGGCCTCTGCTCTCAGTGGCTTATATGCGTCACCACCAAGAAACACTGTTATAAGCAGACTATTGTGCTAACAGGGCAGAGACCACAGTTCCTGCATGTGCTTTGTGAACACAGCTGTTACGAAGGTACATGATCGTCACTGGAATCTGGGGCTGACTCATTTTTTTTTTTGTCCACGGATGTACATAATTAAGTACAGCGTTTTAGGGCAAGAACAAAGTAATGTGTAAATTAAATTGTAGTTCGGAGTGTGGATGGTATGTAGAAAGTGGGAGAAGTTTCTGCAGTCGTGCACGTTACCTCTCGTGGTTCTTCTGCCATGCTGTGCTACCACCTAATGGCATTGAATGTAAAATTTTGGTGATAGTATGGAAACATAGTGCAGAAGAAGCTTAATGCACTAGTGCACATCTTCAAGTGTGCACGGCCCTTGTCTATTTGACCCATAAGTTAATTACGTCATGCCAGTTGTGAATGCGCAAAAACTCCTTAAAATGTGCACAAATCAAAATATGCTAGCAACCCTGTTGCAATGAGTTTAGAGGGGTGGTATGGCAGATTTAAATACATAGATGTTGAATTTCCGCATTTATGTTTAATAGAATTAAAAAAAGAAAATATCCAATAAATCTGCAAGGTATCAAAAGTTAGGGTGTTCACGTGCTCTTATACAGCAGTCACCACTGGTTACTAATCAGTGCTGTGCTATAAATATAATAAAATTAGCTTTTCAGCCAAGTAAAGCATTGCTGGTACATAACCAGAATGGTAAAATCAGTGTGTGTGTGCATTTTATGCAATAAGTATTAAATATAGTAAAATATTTGCTTGCATTCTGTATATTTTTTTTTCTGATATCTTTTCTTCCCTTCTGTAATTACCAAGTTTACTTATGTAATTTTGATAATAGCATGATGAGAATGTGTGTATCAAAATGCTTACAGAGGACTTGGAGCATCAGAGAATGTATTTAAGTGTTTCTGCTATGCATTTAATTATGGCCCTTAAAGGAATGAATTCATTTTGCCTTTCATCTTTTTCCCTACAAGAGAATGCTGCTACCAGCATGTTGTTGTTTTCCTTTAAGGCTGGTTCACAACCAACGAGAACGGTAACAAGAATGAGAAAGTTAAAATACATGTATTCAAATGGGAGCATTCACAATGGACGTGAAGTCTTCCCTGCCCCCGGGAACGGGAAAGAAGAATTGCCCAATTTTTAATTTTCTCGTTCCCATTCCTGGGCACGGCATATTGGATCCATGTTGTGCATATTAGACTCTTCACTCTAGAGGCTATTCTAGGGGGCCGTAACATGAAACAGCTGCTAGTGCTCTCTATAGTCGCAAGCTGGAAACATGAAACTGAAAGAAATTAGTAGTAGTAGTGTTCTTTCTACTCATCCCGACAGCCGTAGATCCAATGGGTTTGTTTACATGCAACTCAAAACTGGCTCTTACCTAAAAAACAATGGCAAAAGCTCCAAAGAACACCTAAAACCGGTGGAAATTAAAAAAGAACAAAAACAACTTTAGTGTATGGCATTAAATAAAGGAATGAAAGCTTGGCACAAGTAGAGGGATTGGAAATATAATGGATATGCATTTAGATAATGTTTACTCTATCGAATTTTGATGTTGGCTTGGCTAAATTGGAAGTAGGTAGAAAAAATATCATTGGTCAGTTAAAAACAAATGAAATCCCAATGCGCAAATTTGACTTTCACTTTGTGATCGATATGCATTCCCGTTCTCGTTACCGGGCTGTTGTGAACCAATATCTTGCATGGTGCATTGCTTCCCGTTATTTCCGTTTCGAGTTACCGTTCTCGGGCGGTTGTGAACCAGCCTTTATTCATATGCAGTCTGCTCTCAGCTCACTCTAGCATATAACTTTTTCTGGATTCATAAATTTGCGTACATACAAGTACAAAGTATTTATGCCAGTTTTAGGATAATGGTATCAATGCTTGGAAACTATGTGCAATGTGCTTTTGAGTTATTGGCTTTTTGAATTCATAAAATGTAATAGTAATTTCTGTTTAGATTAAGAAAAGAAAAACAGGGCTTCACATTGTGATTGCCCTGATTATAGTTTTTAATGCAAAATGTTGAGGGATATTGGACTTGCCTAAATGTTGCTACACACTGGTGTGTACAATTGGAATGGAACAAGAAAATTGTAGAGTAGTAAGGCGGTACCAGACTAACCATTTTGAGGTTAGGAACTAGAAGCTTTTTACTTGTGTCAACAGTAAATCAGAATCTCCAATTATGAAACTTGTGGTGTGCCATGTAAAAAGAATGCACTATTGTATGGTGCTGGTCACTGTTGCTAGTGTAGGTGTTATGAAGAGCACTGGATGGCAAGCTATGAGTGGCATTCAAATGAAACCTGGTCAGTGCGTCTAACTTTGCACTACATGTAAGGTGGCACCACGTAACTGTGTGTATGGTGGCACCATCTATTGGTAGAGCGACTACAGCATGTGCAACATTTGATATTGCATAGCAACAGTGTGGTTTCATGCCGAAGAGAAGGTGGTCACACAAGTTATCGTCCACTACTAAACATGAAGGCGAGTAAGCAGGAACAACGAGGAGTGAGTCAGAGCAAGCAGTGGAAACATACGACTTCACCACCTCCAAAGTAATCAAAGCCCGTGCACACCAGTTCTGGTAAGGTCATGATGTCCTTTTTTGACCACAAGGGCCCACTGCTTGTCGAGTTCCTGGAACGGGGAACCACCATCAATGGCCAGTGTTATCAAGTCACTTTACAGAACCTTAGACGAGCCATCAAGTCGAAATGCCGAGGCATGTTGTCCAATGGCGTTATTCTCCTGCATGATAATGCCTGCCCACACACTGCCAATGCGGTGAAGATGACATTGCAGCAGTTTCGATGTAAAATGCTGGAACATCCACCGTACAGTCCAGACCTTTCACCATGTGACTTTCATGTTTATGGACCTCTGAAACAAGCTATTCGCGGACATCTATTCACAACGGACAACGAAGTGTGTGAATGGATCCAGGCCTGAATCCGACAGCTGCCTACTAGCTTCTTCAAAGATGGAATCGTCCGGCTAGTGTCGCAGTGGGATAAATGTGCCAACAGTTTTGGCGACTATTTTTGAGTTAATAAAATCGTTACTGTTATTTTACACAATTGACCGGGTTTCATTTGAATGACCCTTATAAATCATCTTCAATACAGTATGTATATGTAATGGTTGGTTTCTTATTTGTGTACCAGTACTCATTAGTTAAGGACAGTATGTACACACCTGTCGTGAGAGCTACATTTAATTTTCACTAAGGACTTGTATTACAATTTGCTGACATAACTGAATCTTGTAGGCTTATGTAGACAGAAGACCACAGTTTCTTGTAACAGTCTGTTCCATTTCATAATGCTTACATAGGAGGGGACATTGTTGTGACATCCACAGTGAAAGTTTCATTGAACAAGCTTCACAGATTTTGTTTCAGCTAGTCCAAGAACACAGAAAACCTTGTGTTGTGGTGTCCACGTTGCCATCTTTGCACATTCTAATCTAACCTAATAATGTTATTGTGACCTACTAGTCATGTCATGTGTTTTTATCTGGATCTGATACAACTAAAGTTACAAAAATTTGTAATGTTAGACATATAAGCCAGACATCCTGTATTAATAAATGGTTAAATGTGTGCACTTAAGATCAGGGCAATCATTATGACAAGTGCTGTACAGTGAATCCTCAATGCATTAGTTTCAAAGATGTAGAAAAGCATAAGGTATTAAAAATTTGGTACAATCCATTCACATGATTTTCTCTAACAACGGCAAATTTATAAATATTCATTCTGTACGAGGGAAGTCCAGAAAGTAACAGACGTTTTGAAATAAAAAATTAACATGATGAAAGAACCAAAGTTTATTATATACATTTGAAAGGTACACTATTAAGCTATTTTTCGACATATTCGCCATTCAAATTAAGGCACTTATCATACCGTGGCACAAGTTTTTCATTACAGTCTGGTAGAAATCTACCGCCTGCAATTTTAACTACTGGTTTACACTGACATGCAGTTTGCGTCAGTGTCAAAGCATTATGTAGCAAGCCATTTCTTCATTGCTGGAAGGAAGTGGTAGTCACTTTGTGCCAAATCCGGGCTGTATGGTGAACGATCGAATCCTCCCATCCAAAACCATCCAAGAGCCCTCTGGTAGGGTTGACTGTGTGTGGACGTGCATTGTCGTGAAAAAACAACACATCACAAAGTTGGCGATACACTTAAATTGGTTTGTGTTCTTTTGCCAACAGAAACTTAATCACAGACTACCTCGCAAGTGGCAGGATTTTCTATTGCAGCGCACATTTTAACGGGTTGCAGACAAAGTAAGGGAGGCATAGTCCACGTGCTACCACAGTTGGATGCGTAATTAGTGTAGGAACGTTCTGACACCAAGATGGCAGCTCTAGCCCCTCCCACTGCCACAATAGGCCAAAACGTCTGTTACTTTCTGGACGGCCCTCATATTATACTATTCCTATAAAAAGTGATTCTTCTGTTATCGCTATGTTACTCGCTGTATATTCTTACCTAGGAATCGTTTCAAATTAATTAAGAAGGAAGCAGCATTCAAATGTTAATTTGTGGTAACAAGTTCTTCCAATGGAAAGAAAAATAATAAGAAAAAAAACTGTTGTGTTTATTGGCTTTCCCTATTAACTTTTATCTCTGTTCTACAGACAACTTTCACAAAAGTATTTTTCTATCCACTTCATGTTAATCGAGAGAAACGTTTGGAGAAGTAGTTTCATTACATATTTTGTTTGAGGTACAGGAGATTGAAGAGCTAGTCAAATCTTTAAAAACAGCTTGCTATATGCTGGCTTTGAAATGCCATACACTTTCCATGAATAATTAGATACAACTGAATGATAACATTTCAAAAGATATACTGAAAAATTCAAAACAATGACAAGTATCTCCAAAATGGATGATGCCACAAATAAAGCTATTTGGAATAGGAGCAAGTTTTGCAGAGATCTACATTTTTTGTGTAGTAAGTATTTGTCTATCTCTTACGGTTTACCAGGTACGCAAAATTCAAAATTCATTCAGAATGAAGAGGTCTTCACAAGATAAATGCGAAAAATTCAGTATATATATTTATCATGCAAATATCTTAACCATTTTTCAGAAAATAAAAAATAACAAAAATGTTTTCATCTAAGGGGTAGTAATTTGGTTTGAGACCATTAGTTGCTTTTCAGTCATCTAATGACTAAGATAAATTTGAAATTCAATTAAGGAAAATTTTAGTGAAGGTTCTTTTGATTACAATTGGTATAAATCTGTGATTTGCTCCACAAATTTTTGAACATTGACCATAGAAAACTCCTTGGGGTGGTGGGATTTCTTGAAAATCTTCAGGTCAGATCCTTGGAAAATGCTGGACTTAAATATGATCTTGTATCTCCAGATCTGTGCTTATATACCCAAAAGGTATATAAGCACAGTGTTTTTGTAGTTGCCTCATCTGTTCTTGAAGGCCATGGAGCTCCCATTGGCCGAAAGCTAGACTTTAAATAACAATAATGTTAGTGATTTTATTAATTTGACACAGCTGATAATCAGAAAAATTAAGGTAACAGAAACTGTGCATTGAGGGTCACTTTGTGTATTTGGAAGTTGTATGCATGATCTGTACTCTCTTTTAATTACAATAAATTTATATTTTACTCTTGCATAATTACTGGTGCCTGCAGTTAATTCTTTACTTAAAAGAGCATGATTTTGGAAAACTGAAACAGAGTTAATAAGTTATGAATAGGGATATTTGGGTTACAACTGTGTCCTGTTTCTCTGATAACATTCTATTCCATTTTAAAAACAGGTGCTCCAGTTATACCAGATCTGCAACTTGAATCACGGCCTTATGATGGTGGGACCTAGTGGTTCGGGAAAGACAACTGCTTGGAAGGTCCTTCTAAAGGCTCTAGAACGTTACGAGGGCACTGAAGGTGTGGCACATGTCATTGATCCAAAGGCAATATCAAAGGAGGCTCTGTATGGTGTTCTTGATCCTAACACAAGAGAGTGGACAGATGGTCTGTTTACGCACATTCTAAGGTAAGTCATTGGAGCCTGCTTGCATAATAGTCTGCTTTCAGAACTAGGGACAGAATCCATAACTTGGATGTGCATTGAAAATTTGTTGTTGGTAGTAATCTTTGGTGTTTATCAAAAATGACTGACTTTTATCATAGATTCTATACCCCCACCGTTGAATCTTTGCACTTGACAGTTCATGTGGCTTCGTGTAATGTTGGCTATATGTGGTTGTGACGTTGCCAGAGTGGTTAGTAAACAACAGTTGATTGTTCTCCTTTCTAACATGTCTAAGCCGCATACAAAAAGTGTACATAAGTAGCGAACGTCAATGAATAACTATTTTGTATTATTATTAATTGAAAATAACTGAGCATAAACATTGCAATGTATGTAGAATAAATTAGCACTTTTGACAATATAAAAACAAAATAATGCAAACGTGACTGCTACAATGAGAAATAAAACAAATTGTAAGCTGTGGTAACAAAGTTATTTTCACTCACGCAGCATTCCAGATGGTTCAACAATTTTGTCCTGTTTCTCTTGGAGTTTCACTCCCTTGTAAATAACAGTTCTTGTGATTAGTTCAAGAGCTGCTGCAGTTCGTTGTACGACTTTATTAGCAGTAGTAGAGGGATGCTCAAAGAATTCCTGGGTCCTCCTTAACAGTTCCAATGCCTGACTATTAGTGGCACATCTCGGCGCAAAGGATTTTCACTTCATGAATCACCACTCGGTGATCGGTGTAGTTTTTGAGACATTGTCACACTTCAAATCCTGTATAAATAATATGAATTAAATATATATATATATAAATAAATATGTATATGCATAAATGAACACCAACAATAACCACCAATATAAATAAAAATGAACAACATTAGCTTGCAAAAAACAACTCGACGCACATGCTAGAGATTCACAAACTAAAGCATGTGGTTGGAAATAGCTACATCCGACAACAGAGCCACTTCCAGTTCCGCTTTGTCATAGACCTTCCGAAATGCTGCCTTGTGATTGGTTTAGGAAGCCTTAATAGTTAAAGCTTTTAATTTTTTTGTTTGTTTGTTTGTTTTTGTTTTGTTTTGCGGGGTGTGCTAACTTAATCGCTAGCTATCAAGTGCAACATTTTAACGGTGGGGTATGACATTCACGTTTTAGAAAGCATTGCCAATTGCAATGCAAACTACAACAAAAAAAAAATTAACTGCAAGGATCTTATTAGCCCATTCTGTCCTCAGATCCTCCATCTTGTCCTCCTTCCAGGATGTACTGGTAACACTTCAGGAGGAATTTATTTAAAGGTGAGTCGGAATTGTAACACTAACATCACTTAAGTTTACAGTGAGTAAACTTAAGTGATGTTAGTGTTACAATTCCGACTCACCTTTAAATAAATTCAATACACATCACTGTTTCTAGCTTCTTTTCATTACAATATCAACTTCAGGAGGAGTTTAATTTACTAAAAATCCTCAAAGTAATAATAATAAAAAAATGAATATAAAAATTCTGAAAAGTGGGAAAACTTCACAGAAAAGGAGAAACAAGTGTGTGTGCGTGCACGTGCACGCGTGTGTGCAGCTGGCATTCCCATGAATGGTTCGGTGCTGCGCTCTGTTCTGGTTAATCGGGTGATGTCATCACAAGCAGGGATTTAGAAATTCATAACCTGTTCTTGATTATAAAGATTATGATTTTTGAAATCCCTGCTGTTGTCATCCAATTAATGAAAAGAACAGAGGGCAGCACAATGCCAAGTAGTACGGAACCATCTATGGGAACATCAATCAACCACAAAGGTGACAATGGGAAAGTGGAGATAAGTGTTTAAAAAAAGTTGACTCATTCCACCATAAGTTGTCTCTCTGCACTGTATACAATGCTTCTTGTTTGTTTAAACAAAAGGATAGGAATTCGCATCTGATATGACCTACCTGGTTAAAGACACTAGACATTAAAAAAAAAATTAAACATAAATATGGTTGCTTTGTGTCTAATGTTGTGCAGTTGGCAATGAAGCCATTTGTCTCTTGCACTCCAGTATTTTGATGAGAGGTTAGTATGTTGATTGAAAACTGGGCAGTGGAGTATGGTTTCTCTACATTTCTTCTCGAAGTTCACAGAAAGGGTATATAGGAGATTCTGCCATGCCAATCCTATGTAGAAGTGTGATGAGACAGTCATGGCCTGTTAATAATCTAAAAACTGCTACAGAGGATTTTCTTGGTAGTGTAGTAATTATAGTCGTGTCTTTAGGTAGATTTTCCCATTGTTTTCCTTTTGTTCTTCCTTAATTTTTGTATTCCATATTGATGTAATTATTCTTTTGATAGTGATAATACAGTGGGCTAGCTCATTTTTATGTAATTTTACTACCTTTCTTGGCCAGAAAATCAGTTATTTCATTACCATGCATTCCACAGAGTGCTAGTATTCATTGAAGTATTACTGTTTTATTTAAATTAACTGTTCTATAATTTTTTGGCATTCTAGAACATTTAGGTTTTTGGCTGTTGTGTGGCTATGGATTAAAACACAAATATAGGAATTTGATTAATAATGCCTCTGCAGGAACAGAAGAAAGAACAGATAAACCCACAAATATTGAATTTCATTTTTGTTAATCAAGTTTCTTCTCTTGATGGTATGTGTAAGAAGTAGCCTCTGAAAATTGTAACGTTTGTAGTAATGGAATTAATAAAAACTCTGTCAGATAAAGGGGTTTATTTAATTCATTTATTTATTCAGGGAGCGTCAAAATGTATATTCCTGGTAAAATCTCAGTATCGGGTATTTTGGTGGAATGCTGTACTTCATTTACCTACTAATACATGCTAAAGAAAGAAAGAAAGAAAAAAAAAAATAAAAGAAAGGTGAACCAACTGACCCAGTGATCACACCTATTATCAATATTTGTTTTATAAAACATGCTATTCTTTATTTCTTTGAGATGAAAAGTTAAACACTTCAATATTCTAATTTCATTACAGAAAAATTATTGATAACGTGCGAGGTGAGATCAACAAGAGACAATGGATCATTTTCGATGGAGATGTAGACCCAGAGTGGGTTGAAAATCTGAACTCAGTTTTGGATGACAACAAACTGCTGACTCTGCCAAATGGAGAGCGATTGTCACTGCCCCCAAATGTGCGGGTAATGTTTGAGGTAAGGTACAAGTTTCTATATCTTTAAATAGGTAGACAAGTGGGTTGAAATTTAAAGCGATTTTATGTTCTGCTTTTCATTACTTCTCAACTTCTTAAACCTCCATTTAAAGTTTTTATACGGAGAAGAACACTTTACTTAATGGGGGATTCATTATTTTACAATTAAATTAAAGCACCTTTTAATTATAAAGCTCGTTACTGGCTAGATAAGAGAAGATTCAAGTTTTGTACTTCATTTTCAGAATGGCATAGTCAGGGTTGCCAATTTAGTGATTTTTCTGGCAGATCTAGAGGCTTTGGCTATTATCCCACCAAGCCAGAATACTAGTAGCTTTTAACAGACTGGGAAAGACATGGCTAGAGGCCCGGATTTCTGGTATTAACCATGACTGCAACATTTTCAAGTCACATATTTAATGTTACCAAAATCACATTTTTATGAGATAAACTTGATTTTCTTTTTTTTTTTTAATTTGAAGCCACAAAATATTGCAAAATGCTACAGATGTCAAGTTTTGTTTGTTTATGCATTCTATGGTTAAGGCAGCCTTAAAGAATGCTAGGGAGAGGAAGCACCAGTATATAACCTTTTTGAAACATAAACATGCTAGTGCTAAAGAAGCAAAGAAGTTTAGGATTCCTGTGTTAACTCGGTAGGGTTTATGGATAAATCTGTTCTGTAAGTTGGGGAATATTTCAACGATCTCCTCGAGTACTTCAAGCAACTGACCGGCTCTAATCCAGCAGTCAGCTAGTTTAAAGAGCTTTCAAATAACGACAAACTGCATATGTTTTGAGGCTGCTTTGCTATTTCTGAGATTACTCAATATATGAAGGGTTGTCAATATCTTACAGCACACAAGTTGATGCCAAGAGTGACTGCTTTGCTTGGTGAAGTGCAGCTCATAAGTGTCTGGAGAGGAAACATCCTCATCCCTGCATAAACTGAAGGATGAAACCAAACAGAGTGAAGACACTCAAGTGCTGAAATTAGCCAAATGCAGCATCAGAAAACTGGAGAAGCTGTTGGTAGAAGATCCTGCAGGAAAAATCATTTTCTCAACTGCCCAGCTTTTTTATATATCTAATCTATTGGTAGCACCAGTATCCAATTAGACCATGGATACGCGAGTCAAATTCCATTTCTGAAGCGTCTCTCTAAAGATGAATTTCTGAAAGGATAGCTAGCATTGCAGCATTAGGCAAAGACCATGATGTGAAGCAGGACATAGAACTTGAATTACTGAAAGGGCTGATGTAGGAATATCCTGATTTTTCAAGCTGCTGCTTGAAGGCAGTATGGTTTCCAGCTACTAATGTGAATTGCAAGAGAGGCTTTACAGCATGTGCATACTTATTGTTAGACAGGCAAACAAATCTATGCCCAGAAAATATACACTGCCATTTGTGAAAATTGCAACACCAAGAAGGAAACACATGAATTCAATGAATTTAATAGCACAGGTTAGGTACATGACAAATAACAAATGATAAACTTTTCAAATCTATACATGACTTTTGAGCCCTAATATTCAGTATTTGGTGTGGCCTCCATGTGTTGCAATTAGAGCTGCTATATGCTGATGCATTGAATCAAAAAGTTTCTGAATAAGTTCCTGAGGGATTTCCCTCCACGCAGTTTATATTCGAGCCCACAAATCTGTGACGCTAGTTACTGGAGTACCGTGACACATCAGGTGCCGACCAACCATATCCCAGACATGTTCGATGGGCGACATGTCAGGCGAATGTGCAGGTCAAGGAAGCAATGGTATCCGTTGCTCTTCAAAGAAGGCTTGTACATACCTCGCAATATGTGGCCGGGCATTGTCCTGTTGAAATGTGCCGTGTGGAGATGCCTGGAGCAGGGGGAGTACCTCAGGCTCTACAACCACTGTTAGGTACTGGTTGTTGTTCAAAGTGCCCTCAATTTGTAGAAGGCAAGATCGGTTGTTGTAACCAATGGCGCCCCAAACCATCACACCTGGTGTTTGTTTGCTATGCCGCTCAACAATGCAGCCCTCCAGGTTGTGCTTACCACGGTACCACCGGACACGTATGCAGCCATCACTGTAGGACATGTTGAAGCGGGACTCGTCTGAAAAGACTACATTTTGCCACTCAGCACCCCAGTGGCAGTGTTCACATGTCCATTGCAGTTGGAGGAGTTTGTGGTTTCTGGACAATGGAAGCTGACATGCATGCATGCAACCAGTCCAACCTGCAGCAGATGGTGACGAACCATTGATGCAGACAAGTTCACACCTGTTGCAGTGCTCCAGCGTCGAGCCAACACTATGGATGCAGCTGTATGGTCCGTTATGGCCATGCAGACAAGATGGTCATCCCGTGCTGCGGTCCAGTATCTGCTCTTTGCTGCGTACGACCTTCATCTATCCACTGCTTCCACACACGCATCACTGTCATAGCAGCATACCCTGTATGAGCCGAAATGTCACGGTATGAGAAACCTGTTTCCCCGAGATCGATCATTTTACCCTGTTCGAACTCGCTCACATGCCGATATGGCTCCCTTTGACGTCGACGAGGCATACTGGCACTCACCTTATTGTTTCCACCTTGTTTGACAGCTCTGCACTGACTACACTTGGTGCAACACTAACCGTGTCGGACCGATACGAGAGGGCTCTGCTCAGCCTACGTGTTCCCCATCTCTCTGCAAACCTAATCACTTATTGCTTGCACACTCTTTTACACTTCCACCAAGTTTGGAATTATTTGGAAAATTCTTTCTTGGTGTTGCAATTTTCACAAACTGCAGTTTAGAAACAATGTTGTATTTGTACTTTGGTGACACTTTCAGCTAAATTTTATTGTACTTGCTATTCATTTCTATGTAGTCTTTTTTTTTAAAGATAATTGTAATTATGATTATTTCAATAGAAAAGCAATACTTACTCCACTTGAGTTGTCATTCCTTGATTTTATTTTACTGCTCTGAGCATTTTATTCTATCACTTTTGTTCATTTTATTTCACGACATATCCTGATCTCTAGTCATGGCTTATCCAGCTTCAATGTTTATTATAAACATGTACAGTGCTTTGCTTTTGCACTGTCACCGCGCATTGCAGCTCATGCGCTGGCCTCTACATAACTCGGACTTCTGCTGAAACACGACCACCTCACATTCTCATAGTTGAAGTTAAAGTGATAATAAGCACATATCTTATCGTAAGAGATGTTGGAAATATTGTCCTACTCTACCCACACATTTCTGGCATCTTCTCAGAAAATCTTCATTTACACTCGGGAGTTCAATATGCAAAATTGAATGAATTTCTTGCCTGATGTTTCCTTTTAGTTCTTCCAATGTATGGGGCTTGTTGCATACACTTTATTTTTCACGTGATCGTCAGAATTGCATAAATTTCTGATATTGGATTTTGCAAATGTCAATGATAGTGTAATTGATCCACGCTTGATATTCTTCTGCGATGAAGCATGGTTCCATTTACATGGTTATGTTCCGTCGTAAAATGAGAGATACTGGAGCACAGAGAAACCCGATTTTACGCACAAGATTCCCTTGTATGCCACAGAAATGGGCGTGTAGTAAATACATACAGAATAATGAGACCTATATTTTCAACAAACAGTAAATGCAGAGAGGTACAGGAAAGAATTATAAATTTTTTTTTCAACAGCTGATTGATGTTGAGTGTTAGTCTGAGTTTTTCCAACAATCCTCTGCTACTGCGCATACAGCTTATGAGTCTTTAAATTTAATTCCAGAAATTTTTTTAAGATAGGGTAATTAGCAAAGATTTGTGGCCCTCAAGATTACCTGATTTAACTATGTGCGATTTTCATCTATGCGGAATTTGAAAAATAAAGTATATGCAACACAAGCATATTTTCTCTGTAATAAATATAAATTGGAAGAGTTTTCTTTTTTCTTTCAGGTACAAGATTTGAAGTATGCAACCCTGGCCACAGTATCCCGATGTGGAATGGTGTGGTTCTCAGAAGATGTGCTGTCAACAGAAATGATATTTGAGAACTACCTCTCTCGCCTGCGTAACATTCCTCTGGAAGAAGCTGATGAGGAATCAAGCTTTGGCAAGAAACCAGATTCAAAAGACGATGTCCTGTCGCCAGCATTGCAGGTAATTAATTTGATATTTAAATTTGCGGCTTGCTTGACGTACATGTTTAAAAGTGGACGTTAATATTTGGTTTTATGTACAAAGGATAAACTTTCTGTTCCTATTTCTTTTCATTATCTCTCTCATTAAATTCTTCCTTTACCTTAATCACTTTCCTCCACCACATCTCTCTTACTTTCCTTACATAGTAGCCAAATTGTTCCAAAAATTGTTTTTTACAAATTCTAAACATTTTTAATGCCAGAATTTCTGCCTGCAAATTATCCCACTTGTTTCACATTTCCTCTCTCTATGTTTTAATTTTTGCACAGTCTGCTATGCAATGAAGATGTTTATCTGTTGTTGTTCATCAGTGGCACTGTGGATTAATTGATCTGCATCATTTTCCCTCTGGCTTCCCAATATAAAGTCTGTAAGTTATCACTTTTAAGGCTTTTGCATTTGGCTGTTTGTTCAGGATGACATCTTCTTCACAGAGAGTGCACTTGGGTGTAGGTAGGTATCATATCTTATAGAGGTGTTCTGTGGCCAGTTGCCATCCTAAATAAGGCCACTGCAGCTTTCCTTGGCATTTTTTGTATATCAACTCTATCTTAAATATTCTTATAATCTTTATCCTTTCATTTATCTTCATCAAGTCTCTGCTGTCTTTTAAAATGTTGTTTAATGTTATTTAATTGTTTATTTATTGGGAAGCATGGCTGTGTTGTAGTCCATTTAGTGTTACCCAGGGAACACCACATGGAGGCGGACTACATTGTTCCCCTGAGATGTTTATCTATATTTTCACATAATGGTCATTTCTTTTATCACTTTTAGCCCACTTAACCACATTATGTCTGCTCTGTCCCATGCAAACACTTCCCTATCCCTTTTATTGCAAACATCCATATATTTTTCCTGTTCCTATTCTTTCTTAAACTTCGTATATTATTTCGAGGTATTCTTATATCCTAGGCTACTCCACATTTCCTGCTTTTCTATACTGTTAATTTTTAATTTAATTTTATTCCCTAATCCTCATTATTATCTGCTGAATGTCTATTTTGCCCATTCCAATTCCCTGGACTATTTTCTTTATTTAAAATTGTCAACTTTTACTCGGTTTTCTTTTGTATCTGTAAATATTTAGTATTTTAATTTTTAATATGTTTAATATTTAATTCTAATATGTACAATAAGCTACTTGAAGAAATAAAAGCAGTTAATAGAATAGAACTTAAATTAAATAAAATAAAAACATATGTAATAAATGCTTTTTATAACCTGGAGGAATTCAAGTGTAGAGTGTATAGGAGTAGATAAAGATTGTATATATGTAAATTTATTGTATTACATTATATCAAACAATTGACGTGTCCCTAAAATGATGTATTTAAAGGACGAATAAAAGTATCTTATCGTATCTTTGCCTGTTAGCATCGGAGTCCCTCAAGATTCAGGCCTAGGACCAGGTCTGTTCCTTTTATATATTAATGATTTACCTAATAATATCTCAGCAGGGCACGTCACCTTATTTGCAAATGATACAAACATATCAGTTAGTAGTGGCAGTAAATAAAGAAAAGACAAATGCAATATCTTTAAGCATTTGAAAAATAAAAGTCAGTATGAACCTCATTTGGAAATAGAAGATAAGCCAATAAGCTATGTAGAATAGGTTAAATTCTTAGGGATATGGATAGATTCAAAATTGAGATGGAGATTTGCAGGTAGAAATTAGCAAGGTTGAGCCAGGTATGTTTTGCAATGAATGTTTTAAGGGAAAGGGTTAATCTTGAAGTTCTGAGAAGTTTGTACTTCGCATATTTTCATAATATAATGAAGTATGGGCTTATATTTTTGGGGAATAAGGGAGGTATTATTTTCAGAATTAAAAAAAAAATTTACCCATTCCATGTGTGTATATATATTAGAAATAATATTGTATGTTAAGAAACTTATCAGAATTTGAGATAAATCAGGACAAACACAGATATTGCACAAGAAATAGAGAGCATCTAAGTAACTGTTATCATAGAACTTCACTATACAGGATGTATCTTTATTGGTGTCATATATTTGGAGGGCGTGTTCTTGACATCAAAATAGTAAAAAAAGTTCATATGAATATGGCTCTGAGTATCATTTATTTCAAAGTTACAACACAAAATCAAAAGTTACAAAAATTGCTCGAAGTGGCTTCCTCTTGCTTTGATGCATGCAGTAAGCCTGAGTTCTATGCTCTGGTGTACTCTGTTGAAAATTCCTGGTGTGTTTCCTATTTGGTCAAATCCAGTTTGGATACGTCCTCTCAAAATGTCAACATCAGGTACAGGAGTCTCATAAACCAAGGACTTCAAATGTCCCCAGACGAAGAAATCCATTGGATTCAAATCAGGCGATCGAGCAGGCCATGCAATCCATCTTTGTGGAAATCCATCATTCAAAAACTTACGAACTATCATACTGAAATGAGCTGGAACACCATCGTGTAAAAACCACATTCCTGGATGAAGTCCAGAGACACATTATCAGTTAAGTAATGCAACTCATTTCTGAAAAACTGGAGATACGTTTGTCCATTCAGACGCCGAGGGACCAATAAGGTGATTATGAATGATTCCACCCCAAATGTTGAGAGAGAACCTCTGTTGATGGTTGTCCTGTCGTACTTCATTAGGATTTTCAAATGCCCAGTTATGAGTGTTATGAAAATTGAAGATGCCGTCGCGAGTAAAGCCAGCCTCATCCGTTAATAAGATACAGGCTAGGAAATTGATGGATACAGCGCACTGCTGTAACATGCATTGACAAAACGTCTTCTTGGCTCAAAGTCCGTCTCATTTAATCCTCACACATGTTGAAGGTGATACGGGTACAGAAGATTTTCATGCAGAATTCTCCAGATAGTCATATGACTAACTCTTTCCCTTACAGCCATACGTCTTGTGCTTTGTGATGGGTCTGCATCCTCAGCACAAAGAACTCGTTCTTCAAGCTCAATGCCTCGTACCGCTCTTGGTCTCCCAACATCCCTAGTACTCCTCTCAAATGCGCCATTGGTGAATTTGTGCAAATGTTCTTGCACACGGTAACGGCCTGTCAGGGTATCTTTCTGCATAAAGTTCACGCGTTCGTGCTGCATTGCCGTCTGCATGGCCATATGTGTAGTGCATATCCGTCTGTTCACTCATGGAACTTGTTCTTTGACCTATAGCAACGAAACGGTTGATTTTCAGACCCATGTACATATGAACTTGTTTTACTGTTTTGATGTCAGGAACATGTCCCCCAAATATATGACACCAATAAAGATACATCCTGTATGAAGAAAGTGCTATATATAACGGTATTAAAGTATATAATAATTTACCTCTTGATGTCAAGGAAATCTGTTATTTGACAAATTCAAAACAAAGTGCAGGCATTATTAATAAAAATTGTTTTTATTCATTAAAGGAATATGAAGCAGTAATTTGTATCACAATAATGTAAATGTCAGAGTGATTGTAGTGTGAATATGCATTGTTGTGTGACATTGATTTGAGATGTTTGTTGATTGTAAGCATTGTCGAGAAGTGGGTTTATACGGCCTTACTGAAACTGACAATAATAGCGTGCAATAATGTAGCGAGGGGGTGAGCTGTTTATCATTAGTAGAGACGAGCAAATGACATCAGAGTGGCGTGTTTTTCTTAGAATTTGCAGGAACATTTTTCCTAGAGCATATGTTTTCGTAATTTTCATTGGATATAAATATAGACGCTAATGTTGGCGCGTTTTATTAACCAATAGCAGCTCGGTTATAATCTTTAGGCATATTGGGGTGAGGAAGTATAAATCCAGTGTCAGGGTCAAGTTTTACGTAGTTCAACAGAGGCATTCATGGAGTATACATCGCACGAAGTTCATCAAGGTTACGCGTAGCAAATTTATGAAAAATCTCATGTCGTAAAGTTAATTACACAAAAAGTTGAAGTACGCGAATTAATAATGGGCAGTAAAGAAGTTATTATAACAGTTTCAGTTTGGCGAGTGTCAAAATTAATAGGTGAAAGTGAATAATGGGTTACGACAATAAAAGTGTAAAACAAATTCTTTTATCAGTGTTATCTTTGGATAAAAACTCCTTTCCGTTTACACACCTGTACAAGATAAGTGCTTGACCGAGAAATCATAGCTAGCCGGAGGACAGTGAACCCAAAATTAAATACAATAACAGGCACCCAATAAAAGATAACACGAAGTGACCGCGACAAATTGTCTTGCATACGTGCGGCAGATAAATAGTAGCATCTTTCGACTACAAACATTAATACCACTACATATTGTTTCCACAACGTGGGGCGAACAATAATAATAATACCACAAATATCTAGAGAGCATGTAAGACCAGTTAAGTGTATGTGTGTGCATGAGATCCAACAAGATGAATAAAAGTGTAATCTAATAGTCTTTGACAATGTTTCCTTGTTCTCTTGATTAGATTTTGTGCCAATATTTCAATATACGTTTAACTATTATAGCTTTCGTACCAACACTTCTCAGTTCAGCAGGGCTACCCCATTAGGAGCTGCACTAGCTAATCCGAAAAACATTTTACAAAATGCTCTCTGAATATGATCAATATTCTCCTATCCTTTCTCTGTGTGCCAGATTTCCACTCCATACATCAGTTTTGAATCAACAGCAACTGAATAAATTCTCCCTAATAAGGCTGCACTCATACTTCATATTTTCTGCAAACAGATTCTTATATAATTAATAGTTAATTTTCCCTTGCAGTACATTTTTCCTCTGTTCTGTCCATCTTCCATTATTGTTTAGTGTTACCACCAAATAGTCCAATTTCTTCAATACTTCAATTATTACCCACTAACCACATACTCTCATCTTTATACTTTCCCTACCATTTACTAGTAATTAGAGAGGTAAAGTTCAGTATCTTCCAAAGATGCGACACAAAGGTTTTCAAGAAAATCTCCCAACCCCAAATTACCCTTTACATTGAACATTTTTCAAAATTTTTGATTTTCTAAAAAATGGCTGCAGTGTTGTTCTTTCCTTAAAAGTATTAGGCCCTTACGCCCTGTTAGAGGCTCTTGAAACTGTTCTGTCCATCTTTGTGGTCATCCTATATCTCTTCCTCCATGTGGTTTATATAATACTTGCCAAGAAAATCTTGGTCACCTCCTTTGCACATGATCCTTCCATTGCCACTGATATTGCTGTATTTCCTCAATCACATATTCACACAATTGTTCCCTTAGATCAACATTAAGTCAATCTGCTCTTGTTACTCTTAATGTTGATCTTAACAATGTCATCTGTGCTGCCTCCAGCCTTGACTTCTCATGATTTCCAAGGACCCATGTTTCACAACCATATTTCAATGCTGGTTTAGCTACTATCCTATGAATCCCTTAGCTTTATTTCCCTTCTCATAATTTTTCGAAAATTTCTTTTAATGCATCCATTAAGTTTATTATATTTCTGAATTTCTTCAATAACTGCTTTCCTTTCTCTGACTGATATTTTACAACCCAAATATTGGAATGTTTGATTAACTTTCCCTCTAGTACTATTTTTACTCTTATTTGATGGCCCTCATGGCCATGACTTTAGTTTTCTCACTTGATATTTGCATATTGTATCCTTTTATTGTTTTGTTCAATTTAAATATTGATTTTTGCAACTCCTCTTTTTGTGCTAGTAAATCTGATCTGCAAACAAAATGATTTCTATTTTACTTTCCATTTATTCTCAGTTCCTTGGGTTTACTGGTACTTCTCCACTCTTATATTGCTCTGTTCAGATACAAGTCAAACAGTATGGATGGCAACCACACCCTTATCTCAATCCTATATTAACTTCTGAAATTTTCTTCCCTTTATCCATTTTTATTTTTGTGCTACTATATAATGCCTCAATTAAGTTTATCAAATTAAAAAATATCTTATATTCTTCTAATATTTACCATAATTTCATGTGTTCAACTTTTAACATATGTCTTTTTATAATCCAAAAATAATAGAGAAGTTTAAAAGTGGTATTCACTCCTTTTCTCTAAACTTTTTCTGTAAAGATCGCATCTATACAGCACCTCCCTTTTCTAAAACCATTCTGTTCCTCACTTGGAATTTTCTCTGCTAATGGTTGCAGTTTCTTCTTTAGAATCATAGCATATATATTGTATCCTGTCATTAAAAGAGAAATGCCCCTGTAATTGTTGCATTCTGTTCTATCTTCTTGTTTATATATGTTTATTACTCTGGCTATATGCCACTCGTTTGGGATTTTCCCTTCATTCCAGATTAAATTAAAAAGTTGAACTAATGTAGTTTTTAGCTTTGTTCCTCTGGCTGCAATGATTTTGATTAAAACTCTATAGATATTTACATGACAGATAAAATGTATATCTTTTAGGGTTAGCCTATAAAGTCCTCGTTATTCACTAGGAATTTTGTATAATATTGTATAACTGGTAAATGTTAAAACGATAGACGGAAATGTACTACACAAAAAATATAGATCTCTCTAAAATTTATTTCAAAGAAAATTTTTTGTGGCATAAGCCATTACCGAGATATCCATTAATAATGGTTTGATGTTGAATACTGTGTTATTCTTTTAAAGTCCTGTCAATGTTCAGTTGTTTCTCGTGATTGCATGGAACTTTTAGGCCAGCATATAGCATCCAATTCTTAAACATTTGACTATTGCTATTCCCTTTGTATTACAATGTGTAATGTAGGTGTTTCTGCAAAGGTTTATCTTGATTAAAATGAAATAGGTACAAAAATAAGCTTCCAAAAGAATAGTTTGTATACCCACTAATAAATGATAGGGGTAGAGAAAGTCATGTTAATATAACACATCAGATTTTTTAACTTTTGGTGCCATTTTTGCAGACCATGATTTTAGATATCTGCTATAAAGGCCAGTTTGTAGTAGATCTGTAAATTTGCATCCATGTTTCAATCTTAATCACAGGAACATTCACCCAACATGTCTACTTTGCGCTTATGCAAGCAACCGATTTCAGCAGTATTAATACAGTTTGTTTTTCTAAAGGTCCAGCAAGAGGTTGCAAGCATTCTGGCGTCATACTTCGCACCTGATGGCTTGGTGGTCAGATGCCTGGAGTTCGGCATGAAACAAGAGCATATCATGGACTTCACAAGGCTCCGAGCACTAAGTTCTCTCTTCTCCATGTTGAATCAAGGAGTCAGGTAATTGTCAAGAAAGAATACTTTAGTTGTCTAAGAAAATGTATTAAAAATTTTTAAAATTGAATGACAAAATATTTATAGTAATTCATGCAATGTCATGTATTAAATTAGATTTTGTGACCAGTGCTCAACAGTAAGTTTTCATACCCAACATGGTTCACAATAAGGTTGCAAAATTTCAGAACAAAAGTCGGAACTCTACCCTCTGCACAAGAACCACAACAATAATTTAAAAATTCACTTATCATTCTAGTTTAAACTACAGCTTCAGCAAAATTTTCAGAACTTTAGCAGGTATACCATACAGAATTTGCTTGCATCTCCATTAAAAGACAAAATACCACCAGAACAAACATCAGGTATCTACATAATCAATGTTGTCCTCTGTGGTGTAGTGGTTACCATGCTAGCCTCTATTTCCCAAGGTCGTGGGTTCAAACCTGGAATAGCATGGCTTCCTTCGGAAGGGAAGTAAAGCCGGTGGTCTCGTGTTGTAGGTTTACAGCATGTAAAAAAAACCTCAAGCCTGATAGAGGCCTCTAAGTAAAATTACCAGTCTTTCACGCCCAATGTAGAAGCAGTTAAATAGCGTCCATAGATAAAACTCAATTTCAATTTACATAAACAACTGCAAAAACTGTGATCCGGTGTACATACAAGGGTCATTTCAAAAGTCCTGCACACGGCGCATGCACCACCATTACGGTGGCATAATCAAGTTGAAATTTTTCAGTTGTGAGTCAGACTTTAGGCTTGATGGTTGTATATGTGTTTGCTGGTTCATGTGGCTGTGTCATAATTCAGTTTTAAAATGGAAGCTGAAACTGAGTCAGGTTGGATTACACATAGTGACCAGCGTTCCTGCAACAAAATTGAATCCCTATGTGGAAAGAACCCAACTGAAATTTACAACGCTTTGAGAGAGGTGTGTGGGAATAGTGTAGTGGATTGTAGCATAGTATCATGGTGGTCTGCTTGTTTCCGTGAAGGTCGGGTAAGCACTGAGAACAACCCAAGAAGTGGAGGTCATCAACTGCAACAGACTACACCTCTCAGATTATAGTTAATGACATTTTGAGAGAGGATTGACAAAAACGTGAGGAAATTGCATATGAGGCCAGAATGTCTGTCACTTCAGTTTACAAAATCATTACTGAAAAGTTAAAGATGAGAAAAGTTGCTTTCAGATGGGTTTTGCATGATCTGAGAGAAGAGTAGAAAGCAAGTCGCAAAAGAATCGTAGAAGAATAGCTTTGACGTTATCAAACAGAAGGAGAACAGTTTCTGAAAAGGATTGTTGCTCTTGATGAAACCTGGATAGAGATTTTGAGCCAGAACTGAAGTCTGTCGTCACAATGGAAAAGTTCCAACTACGCCCGAAAAAATTCTGCCGCCAACAATCAAAGGTGAAATTGGTGATCTTTCCATATGACATGAATGAAGTCATAGCTACAAATGAGTGCCCCAGGGGACATCTGTAACAGGCACATATTACAAGCTGTTTCTGCAAAATGTTTTGCGCCTGAAAATTCATCAAAGAAGGCCTGACATGCTTGCAGCTGGTGTCCTCATTTTGCATGATAATGCAAGACCGCATATTTCCCTACCAGTGAGAGAAATGCTCAACAAATATGGATGGGAAATACTTCCTTACCCACCATACAGTCCTGATATGAGCCCAACAGACTTTGATTTGTTTCCCATATTGAAGGAACCACTACGTGGAAAGTGTTTTGATGCAATTGAGAAGCCTCCAGTGAGGTGGCCAGAGTAATTGGACAAGTCAACAATGAAGGTGTCGTCGTATCCGGAAAACAGAATTTGCCAAAACGTTGCGAAGCATAAGCAAGAACGGAGTTTATATTGAAGGCCGTAAAAGTATTTTGTAACATTTTCTTTACTTCTTTCTTACAGTGTGCAGAACTTTTGAAATGACCCTCATAGGTGTAACAAAAAGAAACCAGAAGAAAGGAACGTTTCAGTTTCACTACCAAATAGAAAAATTGGCTGCAGCAAACCACTTTTGGACTGCCAACCATGACATCAATGCAAAAGTGACTTTATTAAAAAAATTCAGTGTGTCCGCTGAATTAAAAGTCTGGGAAAACATCCACATTATAAAACGGAAAGAATACATAATGAATTATGAAGTCCTCTTAACCTCAGCAGTTTCAGCATAAGGAAACCAGATGTTACCACTTCTGCAACCACCAGCAGCAATGTCTGCAGTGCTGCCAGTTGGACCAAGGCTGAAGATGGAAGTAATTACTTTTGAAACATGTTCCGAAACCAAATTTAAGTGAAGTTAGTGTCACTAACTGACAACCATCTTTCAAACCAGTTTTTTAGTTAGCTCCTTTTCAAACAGTGAAACATTAGTTCCTCTGCACTTAGATTTTTCTGTTGATATCATGATGCTAACCTCAAACATTTGAAGAAAAGCACATGGCAGTCATCCATGAAAGTAAATATACCTCTGCTGTTGAATCTTTGCACTTTGACAATTCGTGTGGCTTCGCGTAACGTTGACTCTATTGTGGTTGCAACGTTGCCAGCGTGGTTAGTAAACAACAGCTGATTGTTCTCCTTTCTATTGTGTCTAAGCTGCATACAAAAAGTGCACATAAGTAGCAAACGTCATTGAATAATAACTATTTCATATTATTATTGTTAATTGAAAATAACCTAGCATAAACATTGCAATATATGTAGAATAAGTTAGCACTTTTGACAATATAGAAACAAAATAATGCAAACATGTCTGCAGCAATAAAGAGAAATAAAACAAATACGCTGCGATAAAGTTATTTTCACTCACGTTGTGTTCCAGATGGTTCAGGAATTTTGTCCTCTTTCTCTCTTGAAGTTTCAGTCCCTTTGTAAATAACGGTTCTCGTGATTAGTTCAAGAGCTCCTGCAGTTTGTTGTACGACTTTATCAGCTGGAATAGAGGGATGCCTATGAACCTTCACATACTCCTCCTGTTGAAAGAACTCCCGGATCATCCTTAATAGTTCCAATGCCTGGCTATTAAGTTGTACATCTCAACGCAAAGGATTTTCACTTCGTGATATATATATATATATATATAAATGAACACCTACAGTAACCACAAATGTAAATAACAATGAACAATATTAGCTTGCAAAGAACAATTCGACGCACATGCTAGATTCACGAACTGAAATATATGGTTGGAAATAGCTACATCCGGCAACAGAGCCGCTTCCAATTCTGCTTTGTCATAGACCATCTGAAATGCTGCCTTGTGATTGGTTTAAAGAAGGCAAACGGTTAAAGCTTTTCATCTTTTTTTTTCTTTTCGAGTGTACCAACTTAATTGCTAGCTGTCAAGAGCAATGTTTCAACGGCAGAGGTATAGATGTCTGCTACTGAAATAGAGCACTGTGATGTGTAGACAATGGGAGGGGTCATTCAGAAGCCATGTAGTTAGGTCATCACCTTTTCAAAACCTGTTATTTGCAGTTGAAATGCAAGAGTTTTAACATTATGTTAAATTTTTAACATAATGCTAACAAACAAAATTTTAGATATTAGTTGGTGAAACCAGCCCTAAGTAGCATATTGTAATACTGGGGTTACAAAATGTTGTGAAAGTTATGTAGAAATTTAACCTCAAATTATAAGCTCTGATGAAATTTTCTCTCCTAGAAATGTGCTGCAGTACAACCATGCCCATGCAGACTTCCCTCTACCAAGCGAGCAGCTAGAAAGATACATTCCTAAATGTCTTGTGTATGCCTTGCTGTGGAGTTTTGCTGGTGATGCTAAACTGAAAGTTCGCTCAGATTTGGGAGACTTCTTGCGCTCTGTGACAACAGTGCCCTTGCCTCCATCTACTAGCATTCCAATAATTGATTATGAGGTATGTAAATTTGTCAGGGCATATTGCAACATTCTGAAAAACTGTTAAAAGAGAACTAAGCAAAGATTCTATGGGCTCTTTGATTGAAATTTGAGTAATTTCTGGGTTTATATGCACTTGTCGACAGATATTTTCAGTTTCAGGATATGATTTTTTTGACATTTCAGGTGAATATAACAGGAGAGTGGTCGCAGTGGTCCAACAAAGTACCTCAGATTGAAGTGGACACTCACAAAGTGGCAGCTCCAGATATTGTGGTTCCAACACTTGACACTGTGCGACATGAGTCCCTCTTGTACACTTGGCTTGCAGAGCATAAACCTCTAGGTATGTAAATACTGCATTTTGGTTGTTACACTTTCACTTTTTCTACTGCTTACCTATAGGAAGCAGAGGAAGTATTACATTCCATTCAAACATTCAATACCAAGATCTCACGGAAATGCATGTTTTGAGATGCACTGAATCCAAAAAAGGCTATTTTTAAAAAGGTCTGGGTTGATGCCCCATGTACAAGAGCCAATTTGAGAAGGTTATTGCTGTTGTTTTAGCCCCGCTTGAAGTTGTTTAGAAGATGCACGTATGGTACAAAGTTTCCGGTGGCCTTCGCCCCCATGTTTAAAAATCAACTTCGTATTTTTAATGTTTATTTAAATATTATATATGTATGTTTGCCTCGCCTGTGCCAGTAGTAATTTGCAGAAACACGTATCTCTTAGCAGGGGTTGGTGTGCTAAAGAATGAAGGCTTACACAAATTATAATTTTTTACTTCACTCCTTTTATTATGCCTTCTCACAATTAAATAACACTTCACTGATGTATCCTACTGTAGAGCTGTGAGATTATTGTTACTTGTACTTTTTAACACGTAAACTTTATATTATTCACGCCGTAATTAATTTTTTATGTCTCGCACTGAATACGTATTGAGCGAACTGCTCGGGAATGCTGCCTTTTAGCATCTGGCATTTACCGCTTAAATTTGTAAATTTCTCTATTTCATGTCTCTGATTGGCTAATCTTACTCCAATAAAATACTTTTATTTAAATTAAGCTTTTTTTCTAGTTGTAGATTGGCTATTTATAAATTTTTAAATATTACATTATTGTTCCAAGAATTATTAGTAGCATTATTAAACTTTCTAATTTATTGTTGCCTCAAGGTTACCTCATTATTACCTCATTGTTAGCAACTTACGGCTTCTATTCTCTCAGCTCCTACATTGTTAAATTACTCAATACATTCACATAACATTATTATACATGTACATAATAATACAAACATAATAAAATGACTGTTACATACACTTTAGATATTATTTATACACATATTGCTTTAAGACGGGCTGTTATATTTTATATTATATAATCAGACTGATATCATTTTAATGTTAAAAATACTGCCTCATACTTCCTCATACAAGCAAGAACTGCATAACTCAAAAATGAAAAGTCTGTTAAATACCAAACTTGGTATTTAAATTCAGTATCTTCCAAAGATGTGACAGATTTTTAGGAAAATCCTCCCCCATACTCCAAACTACAAATTGGACTGATGTACAATTTTTTTTCTTTTTGGCGACAGTGTTGTGTGGACCTCCTGGCTCAGGCAAGACCATGACCTTGTTCTCTGCTCTTCGAGCTCTACCAGACATGGAGGTTGTGGGTCTCAACTTCTCCTCGGCAACTACCCCAGAACTTTTACTGAAAACATTTGACCACTACTGTGAATATCGCAAGACTCCTAATGGTGTTGTGTTGGCACCTGTGCAGGTTTGTTGGCATTTAATTTTGAAATTCTTGTTTAGCGAGCAAAGATTATAAGTAAACACCAAATGTCTTTAGGATTTAAATAATTACGTGTATTGCCGGTTTATGTCAAAACATATATTTCAACCCCCCCCTCAAAAAAAAAACAATAGCATTGATGAGATGGGAGCCTCTTTCATAAGAGATGCCCATCTCGTAGCAGCCTGTCGTCTGTCATATTCTGGAGGTTCAGAGTTTCAATCTAATTTGGTGTGATTTACCTGGACAAGGTTTTTTCCAGTATCTTTATCCTTACCCTGAGAGGATGAATGTTGGGTAACTAAGCCATATGAATCTTGGTTCATTTGAGCATAATTTCAACCCTTTCATTTATTTGCTCTCTGATACTTGTCAATCTTAACGGTTAGTCAATAAAATGTATGAGAACGGAGACCTTTTTAAGACAGCAAAGGAGGCATTTCTATGGCTTTGTGACCAGATTAAAAATTTTACTGATTTTGATCACAGACACAAAGCGTTAAATTATATTGCATTATATAACTTAGGATTACAGACCTAATGTACCACAGTAATTGGTATACAGAGGTATGATAGGTCAGAGTTTATCTGTGTCTATCCATCATGATCATGGTCCTCCTTCACTGGGCTGTAACAAAATGCATAGCGTGCAGACTTAAAATTTGATTGCACCACTTTGTAACCAGCAGAGAGGAAATAAATAAATAAAATATTTTGTTTGTTAACGATGCTGTCAATTACCAGGAACATATCTGCACTGCCGATTTGCCGGAATTTCGTCCCACAGGAGGTGTTTTTTTTTGTATGCGTGTGCGTGCGCGTGCGCGCGTGTCATTTTTAAGCACGCTTAAAAGCCATTGGTCTATGCCAGCTTTGAACCTGCGACCTTAGGATCAAGGATCAGAAGACCACCTAACCAACTGAGCCACACAGGCCGACATCAGCAGAGAGGGCCATGAACATTCAGTAATTGACAACTTAAATTTTAAGTTCAACTACTTCATGTAAATTTTTATTTTATTTATATGGCTGTGGTATATAAGTTTTTCTTTATTTCCTTATTTCTTTCCTTCCTTCCTCCCTTTCTTCCGTTTCGTTTTGTTTCCGTTTCAAGGTTTTCAAGAAAATCACCCCACCCCAGATTACCCTTTACATGGAACATTTTTCGAAAATTTTAATTTTCTTAAAAATGGCTAACGATTTTGATTAAAATATCATATGTTTAAGATATTTTCATGACAAATAAAATGTATATCTTGAATTTTCTGGGAATGTCTCCAAAAGTATTCTTCATTGTGAATGACTTTTGCATAACTGGTAAACCATAGGAGATAGACAAAATGTTACTACACAAAAAATGTAGATCGCATTAAAATACACAATTTATGTCATTCAGTTTTTTTGTTGAGTGAATCATTTTCGAGATATTGCTTGTTATTCCCTTAAATTTTCCAATAGTTATACTTTTTCTCAAATTCGTTATTCATTTTTTTTATGTCCTGGACATACAAAGAGAATGGAATACTCCACATAGCAACCAGCTCTTAAAAGATTTGACTATCGCTTAAAGCCTACCATATTCCCCTTGCATCTACATGAAAATTAGCAATAAGATTAACATCTCAATTAACATGAAGCATACGGAGAATAAGCGTTTGTAAAAATAGTTTGTACAAGAGTAGAGAAAGTCATGTAAGTGTAACACATAAGATTTTTTCTTTTGGAATACTTGTTACTCAATTGAAACAAGTTTATAAGCAGATAACACTATGTTGCTGATCTTTTCTACCAGCTCAAATATTTATATCCTCAGCTTTATCAAAATAACTGAACTTCTTTAATATCCATTTAACTAAATATAAGTTGGTTAATTGTATACTTTACAATAGATCTCATTTTATTGCCTGGTATACGTATTTTAGGATGTGTGTAGATGCTGGATAAAACTGTATTTATATTAATACTGTTTTTGCTTTATTTGGCATAATTATAAATTTATCAAAAGTTGAAACATATATTCTAATGGAAATTAGAATGGAAAAAATTATCAATTTTTATGCCATCTTCACTTTGAAGCAAAACTTATACTTGGGTTTATCTGCTTGTGAATTTAATTAAAAAATATAAATGAAGCAATTGTTGCTAATATTATGTGTTGGCTTGTTACCTACTTTAATGTATACTTATTATTAACACTTGTATTATATAACCACATTGATATTTTTCTGCAGCTTGGAAAATGGCTTGTCCTGTTCTGTGATGAAATCAACTTGCCTGACATGGACCAATATGGTACACAGAGGGTGATATCATTCCTTCGTCAGTTGGTGGAACACAGAGGATTCTACCGAGCTTCAGATCAAGCTTGGGTGTCCTTGGAAAGGATTCAGTTTGTGGGCGCATGTAATCCTCCAACCGACCCTGGCAGAAAACCATTGTCACACAGATTCCTGCGTCATGTGCCAGTAATATATGTGGACTATCCCGGAGAAACGTCGCTGAAGCAGGTAAGAAGTTTGGATGTGCTGTGGCACATATGGGGTGCTTTGAATTCAATATTGTATACCAAAATCTCTTCTAACCACACTTAAAAAATGTGTGTGAACTAAAAATGCCAAAGAGTGGACTGAAAGTTGATGAAAACATTAATTTCTAATCATATCAGTGTTTTATGCATCGTTCTGCTTATGTAGATTTATGGCACCTTCAGCCGTGCTATGCTGAGACTCATTCCGCCACTCAGGGGCTATGCTGAGCCATTGACAAATGCCATGGTGGAGTTCTATCTAGCTTCACAGGAGAGATTCACACAGGATATGCAGCCTCACTATGTCTACTCACCAAGAGAAATGACTCGCTGGGTCAGAGGAATATGCGAGGCTCTCAGGTAAATAAGGTTGTATATCTGTCCAGAGGTAAGGAACATTTCCTTGGATGCAGACAGGTTTATCTTTTTAAAAACTTAAGGATACCCTGTGGAAAAAGGCCAAACGTTTAAAAATTCATAAATGAGTGTTATCAAACATTTTACACTACCTACTTTAGTTCTACATAGTTTTCATACTGTATGCTCTTTTAAAGCATGTTGTATAGCAACTATAAGGGCCGGTTTCACCAACCGATGTTAAAAATACTCTTTAACATCTTGTTTGTTAACAAGGTGTTCAAAGTTTAACACAAGGTTACTTTGGGGTTTCATCAAGCTTTTACAGAAAATTGTTAGCTAACATTGTGTTAACATCAAGGACAACTGCGAATGCTAGCTTTCGAGAAGGCGGTGGCCAAGCTACACTGCTTCTGAACATACTCCAGTGAGCTTTTGCTTATGTATCGCTGCACGCTCTGTGTCAGTAGCTGACAACTATTTACATTTGTGGCAATGGCCATGTGATGTTCCCAATTGTTTGAGGTTAGATCACAATGTCAACTAAATAAATGTTTTGCCATTTGAAATGCATTGATTAACATCTGGTTAATAAGTATAGAGGTACTATCAAGTACGTAAAAGCCGACGGTCTTACATTAAAGGGTAAGATTGCAGCCTGGGACAAAATCCACAAGTAATTTAATTGGAATGAACACGTTTCTCTTAAGTCCAGTAAGTAACTGCGGCAATTTTATGCTAACATAAGGTGCAGCACCAGAAACATTAGGTGCGAAGAGCATTTAGGACTGTTTAAAACTGTTGGTGGACACTGAATTGAAACTAAAGTAGACGAAAATGTGTTATCGCTGATTAATCAAACAGACCTGGGGGGGGGGGGGGAATATAGCTTTGGAAACCTTCCGGATAAATCCACAAATGGTAGCTTTGGAAATACCAACATTATCACATACCAAGTAAATGAAAAATGTTAGTAGCATCAAATCTAAGTACCTAATTAACACTTGTAGTATAGAAGAAAGAGGCATGTTTGTTGGTGGTATTCTAACCTCTCGTGTTTCCCATAAAACCGGGCTCATGACCCCTTGGACAGTCTCTATCGCTTTAAAAATTACTCCTTTTCCAGGGTTTCAGATTTATTATGACATACGACTGCTCTTCTATTAGGAATGTCATTCACATTTGTAGCTAACTCGCATCAACAGCTTGGCTTGCAGCAGCCATTTTCCAACTTCTAACATTTGTTAAATGCTTTAACACAGGAATATGGGGATGTTAATTTAACATCGACTTTAACACATTGTTGAAGTTAACAAAACAGAATTTGTGTTAACTTCAGTGTTAAATCAGTTTAACATTGTGTTAAAATTTAGCATCTGTTGGTGAAACTGGCAATAAGTCTAGCTTCTTATAAAATTGTAATAAAAAAACAATTAAGTTTTAATCCTTTGTAATTTGGAAGAGACAGTGAAATAATTCCATAAAAGTTTTAGATGTGGTCTCTCATAATCAAATTTCAATTGATTAGGTATTTACCTCAGAACAAGTTTGGAAAAAAAGCTTTAACTGTTTATTGTCGCTACTAATGACTTAGCTATCTGGAACTAATTAAAAAATACTTGCGAAATTTGATGTACATATTATATGTACATTAAACCCTGATTGCTGTATTGAAATTTCAAATGAATCAAGCGAAAATTGGTGGATTTTAGAAATTTCTTAGATGAGTATCCTTAAGAAAACAGTTTGCATTGGGAAATCGAGGAACTTATCGTCATTTAATGTAATGTAAAGAAATAAAAAATTTGAGAACTGAAATGAAGTAAATTGAAGGATATTCTTGTTTTCAAAAATTTTGCTATCAGGTTTGAGATAGAAACAAAAATATTGGTCTGTCTAGAAAAAGTTAGGGAGGGATGCATAAAGAAACTGAAGGGAGCCAAAAAAGTTAGTTTTTATTGGGTTTTAATTTAAACAATTGTCTTTGTAAAATGCAGGATGAAAGACAAACTATCAGCACATATTTATCCAGGTTCCAGAAGATAAAAATGCAGGAATGCATTATTCTGGCTATGTATTAAAGTGAAGTTTTGAAAAAAAAGTTCTCAAATGCTGTAAATAGTTTTGTATTACTCAAATTGACTTTTTCTCTTCATTTATGTCAGTCAAGAAATGTACATTTTCATAAGCTCAGACGTCATATATTGTAACACCCCACGGGGGTGGTTACCCCCGCAGTAGGTGATTACACAGGGGGGTTGGTAGCTCAGAGGTAGGGGATGCGTTGGTACTGGAATGGTAGGCAGGCCAGGGTAGCGTTCTAGGATAGGGGTATTTAAATAAAGCACAGGGGATGCATTGTCCCAATAAATTATATTGTTGCTTTAAATGTGCGAACAATTAGATCGGAGTGAAGCCCCGACAAGTCAATAGAAGTTAGGGGTGAAGCCCCGACAAGTCAAGAGAACTTAGATGAGTCGCATGCTTACCTGGTTAACTGTTGGCGAATGTGATAACTGATCTCTGATTACTTTCTCGTAGCAACTCTCGCGTAGCAACTTCCTGATAGCAACTTCCACAGCAACTCCCGACCGAGTCAAAGCCCTGTAGTATAAATACATACATAAGCGCTGACTCGGCGTAGGCAGCGTGGACGAATTCTGCTAACCTGAACTTCACACTTCCTGGTATACGAAATATGTGCAACCTGGTCCGCTACAATATTAGCACAACTTTTACTGTCAGATTGTCTTCCCTTTTAAAGAATTTGGCTTTATAAGGCTTCCAAAATATATCCTAGGTATAAAAGCGTAGCTGAAGTACTAGTGTCACAAGAGACTCATAATTTTTCCTTGGTTTTTTGTTGTGTTTTAGACCACTTTCGTGCTTCTACATTTCATAAATAATTGCCTAAAAGAGTAAAGGTTGGTTCACAACCAAGAGAACGGTAACCAGAATGAAAACGAGAAAGTTGAAATACATGTATTCAAATGGGAGTGTTCACAATCGACGGGAAACCTTCCTGGGCCCCAGGAACGGGAAAGAAGAGTTGCTCAACTTTTAACTTTCTTGTTCCCGGGCATGGCATATTAGATCCATATTCCACATATTAGAGTCTTCACACTAGAGATTCTAGGTGGCTGTGACATGAAACAGCCGCTAGTGCTCTCTATAGTCGCAAGCTGGAAACATGAAACTGGAAGAAATTAATAATAAATGTATGCCATTAAATAAAGGAATGAAAGCTAGGTGCAACTAGAGAAATTGGAAATGTAATGGATATGCATTTAGATAATGTTTATCTATTGAATTTTGATGTTGGCTAACCCACGTTATGTTGGCTGAATTGGAAGTACGTGAAAAATATCATTGGTCAGTTAAAAACAAATGAAATCCCAAAGCGCAAAATCGACTTTCACTTTGTGATAGATATGATCATCAATATGCATTCCCGTTGCCGTTACCGGGCTGTTGTGAACCAATATATTGTACAGTGTATTGCTTCCCGTTCTCGTTTACGTTCTGGTTACCGTTCTTGGACGGTTGTGAACCAGCCTTAAGAGAACTGTTTTTCCAGGCCCCTTGAAAACCTCTCTGTGGAAGGACTTGTTCGCCTATGGGCACATGAAGCACTGCGGTTGTTCCAAGATCGTCTCGTTGAAGACTCTGAGAGACGATGGACCAATGAGAACATTGATGTTGTGGCTCTGAAACACTTCCCTGGTGTGGACAAGGAAAGTGCTCTCAACAGACCAATACTCTACAGCAACTGGCTATCAAAGGACTATGTACCTGTCAACAGAGAAGAACTGCGTGACTACGTGAAAGCTCGTTTGAAGGTAAGGAGAAAAACCTTTTACTTCCTCTACCAGATACCTGTGATGGTAGCTAGATGAAGTATTGTATTACACCCAAAAATTCAATTGCAAGATTTCACTAGAAATACTACTTTTGGAGCCCCTTGACTAAAACAAAAGTAAAAGAAAAAGAAAGGAAAAAAAGTAGCATGTTTAGAAGAAGGACCATATGAGTGGCATACTCAAAATCAACAGGTTAAATACTAACTGTAGTATTTAAGTTCGTCTTCCAAGAAGTGACAATTTCCAACAAAATTCCCGTCCTAAAGTACCTTGTACAAGCAAAAATGTTCAGCTTTTTATTTTCTCAAAAATGACCCAAAATATTTTGTTTAAGATTCATGTGTTTGATATTTACATGGCTAATAAAAACTATCTTTGAATTTTCTGTGAGTAGCTTGCAAAACCCTCTGTTAGTATTGAATTTTGTGTAATTTAGTGTAAGTGGTAAACAAACGCTTACTATGCCACAAAAAACTTATTTGAAACAAGTTGTTTGTTTTAAATTTTAAAGAGATTTACATATTTTGGTAGTATGTTATCATCTATTGCTTAATGCTTACCAGTTATACAAAATTCCTTCTGAATGAAGAGGGCTTCACAGGCTGTTCCCAGAAAATTCAAGATATACGTTTTATTTGCTATGTAAATATCTTTAATATATGATATTTTAATCAAAATTAAGAGCTATTTTTTAAAAAAAATCAAGATTTTCGAAAAGTGTTCCATGGTAAGGGTAGTTGGGGATGGGGGATTTTCTTGAAAATCTGTGTGTCACATCTTTATAAGGTACTGAACCTAAATATTAAGTGTGGTATTTACCCAACTTTTCAGTTTTGAGTTCACGTGCATGCACACACCTTTTTCGAAAAATGATTGTTTTGGATTCAGTGGGCCTCAAAACATGTATTTCTCCTGAAATCTTGGTATCGAATTTTTGGGCAGAATGCAATGCCTTTTCTACCTACTATGTACATGAAAGAGAAAGTAACAAGCTTTTTAAGAATACTTTGCAGAAGATAGATGAAAATAAACGAGTGATTAGAGAAAGTCATGTGAATGTAACACTTCAGGATTTTTTTTTAAAAGCCTTAAATTTTATCACTACCAATTTTTGTTTTAAAATTGTGGAAAACAAAAATTAAATGCTAACTGTTTAATGCCTTTAATAATTTTTTTGTACCATTTAAAGAATTATAAGAATTAAGGAATTTTAAATGTTGCCATGCAAAATCAAATAGTTCATCAGGTGAAAATTATTACTGTTTAAAGGAAACCAAAGCATTGAGAGCCTTGCCACTTATCGTGCGATTGCGGTGACTGTTATATAGCAGTGGTAATTTGGTAGTTGGTAGAAGAATTACTAAACTTTTGTTGTTCCCAGGTATTCTATGAAGAGGAACTGGATGTACCATTAGTACTGTTTGATGAAGTTTTGGATCATGTGCTAAGGATCGATAGGATTTTCAGACAGCCTCAAGGACACTTGTTGTTGATTGGTGTTTCTGGCGCTGGCAAGACCACTCTGTCACGTTTTGTTGCCTGGATGAATGGACTTTCCATCTTTCAGATCAAGGTAATAATATGGCTAACAAAAATACTGCATAGTTGAACCTGAATCTAGCATTTTTTGAGGGAATGAGTAAACAAAACTGAGTATGGGAAAACTATAGATACAGGAAATGCACAAATCATGTATAGAAAATAGTCACTATATAAGCAAACACTATATTTTGCATCAATTTTATGTGTTTGTTACTTTCCTTCAAAAATGTTATTGACATTTGTTTCTTAGTGCTATTGTTTTCATTTGAAACAATGAACTTTCCATATTCAACACATTCTGTTGCTCCCTTCATCACTATCATAGGAGGGAGGGGCACGAGTGAGAAGTGGGGAAATAATAAGAGTGAGAACGGTCAGTGAAGCGGAAGAAATTGCAAGAAGGAGGGTATAAAATAATAGATTTGAGAGAAGAGAGGGTAACGCTACAAGGGGAGGAAAGTGTCGACCCGGTATCCAGACGTACTAGACTCAGAAAAGCAATGGAGAAATTTACTTATCAAGATAAAACAAAGAACAAATAGGGAAAGGAAGTAAATTGATACAAAAGAAAATAAGAGTAAGGCAGGGATGTAAATTGAGTTCATATTAGTAATCTATTCATAGATGATATTAGGAGTAAAAATAAGAAATTAGCATTATCCAGTAATAGGAGATAAGTAAGAGAAGTAAGGGCAGCTCAGTGAGCAAAAAGGCCAGGGAGCCAAGCAATCTGAGTGGCCCAATAAAGAAACAAGCACCAGACAAATTATACAACAGATGTAGGGTATAAATGAATATACATTGTATGTATTGTAAACATGAACAAATTGTACAATAAATCTATCTATCATTAGCATAGATAAACACCCATACAATTTCATATGCACTCAAATCTTCAGCAAAAATCCACACTGCTTCAGGTGTTGCATCACTTTTCCCCTCTTCCTCGCTTCTCTTGCCCTCGTCACAAAGCACATTGCTGCTTCTCTCACCTCGTCACACTTCATCTACGCTTTGAATTTCACGTGTGATAACGTCCTCGTCCACTGCCATGTAGGTGTCAAAAGTGACTACACCTGCAATTTTGGACCATCTATTCATGCCCGCAACCATCTGCCAAAATCGATTGAGTATGAACATTGTTGTTTTAATTCCTCACTCTGACTGGTACAGGCTACTCCAAAAGCATAAGCCTACTTTTGAATTATGATTGATGTTCCAATTATTCCAGCTTAAAAATGATTGTTAGAGGATATAATTTGTTTGTGATTGCAATTTTTTAACAAATAATGCAGGAAAAAATATATCAAATAATGAATAGGGTTTTATCTGCATACATTATAATGTAAGCTGGCTGGGATCGCATAAATTGAAGATGAATGCAGGAAAATTAAGTTCTGGGAACGATAGATCAAGGTATCATTGTACTCGTATTTGCCCATATGGAAGATGGCCTCATATATAACACAACCCTGAATTTTTGGAAGCTTTTCTTAAGAAAAATTACATAAATAATGAATGCAACTAAACATTATTTAAAACATATTGGAAATTCCTGGTTTTGTTTTTCCTTCATAAATTAAGCGACATGCGTAATCCATTTCATGAACTTTTCGTGTCTTCGGTCCTCTCCTGAATGCTTTCTTTGATGTGCTAACATCCATAAACTTTTCATCTTTCTGCCAACGATTTACATTACACTCAGAAAATGCTGAATTTCATCACAGATTGTACATCATTAGTACATTTTGCCTCGTGCAAAACTCTAATTTGAAGTCACTATCATAGCTTTTTCTGAGATCCTTTATTCAATTGACGTGATGACACTCCTTTCTCACTATCTGCAATAATTGGAACATTAACCAAAATGGAATGTATTAACACAAAAGCACCAAACCAAGCAACAATAGGTCACATTGGATGTAATCATCAAAGCTCGAGAAATTCTGGTTTATTTGTGACCTTAAGCTCAGATTAGCTAGTTGGAATGAATTTGGAGAAAACAGTAGTAAGAGAAAACAAAGGCTTTGATTAAAGTTTCATTTGTCACTGAATTAGTGTAATTTTATTATTGCCAATTTCAGTTCATTTGTTTTCGGATTATCTTTATACACCGTTGACTTTGCAACACACACAAGAATAATCGGATCTACTATTTTTTGCAGTATTATGAACAGAACCAGTTTCACAAATCTATTTATTCAATCACAAACAGTATCCCAAATGGTTGTCTCGAATATGGAAACTGCTCTGTAAATTGTTTTCACTTTTTCTGTGTAAATACCTTCTCTAAAAACATTCTCCACTAAAGTACACAGCGTTCAATCATAAACATTTTCAACTTAAATGAAAACAGACTTGTACACTGGCAAAGGTAGTCTGACATTGACCATCATTCACAATTTTTGTTATAATAGGAATGATGCTTTGGGGATGGAATGAGACTGTGTCCTTGACAAGCATTAAACAATAGCTTGTTACTAACTGTTTTGGGAGCGTACTGAAGGCTACTGATCTGCATTACTGTGGAGGGATTAAAAGATCATATTGTATTTTGGTATGTTTTGTGTATGGTTATTTAAAATATTTTTATTAATGCCAGGTCCCATTCAAAATGAAGACGTAATGCTAACATAATGCAGCATAAGGGCAGGAGTGAAGTAAGACCATTCACAGTGCAACTGTAAGCGTAATGCAAGAAGTTGACTCTGGTTTTTATTCCATAAGTTGCATATGGAAATCTACTGAGTGTACTGCAAGTTTCAAATTGAATAACATAACCAAGAATATGAATATCAAAATTCATCCAGTTTTTTATAAATAAATAGGACATAAAAAGCATTGTATTAAGCAAACAACTGATCAGCGTGGCATTTAAAATGGTGTAACACAGCAAAATGGAAGACCACCATGATTGTATAGTAGATGGCATAAAATCTCGCATTGCAATTGTCAGTTGTTCAGAGTGGACAGTGCGTGGAGAAAGAAGTATGGAATTCTTCTTCTATACAAACTGTTGCATTGCATAGTAAGTTGTTGATTCTATGTGAATGCTTCCATTAAATAACATGGGTGCAAAGTCTTGAACTTACTTTTCATTGTGAATGGCGCCTTATTCACAATTTCAGATTTTAGGGGAGAGTTAGAATACTTTTGACTCAGGTTTTAAATGTTATACGTGTAGGGAAATGTGGGAGGTACAGTATGTATGTATTGCATTAGTAACACAATTTATTGCTGTAGGTACATAATAAATACACCGGAGAAGATTTTGATGAGGACCTGCGAGCTGTGCTACGTCGATCTGGCTGCAAGGATGAGAAGATTGCTTTCATCTTGGATGAATCAAATGTTTTGGATTCAGGTTTCTTGGAACGAATGAATACATTATTGGCTAATGGTGAAGTTCCTGGTTTGTTTGAAGGTGAGAAAATGTACATTTAGTACTTTATTTGATATGGTTTTCTAAAGCCAACGTATCTTCCAGCAGTATTGCATTTATACAGTTCATAAATGAGATTTATCAGAGGTTAGATGAAACAGATAAATGTGTTGGTATATTTTTAAACTTGTCCAAGGCATTTGATCTAGTTGATCACAGTATTTTATTAAATAAATTATTGTACTATGTGTTAAAGCAGATAATAGTTATAGATTGTTAAAAATGCAAATGAAATAAAAACCAGACAATCAAATGCTACCAATGTGGAGTTCCTAAGGGCTCCATATTAGGGCCATTACTTTATTTTATATGATCTGGTGCACAAAAGCCAAACAATACATTTTCATTACTTGCATACAGTAGCATTTTGATTTCAGTTCAGAATGAAGATGTTCTTAAAGAAAATATAAGTAATAGACTGAAATGACTATTTGGTTTCATGTTGATGACTTGTCATAAACAGAGGCAAGAGTCAGACTTTAGGATTCCCCATAGAATAAAATTGTTAAATTTTCAAATTAGATGCTGATATAACAGAACACAACATTTTTGGGAGCTTGGGTGAGCAATAACTTAAAATGTAATTAATTGACCTAATAGAGGCTAAATTATGGAGCCCAGGACTTAAATGTACTTACAGCATTTGTAAGTCTCCATTGGGGTAAGTCATCTGAAAACAATTTGAGTTTTCCTTGTGGTTTACCGGGAATAATGCGAATCAGCTGGAAAATTTAATGTCCTAGCAGTATATTGCCATGGTAGTTCAGTTGGTTAGGGCAACCGGATGGATACCGGTAGATCCATGTTTCAAATCGCATTGTGGCATTGGGTTTTACCTTTCCAATAACTTAAAATGCATCTAATGTGTTTGTTTATTTGTACTAAGCACTTCACAGTAATTTAAAATTTAATGCATACAGGGTATTAAAAAAAAAAAAGATTCCATATTTTGTGAGGTATGGACTAAAACAAAAAAGTCCAGTAAACATGGGCTGCTTTCTGTAGGTTGTACATAATAGCAAAGATCTTGCAGTAGACATTTTCACAGTAGCAAAGATGAACAAATGTCCATAGCTCTCAAGGTAGGGATTTTAGAGCCCATGTTTACTGAACATTTTTCTCTTGTTGGTTCACACTACTACCTCTCAAAATATGGAATACTTTTTTTGGGGGGGGGGCAATTGCTAGTGATGAAACTATTTCTGCAAACTTATCTCAATTAGCATGAAGTGGAATGACAATCTTTTCTGAGAATAGTTTGCAGAAGTATAAATTAAATTATGGGGAGTAAAGAAAGCCATGTGAATGTCACATGTCCAGATATTTAATAAGTTGTTTTTTGTTATAATTGGATATGTTTCATCAATTTCCAGGTGATGAATACACCACATTGATGACCCAGTGCAAAGAAGGTGCTCAGAGAGAAGGATTGATGTTAGATTCCAACGAAGAGCTCTACAAATGGTTCACTGGTCAAGTTATGCGCAACTTGCATGTGGTATTCACAATGAATCCATCCTCAGAGGGTCTCAAGGACAGGGCTGCCACATCTCCAGCTCTGTTCAACAGATGTGTCCTCAACTGGTTTGGTGACTGGTCAGAGGGTGCACTGTTTCAGGTAGGCATAATCTGGTATGTTAGTAGCCAATGAGAAAATTTTGGAAATGTGATGATTACATAGAGAATTTAAATGAGTAAGGCTGGTGGAACAGCACTTATTTTTAATTTTGCAGTATGTTACATCACACATGCTCACATTTATCAATCGTGAATCCCTCTCTGGAAGTGTTCATAGAATGAAGTTGTAATGCCATGTTTTAGCATCCAGGTGATCCGTTTTTAAAGGGCCGTTGGTGGGAGTTTGAAATTACTCTTATCTTAGTGCTTCCGGATGTTTTAAGGTTTGCTCCATCTGAGACTTATTTCAAATGTTCTTGCCCCCCTTGGTCCAGAAATGTTGCAGCTGAGCCTTCTACTTCCTTGTATTGGTTCTTTGGCGCTAGTTTTAATTATGTATTTAATTCATGGTACATGAATTTATAACTGAATAAAAAAACAATTGCAGCTTTACTAGTTTATGAAGGAAAACCTTGCAGTTTTCAGGACATGTTTCAAATGTAATTTGCCTTCAATCTCATCTGAGATTGATTGTAGATTCTCCTGCTTCTTGTACGAGTAGTGTTCTCAGTTTTATGTATATGGTGATTTTTTTCAAAATATAGAAAGTCTAGTATTGAGTAGCCATATATGTCTTCTTGTAAGCTACATAATTTGATAGCATACATGGTGTGTAATTTATGAATGATTAAAATACATAAACAGAAAGGTATCAAAATAAATCTTGAAAAATGAAGGCAAAGCCTTAAGTATATTTCAGAAGTGCCTTACTCATTTAAATTGATTATAAACTGTACTATTTGTGAAGGTGCACATAATTATCCACATTGTCACATTTCTCATGGCTCATGTTATCTTATTTACTGGGCGCGTCTTGTTTTATTATGTTAAATTTGGATTCATTGTCTTCCGGCTAGCTATTATAACTCAGTCGAGCAAGTATCTCTAAGCAGGGCGTGTAAACGGAAAGGAGTTGTTGCTAAAAGATAACACTGATAAAAAAATTTGTTTCTGTACTTTTATTGCAGTCACAATAATTCACATGTTTAATCTGTATACACGCCTGACTGAAACTGTTATATTTCTGAATGTAACTACAGTCGTTATAGTTGCCGCGCACCAATTACTTTGCTTACTTTCATTTTTGTAACTAACTCTGCGACGTGCACCTCGTGAGAGATTCTTCAGAATTGTGCGAAACTTGCTTATGGTCGAGAATATATACTCCTTCACCTCGAATTGCCTAAACATTATAATAGAGCTGCTATTGGTTACCAAATTGTGCCCACTTTAGCGCCTGTTTTGGTCAGCCAATCACTACTACTAACATATATGCTCTAGGGAAGATATTCCCTCCATTTCTAAAACAAAAAAGGCACGCTAACCTGACGTCATTTGTTTATCTCTTCTTAGTGATAAACAACTCACCCCCTCGGTTTATTATTACCCACTTCTACTGTCAGTTTCAGTTAGGCCGTGTAAACTTATTTCCTAACAATACTTATGGCTAACAAACATCTAAAATCCTGTACATACAATAATATTAATTTACACTACAACTACTCTGGCATTGACAGCATGTTATGATATAAAATATTGCCTCAACATTCATTTGATATCGTAGGTTGGTCGTGAATTCACCAATCGTGTGGATCTGGATCGTCCTACATGGAAGTCCCCAGATTTCTTCCCATCGGCAGTGTCCACTCTACCTGCTGCTCCTTCACACCGAGATGCAGTTATCAATGCTTGTGTATATGTACATCAAACACTGCACAAGGCAAACGCTCGTTTGGCTAAAAGAGGTGGTCGCACAATGGCTATTACACCAAGGTAAAGTTTGCTGTTTTGTCAGAAAATTTAGTACTGTGCATCAAAATCCAAAATGATTGAAAGTATATATTGTTTCTTTTTTATAAATGGAATTAAGTTTGAGGTGATTGACTTAAGTTCTTTTTGTATAGGGAGATGCTGTGAAGTGTGTGCCATATTTCTGAGGGATATTAATGCTATTGTTGTATCTTTATACAGTGAGGTGATTTACCCGTGTGTTGCTGATGATTCTGCATTAATGATGGTATTAAAAAGTAATAGCATTTGTGAGAAAAACATAAGTAAAAAATTAATTAGGCATTATAATGATTATAATTACCAATCATTTTTTTACCATGATTATAATGTTATTTACTAATTTTGAAGATTTAGAAGCTGGTAACAGTGATGTGTCGTAATTTAAAATAGAGAGTTGAGGGTTGTTACACTACATCACTATGATATTCTTACTTGAAAGAAAAAGTAGGAATATCATAGTGATGTAATGTAACAACCCTCAACTCTCTATTTTAAATAATTTTATTTATTTATTTATTTATTTATTTGTGCTAGCAATCTTCCTTAGAATATGGCTATACATCAGCCCAAGCGGTTATCTTGCCATATTCTACCCATATTACACTCTTTAATTATAACATAATAATAATAATAATAATTATAATAATAATAATAATTAATAATTAATAAAATTAGTAGTAATACCAAAATAATAATATTATAATAATGGTAATATAATTATATAACTTAACATCACATGATGAAACTAATCCACATCTTTTTTTATTGTCCATAACTATTTCTTTTTTACTTTGGACAGGTACTCTCCTACCTTTTTACTGTCTTTGTTAAAAATCTTGCTTGAAGTTACTTTCCTGTCCACTTTGAACCATTTCCCATTTATAGCTTACTTTCTCCAATGCTGTGTACCTTTACAATCAAAAACGGTATGTTCTAAATCTTCTCTTTCCCCACATATTGGACACTGGTTTTGTGGGAAGCCATTTCTTATTCCTATTAGTCTCCATACACCTGCTCGTACCCAAGCTATACTCTCTCTTTGTCCCTTATTTGAGTAATCCACATACTGTTCTGTAGCCCATACATTTTTTATTAATATATATGATTCCAAGGAACTTTTCTTCCCAATGTTACTAAATAAATGTTGTATCTCTATATCTTCAAACCTCCGCCTAGCTTCTTTCCAAAAACCCTTAACATTATTTTCCCTCCTTCTCCAAATTGCTCCCAGACCGCTATTTTCCAAATTAGTTTGTGATTATAATTTCCAATCATTTTTTTACCTCATTACAGCAATTAATTTGAATTTTGTATTTAACTTTATTGATACAGTGTTTAGACATGTTATGAATTTATTAAGTGAATGTTTTGTTACATCTTTTCCCCTGAAATTAGTGAAGAAAGAGCAGGTATATAAAATAAGGTATATGTATATAAATAAATAATTCATGGCCAATCAAATCTTTTCAGCTGTTTTGAGCCATTGCTTAAAATATTACTAAAAGAGCCATTGTAATGCTGTGTAAATCTTGTTCAATTCCGACAAACTTCTTGTATATCAGCAGGTTAAATTATGGCAAAGCTGATAGAGATATTTCTATTCTGTGCTAGTGCTCTTAAATCTTATTATATGACACCACATAAACAGGAATTGTTTTTTATATACTACTTATTGAATCAATGAAAACGTACAATAGTATATCACTTTTTTACACGCTCTCCAGATTTAAAAACCGACTTTTCCCAATGATTTGGCAGTTTTTTACTTTCTCTACCATGTACATAGTAGGTAGAAGTTTTGCATTCCATCCAAAAATTTGATATCGAGATTTCACCAGAAATGTATCTTTTGAGGTCCCCTAAATCGAAAAAAAAAGTGTTTTTAAAAATTGGTCTGTATGTGTGTGTGTTTCTCTCTCCCCACCCTAAACTACCCTTTGCAGTGAAACTTTTTCAAAATTTTTGATTTTCCCAAAAATGGCTTTAACAATTTTGATTAAAATAGCACATATTTAATACATTTACATGACACATAAAATGTGTATCTTTGAATTTTCTGGCAATAGCTTGTGTAGTCTCCTTTATTTGATTGAACTTTATATAAATTTGTATAACTGGAAAACCTGACAGACAGACCAAATTTTACTTCAAAAGAAATGTAAATCTAATTAAAATTGTGTTCGACAATTTTTTTTGTAACATAAGCCATTTTCGAAATATTCTGTTATAATTTTACATTTTTCCCAATTGTATCATCTAATGGACATGCATGAAATGTGATCCTCTTTCTTCCCCCCCTTTTTTTTTTCCATTTCATTGCAGGTGCTTTATCAAGAATTTGAATGAGGTTCCTGCATGTTGTAACTATGCACTTCTTGTTTACTTTGTGAAATCTATTTACTGCTGTGATTTTGTGAGCAAATGTAAACATCTATGGTAACTTTCTAAAATATGCATTTATTTAATCTTTTCTCAATAGGTTTTGCTCCAAAGGAGTGCTGATTGTACCAATTTCGTAAGGCTGTTTTTTATTAGTTCATATTGTCGTAACCTCTACATTTTCAAATAAATCAGGGGGGGGGGTAGAGCATGGTACCAGAGTTTAAAACATCACAAACTACACGAGGTCCGACGGGGGCGAGCTAACACATTACTTAAAACACCTGAACTTTGTAAAATATGCCTAATCATTGTGTTGGAAGGAAAGAAGGATCAATCTACATGAAGAATTCACATGACAGAAATTTAGATGGTAAGTTATATTAAAGATCAATAAAGATATAGAGTACCTTCTGCTGACAGGCGTCTCCTAAACTAAGTCCATGTTTTCACTCCTCGATAGTTACAAGAAAAGAGAGCGTTAGACACTTGCTACTGAAGAACTGGTTTTCCCCCATTACCATTACATCATTCCAGTCCGTACTACCAACCTAACATAGTCGCCAAAACAAACATTACCATAACCGAATGTTAATACATATATTTCCACAACCAAATGCCACAATATTTAATTATTTGTTATAGTACCATTTTCAAGTGTCCCTTCTTTCAGTATCTGTTCTTTTGCTTACATTCTAAGACTTTTCATAATGCCTAGTAAGCGACAAATCACCTTTAGTTTTAAAATTAAATGCTTTTTCTGTGAAAGCAGCGTAAGTGATTGCTGGTTCTGAGTCAAAATAACGATATATTTGGCAAGGTTAAAAACACACAATGCATTAACTGCTTTACTAAGAATAGTTTGTATATACACTAATAAATGATAGAGGATAGAGAAAGTAATGTAAATGTATCAATTATTTTTTTTTAATTCCCTCAAAAAAAAAGGAGAGGTAAGTGTCCACAGCCAGTTGTGCACTAATTCCATTCATGCATTGATATCGAATCACTATCTCTGTGATGCCCCTTTAAGCAATCTGAACAAATATTGGTCACCTGGGTTAAATCTGGAGTCCATAGTTGTGCATTGAATCTCTCTCATCTTTTCACATGTTAACATAGCCATATATGGTCTCATGTTGTCATGGAGGAGAATAATGTTTCAGATGGGTTGTTGATGTTAGAATAAGTGGCTCTTGTCTCATGTCCTTGTAAGTTAAGTGCGAAGGTCTACCCAGGACAAGCCCAGGGCTAGCCGACCATTTTCGACTGGCTCACTAACCGGGGTTTTCCCACGAGGCCAATACCTTATTTCTTAAAAACGCTACCCCCCCTTCAGTGCAGGAGATGGAAGTGGATACACCACTTACACGCATCATCCCAAAACGGGCAACTACCAATAACCTAGGTAGGCCCTTCTAGCAAGCCGTCTACCGGCTATCCAGGGTGGTATCAGAGAACATTGAGGCGTCTCAACTCCGTCTGCATGGAAAACCATACAGACTTGCACAATACCCATGGGTTTCGGGAACCAGTGCCCCGCCGAGTCCAACCCAATCCGAACAACTCCCCAGTGGGGAGAGGCTCGAAATGTTTGGTCCAGCATACTTCTAGTAACATCAGAAGTACCACGAGTGCTAAGGGTCCACAGCGCCCGCGCCACGGCAGCTAAAGGAGTCGGAACTCCTCCCCTACGGGAATGTGCTTGTAGTCCCAATAAAACATTTGTGAGCACTTTTCTGCTGACACCCATCGAACAGCATGAATATTTTCTTCACAGTCATTAGTGGGATGAGTTTTCTGTCCCACAGAATACTTTTTGTGTCACTTTGAAAGTGTTTCTTCCAGAAACTGTGCCTTAATCTTCTCAACATTTCAGATGGCTTTAATTTTTCAGACACTTGAGGATATGCATTGCCCAACAGATGTATGTAGCTTCTGCTCTAATTGTGCGTCTTGAGAGAAGCGACATGATACATGGGGCCGACAGAGGAATTTCTCCAGACATCCCCACCACTGTCCATTCAAGGTGCCAACTAACCCTGGTTTATATTTGATCCACCCTCGTATGTTTCAGGCATTATCTGGACTTCATCAATCACTTTGTGAAGCTGTACAACGAGAAACGATCAGATCTAGAAGAGCAGCAGCTGCATCTGAATGTTGGTCTGAGCAAGATCGCAGAAACTGTGGAACAAGTAGAGGAAATGCAGAAATCATTGGCTGTGAAGTCGCAGGAACTGCAGGCCAAGAATGAAGCAGCTAATGCCAAGCTGCGACAGATGGTGAAGGATCAGCAAGAGGCTGAGAAGAAAAAGGTTCAGAGTCAGGAGATCCAAGCGGAACTGGAGATACAGACTGTGAAGATAGCCCAGAAACGAGAGGATGTGATGGCGGACCTTGCGCAGGTGGAGCCAGCTGTCATTGATGCTCAGCAAGGTAACGTGAAAACAATGTGTTTCTCAAATTGGTTTACAGTCCTTCAAATACAGCTGATTTTTTTTTTTTTTTCAACACAAATTTGTCAACAAACTGGTAACTGATTGTCAAAGGTTCCTACTTTAAATCAATCAACTTAGATACCTAAATAGCAATTTCTTCTTCTATTCGTGGTTTAGATCAGTGCCTTTCTGTACTAGATCGTTTCTGTGCATCATTTGCGTTGTTCAACATATTTCTTCCTATAGTTTTTTTTTTTTTCTAATTAAAGACTATACCCCCGCCACTGTATCTTTGCACTTGACAGTTCTTGTGGCTTTGTGTAAGGTTGGCTACATGGTGGTTGCAACGTTGCCAGAGTGGGTAAACAATAACAGCTGATTGTTCTCCTTTCTATCGTGTCTAAGCCGCATAAAAAAGTGTATGTAAGTAGCGAACGTCAATGAATAATAACTATTTTGTATTATTATTGTTAATTGAAAATAACTGTGCATAAACATTGCAGCATATGTAGAATAAATTACGCACTTTTGACAATATAGAAACAAAATAACACAAACTTCCTGCTACAATGAGGAGAAATAAAACAAATTATAAGCATGCCATAACAAAGTTATTTTCACTCACGCATTTAAAACTGCAATGGCTCAATTCCATCCAAATCCCCGTTATCTTCACCAAGGCATATCATCAATGGTTCACAGTCACTAATAATTCTGTCTATTTATTGTGCTTTTCGTATTAGCTTATTCACATGATCTACTTTCTTCTTCCACGAAGCCTCCTCCACCGTAGCCTTATGAATAACAGTTCTCGTGATTAGTCCAAGAGCTGCTGCAGTTCGTTGTACGTCTTTATCAGCAGGAATAGAGGGATTGCCATGAAGCTTCACGTACTCCTTTTCCTGTTCAAAGAATTCTCAGGTTCTTAATAGTTTCAATGCCTGACTATTGAGTGGCACACCTCGGCGCAAAGGATTTTCACTTTGTGAATCATCACTCAGCGATCGGCATCGTTTTTCAGACATTATCGCACTTAAGTTTTGTTTAAATAAATAATATGAATGAAATATATATATAAAATAGATAATTATAAATAACAAAACTATCAAACAATAACCACAAATATAAATGGCAATGAACAATATGTAGCTTGCAAAGAACAACTCGACGCTCATGCTAGAGATTCACAAACTGAAGCACGTGGTTGGGAATAGTTAAATCCAGCAACAGAGCCGATTCTAGTTCCGGTTCCACTTTGTCATCGACCATCTGGAATGCTGTCTTGTGATTGGCTTAGGTAGTCAAACGGTTGAAGCTTTTCATCTGTTTTTTGCGAGTGCACCAACTTAAACACTGCTGTCAAGTGCAACGTTACAGCGGCGGGGATATAGTCCAGGTATTCTTAAATGCTCCAATGTTTTATACCAAGTTACACACTAATTTTGTCATTTCCACTTCTTGAATTTTACTCTTATTTTCTTAAACATCCATGCTCCACTTCCATATAGAATAACACAATCATATTACACTTAAATAATGACTGAAACTTCGTTTTTTTTTTAATCTAAGCTACATTTGCATAGTTGAGCATACTCTACATATTGAAGAAATATCTCTGTTTCTTATTGTAAACTGAGCAAACTCAACATTTTATTCCATCCTTAAGCACAGAGTCAGCTATTGTGAGCAGACTCACTAAAGAGAAGAACTTCCTTTAAAATTGTGGAATTGCCCCTGTAAGTGACTCAAGTTTATAGAGAAAAGGATAGCCCACCCCTTTGTGCGGAGGGGTGGGGGTAATATTTGCCTTCTAACTTGGAACGCCCAGGTTTGAACCTAGATGTGGCGAGTTGCTTGGATGGTGTGTCTTACTGGGGTTTTCCCTCACTCCCATTAAACATGTTGGTAACATTCTGGGCTGATTTCACCAACCGATGTTAAATTTTTAAGTGATTAACAATAAGTTCATGTAAATTCCATTTCATTGAACATTAGTTGCAAGTTTTGTTAAGATAACATCAGTACCCTTGTGTTAAGGCATTAAACAAATGTTAGAAACTATAAAATGTCTGCCACAAACCGCTGTTGACACAGAGTTGCCGTATTTGGCATTTTTAATACTGTTCCTAACTGAAGTATAGTTGTGCGTTAATAATTATGAAAACCTACAAGAGGAGGAATTTTTAAAGTGATACCACTGTCCAAGGCAGTCATGAGCAGGGTTGTTGAAGAAATAAGAGAGAGTTTAGAACACTGCAAACAGAAACAAGCCTTTGTTGATTACTCTTGAAATTTTATGCTACTGGTACCTTTAATGGTAGGTGATAGTGTTGGTATTTCCAAAACTACCATCTGTGGGGTTTACATGGAAGGTTTCCAAAGCAGCTGCTTCAAGAAGCGAACAGTATTTTTGTTTGGGTCTGCTAGATCAACACTCTTTTGTCCACTTTAGTTTCAATGCAGTGTCCACCACCAGTTTTAAACCATTCTAAATGATATTTGCATCTATTCTTTTTGGTGCTGCATTTTATATTAAAATTACTGCAGTTGCTTTGGACCTGGTAGAAATACCATGCATTGCAATTAAAATTCCTGGTGGATTTTCTCCCAGGCTGCATCCTTCTCCTATAATTTAAGTCAGTCCGTTGTTATACACTTGATAATTCCTATTTACTTGGTAACCAGCTCCGCACCTAGATTTTTCAGTTCACATCATGATTCTAATATCAGACAGTCAGGAAAATGACATGGCAATTGTCCACGAGAGTAACTAGTCAGTACTGAACAGAGGACTCTGCGATGCATAGATAAAACTGCATCGGAGTGTATTCAGAAGCCATGTAATTTGCCCACTGTCTTCTTGAAAGCTGTTGTTTGCAGTTGTCTTTTATGTTATAACTCGACCAAGGCGAATGCAGTCCTGCATCCGAGAGCGCCACTTGTACACATAACAGTCTGCCCTCCCCTCTGTACAGTCCATTGGGAAAATGCGAACAATTAGCACTTTCAGTGGCATTTGTAGCAGATATTTTCTGACCTTCTTTCTTCTCTTAATCACAAAATGTAATAACGTTACAAATAACACATCGTACTTGCTCCTGAATACTTCTATTTCCTTTACGTTCCATCATTAGCATTGTGAACATTATGCGATGCATTAAAGATAAGTCAGACTGTTTAGCATGTATGTGGCTGGTTATATTGTATCATCTCGTTCAGTCTTTCCGCTCCCAGTGCAGGACTGCACTTGCCTTAGCCAGCTTATAACAAGATGTTAGCTAACAATTCACTGTAAAAGCTGGATAAAGTGCAATGGGTTTAATATTGTAACACCAACCGATGTTAAAAATACTCTAACATCTTGTTTGTTAACAGTGTGTTCAAAGTTTAACAAAAAGTTAAAACTTCTGCATTTCGTCAGGCTTTTACAGAAAATTGTTAGCTAACATTTTGTTAACATCAAAGATAACTGTTTGAGATTAGAATCATGATGTCAACTGAAATATTTCACCATTTGAAACGCGTTGATTAACATCTGCTTAATAATTATAGACGTATTATCAAGTGCAAAAAAGCTGACGGTCTTGCATTAAAGAATAAGACTGCAGCCTGGGACAAAATCCACGAGTAATTTAATTGGAATGAACGCGTTTCTCTTAAGTGCAGTAAGCAACTGAGGTATTTTATGCTAACAAAGTGCAGCACCAGAAACGTTAGGTGCAAAGAGCGCTTAAGACAGTTTAAAACTGGTGGTGGACACTGCATTGAAACTAAAGTGGACGAAAATGTGTTATCGCTGATTAATCAAGCAAACCTGAAAAAAATACTATTTGCTTCTTGAAGCAATTACTTTGAAAACCTTCCTGGAAATACCAACATTATCATCCCCCAAGTAAATGAAAAATGTTAGTAGCATAAAATCTAAGTACCTAATTAACACTTGTAGCATAGGAGAAAGAGGCATGCTTCTGTTGGTAGCATTCTAACTCTCGTATTTCCCATAAAACCATGATCATGATCCTTTGAACAGTCTATATCACTTTAAAAATTTCCTCCTTTTGTAGGGTTTCAAATTTATGACGACGTACGACTGCTCTTCTATTAGGAATGGTATTCAAAAATACCAATTTTAGCAAACTTGTATCAACAGCTTGGTTTTTGACAGCCATTTTCCAACTTCTGACATTTGTTAAATGCCTTAACAATGGTGGTATGGCGATATTAACCTAACACCGACTTTAACGCATAGTTAAAGTTAACGTTTTTTTTTTTTATGAAACAGAATTTGCGTTAAATCAATTTAAGATTGTGTTAAAATTTAGCATGTCAGTGAAACTGTCCTTAAACTTTTAATGTTGGTAAACAATATTTTAAAGTACTTTTTAACATCAGTTAGTGAAACTGTCTGTCAACCTAATAAATCCCTGTATCATTTGAGTGACATTCCATCTAATTCATTCACTGTTGCTACAGTTTGTTTAAAAAAAAATAATTGCATTGTATTGGAGAGACTCTATAAACATGTTTTTGTGCATATTTTGTAATATGGTTGCCCCTTAACCGCCTCTTCTACCAGCTCTCCGGGCTAGATTACAAAGGGTCCAGAATTCAATCCCTGACCAGTCCAGGGGAATGTTCATCTGTGGACAACCTCTATCCTGCAATTCAGACTGGGTGTATGTGATTTTGCTTGATTCTCGTACTGTATAAGACACAGCACACCACTGCAGAATCACCTCTCGTGCAATACATACTTGAGTGAATGATGGTTGCCATCCATAATGAGCCTAAGGAGCTGGGCGTATTTGATGATCAATATTGCTGTTCCACCATGCTTTAGTGGTGCCTTCCATTGGATTGTTTAATTTCTTTCATTTAGCTTATTGGTTTGTTTCTCATGTTTTTCCAGATCCATCTTATTTTTCAGCCTGGTTTTTTTAATTTTTGTAGTTGTTGTAAATCTGCAGAGGTTTCTTTTTCCTTGGCTTCTCCAAATCCTTAGTAATGTTAATGATTGACTTTACCAGAGTTTTTTACAATATCTGCCTCTTCACTCATGCTGGTTACACAAGAACTAGCTCACCAGAAAAGTGTGGCCATAGTAATTGGCCTTCCACTAACCTTGATCACTCACTGAAATGTAGTATTTAATGGAGCAAACTGTATGAGTTAACTCTCAATTTCTAGAGTATACTTTGGTAGCTTTGCTCATAAAATTTGACAGCTTTCTTGCAGGAAGGGCATGCTCATCTTCAGTGTAAGCAAAGTCTCCATTATAATTATTCCTCATCAATAAAAATGTAATGTAAATATCTATTTTTATATATTGTAGTTGTTAACTTGTTTTAAGCTATTTACTGTTCCAGATGCTGCTGTGATAGTACATAATGGAAATGCATCTGCTCACCATATGCTTTCAGTCAGTTACTAAAGCTACAACTGTTAAATACTTAAAAGAAACAATCTTATGAGTTACTTGGTCATAACAGTTATCACTGGACTTTGAAATTTAATGCCTACTAATTGAGCAGTGTTCAAGATAACATCCAACACCAACCAGGATTGCTTTCGAATAAGGGTTCGAGCTTATCACACTATGAGAGCTATTCCTGGTTTCCATCACACAAGCTCACACTCTTTACAAACTGTAGGCATTAAGTTTCAAAGCCTAGTTATTATAATTAAAGTTATTACTGTGTGCTATTGTGCTTCTGTGTGTGCTTCATATATGCTTTTAATGTGCATATGTGCTCATAAATAGAGGGTGTAAACTGTACAGGTGAATACTTTATAACTTGGAAGACACAGTGAAATGATTCCATAAAAGTTTTAGGTATGGTTGCACTTGATTAGGTAGAGTAAAATATTTGTTCGTACTGAACATCATAAAGTTTTAGATACATTTATGTCAAGTCTTAAATCTACTTACATTCTAGTACAAATTGAGGCCGATTTTTTCCTTCATTTTAAGGGCAACTTTGGCTTTCAATTAGCCCTTACTCTTTTCCTTCCCAGTCTACTTCACTCATTCCTACTTTCTCTTGCCCTTCTTGCTCCTTTCCCTTTGTTTTGTTTTTTTTTTCCCCCCCTTGAAAACTTGTCCATATCCTCGATTCTTTTTCCTCCCTTAACTGTTAATATTTTTATAGTTAACATTTCCTCGCTCATTTTGTCCCATTTTGGATCCCAAACATCCAGTCTCCCCTTCTCTGTTTACATTCTACCAAGTAATGTATCTTATTCTACTTTTCTCCACATATGACACATGTTTCCGATTCATGCTAAGCCTTTCATTTCCTGCCTGCTACATAAGACAACTTAACCTTCTCTCCCCAATCTCTCTTAATTGTTCGTATAAACTTAACAACTTTTTATTTTCCAGGCTTCCCCAGATTTCTTGTTTTCAAAACAAGTTATTTTTTTCGCTTTAGTTGCCAAATATCCAGGTATATTTACCTTGAAACTATCTCGAGGAATGCCTTCCCCATCGTCACCCGACTGCAGCTTGAAGCCTGCCGCTGATGATCACAGCTCATTACCCATCCTATCAGTGATTGTAAGAATTTGGTGATGAGATCTTGGTCCACTGGGATCTCAGAGTTCATTAATCTTGGTCGATTTTTTTCATAAAAATAATTTTTTCCCAAATATTAAGTTTAGTAGATTTTTGTGTGTATTTAATTAGTGTCATGGAGTTGGCAATTTCATATCCTTTTGTCCAAAAATTTGCAGCTATTGCCAATTTTTCCTCTTATCTGGATTTGATGTTCCTAAAGACTTGTTTCTATGTTTTATTTGACCTATGTAAATATTTCAAGAATGCCCTGCAATACATCCTGTAAATCCCAAATATTTTGTGAGGGGCTAATTTAGCCTTCATTAGAAATTTTGTATTGAATTTATTTTCAGGGATGTATTGCTTTTTTTGAAGATTTGAAATTTTCTATGTGCCCATGGATGAAACATTGATTTTTTTTTTTAATACACATTTTCCTTTTTGTCATTTTAGAATTTTTTTAAATAAAAAGGTTCAGGCAACAGAAAATGAACAAAAGCCACCAAATTGAATTACATTTGGCCACTATAAATGAAGATAATGCTCTGGTAGATATATTTATTGTTTGCAGTGAAAAAAGGGATAAAAGAAGCATATTGTAATTCCCTCCTCTCTGTGTAATACAGGAAATATGTTTGTCATTGAACACAGTTTACACCCAGCACTCTAAAACTGTGCTTGTTTCTGTCCTTTTCTGTTTTGTTATGTTGTATTTTATTAATTTTGATACAGAGAACTGGAGAATGTATAAAATTTGTCCTGTTGTAAACTGAAATTGTAATTTCTGGAATGTTTTTGAGCTGCTAAGACTTGTTCACAATATTACAAGGGTCTTGCTGAAAGTTTTTAGTTTATAACTAAACAACTTAACTGATTTTAAAAACTCATTTAGGCATTCTTTCAAATTGGTTAGAAAATAATTAAATAAAAACTTTGAGGCTGTGATGTGTTATAATTATTGAGTCCAGAGTTGATACACAAAGCATCACTCATACGTACTTGCCAACTTTTAGGGTTTGCCTGTAAAATACACAAAATTACGGGCTGACTGTACTGTTTTAATTGGTACATAGGGCTATGATAGGCCAGAACTTGTCTTGCGTGTATTTTTCATCACGATAATAGCGCCCCTTCACATGCATAGCATGCATATTTAAAATTTTATTGCACCACTAGTGACCTCTTAGTAACCAGTGGTAAATGGGCACAAACATTGAGTAATAAGTGATGTGAATTCTAGTCAACTCCTTCATGTAAATTATTTATCATATTCTCATTCCATAGCTGTGGGGTATAAGTTTCCCATTTTTGTTGCAGTTTTTGTTTTTAGTTCATGTTATGAAGCATAAAATATGGACTAGAAACCTGTGTATAGTTTATGAAGTGGTATTCTTTACTTAAATATGTGTTTATTGTGGTACAAGGAAGAAAGAAGCAGTACTACCAGGTGTTCATGTAATTTTTGTACATATACTGCACTGAATATTTTAGGGATTCTAAATTTCATGTCATTATAAAGTATTCTGCTTTGCTTCATGAGGAAAGGTTTTTTGCGTTTCAGTTTCAGGAAGTTGGCAAGTATGATTTTGACAGTGATACAAACTGAAGCCCCTGCTAAGAGAGAAACTGTTATTACAGAGGGTTGTTTGTAATGAATCAGAACTTCCTGTGATGAAAGATGCAGGAGTATCTAAAAACTTTCAGCATTAGGGATGTGACAGTTATTTTTGGTTATTGATTAAAACTGTTGCAGCTTTAATGGTTACATATAACAGTTACATGTAGTGATTAAGTTATTTGTGTTATCACATTTGCATTACGTTACGTGGATTGTACTGGTGAAATAAGCTACATGGGATCTTAAATATAAACATGTGATGCAGACATAGCAAATGAAAATACATAACTATTGCCGACATATCTTGTTTGGAATTAAGCATATAATAACTTAAATATTCTTGTAGGACATTAGATAAAATTTGTTGTTGTTCAGCAATGGCATGGGGGATTAATTAATCTGCATCATTTTCCCTCTGGCTTCCCAATATAAAGTCTGTAATTAGGAAGCATGCCTGTGTTGTAGTCCATTTAGCTTTACCAAGGGAACACCACATTAGATAAAATATGATAGTAATATTTTGAAAGGTAATGTTGTTAGAGAAGAGAAACATAACGTACAAACGCACATTATTGTGTAACATCACAAAAGGTGCAGATGAATGATCTTGGTCGGTTACATACATGTAGTAAAGTAGATAATTAGTAGCCATTTTTCGTGTCAGATGTTGCATTAGATTGATTCTGCCACTCATTATCTTGTGGAGGAGATTGATACTATGTAATGAGTTGAGGTAATTAGTACCTGATAAATAATACCAATGCACATGTAATGAATGATGTCAGCCAGATTCGATAACCATTAACAGATTAACTGGACTGCGCGAGTATTCAGGAGGCATAAATCACCTCCATTCTACTTGTCTTTTGCCTTTAGCTACCAATGAGGTGTCTTAAAGAGGAAGTGGGCTGATGCACGGGAAACAAATGTCATGTCACTGTTGTGAACACAGCAATTTTATAGTGTAGAAAAATTTAATAGTATCTTGTTTACATCATAACTCAAAAACTAAAATCCTTATTCCAGTTCTGTAAGAGGTATGTTAAAGAGCACAGTTTCAAGATGTGTGATTGGTCTCCCTGTAAAAAAAATTAAAGCCGCTAGTTTTCTTTGTAAAACTTCAATTGAAATAATTTGTATTATGAAAACCTATTGGCGAGGAACTTTTTTCCTTGAAAAGATAGATCGGGGAGTGAAGGTTATGAAATACCCTAAAAAGTGTGAATTAACTTTTGGAAGATATCCCATGATAATACCAGATGTATGTGAAATGCTGTTGCTAGTTATATGCAAACATTTGTTTTCACACCCGCTGCACCTTGCTCTTTGCGTGGCCTGTGACAGCAGTCTACAAAAACAGCATTTTTGTTGCAATGCTCTTGTGCCTTTAGTCCTGCATCTACAGTTGGATAGTTACAACAGTAGTGTGATAGAGATTTTGTGAAAATGAAATAAAACACGGACTATGTGAAATTATGTTGTGTGGTGCTTAAGTAGTGCCTCAGGCAGAGTAGAAGAGGCATTCTTGCCTGACCAGGTGAGTTACCTCTTTCAAGGGTTTTTTCTTAGTTACTGTCTTAATTACTTCTGTAACTGTTACAGTGTAACCATTGTTATTTTCTGCCCATCCCTGTTCAGCATGCCCCTTGTAAAATGAAAGCAATCACTTGGCCAAATAAGCAACAAATATGCATTTGTTACAATACAATTAAATATGTATTTTAAACTTTTAACTGTTTTAAACTTTTGCCCATCTGTAACAATATAGCTGTGAAGTCAATAAAGAAGCAGCATCTGGTTGAGGTTCGATCGATGGCAAATCCTCCCGCTGTAGTGAAAGTGGCCTTGGAATCAATTTGTCTCCTACTGGGAGAAAACACTACAGAATGGCGAACCATTCGATCGGTTACAATGAGGGAGAACTTCATATCTACCATTGTCAACTTCAACACCGAGGACATGACGTAAGAAGAAAAAAAAAAGGACAAAATGGGGACTCATGTGCATTTTAATGAAATGGGCCTAATGTGCATGTTTTATGTTCTCCCGCTGTACAGTAATATAATGTTCTCCAGCTTCGTATTCTTTGTTAGAAACTCAGTAAATAATGAATGGGGAGGATTTTGTATTTGGGAGTATTGGAAGGAAACTTTGTCGTAGTTATGTGTTATTCGGTTTGTGTAGTTGGTCGGGACCAAATACATGTGATTTTAAGGTATGTAGCTAAGTATTGGCAAAGGTTTCCCACTACCCAAGGTGTGTTTCCATAACTAACATATTTAAATTTACATGAAAATGTGTGTGTGTTTTTTTTTTATTTACAGAGACTCATCGTTGAAAGAGTTACAAAACATGCATACAGTGACTCCAGAAAGCATTCATTTCCACTTAAAAAATTCTAGCAGCCAGATAAACGAAGAGAACATTTTTAATTATTTATTTTCAATCATACAATACACAAAGTAAAACAGTGTTATTGTAGATCACGTCAAAGTGTTAATTGCAATAATAATAATAATAATAATAATAATAATAATAATAATAATAATAATAATAATCATCAATATATACAAGTTAATAGTAGGCATCATAACTAGTACAATGCCAATGGTAAAAATAAATTATATACACAGAATACTTATTTCTTATACAATTTATAATTATTAACACACGAGAATAACAAGAGCTATAGGATATAGATGGAACCAAGTTAGCATATTAAAGAATATTTGTGCTGTGATTTAAAAACTCTTGCAAGTTATAAAAGCAGTGGGTTAATAAATGCTTTTGACTGCCTTTTTAAAATCATTTATATAATATATTCTCTTTAAATCCGTTGGCAGTAAGTTAAAGAATTTATAATCTGCATGGATGATATTTTTATTTCCAAAAGTACCCCTGTATGAATTCATAAAAAAGTCATTTTGACTTCAAGTAAAATGTCTGTGCACATCTTTGTTTAATAGAGGGGTTTCACTAAAGTTTTTAGCATACATAATAACATTATATATATCTGCATGAACTATGTTTTTGATAAAGATCCCCATAACATTGCCCCGTATTCTGAATGTGAGTGAAATAATGCAAAGTACACTGTATGAACCATTTATAGAGGTAACATGTTGAGTTGATGTAGCAAAAATATGGTCAATGAATTACACTAATATGGTTTTGACATGAAAGATTATCGTCAATATGAATATCAATCAATTTTCACTTTAAATGTGTTGAAAGAGTAAAGCGTTGCACTTTATGTATTTTGTTGGTTTTTGAAAATGCTACCATTTTGTGTGCAATGTTTACAAAATTGTTTTACATGCATATAATACAGAGGGTCCCTCAGCCATCTGGACGGTAGTCGCGATGCGTGTTCTGCACACTATATTCAGCATATCTGTTTATTATTCTCATTATTGATACTGATACCATATTATTACTGATTTTATGATGATTATGATATATTGATTACCTATTGAACAAACATAATTACTTTTTATTTTATCAGTAATAACCTTTTTTACAGTCGGTGTTGAAAGTGGTGTCCTTTGGCAGATAAACATTGTTGGCACCTTCTGATGAAATTACCATTCACACGCATAAGTTCTTGTTGCGTAATTTCCCTAATTTCTGTCCTTATATTGTTTTTAAGATCGTCTATGGTGCGAGGATTATTCCTATAGGTTCTATTTTTGAGAGTTCTCCACAGATAAAAGTCACACACAGAAAGATCCTGCAATCGAGCCGGCCATAACCCCTTAGTTTATCTTCTGTTAGAGCCCTTCATTTCTTTTTACAACTTACAACATTAAATGATCCCGTTTTCTTCACTTTATTCACTGGATATCTAACTGTTTCTCTACTCGGACTGGAACACCAGGAAATTTATCGTGAAATTGCCTACACACCTGTCTACACGAGTTGGTTTTCACATGTGTGTCATACATAAAAAGTCTTTGTTCAAGCGAAAATTTGAGTACCATTTCTGGGTTGTAATAATCCGATAATTCAATCGCACACAAATATACACACGTCTCGCGTCTGTACACAAGAAGCAATAACAACTGACTGAAGCCTGCTGCCACATGTCCAATAAGTGGAAGAGCCCGTGGCCTTGAGTTCATTCAGATGTGTCGCACAAGACTGCCATGCAATTCCTAGTCAGAGCGCTGAGGGACCGCTCTGTAGAATGATGGAAAAGGATTTTGACCTGACAGAGGAAAAATGCTTCATGTGACTTAACATTTTTTTGGTCCGCTTTAAATTCTAGGGTCATATTGGGAGCTTTGATTTCAGAAACAGCTTGGTGACTGTAGATTCCTTAACATTGTTTTTTTAAAATGAAATACATTCACTCTCAGATTTATACTTCCAGACACTGCAGAGGGTAGGAAAAGATTGTAATTCAAGAAATTTCTCCTGCTCCAGCTAGAAATTGAAGCTGGGATCTCTTGGTTGAACACACATTTATTTCTGCAACAGTTTAAATCATATGTAGGTTACATTTGTCAGATTTTAGGTAAACAAAAAAGAAAGAAAAAAAAAGTTTGTTACATTCACACAAGTTTTTCTCTCATTTACAGATCATTCTTACAAAAGCTTGTTTTTCTATCTACGTAATGTAAGGTACCAAGGGATACAGGAGGTCAAAATAATAATCAAATTGTTAAAAAGGAAGTTGCAAAATGGTGGCTTTGAAATTCCATACTCTGCACATCACAAAAAACAAAAGAATGACAACAGCTCAAAAACAAAGGAAGATTGTAACCAATAGGAATGAATATTTCGAAAGTAATTAATGCCAGAAAAAAATTTATAGACATATTTAGTGTTCTAAGGGAATCTACAGTTCTTAGGTTTACCAATTACTCAAAGTTCAATTTTCAGAAAATAAGTCATGCAGATATCTTAAATGTATGGTGTTTTAATACAAAATCGTTAAAGCTGTTTTTGAAAAGAAGAAAGTAAGTACAAATTTTCTATGTAAAGGATAGTTTGTGTTGGGGAAACTTTCTTGGCAGATGCAGAACTTAAATACCAAGGTTGGTATAAGACAAATGCTTTCTGCAGTCGCTGTATATATCTTTTAAAAGCAATTTCAAACTTTAAAGCATTATAAAGTCTTTAGTATTTTAAATAGGAAAGAAGCAGAATCATAAAGACACCAATAAGACAAAAGCCATCAATATTTCATTCCGACTAATATACATAGACATCATGATTTAGCAACTAAGAAAACCAAAGACACAGCAAAACAAAATTAATTGGATCTACTTATAATGGTGTGATATGTTTGCAGTACTCATGCCAAAACCTTTTAATAATCCTTCTGTAAGAAAGTTTTGCTGTATTTCCTCTGCATGTTGTAATAGAGTTCATTACCAGTATATTCCTAAATAATATAAAGATTTTTTCTCAATGTTAACAGACTATGTGGCATTTCCATAATGTTTATTTTGGTGACCTGGGATTGGTAAATATTCACCAGTTTTATCCCTATTTCGTTAGTGCCAGGTGTTTTTGTATTATGTAAAACCTGTACACCTATATGTCGAGTAATTATGGGAGCAAAGATAAGGTACCATGGTTTAAATTCCATTTCCTGTGTCTAAAGTTAACTTCACCATTCTGATAAGTGTTTCAACATTAGGGCAAAGAAGTCCGTACTAAGGAAAAGTAGGTTACTATGGGAGCAATTTACTCCGGAAGTAACGTTGGATGGTTCAATTACAATTTACTATGGAAGTAAGTATTATTTTGCTTGCGTGATTTACTTGACGCGATCATGAATAAGGTTATGTGCGATGGGAAAAAGCGGGGAAACGTCAGTGAAAAAGATAAATGTTTGTTGGTAGAGATAAAGAAAATGCATTTAAACAAAGAATGCAAAAAAATGTGTTATAAAGGTGCTGGAAGAGAAATCCTGGAAAGTCGTGATGGACAAGTTTAATGCTTCGAGCGACAGGAAACGTATTGAAGAGCCGCTTAAAATTCTGGAAACAATGTTTCTAATATCCATTTTGCATCGTAGATCACTTGCATGTTGATGGAGAAATACCCCTTCCGATTTTGGAAAAGTTCACCATATTCATGGATGGGCACAAAATAAGTAATATGCATATGCAGTCAGTTCCACAGTGTGTGGGAAATCTTCAAAAGTGAAGAAGAATTATCTTTTATTTTCTGAACACTAATGTATGTTTTATGTGTAGATATATACCTTGCGCTTAACTTCAAAAGTGCCCTAACAATGCGGTGAAATACATGACCAGCAGACACATGGTGAATGTTTATTTATAAGATAGCCTGTAATGTAGGAATTGTAATGAACTTTACTTAATGTGACATGAAGTTAAGAAATGCTGTAGTGTAAAATAAAGGCGTAATTCGCATGCACCTTGATTAATAGTTCTTTTATTACTTTGAGCTAGTGCTCCACGCCGATTGGTTCTAATTACCATGTGACATCAAACTTGATGTAGCGGGAAGGAAAAGTTTGACATTGCCAAACCCTTAAGTTACATCGTGTTAAGTCAACCCTAAATATCATTTAATACAGTGTTAAACTGCTAAGTAACGTTAAATTCACCATAATTCCGGCTTAAGTATCTGAAATGTACCAGTACGAAACACTCGTAGAATGCATAATAATTGCAGTTTGAGTTATAGAGCTAAATTCCTGTCCAGGTTTTGTTGTAAATGCTCTCCAAGCAGGTTAAGTCCCCCCTCACCCCACCTCCCAGTTCAGGTATGCTGTTTTGTTTACATCCGGGAGCTGGTTCTCACTCTGACCTACCTTAATTACGTCAAAACCCTGTATTATGTCACATAGTTACTACCAAAACTAGGTCAGAAATAATTACTCTACCCATCTTAGAAGTAACAAACTATTATCTTGATACATTCTTGTGGAATAAACCATCTAATTTGCAAAAACAACTTATTTTTTTTCAAAAACAGCCGAACAAGGAGTAAAATGCTATTATACTTTTGTGTTTGTAATACCTCTTTGAAGTATATATTAGAAGGAATCTAATAAGTTCCTTTCCACTCTGTATATACATAGGTATTGCACACTCACAGGTTCAGTCTAAGTAGGTTTTCTTTGTGTGATAAAGTTTGAAACACTTATCAGGATGGAAGTGGACTTATCAATTAAAACACCAGTATTGGCAACAACAAGTAACATTTGGCACTCATCACTCTTAGTAACTTCAGCCATTGTTGCAACCAGCCTCTATATCGCTTTCGTTCAAGCCAAATAACTCAAAGTAAGAAGAATTCATTGAACATTGACATTATTTCACTATCTGTCAGTGTTCGTTTTTATGCCATCTTTGCATGTTGTAGGGCCCCCCCCCCAAAAGGCAGAACTCTTGCACACTTGTCGCTGGGAATCCCCCTTAAACATCTGACAATGATTGTGCAAAGTATTACATAGAAATTCATTGGTAACTAAGTTTACCTGACCTCCGAATGCTTGTGGTTATGCCTGCATTCCAAACACAAAGGGTTAAATCTGTGTACGTTGTGTTGGGGTCACCTGTACTTATAATGCTAGGATTGTATAAAATGCTGTATGGAATTCATGCCATAAACTAAATGATTAAGCCGCCATTACATGAGTAACTCTTCTGTGTTCGTTCGTAATTACAGTATGATTATTTATTATGCTTTAAAGTTTGAAATGACTAGAAAAGCCAAAATATAAATTTAAAATTTGTTGCATTGCAAACCATTGCTGTAAGATTTTATTTCATAGACAGGCAGTCTTTGTTTCTAAATTTTTAATGCTGAATTAATTGCTTTATATAAAGCTTAATAATAATTACATGCACAGTATATTTTAATTTGTACTGAAATAACCTATTAATAAGCTTACAATTTTAATTTAGTTATAAAAAAGTATAATAATCACATAACTACATGATGTTATAGACTTAGGAAGTATTAAAAGAATACTAACTATGCTTTGAATTAAATAACATGCGTCAAAGTCTGCCAGTCGCTTACACCAGTTTTTGGGGAACAAGGGGTTAAAAACACCCATAAAATTGTTTCATTCATTATTTACGGAGTTAAATAATTTTTTTCTTTTTAATATCTTAATGTGCTCTTTCTGTTTATTTAATTCTTTCAGTATTGAGGCTGTGCCTGCTTCCGCATCTTTCAGTAGTAATTTTAACAGTTGCTGTGAATGCCTTACTCAAGTGGGTATAACTAAACGTGTTATGTTTCTGTTTCACTTTTGGTCGGTTGATAACCTGCAGCTGTGAAATCAATCAAAAAGCAGCATCTTGTGGAGGTTCGTTCCATGGCAAATCCGCCAGCGATCGTGAAACTTGCATTGGAATCGATCTGTCTACTGCTCGGTGAAAATGCCAGCGACTGGAAGTCAATCCGTGCAGTTATCATGAGGGACAACTTTATCAATACCATTGTGTCTAATTTCAGTACTGAGGATATTACGTAAGCATGCAAACTGCTAGAAGACATGTTCCCTTTGTGTAGTGTGTGAAATTTTCATTTGGGTCTTTCATAGTGTCGATAAAAAGCCATGTTTTGATGACAGAGGTTCCTTAGTCTGCGCTGGCGTAAAGGAACTGCATTCAGAAGGTAAACTGAATCATCATACCTTCAGTTTCATTGAATAAAAGTATTGTTTACGTGTGTCCAGCTTTGATCTGGATTGTTCTCTAAGGGCCATTGCTACTGAGTTTTCAAACTTCCAAATCCAGTTGAGAAGATTGAAATTAATAGGAGTATTACTTTTGAAGTTACTCAGATTTTTTTTAATAATTAATGGGGAAAATTGCTAAGTGCGCATTAGATGAGATATAACAATCTGTAATAGTCATCCCTGAAGGACCTATGCTGATTGCCGGTCTTGCGCACACTGCAAATGGCAGAGACTGACAATCATCCAGTCCATATGGGCAGATAATGTTCTCAGCACCATGTTTTCCCCCCAGTCAGAAGATTGGTTTCTGCGACCTACCAATCACAACCTGAAATTCCTCAAAATCCTAAGTGGGCAACTGTCCTATATATGGACCAAAAAATCTGCAACCCCAGAGTGGGCTTGAGCTGAAGTGCATTCTATGACTGGGAACCAGAACATTACACTCCAACCTCATGGTGCAGGACCAGCTGATGAGATAATACTGATATTTCTTTAAAGATACATCAGGCCATTGTAAACACTTATATGCAGAGACAGCTAAAAATTAAGGTAATATTTTAAAATTATATTCCTGTAAATTTTGCGTTCAATTTATTCCTAATCAAAATCAAAATTTTAATTCTTCTTTCTGAAAACCGTGTACAGGCTTAAGTTGGAAAGGTAGAATCGGACTGAAAAATTGAATACCATAGCTGGGATTTGAACTGCAGATATTTGGGTTATCATGCTGCTGCTCTAACCAAGTGAGTTACCATGGCAACATGCCAGTACAGCATTAAATTCCCTAACTGACTCACATTGAAAAATTGTCATTGATTGACCTAATAGTGGTTAACTATGAAGCCTGGGACTTAAAGTACTTATGATATTGTATGTTGTCATGGATATGTTCCCTCAATTAAATTGAGAACACCTTGTGGTGTACTGGAAATATGTGAGTCAGTTGGGAAGTTTACGAGGTGTGATCAAAAAGTTTCCGGAATGACGTCATAAATACTACACAACAGTTTTTGTCTAATCTGCACTGTCACTCTCAAAGTAGTCTACTTGGGAGTTGATACACGTGTCCTAGCGCTTCTGCCACTTCTGGAAGCACCTCTGAAAGTCCTCTTCTTTCAACATGTTCAGAGCCTTCTGCGATTCATGATGGATGACATCAATGTCCTCAAAATGAAGTCCTCGGAGCCGCATTTTAAGTCGTAGGAAAAGGAAAAGTCCGCAGGTGCCAAATCTAGGGAATAGGCTGGATGGGAAACAGTATTCATCCTATTTTTATTAAAAAATTGGCGAACAGAACTGGCGGGCGCATTGTCATGATGCAGGAACCAGTCACCACTCCTCCATTTCTCCAGACGTTTGCGTTGCACATTCTCCCTTAATCTTTGCAGCACTTGTGTGTAGAACACTTGATTCACTGTTTGACCCTGTGGCACAAATTCCTTATGTACAATGCCTTTAATGTCAAAAAAAAAAAATCGTCATTGACTTCACTTTGGATCGAACTTGTCCGGCCTTTTTTGGGCGTGGATATGAAGGACTCTTCCATTGTGAAGATTGTTGCTTCATTTCTAGATTGTAGCCATAAATCCATGTTTGATCACCTGTAATAATTTTCTCCATAAACTGTGGGTCATTTTGTAGCTGTTCTTTAAGATCTGTGCAGGCAATCACACGGCTTTCCTTTCGGTCATTTGAAACGAGATGGGGCACAAACTTGGCGGCAATTCTTCTCATGTCCAAATTGTCTTTCAAAATGCCTTCAACACTTCCAAAGGAGAGTTCTAATGAGTCAGAAAGTTCTCTTATTGTAATGTGCCTATCATTTAAGACCATTTCCCTCACCTGATTGATATTTTCATCAGTTTTGCTGGAACAGGGTCGTCCCGAACAATCTGCATCTTTAACCGATGTCACACCACTTTTAAATTTCAAAAACCACTCAATTGCTTGAGGCTTCTGTTGCAGTTTTACCGCGTTTAAAGCAAAATTTGATGTTCGTTCTTTGTTCTTCGTAATCTGACACATTTGCTACACGGAAAAATCGCAGCACATGCAAAACACGTGTTCACTTCAAAGCGTCTTCCTCGTCACTGCATGGTCACAGGAAGTCATGTGACCTCTCATTTTTATCAGGAAGGAATGCTACATGTACAGTCTGGGTAAGAATTAAAGAAATCTCAGCGTTAGCATTGTTGTGAAGCCATTCCGGAAATTTTTTGATCACACCTCGTAATGTTGCCATGGTAGCTCTGTGATTAGAGCAGCAGCACGGTAACTCAAAGATCAGTGGTTCAAATCCCAGCTACGGCATTAAATTTTGCAGATTGATTCTACCTCCCCAAAGCATGTACAGCTAGAGAGATGCATGGCAAGTTCTGTTGAATTTGGGTGGTATTTCATGAGCCAGAAATGTTTTGAATATATAAAAGTGCATTTTTAGGAAGACTTGATGGAATGGCCTGCGGATACAGAATATCAGATTACAAAAATTCAGTAATCAATGTTTCATTGGTTTTTTCTAAATTCATTTTTACTATCAAACATATGTTCACTCCTATGTGCTATTCCACACTGTTGAGGGTAGGGAATGATTGTAATTAAAGAAAAATTTCCCTGCACCAAAGAAATTGAACTAGGGAGAAATCGGAACACTGACCACAGAAACAGCAAATAACTACTTTTATAAAGGGTCAAAAATAATATGGAATACCCTATTGAAGCACAAGTTAATAGCATTTGAACCTTGCCAGGAGATGTAAATGTCACACAATAGCTTATCGATCTTATTTCAGCATATCCGCTAATTCTCAGTTTGGCTGACATAGATTGAGTTCAAAAGGCATTTATCAAAGCCCAATGGTCTTCATGAATGGTGAATCACTTATATCAAAATGACCCTATTTGAAATTACAGAACCATTTTCATGTCGTGCTTTCTGTAATGGTATTCCCCTTCGTAGATGGCACAAATGTTTTGAGGTGCCTCTGACTTTGTTCCTCTATTAAACTCAAAAAGAATTTGTCAAAGAATTTGTTTTCTTCTTCAAATCTGCAAAATTCATGGTGTGTTAACAAGCACAGCAGATGACAAACAGCATCCCGGCAACATGGGTTATGACAAAAACAATATAATGAACTTGGCATCCATCTAAAGTGGAAAGTCCATATGTGTGTGTTGATATGCTCAAAATACACAGACTACCAGAAATGCTAGCCATAAAAAGTCAGAGATTCATGTGTTATTCATTTATAGGGGTGGTTTGTATTTTCAGCCCCGTGCCTTACAAAATGTATCCTTGCAAACCAGGATAAACAACTAGGGCTGGTTTCACCAACCAATGTTAAATTTTAAGACAGTGTTTAAGTGATTTAACATTGAAGTTATGTAAATTCCTTTACTTCGAACAATGTGTTGAACTTTGTGTTAAGCTAACATTGCTGTGCGTTTGTGTTAAGCATTTAACAAATGTTAGAAGTTGGAAAATGGCTGCCGCAAACCAAATTGTTGATGTGAACTTCTATTTTTGAAGCTTCTTAATAAAGTTCGTAAGCGAAGAAGAGGCATGCATCATAATGCTTATGAAAACCTGCAAGAGGAGGAAGTTTTAAAGTAATAGAGACTGTCCAAAGTGGGGATGTAGATGAAATGCGAGATAGATTAGAATAGTACCAAGGTAAAACGTGCATCTTTCTCCTATGCTACAAGTCTTAATTACTCTTAAGATTTTATTTTTCCAGTGCTTTTCATCTGTAGGTGATAATGTTGGAATTTCCAAAGCTAACATGTGGGTTTATCTGGGTGGTTTCTAAAGCAATTGCAAGGTACTTTTGTTGGGGTCTGCTTGATCCTCAATCAATGATAATGCACTTTTGTCCACTTTAGTTTCAATATAGTCTCCAATGCCAGTTTTGTACTCATTTAATCATTTAATGTTGGCATAAAATTGCTGCAGTTGCTTATTGTACCCAGGAGAAATGCAAGCATTGCAGGTTTTCTCCCAGGCTGCATCCTGCTCCTTAATTTTTTTTATTAATTTTTTTTTTGTGCTCGATAATTCATCTATTCTTTGTAATCAGTTCAATTAATTTCTTTTCTAACAGTGAAAATTTATTAAAATATGTAGTCACATAATAAAACCTACTTCACTTATGTTGGATGGTTAAGAACAGGAAACATTTTTTGGAGACATTTGTCTCCATCTTCAGCTGTTTGATGACTGGCTGCCATACCTCATGTAACGCATTGTGATCTTGATGCCCTCTAGCTTTGTTTGGTGGTGGGTTCTCAAAGTTCAACAAATGATTTTCGTTTTTGTAAATATAAATCTTTCCCCAAATTTCCAATTCTAAGGCTGAAATTACAGGTTTCAACAATTTAATATTTTTCGAACTTCATGATTATCCAACCAAAAGTGGCGAGTTACTGCTGACTTATCTGTTTGTTTGATTTTTATATTTCTTTGATGTTTCTTCAATCTGGTATTCAAATTTCTTATAGTTTTCCCTATCTAAAATTTCTCACAATTTTCACAGTTGATTTCATAAATTTCTGATTTCATTTTAATTGGGATAGTGTTTTTGAGAGGTTTGTTGAGCAAATTATTCAAACTGTATTTCTTTTGGGGAGCCAATCTAATATTAAATTCTTTGAAAATCTTCTCGAATTTATTAAAAGCCCATGGATGATATGCACATTTTTTATATTTTCAATCTTATTATCTGTTTCCTTTAATGTGGTTAATTAAGTTTTTTTGTTTTTAAATCACGTTTGATTAATTTTTTTATTGAAGTTGTTTAAAAATTATTGAGGCTTTTTTTAAAATAAAGAGAGTTGGGGGTTGTTTGATGTCACTGCACTCTTCCCAAGCATACCAAAAGAAGAATTATTACCACTCCCAGAAAATTGGATATTAAACAATGGCACACCTAGAGCACAAACAGAAGATTACCTAAAACTAACAAAATTATGTCTGGACCAAAATTTCTTTTCATTCCATCACAAAATCTTTAAACAAACCTTAGGCCTAACTATGGGAAACCCCCTTTCACCATTTTTAGCAGAACTATATATGAGCCATTTTGAATGCCATATTACTAAATCTTTCCCACATCTATTCAAAACCTGGTATAGGTATGTAGATGATATTTTTGCTATGGTTCCAAAAAAACTTTCAGAAGATGCTTTGAAATTATTAAATTTACAAAAAAGATCTATTAAATTCACAATAGAAAAAGAAGAAAATGGCCAATTACCTTACCTAGACATCAGGATCATCAGAAATAATGCACACAACAAACTAACGTTCGGCATTTACAGAAAACCAACGCACACAAAAAATTATATTAAAAACAATAGCTACAATCCTACAAGCCACAAACATGCAATTTTAAATAGTATTACAAACAGGTTAGTACATATACCAATGGAGAAAGAGGAATACCAGAAAGAATACCAACACATTATCAACATAGCCACTATGAATGGATACCAGAAAGAAACAATAGATAAGAAGATAAAAAGGTTTGAAAGTCAGAAATACATCCAACAAATGACTACGTTACTCAGACAACAAAAACCACAAGCATATAGAAAATTCACTTATCACCCTTGGACACATCATAAATTTCAAAGGATTTTCAAAAAATACATCATCACCCTGTGTCCACAGAATAACCACAACATACAGAAACTACTATGCAACAGAACAAAAGATCCTATCCCCAACGACAAATCAGCTGGTAAATATCAAATTGATTGTAATAAATGTAACCTGGTATATATAGGAAGAACAAAAAGAAATCTTGAAATAAGACTTAAAGAGCATATGAGATGCATTTACCAAAAGCAGCCAGATAAATCAGCAGCAGCACTCATTTCTGGTCTTCAAACCATGAAAACTCTTAAAACCGATCAACAACAGTAATGAATTGGACATCTGGGAAAAAATACATATTGTCAAACACAGGAATCACCTAATGAATTTCGAATGCCGCCACCCAACAGCCTTTGGAGGTTCATCAGCCCAGCACCAGAGAACACCACTAACCACACACATCCCCCAGACAATGACCGGCAAAATCAGTTGAGGACATGCTGACGATGGGAACAAACCGTCTCCCGAAACGCGTTCAAGTAAGAATATAGTGATGTAGTGTAACAACCCTCAACTCTCTTTATTTTAAATTATGACACATCACTGTTACTAGCTGCTAAATCTTCAAAATTAGTCAATTATTGAGGCTTGCCATTTCTAAAATGTGATATCCTTCTTGGTCTAGTGGACACTGGAGTCAATTTATTAAACTCCTGAAGACCGTAAATTGATGGAAAGTTTTAAGTATGTTTTAATATGTATATTGCTTCACTTTAAGTAGAGCTTCGAATCTTAATAATTTTAGTGAAAAATTAGTTCCCCTCCACATAGATTTTTCAGTTATCGCAATTTTAACCTCAAACAGTCAGAAAATCACATGGCAGTTGTCGAAACCAAGTATTGTCTGCTACTGAAACTGTATGTACTGTGATGCATAGACAAAATGCTTTGGAGCACACTCCAAGCCATGTGCTACGGTTACCATCATCTCAAAAGCTGTTGTTTTCGGTTGTCTTTGACGTTAATAGGACATGAGCTAAGAAATCACTAAAAAATTTGATGAAATGTGAAAGTTTAACATAATGTTAGAGCATTTTTTAACACTGGTTGGTGAAACTGGCCCCTAGTGTAATAAAAACTCAGTATCAATTTTCCTTAAGGCACCTACGGACAATGTCATGCCCAAGAAGTTCATTGCAACAGGAAGTCAACTGTTATACATAAAATGCACTTTTCTATATCTCAGTTTGTAAATATTGCTTAAGTGCAGAAACGTAAAGCCAGGCATGAGTATTTCTTCTTTAGACTGAGAATGTATATAATATTGCAGAAATTCAAGCACTAGCAATCTTTGGGAAAAGATATGAACCTCCTTATATTGTACAAACTTAAAGGTGCTTGGTTGTTGGTGCTTCTGTTCTTATGAAAGTAACATCTAAACCGTCACAGTTCCTACTTTTACAGCACACATTCTCAACCTCATATTCTCTTATAATCTAAACTGTTTTAAACTTAAGCTGTGTTAGGGAAAATGACCAATGAAGACGCACTGGATAACATTTTATGAAGTTTTAATCGTTTAAGTACGATAGAGGTGGTCCAGTAATATTATGTAGCTGTACATATTAATGGAATAACTAATAATCAGATTTAAAATCCTAACTGCCCAACAGTATTTTGTGGTAGCTAGAAATTCTGACAGTTGTAACAGTAAAACCAAAAATGTGTAATGTAGCTCTGATGAAAGGCCCAAGTGAAGGAATGGCAGTAGTTTTTGAAACCTGTAGTAATGTTGGTAATGGGTATTTGTTTGCTTACTAAGTTTCCGAGTCGTTAAACAAGAGTAGCATTAATATATGCTTACTTACATAATGGTCACCTAATTTATTTCAGTTTGTGTTATCAAGCAAGATTAAAGTAGGCCATTTAAAGATGTAAGTTATACAAATAACTGAAAGATTTTCAGAGGTCTTTATAACAGTGATTCTGTAAATACAGAATGACATTTCAAGAGGAAAGCAGTAGAGACTCTTAACCCAATTGTGTCAGATTTAAATCCCCAAGCAGTGAGGGCAGTAACAGCTTAATGCTTAAAAAATAATTTAAAATCGACCAATAGAGTTTTTTGCTGAAAATTTGTGTGCATAATATTAAAAGCATAAACTTGCCAGTACTGTTGTATGTGACAGACCTCAAAACAATCCTCTAAATGAAGAGCAACATCGTTTTTACATACATTGGAGTATCAAGGCATTGGTTTTTGCTCCAGTACAATTGAATAAGCAATTTTTGTACTTTGAGACATCAAAATAACATAGGCCCTAATTTCATCTGCTGTAGTGTTAAACCATTTTTCGTCGTCTTTCAATATTATTCTGTCCGATTGTTCAAGTGCCTTGTTGCATAAGCATTAGTTTCGTACGAGGGCTGATCAACAAAAACTGAGACTGATTTTTTTTTCACAGATGTTTATTACTCCAATTCAATGTTTACATGATCTTTTTCAAAATAGTCCCCTCCTACTTCAATGCACTTTTTATAGCGTCTCTGCCAGTCCTTGAACACGTGCTGCAGACCATTCTTTGTCAGGTCCTTGAGAATCGCCTCACTTTTCTTGAGCACTGCTTCAGAGTTCTCAAATTGAATACCCCTAAGCTTTGCCTTTAGTGATGGGAATAAAAAAAAGTCACAGGGTGCAAGATCGGGGCTATAAGGTGGATGTGGTACACAGGTAATGTTGAATCGAGCCAGAAACTGCATGACTTGATTTGCGACGTGAGGCCGTGCATTGTCATGATGAAGTCGCCACCCAGTCCAAGAAAGTTCTGGTCGTTTCTTTGCAATGTGCTTCCTCAGTGTAGCCAATACTGACGTGTAGTATGCTGCTGTAACAGTAGTGTGAGGGGGAACTGCATGCTGGTAAATCATTCCATTACAGTCAAAAAATGTGATCACCATCACTTTCCCTGCAGATGGAACAACTTTTGCCTTTTTTGGTGTTGGAGAACCTGGCGATTTCCACACTGTGCTGGCTTGTTTCCCTTCAGGATCATAATGATGCAGCCATGACTCATCACCGGTGATAATCGATTTAAAAAATGCATCACCTCCATTGTCTGGTATGCGAAATGCATGTAGGGTCTACAAAATAGAGCATTACTACCAACCTACCACTACGAGAGTGCTGCCGCCTACCAACATTATACATAAAAACCCGCTCTTTTCAAATATTTGTTACAGATACAAAACTATCACGGAAGCTACAGGAAAAAATCAGTGTCTTTGTTGATCAGCCTTCATAACACGTTTTGTCAAACAATGGTTTCAAGTATTCCAAAAAAATTGGAAGCACAGATGGCATCTGTGATGCATGATTATTCAGCAAGTCTTTGTCGTCCTCCGTGGTCTACTGGAGCCGCTAGTTCCCGAGGTCGCAGATTCAAACCCATTGGAGAGCGATGGATTTTTTCGGCATAAAAATCCTTAGCATGGCTTCTTTTGGAAGGAAAGTAAAGCCGGTGGTCCCATGTCCTAGATTTGGTATGTAAAGAGCCTCAAGCCTGATAAAGAGGCCTCTGAACAAAATTTCTCGTCTTTCATGCCCAATATAGAATGGGATGCTAAGAACCATAGTAGTTAAAGAGCGTCCATAAATAAAACTCAATTTAATTTTTAGTAAGTCTTTCCATCACCCTATTTGCAGTAAAAGGGTAGAGAGCAGGGTTATTTCCAGTTTTAGTCCAATTCCAGTTACACTGTTTTTTCTGCATCGTAATATGAATGTGTTTTGAAGGACCTGGCGCATCATCATTGGTTTCATAATTGTTTTCCTCACCACTTTCTGCACCAGATTCATTATTACTCACACTAGAACTTTCTTCAGTCGCTGTTTCATATGCAAAAAAAAATCACTACTTTCACTATCGCTCTAATGCACTTTGCATCAGTTTTCTTAAACCCTCCTCGTCATCCACACAGATTCTTTTTGCAGCCATAATGACTACTGATGTAAGTGCAGGAAGAATAAAATTGTTGTTGCTTGGTGGCGAGGTCATACTGCAGGAATTACAAACATCACTTGTCAGTACTTCATTCGGAACGTATACAAATGACATGTGTGAGAAGGAACCTAAACTGCATGTAGTTATGTAGAGCAGTACTGCGAGCTGAGCTCGTCATACAATTCATATGCCAAAAAAGCATGTGCGAGCCCTGATCGTCAAATGATGTGAATGGGTTAAGCATACCTGAATTGCAATGGATTTGCGAGAGATTAATTAAAATGTGATTTCTTTCTTTTTCATTTATAAATAGAATGTTGTATTACTGGAGGGTGCAGACTCTTTAAATTTTGCTTGTTAATAGCTATTCTGTAACAATTAAAACAACTGAGCTTGCTTATCAGCAAGGTTAAAGTACATTGTACACATGATGACCAAACATGGTTCCCTAAGCCTGCTGCTGGGACCCATTCTGACTGCCTTATCCGATGTTGATTGAATGTTATCCATACAGCATTAATTATGTTACTCTGTGTTTGTGTATTTCCTTCAGTGCAGTTCAGGTTGGGAAAATAAATTAATCCTAAAGGAAATTGAGGAGAAATTAAGTAGTGGGGGATATAAACTTGTAACAAAAGAGGGTTTAAATCTGTCATGGAAAAAATGTTCATGCTTATATAAGCAAGTATCAAGTAAGCCAATAGGTTTCTTGCAATATTCTCTGTTTGCTGAAATGTTGAATTTAAAGATTTAGCTAATCAGTTTTGTTTAAAATATACTTGTAACATATTTATCTCCTCTCTTCAAGTCTTGAATAAATACACTGTGTTAAAGTTATGGTCATCAATAAAGTCATGTTTATTTGAATAGGAAAATGCTCTGTTCAGAAGGCTTGGATTTTCTGTAGTAAACTGTTGTGAAATAAGTAATTAAAACATATGTATGTTCCTCCAGTGCAAGGGTTGGGTTTTTAAACCTGTTGCGAAGCCAAAGTGTTATGTGAACTGCTGTCTCCATGTGTGGTGTTGTTTTTTTTAAGACCATCCTATATTTCATCTTCCTATTGGGTTATAAAAACATGCTTGCAACAGCAGAGATCCAGGAACATTTATTTCACATGTTGATAAGAAATAAATTGCCAGGATCGTAACAGCAGCAAAGGTGTGCCAGAATTTTGTCCTGCAGGAGTTTTTACATGTTAGTAAATCTACTGACGCGTGGCTGTCACTTTTAAGCACACTTAAAAACCATAGCTCTGGGCTGGGTTTGAACCTGCAACAGATGTTGATGCCATCTCTTGAGGTAGTGTATCACTTCTACCATACTCATTTCCCAACACTTCTCATTTAGGGTCGAAGCAAAGAAATATACAAGCTCTTTATTTCTAATGATCTACAACCAAGACCATCCATGCATGGTAAAGAACCACACCCTGCAAGAACTGGTCCTGCTTAAATAGATCTAGACATTGCTGTTGGTAAACTGCCCCAGCATGTGTAATAAAATATGTGAAATACTGTTATGGGTATAGGATAAGAAAAATTCTGAAAAGAAGCCCAGAGAGAAGACTCTGTAAGCCTTGAGAAGGCAAACTTTAAGAGTAAGGAGACCTCTACAGAAAATCTCCTTGGAGAAAGAAAATTTATAAGCCATTGAGAAGGCAGTTTCCCTATAAGGGATAGGAAACCCGAATTCATAGCTTCTAGCTCTTCCAAGTTAGGTGTGATGGATTAGTAAGCAATCCATGTAAATAAATAAATAAAAATATAATACCAATGCCATCTGTACAGTGAAAGAAAACTTTGTAATAACTAAAAATATATTAAATGTTTGTTATATAAACAAATTACTTGTGCTCAAAAATGCTAAGCAAACTCGGACAAATAGCACCCCTTTTTGATTACTTTAATGGATTACGCTCCTCTTTGTAGGGCTTATATCTCCAAGGATTTACAAGCCAATGCCTTGGGTCAGTAGCCTGCCGAGGAGCAAGCAAATTCTGGATCATAGCATATTCAGGATGGGAGATTAGTCCAATGCCTGGTGTGGCGGTGAAGAAGGAAATAAAATATAGGTGGTGAAAGGGATGATAGGAAAATTTGCGGATGAAATTATTCAATCTAGCATTTGCCTAGTGACCAAGGAAAACCGTGAAAAAACCTTCAGTCAGATTGTCAGCCCCAGGGTCTGAACCCAGGACCTCCCAAATGCAGGCCACAGGTGTTACTACCTGAGCCATCCCACTTGGTCCTTGATTACATTAATGGTAATCTCATGTTAATGCAATAAACCATGCAATGGAACTGCTGTGCTATTTAGGCAGTAAAACAATTAAGCAAGCAAGCCAAGTTACCCATAGCTTGCCCAAGTCAGTGTAGCAGCCTGTACAACTGACTTCTCTGCCTGTACTCCATGCAAGCTGGGCAAGTTATAATATTTTGATGAATTGTCATAAAATACATGTGTACAGAATTACAGTTTGTAATGACTTGTTTTATTCACATGGCAGTTAGGTTCTGTGTGATAAAATAACTCCTCAGTGGTCAGAACTCTGCCAATCAAAGTGACTATCATGTAAGTAAACATAATGTCTATGCTTGTTAATAGCTCGGAAAGTGGAATTTGTCCCCCTTTGTGATAAACAGTATTTTGTGTTAATTAGTGTTTACATAATGCTTTTGTTATATTGCTCAGTAACAAAATGGTCAGTATTCAGTGTTAAATTTGTAGATTAGTGCAAGCTGCTCTTTGAAATATGTGTTAAAATGCTGAACATTAGAGGGCTTTGTGAATGTTAACAGTAAGTCGGCAACAAACCTGTGTGTAAACCTCTAAAGAATGTTCTTCACAAACGTCAAGCCAGAAGAAGTTTGGATAAGGTCTGTCTTACTCCTTAAAGTAGTTCACGTGTACTTAAAGTTTTATTTATGCATTGCAAGAAATTTTGTTCAGGCACTCAAATGAAAGTGGATCAGATGCAGAAAGTGTCTTTGGACTTTTATCTGAAAAGTAACCATCATAGCTGCTAATATATTTTTGGGGCGATCATTTCTCTTTACTTAAGTTAGTATTTTTTAATATGCATTTAATTTGTGTGTCATGGTGATTTTCAAATTAGTATACCAGCAAAACTAGCCGACCATCTTCATTAACTGCCTTGAGGCAACGAGAATACAAACAAGTATTTCGGGTTTTATCGTAGCATATTCTCTGTTGTACCTTTGTTTGGATTTATTAGCGACCAAAGAAGCATATCGTATTTGCCATGCCTCTTCAGTTTCCAACTCAGTTTTCTGGCATGACATGGATTTCAACTAATCTGGTGTTCATTTGAAAACAAAGTTATCATGGAACATGCATTCATATGCAATATTTCTAAGTTGGTATTGGCCAGCCATTTTGATACTTTAACTGAACAACTAAGTAGATTACATTAACGTAATTATCATTGATCGCCCAAAAAATAGTATTCCAATATACATTTGTGAAGCATATAACAGAAACGTGGAAATAGAAAATAATGGCCTTCCTTTCATGTTTTCAAACTTCTCGGTTCTGTTATAACTGCTTACCACCATTATATAATCAATATAAAATGGTTATTTTTGTTGTTATAAAAGCTTCATTGCTGTTAATAAGTAAACATCAAATTGCAAATTTACTAATCCTATATTAATAAAACCAAGAATGCATATGGTGTTAAAAGTATAAAAATAAAATGTAAAGTCATCAGTGAAGACAGGTAAATTTCCCCCAACACAAAAAATCTAAAGCATACAAATAATTTCCATTGAAACCATCATGATGGCATTCTTAGATTGCAGGTCCTAAACCTGGTTAGTTAGGGGCAAAAAATACATAAACATCCTTTCTAAAGCACAGACATATAAATTTTACCTTTATTGTATTTCACTCAAAAAATACTGAGACTTCACCAGAATTGCATTCCATTGAACCATATTTTTTAAACCAGATGGTATAGGATGATACTTTAAATTCTGAAAAAAGATAAGGTTAAACTTATTTGTCTAAAGCATTGGAACATCACCGGGCAAGATTTCAATGTGAAGTTACCTAGGTTTGAATCCTTGTTGCTACCAGGTCTACGTTAAAGGATAGGTTGGGCCCACGTAAAATAAACAGTGATTGACATCCCCAGACATTAAATGCACTTAAGCATATCAAGTGTTAACCCAAGCTCAAATTTTTATCAGACTTGCAATACCAAATATACATAATGCCAAAGGGCAACATAGGAATGAAAGTTTAATAAATTGAAGCAAATCACTTTTTAAAAATCCACAGCGTAATATGAGAAAAGCATAAGGTTTGCAATTTATAACTTGGTTAGCAGTTTTAATGATAGCAAGGAGTTCTAAATTTTCTGATGTATATAGTAAAAATATCCACCATAAATAACATCTCATCTTTGTTTCCAGCATGAGCTTTCTATAAGTTAGAGACTTCTTTCACAAGCACTTATCCACATTGCTATTTCACAGTACACCATTGCAATGAGAAACTAATATTAAAACTATTTTGGGAGAAAAGAAATTGTCTATTTGCACGGCTTTTGTTCTTGACAAAAAGAAAATGAGAAAACCTGAATGAATGTATACTATGATGGGTGAACTTTTGTGAATAACTTCTTGTTTAGCATAAGTTATTTATGGCTACATATGAAGCTTGTACAGAAATACATGTTTTAAGTAAACTTAGACCCAGTAATATGGATGGAATGTGTTGATACAGAAACTGCATGTGTAAATATAACATAACATCATTTCGCTGGCATGACGATGGCCTTACCATTGTGGTATTTCCTTCTGTTTTGATAAAGTTGTCCTAGCACACATTTTTGTGCACAGGACTGTTTAACGTAAATCACAACAGAAATTGCTGATTTTTGTGCTGCTACCAGTAAGTACATAAATAGTTTTTAGAAACTTAAGTTTTCTACAGTGGGGAAAGTTACTACACAAGTAAAAGGTGGAAATATAGCATTTTGTTCTCGTGTTTGACATTGACATTCACAATGAACTTGCATCTGATTCTAATTCATTAGTCATTGTATATTTAATTACCTTCTCTACCATGTACCTCTAGTAAGTGGAGGAAGTATTGCATTTCACCCAGAAGTCCACATTTTTGTCCCCGTCTGTGCCAAACCTGATATCCAACCCTCTATTGCATGAATTATTTTGCTACATATGCCACTCTTTCTCTAATTCATAAACTGGTTTACACATCCCTGTCACAGGCACCCTGGCCGTCCATTCAAAGCCAACTGTCACGAGTTCGAATCCCAGTGACTGCAGTCAAATGTGCCTGTGGCAAAGGATGGGAAGGGCCCACGTAAAATAATTGGTGTGGCACACTTGGATGATGAGGATTATATAAAATAGCTACAGATACTTCAATTTTATTGTTAAACTCTAGCATAATATAAAAGTAACAAACATTTAAGATATTCTAAAACTATGACTAAACATCTTTGTTGCCAAATGGCAACACTTTACCCGAGGGTTAAGTTTTACGTCTTCCAAGGATGTAATTTAAAGAGTTTCAAGATCTTCTGACCCAAACTACCCTTTACATAGAACAATTTTTGTTTATTTTTTTTTTTTATTATTTTCTCAAAATTGGCTCCTATGAATTTAATTTAAATACCATATCTTTAGTGTATATCTTGAATTTTTGGCGAATAGCCTGTGAAGCCCTCTTCATTTTGAATGATCTGTATAATTGGTAAACCTTAAAAGAAGAGAAAATCTTACTACACAAAAAAATGTAGATCTCATTAAAGTACTCAATTTATCTTTTTTTTTTTTTTTTTTTTTAATTTTAACCATTTCCCAGATATTCTTTTTTATTTTGAATTTTCAAATACTTATACCTTTTTCAAGTGCTAAATTGCTGTTCATTTTGTCTCATTATGTAAAAAGCATGAAAATCAAAGCCATCAAGTAGCAGTCCACATTTTAAAAATCTGACCATCTTCTGTATCCTCCTTGTACTTGCAACAAAATGTGTATTGAAAGCTTTTATAAGAATAGTTTTTAGAAGAGCGAGTAGAGAAATACATCAGTGGTTTTAATTCTGAAATTTAAAAAAAAAAAAAAATGGAAGGAATACATACAATAAAAAAAGTAGGTTTTCTGTTGCTTTTTAATTTTGAATGAATAAGTATATGATGGGCTACCTTGAGGGCAAAACTTGCATGTATTGTGGTAATGAATAAAAAGGCTGCAATATATTAATTCTCCCAGAAAGGTAATGCATATGTTACTAATGAAAAACTGGATGAATAGAAGCCGTGGTTAAAATTTAGCCAAACTCTCTATATCTAACTTCATCAAGTTCGCATTACTTTCTCCACTTGCAGACAGAAATTAAATAATGCTAAGCATCGTTTCTTATAAGATCAAATTCATTGTGAATATTTGTCATTATTCTAAGAGGACATCACTGAATATACCAAGAAAACTGCAATGGAGACCTAACTGGATTTTATTATTTGTTGTTTACTTAGTGATGAAGTGCGTGACAAGATGAAGTTGCGTTATCTGAGTAATCCAGATTACAACTTTGAGAAGGTCAACAGGGCCAGCATGGCCTGCGGGCCTATGGTAAAATGGGCTATAGCACAGGTAAGCTTGTATGTAAACTTTGTGAAAAGAGCATGTTTACCATTTCTTTCCTTTACGTGATTTCTTTAACTTTGCATTCCACCCAAAAATTCAATACTGAGATTTCACTGGAAATACATGTTTTGAGGCCCCCCTGAATCCAAATAATGCATTTTGGGAAACACATCCATGTGTGTGTGTCTGTGAACAGCATAACTTAAAAACAAAAAGTTGGATAAATGCCAAACTTGGTATTTAGGTTCAGTACCTTCCAAAGATGCAACACGAAGATTTTCTAGAAAATCCTCCCACCCCACACTACCCTCTACATGGAAGATTTTTCCAAATTTTTGATTTTCTAAAAAGTTGCTCTAATGATCTTGATTGAAACACCATACATTAAAGATATTTACATGAAAAATAAAATGTGTATCATGAATTTTCTAGGAATGCCCTGTGAAGTCCACTTCATTTGAAAGAAATTTTATATACGCCTGTATAACTGATAAACGTTAAGCAATAGATAAAAGTGTAGATCTCTTCAAAACACACAATTTATTTCTAGTAAGTTTTTTTCTGGCATAACACTTTTCTGAGATATACGTTATTAAAGGTTCGAATTGTTCATTTCTTGACCATTCTTTCAAAAAAGTCCTGTCAACATTTAGTTGTTGTTTTTTTTGCAATTGCATGGAAACCGTGGAATTTTAAGGCCAGTTCTTAAACATTTGACTACCACTGCTGCCTTTGTATCTACAACAAAATGTATAATGTAGTTATTTCTGCAAAGGTTTATTTGGATTAAAATGTAGTAGACAAAAAATGAGGTTTAGTAAGAATAGTTTGTACCCACTAATAAATAATAGATAGAGAAAGTCATGTGAATGTATCACATCAGATTTTTTGAAAGGATAATTCACTATTTGTTTTTGTCATGGTCACGCAAAGAGCATGGAATTTTAAAGCTATTACATAACGATCCGTTTTATAAAAATCTTACTATCACTTTAGCCTATATCCTTATACCTACAGCGAAATTTATAAATGAGTAATGATAGCTTATCTCAATTAACAAGAAGTAGATAGAAGAAGTAAGTTTTTGTAAGAATAGATTGTAGAAGGACGAGTAGAGAAACTCATGTGAATGCAGTGGATTTGTGTTTTATTATGTTGTAGATAAATTATGCAGACATGTTGAAGAGAGTGGAGCCCTTGAGAGACGAGTTGCACTCATTGGAGTTGCAGGCGCAGGAGAACAAAAACCGGGGTGAAGAGATCACGAACCTCATCACACAGTTGGAGCACAGCATTGCATCCTACAAGGAAGAATATGCACAACTCATATCGCAAGCACAGGCAATAAAGACTGATCTAGAAAATGTCCAGGCAAAGGTTGGTAATTTACACTTTTATTTGTTACTAGAGTGCAGCAGATTGAACTTACTGTAACCTCCATTATAAGGGCCAGTTTCACCAACCAATGTTAAAAAATACTCTTAACATCATGTTTGTTAACAGTATGTTCAAAGTTTAACATAATGTTAAAAATTAAAGATTAAATGAGGACTAATGCTCTTGAAAACGTTTCTGTTTATACAACATTTAATTAGTGAAGGTGAGGGTCAAAAAGTGTGACTCAATCTGCCATCATAATGTTAAAACTTTTGCGTTTCATCAAGCTTTTGCAGCAAATTGTTAGTTAACATTTTGTTAATATCATAGACAACTGCAAATGCTAGGTTTCAAGAAGGCGATGGTCGAACCACACTGCTTCTGAACGTGCTCCAGTGCACTTTTGTCTGCCTATCACTGCGCTCTCTGTGTCGGTAGCAAACAATATTTACATTCATGGCAATTGCCATGTGATGTTCCCGATTGTTTGAGGTTAGACTTGTGATGTCAGCTGAAATGTTTCAGCATTTAAAACGCGTTAGTTAACATCTGGTTAATAAGTAGAGATGTATTATCAAGTGCAATAAAGCTGATGGTCTTACTTTAAAGGATAAGATTGCAGCCTGGGACAAAATCCGCAAGTAATTTAATTGGAATGAACGCTTTTCTCCTAAGTCCAGTAAGCAACTGCAGCAATTTCATGCTAACATAAAGCACAGCACCAGAAACGTTAGGTGCGAAGAGCGTTTAAGACTGTTTAAAACTCATGGTGGACATTGCATTGAAACTAAAGTGGATGAAAGTGTGTTCTCGCTGATTAATAAGCAGACCCGAAAAAAATACTGTTTGCTTCTTGAAGCAATTGCTTTCGAAACCTTCCGGATAAACCCACAAAGGGTAGTTTTGGAAATACCAACATTATCACAAGCAAATGAAAAATCACTCTAACCTCTCGTATTTCCCATATAACCATGCTCATGACCCCTTGGACAGTCTTTATCGCTTTAAAAGTTCCTCCTTTTGCAGGGTTTCAAATTTATTATGATATACGACTGCTCAGCTATAAGGAATGGCATTAAAAAATGCCAATTGTAGCAAATTCGCATCAACAGCTTGGTTTGCGGCAGCCATTTTCCAATTTCTAACATTTTATCTCTCCCTCTGGCTTTCACCTTAATCTGTTTTAGACGGGCGCTTATAACCGCAGTAGTTCTGCGCCCTAAAACAATATTCATCATCGGTCCGTCACGTGTTGTTGGAGTGCACCTTTCTTGCACATCTTCGGGACACTCTGCAGCTGCCGGTCAGTCTTGCAGAGGTCTTGGCGGACACCCCTCACGCGGTTGATAGGCTTTTTAAGTTTTTGTCAGAGGTATCTTTTCCATTGCGTTTTTAATCCTTCTGCTCTGAGATGCTTGACAGTTCTCTATTTAATTTTTATATCTTTTTATCTCTATTTACCTTTGACTTTTACTATGCTTTTATTTTGATTCCTATCGTTGGCTTTTGCAATGATTTTTAACTTTTATCTCTCTCTCTCTCTCTGGCTTTTACCTTAATCTGTTTTAGACGTGTGCGTATAACCGCAGTAGCTGTGCGCCCTAAAACAATATTCATCATCCTCATCAATTTCTAACATTTTTTAAATGCCTGAACACAGGGGTATGGCAATGTTAACTTAATACCGACTTTAACCAATTGTTAAAGTTAACATTGTATTAAAATTTAGCATCTGTTGACGAAACTGGCCCTAAATGTGATTGGTCATTAAAATGTCAACACCAACACTTTCTATATTTTCAGGTTGATCGATCAATAGCCCTCTTGAAATCTCTGGGTATCGAACGTGAACGTTGGGAGGCAACAAGTGAGACCTTCCGATCACAAATGTCCACAATTATTGGTGATGTGCTGCTTTCATCAGCTTTCCTAGCCTATGCAGGTTATTTTGACCAACATGTAAGTATCACATCTTTTGCTGTTTATTTTTGTTACCGATCAACTTGGGTAGGTAGAAGTATTGTATTCAATCATAAAATTGAATATCGAGATTTCTTCAGAAATATTAGGTTCCCTGAAGTCAGAGAAAGCATTTTTAGGAAACAGAAGGATATGAATATAAACGTTCATATTTAAGTCCAATATGATATTCCAAGGTGGTGGTTTGTTACCCCCAAACCTTCAGTTTCTCTTTCATGAATTCACTTACACCTTCATCTGTGTTTTCTTTGTTTATTTTGTCTTGAGTGGCCTTCCTGATATTAGACTGACATTCATTCAGGAGTTCCCTCCAGGTTAACATCTACTTTGTGTATAGTCCAGAGATTAAATTTCCATAACTTTGCTCTGAGTAGTTGCTTCATAAGCCCAGGGCAAGCAGAAGCCTTTTACAGACTTCCTATAATATTCACGTCTTACAAGCTTATATTGTTTTTCTGTTGCAGTATCGACAGAATCTGTTTGCCACATGGTGTCACCATCTGCAGCAAGCAGGACTACAGTTCAGGGCAGACATTGCTCGTACAGAGTATCTCTCAAATCCAGATGAACGTCTCAGATGGCAAGCAAATGCTCTGCCAACCGATGATCTATGCACTGAAAATGCCATCATGCTGAAGGTAGGTGTACTGAATGAAAGAGTTGTTTATTTCTTATACCTGCTATTTCACATACTGATAAAACGGATGGCGGTGTAGCTCAGTGATTTCATTCACTGCTCTCATTATTGAGAGTTTGTTTTGATTCCTGACTATGGGGTGGGTATTTTACATTTGCCCCTAGCCAGGGCTTCACCCCTATCTAGTCCATGGTACCAGCTGTAGGTCCTCTTGTTCCATCACATCCTCACTGTTGCTTTATCAAGTAATAAATGGGTCCATTCATGGCTTGGTGGGAACAGGTTCCCCTGAAGGTCGTCATGTACCATGTGGGGTGCATTGGAAACAACAACCTTCTGAGAAAACAAAGGAAACCTATAACTTTGTCTACCATGCATCTAGCAGGCAGAGGAAGTATTGCATTTCATTAAAAGATTTGATGTTGAGATTTCACCAGAAATACATGTTTCGAGGCCCTTGAACCCAAAAAGAGCTGCATGTGCGTGGTGCTTGCGTGAGAACAGCATAGCTCAAAAACAAAAAGTTAGATAAATACCAAATTTGGTATTTAAGCTCAGTATCCTCCAAAGATGCAACACAAAAATGTTCAAGGAAATCCTCCTATGCCAAAGTACCCTCAATGTGGAAAAATTGGTTATTTTTCATTTTTTCAAAAATGGCCACAACAATTTTAATTAAAATAACATGTTTTACGATATTTGCATCACATTAAACATTTATCTTCAATTTTCTGTGAATAGTCTGTGAAATCCTCTTTATTCTGAATGATTTTTGAATAATTGATAAACCTTAAGAGATATACAAAATCTTATTGAAGCACAAAATTTGTCTTTTTTTTTTTTTTTTTTTGTATTAAACATTTCCGAGATATTCTTTGTTATTGATTTAAATTTTCAAATACTTGCCACTTTTTCAAGTGGTTAGTCACTTTGGTTTTTCACATGCTCATGCAATGTAGCAAACTGTTTTTTTAAATCTTTAAGCTTACTGTATTCTTGTTATGACTACATTGAAATGTGTAACAGAAGTTTATCTTTATTAATAAATAGATAGAAGAATAAGCTTGTGTAAGAGTTTGTAGAGGAGTGAGTAGAGAAAATCGTATGAATGCAACATATCAGAGTTTTATCTTACAATTAAGCTTTTAAAGCAAGAACATTTAGAAATCCTGTAATTTAAGCCTTCAAATGTTTGATGAAATATATCACAAAATAGTACAGATTCACATGGAAATGTTAAAGTATAATTAAAAATAGTCATTTTTGAGATTTTTCAGGGTCAGAAATAGCAGATAAAAGGAACACATTACTTTAGGTTTATCCGCAAACCAATCTACCAATCTGAGCCAAGAGATTTATATTAAAGAATAGTAGCAGTTCATTAAATAAGTGGCTGATAGTTTCTGAAATAAACTGTTTTAATGAGTATCATGCTTTGAAGTAGATAGTATCTTTACGTTGTTTGCCCATGCTTTGGGCGTTAATTTGAAGTAGGTTTGTTGCTTCACATATGGAAAGCCAATTTGAAGTAGGATGTATTATATTTCGACTGTTGGGGGGGCTGAACTTGAAGTAGTTGCAACTGCACGTATGGTAAAAAGTTTCCGGTAGTCTTCGCCCCAAATTTAAAAATATTAGGTTTGTAATTTGACTGTTTCTTTAGATATTATATATTTATGTTTGCCTCAGCTGTGTCAGTATTTATTTTAGAGACATGGATGTCTTGGCAAGGTTGTGGTGCGGCTAAGAATATAGGCTTACACAGATTATAATTTTACTCCACTTCTTTTATTAATTCTTGACATGATTTAAATAACACTTCACTGATATAGAGAGAGCTGTGAGATTATTTTATTATATACTTGCACTTTTTAATACCTAAAACTATTTTTTCGTCTCACACGAATACGCATTAAATTTCTCGACGACACATCTCGCGACCGGTTAGAAATACTGTCTACATGCAACTGAATTGATTTCAACCGCCTGAACTTGTAAATTTCTGTATTTCAAGTCTTTGATTGGCTAATCCTACTCCAATAGAATACCTTCATTTAACTAAAGGTTTTTCTGGTTGTTGATTGGCTATTTATTAAAGTGATTCATTATTGCCTCAAAGTTACCTCATTGTTAGCAACTTTTAACCTATTATTCTCACAGCTCCTACATTATTAAGTTACGTAATACATTCATACAACATTACTACACATGGATACAAACATATACAATGACTGTTGCATACATTTTTTATATATTGTTACATACACATATTGCTTTAAGGCGGGCTGTTATATTGAACTATATATATATATATTATACAATTAGACTGAAATCATTTTAATGTCAAAAATACTGCCTCAGCTTACAACAAAATAGATATTCATATTAAACCTATTAATGATGTTGAAAGCATATCTTCTTACTAAATATATTTTTCCTTCTTCAGCGATTCAACAGATATCCTCTTATCATCGATCCATCAGGGCAGGCTACAGAGTTCATCTTGAATGAATTCCGTGACAAAAAGATAACCAAAACAAGCTTCCTGGATGATTCATTCCGAAAGAACCTTGAGTCAGCATTGAGATTTGGTAATCCACTTCTTGTACAGGTAAGAAAATGGAATAAAAGTGCAAAATATGTCTTTTGCTGTGACTGGCTTGAAATTAAATTAAATTTTATTTTTGTGTGCTGTAAATCTACAACATGGGACCCAGCTTTATTTCTCTTCAGAAGGAAGCCATAGTAAGGATTTTTATGCCCAAGGATTTTTATGGTCAAAAATGTCAAATTTCCATTGGAAAAGTCAATAGAACCTATAACATTCAGGGTTGCCAAGGCTCAAAATATAAATAGTGCCCCTCGTAGTCTAAATACAGCTCAATCTGCAATTCTATCTAGATAAATTAACTTGTAACTTTAGTAATAAAACCTAATTCTCTTATTAAATCACCACAGAATTATTATTACAGTTTTGAATTTGTTTTCAATATCTTATAGGATGTGGAGAACTATGATCCTATTCTGAATCCTGTTCTGAATCGTGAGTTGAGACGTACAGGTGGTCGTGTACTGATCACTCTTGGAGATCAGGATATTGATTTGTCGCCATCGTTTGTGATCTTCCTGTCAACTCGTGATCCTACAGTGGAGTTCCCGCCGGACATCTGCTCTCGAGTTACTTTCGTCAACTTCACAGTTACAAGGAGTTCATTGCAGAGCCAGTGCCTGAACCAAGTCCTTAAGGCTGAGCGTCCAGATATTGATGAGAAGAGATCAGATTTACTCAAGCTGCAAGGTATGGTATACATTTCTCTCTTGAAATGAAAATCTGTACTAATTTTATAAAGAGGGAAAACTTGTGTGCATGTATGAAGGGTAATCTCAGAAACCACTTAATGATTCTCTCACTATTGGATTAGCTCTGTTGTTTCCAAGGGTCATACGCTATAAGACACCTAATTTCATTTCACAAATGACTAAAAGACTATAAAAGGTTTACAATGCCTGTATACAGAATACAAACGTATTGGGGTCATAAAATATTGGGTCACATGCATAACGTTTTAAGTTTTGACTTAAACATTAGTTTTTATATTAAAATATAACCCTTAAGGTTACGCTTAAAGCTTTAAATTAATCTTGTTCAACGGATGCATAAAACTAGGCTTAATCTATTAAGCTTTCATTGGACGGTTTTCTGGCACAGACGTGAATAAGAGGTTGTGTGTACATGCAGAAAATTCGTTTTTAGTATGCTTCCACTTACAGATGTTGATAAATCCTGCAGTTTCAATTGTTAATAATGGCTCAGGAAATTAATCTTTAGAATACAGTTATGACTCCTCTTAAGGCAGTTCCCTGTGCTGTTAAATAAGTCACAAAACCCTGGTGTTTAAGCTGAAAAAAATCTGATGTGTTACACTCACATGACTTTCGCTACTCTTGTACAAACTATTAATCGAGATAAACATTTGCAGAAACCATCTTTTGACATGCAAAGAGAATTACATTTTACACATAGCGACCAGTTCTAAAAATATTTGACTATCGCTTAAGGCGTTCTATGTTCCCCTTGTTTGGTATTTGCAAGGGCAATATAGAAATACAGTAGCCTTTAAGCATAGACATATCTCTTAATAACTGGTTGCTATGTGCAGCACCATTCTCTTTGCCACAGATTAATACTCTTTCAATATCCAAGACAAAAAAATGAATAACGAATTCCCATTTGAGAAAATAAGTATTGAAAAATATAAGGGAATAACAAGCAATATCTCGAAAATGGTTCACTCAACAAAAAAAAAAAAATGTATATGACATAAATTGTGTATTTTAACGCGATCTATATTTTTTGTGTAGTAAAATTTTGTCTATCTCTTATGGTTTACCAGTTATGCAAAATCGTTCACAATGAAGAATACTTTTGGAGACATTCCCAGAAAATTTGAGATATACATTTTATTTGTCATGAAAATATCTTAAACATATGATATTTTAATCAAAATCGTTAGAGCCATTTTTGAGAAAATTAAAATTTTCAAAAAATGTTCCATGTATAGGGTAAACTGGGGTGGGGCGATTGTCTTGAAAACCTTCGTGTCGCATCTCTGGAAGATACTGAACCTAAATACTAAGTTTGGTGTTTATCCGACGTTCGTTTCTGAGTTATGCTGTTCACAGACACACACACACGGACATGTTTCCAAAAATGCTTTTTTGGATTCAGGGAGTCCCAAAACATATATTTCCGGTGAAATCTCGGTATTGAATTTTTGGGTGGAATATAATACTTCCCCTACTTACTATACGTAGTAAAGTAAGTAAAAATGAAAGCATCACAAATATTTTGCAATAAGCTGTAAGAAATTGTAGGTTGAAGGTTTTTGCCACAACAAATACTGAAACATCCAGAATGTGAAGACAAAACAAAAGAAACTGCTGGCCATGTGCAACTGGAAATTACAAAATTAAGCTAAAAATGTGGGGGAAGAACTTCTTAAACTGTTAGGAGGGGGGAAAATTCCAGCAATTTCCAGTATATCAGGTAAGAAAACCATCTATAGGAAGTATTTGTGAGCTTTTACTTTACTTCTCGTAGAGGGCGATATGAGGAGGGGGATGTAGTTTGGAACATAGATAACTCGTTTTGGGCTTAGGCAAAACACTTTTGTAAGTTTTTGTGATAAAGTTGGAGTTGACGCTTCCCATGACTTTGCTATTTGAATTTAAAGTACCTATAAAAATAGGAACAAACATCTGCCAATTCCTTTGGTATCTTTAGATGTAAGAGCACCTCGTGTTGCTGCATCTCTCCTAAGAAATGACATGAAATCACCTCAACATTCTCTTCATCAAATCCGTACTTCATTTTGCACATCTTGACATTGCCATTTGACTTGGTGCTCTTTTCTTTGTCAAATATTCATGAAAATTCTTCCATTTTAACAAACAAAACCTACGTTTTAAGTGTTTACACCAAGAATTCAATTTGCATTTTAGGTAGCTTGAATATTAGTAAGATTAACCTTAATGTATCGGTAAGCATCCACTTGTTTTATGCATTGGGCTTAGGTAAGTACAAGAAAAATTTAAGCTGAAGTTAGCCTCTAAGCAAAAGCTGAATGAAGGCTCAGGAAAAGCTTTTTTTACTTTCTCTGTATTGTATTCCACCAAAAATTTGATGTTGATATTTCACAGAAATAAATGCTGAAGCCAAAAGCCTTTGCGCGCGCGTGAGTGAGTGAGTGCGTGCGTGTGTGCACTCTCTCTCGTATTAAAGTTCAAGATATTCCAGGATACAACACAAAGATTTTGAAGAAAATTCCCCCACTCCAAACTACCCTTTATATGGAAAATTTTTTGCCATGTTTTATTTTCTCAACCATATGTTTAAGCTATTTGTATGACAAAGTGTATATCTTGAATTTTCTTGGAATAACCTGTGAAGTCCTTTTCATTCTGAATGAATTTTGTATTATTGGTAAACCATAAGAGAAAATCTTACTATGCAAAAAATGTAAATTTCATTGAAGTATACAATTTATGTTAAATGAACCTTTTTGTGGCATTAACCAGTTCTTTGTTATTGGTTTGAATTTTCAGATACATTGTGCTTTTCTGAACTCTAAATTACTATTCTTTTTATCTTTTCTTTCTTTTTCATGTTTGTAGAATTACAACAGAATTTCAAAGCCATTACATTGTGACTGTCTTTGAAATGATTTGGCTATTGCTTTAGGTTATTATATTTTCTTATATCTACAAGAAATGTGTAATGAAGGTTTATTTATATTGACAAGAAGTAGATACAAGAATAAACTTTAGTAGGAATAGTTTGTAGAGGTCATGAGATGCAACACATCAGATTCTTATATATAATGTGACACAACTATAGGCTTCAGTAGAACACGCCAACTGGCTGGGTGATTAGCACTCTTGCCCAGCTTAAACACCAGAAGCACTATCAACAGATACCCAGAATCTTCTGCAAGTTTCCCTTCTCCCCACCTAGAATGCTCTGTGAAAAATTCCAATGGGTTCACAAGTGATTGAGCGAGTTAGTGATTGCATTTCTGGTGTAACAAAAAGTTTGTGTAACAAAAACCGAACGAGTTTGTGACTACTGCTGTAACATGCAGCGAGTGCTACTACTGCAAGAGATTAGAGAGAGGTGACACTACGTTGCAAAGAAAGTGAATTGACAGTGAAAATTTGAATTAGATCACATTAATGAAGTGACAGTGAAAATGGACAGTCACAATAGGGAGACAAGATTACACTTTTGCCAAATAAAGCTAAGACTTAAGGTGGCTTTGACTTTTTATTGAGAATGCCGTGAATGAAATGGAAAATAGTTTTTGTTTTTCCACGGAAAATGCACTTAATAATAAAACAAAAGCTGTGAATATTTCATTCCAAGTATATACTTTTATTTGATAATAACTTTTGTATTTATTTTTACAGGAGAATTCCATCTTCGTCTTCGCCAGTTGGAGAAGTCTCTGCTGCAGGCGCTGAATGATGCAAAGGGTAAAATCCTTGATGACGACAGTGTTATAACTACATTGGAGACACTGAAACAAGAGGCAGCGGACATCAGCAAGAAAGTTGAGGAAACAGACAAAGTCATTGGAGAAATTGAGACAGTGTCACAACAATACATGCCACTCTCGCAGGTAAGACAGATGAAAACTGTAATAGCTATTCCATTCATATGCTGCATATTTGATATTGATATTTTACAATGCCTCAAATACCAACCAATCTTGGTGTTTATCTTATAATATGCATGCAAGGATGTTGTTTTATTGGATGAAACTTCAGCTTATTACTGAACCATAATAGTGTCAGTACGCAGTGTTTAATAGGTTGTGTTATCCAGTTATGTTTTTAATCAATGCACTTCTTTTTTTTTAACATTAAAATAGTGTCAATTTCCAAATAAGTTATGTTCTTGAAAAAATGTGTCTTTGTTGTTTTCTGATTTTAGCTTATTTTGAGGTTAACTATTTCCTCATTCCTACTATTAGTATTCCAGAACACATTTGATTGTTATTCAGTTCAGTTTTATTAATTCTTTTAAATCAAATACTGTATACAGATACAGGATACATCTAAAAGTAATTATATTACATATGATTGTATATATCAAAGGTTATTTACAATAAACAATTAACAAATGAGGGCGGTGCCATGGCCGAGTGGTTAGACCACTGAGGCGGCCCAGGTTCAATCCCAGGGACCTGCGTTTGGGATTTGTGGTGGACAAAGCGGCGTCTGGGCAGGTTTTCTCTGGGATCTCCGGTTTCCCCCGCCATTCATTCCACCAGCTGCTCCATCATCACCTTTCCTTTCATCCATTTCGCCATTATTTCGTTTCATCTACTTCCTTCATCCCATACCAGGCATCGGGCTGATCACCCATCCTGGATGCTCTGTCTGCTCCTCGACGGGCCTCTGACCCCAGGCACCCGCCTGTAAGTCCTACATAAGATGAGGTTAAACAATGAATGAATGAATTAACAAATGTATACAAGATAAAAAAGAAAGTAATATAATGCAAGGTAAGCCAACTGTACATAAGGATATTTATTAAATTTCAAACATTCATCTACTGCATAAAAAGTGCGTTCTTCCAAAAATAAACTTTATACTGGATTTAAATGTGTTAAAGAGTTTATATATTTTCAATACAATTAAGAAGGGAATTATAAGAGGTCCTCGGATTTATTTGCTTTTACCGCCAGTCAGTTTAAATGAATGACATCAACGAGCCCCTTGTCTCAAAGGGGAGGTGTGGAATTGAGCCTTGAACTGTGTGCATTTCCGACTTCGCAAACAGGTTGATATACTGCAGTGGCTCAGAGCTGTTTTTCATTAGGACATTTTGTGTGTTCTTTGTACGCACGATCGAAGTGACCACCAGTCACAGAATTTACATGGTTGAGTGCTAAACTGAGACACTCTACACTACAAAAACTGTCCACTTATCTGAGTTATCTATCAGCATACACGCTGAGATTGCAAGTTTACCAGATGCAAGCAAAATGTTGCAAATGCAAGTACTGGAAAGGTACAATACAAGTCCCATTTCACTAAGGTGACCTCGAAACTGTTGACATCCCTGCTTCCGTTCATCTTTTGCTAGTCCCTCTACCAACTTCCAAGTATTGACGTAATGCACAGATAACCAACTGGCAGCAATAGCTGGATAAATCTGAAGACCCTGTATATTTTTATACTGGAATGTAAAACTTGATTTTTGCATAGTGTAGCTTTAGTAGGGGTTAAATGAATGTTATGATTATTTCTTGTAAAATGTGTGTGAACATTTCCATTGTTTTGAAAATTACATCGGCTTTTCTTTACAAATAAAGTTGTTTCTAGTATGTAAACATAATTCAATGTAAGTATATCAAGTTTTTTAATGTCGGTTTCCGTGGAAATAATTTGTTTTAAATCTATATAATGCTTATGGCTTGCTTTTGTTTAATAAATACTTTCTTAGCTTGTGGAGAATTTTCCCAAAATAACATTCCATATATCATTATAGAATGTATATGTGTGTAATGTGTTGCTGATACTATTTGAAGGCTGACATTTTTCTTTAAAGTTCTTAAGGCATACTCATTTAGTATGCCATGATCTGACAGCTGACACAATGGTGATTTGATGTTAAACAATGCAAGTAAGAAAGTAATTATTATTTATATAATCTGTTACATTTTATTCTTAAAAGAGTCGTAATTAATCCCATTTGAGATTGAATTTCATCAGATAGATTTGAGAAACTTATAAAATGATTTTGCTGTATTAGAAATCCAGTGAATTTTCACACATGCTTCTCTGTATTTGTGCCTCCTTTTGAATATTTATTGTAGATGTTGTGTTTCAATAAAGTAACCATTTATTTTCAGGCATGCAGTAATATCTACTTCACCATGGACAGTCTGAACCAGATCCACTTCTTGTACCAATATTCGCTCAAGTTCTTCTTGGATATATTCAGCTCTGTACTCTACAGCAATCCAAAACTAGGCACCATAACAGACTATGGAGCTCGGCTGGCAATCGTCACAAGGGATCTGTTTGGGGTGAGCGTTAATTGATCATTTATAATAATGTATACCAATCTGAAAGTAATCATATTCAGATATGTGAATAGTTATGATGTTTCTTCAAATGCAGGACAATCCCTCCTTTTCCTAGACCCTATGTAAGAATCTAGTATGTCTTAAAAGTTTAAAATTAATAAATCTGATGGCCAATGATAGATTCTCATAACTGTTACAGTATTCATATAAACTGTGATTCTTCTATCCACGTTATGTTACTCAGTATACATTTTTGCCTAGAAATGATTTTGAATTAAGCAATAAGTTTTTAGTTACAACATGAAGAAATAGCACTTAAATGCTTATTCGTGGTAATGGAATGGCTTGGTATGAAAAGAAAAGAATTGCAAACTTTTCTAAAATATTTATAAAATATCCATATTTGGGGAAACTGTAAGCATGCAATGTGAAATGTTTTAAAAAAATGGTAACATTGTAAAACATTTGAGTTAAACTGCGTATTTTAATTGGTTCTACATTTACCTGCTGCAAGTTTTCACCTTTCTCTCATGATTTCCCAGTTATGCAAAATTGTACAAAATTCATTCAGTAGGAAAACTTCACAGACTGTTTACAGAAGATTCAATATATACATTGCATTAGCGCATATTTGTCAGACATTTGATATTTTAATCAAAATCATTGGAGCCATTTTTGCACGCGTGCGTGCGTGTTTTTTTCCAAGAAAATCCCCCCACCCCAGATTACCCTTTACATGGAAGATTTTTCGAAAATGTTAATTTTATCAAAAATGGCTCTAACGATTTTGAGTAAAAATATCGTATGTTTAAGATATTTTCATGACAAATAAAATGTATATCTCAAATTTTCTGGGAATGTCTCCGAAAGTATTCATTGTGAACGACTTTTGCATAACTGGTAAACCATAAGAGATAGACAGAATTTTACTACACAAAAAATGTAGATCGCATTAAAATACACAATTTATGTCATATACATTTTTTTTGTTGAGTAAAACCATTTTCGAGATATTGCTTGTTATTCCCTTAAATTTTTCAATACTTATTTTCTCAAATGGGAATTCGTTATTCATTTTTTTGTCTTGGATATGCAAAGAGTATTAATCTGTGGCAAAGGGAATTGTGCTACACCTAGCAACCAGCTATTAAAAGATATGTATGTGCTTAAAGGCACTGTATTTCTATATTGCCCTTGCAAATATATATTCCCCTTACATCTACAAGAAAATTAGAATAAGATAGACTCTGCAAATGTTTATCTCGATTAACGTGAAGTAGATGGAGAATAAGTGTTTGTAAAAATAGTTTGTACAAGAGTAGAGAAAGTCATGTAAGTGTAACACATCAGATTTTTAAATCAGGGTTTTCAACATGTATTTCTTGTGAAATCTTGATATCAAATTTTTGGGTGCAATACAATACTTCCTCTACCTAGCATAGATAGAAATTACTGACACAAAATGAAACGCACAGAAATGGATACACAGTGAGCTTGACTGGCATTTCCCACTGTGTCTAATTCCCTTTGATGCAAACCTGCAATGTTTGAAGCTTCTTTCTGCACCGTGTTTGGAAAGTACGAGGGTGGATTGTTAAGTCCATGACTTTAATGAGCGATTGCTCTCTTGTTAGCACCAAAGTTGCACATTTGTTTTGTTTATAATTGCAGAAATTCATCTGTTTCTTAAGAGCATATTTGAGTGGTCTAAAAGCAGTAGCTGTGTGTTGCTTTGTGGAAAATGAAGAAAAGTGAATTTTGTGTTAAAGCGCTACTGTTTGCATGGTAAGACAATGAAGGAAATGGAATAAAAGCTGAAAAACTATTATGGGGACTCTGCTCCATCACATGGCATGGTTAACAGAATTTCAAGCACAGCCAAGCGCACATGATGGCCAGTTGAGGCCACAACAGAAAACTTGGTGTACAAAGTTCACAATATTGTGATGGAAGACCGCTGACTGAAAATCCGCAAGATAGCCAAGACTGTAAAAATCTCAAGTGAATGGGTGTATAATATTCTGGACGAATATTTGCATATGAGAAAGCTGTCAGCAAAGTGGGTGCTGCAACTGCTCACAGTTGACAAACTGAATCGTGCGACTATTTCACAGGAATGTTTGAACATGTTCCAGCACAATCCAAGCGAGTTTTTGTGGTGTTATATCATGGTTGATGAAACTTGGATCCATTACTATGAACCTGAGACAAAACAACAGTCCAAGCAGTGGATTTCGTTTGGCGAGCATGCTCCAAAGAAAGCAAAAACCATTTTGTCAGCAGGAAAAATCATGGCAGCTGTCTTTTGGGATTTCCAAGGTGTGATATTCAACCACCACCTGGAAAAGGATAAAACGATCACTGCTGCAATACTGGGTCGATTTCACAAGGAATTATTAAAGAAACAACTCCATTTGGTGAAGAAAAAGTTCTCTTTCATTAGGATAAGGGCCCACACACAAGTGTGCTGTTGCCATTGCAAAATTTGTGAAATTAGGCTATGAATGCTACCCCACCCACCATATTTTCCAGATTTGGCTGTGATCGACTTCTTCCTGTTCACAAACCTGAAAATTTGCCTCCATGGAAAGAAATTTGCATCCAATGAAAACATGGTAGAAACAAACTTGTAATTTGCAGACTTTGAAAAGTAATATTTTTTGGAAGGGTTAAAAAAAATTGGAGAGACATTGGGCAATGTGTATTGAGTTGAAAGGAAAATTGAGAAATAAAGTTGGTTTTTTTGGGTAAAGAATTTTATTTTCTTCAAAAAGTCACAGACTTATCAATCTGCCATTGTGTATGTCATGAATTCAAAACAATTTGTGGTCATCAGTGTTAATACTTTGTAAAGAAACTTATCTTGTATTTGGAGAAATAGTGTATGGTACCCTTTTTTGTCTAATATTTGATTTCACTGTTGTTTATGAAAGCATTATGAATCATTACATTGCAGGTTTGTTACGAGCGTGTCGCTAGAGGAATGCTTCACACGGACAGACTCACGTTTGCTCTGCTGCTGTGCCGTATCCACCTGAAAGGAGTACCAAGCCAGCCAAGTTTGGACCAGGAGTTTACATTCTTCCTGAGAGGAAAGGAAGGCATGTTGACATCAAAACCTCCAGGCATGGAAGGACTCAATACCGAACAACTGGAGGCTTTGTTCCGTCTCTCTACGAGGTGAACATTTCGAGATTATATCTCTTCATTATAAGCCCTTTTGAATCTCAATTTATTTTCAAACAAAATTGGTTTTTCAAGCTTAACAGTTTATTTTACTAGTCAGCCACAGTACGAGTGTTAAATTAAATTAAATTGAATTTTATTTTTGGACGCTCTTTAACTGCTATGGTCCTTAGTGTCCCATTCTATATTAGGCGTGAAATACTGGAAATTTTGCTCAGAGGCCTCTTTATCAGGCTTGAGGTTCTTTTATGTGCCGTAAGTCTATGACACGGTACTACCAGCTTTACTTCCCTTCCGCAGGAAGCCATGCTAAGGATTTTTATGCCCCTAAAAAATCCATTGCCCTCCTCTGGCTTTGAACCTGCGGCCTTGGGAACCAAAGGCTAGCATGGTACCCCTAGAGCAAGGATGGCAAAAACGACTTCCTTCTGCAAGTCACCAAATATGCAACATGCACTGCATCACTCAGCAGCATGTGAAAAACAAAGAGATGGTTGCAGAGAGGGAACAGCGCCTGCGAGGCAAAATGACTCGTGAGTCACGTTTTCGCCACCTCTTCCCTAGAGCGTGGAGGACAACACCAAAGCTAGGGATCAGAGGGGAATGAGGGGCAAGGCAACAAGGGAATGCATAGTTGTACAATGAAAACAGTATTACATTTGCAGGCCTCAGCCTTGCTTGTAAATGCAACTCGAAACTGTGAACTTTTTTTTTTTTTACCTGATTGTCCTTCTTATGCCCTGCCCATTTGTTCCTTAGCTGTTTTAGTTCCTCTTCAAACCGAATGCCCTCATATCATAGCCAACTAGTATAACTGCTTGTATCTTTATGCAGATGTCTTAATTATAAGGTATTTCAATCAAAAACGTTAGAGCCTTTTTTGAGAAACTCAAAAATAATGAAAGTTTTTCTACCACTACATAGTAGTACTTGATACTGAGATTTCATTGGAAATATGTTTTGAGGTCCCCTGAGGCCAAGAAAGCATTTATAGAAAAAGGTTTATGTCTGCCTGTGAACAGCACAACTCAAAAATGAAAAGCCTGATAAACACCAAACTTGATATTTAGGTTTAGTACTTTCCAAAGATGCAATACATTCATTTTTCAATATTTTTTATTTTCTAAAAAATGGCTCTTAACAATTTTGATTAAAATACCTATATTAAATCTATTTACATGACAAATAAAATGTATATCTTGAATTTTCTGGGAATAGCCTGTGAGAAGTCTTTTTCATTTGGAAGGGATTTTGTATAATCTTGTATAACTGGTAAACGTTAAGAATAGACGAAAACGTACTACACAAAAAATGTAGATCTCTTTAAAACACACAATTTATTTCAAATAATTTTTGGTGGCATCAGCCATTTCCAAGATATCCTTATTAATAGCTCGAATTGCTCAGTAACTACTCCAAAAGTTTGTGTCGATTAAAATTAAGGAGAGAGAAAAATAATCTTTTGCAAGAATATTTTTTATACCCATTAATAAATGATGAGAGGGTAGAGAAAGTCATGTAAATGTAACACATGAGAAATTTTTTTTCCCATTTAAAGGCTAGTTTGAGGTGGGGGAATTTCTTGAAAATCTTTAATTTTTTTTCTTCTAAAATCGCTATTTTTTGGGTTCAGGGGCTTCAAAACATGTATTTATAGTGAAATTTCAACATTAAATTTTTGGCTGGAATGCAATACTTCCTCTGGTTAGGTGCTGTAAGTACATAGTAGTAAAAGTATAAAATAATTTGCTGCGTTACACTCAAAATATTTTTTCTCCCCTATCACTTTTCACCTCTCTCCTACACTATTCTTGTAAACCCTTATTTTTCTATGTGCTTAATGTTAATTGAGGCAAACATAGCAGAAATGCTTTCATTACATGTTTAATTGTTGGTATACACAGGAGACTGAAGCAAGAAGCAAATCTTGAAAAAGCAGATTGCTATATGCTGTCTTTAAAACTCTGTCTTAAGCACTTCAGAAGTTGCATGATAAAGTATTGGGAAATTCTAACTAGTAGTACAAATATATCAGTTAATGGCACAAAATAACATTTTTAACATAAATTGTGTGATTTAGTAGCCATATTTTTTGTGTACAGTAAAACCTGCATATTGGACCCCTATATACAAGATACCTGGTCAAATGGAAAATAAATCTCGAAACGGGGCTATTTCCTAAGTTAATTATTACTCTGTCAGAAAATTGTCTAACACGGAAATGGAATAATTTTCAGGAACTATTTGCGTAAATAATGTAAGAGACATTATTATGGTGTAATACATAGCTACATGCTAAATTTTTAAAGTAATAGGCATTTTGAGCACGACTGTACTTGCTCTGAAGTTCTAAGAATTGTATATGTGAGATTTAACTTGGCACAACTTATATGGGGACATAGAAACTGCAATTATATGTAAGTTGAGAATACAAAAACAAACAAAAATCTGAACCTACTTTTTGTTTAGACTTTTATTTTAAATGATTCCTTGATTGTAATTCTAAGCAATTCCCTTTTTTTTTTTTTGTGGGTAGTTTGTTTCATTAAAATATAACCCTTTGTAAGATAGAAATCTATGAAAATGTGGGGGGGGGGAGGCGATACCAGGATGATCGCAATCCATTTGTCAGGTTTTACGCAAGTTTCTGTATCTCTTATGGTTTACCAGTTATGCAACATTCAATAAATATTAATATATCTAAATACTTGCAGAATATTTAAGATATATATTTTATTAGTTATGAAAATAAAATAATAAAACCATTAGAGTAATTTTTGGGAAAATCAAAAATAACAAATGTTCCATATAAACAATAATTTGGGATCAGGGGATTTTACTGAAAATCTTAATACTTCATACTTTGGAGGTCCCTGAACTTAAATACCAAGGTAGCTATCAAATAGGGCTTTATGATGAAGGGAGTTCAGAATTTGTGTGTATTTCACTAGGAAACTATTGCATTTGAAAGAAATCAATGAGGTTATAAAATATGTTCATGGAGTGAGCATGCAGTTTAGCATTTACTCCTGTTGTAAGAGTTACTTTTCACTTGCAGGTTGCTAGCATTCAAGAAATTGCATCAGAAGATACAAGAGATGCCAGAATTTGCAGCTTGGTTGCAACAGGGAACACCAGAACAATGTGTACCACAGCTGTGGGAAGAAGAAAAGCAGTTGAGTCCTATCGGAACTGCAATGTATCAGCTTTTAATTATACAGGTAAGAAAATAACAAAGCAATGGCATCTTAAGTGTGATGGTGCATTGATTAATTGTTGGCCAGTAATTATTTCACTAATAAGTTTGAATTATATTTGTAGTAAACAAAAACACTCATACTTTGCAACAGGGCATCCTTTGAATTCAACATATACAGTGGAATCTCGTTAGCACGTTCTTCATTACACATTTTCCTGTATATTATGTTGAATTATAAAAGTTCCGGCACCACATGTAATAAATAGTGTTTGTTTAGTACATTTTATCGCTCCAGCTTACTACGTTCGAAGTTTGACGACTCGTTCACTACTTTAGTCAATCCTTGGTCAAGGAGTGGAGACCAGCAGCCAACAACATGTATGTATTTTAAGATAAAGAGAGTTGAGGGTTGTTAAACTACATCACTAAAATATTCTTACTTGAACGCGTTTCGGGAGATGGCTTGTTCCCATCGTCAGCATGTTCTCAACTGAGTTCAAGTAAGAATATTTTAGTGATGTAGTGTAACAACCCTCAATTCTCTTTATCTTAAATTATGACACAATACTGTTACTAGCTTCTAAATCTTCAAAATTAGTCAATAATTTGGACTTACAAGTCTATAAGAAGCAAAGAATAAACACCGATATTGCCGCATGTAATAACCAAAGAATATGGAGGTAAGCACAGATTTACACAGTTTCAACGGTAACTTTGTAATAAAACAGGACATAAAATTATACTTAAAACTAGAAATCAAAAAGACAAACATGGCTGCAAACATAAGATTCCTAAATCTCTGCTTAAAACACAGTTACGCCAAACTTTGTTAGAAAATACGTAAAATTTAATCACAATGTAAAACATCAAACAGTAGCAGACAAGAAAGTAATCGAAATAGAAAAGAACAAACATTATGCAAATTTACAGGACTTGGACCTTAGAATCTACGAATTACACTTATGGTTACCGAAAGTTTTAGGAATACCCTTATGGGAAAATTTACGGTCAAATTTCCTTAAGCTACTTAGCAAGAAAATGAGTGCCAAAACAATGAAACTGAAAAAGAAACTAAACAACCTTATATTCAAACAAAAAAATTCTATGAAATACCGGGAAAAATCCCCTAGACATAACCAAAAACGGAAAGCAACATATAAACATAACCTAAGCAATGAACCTACAACAGGCCAATATGAAGTTAACCTCTCAAAAGAACCATTTAGAATGTTAACATGCTGATGGGAACAAGCTGTCTCCCGAAACGCGTTCAAGTAAGAATATTTTAGTGATGTAGTGTAACAACCCTCAACTCTCTTTATCTTAAATTATGACACATCACTGTTACTAGCTTCTAAATCTTCAAAATTAGTCAACATGTATGTATGCACATATTTGTTGTAGCGAATTAGTGCTTACGTAATATGTTTTTTAACATTATTGCATATGTTTGTATTTGTTAGCCCCACACTTGGGAGCCAATTTGTTGTGGTATTTATTGTTTACGTAATATGTTTTTACGTAAATTATTAGAACTTGAAGATCTTATGTTGTGCTGCTTTTGTTTTGTTTGGTTTCATAACTTTAACTGCCCCACGTATAGGAGCCAATTTATAATAACATTATTGTAGTCCCACGTTATGGTAGCCAATTTGCGACGGTATTACTTATAATGTTTGTTTACATCACGTGTGTTGAAGCCATCTTGCGACGTCATTCATTTGTTCGGTTTGTAGCTCCATCTTGTGTTAGCAATTTGCATCAGTGTTAGTGTTCGAAAGAATTTTAAGTTTGTTTATTGTCCTCCGGCTAGCTATTATCTTATCTTGGGTCGAACATGTGTCTTGATCAGGGTTGTGTAAACGGAAAGGAATCTTTTATCCAAAAAGAACACTGATGAAGAAATTTGTTTTATAATTTTTATTGTCGAACACGTTCACTATCACTTTTACATATTGATCTAGATACTCGCCAAACTGAAACTGTTATAACTTCTTACTGATCACTTTTAATCAACGTACTTCAATCTTTTATATAATTAACTTTACCATATTTTAGATCTTTCATAATTCTGCTGCGCGTAACTTGTGAATCCATATCCGATGTATGACGAACTAATACTTTCGACGAACTGACTGACTGAAGACGACGTGTAGTGTATGAATGCTTTCGGCGAACTGAAGGACTGACTGACTTTACCTCTAACTTGGCTTCTATTTATAATCCTGCATCCAGATACGCCTAAAGATTATAACTGAACTGCAATTGGCTAATAAAACGCGCCAACATTAGCGTCTATTTTAATATCCAATTAAAATTATGAATACATATGCTTTAGGGCGAACACATTCCAGAAGTTTCTACCGAAAACGCGCCAACATTACGTAACTTCCTCGTTTCCAATAATGATAAACAGCTCACCCCCTTGCTGCATTATTGCGCGCTATTATTGACAGTTTCAGTAAGGTCGTATAAACTTACTTCCCAAATAATAATTACAATTAATAAACATCTGAAATCAATGTCACATAAAAATGCATATTCATATTACAATCATTATTTACATTTAAGTAATTTGTGATACAAATTACTGCATCATTGTGTGACACGATTTGTATGGGTCAGATAGAGAAAGCTTTAGCTTGAAGTTGACTTGACATACTAAATGCCAACGATAGTTTCTACAGTTGATGTTGACCAAACATACATAGATTGTATTTTAACTTTTTGTTTGCAATGGAGAAAAAGAAAGTGAAGTAAATAACCAACAGTGAAAAACTAAAAATCCTTGAAGTAGATCACAATCCAAATATGAAACATATGGATATATCGCGGAAGTTAAACATTCCTCCATCAACCTTAAACACAATTGTTAGCAAACATAAACTGATTGAAACTGTTTTTGAAGAAGGGAAAAATGCTAAAATAAAACACCCTGGCCAGTTTCCAGAATTAGATGTTCTACTAAAGTGGTTTACACAAGCAAGAGCTTCAAATGCACCAATAGACGGCACTGTGGTTCGAGCTCAGGTGACACACCTAGCACAGAAGGTGGGACTGGATGATTTCAAAGTGTCCAATGGCTAGATTGAAAGATTTAAGAATCGACATGGCTTAGTTTACAGGTGTGTGCGAGGTGAGGCTGCTGCCCTAAATGAGGACACTACGCTGTGCGAAAATATAGAAATGTGGAAAAATATTCCTGTTCAATTTTGAAAGAATGATAGCCCTGACGATGTTTATATTGCAGATGAAATGGGACTATTTTTCCATCTTTTGCCAGACAAAACCGTGGATTTTAAGGGCACTAAGTGTCACGACGGAAACTTAACAAGGAGTTTTGTTGTACTGTAACGAAAATGGAATGGAGAGATTGGTACCACTGGTTATTGGAAAAGCACACAGTCAGTGATGCTTCAAGAATGTGCGATCTTTTCCATGTAAGTACACTTCTAACACAAAAGCCTGGACAACTTCTGCGGTATTTGAAAATTTCTTATGGGCATGGGATGCAAGACTGGGCATAAGAAGCAGGAAAATTGCACTCTTTATTGCCACTAATCCACCAACTGTTTCAAATTTAAGAAACATAAAGATCATTTTCTTCCCAGCAAATTGCACGAGTAAGCTACAACCTTTAGATCAAGGCATAATTCGGTGCATGAAGTAAACATATTGGAAGAGACTGGGACAGAGAAGGTTGGCTGCACTGAAATCGGCAAGAAAAATCACTGTCTTAGATGCCATGCATTTCATTAGAATTGCTTTGAATTCTGTGATGCAAGATACCATTTGGAACTGCTTTAATAAAGCTGGCTTTTGCCAGGTTCTTGGTGATATCATGCTGGAAGACGAGTTTTCAGAGAGTGAGAAATGGCGCTAAATAGCAGACAATGCTGGCGTGTCTTTTGAAACACATGTAAACCTTGACAATGAAATTCCAGCATGTAAAACAGCGACGATAGATGAAATACTTGAACAAATGTAAGAAGAAGCATCAGTGGGAGATGAAAGTGATGATGAGCCAATTCCTACAGTGTCAGAAGCAATGGACATAGTGAAGCTATATGTGTGCAGTTTCAAAGTTGATGACGATGTAATGACTTTACTAAACAAGATGGACAGTAACATTTTGGCATTAAAACCATCAAAGCAATCAACCATAGATATGTATTTCAAACCAGTGTAAATAGTGTTCATATTTAACATCTGTTTGGGAGGTAAGAGGTAGTATTGCATTTTATTAGATTATCTTCTTAAATTGCAGATTTTGTATTTTCGTTAACACATTTTCCCGTCTTTGACACCCATATCCTTGGGTCCCTGCAAAAACGTACTAACAAGATTCTATTGTACACACACATACATGTGCACAAAAGCAATGTGCAGAAATTTACAGAACAGAAAGACAGTACCAAACTAAGCATTTTGAGGTTAGGAGCTTAAAATCTGACTTTATGAAACATCTTTATTTGCCAGTCAAAGTGAAATGTAACTCCATAACAAGTGTGTACTTACTGTTTCACTCATGAGCTGGTACACAGCGAAAAACTAACCATGTACTGTGTTGAAAAGAGGATATTACCTTACCATCCAGTAGGGTTCATATTATACGAGGGTTGGCTGATAAGTCCCGGGCCTCTCAATGAAAACATCATTTAAAAATTCTTTTTTTATTTCTCAACATAATCTCCAAAAAGGTTAATACATTTGTCATGCTGGTGTTCTAATTTAATTAAACCATCTCTGTAGTGCAATTTATCAAGGTCCTCAAAATAGTTGTTTACCGCATCAATGGCCTCCTCGTTACTGTGAAATCTTCATTGTCCAAGAAATTTTTTGAAATTAGGGAACAGGTGGTGTCACTGGGTGATAGATCTGGCAAATAGGGTGGATGTTCAAGCAATTCAAACTTTAATTCGCAAATTTTCCCCATTGCAATGTCTGAACAATGGGCCGGAGCATTGTCATGATGAAACAAGATTTTTTTTTTTTTTAGTCACCAGTGATACTTTTACCCTTTTCCAAGTAATCAATAAAAATAATTCCCTGTGCATCCCAGAAAACACTCGCCATAACCTTGTTAGCTGACAAAATTGACTTTGCCTTTTTTAGAGTTGGTTCACCTGGCGCAATCCACCGTTTTGACTGTGATTTACTTTCTGGAGTGTAGTGATTCATCCATGGTAATAAGCCGTCTCAAAAATTCATTGGGATTTTTACGGTAGAGCTCCACATTCTTAACAGAAACAGTTTTTCTATGCAACTTTTGATCAGGTGTCAACAAACATGGCACCCACACTGTACATACCTTGTGAAAGCCCGAAACATTACTTAAAATATTACCTGCATGTTCTTTTGATACATTTACAGCCTCTGCTATCTCAAACAACTTTAATCTGCGGTCTTCCAGTACTAAACGATGAATTTTTTCAATCATCTCTGGAGTTGGGACTTCCACAGGGCATCCAGAGCGAGGCTCATCACTAGTGCTCGTACGTCCCATTTTAAGCTCTGCAACCCACCTTTTAATCATTGAATATGAAGGGGCAGAGTCTTTGAATGTACTATCCATTTCCTCCTTGATTTCTTTAGGCGTTAAGCCTTTCAAATGGAAGTATTTAATCACTACTCGTTTTTCCAAATCCTCCATTTTCGTGAAAACTCTAAAGTTGTCTTGTTTAAAATGCTGTCATTCAAAAACTAAACAAGTTATTGACCTGTAACTATGGATACAAGCTAGTCTAGAGTAAAACTATACGATGCTACCGCCTAACTGGCCTAGTGGCGCCATCTCTGTGTGAGGCCCGAGACTTATCAGCCAACCCTCGTACATGTCTAGTGACAGTAACTAATACTGTATAAGAGTGCACTTTGTTTACATAGAATATTCCACAAACAGGTTTCACAATTGAGGCAGTATTTTAATACCTTGAATGATTTCAATTGTTATTTAATAATAAGTAAATTCAATAACAGCCCGCCTTGAAACAATATGTATGTAATAATTATTTAAATTGTATGTAACAGTCATTTCACATACTTATTTTTATTGTAAACATATTTTATTAATGTTATGTGAATACTTTATATATTCTAATAATGCAAGAACTGTGAGAATAGTAAGTTTTAGGTTGCTAACAATGAATAATAATGAGTTACTTGTGGCAATTAACTGTTTTTGGAATTTAAAAATGTACTGGTCATGATTAAAGCGACGATGGCGTAGTTTCAGTGACTGTTTTAAAATTATCCAATCGACAGCAAAGAAAAGTTTAAAGTTAAATACAGAAATTCTATTGGACTAGAATTGGCCAATCAGAGACTTGCATTACCGAAGCTTAAGGTTTTGACCGTTGAGGTTAGTCAGTTCCTGGCAAGACGTGGTAGTGTGTAGATAGAAAAATGTGTTCTCTATGGGTGTTTAGTAAAACTGATATACTCATTAAGTGAGTGTATAAAAGTTTCTCACAGTTCTGTTTAAAAGTGTAGTGGTTTATAAATATGTGCAAGAAGTTAAAATAAAAGTGAAAATTTAAAAGTTTAATTCTGTGACGTCTACAACAATTGTCATTACCACACCTTGCATAAGAATCCTTACTCTAAATTAAGACTGACGCAGCCGAGGCAAATTCAAACAGTAATATTACGTAAGCATTAAGTTCAATCCGACGCTCAAAGCAACTATTAAACATAACCTTTATTAAGTTTATGTAACATATATTACGCAACATTACGTAACCAGCATCCATTCATCTTCAAGTTAGCGCACATACATGGGCTAACTCAAAACAGCATCCACTCAAAAAGCAGCTAAAATAATACGTGAGCCAACTCCGGAACCAACCCACATACTTCAAAGTTGAAAAACCCACTACTTAAAATTTGGCGTCCCAAGCGTGGAGTTAAACAACCCTACTTCTTCACAATCGGAAATGTGACACATGTTGATACATGTTGCACAGTAAAAATGCCTCTAGTTGCTATTTTCACTGCCAACTATGGTTTGTCTACAAAATGTATGGGAGCGGAGGTCATTTTACAACCATATATAAAGGATTTTTGTGTCTCTTTGGGCAGATTCAGATTGTTTCATATTTCCACTATGGATATGACAAAGCATTAAATTCTATTGCATTATATTGTTAAGATCACAGACTGAATGTATCTCGCTAATTGGTAAACAGTGGTATGATAAGCTTCCTCTGTGTGTCCTCGCAATCATGGTCGTCCTTGAAGTAGGTGGTTTAGCTGGTAGTTGTTTGGAGGAGTTTGCCCCACGTATGGGAGCTAATTTGAAGAAGTGGGTTGGTTCCAGAGTTGGTTCACGTATTATGTTTATCTGCCCCATATATGTGCGCTAACTTGAAGATGATTTTTCTTCTGTTACGTAATAATAGTTTACGCAAACTTGAAGAGTTATGTATTAATAGTTGCTTTGAGCGCTGGTTTGAATTTAATCCTTACGTAATATTACTGTTTGAATTTGCCTCGGCTGCGTCAGTCTTAATTTAGAGTAAGGATTCTTATGTAGGGTGTGGTAATGACAATTATTGTAGACGTCACAGAATTAAACTTTTAAATTTTCACTTTTATTTTAACTTCTTGCACATATTTATAAACCACTACACTTTTAAAAGAACTGTGAGAAACTTTTATACACTCACTTAACGCGTATATCTGTTTTTACTAAACGCCCGTAGAGAACACATTTTTCCATCTACACACTACCATGTCTTGCCAGGAACTGAATAACCTCAACGGTTAAAAACCTTAAGCTTCAGTAATGCAAGTCTCTGATTGGCTAATACTAGTCCAATAGAATTTCTGCATTCAACTTAAAACTTTTTTCTTTGCTGTTGATTGACTTATTTTAAAACTGTCACTGAAACTATGTCATTGTCGTTCTAATCATGACCAGTACATTTTCAAATTCTAAACACTTTGCCACAATTACCTCATTATTACTCATTGTTAGCAACCTAAAACTTACTATTCTCACAGTTCTTGCATTATTAGAATATATAAAAATAAGCATTTGAAATGACTGTTACATACAATTTAAATAATTATTATATACATATTGTTTCAAGGCGGGCTGTTATTGAATTTACCTATTTTAAATTACAATTAAATTTATTCAGGTATTAAAATACTGCCTCACCCTTCACTTGGCTGCAACAAAATCCATAGGGTACAGGTTTAAAATTTTATTGCTCCACTACTGACCTATAGTAATGGGCCCAAACATCCAAGAATTATAACGTCAGCTCCCTCGCGTAAATTGTTTATCTTATTCATATTCTATGGCTGCAGGATGTAAGCTTCAAATTTTTTGATGAAGTGTTTCCTTATAAGTTGTTATGAAGCCTAAAATATTGACTAGAAATCTGTATATACATAGGCTAGGAAGTAGTGTTCTTTGCTTTAGTACTTTGTTTAGCGTCCTTTAACTTCGTAGGTAATATTGGACATTGAATGAATTAAATGGATAAAATGAGCCTGAAGCTTAAAGTTGCCTGACACTAATCTCGGGTAACTCGGCCTAGCTGAGATTTCTACTCGGGACCTCTTGAATGCATGGCAGATATTCAATACATGTTTGTAGTATCAGGAAGAATTTCACACATGTGAAAGAAAGAAGCGGTACTACCAGGTCTTCAAAGATTCTTATAAAATGCAATTTCTATTTATTTTGCATGTAAATTTTATACATTTACTGCACTTAACTTTTTACCTATTCTAAACTTCATGTCATTGCAAAGTTATTGCTCATTGCAGTTTCAATTTCAGGAAGTTACCAAGTATGTATATACAGTGGAATCTTGTTAACACGTTTTCCCGTGTATTACATTCAATTATAAAAGTCCCGGTACCAAATCACCAAATGTAATAAATAACGTTTGCTTAGTGCGTTTTCCTGGTCCCGCTTACTACGTTTGAAGTTTGACGTCCTCATTCACTGTTTTGGCCAATCCTTGATCGGTCCAGTGGGAGAAGGCACTTAACGCGTTCAAAGTTTGATGTCCTCATTGGCTACTTTGGTCAATCCTCGGTCATGGGGTGGATACTGGCAGCCAATCACATGCATGTATGTAAATATTTGTGTGACACGATTTGTGTGGGCGGGATAGAGAATGCTTTACCTTGGCGTGGTAAACGCCAGCAATAGTTTCTACTGTTGAGTGTTGACCAAACATACGTAGATTGTATTTTAACTTTTCATTTGCAATGAAAAAAAGAAAGTGTAGTAAATAACCAATAGTGAAAAACCGAAAATCCTTGAAATAGATCACAATCCCAATATGAAACATGTGGATATAGTGCGGAAGTTAAACATTCCTCCGTCAACCTTAAACGCAATTGTTAGCAAACCTAAATTGATTAAAACTGCTTTTAAAGAAGGGAAAAATGCAAAAACAAAACTTTCCTCTTGGAAATTAGGATCAGAAGAGGATCAGAACGAAATTTGTTGCATGGAAACACTTACCATATTCAAATCGTATTGAATACGCCAAAGATACATTCGCCTATAGTACTCGTAACACGATGCACGCTCATAATTTTTTTTTCTTTCTTTCTTTCTTTTTTAGCGGAAATTGTTATCACATGTGTAATAAAACACACAGCAAAGCCACTCTTGTCGCTTCCATAATTCGCAATTTATTTTCTCAAAAACATTCATAACCTCAAAAATCCAAGTTGACCAACATAAAAGCTTGAATTATTTATTCTCAGGCTTTGTGTATTCAAATCCATTTGAACACACATTGAATTCTACATGGATTGTACTCAAAATCGATTTCAATTACCCATGGAGACGTAATTATTAGATTTTATTACATAACTATGTTCTTAAATTGCATATTTTGCATTTTCATTATCACATTTTCCCACCTATGATGTCCAAATCCTTAGGTCCCTGCAAAAACGTGCTAACGAGATTCTACTGTATTTAGCATACTCTAGTAATGGACTTGATTACAAGACTCAGAGTAAATAAAGCAAAACTCGTGAAATTGCTGTAGAATTAAATACTAAGCTATTGTAACTTGAAACCTAATTCTTCTTGCCCCAACATCTTAAACCATTTAGTAATACTGTGTTCCCTGTTCACGTAGGCTTTCAGACCAGATCGAGTAATAGCAGCTGCACAACTGTTCGTATCGTCTGTACTGGGAGAGGACTTCATGCCTGCTGCTGAAAAGGAACTGGATCTGGCTGCAAGCGTAGAAACAGAACTGAGGGCAAACGTACCAGCACTTTTATGTTCGGTGCCTGGATTTGATGCCTCAGGTCGTGTTGATGATCTGGCGGCAGAATTAGGAAAACCAATTGCTAGCATTGCCATTGGCTCTGCTGAAGGCTTTAGTCAAGCTGACAGGGCTATCAACCTCGCTGTCAAATCTGGAAGGTAAGGAAGTTTTCACTGTTTGGTTGATAACTACAATGACGTGAAACAAAGACATAAGCCTCCCTTCTCTCTCTCCAATTCCTTTCTCAGTTAAATAAGTTTTGGGCGATCGTGTTTTTTAACATCTACAATGACATACCTGGGAAGTCAGTTTTCCCACATTTGTTTCAGCCAACCTAATCTACCAACCTCTTTTGCTGTTTTTGCACTCTGTAGGCACTACTCATATTGCAGCCAAAGCATTTATTGTTTTGATTATTATAGACATGGAATATAGTGTAAATTTTAGTTAAATTTTTAGCATTTCAGCCTTTCCTCTGTTCTTATTCTACAATCAGACAGCTTCCACTGGATAGCAATCCTATGGAATAACCTGTGATGTGTTAAGTTTGCCATTCTGAATTAAACAGAAATGTCACCATTGGGGAATTTGCAAACTAGAAACCAAGAGAGAATTGCCTTGCAAAACAGACAATAACAAACAAAATGAAAGTTAGTGTTTATCACGTTTCTTTTGCTATCATTTTAGAATAAAATGGAGGTGACAAAGCAAAGCATGCTCAAGACTTCACTTATGACTGTAGAAACTTTTAAATCTTAGTAATATATAGGATTGCATGAGAATAAAAAGTTGTAGCAGTAACCTGGAGGGGGGAAAATGATGGGAGACAATTGTATCAGAATTCACATAACGTAACTTCTGTGTTGGTGACTATTTATTGATGTATTGCTCATTTCTGTATGCTCCTTTTGCTAAGCCGAAATCTCTACTATAATAATATTATAAAGGGAGAAAATTAGTGTGTATTTGTATGTGGTTTAATCTTAAAACTCAACCAATTTTGATAATTCTTTCTCCATTAAAAAGCCTCTGTCTTTGTGACAGACATGGACTATAAAATACCTTATACTTTCAATTGATAAGTTAGTAGAATACTAATAAGGGTTTGCGAAGACTATCGGGAGAGAGGTTAAGGGAGTCGGACATTCCGCTTGCATGAATAACCAGATTTTTCATTGATTATTAGGAATAACTGGAGCTATACAAATTACAGTTATAAGGGGTAAAGGGAAAGATTAACCATAAAATCCTCTAGATGATTCTACAATGATTTCTTAAAGAACATTGGGAGGTATATAAAATTAGTTAAAATATCATTCGATTTTTAAGAAGCTACATGTGAAATGTTGGTTATACCAACTAGTCTTTTATAAAAGCAAGCTTATAAATTTCGTCTTCATCCAATGTTTGGAAATGATATTGTCTATCATGACCTTAGGCTTTCTTCTGTTATGCAGAAATACCATTATTTCCTTGCCGTCATCTGATAAATACAATTCTGCATGATTACTATTACTAGTGATATGAATTTGTGTCAATCCTGAACATGAAAACTTGTCAGATAATGGACGTATCAGCTACTCCAACCAAAAACTTATTGGCAAAGATCTCTTCCGAGTAGTGCTATCCAGAGATTGTAGAATGCCAAGGGCTAGGGAAGCTGGTAAATAGCTTTATCGGCAGTTTATCAGCAGATTTAGAGACAGACCTAATGTGCATTTCATTCATGCATCATATTGATTTTTAAATTAGCTAATGAAGCAAATCTAGTCAAATGACCATCTCATTCTTAAATTAAATTAAATTGAGTTTTTATTTATGGACGCTCTTCAACTACTATGGTCCTTAGCATCCCATTCTACATTGGGCATGAAAGACCGGTAATTTTGCTCAGAGGCCTCTTTATCAGACTTGAGGTTCTTTTACGTGCCGTAAATCTACAACACGGGACAACTGGCTTTCCTTCCCTTCCGAAAGAAGCCATGCTAAGGATTTTTACACCCGAAAAAATCCACCGCCCTCCGCCAGGACTCATTCTCCTTGCCTAATTACTTTTTGAACAAAGCATATTGCGACTATGTTCAGTTTTTCCAAAGCCATTCTCCCAATTTTTCCTTGCACTTAATGTTATTATAACCTATGTGCAAAGAAGCCGCTTCTCTCTCTTTATGATCACTCACTTGAACACAGGACTCCTCTTCTCTCTTCCAGTCACTCATTAACTGTCGAACACAAGCCTTCTCTTCTCTCGCTCTATCGCTTACTGACATTCAGAGTAACAGCACTTACTGTATGTCACAACAACAAGCTTGTGCTGCCGTGAATATGCCCCTCTTTATACCTAGCACTAGCTCTCCGGGAATGTCATATGCCGCCAAGAGGAAGGGGAGATCAGTTTTAAAGCTTTGCCAATGTTCTTGATTAGCCTTCTAGATGCTTCAAGAGTGCCTCTTCCCCTCTCCCTCTTTTTCTCTCATGTGCTGGCTACCACAGTCGGACATACCAGCTATCCACTATAGCAAGTTGGCCAGCCTCATCACAATATACTCTATTGTACCGTGATTTGGATTTATTACTTAGCAAAGAAGTGCGCCACATTTGCCTTTATCATTTCCACAATGATGCCTACTTTTTAATGCTTATAAATAAATGTGGATTAGAGTGACCTGGTTCTGTGATTTCAAGTTACCGATGTCGAGAGCATAATGTCTTGGCACGTGTACAGTGGGTAAAGAAATATTACATAGTAGGCATGATGTTCCACTTCGCAAGCAGAGTGTGTATGCTGTATAAGGTAAATCAACCTCATAAAAAAGGTCACTCTGATCTACTCCTTACTTAAAAATTACTTACAAGGGGTGATTAAAAAAAAAAAAATAATGAGAATTTTTTAATTTTGCGAGCTTTATACCTCCGATGTTCAAAACTTTTGTTTTATTTGTTGATACACATGTTCCTGATGTATGTTTGCATTTTCATCTGTTTTGAATATTTAGTCTGTTGTTTACAGTCAAAAAAGCTATACATGTTTTCGAGTGCTTGGCAAATTTTTACTTTCAAAAAAGATGAATCAAAGAATTTGCATTAAATTTTGCTTGAAAAATGGAATAAACTGCAGCACCACTTTTGAAATGTTGACTGTAGCTTTTGGCAAATCTACTATGAGCAAGACAAGAGTTTACGAGTGGTATAAACGTTTCAAAGAGGGTCGAGGAGACGTCGAAGACGACTGCCCTGGATGCCCTAGCACATCAATTACTGACGAGAGGTTGCTGATGATGTCAGTATATCCTTTAGCTCATGCCAAGCAATTTTTTCGGATGTTTTGGGCATGAAGCGTATAGCAGCAAAGTTTGTTCCGAAATTGTTGAATTTCAACCAAAAACGACATCGCGTAGACATCGCTCAGGAATTGCTGAATGAAGTCAAACGATCCAGGACTTCTAAAGGAGGTTGTAATAGGTGACGAAACATGGGTATGACATTGAAACTAAGGCCCCAATCGTCTCAATGGAAACTACCTGAAGAGCCAGGACTGGAAAAAATTTGACAAGTTCAATCACATGTGAAGGTTCTTCTGTTTTCTTCAATTACAATGGGATAGTGCATCAGGAGTTCCTGCCTTATGGTCGTATGGTCAATAAGGGATACTACCTGGAAGTTATGCACAGATTGCGTGAAGCAATCCGAAGAAAATGACCATAATTGTGGCAAAACTGTCGTGGAAATTGCATCACGATAATGCACTTGCTCACACATCAATACTTGTTCATGACGTTTTGGCAAAAAACAAAACCGTTATGCTGCCTCAGCCACCGTATTCGCTAGTCATGGCCCCTGCAACTTTCTATTCCCGAGGCTGAAGAGAACAATGAAAGGATGACGTTTTGCCACCATTGATGAGATAAAAACAGAATCACTGAAGGAGCTGAATACCATAACGAAAAGCAAGTTCCAGAAGTGCTTCCAAGATTGGAAAAAGCACTGGCACAGGTGTATTATATCTGAGGGAGAGTACTTTGAAGGGGACAAAGTTGATGATGATTAAATAAAAATTGTTTTAAAAAAAAAAAATCCCATTTCTTTTTGATCACACCTTGTATATATATATATATTTAACAACACTTCACTTATCTTTTTTACTAGGCTTCAACTTTTACTTATTGTTTCTTAATGTTCTCCCAATACCAGGTAAAACTAATCAATGTCGAACTTTCATGGCTCGACATAATTCAAGCCTGTATTTGAAAATGAAGTTGGTCATGGAACAGGCACATGCAGTATTTTTAAGGTTGATACTGACCAGCCATTTTGGTATATCAACCAGCATTAATGAACATCTAAGTAAATAACATTACAATTAACATAATTCATTGATCACCCGAAAAACATATGCAATATTGTTAAGTATGTAGCAGAATCTTGACTTTGTCCTGTATTTTCAGACTTTTCCTTGATTCTGTTATAAACCTCCCTTATATAGCAATATACTCTAGTTTGGTTTTTGTGCAGGTGGGTGATGCTGAAGAACGTACATCTTGCACCACAGTGGCTCGTGCAATTAGAGAAGAAACTGCACAGCTTGCAACCTCATGCAGCATTCAGACTTTTCCTTACGATGGAGATCAACCCTAAAGTCCCAGTCAACCTGCTGAGAGCTGGACGCATATTTGTTTTTGAACCACCACCAGGCATCAGAGCTAATCTGCTGCGAACTTTCAGCACTGTAAGTCAATTATACTTTGCTTAAATGAAGTTAAATGGTGTTTTTCTGAATTTAGTTCTGCTTATAACCATAACATTGACAAAACAATTTTGACTTGTACAGGTTCCAGCTTCAAGAATGATGAAAGTACCAAATGAAAGGGCAAGATTGTATTTCTTGCTGGCGTGGTTCCATGCTATAGTTCAAGAACGTCTTCGTTATGTGCCATTGGGATGGGCAAAGCACTACGAGTTTAACGAATCTGACCTACGTGTCGCATGCGATACATTAGACACTTGGATAGAATCTACTGCTATGGTAAGAATTCCCTAGGGTTATATACAGTCATAGAAAATGTCGAGTAATCCTGCTCCACGTCATTTGTGTTTACTTAATGCTTTGTGTACTACTAACCTGTGGTAGGTAGAGATGATGTATTCCACTCAGAAATTCAATATTGAGATTTCACTGGAAGAAAATGCATGTTTAAGGTCCCGTGAATCCATATGGGAGAGAGGGAGAGATTTTGTTTTCCTCCCCTCTCTCTCTCTCCCCCCAACATTTTTCTCAAAGGCAAAATTCTCGCAAAATTTCTCTCATCCCAAACTGCATTTTACTTAGGAATGTTTTATTTTCCCTACAACAGCTAGTGATTTTGATTAAAGTGATGTGTTTTTGACATTAGAAATAAAATATCAGAAGCCTGTAAACTCCTCTTCATTGTGATTGAATTTTATATAACTAAGAAGCCCCACCCCAAACTGCCCTTTAAATAGAACATTTTTCAAAATTTTTTTATTTTTTTACAAAATGGCTTTAACAATTTTGATTAAAATATTTACATGATAAATAAAATATATATCTTGAATTTTATGGGAATAGCATGTGAAATCCTCTTCACTGGGAAGCAATTTTGTATAATGTTGTATAATTGATAAACATTAAATGATAGACGAAAACGTACCATACAAAAAATGTAGATCTCTTTAATACATACAGTTTATTTCAAATAAGCTTTTTTGTGACATAAGCCATTTCTGAGATAACCATTATTAATGGTTTGAACTGTTCAGTACTTGGGCATTCTCTTGAAGTCCTGTCAACATTCAGTTGTTTCTCACAATTGCAAGGAAACATTATGGGATTTTAAGGCCAGCGTATAGCGTCCAGTTCTTAAACATTTTACTATCGCTGTTCCCTTTGTATCTATAATGAAATGTGTAATGTAGTTATTTCTGCAAAGCTATTTTGGATTAAAATAGACAGACTGTTAAAGTAGACAGAAAAATAAGCTTTCGTAAGAATAGTTCATCTAACCACTAATAAACGATAGAGTGTAGAGAAAGTCATGTGAATGCATCACATCAGATCTTTTTCATAGCATTAACAATTTTCAGGATAATATTGAATATCTTTTTCATATGCCAAGGAATCATTTGGTGGAAGATTTTAAAAATTTCCACCCCTCCCCCTTGTATGCACTTTTACTATACCCCTGCCATTGAAGCTTTGCACTTGACAGTTTGTGTGCCTTTGCGTAATGTTGGCTATATTGTGGTTGCGACATTGCCAGAGTGGCTAGTAAACATCATCAGCTGATTGTTCTCCTTTCTATCGTATCTAAACTGCATACAAAAAGTGTACGCAAGTAGCAAAGTCAATCAATAATAACTATTTTGTATTCTTATTGTTAATTAAAAATAACTTGGCATAAACATTGCAATGTATGTAGAATAAATTAAGCCCTTTTCACAATATAAAAACAAAATAATGCAAACTTGCCTGCTACAATGAGGAGAAATAAAACAAATTATAAACATGTGACGACAAAGCTATTTTCACTCCCGATTCAAAACGGCAATAGCTCAATTCCATCCAAATTTCCATCATCGTGAATCATTTCACTCCCTTGTAAATAACAGTTCTTGTGCTTATTCCAAGAGGTGCTGCAGTTCGTTGTACGGCTTTAAGCAGCAACAGAGGGATGCCCATGAACCTTCAAGTACTACTTCTACTGTTCAAAGAAGTCCCGGGTCCTTAACAGTTCCAATGCCTGACTGTTTAGTGGCACGTCTCAAAGCAAAAGATTTTCACTTTGTGAATCATCACTGGGTGATTGGAGTCATTTTTGAGACATTGTTGCACTTCAAATCTTGTATAAATAATATGAATGAAGAGAGAGAGGGAGGGGGAGGGAGAGGGGGGAGAGAACGAAACTATCAAACAATAACCACAAGTATAAATAACAATGAACAATATGTAGCTTGCAAAGAACAACTCGACACACGTGCTAGAGATTTACAAACTGAAGCAATGGTTAGAAATAGCTACATCCGGCAACAGAGCCGCTTCTGCTTTGTTATTGACCACCCGGAATGCTGCATTGTAATTGGTTTAGGAAGTCTAACGATTAAAGCTTTTGATCTGGTTTTTTTTTTTTTTTTGCAAGTGTACCAACTTAATCGCTAGCGGTCAAGTGCAATGTTTCAACAGCGGGAGTATAATAAAAAACAGTTATATAGGTAATTCCTCTTTCCTTTTGTTGTATGTAGCTAAGTAGATATGCTTAATTTGAAGTTAATTCTTGACAAGTATTTGAGCTAAATAATGCAACTTTGACGAAAGAATTGGCTTTTATATGAATATATAATGGATATATAGGAATTTATAATGGTTAGAGAAACTTGCAAGATGTTTCTACCATTTATCTAAGGAAAAGGAAGTGTTGTATTTAAACTTATATTATTTCAGTATCAAGCTTTTTCTGGAGATGCAGTTTTTAGAGGTCCCGTAAATGCAGAAAATGTATTTTTGAAAATGTGACTTAGTGGTGTTTTAAAATTACCCCAAAATATTTCTATAAAAGGCTTCTGAATTTTAATTATCTTCAGTAATTATTTAGTCTTAAAAATGAATTATTTCATTGTCCTTTCATTGATATTACAAATATCTCTGATTCTGAGGTTTGCCTGCCATTTTTCACAGAACTGCAAATTATATGATATAGATTCCAAGTAAAATATTTGTTTTACAGGCTACATTATAGGTTAAATTCTGTATTATGAAATTGTAATACTTATGTAACTTTTCAGGGTCGTACAAATCTCCCACCAGAGAAAGTACCATGGGATGCACTGGTTACTTTGTTGTCACAGTGTATATATGGTGGCAAGATAGACAATGACTTTGATCAGCGCTTGCTGGGGTCATTCCTTTCCAAACTCTTCACTCCACGCAGCTTTGAATCAGACTTCGCACTTGTGGCAAATGTAGATGGTGTTGCTGGCGGACCTGGAGGTCAGAGACACATAACAATGCCTGATGGCACTCGACGTGATCACTTCCTTCACTGGATCGAGTCACTTGCAGATCGCCAAACACCTTCATGGCTTGGACTTCCCAACAATGCTGAGAAAGTGCTCCTAACCACACGAGGTATATTATTTTTTCTATTTTTACATTGCCGTTTGAAAGGCTTGGTATATGAATGAATTTATGCCCAAGAATTATATGTCGCAGATAGATGCAGCTCATTCAGCTGAATTTCTACTTTCTCTGCCACGTGCCTGTAATAGCTAAGAGGAAGTATTTTATTCTATGCTAAAATTCAGTGTCGAATTTTCACTATTTGATGCATAAAATACATTCTATGTCATTGCAGTGTATATACTCTGGAAAAATTATACATATATTGTCCAGCTGTACGGAAAACACTCCTATCCCCGGATGGCCGCTGGACACTACTTAGTTTATAGGATTGTGGATAGTTAGCAGAAGTTGCTTAGTTTTGTTTTATTCAATGGCTGAAAATTTAATAAGAAACAGGAATGTTTTGGTATCAGTTAGGTTTATGTGCTGAAGGGGTAAATTTGTTACTGATTTGTGTCAGACAATAAAGGATTTTATTTGGGAAAAAAAAGGTGTGCATGGCTAGCCATAACATGTACTAGAATATCTAAAGAAGGAACAGATCTTTTATTTGTAGTTATGGAGAATAACAATCAATAATGGCTATTGGCAGTTCACCATGAAGACAGTAACAAAAAATATATTGAGAAAAATTTTTATTTTGGTAACTGCTCACCTCAGAAATTGTATAATGGGTAGATTATATTCTCAATTCTGGAAATGGAAGTAAATCACCTATTGTAGATAAAGTGTAGAAGAACGTAGTGTGATAACATATTACATTAAAATAAAGGAGTGGTAAAGAAAAAGAAATCATTTAAAAATCAAGGAAGGAAGAATACAAGAGATATCATAGCTCATGCAATGAATCTATAAAGATTAAAGAAACGTGACACAACAAAAATGAATAAAAAAAACAATTCTTGTGTTCAAATTCTTTGTGTTAATGGTCAATAACACTAAGATATCATGCATAATATGTTCGTTATTTCAATATACATCTGCTTGGCCCGTAGCCCTGGACACAGATGCAGTGGGTAGTCCCAGATGGTGTCGTTTGCATGTTTAATTCTAAATAAGGTGATTTATACTTGTGTGAGTCCATGTTGGCTCAATTCAATAGAAGACGTTCCATGTTTGAACACCTGAGCTGGTTTATCTGCCAAGTCAGCTTACTGAGGAGAATTAAGATCTGAAGAAACAAGAGTTAATATGAACAATACTGTTTATGGTTCGGTCGTACAGCATTGAGAATGCTCCTAAGTCATTGGGCCCAGCAGTTCGCATAATGGAGTCACTGCGGACATTGTTGCCACAGTTAAAGTTTCATCAATGTGATGCTTTGCACAAGAGACCAATGCCATAAAAAGAGAGAGTTCAGCATAGTGAGATCTTAATCTCTTCATCCTATAAGAATTGACTATTGCCAGCAGTGTTAAAAACAAATGCAACAAGAAACTTAAATTTGAAGTCAGCATTTAAAAAATCATCTGCCATGAGACATTTGATGACTGGAATCAATGTTACCACCTGTAAAGGATGTGAACGTGAAGAATGCACAAATATGGACTCAAAAGATTTATATTAAAACTATTATCTGTGTATTTCAAAGAGTAATTTGGAAAAAAGTGGATCCAGGAAGTTTAAAAAAAAAAAACGGTCATTACGTGTCTGGGGCTAAGTACTACTCAGCTACAATATGATTGCACTTTGACAAGGGCCCACTGTTTTGATGATGATGTGAAAGTCATCAAGGCTGGGGATCAGAGAGAAGCGAGGGGGAATGAACAGTTGCACAATGAAAATAGTACTATATTTGCAGGCCTCAACCTCGCTAGAAAATGCAACTCGGAACTGCAGATGCTTTCCTTCCCACGCCCCACCCACTTGTTCTGTAACTGTTTAGTTTCTCTTCACACTGCATGCACTCATAGTTTTCCTCCATGGTTTGGGGTACCATGCTAGCCTCTAGTTCCAGAGGTCGCTAAATTTTTTTTGGGCATAAAAATCCTTAACATGCCTTCCTTTGGAAGGGAAATAAAGCTGGTGGTCCCATGTCTTATATTTATAGCACATAAAAGAACCTCAAGCTTAATGCAGAGACCTCGGAGCAAAATTTCTGGTCTTTCATGCCCATATAGAATGGGACGCTAAGAACCATAGTAGTTTGAGCATCCATAAATAAAACTCATAAATTTTTTTTTTAATTTCTCATATCGTGGTTTATTAGTGCCTTGTTCCATCATATCAAAAATCCGAGCAATTAGTTTGTTTATATTTAATTTTGAATTGTTGTATTTATGATGTTCACTCTTATGTTAGTATAATGTTTGTACTTGCATTTGAGAATATGCATGCTCAATTTTATATTAAATAACATTTAATCAAATTATTTATGAGTTTTAATGTCCAGGGCTCTGGGTCTTTCCAATAACAAGAGTCATTAGGTTTGTATGATGGCCTGATACTATAAGGATTGAGACGGTAATTTGTATCACAAATTACTTTAATGTAAATAATTATTTTAATATGAATATGTATTTTTGTGTAACATTGATTTCAGAGGTTTAATAATTGTAATTATTATTGGTAAATAATAATATACGGCTCTATTGAAACTGTTAACAATAACACAATACTGCAGCAAGGGGGTGAGTTGTTTATCGTTACCGGGAACCAGGAAGTTATGTAATATTTCGCGCCGTTTCAGTAAAAAAAGCTTCCAGAATGTTCTATAAAAGTAATATGTATTAGTGGTTTTCATTGGATAGTAAAATAGACGCTAATGTTGGTGCGTTTTATTAGCCAATAGCAGTTCATTTATAATCTTTAGGTGTATCTTAAGGCAAGCCTATAAATAGCCATGCTCGAAGTCGGTCGCCCCGCAGTTATACAAAATTCTCCGTACACTCCACGTCGATTCCGCAGTTCAACAAGATTCTTAGTACACTACATGTCGCCAATCAGTCCTTCATTTTCGTCATAAGTTACACGCAGCAGAAGTACGAGAAATCTTATAAAATATTCTACAGTTAAATATACAAAGTTGAAGTACGTGAGTTAAAAGTGATAAGAAGTTATTATAAACAGTTTCAGTATGGCGATTATCTAGATAAATCTGTGAAAGTGTTAGTGCACGTGTTCGACAATAAAACATTATAAAACACATTTCTTCACTAGTAATTTTTGGATAAAAGATTCCTTTTCCGCTTCACAACCTGTAAGAAAAACATGCCTACCCAGATCAGATGATAGCTAGCCGGTGGACATTTAAAACTGATACAAATTGCTACGCCAGAGGAATCTACAAACAGAACAAATGAACCAACCAACGTATGACGTCACACAAGATGGCTTCGCGTGAAGAAAACACCTATTTGCTCTCGTAAATTGGCTTCCACAACGTGGAGCTAACTATAAGATCTTCAAGATATAATAATTTACGTAAAACAGAATACGTAAGCTATACCGCATCAAATTGGCGCCATCAACGTGGGGCGAAGCGACCAGGAAAGGAGGGCGAAGCGACCAGGAAAGGAGGGCGAAGCGACCAGGAAAGGAGGGCGAAGCGACCAGGAAAGGAGGGCAAAGTGACCAGGAAAGGAACTCAAGTAACCAGGAAAGGAAAGATGACCAGGAAAGGATCAGCATAATCAGGACGTGGAACGAAAGCAGCAGTAAAATGATCTACAAGACGCAGATTCCAGAAACAAGAGGAGCGACAAACGACGCGGATAAGTGGACGCAAAAACATCGAGACAACGTAGATTCATCATAAAACAACGCAGAAGCGACATACAAATCTAGGAGAAAGGGGCAGAACGCTGGACATCAAAGATACATCAGCGGACAGCATTAGTAAGGTTAGAGTATCCTAATTTTTTTTAAGTGTAAATAACTTTCAATGTTAATGAGGAGCGGTAGGATAATAAAAACAATGGCTACCAATAATACAGAAGAAATAATTATGGAGGGAGATAGTGTAACAGTTAGCTATGATCCAATACAAAGTACAGGAAATAGCCCAGATTTTTTGGGGTTTGAAGATGAAAATGTTAGTGTAGAAAGTGAGAATAGAATAGCAGGAAATGTTAATTCTGATGTTAGTATAATGATGGAAATGCTGAGAAATATGAATGAGAATATGGAAAAGAAAATGTTAGACATGAGTAGGGAATTAAGGGAAGATATGGAAAAGAAAAGAGGGAATTGAGGGAAGAATTAAGGGAAGATAGTAGTAAGAATAATGAGAAATTAGAAAAGAAAATAGATCAAAACAGGGAAGATATGCAAAAGAGTCATAGGGAGTTAAGGGAAGATATTGGTAAAAGCTTTGAACAAAACAGGAAATCAATTGAAAGTATTGGTAGGAGGAATGAGAAAGTAGAGCAAACAGTAGATCAAAGCAACGAAGAAATTGAAAAGAAAGTTATGAAGTTAGATAGTAGTAGGCCAGAAATGAGTGATGAAAAGGAAGTGGTAGTAAGTGAGATAGGAGAAGTTTCAAAGAAAATGCTAAACATGAGCAGGGAAAGAGATAACAAAGAAAGTGAGGTTAATACTAAAAGTGAGGTTAATGTAGAATGTAAAGAGTTAGGAAGTCAAGTGAGTAATATTTCAAGTGAGCTAAGAGAGATGAAAGAGGTTAGGAATGTAGATGTAAATCAGGCGCAAGTCAATTTCAGAGGGGAGATATCAGAAATACAGAATGAGTCAGAAATGCAAAGAAGTAAATTGTACCAAGATGTTCAAAATGAAAACTCCAGTCCAGTACAGTTTAGTACAGATTTTTCAGAGTATTCTCAGATTAAAATGATTGCAGAAGAATTGAAAATGAATGTTGTTAAAAGACGTGTTGTTCAAGAAACTGTAGATTGTTTTCAAATATTATCAGGGAGCGAAATGTCAAATGAATACAAGAGGTTATTCATGAACAACAATTTGAAGGTTAGGTTACGGCTACGAGTAATGTTTAGCCACACACAATTTGATCCAGGAGGGTAAATAGCAATGTGATGTAAAGTAAATGCTGGATAGTTAAAGACGACTTGCAGAGAAATGTATTGGAACGTAAGAGGGTTAAATATTTATATATATATCATTTGAAAAGAGAAATAAATGATAAAAAAAAAAAAAAGAGAAATGTTTAAAAAAAAAATAAATAAATAAATTTTTAGTAACTGTAACAACATTTGAAAAATAAGAATGCAAAGATTGAAATTTAAGATGATATTAAATTAAAAGTACGTAAATACAATTCCAAGAATTAGAAATTAAGAATGCAATGATTGAAATTTAATATGATATTAAATAAAAAAATACGTAAATACAATTCAAAGAGTATTGTTAAAAATAAAATTCAAAATAACAAAAATGGTAAAAATAATTCAAAACAAATACTTAAGTAGCAAACAGAAAAGGTGAAACATTGTCTAGATTTAAGAGATGTAAATATTTGTGTTGAGGGTGAATATTTTGGTAAATATGTATAATAATTACAAAAATCTTAAATGTATAAATTTTTGTCAACAGCTTAAAGTAAACAATTTGGTAGCAGTGATTAAATAGTTTAGGGTATAGTATTTGCTATAAAAAAGTTTGTAATGTCAGATTAATATCTAAATTAATTAAACCAGAGCCAGTAAGTAGTGGCGAGATAAAACATATGTCGTGTGTTAAATACGTGTGAAGTGTAAAGTGAAAGTGATAGCGTGTGTTCCAAGATTTAGGAGACTAAAAACACAAATTATAAAATTCTAAACAAGTTATAAATATTTATAATTATGTTTCTAGTGGGGCATATGAGACGGTAATTTGTATCACAAATTACTTTAATGTAAATAATTATTTTAATATGAATATGTATTTTTGTGTAACATTGATTTCAGAGGTTTAATAATTGTAATTATTATTGGTAAATAATAATATACGGCTCTATTGAAACTGTTAACAATAACACAATACTGCAGCAAGGGGGTGAGTTGTTTATCGTTACCGGGAACCAGGAAGTTATGTAATATTTCGCGCCGTTTCAGTAAAAAAAGCTTCCAGAATGTTCTATAAAAGTAATATGTATTAGTGGTTTTCATTGGATAGTAAAATAGACGCTAATGTTGGCGCGTTTTATTAGCCAATAGCAGTTCATTTATAATCTTTAGGTGTATCTTAAGGCAAGCCTATAAATAGCCATGCTCGAAGTCGGTCGCCCCGCAGTTATACAAAATTCTCCGTACACTCCACGTCGATTCCGCAGTTCAACAAGATTCTTAGTACACTACATGTCGCCAATCAGTCCTTCATTTTCGTCATAAGTTACACGCAGCAGAAGTACGAGAAATCTTATAAAATATTCTACAGTTAAATATACAAAGTTGAAGTACGTGAGTTAAAAGTGATAAGAAGTTATTATAAACAGTTTCAGTATGGCGATTATCTAGATAAATCTGTGAAAGTGTTAGTGCACATGTTCGACAATAAAACATTATAAAACACATTTCTTCACTAGTAATTTTTGGATAAAAGATTCCTTTTCCGCTTCACAACCTGTAAGAAAAACATGCCTACCCAGATCAGATGATAGCTAGCCGGTGGACATTTAAAACTGATACAAATTGCTACGCCAGAGGAATCTACAAACAGAACAAATGAACCAACCAACGTATGACGTCACACAAGATGGCTTCGCGTGAAGAAAACACCTATTTGCTCTCGTAAATTGGCTTCCACAACGTGGAGCTAACTATAAGATCTTCAAGATATAATAATTTACGTAAAACAGAATACGTAAGCTATACCTCTCTCAGGATCATGACGTCAATAGAAATGTAGTGTCTTATTTATAGGGTATTACAACTCAATTTCAATTAATTTTCAATAAACTCCCTTTTTATTATTCCTAGCAGTTGAGATTGGCTAACAGATGAATTCTATCGCACTTTCTAGGGACTGACTTGGTTGGAAAACTACTGAAGATGCAGCAACTAGAAGACGATGATGAACTTGCGTACTCAGCAGAGGAAGGGCTTGATCAGGCTCGTACTCCAGTAGGTGATGGACGACCATCTTGGATGAGAACATTACACAACTCTGCATCAACTTGGCTGCAGCTCCTACCTAAATCACTACAGGTATTCTTATGCCATATATAGAGAGAAAGTAGTTTAAAGAAAAAGTACTTAGTGGAATATTAAAATAATTAAAAGTCTGTGAAAATGTTTTGTACATTTAGTCAGTTTAAAACTGGCCAGCTTCTGAGAGATGGAGCTTGAATGAGGTAGTTCTGTGAGCGCTCAGGACAGCCAGGCTTTGCTCACAAGACTGCATATATTCTTGTAGTAGTTATAATGGGGAACACAACTGTAATCATGTCTTCTGAGAAAATAATTCATATACGAGATTTCAGAAGATGTTTCAGAGTATTTCAACACTGAATATTTGTAACCAAAACACACTTTATTGATTTATGATTCTCAAGTGAAGTATGACTAAAGCTGCTTGTTACAATACTATGCTTATTGCAGCACTCTTAGCTCAGTGGTAGAGAGATAGCTTACTGTTCCTTAGGTTGTAAGTTCAAATCTCTGTGAGGCTTCCCAAATTCTTTTCCCCTTTCATTTTAAAGACACAAATAAAAATATAACAGGTTTTCTTCATTTTTTATGTATGTAGAATTTATTTAGTAGTTCATTGTACCATTAGATGGCAACCATGGCATTAATTTATCAGTTGGGAACAGGTTTCATACTCAGTAATTTAATTTTATAACCACAAATTTCACCATTAATTATATTATCTAATTATATTACAATAAAACTAGTTGTAAAAAGTAAAAGATAACAATCCATTATGGAGAATCAAACTCGAGATACTTGTGAGAAGCTAAGTAGCTTAACCCTGCTGCGCATGTTAGCGGCTTATATTATAGAGTTAGCCAAAGCAGTGCACAGAAGTTAGGTTTATGAACTGCGCACCCACTCGAAGTGACTTTGAAAACCTTAACTGCTCAAGAGATCAGGCATTTTTAGTTTGAGTGTACAGCTAAGTGCAAAAAACTCTGCGTCTGTACCAAAGATCACAATGACGACTTTTGCCAATAAAAGTTGCCACCTGCAGTATCTGGGGCCGGTCTCACCAACTGATGTTAAAATACTCTAACATCCTGTCAGTATGTTCAAAGTTTAACATAATGTTAAAACTTTTGCATTTCATCAAGCTTTTACAGCAAATTGTTAGCTAACATTTTGTTAACACCAAAGACAACTGCAAATGCTAGCTTTTGAGAAGGCAGTGGCCAAACTACACTGCTTCTGAATGTGTTCTGATGCACTTTTGTCTATGTATTACTCTGCTCTCTGTGTCAGTAGTGGAAAACTGTTTACATTCATGGTAATTTCCATGTGATGTTCCTAATTGTTTGAGGTTAGAATCACAATGTCAACTGAAATAAATGTTTCACCATTTTAAACACGTTAATTAACATCTGATTAATAAGTATAGACATATTAAGTGCAAAAAAGCCGATGGTGTTACATATAGGATAAGATTGCAGCCTGGGACAAAATCCATGAGTAATTTAATTGAAATGAACATGCTTCTCCAAGTCCAGTAAGCAACTGTGGTAATTTTATGCCAACATAAAGTGTAGCATCAGAAACATTAGGTGCAAAGGGCATTTAAGATGATTTAAAACTGGTGGTGGACACTGCATTGAAAACTAAAGTGAACAAAAATGTGTTTTTGCTGATTAATCAAGCAGATCCAGAAAAAGAACTATTTGCTTCTTGAAGGAATTGCTTTAGAAACCTTCCGGATAAACCCACAAATGGTGGCTTTGGAAATACCAACATTATCTCCCACCAAATAAATGAAAAACCTGTTGTATTTCCCATAAAACCATGCTCATGACCCCCTTAGACAGTCTATATCACTTTAAAAATTCCTCCTTTTGCAGGGTTTCAAATTTAATATGACATACGGCTACTCTTCTATTGGGAATGGCATTCAGAAATGCCAATTGTAGCAAACTTGTATCAACAGCTTGGTTTGCAGCAACCATTTTCCAAGTTCTAACATTTGTTAAATGTCTTAACATGAATATGGCAATGTTAACTTAACACCAACTTAAACACATTGTTAAAGTTAACAAGTTGTTGGTGAAACCGGCTCTAGAAGTTGTGTAATGTTAAGGGTACATTAAATTATGAGACTGGCATAAAGACTACAGTTTTCATTTTCATGTTAGATTAATATTTTTGTTTTTTACATGCCTTAAATGTGATGTGTTTTTTCTTGACTCTAGACCCTGAGACGAACTGTGGAGAACATTAAGGATCCATTGTATCGTTACTTTGAACGTGAGGTGAATTCTGGAGCTAAACTGTTGCAAGATGTCATTCATGACTTGGAAGATGTTGTTCTTATATGCCAGGTAAGTTTATAGCGTTTGGTAGTGTCTTTCTCGGTATTTATAATGCCTTTGGCTGTAATACCAGATCATTGATGCATATTTTAAGATCTTTTTCAGGAGAGGTTGCGCTGTAAATACCTTTGCTGTCCCCAAGAAACTCCTCACCATCCCAAAGTTCACCCAGCTGAATTACGCCAATGTAACCATCATTCATTCAAGGTACTGCCCAAACCTATTCCTAATCTAGCCTACACTTTTCCAGCTAACCAAAACTTACATTGAAAATAGAGGAAGTATTGCATTTAACCCCAAAATTTCATAATCTAGATTTCAACGGAAGTTACACATTTTGAGGCTCCCTAATTTAAAAGAAAATAAAAGAAATCCTTTACATTCACAAGACTTTCTCTACCCATTCTTCAAGAAACTATTTTTACATAACTATTCTTCTATGTACTTCATGTTAGTTGAGATAAACCGTCTGTAGAAATGTTTTTATTACATATTTTCTTGTAAGTACAATGGAATTTGGGAATACAGTAGGCTTTAAACAATATTCAAATCTTAAGAGTGGTTGGTATGTAAGGCTTTGAAATTCCGTTCTCTTTGCTTGACTAGGAGAATAAAAGAAAGGGGAAAGAAAATGAATGACTTTCCATTTGAGAAAAGTATAAGTATTTAAAAATTCAAACCATTAATAAGGAATATCTCAGAAGTGGTTAATGCCGCAAAAAAAAATTGACATAAATTGTATATATTTCACTTAAGTGATGTTAGTGTAACAATTTCGACTCACCTTGAAATAAATTTAATACACATCACTGTTTCTAACTTCTTTTCAAATATCAACATAAATTGTATAGTTTAACAGATCTAGATTCTTTTGTGAGTAAAATTTGTAGCGGTTCCTGCGTGGTAGGTCCCCATGTCAAAGTGTTGCTATGCACCAAGAACCCCACTAAGTTGATGATGGACTGTTGGGAGATGATGGATGCTGTATTACGTACCTGTAGGTCATATTAATGCCTGTACTCTTGTGATGTATCATGACGTTCTCGTAGACTGGAATCTGATCATCGTATATCTGTATTCTTGAGCGTGTTAGATGTTGTAATTATTATTTTATAATTGTGCCATAGTTGCTGTATTTTGAGTCGCAGAGCAATTGTGTCTTCTCAGGGTTAGGTATGGAGAATGTTAAAATATTTTGCACACACGTATTCTGTTAACTATTTCACTTGTATTTTAGATAAACCACATGTGGATATTCACAAATTACTATCACCTTTGTTATGTTAAAATATCTATAACTGGTAGACTTTAAATACGTAGTTTTAATGTCTATTTAGAGATGAGCTTATACACGGCCTTCCTGCTCGGAACTCTGACAAACTTCTGTTAGCGTTCCCTTCAACCGTTTTCTTAGCGTACATATTTGAATTATAAGTATGTATGAATGTAACCGATTGGTGCTACTTTCCAATAACAGTTTGTTACATATATATGTGTTTACAGACTTCCATTGTCTTAATTATGAATCCAAGGTTCGTTACATGCTTACATACTACTGCATTTCTCGTAATTTTTATTACTGGTTATATAGCTAACAACGGCCTTTGCCTCTCATTTTATGTTATAATGGTATATATTTGTTCTCTATCATGTGTACATTATGAATATGTGTGTTTTAACATCCTCTTAATTATTATACGTGCAATATTAACAAAGAATACATAACACGTAAAACTTACAACAAAATATTAAAGAAAGAAATTATTGTGTTGATGCTGAGAAGTTGTGAATTAAATATCTTATTACATTAATGAGTTATTGTATTAGTTTGTATGTGGCTAGTGCTGTATGTTGCTTCAGATTCTATTGTCACATATCTAAGAAAACCAGATGGTAGAGCCTAGAGGACCGAGAAAACTATCAATTTCAACACATGCTGTGCGACTTGGGGACTGAAGCTTACAGCATTTCAGAATGTATCTAAGCATATAAAACCCATCCCACAAATTTAAAGGATTTCTACTAGCAAAACTAAACAGGAAGAATCTGTATTGCTAAAGTATCAACACATTTCAAACCAAAACATTAAATTTATTACATAAAAAAAGAGGGCTCGAAATGATACATGAGATTACCTGTTGTTCCGGAGAGGACAAGTTGCTAGCCAGGCACAGTATGTAAAACCTGTTTTTACAATCAGCAACTCCCATCATCCCCTACATCCCTACTGGCACAAACTGCCAAACTATGAATATTCAACTATTCCAGGTACACCATTATAATTTCCAACATACAATAAATGCCACATCATCTATACAAAACTTACACAGAATAAAGAGGCTATTCCCAGAAAATTTGAGAGAGACGTTTAAACATATGATATTTTAATCAACATTGTTAGAGCCATTTTTGAGAAAATCAAAATTTTCAAAAAGTTTTCCAAGTAAGGTATAGTTTGGAGTGGAGTGGAAGGGGGGGAGGGTTCCTTGAAAATCCTGTGTCGCATCCTTGGAAGTTGCTGGACTTGAATACCAAGTTTGGTTATCTAGCTAATTTTTCGTTTTTGAGTTACGCTGTCCACACACATACAACCCCCTTTCTTTTTTACTTTCTGTACTACGTATAGCAAGTAGGGGAAGTATTGTATTCCACCCAAAAATTCGATACCGAGATTTCACCGGAAATATATGTTTTGAGACCCCCTGAATCCAAAAAAGGCATTTTTGGAAACGTGTCCGTGTGTGTGTCTGTGAACAGCATAACTCAGAAACGGACAGTCGGATAAACACCAAACTTGGTATTTAGGTTCAGTATCTTCCAGAGATGCGACACGAAGGTTTTCAAGAAAATCCCACCACACCAGATTACCCTTTGCATGGAACATTTTTCAAAAATTTTAATTTTTTCAAAAATGGCTCTAACGATTTTGATTAAAATATCATATATTTAAGATACTTTCATGACAAACAAAATGTATATCTTGAACTTTCTGGGAATGTCTCCAAAAGCATTCTTCATTGTGAACGGCTTTTGCATAACTGGTAAACCATAAGAGATAACAAAATTTTATTACACAAAAAATGTAGATTGTGTTAAAATACACAATTTATGTTATATATTTTTGTTGTTGAGTGAACCATTTTCGAGGTATTGTTTGTTATTCACTTAAATTTTCCAATACTTATACTTTTTCTCAAATAGGAATTTGTTATTCATTTTTTTTGTCCTGGTAATGCAAAGAGAATGGAATGCTCCACATAGCAACCAGCTCTTAAAATATTTGACTATAACTTAAAACCTACCATATTTCCCTTGCATCTACAAGAAAATTAGCAATAAGATTAACATCTCGATTAACATGAAGCATATGGAGAATAAGCGTTTATAAAAATTGTTTGTACAAGAGTAGAGAAAGTCATGTGAGTGTAACATATAAGATTTTTTTAGGGGAATCTCCCCTACCCAAACTGCCCTTTGCATTGAAATTTTTTTTTTGGTATTTTTGATTTTCTCAAAAATGGTTCTGTTGATTATAATTCAAATACATATTTTAAGATATTTACATGACAGATAGAATGTGTGTGTTCAATTTTTTGTGAATAGTCTGTGAAGTCCTCTTCATTGAAGGAATTTTGTATTACTCGTAAAGCTTAAGAGATTGGCAAAAATATACTGCACAAAAAAGTTAGACCTCTTTAAAATACACAGTTCATTTTAATTTCATTACATCTGCCATTTCTGAGATATTTGTCATTATTGATTTGAATTTTTCAGTACTTTCATCATAAAGTGCTGTGGTTATTCGTTTCTCCTGATGTCATGAAAACAGTATAGAATTTCAAGGCCAGCATATAAAGACTTGCTTGTAAACATCTGACTTGATTAAGTTTCCTCTATCCTTGTATGCAGAACAGCATGTATAATGAAACTATTTCTGCAAAGTTTATGTCGATTAACTTGTAGATAGAAAAATAAGCTTTTATAAGTATGTTTTTTTTTCTGTAATGCATAAAGTAGCACAGTATTGGCATTAATCTTATATATTTAGTTAATTTATGTAAACAGTATAATTCATAATTTTCGATGAATATGAGTCGATTAATGAACATTATACACCGCTTACATTAATAAACTAGGAAGATGTTTTGGAAGTAAATTGTTTCCATTTTCAACCTGTGTTCAACTGCTGATTCATTATTGATATAGGTGAGTTGTAGCCCTCTTGTGGTGGTCCTAGCAACTCTGAAAAAATCTTCTGATGGAGTGTCAAAATTGAAAACTAGGTCTGTATTTCCAAATGTAGATTTGCTCCCAAGTGGTCAGTTCCTGTTATGTTGTTTTAAAAGTGGGTTTTATATCAGGATTTTTAGTCCATAAATGTGCGCCCACTGCTGATATTTTTCTAATTGTTGGTTTACAGTGCTCCCCATATGGTCTTTACTAAATTTACTCACCATTTGATTTCAATACAGAGATATTGGCTTCATCAGCAATACAATTATTTGCGATAGAACTAATTGTATATGTTTTGAGCCCCACGTATGGGAGCCAATTTGAAGTAGAATGTTTCTTACGTAATGTTTGTAGCGTAAGTTATTAGAACTTGGAGATCTTATATCGTGTTTACTTCATGTGAGTGGAAGCCATCTTATGACGTCATTCATTTGTTTGGTTTGTAGCTCCACCTGGCGTTAGCAATTTGCATCAATTAGTTTTCGAAAGAATTTTAAGTTTTGTATATTGTCCTCCGGCTAGCTATCATCTTATCTTGGTAGAACATGTATCTCTATACAGGTTGTGAAGCGGAAAGGAATCTTTTATTCAAAAATTACACTTAATGAAGAAATTGGTTTTATAATTTTTATTGTCGAACACGTTCACTAACACTTTTACATATTGATTTAGATACTCACCAAACTGAAACTGTTATAATACTTCTTACTTATCACTTTTAATCCACGTACTTAAACTTTGTGTATAATTAACTTTATAATACTTTAGATTCTCGTAATTCTGCTGCGCGTAACTTGACGAACTGAAGGACTGACTGACGACGTGTAATGTGCTAGGAATTTTGATTAACTGGGCGACCGACGTGTAATGTATTGAGAATTTTGTTGAACTGGGGGCGATCTACCTCGGACCTGGCTTTATATACTCCCACTCCTCGACATGCCTAAAGATTATAAATGAACTACTATTGGCTAATAAAACGCGCCAACATTAGCGTCTATTTTAATATCCAATGAAAACCACGAACACATATTGCTTTTAGGGAAACATTCCAGAAGGTTCTACCGAAAACGCGCGAACATTACGTAACTTCCTTGTTCCCAATAATGATAAACAGCTCACCCCCTCGCTGCATTATTGCGTTATTATTGACAGTTTCAGTAAAGCCGTATAAACTTATTTCCCAATAATAATTACAATTAACAAACATCTGAAATCAATGTCACATAAAAATACATATTTATATTACAATCATTATTTACATTTAAGTAATTTGTGATACAAATTACCGCATCATATTATACAAAAAGAACAGGTCTAATTAGATGTAATACAGAAATCCTAATTTATTACATGAGTAGGTATGTAAACTAAATTTTGGAATTGTAAACATAGTATATTCCATAAGAAAGCTTATAAACTAATTCATTTCTAGATATTGTTCCACTGAATAAAAACAACCCTGTATTAGGAATTTTTTCAAATCTTTTTTGAAGACCGTTAGGGTTTTAACTTTTTTTAAATATGTAGGGAATTTATATTATAATGGCATTAAATTGTTTAATAAACTTTTTTCATATAGGGTTATTTTATGATCTGTAATGTACAGTTTAGATTTATTTATTGTATTATAGTCATGAATATCAGCATTTGTTTTAAAACTATTTTGCTGCTTATACTTTGTTACCAGAGTTTCAAAAATGTATAGCGAAGGAACAGTCAATGGACAGGAGGTCGATGTCCATTTCTATGGTTATGAGAAAGTGGTTAATAGCTTTCTTCTAGCCAATTCTTTTAGCAGATTGGAAATTATCTTAAAATAATTCTGGGAATGAAAACGTATCACTGTACTATCCTACAGCTCTCAAATGTGTTAAATTCCTAACCTTAACCTAAAATTCTTAAATCATTAACTGTTATTTTTTATTATGATACAAGATTTCATAACATTTATTTGGAAGCAACATTTACAGTGCTATCACACAGAACATGGTTTGCACAAGCATAATCCATGGCATTTATATTTTACGCTAAAATGAATAAACAGACATTTGATAAATAAAAGGACAAGCTCCTATCATGCTTTTCCTCTTACAGCAGCATTAAAATGACGTTTATGTGAATCTGCTATGTAAGCATGAGGGTTTGTTATATTCAACAAACAAATCTTTATTCTTAACAAAAGTATGTTTTGTTATGAAGTTACAGAATGCTGATCAATTGGTTAGCAGCAGTTTGTTAAGCCTTAACAAAATGTTACAGAATAACCCTAAATGACTGGTGTTAACATTAATACTGAATCTGCAGTTGAACATAGGTTGAAAATGGAGACAATTTATCTGTGAAACCTGTTCATATTTATTAGTGTAAGTTACTTATCACCTCAAATTCTTCCCAAATTAATATAATTCATGTTTACTATACAGTTTTGAAGAGTTCTTACTTTCTTTACTACGTATGGTAAGTAGGGGAAGTATTGTATTCCACCCAAAAATTCGATACCGAGATTTCAACGGAAATATGTTTTGAGGCTCCCTGAATCCAAAAAAAGCATTTTTGGAAACATGTCCATGTGTGTGTCTGTGAACACCATAACTTAGAAATGAACAGTCGGATAAACACCAAACGTGGTATTTAGGTTCAGTAACTTCCAGAGATGCGACATGAAGGTTTTCAAGAAAATCCCCTCACCCCAGATTACCCTTTACATGGAACATTTTTCGAAAATTTTAATTTTCTCAAAACTGGCTCTAACGATTTTGATTAAAATATCATATGTTTAAGATATTTTTATGACAAATGAAATGTATATCTTGAATTTTCTGGGAATGTCTCCAAAAGTATTCTTCATTGTGAACGACTTTTGCATAGATGGTAAACCGTAAGGGATAGATAAAATTTTACTACACAAAAAATGTATATCGCGTTAAAATACACAATTTGTCATATACAGTTTTTTTGTTGAGTGAACCATTTTCGAGATATTGCTTGTTATTCCCTTAAATTTTCCAATACTTCTTCTGAAATGCAATTCGTTATTATGTCCTGGACATACAAAGAGAACGGAATCCACCACACAGCAACCAGCGCTTAAAACATTTAACCTATCGCTTAAATACTAGCATATTCCCCTTGCACCTACAAGAAAATTAACATGAAGCATATGGAGAATAAGCGTCTATAAAAATAGTTTGTACAAGAGTAGAGAAAGTCATGTGAGTGCAACACATCAGATGTTTTCATTGAGTCACCCTGCACATTTACTGCTTGAATTTATTCCAGTTTGAAAAGAAACAATTGGAGATAGTTTTACCATAATTGAAATATGTGAACAAATGATGTGGAAGAAAAGTTGTTAAAGGAATGATAACTGGTGTTTTATTAATGTGTGTTATTATGGAAACTATTTTGGGACTACAAAATTGAAGCGATAAATATGGGATAGCAATTTGTATCATAAAATTGGCAGGTCACTGTTTTAAAATGTAATGATTTTTTGTAGGGTGAGAAGAAACAGACCAATTATCATCGAGCAATGTTGAGTGATTTAGTGAAGGGAATTCTGCCTCCAAGTTGGCGACGGTACACAGTGCCACGTGGCTGTACTGTGATGCAGTGGATAACTGACTTCAGTCAGAGAGTAAAACAATTACAGGAAGTATCACTTCTGGTGTCTCAAGGAGGAGCCAAAGAACTCAAGGTAAGTTGCTTTATGGTTTCCCTACCACGTACATAGTAAGTAGAGATTTCAGCAGAAATACATGTTTTGAGCCTCCTGAATCTCCCCCCCCCCCAAAAAAAAGTCTGATAATACCAAACTTGGTATTTAAGTTCAGTACCTTCCAAAGATGTGACACCAAGGTTTTCAAGAAAATCCCCCCACCAAAACTATCCTTTATATGGAACATTTTTCAAAATTTGTGATTTTCTGAAAAATGGGTGTAGCAATTTTGATTAAAATACCATGTATTAAAGATATTTACATGATAAATGAAACATACATCTTGAATTTTCTGGAAATAGACTGTAAAGTCCTCTTCATTCAGAAGAAATATTATATAATCTTGTATAACTGGTAAACATTGAGCGATAGACGAAAACGTACTATACAAAAAATGTAGATCTCTTTAAAATACACAATTTATTTCAAACAACCTTTTTTGTGCCATAAGCCATTTCTGAGATATCCATTATTAAATCTTGTCGACATAGTTGTTTCTCACGATGTCATGGAAAGAGTATCTAATTTTAAGGCCAGCATATAGCGTCCAGTTCTTAAACATTTGACTATCACTGTTCCCTTTGTATCTATAACGAAATTTGTAATTTAAAATATTTCCGCAAAGATTTATCTCAATTAAAATGAAGTAGACAGAAAAAAATATCTGATGTGTTACACTCACATGACTTTCTCTACTCTTGTACAAACTATTTTTACAAACTCTTATTCTCCATCTACTTCATGTTAATCGAGATAAACATTTGCAGACTCTATCTTATTGCTAATTTTCTTGTAGATGTAAGGGGAATATATATTTACAAGGGCAATATAGAAATACAGTAGCCTTTAAGCACATACATATCTCTTAATAGTTTGTTGCTAGGTGCAGCACCGTTCCCTTTGCCACAGATTAATACTCTTTGCATATACAAGACAAAAAAATGAATAATGAATTCCCATTTGAGAAAATAAGTATTGAAAAATTTAAGGGAATAACAAGCAATATCTCGAAAATGGTTCACTCAACAAGAAAAACCGTATATGACATAAATTGTGTATTTTAACGTGATCTACATTTTTTGTATAGGAAAATTTTGTCTATCTCTTACGGTTTACCAGTTATGCAAAAGTCGTTCACAATGAAGAATACTTTTGGAGACATTCTCAGAAAATTCAAGATATACATTTTATTTGTCATGAAAATATCTTAAACCTATGATATTTTAATCAAAATCGTTAGAGCCGTTTTTGAGAAAATTAAAATTTTCAGAAAATCTTCCATGTAAAGGGTACTCTGTGATGGGGGATTTTCTTGAAAAGCTTTGTGTCGCATCTCTGGAAGATACTGAACCTAAATACCAAGTTTGGTGTTTATCCGACTGTTCGTTTCTAAGTTATGCTGTTCACAGACACACACACGGACATGTTTCCAAAAATGCTTTTTTTGGATTCAGGGGGTCTCAAAACATGTATTTCCGGTGAAATCTCGGTATCGAATTTTTGGGTGGAATACAATACTTCCCCTACTTACTATATGTAGTAGAGAAAGTAAAAAAGTGGTACATTCATCTGACTTTCTCTATTAGTGAGTATACAAACTATTCTTACTAAAGCTTATTTTTCTATCTACTACATTTTAATCCAAATAAACCTTTGCAAAAATAACTATTCCCAGAATATTCAGGATATACTTTTTGTCATATAAATATCTTTAATATTTTAATCAAAATCATTAGATCCAGTTTCTAAAATATCAACATTTTTGAAAAATTTTCCATGTAAAGGGTAATTGGGGTGGAGGAATTTTCTTGAAAATCTTTGTGTCGCATCTTTGGAAGATACTGAACGTAAGTACCAAGTGTGGTATTTATCAGACGTTTTGTTTTTGAGTTATGCTGTACAGAGAGAGAGACACAACATGGACGTTTTTCTAAAAATAATTGTTTTTGGATTCAGGGGGTCTCAAAACATGTATTTCCAGTGAAATCTTGGTACCATATTTTTGGGTGGAATGTAATACCTATTATGTACATGATAAAGAAAGTAAAAAGTGATTTGGTTAGTTTTGCTGGTATGCTAATGTGAAAATCAACATGATGCAGAAATTAAAGGTATATTAAGGAATAGAAATCACAAGTAAAGCCTGAAATGTTAAAAATTTAACTAAAAATATTACTAAATTCCATGTTCATAATAATAAAAACTATTAAAATCTTAAGTGATATGAGTAGTGTCTATTGGCTGCAAAAACAAGGAGAGGTGGGTAGGTTAGGTTGACTGCAAGGAATATGGGAAAACAGACTTCCCAAGCAAGTCATTTTGGATGGCAATTTTATGAAAAAATATGAATCGACAAAAAAGTAGTTTTCTACAATTTAGTTATGTATGTCACCAAGTGGCACATGTTTAAGAAAACTGGAGGTGTTAAATGAAATAGAGGAAGGTGATTATGATCTGGAAGTGAGGTTATCTAGGTGCCAGTTATGTGAAAAGAGGCATTAGTTTAAACCAGTTGTGGATGTTAAACTGGTTTAGCTTATACCTGGTTTAAATGATTATGAAGAAAATATTGTTACATGTTGGGTAGAGGCCTAAAAGTTCACATAAAATTAAATTAATCTTGGGTACCCAGCATGTACATTGAGGGGACGTATACTCACTTGGTTGCGGAGGACTAAAACGTGGTGTGGGGGTTAAGAGGAAGGCGTGGGTTTTTTCACTGTACAAAATCCATAACACAATCTACTTACATATTCCTAGATTTATTTCCCAACCTTTTAGGGTTCCTACATTATTAAATATGAAAGATGAGAGGAAATGTCCACCGATCCAAAGGCTGGCTTACACATGCGATCCGCTTCTCACAGAATTTCAGCAAGACAGACGCTATATCCCCCACCACTTGTGGCTAGCAAAGCTACCAGCCAGGAGTGACATAAACAACAATGTGTCTGGTAATGACAATGTAACCCACATAGTTTATATCTGGTTTAAACGATTGTGAAGAAAATAGCATTAAATATCATATATGTGTTTGCAGACATTCCATGTGTGGCTTGGCGGCCTTCTGAATCCTGAGGCATACATAACGGCAACACGTCAGTGCATTGCTCAAGCAAACAGCTGGTCGCTTGAAGAGCTCATACTTGATGTAACCATTACTGATGGAAATGTTGACGCCAACAGATCTTCTTTGGATGACTGCAGTTTTGGAGTTGTTGGTAAGTAAAATCAATTGCAATACTCATAGCCATTGAGGCAGAATGCCACCACTGTTCCCTAACATCTACCCCACCTGTCACTAACTCCTCAGTTTATTCTAAAACTTTTAACACCATCTGTTAGTAAAATTGTTTTTGTTCTTTTAATCACCTAATCCTTCATGAAAGAATGATGCCGCCTGTGATGAAAGTCAAGTTTTGCACTTCCTGTTTCACATCTCTGAGGCAGTATTTTAATACCTGAATAATTTCAATTGTTATTTAAAATAGGTAAATTCAATAACAGCCTGCCTTGAAACAATACATATGTAATAATTATTTAATTGTATGTAACAGTCATTGCAAATGCTTATTTTTATTGTAAACATATTTTATTAATGTTATGTGAATACTTTATACATTCTAATAATGCAAGAACTGTGAGAATAATAAATTTTAGGTTGCTAACAATGAGTAATAATGAGATAATTGTGGCAATAATGTGTTTGGAATTTATAAATGTACTGGTCATGATTGGAACGACGATGACGTAGTTTCAGTGACAGTTTTAAAATTATCCAATCAACAGCAAAGAAAAGTTTTAAGTTAAATACAGATATTCTATTGGACTAGAATTGGCCAATCAGAGACTCGCATTACCGAAGCTTAAGGTTTTGACCGTTGAGGTTAGTTAGTTCCTGGCAAGACTTGATAGGGTGTACATGGAAAAATGTGTTCTCTACGTGCATTTAGTAAAAACAGATATACGCGTTAAGAGAGTGTATAAAAGTTTCTCACAGTTCTTTTAAAAGCGTAGTGGTTTATGAATATATGCAAGAAGTTAAAAGTGAAAATTTAAAAGTTTAATTTAAAATAGAGAGTTGAGGGTTGTTACACTACATCACTATAATATTCTTACTTGTAGTGTAACAACCCTCAACTCTCTATTTTAAATTATGACACATCACTGTTACTAGCTTCTAAATCTTCAAAATTAGTCAATTAAAAGTTTAATTCTGTGACGTCTACAGTAATTGTGATTACCACACCTTGCATAAGAATCCTTACTCTAAATTAAGACTGATGCAGATTTAAACAATAATATTGCATAAGCATTAAATTCAAATCGACGCTCAAAGCAACTATTAAACATAACCTTCATTAAGTTTACGTAACCTATATTACACAACATTACGTAACGTGAGCCAACTCCACCAAACCACAATACTACTACAAATTTGGCATCCCAAAACGTGGAGCTAAATAACTTCATCTCATTGAAATGTTTTCCACTAAGGTGTTTCTTCAAATGAAGAAACAGATGAAAATCGCTTGGTGTCAAATCCGGGTTGCAGGGAGGGTGGTGGAATTGTTCCCAACTGAATGATACTATAAGATGTTGAGTTTGTTTGCCTGTGTACGGCTGGGCATTGTCATGGACCAAAATGATTCCACATGAAAGCATTCCACGCCTTTTGTTCTATATTGTACGACAGAGTTTACGTAGTGTCTCTCAATAGTCATCTTTGTTGATTGTCGCATTTCTGGGCAAGAATTCAACCAGCAAAACACCTTGTCTGTCCCAGTAAACCGTGCACATGATCTTGCGAGTGGATATCGTCTGTTTGAATGTCTTCTTCACGAGGATGTTGTGCGTCTCCACTCCATGGATTCTTGCTTTGATTCTGGAGTGATGTGCAACACCCATGTCTCATCACCTGTAATGATGTGCGTTAGCAAATCATCACTTTCCTTAACATATCTCGCGAGAAAAGTGAGTACAGTGGCAGATTGTTTGTCTTGTGCTCATCAATAAGATTTTTGGGCACCCATCTTGAGCACAATTTCCAAAATCCTAAGCAGCGGTGTAGCAGACTATTCTGGGGCCCCCCTGCAGAATCTAGCAGACATCCAAATATTAAAAGTCTAAAATAATAATAATAATAATAATAATAATAATAATAATAATAATAATAATAATAATAATAATAATAATAATAATAATAATTAATAATAAACAGCATGCACTTCTCACAGTTAATCTTGAATGTTAATTGCCATTTTCTTGCAGGATTCTTCCTAGTGAATTCATCCACTAGCACATCAAGATTTAATTGTATACTCTTTGTACTTCAATGCTGCTTATACTAACGGAGGCAAATACTGCTGCATCATCGAACTGCGCACATGGTGATTAATTAGTTTTAATTTTGAGAAAGTCTTTACTGCTGAAATCACTGTCACAGGGAGAGTTAGAAATAGTTTCAATGACATTGAGACCTGTCCCTAATTATGTGGTTTTTCTGCAATTGAATGAAGTTAACTGTCACTGCTATCCATGAATATATTGGACTGAACACACTTGAACTTTTCAGTGATGCTCATGTTTTTAAATCTGAGTCATAGTTGACCTAACACGATATACAAACTGGGATCACTCAGCCTTTTATCCTCACACAAGTCATCAAAAACTTTCTTTGTTTTAATTGTGCATTTTCTTGCAAAACAGCATTCGATTCCCCATGCTGTTTCTTCAGCATCTTGTTTTACTTTGTTAAGGCAATTTCTAAATCAATGAAGTGAAACGAATGCTTCGCCCAGTAATTTTGTATATCTTCATTAGATCACTGCATATTTTTTGACATGATATGAGGTTTCTTTTGCTTCATACTACCGTCTGAAATACAGACTTGTAAGTTTCCATTTGTTTTCTGAGGAGGTTGCTCTTTTAAATTTTTAGAGGTCACTGTTAGATTGCTTAAAGCCCTCATGATATCTCGATAACCAAAATAGACAGACGGATAACATCATAAGCTGAAGACCATCATGTTGTTGTTCACCAATGGCATTGGGGATTAATTGATCTGCATCGTTTTCCTTCTGGCTTCCCAATATAAAGTCTGTAAGTGATCACTTTAAAGGCCTTTGCATTTGGCGAGATGCTGTTTGTTCAGGATGACATCTTCACAGAGAGTGCACTTGGGTGTAGGTAGGCATCGTATCTTGTAGAGGTGTTCTGCGAGGCAATCGTGGCCAGTTGCCATCCTAAATAAGGCCACTGCAACCTTCCTTGGCATTTTTTGTATATCAACCCTATCTTTAATATTCTTATAATCTTTATCTTTTAATTTATGTTCTTCATCAAGTCTCTGCTGTCTTTTGAAATGTTGTTTAATGTTATTTAATTGGTGGTGTTCCCTGGGTAACGCTAAATGGACTACAATACAGGCATGCTTCCCAAGCCAAAAATTAAAAGAAGACCATCTTGTTGGGTATAGTCTTTTGAGAGTTGGGAGTTTCTTTCCGATTGTCATTTCTTGTAATAGTTGTCATGTCTAGTACTGGAACTGAAAAACCTATATATTCTTTCAAGTCGGTTGTTGAGGGATGTTATCTGTGGTATCCTAGCTGCATCTCTTAGGACTAAATTCAAGTTGTGGGTGCACAATGAATACTGACGTGCGTAAAATGTGGACCAAAATGAAATGGAGCCGTTTATGTTAGTACTGACAAAACATAGCTGTAGAATAGCTTAAGAAAAATAAATAAATAACCGTCACTGCAAAACACTGAAGGGGTACCTACGCAGACTATCTACCAGTCACCACTGTTATGGTTGTGGCACTTCTTGAAAAATTGTACAAAGAATCTAAAAGCTACTGATAGCACAAAAATTTCTCTTCAGTATTCCCTTATTGTCTTAGGGATGGAATACTTTTTATCATGCATTATTATATAATTAAGAGTGACCCACTAATTTGATTTAACACAACGTTCACTTGAATCGACAGTGTGTTACTGTAACTTGAAGTTAGGCCCGAAGGGAAGTGATAAACTTCTGGAGTGGTGAAGTGAAGAAACTTTATCCTTTATATTTATATACTGAATAGCTTTTAATGTGCTTTAAAACGTAAAACGACTAAATTAATTCTATAGAATATCAATTGAAACTGTTTACATGCTTATTTTAGTAATAAGCATAAACTTATTTTTAAAATTAATTACAAAAGTTGCTGCATTTTCTTACTTTTTCGTTTTTCTGCAATGTCTAACTAGGCTCAAATTTTGCTATGCGTAGCGGAAGTTCACTATGGTTGGCAACACTAAGTGCAACAGAACTGAGTCCTCCGTGGTGTAGTGGTTACCATGCTAGCCTCCAGCTCCCGAGGTCTTGGGTTCAAACCCGGTAGAGGGCAATGGATTTTTTTTCAGGCGTAAAAATCCTTAACGTGGCTTCCTTCGGAAGGGAAGTAAAGCCGGTGGTCCCGTGTCTTAGATTTACAGCACGTAAAACAACCTCAAACTGATACAGGCCTCTGAGCAAAATTACTGGTCTTTCAACGCCTGATATAGAATGGGACCACAGCAGTTAAAGAGCGTCCATAAATAAACCTCTTTAATTTAATTTAGTTCAGAAGTGTGGATGTTTTCTTTACCCAACTTCATTCCAATGCCCCACCCACTTGTTCCATAACTGTTTAGGTCCTCTTCCTATGCATGCACTCATATTGTTGCCAACTAGTACACATGCCCAGTCAGTATAATACCAATTAAAAAGAGTACTCAACTTCTGAAATTAAAATATTTTACCGGTACATATAATTAATTTTCACAGTCAAAATAAAGCCTTTTTCACACTTTTCACAATATTATTGATGTAGTAGTCCTACACTCACTATCCTAACACATCAGAATGTTGTGAAAAACAGAGGAAAACTGTTTGAATTTGGTATTGTCCTTTGAAGAAAATAATTCTAATCACCCCTTCCATCCTATTGTCCTGTGTGGTGCCGTTATTTTGGCCAGTTCAGTATTACAGAATTCACAATGTTGTCATATTTCTCAATACTCCCAAAATTCCAAGAAAAGATGTTTTCCGTGAATTTACAGTCTTAAAACAGGGTGCTGCATGCATGGTCTAAACATGAGAAAATACAGTATCTTGAGCCTTTGGGCCCAGTTGCTATGCCACTGATCCTAAACGATATGTCACAATGTTGTAGAGGACTGACCTTGAAATTTGTGGAAAATGCGAAGACAACGCCGATGTGAAACATCTGTCCTCGCACAGCTTGCACCAAATCTCAGACAGTTGGTCGCTCCGTGGCCTTCATTCAACTGTCTAACCCACTTCTTCCCCATTCCATCACTCATTGTTTCCCCACAAACCTCGCAGTTTGCTGGCATAACATTTCTTGAATTCAAAAAATGAATCGGTGATCTGACTTCACAGTTGGCAAGTCAAATTGTTTTGAACATTTCAGAATGCTCTAACAGCAGGAAATCACAAAGTGACGATCCCACACAGCTGTGACTGCAGCTCCAAAATATTAACCCAGTGCTTACTTAAAAAATATGCCTCACACTTGTATCAAAATGAAAAAAGAGCTGCTACCTGATTAAAAGGACACTAAACGTACAAAACACGCATCACTTACAATCACAATTTGTTTTACTGCAAATTTTGACTTTCTCTACTACGTATAGTAAGTATTCCACCCAAAAATTTGATACCGAGATTTCACCAGAAATACATGTTTTGAGATCCCCTGAATCCAAAAACAGCATTTTTGGAAACGTGTCCGTGTATGCATGTGTGTGTGTGTGCGCGCGCATGCATAACTCGGAAACAAACAGTCAGATAAACACCAAACTTGGTATTTAGGTTCGGTACCTTCCAGAGATGCGACACGAAGATTTTCAAGAAAATCCCCCCACCCCAGACTACCCTTTACATGGAACATTTTTCCAAAAATTTTAATTTTCTCAAAAATGGCTCTAACGATTTTGATTAAAATATCATATGTTTAAGATATTTCATGACAAATGAAATGTATATCTCGAATTTTCTGGGAATGTCTCCAAAAGTATTCTTCATTGTGAACGACTTTTGCATAACTGGTAAACCATAAGAGACAGACAAAATTTTACTACACAAAAAATATAGATCACTTTAAATACACAATTTATGTCATAAACATTTTTGTTGTTGAGTGAACCATTTTCGAGATATTGCTTGTTATTCCCTTAAATTTTCCAATACTTATACTTTTTCTCAAATGGGAATTCGTTATTCTTTTTTTTTTTGTCCTGGTAATACAAAGAGAATGGAATACTCCACATAGCAACCAGCTCTTAAAACATTTGACTATCACTTAAAGCCAAGCAATTCCCCTTGCACCTACAAGAAAATTAGCAATAAGATTAACATCTCGATTAACATGCAGCATATGGGGAATAAGAATTTTGTACAAGAGTAGAGAAAGTCATGCGAGTGTATCATATCAGATTTTTATAGATACCCCAGTGATTCCTCGCCCATGATCTTACACAGAAAGGTTGTACTGAGTCAACATGTGATGGCAGTATATCTGATGGGAGATGGCAGAATGATCATGTGATGAGAATCGTTTTCTGATTGGCTAGTTTCTTATGTTTGACTTTAAAACAAACTTAAGAGCTTGAATCTTCAAGTTTTTAAGTTTACATTTAATTCTGTGTTTATTTTTATTTACTGATTAATTATGAATGGTTCCATTACAATACACATCTTGTTTTTAAGTTTGTATGTTATGCTTATGGTTAATTTTCATTGTGAATGGTCCCTTATGTCCTCTTTCTCTGTCACTCACGCTCTCACCATCACACTCATTTGTGCACATTCACTCACTTGCCCATGCACTCGCTCACTAATGGACTTGCTTACACTCTCGCTCACACACACTCACACACACACACACACACATACTTACACACTTTCTATCACACATGCTCACACTCTCACATTCTCTGTCACATTCAAACTCTCTCTCACTCTCACTGTACTATCACTCCAGCTCACAACCATTTTCTCACTCTCCCACACATGAGCACATTCTCATACTCCCACTCTCAATCACTTTCACACACCCTCACTGTCTCTCTTGCACTTGCAAGCTAGCCTCTAGTTCCCAAGGTCGTGGGTTCAAACCTGGCGGAGGGTGATGGATTTTTTCGGGCATAAAAATCCTTTGTTCGGAAAGGAAGTAAAGCCAGTGGTACTGTTTACGGCATATAAAAGAACCTCTGAACAAAATTACCAGCCTTTCACACCCAATATAGAATGTGATGCTAATGACCACAGTAGTCAAAGAGCATCCATAAATAAAACTCAATTTAATGCACTTGCACTGGCTTTCCCATTCGCACTCTTTCCTTCACACTTACTTTCTCCTGCATACTCGCTATCACACCAACATGCAATCATACTCATATGGTTGCACTTTCTCACACACTCTCGTACACTCTCTTGCACACTGATATACTCAAACTAACTCACTCACGCATTCACACTCTCTCATACACACCCAATCTCTGACTCTCCCACTGACTCTCTCACACACTCTCTTGTGCGCACTCTCACATGTTAAAATACTCATATGTGCACACAACCATTTACACCCTTACTCTCGCTCTCACAAGCACTCCCCCTCACACTCATTCTCAGAGTCTCCCTCTGGCATACACACTTACACTCTTGCATACTCACTTTCGCACTCTGACACTATATCTCACATGCATGCTCACTCCTCCCTCTCACACTCTTGTTCACTCACTCTTACAATCTAGCTCACTACCTCTCACTCTCTTGCTCACTCCCTCTTACACTCTTGCTCACTCTTACACTCTTGCTCACTCTTACACTCTTGCTCGCTCCCTTTTACACTCTTTCTCGCTCCCTTTTACACACTTGCTCGCTCCCTTTTACACTCTTTCTCGCTCCCTTTTACACACTTGCTCGCTCCCTTTTACACACTTGCTCGCTCCCTTTTACACACTTGCTCGCTCCCTTTTACACTCTTGCTCGCTCCCTTTTACACACTTGCTCGCTCCCTTTTACACACTTGCTCGCTCCCTTTTACACACTTGCTCGCTCCCTTTTACACACTTGCTCGCTCCCTTTTACACTCTTGCTCGCTCCCTTTTACACTCTTGCTCGCTCCCTTTTACACACTTGCTCGCTCCCTTTTACACACTTGCTCGCTCCCTTTTACACACTTGCTCGCTCCCTTTTACACACTTGCTCGCTCCCTTTTACACTCTTGCTCGCTCCCTTTTACACACTTGCTCGCTCCCTTTTACACACTTGCTCGCTCCCTTTTACACACTTGCTCGCTCCCTTTTACACACTTGCTCGCTCCCTTTTACACTCTTGCTCGCTCCCTCTTACACTTTCTCACTCTCTTTTACACACTTGCTCGCTCCCTTTTACACACTTGCTCGCTCCCTTTTACACACTTGCTCGCTCCCTTTTACACACTTGCTCGCTCCCTTTTACACACTTGCTCGCTCCCTTTTACACTCTTTCTCGCTCCCTCTTACACTTTCTCACTCTCTTTTACACACTTGCTCGCTCTCTTTTACACTCTTGCTCGCTCCCTTTTACACTCTTGCTCGCTCCCTTTTACACACTTGCTCGCTCCCTTTTACACACTTGCTCGCTCCCTTTTACACACTTGCTCGCTCCCTTTTACACACTTGCTCGCTCCCTTTTACACACTTGCTCGCTCCCTTTTACACACTTGCTCGCTCCCTTTTACACACTTGCTCGCTCTCTTTTACACACTTGCTCGCTCCCTTTTACACACTTGCTCGCTCCCTTTTACACACTTGCTCGCTCCCTTTTACACACTTGCTCGCTCTCTTTTACACACTTGCTCGCTCCCTTTTACACACTTGCTCGCTCTCTTTTACACTCTTGCTCGCTCCCTTTTACACTTTCTCACTCTCTTTTACACACTTGCTCGCTCTCTTTTACACACTTGCTCGCTCTCTTTTACACACTTGCTCGCTCCCTTTTACACACTTGCTCGCTCCCTTTTACACTCTTGCTCGCTCCCTTTTACACTCTTGCTCGCTCCCTTTTACACACTTGCTCGCTCCCTTTTACACACTTGCTCGCTCCCTTTTACACTCTTGCTCGCTCCCTTTTACACTCTTGCTCGCTCCCTCTTACACTTTCTCACTCTCTTTTACACACTTGCTCGCTCCCTTTTACACTCTTGCTCGCTCCCTTTTACACTCTTTCTTGCTCCCTCTTACACTTTCTCACTCTCTTTTACACACTTGCTCGCTCTCTTTTACACACTTGCTTGCTCTCTTTTACACTTTCTCACTCTCCATTACTCTTGCTCACTCCCTCTCACATCTTTGCTCACCTTCTTACTCTTGCTCCACTCTTACACTCTTTTTCATACACTTGTGCCTTGAGATACTCTAACTCGTGCACTCACTCTCACACCTCTTACTCCATTTGCTCTTGCACTCTAACATGGACACTAACATAGTCTCATTCTCACATCTCTTGCGCTCGCCTAGTCTCTCACATACTTTCACTCTAAAATACTTTTTAGACAGCATGACCTAAAAGTAGAACTTTTAAACACAATAGTCGTCCTCCGTGGACTAGTTCGTACCGTGCTAGCCTCTAGTTCCCAAGGTTGCGGGTTCAAGCCTGGCGGAGGGCGATGGATTTTTTTGGGCGAAAATATTCTCAGCATTGCTTCCTTCAGAAGGGAAGTAAAGCCGGTGGTACCATGTCGTAGATTTATGCCACGTAAAAGAACCTCAAGCCTGATAAAGAGGCCTCTTAGCAAAATTACCGGTCTTTCATGCCCAAAATAGAATGTGACGCTAAGGACCACAGTAGTTAAAGAGCATCCATAAATTAAAAAAAAAACTTCTACACAGTGCATATGAACTAGTGCGATAATATTCACTTACAAACTTTGGTTTCAAGTCCAATGACATGGAATTTATCCTTTGTATTTCCACATGTTTAATAACTCGACTTGATTAGATTAGGTTTTCCTTTTCATTATGTCCTTTTACATGATTAATTTCTCATGACGCTCACATTGTGTGTTCACAATACAAAATGCCACACTTCAGTTTATCACAACTCGTTGTAGAGTTAACCTATACATTATATTGGCAGCCTTCTGTTATGTAAAACGTGAAAGATATGATATTCACTCATCTTATCTAACTTGCATAAAGATTAAATGGCGGAAATTATAAGTTCTGAAGAAAAGAAACTGAAATGGAAGAGGCAGGTGTAATTACAGAAGCAGCAGAAATAACACTTGAGGTACTTATCCAAAAAATTAAGAAAGCAGTATGATATAGCATATAAACATGTTGAAAAAATTTTGATGAAAATGACTGCAACCCAATTCAACAAAACAAAACATAACATTTGACATCTTGCTTTTTAACATCGTTTCTCTTGTTTCAAGAACCACATTTTAAACTGCGCCTACAGTCTTTGTTTCAAAAACATTCCTACTTGCAAAAGAAAACCTTACTTTTACCTCTTATTACCCCTACTATGTTTTTTTTTTTAATTCAAGAAGCCTCAAAATGTGTATTTGTGGTGAAATATTGGTATCAAATTTTTGGGTGGAATGCAATACCTTCTCTATGAGGGGGCATTATTTATATTTTGAGCCTAATAATTAAAACAAACTAATTTCTGATTGAAAACTGCTTTGTTTTTCAAAATATTCTCCTTTATGATCAATACACTTTTGCATCCGTCAAAGCATTTATTCCAGTCTTCTTGAGACACCTCCAAAACATGGTTTTTGAAGGTATCAACGGCTTCTTCTGCCAACGAAAATCATTGTCCATGCAATTTATTCTTGATGTTCGGGAACAAAAACAAGTCATTGGGTGCCAAATCAGGACTGTATGGCGGATGACACATCAATTCAATTTTTTGAGGCTTCAAATATTCTGTTAGACGAGATGTGTGTGCGCTCGCATTGTCTTGATGAACGATCCTATGGTTCTTGTTGGTCTTCCTTACTTCACTGACTTCCAGCAAACAAATGGTTGTGTACCGTTCGGCATTGACCGTTTTACGTTCCTCTGAAGACACTGTTGCCACATGGCCAGTTTTGCTGGAAAAGCAGGTGACCATTTGCTTCAAAGTGCTTCGAGTGCGAACAACTTTTGTTGGGTTTGCTTCATCTTGAAACACCCATACAGTCGACTGCTGTTTACGTTCCGGCTCATACACACAGATCCATAATTCGTCACCTGTTACTATCTTATATACGTATTTTGAGGCACCGCCATTGTATTTCTTGAGCATTTTTGTATACCAATGGACACGAGCATCTTTTTGAGATTGTGTCAAATTATGTGTGATCCAACGAGAGCAAACCTTTTTCACGGCTAAATAATGATGCAATACTTTATATATATGCTGGTGGAACTAATACCTAGGGATGCCTCAATCTCACAATATGCCACAGGACGATCTTTCATTATTAGTTTTTGCACAGCATCAATGTTTTCTGGCACAACTGATTTTGGATGAACTTCATCATTGAGCGAACAGCGGCCACGATTAAATTCATTATACCAGCATTTCACTGTGGTAAAGGATGGAGCTTTGTTGCCAAATGTGGAAGTTAGTTGATCGATGCACTCTTGTCTTGATAATCCACGTTGAAAGTCGTAATAAATCATTGCACGAACATTTTCGTGAGTTAATTCCATGTTTTTGTTGACACACAATTTTCAAGTTAGTGTAAACAAAACAAATGACGCTCTATTGACAAAATGTCAAACTTTCCATTGGAAACATCAGATGGCATCTACAACATTCAGGGTTTGCCAAAACTCAAAATATAAATAGTGCCCCTCGTACCTGTTATGGGTAACTTAATAGAGAAAGTAAAAAGCATTGGCCAAAATTGCAATCCCAGCACAAGATGTTTTGTGAAAATGCTTTAATTCAGGACTACAAACATAAGTTTAGTGCATAGGCAGAAATTTATTTTTAACAATGCTAATATCATTTTTAGGTCTGAAGCTGCAAGGAGCCCAGTGTCGTAATAACCAACTGCATCTAACTTCAACTATCATGATGGATCTGCCAGTAACATTGCTGCGCTGGGTGCGGTAAGTATTGTTCAGATATTTTCAAGAGTATACTGTAACATCAGTAAACTTTCCAGTAAAAATTTATTTGTAGTTGAAAGCATTACAACCTTAAAACATTCTGGTATTAAGCATAAAATTGTGTATTTATCAGAAAACATGCACACAGTGGACTTTTTTATTAGGATCTTGAACTGGATATCAAACCTTTGGCATCTAATGTAGAGAAAATAAAACAGTATAAAGTGATTCTTCTTCCATATAATATTTACAATGCGGATTTGCTCTAAAATTATTTCAAACTAATCAATAAGTGCATAGTTAAATATGTGCAGAAACATCCTTTTAAGTGTTTTAACCAGAAGTATAGAGAAATAAATTCAGAAAAAACTCTTAGAGAGGGAAAGGGGGGGAAAAAAACAAAACATTCTTGTGTATTGTATTCACATGACTATCTATTCACTATTGTTTATTAGTATGAATACAAACTATTCTTACGAAAGCATTTATTTTTGTCTATTTACTTTGAGATAAACCTTTGCAGAAATTTTATTATAGATGCAAAGGTAACAGTGATAGTCAAATGTTTAAGAACTGGACACTAAATGCTAGCCTTAACCCTTTCGCTGCTGAGGTATTAGCAAGCAAACAGAACCTCCTTGCTGAGTTAATTTAAGTAAACATTAATTTGTATATTCTATATATCGTGCAGAATTAACATAAAATGTTCCTTCTAACAGTTCCACAAGGATTTGTCGCATTATCATGTAACCAGTTATAAAGAGGACTGCTGGAGTACCAGTTGTCTAACCACAAATTGTGCCCTTTATGCAGGTACTTTGTAATGAGGGTTTGTACCACAGTCCCAGACACCCCAAGTTCACGGTCAACAATTTCTGTGGTGATTCCTGTGTACACAATGAAGTCCAGTATGCACCCAGTCTCACAATCACAGAGAACAAACACTTTTATGCCAAACCTGTGTCTTTTAGAAGGAATGTATTATTTGAATAAAAGACGGCCTTTGAATAGCATAAGGCTTCCGTCAATGCACAAATTTTGAAAGGGTGTTAATAACTCACTGAAAGTATGTCTGAAATGCTCAATAACAGGTCTCAATTTATGCAGTCTGTCTCCTTTTGCCTGTGTTTTATTATCAACGAAGTGCAAAAGTCTTAGAAGTAAAAGATATCGATTGGCAATGAGGGGATTTTTTGTCCAATATTCTGTTTTTGTATGCTTCTTTATTGAGGTCATAAGCATTGTCAAGCAAAAGAAAATGTAAAGTTCTTCAGGAGAAGTCTCTGTCCAAGTCTGTAAACGAGAACGGGGGCTTGGTGGTAATTTCTCACACAAAGTAAAGTACTTTTACTCTCGTTTGCAATATAATATGCAACGGAAAGAATAACTTGAAAATATCAGCCACTGTGAAATTTTCATTCAAATCTGCTTGCATACATGAATTATGATTATCAAAAGTATGGATTACTGGCCTGAATATACCCTGTTGTCACTGGAAGGAAGAAGCAATGCGTTTCTTTTAGCATGTTGGGTGGGTTCTGATTGTATATCAGTGTCGTCACACTCACTATTTATAATATCTTCAGTAGAACTTTCACTCTCACTGTTGTTAAACTCAAAATTTGAAAAATCAGATGATAATGCTTTAAATTCTGCCAGTAAATCCGGATCCTGCACAATACATGTCTGTTTGCTGGAAGAAGCCATCATTTTGTACACCTGTGAATTGCAAATTCACGTGACAGGCTTCTATATCAAGCAGATGTCGGAAATAAAGTTACCGTGCATAGCTTCACATGGCAGAAAAAGAATTGCAGCTTGAGTAAATACAACACCAACAGATGGCAGACCAACCCTGTTTAGAGAAGACTATTAGACCACTTGCTCTTTATGCACAGCAAGTTGTTTTGTCAAGATCAACGTGTTGGCAATGCTACGTCATTTGCAAGGAGAGCAATGATTAGCACTGACGGAACTGTTCCGACATCTGCAGTGAAAGGGTTAAAATTCCATGGTTTTACTATGCAGTCGCAAGAAACAACTGAAAATGTTGGCCAGTCACTGTCGAGCATATGAGGATTTCTTGCTTCTTTAAGCATTCCCCACAGATAGTCCTGTAGATTTAGATCTGGAGAGAGAACCAATTATTTTCAGCCAAAATACATTGTAATGTGAGGATAAGAATTTTCTTGCATTTCTGTCTAAATCCTAGCTAACAGTCCACATGTAATTCCGTTTGAGCCAAAACTTAACACAAACACATGCTGTTCTGTAGTATACAACATAACATTCCAACATGCCAAACATGAGCTAGGCTACTGTAGAGTAAGGTGGTTTGACATAATCCTGGTAAAAGTGATAACATTTGAAATTTAATTCATAATCATATTATGAGTATTAATGCATTTTTTGGTAATGGTTTTTCTTGCAGAATAAGTGGCACTGGACCAGACTCGCATGCTTGGCTGTCACGCCAGGAAAAACTGTCCCTGCCTGTGTATCTCAACTCCACAAGAACAGAACTGCTTTTCACCGTAGATCTGAACATAGCACCAGGGCAAGATCAGCACAGCTTTTACGAACGTGGAGTTGCAGTACTTACCTCCACTGCTCTCAACTAAATTAGGCTCCTTTTGCAAATATTCAATACTCAGAATTCTATTTGTTATTAATTCAAACTGAATGCCTCTTACAGGCTCCTAATTTAAATTTGTTGGCTGGCAAATTGGTAACTTTAAACATTAATTCAATGTTAGTAATTTGTATTGTTTATAAGGCAGATCATATTGAAACTGCATCACATATTGTTTTAAATAATTGTATGCTTAAAATTCTGTATGTATAATAATTTATTAAATAAAAGCTCTACACTGTTTAAGTTTTCTTTCATTATCATAGCCTCCTTTCCCCATACACACATTACTTTAGAACCTCCTAACTTATGGCATGCTTCTCTGCTGTAGGATGGTGTTTGCATGGGTGCTGGCCCTTTGGGTGGTATGGGATGTGGGTATGGCAGCATTTTGCAAGGTGTTAAGGGTGACAGATTTCATTCTCACCATTACTATGTTGTCAAATTCAGCTTTTCACTTCTGACTGTATTCATTGGTAATTATTTTGTATGCTGTCACCTTTAAACCTTCCTCAGTGAAAGATGAAATAGAAAAGCAATACTTTATATTTATATACAAAACCAACCCCTTTTTGTTTATTAACAATGGCATTTGAGAACAAATATTTTACACTGCTATATATAAAAATTGTACTGCAGGTTTTAACACTTCTAACACCTTCATATCAGTAAAAGGACAGTTTTAACAAAAATAGTTTTTACATTTCCAATATTTTGTTCACATTAATGCTATTTCTGCATTGCACATTATGTATATTACACCATTAACTAGCACACAGTGCCATAACAGTTGCTGTTTATGTGAGTATACCATTGTTACTACCAATACAGTCATTTTTCTAGAAGCCTAAAGTTTTTTTAAATCATTTGAAGCTTTAAAAATTTAATAATTGCAAAAATATGTATTCTGTGTGAAATGGGTATATTTATGCAGTAAGAATTCATGTTACTTAGAATTTAGACTCAATTAATGCAGTATGAGGAATTGTAATTCATTTGAATAAAAGTGATTTGCAATAACCAGAGACAAAAGTATTACAAAAACAAAACAATATGCATTCACAATTAACAGGAGGCCTTACCATCCAGGAATGAGAAGTTGTTCTACTAACTTTTTCTTTCCCATTACAACATATTAAATCCATTTGCACGAGCAAAACTGGACATATACAAAATGGGTGTGATCTAGAACAGTCATTAGGGCTGTCCTTAGTTGCAAGCTGGAAAAATCAAACTGGAAGGAACTTTGATAAATGTGTGTCCTGACACTCAGATTCATTGAGCATTGGTTGTTTTAGTGAAAGCATCAGTTATAGTTTGGTTCTTACAAGACTTCTTGTTAATAGAGAAACTTACATCATGGCAAGTATTTTGAACTTCAAATAAAGAAAATCTCAGACATATTTAACACCACAAAAATTTTTATTTGCCATAAGTTCTGTGCTTTAATAAGATCTACCTTTTGGGGGTGGAGGGGCTAAGATTTTGTCTTATTGTTTACAAATTATACAAACATCCTTCAGAATGAAGAAGTCGTCACAGGCTATTAGAGAATTCAAGATATACATTTTATTTGTCATGCAAATATGTTAAACATACAATATTTTAATAAAAATCACTTTTGTGAAGCTAAACAAACAAGGAAAAATGTTCCAGATAAAGGGTAGTTTAGGCTGGGGGGGGGGATTTACTGTTGCATCCTTGGATGATGCGAACTGAAATACGAAGTTTATTTAACCAGCTTTTCGATTTTGATTTATGCTGTTGACAGAGACATACACAACGTTTTCTGAAAATGCTTTATATGGATTCAAGAGAGCCCCAATACTTTCTTTATATTTACTACAAAGATGGATCAGAAAGTAATGCACAATAATTTTTTTCTGTTTTAGTATTATGGATGGGATGTTGAAATTTCACCAAGATATAGTTTGAAGCTTTCACTACAAAGGCTATTTTGTTCTCATGTGTAACTCTAGCGAGAGAAGCATGAATTATGCAACAAAGATGGCGCTCATGTTACTGTCATCCATTGGTACAGAGCAGTGAGATGTAGTGAAATTCGCAGGGACATGTATGGATCATAGCAATGTATCCAGGTGTTGTGCATGCTTCACAAATGGTTGTGATACTCTTTGTGAATCGCCATGTTCTGGATGGTCAGCAACAGCTGCAATTCCGCAGAATGTCACAGCCATTGAGGTGGCAATTCTGAATGACCAGCAGATCCAACTGCAAACCTTATCTCAGCAGTTCAACATTTCATACGTTGCAGTGTATGATATTGTGCATGACACACAGGTTTCGTAAAGTTAGTGCTCGCCAAGTGCCTAAGAACTTGCCACAAGGCCAGCGAATGATGACAAGCTTGGATCACTCATTGTGTTATGCTGCAAGAGGGCATGACTTTCTGAAGGGAATCTTTACTGATGAGTCGTGGGCTTGCCACTAAATGCTCAAAACAAAGCAGGCCTCTATGTAGTGGAAATATGCTGCTTTCCTGGTAAAGAAAAAAATTCAGTAATTCATCTGCTCATAAATGGTGACAGTATTCTGGGATATGAATGGTGTTTTATTTGTGGAATTTCCTGAACACAGGACCACTGTGAATGCTGCAGCCTACATTAGAACTTTGATAAAGTTGCACAATGCCCTTCATGACAAACGCTGTAACATTAATGCAGACAATGTCAAACTTTATGAAAATCCAGCTCCAGCATCCACCCTACAATCCAGACCTGCACTGTCAGACTTTCATTTGTTAGGTCCCATGAAGAAATTCTTGGCCAGTCAATGCTTTGCGTCAGATGCAGAAGTGAAAACAGCAGTTTGCAGATGGCTATACTCCAAATGAACAGACTTCTATGAACAGTGTATTATGAAACTGGTATCACAATGGGAGAAATGTGTTGAGAAAATTGACAAGTATGAAAAAAAATGTCAAGTGTATTTGTGCATTTGTTTGATGGTACCTATTTAAACCTTTTGTAAAAAAAATATTATTGTGCATTACTTTCCAATCCACCCTCGTAAAAGTAAAAAGAGATAAAAGTTATCAAGGAACAACAAATACTTTAATGTATGCTATCAATTAAAGATTGAGACTTTGTAAACCACTTTTGCTAGCAGAATTGGAAGTAGTAATGACTGCTTTTATAAAGTGTTTGCCCTATTGAAGTTTGACACTGACTAACTTGCATTACGTTGGTTGAATTGGTGAATTACAAATGATATTCTAATGTGCAAAATTGACTTTTAACTTTGCTATTGATGATATAGTTGTCAATATGAATTCCCCATTCTCATTCTTGGTGTATTGTGAACCAGCATTAATAACCAACTGTCAAAACAGTAAATTTAAAGCTTTTCTTTTTAAACAAAAAAAGACTGTATTAGAAGTATAACAACAGGATATTGAAGTTATTATAGTTGTGGCTGAGACCCTCTCCAGGATGCCTGCGCTCCTCCAAAGTTCATGTGTGCATACCCCGTAGAATAACCTACACTGCCATACAGCTCTGAGCCTGGGGAATGACTGCCCTGTAAACACAAGAAATCAACATATTGTATTACAGTCTGCTCACAGGGTGTCCCAGAATTCAACAGACAAAATTAGGGGAATTGCAGAGGGGACAGACACAATTTGAATTAAAAACTTCTGGTGTACGTTCAGGATTCAGGGAGTGTCAAAACCTGTATTTTCAGTGAAATCTCGGTATCAATTTTTTTTTTTTTTTTTTTTTGGAGCGCAATACTTCCCCTACTCGATATAAGTAAGCATTTGAGAAAGTAAAGCGGCAAAATATTGTGCTCCCTGTTGGTTTTAAAAAATATGATGTGTTACACTCACATGACTTTCTCTACTCTTGGTACAAACTATTTTTACAAACTCTTATTCTCCATCTATTTCATATTAATCGAGATAAACATTTGCAGAAACGATCTTTTGACATGCCAAGAGAATTACATTTTACACATAGCAACCAGTTCTAAAAATATTTGACTATTGCTTAAGGCATACTATGTTCCCTTTGTTTTGTATTTGCAAGGGCAATATAGAAATACAGTAGACTTTAAGGATAGACATATCTCATAATAGCTGGTTGCTAGGTGCAGCACCATTCTGTTTGCCACAGATTAATACTCTTTGCATATCCAAGACAAAAAAAATGAATAACGAATTCCAATTTGAGAAAATAAGTAGAGGAAAGTACCCAAAGCCAGACCTCCATTTAATTTTTTTATTTCAAAGAATACAAAATAGTAAAAAATTACGTTTTGAAAGCACTTAATATTTACTTTATAATGTTATACACCATTTACTTATATCTTACTTTTAGGAAATATAATTAAAATTACTGTGACATAAATATTATTTTCAAAAACCTTACACTTGGCAATTTGAAAAATAGTTGCCTAAATCAGACTCCTTGTAAAACAATCAAAATACAACCAAAAAAATTATAAAAAATGTATTAATCAAAGAAAATATAATCTAGTTTCAAGGTGTAAGTATAACAGAACAATTGCAGGTTTTAGTTTTTAACGAGGATACAGAATGGATTTAAAAGGATGCAGAAAATGTATAACATAGTTCAATGAAATCATTTAGCGACAAAAATCATATATGTACATGTCCTTTTCAGCCCCAGCACAATCCACATCGGCCCACAGCGAGCACATAACGCACTTGACCCAAAGTTCTCCTTTAGAATCCTCCGAAAATTTTCTGTCACAAAACATACACCAAGCACCATCATCTTTGAATGCAGAAACTCTCGGGAGAAGCTCCAATTCCGATGTTCCAGAGGAAATGCTGTTTTAATCTTTGGCGTTTGATTCTTTCTCAAAATTTAGACGCTTTTTTACAAGCTCTTTCCCTTTTCTTGAAGGCTGTACTGCTGAACCACGCCCCTGGCCGCGATTGCTTTTACGTCCTTGAGCAAGATTCTGTGCTTGCTGTTCAACTTCCTTGGCTTCTTTAGCTGAACCCAATTGGGCTTTATAAGGCGTAGATGTGATGACTGTAGAACTGCAGACCCTTCATTCCCTATTCGAGGTCCTCTTTTTGATTTGTGGAATGGGAGTGATGTCAAACGGGCTTGTCTTAGAAGACGTGGAGTCCTGAGGATCCTTAGGTGTACCTGATGATAGAGGAACACCCTGACCTGCCGAAGATGTTGATGGTTGATTTGGTTCAAACTCTAGGACGACTTGTGGTTTGTTCACATTGCATTCTTCTCTGTCCTCTGGAAGGCTCCGATTTCCTGCTGTTCGTTTCTTTAACACAGATTCACAGAAAGAGGAATCTCATTTTTTGTTTGCCTCTTCAATGTATTTGGCATCTGAGAACAACTGCTTGTTCAAGGGATATATGCCTGTTACTTTAAATCCATTGATTGCTATTTGGGCTGTTTGACATTTCATAAACATCTTCCAGAAGATTATAGAATTTCTCTGTGTTTTCTTTGCTGAACCCAAGAGCCCTGCTATAGGATGTTCCAGTAGGCTTCCTTTCTGACAGTTTGGTTTTGTGGCATTTACGAAAAAGACCAACCCACTTTTTCCCAGCAATTTTGTCTTTGAAAGGATGTTCTATGTTATTTCTTTCTGCCAATTGTACGGCCATCCTTCGCAAGTCATTACGAGTAAGCCCAAACAAACAAGCTTCCTTGGCAAGACAATAGTGAACCAGTTCTTCTTCAAGGTCCTTCCCAAAACTGTAGGTCTGCCTCTTTTTGTTTTTGCTGTTTCCTCAGGTGTACCATACTTTATATTGGACAATCTCATAAGTGTGGTTTTCGGAACATTAAACTGTTTATTAGCCTTCTTCCAACCCATTTTCTTTTTCCGAACTGCGTCAATAGCTTTAGTCATTTTAGATGGACTCCACTTTCTTTGATCAACCTTTCCCATTATCCTCTTGGAATCTGCAACAGAATTCCAAGAGAATAAGAGTGTGTACCTATCAGGCAGGCTTTGTAAACAGGAAACAATGAGGGGTCCAGTTTGCGCGACTATAGCCTGCATATTGTCAACCTAATAAATTTTTAAACAAACATCTAAATGAAACGATTTCATGATAAACACAAACCCTAAACCTTATCATTTGAGAATATATATATAGATGGAAAAGCTTACCTCCCAATATCTAGCAGAAATAATGCAAAATGTAGCACAATGCAAACATTATTTTCCACTATCAAAATATGTAATGGCACTCTGATATGCAACAAATGAAGCGGGTGACGTCTCCACTCCACTACAGAGTGATAGAAGCCTAAATTACTATTTACATTTGGTTCTGCTGAATTTCAGAACAATGCAGAGCCAGGAGGCTGGGGGTCCGCTTTAGGGGGTGGAGTTCGGTTTAGGGCACTTTCCTCTATTGAAAAATTTAAGGGAATAGCAAGCAATATCTCGAAAATTGTTCACTCAACAAAACAATGTATATGACATTTTTTGTGTAGTAAAATTTTGTCTATCTCTTATGGTTTACTAGTTATGCAAAAGTCGTTCACAATAAAGAATACTTTTGGAGACATTCCCAGAAAATTCGAGATATACATTTCATTTGTCATGAAAATATCTTAAACATATGACATTTTAATCAAAATTGTTAAGAGCCATTTTTGAGAAAATTAAAATTTTCGAAAAATCTTCCATGTAAAGGCTAATCTGGAGTGGGGGGATTTTCTTGAAAACCTTCGTGTCGCATCTCTGGAAGATACTGAACCTAAATACCAGTTTGGTGTTTATCCGACTGTTCGTTTTTGAGTTATGCTGTTCACAGACGGACATGTTTCCAAAAATGCTTTTTTTGGATTCAAGGGGTCTCAAAAGCATATATTTTTGGTGAAATCTCGATATCGAATTTTTTGGTGGAATACAATACTTCCCCTACTTACTATATGTAGTAGAGAAAGTAAAAAGGGAAGCATAATTGTATTTACATATCTGGGGCTGGATGGAAGTTAAAGATGACCCTTGTTCAGGACGGCCTTATGTCTACCGACGACGCTCATGTCAGGAACGTCAACGAAATTGTGCGTGCCAATTGAAGACTGACTATTCGAGAGATTGCAGAAGAATGTAACATTTCAGTTGGATCATATCATGAAATCCTGACACAGCATCTTGAAATGCATCCTGTTGCCGCCAAGTTCGCCCCGCAGCTCATGAGTCAAGAACAGAAAGCCCATCACCTCGCAATCTGTGAAGAGCTTTTGGATCACGCATATGAGAATGAGATGTTCCTTAGGAGAATCATAACTGGCGATGAGACATGGGTCTAGGTTATGATGTTGAGACCAAGGTTCAATGGGTCGGGAAAGGTTCTTCAAGATCAAAATAAGCTCATCATGTCAGTCCAAATGTCAAACCCAAGTTGATAATTTTCTTTGACTTGAAGGATTAGTTCATCATGAATTTGTGCCACAGGGACAAACTGTTAATTGATGGTACTATTGGGACATGTGACGCCTGCGAGAAGGAAATGGCCTGAAACAAGGCGAGATAATGCATCACCATAACACACCTGCAATTCATCCCTGTTGGTGTGTGACTATTGCACAAAAAATATCACTGCTGCCTCATCCTTCATACTCTCCAGACCTGGCCCCTGCAGACCTTTTTTTTTTTTTTATTTCCAAAGTTGAAAGGCCGAAGATTTGCAACGATAGGCGAGATAAAAGAAAATTCGCTTCGCACAATCTGGAAAGAAGTGTACCAAGACTGCTTCTGGAAGTGGAAACGGCATTGGGAGCGGTGTATCAATTGTGGAGGAGAGTATTTCGAAGGAGACCATGTACAAGAAGTAAAAGATAAGCGTAGAAAAATGTTATGGACAAAGTACTGGAATTTTTTGAACAGACCTCATATACAAGATAGCCAGATGTTTGCATGACCTACAGCGCACCAATGGTGCGGAACATGTGCCCTCATATCCATTGGGAAAACACCTTATGTGGGTTCACAGTTCATTGGGTCACTTCACACGCCAGTTTTCTTACCTGTAAGAACCTGTTCAATTCTTCTTGAGTGTCAAAGATCATAACCATGAATGCTGAGCCAGGAACGTGTTCACCTGCCCATTTCACCTCCACTCTATAATCTCCTGGTTCTGTTGGATCAAACTTGCAAAGTATTGTTCGGTCTTTCTGGCTTTCTCTCTGCATCTCTACTCGGAAAGCACCTGGTAACAAAAGTTATTTTGTAATAAAGTCATGGGAGAAAAGTTAAAGATTTAATATATTAACAAAGTGTGTAAGTAAATATCATCTAATGCTTTCCTCTAACTTATATCAATCGTGGATAGAACAAAAAAATCTAATGAATTGCATTTGCTCAAGTTTCTCTAGCCACTCTTCTACAAATTATTCTTAAAAAGATTATTCTTCTATCTGCTTCCTGTTAATCGAGATAAACTTTCATTATACATTGGAAGAATACAGTAGGCAAATGGTAGTCAGATTTTTAAAACGCAGATTGATAGGCTTCAATGGCTTCGAAATCCTATGCTCCTTACATGACCATAAGAAAAATCTGATGTGATACATTCACATGACTTTATCTATCTTTATTAGTGGTATACAAACTATTCTTACTAAAGCTTTTTTTCCTATCTACTACATTTTAATCCATATAAACCTTTAAAAAAAAATAGCCACATTACACATTTCGTTATAGATATAGAGAGAAAGCTGTAGTCAAATGTCTGAGAACTGGACAGTATATGGCAGCCTTAAATTCCACTATTTCCATGCAATCGCGAGAAGCGGCTGAAAATCAAAGAGACTTTAAAAGACTGATAAGCTTTGAACAATTAAAACCTTTAATAATGGATATCTCAGAAAAGGCTTATGCCACAGAAAAACTTATTTTAAGTAAATTGTGTGTTTCAAAGAGATTTACATTTTTTGTATGGTACATTTTTGTGTATCACTTAATGTGTACCAGTTATAAATATACAAACTTCCTTCTGAATGAAGAGGACTTCACAGGCTATTCCCAGAAAATTCAAGATACACATTTTGTTTGCTTGCAAATATCTTTAATGTATGATATTTTAATCACAATTTTTGAAAAATGTTCCCTGTAAAGGGTAGTTAGAGTGGGGAAATTTTCTTGAGAATCTTCATATCACATCTTTGGAAGGTACTGAACCTAAATACCACATGTGGTGTTTATCAGATTTCTTTTTGTTTATTCAGGGGGGGGCCTCAAAACATGTATTTCCAGTGAAATCTCTGTATTAAATTTTTGGGTGGAATGCAATACCTTCTCTACCTACTATGTACGTGATACATATTTTTTTATAAAAGTCATTCAGAATGAAGAGTACTTCACAGGCCATTTCAAGAAAATTGAAGATATACATTTAATTTGTCATGCAGATATCTTAAACATATAGTACATTAATCAAAATTGTTACAGCCATTTTTGGGAAAATAAAAAACAATGAAAAGTTTTACATGTTAAGGGTAGTTTAGGGAGGGGAGATGTTTTAAAAATCTTGGAAGATGCTGAACTTAAATATCAAGTTTCTTATTGTTTTATTACTATGTATGTAATTGATTATACTTATTAAAGACCTTCCTGCCTAGAGATTGCTTTTGATGTAGAATCTGCTGAAATATTCAATGTCAGAGCTGGAATTTGAACACAGTTTTCTCCCATTTTCTGTGCGGTTGTTCTAATCATTGAGCCACTATAACAACATGCCAGTATTTGGTGTTTATCCAACTTTTCATTTTTGAGCTATGCAGTTCATACAGACACACACACACACACACACACACACACACACACACACACACACACACACACACACACACCGACCTTTTGTGGCACATCAGTAAGTGCACTGTCATTGCCAGATGCATTGTGTTGCATTATTGGGTTCCTTTGATTATTTTTCAACCTAACGATCCCTCCTTTTGGCATGGACCTCGCCAGAGAGAGAGAGCTTTGTTTGAAAGCAGTCTGGTATGACGCCAACCCTGGCTGGCTTGGCTAGACACGGTTGGAGGGGGGAATGTAGTTAGCGTCACTCGAGTGAAAGCAATGGAAGCAGCAAGTCGCATGTGTGGTCAGTCCTAGGCTTTGGGGCATCTCTCCCCCATCCTGTTTTCTTAAGTGCATAATGTAGAGTCGCCAATCATTTGTCAATAAATTCCAGGTAATGTGTGTTAAGTAATGTTTTTGTATAATGTAAAGCCTCACGCCTTCATCTAAATCTAAACTCCAAGGTCCCGGTCCTCTTGCCATTAGCGAGTTACGATCCCCAATGTGCATGTTGGGGTGATTGAAATTTAATCATTTGCTGGAAATCTTTTGGCCCTCACCCCAGCACGTAATACTTTTCCTACCTTTTTTACGATTTTGGGAACTACACCATGTATTTCCGACGAAATCTCAACTTCAAATTTTTGGATGGAGTAATACTTCCTTCTAGGTGGTAAAGAAAGTAAATATGATGGTAATAATACTGCAGAAGATACTAACCTTTAGGTCCTCTTATTCTCACTGTCAGCTGACCAGCCCCAGCACCTCGGGTATCACAGATAAAGCGAGATTGAAATGTTGCAAGTACTCCATGCTCTATACCAGGCCCATATACTCTCACTTTGCTGGCATCGGGAGCTCCCGCTACACGTAACGTGAATGGGCTGCCAGGTACATGGTCACCTATTTGATACACAAATAGAATTAGCATTACTTTCAAAATATTCACGACTGACTTATCACTGCATGATTTAGAAGTGTGAAAAACTTGCCTCCATATTTAATTGTGAGTGCATGCCGTCCTGCTTCCTGTGGCTTTACATTGAGAGTGAATGTACCATCGCCGTGGTCATACAGTTCACAATAGGCCACTTTGTGAGGACCAACACAATGCGCTGTCAGTTCACCTGAAATACATTAACATGCTTGTTACACAGTTTCAAGGGAATAAACTAAATATATGCTAAATAATAGATTAAATGCCAATAATTTACAGTTTTGGGGTTTTAAGGCTGGTTCACAACTGCCTGAGAACAGAAACGAGAACGGGAAGCAATGCACCATACAAGATATTGGTTCACAACAGCCCGGTAACGAGAACAGGAATTTATATCGACGATCATATCAATCACAAAATGAAAGTCAATTTTGTGAATTGGGATTTCATTTGTATTTAACTGACCAGTGATATTGTTTCACCTACTTCCCATTTAGCCAACATAACGCTGGTTAGCCAACGTCAAAATTCGATAAAGTAAACATTATCTAAATGCATATCCATTACATTTCCAATCCCTCTAGTTGTGCCAAGCTTTCATTCCTTTATTTAATGACATACATTACAGTTGTTTATTGTTCTTTTTTAATTTCCACCAGTTTTTGCTGTTCTTTGTAGCTTTTACCATTGTTTTTTAGTCGCATTTAAACAAATTACTAATGACCTTTTCACCAGAGGAACCAACACTCGGATTTGTGGGTGTCGGAATAAGGTTAGGAAGCACATTTACTACTAATTTCTTTCAGTTTCATGTTTCCAGCTTGCGACTATAGCTGCACTAGTGGCTGTTTCATATCATGACCACCTAGAATAATCTCTAGAGTGAAGAGTCTAAATATGCACAACATGAATCTAATATGCCGTGCCCGAGAACAAGAAAGTTGGGCTTCCCATCATTGTGAACACTCCCATTTGAATACGTGTATTTCAAATTTCTCATCCTCATTCTGGTTACCATTCTCATTAGTTGTGAACCAGCCTTTATGAACAATCTATAACACAAACACTTTCAAAATAAGCCAAAAGGTTGTTATATGTTTCAGTAGAGCACCATAATTAAGAGTCTCAAGAATCCCCATTTGAAATACACAGGGCCGGATTAAGTGCTTTATATATATTACTAGGCATCTGCATTCACTGAAGAACTGGAATGCTTCACTGCTGTGAAAAAACAATCACAGATACCACAGTTTGCAATGATGATGTGAATACAGCTGTATTTTTGCTTTGTCAATGTTTTAATTTTGAGCTATCATGTCAATGCTGCAATGAATTCCATTGTTGAAGCTTCCTCAAGAATGTGATGACAGTTTGCTTAACCATTAAAACGCACTTAATCATTAATTTTCCAATGGTATTATTCTGTGAAACAAAACCATAATACCTCACGATGTTTAATAAACATCATGTATGGTTTTGTAGAGCTACATCAGAGGGCTTTGAAAGGATTTTCATCAGTTTGTTGCTGTATTAGAAAACCTCGTGGAATAACTATTTCTAAATCTATTTAGTACATGGAGAATTGCACATTATTAAATGATAATTATGTCTATGACATAATAATATATAAAATAACTACAACAGCAATGGATTTATTACTATTACAAGCATAACTATAACTAACAGTATGGTTCAAACATCACAAAAGTTAACTATAAATTAATGGCGAACCACTGGATGTAAAAATATGATTTTTTTTGTAATTGTTTGGGAAAACGTCGCCTTTTATCCTAGCTACTTGTTGCTTTTCTGAAATATGCATGAGCGCACATGATATTGCAATTACAGTTTTACGAGCTGCGAGGTGTACTGCCCGTATGAGACACTTGCTATTCGCTAGTGCCATTTTAGTGGACATGCCTCAAACGTCAAGAGATTTGGACCATATCATAGATTCTTCTATATCTAAACATTAATCAAGCATCTGATAGACAACAAATGTAATGGCTTGAGAAAAATTATTATAACAGAACACAGGGATCATTTTATAATTTTTGACATTCCTGCTCATGATTTTAGACACAAATTTGCTTTGCAATATTGAAAGTTACCTTGCAGAAAAGGACATAAGCAAGTGCAGATGTAGAAAGTTTCATGAAGTAGAACCTTTTGTATTAAAAAGTGTTTTCTCACCTGGTCCAGCACGCCTGGTGTCAATAAAGCTTCTAATTTCTTTACCAACCGTCCCCACACGAAGTCCATCTCCTGAGCATATAACTCTGCCTGCATCAGCAACTGCCGTTACAGCTACCTTTAAGGGACAACCCTTAACTTGCCTGAAATTATAATACAATGCCTTTCAGTATTTTAGTCCCATGATAAAACAGCAATTACTGTTCATTCTCAACTGTATAGAATATTCACGACATTTTCACATATGAATACATGCATTATAACAACTACAACTTCTGTAGCTGGTCATGCATTAAATATTTGCTAGGTTATCTGAATTCAATTTCTGATAGTTTCAGAGGGTGCCCTATGAATAAGACAATGTTACTGCCATTTCCTTCCCTACAAATACTTTGGGAGATATGAGATTTTGTTCCAAATTTCATAAGAGTATTAATATTTATGCAACCTCTTTTTACTTTTTCTATGACATACTTAATAGAGGAAGTATTGCATTTCACCCAAAAAGTTTCACTGGAAATACATGTTTTGAGGCCTCCTGGGGGGGTGGAGGGGGATAGCATTTTTAGAGAGTGTGTGTGCGCACGTGTGTGTCTACTACTGACAATGATAATTAAACAAACTGGAAGTGGTACACAGTGAAGCGAAGTTAAGACTTACGAAAGTAACATTGAGTAAAATTATTTAAATGATAATGCAGACATCTGTGAAACATGTTCTATATGCAAGTTAAAAGTTTAGTGAAGTATTAAGTGTTAATTTTGACTCAATGTTACTTTAATAAATCTAGTATTGACAAATTTTTTATTTTCTGAAAAACAGCTCTAAAGATTTTGATTAAAATATTATATCTTTTAGATATTTACATGACAAATAAAACAGATACCTTGTGAATAGCCTGTCAAATTGTCTACACACGCACGCACGTGCGCAAGATCGTTAAGGCACAGATTTGTGAATGGTAGGTCTGCATTCAAATCCTACTAGGACCATTCTCCCTGACTGAGGTTTCTTCCAAGTTTTCTTTAAGTCTTCATAACTGACAAATGCCAGGGAGGTACCCTAAACTTAAGTCTGGAACATTTCCTTCCCAAATTTCATTTCATTGCATATATCAGCAGTGTCCACTGCCTATAGTGCTGTATGTAGTAACAATCGGCATTTAACACAAAAAAAAAATAAAAAAACTCAAGACATGCAGAACTTTTTGTAATAATGCTGTTTTTGGATTCAGGGAGCGTCAAAACATGTATTTCCAATGAAATCTTGATATCAAATTTTTTGGGTGGAGTGCAATTGTTCCTCTACCTGCTACGTATGTGGTAGAAAAAGTAAAAATTGTAACTCGGTTTTTCCAGTGCAAAATGCTATCTACTATTCTGTATTCACTCTTAGGTTGAGCCGCGTCAAAACAAACCCCAGGTGACCAATGCACCGCTATAATGTATCCTTCTGCCATTCGCACTAGAAATACTGTCACACTTTCAGACCATGTGGCGAGTACAAGCGGCACGTAGTGCAAAAAAGAACAAGAGTCCTTATTTCAACAACTGAAACGGTGACTAGCATATTCTGTTAAGGGTTAAAGGTGATAAGATTGATAAAATAAACGTTTGCACATATAATAATAGTTAATTCTGAAATAAATGAGCGAAAAATAAAGTAACAGGTATGCGATAACCTAATTTATTTGCTCTGGAAGCAGCACTTTATTAACTGTTGGCGGCTCAGTTTAAAAAAGAAATTGTGCACTGTTATGCGAATTGCATTCTTCTTAAAATCACTACATTCTTGCATCATGTATTTCATGTTTTCTTTTTTTTCCGAGTGTAACCACTTTTCTCGTTTCAGATTTTTCTGCACAAGCACTGTTTATACTTGTACTTGAAACACCAGTGAACTCAGAAGTTAATTTCACCATTTCTTCCGCGGAAAGTGTTGGCTATTTCGCACATAACTTATAATAAAGATTCAACACTATTGTTTTTTCACCACTAGTCAATGGTTTGCGCGGCTAATGCTTTACGTAATTCAACGAAAACACAAGAACAAATTCACAGTCCTCCATGATACTAAACACAACTGCTGGTTTCTGGCTGTAAACAATATTCTGTGCCTAGCCAGATGTCAGGTGATTCATATGAATTGCGTCATGGTACTTGTAGCTCTGTTTTACGGTAAAAATCAGAGTTAAGTAAAACCTTAGGTATTTGTATAGAATTTTATACTATTTAAGGATAAATTCATTCTAAAATTCAGAGATTAGCATGGGACTACTGTCCTGGGAACATTGCTACCGTGTTGCACCATGGTGTACTGACCACGTGGGTTTGTTTTGCCGCAGATCAACCTAAGAGTGAATATAGTTTAGTCCAAAAGAGACCCCTAAAAGCAGTAGTGTTGTGGGACCTGTGTGTCTACCATATGTTCTTTGCTAACAGTCTGAGTAGGTAAATATAGTGTTTTAATAGCATTATATTTCAATTAGTTTACTACCATTTGATTCATTTACACTATAATCTAATAAACTGCATGACTTAGGACAAAGTTTCCATGACACAAATGGCAATACAGCATGCAATGATATTCACATCACTTTCAGTTTGGTCTGTTTAAAACCCGAAAACAAATATACATCAGTTTATTTACATACAGTAACCTACCTATCAGACCACATGACATTCAGAAGGTATGCTCCAGGCACTGTTGGTGTATATGTTGCACGGTACACGCTGTTGCCAAGATTCTGCAAATGGACTTTGATATCTGCTTTCATACCTGTTAATGTTACTTCTGGCAAACCTGGAACAAATGAAACAGAGTTGATAAGGTAGTGCTAAACAAATAAGCCTAGAGTTTAACAATTTCGTTTGCTGTAATACATTTTGACCAGTTACCGAGCAAACTATCGTGAATCAAGATGCATCTTAACCGATCAATCCCAAAGGATTCAGCACCAGGCAATTTTTTGCAGTCATTTAAACACAAAGGCTTGATGACTTATTATTATTTCTTTACTCTTACAACTAAACTTGATGTAAACATATGATGTTATTAATTAGCCCATAATACGCAGGAAACCAAACCACACCATAACATATAACACCCTAAATACCCATGATTATCTGTTAAATTGAAGTTATATTTACGGACGTTCTTTAACTACTATGGTTCTTAGCATCCTATTCTATATTGAGCGTGAAAGATCGAAATTTTGCTCAGAGGCCTCTTTATCAGGCTTGACGTTCTTTTATGTGCCATAAATATACAACACAGGACCACAGCTTTACTTCCCTTCCAAAAAAAGCCATGCTAAGAATTTTTACGCCCAAAAAAAAATCAATCGTCCTCCACTAGGTTTGAATCTGTGACTTCGGGAACTAGAGGTACCCCTAGACTACAGAGGACAACTAATTATCTGTGGATTTTCAAGTATGTTAATTGAACTAGTGTAAAACATGATTAATATGAAACAGTAAATAATATGAACAGTAAACCAAACAAACTTGTAGCTTACGTTTAGTTCTGTACAGGTCACTCACCCCTCTTCTGCATTCATATGATGATGAGCAGTCGTCAGTAGGATGATAAACATGGCTGCTTCTACAAGTTCTGTTAGCTTGGTGAGTGACAACAAAGGTGAAGTCGTTAAAAGCGGCAAGAAATAATGTGTGTTGAATGTTCTTAACAAACTAATGCGGCAGAATCCAATTGTTGTGAATAATATTGTTAAACTAACTGCAAATTATACTGGTGTTCCTGAGTGGAGTATTGCATCTACACGTAAACAACATTGTGAATGCCAAGGAAGAAAAAAAAGAAGTTATGCCAGAATTACAAAAAGCAAATGGCTTTACCAAAAGTTCTATTTGTAGGAAAGTTCACAAGCTTTTCTTTAATAATGAACCACCAACATTAGGCAAAGTCTTAAATTCTGTCGACAATGACCCCATGTTGCCTTGTTTTAAAAGTTCCACCTTTCATAAATTAAATTCTAAATTAAAAAAATTGGATTTAGGTTTGTGAAGGGAAATAAAGTGAATATAATTATTGACAGAGGGGGTATCATGTGACAGAGACCCAGTAGTAAGGCTGGCTCACAACAACCAACAACGGTAACCAGAATGAGAACGACCAAGTTGAAATACATTAATTTGAAGATTTAGAAGCTAGTAACAGTGATGTGTCATAATTTAAAATAAAGAGTTGGATGCATTTCAGGAGAACGGTTTGCACCACTTGTTGCTTGTTTCCAACTGATTTTGCAGATTACTGTCTGGGGGATATGTTTGGTTAGTGGTGTTCTCTGGTTTAAATAAAAAAAAACAGTTGAAATACATGTATCTTAATGGGAGCATTCAGAATCGGAGTAAGCTTTCCCAGGCCCCAGGAACGGAAAAGAAGACTTGGCTAAGTTTTAACTTTCTCCCTCTTGTTCCTAAGCACAGCATATTAGATCCATCCAAATTGTGTATATTATTGGATTCTTCACTGTAAAGATCATTCTAAGCAGCTTGTAACATAAAACAGCCACTAGTGCTCTCTTAAGTTACATGCTGGAACTGGAAGAAATTTTAGCACATACGCATCCTAACTTCAGATCCTGACGCCTACAGATCCATTAAGCATTGTTTCTTCTAGTGAAACGACCATATGTAGTTTATGTGCAACTCAAAACTGGCTGTTGCCTAAAAAACAATGGCAAAATGGTAGAAATTAACGAAGACCAATAAAGAACTTTAATGTATGCCTTTTAAATAAAGGAATAAAAGCTTGGTACCACTAGCGGAATCAGAAATATAATAGATCTAAATTTAGATGTGTTTACTATATCTAATGTTGACGTTGGCTAGCCCGCCTTATATTGGCTGAATTGGAAGCAGGTCAAAAAATATCATTGGTCAGTAAAAACAAATGAAATCCCAATGCACAAAATTGACTTTCCACAATGTGACTGTTATGCATTTCCATTCTCATTATCAGGCTATTGAAAACCAAAATCTTGTATGTTGCATTGCTTCCCGTTCATGTTTCCATTTTGGTTGCCGTTCTTGGACTATTGTGAACCAGCCTTTACACCTCCTTCCCGGCAGTGATGCAGCTGCACATTAACCTGATTTTATACCACCATCCACCATTATGCAAATAGCATACAGTTCTGTTGGATTATAAACATGAGATGAGTTCAAGTAACTTGTTTGTGTTAGTTCTTTGCAGCTGATATGAACACAAAATTAACACAGAGGGATACAAAATGTTTTGTGTATGTCAAGTCTGGTTCCAAGGTTGGGTTTGTTATAGCTGGCTTACCTGACTTGAGGCAGTGTTTTGTATCATAACATGCTGTGAATGCCAAAGTGATTGTAGTGTAAATTAATATTATTGTATGTACAGGATTTTAGATGTTTGTTAGCCATAAGTATTGTTAGGAAATAAGTTTACACCCCCTCACTGAGACTGACAATAGAAGTGGGTAACAATAAACAGAGGGGGTGAGTTGTTTATCACTAAGAAGAGACAAACAAATGACGTCAGGGTAACGTGTTTTTTTTTTTTTTTTTAATGGAGGGAATATCTTCCCTAGAGTATATATGTTAGTAGCAGTGATTGGCTGACAAAACAGACGCTAAAATGGGTGCGATTTGGTAACCAATAGCAGCTCTATTATAATGTTTACGCAATTCGGGGTGAAGGAGTATATATTCCCGAGCCATAAGCAAGTGTCGCACAGTTGTGAAGAATCTCTCACGAGGTGCACGTCACGTAGTCCTGAAGAATCTCTCGCGATGTACATGTCGCAAAGGTAGTTACAAAATTTGAAGTACGCGAAGTAATTGGTACGTGGCAACTAAAACGACTGTAGTTAATTCGGAAATATAACAGTTTCAGTCAGGCATGTATAAAGATTAAATATGTGAATTATTAATTAAGTGTGACGGCAATAAAAGTGTAGAAACAAATTATTTTATCAGTGTTATCTTTTAGTAAAACAACTCCTTTCCGTTTACACACCCTGCATAGAGACACTTGCTCGACTGAGTTGTAATAGCTAGCCGGAGGACAAAGAACCCAAATTTAAAATAATAAAACAAGAAGCGCTCAACAAATAAGATAACACGAGCCAGAGAACTGCGACACTTTGCACTGATAAATTTTTTAAACAATAACAGCAATTTAATTAATTTTATTTATCTATCCCCATTCTTTATGAAATTGTTGTACAATGATCTATAAGTTTTTATAGTGAATTCACCCCAAGGATTATATGGGGCCCAAAGTGATTTAATTAATATGAGGGCAGATTGATAAGTCAGTTACTTTTTAAAGAAAGTAACAATTTTTTCCAAAAAATTAACTTATTTCTCAACATAGTCTCCTTTCAATTCAATACACATCCAACGTTTCTCCAATTTTTTTAACCCTTCCAAAATATATTATTTTTCGAAGTCTGCAAAATATGAGGTTGTTTCTTCCATGATGTGTTCACTGAATGTGAATTTCTTGCCAGCGAGCCAATTTTTCAGGTTTGCAAAGAGGAAGAAGTCACTTAGAGCCAAATATGGAGAATATGGTGGGTGAGGTAGCAGTTCGTAGCCCAATTCCACAAATTTTGTGATGACAATGGCTGACTTGTGTGCAGGTGCATTATCCTGGTGAAAGAGAACCTTTTTCTTCAACAAATAGGGTCGTTTCTTTAACAATTCCTTGTGAAACTGATCCAGCATTGTGGCATAATATGAACCTGTGATTGTTTTACCCTTTTCCAGATAGTGGATGTCTATCACCCCTTGTGAATCCCAAAAGACAGCTGCCATGGTTTTTCCTGCCGATGGAATGGTTTTCGCTTTCTTTGGAGCAGGTTCGCCAAAGGAAATCCACTGCTTTGATTGTTATTTGGTTTCAGGTTGATAATAATGAATCCAACTTTTATCAACCGTGATATAACACTGCAAAAACTCATTTGGGTTGCGCTGGGACATGTTCAAACATCCCTGTGAAATGGTCACACAATTCCACTTGTTCTCAACTGTGAGCAGTTGCATCTTGCTGACAGCTTTCTCATACCCAAAACTTCGTGCAGAATGTTATACACCCATTCACTCAAGATGTTTATGGTCTTGGCTATCTCATGAATTTTCACTCGGCGGTCTTCCAACACAATATTGTGAACTTTGTTCACCATTTCTTCTGTTGTGACCTCAACCGGCCTTCCTGTGCGCACAGCATCTGTTGTGCTCGAACGGCCACATCAAAATTCTGTGAACCATGCCATGTGATGGAGCAGAGTCCCCATAATACTTGTTCAGCTTTTCTTCTGTTTCCTTCACAGTCTTACCATGCAAAAAGTAGTGCTTTATCAGAACACAAAACTCACTTTTCTCCACTTTCTACAAAGCAACACATATCTGCTTATTTTAGATGCTCTCAACAATGTTCTAAGAAACAAATGATGACGACTTTCTGCAATTATACCCAGAATAGATGTAAGACTTGGGTGCAAATAAGAAACGTGTGATTAGAATGCTATCTCTCATCAAAGCATGGACTTATCAATCTGCCCTTGTATATACTAACAACCAATAATTGTCACTTTACCATGATATGTTATTGCATGTATATGGCACTATTTTCCCTCTGTCATAAAATTATATGTTCATTTATAAATAATGAGGTTCCGTGATAACTGGGAAAATTGCCATGGGTCCCAGAATTTATGCGAGCAGAATTAATGCTTGTACTTTACCTGGGCCAGCCTGTGAGCCATCAATGGTGAACTCTGCCTCTTCATTACACTTCGCTCCTGCAAGACCTCTTCCAGTAAGTACCACCCTAACAGGACCACTGGAAGCTCCTGCACCACCATCAGCAATACCCAGAAGTGGAGAACGTGGCAAAGGAAATCCTCCAAACTGGAGATACACCAAATGTTCTCCTGCCATCCTTGGGGTCAGCAGAAGACGCACACGTGATCCAGAAGTTGGTTCCACTGCTATGGGCACCGAGTTGCCTGTAGGACCTCTGCATTCTGCTGTCAGCGTGCCTGAATAGAAACATTTTTACAGTGAGTTGAAGCCATTAAATTCTCTTCACCCCTCAGCTAGCAATGAAATAGCCATTACTCTCTCTTCATCCCTCAGCTAGCAATGAAATACTATCTTCACATATTCACTAGAGCTTTTCTTACGTTTTGGATTATAAGGTTGAAATGTATAAGAATAAATAATTTACATAAATGTTATAGAGAAACAAAACTTGTTTAGGCCCACCTCCATGGTGTGTGTTAGCATGTCTGCCTCACATTCAAGAGGTCCCGAGTTCAAATCTTGGTTAGGATGAGTTGCCTGAATAAGGTTTATTTTTTTTTATCCTGAAAAGAGGAATGTCGGGTAAGTCTCTAGGGACCCTGGGCTAATTTGAGCACCATTTCATTCATTCACTATCCAATGTGACCTACTTCGTTAAAGGACGTTAAACTTCAAGAATACTTTGGGGGGGGGGGTTGTTTAACTTACCATGTAGGTCATATTGGAGATGAATGAATGAAATGTGCAAAATGATGCTCAAATGAGGCTGGGATACATAGAACTTAAAGTTCAACATTCATCTCTTTAGGATAAAGGTAACCCCTGGAAAAAACTGTACACACGTAATGCACCCCAGCCAAGATTTGAACCCTGACCCTCTTGAACGTAAGGCAAACACTACATGGGTGGGGAAAGCTTGTTTAGTGGCTTAACATTGTTATCTTTTGTTATGCTGAAATGTTCTTGAGATAGAGGAAAATATATTGATAAAATAAACAAGGAAAAAGAGGGCAAGAACTGGAGTATGGAAGTTAAAAGGCCAGAGAAATGGTTTTATACATGATTAGAATCCATCATGTGAGGGGAAGGAAGACTTGGAGGACATCATTTTCTATTGCAAAGCAACTTAACACTAAAGGGAAGAACCTATTGAATTACAAGTGCTTTGAAAAAAGACAGGTCAATTATAAACAGAATATTTAAAGAAAGCAAGAGTGTGGGTCAATATATAACGTAACAAATTATGGAAAATGACTAAGAAAAGAGAAAAAGAATTTAATTGTGGATGATAATATTTAGTATTAAATTTGCATGAATTGTGAATTGTAGTTGTCCATTAAACGAGTGGCCAGGGCCAAATTTCAGTAGACAAACCAATTGCATTTTTTGTTAACACTTTACCAAATAAATAAATAAATAGAAATGATCACTGACTTAAAAAGTTGAAATGTAAAGGAACTACGAGGACTGATTGCAGAAACAATGTCTAAAGTTAATGTTTAAACATGTCAAGAATTATAACAGTCACTTCCCTAACTGGATTACATTTTTGAAAGAGTAATTGGGCAATATCACAAATAAGGAATGTGACATGGGTACTCTGACCACAACAAGCAGTCTATATTAAAGGAAATACATATGCTAGAAGAAAATGGTGTCATTCAAAAAAACAACCTTACCCATAAAAATAGCTGTGTATGAGCTTATGCAATTTAAATTAAATTGAGTTTTATTTATGGACACTTAACTGCTGTGGTTCTTAGCGTCCCATTCTATATTGGGCGTGAAAAACCGGTAATATTGCTCAGAGACGTCTTTATCAGGTTTTAGGTTCTTTTACATGCTGTAAAATGACATGGGAGCACTGGCTTTGCTTACCTTCCAAAGGAAGCCATGCAAAGGATTTTTATGCCCGAATAAATCCATTGCCCTCTACCAGCTTTGAACCCACGACCTTGGAAACTAGAGGCTAGCATGGTAACCACTACATCACGGAAGACAACAGGGCTTATGCAAAATCCCTATCAAAGGACTGTTAAATAAATATAATAATTATTTCCAGCTCACCTACTGAATATCTACTCTAAGGTGGATTCTGCAGAAAATTACCATTGGTAGCTTATATTGATTATTGACATGCTGATTTTCTCCCCCTTCAACATATTGCTGTTATGGGCATTATTATCCACAATCATAGCCAATTTCAACTAACATGGTCTTTTCTTCAACTATGATGATTTCTGTAGAGGTATAACCTCAAACAGATATTGGCCATGTTTGCTGGTGTCTTTTGACTGATGTTTCAAGATTTAAACAATATCTAGCAAAAATCTGTTAATATGCAATACATAGCATCATTACCTGGACCAGCCTCAGCTATATCCAGGCTAATCTTCTTGGTCTGATGGACAGCTAACTCTAGGCGGCCTTCTGTATCTGTAAACGATTCCCACCCTCCAATAACTCGCACCTTCTGAGGATCAACAATCTTTGGATGGAAAGGAGAACCTAAAACAAATTGAAATATTAAACACTGAATTAAAACGTATAATGTCATTAAGAGTACCAATTTGCTGTACCAGCTATAAATTGTTGCCTTAGATGGGGCTTCTTTGCCAAATGCATTTCTAAGCTGATCTTCACATTGTTTAGGCGTTAATGATGATTTAAAATCGTAAAAAAATCATAGCCCAGAAAGGTTCTCTAGTCAAATTCAATTTGCACAAAATCTAATGATAATTAACGAACTATCAGAGCAAATCTAACACACTACATGGCAATCAACTCACAAAAGATTAGAAAGTAGCTGTCAAATATAAACATATTTCATTTGTTTTTAGAAACATGGGATCCTAAAAACTTTCAGGATCACCCTCGTACATTCTATAAACTTAATTATATGTATGGGTAAGTTGGTGAATTAATTAATTAATTCATATGAAATCCCTACAGTTGTGAATTTATATATTTATGATCCTTTGGTGCACGTAAAAGAAAATCTGCATACCTATGATATAAGAAGTGATATACATGCATATAATACACGTAGTAGGAATGAGGTAGATATGCCATACCATAGACTAAAGACCTCAAAGCATCACAAAGTAATAGGCATAACATTTTTTCAATTTACTTCCCCCAAAAATAATGAATGCGAATATTCTAATTTTCAAAGATAAAGTGTACAAATGGCTAATACAACATCCTTTGTATAGCGTACAGGAATTTGAGACAGCAAATAAAAGTGAAATGTAAAATTGTATTTTTTATGATGTAAAATTGTACTCTTTATAATGTAACAAATACTGCATAGATTTTATGCTATTCTTTTATCTGACGAAAACCTATTGTAATTACTAAATGGTGAATAAAATTATTATTATTATTATTATTATTATTATTATTATTATTATTATTATTATTTATACGGCTGGCCCTATAGCTCAGTCAGTAGAGCACTTGCCACTGTACGAGGGGTCCCAGATTCAATTCTGGAAGTATGAATGAGAGTGTGATCTAATGTACAAAACCCAAAGAAAAAAATGACAATTGTATAGGATTTAACACCATTGCTAATAGGCAATATGTTCAAAAGGTTTAAAAAAGAAAATACTAGTATGCATTTTTGAAAGCCTACTTGTGTAAGTGGTGTTTTACCACTACACTGTGGAGCAAAATATATTATGCAACTGCTCAGAAAATAACATTTCCTTACTCAAATTGAAATTCCAACCTGAAGAAAGTGCACCAGCTTCTTTAGCAGTTATGTAAATGGTATTCTAGGGCAATATTACATACCTGTTACTGGGGTGCTGTCCCAGTCCACTCTCACATCAAAGACACCAACCTCTACGGGTGTGTACGTCACCACATACACACCCTCAGCCTCCCTCTCTACTGTACAGGTTGCTATGGTCTCTGGACCATCCACTTGTACATTAGGTTTACCAGCCAGACCTGGCCCCAGGACTTTGAAACTCGCTGGACTGCCCACTTGGCCGCAAGACAATCCATCTCCAGTCGCTTTAGCCATTCCTGAATCTTCCACTGTGAATGTGACAGGCGAACCTTCACAACAAACAAAATAATATTGTTAAACCAGAAATAACCACAGCAAAAAGTATTCAAATTTAAAATACCATAGGACAAGATGTTCTTAGGTTTACAATTCACAATACGCACCTGGTATTTCCTCTCCACCATACGTCATCTTGAAGCGGTAGTTACCAGGTAAACTTGGACAGAATTCTATCATGTCACAGTCTTTTTCATTCGCACAACTCTTCACTTCCAGGGGCAAATCCTGACCCAGAGGACTGGTCACTGTAACATCCAGCTCTGCAAATCCAGCCTCCCTACGTTGTACTGTAACATTATTAGTACTTTATTAGCAACCAAAGACAGCAGCTAGGGAATACTATTAAAGAATGCAATATTGCGCATACGTTATGCTTATGGTCTTTGGATTTCCTTTAGTTTGCTTTCATTGCTTTCTGGTGCACTATATCAACAGAGCTTTTAAAAACTTGTAGCCAGCAAACGAATGAGACATCTATAACAAATGAAGAGCATACTTCTCAATTTTCTGAAATTGAAATCCATAATTTCTCTCATCCAGCAAAGCATAATAATTTTGCTCTTTCCATAATCTTTCCTTTACTTGCTACTCTGTCATGTTTCTGATCATGTTTATGTATAATGTTAAGTAAACCAAAGGAAGGGGTTACAACAAGGATGTAAGCTAAGTCCAGTGTTATTTAATCTGTATATTGATGATATCCTCACTGAGATAGGAAGGAATAATAATTGGTTGCCTGCGATAAATAAGGTATCAATTCCTGGGTTATTATTCGCTGATGATTTAGTGATAGGATCAGTTTCAACGATTGGTCTGAAACAGTCCCTACAGCAAATGAATAAGTACTGTGATGAATGGTATCTGAAAGTAAACCAAGAGAAGACTCAAATAATAGTGTTTAAGAAAGGTGCCAAACTGGGCAAGTATGAAAAGTGGAAGAATGGAGAGAAGGAATATAAAGTGGTCAGAACTTGTATATATTTAGGGGTTAAAATGGATGGGGGTGGAAAATGGAAGAAACAGAAGAAACTGGTATTAACAAAGGGGAAAGGGGCAATGTCAGTGATTAGAGGGTGCAAATATAGAATACAGATATAAATGTTAAATGGCTAGAGAAAATATATAACACAGTAGTTGAAGCAAAAATGTTATATGGAAGTGAAATACAGGGAGTAGAAGGAGGCTGGGAAGAGATAGATATGGTACATAGGAGTTTTTGTAGAGAAGTTTTAGGTCTGCAAATGCTACAGTTAAGGAATTTGCTCTAATTGAAATGCAGAGAGTGGGGAGAAAAGGGGTAATAATGGAGAGAGCTCTTAAATATTGATACAGACTATTAAATTTAGAAGAAAAGAACTTGTTGAGGCAGTGTTTGGAATTCCAAGAAAGGAGCTTAAAGAAAAATGGGTGGAGTTATAGTATACAAACTAATTTGCAAAATAGTGGTCTGGGAGAAATTTGGAGAAGGAGGGAAAATAATGTCAAGGGTTTTTGGAAAGAAGCTAGGCAGAGGTTTGAAGATATAGAGATACAAAATTTATTTAGTAACATTGGGAAGAAAAGTTCCTTGGAATCATGTATATTAATAAAAAATGTATGGGCTAGAGAACAGTATGTGGATAACTCAAATAAGGAACAAAGAGAAAGTATAGCCTGGGTACGAGCAGATGTATGGAGACTAATAGGAATGAGAAATGGGTTCCCACAAAACCAGTGTCCAATATGTGGGGAAAGAGAAGATTTAGAACATATCGTTTTTGATTGTAAAGGTACACAGCAGTAGAGAAAGGAAGCTATAAATGGGAAATGGTTCAAACTGGACAGGAAAGTAGCTTTAAGCAAGATTTTTAACAAGGATAGTAAAAAGGTAGGAGAGTACCTGTCCAAAGTAAAAAAGAAATGGTTATGGACAATAAAAAGAGATGTAAATTAATTTCATCATGTGATGTTAAGTTATGTAATTATATTATTATTATAATAATACATATTGGTATTATAAGATTATTATTTTGGTATCATTGCTGTTGTTGTTGTTATTATTATTATTATTATTATTATTATTATTATTATTATTTTTATTTTTATGTTATAATTAAAGAGTGTAATATGGGTAGAATATGGCAAGATAACAGCTTGGGCTGATGTATAGCCATATTCTAAGGAAGATTGCTAGCACAAATAAATAAATAAATAAATATATAATGTTAATGATGAAGGTAGTGTGGTTTGAAAGTTTATATCGAGCCCTAGTGCCCAAATGGGCATACAGACTGAAATTTGCTGAATAAATGAAGGGTGGGAGAAAATGGACTTGATATTAAGATCATTAGGTGTTCCTTGGTACACAGCTAATGTTGGTCATTATTAGAACTGGGCATGGTCAACGTGAAAGGCCTGGTGATGGAGAGAATAATGAAATATTGGTACCTTGTTAGTTACATGTCAGAAGAGGATATCTTAATTGAATAGTTTTGAAAAACCTGTCTTTCATCTTCATGTTTTAGAAAAGGAGGTTCGGGTTTGAAATGACTATGAACTATGGTCTAATGTGTCACATATGTTTTTGACAGCAATGGGTTCCAGACACGGGGTTTGAAATACTTACATTTAAAGGCAATCTTTTCATTGACTGCTACAGATTTAGAACCCGCATCTTCTATTTTTACTTTGCTTGCATCAAACACCTGGCAGTAATATGGTGAACCACGAACTGGACGAGCACCTTGTGTAACATCTATCTTATAGGTACCTGTTAAACAAAACAAATATTTTCATTAGTGTTTTCTTGATGGTGTAACTTAATTTGAAAAATAATTAATAATTTATGAACCTTTGCTATGGTATTTAAAAGCAGATATGTTGACAATTTTAATCGCCACCCACAAAGTAAAATATTTTACATTTTGGGAAGAATTGGAGTTGATTAGTGACCACTATACACCAAAGATTAATAACTAAGAACATGTTTCAACATAATGGTTGAAAATGTGCTATTAAAAACCATAGTTGTCTTATGCGTACAGCTTAATATTTAGAGAGACTCATTTTTGTGAAGGACTGTACTGGCTTGAGCAGTCAAGAGTCAACACATGCATCGCAACTGAGCTAAAAGTCACCAATAAACTGGAATTACTCGAGTTTTGAAGATTACTTCTGACATGATCTATTGCTGCTTTGCTTGACTTGCCTCCATTGTGCTAATACATTCACTTTTGGTGAGAGCATTTTTGTCACGTCAGTTGGATAAAGGAGACAGAAGAAGTTATATGAACTTCAAATTACAGGTTTTGCGCAAGGTTTGGTGTTTCAGACTGTAATATAGGGCATTGGTGGAAAGAAGAAACATTTATTAATGCTGGTACATCACAAAGGCAAAAATGAAATTGAGTTTTATTTATGGACACTCTTTAACTGCTATGGTCCTTAGTGCCCCATTCTATATTGGGCATGAAATACCGGTAATTTTACTCAGAGGCCTCTTTATCAGACTTGAGGTTCTTTTACGTGCCGTAAATCTATGACACGGGACCACCGGCTTTACTTCCCTTCTGAAGGAAGCCATGCTGAGGATTTTTTATGCCCAAAAAAATCCATCACCCTCTGCCGGGTTTGAACCCATGACCTCGGGAACTAGAGGCTAGCATAGTAACCACTACACCACGGAGGATAACATCAGGAAGGCATTCAGAGGTCCAAAAACAATGAAATTGGTACATTTGTCACAATTTGTGCAGGAGAAATGAAACGAAGGGTTTCCAATATGTTGTGAAATTTTCTAATTGCATTTATTATTTAGGTAATTTTTCTTGTGAAAACCTTCCAAAAATTCAGGGTCGTCTTATATGTGAGGCTGTCTTATGATGTGAATGTTGTCTGAATGAATGGTGTGTGTTAAAATCCATATCAATTTATTAAAGTTACAAGGCTTTAAATTGCATTAATTTGGTGTCAGGAGTGGGATGCAATGGCAGAAATGCTTATTAGGCTTTTAAGCATGGAGTAAAAAGTGAGATGAATGAAAAGTTTGCAAGAAATAGAGAAAATGAACATGGATTTGAAAAATGAAATAGTGGAGGAAACAGGTAAGGAAAAAAAGACTAGCTTTACACAATAATATTTGAACTTAATGACATTGTGATTCTAACAATGCCAGTTGACAAAAGAGAAGTTAGAGATAAAAAATTCAGGTAGGAGTTGTATGTCAAAATCCGTTTCTATATTAAATTACTTCACTGTAACTTCCCAAGTAAAAACTTATCTTTCATTTTTTTGTAAAACCAACAACCTTATACAATAATTTCATCATCAATTGTCATCCTTGTGTATTAGGTGAATGTTACTTATATCACCGAGAAAGTTTTTGGCTCTCTTTTATCTGCTTTCTGAGTGTTGGGAACCCATGAGAATCATTGCTAAGTGCAGTTTCCTTCTCCTTCTATAGTTTCTGGACTTATATGAAACAACCTACCAAAATTGTTGGAAACTCAAAGCTGATTGTAATGCTTTGATGCTGATGCTAACTTTCATATGAAAAAGAGAGGAAATATATTAAAAAATATTTTCTGCTGTAAACCGTTTAGATCGTAATTAAGCATCAAGACCCATGAATATCTATTATCTCCAATATCTGCCAAAGAAACTTATTATCTATTTTTTTCCTTTCCTTTTTTTGGGGGGAAGCCTTGAAGTTTAATATCCTTTAACCTGTTAAGTCATATCACACAATGAATTAAATGGGTGAAATGATGCTCAGACGAGTCTGGATCCTTAAGAGTTATCCAACATTTGCCTTCTGGATAACTGAAAACCCTGGAAAAAGAAACTTCATCAAGGTATTTATTTAAAGGTGAGTCGGAATTGTTACACTAACATCACTTAAGTTTAAGTAAGTAAACTTAAATGATGTTAGTGTAACAATTCCGACTCACCTTTAAATAAATTCAATACACATCACTGTTTCTAGCTTCTTTTCATTACAATATCAACGTTCATCAAAGTAGCTCACCCTAACCGAGATACAAACTCTGGATTGCAAGTTTATTGATCAGCTGAATGTGCATATTTGCTAACTTCCTGGAATTGAAACCCATAAAACTTTCCCTTGTCCACCAAAGTGTAACAATTTATTGACATGAAATTTAAAATGTGTAAATTTGTTCAGTGTAGTAAACATACAAAAATTACAAGTAAAATAAATGGGAATTTCTTTTTACTAGAATCCTTAAAGACTCTCGTGATGCATATGCTGAAATTCTTCCTTATAGAACATGACTTACTAGGCTATACAAGATTCCTAATCCATATTTTACACTTCATAACACTATCACAAAAATTAGGAAACATATCCCACAGCCATAGAATGTGAATGAGATAAACAGTTTATGTAGGGAGTTGATTTTATAATTCGCATCATCCGTTACTGAACACTTGTGCCCATTTACTGGTTACTAGACTGGTGCAATAAAATTTTAAATCTACATGCTATACACTTTGTTGCAGCCCCGTAAAGAGGCATCGTGATTGTTATGAAGGACAAACAGACACACACAAGCTATGGTTTATCATGGCACTAGATACCAATTAGCACTGTACATTCATCTATAATCTTATTGAATGCAATAGAATTTAACGCTTTTCATGTCCATAGTGAATTTCCTTAACACTTTGAATATGCCCAAAAAGCCATATAATGTAAATGCCTCCTTTGCAGTAAAGTTGTAAAAGGGCCTCTGCTCCCATACATTATATGGGCAAACCATAAAACTTGCCAAGTATGAATGTGTGTTCCATGTTGCTTTCAGTTTACAATGAAGGTGTAATGCTACTCTGCAGAAGTTTGGAATGCACTGTTATAAATTTTACTGTTCATTTAATTATATCAATGCTTTGGTTAACATAACAGTGTCTCGGGTCAGAAGGTTTACACTTATTTCAGTATAACTGAGGAAAGATACTTGGACAAGCAATGTTTTACAAAATACTTGCCTGCACTCTGAGCTGTAAACTCTGCCAAAAGATTGCCATCCTTCTGTTGATAACATCGAACTGGCACTGCTGAACCTTGGGGCCCTGTTATTACCACGTCAAACTCCTTTGTTGGATGTCCAAGAGTTTCTATCACAAAGCTTGTCACCTTCCCAGCACGTGATTGATACAATCCAAGACCAGTTGCTATCACATCCTGTCCAACAGCTGGATTCTTTACAGACACCTCAAACGGACAACCTGTTGAACATAAAGTATGAAATATTAAGGAGCTTAGATCTTAAATTAAGGTCAATAAAAGATAAGGAGCATCTATTGCTTTTCTTGTAGTTAATGTTGTGTTACTTCTTGGAAATGGGTGAAAGTAAATATAAAAACAAACACTAAAGGCTGGTTCACAACCGCCCGAGAACGGTAACGAGAATGGGAAGATATGCACCATGCAAGATATTGGTTCACAACAGCCCGGTAACGAGAACGGGAATGCATATCGATCACAAAGTGAAAGTCGATTTTGTGCATTGGGATTTCATTTGTTTTTAACTGACCAATGACATTTTTTCACCTACTTCCAATTTAGCCAAGCCAGCGTCAAAATTTGATAGAGTAAACATTATCTAAATGCATATCCATTACATTTCCAATCCCTCTACTTATGCCAAGCTTTCATTCCTTTATTTAATGGCATACATTAAAATTGTTTATTGTTCTTTTTTCATTTCCGCTGGTTTTAGCTGTTCTTTGTAGCTTTTGCCATTGTTTTTTAGGTAATAGCCAGTTTTGAGTTGCATATATACAAACTGCAAATGACCCTTTCACCAGAGGAACCAACGCTGATAGATTTGTGGGTGTAGGGATGAGGTTAGGAAGCACATTTACTACTAATTCCTTCCAGTTTCATGTTTCCAGCTTGCGACTATAGAGAGCACTAGTGGCTGTTTCATGTCACAGCCGCTTAGAATAACCTCTAGAGTGAAGAGTCTAATATGCACAATAGAGATCTAATATGCCGTGCCCAGGAACGAGAACGTTAAAAGTTGGGCAACTCTTCTTTCCCATTCCCGGGGCCCAGGAAGGCTTCCCGTCGGTTGTGAACACTCCCATTTGAATACATGTATTTCAACTTTCTCGTTTTTGTTCTGGTTACCATTCTTGTTGGTTGTGAACCAGCCTTAATTGCCCCACTTACTTAAAATTGAATTAGAATGTTTCAAAAGGCGTGCTGTCCATCCTCAGCGGGATGGCTCACTGAAGTCCACATCAGGTAACTGTCTGCCCCTTCCCTCAATGCCTGGTCTACCGCTCTTCTCATTGGTCAGTCGCAAGACATCATCTATTGCTGGTATTTTGAAGTTCATAATTCTATTTATGTTCTTAATTATATAAATATTTTCCCACACTGTTAGTTCCCAATGGTTCTTAGCTGGTTTTAAAAGTTTGATTTCTTGGCTAATATTATGATTGCATGACCAAAAGTGATGGGCTATGGCTGATTTATCTGTCTGCTCATATTTTATACTTGTGAAATGTTCCTTCACAGGTACATTGCGTGCATGCCACACACACACAACCTTCTTCTAAACATGCCTCTTTAGATTCAGGGGCCTCAAAACATGTATTTTGGATGAAATCTTGATATAGAATTTTTTGGTGGAATACAATATTTCCTCTACCTACTAAGCTAGTGGTAGAGAAAATAAATTATAGGTATGAGTATATATTTTAATAAGGTGTGCTTTTCCCCATAAGCAAATTTTTCTCTCTTATGGTTTCTGTGTTATATCAAATCAAATGAGAAGGAATAGGACTTCACAATTTACAGAAAATTCAAGATATATATTTCCATCTGTCATGTTAAGGTCACAAACATATGATATTTTAATCAAAATTATTAGTATTATGTTTGGGAAAATAACAAAACTTTTCCATGTAAAGGGCAGTGTGAAGTGGAGAGGGGAGGACTTTTTCCTAAAAATAATATTCCTTTTGGGTTTATGGGGATCTCAATGCACATATTTCTGATGAAATCCCAATCTCAAAGTTTTGGATGTAACACATTTTTTCTATTTACTGTAGACAACGTAATAAAATAAAGCATAAGTAATTATTTTAATAATCTTACCTGCAACATGCAATCCATTGTACTTCACATCAATTCTATGAGGTACTGCCAGTTTGGGGTGATACACTATTTGGTATTGTCCCCTATCCATTTCATGTATTGCATGTTTCACTTCCTGTCCTGCAGCACGTATGCTAACTGCCAAAACTCCTCTTCCTGCTCCAGATGTATCCACTGTAGATAAAATTTTGCTTTAGTGTTCATGCATAATTAAGAAAAGCACTAAAAACAATGCCCAATGAAAATTCTGACTTTAGCACACCTGCAAAGCCTAATGCTACCTCAACTTCCAATATTTTAAGAGATAATTGCAAGTGGATACAGCTATTAATTACTTAAAAGTCACATCTGCTGATTTGTGCCTCTTAGCTTGAGTATGCTTCATCATTAAATCCCTTTCAGAGATTAACCAGCTTATCTGCAATGTAGGAATCAACTCAAAAACTACCTAAGTGCCACTTACAGCTTTATCACAGCTCTCCTGTGTTTGTAAGGAGTGAGGAAGTCAATTTAATGTTCAATGGGGATCAATTTATAATTACAAGTGCTTAAGATATCGGAATACATACATAGTGAATTTATAAGTTGCCTACATTAATATTAACTGCTACTGTTATGGTATGTCCAAACCAAAGTCATTACACAAAATTAATGATACAGTCGATAAAATTATTATTAATCAAAGTTTCAGTAAATTATATTAACACTCAATTATTACTTCACCAAATTAAAGACGAAGTTGCAACTCAGGACACACTGCTTTTATCTGACATATATTCACTTTTTCCAAGAACCCAATTGAGGAACTCTTATTATTTTTAAAACATTAGATGGATAAATTTAGACAGTGAGCTGGTAGAGGAATACAAGAGTCTTACTCTTTTTGTTTTCTAATAATAAGTAGAGGAAGTTATTTTTTTTTTGATCTTCAAGGGAAATTGCTAAAAACCACTTTAAGGTTTAGCCTATTTTTACTTTCTCTACTACGTATAGTAAGTAGGGGAAGTATTGTATTCCACCCAAAAATTCGATACCGAGATTTCACCGGAAATACATGTTTTGAGACCCCCTGAATCCGAAAAAAGCATTTTTGGAAACATGTCTGTGTGTGTGTCTGTGTGTCTGTCTGTGAACAGCATAACTCAGAAACGAACAGTCGGATAAACACCAAACTTGGTATTTAGGTTCAGTATCTTCCAAGGATGCGACACAAAGGTTTTCAAGAAAATCCCCCCACCCAAGATTACCCTTTACATGGAAGATTTTTCGAAAATTTTAATTTTCTCAAAAATGGCTCTAACGATTTTGATTAAGATATCAAATGTTTAAGATATTTTTATGACAAATAAAATGTATATCTTGAATTTCTTGGGAATGTCTCCAAAAGTATTCTTCATTGTGAACGACTTTTGCATAACTGGTAAACCATAAGAGAGAGACAAAATTTTAATACAAAAAAATGTAGATCGCATTAAAATACACAATTTATGTCATATACATTTTTTTTGTTGAGTGAACCATTTTCGAGATATTACTTGTTATTCCCTTAAATTTTTCAATACTTATTTTCTCAAATGGGAATTCGTTATTCATTTTTTTGTCTTGGGTATGCAAAGAGTATTAATCTGTGGGAAAGGGAATAGTGCTGCACCTAGCAACCAGCTATTAAGAGATATGTATGTGCTTAAAGGCTACTGTATTTCCAAATTGCCCTTGTAAATATATATTCCCCTTACATCTACAAGAAAATTAGCAATAAGATAGAGTCTGCAAATGTTTATCTCGATTAACATGAAGTAGATGGAGAATAAGCGTTTGTATAAATAGTTTGTACAAGAGTAGAGAAAGTCATGTGAGTGTAACACATCAGATTTTTTTTGGCTGTATTTTTAATGAGTTTCTTTTGAAGTTTGAAATAAATTTAATTAAGTCGATCCAAAATCCAATAGAATTGACGATATGGGAAAAACTCCCCATACAAAAAAACAAAAGCCAGCTAATTTCAATTTCCCTCCAGAAAAGGATCTCATCTTTAAGTACATCAAGCCGAAAATGACGTCAACGTCAGGAAGCCCAATGGCGACCTCTACACCGGAACCTACAGACTCGTTAGTGGCTCTTAGCTGATGATGAAGACAAGTTGTCTTCGAAACACGTACAAGGTAATTATCTTGAAAGAGTGAAGTTAGAGTGTGTTGCCACTAGGTTTTTATTAATAAAGTTAGGTAAACATTTTGTTGCAGACATACCATTGTATCTGCTTAAGATCCTTAAGAAAGTGAGTTTACCTTTGAAACTTGCTGCCCGATGACAGAATGCTTCTTCCATTTCAATAATCTTAACCTGTCTTGGATCAAACACCTCAACAGTGAATGGCTGTTTGCTGATAGGTTGATCCTGATGCAGCACAGTAATGCTGTGGGGACCCACATGCTGGGGCCGATACTCTGCTCTGTACATCCCTGAGGCAAGCTTCTTTACGTAGCAAGGTACATGAGATCCATCAGGTCCTACAGTGACACACACATAGAGAACATAAATCAACCGAGTGAAATATTCTATAATCTTAGAATTAGCTTTCTTATGATACTTTATGTACTCACCTACTACTTCCATGTCAACACGCCCTTCCATGCCTTTAGGGTCCACATCAAAGAAAGCAGTGGACCCTACCACTACATCTTTCAGACCTTCACCACGTACCGTCACCATCCGCGTTTCTTTACGATGCATCTGTCTCATCTCCTTTATGCCCAGCTCCAAGATTTCACATTTAAAAGGACTTCCTAAAATTATACACAGGGTGATTCAACGTAACCAAATTTTTGCAACTGTGTAGTTAAACATTAATTATATTAATCCAAAACCAAAAACTGGAAGTGGTATATAGTAAAGTTCATTGATAATACTAAATTACAATGCAAGTCAAATGGACACTTGAATTGCTTCACTCAGAATTTATTACTTGAACATCTTTCATAGAATACAAATTCCAATGCTCAACCCAATTACCTACATCATCAGCAGATTTCGATTGCCAAACTTGCTGCTATTTTCCATATACTCACTTGATTCCTCTGTTAGTTGGGTGATGAACTTCTATACTCATTAGATTTTTAATTAATTTTGAAGATTTAGTAACAGCGATGTATCATAATTTAAAATAAGAGAGTTGGAGGTTGTTACACTACATCACTAAAATGTTCTTACTTGAACGCATTTTGGGAGAACGGTTTGCTCCCATCGTCCGCATGTTTTCAACTGATTTTGCCGGTTATTGTCTGGGGAATGTGTGTATCTAGTGGTGTTCTCTGGTGCTGGGCTGATGTACCTCCAAAGGCTGCTGGGAGGTGGTAGTTCAAAATTCGTTAGGTGATTCCTGTGTTTGACGATATGTATTTTTTCCCAGATGTCCAATTCATTGCTGCTGTTGATCAGTTTTAAGAGTTTTATGTTTGGAGTGATTTCATGGTTTGAAGACCAGAAATGATGTGCTACTGCTGATTTATCTGGCTGCTTTTGGTAAATGCATCTCATATGCTCTTTAAGTCTTATTTCAAGATTTCTTTTGGTTCTTCCTATCATCAAACACAGGAATCACCTAATGAATTTCAAACTACCGCCACCCAGCAGCCTTTGGAGGTTCATCAGCCCAGCACCAGAGAACACCACTAGCCACACACATTCCCCAGACAATAAACAGCAAAATCGGTTGAAAACAATGAGAGCAAAATGTTTCTCCGAACAGCGTTCAAGTAAGAACATTTTAATGATGTAGTGTAACAACCTTCAACTCTCTCTATTTTAAACTCATTAGATTTGTTTTGTGCTTTAGTACATAAATCTTTTCCCAGAGATCTAGTTCTAGTAGTCATCGCACCGATCTTAACAGGTGTATATTGTTATCTATTTTGTGGTTTTTGTTCCTGAGGTATGCAGCTACTGCTGATTTCTCTATTTGGTTGTTTTTTTATGCATCTTAGGTATTCCTTTAGTCCGATTCTCATAAGAAAAACCAAAAGAAACATAGGAATTCCCACTGAAGACAACCTGAAATACAAGTTCATCAACCAACTAGCAGAGGGATCCAGGTAATCCTTGGAAGATATCTGCAACAAGTTCAACAAACAAATTCTGTTGCTGATGTGGGCAGCATTGCCTACAAAACATGTTCAGGTAATAAATTGAGTGGACATCCAAAAAGCAGTTTGTTCATATACTTTCAAATTTTAATTGAAGAGAGTAGCTGAAACTATAACAAGCCTGCTACAATATTTGATAGTTGATTTCCATCAAATTGTATTTTATGCACAGTAAATTGCATTATAGATTTTGTGTGGACATTCAAACAGCAGTTTGTTTTACTCTTGTAATGGTGGTAGCTTTACATGGAGTATAAATTTGCATCATGAGAAGTTTGCTATGTTGAGCATTATACTGCAGTTTAGATATCAAATATGAGGGCAACTATTTATGAGGGTCGTCCAATAAGTAAGTTTCCCTATTTTATAAAAAGCATTACACACAATTGATCATTTGAATTAATTTGATTTATATTGCACAATCCTTCTGCTACTTTTCTACATAGTCAACATGTTTTTCCAAGCCAATGTTGTACCAGGTCTGGTCTTGTGCTCGCAGCCAGCTGTTCACTGATTTGACTTCATCTTCGATGTTAAAAGTGCTTACCTTTGAGTTGGAGGAACATGTGAAAATCACTTGGGGCAAGTTCCGGTGAATATGGAGGATATGAGAAAACTTCCAAGTTGAATCTTGACCCAGGCGGAGCTCAGAAGATTCAACTGGGAAGTTTTCTTGCATCCTCCATATTCACTAGATCTTTTCCCAAGTGATTCTCACATGTTCCCCTGACTAAAAGGTCATCTTGGAGATAAGCACTTTAACACTGTGACGAAGATGAATCAGAAGTGAACCAGAAGTTGGGTCCTGTGCTCGTAACCAGCTGTTTTAATGGGGGGTTAAAGTTACCCCTTATGTACTGGAAGTTCAAAGTGCAGTATATACATATTGTAACTGTGAAATATTACATAACAAATAATTGAAGTGTGAAATATGTACGTTTAAAGCATTTGTTTATTATAGTTCCTTAATTTTTTTTTCATTTTTGTGAGTCCATCCAGTATCTTCCAGCAGCTTTTTTCGTGTTTTTCTGGATATAAATGTCATTGGACAAACTACTTCTTGGACACCCACTCCTCAATTGTTAGTGAATCAATTCAAGTGCCCATTTGACTTGAACTTTTGGTATTAATTATATTATGAATGCTAATTATGAGATTCATTCCAATGTGTCATTTTAAGCAATGCAGGAAAACATTTAATTTCTCAAAAATTATGTCCTGGAAATGGCCTCCACTGCTGTGACAACAATTTACTAGCCTATATGCCTCCCCACCAACACACTACCACTTTTTACTTTCTCTACTACGTATAGTAAGTAGGGGAAGTATTGCATTCCACCCAAAAATTCGATACCGAGATTTCACCGGAAATACATGTTTTGAGACTCCCTGAATCCAAAAAAAGCATTTTTGGAAACATGTCCGTGTGTGTGTCTGTGTGTGTGTGTGTGTGTGTGTGTGTCTGTGTGTGTGTCTGTGTGTGTGTCTGTGTGTCTGTGAACAGCATAACTCAAAAACTAACAGTCGGATAAACACCAAACTTGGTATTTAGGTTCAGTATCTTCCAGAGATGCGACACGAAGGTTTTCAAGAAAATCCCCCCACCCCAGACTACCCTTTACATGGAACATTTTTCGAAAATTTTAATTTTCTCAAAAATGGCTCTAACGATTTTGATTAAAATATCATATGTTTAAGGTATTTTCATGACAAATGAAATGTATATCTCGAATTTTCTGGGAATGTCTCCAAAAGTGTTCTTCATTCTGAACGACTTTTGCATACCTGGTAAACCATAAGAGATAGACAAAATTTTACTGCACAAAAAATGTAGATCGCGTTACAATACACAATTTATGTCATATACATTTTTGTTGTTGAGTGAACCGTTTTCGAGATATTGCTTGTTATTCCCTTAAATTTTCCAATACTTATACTTTTTCTCAAATTCGTTACTCATTTTTTTATGTCCTGGACATGCAAAGAGAATGGAATGCGCCACATAGCAACCAGCGATAAAATATTTGACTATCGCTTAAAAGCTACCATATTCCCGTTGCATCTACAAGAAAATTACCAATAAGATTGACATCTCGATTAACATGAAGCATATGGAGAATGGGCGTTTGTAAAATTAGGTTGTACAAGAGTAGAGAAAGTTATGTGAGTGTAACACATCAGATTTTTCTCAAATGCGTTATTCATTTTTTTTATGTCCTGGACATGCAAAGAGAATGGAATGCGCCACATAGCAACCAGCGTTAAAATATTTGACTATCGCTTAAAAGCTACCATATTTCCCTTGCATCTACAAGAAAATTAGCAATAAGATTGACATTTCGATATCTCGATTAACATGAATCATATGGAGAATAGGCGTTTGTAAAAATAGATTGTGCAAGAGTAGAGAAAGTCATGTGAGTGTAACACATCAGCTTTTTTTACTTTCTCTACTACGTATAGTAAGTAGGGGAAGTATTGTATTCCACCCAAAAATTCGATATCGACATTTCACCAGAAATACATGTTTTGAGACCCCCTGAATCCAAAAAAAGCATTTTTGGAAACATGTGCGTGTGTGTGTCTGTGTGTGTGTGTGTCTGTGAACAGCATAACTCAAAAACGAACAGTCGGATAAACACCAAACTTGGTATTTAGGTTCAGTATCTTCCAGAGATGCGACACGAAGGTTTTCAATAAAATCCCCCCACCCCAGACTACCCTTTACATGGAACATTTTTCGAAAATTTTAATTTTCTCAAAAATGGCTCTAACGATTTTGATGAAAATATCATATGTTTAAGATATTGTCATGAGAAATGAAATGTATATCTCGAATTTTCTGGGAATGTCTCCAAAAGTATTCTTCATTGTGAACGACTTTTGCATAACTGGTAAACCATAAGAGATAGACAAAATTTTACTACACAAAAAATGTAGAACGCGTTAAAATACACAACTTATGTCATATAGATTTCTTTTGTTGAGTGAACCGTTTTCGAGATATTGCTTTATTTCCTTAAATTTTCCAATACTTGTACTTTTTCTCAAATTCGTTATTCATTTTTTTATGTCCTGAACATGCAAAGAGAATGGAATGCACCACATAACAACCAGCGTTAAAATATTTGACTATCGGTTAAAAGCTACCATATTCCCCTTGCATCTACAAGAAAATTACCAATAAGATTAACATCTCGATATCTTGATTAACATGAAGCATATGGAGAATAGGCGTTTGTAAAAATAGATTGTACAAGAGTAGAGAAAGTCATGTGAGTGTAACACATCAGCTTTTTTTACTTTCTCTACTACGTATAGTAAGTAGGGGAAGTATTGTATTCCACCCAAAAATTCGATATCGACATTTCACCAGAAATACATGTTTTGAGACCCCCTGAATCCAAAAAAAGCATTTTTGGAAACATGTGCGTGTGTGTGTCTGTGTGTGTGTGTGTCTGTGAACAGCATAACTCAAAAACGAACAGTCGGATAAACACCAAACTTGGTATTTAGGTTCAGTATCTTCCAGAGATGCGACACGAAGGTTTTCAATAAAATCCCCCCACCCCAGACTACCCTTTACATGGAACATTTTTCGAAAATTTTAATTTTCTCAAAAATGGCTCTAACGATTTTGATGAAAATATCATATGTTTAAGATATTGTCATGAGAAATGAAATGTATATCTCGAATTTTCTGGGAATGTCTCCAAAAGTATTCTTCATTGTGAACGACTTTTGCATAACTGGTAAACCATAAGAGATAGACAAAATTTTACTACACAAAAAATGTAGAACGCGTTAAAATACACAACTTATGTCATATAGATTTCTTTTGTTGAGTGAACCGTTTTCGAGATATTGCTTTATTTCCTTAAATTTTCCAATACTTGTACTTTTTCTCAAATTCGTTATTCATTTTTTTATGTCCTGAACATGCAAAGAGAATGGAATGCACCACATAACAACCAGCGTTAAAATATTTGACTATCGGTTAAAAGCTACCATATTCCCCTTGCATCTACAAGAAAATTACCAATAAGATTAACATCTCGATATCTTGATTAACATGAAGCATATGGAGAATAGGCGTTTGTAAAAATAGATTGTACAAGAGTAGAGAAAGTCATGTGAGTGTAACACATCAGATTTTTTTAATTCAGTTGCCCTCAAAACATGTATTTCCATTTAAATCTTGGTATATTTTGTTAAACTCTTGGGATTTTATTTTGACTCAAAACTAGAATAGAAGTATATGTAAAAAATACCACCCTAATGGTGACTTACAGTATCTAAGTGCTTTAAGTCCAGGCTTCATATTTAACCACTATTAGATCAAACAGTCATAATTAATAATTATTCTTCTATACATGTTGTGAATGTTATTATTGCTAATATTTTGAATTTTTGGGTGGAATATAACAATTCCACTACTTACTATATATAAGTGGCAGAGAACGTGGAAACAAAAGAACATAAAAAGGGCTATAAAGTAACTTTTTTGACAATCCTTTGGTAAAAGCAGGTAAAACATACTATGTGCAACATAAGGGGCAACGTTAACCCCCATTAAAGCATACATTACCATCTTCATAATTTATATACAGCAAAGTGAATTTGAATGTAAAACAAACCTGTTTTGTTACACACACATGACTTTCTCTACTCTTGTACAAATTATCTTTACAAATGTTTATTCTCCATCTACTTCATGTTAATCAAGATAAAACATTTGCAGAAACTATCTTGTAGGTGCAAGGGGAATTGGTAGGCTTTAAGTGATAGTCAAATCTTTTAAGAGTTAGTTGCTATGTGGAGTATTCCATTCTCTTTGCATATACAGAATATAAAAAAAATGAATAACGAATTCCCATTTAAGAAAAAGTATAAGTATTGGAAAATTCATACAAATAACAAGGAATATCTCGGAAATGGTTAACTCCACCAAAAAAAAAAAAAAATGTATATGACTGAGATTGTGTGTTTTAACGAGCTCTACATTTTTTGTGTAGATAAATTTTGTCTATGAGTTATGGTTTATCAGTTATGCAAAAGCCATTCAGAAAGAAGACTTATGGGGACATTTCATTTGCCATGAAGATATCTTAAATATATGATATTTTAATCAAAATTGTTAGAGCCATTTTTGAGAAAATCAACATTTTTGAAAAATGTTCCATGTAAAAATTAGTCTGGGGAGTTTCTTGAAAATCTTCATGTCTCATCTTTGAAAGATACTTTGCATCTATGAAAGTTTGATATTTATCCGACTTTTCATTTTTGAGTTATGCTATTCACAGACACACACAGACCTTTTAGAAAAAGTGCTTTTTTTGGATTCAGGAGCCTCAAAACATGTATTTCCGGTGAAATCTCGGTATCGAATTTTTGCCTGGAATGCAATACTTCCCCTACTTACTATACATAGTAGAGAAAGTAATAAAGTGTAAATCAATATGGAACACCCGTCATATGAAGTTGCTATTGTTCCCATGATTCATAATAGAATTTGTCTCACGATTGATTAAAGTAAGTTTGCTACCTGGAACATCCTCCTCATTGAATGAGATGTTGACGAAGTGTGGTATAGGTTCATGAGGTACAAAAGTGACATCGTAAAGTCCTCTGGAGCATGCTACAACCTCAGCCTTCACTGTGGATTTGTCAGTGCTCACAACCAGTTCCAATGTTCCTTCACCAGCTTCTGAGGCATCCACAGTGAATGTTGCTGGCTTACCAACCTTCAAAAATTAAAAGAAAATGTCTTACTTACTTATTCAAACAAAAAACCTTCTGCTCTCCCAATGTGTAAAGCATAACAAATATGAAAAGTAAACAATATAGTGAATATAAATTATATAATACACAACACAATATAGGGGGCAGATCTCTTACATTCATATAACATTCTTTACCACTCTTCACAAATTATTCTTATTAAAGCTTATTCTTCTATCTACCTCTTGTTAATTGAGATAAATGCTTGCAGAAATGCTTTTATTACATATTCTGTTATAAAACTATCAATCTGATCAAAAACTATCAATGAAAGAACATGTAAACAATTTAACGAATAAAATCAACAAAAAGAACATTTTAAAACGGAATTAATTGTTCTTTCACACAAGCAGGTGTTGGACAGGGTTGGAAAGGTAGAATCAGATGACTGAAAAATTCAATGCCATAGCCGGGATTTGAAAACCACGGAGACCGGGAGATCTGTGGTTCAAATCCCGGCTATGGCATTGAATTTTTCAGTCATCTGATTCTACCTTTCCAACAATTTAAAACGTTTAGCAGGAATAAAAGTGGGTGGAAACATGCACCTCCTTAATAATACATATAAAACATACATAAAACCTAACCTATTTTATGGAGGAGAACTACTAGCAACAGTAAACAAGTGACTTAAAAGTAAACTAGAAATTTCACAAAATAGTTCCCTAAGAATAATAACAGGAGCTGTAAAAACAACACCAATTACAGTACTACAAAGCTTCACAAAAAACATGGCTATAGAGTTGCAACATGAGTTGAAAGCAATTACTCTAGCACAAAAACTGCAAGTCAATAGAAACAGATACAAATGGTACCACACAGAAGATACTATAAGCAATTTAAAAACTCAAATAAGCTTCAGAACATATATTAATAACTTAAAATACAAGAGTATAATTACAATAAATATAATTGCAACAGAGATAACGAGTCCAATAGAATACATTGATATACAATATCAGAATGACCTGATATATACAGTACACAAACAAAACAATATACCAGATGAAATGAGAGCCATAGCAATAGCTACGGAAAATGAAAGATACCCAGAAAAAGAATGGCTCTGAATATATACAGATAGATCCCTCAACAATAAAAAAAGAAACAAAAAAAAAAATGCCGGTGCAGGAGTATGCTGTAAACACTTTGCATAGTATCTAACATTAGATGAAACATCAAACCACTATGATGGAGAATTAACAGCTATAAAAGCTGAACATATAAAACAAAAAATAATCATCTTATCAGACTAAAAATCAGCCATAGATGGAATAGTAAATTACAATAATAAAACAACAAGAAATATTAAAGAAATAAGAAGCCTAATTAAAGCAGTTGAAACTGGAAATCATGTCACTCTACAATGGATCCCAGCTCATGTTGGACTTTTGGGCAATGAACATGCAGATCAATTAGCAAAGAAAGGTGCAATACAGCAAATAAAACCTGTAGGACAAACAAATAAATAAACAATTAAATAACATTAAACAACATTTCAAAAGACAGCAGAGACCTGACGAAGATAAATTAAAGGATAAGATTATAAGAATATTAAAGATAGAGTTGATATACAAAAAATGCCAAGGAAGACTGCAGTGGCCTTATTTAGGATGGCAACTGGCCACGATTGCCTCGCAGAATACCTCTACAAGATAGGATGCCTACATACACCCAAGTGCACTCTCTGTAAAGAAGATGTCAACCTGAACAAACAACATCTCGCCAAATGCAAAGGCCTTAAAAGTGATAACTTACAGACTTTATATTGGGAAGCCAGAGGGAAAATGATGCAGATAATTAATCCCCAGTGCCATTGGTGAACAAAAACAACATATTCTGTTATAGGTACAAGGGTAATATAGCAGGCTTAAGTGATAATCAAATCTTTTAAAAGCATGTCGGTATTTGATGGCTTTGAAATTCCTTTCTCTTTACATGATAAAAAAAAAATGAATAAATAAATAGCGACTTAGCAGCTGAAAAAGGTATGAAGTATTTGACAATAAAATTCCAATCAACAATAAAAAATATCTCGGAAATTATTAATGCCACAAAAAAATTATTTGACATAAATGAGGTGTTTTATCAAAATCTTCATTTTTTGTGCAGTAAATTTGTTTTGTCTATACCCTATGGTTTTATAATTTATACAAAATTCATTCAGTATGAAGAGCGACCTCACAGGCTATTTGCAGAAAATTCAAGTTGTAAATTTTATCATCATGCCAATATCTTATACATATGATATTTTAATCAAAATCGTCAAGAGCTATTTGTGTGAAAATCAAAAGTAACAAAACTTTTTCCATGTAAAGGTTAGTTTGGAAGGTAGATTTCCTTGAAAATTTTCAAGTTGCATCCTTGGAAGATGCTAAACTTACCAAATACTATAAATATCATACTTTATATTTACATCCATAATTTTCCAAGGATGCAACATGATTTTTGAAAAATTCTCCCCATGCAAAAATATTCCTTGCATGGAAAATGTTTTGTTATTATTTATTTTCTCAAAAACAGCTCTAATGATTTTGATTACAATATCATATGGTTGACATGACATGAGAAATAATAAATACATCTTGAATTTTGGTAACTTGAAAACCACAAGAGAAACACAAAATCATATACAAGACAAAAATGTAGAGCTCATTAAAATGCAAAATTTGTGTCAAATTGTTTCATAGCATTACCATTTTCAAAATATTCCATGTTACAAGTTTAGACCTTTACCTAATGTGAGTGAGTCATCTAATACATATGCTTGAAAACTTGCGATTTGTTTTCTTTCTTTCTTTCCATTGCAAGAACTTACCATGAATAAACATTTGAATTTATTTAAAGGTGAGTCGGAATTGTAACACTAACATCACTTAAGTTTACTTATAACTTTTGCTTCTTGTGACTTGTTGGTCTTAAATTACGTTGATATTGTAATGAAAAGAAGCTAGAAATAGTGATGTGTATTGAATTTATTTAAAGGTGAGTCGGAATTGTAACACTAACATCACTTAAGTTTACTTATAACTTTTGCTTCTTGTGACTTGTTGGTCTTAAATTACGTTGATATTGTAATGAAACTTAAACTTGTAAACTTAAGTGATGTTAGTGTTACAATTCCGACTCACCTTTAAATAAATTCAATACACATCACTGTTTCTAGCTTCTTTTCATTACAATATCAACGTAATTTAAGACCAACAAGTCACAAGAAGCAAAAGTTATAAGTAAACTTAAGTGATGTTAGTGTTACAATTCCGACTCACCTTTAAATAAATTCAATACACATCACTGTTTCTAGCTTCTTTTCATTACAATATCAACGAAACATTTGAATGTTTTTTTCTACATGTTTATTGTTTAATTTGAAATCATTCCTAAGCAAAAATTTATTATGAGTAACATAACTTATATAGGAGAATTGCTTTTTATATGAATACTACATACAACTGGATATATGTGAATGATTAGAATTTTCATTTTTAAAATACTAAAATTTACTGTGACAATAGTCGAGACCAAGCTGACGTTGATTAACATTTATCGTTACAAACTAATTATCTAAATCCATAAACAGACATGACAGGAATTACCTTTGAGGGGCCAAGGCCAGTAACTTTTACTTTGCTGACATCATAAATGTTGCATGCAAAAGGGCTGCCCTTAACTGGGTCTCCATCTAGTGAAATTGCTACACTGTGTCGACCTAGCACAGAAAAGAAGAATGTTTAAACAAATTTAAAATTCACATAAAATTGTTTGAAAATCATTTTCACAACTATGACATCGCCACATGCTTACCCACTTCCGTTGGAACAAATTCAGCTGTAAACTTGTCAGTTTTGCTCAGTCTTACTGGAACAGGATGGCCCAAAGGTGATGTTACTGTTACATCACATGAACCGAGGTCTGCTGCTGAAGTTTGTGGATCTATAACAACTAGTGCTGTTGCTCCAACAGGAGACATTTTGAGTGCTGACCCTGACACCAACACTTGATTTGCATCCAGAACCTTACAGGTAAACGGAGACCCTGAAATTAAACAAATAAGCATTTTATGTGCTGCAAGCAAATACAGTAGAATCTCGTTAGTAAGTTTTTGCAGGGACCTAAGGATTTGGACTCATAGGCGGGAAAACGTGTTAACGAAAATACAAAATCTGCAATTTAAGAACATAGTTATGTAATAAAATCTAATAATTACTATGTCTCCATGGGCAGTTGAAATAGATTTCAAGTACTTTATACTGAATACGATCCGCGTTTCCATGTTAAATTCAATATGTGTTCAAATGAATTTTGGATACACAAAACCTGAGAATAAATAATTCACGCTTTTATGTTGGTCAACTTGGATTTTTGAGATTATGAATGTTTTTGAGAATATACATTGCGAATGATGGAAGCAACAATAGTGGCTTTGCTGTGTGTTTTATTACACATATGATAACAATTTCCGCTAAAAAAAGAAAACAAAATTATGTGCATGCATCATGTTACGAGTACAATAGCCGATAGTAACTTTGGCATATTCAATACGATTTGAATACGGTAGGCGTTTCCATGCAACAAATTTCGTTCCGATCCTTTTCTGATCCTATTTTCCAAGAGGAAAGTTTTGTTTTAGCATTTTTCCCTTCTTTAAAAGCAGTTTCAATCAATTTAGGTTTGCTAACAATCGTGTTTAAGGTTGACGGAGGAATGTTTAGCTTCCGCATTATATCCACATGTTTCATATTTCAATAGTGAAGTATCAAGAATTTTCAGTTTTTCAGTGTTGGTTATTTACTACACTTCCTTTTTTTTATTGCAAATGAAAAGTTAAAATACAATCTACGTATGTTTGGTCAATACTAACAGTAGAAACTATCGTTGTAAAACATTCTCTATCCCGCCCACATAAATCGTGTCACACAAATATTTACATACATGCATGTGATTGGCTGCTGGTATTCACCCCGTGACCAAGGATTGACCAAAGTAGCAAATGGAGAACATCAAACTTTGAACGTGTTACAGCAGGAACGATGGATTTGTGCCGGTGAAGACTGGGTGCGCAATCGTTTGGAGCCCAGTTGCCGAGCCTATATTCTCGGTCATGCGCAGTACACTGAAATGGCCAGTATCGTGGAGAGCTTTGACCGTGCAACACCAGTCTTCTACCGCTTCGGTGCCAGCACGTTAAGTTTTACAAGTTTTAGAAAGTGATTGTTAATCGCATTCGTGATTAGTGTTTTGTGTCTTGTGTGTTGTGTGTATGTGTGTGCGGGTGTATATGTATTTGCTTATTTAGACTAAAATGCCTCCCATTCAAAGCAAACTTGGTGGAAAAACACTGCACAGCCAAACACGTGAAGTTGTTAATAATGTCCATTTCTTCATGAAACGGGAAGCAGCTTCTGGCGATATTCTAATTCCATTGAAGAAAGTGCAAGAGAGGGTGAGTGCAGCAACAAAAGTATCTGAGAGGACAATACGTAAAATAATTAAAGAAGGGGGAACATGTGAGGAACAGGGTACCTCCTTTGGGACACCTGGAAAGGTACATCGTGTACCAAAATGGATCACAGACATTGATGACATTGATAGCTGTGTGATTCGGCAAACAATTTACAATTTTTATATTCAGGAGAAAACTGTGCCCACTGTCAGAAATCTGCTCCTGAAGCTTAAGGATTCCATTAACTTTAAAGGGGGAAGTACTAGTTTAAATATTATCTTACGTGACATGGGTTTCGCGTGGAAGAAAACAAGGAACAATAAGGTCTTGTTAAAGGAAAGGCATGAGATAAGAGATTGGCACGTGTCATATTTGCATGCCATTAAAAAGTTTAGAGACGAAGGAAGGCCGATTATATATGAAGATGAAACATACCTTCATAGCAGCCACACAAGGCCAAATAATTGGAGCGATGACAGCACCTCTGGCTTATTAGCACCTGTTGCAAAGGGACCAAGAGTTATTATAGTTAATGCAGGAGGGCAATTGGGATTTGTTCCTGGTGCTTTTTTAATGTTCCAGTCAAATAAAAAAACCGGAGACTATCACGATGAGATGAATGGGAGGAATTACAAAAAATGGTTAACTGAGAAACTAATTCCTAATTTGCCTCCTAAATCTGTTTTAGTAATACATAATGGTCCGTACCATAATGTGCAATTGGATAAGGCTCCTACAAGCAGCTCCACAAAAAGAGCTATGCAGGAATGGCTCACATCAAGGCACGTGCCCTTTCAACAACAAATGTTGAAAGTAGAGCTCTACAGCCTCATTAAGGCGCATAAGACAGCCCATAAAACCTACGTGGTCGACGACCTCTTAGCCAAGCATGGTCATTCAGTGCTCAGGTTACCACCATATTCACCTGACCTAAACCCCATAGAACTTATTTGGGCCGACATAAAACAATGGGTAGCAGGTCGTAACACGACATTTAAATTAGAGGATGTCATGAACTTTGTGAGCAACGGGTTGCAGATATCAGTGAAGAAAAGTGGAAAAATGTGTGCCTGCACGTACAAAAAATTGAAAATGATTACATTGAAAAAGAAAGAATCTTTGAAAATGTAATAGAGAGCTTTATAGTGCAAGTATCAGGAGACAGTGACAGTAGTGAAGGTGAGGAAACAGAAGAAGAGGAAGAAGAACAACACGATGATGATAGTGAGCTGTCAGGTGTTGAACATTTGCCAGATGATTAGATACCTCATTGATAAAACTGTGTGCGAGTGTGTGCGTGTTGGAAAAAAGAGAAACGAGCTGTACCACAATATTTAAAATGGTTTATATTAACCTGGTGTTCTGTGAGGAGTGCAATACATTGTTCTGTGAGCAGCGTGATCTCGCACCCACCCGTAGCAGCCGTCATTCTAGGAATGAACAACAATATGGTGAGTCACATGATAGTATACTACTTAGTTATTCTTTTGCCGGTTTATTTTCCCAGGTTTTCTGTTTTACTGTTTGTTTACCGTTTCCATACACCACATTTACAGAGAGCTGCCTGGCGTTAGACATAGACTCGCTTCAGTGCGCGAGGAAACAAGGTCACCGGCACAGAACCATCGTTTCTGTTGTAAGCACCTACTTCCACTGGATTGACCAAGGATTGGCCAAAACAGCGAATGAGGACATCATACTTCAAACGTAGTAAGCGGGATCGGGAAACGCACTAAGCAAACGTTATTTATTACATTTGGTGATTTGATACTGGGACTTTTATAATTCAACGTAATAAACGGGAAAATGCGTTAATGAGAAACGTGCTAACGAGATTCCACTGTATATGTTCTGTGCCCTATAGCTTCAGTTTCCACATTTAGCTTGTAGAAAAAAAAATCTGATGTGTCAGACTCTCATGAGTTTCTCTACCCACTATTGGGGTATTTAACAATAATATTGTTATATAAAATAGGCCCAGGATCTTTACACTCATGACACTGATGCCTCTGAATGAAACTTTTACTGCTTAGGATGAGTGCATAATAAACACATGTATACATTGTTAGTAGACAGCAGAGACTGGATGAAGAAGATAAATTAAAAGATGAAAATTATAAGAATATTAAAGATAGAGTTGATATACAAAAAATGCCAAGGAAGACTGCAGTGGCCTTATTTAGGATGGCAACTGGCCACGATTGCCTCGCAGAACACCTCTACAAGATAGGATGCCAACCTATACCCAAGTGCACTCTCTGTGAAGATGAGGTCATCCTGAACAAACATCATCTCACCAAATGCAAAGGCCTTAAAAGTGATAACTTACAGACTTTATATTGGGAAGCCAGAGGGAAATTGATGTAGATCAATTAATCCCCAGTGCCACTGGTGAACAACATCATCATCATACATTGTTAGCACACTTAAACACAGCATAAGTAACATAATTATGTTCACTACAGTCCTGAAGATAGTGCAAAAATGCACATGATGGGCAGAGAAGGTTCAGCAAGTTTGGGATCACAAAAATGTGAACTAACCTTCACTGCACGACCATCATATGCTAATACAATATTACAGCCAGGATGGGGGAAGGAAATCTTTCAGTTAGTATTTTAACCTTAAAAGAATGTTTTTCAGCAATGGGAAACCTTATAATCCTTCTATGCATGTTGGCAAGTTGCTAACTACAATGCAAAATAAAACATAGAATCTGGATGATACACCCTGACCTCCACAACCACCTTGTGCATTTTCTGTGTGCTTTTCCATTGCCGACACCCATCCCATACCCATGAAATTTAAAACTTACTTTTTCCTCCACATTTAGAAGAAAATCTATATTGCACATGCAAGACGACCTGTGGTTTTCAAAACTAAAATGTTAGGGAAAAAAAGCATTGCTTTATATTCGGAAAAATACAATAATATATGGTTATATCTAAAAAAAAAAAATATATATTTTTGAGTTTTAAACCTTTCATTCTTAACTATCTATATAGTGTATTCTCACCTGGAACAGGTTCACCATTAAACCGAACACTTAGACTATGAGGTGCTGCTTCTTGTGGCTTGAAGTTCACCCTGAACTTGGCATTTCCTTCAGACTGCACATAGTTTGGTACATTGCGTCCACTGACAGACACAATTATCTCCAGATTTCCTGCTCCTGCTTGGCTGGCATTAACTGAAACACAGTATCACTGCGGTTTAACACGAGTAACCATTTATAACTGCTTTCTGCTGAAACTGTTACAATTTGTAACTTCACAAAGGAAAGACATGTAAGAAGGTAGTGTGCAATGTATCTGTAACACAATAGTTCCTTGAAACTGTAATACAGATTATCTTTCTTTGAATAATAATAAATTAATCTTCTTTATAAACATTAAATTGAAGTACATATTCAGTAATGCAGATTTTTTCTATGCATTTACTTGCTTAACAATATTTCTACTGTAGTATTAGTGCACTACAAGACCAAGACCTTGGTCCATGAACAGATAATTGCCTGAATTGGAAAGTTGATATTGATTTTATGTCTAAACTTAGCTCTGCATATTATGTAATCCAACGTATCTTTAAAAGAGGACCATATGCAGGCTATGTAATGAAAAAAATGAAATTGATTCTCATATATAGTAACATTTATTGAAGCCCAAAGTTATTACACATGTAAGACTGCCCTCTAAAATTTGGCCTGGGCCACTATTTAGAAAGGCAGCCTATTAAGATATGAAATACATAAATTTACAATGTTCTCACTTCTTATATTTACATCATACAATGTCATTCCTTTCCTCTTAACGGTCCAATCCAATTTATTCATTTTCTCTAGATATTGACCTATGCACTTACAATTCTTATCCAAGATTGCTTTCATATCCATGCTCCTATGCATTCTAGCCCAAACCTTTCCTTTCCTCATATGTTTCCTCACATTCAAATAAGATATGTTTAGCATTTTCTATATCCCCACATAGAGGCACTCACCCTGCGGCAAACCATTCCTTTGACCAATTTCCATGTTCCTAATTTAAACCATGCTAACACCTCCCTTTCCTTCTTGCTACATTATCAATATAACCCTCCCTCTTTTAATTCTTGAAATAGAACCATGGAACTTTTCTCTCTGGTAGCAGCATACAGATTGCGTCTATGTCTTTAAATCTGGTTTTAATTCTCTTCCAGAAACCAGCCGTCAGATTCTCTTTCCTCAACTACTCCTCCCTGATTCCATTCCAGCTTTGCTAAGCTCCAATTTTTCGTACCCATCTTGATAGAGGATTGAAAATTAAAGAGGATTCTTGAAATTTTAAGCATTCCTTCAATATAAAATCCTGCTGCAATCCTTGCCTTCTAAACCAGTATTTAAGTATTTTTTCCATTACCCATCCCCTCACACTTACCTTTCCCATTTTTAAGAGGGCCCTAGCATGAGCTGCATTTTGTGATTCTAATATAATATTCAAATGCTAAATCTTACGTAGGAAAAGATACAACTTGCTGGATTTGGTAAACCCAGAGGAGGAGCTTACTACAAAGTACTTATTTAGTAATCTACTGTTCCTTGTTCAAAAGAAGAGGTCTTTTACTAAAACTATAAAGATAAAAGAATACGATAAATCTTACACATTTCAGAGTTAAGACAAGTCATAAACCATCTCCACCTTTATAAAATGAAATCAAATTTGCAAATCAATTAGGTCTTAAACATGAACTAATTATACCTATTTTAATTTAGTAATGAAATATGGCCTCATTTTTGGGGGAAATTCTTATGAATGTAAGTGTATATATTTTACTTAAGGTTACTAAAGTATAACTTTGACATTTTTCCAGCATTATGGGATAAATCACTAGAATCTGGTGATATTTTAGTTATTACTTGTGGCTTGAAGTTCACCCTGAACTTGGCATTTCCTTCAGACTACACATAGTTTGGTACATTGCGTCCACTGACGGACACAATTATCTCCAGATTTTCTGTTCCTGCTTGGCTGTCTGCTTGGCTAATAACTGACAACTCCTCCTCAAATATGCACCTGTTACATGTATTGTGAAGGTTAATTATATTGTACCTGTTATATTGGCACCCTTTTCATAGTCGCAGGAGTTCAAACCAATCGTTTAATCACTAAAGCTTGGCTCTCCCATATCTTAACCCCCTATAGAGCCACTATAATGTATGTCGATTATATGCTTGGTGATCCAATTGCAAAATTGTTGCGTGTGTAGAGGATCATTCTGTGTGGACAAGTTGCAACTTGTACAGATGAAAGTGTGCAGCTTTTAAAATTCACCGAACAGATTCTTTGCTTACTCCAATTTGCCTTGCCACATAGCGAATTGTTCTCTTAGGGCTCACTGTGATCTTTGTAATCACATTAATGCTACTTTCTTCATTAGTTGCTGACCTTGGCCTAACACAACGTCCTCTTAAATTTATTTAAAATGCTATTTATTGCTATAAATGATGGTTTTCTAATTTCAGGATGTCACCTATGAAACTCCTCTGCAGCTTGTCTCACAGTTCTATAGTTGTCATCACAAAGCAATATAAGTTTAACTCGCTGTTCAGCAGTGAGCATGATTAATATGAAATGGCTGAACTGAAATACATTCCTTGTGCAATACAATACAATTTGTCTTCTGCATTTGTTTTATGGTATTGTTGACAAACTAGTCACTGTCTGCATTGCTATAATATTGTCAACTGATGCACCCAACACTCACTACAGTTAATCAGATTCTAATAGGTGCCCAATAACACTCCAAATATTGTAATTTGTTAAATGGCTTTTGAACCACACAGTATAATATTTAATGATCAATTACAATGGACTTTGTGAGCTAATAGCTTGGAGGATTTTGAGTTGAAATTTTGAAACATCACACCACTAACTTGTAATTTATGAAAACATGTTTCAGGAGCTAATTGCTCCCATCATCAGTTTCAAGTAACTGACAAATTTTATGTTTGAAAGAGCCATTCACAATGAAAGACATAAATATAGTATAGAAGCTTGTTTCATCTTATCTTAATACATGCTTTCACATTGGCTGACAGTGCCTAAACATGGCCATAAGCTTATAACGTAAACTTAGAAGTTTGCAAGCTTCAAGCTTTCATGTTTATGTCTACAACAAACTTAAGAAACTAGCCAATCAGAGAGAGATTCTCCATATACATCATGTGATCATTCTGCCTTTTCACATCAGATTTTTTGTCGCCAAGTGTTGAGTTGTTAATTACCTTTGCTGTCCCATGATCTTGCACAGAATCACTGGGATCAATTTTTGAAGATTTAGAAGCTTGTAACAGTGATGTGTCATAATTTAAAATAGAGAGTTGAGGGTTGTTACACTACATCACTATGATATTCTTACTTGAACGCGTTTCGGGAGACGGCTTGTTCCCATCGTCAGCATTTTCTCTCAACTCAGTTGATGTAGTGTAACAACCCTCAACTCTCTATTTTAAATCACTGGGATATCTATATAAAAACTGCAACATAACAAATTATGATGGTAGGTAGGGCTTTTTTGTAAATGTTCTTTTAACAGGGTAGCTAGTGCTTGCTCATTTTGATACATGTACATAATCTCATTTGTCAGTGGTTTCACAGACTGCCATATTAGCTCAGCTGTTTCATGCTCTCTCTTGATTGGCTGCTGTTTATGTCACTGTTTCACATTGTGAATTACAACATATTGCACTAAGTTTATGCTTTTCATTAACCCTAAGACTTCATGACTATTGGATGAACTAATAAAATGTTCCTCAAACTAAACTAGACGCTATTTCTAAAGCAAATCAGCAGATCCTGCAAGCTTTTAAAGCTCATTTTTGTAGTGCTGTGGAGGTGTGAGATACCCATGATCTAATTGAAATAAAAAAAAAACTAAGCTTTTAGTTTAAATACGATTAGTGAGAATAAAATGAATACTTACTGCTGAAGAAGACAGGTTTCCCAACAACGCCTGAGTTAATGTCAGTCACTTTAACTTTGGCAGCATCATATGCCTTTACAAGAAATGGACTTCCCTCAACGTGCACTCCACCAAGCTTCACTTCTACACTGTGATCACCTGTACAACATTTCACATAAACTTTAATGTTTACCAAATAAAGCAATTCTGAAAATGCTATAACAGCATCAATTAAACATATAGTATAATAGTAACATTCTTTTATTTATTATTCAGGTGCCAAACATTCCAATAGTCTCCCCACCTTCCCATTACATCTCTTTGGTATTGGTTTTGAGAATGGACAATAATGAATTGTAATATGTCAGTGCACGTTTTTTCTTTGGATAGTAACATGTACAGATCCAAGCATGCTCCAAAAATGTGTAGAATCAGATAAGATGTTTTATTGTCAAGTACACTTACATTACAATTGAGCAAGGCTTCGTAAACAGATGACTTGCCAAATAGATAACAGGAACATATATATATATATATATATATATATATATATATATATTATACAATATGAGTATTTAAAACAATGATAAATGAATAATAAAAATAATAACAATAATTTATCTATAAAGAAAAACATTCTACTCTGCTAATTCAAAACATTTATCTTTATAATTTTACAAATTATTATTTATGTAATTAATTAATTTTGAAGATTTAGAAGCTAGTAACAGTGATGTGTCATAATTTAAAATAAAGAGAGTTGAAGGTTGTTACACTACATCACTAAAATGTTCTTACTTGAACGCGTTTCGGGAGAGGGTTTGCTCCCATCGTCAGCATGTTTTCAACTGAGTTTGCCGGTTATTGTCTGGAGAATGTGTGTGGCTAGTGGTGTTTTCTGGTGCTGGGCTGATGAACCTCCAAAGGCTGCTGGGTGGCGGCAGTTTGAAATTCATTAGATGATTCCTGTGTTTGACGATATGTATTTTTTCCCAGATGTCCAATTTATTGCTGCTGTTGATCGGTTTTAAGAGTTTTATGTTTGGAGTGATATCATGGTTTGAAGACCAGAAATGATGTGCTACTTAAAGAGCATATGAGATGCATTTACCAAAAGCAGCTAGATAAATCAGCAGTAGCACATCATTTCTGGTCTTCAAACCATGATATCACTCTGAACACAAAACTCTTAAAACCGATCAACAGCAGTAATAAATTGGACATCTGGGAAAAAATACATATTGTCAAACACAGGAATCACCTAATGAATTTCGAACTGCCGCCACCCAGCAGCCTTTGGAGGTTCATCAGCCCAGCACCAGAGAACACCACTAGCCACACACATTCCCCAGACAATAACCAGCAAACTCAGTTGAAAACATGCTGACGATGGGAGCAAACCATCTCCCGAAATGCATTCAAGTAAGAACATTTTAGTGATGTAGTGTAACAACCTTCAACTCTCTTTATTTTAAATTATTCATGTATTCCATTACTGAGTAGTAGGCCTTGTCAATAAGTAAACTGTTCACTGTTCTGTTAAATAGTTTGGGAACTTTGTCTCCGATTTTGTCTGGCAGTTTGTTGTAGACTTTAATTATGGCATAGAATGGACTTTTTCATATAGTGTTAACCTGTGCATGAGTGGTTTTAAATTAATTTTTGTTCTGGTCCTGTAACAGTGCTAACTATGCATGAATGCATTTATTTAGTTCATATAGATGTTGCTATGCTAGATGCTAGGATGGATTTCAAGCGAGGGCATTTCCATACTATGATTTTCTACAACTTTAAAATCAGTTTAGGGGAGAGATAAGTCTTCAAAGATTGAATCGCACATTTGGGCATCTTTACCCTTGCCAATCCATTATTTATGATGGTTTGCGGATTTTAAAAGTCAGGGATTCCCTCAAAGAAGAAATCCACGCAGGTCAGCCCAATATCAACAATGGATGAAAACTTGACAAAAGCACAGTTTAACATAATTTAAAAAAAAAATAGCTTTTTAAAAATTTTCAAAAAAGGAATCCTCAAACACTTTAGAATCAGGATACAATTGTGGTTTTGCCCTTTAAATGCCCATATGCAATGTTTAAATGGACATATGCAAGTATGTACAAATAAGTTGGTAAGTTGAACTACACTTGAAAAATTCAATTGCTAACTTACTGCCTACACACAGCTATACTCAATACAGCCCAAGAAAGGGTCCTGGTGTAAACAAATGCATGTGCCACTGCTATAGCACATCTTTCTCTCATATTAAAATAGTCTGTTACTGCAATCCCTGTACTATCATCCTATTTCTACTTCAGATAATAAAGGTGGTAAATAAGAGCAGTATTTTAATAATCATTTCATTTAAACATAACTAAAAAATAATTATTATTATTACTTTTAAAACTGGTCCTGCATATTCTGCACCACTTCACAGAAATAAAATCACAACCATTACATCTTTGGAGTAGAGGTAAACTTTAGCCCATCTATTAAGGAAAGTTTTCTCTACAAATTGCTACTACTGTAAAGTATGAGGTCTGTTCAAAAAATTCCAGAACTTTGTTCACAACATTTTTCTACGCTTAGCTTTTATTTATTGTGCATAACCTCCTTTGAAATGCTCTCCTCCACAGTTGATACACTGCTCCCAACATCAGTTCCACTTCTGGAAGCAGTCTTGGTACATATCTTTCAGATCACGCGAAGTACCGTCTGCAAATTTTCTTTTACCTCATCTATCATTGCAAATCTTTTCAATGGGGTTTTCAACTTTGGAAATAAAAAACAAAGTCTGCAGGGGCCAGGTCTGGAGAGTACGGAGGATGAGGTAGCATAGTGATATCGTTTCTTGTGCAATAGTCATGCACCAACAGGGATGAATCTGCGAGTGCGTTAACATAATGCAAGAGCCAGAATTGTCTTGCCACATTTCAAGCTGTTTCCTTCTCACATTTTCTCACAAACATCGCAACACGTCCCGATAGTCAGTCTTTGATTGGCACGCACAATTTCGTTGACATTCCTGACATGAGCATCTCGGTAGATGTCGAAGGGCGTCCTGAACGAGGGTCATTTTTAACTTCCATCCGGCCATTTTTAAACAGCATGAATCGTTCGTAACACCAAGTACGGCTTAAGCACTCATTACCGTAGGCTTCCTACATCATTTGGTGTGTCTCTGTAAAGGTTTTCTTGAGTTTGACGCAAAATTTAATGCAGACGCGTTGCTCCTCTAACTCTGCCATCTCAAATTCACAAACTGTGCGATACAATGTTCTATTCAATACAGCACTGAACAATAACTAACAGACATAGAATAATGAAACTTCTGGCAGTTACACATTAAACATAGGAGTGAGCAGGGATACCAATTGCATTTTGTTCCAACACTCCATCGGCACGAAATTATGGATGTTCCGGAATTTTCTGAATAGACCTGGCAGCTTCTGTGTGCTGAAGTTGTGTGGTTTCTTTCTTTGCAAACACATACAGATCTTTTTTTCTTTCTTGTTTTGAACAGAATTTCCTGTGAATGACATTTTGTTATATAAATTACCTGTTTTCTTAGAAAGATTAGCTAAATTAAATTATAGGGTAACAAAAACAACCTCCAAGTGCTGTTGTAGATCTACTTTGGTGTTAATAATATTCCTGGTTACTTGATTAAAGAAGTAATTGTTCATAAATTTTATCAAAAGATGGTATATATATATAAAAGATCAGTGAATTTCGAAGGCATGCAACCACATCCCATAAAAATTTCTTATGATATCTTAAAAAGTTTGAGTTAACGGATCATGAATTCAACATATTTAACACAAAAAATTAAAATAGAACTGTGCATTTTCATCAGTAATGCAATTTATACAGCAAAGGTATTCAACACTGATGTTTGAAAAAAGAGAAGAGGAGCTTACCAACATCTGTGGGGGTGAAGTGGACTGTGTATCGGCCTGCTGCCTGAACCCCCACATCTACTGTAAGTGGATGACGTGTTGGACTGAGCACTTGAACATCAGGCCGTCCTAAGGACGGGTCTGCTTCCACACAAAACATGGCTGCACGATTTACTGCAACCTTTTCTAACCCATCACCTGACATCACCACACGAGCTGCTTCTGATACTTGACAGGTGAAGGGACTTCCTGCAAACATTTAACATTTTCTTTTACATATTTCTTTTACAATTTTATAGCTCTAATCAGGTAGTACATATAGAGTATAACCTCAATTATGTGTTTTCAAAGGTAGACGGCTAAAATACTGTATAAATGGAAAAACACAAAAGCAAATTGTCTTATGGACTAAATGAGTTTTATTGGATTACTTGAACATATTATGCATTAATAATATTATAATAATACATCAATAATGATTATATCTTTAAATAATTTACCTATTCTCCTTGGGCAAATAAAAAAACTCAAAATAGTTTTAAAGAGCAGGTATAATTATTAGTTTCTCAAAATAAATGCAACCTAAAAAAAATGTTATGTGATACATTCATATGACTCTCTACCCTTTTATCATTTATTAGCGGGTATATACAAACTATTTTTACTAAAGCTTATTTTTTCTATAGATACAAAGGGAACGGTGATAAATGTTTAAGAACTGGACACTATATGCTGACCTCAAAATCCCGAGTTGTTTCCACGCTCACAGGAAACAACTGAATGCTGAAAGGACTTTAAAGTAATGAACAATTTGAACCTTTAATAATGAATTTCTCAGAAATGGCTTATGCCACAAAAAAACTTATTTGAAGTAAATTGTATGTTTTAAAGAGGTCTACATTTTTTGTGTAGTATGTTTTCATCTAGCACTTAACGTTTAGCAGCTGTACAAGATTATACAAAATTCCTTCCAACTGAAAAGGACTTCACAGGCTATTCCCAGAAAATTCAACATATACATTTTATTTATATCTTTAATATGCTATATTTTAATCAAAATTGTTAGAGCAATTTTTTAGAAAATAAAAACATTTAAACAATTGTTCCATGTAAAGGGTAGTTGGGGGAGGCGGATTTTCTTGAAAATCTTCATATCGCATCCTTGGAAAGTACTGGTCCTAAATACCAAGTTTGGTATTTATCAAACTTTTCATTTTTGGAAAAAAAGAAAGGAAAAAAAAATGCACATATGTATGTACACACACTAGAGAAAATGAAAATATGCTCGCTTTTCTAAAAAAGATAAAATTTGTATATGAACAACCAACTTAATGCAATGCATGCAGCTTTGCTGCCCAAGTGCTGACTGACCTGTCATCTGTGGCCTGGAACCTATATTCGAAGTAACACGCTGTGGTAAACAAATATGTATTTACAAGTCTGTGCAAGGATGACTCAAGTTGTAAACAAATAATGAGTTAACTAGTCCCTGATAAGTGATACCAATACCACACACGTGCAGTGAAAGATGTCATCCAAGCTCTGTAACCGTCTCATTTCCTCAGTAACTGTTAACACAATAACTATTTGTGTTTGTTACTTTGTTTCTTGTAATTAGGTAACAAATTACTTTATATTCGTTACTTTGGTAACCATTATTGGGTAATTAGTAACTTTGTATTAGTTACTTTCGTAGCTGTTACATTAAGGTAACCATCGCATTATTTTCTGCCCAGCCCTACTTGACAATGGATTACAATACTTGGAAGCTGTGTATAATACTGATCGAATGCCAAAGCTTGTAGAATTTGGCATTATTAATAGATTAATATTTTGCTGTCTCGTACTATGGTTATGAAGTTCAATATTAATTTTAAAATTCAAGTTTAAATTAGTGATTTTATTTATAGTGTTATGCATAAAAATTATTAGTCTGAGTTTTATTTCACATTTGAGGCTGGGATTTTAGTGATTAAATGTAATTCTCTGCTTGGAGTTTCATATGACATCCCATACATGTAGTATTTCTAATTCATTTATTAAACTTTGCTGTAGGTTCCCCAGGCCTGATTCAAACTTCAACAGTGCATTCATTAAATATGAGGATGGTGTACCAAAAAGTTCTCTGCCTGACATAAAGATGGTGCTGGCAGTATCAAATAGCAGGAATAGTTCTTAAGTATGATCCTCATGCAATTTCATTTGTTTGGTTGTTATACTACTGCAACATAAAACAACTAAGTTTCTTCACAAAATGGATAAAACTAAATGTAGTGCAGTGATTAAATACTTCATACTAAAACGTTTAATGCCACACAAAATAAAAAGGGAATTTGACTCCCTTTGGAAAATTCCTTACCATCATTACCCATCATTGAAGAAATGGGCTGCAGGCTTTAAACAAAACTGTTCTTCCATTTTTACTTTCTCTACTACGTATAGTAAGTAGGGGAAGTATTGTATTCCACCCAGAAATTCGACACCAACATTTTACTGGAAATACATGTTTTGAGACCCCCTGAATCCAAAAAAAGCATTTTTAGAAACATATCCGTGTGTGTGTGTCTGTGAACAGCATAACTCAAAAACGAACAGTCGGATAAACACCAAACTTGGTATTTAGGTTCAGTATCTTCCAGAGATGCGACACGAAGGTTTTCAAGAAAATCCCCACACCCCAGACTACCCTTTACATGGAACATTTTTCGAAAATTTTAATTTTCTCAAAAATGGCTAACGATTTTGATTAAAATATCATATGTTTAAGATATTTTCATGACAAAATGTATATCTTGAATTTTCTGGGAATGTCTCCAAAAGTATTCTTCATTGTGAATGACTTTTGCATAACTGGTAAACCATAAGAGATATAGACAAAATTTTACTAAACAAAAAATGTAGATCGCGTTAAAATACACAATTTATGTCATATACATTTTTTTTTTGAGTGAACCATTTTCGAGATATTGTTTGTTATTCCCTTAAATTTTTCAATACTTATTTTCTCAAATGGGAATTCGTTATTCATTTTTTTGTCTTGGATATGCAAAGAGTATTAATCTGTGCTGCACCTAGCAACCAGCTATTAAGAGGTATGTATATGCTTAAAGGGTACTGTTTTTCTATATTGCCCTTGTAAATATATATTCCCCTTACATCTACAAGAAGATTAGCAATAAGATAGAGTCTGCAAATGTTTATCTCAATTAACATGAAGTAGATGGAGAATAAGCATTTATAAAAATAGTTTGTACAAGAGTAGAAAAAGTCATGTGAGTGTAATGCATCAGATTTTTTTATGAGCATCTAGGACATAATTACTGCTTTACTGAAGAAACCTTGAAAAAGTTTACAATGCCATCACATGGTATCAAGCTTGCTGACATTGCCAAGATCTCATTAGATTATGACTGGAAAATTCTGCACGAGCGTTTCACTTAAGAAACTTCATAGTGCGGGTGCCACATTTATTAACTGTCAATCAGAAGCAATCCAAATGAACATTTCACAGGAGTTCTTTAACATGTTCAAATGCAACTCAACCGGCTATATGCATCATTACATCACTATTGACATAGTAACAGATTCATCACCATTTTCAAGAGATGAAGTATCACTCCAAACAATGGGTGTAAGAGGGTGAAAGTGCTCCAAAGAAGGCCAAGTATGTTCGTTCAGAGTAAAGTTGATAGACACTCTTTTCTGTGATACCTAGGGTGTGGTGTTGGTAGACTATATGGACAAGGGCAAAACTATCAATAGAACATACTATGCAGCTTTGCTGCAGCAGTTAGAGGACACTAAGAAGACCAAATGTCTGTATTTGTTAAAGAAGAAAGTTCTTTTCCACCAAGAAAATGTGCATGCACAGGAAATCTCTTCAATTGCGATCAAAAAGTTGCATGAATTGCACTTTGAACTGCTGTCACATGCACCATATTCACAAGATTTGGCTCACAGTGCCCATTTCCTCTTCCCAAATCTGAAGAAATCCTTGCTGGATAGTGGTTTACCTTAGATGTGGAGATCATAAGTCACGAAAACATTTATTTTACAGTTGGACAAATCATTTTACACCAAAAGTATACAGAAGTTAAGAATATTGTTTGAGTGTATAGCTCTGGTGCCCTAAAGTGAGACCAAATTTACTTCAAACCATACTGTAATATAACATGCATACCTGGTACATCTTCCCCATTAAAACGTAGGTCCACTGTATGTGGTATAGCCTCCCTTGGTGTGAAGGAAATGGCATATGTATGTGGCCCTTGTGCCTGGGCTGACGTAGGCACACGTCCACCATTTACTGTTACTTCCAAGTTCCCTGGTCCTGCCTGGCTTGTCTCCACTGTTACAAAATAAAATAGAGAATGTAAATAGACTTCACTATTATAAATATTAATGAACTAGCTGTATCACCTTGTGTTCTGTGAGCACTTTTATGTCTGAAATGGATATACAAACACATATTTCGTTATCAATACTAAGGGAATAGCAATAGTCAAATGTTTAAGAACTGGATGGTATATGCTGGCCTTAAAAATCCATAATATCATGACAAACAACTGAATATTGGAAGGACTTGAAAAGAATGACAAAGTGTTGCACAATTTGAACTATTAATAATAGATATCTGAGAAATGCCTTGTGCCACAAAAAAAAAACAACCATTGTTTGAAATAAATTGTGCATTTTAAAGAGCTCTACATTTTTTCTGCCTAAGTTTTTGTCTATCATTTAATGTTTAGCAGTTATACAAGATTATACAAAATTCCTTCCGAATGAAGAGGACTTCACAGACTATTTCCAGAAAATTTAAGATATACATTTTGTTTGCCATAAAAATGTCTTAAATATATGGTATTTTAATAAAAACTTTTGAAAAATGTTCTGTGTAAAGAGTATTTTAGGGTGGTGGGATTTTCTTCAAAATCCCAAGTGTCGCATCTTTGGAAGATACTGAACTTAAATACCAAGTTTAGTATTTATTAGAATTTTTGAGTTTGAGTTATGCTCTTCACATACATACAGGGACCCTTTTCTAAATTGCTATTTTTTTCAATTTTGGGGGAACCTCAAAACATGTATTTTTGTTGAAAAGTTGATATCAAATTTTTAGGTGGAATGCAATATATTATGTGCCTTTTCAAACAGTGACAGAAGCAAGCTCAAAATATGGAGCTTTGTAGCATTCACCAGCTATTCCTGAAAGTGCTTATTCTTCTATCTATTTCAGCTCATTAATTGAGCTAAACATTTACATAAATAATTTCATTACGCATTTCTTTATAGGTACAAACCAAGCGGGATGGCTCAGACGGCTGCATCTGTGGTCCGCATGTGGAAGGTCGTGTGTTCAATTCCTGGCTGACCTTCCTGACCCATTGATTTTTTTGGGGGGGAGGGGGCATTTCCCCGGATCGCCAGGCAAATGCTGGGAAGGATCAAAACATTCCCCAAATTTTCCGTCCCTCCATTCATTCCATTAATCATTTCATTGATCCTTCACCCTGTTTGGTCTGTATCAGGATTGGAAGCATCGGTGATGGAGTGTCGGTGCAGCATGGCAGGGAAAAAGGAGGCTCTCTGTGAACCGTCTCCATCCCTCAGCCTTCGGCTGGTTGTTGGGGTATAAGGACTGCCCCCCCAGTGGGGGCATTGGACCCCATGAAGGGCATGGTCCCCTGTCTGCCAGGGCATTTGTATCTGGAAACTCCTGGTTCCGGCTGCCCACTGTCTCCCTTCCTCCTGTGGGGGGAAGCCCCCTTATATAGTACTATGCCGGACTCCCTGGATCAGTGGCAAAATCCCCTCTGCTTCTCATTCCATTCCATATAAGTACAAAGCTAATAGCAATAGTCAAATGTTTAGAAAACTGGTTGCTATATACTGGTCTTGAACTTCCATACTCCTTGTATGACATTGCAAGAGATAGCACTTTGCAAAAATGACAAAATATTGAATAACCTAAACCAATAATAACGGATATCTCGGAAGTGGCTGATGCCACAGAAAAGCTATTTTAAATAAAATATAAGTTTTAGAGATCTACATTTTCTGTGCAGTAAATGTTTATTTGTGTCTTATGGTTTCTCTGTTATACAAAATTATACAAAACTCATTCCGAATGAAAGGGACTTTACGAGCTATTACCAAGAAATTAAAGACATGCATTTTATTCGTCATTTAAATTTCTTAAATATATGGTATTTTTACCAAAGCCAGTTTTGAGAAAATAAAAAAAATAACAAGAAATTAAATTTTCCTTGTAAAGGGTATTTTGGGATGACTGGATTTTCTTAAAAATCTTTGTTGTATTATCTTTGGAAGGTTCTGAATTTAAACATGAAGTCTGGTATTTATCCAATATTTCGTTTTTGAGTTATGCTGTTCACAGAAAAGAAAAGAAAGACAAATACATGGAACTTATTCAATAACATTTTACTTTCTCTACTACACATAGTAAGTAGGGGAAGTATTGTATTCCACCCAAAAATTTGATAACGAGATTTCACAGGAAATATGTTTTGAGACCCTCTGAATCCAAAAAATCTGATGTGTTACACTCACATGACTTTCTCTACTCTTGTATACACTATTTTTACAAACGCCTATTCTCCATATGCTTCATGTTAATCGAGATATCGAGATGGCAATCTTATTGGTAATTTTCTTGTAGATGCAAGGGAAATATGGTAGCTCTTAAGCGATAGTCAAATATTGTATCGCTGGTTGCTATGTGGCGCATTCCATTCTCTTTGCATGTCCAGGACATAAAAAAAATGAATAACGCATTTGAGAAAAAGTATAAGTATTGGAAAATTTAAGGAAATAACAAGCAATATCTCGAAAACGGTTCACTCAACAAAAGAAATGTATATGACATAAGTTGTGTATTTTAATGCGATCTACATTTTTTGTGTAGTAAAATTTTGTCTATCTCTTATGGTTTACCAGTTATGCAAAAGTCGTTCACAATGAAGAATACGTTTGGAGACATTCCCAGAAAATTCGAGATATACATTTTATTTCTCATGACATTATCTTAAACATATGATATTTTCATCAAAATCGTTAGAGCCATTTTTGAGAAAATTAAAATTTTCGAAAAATGTTCCATGTAAAGGGTAGTCTGGAGTGGGGGGATTTTCTTGAAAACCTTCGTGTCGCATCTCAGGAAGATACTGAACCTAAATACCAAGTTTGTGCTTATCTGACTGTTCGTTTTTGAGTTATGCTGTTCACAGACACACAGACACAAAGACAGACACACACGGACATGTTTCCAAAAATGCTTTTTTTGGATTCAGGAGGTATCAAAACATGTATTTCTGGTGAAATCTCGGTATCGAATTTTTGGGTGGAATGCAATACTTCCCCTACTTACTATACGTAGTAGAGAAAGTAAAAAAGTATTTTTGGAAACATGTCTGTGTGTGTGTCTGTGAACAGCATAACTCAGAAACAAACAGTCAGATAAACACCAAACTTGGTATTTAGGTTCAGTATCTTCCAGAGATACGACACAAAGGTTTTCAAGAAAATCCCCCACCCCAGATTACCCTTTACAAAGAACATTTTTCGAAAATTATAACTTTTTCAAAAATGGCTCTAACGATTTTGATTCAAATATCATATGTTTAAGATATTTTCATGGCAAATGAAATGTATATCTTGAATTTTCTGGGAATGTCTCCAAAAGTATTCTTCATTGTGAACGACTTTTGCATAACTGGTAAACCATAAGAGATAGACAAAATTTTACTAGACAAAAAATGTAGATCCCATTAAAACACACAATTTATGTCATATACATTTTTTTTGTTGGGTGAACCATTTTCGAGATATCGCTTGTTATTCCCTTAAATTTTCTAATACTCATACTTTTTCTCAAATTCGTTATTCATTTTTTTTTTGTCCTGGTAATGCAAAGAGAATGGAATACTCCACATAGCAACCACCTCTTAAAATATTTGACTATAGCTTAAAGCCTACCAATTCCCCTTGCATCTACAAGAAAATTAGCAATAAGATTAACATCTCGATTAACATGAAGCATACGGAGAATAAGCGTTTGTAAAAATAGTTTGTACAAGAGTGGAGAAAGTCATGTAAGTGTAACACATTAGATTTTTTTCCTTTTTATTCAGGGACCTCAAAATATTCATTTTCAGTGAAATCTCAACATTGAATTTTTGGGTGGAATGCAATACCTCCTCTCACCTACTAGGTGCATGGTAGAGAACGTAAAAACACAATAAAATATTCAATTCAAAGTGTTTACAAGTTTTATATTGTTACATTTATCACATTTCTTGTGTTGCACACCTTAGAACTGTAACCAGTACATAATATCAGAACTATAGATATTTAACACATGGCAGTAAAATAGCCACAGGTCCAACCATGCATTTCCAAATTAACAAGTCCTCCAACATTGCACTGAAGTAACCACTCCAACATTTTTATAACTGGTTCTAAATGTAACACTCTAATCTTAGAGAGTATGTTCTGTTACAATATAACAGTTACAAGCATGTATGATGTGAGACCTTGGAAGTATCCTTGCTTTGGTGCTTCCAAGTTCCAATAGAGGGTAATGCATACTTGAAATCTTTTGCAAATCAGATTTGATGATGCTATTGAGCTCTTACAATACTCATGCAAAAGGCAATAACCTGAGATACTGTTTTGGAAATCATAAACACTACTGATACAAGATGGTTACAAAAGATGAATGTGAATACCCTATCTGCCAATGAAATATTCCATGGCAGTCAAAAGGTGATCCATCATTGGGCTGTCCTTTCCAAGTAGAGGAGGTGTACCAAAATTAAAATGGCAGTATTTATAGGGAACACAAGCTATTGGGTTTCACCAAAAGCCAACTAACATATTTCCCCAATTACATATAGTGCTCTCTGGTTACTTTTGGTGACATTCTGTTTATTCAGTTGATGTCAATACCAGCAAATGCTCCTAAAATATATGCATGGTAAAGATATGGCCGTAGTTGGTGTTAATTGCAACTGTTGTTGGCAGTACAAGCATTAACCTTGAATTCAAAGCAAATAATCCTTTGATTGGGTAGAGGATTGAGGACGGTGTGTTCAACATGTGCATTTATTTGGTATAGTTTTAGTGCTTGCCTAAATGTTCCACACTTTCTAATTGTTGTTTTTACAACACAATTTCCCATTAAATACAATATGATGCAATATTTAGTGCTAGGGAGTGGTTTAAACAGTTGTTATTGTTTCAGAACAAGATTTGATTTACTGACTCGAAATTAGTAATTCCCATTGTAAGGTTGCCAGAACTTTAATTTAAAGTCGGCCACTTTGAATTCTTGGCAACTGCCATTGAATCCTTTTTCCTATAAAACATCTCAATCTCACTAAACTGGCAATGTGACAGTGATTAACTTTATCAGAGACTCCTAAAAATGAATTCACTATCATTTCTATTTTATTTAATAGCAGGCTTGAACCAAAAGATTTTTATACAGTATACGGCAAAACAAACAATACTGAAATTACTGATCATTTCTTGTCCAAGTTTCCATGGCAATGAAGTATTTATTTATTGTATATAATAGTTTGACATTATGTGAATTCAGTTTTGTTTGGTTTCTGCAATTATAGTGCTCACAACAGAAGAGAAGATATTTATCATGGAACATTATTTCCATCAGAATGGAGTAACTTTACTTCAAGTTAAAGAGATTTAATAAGGAGGCACCAAAATAACAAAACAACGTTAGTTGTTGTCGGCAAGTTCCATCTTACGGGGTCAATCCTATGTCAACGTAAGGGGACAACAGGTTGCCCAAGAACCGTTTGCACAAACTTCTCCAACAGATGTTAACGAGTTGCAAAGTATAGTCTACAACGAACACTGAAACTTGGTTTGAGCAATAGGTCTGTTTGGCAGACGTGTGGTTTAATGTTCTTTACCATATAGGCCAGACTGGATGGTGAAATGTGCCCTGGATGCACAAAGTTTTAAGTTACTGGAACTTTCCCTTTTCAGGATAAGGGAAAACCCTGGGGAAAAAAAAACAAAAAAAAAACAAAAACAACCTATTCTGGGTACCTCACCTTCAACAAGATGAACTCAGGACCTCTTTGAATGTGAGGCAGACATGCTACCCCCACACCACAGGGGTGGACTGGGTGGATTTGCATACTGGATTCAAGTTGCTCAGCATCAACAGGAAGGAATGAACAAGCTACAGCTCACAGCACATGGAAGTCACTTGACCTTCTGCAATGACACATTTGAAACTGCCAAATTTCTCATGGAACTCCACTCCCGTATACTGCCTGCTTTCCAGATCCCATGGCCCCTGATGACTACATATGGGGTAAGTAGAAAGAGTCAGTTTTCAAGACTACAAGATCAATCTACAAAGATTCTTGAACTACACCAGAAGATAACGTTATTCTTTGTGTCCTTCGAGCAACCTTTACTCATCAATATGTTCAACAATCTTTTTTTCTTCTTCTTTCTTCAGAAACACTTTGAACAATGAGTGGCACATGATAGTAAAATTTTGAACTCTTGTACCAATGCCATCAACTTACATTTCAGTGTCATTTGTTTTGATGTGTACCATACTATATCTTTAAATTTTTTAGCTTTTTATGTCCAATTGCATCCTTTTTTTTTTTTTTTTTTTTTTTTTTTTTTATATATTTTTATATTTTACTCTTTTATTGTAGGGCACTGGGGTAGCAAAGTGGTTTCATTTCCTACTCTTGTTCTGAGGGTTTGATTCCATCTCTGGGGTGGCGATTTTAAGTCAGCCCTATCTAAGCCTTCACCTTGGACTTGTGAAGTATCCCCAAGGCCCAATGTGATTCAAGTCCATGGTAAAAGCTGTAAACTGTGTTCATCACGAGGTCAAAGTAAGCATAAACAAAACCTCATGCATTTTAACAGCAGCGCGCCTTCTTCACAGTTTGCTTGATGCTTCTGCCTTCTTCACGGTTTGCTTGATGCTTCCACCCTCTAAATAGTTCCTTGAAAAGTGTTACAAAATACTAAGGTTTGAAGCTCACTTAATTTCATAAAGCACAAACTATTGAGTACTAAGCATAGTTCAACTCAATATGTTAAATGATAAATAAATTAATTTGTAACTAGCGTTACTAAATTTGTAATGGCACTAATTGGTTGCTAGAACTGGTAGAAGGGGAAGGAGGAAAAAGCAAAACACTCAGTATGTATCAACATGGCGAAAATAACTGGTGTTGTTAAACATAAGCATGGTAAACCTTTACGAAGTGGTGAGAAGACAATAGTTTTGAACGTGTATAACAAGTTCTGCGAGAAATATCCAGAACTTGCTATCGATGATGTGGTGAAATTAACATCTGAGTTTACCGTTGTGTCAATTTCAAGTGTTTACAGTGCACGCAAAGAAAAATCCACAGTTGGTGAGGTTAGAACTTCTGGCAAGAAGAGACCACGTGCGAGACGAGTGCTGGATGTTGTTTGTGATGAATTTGTGAGGTCAGCAATCTGCAGAAAAGTTCGCCAGTTCTTTGTTAACAATGAACCCCCCCCCCCCCACCTTAAACAAAGTGCTGTTTGCAGTTAATCTGATCCGGACCTCCCAAACTTAAAATGAACCTCCCTCCACAAGTTGCTCCTGGAGATAGGTTTCGAGTTTGTCAGCAGGAAAAGAAAAAGTATTATTGTGGACAGAGATGACATTATTTTATGGCGTAGAGATTTTCTCCGTAGAATAAAAGAACTACGAAAAACGTGAAAAGTGTACTATTTAGATGAAACGTGGATAAATGAGGGACACACCACAAGCAAAGCATGGACAGACACCACTGTAAAATCAAGAAAGCAGGCATTTCATGCGGGTTTAACTACAGGGCTAAAAAATCCTATGGGGAGGGGTAAGCGCCTTATTTTGCTGCACATAGGAAGTGAAGATAGTTTTGTCGAGGGTGGAGAGCTTGTGTTCATATCCAAAACAACAGGAGGCTATCACAAGGAAATGAATGGCGATGTTTTCAGATCCTGGTTTGAAAAGGTTCTGGCAAATTAGAACCAAATAGCGTCATTGTGATGGACAATGCCCCCTACCACAGTGTGAGATTAGAATGCATACCAAATCAATGTTGGAAAAAAGCTGACATAATAGCATGACTGAAAAGTAAAAATATAGTTTTTGACGAGGATCTTGTTAAGGCAGAATTTCTGGCATTGGTCAAGTCTCGTGCTAAACAATACGAAAAATACGTAGTTGATGAAATGGCCAAACTTGCAGGTCACACTGTACTCCGTCTGCCGCCTTATCACTGTTGCTTAAACCCGATAGAGATGGTGTGGAGTCAGGTGAAGGGTTACATCGCCAGAAATAACACGACCTTAAACTGCAAGACGTGCGTGCGCTGGTTGATGCAGCATTCCGTGTTGTAACACCAGATAACTGGAGTGCTTATGTACAGCATGTGGTTCGAGAAGAACAACATTTGTGGGACTTGAAGGGTATTATTGACACCGTTGTGGAAGAATGTGTGATACATCTTGAAGATGATGAATCGAGTAGCACAGAGACATCCGACCTGGAGGGCATCCAATCAATGTCAAGCTCAGACTAGAGGAATAGAGATGACATAAGTAAATAGCAATTTCCGTTACTAGCGTGCTGTATGTTTTTTAGAGTGAATAAATATGTCCTAGTGGTGAAAAAACTCATAATAGTTACCGTATGGATAAATGTGTTCAATAAACTGAACATAACTAACTACTGATACCTGATGGAGGGTGGGCGTAACCTCATTTGGAACGCACGTGGCTGCAGAGTGATACAACTGGTGATTTGTTTATGTGTACTTTATTCTCCTGGTGTATAGAGTTTAGGTCCCCTCATTCCAGTGCCATCCTCACCCTACCAATGAAGGTAACCAACTCTGCCATCTGGGGGCCTCCACTTCAGAAATGGGTTCAGTTATAGCCTGGTAGAATGAGGTAACCCCCATAGGCAATATATGGAGAACATTACAGACAACAATGTTTTTATTTTAACCTTCAACTCTATTTTAAATTATGACACATCACTGTTACTAGCTTCTCAATTTTCAAATTAATGTTTTTATTGTTTAATCATATTAAGTTTGGCTCATATTACTTCAAGTTCTACTTTCTCTACCACATATATAGTATGTAGTAAAAGTATTATACTCCACCCAAACATTCAATGTCAACATTTCACAAAAATTGCATGTTTTTGGGCCCCCTGAATCCAGAAGAATCATTTTTAGAAAAATATTTGTGCATGTGTTGGTCTGTGAACAGCATAACTCAAAATAAAATGGTCAATAAATACCAAAACAACTTGGTATTTTGGTTATCTTCCAAAGATGTAACACAAACATTTTCAAGAAAATCCTTTCACCCCAGACTACCTTTTAATTGGAACATTTTTCAAAATGTTTGATTTTCTTAAAAATGGTTTTAACTATTTTGATTTAGGAATTTACACCAATCCAAATTTCCCTCTATGCAACAATGAAGAAGAAATGACTGAAGAACATCTTCAAACTTGCAAAGCACTACCTACTGGATCCATTATAGAAAAATACTGGAGTGTATGAGCGCTAAAAAATGCCAAGTATTAGACCATATTTCGACTAAAATACCATATGTTTAAGATATTTGCATTACATATAAAATGAGAATCTTGACTTTTATTGCTTTTTTATTGGTTAGAGCAACCGTGCAGAGAGCGGGAGAACCGTGTTCAAATCCCGGCTGTGGCGTTGAATTTTTCAGTTGACTCTATATTGAAAATCTTGAATTTTCTGTGAATAGCCTGTGAAGTCCTCTTCATTCTGAATGACTTTGTATAATTGATAAACCGTAAGAGTAGATAAAATCTTGCTATACAAATAGTAAGATCTCGTTAAAGTATACAATTTGTGTCACACTTTTTTATGGTGGTAACCATTTTCAAGCTAGTGTTTGTTATTGGTTTTAATTTTCAAATACTTAAGCTTTTGAAAAGTAGTAAGTTGCTATTCATTTTTTCTCCTATTCATGCAAGGAGCATGGAGTTTCAAATCCATTACATAGCGATATCATTTTTAATAAATCTATCATTTTAGTCTGCTGTATTCTTCTTATACTTGCAATAAAATCTGTAAATGTGTAATGAAACTTTATCTATATTAACAAGAACTTAGTAAATGAATAAGCTTTTGTAAGAACAGTGTAGAATAGCGAGTAGGAGAAATCATGTGAATGCAACAATTTATTTCTTGTAATTATATTTTAAAGAACACATTGTATATTGTCAAATATAATTTCAGCATCTTCCTGATGTCTTTTTGATTAAATATATGTATGATAAATATTTAGACATAATGCATAATGTATTGTGATTAACAGCACATTATGAATTTGCACGTGCAGGAAGTGAAAGATGAAGGGAGGAAAACATTTCTTCCAATATCTCCTAGAATGGAATGAAAATCACCATTTCATGTGAAAGAACCTAAGTCAGTCAAATAACAGTAGACCAAGTATCTTGCTGTTAAGGTTATATGTAAATACTTGTGAACATAGTTTACTGTTATTTTAGAACACTTATTTGGAACTCTATCCTTTTGGAACTGGAACAGTCAAAACTATTACTGAAAGAAAAATTTAAGTATGCCATTCACATGATTTTCTCCATTCAAACCTTTTTCTAATAATAATACTTTTTGGATTCAAGGCACCTCAAAATGTGTATTTCCAGTGAAATCTCCACATCAAATTTTTGGGTAGAATACAACACTTCCCCTACTTCCTACAAGCAAGTAGTAGAGAAAGTAAAAAATGAATAGTCAGCAGTTGAAAAAGTTATAAAGTTTTGACAATTCAAACCAAAAACATAGAATATCTCAGAAATGGTTAGTGCCACAAAACAGGTTACTGTACATAAACTGTGCATTTTAATGAGAACTACATTTTTCTCGCAAGAGATGGCTCGAGATTGGAACAGGTAATATCATCTAATCCTTGAAAGGAGAAGAAGCTTTTGTTTCTCTCTTACAGTTTACAATTTATATAAAATGCATTCTTGAAATGGTTAAAGTCACATAAAACATGATTTGACAAATTGTGTGTTTTAACAAGATCTACATTTTTTGTGTTATAAGCTTTCATCTCTTTCTTATGATTTCTCAGTTATACAAAATTGTACAAAATTCAATCAATGCATAGAAGACCTCCAAGAAATTTAAGATTTACATTTTAATCTAATGCAAATATCATAAACATATGGTATTTTAATCAAAACTGTTAAGAGCCAGTTTTGAGAAAACAAAAAATTAAGAAAAGTGTTACATGTAAAAAGTAATTGCAGTGAGAGGATTTTCTTGAAGAGTAGTATTATTTAAGTGTCTAACTGAAGTATGAAATGTAGTATTTACCAGACTGTTTGTTTTGGGTTTAGCTGTTCAGAAATAGACATGCACACATTAACATTCTAAAAATGCCCTCTCTTTTTATTTTCTGTATTACATGCTTACAGTAAGTAGAGGAATATTGCATACCACTCAAAAATTTGATGCCAAGATTTTACCAGAAATACATGTTTTGAGGCCACCTGAGGCCCCCCCGAAAAAAAAAGCATTTTTAGAAAAAAAGGGTGTGCGTGCGTGTGTGTGAACAAAACTCAAAACCAAAGTCGGTTAAATATGAAACTTGGTATTTAAGCTCAGGACCTTCCAAGAAACACAAAGATTTTGAAGAAAATCCACCCCCCAACCCCAAACTACCCTTTATATGGAACAGTTTTTGAAACTTGATTTTCTCAAAACTGGCTCCAACGATTTTGATTAAAATACCATATATTTTTAGCTATTTTTATAAGAAATAAAATGTATATCTTGAATTTTCTGGGAATAGCCTGTGAAGTCCTCCTTATTCTAAATGACTTGTATAATTAGTACATACTAAGAGATAGAAAAGAATCTTAATGCACAACAAATATATATCTTGTTAAAACACAAAATTTATCAAATACAAATTTTTGTGGCATTAACCATTTCCAAGATATTCTTTGTTATTAGTTCTAGTTTCCAAATACAGGATGACACAGATAAAAGTGGCCCATCTCCCGTCTGAATGCAAATACAATATGTCCATTATGCATTAATATAAATTTCTGTTAACAATTTTTCGTTAAAATGGAATCGAGCTACAGTACAACAATGGGCAATTTTATGCAATAGTTGGCACTCTTCTGTCTAATCGATAGTTAGCATTCTTCTGTCAGCATTTCAGTTTACTTCTTTAATTCAAATACACATTGCTGTTTGCATTCTGGAAAATGACTTGCTTGATACAAGAAAGAATTCAAATTGTGGAAACATATGTGAAAACAGGTTTGGTTAACGAACGAGCCCATGATGTCCTCTCTGCGGAATGACAGCAAAAATTTGTAGCCACCACATTTCCCAGATCTGACATGTGATTTTTTTTCCTGTGGAGATATTTGAAGATTCTATGAAACAAATTCACACACAATACAGGAACTGAGAGACAACATCAGCTGTGAAGTTGCCGCCACTGATGTTGGAACTTTATGCTGGGTGTATATGAACACGGTTAGATGTGCATATCTGTGTATTGATGCTGCAGGAGGCCACTTTCAACATCTCCAATAAATGGCGAGTCCATTTCAGCAATTCGTTTGCCTGTGTTTACTCTATACTTACACAGGCCACTTTTATCTGCGCCAACTATCGATTATTCATATTGCATAAAATTTCCCATTATTGTACTGTAGCTCGATTTAATTCTAACAGAAATTTACATTAATACACACAGAAATATTGCATTTGCATTCAAATGGGAGGAGGGCCACTTTTATCTGTGCCACACTTTACTTTATACTTCTGTCGACTGCAGATCACTTTTTTTCCTTTCTTTCTTTCTCATTTTCATGCAAGAGAACATAATTTCAAAGCCATCACATGATGACTGACTGAAAAGATTTGACTATCGCTTTAGTTTAATGTATTGTTCTTACACCTACAATGGAATGTGTAAATGAGTAATGAAGTAGAATGAAGAACAGTGAACAAGATCAAGAAGAGTATGAAGAAGAACAAGAAGTAGATAAAAGTATAAGCTTTTGTATGAATACTTTGTAGAAGAATGAGTAGAGAAAGTTAAGTGAATGCAACACATTAAGATTTTTTGGGTTAAGTTGACCACCAAAACACGCATTTCTGGTGAAATCTCAACTTAAAATTTTTGGGTGGGGGACATATCTTTCTCAGACTTCTATAGGCAGGTGGTAGAGAAATTAAAAATGCAACTTTGTGCCCCAATTTTTTTTTTAAACTGAATAACAACCACTCTATACTCCCGCCATTGAATCTCTGCACTTGAAAGTTGATGTGGCTTCGTGTAATGTTGGCTATATTGTGGTGCCAGAGTGGTTAGTAAATAACAGCTGATTGTTCTCCTTTCCATTGTGTCTAAGCCGCATACAAAAAGTGTACGTAAGTAGCGAACGTCATTGAATAATAACTATTATTATTATTATTATTATTATTATTATTATTATTATTATTATGATTACTATTATTATTGTTATTATTGTTATTGTTAATTGAAAATAACTCGGCATAAACATTGCAAGGTGTGTAGAATAAATTAGCACTTTTAATACTATAGAAACAAAATAATGCAAATGTGCCTGCTGCAATGAGGAAAATGAAAACAAATTATAAGCTGCGATAGCAAAGTTATTTTCACTCATGCTGCATTCCAGATGGTTCAGGAATTTTGCCCTCTTTCTCTTGGAGTTTCATTCCCTTATAAATAACAGTTCTTGTGATTAGTTCAAGAGCTGCTGCAGTTCGTTGTATGGCTTTATCAGCAGGAACATTCGCGTACTCCTCCTGTTCAAAGAATTCCCGGATCCTTCTTAACAGCTCCAATTCCTGACTATTACATAGTACATCTCGATGCAAAGGATTTTCACTTCGTGAATCATCACTCAGTAATCGGCGTTGTTTTTGAGACATTGTCGCACTTCAAATCTTGTATAAATCATATGAATGAAATATAGATTTCAAAGATATATATATATATATATATATATATATATATATATATATATATATATATATATGTATGTATGTATGTATAAATGAACACCCACAGTAACCACAAATATAAATAGCTAATTACGGCAACAGAGCTGCTTCCAGTTCCACTTTGTCATAGACCACCTGAAATGCTGCCTTATGATTGGTTTAAGAAGTCTAGCTGTTAAAGCTTTTCATCTGTTTTTTTGTGAGTGTACCAACTTAATCACTAGCTGTCAAGTGCAATGTTTCAACGGCGGGAGTATAAATAGGCTGGAATTCTTAGCCTTTAAGTTACCTTCAGTCTAGTGAAAACAGTTTGGCGATATCATAAAAGTACAGGAGATATTTAATTTGGTCGTTTAAAATGCCTCACAAGTAAACCATATTTTAACTTCTATGAGAAAAAATGTGCCCACTTACCTAGAAAAGTGATAGGCTTGGCCACAATGCCTTTGGAGACGTCTTTCACCTTGATTGCTTTCACATCATACACCTTGCAGGAGAACGGTGAGCCAGCTATGGCCACCTTGCGGTAAGCCACAGAAATGCGATGCTCACCAGCGGCTCTGGGCGTGAACTCAACTTGGAATGTCTGCATTCCTGTGTCTTTGACTTGGGCAGGAACAGACTGACCATTGGGGCCTGTGAGTAAGAGCGTCAAACAGTGGCAGTAGTTCCGTGTCATTCGGTTTGTCTTTCACTTTTAATTAGTACTACTTAACAGTGCATCTTAATTTGCTGCTGTCATTTAGTAGCAGATATCAAGTTTCCAGGTTAACAGCGGAAATAAGCAAGTGATCTCTCATGCTTCATCTGTGGATAATTCCAAACCTTAATTACCAGAAATAATGACAACTAATATTTACAGTGTTAATGCCTTCGTACATGAAGTGCAAGTATTAGTTTTACTAGCTACATGGGCATACTATTTTTAGCTGGCTTGGAAAAATTCACAAATGTGGCTGAATATTTTTGAGAAGTATGTTTCCATAAACTAAACTTTTGAAGTGTCAGTTTAGTATTGAATTATGATAATTTCAAAACAATTTTTTGCATTAAATCAATATGGTTCCATACTTCACAACAGATTAGTCTAAAATGGCGAGCATGCAAGCTTTTCCTCATTTTTCAGTATCTATACAATATTAGCTTAAACACATTGCTTGTATGTAAACCATGAAGTATATAAAAGCTATATAATTGATAAGCATTTTGTATATATTAAAAAAGCGAGAAACACTTTCAAAAATTTATTTACAGTGGACTAAAATGTTTTCTTTAGTTTTTTTACTGATGGTTTTATTATAGTCCCTGTTTTAGAAGTATTTTTATAATAATGTCCTTTGAGATTTTTAAATTTTGAAATATTTTTTTGCAGTTCAAGATGTAAGTATTTAGCACTTGAAAATATTGCATTTAAAGACAGATTAAAGAACTTTCTCAGAATATAAAATGACATAAAAACCATCAAAACTCTGTTCAATGAAAATTAAAAGTTTTCCCAATTTTAGGAATAGATAGGTTAGTGTAATATAATAAATGTAAATCCAGTGTTCAAAAAAGTCTTAAACTCTACATGTTTTTCTTTACGAACACCAAATTAAAAAGGGGCACCCCATCACACATGAAAGTAACCAGCTGGAAAACAAAGAAAAGTAGCTGTTAGAAAACCCAAGCTTAAAAATCCTTTCTTCAATACTGATTATTAAAAAGACTAGCTTCTTCATTAGCACCATTTCATAGATATTAATGGCTGCACAAGCTCTAATACAGACCTGTGTTATTGTGCGATGTGTCTTCCAATAGGCTTAGCCCAGCATGCATTGCAGCTAGACTGCAAGATATTAAAACAATAGAAATAGCATTATCAAATCTCTACAGTATTAGTTATAAAATTGTGTTAGCGTGGAATAACTTTTAATGTAGCTCAAGTTATTCCAGGAAAACACAATTTTGGTTTCCCACACAGGAAAAATACAAATAACAAAAAGTTAGTTATTAAAGAGGTCTTACACCAATAGATATTTGAAGATCTTAACCAGCGCCACCACCAATACAAAGCCCTGTCATCAAATACCACCAGTGGCTGTTTTAGTAAAGAACTGTCAAAGACGGAGTCGACTGTCTGGTCTCTGTCCAGTTTGCTTACTTCACACCTATGTCATCAAACATAAGCAAAATGTTACATTATCATCCTAACCTATATAATTAAATGCATATTAAAAGCATTCCAGTTCTTTATGGAATACTTATTATATTAAATGTGAGTTAAGAAGCCACCATAACCAAGTTATATGTACAAAATGGCAACCATAATTTCAGGATGTATAAGCATCCTGCTGCTTTAAGTGACCTTAGCAAACAGTTATACTCTTTCTTGGGTAAATGTTTGTAAGTCTAGCTTTCACTTCAGCCCAAACTCAGTTAAGGTCCTGACATTTTCAAATACTTCATTTAAGATGTCAGTATTAAGTAAGTGTGAAGCAGAATCACAAATATTAGTCATTGTTTTCAGTATTGTCTAAGTCTGTAAGGAGTCGAACCTGTAACAAGAGAATAAAAAAAACTTTCCTTAGGAAATTTTTCAATCCTAAACGCAAGCTATTACACAGCTATACAAATTGCCACTAAAGGTATGAATGTAACTGTTTAGAACGGTGTCAGTTATATTGCTAAAGTAGCTTTCATACAGGAAAGCTGATGGTCTTGGATGCACAGTGACAATGATAATGCATACTAGAAACTCACGTTTAATTATGCTGTTGAGCTTGTATGATATGCTTGTGTCTATCTCGTTTTAAATTTTTTTTTTGTTGTACACAAGAACCTCATTTATTGGGACAAGGTGGGTCCGGAGGTAACCCGGATTAACAAAAGTCTAGAGAGAAACTATTAAATGAATACAAACTTGTACATTAGTGACATTTGGATCACTGAAAAAGCAGAGGAGAAAATAATTGAAAACCGTCTATGATCGCTAACAGGACTGTTATGAAGACTAATGAAACAATCTCACAAAATTTAGTTTTGTTGTTCTCTGTGACACTGACCATGGTAACAGTGCTTATTATTAACTTGGCCATACAACATATGCAATTACAATGCTATCATAATTCTGCAATACAGAGGTTATGAGAACCATATACTTTGGTTATGTTTATTCTCTTCTTGCATATCAAATAAGATTCTGGGGGGCTACTTATCAGTCTGCAATGATATTTAAACCACAAAAAAGAATTCTAAGGACAATCAAAAAAGTACCTCCCTCTACACCAAGAAAACAAATTTTCATTGAACTTAATATACTGCCATGTATATATATTCTAGAAACAGTATCCTTTATTCATAATAATTTGCATTAATAAAGACTATCACGCTGATAACACACATGCTACCGGATCAAATCATCCACATTATCATAGACTTGTTAAAACAATTAACAGTGTATCTCACAAGGGAAATATTTTGTACAACAGGATGCCCTGTTCTTTAAAGGTAAAATGTTCAAATGGAAAGTAAAAGAAATGTTATTGAAATACAAATTTTAGTGAAAATAATTTTCTCAGACTCAAATTATATGGTAATTCGTAAAGATTATGTACATTCTTGTAAATAGTATGTAAAATTACCGACAAAGCCATTTATTCATATATGTATTATTCTACTGTTGAACTGTGCGATCTCTATACTACCTGTGGTGCCAACATTATAACCATATATATTCGTATGTATTTATCAAAGGCACAAATTTTATGATGAAAAAATAAGCAAAAATTAATCCAGTAAACTGGAAATCAGGATTAATGAGGTTCTTATGTAATAATTAAGGTTCCCAAAATGTTGGTTACATTTACTGATATGAGCTTCTTAAGGTGAATTATCCAAGCAGCAATTATAAATAATGCATTCATTGTTGCCAACAGTTCGTTACAAATTAGCATGGGCATGGTTCAATGCTGATGGCAGTGTCTACCATAATACAGTCACAAAACTTGCAATGCTTTTTAGCTGGCGTGATTACAGCGCTCCTAGCAGTAAACTACTAGTGGAATGGTTTTAACCAACCAAACACCTGTGTTAATTTATTTTTTTGAGAGAAAATGACATGTTATTTGAAATATTTGTGAATAATAATAATATTATGAGACAAGGAGACACTTGTAGTGCTATAAATTGTACTACCAGTAAGAAAAAGAGGTCAGATTTATCCTTCTTCCCATTTCCCAAAGATCCAGTAAGATGAGCTCATAAGACATTCTACCTATATTAAATGTAAAAATATAAGCATTAACGACCTGGCACAATTTATAAATGAAAAACAATCGTTCATAGTTAACAGTAAATATCATGCCCAAACACCTGAAAGTAACAATTATTGCTATTATTTCTCAAGTCTTAGCATTTATAGTGGAATTTATTGTACTTCATTAAGATATTAAATCAAATCTGCTCTATAATGTTTAAACAATGGGAGAAAGGTTTTATTTTCCCAAAAGAACACAATGACAAAGGTATATTTTGTTGTCTGCCTAGATGAACCTAGTAGCCATCCACCAGGAGTGCTAGTGTCAAACCAATGTGTTTTCTCTACATATGGAGCTTTGTGACTGTGTATCATAGACTGATACTACAATACTCGACCTTCTATAATAAGTGCTGGAGATAGTCAAAAAGCAGCACAAATAAAGCCAGAATGATTATTATTCTGTGTGCTGAGGGAAGGTGAAAGGCCAGCTATGCTACTTAGCAGTGTCACTTTTGAAATTTTAGTTTATCATCGCCTGACCAGAAAAACAAACATTGCAATCAGATTTTGCAATGTGCATCAACTTTTCTGATAACACTGTTGGTTACCATCATATACATGCTGCTATGCTGTATCACTACATGAGCAATATATAATATAACGTACATTTTGAGAGACAAAAGTTAAAATATACATAACAGACTATAAAGAAAACTAATACGCCAAGAATAACATAAATACAATCTACAAATATATATTTTTTTTCCGCTAAGCAATAAAACTCACAACGTAACTGACACCAAATTTATGTACATACTATTTGGGATAAACATTTGTAAGCCTAACTTTCAACATACATTACTACGTCTGTTAGTATAATAATCACAATGTACACTTTTCAGAAATACAAATTTATTTATCAAGACATATTAATACATTTTGAAACAGTAATTTAACAACCAAGTTCTGCAAGAGGTATCTCAGAAGGAACATTAACAGCTGAACAAAATTTGAAACCTGAAACTCCTCTAAACCGTTCAAACACTTGTTTCCCTCCTAAGAAAACCTCTGATTCATGCATTGCCTTGTTTGTCCACTAGTTACTTGGCCTGTTAGCTGTATGTATCTGTATGTTTCTCAAGTCAAGTAGAGTGCAAAGTGCAAGTAGCCATTCTTAAGTGCTGAGAATTTTAGGTAGATGTTTGCAATGAAAATATAAATGGCCATCCACCATGCAAGTGCACCCGAGATAGGGCAGATGCCAGATAGAACATAGAAGAAAACAAAAAACAGTTATCATTCCACTGCTTTTGTTCAAAGTTATGTTATCGACGTTATGGATTAACTGAAATGTTCCATCTTTCCAAAAGACAAACATGCACCATTATATCTTGGAGTAACTTCCCCAAATCTATGCAATTCTTTAAACTGTCATGCCAGCTACAAAATATATGGGAATACTATTACTAAGATTTCTTCATTAATAATATGTTACTTTTGACAGAAAAGCTCTTTTAATTTTTTTATTATTAAGAATAACTGATGGCTCTTGAAATGTGTTCATGCAGCTTTTATGTTTAAGAATGCTACAATGGTAACATCCTTAAATACTGTATGTATATATTTCCTGAAGCAGTATTATAGCACCTGATTTCAAATATTTTAATGCAAAACTATTAAAAGTATTAAGATTCTATGAAATATAATATACAAAATGAATACTTGTAGGCACTCAATGCATCATTTCAAAACACTGAGTAGATTCAGTTTATCTTTATAAAGATATTAGGTACATCAAAATACAAAATAGTACATGCTGCTTAAAAGTCATCACTGTGTGTTTCAAACACGGGTTCTCAAGACTTAGTTACAGTGTTCTAATGAAGCAGACTACAAGCATTTTACTTATTTTGAAAATATTTATGTCCTGGGCGATCCAAAAAATCTAAAACACATACATTATTGACTCCCAAATGCTAAAAGATTAATAAAGATTTCCAAACGCATTGATGTTACACTAAAATATATGAATCTTTACTTTTTGTTGTTAGGTACTTCACAGAGAATTCAAAGGAAACAAAAGCTGAGTATATTTTATTCAAAGTATTTGTCTATAAAAATTCTGTTTTCACTATTCATATTCTTTCTTTTACTATATTCTGTTTAAATGACTACTTAATATGTGTACGAGACTACTAAAGATAGCTTGTTTGTGGTTCATTGGGTTGAAACTACTGGCAACCACTGTTTATATGATTTCTTTTCTGAATATTCTGAATTCTAGTTTTTTGTAATTTCTGATAATCTTCAGATCTTGGAAGAGAAGTAAATTCTCTTCTTTTTTTTAAATAAAGAGAGTTGAAGGTTGTTACACTACATCACTAAAATGTTCTTACTTGAATGCGTTTTGGGTTTGCAGTTATTTTAAATTATCGCACATCACTGTTACTAGCTTCTCAATCTTAAAAATTAATTAATAAATTCTCTCTTCCGATTTCCATGGTGAAATTGGGTATTTGCAAGTTTAAGAGTTTCAAAGTGTCCTCTGCTACATTCTTGTTCAATACAGCAAATACATCATTTATGTAACTGTACCATGTTCTGAATATTTGAGGAAATGGTCCAGTTTTGGGATCTCGAAAGAGATCTCTTTACGAGTATGTAACATAAAAACAGATTTTAAATTCTGGGTTAAATGTAGAATATATCATCATCTCTAACATTGCCAACTTGAAACAGAGGAAAGCTAAAGGTCATTGTTACTAAGGTCTTTGGGATTTTGCAGGTTAATAAGTAATTAGATTAGCTTCGAGTATAAATATGCTTGCATGTACGATATGTTTACAGTTATCTTATCCTGAAGAGTTTTTATACATTGTCTTAAAATTCTTTTATTTATGGAAAAAGCTGCTTTAAACAACTAGCATAGTAACATAAGCAGTATACTAAAACAACATAAGTGTTAAAGACTTAAGAATTGGTTAGTTATATGGAAATCTCTGGAAATTTAGATTTTTAAAGGTAGGTTGAAATTTTGTTTAGTTATAGAAACGTTGTGAATTTAAATAACATATTATGCTCCTAGATGAGCAAACCATGTCTCGGAGATGATCTGGGATGGTTGTAAAATTTTGTAGATAAATAAGTACATACTACTGAGTCTATGCTCATAACATTCCTTCAAAATTAGTGGTTTTATGAGTGATTTAAACACTGTACATAGTTGAAATCATGTTTAATTATGAAAAACTGTGATTGAAGGTATCTTATTTACCAATGATATTAACAGGTTTCTCAATATATAAAATTTCAACTGTTTTAAGGGCTGGTTACACCAAGCAAAGTTAAAAATAGTGTAACATTTTGGTTGCTAATATTATGTTAAAATTTTTGGATTTCATAAGCTTTTACAGCTAATTAGCTAATTATCTTGTCAACATCAAAGACAGCAGCTTTCAAGAAGGCAATGACTGAACTATATGGCTTTTGAATATGATCTGATGTACTTTTGTTTACATAGCATAGCACTCTCGGTTTCGGCAGCAGACAATTGCCATGTGTTTTTCTAATTGAGGTAATTGACACAGCCTAGGAGAATTAGGCATGTTTCAGTTGGTAGTATTGTAATCTCTCTCATAGCTCTTCTAAAACCTTGCTCATGACCACTTTGGATAGTCTGTATCACTTTAAAGATTCCTCCTCTTGCAGATTTGCAAATTCATTATGACTCGAGGCCCTTTGGTTAGCAACCACATTGAAAAATTTCAAATACAGCAACTTCATGACAACAGCTTAGTTTGCAGCAGTCATTTTGCAATTTCTAATATTTATTGAATGCCTTAACACAAGGGCATTGTGACATTAACTTTGACTAAAAGTTACAGCTAACATTGTTTGAGAAAACAGAATTTAAATGCAACATTGGAGTGTAATGTTTTGGGAGTTGTTTCGGTGTTAAAGAGATGGACATACCAATCCTAACAGGTGTTCTAAAAGTAGAAAATCACTTAAAGAGTATACATTTTATTATGGTAAAGGGAATGATGCATTGAGAACTAACTGAACTACTTTCAGAGTGATAATACTATTAAGAACACTTTTTACCAATATTTCACTAATCTAAACACTTTTAAAATATTTAGCTACACAAGACATAAGGTATTTTAATAAAAATGGGTTATTCGTATCCAACAATAAAAGATATATATTAGCTTATTGCACTAGTTAATTTAGTGTGCAATTATAAAATTCAATACTACAATGCTCCTTTCATAAAATTCTAATGTGCCTGTTCTCAGGGAACCACCATTAAAACAGAAAAATAAGAAAATAGTTAAATAAGATCTGCTAAGGGAAAGCAGTAGGAAAAAATTAGTACTTCCAATTGTTCATATGCAAAGTGGACAGCAATTTGCTATCACCATAGAGATCAGAAAAGTAAATGGTCTGAGTGAACTATACTTTTACTTGCTTTGCATTTCAAAAACTCCAGGATGGTTCTTTCAATAGAATATTTAAACACCATTTGGTCTCAAATAAAATATTATGAGACAAGCATACACACTTCCTTAAATTTAAACCTTGTACATGTTTTAGCAAACTCATTTTCTGTTTTGTTGTGCTGAATTGACCAGAATTTCACACTCTTTCATACTTCCACACTCTAAGGAGGAATTCCCACCCTCCAGCCCCCAGTCCAAGAAGCACTCCTCTACTGCAGATTTGTCCATGTGCTCAAGTTTCAAATTCCATAATTGTTCCTTCAGTCTGCTTTGTATGTTCCTTTTCACTTTCTTTAGCAATACTAGTAGTTAAACGAAGTATTGCATTCTACCCAACAATTTAATGTCAAGATTTCAGCAAAAATGGGTGCTTTAAGGATCTCTGAATAAAACAATTAATTAGAAACAAGTCCATATGTATGTGAACATCATAAATCAAAAACGAAAAGTCTGTTAAAAACCAAATTTGGCATTTAAGTTTGGCATCTTCCAAGGACGTGACACAAATATTGTCAAGAAAATTCCACTTGAAGTACCCTTATGTGGAAAAAGTTTTGATATTTCTGATTTTCTCACAAATAGCTCCAAAATTTTGATTAAAATACCATATATTTAAGATATTTACATGAGAAATAAAATGTATATCTTGAAGTTTTTGGAATAGCCTGTGAAGTCTTCATTTGGAAGAAAACTTGTATAATTTTGTTTAATGGGCAAACCATAAGATGGAAAAAAAAACAAACAAAAAAAAAAAAAAAAACATTACACTAAAATGTAGATCCCTTTAAAACAATTTATTTCAAGTACTTTGTGATTTTCTTGAAGTTCTGCTAACCTTCAATTGTTTATAGTGAAGGATTATGGAATTTCAAGGGCAGTATACAGCGACAAGCTTGTAAACATTTGCATTTTATCTGAATTAACTTGAAGTAGATAGAAGAATAAGCTTTTGCTAGAATAGTTTGTAGATGCTATATGAAAAAAAAATAATATTGGTAGAGAAAACATTGTCATTGTAACACATCAGATGTTTGTTTTTGCGATATAGAACTGTGGGCCATCTTCACAGTTGATCTGATAAATTCCTGATTTGTTTGCATTTGGTATGGTGCCTCTTAAAGGATAATTTAACACATTTCAGTAGTTGTATCCATTGTATGAGGGCGACACCCAAGAGTTTTAGAAAATTAAACAGAGATTAGCTTTAAAAATTTTAAATGATTTTATTGTTTTTCAAAATATTCCCCTTTAACATCAATACATTTTTGAAGTCAATGAAACCCCTTAAAGCAAAGATGTCACTCTTCCTGAGGCACTTAAGAAATTAGGTTTTTATGATGTTCTACTGCTTTATCTGATGACAAAATAGTGATTCCACACATTTTATGTTTAATTTTTGAAACAAAAACAAATCATAAAGGTGCTAGTCAGAACTGTGTGGTGGAGTCTCCATGGTGCTGACCTTTAGGGCATCCAGATACTCCAGTTATTTTGCTGTATGTGCCGATGCATTGTCATAATTTTTCCCTTTGGGCATTTTTCATTAACTTTTTCAAAAATTTGTGGTAAGCAGACATTTGTGTACCAATCGGCAGTAATGGGCATCTATCTTCTAATGCTATAGTGGCAATATGGCCCACTTTAGAAAAGAAATTAACAACCATCTTCTTACCAGCGATGTAAATTTGTGGACTTTTGTAGGCTTAGGTTCTGCTCAAAAGACACATTGAATCAATTGACTCTTCTTTTCAGGATCATAACAATAAATCCAAGATTCATCACCAGTAACAATATTTCAAACCAAATTTGAAATGCTACCTTGGAATTTTTTTTTTAGTTTTTCTGCACCAATCAATGTGTTGTTTTTTATGATTTATGTGTAATCTATCAACAAAGTTATCTCACATCTAACTGTTGATGTGAAATGTTTTGGATTTGACTCATACCAATGCCCAATGTCGCCCAAATAAATTCATAAGATGTCCATCGATATTCTTCAAGCATTGCTCGACCAGTGGCAATATTTTCATCCGTAACAGCAGTTTTTGGGCATCCTTCATAAAATTCATCACTAAGAAAAAAACAATTCTCTTTTGAATTCGCTGCCCATTATAAATTGTTGCCTTAGATAGGGCAAAATATACTTCTAAGCCAATCTTACATTGTTTAGGCATTAATAACAATTTAAAATCTTAACCTGGAAACGTTTTCTAGTCAAATTAATTTTTGGGTAAACACAAAATCCTTAAATGATGATAATTAAGAAGCTATTAGTGCAAATCAAACAAACTACACAGCAATCAACCAAAACTTTAGAAAGTGGCTGTCAAATATAAACAAATTATATTTCTTTTTAAAAAACGGTATCGCCCTTGTAAGGTGCCAATTTTATGTTACAGTATTGGAAAAGATTTGAAATTTATTGAAAGGATTGAATTTATTGTAAACCTATGGATGGGCTATGAATTTTTATAGTTTTGTTATGAACCACATTCATTATCTGGTATTAGGTTACCCTTTGTCTTTTTCTTATTTTTGTATTTCCTGATTAACCTGTCAACTAAGAGGTGGTTGAATCCATTGATATAATTTTTTGAATGTGCTGATATTCCATCTTGTGTTCTCCAGTCATTGAGTAGTGTACTTATAGTTCTGTGTGTCAAGACATTGAAATATGGCATGCTGGTGTGATTTTATAATTGTTTTTCTTTATTCAGTTATCAAGATAAGTGGGTATCTAGTAAATTCCAAACATTTTGTCCCAGTGTCTCATAATTTTAAGTTCTAAAAACAGAAATAAGCTTGCTAAAACACGTGAAAACTTCCCCATAATAAAAAATTGCCAATAGTATTATGAACTTCCAAATAACACTGGTTGATGACATAGTCAAACCCTGAACCAGACAACCAATGTCAGTACAATCACCTCAGTGGCTACGTCTTCCTATCTGAGCATCAGTCGACAGATTGTTGATGAGGACAAAGGTCCTCGAAACATGTCCAAGATTTAAATATAAATCAGTGGAACTAAATTGTCTATATTCGACTCAATAATATTCTATTTGACTATTATGAAAGTACCATTGTGTATGACACTTCTATTATACATAACTTTGTATATTTCTTTGCAGTTTTGTTTAGTTGCTATCCCTCACACTGTTACCTAATTCCTTTTGCTTGCAATAAGGATAGATGCAAACAATGAAATTACAAACAATAAGTGTTTACGTACTTACCCTCGACATTGACTTCAATGTCTTCTACACTGCCTGCAACATTGCTAACAGTAAAGAAGGAGGTTTTGCCAACTGCTGCAGAAGTTAATGAAGGCCCACTGACAAGTATCTGGTGAGGCGAGTCCCCTTGGATTCGAGCCAGAAATGGAGACCCTAAATAATAATGTATATATCAAGTTATACATTGGTATACCCTAGCAAACCAGTAATATACTCATAATATACTCACTTTTTATGAAACAATACTGTGTAACTGACAAACTGTGAATTATACAAAAGAATGGATACAAAAATGTGGCAATCATACAATGGTTTTAAGAAAGTTTGATTTATATGATAACAATGGGGTTATATTTTCACTTTTACTTTACCTACTTCTTATTTATGGTGGTATAGTATTCCACCCAAAACCTCGGAATCAAGATTTCACCAAAAATGTATGTTTTGAGGTCCCCAAACCCACAAAGGAAAGGTCAATTTTATTTCAGTCCAGCATATTTCAAGGATACAACGCCCCAAAATACCCTTTACGTAGAAACATTTTCATTATTATTTTTTTTATTTTCTCAAAAGCAGCTCTAAACAATTTTGATTTATCATGTTTAACATACTTACATATGAATAAAACTATGTTTTAAATTTTTATAAATATGTAGCTTAAGTCTTTTTCATTATGTTTTAATTTGGTATAATTCAAAAATCATACGAGATACACAAAACTTACTATAAGAAAAAATGTAGAGCTGCTGAAAATGTACAATTTAATGATGGAAATTGCTAACTCTGTGGAACCAATCTCTGGTAGCACTGAATCACAGAGTATTTGCTCTAAATGTTGTTTCATTGGTTTAAATGTAAAAATTCATCCAATATTATGGATGCAACAAAAGTGTAAAAATGTGTCTTATACAGTATTGTTTTTTACCAAATATATGAGCATACTGACAACTCAAGCCCAACAACACAAGTAAACAGAACATTTAGTTACCTGGAACACTCTCCTTATTGAAGTTTATGCTGATAACATGATCGGTTGGTTCTATTGGCACAAAACTGACTGCAAACCTAGCATTGCCCTGGGGATGGACCTGAGTTGGAATATTATGACCTCGGGCACTTATAGTTATTTCAAGGTTTCCCTCTCCTGCTTGACTTGCATCCACTGAAAAAAGTCAAAATGTAACATGAGTACGGAGCAAAGGTCACTGTTAGATAGGAAGATACTTGTTTATGTAAACCAAGTGCCCTTGCATGAGAAAACCAAATCTGATGCTTTCAAAGCAAATACCGAAAACAGGCACTTAAAAAACAACTGCAAGCATTAAAAGCTGACATTTCCTGGAACCAATGTAACTGATGGAGGGCTAAAAGAATGTGGAGTCACTTAAACACTCTTATTAACTGCCAGAGCAATTTCCAAGTTAATTTGCTTCTTATCCTCTGGTGACCTGTTGATGAACCTAATAATGGGATTGTCTGCTTCTGGTGTATCAAAATTCATTACACAATTTTCAAATTTTTTATGTATATCTTCTCTCAAACTTCTAGTTATTTTGGTTTCTGACCTGGTTTCAATAGCTTCACTTCATAAAAGGTTTAGATGTGGTTGCGCATACATAAATTTCAACTAGTTTTGAGGAATCTCAGCTGAATGCAACTGGATGGCTTCCCCCTGATGATCACAGATCACTACTTGGGCCTCTGTCAGTGGTTCTACAAATTTTGTGATGAGATTTTGATCCAATAACTTTGGTCAACATTTCCATAAAAATAATTTTTCCCAAATATTCAAATCAGTGGATTTTTGTGCATGCTTGATTAGTGTCACTGAGTTAATAATTTTGTGTCCTTTTGTCCAAAAATATGCCCCTACTGCTGACTTTCCCTTTCTTCTTCCCTGGATTTGATGTTCCTAAAGTGTTTAAGTTTGGTTCCTGTCTCATTTGTTTGACCTCTATACATTCTTTAATAGTCCTGTGATGTACCCTGTAAATTCCAGACATTTTATGAGGGGATATTTTTTTGGTTAGCTTTTATGAGAAATTTTATATTGAGTTTATTTTCAGATATGAATGTTATACTGCTATCTTTGAAAATCTTTTGAAATTTGCTATGTGCCTAAGGGTGGAATGTAACATTTTTGAACACAGAAACTTTCTTTTTGTAATTACAGAGTTGTGTTTTCTCTTATTTTTTGACAGAATTTTTTTATCAGTCTAATCCATTTTTCCTAGTGTTCTTAAGATTTCCTGGTATTCTAAGCTGTGTTCATTTTGATTAAGATAAATGTTTACCAATCTGTAGGACAAACTGTTAAATATGGCAACTTTGTGTAACAGGGATTATATTGTTTATTACGCAGTTGTCTGTATAAGTGTTCTTTCTGCATATTCCAAAAGTGAAGCTGTTGTCATTCTTCATAATTATTCAGTGCAGGTAGGGAAGCTAGTTGTCTGATTCTATTTCCATTGTGAATTTTATGCTGCTATCTTGCAGTTTCAACAATTTCAGAGCATCTTGTACATGTTTCCTTTTAACTGCTGAGAAGACATTGTCACATATCTGGCCCAGGATTTAAACATCCATGGGATAAAATTTACTACTTTTGTCCCAAGAGCACTCGTAAATAAATTAGCCAAGAAGGATGATAATGGATTTCCCATGGCTAGACCCATATTTCTTTTTAAAGTATTTTCCTCAAAAACTGAAAAGGTTTGTTCCATGCACAATTTAGTTAAGTTAATGAGCTCTTTGATTTCCACTTCATTCCTGTTGATGCAGGTTAATCAATTTTTTAATGCTGTTAAAATTCTATCTTTAGGCATGCTTGGAGATAGCAAAAATATATCAAAAGAAACTAGTGTATCATCTTTAAGTTGTGTGGTCTCTATATTTTTTAATAATGCAAAGGAATTCTTAATGCCTAAGGATTCAAATTTTGACAATTCCTGAAATTTGTTGGTTAGCCATTTTGCCAGGTTATAGATTGGACCTCTGATGCATGATATGATTGGTCTTATTTCTTTTCCAGGTTTGTGGCTATTTAGTAAAACATACATTTTAGAAACTATAGGATCCTTTCCTTTTGATCTTTCCCTCAGCATGTGTAAAAGTAAACATATTTATAGTAATAACGTACTTTCTCATGGTTGAAATAAAATGAAATTTTTGTTGCAAAGAGTATATTTAACAATTGCTAGGCTTTCAGTGGGAAACCTTTGTTTCTTTGGGTGTATTCTGAGGACTTCAGAAGCTCTTCTATTCTTTGGTTGTAAATAAAGAAGATTATATCATAAATTTATCATAATTTTGACTCAGAAATTTCCCCAGTGGTCAACAAGCAGCTGATGATGTAAGCACAAGTTCATGATACATGCCCTGCATAAACAAAATAGATGAGTGAAGCATTTAAGAATGTTCAAGTTGACTCCACATAAGTGCATTAAAATTTGCTTTACTGTGTATGATTCCATTACAATTACAACCAAAAGATTGGTTTTCTGTAAACACAAAAGTATTTTAGTGACAGAAACAAATAATCTCCCTGCAGAGCAGGTACTTTTATTTAAAATATTTCAGCAAACAAATATCGTTAGTAGCAAATTCAAAACCATACTTGTTTAATTCCTCAAAAATAAGATTTAACACTTAATTGTATAAACAAGTTAAGATACCTACCCATGAACTGCAGGGTTTTTCCTACAGAACCTTTTGGAATAGGTCCTACAAAAACTCTCTTGGCATCATATGCTTTTGCTATAAAAGGAGTACCACTGACAGCATGGCCATTGTATTCAACAGTGATTGAATGTGGTCCAACATCACGAGGAGTGAACTCAGCTGTAAATCCACTATGTATGTTGCCTGTAACTTTCACTGGCAGCTCAGTTGTTGGACCTGTACAACAAGAAAACACACTGTTATATTACAAGACAATTTATTTAAACAATTTCAATGAGGAGCAGTCGTAACATTAATATTAGATCAAATTCAGATTTTTTTTTTGGTATAAATGAACACATGCAATGAAGTAATAAGTGTCTAATATTTCCATGCCTTACCTCTTACAGAAACAGCCAATTCTGCACTTCCACTGCCATCTACTCCCATGTGAAAACGAGCCACTTCGTTGACAGGAATCAGTTCCAGATTACGCAGTGTCAGAGATACACGACTAGTGTCGGAAACAGAACATACAAATGGACAACCTGAAAGAACGATCAAAGTTTAAAAGCAAGTTCAGCCAGAATTATCCAAAATATGAAGGCAATATCAAAAATGCCAATCAGCAAATAGTAACTTCCTATTGTGCCTACTAAAGTTGGTATTACTGCACTCAGGGATAGTACTTAATGATATGTGTAGTTTCTACTGTCAGGCTACCAGCTGGCGGCAGCAGCAGCAGCAATAGTAATAGAAACACAGTGCAATGTCATAAGAGATACGAAAACAACTGGATATTGCATTACACTTCCCAACAAACTACAGGATAGCTATCAAGTTGGGAACCATAGAAGAATTGGTTATTTTTCTTGTTTGTTTTTATTTTGGAAAAATTTTGGATGTTTGGGATCTGTCAGTAGGTCTTCTATTTTTACTTTCTCTAGCATGTAATATTGCTTTCCACCCTAAGCTTGATATTAAGACTTCATTGGAAATATTTGAGCCTGCTCCCTCCCCAAGGTATTTTTATAAAAAGAAGTCCATGTGTGTGTCCAAGGATGCAACACAAACATTTTCAGGAAAATCCCTCCCACCTCAATCTACCCTTTGCTTGGAAAATTGTTTGTTAATTTTTTTATTTTCTCAAACATGGCCCTACAATGATTTTTATTAAGAAGGAAGAGAAAATGTGTTTAGGACAGTTATGTGACAAAGAAAATGTAAATCTTGAATTTTCTGAGAATAGCCTATGAAGACCTCTTCATTCTAAGTGCCTTTTGCTAACTTTATATAACTGGTAAACCATAAGAATTAGGCAAAAACATATTATACAAAAAAATGCAGATATTGTTAAAATATAAAATTTATTTCAAGTAACATCAGCCATTTCCAATATATGCAAATTAGTTTGAATTTTGAACACTTTTTGTCCTTTTTTGTTTAAAGTGTTGTCGCTATTCAGTTGTTTCTTGCAGTTTCAAGGAAAGAGTATGGAATTATTAGGCCAGCATATAGTGGTCTCTTTTCTTTCCATGGCAAGAGCTTATTACCATGAATAAAAATTTTAATACTATTTCTATATGTTGTAACTAAGCTCATCTTCTTTAATTTGAAATCATTCCTAAGTAAATACATACCTTGAGTAACATGTGATTAGAAGAATCACTTTTTATGTGATAACTATAATTATAACAGATTGAGATATGCACGAGCTTGTTAATGGTGGAAAAGTCATGTGAATGTATCACATGATTTTTTTTATAACTATTCATACAAAAAGTTATTTTTCTACATACTGATTAACAATGATAATGTTGGTTGAAATGGTTTCAATACAAATTTTGTTGTAACCACACAGGATCATATTCAAAGACACATGGCAGTCAAATGTTTGATAAGCAGGTCACTATATGCTGGCCTTGATATTGCTCTCTCTTTGCATTGACTTCATGAGAAACAAAAGAATGGACTGCTTAAAATATTAGGAAATTCAAACAAACAGGAACAATAATTAATTTTGAAGATTGAGAAGCTAGTAACAGTGATGTATCATAATTTAAAATAAAGAGAATTGGAAGTTGTTACACTACATCACTAAAAGGTTCTTACTTTGAACGTGTTTTCAGGAGAACAGTTTGCTCCCATCATCAGCATGTTTCCAACTGATTTTGCCAGTTATTGTCTGGGGAATGTGTGTGGTTAGGGTTCTTTAGGAATTGAATTTCGAACTACCGCCACCCAGCAGCCTTTGGAGGTTCATCAATGCAGCACCAGAGAACACCACTAACCACACACATTCCCCAGACAATAACTGGCAAAATCAGTTGGAAACATGCTGACAATGGGAGCAAACCATTCTCCTGAAAACGCGTTCAAAGTAAGAACCATTTACTGATGTAGTGTAACAACCTCCAATTCTCTTTGTTTTAAAAAAGAGGAACAATCTCATAAAATGGTTAAAGCTACAAAAATAATTACTTAACACAAATTACATATTTTAACAAGACTTTTTCTTTGCTAAATTTCCTCAGTTAGATAAACTTTTTTAAAATCCAATCAGAATGAAGAAGCCTTCATAACCTCAATTGATACTGTAATTCAAAACTGTTAAGAGCCACTTTTGTGAAAACAGAACATATCAAAACTTTATGAAAAAGGAGAGTTTGGGGTAAAAAAGATTCTGTGAAAATCTTTTGTGTTACAATCTTGAAATCTGCTGAATTTAAATATGGAGTTAGGTAATCTAATTTTTAAACCTTTTAATCATTTACAGTGAAACAAAAATATTAAAGTTAGGAAATGTTTTGCAAATCCTTGCTTACATCTCTGCAACAGAGCTGAAGATACAAACAAGGATTCTGAAAAAGATCTAAAAAGGTACAGTAAACAAAACAAAACAAAAAAGCCACAAACACTAAACTTTTTCTGAAATCCTTTTTATCTGGGGGGAGGGAGGAACAGGTTCTGTAAATCTCAAATGTGTGTTTCTGTTAAAATATTTTAATCAAATTTTGGGCTTACAGAATGCAAAATAGCAAAGCAACATTACAACTGTTTTTTGTAACAATTGTTGATCAACAGTTATGACACAGCCTTAATATACTCTCAGTTAAGTTTAATAAACCTTTATTTTTTTACAAATTATTTGAGCCAATTTTGTCACACAACTTCACTTACACTTTTTAAAATTTAAATGAGTTTTGGTTGCCTCTCATTTTTAGATATAAACATCAGAAGAGACAACAACAAACAACTCTCATTTGGCATCTTCAGAAAACCAACCCACACTGATAACTACATAAAAAAACAATAGCTACCACCCTAACTTCATCAGGATGGAATTTTCAACAGTTTGGTCCATCGTCCTGATTAACATACCAAGGGACAAAGAAAAATACAGCATGGAATACTATCACATTATTAATGGCTTCATTACACAATTAATTGACAAAAAAGGTCAATAAGTATGAGGCATAAAGGAAATAACTCCACCACCCTGGAATGAGATGGTGCTGAAAGAAAGCAAAAAATTCAGAAAATTCACCTACCACGCATGGCTACATGACAATTTTCAAAAACACATCATTCTAACCCCTCAGAAAAAATACAACCTAAGGAACCTAGGCTAAAAGCCCCACCAGGGGAGCAGATACTACAAAGTTACAAATCCAGAATATGCAAAATCAACTGCAAAGATTGCAATAAAGTATACATATAGAGGCAAAACAATAAGGAACCTCAAAATCTGCACTAATGAACATTTCTGCCATATAAAATATAAACAAATAGATAAATCCTCAGAGTTGCCAACATTTCTGAGACTTAATCATGAAATACAACCCTAGTAAAACATGCCACTCGTCCATTAGAACTAGCCATGCGAGAGAAAATCTGCATCTCCAAATACAAAAACCAAATTATGATGAAATCCTGCCAATGGATAGTTTCACCAGATTCATCACACCTACTTCCAACTCCAACCCTACAGATGGTGCCATCCAACACCTACCTCCGAATCCAACCTTATTGATGTTTCCAACACCAGTTGACCTTCAGCTGAGGATGAGAGTGACAGCTCTCAAAACATGTCCAAATTTTACCAAATGTAGGTGAAGTTGTATGACAAAATCAACTCAAATAATTTGTAAATTATTATAAGTTTCACTGTTACTAACCTTTTTCAAGTTAATATCGATAAACCTATTCATTTTGCACACTGAATGCTTGTAATGAAAAAGAACAACATTTAATAGCTTCCAAACTAAATGCCAACAATTTATGATGTAAAAATAAAGTTTCTCAGGAAGAGAGAAAGCTTATGAAATAAGTGTTTTACCTGTAACAGTTTCTCCATTAAACTTGATATCGATGAGATGGGGCTTGGTTTGCTCTGGAGTAAAGCTGACTAAACATCTTCCACCGCCCACTACTTGTACATGGTTTGGCACTTCTCCCTCATTGATAGAAATCTCCAGCTGCCCTTCTCCAGCCTGGCTTGCATCAACTATGGCATGTGGAAAAGCAGAACAAAGAGAAGAATGAACAGAAAGGTATAGGAAAGAATCTGATGTGCTGCACTCACATGACTTTCTCTACTCTTGTATAAACTATTTTTACAAATGCTTATTCTCCATCTACTTCATGTTAATCGAGATAAACATTTGCAGAAACTATCTCATTGCTAATTTTCTTGTAGGTGCAAGGGGAATTTGGTAGGCTTTAAGCGATAGTCAAATGTTTTAAGAGCTGGTTGCTATGTGGAGCATTCCATTTTGTTTGCATGTCCAGGACACAAAAAAAAAATGAATAACGAATTCCCATTTGAAAAAAAGTATAAGTATTGAAAATTCAAATAACAATTAATATCTCGGAAATGCTTCACTCCACAAAAAAGTATATGACAAATTGTGTGTTTTAACGGGATTTACATTTTTTGTGTAGTAAAATTTTGTCAATCTCTTACATTTTATCAGTTATGCAAACGCCATTCAGAATGAAGAGGACTTTTGGGGGCATTCTCAGAAAATTCAGGATATACATTTCATTTCCCATGAAAATATCTTGAACATATGATATTTTAATCAAAATTGCTAGAGCCAGTTTTGAGAAAATCAAAATTTTCTAAAAATGTTCCATGTAAAGTGTAGCCTGGGGTGGGGGATTTTCTTGAAAATCTTTATGTCACATTCTGAGAAGATACTAAACTCAAATGCCAAGTTTGGTATTTATCCGGCTTTTCATTTTTGAGTTATGTTGTTCACAGACAGACACACACTCGCACACATTTCCAACAATGCTTCATTTGGATTCAGGGCACTTCAAAACATGTATTTCTGGTGACATTTTGGTATCAAATTTTTTGGGTGGAATGCAATACTTCCCCTACTTACTATATGTAGTAGAGAAAGTAATAAGGAAAGAAAACAGTTACTGTCAGAAGTATAAATAGCTATTGCACTCCAGCTTGAAATGGTCAACACATCTTCCCTCTCTTTTCCTCCCCCTCTGTCTCTCTTTCCGAGTCATTGCAAAAAGTTGTATTTCATCGAGTTATAATTTATTAGTCACAGGTAAGAAAAGTATGTAAATCAAAGAACTCACCTTAGGCTCATGCAACGTTTCAATTAACAAATAGATTTCACCAATATAACTTGGGGTTATTAAAGTTAAAACTGTGTATAACAAGAAGACATAATAAAATATTTTCTAAATGTTTTTATATTTTTATCCAATCTAGCCTTAAAAGAAACATTGTGTGTTGTAATTAACACATAAGGTAGTGCATTTTCATCACAGCTACATAAAGCTTTTTCTGATTACAACTTTTTATGGTGTAATTTGAGATTTGTAGTTTTTTTTTTAAAATAAACTCAAGGTGTATTTTTAAGTTTCAGCCACAGACCAAAGGTTTCCAAGGATATGTATCACAAATTATGTCATCCTTCTGAAATTAGTAGAGGTGTTTTGGTCATGCAAAGTGATTCCAAGCAAAGAGAGGCAGAAACAGTCTCAAGGCCATCAGCTTGTAGAGCAGTAGAGTAAAACCTTCCTGTCACCTTGAGGTTGACTCATGAGATACAGTTAATGCAGTTTTATTACCCACCTCTAAACTGGCATGGTTGTCCAACCACACCACTGCCCACATCTGTCACACGGATCAGGGCACTGTTGTACACCTTGGCTACAAGAGGGCCAGCTGGCAGCTTCTGTCCTGCAATGGAAACCTCCACCAGATGACTGCCTACTTCTGTTGGGGTGAACTCCACTCTGAATTCTCCTCCTTTCTCTTCAACAAGGCGTGCGGTTACTGGACGCTTAGATGGACCTGTACCAAGAAAATACATCACCATAATATCCTTACAAAAGTAACTTTACTTTCATAACCTTTTGTATAGGGAGAGCAGCAATCACATTCATAGAGAATATTGTAAAATGCAGCTCCTAATAAGGCAGCCCTAGCTACATTGGGAACAATTGGTAGGAAAGGAACAGTAGTTAAATGTATATTGCTAATATTAATTGAATCAAGAGAAGAAGAAAATATTGTCAAAGATTGTTTACATATTCAAGAGAAAGCAAAATGGGAAAGAAGTTGGTTATCTCAAATGAAAATAATCTAGGAAATTGGAATGTCAAAATAGATAATCAGCAGATAATACTTTAGGATTATAAAATAAAATGAAATTAAGGACTGAGAATATAGAAAAGCAGGAAATATGGAGTAGTCTAGGAGATAAAGAGTACTTTGAAACATTATAGGAAGTTTAAGAATAGGCTGGAAACAGGAATGTTTGGAATAAAAGGGATAGGATTTGCATGGGGCAGAGCAGGCATAATGTGGTTAAGTGGGCTAAACGTGACAAAAGAAGTATGCCCATTATGTGAAAATATAAATAAAGATCTTCACTGTATAGCAATTGTCCGGAAACTAAAATATGGAGATAAAAAGTAAAGAATAAGAAATGGGATAATTTTCAAACAGAAATTTTGGCATTAAAATGTTTTTAGAATTTGTAAAAAGGAATTTTTGGAATTTGGTAACTATGCAGGGAAAGTAAGAGAAAAGTGGTGGAGGAAAATGATAAAGATAAAGGAAGAAATCAAAGAAATGGGAACAGAAAGATGACCTTTCACAGGAAAAACTAATTATTAATATCCACTTTTAATAAACTATATAGTTAGAGTAAAATAGGGTCACATCAACTAGGGTGTTAACTGTATGGGATACAAAAATAACAAGCACTCCAAGAACAGTGAACTGTATTGTAAAACTGTAATGTAAATGTGTAGAAATAAATCAATCATTCATACAAGCTTTTCATTACATCATAAAAATTTAAATGTGAATTAACCTACCACAATGAAGTAAAATATGTCATATTTTACTAACAACACTGGCCGTGAAAGCTTACGATCATACCAAATGCACTTAAATAATCCAACATTGATGAGAAGTCTAAAAAATTTGTAAACAAATACCTAAAACAAAGTTTAACAGAAGCTAATTTTACTTTTATGAAGTTAACAGCATCATAATTACTGTCAACTGGGATTACTTTGTGCCACTGGGGGATATTTTTCACAATCATTATGCAGGCTTGGTTTTATTTTTCTATCAGATTTAAATAATCTGGGAGAGAATTTACATGCTAAAGTACAAAACTAATGACTTTTTAAACTCCCGGTTGAAGCCAACCTGCTACACAAGTTCAACCGACCTACAGAGGGTTCCAGCAAGTCCATGGAAGATATCAACAATAAGTTCGAAGTTGAAATCCGATGATATAGGCAACAAAAGTTTACAAAACATGTTCAATAAGTTAATTTTTAACGAACTTTATACAACTCGCACTGTAATTTAGTAATACCTATGTGTTGTTACTTACATGCAGCAAAAGCGTATTTATATATGCATTTGTAAGATCTCTAACTGCAGGGAAATATTTTTATATTTTGATGTTTTCTATAAACATACAAATTGCAAAATGCTTGTATTCAGTTTATTTATTTTAATATGTTCTTTTTCCCTTTATGTTTATGTATGCATACAGCTGAATTGTAGATATCCTTGACAAGTTCTATGTTCATGGATCTCAAAGGCCAACAGTGAACTCTCAGAACACAATCTAACCTTTTGTTCTATATATAAACTAGGGTTACCAGACGTCCGGAAAATCCCAGATATACCCCATATTTTTACCTTCTGTCCAGCATTAGAGGGGAATTTTTTAAAACTCTGTAATTTATATATTTTAGGTATGTAAACATTTAGTCTCAAATTGATTAGCAACTTCAGAAGGATTAGAAAAATATTTGTTGAAAATAGTGGAATTGCTTTGCTAATCCTAGACACAATGCTAATGTTGAGTTCCCCCCCCCCCCCCGATAGCAGTATAGTATACACACAAAAGAAGCAATCCTCCTTAAATTGTTCTAGTAAGTATAACTGAACATTTAAGCTGTGTAGAATGCCATGATTGTATATCAAAGCTAGATATTTTTCATATGTTCTTCACACAGAGATAATTGTTAATGTTCTTTGACAGCTGCTGTTACTCTTTTTAGTATATGAATACTTAAGAAAATATTAAACCTGTGTTATACTGTTTATGTAGTAATTTAAGTTTGGAGTTTAATTTTCCTATACCTACATTTCATTAAGAGAATTTGGTAACCTAATAAAAACATTCATGATATTCCATTGTCTTTGTATGTTGTCCAGTATTATATTATTATTATTATTTGTTATAACCATAATTGGCAGTGATAAAGACCTCATTAGAATTAGATCTTCTGTTTTTGGCTTCTTAAGTGTCTTTAATAAGTAATATATAATTTGTTACACAATCAAAAATTATGTGATGGTATTTTTTTACAAAAGCAAGGAAAATATATGTGTAGCTGAATATATTATAGCATTTTCAGAATTTGTATGCACTAAAGTAGACTTCAAAAGCTAATTGCTTTCCTTGTCAGCTTTGGGTTGATGTGAATCTGTAAGCTTTAATAGATCTTGTAAGGTTTGAAGTTTTCATGGTAGTAATTATTGATCAGAGCTTCTTGGGTTACCTGCCATGTAATATTGATGAAGTCACCCAAGCCTTCAGACATCCTAACTCTGTGGCCTTCTTTAGGAAGTGGCGAGTTAATTATCTTGTTGGTTACTACTAACAGCAAAGTTTAGCAGCTATTCAATTCAAATAGCACAAAGTAATCTCTGCTGATGGAGTATGATGCATCTGGTGTATAAAATAGTAACTGACATCTTAAATTTTACCGGAAAGTGATCAACAAAAACTTGGTAATGGCAAAAATACTTGTGCAATACCAGAAGTTGCAGACAACTGTATTTCCTGTATATGGGAACATTTCAAATTTGCACTTCAAAGATTTAATTTGTTTCCTCATGCTGTACATTAGCCAGTTTCCTATGCTTCAAGCAAATTACATGTATTAAAGATAGGGTTGCCATAATGGCAAATAAAAACATTCAGGACATACATAACTTATACATCAAGATGAATAATGCCGTAATAATGACAAGTATGTTTTATGTTAAATTATGAAAAATGAATCATCATCAAGCACTGGGAATGTCCTGTCAATAATTTGGAAGCAGAACGATAAGTATTTTTGTATATTTACAATTTTCATTTTCAGATACAAAATAGATAGTTTTAGCCAACTTTTAATGTAAACTATAAAAATTAAGATACTTTACTAAATGCCAAAATTCAAGACAGTCCAATTTTTCAGGACATATGGCAGCTCTCACTTAGGACTAGCAACAGATACTGAATAATCTGTTACTTGTTCTTTGTTACAATTTCCACTGATCACATCTAAATATCTTTTTTTAAAAAAAACAGGAAACTTAACTAAATTCTGTAGAAGGATCAATTACGTATTCCCTAATTATATATTTTGTGGTACAAAGGGAAACTTGTTAAAAGTAATACATCTTCTTAGGATAAAGTAACAGAAAATTTCTCCACACTTACTGATAATCTGGACGTCTATGTCATCCCTGCTAAAGCCAAGAGCACTCAGTTCAAAGACGGCTGTGGTGCCGGCTGCAACAAGGCGTACAGCCTCGCCCAGCACCGCCATCTTGGGTCCTGTCATCACACCCACCTGCCAGGGGCTTCCTGTAGCAAAACACAGCAATTAGATATGCTTTAATTTAACTGTGGAGGGCTGTGGTGGAAAACACAGGTTCTCCTTCCACAGTCCATATGCAGACTGTGACGCCTTTATCTTATGTAAACAAATGACTTGCAAATTATAAACTCGTGAATGATATCAGTTTACTTCTGTATAGCACGCAATTGTGTTCCAGTTTTGCATGCCAGGCACCAGAACATTATTATGGCAATTTAATGTCTGCCCATTCAATTTAAAATTGGCTTCAGTTCTAAAATACATCATGAGGAGACCCAATATGTACAAGTGCATGAAACTATCAATTTTCTGTCTGTTTTTTATATCTTAAAACGGCATAAAGTTTTCTGGTTAAATTGGTCTATTTTCCATGATTATATCTTACTTCTAATCATTAAAAAAAATCAGAAATGAAAGAGTGATGTGCTGTGGACAATTATTTAAAATGTATTATATTTTTCTCTGTAACGAAAAGACAGAGAGGGCTCAGGATTTCATCAACTCTGTTTAAATGCTTTAATACAGCCGTATTCAAATGTTTTACCTGGACATAACCTTATAGGGATATTACTATCAACATTAAACAAAAAATTTTAAGAAAAAATATAACTAATGAAGTTATATATCAAACACCATATATCAAGGTGTGCTTTACACTACATATTAGACACTGTAGAAGTTTTGATGTAATGTCTCAAACAGTTTCAGAGAAAAATATAATTTTATTCGACAAATTTAACAATGTCAGCAACGAGCTTACCAGATCCTTACAGCTGAATTCAACAAATTAAAACCTTCATCCAAAAAAAGGTTAGTGTCCTCAATAATCACTCCGAAATGCCCATTTACACAGTATAGATTAAAATGTGAACAAAGTTGAACATATTTTATGCTATTATTGACTGAAATTCATTTGGATTCTATATTCTTTATTGTATCTGCAACATTTCAGGTAATGGCTTAATTTTTTAAGGTACAAATGAGTTATGTACCCTATAGAATCTTTTGTGTGCACCATCCCCCAGTAATTCTTGAAAAAGTATCTGTTTTAGAGAAGAATCATTTTATCCGTGTTAGCTTTCATTCAGAAAATTTGAAATCATGGGATGTCATTAATCTGTACTTATGTTTCTGTCTTTACCTTGCCGTTCAATACAAATTTGAGCGCTACTCCAGTGTTTATTGATTAAGGTTTTATAACAACCTTGCTTACTAAATCCAATAAAATGTGCATGTAAATAATCCAGATTGTTAAAGGAAGGAGTAAATCACTAGATAGGTCACAACTGCTCTACTCCTCCTCTTATAAAAAAAAAATCCCTCAGCTATGCTTTGTGGCTTAAGGGTGGCAGAATGGACCCATAATGCCTTGGGTATGATCCGCATATTAATTGCTTATAATGAACAGTTTTAAAAAAATTGAAATTTGTTCATGAAATATGTTGTTCATGTTATGTGCATTCATAATTTGTTTTAGAAAACATGTTAGAATGTATGATATTTGTATTCTGGAATAAAATAGTAAGAGATATCCATGTGTTATATGAGTATAGTGATTCCAAGCCATTGATAAATACAGGAGTACTTCCCAAATTTGTTTGAATCAAATGGAAACATGGAAACAAACGGTATGTTTTATATAAACACTGTACATGTGCTATTGAAATTAGATTAATAATAATTGCAGAATATTTAAATACAAGTGGTAAACTTCTTTTATTTAACTATAGTTTGTTTAAAGCAAATTATTTGCAACTAATTTGATACATTTTGTAGCATAAACATATATAAAGACTGCTTACTCACGAGGTTATATAATAAATAATGAAACAAAAAGCCAGTTTTCAATGGTTTACTCACAAGAGAGTACTCGCATCTCAAAAGTTATAAAAGCAGGAAAAATAAGGATGAAATTAATGTGTATCAGAAAAGGATAGAGTTTTCAAAAGAGAGTATCAATAAAGTAAAGAAAAGAAACATAAGTACCTACATTTTCAATATATACAAATTAAACCAGCCACTGCTTTGTTCTATATAATAAATATGAAGTTGGTAGAAGAATGGAGTAAACAATCACATCACTAAGGATTTCATTAATGTCATGTGGTTAGCATTGATATATCAAGGAAGGAAGATTACTTCTCTACATCTTCCCTCCTTGAAAAAACATTCAACTTTTTATGTAAACAAATAGGATATTAAGGATACATGTTTTTAATGCTTGTAAAATAAGCAAGATCATGTGTGTTAATTACCTTCTACAAATGGGGGAGTATTAACAAAAAGTTAATCAACTCCCAGAGGCAAGATTAAGAATGACAGGAGTTTAAAAATTAGTGAATACCTATTATGTAAAAGAAAGGAAGTATTTTTTTTGTTTTTTGCATATTTGTTTTAGAATGGGACAATGGGCTCTTGTTTTGATATGTTCATTTAGGTGCTGTTTATTTACTATGCGCAATTGTGTACCTGTGTACTATTTTTGTATGTATATTTATTACTTTGTATTTTGCTTACTGCCTCAATTGTAAAGGGCAGTCCCTGCCTAGAACAGTATGCTCATTGGGACTTCTTTGTAAGTAAATAAATAAAATAAATTGTAATTGAACATTCTAAAAATATATCTTGGTATCCGTGGAAAAGGCGCACACACTGCAATTATTTATTCAGAATTCAGTTCGCTACTGTTACCGAACATTTTAATGATTTTTCAATTTCCGTACCATTCTATGTTTACCGTTAGCCTTTATTTTTACATTCAGGATGCAAAATGAGGCTGAACTGCGCCTAGCAGAAGTATTAGATAATGAACTGAAGGACCCAGAACGTACTGAGTGACTTGCATTGTTGCAGTTCCAATTAAGACTTATTAGACCTTTCCGCTAACTGGCCTTGATAATATCGACAAGCTTGGATGAATCGGTGTACCCCTTCATCACCAGGATGTACGAGGCAATGGACTCACGTGTACATTCCAAAGCTATCCACTAATACCAAATCGTACATTCAAAATGTCTTGCAATTTAAAGACGGCCAATCGACTATCTCGATATCGTTTACAATCGATATATATGCATCTTAAAAATCTCTGAAGAACATTATCGAAATTATAGATCATTATTTTCCAAAACCAAATTGCATATTTAAAATTCCTTGCAAGGTCGGCTTAGTTGAGAATCATCGTTTACATTACACATAAATCTAGGAAGAATATTATCGAAATTAGTTTATTGCATAAATACCATTTCAACACAGCCGCACGTCTTAAACCTGAAGGGCCTTGCTATGTAATTGATGCTTCCGAGTAAACCATCGGAAACACCAAAATATGGGCATTAACGTATTATTTTCTTTGGTATCTACCTTCTCCAGTTTGACAAATTCTGAAACTGGGATTTGAATTAGTCATTAATTTACACCTGATGGTCGTTTAATGATGCACAAATAATTTACTGTTATTAATAAAACTAAGTAGGTACACAATTAAAATGCCACACGCATGTCGCACATTGGTGTGTATTTTTATGTATTGCTGCATGCATTCACATTATTAAAACTGGTATGAAATCGATATTTTGAGCCTGATATCGTCTCATATGACACTGCCGGAACTTTTGGTTTCCATATTTTTAAACTGAAAAAAGCACTTCTCGGCGCGCCCACATGTCATCACCGTATTGTTGAAGATACTTCCCTGTGAGACTTCCTCACCAGCGGGATCGGATTGCATTACCTGTCACTGTATCCTCTGTCCCAAATGCAGTATCACTGTTTTACCCCCCTTGATGTCACCAAACGAAAAGTTAAATTCACTGTTTAACGTCACCAACAAATACAACCACAAGAATGAGAAATCTTAGCACCAGTTCTGATCGGTCCTAGCCTACGGTATACTTTACGTCACAAGAGCATTGTAGCCAAGAACTTCGCATTCCAGCGGATTGCCGCGTATGACTGCCCAAGAATACTGAGAGACGTGGCAACGGTGCAGCAATGAGTGATCGAGGCCGCAGGTAGGTAGGGAGAAGCAACAGGTACAATCATACGAGAAAGTTGATCGACAGATTTCTTTGATCTGCTCTCGCGTAGAAGGAAAGCCACTTTTTATCCGCAGCTTTGATGGCGAATTTAAAATTAGAAGGCAAGTTAGGCAGACAAGCGATAAATCTCCATAGCGCGCCCAGGTGGTAACGCGTGGTGAGGTATTCGAGGACCATAATTTGGAAAAGGTGCCTATTGGAACACAATAACCTCTGAAGGAGAGGAAAAATACATATTTCTTCTGCCTTCCTCTCCCTTTCTCCTTCTCTCCGTATGTTTTGTTCTCACGTTTTGTTGCCCGGCACATAACATATTGGTACCGCACTGCAAGGAAAACCAGACCTTTTTTGTTTCAACTAAATGCCAACACCTTGCATTCCTCAGGCCACTCCTAAGCGGTACTGTATCACCGCGATCATTGCTCATTCAAAAAGCGTGTCACGATTTAGTTCTTTTGGACCTTCCTCTGCGTCTTTGCAGAAACAAAAGCGCTATTTTATCGGGAGAGAAAATCTTAAAAGCAACGAAATGCCCATAGTATTTTCATTTTCTCCTTCCCGTAACAGTTCAAATTCGTTTGAAAGAAATTTATGTTTCAACCGGCATATTACGGTAGCTTTAAATTTTCAGCACTCCACAATCGAGGGGATTAATAGGACCGACTTGAATCACTCGAAGCGTGTCTGTGGAAAACTTTGGAACATGTAAAATGTACATACAGACAAGATAAGTAGTGAATATTATTAAAAGAGAGCTGGGGAAGGAAGACCAGTGCTGGAATCCATCAGAAAGAGGAAAATGGCTGGGAAACTGGACGAGAAAAAATGGTGCAAAGCTGTGCTTTTGAAACTCTCCCAAAAATAAAATATTACTGTAAAGAAATGAGAGCAAGGGTTTGATTGGGAATACTTAAGAATAATCTGCGACGATAATATATTTAAAAAAAAACGCGACTGAAAATACTAGTCTCACTTCTAACCACTTGAACAAGTTCAAAGATCATTTGCTGCCCCGGGCCGCCTTAATACATACCACATAAACAGTGTTGGGCAACGGGCTAACATAATATACGTTCACTTAATTAAATCGTGAAATAAAAATCAAATATTTGATTTTGAAGTATTAGATGAACTGGCCAATATGTCTTAAAGATTTCCCATTCGAAAAGTGATTTCAAAAGTAACGTCAGTGGTGCTATATCTAAAAGTCTCGTGTGTTACATTCACATAAATTTCTGCATCCACTATGATTTATTTTTTTATAAATCTTCCACAAACTATTATTGCAAAATCTCATTATTCTATTTACTTCAAATTAATTGCGATAAACGTTTGCATAAATACTTTCATTACACATTTCGTCACAGGTACAAAGGAAGCAGCGATAGTCAAATGTTTACAAACCGGTCGCTACGAACCTTGAAATTTCATGTTCCCACGAGAGCGCGCGAAACAACTGAAGGTTGGCAGCACTTAAAAAATGACAAAAGTATTGAAAAATTGAAAACAACAACAACGAATATCTTGGAAATGTCTGATTCCACAATTAAGTTAGTTGAAATAAATAGTGTGTAATTTTTGTCTCTCTTATCGTTTATCAGTTATAAGTTCCTTCCGAGTGAAGCCTTCTCATGTTATTCCCAGAAAAATCAAGATTACATTTTATTTGGAATGTAAACTTGTGGCATTTTAATTAAAATCGTCAAGAGCCATTTTTAGTAAATAAAAATAAAAAAGATTTTTCTATTTTGAAGTACGTGTTTTGTTGTATTATATTTCAACTGTTGGGGAGCCGAACTTGAAGTAGTTACAACCGCACGTATGGTACCCGGTAGCCTTCGTCAATTTTTTTTAAAAAAATATTAACTTTGTAATTTGATTGTTTCTTTAAATATTTAATATTTATGTTTGCCTCGGCTGCGTCAGTATTTATTTTAGAGACATGAATGTCTTGGCAGGGTTGTGGTGCGACTTAAGAATGTAGGCTTACACAGATTATAATTTTTACTTCACTCCTTTTATTAATGATTGACACGATTTAAATAACACTTCACTGATAGAGAGAGAGAGAGAGAGAGAGAGAGAGAGAGAGAGAGAGCTGTGAGAATTTTTTTTATTAAATACTTGCACTTTTTAACACGTAAACTATTTCTGTCTCACATAAAATACGTATACAATTTCTCGAGGACGCATTTCACATCCGATTAGGAACACTGTCTAGTAGTAACCACAGAACACCAAAGTATAGTAACTGACTTCTGAATTTTGCTTCTTTTTAGTTTCTGATTGGCTAATCCTAGTCCAATAGAATACCTTCATTTAACTAGAGGTTTTTCTGGTTGTTGATTGGCTATTTTATAAACTGTCACAAAAATTACATTATTGCTTGCAAGAATCACAAGTAACATTATTAAACTCTCAAACTCATTATTGCCTCAAGGTTACCTCATTGTTAGCAACTTTTGACCTATTTCTCACAGCTCCCACATTGTTAAATTACGTAATACATTCACATAACATTATTGAACATGTATACAATAATATTAATATATACAATGACTCTAATATACACTTTTTATATATTGTTACACATATTGCTTTAAGGCGGGCGATTATTGAATTTATATATTATATAATTAGACTAAAATCATTTAAGTGTTAAAAATACTGCCTCAAATTAAACGGTAGTTTTGGGTATGGGAACTTTAAGTCATGCTGTTCACACATATTTTAAGGCTTTTTCTCAGTTCAGAGGATCTCAAAACGTGTATTTCCGGTGAAATCTCTATGTGGAATGAAATGCTTCCTATGCTTACCGTAGATAAGCGATAGGCATTGAACATTCTAACTTTTCATTTGGGCTAGTTTTGAGATGTCATGTGAGGATACCAAACCAGATGACCTATTATAGAATCAAAAAAAAAAAAAAGCTAAATCCAAACTTGAAATTCTCCTGCTGAATAAACTATTCTTTTACTTTTGGCACTGTTCAAGTGAGGCGTCATATTATTTGTGAATAATTACCTACTGTGTTAAAAATACTGATGAAATTAAGTGATTTCCAAATAAATATTGAACAAAGGACTACCTCCCTCCCCCTATTAGCCAATGGTATTAAGGTTCGGGCCAAAAGAACATACCAGATGGCAGATTATTTTAAGATACATGTTTCATATTTGGACACAAAAAGTGAAAATAGTTTGCAGTGAAGGACCGCTACAGCAGCAGTCTTGTACGACACATCATTGGTTCCATGATTCAAAAGCAAGCATGCAAACCGAGACAAATACTGTCTCCAACTTTCACCTGCAAACAGCGGTAAAACGAGTGCTGTTCTAGTATTTCAAAATGAGCGAAATCGACTGTAAACTGCCGAAGGGAAATTTAGCCTTCACTTCATTCGCAGCTGTTCATAAATAACATTGAAAACAAGGCATGGGCGGCAATTAAGCGTTTTACAGTTAGGATTTCGAATATACACTGACAAAATATATACAAAGATAAGATTTACAAGGAAAAGGACATTTCCTACTCCTTTTGGAAAGAGAATGAAAGCAAATGCTGGAAAAGGATCGATGTTGAACTTTTGCTCTTCTCTCGTTCGTTCACCTCTTTTCCCTAAGCGGTGAAGATAAAATATTGGAAAGAAAAAGTATGGTTAGAGTTGTTTTGCCATATATACAAATGAAATCGTGACAGCTTTCTTTTTTTCTTTTTGAAATAGTATTAGATACTGTTGAATAAATAACGTACAAATAGAAACAAAACAGTTTTTTACAGATTTAGCATACCAATCATACTTTTAGGCTATCTTATGCCTATCAGGCTCTTGTTTTTCAAAAGTACTTGAAGTTTCCCAGAAGTAGCCACCTAACAAAGAAAACACAAACATGTTGGGAAAAAACATCTTTATTTCTCTACATAGTCTCCTTTCAGCTCGATACACTTTTTCCAGCGGTGTTCAATAGCTTCGATACCCTGTTTATAATGAGAACCGTCGAGTTCTGCAAAATAGCCGTCAACTGCAAACTCCACCTCTTCATTGTTGGCAAATTTTTTACCAATTTCTTGAACTTTGAAAACATAAAATAATCAGAGGGGTCTAAATCTGGTGAATAGGGCGCATGAGGAAGCAATTTGAACTTTAACTCATTGATTTTGGCCATGGCGATAATGTATGTGTGAACTGGTGCATTGTCTTGATGAAACGGAACTTTCTTTTTTGCTTGATTTCATCATTAAAACGCTGCAATAAGTTTGCATAATACTCGCCATTGATTGCTTTTCCTTTTTGAAGATAATCAATGAAAATTATCCCACGTGCATCCAAAAACACTGACGCCATGGCCTTGCCTGCAGATGGAACTGTCTTCGCCTTCTTTGGAGACGATTCTCCCCTTTCAATCCACTGTTTTGACTGTTCCTTCGTCTCAGGTGTGAAGTGATGGACCTATGTTTCATCCATGGTTATGAATCGACACAAAATCTCGGCTTTACTGCAGCGAAACATCGCCAAACACTCGACTGAATCATCCTCACGACGCTGCTTTTGTTCCATTGTGAGTAAACGCGGCATCCATCTTGCGCACAGCTTTCTCATGTCTAAATTTTCAGTTAGTATGCGATGTACAGCACTTTTTGAAATGCCTACGATGTCTGCTAGCTCGCGCACTTTCAGTCGGCGGGCATCCAATATCATTTTGTGGATTTTCTTCACAATTTCTGGCGTGGTCGACCACTGCGATGTTCGTCTTGGCAGCTCGTACGACCTCACTTAAACTCTGCCACCCAATATTTTACTGTTGTAAACGAAGGAGCAGGCTCCCCCAGAGTAGAATGTAGCTCAGCTTTAATATTAGTTGGACTAAGACCTTTCAAATGAAAGTATTGTATGACATAACGATGGCCAGTTTTATGTTTACAAATTTGCTGAGAGAGTTCACTATTGATGGCTGCCAAACATTTACTAAACAACGTAGCATCGTCGAAATTCAGCTTTATAAGGGTGGTACTTTCTACCATAGTCGTTTGTTTGAAACAACCGCTATCTATACGTCAGGTCGGGAACTTCCGGGACTGCCCTTGTATGTTCATAAAATCCAGTACAAGTCATTGTTTCTGTTATACTGTAATAAGATTGTACTTGAATACATATCTTTAGTCTGTTATGCTCACTAGACTACCGAGTGTTCATCAAGAAAAATATCCTCAACACTAATTCCCATCTAATTCTTTTTGCACAGAATATATTCTCAAACAACAACTGGTCAAATAAACAATCGTTGATCTGATGTACTGCTACAAATATAACTTCAACATAACTTTTAATTTCTTTCCCACTGAGGAATGTCGTAAAGAATCGTCCACCTTAAGTAATGCATGGAAAGACTAGAACAATACTTTCATAACTTGCTCAAAAAGTAGCAAGATCGTCTTATCATCCTATATGATACTTTTTCGTAGTAGATAGCAAGCGATAAATTACCAAATTTAATATCGCATTTGTCTTGTTTTTCATAATTTACAGCGAACTATAAACTCGGGATTATCATTTTTACAGAATTCTGGGGACCTTTTCTCGGCACACAAACCGAATTTGGGGATGTATTAAACTTAGGTTAGAGGAGCTAAAGCCAAATTGACGTTTTATTTCTTCACACTGTTTTGCTTACATTTACGAGAACAGAAAAAAAAGTCCTGATGTGTTACATCCACACTTTTTCTACCCACTATCGTTTATTTTATATTCTTACGGAACTTATTTTTCTATCTACTTCCTGTTAATCGAGATATGCGTTTACGCATTTCGTAGTAAGCACAAGAGGGATACAGCATAAACTGACAGTCAGATGTTCAAGAGCGCGTCGCTATATGCTGGTCTTTAAATTCTATACTCTTTCCACAACGGCACCTCAAAAATGACAAAAGTATTGTTACATTGAAACCAAAATAACAGGTATCTCGGAAATGACCAAGACCGCAAAACACTTACTTGAAATCAATTGTGTGTTTTAAAGAGATTTTTTTTTTGTGAGGAAATGTTTGCTATCTCCATTGGTTTACCAGATATACAAATTATACGAAATTCCTTCCGACTGAAGTAAACTTTACTAGCTACTCTCACAAAACTAAAGATACACACTTTAATTGCAATGTAAATGTCTTAAATACATGGCATCTTAATCAAAATCGTTATCTATTTTTGAGATAATAAAAATATCGAACGGTTTTTCATGTAAAGGGTAGTTTGGAGTGGGAGGACCTTCTTGAAAATCTTTGTCTCGCATCCTTGGAAGATACTGAACTTAAATACCAAGTTTGGCATTTAACCGACATTGCACGCGCACACTTCTAAAATTGATTTTTTTAATCGGGGGCCTCAAAACGTGTACCTCCGGTGAAATCTTGGTATCGGAACTTTAGGTGGAATGGAATACTTCCTACCCACTAAGTATGTGTTCGAAAGAGTTAAAATTACAAGAATATGACGTGCTTTATTTTCTTTTTTCTTCTCTTTCCCTTCTTAACACTTCTACCCAATACAATTTTCCTTTCTTTTAGTTCCTTGATAAAGATAGATGGCAACAGCGCAAGAAACACTGGGAAAAAGTTGTGATGTGCAACATTCACACGGCTTTCTTTACGCATTCAGCGTTTTACATAAATGCCTTGAGTGCTGTACGAGTCTCATAAACAGCGATTCTTCCATCCACTTTACGTTAATCACTTTAACAATGTTTGCACAAAAATGCTTTCAAATTAGGAAATAGAATCTAATTATAAATTATTCGGTTGTCTATAAGATAATTCAGTTTTGTTTGTTGCGAGCTCATTCGAAAACAAAAGGCAAGAGCCCTCGGTCAAATGCTTATAAAAGGTGTCCAAAACAAGATTTCCACCTGAGAAAGCTTAAAATATACCAGTATATAAATTAAATAAATTTTGTATATTTATACAAATCAATGATTTGATGCAAATAGTAGGTAGGCTTTTTGTATACATTCTAGTTTTCCAGTTATATAAATTAAGATCTCTCAAATACAAAATAGTTTAATCAAAAACCTCATTCAGTTTAGAGAAAACGAAAATATCTAAGTAAAAGTGGCTTTGGGGTAGGCCGATTTTCGTGAAAATCTTCGCCTGTCATAGTTAAAACGAATCTGACTAGTGTATAAAGGCTTTTTATTCATGGGACCTCAAAACCTGTATTTCCAGCAAAATATCATACGAACTTTTGGATGGAATACAATATTTCATCTTGCCATAGGTAAGCAGCAGACAGGGCCGGCTCCAGTTTTGTCGCCCCATACGATAATTACAACTACATCCCCTCACACTTTCAGGCACAATTTTCATCCGCAATATGAGTCATAAATATTTGCAGAGGTAATCAATAAATAAAATTCAAGAAGGGATGTATGTGGTGAAACAACGAGATTCTTCTGAGGGAAAGATAAAACACGGAAAGATACGCAATAAAAATTGCTCTGTATTTCGAGCTTATCCTCCATCAGCAGATTAAAATACACGCACGAAATGAAAAAACACTTGGCGATCGTTTGCATCCGGGACATGTTTGGGCCTGGGCTTGTTTTCATGTATAAGTAACAGAAGTTATTAAGCTCTCCTTATTCCATTGTAATGTTATATGCCATATATTGGCGAATGAGCCACTACCAGTATTAGGGTCCATTCACATAGAAACGTTAATGCAAATGCAACGGTAACACAAAAGCTTGTGGCCAGGTTGCTAAACGGAGCCATTCACAACGATTTTCGTTAACATGAACATTATTGCCATGGTAAAGCCAAACCTTGCAATCTCCAAGCTTTCATGTTCGCGTTAATGTATTAATTTGTGCGTTAATGGGATTCAAGAGAGAGAGAAAGAGAGAGAAACACTATCACACTGCAAAGAAACAGAAAAGAGGAGAAATGGAGTCATTTGACGAGATGTTAATTATTTTATTTGAAAATCATCGTTGTCTTTATTACAAAACGCATAAATCTTAAAGAGATAACTTGTTAAAATAAAAAATGTTGAAACAGATTGCGAATGAACTGAATAGGTTTCAATTATTATTGCTATGGTGTCTTTAGAAGTTGTGTGAAACTTTATAATTATAAACTATTCCGTTTTATTTCATGTACGGAAAAATATAACATAATACAAACACAAGTTGACGCAGTTTATAGCAGCAACATAAAATGCACTCCTCCATAGTCGCTATTCATCGCAACCTCCATTTTTAATCGCTTTCACACTTTTAATAGTCTTGTTCTAGGCTAACGTGTTGGTAGCATTGTCAATGGCAAGGCGAATCTTGTGTTCACGCCATGCGTCTATGTCTTCGCATTAATGTTAATGTCTCTCTGTGAATGGCCCTTAACTGTTAGCGTGCGCTTATTTATTTGGGCCGCGTAGTATGGGATACTGTCTATAACAGTAAGAAATAACTAACCCTTAAACCATCTGTAGAAATGGTATTGGTTAATGTCTTCATTGTAATTCCAAGATCTTCTCGAATTGAAGAGCAGTAGGTGGCCATGAAAATGAGATGTTCCATCACGGGCAATAATAAAGTCCTGCGGGTGACTTCATGAAGCTTTCAGTTCTGTCAGCGGTCCAGCCGTTTAATAGGGTATGGCCGGCTTTTAACCACGTTTCAGCCAACCATACTACCTCCCTCAAATTCTTATTTTGTATTTATCTTAAAAATAATGTTCTTAGGGCTACAATGTCGCATCTTTCGAGTATTATTTTACTTTTATTTATTATCTTGAACTCAAATCCGAGACCATTGAGGACCTTGTTCAAAGAGCTAAGGTTCTCTGAAATAGCTCTGCTTCTTCAAGTGAAGAAATAGTTTGCGTGCAGTAGGATGTTCATTTCGGGTGTAGTAGTCGTAGATGTGCATTCTTATGGCATTTAATTCAAAGTTGTCCAATTGAGTTTCTCTGTAGTTAAAATCAGTAGTTAATAAGAAAGTAGACTAACGACACAAGAAGTAAATGAACGCGCAAAACCCGACGGAAGGCGATGGTCTTTTTTTTCCGGGCGTAAAAATCTTTAGCATGGCTTCCTTCGGAACGGAAGTAAAGTCCCGTGTCGTAGATTTACGGCAAGTAAAAGAACCTTAATCCTGATAAATGGGTCTCTAAGCAAACTTACCGATCTTTCACGTCCAATATAGAATGGGACGCTAAGAACCAAAGCAGTTAAATAAAACTCAAACAAAACACAAACGGCGACTTTCAAGATACCACTAGGGTAATGACTGACCTGAGAAATTAATAATTCACTAATGTAAGTAAATAAACTAAATATAGTGGCTTGAAACACTCCTGTTTATAAACGTGATGTTTATTGTTGAACACCTGACGCACACAGGAAGTTTAGACGTTGATCATCAATGTGGATCGCACCCAAATCACTCTGGAGCTTCGTTTGTCACCAGTTTTGTAACAAAAAAATGTCCAGAAAGTCGCTAGATTTTAAGCACGATTTATAACTACGTCATCCTTTCACATATCTTGTTCAAGTTTTAAGATTTTGCCGCCCTGTGCGGTGGCCATCTCGACCCCTCAATCCCTTCAGCCAGTCATGAAGGCAGAGAAAGAAGAAAAAAAAGTTATCGTCTTCCTCCACCCATCCATTTCTGCCATATACTCCAATTTCTATTTATTCCATTTCGCCCCTTTCTTTTCCTTTTTAACATCACGGAAGGAAAGGAGACATGGAATTCCTGGGTACAATATAACCACTTCCAGATTTTATCGATAAATTTACGAGAAACGAAGTTTCCTTGAACTCGAGAGTATTTATTTCGACAATTTCACGAATAAAAATTATAATTAATATGCATATAAAACATGGTTATAAAGTATTGATAAAAGACGGATTTACAGAGAATCACTAACCTCGAAAAGATGAAGCTCGAAATTAACATTATTTACGGGATGATACAGTTGGCAATACTAAACAGAAAGAAAAAACAGCTGCATATCGAGATAGCATGAAAATAATAAAATTAAAAATCAAATGTGCTGCATTCACATGGCTCTCTCAACTCACTCTTCTACAACATTTTCTTACAAAAGCTCTTATTCTTCTATCTACTTCCTGTTGATCGATATAAACTCACTACACGTTTACACATTTCGTTGCAGGTATAAGGACACACTGCAGGCTAAAGCGAGATTTTTAAAAAGGGACTTACAACTTAAAATAAAAAAGTTAAGTATTTGAAAATTCAAACCAATAACAATCTCGGAAATGATTAACACCACAAAGAATTGTATTCCGCATAAATTGTGTGCTTTAACGAGATCTATATTTTTTGTGTAGTAAAATTTTGTCTATCTCTTATGGTTTACCAGTTATGAAAAAGTCGTTCATAATGAAGAATACTTTTGGAGACATTCCCAGAAAATTCGAGATATACATTTTATTGGTCATGAAAATATCTTAAACATATGATATTTTAATCAAAATCGTTAGAGCCACTTTTGAGAAAATTAAAATTTTCGAAAAATGTTCCATGTAAAGGGTAATCTGGGGTGGGGGATTTCCTTGAAAACCTTCGTGTTGCATCTCTGGAAGATACTGAACCTAAATACTAAGTTTGATGTTTATCCGACTGTTCGTTTCTGAGTTATGCTATTCACAGACAGACACACACACGGACATGTTTCCAAAAATGCTTTTTTTGGATTCAGGAGCTCTCAAAACATATATTTCCGGTGAAATCTCGGTATCGAATTTTTGGGTGGAATACAATACTTCCCCTACTTACTATACGTAGTAGAGAAAGTAAAATATAAAACTTCAGGTTAACAGTTGTGATTGATCTAAATTAAAAGCATTTCTAGCCAGGATTGTGGACTTGATAAATAGATGAAATAGCAATTGTAAAATGTTAGAACATAAAATTAAAAATAACAATGTTTTTGTTTATACTCTAAAGTAATCTTCTGGCGAACCAAAGCTGTCCATTCATGTTCCAAATATACACATCGAAGAGTGATGATGTCGACACAGTGGAACCGAAGTAGTAAAGCATGAAGTCTCTGATCTGGAACCGAACCGGTTCCTTGGGAGTTGAGTGCTACTTAACACGCTGACTCACAGGTTAGTAAATATCACATGTTGTCTGGGAAATGCGATCTCTTGCAGAGCTTTAATCTTTCGGTTAAATCACCGGGCGACTTTCGTTTTTGTATTTGACATTTGTATTGCTTTTTCTGAACAAACTGCAAATAATTAAATTCTAACAACTTTTTAGTTCAGTTAGACTAATTTTTATATAAATTTCCATCAATGTTTGTATGTAGTGTGTACCAGAATAATTCAAAATCCAGTCAACTGATTTTGAACTTTCTTTCACCATTGGAAAACCTTATTCTTTCTGACGGACATGGACCATAAACACCTTTTAATTTCAATTATAAATTACTAAAAGACCAAAAAGGATTTACAAAAGTCTATGTACTGGAATACGAACATACTGGAGTTGTAGAATGTACCCGTTGAGATTGCCATGGAGTAGAAAGCAGTGGCTACTCCATCCATAGAAAACGCATGTAAAATAAGACAAGTGCCGCCGATTTTTCATTCCAAACAATGTGGTCACGATTTAGCAACTAAGAAAACAGAATACGTGGCAAAATAAAAGAGAATAGAGTCTACTTATGGCGCTCGATACGCATGCCATACCAATGTCGGAAAGTTTTGTTTTATTTCCTTTGTACTTACGTTGTAATCAAGATCGTTAGCAGGACATGCTAAATAATTGTATATGTAGAGAAAAAATGTTAACATTAGAAAACCGTGAACGGATATTTTATAATAAACAACTGAGAAAATTATTTTTCTGGATGGTCACAGACTATGTGCCCTTTCCATAGAGGTTAACTTAGTGGCCTGGGGGCGGGGAGTCTTCATAACCCACAATTACCTGTATTTCGTTGTATATGTTAAGGGTGGTAGCGGGGTTTAAAAAAAAAGGTGTAATTGTCGGTTCTTGGTGTTGGGTTGGTAATTCGGGAGGATTGATGTTGCTGCCGGCTCCTCAGGTAGAGGAATATGGGTTCTGGAAACTCTTACCTCAGGGAATGTGGATGGGAGATGAATGAAGCTCACTGTTCTCCTCTCAGATGGCCCGTTTATTGAAAATCCACACTGTTGTCCTCATCCGAATACCCTTTCACACAAGACGCGATTACTCCCGTCATCCCCTGCTATTGTTTCCCTTTCTTAAGTATTTTCGAAGTTAAAGACATTACAATGTTACTTCAATGACTTAACCTTTAGTCATGTTCTACCTACCCTTTTACTCACGTTTACTTTAAACTAATTTTCCCATACATAAATAATTACTCTTAGACATCTGCACTGTTTCCCTCTCGGATATAAAATACTTTGAATTTCTACATCTATCTTATGCTCGCTCACTGCACAACACGGAGTTACCTTCTCTACTCTACGGTTCGACACAAAGTCGTCATCTCTCCCCTACGTTCCGACACAAAGTCAACTTCTCTACCCTATGTTTCGACACAAAGTGAAGCATCTTACACACGTCTGAAAGTTGCTCTCTGTCATAGACAATTTTCTATTTCACGCCTCTTTTCTAGTTTCGATCTATCTTTTTGCTATGCACGTGACTTTTATCAACTCTTATTGGTTATCTCTCTAAATTTTTCTTCGTCTTCCATTGGCTCTTAATTTCGTCGCCCGGGCATCGTCCGCGTCTACCATTAACTTATGTTCGCTAGACTGAAGTTTCTGTGCGCTTGACTGAATTCGGTTTCCGGCCCGTTGTCTTCGCATCCTGAGAGCTCTACTCGGTTCCTATTGTGACTTATCGCTTACTAATGTCTCTCTTCCTGTACGTTCCTAAGTCTTCAACCTTTTTACGGTTTTCGTCAAATACACGTTTTCTACATTTTATTTCACTTTCTGATTATTTATTAATATCTATCTTTACTTTATTTCTCTCGTTATGATTTCATTCCCCCCTTTTCTAATTCTTAATGTTCTCTTTTATTCTTCCCTCATATTGGTATTCCCCTCCTTCTTATTTTGATTAGATGCTTATTAATATTCTTATTATGGTTTATTACTTATTATTCATATTATTTGGGCGGATCTTATCACTTCAGGGTTTTTACTTATAAGAAAACTATGTACCTTGTATGTTATTAAATAACTAGGATAGTGAATTGCCATTTGTATGGACCAAAGTGAAGGTACAAAGGTTTAAAATTGCACCTACTGTAATTATCTAAAAAATTACTCGACCATTCTGACTGATGATTGTTCCGCCGCCAGGGAGGGGTACTTATAGGCTATGCAGCACTTCCAGAACTTAGAAGACTGTCGGGGGGGTTAAGGAAGTCGTACGTTGCGCCGATATTTCATATCCTTTTGCGTGAATATCGCGATTTCTCATGCGTTATTAAGGATAGATGGGGCTGTGCGAAATTACGGTTATAAGGGGTAAAGGATGAAAATCCTCTAGATCATTGTACAATAATTTCATAAAGAAGGAAGGAGGCAAATGCAATTAATTTGACATTCGAGTTTAAAAAGCATAACTAGTAAGTCAACTAGTACATAATTACCTCAGTCTGATGTTAGTTTTCTCTCCCGCCTACCTGTGGAAGTATGGCATTTCACCCAAAAATTCAATGGTCGAGATCTCAGCAAAAGTACACGTTTTGTTGTACCCAAACCCTCCCCCGAAAAAAAAAAGTAAATGGAACGCGCGCGCATGCACGAACAGAAAAGTTATAAAATCCAACAAGTTAAAATCACACTATCATTTATATTCATGGCTATTCTACAAATTATTCATAAATACAAATATTTTCCCTCTACTTCCTGGTAAATACGATATAAATTGGTCGATACACGTTTTGCTGTAGCTACACAGCAGCATACAGGACGACAGTCAACTGTTTGAAAAGAAGTACCCTTTGCTTCAAATTTTGATGCTACTATCTCGAAGTTGCATCAATTTAGATAACGCTTGATGTTACCTGCTTTGTTGTTGAGTTCTAGGATGTTGTAATCTAGCTCGCTCTGCGTTGTCTAATCTGCCAGCTGCTACAGTGGTATAGCTACGAGTTCTTTGCCCCAGGTATGTATGATTGTAATGTGAAAGGAAAACACCACTTTAGTTAGATGATACATTTTAATGTTGACTCAAATATTCTGTGTGAAGAGAGTCGCCGACTGCTAAATTAAAGAATTAAATTATTTCTATTATAATAATAATAATAATAATGAGCGAAGCGTCAGTTGCCGTAAGTCGCAGAAACGTTACTCGGTAAGATCCCTCGCAATAGTCGCTAAATCTTTCTAACTCAAGCGCGTTACTGGGCGCTACATAGCTTAGAATGTAACAAGAGTAATCACAAGAGTCGTCACCCGAGTAAGTCACATGATTTAAGTCTGATTTAGGATGCATGCTCCTTTCTTAAGCTCCGCCTGCCTATCACTACTCATACCAACGTCCCTACCTACGCGGTCCAATCCCAAAACTCTACCTATGTGTATCTTACACGGTTTCAATGCGGTCCCTTGCTCGAATCTCAGAATTTCATTCCGCCTTTTTAATTTACAGAATTCCTGTCTACAAGACTTTGCAAACGTACTGAACTCAACCCTACCTGCATTTCAGGAATCTTTACGCTAATGCCTTTCCATAATATGACTCGCTAATGACTTTTTTCTCCGCACAAATCTTTCAGATGAAGCTTATTACATTATGTATTGATGTAATATGCGGAAATTATTTATTGCAATTATTTCTTTATTTTATTATCATTTCTTTATTTAATTATTTGTATCTTCCTGTCAATACGTACGGTATCATGACAAACAAAAGGATGGTAGCTTCAGACTTAGCACTTCAGAAATGTATCAAAAAATTGTTGGATACTTACAACTAACGGAATATCTCCAAAACATTTTGGTCTTCAAAGGCTATTTACAGAAAATTCAAGATAAATGTGTTCGTGTTAGCATCTCAAACATGATATTTTAATCAAAATCGTTATAGCCATTTTTGAAAAAATAAAACTTAACGCACATGTTTCCATAAAAGGGTAGTTTGGTGGCCAAAGTTTCCTGAAAATGTTCGTATTGCATCCTTGAAAGATATTAGACTTAAAATACCAAATTTGGTGTTTTAACTCATCTTCACCTCTGAGTTATGCTGTTCAAATAACACGCGCAGGAAATATTGCCCTTAAATGCTATAACACGCATTTGCATTCACAACTTCTTTGATAGATGAATTCAATGTTTACTTTCTCCAGCACCTTATACTAAATAGAGGAAGTACTGCATTCTATCAAAACGTTATATATGAGATTTCACCGAAAATGAATGATGCGGTCCCTAAATTAAAAAGTTAGAAATAAAGAAAAACACATTTTTAGATAAAGGCCCGTGTGTGAGAATGCGAATAGCATAATTCAAAAACGAAAAGTTGGATAAGTATCAACTTCTGCATTCAGGTTCAGCATCCTCTAAGGAAGCGACACGAGTTTAAATAAAAGCCTACCACTGCAACCTACATGGAGACATTCTCTTTTTTTCATTAATTTTCTTAAAATGTGTATAACAATTTTTATTTAAACTCACGTGTTTAAGATATTTACATGGCAAAATGAAAATCCTGAATTTTCTGCGAATCGTCTATGAAGTCCTCTTTATTCAGAATGAATTTTGTATACTTTTGTATCGTGCGTTCGTAGATCGGCCGGACCGTTCCGCGGTGGCATTGGACTAGGTGAGGAGTGGCGCGCCTGCCGTCAGAGACTAGCGCTGTAGCTCAGTCGAGTTAGATCTGTCGTGAAGGAAATACATCTGTGCGCGTGTTTAGAGCAAAATTGTGTTCTCTCTCGGTGATAAATTGTCCATTAATAATAGTTAAGTACACTGTATTTTTCTGTATGATGCGTATGTGAAATGCTCTTCTGCAAGGAGGTGTCGTAGAGGATTTCAACATTGGTTTGCAGGTGTTCGAATTCCTAGTAGGTCAATTATTCATGACCTCGTCAATAAAGTCAGGCGTACAAGATCTTTTTGGAACAAGAAACATACGAAGCAGCACACTTGTTATGAATGTAACTGCCAGTTAACCAATTAAATTTATTGTACCAGGATGTTTGAAATGTCCGTTTTTGGTTCTTTGCCTGGAAGACAATGCCAAGCTTAGGAATTGGTCTTTTGCCTTTGAGTTTACAGTTTTTCTCATAAGATAAGAATAGAATCTAAAACTGAGTGTTTAATAAGTAATCCATTAAATCGATGGAATTGTCCATCTTTTTAAAATCATAAATAAAACACGCACAATGAGAACAATACAAAGGTTTACGTAATATTTAACACTTTACTGCATTGCACGGCTGCACGTACATAATGCTGGTTCACCAATAACTGAGGAATGAAATGTTTATGTTACACTGCCATGCCCTACTCTTGTCTCCAACCCCTATTGTCCTGTTTCTGGACCTTGGAGAGAGCAGGTACACAGAGATTAAACACCTCATTAAATGTGTAAATCTCTGCTGCTGCTGCCTTTGTGCCCTTAATGCACAACAAAATATGGTCATGTCTTCCTACAACGAGAAGTCGAAATTTAGTGGGAAATCTATATTACTCCACTCTTGACGAGACTTGCACTCGCTCAGCCATCCCAGTCTCTACTCGACTTTGCTGCCGCATCATGAGATTTCGAAGCTGCCTAAGTACGCAGCGGTGAAGATGATTGTATTAATTAATTTTTCATCACTTGTTTGAGGCTGTCTTTATTTATATGTTTAAAAATTTACTTAGTTTCTTGGCAATTTATTTAGGTAGACGCAATCCCAAAGTCTACCCTTACGCTATGCCACTGGTGTGCTGACAGAAGAGAAGCTTGATGAAGTAGGGACCCGGTTAGAGCACGCACCCCAAAAGTCACTGAAACGTTTAGCACAAGAGGTTAACATTAGCAAGACGCCAGCTTTTGTGGCAACGAAACTTCTGAAACTTAAGCCGTACAAGGTAACTGTAGTTCATCTTTACAACCACAAGTTCCTGTAAGTAGGATTAATTATCGCAATTGGTTATTGCAGTCCGTTTATAATGGCGACATGGACCCACTTTTAACGTTCTTGGCTGATGAAGCGTGGCTTTATCTTCAAGGTCACGTTTTTACTCAGAACAATAGATACTGGACTACCGAAAATCCCCATACTATTCATGAAGTTCCTCACCACGCAGTGAGTGTTGCGTAGAATTATCTGTCCATATTTTTGACACAACAGTTGATTTACATGCTTATGTAAATTCAATTTTAAATACATTTTTCCACAACTAACAAGAAATGAAAGATTGTGTGGCTGGTTTCAGCAGGATTCAGCTACAGCGCATACTGCTACGAATTCTGTGTATGAATTGCGAAGTGTGCATGGTGACAGAATAATTAGCCGAGGATTGTGCCCACCTCGTTCCACTGACCTATCCCCATGCCATTTTTATTTATGGAGAACGTTAAAGAATAAAGTGCATGCATCAAATACGCACACGTTACAAGAATTGAAGGACATCACGAGAGAAATACAGGCAATCAGTCAACATGAACTTTTGCGAGTAAACCAGAATTGTTTTCGGAGATATAGGGAATGTGTTCGCGTTGAAGATCATCAATTTCAACATCTGTCGTGATGCAGGCAAGCCTAATGTACGTTAGTACAGTAGTCAATCCGTACTCGCCAACGCCAACGAGCTACTGGCAGGGTAAGTTTTATCCCGAGTGAATTTTTGCTATGTGCCCACCCTCATCAGGGTTTAACCACAGGATGAATATTTCAGTGGGAAATGATGTTTAAGGATGACGTTGTTTGTTTTGGGGTTGTAAGAAAGAAGAGAGTAAGTATGTAGCTCCTCGAACTGCGGCCCTTCTGCACCCTGGTGCGTGTGTGATTATCAATTTCTTTAGTTAGAATTGAATTTTGAGACCAATCAACTCTTGGGTAGGATTACTATGAAGTTCAGCTTTAGCTGCTGTTGGTGTAACTCTTTGGTTATCTAGTGTGCCCGCATGCCACGCGGGGAACCCGGCGACGCCGAAGACGGCGATTTCTAGGGTTTTAATCCGTACCCATGACTTGCCGGTCGTTTACGTGCAACTCTGCGGAAGGCGCGCCAATCCTCGCCCAGCACAAGGCCGCTGCGCAACGGAACGGCCCGGCCGACCTGCGAAAGCACCGTATAACTGGTAATGTATAGGAGATAGATAAAAACTTAATACACGAAAAATGTATGTAGACTCGGGACCCGAAATTTTAAATGTCCCTTAAGCTCAGTAATAAGATCTGTTAATCAAGTATTTAAATTAGTGCTACGCGGGTGACACTGAAAGTTTTTGAAAAATCAAACAAGAATTAGTTTTAAAAAATTTAAATAATTTTATTGTTTTCCAAAACATTCCCCTTTAACGTCAATACATTTTTGCATTCGATGAAACCAGTCCTTAAAGCAATGGTGCCACTCTTCCCGAGGCACTTCAGAAATCAGGTTTTTATATGTTTCACTGCTTCATCTGACGACGAAAAAGTGATTCCGCGCATTTTATTTTTAATTTTTGGAAATAATCAGAACCTTCAACCCAATACAGAGACACCTCCGTCTCATCAAGCAGTGGTGCCGGCGTTGGCGCATGTCCGTTAACGCGGACAAGAGCCACGCCATACTTCTAACGAAGCGCCACATCCCCGTAGACTGCCCCACATTTCAATTTCGAGGCCGAAGGATTGAATGGAGGAATTCTATAACCTACCTGGGAGTGAAGCTGGATAAGGGTCTAACTTTTGGCGCAGGGGGCGATTGCCTCCTTGTACCCGATGCTGAGATCCGGGATGCCTGTTCGCCTAAAGTTACACCTTTTCCGAGGCCTGATAGTCCCCCTCATACTTTACGCCTGCGAGGTCTGGGGATGGCCGCAGACAGCTGGCTGCTATGGCTACAAGGGGCGCAGAATAGGGGACTTCGGTCCATCTATTCTGTCGGCCGCTCCTTCCCCGTCAGACTACTACACGAAGCCTCATCTCTTCCATATGTGGAAGATGAAATTAGGCGCCGGACTACAAAATTTTACGCCAGTTTACCAAACCATCAGAGTATCCTGCTCAGATCACTTTTTAAAACTTACAATTTATATTCCTTTACTAACCATTTCCGAGATATTCATTACTGTCGTTTTGGATTCTCCAAAACTTTTAAGCTTTTCGAAGTGCTAAGGCGTATTCTTTTGTTTTTCGCGATGTCTGGAAAGAGAGTGGAATTTCAAAGTCAACATACAGTGACATTTGACTACCGCTTCGGTCTCCTGTATCCCTTTTTACCCACAACGAAATGTGTAATGAGGCAGTATCTGCAAACGTTTATCTCAATTAACATGAAACAGATACAAAAATAAGTTTCTGCAAGAATAGTTAGCAGACTTTTAGGTAAAAGATATCCAGTCAAATCTTACAGAACAGCACTCTACTGTCGAGTGGCAGTTTTCGAGAAAACTCGCCAAGAGGAACACATACGGCTGTCGACTGGTTCCGGATGAAAGTCATTACAAAGCAGATAACAACGGCGACCTTGCGTTCAATTTTTCACGGTGTTTTTAAATCTCGCGTCACGGATTTCGGAATGCAAGATGACTCACAGGAAATTGACCATCTTCGGGGACTTTCAAAGCGAGACGAAACCCATTACAATACCGTTCAAATCTCAAAACTTCACTGATTTAGCGACCTTTACTGTCGAAGCACAGAAATGTGGATAGTTTTGGGCGGAATTTGCTTCCTGGGATTATCTGACCACGAGGAACAATACTAAAAGTTTTTAGAATGTCATGTTTCTAAAAACAAATCAAATTTGTTTAAGTTTAACAGGTACTTTCTAATGTTTTACGAGTTGATTGCCGTGTAGGTTCGATTTGCTCTAATACTTCGTTAATTATCATTTAAATATTTTATGTTCATCCAAAAATGAATTTGACTGGAGAACTGTACCTTGCATTGCTCTACAGTGCACATACCATTCTGATCCTCTGAGGGCACGGGTTTGAATCCCACTTCTGACACAAATTTTAATCAACTTATCTCTAAAAGAAGGGCGCTTCCCTCAGAATTTGAAGGTCTCTAAAATTAAACCGATACACAAAAACGGTTAAAAATCCGAGCTAGAAAACTATAGGCCTATTACTATTTCTTCAGTTTTTTTCCCAAAATAATTGAAAGGGCGTGTACAATAGGGTAGTATCATTTTTAAGTAAATATAATGTTATATCAAAAGCCCAATATGGGTTTCAGCAAGGAAAATCTACAAATTCTGCATTATTGAAGAGGTGTGTAAAATTCTAGATGCAGGAAACCAGTGCTTGGGATTATTTCTTGACCAATCTAAAGCTTTTGATCTAGTTGACCATGATATATTAATTTACAAATTGTGCAATTATGGTATAAGGGGAATTCCATTAAAGTGGTTTGAATCCTACCTTAGCAATAGAAAACACCTAACTGAAATCGAATCGAAATAAGAAATTCAAATGAAATTAAAGCTTCATGTTCTGGTTTGAAAAATGTTAAATATGGAGTACCTCAAAAATTGCTAATACAGGGTTGTTTTTATTCAGTGGAAGATGAGGCAGTATTTTATATCACAACACTGTGAATGCCAGAGTGATTGTAGCGTAAATTAACATTATTGTATGACAATGATTTTAGATGTTTGTTAGCCATAAGTATTGTTAGGAAATAAGTTTACACGGCCTCACTGAAACTGACAATAGGAGTGGGTAACAATGAAGCGATGGGGTGAGTTGTTTATCACTTAGAAGAGACAAACAAATGACGTCAGGGTAGCGTGCCTTTCTTTAGAAATGGAGGGAATATCTTCCCTAGAGCATATGTATTAGTAATTATGATTGGCTTACAAAACTGACGCTAATGTTGGCGCGATTTAGTAACCAATAGTAGCTCTGTTATAATGTTTAGGCATATCGGGGTGAGGGAGTATAAATTCTTGAGCAAAAAGCAAGTATCACGCAGTTCTACAGAATCATTCACGAGGTACACATCACGCAGTTCTACAGAAACATTCACGAGATACACGTCGCGCAGTCTTGAGGAATCTCTCGTGAGGTGAATGTGATACTCTCGCGTTGTAAAGTTTGTTACAAACTGTGAAATTCGGAAATATAACAGTTTCAGTCAGGCGTGTATAAAGATTACAGATGTGAACTATTAATTGTGACGGCAATAAAAGTTTAAAAACAATTTTTTTCATCAGTGTTATGTTTTAGTAACAACTCCTTTCCGTTTACACGCCCTGCTTAGAGATATTTGCTCGACTGAGTAATAATAGCTAGCCGGAGGAGAAAGAACCCAAATTTTAAAAAATAATAAAACAATAACAGGCGCTCAGCAAATAAGATAACACGAACAGATTACTGCGACAAAGAGTATCTAGAAATGAATTGGTTTATAAGCTTTCTTATGAAATATACTATGTTTACAATTCCAAAATTTAGTTTAGGTACCTACTCCATGCAAGAAATTAGAATTTATGTATTACATGTATTATTACATGTATTATGTATTATTATGTATTACATTATGTATTACATCTAACTAGACCTGTTCTTTTTGTACTAATAATTGTATTGTTGATGAAGCCAATATTTCTGTATTGAAATCAAACGGTGAATAAAATTTGAGTATAGTTGAACATTTCCGGGCTATGAATTTTTACAATTCTCAATCTTCATTGACGCTTAAACAATGTGAAGATCGGCTTAGAAATGCATTTGCGAAGAAGCACCGTCTAAGGCAGCAATTTATAAATTGGTGCAGCGAATTCAAGAGAGATCAGTTTTTACTTAGTGATGAATTTCGTGAAGCACAGTGCTGGTAAGAAGATGCTTGCTAGTTTTTTTGTTTTTGCTTTTCTAAAACGGGCCATATAGCTACTACAGCTTTAGAAGACAGGTGTACCTTATGCCGGTTGGTACGCAAATGTCTGTTTACAGTAACTTTTTGAAAACGTTTATGAAAATCGCCCAAAAGGAAAAATAGTGTTACATCATGACAACGCATCGTCGCATACAGCAAAACTAACAACTGAGTATCTGGATGCCCATGGTCAGGTCTATGGACCCTCCACCATACAGCCCTGACCTAGCACTTTGTGATTTATTTTTTATTTCCAAAAATTAAAAATAAAATGCGCGGAATTACTTTTTCGTCGTCAGATGAGGCAGTGGGACATTATAAAAACCTGATTTCTGAAGTGCCTCGGGAAGAGTGGCACCACTGCTTTAAGGACTGGTTTCATCGAATGCAAAAATGTATTGACTTTAAAGGGGAATGTTTTGAAAAACAATAAAATTATTTAAATTTTTTAAAACCAATTCTTGTTTGATTTTCCAAAAACTTTCAGCTTAAGGGACTGCTTTAAAATTTCGGGTCCCTCTCATTTATTCTCTTGAAGACCTCTTGTTTGAAAGCATACTGGGGTCTTTAACAAATTAATGTTTACTGTTTTATCAAACTCATCAAATATGTTTTTTTCTATTTTCTCTACAACATACCTGTAGTAGGTGGAGGAAGTATTTTATTCACCCCAAAAACTCGATATTGAGAATTCACCGAAAATACAGTTTTGAGGTCCCCTGAATAAAAACAAGAAAGGTATTTTTAGAAAAAGCTTCATGTATGCGCGCGCGTGTATGTTTGTGTGTGTGTCAGAGAGAGAGAGAGAGAGAGAGAGAGAGAGAGAAACTAACTCAAAAATGGAAAGCAGTATAAATCCCAAATTTGGATTCAAGTTCAGCATCTTCCAAGGATGTTACATGAAGATTTAAAAAGTAATCCACTCCCACCAAAACAAATTTTCATATAAACGTCTCAAAATAGCTCTAGTGATCTTCATTAAAATGCTAAATATTTAAGATATTTTCATGACAAATAGAATGCACCAGGGCTGTCCTAGAAGTACCCGACCTAACGAAGAAAACACAAAATTTTTGGGAAAAAACATCTTTATTTCTCTACATAGACTCCTTCCAGCTCGATACACTTTTCCCGGTGATGTTCAATAGCTTCGATACCCTGTTTATAGTCACAACCGTCGAGTTCTGCAAAATAACAATCAACTGCAAACTCCACCGCTTCATTGTTGGCAAATCTTTTCCCACCAAGCCATTTCTTCAACTTTGGAAACAGAAAATAATCAGAGGGGGCTAAGTCTGGCGAATAGGGTGCATGAGGAAGCCATTCGAACTTTACCTCATTGATTTTGGCCATGGTGATAATTGATGATGGGTTGTTTCTGCCCCACGTATGGAAGCCAATTTGAAGGTTATGTTAGGAGGAGTTGTACTGTATTGTATTTCGAATGTTGGGGAGCCGAACTTGAAGTAGTTGCAACCGCACGTATGGTACAAAGTTCCGGTAGCCTTCGCCCCAAGTTTAAAAATATTAACTTTGTAATTTGACTGTTTCTTCAAATATTATATATTTATGTTTGCCTCGGCTGCGTCAGTATTATTGTTAGAGACATGAATTTCTTTGCAGAGAGTGTTGCGGCTAAGAATGTAGACATACACAGATTATAATTTTTACTTCACTCCTTTTATTAATTCTTGACACGATTTAAATAACACTTCACTGATATAGAGAGCTGTGAGATTATTTATTAGTTACTTGCAATTTTTAACACGTAAACTATTTTTGTCTCACACTGAATATGTATTAAACTTCTCGAGGACGCGTCTCGCGTCCGGTTAAGAACACTGTCTACTAACAACTGACTTCTGAATTTGTAAATTTTGCTCCATTTCAGTTTCTGATTGGGTAATCCTACTCCAATAAAATACTTTTATTTAACCTAAGCTTTTTTCTGGTTGTTGATTGACTATTTATAAACTGTCTCAAAATTACATTATTGCTGCTCCAAGAATTACCAGTAGCATTATTAAACTTTCTAATTCATTATTGCCTCAAGGTTACTTCATTGTTACCAACTTTTAACCTATTATTCTCACAGCTCCTACATTATTAAATTACGTAATACATTCACATAACATTATTGAACGTGTACATAATAATATAAACATTAATACAATGGTTGTTACATGCATTTTTATATATTGTTAAATACACATATTGCTTTAAGGCGGGCTGTTATTATATTTTATATTATATAATTAGACTGAAATCATTTGTGTTAAAAATACTGCCTCATAATGGATGTGTGAACTGTGCACTTTCTTGATGAAACAGAACTTTCTTTTTCGCTAAATGCGGCCGTTTTTGCTTGATTTCATCATTCAAACGTTGCAATAAGATTGCATAATACTTGCCATTGATTGGTTTTCCTTTTTGAAGATAATCAATGAAAATTATCCCACGAGCATCCCAAATACTGACGCCATGACCTTAGCTGCAGATGGAACTGCCTTCCCTTTTTTGGAGCCGATTCTCCCCTTTCAATCCACTATTTAGACTGTTCCTTCGTCTCAGGTGTGAAGTGATGGACCCATTTTTCATCCATGGTTATGAATCCACGCAAAAACTCGGCTTTATTGCAGCGAAACATCGCCAAACACTCGACTGAAACTCATGACGCTGCTTTTCTTCCATTTGAGAAAACGCGGCCCCCATCTTGCGCATAGCATTCTCATGTCTAAATTTTCAGTTAGTATGCGATGTACAGCACTTTTTGAAATGCGTACGATGTCTGCTAGCTCGCACAGTTTCAGTCGACGGTCATCCAATACCATTTTGTGGATTTTCTTCACAATTTCTAGCGTGGTCACCTCATTTGGTCGAACACTGCAATGTTCATCTTGGGAGCTCGTACGGCCTTGCTTAAACATAGCTACCCAATATTTTACTGCTGTAAACGAAGGAGCAGACTCCCCCAGAGTAGAATCTAGCTCAGCTTTAATATTAGTTGGACCTTTCAAATAAAAGTATTGCATCACATAACGATGGCCAGTTTTATCCATGTTTACAAATTCGCTGAGTGTTCACTATTAATGGCTGCCAAACAATTACTAAACAACGTAGCATCGTTAAACTTAAGCTTTATAAGGGTGATACTTTCGACTATAGTCATTTGTTTGAAACAACAACCGCTATATATACCTCAGGTCGGGTACTTCTGGGACTGCCCTGGTATATCTTAAATTTTTTACGAGTAAAGTTGTCTTCATTTTGAATGACTTCTGTATAATTTTGTATTACTAGTAAACCGTACAATTAAAATTAAATTGAGTTTTATTTATGGACGCTCTTTAACTGCTGTAGTTCTTAGCGTCCTATTCTATATTGGGCGTGAAAGACCGGAAATTTTGCTCAGAGGCCTCTTTATCAGACTTGAGGTTCTTTTAGGTGCCGTAAATCTACAACACGGGACCACCCGCTTTACGTACCTTCCGATGGAAGCCACGCTAAGGATTTCTACGACCGAAAAAATTCATCGCGCTCCGCCGGATTTGAACCCGCTACCTCTGGAACCAGTTAAACCGTAACAGATAGACAAAAACTTAATACACGAACATGTAGACCGTTAAAATACGCAATGCATGTGGCATTAACATGTCCAATAAAAATGTTTGCAGCAATAAACAGTTTTTCCGAACATTATTATTGGATTGAATTCTCAATTACTTCATAATTTTATGAAGTGTTAAGTCGCCATTCTGTTGTTTCTCTTTATATCATAGAAAAATAAGTTTTTTTAAGAATAGTCTGTGGAAGACTGAGTAGAACCCGAATTTCAAGCTCAAAGCTATGTGCAGCGCGTGGGAAAATATGCACATTTCGTCATAAATAGGTTTACTGCCTGATCCAAGCAATTTTTGCTTGCATGCCTTAGAGCCATTACGAAGTAAATTGATTGTCATAACATGTTTCTAATGCAAGGCTCAAGATAAAAAATTGCGTTTTCGTAAGCTCTCGGTTACACCTGCAGGTTAAATCTCGATGTTAATGTGATCTACACACCTCCTAAAGAGTTTTTGCTCTCCATCAAAGCTGTCATTATCCAATTACAGTGACGCCCCAAATCACATCGTTTAGTCTGCTCGGGCAACAAGCCATTCTAACGCTGTTTTAACAACTTTGTGAATCATCCGAAACCGTGGTATAGACTGTCGCCGAAAAATTATATGATTGTTGAGGCAATGTCTTCTTCCTTTGATTCTTCCATATATTGATATGATGTAGCCTCGTGAATATCAACATTAAACAGTTGACCACGCCTTCACATAATTATATAGGAAGAGAGGAACGTCCTGCAGTTTCTATTAGCGTGTGACACACTTTTCATTGTTATATTTGAATAGTCCCCTTTAACTTCTATAGTCATATCGGCGGCCTACATGTGATGCTCGCAATTCCGGAAGTACCAGGTTCGATTACCATCTACTGCCCATTCTCACTTTGGGTTTTTCGTGGCTTTTCCTGGTCGGTAGGCGAAATCTGGGGTGCTTTTTCGTCTACTCTATTTCCTTTCCATCGCTTCCTTTTCATTCCGTTTTCTTATAATGTTTCAGACGTGCTTTTGGGTCTTGTGGCGTAGGGCGGTGCCGCACAGATGGCGCGGATGCTTGTTAAAAGGAAAGAGTATTCCCCGTGGACACTATGGGCTGCTTGGTTGAAAGGGTCATTCATCGCCCTCTTTCAGTAGCTCTTGTAGTGGGATGGGTCTGCGAGCTAGAACTATAAGGGACTTCCGCGCATCTCTGTGGCCTGTAGCTCCTTAGGTTGCTTCACTTCATCTCTTCCTTCTGAGGGTGGTAATTGCACTTTTGGAAACGTGTGTGTGTGTGTGTGTATGTGTGTGTGTGAACAGCATAACTCGGAAACGAACAGTCGGATAAACACCAAACTGTATTTAGGTTCAGTATCTTCCAAAGATGCGACACGAAGGTTTTCAAGAAAATCCCCGCCCAGATTACCCTTTACATGGAACATTTTTCGAAAATTTTAATTTTCTCAAAAATGGCTCTAACGATTTTGATTAAAATATCATATGTGTAAAATATTTTCATGACAAATGAAATGTATATCTCGAATTTTCTGGGAATGTCTCCAAAAGTATTCATTGTGAACGACTTTTGCATAACTGGTAAACCATAAGATATAGACAAAATTTTACTACACAAAAAATGTAAAAATACACAATTTATGTCATATACATTTTTTTTTGAGTGAATCATTTTCGAGATATTGCTTGTTATTCCCTTAAATTTTCCAATACTTTTTCTCAAATGGGAATTCGTTATTCATTTTTTATGTCCTGGACATACAAAGAGAATGGAATGCGCCACATAGCAACCAGCTCTTAAAATATTTGACTATCGCTTAAAGCCTAGCAATTCCCCTTGCACCTACAAGAAAATTAGCAATAAGATTAACATCTCGATTAACATGAAACATATGGAGAATAAGCGTTTGTAAAAATAGTTTGTACAAGAGTAGAGAAAGTCATGTGAGTGTAACATATCAGATTTTTTTACATTTGAATACACCCAGGTTCACCCCCACATTCATACTATCAGTCTAAAGAGGATAGACAATGATTCTTGACAAAGAAATTATTAGAGGGCATACAAACTATTCTTACTAAAGATTATTTTCTGTCGTATTTTGTAAAACGAAGTTTCGCAGAAACAGCTACATTACAAATTTCGTTATAGATACAAAGTGAACAGCGATAGTCAAATGTTTAAGAACTGAACGCTACATACCGAATCAAATTCCATGCTGTTTCCATGCTATCGCGAGTAACAACTGAAAATCGAAGAGACTAAAGAATTCGAACCTTTAATAACGGATAACTCAGAAGTGGCTTATGCCACAGAAAAACTTATAGACTGTATGTTTTAAAGACACCTACATTTTTTTGTATGGTACGTTTTCTTCTGTCGCTTAACGTTTACCAGTTATACAAAATTACACAAAATTCCTTCCGAATGAAGACTTTACAGGCTATTCCCAGAAAATTCAAGATATACATTTTATTCGTCATGTAAATATCTGTTAATACATGATAGGTATATTAATCAAAATAGTTAGCCTTTTTTAAAAAATCAAAATTTTCGAAACATTTTCCATGTAAAGGGCAGCTGGTAGCGAGATTTTCTTGAAAATCTTCTCGTCGCATCTTTGGGACGTACGTAAATACGTGTGGTATTTATCCGACTTTTCGATTTTGAGTCGTACACACGCACACGCATCTTTTACTAAAAACGTTTTTTTTAATTCAGGGCCTCAAAATATGTATTTTCGGTGAAACCTCGGTATCGAATTTTTGGGTGCAATGCAATACCTTTTCCACCTACTACGTAGAGGAGTAGGGGAAGTTTTGCATTCCAACCAAAAATTCGATACCGTGATTTCGCCGGAAATGTTTTTTGAGGCGCCCTGAATATAAATTAAGAATTTTTGGAAACATGTCCTATGTGTGTCTGTTTGTATATATGTATGGCTGTGTGCCTATGAACAGCGTGACTCAAAAACCAAAAGTTGGATAAATGCCAAACTGTTATTTAAGTTCAATATCTTCCAAAGCTGCGACCGAAGATTTTCAACAAAATCCCCAACTAGCCTTTACACGGAATAGTTTTGGAAATTTTCGATTTTATAAAAAATGGCTCGATTTTTCATTACTATACCATATATTAAAGATACTTACATGACATATAAAATGTATATCTTGAATTTTCGGGAAGAGTCGGCGAAGTCGTCTTCATTCGGAAGGAATTTGTGTAATCTTGTACAACTTGTAAATGTTAAGTGACATACGAAAACGTACATACAAAAGATGCAAATCTCTTTAAAACAGACAATTTACTTAAAGTTAAGTTTTTCTGTGGCATAAGCCGCTTCCGAGATATCCATTATTAAAGATTCGAATTGTTTTTCGAATTCTTTAGTCTCGTCGATTTTCAATTGTTTCTCGCGTTTGCATGGAAACTGTATATAAGTTTAAGGCCAGCGTATAGCGTTCAGTTGTTAAACGTTTGACTATCGCTGTTTCCTTTGCATCTATAACGAAATGTGTAATGTAGCTATTTCTGCAAAGGTTTATTTGGATTAAAATGTAGTAGATAGAAAAATAAGCTTGAGTAATTTATGTATCCACTAATAAACGATAGAGGTAGAGAAAGTCATGTGAATGTATCACAGAATTTATTCATGAATGGTGCTGACAAATGTAATGAATCCTCTGTGGTCGAGTATCAACGTTCTGGCGTTTCATCACAGAGGTTCCGGATTTGTTTAGGCTGGAGCGGGAGTTTTTCTTTAACCAGAATAATTTGCTGGAAGTACGAGTGTGTCAAAAGTAATAAAAACAACGTAAATAAACCTACAGTTCAGAGAGTATAAACTCCAGCACAATCATTTGTTTCTCAAGTCAAAGCCCCCGATATGGCCATGGGAGTTAAAGTTGAAGAAAATTCCCCTACCTCAAACTACAAAATATGCTTTACATGGAAACATTTTCGATTTTCTGAAAATGGTACTAATGATTTTGATTAAAATATTACATGTTTAAGATAATTGTATGACAAAATGCATATCCTGAATTTTCTACTAACAGTCTTCATTATGAATGAATTTTGATAATTGGCAAACTATAAGAAATTGTAGATTAAAGCTTACTACAAAGAAATTTGATCTTGTTAGAGCATACAATGTCTTTTTTAAGCTTATAATTTCCGAGATATTCCTTGTTATTGGCTTGAATTTTCGAACACTTTTCTTAACGGGGAAGTCGCTATTCGCTTTTTTTTATCATGCAGAGAGCATGGAATTTCAAAGCCATCACATAGTGACTCGCTCTTTAAAAATCTGACTATCCCTTTACCTACTGCATCGTACAACAAAATGTGTTAACGTGAATTGAAACTTTACGTGAACTAACAAGTAGTATATGAATAATAAGCTTTTGCAAGAATAGTTTGAAGAAGAGTGAATAGAAAAAATCATGTGAATGCAACATATCGGATGTTTTTCCTTCTTGCTCTCACCCATTCTATTTCTTGAACAGGAGTTAGATACCCGAGAAGGCAACTGACAAAGTCGAAAGAAGTTATAGTTGTAAGAATAAATAAAACGTGTTTTGACATAAGCCGAAAGGAATTTCGAAGTTTGATATAATAGTTTTACAGCATTACTTCTGATGATTGGGATACTGGAAGCTTCGTATTCTAAGTTGTTTTGTTTCCACTTACGTCCATATCTGCGGAGGTGCCACAGGTGGTGAAGGGATTCTGATCTTGTCCTATTGTAAACAGAGAGCGAATTGGCGAAAGGTATCCGTGTTTTGAAGGCCAGGAAAGGAAAGCTTTGTATTTAGGTTGCATTAGATATCTTTAATGATGAAATTGTGGATTTGCTTCGCTTGTTTTTGATATTTCTTCATTTATGCACAGTTTCTTTATAGCTATTACACTATTTAGACACTTATGTAATATGCCATAGACACATTTAATAAAAATGAACAAACTTCTGACGAGTAACAGTCGCACAATTTTCTCTACTTATTGCAAAATCACGTCTATCACTTATTTTATGTTATTCATATAATATTTGATGTATTCCAACCATGAACTTATTTATCCCTATCATGTATTTTTATCTCTCTTCTACAAATTACTCCTACAAAATTTTATTTTTCCAACTACTTCATGTTAATCGAGATAAACGTTTGCACATTTCGTTGTAAGAGCAAGAGGGATATCTACACGAGGCTGAATCAAAAGGCAAATCTTTAAAAAGTACGTCGCTGTATGCTGGCTTGGAAATTCTATAGTATGTATGAAATCTCAAGAAACAAAAGAACGTAAAACTTCAGAAATATTAATTATTGGAAAATTCAAACCGATAACAACGAATTATCTTGGAAATGGTTAATGCCACAATAAACTGATATAAAATGTGTTTTTAGTGAGATCTTCAGTTTTTGCGCAGTAAGTCTTACGGTTTAACAGTTCTAAAATTATACAACGGTCGCTCAGTGAAGAGGACTTCACAGCCTATTCGTAGAAAATTGAAGTGAATTTGTCACTTCCAAAGATATAACACGAACATTTACAAAGAAATCCCACTCAATAACATATTGAAAATATTTTTTCATCTGTATACACCTATATATATATATATATATATATATATATATTTTAATGGTTGGAAGTTGAAGGAAAAAGTCAAATTTTATTAGGTTTTATCTTAAGAATGCAATAAATGATAAAACGGCATAGGATTTAAGGCGAGCGATCACTGACAGAAGTTAAAAATTCCAGAGAGATCTGATTTTCGATTTTTGCAGCTAAAATAATTTTAGTTATGATCTTTTATAACATGCCTCAATTTTTCTTCTTTTACCATTTAAAGACACAAATACTAATTTATGATATACAGTCCAATATTAGTTGTCCAATAATAATAATAACAATAATAATAATAATAATAATAATAATAATCCATGATGTAATGGTTACCATGGATTATTAGTTCCCGAGGTCGCGGGTTCAAACCCGGCAGAGGGCGATGAATTTTTTTCGGTCGTAAAAGTCCTTAGCATGGCTTCATTCGGAAGGGAAGTAAAGCCGGTGGTCCCGTGTCGTAGATTTACGTCACGAAAAAGAATCTCAAGCCTGATAGAGACCTCTAGCAAAATTACCAGTCTTTCACGCCCAATATAGAATGAGACGCTAAGGAGCACAGCAGTTAAAGAGCGTCCATGAATAAAACTCAATTTAAATTAATTTAGTGCAATGATTACAATTTATTTCAGGCCCTATTACCTCGTATGTCACATTTTCAGAGCTTGGCATTTTTAAACTTCAGTTTTGGAAAACGCTGTGAAGCAATTTACATAACATTTGGTATAGACACTTTTTAAAGTATAATAAAGCCTATCATTTGTGTGTTTCACAATCACCATTTGAGAAAATTAACTAAATAAAAACTTCGGAAAAAACTGTTAATGAAGTTCCATTATTTTGTTTTCCTGGAAGGTCAATTAGAATTTATAAAGCACATGTTAGTTTTTAAATACTAATATAAGGAAACCGTTTTAGTTTCCTTTTCAACCTTGTTTTTAGAAATGTTAGTCAAAATTGCATTTTTATAGAACATTTAATTTTATAAATAAATTTGTAATTAATAGAGCACTATTTGAGATAGAAATTTCAAAATTGGTAAAATGCTTAATTTTTTACATTGGAATATGCGACAAAAATTTCGTAAACCTTTTATCCAACTTTAGATCAGTGATCACTCGCCGGAGCGCAAGACAAACTAGTCTTAATGGAGACGAGTCGAAAACTAAAATCTTTCACGTCTCCATCGACTCCACGTAAGTCACCAACACAAAGGTCATATTATCTGTCGAACTATAGCAATCTTTCATCGGTCCTATGACTTCAAAAGTTTGCCATTGGAAGCATCTGGATTTCTCTACATTTACCGACTTCCTACTACTAATACTACTTTCTCTACAGTAAGTAGAGGAAGTATTTCATTCCACCCAAAAGTTCGACCGAGATTTCATCAGCAATACATGTTTTGAGACTCCCTGGAAGGAGGGAAGTAACGTTTATAGAAAAATGCCCGTGTGTACCTGAGTGGGTCTGAACACCATAACTCAAAAACGAAAAGCCGGTTAAGTAGCAAGCTTGTTATTTAACTTCAGCATCTTCCAAGGAAGCGAAGATTTTCAAGAAGAGCCCCGACCCCAAACTATCCTTTTCATAGAAAATGTTTCGTTATTTTCTCAAAAAGTCTCGGATTTTGATTAAAATACCATAAGAGGTTTGCATGACAAATAAAATGCTATCTTCAATTTTCTGGGCATAGCCTCTGAAGTCCTCTTCATTCTGAATGCATTCTGTATGATTCGTAAATCGTAAGGAATAGACAAAATCTTACTGCACTAAAACGTATATCTCCTTAAGGCAAACAGTTTATTCTTATTTTTTATTTACTTTGCGTTAACCATTTCCAAGACATCCGTTGTTATAAATTTGAATTTCTCAATATTTTACCACTTTTTGAAGCACTGCCAACCTTCAGCTGTTTCTCTCGAAGACTAGTTTGTAAACATTTGACTATCGCTAATTCTTTTTTACCTTTAACGAAATATGTAATGAAGCTATTTATGTAAATGTTTCTGACAATTAACTTTAAGCAAATAGAAGAGATAAAAGAATAAGCTTTTGCAAGAATAGTTTGACTAAGATTTACAAAAACTATAGTGAATACAGAAAGTCATGGAATGTAACAAATTTTTTTCTCGTGGTCATACAAAGAGCATGGAATTTTAAAGTCGTAACACAGCGATTCATTTTTTTTAAAAATCTGACTATCGCTTTGGCCCACTGCAACCTTTTTATATCTGGAACATATGTGTAAATGTGTAATGCAAGTTTATCTCGATTAACAAGAAGTGAACAGAAGAATAAGCTTTTGTAAGAATAATTTGCAGAAAAGAGAGTAGAGAAAGTCATTATATCAACACTTTTCTTTTTTAATGGTGATTGATATATTTTCCACATACTAACTCATTTCGTGAATTCAGCACTCAAACCGCTGACCACATTCTTTGTAACCCCTTCCTCGCTTCTGTGACTTTTGTAACTATTCAAAGAATGCACGCTCACTGCTTGGGATGACCTTATTACACGCAGGTGCTGACCTATAGTACAGGGAAAGGTTTTCTAGTACGACCACAACCATCATTAAAACAGCTCTTTACATTGTTGGCCGCAATAATATGTTCCGCGTATCCATTCAATTTTCACATCTGTGGTTCTTTAATGTTTCGATCGAAAATACACTGGGGAGTGATATACAGTGGCGGTTAGGGCTAAAGGATGCAAGGACACATACCCTCCCTCTAATTTTGAACTACAAATGCCTTTAAATAGTTTCTGCGTAAACCCACAACTCAAAAAAAAAAAAAAAATTAGACGCAAAACCTGGATATTTTTAACACCTGTACTGTAGCATACAAGAGAAATGCGCTTCCCAGACGAATGCGGACAACTTGGTGTGTGTATGTGGTCCAGGGCACCTTCTCCTTGTCCGCAGAATGCTTTGATTTAAAAGGAGATATGATGGGCAAGGGGTGACGCAGAGAGGTTATCGGGGGGCTTTACTCGCACATGCGCACGAGCTGTCCTCCCTATCGCAGCACCTGCAAGTGCAGCTTCCCTAAGCGATTTGTCGTGAGGTTAACGTTATTACCGTGTTTTTCTCACGAGAATGTGTCTATAAGGAATACGTCGACATCAACAATTCTAGCGCTATCTGAGGAAAATTACGGCTCTACTTTACATATACCAACAAGGTTAAGCCCTCTTAGAAAACATACGCTCTTGTGCTAGTATTGCTAAATGACCAGCTGCTTTTGTTTGCTTTCTCGTCAGATTTTAGCGTTAGCAGCTATTTCTCGGGCTTGACTGTTTAGAGTTCTTCCTTTATTGCTGGGCATTGTAAATAAATTTATAAATCACTAGAAAACACCTGGGATGCAACGTTGCGCGATGTTTTTAATGTAAACAGTAGATCTATTTATGACGTGAGCTGCACGTGGTACTATCCCCCCTTCACTCCCCCCTGAGGGCAGAACACCCCGCAAACGTTTTATCGTGAGGACTACAGTATTTAGCATTAGCTGTTTGCTCTTGCGCGCCAATACTTATGGGGAATCTAAATTATAAGAACCCACTATAAAAGCATCTAAACTAACGTATCCTTAAATAACATTAAGTTTTAAAAACAACCAGCACTATCATAAGTGTAAACTTTAATGGTTAGCGAGAGGAGGATCGCAGAATGATTTATCTATTGAGAGGTTAGTGTTTATTGCATCCTTTAACGTTGCGTTTAACTGTTTTAATACATTTTAAAGCCACCACCCCCAAAAAGGAACAGTGACGTCGCAGACAGTAATGTTGTTTAAATAAGTTGCTGCATATTTGTTGTAGACATTAATTCTTGCATGTAGTTTGTGGACAAGATTATGCAGCGAAACTATTAACAAATACTGAAATGCACAGAAACTTAAGTGAAGGTGTATTACTTATTTCAGTAAACGTGTAGTCAATATTTTAGGTCAAATAAAAATTGTATATATGTACATAAAATTACTTTTAACTATATTTTCGAGAAAAGCGAAAATTATTTTTCCAACCTGGCCTATTTTTGCAAATGCAATAATAAGTTCATGTTCGTGTACTCTATACAGTGTTATTACTTTCTCTACTACGTATAGTAAGTAAGGGGAAGTATTGTATTCCACCCAAAAATTCGATACCGAGATTTCACTGGAATACATGTTTTGAGACCCCCTGAATCCAAAAAAAGCAATTTTGGAAACATGTCCGTGTGTGTGTCTGTGTACAGCATAACTCAGAAACGAACAGTCGGATAAACACCAAACTTGGTATTTAGGTTCAGTATCTTCCAGAGATGCGACACGAAGGTTTTCAAGAAAATCCCCCCACCCCAGATTACCCTTTACATGGAAAATTTTTCGAAAATTTTAATTTTCTCAAAAATGGCTCTAACGATTTTGATTAAAATATCATAGGTTTAAGATATTTTCATGACAAATAAAATGTATATCTCGAATTTTCTGGGAATGTCTCCAAAAGTATTCTTCATTGTGAACGACTTTTGCATAACTGGTAAACCATAAGAGATAGACAAAATGTTACTACACAAAAAATCTGATGTGTTACACTCACGTGACTTTCTCTACTCTTGTACAAAATATTTTTACAAACGCTTATTCTCCATATGCTTTATGTTAATCGAGATATCGAGATATTAATCTTATTGCTAATTTTCTTGTAGATGCAAGGGGAATATGGTAGGTTTTAAGCGATAGTCAAATATTTTAACGCTGGTTGCTATGTGACGCATTCCATTCTCTTTGTATGTCCAGGACATAAAAAAAATGAATAACGCATTTGAGAAAAAGTATAAGTATTGGAAAATTTAAGGAAATAACAAGCAATATCTCGAAAACGGTTCACTCAACAAAAGAAATGTATATGACATAAGTTGTGTATTTTAACGCGATCTACATTTTTTGTGTAGTAAAATTTTGTCTATCTCTTATGGTTTACAAGTTATGCAAAAGTCGTTCACAATGAAGAATACTTTTGGAGACATTCCCAGAAAATTCGGATATACATTTCATTTCTCATGACATTACCCTAAACATATGATATTTTCATCAAAATCGTTAGAGCCATTTTTGAGAAAATTAAAATTTTCGAAAAATCTTCCATGTAAAGGGTAGTCTGGGGTGGGGGATTTTCTTGAAAACCTTCGTGTCGCATCTCTGGAAGATACTGAACCTAAATACCAAGTTTGGTGCTTATCAGATTGTTCGTTTTTGAGTTATGCTGTTCACAGACACACACATACACACACACACACGGACATGTTTCCAAAAATGCTTATTTTGGATTCAGGAGGTCTCAAAACGTGTATTTCCGGTGAAATCTCGGTATCGAATTTTTGGGTGGAATGCAATACTTCCCCTACTTACTATACGTAGTAGAGAAAGTAAAAATGTAGATCATGTTAAAATACACAACTTATGTCATATACATTTTTTTTTTTTTGAGTGAACCATTTTCGAGATATTGCTTGTTATTCCTTTAAATTTTTCAATACTTATTTTCTCAAAAGCGAATTCGCTATTCATTTTTTTGTCTTGGATATGCAAAGAGCATTAATCTGTGGCAAAGAGAATGGTGCTGCACCTAGCAACTAGCTATTAAGAGATATCTCTATGCTTAAAGGCTACTGTATTTCTATATTGAGCTTGCAAATACAAAACAACGGGAACATAGTAGGCCTTAAGCGATAGTCAAATATTTTTAGAACTGGTCGCTATGTGTAAAATGTAATTCTCTTTGCAAGTCAAAAGATCGTTTCTGCAAATGTTTATCTCGATTAATATGAAATAGATGGAGCATAAGAATTTGTAAAAATAATTTGTACAAAAGTAGAGAGTCATGCGAGTGTAACATCAGATTTTTTTTATAAGTTGTCATAAGCCGCCACTGGTGATGTGGAAACAAGCCTCAGACATATATAGGTAGAATAATCCGACGGTAAGCAAGGAAGACAGGTTCAGGAACATGCAGCCCAGTAATAAAGCCGCAGACGATGCTCAAAACAGCCTATAACTCTGAATTTAACTTTCATAGGAGCCCGAAAGGGGGTATAAGGGGTTGAATTTGCGGTTGCGTCTCGTATTTATGAATGTGTTCGTAATAAAGTTTATATGTAGTGATTTGTGATTTTTAATTAATTATAATTTTAAATTATGCCTCTGCTGCGTCAGTTTATATTTGTGGAGCATGTATCTTTTAACAAGGGTGGTATGGCTGTAAAATAGTTTCACACACTTTGCACAAGTTATAGTTTTAAATGCTCACTTCTTTATTACTTCTTGAAGGCAGTTGTATAATGTATCAAATAATAACAAATTACTGAAGTATTTACGTATGGAGCTGTAATATATTAAGTTCTATATGTGTGCTAACGAACTGCAGTTTACAGAGAATTTCTTAAGTTCTTTATTCGCGTTAAAAAAATTACAAATTCCACAAATTTACATCTCTGCGAATATTAAATGAAATGTATTTTACAGTTGTAGTAATTATCTGTTCCTAATTTCATTTTTTTAAAGGTCAAATATATCTTCTCCGCACTGCACTAATATTTCACATCTGCAACACAGCTTCATCTACTGAAATGATTTGGCTTGGGCATGCTACCTCTTAGTGTCCATAGCTTAAAATTTTAAATTTAATGTTTCTATTTTCTGATTGGCTAAGCCTATTCTATTGGTTTGATTTTCATCGGCTTCTTGCACCTACGTGACTATTTACAAACTTTTCGACGTTACATCAGTATTTTTCCATCGAACTGTTGGTAGCCTTCCTTAGCTTTCTAACTTATTGTTCTGCCAAGGTTACAATTTATTGTTAGCCACCCTCTGCTTCCCACTTTTGACAATGTTTGCCACAAAAAACAACTTGCTTCTACTCTCACAGCTCCTACGCTTCTAAACTAAGAAGTACATTCACATAATATTTTACACATATATACAATAAATATACATAATACACGATATAATGGTTTATATCATTACTGATCGTTTATAGGCGGGCTAGGATGTTTATATTATACAATTAAATTGATAGTAGTTAAGGGATAAAAAATACTGCCTCTAATTTGCACCCATCTAGTTCTTTCCATGCTTGACATTTATAACGCTGAGACAAATTCGAATGGCTGCCTTTATTACCTGTCTTATGGTTTAAAAATAATGTTTTTTTAGACTGCATTATCAGCTGCTTCCCCAATAATAATTTACAATGTTACGTATTGCGTTGAGAAACTCGTCAAACCGCGCTGGACTATCTCTCTGATATCGCCGTCCCCTACTACCAGGTTTATCTTTAATGCCTCGCTCTGTTGCAGTCCAGCTCACGTTGACATGGTGTAGTAACACTATATGTAGTTAAGTTAGCATGGTGTATATTACAGAACAAGGTGTATTTATTGTGTTAAGTTTTGCTCCCATGGAGTCACACGTGGATTGTCAGCTTGAATTTATACAGATATTCCCTGGTGTCACCGTTCCTAACAAATCCATAATTTATAACTTGTTAGAAACATTTAAACAAACTGGACCCGTTTTAGACAGAAAGAAACAGTTCTACCTGTGGAAAAACTAAACGAGATAGAGGCTGTCGTGGAAATAAGTCCAAGAAAATGGCTGCCTCCTCGCATTACGTGTTTTTTATGACAGAATAATTGTCTCGCTCTCCAGATATAAATCCATGTGATTATTATCTGTGAGGAATGCTTATAGATAAAGTTTACGTAAGAAATCTCCATACGCTCGACGAATTAGAAGACAATATCCGGTGCTTTCCATTATTTCGGAGCAACGAGTGTTCAGTAATGTATTCAACAGGAACAAGGTTTGTACAGATCATTTCGAACACCTTTTATAACGAAAGATAAGCATTATCTGGAGAGAAACGTCGGGTAGGTCTGCCGCTACTGAACGAACGGGTTCGTATAGCAATGCCGCAGGAGCGACGAGCTGCCAGCCGCATCATTCAAGAGAAACCCGGTATTTTAGGTTACTTCCACATGGCATGCGCAAATCCGATCGCTAAAACATTAACGCTCAAAAACGCCATAAATATGTATAAATTTGGGGCAAAACCGTTTGAATTTCTGAGTACGACACCCCTGAAGAACAGATTGTGTTTTGTGTCATATCTAAAAATGCCTTCGAAATTTCATTTGAAGTGGCCATGAGAATCTAGGCATTTATGAGGAAGTTTAGGAAAACTCATCAGAATGTTTAGAAACCTTGTACAAAGTGAGAAACCAAACATCCCTTGGGTGTACCGGTTGAGATGTCCACCCGCGCAGCATGAATTGTGTTTCCTCTCAGTTGGCGGGGGAAGGAACGTGTTTTTTTATGCGTTGCCACGCAGCGTTTCCTGCCTTACCAAATACGAAGGGCGCCTTATAAGTAAACATGTTGCAACATAATTCTCGCGTACAGAGGTGGCTTGTTCCTGTCTCTGCGGCAACCAGAGACAAATTGGAAGAATTCATCAAGACAGAGGTGTAACGTAACTGTACATTTGGGGTAGACATTTTCTCTCACCACTTGTAAACCTAGTTGCACTGCTGCTGACGAATATACCCTTGGTTAACACGTCACATTTTCATCGTCTGTTTGTCTAAGGGAGGTTTCAGACCGATATTTATGTAACTGTATAGTAAAGCGAGTTTTTTCAGGATGTTTAAAATGTTTACAGCCGGAATATCGAAACGAGTCTTGAAAAAAAAATACTTTCCTGCAGTTATGTACAAATATTTTGTTTCATACTATGTCAAAATACTTAATATATTAGTTAAATATTGTACTGCGATTTATGTTGGACATGGACGCAGTCAAATGTTTCATATGCTCATTGCAGGGCCAATGTATTAATGTGTTGGAGTACGCAAAACCGGGGAAAAATTAAATTCCAGATAGTATGGGGGGGGAGATCAATCCTGCTTCTTTCTAACATATAAAGCATAATATATGGATTTTAAGCACGACCTTCTGTTGCATAGCTTTAGCTTCGGAGTCTTTTGCTCATTCTTCACCGCATTAGTAAGAGTGAAGTATTTTCTTAAACCTACAACTTCAAAATCATTTATCTGAACTTTATGTAACAATTACTTTGGAATGTTCTTGTCGCTTTCCCGTCTTTCTGAGAAGGACGTAGAACGGGTCGAGATATTTTAGGTTTTATAAATGCTGTTTTTGCATTCTCAATTACGGAATTCCGCTTTCTAAATAGCGGAAGTATTGCATTCCACCCAAAAATTCGATACCGAGATTTCACTGCAAATACGCATTTGAAACACACGGAATTAAAAAGAAAAAACTTAGAAAAAGGTGCGCTAGTGCGCGTGTATGTATGTTTTTGTGAACAGCATATCTTATAAACGAAAACTCTGATAAATACCAAACTCGCTATTTAAGTTCAGTATCTTCCAAGAATGAGACAGACGGTTTTCAAGAATATCCCACCACCCCAAACTACCCTTTACATGGAATATTTTCTGACATTTTTTATTTTCTCAAAAATGGCTAGCGATTTTGATTGAAATATCATATATTTAAGATATACACATGACGGTAAAATGTATATCTTGAATTTTCTGGGAAAATATTCCGTATAATTTTGTATAACTGGTTAAAGCTAACAGATAGACACAAACGTACTACAGAAAATCTGATGTGTTACACTCACATGACTTTCTCTACTCTTGTACAAACTATTTTTACAAACGCTTGTTCTCCATCTACTTCATGTTAATCGAGATAAACATTTGCAGACTCTATCTTATTGCTAATTTTCTTGTAGATGTAAGGGGAAAATATATTTACAAGGGCAATATAGAAATACAGTAGCCTTTAAGCACATACATATCTCTTAATAGCTGGTTGCTAGGTGCAGCACCATTCCCTTTGGCACAGATTATAACTCTTTGTATATCCAAGACAAAAAAATCTGATGTGTTACACTCACATGACTTTCTCTACTCTTGTACAGTCTAATTTTACAAACGCCTATTCTCCATATGCTTCAAGTTAATCGAGATATCGAGATGTCAATCTTATTGGTAATTTTCTTGTAGATGCAAGGGAAATATCGTATCTTTTAAGCGATAGTCAAATATTTTAACGCTGGTTGCTATGTGGCGCATTCCATTCTCTTTGCATGTCCAGGACATAAAAAAATGAATAACGAATTTGAGAAAAAGTATAAGTATTGGAAAATTTAAGGAAATAACAAGCAATATCTCGAAAACGGTTCACTCAACAAAAGAAATGTATATGACATAAGTTGTGTATTTTAACGCGATCTACATTTTTTGTGCAGTAAAATTTTGTCTATCTCTTATGGTTTACCGGTTATGCAAAAGTCGTTCACAATGAAGAATACTTTTGGAGACATTCCCAGAAAATTCTAGATATACATTTCATTTTTCATGACATTATCTTAAACATATGATATTTTCATCAAAATCGTTAGAGCCATTTTTGAGAAAATTAAAATTTTCGAAAAATCTTCCATGTAAAGGGTAGTCAGGGATGGGGGGATTTTCTTGAAAACCTTCGTGTCGCATCTCTGGAAGATACTGAACCTAAATACCAAGTTTGGTGCTTATCCGACTGTTCGTTTTTGAGTTATGCTGTTCACAGACACACACACACACACACACACACACACACACACACGGACATGTTTCCAAAAATGCTTTTATTTGGATTCAGGAGGTCTCAAAACATGTATTTCCGGTGAAATCTCGGTATCGAATTTTTGGGTGGAATGCAATATTTCCCCTACTTACTATACGTAGTAGAGAAAGTAAAAATGAATAACGAATTCCCATTTGAGAAAATAAGTATTGAAAAATTTAAGGGAATAACAAGCAATATCTCGAAAATGGTTCACTCAACAAAAAAATGTGTATGACATAAATTGTGTATTTTAACGCGATCTACATTTTTTGTGTAGTAAAATTTTGTCTATCTTTTATGGTTTACCAGTTATGCAAAAGTCGTTCACAATGAAGAATACTTTTGGAGACATTCCCAGGAAATTCAAGACATACATTTTATTTGTCATGAAAATATCTTAAACATATGATATTTTAATCAAAATCGTTAGAGCCATTTTTGAGAAAATCAAAATTTTCGAAAAATTTTCCATGTAAAGGGTAATCTGGGGTGGGAGGATTTTCTTGAAAACCTACGTGTCGCATCCTTGGAAGATACTGAACCTAAATACCAAGTTTGGTGTTTTTCCGACTGTTCGTTTCTGAGTTATGCTGTTCACAGACAGACACACACACACACACACACACACACACACACGGACATGTTTCCAAAAATGCTTTTTTTGGATTCAGGGGGTCTCAAAACATGTATTTCCGGTGAAATCTCGGTATCGAATTTTTGGGTGGAATACAATACTTCCCCTACTTACTATACGTAGTAGAGAAAGTAATAAAAAAAATCTGATGTGTTACACTCACATGACTTTCTCTACTCTTGTACAATCTATTTTTACAAACGCCTATTCTCCATATGCTTTATGTTAATCGAGATATGGAGATGTCAATCTTTTGGTAATTTTCTTGTAGATGCAAGGGGAATATGGTAGCTTTTAAGCGATGGTCAAATATTTTAACGCTGGTTGCTATGCGGCGCATTCCATTCTCTTTGCAAGTCCAGGACATAAAAAAAAGCATAACGAATTTGAGAAAAAGTATAAGTATTGGAAAATTTAAGGGAATAACAGGCAATATCTCGAAAACGGTTCACTCAACAAAAGAAATGTATATGACATAAGTTGTATATTTTAACGAGATCTACATTTTTTGTGTAGTAAAATTTTGTCTATCTCTTATGGTTTACCAGTTATGCAAAAGTCGTTCACAATGAAGAATACTTTTGGAGACATTCCCAGAAAATTCGAGATATACATTTCATTTCTCATGACATTATCTTAAACATATGATATTTTAATCAAAATCGTTAGAGCCATTTTTGAGAAAATTAAAATTTTCGAAAAATGTTCCATGTAAAGGGTAGTCTGGGGAGGGGGGATTTTCTTGAAAAGCTTCGTGTCGCATCTCTGGAAGATACTGAACCTAAATACCAAGTTTGGTGTTTATCCGACTGTTCGTTTTTGAGTTATGCTGTTCACAGACACACACAGACACACACACACACACACACGGACACACACACACACACACACACACACACACACACACACACAGACACACACACGGACATGTTTCCAAAAATGCTTTTTTTGGATTCAGGAGGTCTCAAAACATGTATTTCCGGTGAAATCTCGGTATCGAATTTTTGGGTGGAATGCAATACTTCCCCTACTTACTATACGTAGTAGAGAAAGTAATATAGATCTCTTTAAAACACACAATTTATTGCAATTAACTTCCGTTATTGCTGGTTTGAATCCTTATATACTTTGTCATTTTTTAAAGTGCTGCCCCTATTCAGTTGTTTCTGGCGATGCCATTAAAGAACATAACATTTCAAGGCCAACGTATAGCGATGCGTTTTTAAACATATGATTATTGATTCAGTTTCCTATATCCACCTTATGCCTACAATGAAATGTGTGATGAAGCCATTTCTACAATGGTTTATGTCGATTAACGTCAATTAGATAGAAAAAAATCTGATGTGTTACACTCACATGACTTTCTCTACTCTTGTACAAACTATTTTTACAAACGATTATTCTCCATATGCTTCATGTTAATCGAGATATCGAGATGTTAATCTTATTGCTAATTTTCTTGTAGATGAAAGCGGAATTGGTAGGCTTTAAGCTATAGTCAAATATTTTAAGAGCTGGTTGCTATGTGGAGTATTCCATTCTCTTTGCATTACCAGGACAAAAAGAAAATGAATAACGAATTTCCATTTGAGAAAAAGTATAAGTATTGGAAAATTTAAGGGAATAACAAGCAATATCTCGAAAATTCACTCAACAAAAAACATGTATGACATAAATTGTGTATTTTAACGCGATCTACATTTTTTGTGTGCTAAAATTTTGTCTATCTCTTATGGTTTACCAGTTAAGCAAAAGTCGTTCACAATAAAGAATACTTTTGGAGACATTCCCAGAAAATTCGAGATATACATTTCATTTGTCATGAACATATCTTAAACATATGATATTTTAATCAAAATCGTTAGAGCCATTTTTGAGAAAATTAAAATTTTCGAAAAATGTTCCATGTAAAGGGTAATCTTGGGTAGGGGGATTTTCTTGAAAACCTTCGTGTCGCATCTCTGGAAGATACTGAACCTAAATACCAAGTTTAGTGTTTATCCGACTGTTCGTTTCTGAGTTATGCTGTTCACACACACACACACACACACACACACACACACACACACAGATATGTTTCCAAGAATGCTTCTTTTGGATTCAGTGAGTCTCAAAACATGTATTTCCGGTGAAATCTCGGTATCGAATTTTTGGGTGGAATACAATACTTCCCCTACTTACTGTACGTAGTAGAGAAAGTAATACGCTTTCGTAAGAATATTTTGTAGAAACTATATGAAAAACGATAGTGGGTAGAGAAAGTCATGTGAATCTAAGGCTTTTTTTTAAACGTTGGGCTGTCGTTTGTTGAAAGTTCTGGAGCAGAATGCCTGCTCAAAACCCTATCGAAGCAACGAGTTCCTAAAAGCAACTTTAGCGAAAGCAGAAGACTCAATCATCTCAGAAAGCACATCTAGGTAAGTGGTGGATATTTGGAGTAATCTGTTATGTAGATAGTAACAATGCATTATATATATATATATACTTATTTACCTGTACACCAGCTAGTCAGACAGACAAATAGAACAAATATAATTAAGGGTGCCATATATGCAAGTGAAATCGGGACAACCGTTCTGAGAATGGTGTTGGACAATGTTGGGAGAAATAAAAAATAACACCAAATATAAACGAAAGAGTCCGAGAGTTCCTTCTCTCCCCCTCGTTTTATTATTTTACATCGCTTTAACTACGTGGTCATATCGCGACGGATCTGTTAGGGAGTGAAGCCCAGCCTGTTCTCTTAGGAGCTAAGGTTCAAATTCCATAGTTCACCCCACCTACTATATTTGAAGAGATTACAAGCTAAACCAATCAATTTTCAGTCCTTGGCATCAGGAGTGGAAATAAGTGGGAAAGGAAACTCCCTTCATCCCCTCTCTCTGTAAGGTTGGGCATCCCTGTGTTAGGAGATATCTCGTGGGTGGCGAAGAGTTAACCTTCAAGGTCTCATCCCTGTGTCATACCATCTACTTCGTCACGTGTACACAGAGACCTTAGTGCAAAGTAACTGTACCACTGCTTCTGTGATGGACAGATGGCAGCCTCGACACGTGTCCACAGAGGCATGTGTACAGCAACTGTACCTCTACTTTCACACATGCCGAGCAGGTGGCATTAGGGTGCCGTCCAGTCTACCTGCTTTCATTTTCTGTGGATAGATAATCCACATAAGCCACATCCTCAGAGCATTCGTTTTAGCATCTAGTTTTCTTGTTTACTATTGTTTTTAAACTTAAGGTGGAACTTTGGGTCGTGGTATTAAGTATCCAATCTGGTATTTACCTTGGCGACTGAGGGAAACCAGAAAAAAAAGTCAGATTGATCGGCGCACGGGATTCGAACCCGCGACCTCTCGAATGCGGGCCACAGACATTACCGCCTGAGTCATGCTAGGTAGGCTCCTATTTTTCAAATATGGTCGTAAAATCCATTGCAGGTAAAGTTTTTTTTTCGTATTTTTCTGTAATAAGATTGCTTTAATCGAAGATATCTTTAATCTATTACGCTCACTGAGTGTTCATCAGGTAAAGTATCCTCTCGACATTAGCCTTATGGCTAGGAATGCTAAATGGGAGCTTTGCACGATTGAAAGAAACGGCACCCACTTTACATCAGTCAGTTCATTTTTAAAACTGTCAACTTCCACTCCGTCTAATTCTTTTTGCACATATTATCTGAAGTATACTGGGTGCTTAAATAACAAATAATCGTTAATCTGATGTCTTGAGCTTAAATATACATCCAACAGACCTTTTAGTGTTTTGCCATTGAGGGATCTCGTCGAAAATCATCCATTTAAAAAGTCTGGAAAGACTCGAACAACATTTGCACAACTTGCTCAAAAAGCAGCAAAATCGTGTTATTATCCGATATCGTGTTTTTGTAGCGTGGAGTAAACGATAAATTAACAAATTTATGACGTGACCAGGGAAAGAAAGAAGGGGACACCTCGTACCTCGACCTAGGTGGATCTTTTGTGCTTACAGCCCCCAGGAGGAACAGATGAGGTGACGGAACCGGAGGAGGCTATAGGCTGGCCGACAGACACAGACTGAAGAGGTCGCTAACGATTCCAAGCATGATGACCCGGTCACATGGTGGTTTACTCAGAGAAGACTTCTCTCTGGCGGAACCAGGGAGAACTCTGCCCACCTAAGGCGGCTCAGAGAAGGCTGCCCATCTAGCAGGACCGGGAAGAACCTTCCAACGAGCAAGCATCTGTACCATCTGTCCGACGCCGAACTACACTGCACAGCCTCTAAGCCTACCTGAAACATGAAAGGGGGAACGAAGTGATAGGAAATTAGGGAAACGAAATTCGTGGTAGAAGAGAAACCACTCCAGCATTCACTCTGCCAACCAGGGAAACCACGAAAAAAAAGCATGGTATGATACCGTACTTATTGACAGGAAGATACAAATAATTAAATAGAGAAATGATGGTAAGATAAAGAAATAATTTCTGTATATTAAATCAATGTATAACGTAATAAGCCTGAGTAGAAAGATTTGTCCGTAGAAAAAGGTCATTAGCGAGTTATGTTAACTTTAACGAATGCCATTAATAACAGCCGAGTAACGAACGCGTTAGCGTAAAAGTTCCTGGAATGTAGTTAGGTTCGAGTTCAGTACGTTTGCAAAGTCACGTAGGTAGGAATTCTGTAAATTAGAAAGGGAATGAAATTCTGAGATTCTAGGACGCGTAGCAGTGTCAGATAGCATAAGTAGAATTTTAAGATTGGGGCGCATAAATAGGAACGTTGGTAGGGGTAGCGATAGGTAAGCGGAGCTGAAGTTAAGAAAAGAGCATGCATTCTAAATCAGACTTAATCATATGACTTACTCGTGCGACGGATCTAGTGATTACCTGTGTGGTATTTAGTTTCATTAATGCCCAATGATGCGCTTGAATTACAAATATTTAGTGGCTATTGCAAAGGGTGTTTCAGAGTAACATTTCCGCGACTTAAGGTAACTGACCTTCGCATCATTATTATTCTGGAAATAATTTAATTCTTTAATTCAACAATCGACGACTCTCAACAGAATATTTTGGTCAACTTTAAAATTTATCATCTATCTAAACTGGTGTTATCCTTTCACATTACACTCGCGCATACCCGAAGACAAAGAACTCATAGCTATACCACTGAAGTAGCTGGCGGAACAGACAACGCAGGACGAGCAGGTAACATTATACGTTATCTGATGGATGCAACTTCGAGATAGCAGCATCAAAATTGAAGCAAAAGGTAGTCTTCAAAAGTGTCGCACCAAGAACGGCTACAGGTAAGTGACCTGCGCCAGGAATCGAATCCAGGACCTCCCGAGTGCAAACCTCGCATATCACCGAGTCATCTCGCTCTCTTACCAAATTTAATATCGTGTTTGTCTTGACTATTCATCATTCACTAGAAAATATAAAATCGGGATTATCATCATTTTACAGAATTCTGACGGTACACTTCTCGGCATAATTCCGATTTTTCAAGACTATGGCAACCCTAAATATAATACTTTATATTTCGTTTTCGACTGTTTTCTCAATTAAGCAAACAAATACAGTTCTCGATTGCAGGGTAGCTTCCTATCCTTTCAAAATATAAAAGCGACTTAAATTCACTTTTGTGCTGAGCTGTCTCTAGTTACAGCACGAAACGTTTTTCTGTGCACGGCATTAATAATGATAAACATGCTAATTGGAAAATAAGTTGGCTGAGTCACATGTCAGAAATAACTTATGCTCCGTCATAAAATAAACATTTGTATTATATAAACACAAAAGTGCTAATGAGAATAACTTGCAGGACTGTTTCCGTACTGGCGGTTTATCAGTTCTACAAAAAAGTTTAAAGGTTTAATGTTCAATTATTTGTCAGAAATCTGACGAAGGAGTTCAAGACAGCGTTGAGATCAAGCAGTAATCAACAATATTATTGCAAGGTTAAAAGACATAAATCGAATTAAAACTACAGATGCCTAAACTCCATCTAATTTCCGGGGTAAATTGCGATAAATAAATTCCATTGTATGGCTCATGTTGAATGTTTATGTTGAATCATACTTGCCAACTTTTTGAAACGGAAACCCGTAAAACTTTCCCCTTCCAGCAAAGCGTAATAATTTTGCGATGACATAATGCGTGAAGTGTTGAGTGCAGTAAATGTACAACATGCATTAAAATAAACAGGAATTCCGTTTTATAAGAATCTTTGAAGACCTGGTAGTACTGTTTCTTTCTGTCACACATGCTGAATTTCTTCCTGGTACCCAACAAACACGAATTAAAGCTAAGAACACTGCCTAAGATACAGATTTGTAGTCCATACTTTACCTTTAATACCATAACTATAAACAAAAACTGTCAGAAAAATGGAAAACTTTGATCCTACAGCCATAAAATGTGAATAAGATAAAAGTTTATGTGAAAGAGTTGACTTCACAAACTTACGTAGTCCATTACTAAATGTTCGCGCCCATTTATTGCTGGCTACAAGAGTGATGTAATCGAAATTTAAATCCGCACGCTGTGCATTTTGTTGCAGCCCAGTGAAGGGGGACCATAATCGTGATGAAAGATAGATGTACTGGTCTATCATAGCACTGTATACCAATTAGCGCGATACATTCTGTCTATAATCTTAAGTTACAGTATAATGAAGTAGAATTTAATGCTTTGTATGTCCGTGGGGAAAATCTGGAACACTGTGAATCTGCCCACAAAGTCGTAAAAGCACCTCCTTTGCTGTACAGTCGTAAAAAGGCTACATTTTACGGGCGTATCGTAAAGTTGGCAAGTATGTTGAATGAATCGGACTGCAGCAGTTCATAAATGGTACAAGCTTGATACAATATGTAACATTTCTAGCATCGGGAATTCCATAAAATAATTTTTGTTAGAAAGAGAAAAAGTATCAAATTATTATAATATCTTATTTTCTAGGTTTACGATGTCTTTTCAGGGAGGAACAAAACCCAAAAGCAGAAGTTCACAAGAATTGCTGGATTCTGTTGACTGAAATTATTTATGAATTAATCAAATATGAGCTTTAAATTCCTAATTTCTGAAACAAATATCAGCGCCATTTTATGACGACTTACTGGATATTCCTGCTTTTCTCAAAGCTCTTCCAAAGCTAGTGGCACTTTGTTGACAAGCTGTCTTCAAGAGAAAGAACAAGACAGTTTAGAGGTGTGGTATGCAGGTCAACAAAACGGTCATCGGGGGGATGCCGGGGCAATGGCCAGAGACCTGTAAATAAGGTACCCAAACGAACGTGACATCACCTCAGCTTCCTTTAACTTCTTCAGCATCAAATCAGAGTTTCCGTGCATTCAGAAGCGTGCGCGCTAATCAACAATTAAACATCGCAGTGCAGAAGAATACACTCGGCAATTCACAACGTTGTGTGTTGTACGTAAAGAATGACTGGCGTTCCTATATTGCTGACCTTGTCAGAAAAAAGAGGTAAGTGGGCTAATGCCAGAGCTTCGAAGCCTGCGTGGGGAAGTCAACGACCCAAATGAGTGCATCAATGCGGACACGCTTCCGTTCCATACACCTTAAGAGAATTACTACCTTACGTCTTCACATTGCGAGAAATCTCGATTCGCGTACCTATTCAATTCGCTGCACTTTACCACTGAAGCGCTATTTTTCACGAAGATTGAATGCTTTCATAGATATTAAAAGAATAATATATTATTATTATTGTTATTATTGGTAATATAAAATATACACAATTACGTTAATTTTGTTGTTTATTTAAAGACGTCTAGAACCAAAAGTTCAATTAGCATCTGATTTCTACTTCTTTGGAGTAATCTTACCCAGAACGAAAGAAATAAACTGACATTTAAAATTTCATTTTATATTTTCTTACATGATGTAGTACAATTTGAACACTTTAATGTTATTGTTTAATGTTATTAATTATGACCCAGTTACTTATTTTAACAGGACCAGAAAGACCGATTTTATACAATGAGTGTAATAATGATTGATTTTCAGGATTTTCTGTTATGGCTGACACACCCAAAGAGAGAATGATCCAAGTTACCATGGCAGCCACAATCACAGAAATGTCTTTTAGAAATGTTATGCAAAAAATGGGAGTATGTGCGATTCCCAGCCTCATTCTTGAAAACACAGATAAATCTAGTCTATTAATCTTAATGCATGGAATAATTTTATTGCTCTGGTTAACAATTGGATTGGTGCAGGTAGCTCGGCAGTTAAGATAGATTTCATCCGTTATTAACGTTAACACCGTCATTAACAGGTAACTGCATATCAAAAACATGCAAGAGATTTAGGAATCATTCCAATATTCCTGCATTTTTTTTTTATGTGTACATTCTGTTATTTCCTGGAGTTTCCAGGCATCCAAACACGTTTTACAGAAATATCCTCATTATGTGCTATTTAAAAACAAATCACTTCGCGGCATATTGCACCATTAGTACCAATTGCTGAATTATGAAACAATACATAACCTCGAAAAAGGTTACATTAGCATAGTAAGAATGTAAACCTTGTGGAAGGTCAATATTTATTATAAAACAAACTAATTAAATGTTTTGACGCTTCAACAAATCTTAGAGCTGTCATCTTGTTTCGAATCTCCCACAGTTTGAATCAAATGGCGGACGACATTCACTGCATAAATATGCATTTAAACTGAAGCATAAATTATTATCGGATGCATATTACTTCTTGAATGCGGTAATTACCCTGTAATCAAGCTGCAATTTGTTCATACCAAAGCGATCTTAAACGTTTTTCGTTCGTATTCTGCTTTGTGAAAAGGTTTTCATTGCGTTCGATAATAGCTTTGAAGTAGGTAATTTAATATTGTACGTACTCCGGCAAAGGAAATTGCGATTAATCGCGATTAAACTCATAATCAATTTGTATGCAAGGTAATCAGTGTTCGCAATTACGAGGGCTTAGATTATCTTGTTTGTTCCAATGTACGCGAATTCAGTAAAAGAAAAAAGTGGTCCAATAGAACATTCTGCTAAATATACAGTGTGTTCCGAATTGTACTCATACCTCGAATATGCACATATGTACATCCAAAACACAAATAAAAAACAATGTCATATGAACATGTACAAATGGACGTGTAGCCTTATTATACAACTATGGATGCAGTACTTAACGGATATGAGGTGAGATTACATTGAGCTTAAGGTAACGTGACGTGAATAAACGTGAAGTTAAGAAATGTTGCTAAACTAAAGATCTGATTAGGATACACTTGGCTTAATGATTGGTAGTTTGTTTTATTACGCCATACCATTGCTTCACGCAGATTGGTTCAAATTAGCCACATGCCATCAAACTTAACGTAACGGGAAGGAAAATATTTGACAAACTCTTTAACTTACGTCCCAACAATTTATTGAGCTAATAATTGGTTAACTATGAAGCCTGGGACTTGAAAAGTATTTACGAAATTGTAAGTTGCCATTTGGGTAAGTCGTCTCAAAATTAAGTCGAGATGTCCTTGTGGATTACCGGAAAAAATGAGTCGGATGGGGAATTTAATGCAGTTGCCATGATAGCTCTGTTGGTTAGAGCAACCGCACGAAAGCGTAAGATCCGTGGCTGAAATCCCGGCTGCGACATTGAATTGTTCAGTGTAATTCTACCTTGCCAACCTTAGCCTACACACGGATGTGTGAAAAAACAATTATCAATAATTTAAGTTGTTCCTAATATAATGGGTCATAAACTTGGTAACATAATAGGGTTACCCCCAAGTCTCCAGAAAGCCTTATGTGGGTATTAAGAGTGAAAGGGAGAAGAGTTAATACTAAGATTTTAGATTGGAAACAACTAAAATTTAAACAAATCAATTTACTTATGGACACTCTTTAACTACTATGGTTCTTAGCGTCGCATTCTATATTGGGCGTGAAAGACAGTAAATTTTGCTCAGATGCCTCTATCAGGCTTGCGGTTCTTTTACGTGCCGTAAATCTACGACACGGGACCACCGGCTTTACTTCCCCTTCCGAAGGAAGCCATGCTAAGAATCTTTACGCCCCCCCCCCCAAAAAAAAAAATCCAACGTCCTCCGCCGGGTTTGAACCCGCGACCTCGGGAACTAGAGGCTAGCATGGTAACCACTACACCACGGAGGACGAAGATTGGGGACAACGTGCTATCTTTAAATCACTACCATGAGTACGTAAATATTCTGTTATGACATAGCATACTTTTAAATTCAAAGAATACAATTAATATAAATATTTATATGTTCTATTCCAGTGAACTGCCTTTCTTTTACGCCCGTTCTTACTCCACAGGTTTCAGGAAAATCTGGAAGAAACTTCAGTCATGGGAGAACGGTCCTGTCGGAATTTGAACCATAGACCTCATGTTCACGGGTCCTTAACGACCTCCGCCATCCGTATCGGTACTGCATTGCTAAAACGTAGTGTCAGCAATACAACTTTGACCTTTGTAGATCAGACTGTTTTCTATTTTATCAACAGAGAACTCTAAATTTCTCAGCTGATATATCCCCAAATGCAGAGACTTTGTGACAGCTAGTCTAAGAATTGGGTAATCAAAATGTTCTGTTTAACTAGGATGGTCCTCTTTTAGAAGCATGTCCTGCTCATTCTACCCGTATTACAAAACTATCACATAAATAAGCAATTTATCGCTTGTTATTAAGGATTGGAGAGTGCTTCAGTCCTGAGTAATGCACCTGATTTGAGCCTATCAACCTTAATGAAGATTCTTTATCGATGTATAGGATCAGTGTCCATTCAGTATTGCTAGTAATATTAGGAGCTACGATTGGTGGCGATGTATGGTCACGAAAATCAACATTCCGTTTGACTGCATCACCTCACCCACCTTTATTGTGTACATTTGGGCTTAAGGCAAGCAATTGGGTTAATAGGCCTTGGCCTTTCACGGGCTGTCGTGCAACAGACAATTATGACTATTGTTATCGGGATTATCTTGAAGGACGCGACTGGAACCCTGCTGCTCCACGGCACTACTATGCGTATCCGTTCGTCCAATAGCGGTGGAGTGGCCCGCCGTTTCTCCCCTGGATAATGCTAACGATGCAAAACAATATGAATATGTTACTGTTGCCGTTCGTTATAAAAGGTGTTCAAAATGATACCCCTCTGCCTCTATTGCCTGGCACTTGTAGAACACACCATTTAACGTAATGCAGCCAAAATATTGGAAAACACACGGAAATTAATATTAAATTCAGTTTAATTTATAGAGGCTCTTTAACTACTATGGTTCTTAGCGTCTCACTCTATATTGGGCGTGAAAGACGGGAAATTTTGCTCAGAGGCCTCTATCAGACTTGAGGTTCTTTTACGTGCCGTAAATCTACGACACGGGACCACAGGCTTTACTTTCCTTCCGAAGGAAGTCATGCCAAGGATAAAAACACACGCAGACCAGATAATGTCTTCGAGTATATGGGGATGCGTTACATCAATTTTATTTTAAGCATTCCCTACGGATAATAATCATACGGATTCAGATCTAGAGAGTGCGTCAATTACTCGGTCATCAAAAACATGTTGTAATGCGAGGGGGAGCAATTTTCTTGGACTTCTTTCCACAACAGCCCCTATCTTGTCTAATTTTTCCTCACTACTGTTGGCCATCTATGTTTCTTTTTGTCCAACAAGGACTCTATTTAAATGCTTCTAACAAACTATAAATTGTGCATTTGTTAGGAACAATAACCCAGGTAACTTTGTATAAATTCAATCTGACAATCCACACGTCAGCAATCCTCTTCATGCAAAATCTAACACAATAAACACACACTGTTCTGTAGTATACACCATGCTAGCTATAAACGTTATGATCTAGGCTACTGCAGAGCGAGATCATTCAACTGAATATCTGCTATTATCAATATTATTGTGCATTTAGTCATTTCAGATGCTTTGTTTCTTATCAGTTTCAGTTTAATTCCTATAATGTAATGCTTTAGATTTTATTATCTTGTATTCTCCAAGTGATCCTTTTGCTCCAGTAATTACTGATTAAGTGTTCACATAATTGCTCAGTTGTATTTAAACACACACCTTAAATTTTCTCATCAAGATGTGAATTATAGAAGCTATGAATACAACACATTTATGGGACAATGGATGGACAAAACAGAATGGTATTCAGCATTTCAAACAATTTATATATACATCTGTAGCGGGTGTGAGAGTAAGTGTGTGAGAGTGAGTGTGTCTTTTTTTTTCCCCCCCATAATGGTGTACAAAATCTTACAATTTTTAATACATTACTTTGAGTTGCTATTTTTTTCTTTCTTTAGTCCATCATGCATTTTAACCCCGTGGTTATTTATGCATGATGGGTCATAATACATTCATATTGCTTTAGTTTTCTAAACCATTTTTCTCTTACTCTCCCCATATATTCTCCTATCCTTTTTATATCCCTCTCCTTTTGCATTTTCATTATCCTAACTTTTAATACTTCTTTGTTAACATTCTCCCATTCTTTAGGTAAAAACTGATCTCTCCACAACTTAGTTTCTTCACATTCAGTTATATAATGCAAATCATTATCTGCTTCTCCACAAAGAGGACACCCATTCAAATTCACTCCCTTCCTATCTCCCCTTAGCTTATGTGCACTTAATCTAGACCAGGCCCACTCTTCTCTCACTAATCTATTACCTACATCCACATACTTCTCCCTTCCCCAGTCCACCTTTAATTGTCTATATAGTTCCAAACTTTTCTTTCCTTCCAGACTTTGAAATAATTCTTGTTTCTCTATAACTTCCACTCTGTTCCTCACTTCTTTCCAGAAATCTTTAACTAATCCCTCTCTCTCCTCGCATACACTATCCATTCCTATTTCCTGTAAAATTCTCCTTATTCCTTGAGCCCAGTTCATCCCAGCACTGGATTTTTCTTGGATTATTAAACACTGCCTGAAGATATTATGCTCATCCAATGATTTCAATGTATGCCAATATTTAAGTATCCTTGCTACCTACTCTTCTGAACTCTAACATTGCTGCTCCACTAGGTGGTGCATTGTCAAACTGATAGAACAGTAGTTTGATATTAATTATTATTATTATTATTATTATTATTATTATTATTATTATTATTATTAATTATTATTAATGTCATTATTAATGTTATTATTATTAATATTATTAATGTTATTATTATTATTATATTATTGGGCCTTTTAACATTGTATGTTTTTACCGTAATATGGGAAGCTGGCCTGCCATCACAACCCCCAACCTGGAGGACCAGGTTAGCTTTATTCAAGGTTTTTTTCCTCTAGCCTTTGACGAGCCAAACTGCAAGGTAGCAGCCCGCCCCCGCCCGACAAGTGGCCCTACAAGTGCTAGTATCTGGGCCAGATAAACTGTTTTTTTTTAAAGAGGTGTTACTCCTTTATCACTCCCTTATTTGTCCTGGCTTGTAACATGGGTCTAAGTTGGCTGGGACTAATAAATGAAGGTGCAGAGAATAGGGAATTATCGAGAAATAAAATTATAAATGGGTTCTAGGCTGTATGGTAGATAATTCCTAAATTAAAATTATTATTATTATTATTATTATTATTATTATTATTATTATTATTATTATTATTATTATTATTATTATTATTATTATTATTCTTTCCCCCATCTGTCTAGGCCCCTGTAATTTCTATGGTCATATCAGGAGGCTTTGACTTGAGAAACAACTTGTTGATTGTAGGTTCTTTAATGTTGGTTTTCAATTGATTCTAACTTCAAACACACACACAAACACTCCCACAGGTGAACTTCCAGACTCTGCGTCAAGTAAACAAAGATTATAATTATAGAAAAATTCTCCCATCCCAGCCAGAAATCGAACCCAGGACCTCTGGGTTGAGAACCCAGAATTCTGGCCACTTAGTCACAAATGCAGCCCATCACTGTTATCACTCCAAGCACATTTTTAAAGTGAACAGGAACAATGCCCTTGATGTCTTCCATTTTTGGCTCAATACCCTCTACCACACTGTTACTGCATGAACTCCTTCCGCAAATTTCTAAATATGCACTTAATGTAATTAAATCTTTTTAATTTACAGTTTACTTTGCAGACCATTCAATATAAAAAGTTGAATCTGAGAGCTCACATATTCCTCCACCATTTCAGCTTCATGCAGAAGCATTCTCAGTGCCCGCTACAAAAAGTAACTTTCACTCAAAGCCAACTGTTACAGAAATTTAATAATCATAACACTGTCACAGGTTTACATCAGTTATCTTAACTTTTCACCAGTTCATTAACCCAGAAAGCAGCTGCAGCTTTCCAAAGCAATGAAGAGTGAAAGGCAGGTCTGGAACTTATATGATCAGGTTTTTAAGCACATGAAACTAATGTAGTAGAACCATTATTAACATGCACTGGCTGACACTCACTTTCTTTATTTACTTCTCTCTTTTCAGGTCCATCAATCTATTAGATGTCAATTTAAACTGCTTTTTTTCTTTCAGCATAGGCTTTAGTACTGTAGGATAGGTTGGGATAATTTTTTATATAAAAACCTAAATATGCTGCATTCACATGACTTTCTCTACTCGCCCTACAAAGTATTCTTACAAAAGCTTATTCTCCCAAATCAATCAATCAATCAATCAATCAATCAATCAATAAATCAATCAACTGTATCTCCTTATAAGGAACAAAGGGCATTCACAGTGTTTCCACTGGACCCTATTTTTTTTCAACTTCTTTACTTCACTCCATGTTTTCCCTTCTTTAGCAATTTCTTCGAAAACTTTTATCTTCCATGTGTTTCTTGGTCTTCCTCTTCCTCTACTACCCTGGGGATTCCAATCCAAAGCCATTCTTTCCATTGCTTTATCTTCTTTTGTTAGTGTGTGTCCTATTTTATTTCTATTGTAATTTCTTTTTGAGTTTTTATTTTCCATAATTTTAAATTTGAAACTTTATCTAGCCATGTTATTCTTATAATTCTTCTTAAACATTTATTGACAAATGTTTGTAATTTGCTTTAAATAATTTTATGCTTGACCATGCCAAAATGTAGTATTTATACCACTGATAGCAGTACTTTAATGGGCCCATTAAAGTACACCTGTTCATTAAAGTATTGGTATTCGACCAATCAGAAGTGGCCACGTAACATTGTGAAAGCGCAGGTATCGATTATTCTGCGTAGTACGTCTCACAACGCTAGCAACTTTGTTTGACACAGGTGCTACAAGGTCATTGTATTGTAACCATTGATAAAGGAATAACGATTGTAACACATCACTCACCAGAAACGAATACTTATGAAACCTTTAATTTAGATACATGGTCGAGCATAAACAGTCGTATGAAACTTGACTATAATGGTGATTAAAACGCTCATACGATAATTATTAACCTTGCTTCACTCGCTCGGTTTATAATAACACTAACGTATTAATTACTACCATTATAGTCTCATTGCATAATATACTATTACTTGTTTTCCAAATTTCACAGCCATATAATAAAATTGATTTCACATTACCTACTACTAAAAATTTTAATTTTAGTACGTCTTGATATAATGTTAGATTGGATATAATAGGACAAAGGCACAATTTGCTTTCTTTAATCTATTTTTAAAATCTACAAGAGCTGCACCATACTAATCAATTATAATACCTAGATATTTGAATGCCTGAATAGTATCAGTATTTCTATTATAATTTTATTTGTTTTCTTACTATTTAGTCTCATTTATTTAGTTTTCTTTATATTAATTTTCATACAAGTCTTCCTTATTACTTCTAATAGAGTATTCACTTTACATTCTTTTATATACTTCTTGTTAATATAGAGAAACTTTCATTGCACCTTTACAAATTTTTTTTGTAACTATAAGAAGAATACAGATACTAAAGTGACATCAGATTTTTAAAAAGCAGGTAGCTATATGATGGGTTTGAAATTCCATGCTATTTGTATGGACATGATATTAATACAGTGATCTACCACTTGGAAAAAGTGTAAGTATTTGAAAATTCAAATCAACAATAAAGAATGTCTCAGAAGTGGTTAAGACAACAAAAAAGTTATTTGAAATAAATTGCATATTATAAAGAGATCTATATCTTTTGTGGACTATGTTTTTTGTCTATCTCTTAGAGTTTACCTATTACACAAAATTCCTTCCAAATGAAGAGGACTTCACAGGCTGTTCTCAGAAAATTCAAATTATACAGTTTATTTGTCATGTCATAAACATAAGTATTTTAGTAAAAAATGTTGTCATTCCTGAGGAAATAAAAACTATAAAAGTTTGTCTATGCAAAGCATAGTTTAGGGTGGGGGGATTTTCTTAAAAATCATGATGCTTCTTTGGAAGATAAACTTAAAAATACTTGAATAATAAATTGCTATTTATAAAAATTTCATTTTAGTGTTATGCTGTTTGAAAACACACAGATACAAAAATTTTTGGGTGGATATACAATACTTTCTCTGCCACTACTTAATCCTTATAAAATGTTCTTTATAAACTTTGGAAATCAGTGACCTACTGTGATCATATAATTATTTTATATGTGCTTTTGTAATTCAATACCGAGATTTCACCGGAAATACATGTTTTGAGACCCCTTGAATCCAAAAAAAGCATTTTTGGAAACATCCCCGCGCGTGTGCGTGTGCGTGCGCGTGCACAGCATAACTCAGAAACAAACAGTCGGATAAACACCAAACTTGGTATTTAGGTTCAGTATCTTCCAGAGATGCGACACAAAGGTTTACAAGAAAATCCCCCCACCCCAGATTACCCTTTACATGGAAGATTTTTCGAAAATTTTAATTTTATCAAAAATGGCTCTAACAATTTTGATTAAAATATCACATGTTTAAGATATTCTCATGAGAAATAAAATGTATATCTTGAATTTCCTGAGAATGTCTCCAAAAGTATTCTTCATTGTGAATGACTTTTGCATAACTGGTAAACCATAAGAAATAGACAAAATTTTACTACAAAACAAATGTAGATCGCGTTAAAATACACAATTTATGTCATATACTTTTTTTTTGTTGAGTGAACCATTTTCGAGATATTGCTTGTTATTCCCTTAAATTTTTCAATACTTATTTTCTCAAATGGGAATTCGTTATTCATTTTTTTGTCCTGGATATGCAAAGAGTATTAATCTGTGGCAAAGGGAATGGTGCTGCACCTAGCAACCAGCTATTAAGAGATATGTATGTGCTTAAAGGCTACTGTATTTCTATATTGCCCTTGTAAATATACATTCCCCTTAAATCTACAAGAAAATTAGCAATAAGATAGAGTCTGCAAACGTTTATCTCGATTAATATGAAGTAGATGGAGAATAAGCGTTTGTAAAAATAGTTTGTACAAGAGTAGAGAAAGTCATGTGAGTGTAACATCAGATTTTTTTTTCTAAACTATTTACCTATGGTAGGTCAAAAAAGTATTACTTTCAACCCAAACCTTTTATTATCATGATTTTCTTGGAAAAATACACTATGAGATCCCCTAAACTCAAAACATTTTTATGTTGATTCATATGGCTTTCTCTATCCACTCTTTTACAAACTAAGGTTTATTTATCTGATCTATTTAATACTAACAAGATTAGTGTTTACAGCAATGGTTTTATTACACTTTCATTATAGCTACTACTGTGGTTTCATTTTAAGTTTGAAGGAGATGTAAACAAAACCACATGACAAGAGAGTGCCTCATTGACTGGTGGGTAAACTACAACTTTTCCTGCTTAGCGTGTCGTCTCTTCCTGTATATAAAACAGTTCAGTTCAGATCATAACATTTTGTGTTTATTCTTGTGTAGAGAAGTTTAAAAACCCCATTATGTAACAGTTCAATTTATGAAACAAAATGTGTTTGTTCAGATTCACCTATAACTAAATGAAGCGTTATAGCAGAGAGTTTAAGAGGCATGCACAAGCGCTGCAGTTCATTTCCAGATAATCTGCCAGTGTACTCTTTGCCATGCATTGAGAAAATATTACTTTTGAGACCGCCATGGCTGCAAATCTTCTGCCACTGTGGAAAACATATATGCAGAAAAAGGAAAGAAGATAATCGTGTTAAAATGTTTTTAACAAATTCTGTATAAAGTACCCATTTAATCGACAATGAACAGAGTTGGCTAATGTTTAGCAATAATTTAACTTCCTTGTTAGTGATGCAGATTGTTGCTTGGATAGCTTGGGTCGCATTTGTTTTCCCGTTGTGTTTCCTAACCTATAGTGCAAATCATTTTCTTAACTTGTTAACTCAAAAAAGGTTAAAGCAAAGGTGATATACTGACATTAGTTATTAAAGAATGATTTCTAAAACCTGAAATTAACAACAATTTAATCCAGTACCTTTAGTCACAGATACCAAACTGTTCAGGTAATATTTTTATTTGTCTACCCTTAGTATTGTGTGTTAGAACTTTAGGATGGAAGGCATAATATAGGAATAAGACATAAAATGTTTAAAAGCTAATTATCCCCAAGCTGCAAAATGTACCATATTTGCATTCTGTCTGAAGCAATTTCCTCTCGCAAGTACTTAGTTCCCATTAGCCTCCATGAGGTGCTGCCAGTGCTCAGTGGAGTGATACATTAAGTTTTAAAATTATATAGAAAATTTGAGTCGGAGTTGAAACACTTACGTCACTTACACATCACTTGCATGTTTTACAACTTGACTGGTTTTGGGAGCTAATTGTTCCCATCATCAGAAGTGGCCGGCTGGTTCCTCGTGGTGTTGTCCTGTGTGTGGTGGAATCTGGTCTAGTGATGGAACTCCATAGTGGGTTTGGTGGCAGCAATTCAAAATTCATTACATGGTGTTTATGTTTTGTGATTAATAATTTTTCCCAATCATCCAACTCTGCAGTGTATTTGATGGTTTTAAGAGTGTTATATTTGGTGTGATGTTGTGATATGTTGTCCAAAAGTGATGTGCAACTGCAGATTTGTCCAATTGTTTATTTTTTATGTGTCTCATATGTTCTTTTAATCTGGTCTGTACATTTCTTTTTGTTTTACATATGTATATTTGCCCACATTGTGGGCAATTAATTTGATAAATTCCTGGTTTTTTGTTCTGAGGGATTTGGTCCTTTGATTTGTTGCAGAGTAATTTCTCTATACTTAACCTTTTTTGTGGAGCTAGGCAAATCTGATGATGGGAGCAATTAGATCCTGAAGCCGGTCAAGTTGCAAAACATGTAAGTGATGTTAAGTGTTTCAATTCCGACTCAAATTTTCTATATAATTTCAAATTCACATCACTGTTACTAGCTTATCCATATTTTGTACATTAAGTTTTGTTTACTTCTACTTTAAACTTAAAGGTTTAGCTACAAGAGGGATGCAGAAGGTTGAAGTGGTAGTCAGATCTTTTAAAAAGTGGATTGCTATTGTTGTCATTGAAATGCCGCTCTTTATATGACCATGAGGGGGGGGGGGGAGAAAAAGAATTTTTGACTTTACATTTTAAAAAAGTATAAAATATGTAAAAATTCAAACCAGTAACAAAAAATATCTCTAGGAAATGGTTAATGCTTTAAAAAAATAAAAAAGGAGAGAGAGAGAGAAAAATTGTGTTTCAACAAGTTCTATACTTTTTGTGTAGCCCATTTATAAAAAAATTCATTCAAAATTAAGAAGACTTCACACGCTATTCACAGAAAATTCAAGCTTTAACTGTTAAAATATTTTAAACATGTAGTATTCTATTTATTTAAAGGTGAGTCGGAATTGTTACACTAACATCACTTAAGTTCACTTAAATTCAATACACATCACTGTTTCTAGCTTCTTTTCATTACAATATCAACGTAATGTAGTATTCTATTTATTTAAAGGTGAGTCGGAATTGTTACACTAACATCACTTAAGTTTACTCACTTAACATGTTTCGGGAAACGGTTGTTCCCATCCTCAGAAGTTAATTCGACTGGCCCGAGTTGTTGGTGTTTCCGTTTTTTGGACTGGATCCTGTGGTGGCATCTTGTGGTGGAGAAATGTACTTCCAGAGAGGATTTGGTGGCGGCAAATCAAAATTCAACAAACACCAACAACACGGGCCAGTCGAATTAACTTCTGAGGATGGGAACAACCGTTTCCCGAAACATGTTAAGTGAGTAAACTTAAGTGATGTTAGTGTAACAATTCCGACTCACCTTTAAATAAATTCAATACACATCACTGCTTCTAGCTTCTTTTCATTACAATATCAATGTAGTATTCGATTCAAAATCGTTAAGTTATTTTTGAGAAAATAAAAAATTAGATCTATGCAAAGAGAAGCTTAGAGTGGGAAGAGTTTCTTGGAAATCTTGTGTTGCATCCTTGGAAGATGCTGAATTTAAATACCAGATTTGGTTTTCTTTTTAATTATTATACCAGGTGAGTCAGCTACCCCTATTTATTTTTTAATTTATGCAACGTGCTAAGCAACATATTTGACTTAGGCCTTTCTTGAATGCCTTCTAATGGCTGATTTGCATAACATTTTAGAGGAGGGATAGATAACTCAGTGCATAAGTATTTTACAGGACAGAATGCAATCACTATGTATGTCGATACAAAAAACATCCCACTTGTATACTCCCGACACTGGGAGCTGCAGTAACACTTTTAGCCAATTTTACAAACTTTTATTATTTAGCGTACATTCATGCACACCTTTGAAAATGCCCGTGAACTAACAACCTATCTCATGCATCGATTGACAAAACCATTTGAAAACAAAATGGCATATCTATGCAGTGCGACCAATTGGATTTAAGCCGTCGGTCAACGTTGTACAGTCATGTCAAAAATGCTAAGTATTAGGTAGATAATTTCTCACATGTCACAAACTATGGCGTATTTCAGATCATACAGTAATTGTAATGACTGATGCACTTTATTTGTTTGAATTAAAACCACCAAACCGAACCCAAAACACTGTATGACGTTGCAAAAAGTGTGTAAAGATTCGAGGTGGTGTCTAGTTCTGCGATTACTAATTCGTATAGGAACCTCAGCTCGCAAGGTAGCATTGGCCGAATGGTATTATCATGGTTGCTTTAACACTGGTTCACATCCTTCGGATTAAGTTCAAACTTTTTATTACCTTTTGTTTCATCTCTTTGGGCCGATAATTTGATATTATGATATAAATTACATTTTGATAACATTATAGTGTGTACAAAATAGAATAATTACCATGTTTTCCACCGCAAAGCCCAAATTATCTAAGGGCACTCATACGTAAAGAATGCAAGCAGATTATACCGCGCATGTTACAGCATGCAAGAAGGTCTCTCCAGCAACATACACAAATGTGCATTGATGAAGGGGGTCGTCATTTTGAACATTTACTTCGTTGATGAAATCCACGCTCTTTAAGAATTTGTTATTCTGTTTATCCATGAACTTAGCACATTTACAATTCTTTGTCAATAGAAGAAGTGAAACATGAGGTTTAAACATGAAACAAAAACTGTTAGACTTAATATCATCGATATGCGCCCAAAAGAATGAAAGCTAACTACGTAACACGCTTTACAAACCAGATACGGTACAGATTATTACGGTAAACATGATACACAATTATCTGATTGTAATTCTTGTGTCTTTGGCTCACAGGAGAGCCAATAACAAAAATAAATAAGTTAGTACACTAAAATACAGAAAATAAACACAAGGAGAATATAAAAAAAAACCAAAACAATTTGAAGTTTGTATCAGATTCCAACCTCTGAACCTATCTGAACCTAACCTTTGCTTCACTACATTCTGGCAGCTAACCCACTCGGCCAGAACCCACATAGTCTATCTCGCTCTTCGGGAAAACATTCCTTTATCTCCTTTGAAAGCATTGTATCTATGAAACGCCGTCTGTGTTAAGACTTTCGCAGCTCTTTGGTTCTCATTCAGGCCTTTAATCATTAATGTTAGTTGCACATAGTACCGAATAGAAGGATAGAGCTACAATAGCGGTATTTTTTGCTAAGAGGGTCACATTAGATTAAAGGTTTTCACATTAGATTATAAACTGTGGGTTGCATAGATATGAATACCTAGGGCACCTGACTCACCTGGTATGTAGTTAATTGAAATTAATTATACCTTTTAGAGACCTTAGCCTGGTCTTGGCATGTTTTTAATATAGAGTCAACTGAAAAATTCAATACCACAGACGGGATTTGAACACGGTTCTCCCACTCTCCATATGGTTGCTCTAACCATTGAGCTACTGTGACAACATGCTGGTGGGACATTGGATTCCCCAATTGACTCAAGTTGTTTCCCAAATATACCACCAAGGCACCTCACTATAGAGATGACAATCTCAATGGCGACCTGCCATCGCAAATACTTTATTAGTAAATAATATTTTTATATTAATAAATGCAAAACATGCATTACTCTATGTGCCACTGAGGTCCCATCAACATCCATGCATGCCAACAATCATTTATTACACATAGACCCATCTCATCCTTTAGCATTGAGATTTAAGCTTAAGTAAATCCTAACATTGAAATTATGACCACTGGATACTTTATCCAACTGAGTTATTAATCCAAGATCCAAGGCAACTTTCTAAAGAGACAAATATCCACCAGTTTCAAAAACTGGTTTCAGTTAAAAATAAGTCAGGTTAATTGAAAACAAATAATATGCAGGGCTCCTACTAACTGCTTCACAAGGCCAACTCCTGTTGCAGATTCAAACAAATTATGTCAACCAGATCTCAGACTTTGGCAGGTGCCAGACAAGACAAGACAGAGTCAGACAAGTGCCTAGTTAGGTCCTTTAGGAAAATGTGGAAAACAACTGCAGATGTTTATGAATAATGAAGAACTCTAAGTCTGCTGAATGCACTTTATACTGCTAAAATGTCATTAAATGGTTGTTGACAATGCTTTAATGTTTTTTTTTTGCCTAACATTGCCTAAAAGAAATAACTATAGGGCCTAAAACATCCTAAAATGGTGGTTGACAACTTTCTAATGCCTATATTTACTTTCTCTACTACTAGTAGTATAGTTATAGTAGTAATTAAGTATTGCATTCCATCAGCAAAAAATTCTGATGATACATTCACATAATTTTCTCTACCCTGCACCGTTTACTAGTGGGTATACAAACTATTCTTACTAAAGCTTATTTTTCTGTCTACTACATTTTAATCCAAATAAACCTTTGCAGAAATAGCTGCATTACACATTTCATTACAGATACAAAGAGAAAAGCGATAGTCAAGTGTGCGAGAAATGGATGCTATGTGCTCGCCTTAAAGTTCCCTACTGTTTCCATGACATCACAAGAAACAACTGATTGTTGACAGGATTCAAGCGAATGGAAAAGTAGTGAACAATTCAAACCATTAATAACACACGTCTTAGAAATGGCTTATGCCACAAAGAAACTTATTTGAAATAAATTGTGTGTTTTAAAGAGATCTACATATCATTTTAACTTTGCCAGTTATACAAGATTATACAAAATTCCTTCCAACTGAAGAGGACTTCACAATTTATTCTCAGAAAATTCAATATATACATTTTAATTGTCATGTAAACATCTTTCATTTATGATATTTTAATAAAAATCATTAGAACAATTTGTTAGAAAATAAAAAAATCTTGAAAAATGTTGCATGTTAAGGGTAGTTTGGGGTAGGAGAATTTTCTTGAAATCTTTATGTTGCATCCTTGAAAGGTAACTGAACCTAAATATCAAGTTTGGTATTTATTTTAACTTTTCATTTTTGAGTTATGCTGTTCTCTATCTCTCTTGCATACATGCACAGACATTTTTGTGAAAATGTCTTATTTGGTTTCAGAGGGCCTCAAAACATGTATTTCTGGTGAAATCTCGATAACAAAAATTTTGAGTGAAATACAATAACTCCTCTACCTACTAGGTACGTAGTGGAGAAAGTAAAAATATCTTATACAAAAGAAGTTTTTAGAAAAAGTTCATGTGTGGTGTGTGTGGCATTGGGCATTTCAAGCAAATTATATATGTATCTGTGTGTATTTATGTTTGAATATCAGAAGATGTTATACTTTGTTAAATTGACATTATTTATCACCATTATCATTACAAACAAATTTTTAAAGAGAGCAGGAATGATCCTTTGGAATCTCCTATTTTTGGCTCAAAATACTCTGACCACATTGTAACTGTCAGAACATCTTTCACACATTTCTGAATGTATACTTGTTAATGCAATTAAATAATTTTTTCTTTGTTCCATTTATATGCTGCCTTTAACATCTAGGGTCACTAATTAATTTTGAAGATTGAAAAACTAGTAACAGTGATGTGTCATAATTTAAAATAAAATCTAGGATCATATTGGCAGCTTTGACTTTTGGAGCAATTGCTCATCGGCAATGATGTTCACTCATTTACTGTTGTGTATCTTTGGGTTTGTTTACATTGGGTTTTCTTTATAAGCCTTAAATTTACACAGACATTTACGCTCTCACTCATACTTCCAGACTCTAGAGAGGATGGGGAAAATTGTGGTTAAAAAAAAATTCCCATTCTCCTGCCAGGAATCGAGCACAGGACTTCTGGATTTGGAAGCTAGCATGCTAACCACCACACCACAGAGTCAGTCTCATATTATTTTCTTTTTAATTTGCAGACATTTAAATATAAAACACTAAATCTGAGAGACGACATGTTCCCCCACCATTTCAGCTTCATGCAGAAGTATTCTCTGTGCCTATTACTTCTACAAATGTTTATCAGATTAACAGATAGAAAAATAAGCTTTTGTAAGAATATTTTGTAAAACAGGTATAAAAATCAGATTTTTCTCTCTCATTTCTGTTTAGAATTTATAAAAGAGAAGAAAACAATCTGGTTTGTTAGCAAAAGCTATGGACAGAAATAAATTAGAAGCATTACTCACAACAAATTTCTGTGTTTCTATGTCAAAAATAGCATATTTATGCAAATCTAATGTGCACCTTTTTCAACCAAATGTAGTGCTCAAAATCGTGGTACACATTAGATTTGCTGGCGCATTAGATTCATTGCAAATCAGTTCCATAGAACGCCAGTAATTTCATTAAAATTTTTCGTTTATAATGTCACAATGGGTTGCTGGAGTTAATGTGCATCTGAAAACTCATGACAAGCTAGCCACTCATCTATTATTGAGCATTTTTAGTTACAATATGGAGGGCAAGGGCAAACAGAGAAGAATGTATTATGATGCTTTTTCAAAGCGTAAAATAATCCTTTATGCTGAAAAAAAAATGGTAATAGAAAGGCAGGAAGGAAGTTCACTGTATCAGAGAGCAGTGTTTGCTTGTGGTGAAAACAGAAATTGGCATTGTTTGCTACTAAAGCTAGTAGGAAGAAATTTACGGGTTCCTTGCAAAGGAAGACATCCTGAAGTTGAGGAAAAAGTGCTGGAGTTTGTGCGTGAAAAGAGGAAGAATGGGCAACCTGTGATTAGTGACACTATACGAAAGAAAGCGAAAGAGGAGGCTGAAATTCTTGGTATTCCGAAACAATTTTTTCATAATTTTAAGTTTCAAATATGGGGTGCACATTAGATCCGTGTAAATATGGCAATATTTATTCAGTTTGTACTGCTTACCTATAGTAAGTTGATTAAGTATTGTATTCCACCCAAAAATGTCATATCAAGATTTCACTGGAAATACATATTTTGAGACATTTTGAATCCAAGAAAAGCATTTTTGGAAAAAGGTTCATGTTTATATCTGTGTCTCCCTTTGAACTCAAAAATAAAAGTCGGTCAAATACCAATATTATAATTTAAGTTCAGCGTCTACCAATGATGCAACACAATGATTTCCAACAAACTTCCCCCAACTCAAACTACCCTTTACATGAACAAATTTTTGTTATTTCTGATTTTCACAAAAATGGCTCTTACAATTTTAATTAAGAAGGCATGCTACCTTTCTTAGACCTAAAAATAATCTCGGAACAAAAATACATTATGACCTTATGTCAGCCAAGTAATAGGGATTTCAACAAGGGAAAATCAACCATAATTGCAATCACAGATTTTCTCAAGGGATCTTCGAAGCAGTTGATAATAAGGAAATGGTTATGGGGCTTTTCATGGATCTGTCTAAAGCATTTGATTTGGTGAACCACAATATCCTGCTACGTACTCTACAAACCATGGGAATAGGCGGGGGAAGCACTAAATTGGATTGAATCGTATTTAAGTAATCGAAGACAGACAATGCAAAGAGTATATAAAGATTATGAATCTAGGTCGCTAAATTGCAACTATTCCAAGGAAAAGAATGTAAAATTGGGGGTGCCGCAAGGCTCTATCCTGGAGCCAGTTCTGTTCTCAGTATATATCCATGATCTAGTAAATGAAGTGATGCCAGTACAATGCTACATGCTGACAACACAAGTCTGTTTATTAAAGGTAAAAATGCAAACAGCCTCCATAACAATATTACTAAATCATTTAATCAACTTTTAGGGTGATTTGAAAATAACAAGCTCATAGTAAATGAGGATGACAGTGGCAATGATGTTTCACCATTCCAAATAATAAGAATTTAGATAAACACACAGTACAACTCGGGAATAAATCTATCATCCACTCACATTCAACAAAATTTCTAGGAATTCACATAGATGAGCATCTGAAATGGCAATCACACACTGACATCTTGATGCAAAAACTGAGCAAAAGCAGTTTTTCTATCAGAACAGTAGTAGAGAAACTAAGTATTGAGTCTCTAAGGGTGCTATATCTTCTTATTTCCACACATTTCTAACATATGGGGTCATGTTTTGGGGTAATTCGTCAAAGAGCAATGAAATTTTTAAGCTAAAAAAATGTATACTAAAGCTTATTTTAGGGAAGCCATCAACAATCAGCTATCGGCCAATATTTAAAAAGCTGCATATTTTACCATTGCCCTCGATGTATATATACAAAGTATAGTAAAACCTGCCTTCAACGGACCCCTTGTTAAACGGAAATCTGTCTTCAATGGAAATATTACATGGTCCCATAAATTTTGGGGTAAAAAACGTACTAAATTCCCTTTATTAAACGGGAACTGTCTTACATGGACAACAGAAATCAAAGTACACCTTTTAACGGAAACTTTCCAGTTCCAAAATGCAGAGTTTAGAAAATTTTCAGGTACCCTGTGAAAGTGCTCTAAGTATGTGATATTTAAGTTGAAACACCACCATTTTGCTGCTAACTGACCAGTCTAGGAAGGGGGGTGTGCTAATGACGGTCTGAATATTGAGAAACCTGTCACACTCATCCTTCACTGCATGGTTAAGTTAACAATAAGCACAGCTGATTGCCTTTTATTGTTGTCTCTTCCCTTTCCATTTCCTGCTCTAATGACTTGTCAGACAGCATAGAATACAGTTCTTAACTGTACACCTCTAAACTGACATAGATGATTTAGTTCAGCAGTAGTCGTCATGGCTTCAAAAACAAGAATTGTGCTAGATCTTAACACGAGAGTGAAAGTGATTTATGCTAGTGAACATGATAAAGATCATGAAGGTGTTCAATGTAGGCAAAACTCAAATTTACGAGATTCTAAAGAAGGAAACAGAAACTTTGAAGCGATGGGAAAATTGTGCTTAATGGAAAAATAAAGAGAGAACTTAAAAAAACTGAAAACCAGGACATTAATGAAATAGTGTGGGAGTGGTTCGTTAGTGTTAGGGCTGCATATCGGAGCCTATGTTACAGGAATATGCTAAAAAATTAGCTGAAAAACTGGGTAAGATTGAATTCAAAGCATCTAATGGACTCGGGTAAGTTTGGTGGCCTATTGGTAGCCTGTTTCTCAGGCTAAGTGTTTGTAGAAAGTCGAGCAGCTAAGCAGCAATGTGTGCAGAAAACTCTCCTTGACCACTGGAAAAAATAAACGGATTGTGTATACAGCTATTTTTCGTTCATTATAACCATGGGGTGTATTATATTGTAGCAGAAATACCTAAATACACAAATGAATAAGGTACATACATTTTTTTTATCTCAGTCTGTCCATTTATGCATGCTTATGGTTTAATTTTGTTAATAGCCTAGGCCTATCTTCTTTAAATGGAAACCTATCTTTAACAGAAATGTTCGAGAGCCCCGTTCAATTCTGCTGAAGACAGGTTTTACTGTATTATCATACGTTCAATCCAACATCAATCAGTTTCAAATAAATGCAATCATGCATCATCATCACCACACCCGTAATCAAGACAAACTGGCAACCCAATCACATCAGACAACTCTGCACGAAGGGGGATTTCAATTACAAAGGGATCATGTTATACAATTAACTACCACATCCAATTAAACAGATCAAATCACCAAAACAATTTAAGAACAAATTAAAAAACCATTTGCATGAGCACTGCATCTATTCTGTACAGGAGTTTTTAGAAAAATAATATGTTGTTGTTCACCAGTGGCACTGGGGATTAATTGATTGCATCATTTTCCCTCTGGTTTCCCAACATAAAGCCAGAAAAATAATATTGTAAATAATATTTTAATTTATAAATAGGTGTTATTGTAATTGTACTGTATATGCACACAGCTGATAAGTTATTATCAAGATTGTACAGACACAGAGTTGACAAGTTATCTTTTAGGTTATATTATTTTTATGCAATTATTGTAACCAAATTATGTGTCCCATAATATGTATATGCTTCCGAGGATGAAATGAAATACAATACGATACATAATCTTTGGCATATACAGGAAACCTTCACAGTCAGATAATTACATAAAGAACAATAGTTTCAATCCCATAACACACAACATGCAGTACTAAACAACTTAACATATCGACTGGTATACACCCCTGAATAAACAAGAATTTCAACTGGAATATTAACACATAGTAAACATAGATAAAACAATGGGTTCAAAAAACTAACAATCGACAAGAAAATTACAAAATTCAAATTACAGAAACACATCAAAGGCACCACAAATCTCATCCAGGAAGAAAAAATCTGATGTGTTACACTCGCATGACTTTTCCTACTCTTGTACAAACTATTTTTATAAACACTTATTCTCCATCTACTTCATGTTAATCGAGATAAACATTTGCAGACTCTGTCTTATTGCTAATTTTCTTGTAGATGTAAGGGGAATATATATATATACAAGGGCAATATAGAAATACAGTAGCCTTAAAGCATATACATATCTCTTAATAGCTGGTTGCTATGTGCAGCACCATTCTCTTTGCCACAGATTAATACTCTGCATATCCAAGACAAAAAAATGAATAACGAATTCCCATTTCAGAAAATCAGTATTGAAAAACTTAAGGGAATAACAAGCAATATCTCGAAAATAGTTAACTCAACAAAAAAAAAAATGTATATGACATAAATTGTGTATTTTAATGCGATCTACATTTTTTGTGTAGTACAATTTTGTCTATGTCTTATGGTTTATCAGTTATGCAAAAGTCGTTCACAATGAAGAATACTTTTGGAGACATTCCCAGAAAATTCAGATATACATTTTATTTGTCATGAAAATATCTTAAACATATGATATTTTAATCAAAATCGTTAAAGCCATTTTTGAGAAAATTATAATTTTCGAAAAATGTTCCATGTAAAGAGTAATCTGGGTGGGGGAATTTTCTTGAAAACCTTCGTGTCGCATCTCTGGAAGATACTGAACCTAAATACCAGTTTGGTGTTTATCCGACTGTTCGTTTCTAAGTTATGACACACACACACACGCACACATGCGCATGCACGCACGCGCGCGCGTTTTCAAAAATGCTTATTTTGGATTCAGGGTATCTCAAAACATATATTTCCGGTGAAATATTAGTATTGAATTTTTGGATGGAATACAATACTTCCCCTACTTACTATATGTAGTAGAAAAAGCAAAAAATTGAAGTTGAAGAAATTCATCTCATTTTTATTTTCTCTACTACATATAGTAAGTAGGGGAAGTATTGTATTCCACCCAAATATTCGATACCGAGATTTCACCAGAAATACATGTTTTGAGACCCCCTGAATCCAAAAAAAGCATTTTTGGAAACATGTCCGTGTGTGTGTCTGTGTGTGTGTGTGTGTGTCTGTCTGTCTGTCTGTCTGAGTGTCTGTCTGTGAACAGCATAACTCAGAAACGAACAGTCGGATAAACACCAAACTTGGTATTTAGGTTCAGTAACTTTCAGAGATGCGACACGAAGGTTTTCAAGAAAACCCACCCACCCCAGAGTACCCTTTACATGGAAGATTTTTCGAAAATTTTAATTTTCTCAAAAATGGCTCTAACGATTTTGATTAAAATATCATATGCTTAAGATATTTTTATGGCAAATAAAATGTATATCTTGTATTTCCTAGGAATGCTTCCAAAAGTATTCTTTATTGTGAACAACTTTTGCATAACTTGTAAACCATAAGAGATAGACAACATTTTACTACACAAAAAATGTAGATCGCGTTAAAATACACAATTTATGTCATATACATTTTTTTTGTTGAGTGAACCATTTTCGAGATATTGCTTGTTATTCCCTTAAATTTTTCAATACTTATTTTCTCAAATGGGAATTCGTTAGTCATTTTTTTTGTCTTGGATATGCAAAGAGTATTAATCTGTGGGAAAGGGAATAGTGCTGCACCTAGCAACCAGTTATTAAGAGATATGTATGTGCTTAAAGGCTACTGTATTTCCAAATTGCTCTTGTAAATATATATTCCCCTTACATCTACAAGAAAATTAGCAATAAGATAGACTCTGCAAATGTTTATCTCGATTAACATGAAGCATATGGAGAATAAGCGTTTGTAAAAATAGTTTGTACAAGAGTAGAGAAAGTCATGTGAGTGTAACACATCAGATTTTTAAGAACATTTTCATGAAACATAACATCAGCTTAGCCCTACAGAACAAATAAGCATAGAGAAATTACTTTAAGTTAAAAGACCCCAAAAAGGCTGGAATCTACAAAATTAACTGTTCTGACTGCAACAAGGTATGTATAGGCAAGACAAAAAGAAATCTGGTAACTAGGCTAAAGGAATGTAAGAGATACTTAAAATACAAACAAATGTGCAAATTTGCCGTCTCACACCATTTCTGGATGACCAACCACAACAACAAACTGAACATTACACTAATCAAACTGGCCTAATATGCAACAGAATTAGACACATGGGAGAGGATCTTCATTTTGAAACATAGCCCACAACTAATGGGAGATGATCTTCATTTTGAAACACAACTCATATCTAATGAACTTTGATTTGCCACCACCAAGTCCCCTCTGGAAGTGCATTTCACCACCACAAGATGCCACCACAATGGAAACACACGATTCAGTTGAACACCTTCTGATGATGGGAACAAAGCTGTTTCTCGAAACATGTCAAGTGAGTAAACATAAGTGATGTTAGTGTAACTAATTCCAACTCGCTTTAAGTAAATTCATATGTTTAATCATTTATGTTAAATATAAATTTTTGTGGCATTAACCATTTCTGAGGTATTCTTTATTATTAGTTTGTGCTGTCCAGTATTTTATGTATTTTCAACAGCAAAGTTACTACTGGCTTTTATCTCATCATGCAAAGAGAACAGAACTTCAAAGGCATCAGACAGTGCATTCTTCATGCTCTTAAAATATTTGATTATTGCTTAAGCCTACTGTATTGCCTTATTTCTGTTGAACCTACAAGAAAATAAAAAGAAATCATTTCTACAAATGTTTATCATGATTAGCATGAAGTAGATAGAAGAATAAGCTTTTCTAAGAAGTTTGTTGAAGTATGAGTAGAGAACATTATGTAAATGTAACATCAGATAAATTGTTTTTATTAGAGAAATCTCCTAATTTTCCTCCATGACATGTCTGTTCAGCTGACATGCCTTCATTTCATTCAGACAAAGGATATCACATGCAAGTCTTCAAATCCCAGGTTTAACAATAGTACCTATTAAACAAAGAATAAATTTCATGAAGGTTCTTACCTGGAACTGTTTCACCATTGAATTTCATTTCCACAATGTGATCTAGAGCCTCGTGGGGAACAAATGATGCCAGAAAACGTTGATTACCCAAATTTCTAACAAAGCTGGTAACATGGCCTCCATTAACAAGAATCTCCAAGTTGCCTGAACCTGCTCCAGAGCCATCAACTGCAAACAAATGATAAATGTTAGCTCAATAAGCAGTAGAGGAGCAACAGATTAATTCATACCTTCAGTTCCATTAACAGGCTTCGCAAAATGTACTATAAAGCGTTTGATTTAATAATATTTCATAAAAAAAGCACTGTAAGATAATTTTATAGTCATTTTTACTTTCTCTACTACGGATAGTAAGTAGGGGAAGTATTGCATTCCACCCAAAAATTCGATACCGAGATTTCACCAAAAATACATGTTTTGAGATCCCCTGAATCAACAAAAAAAAAAAGCATTTTTAGAAAAAGGTCTGTGTGTGTGAACAACATAACTCAAAAATGAAAAGTCGGATAAATATCAAACTTGGTATTTAGGTTCAGTATCTTTCAAAGATGCGACACGAAGATTTTCACAAAAATCCCCCACCCCAGACTACTCTTTACATGGAACATGTTTCTAAAATTTTGATTTTCTCAAAAATGGCTAACGATTTTGATTAAAATATCATATGTTTAAGATACTTTCATGGCAAATGAAATGTATATGTTTAATTTTCTGGGAAAGTCCCCAAAAGTCATCTTCATTCTGAATAAATTTTGCATAACTGTTAAGCCGTAAGAGCTAGACAAAATGTTACTACACAAAAAATGCAGATCTCGTTAAAACACACAATTTATGTCACATACACCTTTTTTTTTTTGTGGAGTGAACCATTTATGAGATATTCCTTGTTATTTGTTTGAATTTTCCAATACTTATACTTTTTCTCAAATGGGAATTTGTTATTCGTTTTTTATGTCCTGGACATACAAAGAGAATGAAATGCTCCATATAGCAACCAGCTCTTAAAACATTTGACTATCGCTTAAAGCCTACCATACTCCCCTTGCACCTACAAGAAAATTAGCAATAAGATAGTTTCTACAAATGCTTATCTCGATTAACATGAAGTAGATGGAGAATAAGTTTTTGTAAAAATAGTTTGTAAAAGAGTAGAGAAAGTCATGTGAGTGTAACATATCAGATTTTAATATGAACTTTAATGTGCTTTAGCTTGTTTGTTTGTGACTGTGAACAACATAACTCAAAAAAATGAATTCTGATAAATACCTAACTTGGTATTTAAGTTCAGTATCTTCCAAAGATACGACACAAAGATTTTCAAGAAAATCCCCCACCCCAAACTACCCTTTACATGGAACATTTTTCAAAAGGTTTGATTTTCTAAAAATTAGCTCTAACAATTTTTATTAAAATACCATATATTAAAGATGTTTACAGGATAAATAAAATGTGCATCTTAAATTTTATGGGAATGGCCTGTGAAGTCCTCTTCATTTTGAAGGAATTTTGTGTAATCTGGTAATAACTGGTAAGCATTAAGTATAGACGAAAATGTACAACACAAAAAAAAGTAGCTCTCTTTAAAACATGAAATTTATTGTAAATATATTTTATTGTAGCATGAGCCATTTTCGAGATATCCATTATTAATGGTTCTAATTGTTCAATGCTCAGCCATTCTTTTAAAGTCCTGTCAATTTTCAATTGTTTCTTGTGATACTGTACAGAGTATCAAGAATTACGTTAGTATTGCCAATAGGTGATAAAATGTCGAAACCCTGAAGACATGTCTTTGTAGGACATGGGCTTCTCTGTCAGCAGTCAAAAGGATATTTAATTGCCACAAATCAAGGTCACAGGTCTTGCTCTCACTCTCACCTGGTTGACAGTCTTGACGGCAAAGCTCTGAGCAACTTTACACCCCATCATAATTACGTTAACATTTAATAAGTGTATACATCCAGACCTCACTAACGTACTGGTAATATGTACTAAGGTTAACTTTTCGCTCGCACTAACCATCAGGCTATCTGACACACTACACTTTCCCCCTTACTGCATTCATGTACATTGAGCATGAATAAACTTTAGTTTCTATGCACCACCACTGGGCCTTTTATTTGATGCCTCTTCCTATAACGCACTCGCCTAAGCCCTCTATCAACCTCCGGATACGATCTGCTCTCCCCATCTAAGCCTACAGCCCTTTTGTGTATGCCACCCCTCAAGAGCTAGCCACCCCAGATATGGGGTGCTACAATATCATAGAAAGAGTGTGGAATTTTAAGGTCAGCATATAGTGTCCAGTTCTTAAACATCTGACTATCACTATTCCCTTTGTATCTATAACCAAATGTGTAATGCAGGCATTTCTAGAAAGGTTTATATCGATTAAAATGAAATAAATAGGAAAACAAATTTTTGTAACAATAATTTGCGTACCCACTAATAAACTATAGAGGGTAGAGAAAGCTATGTAAATGTAACGCATCAGATTTTTTTATTATGAGCAACATAGCTCAAAAATGAAATATTGGATGAATACCAAACTTGATATTTAAGTTCAGCAACTTCCAAAGATGTGATACAATATTTTGAAAAAAACTCCCCCCCCCCCTCTACCACAAACTTGTGATTTTCTCAAAAATGGCCCTAACAATTTTGATCAAAATACAATAAATAAAAGATACTTATATGGCAAATAAAATGTATATCTTGAATTTTCTGGGAATAGGCTGTGCAGTCCTCTTCATTCGGAGAGAATTTTGTATAATTTTGAATATCTGGTAAATGTAAACAATAGATGAAAACATACCACAAAAAAGATGTAGATCTCTTTAGAACACACAATTTATTTCAAATAACCATTTTTGTGACTTAAGCCATTTCCAAGATATCCATTATTAATGGCTTAAATTGTTCAATACTTTGTCATTCTTTTAAGTCCGGTCAAGATTGTTTCTTGTGACTGCATGGAAAGAGTATGGGTACCTAATTCTTAAACACTTGACTGTTGTTTTCCCTTTTGTACCCACAATAAAATGCGAGATGTAGCTATTTCTACAAAGGTTTATCCTGATTAAAATGAAGTAGATAGAAAAATAGGCTTTCATAAGAATAGCTTGTATACACACCAATAAACGATAGAGAAGGTTATGTGAATGTAAACATCAGAATTTTTACTTTCTCTACTACATATAGTAAGTAGGGGAAGTATTGTATTCCACCCAAAAATTTGATACCAGACACCCTGAATCCAAAAAAAAAAAAAATTTTTGGAAACATGTCCGTGTGTGTATCTGTGACCAGCATAACTCAGAAACGAACAGTCGGATAAACACCAAACTTGGTATTTAGTTCAGTATCTTCCAGAGATGCGACACGAAGGTTTTCAAGAAAATCCCCCCCACCCCAGATTACCCTTTACATGGAACATTTTTCAAAAGTTTTAATTTTCTCAAAAATGGCTAACGATTTTTATTAAAATATCATATGTTTAAGATATTTTCATGACAAATGAAATGTATATCTCGAATTTTTTGGGAATGTCTCCAAAAGTATTCTTCATTGTGAACGATTTTGCATAACTGGTAAACCATAAGAGATAGACAAAATTTTACTACACAAAAAATGTAGATCGCGTTAAAATACACAATTTATGTCATATACATTTTTGTTGTTGAGTGAACCGTTTGAGATATTGCTTGTTATTCCCTTAAATTTCATTTTTTTTTATGTACTGGTAATGCAAAGAGAATGGAATACTCCACATAGCAACCAGCTCTTAAAATATTTTACTATAGCTTAAAGTCTACCAATTCCCCTTGCATCTACAAGAAAATTAGCAATAAGATTAACATCTCGATATCTCGATTAACATGAAGCATATGGAGAATAAGCATTCTAAAAATAGTTTGTACAAGAGTAGAGAAAGTCATGTGAGTGTAACACATCAGATTTTTTTAATTTAAACACAAAACACAAGTTTCCACAATGCCACCAAAATCCCATCAATATCCATTCAGGTTAGCTACCATATTTAGTTTACATGGGCACATCTCGCCATTTACCACTGAGGATTCAAACCTAGCTATCCTCTTGTATTTAAACTCTCTTCAGCTTTAGCCAAGAGGTTCAAATTCAAGTTTGAAAGACCAGTTTTGATTAAAACTTAATTTAATCTGAAAGGGTTAAATAATGATTTTTGTCATATTATACTGCACAGGAATAATAAATAAAGTTTTACTTACTTTCAAATTCAACAGGTTGTCCTAGAACACCATTTGGTATGCGTCCAACTTGAATAGCTCTGGCATTATAAGCATGAGTTCTGGGGGTAAAAACAAAACGCATTTGTTTTATGGGTATCTCAACGTATGATGCAACTCAGTTAAACTATATAAAAGATAACAATCCAGAAATACCAGACTAGAAGCACTAAGCATGTATAAATAAGAAAGGATTTTGCATAAACCAACAATAAAACTGCATATTTCCTTTTTTGTCGAAATTCTCAGCAGTTATTTGATCATGACTTATTTATAATTGAATATGGCTGAGAAAATCAGAATATATAAGGGTCATTCAAATGAAACCCAGTCACTTGTGTAAAGTAATGGTAGCGATTTTATTAACTCAAAAATAGTCGCCAAAACTGTTGGCGCATTTATCTCATTGCAACACTAGCTGGTCGATTCCATCTATAAAGAAGCTAGTAGGCTGCTGTCGGATCCAGGCCTGGACCATTCACACACTTCATTGTCTGTTGTGAATCGATGTCCACAAATAGCTTGTTTCAGAGGTCCATAAACATGAAAGTCACACGGTGAAAGGTCTGGACTGTACGGTAGATGTTCCAGCGTTTCCCATTGAAACTGCTGCAATGTTGTCTTCACCATATTGGCAGTGTGTGGACGAGCATTATCATGCAGGAGAATAACGCCATTGGACAACATGCCTGGGCGTTTCGACTTGATGGCTCATCTAAGGTTCTGTAAAGTGGCTTGATAACGCTGGGCATTGATGGTGCTTCCCCGTTCCAGGAACTCGACAAGCAGTGGGCCCTTGTGGTCAAAAAAGGACATCATGACCTACCAGATCTGGTGTGCACAGCCTTTGATTTCTTTGGAGGTGGTGAAGTTGCACGTTTCCACTGCTTGCTCTGACGCTTGCTTTCCGGTTAAAAATGGTGACACCATGTTTCATCACCAGTGACTATATGCGACAGAAAGCCGTATTCCTCCTCATGATAATGTTGCAGATGACTCAAAGACAGTGCCATTCGAGTATTGCGCTGTTCGGCGGTCAGTTGGTGGGGAACCCACTGCGCACAAACTTTTCGAAATTTTAAGTGTTGATGCATTATGGTGTGAATGGTGCCCATGCTAATACCCAGTAACCGATAGATCTTGTCCACGGTGATTCTGCGGTTGCCCAAGACTAAAGCATTCATTTCCGCAATCATTTCAGCTGTGACGACACGATGAGCCTGTCCAGGACGAGCATCATCTTCCAGTAACTCACGCCCCTCAAGGAATCTTTTGAGCCATTCCACCACACTTGAACGACACAGACTGTACTCACTGTACCCAGTCATCTGTCGATACGTTTCACGGCCTCCGCCGCTAAAAATCGAATCACTCCTGTCGTTCCTGCTTACTCGCCTTCATGTTCAGAAGTGGACGATAACTTGTGTGACCACCTTCTCTTCGGCGTGAAACCACACTGTCACTATGCAACGTCAAATGTTGCGCACGTTGTAGTTGCTTTACCAATAGATGGTGCCACCATACATGCAGTTACGTGGTGCCACCTTACGTGTAATGCAAAGTTAGATGCACTGACCAGGTTTCATTTGAATGGCCCTCATAGAATAAAATGTCAAGCTGCTGGAATTAGTGCATAATGCCTTAGAACTGAGCTTATGGGAAAGAGCATATATAAAATGTTTTGAGCATCGCACTATGAACTTTGAAGTTACAGCAGATAATAGTTTAATCTCTAAATTCACCAACCCCACCCCAGATCACACTACAGACACCCATGGAAGATGATCAGATAATCACTGGTTAATTGAAGTGTTATTCAGAAGTTAGAGATGGTGAAATGAAATAATTTAATTGAATGTTGAATCGGTGGATACACTAAAACTTCACTTACTTGAAATTTATTGAACATGTTTCAAAAGCACGGTCTGCTTTCATCTTCAGCTTTTTTCCGACTGAGCATGGTGGGAATTCAGTTCCATAGGTGTAGGTGGTGTAGAAGTGGTTTCATCCGCTGTATCCCGATGAAGCTGCTTACATTGTTGAGTGGCAGGATTTCAAAGTTCATTATCATTATCATGCATTTGATTATGTGTATGTTTTCCCAAACTTTTAGTTCTGTTGGATTGATGGAGCATTTCAGGAGTCTGACTTTGGGGTTGATGTCATGGTTTGTGGTCCAAAAATGGTTGCTATGACAGATTTGTCCATCTGTTTGTTGGATATATATCTGAAGTGTTCTTTGTTTCTAGTTTCAATATACACCAAGTCACAATTTTCACAGTTTATTAGGTAGATGCCAGGTTTCTGTTCTTGTGGAATTTTATCTTTGACAGGGGAAGCTAGTAGGTTCTGAATTGTGTGTTTATTCTGTGGTGCCAATGATATGTTGTATTTTTTTAAGATTTTATTAAATTTGTGACTAAGCTGAGGATGATATGTGAATTTTATGAATTGTTGCTTTGGTCTCTGCATACAGAGGGTTGTGTTTTCTCTAATGCCTTTTTGTTTTTCTGGAACTATTTTACTTTGCTGTGGATTATATTTTTGTCGTAGCCATTTTCTTCTGCTATGTGGAGAATGTAGTTGTATTCATGTTCATATTCCTCTTTGCTAAGGGGAAGGTTGACAAGACTGTGGGCAAGACTATTGAAAATTAAATATTGAATTGTTACTTAAAAAAAAATACCATACTTTACGCAAATCTAATGCACATCCCATATTTGAAACTTAAAATTATGAAAAAAAGGTTTTGTATCAAATGTAAAGAGCATCAATGACAGAAAATAGGTAATAGGTATTGTATTTAAATTTATTTAATACAACAATGGATTTATCATATGTATAAACCATCAGATTATAGAATTGAAAGTGCCCTATTGTTAGGTGACACATTATTAAAGAACAAAATTAGTGTTATGCATGTTTTTCGCATGCTGTTGTTTTGATGATAACTTCCTTTGTCACCTTCTCAGTAATAGTGTAGTTCCACGGCATATCAAACCAAATTGGTATCTCATCAACGTTGCCTATTTGCCCCATGAAAAATTTTTTTTCTTCCGAAGTGAAATGACATACCGCTGAAACGATTTTAGTTTGTCCTCAAAATGTGCAGGAAGCTTCTGGCGTCTTAGAGATAAACCCATTCGCTGCACCCATCCACAGCTAGCCTTAAACTCTTGTTTCAGAATACCAAGAACTTCAGCCTCCTCTTTAGCTTTCTTTCGTATAGTATTACTAGTCACAGGTTGCCCATTCTTCCTCCTTTCACACACAAATTCCAACATTTTTTCTTCAACTTCAGGATGTCTTTCTTTGTGAGGACCCATAAATTTCCTCCTACTAGCTTTAGTAGCAAATAATGCCAATTTTTGTTTTTGCCACAAGCGAACATTGCTTTCCGATACATTGAACTAACTTCCTTCCTGCCTTTCTAAGTCTGCATGATATCGGATGACTGAAAACTAATACGATTCTGACTCACTTTTTTATGCTGATTTCAGAACTGCTTTTAGTTTTTTTCTATCATGTGCAGTTTTTTTTTCACAATTTCACTTCAAAAATATAGAGTTGAGCCAGTAGATGAGTATTGTTGAAGGGAAATTTATCAGTTCTTGGAGGGAATTTCTCAATACAGGCTTTTAAGTCTTTAGGTTGTTACACCAGTAGATGCTGGTTGCTATTTGTAATTTAGGCATTGTTGTTAATATCAGAGGCTTGCATTATAAGTGCTATATCGTGATTGAAGTTATAAACACATTATGTCTACACGCAAGTGTGTGAACAATCCAAATGTTTTCTGCTACATTTGTGGAAATTATACTGTGCTTCAGCATAGAACTGATATAACAGACTTTGTGAAAAAAGTGTACATGCTTATTTTAAAATGCAACTTGGTGACCAAGACAAGGCCTGGGCTCCAAAGACAGTTTGCCGTTATTGTGTTGAGAGGTTAAGATTGTGGATAAAAGGAAAGAAACCATGCACACTATTTGCAATTCCTATGGTGTGGAGGGAGCCTAAAGACCACCTTAAAAACTGTTATTTCTGTTTAGTTAATGTTCAGGGGTGCAATTCGAAAAATAAGAAACACATTGTGTATCCAAGTATTCCTTCAGCCACCAGGCCAGTTCCACACGGAGAAGATCTGCCTGCTCCTCTTCCTCCAGCTGTTTTAGAGAACTTGGAAGAAGATGGTGTTGAAAGTGAAACTCGTGCAATCACCGAAGATGATTCTGATGATGTCTACTGCCTTGAATACAACGTGACTCCACAACTGTTCTCTCAGAGTGAACTAAATGATCTAGTACATCATTTGAATTTGTCTCGGGAATCTGCAGAATTACTAGGCTTCCGTCTTAAAAATAAGAATCTTCTGGAACCAGGAACACATTACTGATGGTTCAGACACTGAGAACAACAGCTAGTTCCTTTTTTCTCACAGATCAAGTCCTTGGTCTACTGCAATAACAAACGAGTTAATGCACTTTTGTGACATTGAACATGATCCTACTTAGCGGAGACTTTTTATAGATTCATCAAAGAGGAGCCTGAAAGTCGTGTTACTGCATAATAGGAATGGGTCCATTCCTGTCACACATTCAGTTCAAATGAAATAGAGAGTTGAAAACATGAAGATACTTTTAACAAGTATCCAATACGAGGAACACAAATGCCGTATCTGCGGTGATTTCAAAGTTATTGGAATACTATTAGGACAACAAGCTGGGTTCACAAAAATCCCTTGTTTTCTGTGCGAATGGGACAGTCGGGCCAAGCAAAGACATTGGAGTGTGAAAGTATGGCCACAGTGGAGAAACTTGTTGCCTGAAACTAAAAACATCCTGCACAACCGCTTGTAGAGAGACAAAAGATATTGCTTCCGCCACTACACATAAAATTGGGCTTGATGAAGCAATTTGTAAGGGCCCTACCACAGAATGGACCCTGCTTCAAGTACCTTTCCAAGAAATTTTCCTTCATTACACAAGACAAATTAAAGGCTGGAATTTTTGTTGGTCCTCAAATAAAGAAATTGATGAAGCATGAAGATTTTGAGAAGAAAATGAATGAGAGAGAAATAGAAGCATGGACCGCCTTCCGATCAGTTACTGAAAACTTCTTAGGCAATAACAAAGATCCTAATTACAAGGCCATTGTTGAAACAATGTTGGAAAATTTCAAGAAGATGGATTGTAACACGAGTGTAAAGGTGCATTTTCTGCATTCACATATCGACTACTTTCCAGAAAATCTGAGACATTATAGTGAAGAGCAGGGTGAACGTTTTCACAAAGATATTAAGGAAATGGAGAGGAGGTACCAGGGGAGATGGAATGAAACTATGATGGCTGACTACTGTTGGATGTTGAGGAGGGAGAGTTATCCTCAAGGATCTGCAAGGAAGTCAAGGAAGAGAAAGTTTGAAAAAAATTAAATGAAACACTTTGGCTTCTTGTTTTGTTAAAATGTAGTTATGAAATAAATTAGGGAAGTTCTTGAGAGTATTCATAAAATGTTTCTTGAATAAAAACTTACCTTGTGTGAAATGGTATTTGAATACTTTTCTACGCTAATTAGTAAAATTGTCAAAACATTACTTTTTATTTTGTATAAAAACCTGATGTGATAGAAAAAAACGGAAGTTATTTCTGGAATCAGCATAAAAACTTGATTCAAGAACACCTACTTTTAAGAAATCATCTGAGAAAAAGTTTGAAAATGTAGACTAGTGTTATAATTTTTTTTTCAACATAAAGGATTACTTTACACTTTAAAGAAGCATCATAAGATGTTGTTCTCTCTTTACCATTTCCCTCCATATTGTAACTAAAAACACTCAATAATAATGGGCCAATAATAAATGAGCAGCTAGCTTGTCATGAGTTTCTGGATGCATGTTAACTCCAGCAATCTATTGTGATGTAATAAACGAAAAATTTGAATGAAGTTAATGGCATTCTACGGAACGGATTTTTACTTGAATCTAATGCGCCAGCAAATCTAATGTGCACCATGATTTTGAGTATTACATTTGATCAACAAAGCTGTGCATTAGATTCGCGTAAATACAATATTCAGTACTGAAAATATTGGGGAAAAAAAAAATTAGTGATCTTTCCCAGAAGGAAAGAACACTTTTTCTCCAAACAAAACATAATCAAACACATTAAAATGATACTGAACTTTGAAATCCCACCACTCAATAATCTAAGCAGCTTCATCAAGGACACACCGGATGACACCACCTACACCTATGGACCTGAATTCCCATCATGCTCCATTGGAAAAAAGCTGAAGATGAAAGCAAGTGGTGGTTTCAGAACATGTTCAGCTAATTTCAAGTAAAATATTTTAGTGTATCCATCGACACAAGATTTAATGAAATTAATTACTGGTTAGTGGATCAACAGCTGAGAGTGAGTACTACAGGTACTGGAAACATGGCCTGCCAGTAATTTGGTAAGCAAGTGCCTAACATTGATTCATTTTCCTTAAGTTAATTACTTTCTTCACTGTGTGCAAGTTGTAATGATTTTAAATTTACATCCATTTTGTTATTACTTTCTCTACTACGTATAGTAAGTAGGGGAAGTATTGTATTCCACCCAAAAATTTGATACCGAGATTTCACCGGAAATATATGTTTTGAGACCCCTGAATCCAAAAAAAGCATTTTTGGAAACATGTCCGTGTGTGTGTCTGTGTGTCTGTCTGTGAACAGCATAACTCAGAAATGAACAGTCGGATAAACACCAAACTTGGTATTTAGGTTCAGTATCTTCCAGAGATGCGACACGAAGGTTTTCAAGAAAATCCCCCCACCACAGAGTACGCTTTACATGGAACATTTTTCGAAAATTTTAATTTTCTCAAAAATGGCTCTAACGATTTTGATTAAAATATCATATGTTTAAGATATTTTCATGACAAATAAAATGTATATCTTGAATTTTCTGGGAATGTCTCCAAAAGTATTCTTCATTGTGAACGACTTTTGCATAACTGGTAAACCATAAGAGATAGACAAAATTTTACTACACAAAAGATGTAGATCGCGTTAAAATACACAATTTATGTCATATACATTTTTGTTGTTGAGTGAACCATTTTCGAGATATTGCTTGTTATTCCCTTAAATTTTTCAATACTTATTTTCTCAAATGGGAATTTGTTATTCATTTTTTTGTCTTGGATATGCAAAGAGTATTAATCTGTGGCAAAGAGAATGGTGCTGCACATAGCAACCAGCTATTAAGAGATGTGTCTATGCTTAAAGGCATATTTCTATATCGCCCTTGTAAATATATATTCCCCTTAAATCTACAAGAAAATTAGCAATAAGATAGAGTCTGCAAATGTTTATCTCGACTAACATGAAGTAGATGGAGAATAAGCGTTTGTAAAAATGTTTTGTACAAGAGTAGAGAAAGTCGTGTGACTAACACATCAGATTTTTTTTCTCAAAGTTTTAAGCTTGACAAAAATGTATTCCATGTATACATGCTACAAAGAGCAACTACTTTCCTAACCAAAGCGGACATTTGACAACCAGCGTTTTCTATACAGCTTCTCTAACATGTTCTCATACACTCACCTGTATGGCGATCCTGTTACTCTTTGTTCTCGCACTTTAATGTCTATTAAATGCTCTCCAATTTCAGTGGCTGTGAAATTAGCAGTAATGTGATCTCTGTTTCGGTACTGCTTCACTGGGAGATTTCTCCGGGATGGGGCTGCAAGAGAAGAATTACATTTATGTGCTTGTTGTTACATAACAAACTAAAAAATAACTTTTTTAAGGAGAGATTAAAAGTTAAAGTTAATCTGATAACTTCATTATCCATTATCTATGAAACTATTTAAGATATCAAACAAACCTTTATGGCATATAGACACATGTCTTCTAAGTTTACTGATGTACTTCTATACAGTAGTGCAGTTTCTTAAGAAAGATAGATTTGTTGATTAAAATTTATCAGCAATTTACTTTCTTTACTACATATATAATAGGTAGAAAAGATATTGCATTCCACCCAAAATTTTGATAGCGAGATTTCACCAGAAATACATGATTTGAGGCTCCCTGAATAAAAAAGCATTTTTACAAAGAGAGAGAGAGAGTGCGTGCGTGCGTGCGTGCGTGCGTGCGTGCTTGTACAGCATAACTCAAAAACAAAAAGTCAGAACAGCAGCAAACTTTGTATTTGGGTTCATTACATCCAAAGATGTGAAAGATTTTCATGAAAATGCCCCCACTCCAAACTACCCTTTACATGGAACATTTTTTCAAAATTTTTTATCCTATAAAAAATAGCTTTAGCGATTTTGATTAAAATACCACATTTTAAAGATATTTACATGACAAATAAAATGTATATATTGAATTTTCTGGGAATAGCCTATGAAGTCCTCTTCATTCTGAAGGAATTTTATATAATCTTGTATAACTGGTAAACATCAAGCGATAGACCAAAACATGCTATACAAAAATTGTATATCTCTTTAAAACACACAATTTACATCAAATGATTTTTTGTGGCATAAGCCATTTCTGAGATACCTATTGTCCTCTGTGGTGTAGTGGTCACCATGCTAGCCTCTAGTTCCCAAGGTCACGGGTTCAAACCTGGCAAAAGGCGAATGATTTTTTTCAGGTGTAAAAATCCTTAGCATGGGTTCCTTTGGAAGGGAAGTATAGCCAGAGGTACCATGTTGTAGATTTATGGCACGTAAAAGAACCTCAAGCCTGATAGAGAGGCCTCTGAGCAAAATTACCGGTCTTTCACACCCAATATAGAATGGGACGCTAAAGACCACAGTAGTTAAAGAGTGTCCATAAATAAAATTCAATTTAATTTTAATTTTTCTGAGATACCGGCTATTAATGATTCAAATTGTTCATTATTGGTCATGCTTTAAAGTCCTGTCAACATTCAGTTGTTTCTGGCAATTGCATGGAAACAGTATGGAATTTTAAGGCCAGCATATAGCATCCAGCTCTTAAACATTTGACTATCGCTGTTCCCTCTGTATCCATAACGAAATGTGTAATGTAGCCATTTCTGCAAAGGTTTATTTGGATTAAAATGAAGTATACAGAAAAATTAGCTTTAGTAAGATTAGTTTGCATACCACTAATAAATGATTGAGGATAGAGAAAGTCATGCGAGTGTGTCACATCAGATTTTTTAAAAATAGATCTAACTAACTTATTAACACCAAAGCAGATTAGTTATATTTAATTTAGCTACATTCACTATTTCCATTATATATTTATTTACAAAGGAAAAAATCACATCGCTTGAACATATGGATGCTGCCTTATTTAAAAGTGGTACAAATTTGTAGATAAAACTTCCCCTAAACGATGAGCTAAAATCTACCTCTCTACTCCAAAGAATATAGGATACATGATGTTTTCTGTGAAGTGATGCAGAATTCAGAGTACTAAATGGCACATGCAGTACTATTTTTTAAAAATGAATTTAAAATATAAGCATTGTACCCACAATGATAACATATATATCAAATTAAAGAAGAAATTCCAATTTATAAGACTTCACAAAAACAAAAAATGCCGCTTTTTGGCAATTTTTGCCATTTAGTCTTCACTTAAACGATTATTATTCTTTTTTTTATTTAAAGGTGAGTCGGAATTGTAACACTAACATCACTTAAGTTTACTCAAAGTTTACTTAAAGTGAGTAAACTTAAGTGATGTTAGTGTTACAATTCCGACTCACCTTTAAATAAATTCAATACACATCACTGTTTCTAGCTTCTTTTCATTACAATATCCACGTGATTATTATTCTATTTCTCAATATTAAACTCTAACCATGACTATCATTAAATAAATAAGCCTGTGTTGTCTTGGAGAGCTAGATGTTTAACCACTTGCTGTATTTTTGGCAATTATGGTGTTTAATGGAATGGTAGAATTAGACTGAAAAATTCAAATCCATAACTGTGATTCAAACCAAAGACCTTGGACTTAAAGTACCACTGCTGGTAGAATTAGACTGAAAAATTCAAATCCATAACTGTGATTCAAACCAAAGACCTTGGACTTAAAAGTACCACTGCTGTACCTGAGCTTCCATGGCAACATGTCAGCATAGGGTTCCCATCCATACTGTTTTTCCTGGGATAGTCCCAATTTTTAGCAAAATGTCCCAGTGTACCACTTCTTTTGGGATGCCTAACTGTTCCAGTTTTTTCTTTTGAAATATTTTGTTTCATTAGACCCTGTGATGCTCAGATTTCTCTATTTATTTTTATGTACAATTCAATTAAAATAGTTGTTTCATTAATATTTTATAACATTGCTGTCTTTAATGTATACAAAGTGTAGATCATTTCAACACATCGGTGTCCCATATTGTAGATTGACTGGAATTCAAAAGAGTTTTGAAATACTTGATTCTTAAATGTACAATATAACTACCTTCAGACTTAAAACAATACCCTTTAATACCGGATTGGATATTTAATACCACGACCCAAAGTTCCACCTTAAGTCTAAATCAATAATAAAATGAAAAATAAGTGGTAATAGTGAATGCTATGCCTCTATCTACAGACAATGTAAGCAGTTAGACTGGACGGCATCCTAATGCCATCTGTACGGCATGAAGCAGGGGTTACAGGGATAGACCTTGAAGGCTAACTGTCCGCCTTTCTGTGCGAGGGCGGCAGTTAGACTGAACGGCACCCTAATGCCATCTGCACAGCATGAAGCAGGGGTTACAGGAATGAGACCTAGAAGGCTAACTGTCCATCACATATCTTTCTAAGAGTTATCCACCAACAGATCCATCGCGATATGCAAGGAGTTAAAGCGATGTAAAATAAAATAGAATAAAAAAAAATTAAAAAATGCCCTTTAACAGCTTTCAAGCATAAATTATTTGACTAGCTCGTTGTGACGCCTTTTTACTCTTTACAAGAATTTTTTGTAAATTAAAAAGTAGATAGTACTAACACTAATAAGTATACAGTAGGACCTTGTGATATCTTTACAATATAAACTAGAAATACTTAACCTGTACAACTATGGGTAATACTGCAATAAAATTTGTACATATCTTGCATTACTTCTAAACAATTGTATATATATCTTTGACGTTGTCTATTGCTGTATAAGCTTAATGACAAAATTTGTTATTCTTCTTATTATTATTATTTTACTCTTGCAGGAAGAAGGAATTCTGGGTAATAAATGCTCCATTTCAAAGATATAGGCGTCAATGTCACTGACACACTGAATGTATGTTGAAGTTATTGTTATCAATCGGTATATAAGTATAATTATGCCAAAAAGAAAACATAGTATAAATGATAACATTAGGTGGAATGCAATACTTACTATAATTAAGCAGTAGAGAAAGTAAAAATATGACAAATGTGATAGATTTTTGTTTGGCACTGCCAGGAAAGAATGCACCTGTAGAACGTATATTTTCTTTGTAAATTCTATGTGGTCTGATGAGAGAAGCAGATTGAAAATTGAGACTGAAAGCATTAATAGTTGTGAAGATCCATTTTAATTCATTACCATGTAAAGAGTTGTTTGATTTAATATCAAAAGAAACCAAAATGCTTGAAGAAATCCACAGATCTAATTCATCCAGAGATGAATCTGTTTCTGAAGATTCTAAAGAATAGCAAGTTAAGTGTGAGTGTTCACAATGTATAATTTCTTGTTCTATTAAATTTCAGATTTTGTGATTCTTACACTTTCAATTTTGTTATTTAATTTAATTTGCTATTTATTCTGATTTAAAGTCACTTTCGTTAATTATTAGCTTTTCATTTATGAACATAGCAGAGTTAATATGTTCCTAAAATGTTAAAAAAAAAAAAAATCACAAATTGAAATAATTTTCTTCTTATTTATATCTCTATTGCTATATTGATCAATCTTATAAATATAAATAATCATTAAATTAAACTTTACTTGCCTACACTTAAAAAATACTAATGGACATATACATACATGTTTAATATTAAGATTTAAAATCACAATTTCTGCAAACGCAAGCCATATTTACAATGGGAAGCACATAATTACTTAAACTTTGATCTGTCCCATGTTTTTAATAAGAATTTTGCAAAAGGTCCCCCTTTTTAATTAAAATCTAATGGGAACCTTATGCCAAGACAACATTAAATTCTTCAACCAATTTGCATTCCAATTTTAACCTACACACAGCATGTGTAAAAGAACAATAAAACTGACCTAATAGCTATGAAGACAGGACTTAGTTCTTACAAGATTGTAAGTCGCCATTGGAGTCTTATCTCAAAATGAATTTGAGAATGGGTTGTGGTTTATTGAAAAAGATGCGAGTCAGTTGGGGGATTTAATGTTGTGCCAACATGTTGCCATGGTAGCTCAGTTGGTTAGAGCAGCAGCATGGTAAGATCCATGGTTCAAACTCCAGCTATTGCATTGAATTTTTCACTCCGATTATACCATTCCAACTTTAGTCTGTGTATGGCATGTGTGAATTTCAAGATATTTATTGATGAAGCAAAGCTAAGGCCAAAATTTCAAAGTTCATGTGTGTATACTTCAAATTATTTGCAAATTATATTTTTTGGAACAACTACATGGAAATTCCAGTAGGTACATTAATTAAATTAATAAATACATTTCTGACTACTGAAAGTATTGTAAGCTGGAAGTTATGGCCTAATAATACTATAAGTAGTAGGTCTAAAGTTCTGAGTATCAAACTAATGAAACAGTAATTTATTAACAATAGTACAATGCATAACTTACAAGTGACAGTAACTGCTAGATCATTTGGGTCGGTACTACTGTCTGTCAGTTCAATGTTTATGGTAGCTTGGCGGTTGACAGGAACTAGCTTCAAAGCTTCTCCAGTTACGATGGCAGACACTGTTTCCAAGCTGTTTGTAAGACGACTGTCTGAGGGAGAATTTCGTGACCCTGCAAGTAAAGCAATGCAATAGATTTTAACAAGAGTTCATCTCAATATTTCATGCATTATCTCTGTATATTAATGTAATAATAATATAACTTAAACAAGCATCATAAACTTACTATATCCTTTAACACTTACCAAATATAACTCTGAACAGAGAGAAAAATAAATGTTAAAAGACTATAAATAAATTATACAGCAACTATATGTTGTTTTCTCTGCCTTAGGGTTTCTCCACTTGTTTTCACTGCTTTATTATTTATATCACAAAAATCCTTTTTTGGATTCAGGGAGGGTCAAAATTTATATTTCTGGTGAAATATTGATATCAAATTTTTGGGTACCTTCTTCTATATATATATATATATATATATATATATATATATTATATTTCTATAATTTTATTATTCTGTACATAATTTAGTTCCCAAAATTATATAAATATGGAGAAACCATTTTTAGAAATGTGACAACAGTTATGTACATACTTCAAATGCATGGACAAATTCAAATCTAGCATTTGTCTTGGATAATTCAAAAAGATGAACATTATCATTAGGACTTACCCATCATAAGAAGTCCTCCATTGTTTCGCTGATTTACAACATTAGTATAGTGCTTACTGGCTGGTGCTGAAGGAGAACTGACTCGAAAGCGTGCATGAGTGGCATCTGTTTCATCCACAGACGTACTAGTGTTGTTTATATGATGCACAGAGGATGTGTGATGTGAAAATTCTGAAATATTTGTGGAAATTATTTTAATATTATTTGCAAATTCTATTTTACTGTATTAGTTTTAATTCTGTTTATAGCAAATAACCTACCATTGGTTCTGGTTTCTGTTTTTGATGTTAGGTTTGCAAGTGATTCTAAACTGCCATAGGACAACAGATTTTTTGTCTTTGCAATAGCATCCCACGAGTCAGCTCTCAGATTAGAACCTCCCAACATAGCAGATACTGAAATATTACAACACATTTTAAGTTCCTTTAAAACTGATGAATTAACTATAAGGGTTGTTCAGGAAATTCTCAACCTGAGAAAGAAAACACAAGATCTTTTAACTCAACTTTTTATTTTCTCTACTACTTACCTACAGTAAGTAGAGGAAGTATTGCATTTCACTCAAAAATTTTATACTGCGATTTCACTGAAAATACGAGGGGGAATTTGGAAATGATTTACAATAATGGTGTTTTACAAATACCGCACAATCTATCTAGGACATGACCATTCGTATGACAATGAACTAATTCTAGTTCACCATGCAGGTGCAAGATGACTGTTGTGAGCAGAGTGTATAGTGAAATGAAGGGACAGCGCTTGTTTATTCTCAAGTAGAGAAAGACATGGACAAGATGGAAGGCAACTATCATGACAAAAATGGACTGCATGGTTTTTGTGGAAGGAAGGAGTCAAAAAGGCAGAAATCCATAGATGTGTAACCGCAGTATGGGCTAAGAAGCTTCTGCAAAGAAGACTGTTTACAACTGGATTGCTGGGTTCGCCAGTGAAAGGGAATCTGCACATAAGAATGCGAGTACTGGTATCCATCAATATCGCTGTCTCTCAGAAACATTGAGTTTATGTCTGAAATGATTTGGCTGATAGGCGCATAACCATTGATGAGCTGGAATGTCAGACAGGGTCACCCTTGCAACCTTCACACCATTATTCATATAGTTTAGGTATGAAAAAGATGTGTGCACATTGGATTCTACAGAACTGATGTAGGCTTAAAAAGAGAAAAGAGTTGAAGTCTGTTGTGACCACTGGAAATGTAGAATGAAGATCCAGATTTTTTTTTTTTTTTTGTGAAACTGGTGACTAGTACTGGTAGTATCACTACCATACACCAGAGAAGAAAGTCCAATATATGCAATGGAAACATTGTCCACAGCCCAAAAAATTTTGTGCTGCTCCATCTGCAGGCAAGCAGATGATCTTTTGGGACATTTGTGGCATACTGCTAATGGATTGACTTCCTCAAGGAACAACTCAACAATGGGGTGTACTGTGGCATCCTTATGTGACTTAGATGCAGGATTCAGCAACAGTGAAAGTGAAAGGAGTGCTCCTCCAGCATGACAATGCACAGCCCCACCCAACAATGCTATGACTGCAAATCTGACATTGCTGAGGTTCATTTTTGTGCCACAACCACCATATTCACTGGATCTCGCTCCATCTGATTATGCCTTATTCGACAACATGAAGGACTCATTGCAAGGTAAAAGGTTCGGCAACAACGAGGAATTGCAAGCAGCTGTCCACCAATGTGTGCATAGTAACCCCCAAACAATGTAACAATGAAGTTGCCAGGAAACTGACAGTGGTGCATTGACATCAGTGAAGAATATGTTGAGAGATACCATGTACATTGAACCTTGTTGATTAAATAAGGTATAAAAAACTACTATTGTAAATCATTTCCAAACCTTCCTTGTATTGTTTTGAGACTCCCTGAATCCAAAAAAATCATTATTAGAAAAAAGTGCTTGTGTGTGCACATGCATGTGTGTCTGTCTGTAACTCAAAAATAAAAACTAGGTTAAATACCAAACTTGGTATTTAAGTTCAACATCTTACAAGGATACTAAAAAAATTTTCAAGAGAATCCCCCCCCCATCCTAGACTACTCTTCAAAAATTTTATTTTCTCAAAAATGATTATAATGACTTTGAATGAAATATCACACATTCAAGACACTTTCATGACAAATGTATATCTTGAAATTTCTGGGAATAGCTTCTAAAGACCTTTTCATTCTGAATGACTTTTTTATAACTGGTAAACCATAAGAGATACATGAAATCTTACTTAAAAAAAAAATATATATATATATATATATATATATATATATATATATATATATCTTGTTAAAGCACACAATTTGTATCATACACATTTTTTTTGTGGAATTAGCTATTTTCGAGATATTCTTTGGTTTGTATTTTCAGATAGTTTTCTCAACTGAGGCCATTATTCATTTTTTTTCATGGTCATACAAAGAGAATGGAATTTCAAAGCCAACAGATAGTGACACGCTTTTTAAAAATCTATCCCTTTACCTATCGTGTCCTACAATGAAATGTGTAAATCTGATTGAAAGTTTATCTGGATTAACAAGAAGCAGATAAAAGAATGAATTTTTGTAATAATAATTGCAGAAGGGTAAGTAGAGAAAATCATATGAGATCAACACATCAGATTTTTTTCTTTTATTCTCAGTATAGTTATCTTTCAAGTCTATATATTGGGACCAATGGTATTGTAACTTCTTTGTACTTTCAGTATAAAATTATCTGCCCAACTCTGCAAAATAAAGAGTTTGTATGACTTACGATCCCTGCATCTAAGTAAATTGTATGCACAGCGATTTGATTTTTCAAACTACAAAAACAAAAAGAAAGCACTGAAAACCTCGGTAAGCATTTTGAAAAGAGAAAGTTGCAGGGAGTACTTTATAAAGCCTTGTGTGTTACATTAACATAACTTTCTCTACTCTGTATCATTTATTAATGGATAAAAACTTATTTTATGAAAGCTTGTTTTTCTGTCTACTTAATTTTAATCGAAATAAACCATTGCAGAAATACCTACATAAACATTTCATTATAGATGCAAAGGGAACAGTGTTAGTCAAATGTTTCAGTGCTGGACGCTACATGTTTCTTTCCATCCAGTCACAAGAAATAACAATGTAGACAGGACTTTAAAAGAATGACAAAGTAATGAACAATTTGAACCATTAATGATGGACTGGAAATGTTTTAAAAAGATCTACTTTTTTGGATAGTGCATTTTTGTCTATCATTTAATGTTTACCAGTTATACAAGATTCTACAAAATTCCTTTCAAATGAAGAGGACTTCACAGGCAATTCTCAGGAAATTCAAGATATACATTTTATTTGTCATCATTTAAATATATTGAATGTATGGTATTTTAATCAAAATCGTTAAGAGCCATTTTTAAGAAAATTGAAAATTTCAAAAAATGTTTCATGTAAAGAGTAGTTGGGGGGGGGGGGGATTTTCTTGAAAGTCTTTGTGTCACATATTTGCAAGGTACTGAAAAATACCAAGTTTGGTATTTATCCAACTTTCTGTCACATACATGCACTCACATGGACCTTTTCTAAAAAGGTCCTTTTTCAATTTAGGGGCCCTCAAAACATGTATTTACAGTGAAATCTTGGTATCAAACTTTTGGGGGAATAGAATACTTCCCCTACTTACTATACATAGTAGAACAAGTAAAAATGAATATATTAACATGCCCTGTGTGTACATAAAAGAACTTCTAATGCATTGTGATGCAGCTATGTCTCAAGCTATTAATTGGGTGGCACAAATTGGCCAACCGTTTGAAGAGATACAGCATGATAATGCAAGGCACTCTTACCCAATGTGAACACCAGAAGCGATGCCAAGAAAGTTTCTCTTCTCCCCACCTTCCAAATATTCTAGAATTCTCTGGAAAATTCCCAACCTTAGCCTACAAATGGCATGTGTGAAAGAACAATTAAACATACATAAATGCCTTGAAATTTGAAAAATAAGCTAGAAACAGTGATGTGTTATTGAATTTATTTAAAGGTGAATCGGAATTGTTACACTAACATCACTTATGTTTACTCACTTAACATGTTTCGGGAAACGGTTGTTCTCAACCTCAGAAGCTAATCCGACTGGCCGGTGTTGTTGGTGTTTCTGTTTTGATGACTGGATACTTGGTGGCATCTTGTGGTGGTGAAATGTACTTCCAGAGGGAGCTTGGTGGCGGCAAATCAAAATTCATTAGATGTGTGTTGTGTTTTAGAATGGTGATCTTCTCCCATGCATCTAATTTAGCTGCAAATTTGGCTGGTCTGACTAATGTGATATTGGGTTTGATGCTGTGATTGGTGATCCAAAAATGGTGTGAAACTGCAGATTTGTCCATTTTTTTGTATTTAATACATCTCATGTGCCCCTTTAGCCTAGTTTCTAGGTTTCTTTTTGTCTTCCTATATATACTTTATTGCAATCCAAACAATTGATTTTGTAGATTCCAGCTTTTTTGTCTTGTGGTATGGGGTCTTTTAACTTGTTACAAAGTAATTTTTCTATGTTAAATTTGTTCTGTGAGGCTAGGCTGATGTTATGTTTCATGAAAATATTCTTAAATTTGTGATATGTTCTTGGGTGTATGTAAATTTCTTGAACTTTAGCTGTTTATCATCCTGGATGAGATTTGTTGCGTCTTTGATGTGTTTCTGTCGTTTGAATTTTGCAATCTTTTTGTCAATTGTTGCTTTGTTGAACCCATTATTTATTGCTGTGTCTACTATGTGCTGGTATTCTAATTGGTATTCTTGTTTATTCAATGGAGTGTATACAAGTCTATGTGTTAAGCTGTTTAGTACTGTATGTTTGTGTGTGTTTAGATTGAAACTCTTTATTTTTTATGTAATTAGTAGAGTGTGTTGGCTTCCTGTATATACCAAAAGTTAGGTTCTTTTGTTCCCTGATGATTTTTAGGTCTAAAAATGGTAGCATGGGAGAAGATCACCATTCTAAAACACAACACACGTCTTAATGAATTTTGATTTGCCGCCACCAAGTCCCCTCTGAAAGTACATTTCACAGCCACAAGATGCCACCACAGTATCCAGTCAACAAAACGGAAACACCAACAACACCGGCCAGTCGGATTAGCTTCTGAGGATGGGAACAACTGTTTCCTGAAGCATGTTAAGTGAGTAAACATATGTGATGTTAGTGTAACAATTCCAACTCACCTTTAAATAATTACATAAATGCTTTTATTAGTAATAAGTTTACATAAATTTTGTAATCAATAAAGTTATGTATGGAAAAGTTGATGAATAAACTTATTCATTCATTCATTCATACAGAACTTTCCAAACCCCCTGTACTTAGCATAAATAAATGAATACAACTGCTTTACCTCTGACATTGGATGATGTGTCCACAGCACCACCTCTGCTGTCATCCAGTAGATCCACTGAGCTTCTCCTCATCCTTGTGCTTTCAACATGATTGCTACTACTGTGCTGGAATGTGGGGCTACTGATGGGGCTAGGGGAATGTTTAAATACCAGGGGGCTATGTGCAGGACTAGGTGATGCCTTAAAGGGGCTGGAGTTGGATTTGAATCCTGTTGGACTGTGTGATGGGCTTTTGAAAGTTGGGCTGTTGCTGGGTTTATAAATCGGACTAAATGGACTGTTTGGGTCACGGTAAAGAGGACTGGGTGAATTACTGGGACTTGGACCCCTTCCATTTGTGAGACGTGAAGGTGAACTGATACGATCTTCCATAATGTGAGTTCGGCTTAGACGCTGTTCTATTGATGAACGACTGTTATCTGTTAAATAAAACAAAATATTGTATTAGTTATTAGATTGATATTGCTGCAGAAATTTAAAAACAGTACTAAAATTTAAATATATGTGAATTACTAATAATAAATTTGATTAATCGATAGAAACTATAGTGCTTGGAGCTTTAGAAATATCGTAAATTAATGTTTTTATAAAAACAATACTTCCTTTGCAGCTAATAAGTATGTACACACTCAGAAGATTGCAACTGAAATGAAATTGTGCTTATTTTTGAAGACCTGTTTGATGTGTACATTGTATACTATGTGAAAAAAAAAAGGGTTTATGTGCTGCATTCACATTACTTTCTCTACTCACTGTTCTACTCCTAAAAAATATTTAATTCTTTTATCTACTTCTTGTTAATCGAGATAAACGTTCCTTATACATTTATACATTTGTTTCTAGGCTAAAGCAAGTCAGATTTTTAAAAAGTGGTTTGCTATGTGATGGCTTTGAAATTCCATGTTTCTTGTATGACCACAAGAAAAAATGAATGGCAAGTTTCCACATGAGAAAAGTATAAAGGCTGGTTCACAACCAACGAGAACGGTAACCAGAACGAGAAAGTTTAAATACATGTATTCAAATGTGAGTGTTCACAACCAACGGGAAGCCTTCCCGGGCCCCGGGAAAGGGAAAGAACAGTTGCCCAACTTTTAACTTTCTCGTTCTCATTCCCAGGCACGGCATATTAGATCCATATTGTGCATATTAGACTCTTCAGTCTAGAGATTATTCTAGGCGGTCGTGACATGAAACAGCCAGTAGTGCTCTCTATAGTCGCTAGCTGGAGACATGAAGCTGGAAGGAATTAGTAGTAAATGTGCTTTCTAACCTCATCCCGAAACCCACAAATCTAATCAGCGTTGGTTCCTCTGGTGAAAGGGTCATCTGTAGTTTGTTTATATGCAACTCAAAACTGGCTATTACCTAAAAAACAATAGAAAAAGCTACAAAGAACACCTAAAACTGGTGGAAATGAAAAAAGAACAATAAACAATTTTAATGTATGCCATTAAATAAAGGAATGAAAGATTACCTTAAATAGAGGGATCGGAAATGTAATGGATACGCATTTAGATAATGTTTACTCTATCAAATTTTGACATTGGCTTGGCTAAATTGGAAGTAGGTGAAAACTGTCATTGGTCAGTTAAAAACAAATGAAATCCCAATGCGCAAAGTCAACTTTTACTTTGTGATCGATACGCATTCCTGTTCTCGTTACCGAGCTGTTGTGAACCAATATCTTGCATAGTGCATTGCTTCCTGTTCTCGTTTCCGTTCTAGTCACCGTTCTCGGGTGGTTGTGAACCAGCCTTAAAGTATTTGAAAATTTGAACCAATAACAAAGAATATGGCAAATTATGTTCTTTAATGAGATCTACATTCTCTGTGCAGCACGAATTTGTCTACTCTTATGGTTTACCAATTACACAAAATTAATTCAGAATAGAGAGTTCTTCATGGGCTACTCTTAGAAAATTCAAGATAATTTCCTATTTATTATGAAAATATCTTAAATGGTATTTTAATCAAAATTCTTATAGGCATTTTTATAAAATAAATAAATAATGGAAAAGTTTTCATGCAAAGGGTAATTTGGGGTGGCAGGATTTTCTTGAAAAAAATTTGTCATATCCTTGGAAGATGCTGAACTTGAATACCAACTTTTTATGTTTTATTTATCTCTCTCACACACACACGTGCACACGCACCTTTTTTTTATAAAAATGCTTTCTTTTTATTCAGGGAGCCTCAAAACATGCATTTCCAGTGAAATCGAGTATAAAATTTTTGGGTAGAATGAAATACCTTCTCTGTCTACTACATATACAGCAGAGAAAGTAAAAAGCAATGGGTCAACTCTTGGAGCTGCATTCTGAACTCCCTACACATGGTAACATTCCTTTCCTCAAATAGCATTTCAAGATAGCCATGCATGTTGGTATAGACGATCAGATCTCACCTTAATAACAGAGTGATTAAAGCAATCACTTGTAAAGTTTGGTTCAAGCGATTTTGCGCATTGGGATTTCATTTGTTTTTAACTGACCAATGATATTTTTTCACCTGCTTCCAATTCAGCCAACACAATGTGGTTAACAATGTCAAAATTTGATAGAGTAAACATTATCTAAATGCGTATCCATTACATTTTTGATCCCTCTAGTCGCACCAAGCTTTCATTCCTTTAATTAATGACATACATTAAAGTTGTTTAATGTTTTTTTTAATTTCCACCAGTTTTTGCTGTTCTTTGTAGCCTTTGCCATTGTTTTTGAGGCAATAGTCAGTTTTGAGTTGCATATAAACAAACTACAGATGACCCTTTCACCAGAGGAACTAACGGTCAATACATCTGCGGGTGTCAGGATATGAGGTTAGGTAGCACATTTACTATTAATTTCATGTTTTCAGCTTGCAACTATAGAGAGCACTAGTGGATCTTTTGTCGCGGCCGCCCAGAATAACCTCTACAGTGAAGAGTCTAATATGCAAAATATGGATCTAATACACCATGCCCGGGAATGAGAATGAGAAATTTAAAACTTAGGCAAGTCATTTTTCCTGTTCCTGGTCCCGGGGCCCAGGAAGGCTTCCCAGTGATTGTGAATGCTCCCATTTGAATACATGTATTTTGACTTTCTGGTTACCGTTCTCGTTGGTTGTGAATCAAGTCTTAATTGTGAGGTACCCAGTTCAAATCTCGATATCTGCAAGTGCTTTTTACTTTCTCTATTACCTATCAATAGTAGATAGAGGAAGACTTGTGTCCCACTGAAAATTTTATATTGAGCTTTTGTCAGAAATACATGTATTTTGAGGTACCTGCATCTAAAACAAGTATTTTTAGAAAAATGTTTGCGCATGCGCATGTGTGAACATAAAAAGCAAAATTTTGTACGAATACGAAACTTGGTTCAGAATCTTCCAAGAATGTGATGCAAAGATTTTCAAGAAAATCCTTAAATATATCCTCTTACATGGAAAATTTTCATTACTTTTGATTTTCTCAAAAATGGATATAATAATTTTGATTAAAGTATCACATGTTTGACATAACAACATTGAGAATGAAATGTTTAGTATGTTAAATTTTCTAATGAATAGCCAGTGAAGACCCTTTCATTCCGAGTGAATTTTTTTAAATATACATATATATTTAGGTCTTTATGAGATATTTCCTGTTATTATTTGGAATTTTCAATATCTCAATCCACACATTTTTACTCTCTCTACTACATATAGTAAGCAGGGAAAGTATTGTATTCCAACTAAAAATTCAATGTTGAGATTTCATTGGAAATACATGTTTTGAGGCCTGCTGAATAAAAAAAAAGCATTTTTAGAAAAAGCTCCATGTGCGTGTCTGAACTGCACAACTCAAAAACGAAAAGTCGGATAAATACCAAACTTAGTATTTAGGTTCAATAGCTTCCAAAGATGTGACACAAAGATTTTCAAGAAAATCCCCAATCCCAGACTAATCTTTACATGGGAGATTTTTCAAAATTTTTGCTTTTCTGAAAAATGGCTGTAACGATTTTTATTAAAACACCATATATTAAAGATATTTACATTATAAATAAAATGTATATCTTGAATTTTCTGAGATATCCATTATTAATAGTTTGATTTGTTCAATACTTTGTCATTCTTTTAAAGTCTCATCGATTTACAGTTGTTTCTTGCGATGTCATGGAAACAGTATGGAATTTTAAGACCAGCATATAGCGTCCAGTTGTTAAACATTTGACTATCGCTGTTCCCTTTGTATCTATAACGAAATGTGTAATGTAGCTATTTCTGTAAAGGTTTATTTAGATTAAAATGAAGTAGATAGAAAAATAAGCTTTTGTAAGAACAGATTGTATACCCACTAATAAATGATAGAGGGTAGAGAAAGTCACGTGAATGTATCACATCGGATTTTTTAAATGTTATGTCTGTTCTTTTGTTTCTCATCAGGTCATGCAAAGCATATCAAAATATCAAGTCCAGCATACATATAGCAAGCTTCTTTTTTAACATTTCACTGCTGTACTTCTGTCCTGTAACTATACTTCTAAGTAGCTACAACAAAATATGTATTTAAATCTTTTGGAAAATATTTATGATAGTAACACATTAGACTTTTTTCTTTCCATTTTTCTATGATTAACATGTTCATAATTTCTCTTCTCTTGTATTTCATCATTATATGTCTTTTTGTTGCTGAATTTATGCCTTGGTGCAAACAATGTAATCTCAATTTTTGAAGATTTAGAAGCTTGTAACAGTGATGTGTCATAATTTAAAATAGAGAGTTGAGGGTTGTTACACTACATCACTATGATAATCTTACTTGAACGCGTTTCGGGAGACGGCTTGTCCCCATCGTCAGCATTCTCTCTCAACTGATATTTGCCGGTCATCGTCTGGGGGATGTGTGTGGTTTGTGGTGTTCTCTGGTGCTGGGCTGATGAACCTCCAAAGGCTGTTGGGTGGCGGCAGTTCAAAATTCATTAGGTGATTCCTGTGTTTGACAATATGTATTTTTTCCCACATGTCCAATTCATTGCTGCTGTTGATCGGTTTTAAAACCGATCAACAGCAGCAATGAATTGGACATGTGGGAAAAAATACATATTGTCAAACACAGGAATCACCTAATGAATTTTGAACTGCCGCCACCCAACAGCCTTTGGAGGTTCATCAGCCCAGCACCAGAGAACACCACAAACCACACACATCCCCCAGACGATGACCGGCAAATATCAGTTGAGAGAGAATGCTGACGATGGGGACAAGCCGTCTCCCGAAACGCGTTCAAGTAAGATTATCATAGTGATGTAGTGTAACAACCCTCAACTCTCTATTTTAAATGTAGTCTATTTCTGGGATCATGACCGTCTTTTGAGTACAGTAATAATTGCAATCACAGCATGTTCACTAACTTATATTTCACTTTATGAAAGAAGAAGAAAAATGGAGGGATGTATAAGTACCTTCAGAAAAATAGCTGTCATTTGCTTGGCGGACTGATGGTGTTGGTGGAGTTACTTTTACATATGGTGGTGATGAATTTATCTGAGGAGAACGGCTGCTCTCTCTTATATCTGCAAAACAACAAAATAGGATTTTAGACAATCTCATATGAACCACTTAATTCTAAGAACTAAAGTTAAGCTAATGAGTAAAAAGCAAGCAATTCTTTACTAAAAACTTAAGATCTTAACCAAGATGGATTTTTACTTGTGCTAAGTTTGCCAATAATGCAGAGAAACTCCTAGCAATTATAACAATGTGTGCAGCTTTGTTCCTGGAGTAACTAGATACTTAATGGCACATAAAATGGTGATAATAATTGTATTCACATCAGTTATTTCTTAGTTAGGTACTTAAATTAGAAATCAGTTCTGCAACAATGTGAAGCACATTGATTTACTTTTATTTCATTTAAAAAAATCATGAGCTACAGGAAAACCCAGACACAGCTGATATTATATTCAGGGGATGATAATTAAGTTGATAGAAAACATGTGTCTGCCAATTTTATAGAGCAAACCCTAGGACAAATTGGCAACTGTTCTATATAATGAATTATAGCAATTATTATTAGACTTTTATTTTATAATACTGTGACATTGTCCAGTTTTTCAACTGTCACTTTTTATTCAGTTCTCACTGTCACTGTTTTGTTTTTCAGTTTAAGAGCAAATTAAAAAACAATTTGCATGAGCACTGCTTCTATTCTGTACAGGAGATTTTAGAAAAATATTGTAAATAAGATTTTTAGTGTATAAGTAGGTGTTATTGTAATTGTATAGCTTTTATGTGTGATGTATGTATGTCTGGGTTATTGTAGCTGTACTGTATATGCATACAGTTGATAAGTTATCATTAAGGTTGTACAGCCTCAGACAAAATAAATGAGCAACAGCTAGAGAGGGAGTTTGATTTGGAAAACATCGGAAACACTCACTGACGCTGCATTCACAATACACAATTTAATTCCACCCTCATTCATTTCAAAGCTACACAATAAGTAGGGAGATGGCTTTCACTTTGGTTGTAAGCATGGTAGCTGAGCGGTGAAACACATGTGTCTCTTAAATGGAACAACCTGGGCTCAAATCCTTGGCATAAATTTATTTTATTATTTAAATTTGAATTTGTTAAATATATGGTAATGCCGTATGTCTCCCATACATAAGATATTTATTAATTTTAAGATATTCATGCATAAAATGCAAACAAATTACTCTTTTCATTTTCAAAATAAGTGCCATATTAGAAAGAATTCTAAAGTGCATTCCATACTTTTCTCGCGGTTGCATGGAGACAGTATGGAATTTTAAGACCGTGTATAGTGTCCAGTTCTTAAACATTTAACTGTCACTGCTATTTTTGTGTCTATCACGAAATGTGTAATGTAGCTATTTCTGCAAAGGTTTATTTGGGTTAAAATGTGGTAGATAGAAAAATAAGCTCTAGTAAAAATAATTTGTATACCCACTTATAAAGATAGAGGGTAGTGGAAGTCGTGTGAATGCATCACATCAGATTTTTCATTTAGGAGTACAATATTTATTTATTTCTTATTTAGTTTGAAAATGAAAAAAAAAAAAAAAGAGTGTCAGTTTTTATCTGTGAGCACAAATTCAAATAAGCTTTAGGAATTGGAAATTATATTATAGTATGCATAATAAATACTGCGATTTTTGGAAGAAAAAAAACTTATTCTCAGGTTACGAACCTTGGTAGGCTTCATTACTACGTACCGCCTTATAACCGCTCAGCTGTCAGCACATGTGTAGTGGCGGCACTCAATATGAAAGGTGACAATAGAATGAAGCTAAAAGCATGCATCCTGAGACACCATTGTGAAGCGTTCCACGGAAATGATTTGAGGTTAGATAAATATACACTTTGAGAGTCTGCTCATTTCTTTTGTCTTAGGATGTACATACACATAGTTGGCAAGTTAGTTTTGTTTTATCATCATGTTATTTGTGTAATTATTGTAACCAAATGATGTATCCCATAATATGTACTGTTGGACAACGAGAAGAAGGCGAGCGGGGCCTGAGGGGCGAGCAGGGTTCTGTAACTGTTTATCTGCAAATGTACTGTCGATTGTTTACTACGTTTACTACAAAATGTAGTTAAGTGTGCAAATGAACCACCCATGCTGCCAGATCTGATACTAGTAGAACAGCAACTGCCATAATAGATGTTAATGATTGGCTCTTGCCATGGGTGAGTACTTGACAACACTGTGTAGTAGTTTATAACCTCCTAACATGCTTATCATATCCACACGGCGAGTGTAAATATGATACGGACGCAGGAAAGTGTTGATGTTACACATTCCTCTTGCTTGCCTTCTCATGGTCTATCAGTATATGTTTCTGAGGATGAAATAAAATACAATACAATGTCACTATTTCGTTTTAGCAATTTCATCAATTTCACTTCATCAATGTCACTTCATTAAGATGAACTAGTTCAATTCTCTGTCACTTCACTTCCTTTGTGATGCAGCCTTTTCACACTGGATGGTTCACTTCACTCGGGAGTCAAACACAAGTCCTCCATAATCATTGCTCTGCAGTAGCACTTGTACACGTCACAGAAGCTGTCGCAAACTCGCTCCGAGTATTTCTCTTGATGTAGCACCAGAAATGCAGTCGCTAACTCACTGACTCAATTTAACTCTGTCACACTCACAACTTGATGTGCACTGACTGACTGACTGCCTGCCTGCAGGAGTGCTTGCTTATATAGGCGGCAGAATTTTCCACAGAAGGTTCCTCGAACATTATAGAAATATTTCAACACATGGGAGAGATAAAGCTTCCAGAAAGTTCTACTGATCTCCCAATAGCACACCCATAGTTTACTCTGGCAAGCAGCATTATGTTGTTTACTCCGACCGCTTGGTGCCAACCCCCCGATAACCTTGGGCCATAGTCACTGCATCACAATACTGTCACATAGCTGTGTGCTGAGCTTATCAAGTGGATGGTGCCAGCCGACTGGCTGGTTGAGGAAATATGGACAGATAAGTAGGAGCACTCTCACCTGATGTAAATTCCAGAAACACTATCAAGAGATAACAGGACTTTTCAGGATGGTTGTCACCCCACCTCCTGCAAACATTTTAGAACTTTCTTGAAACTCCAGTGGCTATTTATCACAAGCATGCTCACGACATTTGAAGTAGTGTTTTTTTTTTTTTTTTTTTTTTTTTTTTTAACTGTTTTGAGTTAGCTCCATGTATGTGCGCCAACTTGAAGATGGTGATTTGTTTACGTATTGTTTTTAGCTGCTTTATGTTTAACTGCCCCACGTATGGGAGCCAACTTGTAGTAGTATGTGTTGGTGCATAATAAATTATGTAAATTATTTAATCTGCCCCACAGTTAGGAGCCAACTTGAAGTTGAATTGTTCTTCAAGTGTTGAAGTTTTACTGTTGCTGTTAGCCACACACTTGGAAGCTAACTTGAAGTAGATGATTTGCTGCTGTTGTTGCATAATGTTTAAATTTGAAGATGTTTTATGTAGTTTGCAACATGCTTTGGGCGTCGGTTTGAATTTGATGCTTACGTAATATTACTTATGTTTGAATTTGCCTCGGCTGCGTCAGTCTTACTTTAGAGTCATGTATCTTAGGTAGGGCGCAGTATGACAATAATTGTAGACATCACAGAATTAAACTTTTAAATTAACTTCTTTATTAATTCTTGCACATATTTATAGATCACTACACTTTTAAAGAACTGTGAGAAACTTTTATACATTCACTTAGCGCGTATATCTGTTTTTACCAATCACCCGTAGAGAACACATTTTCCCATCTATACTCTACCAAGTTTCGCCAGCAACTGAGTAACTCTCAATGGTCAAAACCCATAAACTTCGGTATTGCAAGTCTCTGATTGGCTAATTCTAGTCCAATAGAATATCTGCTTTTAACTTAAAACTTTTCTTTGCTGTTGATTGGCTAATTTAAAACTGTTACAGAATTTACGTCATCGTTGCTCTAATCATGACCAGTATATTTCAAACTCTAAACACATTATTGCCACAAGGTTACCTCATTATTACTCATTGTTAGCAACTTAAAACTTATTATTCTCACAGCTCTTGCATTATTAGAGTATGTAATGTATTCACATAACATTATTAAAACACGTTTACAATAAAAATAAGCATTTGAAATCACTGTTGCATACATTTTAAATAATTATTACATACATATTGTTTCAAGGCGGGCTGTTATTGAATTTACTTATTATAAATTACAATTGAAATTATTCAGGTATTACAATACTGCCTCACGTTCAATCAGTGAGCAAGAGAGATAGCAAGTTGTTCTTGATGTGACAAAGTAGTAGTGAAGTACAGTAAGTGCTGCTATTGCGAGCGTTTAGAGAAGTCTTGTGTTTGATGCCCCAGCAAGTGAAGTAGAAGAAAGAGGAGGCTTTTCACTGCTACATGTTGGGAAAAGTGAAGTGACAGTGAAAATTGAACAAAGTCACAATATAGACATTTATCTTCCATACTGCTGTGAAAATGTTATATTTTGAGACGGTAATTTGTATCACAAATTACTTTAATGTAAATAATGATAATAATATGAATATGTATTTTTATGTAACATTGATTTCAGAGGTTTAATAATTGTAATTATTATTGGTAAATAATAATATACGGCTCTACTGAAACTGTCAACAATAACGCAATAATGCAGCAAGGGGTGAGTTGTTTATCGTTACCGGGAACCAGGAAGTTACGTAATGTTTCGCGCCTTTTCGGTAAAAGCTTCTAGAATTTTCCCTAAAAGTAATATGTATTCGTGGTTTTCATTGGATAGTAAAATAGACGCTAATGTTGGCGCGTTTTATTAGCCAATAGCATTTCATTTATAATCATTAGGCGTATCTTAAGGCAAGCCTATAAATAGTGTAGATTCAAAGGAGCGTTCTCCCAGTGCAACAAGATTCTCGACACATTACACATCGTCCCCAGTTCAACGGAATTCTCAGTACAGTACGTATCGTCAGTCAGTCCTTCATTTCGTCAAGTTACGCGCAGCAGAAGTACGAGAAATCTTATAAAGTATTATACAGTTAAATACACAAAGTTGAAGTACGTGAGTTAAAAGTGATAAGAAGTTATTACAAACAGTTTCAGTATGGCGAGTATCCAAATAAATATGTGAATGTGTTCATGAACGTGTTCTGCAATAAAGATTATAAAACCAATTTCTTCGTCAATATCATTTCTAGACAAAAGATTCCTTTCCGCTTCACACCCTGCAAGAGATACAAGTTCTACCAAGAAAAGATGATAGCTAGCCGGAGGGCAATATACATAACCTTAAATTCTTTTAGAAACTAATTCATGCAAATTGCTAATGCCGGAGGGAACTACGAACCAGACCAACGAATGACGTCACACAAGATGGCAACACACGTGAAGTAAACACGTAAAATTTGCTATCGCAAATTGGCACCCATAACGTGGGGCAAAGCGACCAGGAAAGGAACTCGAGTAACCAGGAAAGGATCAGAAATAACCAAGAAGAATTGAGAGGACCAAAGGAGGAATGCAGCGGTGAAATCATCTACAAGACCCAGATTCAAGAAACAACAGGGACGACAGACTTCGATCGTAATTCCAAGATTACGAGGCAACAGGGAATTCAACGCAAAAACATCGAAACGACGTAGATTCATCACAACACAACGCAGAAGCGACATCAAATCTAGGAGAATGGGGCAGAATGCTGGACATCAAAGCTACATCAACAGAAAGCATCACAAGGTATCGTAATTTTTTTTTAGAAAACAAAAACAATGGCTACTAGTAATACAGAAGAAATAATGATGGAAGGGGATAGTGTAACAGTTAGCTGTAATTCAATAGAGGTTACAAAAAAAAGCTCAAACAATGTAATATTGGAGGGAGGAAATGTTAGTGCAGAAAGTAAGAATAGAATAGCAGGAAATATTAATTCTGATACTAGAATGATTATGGAAATGCTGAGAAATCTGAGGGAAGATCTTAGTAAGAAATTAGATCAAGAAAGGGAAGAAATGCAAAAGAGTTTTGAGGAATTGAGAGAAGCTATAAACAAAGATCATAGGGAATGGAGAGAAAGTATTGGTAGGAGTAATGATATATTAGAGCAAAAAGTAGATCAAAGCAGTGAAGAAAGTGAAAAAAAAGTTATGAAGCTAGATAGTAGTATGCCAGAAATGAGAGATGAAAATGAGGAAGTAATAGCAAGTGAGATAGGAGAAATTTCAAAGAAAATGCTAGACATGAGCAAGGAAATAGGTAACAAAGAAAGTGAGGTTAATACTAAAAGTGAGGTTAATGTAGAATGTACAGAGTTAGGAAGTAGAATGAGTAATATTTCAAGTGAGCTAAGAGAGATAAACGAGGTTAGAAATGTAGATGTAAATCAGGCGCAAGTAAATTTCAGAGGGGAAATATCAGAAATACAGAAAGAATCAGAAATGCAAAGAAATAAATTGTACCAAGATGTTCAAAATGAAAACTCCAGTCCAGTACAGTTTAGTACAGATTTGTCAGAGTACTTTCAAATTAAAGAGATAGTAAAAGAATTGAAAATGAAAGTTGTTAAAAGATGTGTTGTTCAAGAAACTGTAGATTGTTTTCAAATGTTATCAGGGAACGAAATGTCATATGAATACGAGAGGTTATTCATGAACAAATTTTGGAAGGTTAGGTTACGGCTACGAGTAATGTTTAGCCACACACAATTTGATCCAGGAGGGTAAATAGCAATGAGATGTAAAGTAAATGCTGGATAGTTAAAGACGACTTGCAGAGAAATGTATTGGAACGTAAGAGGGTTAACTAAATATATATGTCATTTGAAAAGAGAAATAAGTTATATAAAAAAAAAAAAAAAGAGAAATGTTTATTTATAAAAAAATAATAAATAAATAAATTAAATTTTTAGTAACTGTAACAACATTTGAAAATTAAGAATGTGAAGATTGAAACTTAATATGATGTTAAAAGTAAAAGTACGTAAATAATATACAAAATAAGAAAAATGAGTAAATATAATTAAAAACAAATACTTATGTAGCAAACAGAACATGTGAAACATTGTCTAGATTTAAGAGATGTAAATATATGTAGAGGGTGAATATTTTGGTAAATATGTGTAATAATTACAAGAATCTTAAATACATAAAAATTTTTTTTTTTGTCAACAACTTAAGAAAGTAAACAATTTGGTAACAGTAATTAAATAATTTAGGGTAAAGTATTTGCTATAAAAAAAAAAAATTTGTAATGTCAGATTAATATCTAAATTAATTAAACCAGAGCCAGTAAGTAGTGGCGAGATAAAACATATGTCGTGTGTTAAATGCGTGTGAAGTGTTTAGTGAAAGTGATAGCGTGTGTTACAAGATTTAGGAGACTAAAAACAAAATTATAAAATTTCCAAACAGGTTATAAATATTTATAATTATGTTTCTAGTGGGGCATATGAGACGGTAATTTGTATCACAAATTACTTTAATGTAAATAATGATAATAATATGAATATGTATTTTTATGTAACATTGATTTCAGAGGTTTAATAATTGTAATTATTATTGGTAAATAATAATATACGGCTCTACTGAAACTGTCAACAATAACGCAATAATGCAGCAAGGGGTGAGTTGTTTATCGTTACCGGGAACCAGGAAGTTACGTAATGTTTCGCGCCTTTTCGGTAAAAGCTTCTAGAATTTTCCCTAAAAGTAATATGTATTCGTGGTTTTCATTGGATAGTAAAATAGACGCTAATGTTGGCGCGTTTTATTAGCCAATAGCATTTCATTTATAATCATTAGGCGTATCTTAAGGCAAGCCTATAAATAGTGTAGATTCAAGGGAGCGTTCTCCCAGTGCAACAAGATTCTCGACACATTACACATCGTCCCCAGTTCAACGGAATTCTCAGTACAGTACGTATCGTCAGTCAGTCCTTCATTTCGTCAAGTTACGCGCAGCAGAAGTACGAGAAATCTTATAAAGTATTATACAGTTAAATACACAAAGTTGAAGTACGTGAGTTAAAAGTGATAAGAAGTTATTACAAACAGTTTCAGTATGGCGAGTATCCAAATAAATATGTGAATGTGTTCGTGAACGTGTTCTGCAATAAAGATTATAAAACCAATTTCTTCGTCAATATCATTTCTAGACAAAAGATTCCTTTCCGCTTCACACCCTGCAAGAGATACAAGTTCTACCAAGAAAAGATGATAGCTAGCCGGAGGGCAATATACATAAACTTAAAATTCTTTCGAACCCTAATTGATGCAAATTGCTACGCCAGATGGAGTTAAACGAACCAAACAAGGAGTGACGTCACAAGGAGGCTTCAACACACGTGATGTAAACAACATTACGTAAAGCAACGACCGTTGCATATTGGCTTCCAAACGCGGAGCTACAATTAATGATCTACAACATTAAAACCGCACCATATTGCCGCACCAACGTGGGGCTCAACAACAAATTACGTAAAAATATATTACGTAAGTAATACTGCATCAATTTTCTGTGGAATTGCTGAACAACCAGCTATGATGATACTGTAACTATTCATTTTTACTTAGGTTGCTACAAAACAGATTAGACTGCAAGATGCATTTAACTTTAGACAATTCACTATCTTTAATTGTATAAATTTTGTAGTTTGATTAAATGTTAATACTAGCATTCCTTACACTAACAAAATATTTTAAAAATCTGTATATCCTGTTTTACTTTCCTCTACTGCTTATCTCTGGTAGGTAGAGGAAGTATTGTTGATTTCCAATGAAAACTTTGATATAAGTGTGTGTGTTATTTTTTTATTTTCTGAAAAACAGCTGTAATTATTTTTATTAAAATGTTATATCCCTCGTATTGGTGTGATAAAATGTGTGTTTTGAATTTTCTGTAAATAACCTGTAAAGTCCTTTTCATTCTGAATTAATTTTGTATAATTTTTAATAATTGGTAAATCATTAGAAATAGAGAAAAATTTTTACGCAAAAAATGTAGATCTCGTTAAAACACACAATTTGTCTGTTTTGTGTGGAATTAACTCTTTGAGACATTCACTTTTATTGGTTTGAAATTTAAATCCTTTATACTTTCTGAAGCATTAAGTCATGAGTTTGTTCTCATGGTCATGCAAAGAACATGGAGCCAGCATATAGCAACCCATTTTTTAAAGATTTGACTTTTGCTTCAGCCTTCTGTATTCCTCAAATGTGCAATGAAACCCTTTCTGCAAGCTTTCATCTTGGTTAACATGAAATAGATAAACAAGCTTTTGTAAGAACAGTTTGCAGAAGTCGAATAGAGGAAGTCATATGAATGAAACACATCAGTTTTTTTTTTCATTTCCTTTTTCACCATTTTCTCACCTTAAACTACACAATAGAAAACCCTCACCAAAACAGAGGGAGACTGGGCTTACTAGTAAAGGAAATCACACTAGCAAAGTAATGCCAGGAGCACAAATAATTCTCCTCGCATTTAAATATTGGGTTGGTGCACAATTCCACACCATTTCTGTTTATGTGATGGTACTCCAGTTGCTGTGGGTATTTATTGATTATAATTTTCATTTTCAAGTTCAATTGTTATGCTTGAGTTTACAAATTGAACTTTTTATTTTTGCAGATAGTGAGTACAGCCCCATGGATGCTAGGAAATGGAGTGTCAAGTGAAACATTTCTGATGGTCTTTGTATGGGTGTTATTTTTACTTTCTCTACTACGTATAGTAAGTAGGGGAAGTATTGTATTCCACCCAAAATTTCGATACCGAGATTTCACCTGAAATACATGTTTTGAGACTCACTGAATCCAAAAAAGCATTTTTGGAAACATGTCCGTGTGTGTGTCTGTCTGTGTGTCTGTGAACAGCATAACTCAAAAACGAAGAGTCGGATAAACACCAAACTTGGTATTTAGGTTCAGTATCTTTCAGAGATGCGACACGAAGGTTCTCAAGAAAATCCCCCCACCCCAGACTACCCTTTACATGGAACATTTTTCGAAAATTTTAATTTTCTCAAAAACGGCTCCAACGATTTTGATTAAAATATCATATGTTTAAGATATTGTCATGACAAATAAAATGTATATCTCGAATTTTCTGGGAATGTCTCCAAAAGTATTCTTCGTTATGAACGACTTTTTCATAACTGGTAAACCATAAGAGATAGACAAAATTTTAGTACACGAAAAATGTAGATCGCGTTAAAATACACAATTTATGTCATATACATTTCTTTTGTTGAGTGAACCATTTGCGAGATATTGCTTGTGATTCCCTTAAATTTTCCAATACTTATACGTTTTCTCAAATTCGTTATTCATTTTTTTTATGTCCTGGACATGCAAAGAGAATGGAATGCGCCACATAGCAACCAGCGTTAAAATATTTGACTATCGCTTAAAACCTACCATATTCCCCTTGCATCTACAAGAAAATTATCAATAAGATTGACATCTCGATATCTCCATTAACATGAAGCATATGGAGAATAAGCGTTTGTAAAAATAGTTTGTACAAGAGTAGAGAAAGTCATGTGAGTGTAACACATCAGATTTTTTTTTGTTGGGCTCAGCATAAACACACTATTTCTCTTCACCAGTAACAATGTTGAATAGGAATAATTTCATTATTCACGAGCCAATTGATGATGAGCAAGCAAAGATGCGCATATGGCTACTTGCCGATTTTGTGAGTTTGGCTCAGAGCATGTGGTATCCATGCACATGATTTTTTAACCTTACCCATTGAAAGCAAATGTTGCATGATCAAGGAATGGTCACAGTTTAACACATTTGCCAGTTCCCGGATACACTGATGTGGATAATTATGAGGCAGTATTTTAATACCTAAATAATTTCAATTGTATTTTTATAATAATAAATTCAATAACAGCGCCTTGAAACAATATGTATGTAATAATTATTTAAAATGTATGTAACAGTCATTGCATATGCTTATATTTATTGTAAACATGTTTTATAATATTATGTGAATACATGACATACTTTAATAGTGCAAGAGCTGTGAGAATAATAAGTTTTAAGTTGCTAACAATGAGGCAATAATGAGTTAGAGAGTTTGAATGTTGCTAGTCATGTTTAGAGCAACGATAATGTAAATTTAGTTAACAGTTTAAAATTAGCCAATCATCAGCAAAGAAAAAGCTTTAAGTAAAATGCAGATATTCTATTGGACTAGAATTAGTCAATCAGAAACTACCGAAGTTTACGGGTTTAACGGTTGAAACATGTTCAGTTGCTGGCAAACCTTGGTAGTGAACAGATGTAAGATGTGTTCTTTACAGAAATATTACGTGTAAATCGTAAAATATGTCTTCGTGTTAGCTAAGTGAAAGTATTAAAGAATCTCACAGCTCTTAAAAAGTATGGTGCTTTATTAAAATGTGCAAAGGATAAAATAAAAAGAAGTGAATTTAAAAACTTAAATTCTGTCTATGTCTACAATTATTGTCATACCGCACCCTGCTTAAGAGATACATGACTCTACAAACATTACTGACACAGCCGAGGAAAATTCAAAGATAAATAATATACAGAATAAGTTTTAATAACAAAGTTAAATATTATAGTGTAAAACTTGGAGTGTAACAACAAAAACATATCTTTAAATCAGCTTCTCATACGTAGCAGCATATTGCGTAACAACAGTAACTATTACGTAATCAACAACTTCAAACTGACACCCAAAGCATATTGCAAATTTCTTAAATAAATTAACTCCAAGAACAATACTTCAAGTTGGCTTCCCAAACAAGAAGTTAAATAATTTACGTAAAAATAAATTACATAACAAAATACCTACTTCAATTATGGATTAAATATTTAAATGATCTTCATCTAACTCTAAAGGTCTTCCTGAATGTGGAGTGTCACTAATATCAATATCAACCTCCTGAAAGTGAGAAAACCATTTTCTTCCTGTGCTCATTCTGATAGCATTGTTTCCATACACGGCACAAATGCTTATAGCCACTTCCACTGCTTTCACCCCTCTATTGAACTCAAAGAGAAGAGTATGTAGGAAATGTTCCAATTTCTCCACTTAACACTCCTTTTCCTAGCATCCACATCTTCACTCACTATTTGCAAAAATTAAAAATTCAATTTGTTCAATAATTGAACTTCAAAACAAAAATGACAATCGATAAATAAACCCATAGCAACTGGAGTCCCAATACACGATACAAAATCACTATGGAATTATGCACCAACCCAATAAATCATTAATTTAATACTTTTAATAATATTAAATACGCATATATTTTGTGTTACATATGAACAAACCCTATTGTTAGTTGTGAATGACATGAACCATACCTGACATGTGATGATGAGACAGGCCTGAACTTCGACTCCTCCAATAGCCGTCATCTGAGGGTATCTGCTGTCTTGAGTGAGACCCATAACCGGAACTATATCGACTGCTAGCTACCATGTTACAAATGTTAATCAAGTTAATAAATGCACAGTATATGTTCAATTAGTTTGCAGGGGATAAAACACCATTTGAAGCAAATATTAGTCTATTAGCTGGTATGGAGTTAAAATTCTAATGTTACATTTCACTGTTATTTAATACATGAAGCTTTCCAGTATTAGTGATTTTCTTAAAATTATTTTTACGCATCAAGGATTAACAGCTTTACTGTTCATTTTATGCCTCAAACCTTCCTAAAGTTGCATCTAGTATTCTGTATATAGTACTGTTAGAAAGGAAGAAACATTAAGTGATAAATTTGATTTTTTAAATGCTTCTCTTTCAACTCAGAATGTCATTTTTTAAATAAACCTTAGTGTGTTATATTTTCTGAAAATGTGAAAGCTTTATTATTTGTGCATCATATTGAGTATGAGGACTGTTACACCACTGGGGTACTTATGAGGGACAGTCAACAACAAAGGTGGGAAAAATAATTTAAAAAATGTCTCGATTTCAAATTATCATTCCAAAATAAGTCAAGCACTTCCACAAGTATTTAAGTAAGAGTATAACTGTAACAACAAGATGCCCTTGTTTCACTATTACTTGACTTGGGCTCTCTCTTGATCTCTCTCTCCACCTCCCTCTCTCTCCTCTCCCCTCCTCCCTCTCTCTCTACCCCTCCCTCCCTCTCTCTCTCTCTCTCTCTCATCTCCCATACTACATTTAGCACACACATAAATTTGCAATATACCATTAACAATACATACACCATGTTACATAGAGATTTTAGATTAGATTAGATACTTGACGGGAAGACAGGACGGACATACCCCTACTTGCCCACACTGAAACCTTAGGTTTATTGTATGGTTTCCTATATTATATATAAATACAGTATAACCTCAGTTACACATTTTAAAAGAGAGATGGTTAAAATAATATATAAATGAGAAAATGTTTTATTTAATATAAGAAATTAGTGAATAAGACAAAACAAAATAATAAACATAATATAGTATTTACAATACCTACTCACATGCATACCAGTACTGTTACTCGAAATTCAAATTTGAAAAAAATACAGCTTTATAGTGGTTTTTAAAAAAATAGTAAATTTTTCTTTGGTTCTTTGATTTTTCCATATAGCCACACACTAGTGAATTATGTGCTCTAACCACAGAAATGCTGTCATTAATTAGGCTTTGCCACAATAGAAATTGTTAGTAATTTCTAGAGCTTAAATTGAACTGAAAAATTCTAGAGCTCCCTGTGGACACCATTGGGCTGTTTTACTGGTGGGCAGCTCATCACCCTCTCTCAGGGGCTCCAGCAGTGGGATGGTTCTGTGAGCTTGGAAATGTTAGGGACTTCCATGCATCTCTGTGGCCTGTAGCCTCCTATGGTTCCTGCACCTCATCCCTTCCTCCTGGGAAGTGGTAGCTACAATAAATCTCTGTAGGTCACAGTGCATGAGATGTCCCTCTCTTTGAATAACCAAAAACCTATACCTAGAGTACTTTTTATATTGTAAGCCGCCATTGAGTATGTATCTCCAAATGAATTTGATAATACTTGTGGTTTACCAGGAAATATGCAAGTCAGTTGGGAATTTAACATTGTACCGGTATATCGCCATAGTAGCTCAGCTGGTTAGACCAACAGCACGGCAAGCTTAAGATCCATGGTTCAAATCCTTGCTATGTCATTGAATTTTTCAGTCTGATTCTAGTTTTCTCTTTTCGTGTTGCTGAATTTAAAAAAATGAGAAATTCAAAGCATATGAATAATCCCATGAAAAAAAGAAAAAATCCAGCCTTGCTAACAATTTCCAGTTCTTCTTTGACTGTAACACACCAACGTTTGTTTTCTTCAATCACATGGTTATAGCAATTCCAAATTTGGCCGAAGCATGTCAATATTCTTTTTAAAGTCCAGAGTTTTCCCCATGTAACAATCTTGTAAAGATTGTGGACATTGCTTAGAACCGGTAAAGGATAATCTACTGACAGTAAAAAACTTTCTAGAAGAATAAAACTGATCAGCATATCTCGCAATGAGATATTTATTATCAGTTACAGAAAATTCTTTCCAGGTCACAAATGTCCAGTAATACATTTTGATATCTAACAATTATATTTGACTGCCCCTCATTTTAAAACTGAAAAGATGCAAGCATTATAAACCTTTGAATTAAAATAATTCAACTTTTGACAAAAACACCTTACTGAAAGAAAGTTATGTAAGTATGTACACAATTTTTTTTAAACATTGCAACAAATGAAAATGAAGAAGCTATAGAAAATTTAAGATAATTATTTATGGAAATATGTATTACATATTATTTCATAACCTGTAGTAAAAGAAACCAAGATTGTAAAAACATGTTCTTGTTAATAAGCAAAACCTTTGAAGTTCCCATTTATTATAATGTACAGATAAAACTTGGAAGAACAATTAATTATTGAACTGAATGTTGTGAGTTTATTTACATTAATTTCATTAAAACAAGAGAGTGCATTAAAAATTAACCAAACTGATTTAACTGCGGTTAAATAAACCACTCTAGAATGTAATAACTCCTATTGGAAGAAAAGTAAATCCTTTATTTTTCTGCCAGTTGCAATTGCAGATGTTTCAAATCAAGTACTCTGAGGTGTTTATTGATGGACCCACTTAAAAGTATATGATTCTTCTTTTTTCTTTTTCTGTCACTTTCCCTACCACATACCCAGTAGGGGGAGAAATAATTATATTTCACTAAAAATTTTGATATAAAAAATTCACCCGAAATAATGTTTCAAGGTCCCCTGATAAAAAAAAAAGTCTGTGAACAGCATAACTTAAAAACAAAAAGTTGGAGAGTTATCAAACTTGCTATTTAAGTTTAGCATGTTCCAATGATGCAACACAAAGATTTTGACTTTCTATAAATTGACGAATGATTTTGAATAAAATACCATATACTCAAGTTCTTTACATGACAAATAACATGTATATCTTGGATTTTCTAGGAATATCCTAGGAAGTTCTCTTTATTCAAAAGTAATTTTGTATAATTTTGTATAACTGATAAGCATCAAGAGACAAATAAAAATATACTACACAAAAAATGTAGATCTCTTTAAACCACACAATGTATTTCCAACATTTTTTTGTACCAACAACCATTTCTGAGATTCCATTATTATTGGTTTGAAATTTTTAAAAGCTCAGACATTTTTTAAAATTGCTCTCGCCATTCAGTTGTTACTTGTGACGTCATGGAAGGAGTATGGAAATTTAAGGCCAGCTGTGACACCCTTCCTTTAAACATCTGACTCTTCATTTGGTTTGCTTTATTCTCAATATACTATAATAGAATGTGTAATGTAACAATTTCTGCAAATTTTTGTCTCAATTAACATGAATAAATGATAGTAAGTTGAGGCAGTATTTTAATACCTGAATAATTTCAATTGTATTTTATAATAAGTAAATTCAATAACAGCCCGCCTTGAAACAATATGTATGTAATAATTATTTTAAATTGAATGTAACAGTCATTGCAAATGCTTATTTTTATTGTAAACGTGTTTTAATAATGTTATGTGAATACATTACATACTCTAATAATGCAAGAGCTGTGAGAATAATACGTTTTAAGTTGCTAACAATGAGTAATAATGAGGTAACCTTGTGGCAATAATGTGTTTAAAGTTTGAAATGTACTGGTCATGATTTGAGCAATGATGATGTAAATTCTGTAACAGTTTTAAAATTAGCTAATCAACAGCAAAGAAAAGTTTTATGTTAAATGCAGAAATTTATTGGACTAGAATTAGCCAATCAAAGACTTGCAATACCGAAGCTATAGGTTTTGACCATTGAGGGTTACTCAGTTGCTGGCGAGACTTGATAGAGTACAGATGGGAAAATGTGTTCTCTACGGGCGATTAGTAAAAACAGATATACACGCTAAGTGAATGTATTAAAGTTTCTCACAGTTCTTTAAAAAGTGTAGTGGTTTATAAATATGTGCAAGAATTAATAAAGAAGTTAATTTAAAAGTTTAATTCTGTGATGTCTGCAATAATTGTCATACCGTGCCCTACCTAAGATACATGACTCTAAAGTAAGACTGACGCAGCCGAGGCAAATTCAAACAGTAATATTACGTAAGCATAAAATTCAAACCAACGCCCAAAGCATGTTACAAACTACATAAACCAAATCTTCAAATTTAAACATTACGCAACAACAGCAGCTAAATTATATATTTCAAAGTTGACTTCCAAGCGTTTAGCTAACAACAACAACAACAACAACAACAACAACAACAACAGTAAAACTTCAACAGTAGAAGAAAACTACTACAAGTTGGCCCCCCATTAAGGAGCAGATAAAATATTTTACGTAATTTATTACGCACCAAAATACCTTCTTCAAAGTAGAGAAAGTTACACTCAACTCACACTAGATTTGCACTCTACTCGCACTGGCCTGACTGCCCGAGAGAGTGCTCACTTATATAGTCAGTGAAATCTTTCTACAAGGTTCTCGAATGTTCTAGAACTATTTCAATATACTTTCTGGAGGATGCAGGGAGATAAAGCTTTCCTGTTTATCTGCTGATACCATGCCTGGTGTTTATGCTGGTGAGAGGCCATTATTGTTGTTTACTCAGACTGATTGGTGCTAACCTCCTGATAACTTGGGCCATAGCGCTGCATCACAATATGATGCAAATGGGTTAATTTTGTAATGATTTTAACCAAGTTCGAAATATGCCAACATTGTTTTCTTCAAATCCCTATATGTATATAATATTTGAATTCTGCACTTACAGTGGTTTCATGAGCTCCTTCATGTATATGGACAGACAGACAAAGTGACACTGTCGTGCTCCGTGGTCTAGGGGTACCATGCTAGCCTCTGATTCTCAAGGTTGTGGGTTCAAACCTGGCAGATGGATTTTTTCGGGCATAAAAATCCTTAGCATGGCTTCCTTTGGAAGGGAAGTAAAGCCGGTGGTCCCGTGTCGTAAATTTACGACACGTAAAAGAACTTTAAGCCTGATAAAGAGGTCTCTGAGCAAAATTTCCAGTCTTTCATGCTTAATATAGAATGAGAGACTAAGAACTGTAGTAGTTAAAGGACATCCATAAATAAAACTCAATTTAAAGTAATACTAAATAGGTACATTTAGTTCAACCAGACGAGGAACACTTTGAAAGTTTGTTATTAACAAACTAATAAAATAAAGTCATTATGTATTAGTTACAAAATCAGTTTGGTTATTTTTTGTGTCCCTCAAATTGTAATAAGCAAGTTTAAAATTTCTTTCCGCTTAGTATTTATACTGAATTAGTGTTTTCTATTTACATATTTAGTTGTAATATTATGAGTTTATTCAGTATTTATGCATCCTACCTTGATGAGCAGTGTGATGATCTCTGGACCAAGATGATTCATGTAAGTGACTGTTGTGTTTGCCTGTAGGTGATGTGGATTTTTCTCGCGAGCGTTGACTACCTACTCTAAGTGGAAACGGTGATCCTGAAATAAAACAGTTTTTAATTTTTGAGTTCATAATTTACAAACAAAATGAGAGTAGGTTACTGGAAAATGAGACTGGTATATATGCAAGCTCTGATTTATGCGGATGACATAGTCTTAATGGCAGAAAACCAAGAGAACCTGCAACAATCAATAACAGAATGGGCTAGTACACTGGAAGAGAAAGGTATGAATCTAAATGCAAAAAAGAGTAAAGTAATGATAATTGGTAAAGAGGAAACTGAGACAGAAATGCAAATTTTCTGGAAAGGTGAAAAATTAGAAAATGTGACAAGTATTGAATATTTAGGGGGTGAGTCTAACGAAAAATGGAAGAATAGATCAAGAAATAACAATAGAATCAGGAAGGCAATAAATATGTATTACCAAATTAATAGACTATAATAGGTAAAAGAGCAGTAAGTCAAACCACTAAAATGAGAATGTATAAGGTGATATACCAGTTCTATTATATGGGAGTGAAAGCTGGACAGTATTGGATAGACATGCAAGTAGATTAACAGCAACACAGATGAAATACCTAAGGAGAGTAGTCGGATATACAAAGAGGGATCAAGTTAGAAATGTGAAAATAAGAGAAAAGCTAAAACAGGAAAGTATACTGAAGACAATGGAAAGAAGCCAACTAAGATGGCTGGGACACTTAGTAAGGATGAATGAAGAAAGATTACCTAAAAGAATATTTGAACCAAGAGCGAAGGGGAAGAGTAGAATGGGAAGACCTAGGATGGAATGGAGACAATATATGGAAAGAGTGGCAGTCGGACATGGTATGGCATTGAGAGGAATATACAGGTTAGCGCAGGATAGGATCGAATACAGAAAGTGGCTGAAGGAACCCGACGCTTAACGGCAGCAGGGAAAGTGAAAGAAGAAGAGTCAATAATTTTTTAAAATAATATCCATAAGTTGCAGATGTATTTATACTTTACAAGGTGTAAATGCCTGTGCTGTCAGTACTCTAAGCTGATATAAAAAAGAAATTTGTGACAATATTTACATTTTATAGAAATCCTCTTTGTTTCAAGTTAGTAACCTCTTTCCAATCATGAACCTCACTTTTAAGCTGTTTATCAGAAATGGGAAAAATGGTTATTTTTCAGTAACATTTCTGACAATTCCAGTTCCAAAGTAATACTATGTTACACATAACCAAGCAAGATGATCCCTTTCATGTTTAAGGCAAGCCTAGGGGCTGTGCAGTGTCATTCGGTGTCAGAGTGATGGTGCAGATGCTTGATACTTTGTCTACTTGGAAGGTTCTTCTTGATCCTGTCAGATGGCAGCCTTCTCTCAGCCGCCTCTGGTGGGTTTAGTTCTTTCAACTGTGATTATCATTCCTTTTTCTCAAAAACTATAAATGCTGTAAGGCTGAAATTTGGCACACTCATGCAAGATAACCTATTACATGCACTGAACTAGAGTTATATTTTTAAGTATAATGCATTTTAAAAATTTGTCGATTTTGTTTAAAAAATTATATGCAAATTTTGATTCATTTTCTTCAAAGAGGGAAGGAAAAAAATTAGAATAGAAATACTGTTGGAGGCTCGTTTCCTTAATTCAGTGGTATGAGGCAGAATGTCTTCAAATGTAATAAAAATTTCAGCTGCTTCAACTGGTTTCTGGGAAAAAGCGAACCTAAGATATCAAATTTTTGTCTTTTATCTAGTAAACATTTTGTAGAAGTTAATCTTTTTTTTTTCAGGCATGAACTACAAAAATATAATTGTGAAAATTTAAAGAGAGATATAGGCATAATACAATAATTTTTTTACATTGATCTATCAATTACAGCCAGAAGTATACATCCTTAAGGCTGGTTCACAACCGCCCGAGAACGGTAACCAGAACAGAAACGAAAACGGGAACCAATGCACTATGCAAGATATTGGTTCACAACAACCCGATAACGAGAATGGGAATGCATATCGATCACAAAGTGAAAGTCGATTTTGCGCATTGGGATTTCATTTGTTTTTAACTGACCAATGACATATTTTCATCTACTTCCAATTTAGGCAAGCCAAAGTCAAAATTCGATAGAGTAAACATTATCTAAATGTATATCCATTACATTTCCGATCCCTCTACTTATGCCAAGCTTTCATTCCTTTATTTAATGGCATACATTAAAATTGTTTATTGTTCGTTTTTCATTTCCACTGGTTTTAGGTGTTCTTTGTAGCTTTTGCCATTGTTTTTAGGTAATAGCCAGTTTTGAGTTGCATATAAACAAACTACAAATGATCCCTTCACCAGAGGAACCAACGCTGATTAGATTTGCGGGTGTCGGGATGAGGTTAGGAAGTACATTTACTACTAATTCCTTCCACTTTCATGTTTCCAGTTTGCGACTATAGAGCGCACTAGTGGCTGTTTCATGTCACGGCCACCTAAAACAACCTCTAGAGTGAAGTCTAATATGCACAATAGGGATCTAATATGCCGCGCCCGGGAATGAGAACGAGAAAGTTAAAAGTTGGGCAACTGTTCTTTCCCGTTCCCGGGGCCTGCAAAGGCTTCCCGTCGATTGTGAACATTCCCATTTGAATACATGTATTTCAACTTTCTTGTTCTTGTTACCATTCTTGTTGGTTGTGAACCAGCCTTTAACCCTTACAAAATAACAGTATATTATTTTTTTCACTGCCTTATTTTAACTCACCTTTAACATCACTGCCATTGAAATATACATAAACTCTGTGTTTTCCTGCTTGCTGAGGCACCAAGGATATTTTGTACAGAGAACCTCCAAGGGATTCCATTCTGTGTGGCAAGGATTTTCCTCCAGCTACGATGTCCAAACAAATATCTCCAAGTCCTCCTGTTCCTGTGGCATCTACTGTGAAGCTGAATGGCTGTCCTGGAGCAGCACCTTCCATACCTCTTAGCTAGAACCATATATACCACATCATTATCTAATACAAGGGGTATAATAATAACAATAATAACAATAATAACAATAATAACAATATCCAAAACAAAAAAATATCTTTAGGCTCAAAGTACATAAGTGGCAACTTGACCAAGAGGACAAAAGAAAGAAAGAAAGGAAAGAAAGGAAAGAAAGGAGAGAAAGTAGATGGAATAACATGGACAGACAAGAAAAAGAAAAACCACAGCCAAAGAATGCGAGAAATATGGACGCAAAGGAAAACAAAGAAACATCTCTAAGTATTTTGCGTAGTCCTACATGGGTTTCTCCCTATTTCACTGTGCACGTTAAGGGCTTCTCATGATGTGAAAACTATGTAGCTTTTATGTTCTAGTTCTAGTTTAAAAATGGGTGGGTTTTATGCCCAAGCACTGCGACCTCAAAGATCTATTGCACATCCCCCCTTTCATCAGTTAAGTAGTCTGTTGCTCATTATGAACTTAACCAGACTGCTAACTGAGGCTTTCAATAGTTCATCTCTCTTTGAAAAGTGATTGCCAAAAATACTTGCTCTTTGATTCGCAAGAGCAGAGCAATCACATAGCACATGAGTAACAGTCTCATCTCCTTCTAGACATCTTCTACAGATAGGGTTGTTAAGCAATCCCATTCTATATAGATTAAACTTTAGGGCACAGTGTCCTGTAATGAATCCTGTTGCCCATGCAAGCCTTCTTTTACTACGACCGCGCAAGTACTTTGCCCTGCTGTTGTCCAGGTCTGTGATAAACAACTTGGAATGTCTACAACCCTCAATGGAGTTCCAGTAGTTCTTGTGTTCTGCTTGAGCCCAGCACTTGATAGCCTGTTTCACTGGTCTGTAGGACACTCCCAGTACAGGCTCCGGACCCAAAAATGGGATTTTGTTACCAGTCTTGGCTGCTTCATCTGCTTTCTCATTACCTGGTATACCTGTGTTTCCTGGCACCCACATAAGTTGAACCTTATTGTGTTCAGCCAGTGTCATTAAGGATTCCTAGCTTTTATGTTACTAAATAACTATGGGATCACAGAGAAGGTGCAAATTAAAATTTTACCATTATCTAAAAAAATAAATAAAAATAAAAAACTAATAATATTTAAAAAAAAATCACTCGACCATTCCAAATTATGACTGTTCCACCACCAAAGGGTATTTATAGGCTAAGCAGCATTTCCAGAACTTGAAAAAACTCTTGGGGAGGTTCAGGAAGTCAGGCATTCTGCCAATATTTCATATCCTTTTGTGTGAACATTAGGGGATTTTTTTAATCCATTATTAGGAATAGCTGGGACTGTATGAAATTATAAATAAAGGTTAAAGAAGACAATTCCCAATAAAAATCTTCTAAAATCGTACAATAATTTTATAAAGAACGAGGGATGTAAATGAAGTTAATTAATTCATCATTCGAGTTTAAATAGCTAACTGTGCAGCATTGGATAAGCCAAGTAGTGTCCATATAAGATGTGACAACCCCAATCTCTATTAATTTGAAGAAAATCTGAGGATAGCATAACAGCAGCTTGGAAATGGTTTACTATTATGCGGTCCAAATCTCTTGACGTTTGAGGTGTGTCCTCTAACAGAGCACTAGCGAATAGCAGCAGTGCCGCGTTGCCTCATATGGAAAGTACACCTCGCCGCTGGTAAAACTCTTAATTGAAATATCATGTGCAAGTATGCATATTTCATATTTCAGAAAAGCAGCAAGTGGCTAGGATAAAAGGCTATATTTTCCTGAACAAGCACAAAAAAGAATTATATTTTTACACCCAACGGTTCGCCATTAATTTATAGTTGTCTTTCGTAATGTTTAAACGCAGACTTTTAGCTATAATTATGCTTATAATAGTAATAAATCCATTGCTGTCTTAGTTATTTTATGTATTATGACATAGACATAATTATCGCTTAATAATGTGCAATTCTCCATATCCTAAATTAATTTAGAAATAGTTAACCCACGGGGCTTTCTAATACAGCTACAAACTCATCATGAAAATCCTTTCAAAGCCTTCTGATGCAGCTCTACAAAACCATACATGAGGTTTTTTAATAAAGCTCATGCTTGTTTTCGTTTCACAGAAAACCAATTAAGTGCATTTTAATGGTTATAGAACCCAGCACGTATCCGTTACATGAGAAGAGCATGTGCTTTTTAAAACATTCAACACCTCGCTACTTGAAATGCACTACAAAAAAAAAAAAAAAATGATGATGATGATGATGATGATAATAAGCCAACTGAGAACTTTAAGCAAAGAATCAGCAACTGTCATCACATTCTCGAAACATCAACAATAGAATTCATTGCACCATTGACGCGATGGCTCAAGGTTAAAACATTGACAAAGCAAAAATATTGCTGGTGTACTTTTTACAGCGCGCTTACTAGAAATTTAAGTGATTCAGTTGTAAATTAAACTGCGGAGTACAGTTCTTACAGTGATAGGCATTGTCCTAGCATTTATAAAAATGTCGGTTAGTAAGCCCAGTAGTACCAGTAGATATAATAGTAGGGTTAGGGCTGTTGTCTTCAGTGTGTACAATTTCTTTAAAAAAATATGCCAACGAAGAAAACCGCAAACATCTTAACTTCACGAAATGTCAAGAACTTAGGCTGAGGCATGCTCATTGTACATCAACTGTTTCACTTGTGTTAGGAAGCAAAACACTGTATGCCATTAGCTGTGCCTTTTGAATAATAAAGGATGCATAGAAAGGTATTGTTTTTATTTCTTTATTTGTGTATTACATTCCCATTATTCTCTCTCTTCTTGTTTTCTTGCAGTTTTTAAGTGAACATTGCGATGGCATTTATAACAAATGCATAACGTTGTGACGAAGTGAAGTTTGGCAACCACATGGTCACTCCATATTGGTTGTCACGAAACATCAAGAAATTTGGACCGCACAGTAGAATGATATATACTTACTTTGATAGCATTAGGGTCGAAGACAAAACATGTGAAAGGGCCTCCTTGAATGTGTTCTCCAGCATGTGTGACAGCAATGGACCATTCTCCGGCTTCATCAGGTTGAAACGTTGCAGTGTAAACTCCATCAGTTTCCTGCACAGGACACTGTAGACTTCTTCCTGTTGGGGACCGGGCTAGCACATTTATCTGACTACTGTGTGCTCCATTTGAGTTTATCTATAAAAAAAAACGAAATGTATTACAAGTGGGAGGATACTGCCCACAACTTTTATGGCATTAAATCAAATATATATAGTAGAATCTCGTTAGTATGTTTTTGCAGGGACCTAAGGATTTGGACATCATATGCGGGAAAACGTGTTAACAAAAATACAAAATCTGCAATTTAAGTACATACTTATGTAATAAAATCTAATAATTACTATGTCTCCATGGCCAATTGAAATTGATTTCAAGTACAATTTCATACTGAATACGATCCGTGTTTCCATGTTAAATTCAATATGTGTTCAAATGGATTTGGATACACAAAACCTGAGAATAAATAATTCAAGCTTTTATGTTGGTCAACTTGGATTTTTGAGGTTATGAAAGTTTTTGAGAAAACTTATGGAAGCAACAATAATGGCTTTGCTGTGCGTTTTATTACACATGTGATAACAATTTCTGCTAAAAAAGAAAACAAAATTATGAGCATGCATCGTGTTACAAGTACAATAGACAATATCTTTGGCGTATTCAGTACGATTTGAATGCGGTAGGTGTTTCCATGCAACAAACTTCATTCCGATCCTCTTCTGATCCTATTTTCCAAGAGCAAAATTTTGTTTTAGCATTTTTACCTTCTTTAAAAGCAGTTTCAATCAATTTAGGTTTACTAACAATTGTGTTTAAGGCTGACGGAGGAATGTTTAACTTCTGCACTATATCCACATGTTTCATGTTTAGATTGTGATCTACTTCAAGGATTTTCAATTTTTGTTATCTACTACATTTTCTTTTTTTTTTCATTATAAATGAAAAGTTAAAATACACTCTACGTATGTTTGGTCAACACTCAACAGTAGAAACTATCGTTGGCATTTACCACGCCAAGGTGGAAAGGTAGAATCAAGTGACTGAAAAATTCAATGCCATAGCAATTCCATTAATTGACCTAATAGTGGTTAAAACTATGAAGCCCGGGACTTAAAGTACTTACAGCATTGTAAGTCACCATTGGGGTATGTCATCTCAATACAATTTGAGATCTCCTTGTGGTTTACTGGGAAAAATACGAATCAGCTGGAGAATTTAGTGTCGTGCAGCATGTTGCCATGGTAGCTCAGTGGTTAGAGCAACCGGACGGAGACCGGGAGATCTGTAAATCCCGGCTATGGCATTGAATTTTTCAGTCGCATGATTCTACCTTTCCAACCTTGTCCAACACACGGCTTGTGTGGAAGAACAATTAATTCCATTAAAGATAGAGTTGATATACAAATAATGCCAAGGAAGACTGCGTGGCCTTATTTAGGATGGCAACTGGCCATGATTGCCTCGTAGCAAACATCTCAAGATACGATGACTACCTACATCCAACTGCACTCTCTGTGAAGAAAATGTCATCCTGAACAAACAGCATCTCGCCAAATGCAAAGGCCTTAAAAGTGATAACTTACAGACCTTATATTGGGAAGCCTGAGGGAAAATGATGCAGATCAATTAATCCCCAGTGCCATTGGTGAACACCACCACCACCACCATCCAATTTTGCTAGAGCTCCTTGCACATTTTCCCATCCGAAAGTAAAAAGCAAATCACTGGACAATACTGCACTTTTCATTTTCGTGAAAACATGAATGACTGAGATGCCTACCAAATCCAAACTAATCTATAAATCAGTACCAAATTTGTTTTGGTGTCATCTAACAAATGACAACACACATTGGTAACACCAACTTACCTTAGCAACACTGTGTATTTTGAAACCTCACTAGCTATTGAACTGCCCTTATTAAAAGGTTTTATACGGCCATTCATTTTTAATATAATCTAGGAATTGTAATTGCAGCTAAAAAAGCTCCAGATATACTGCCAGTGACATTTGTATAATAAGGAATATACTAGCTTTGAAAGCTGGTTGAGAAGAAAGTTGGTGGATAGTGTTAATGAAACAGTTCTCCTGGCTTACTTCAGGCCGGGAATCTGGATAAGCATTTTCTCTTAACTGCAGGCTAAGTGTTACGACAATGCCTGAACAAATATGGCAGTTTTGTCATAGAAGATGGGAGAGTACATCTGTTACTGAAGGATGTTTAGAAGACAGCTGGAATTCCTTTTACATCTACTTCTATTAATGGGATCATCTGTATAAATAAAGAGCGTGAAACAGTTTTACATCAGCATCAGGAGCTTGTTTAATCATTTCAACTTCTATCTGAGTTCCAATTATAGTAATTATATGTCAAGGTCTTAATGAAAATGTTATTCTGAGTGTGATAGTGTTGATTAATCTTTCAGACTAAATAAATCTTTAGTTTTTCTATCAAAATATTTTTAATAAAATTGCTTAAATAGAATACGTTATAATAATTTGCTTTTGTTGTCTTACCATGATAAATCCCATAGGCCCAGTGGATATTAGCAATTATATAACATGTCATAACTAAGCAATAAGTATTCAATAACAAGCTATTGTATTATAATAGTATATCATGAAATAAGTTTATAATGCAATAATAACGAAGAGCTTGGGGCTAGATAGCGACAATGCACACTTTTTTTCTTTTCAAAATCCAATTTTCAACACAAATTGTTGCTAAAATAAATACCTAGCTTCTTGGAAAATGTTAGGACTTTAAATACAGAAAACTATTTGCACGCCATATAAATTATAGCTTGTTAAATACATACCAAATATTAATTTATTTGAAAAGAAATATTTATTAGGCTTAAAATGTCCAAATCATGAAGATTTATATGAAAATCTAAAGCATACTGTGCTTTAATTCATAGGTTCAAAAGCACAGGGGATGTATTATGCAAAGTGTTTTTAATTCCAAAAACAGCTTTCCTGTAAAATTACCATATTGTGGCTTTTAACTATATTGCCGCAAGCTCATCAATTGTGAAATGATATGTAGTGACTTTTCATAGCATTATACATGAATTTCGTATGCTATTTTTTGCATATTGAGAATATTGTCTAAGGAATTACTGTGAATTGTGAGTGTGTATGTGTATTTTGTTTTTACATAACTTTATCTATGGAGTGTTACTGTAGCAATTTTGTTAAACTAATGTCATAATGTAGCATAACAATTTTGACCAATTACAATTTTAGTAAAAAAAATGAATACCTCAAAAAGATATAAATAATTGTGAAGTATTTGGTATACAGTAGAGCATATTTGCAGTAAATGTTGAAAATTGAGCCAAAATTTATAAACACAATATCAACTCCACTTACACGTCAAAATTTTCAAGACTAGTTTCAGGGAGCATCCTCCGTATCATCAGTTACTCGTTGACACGTAAATGGAGTTTTATTGCATTTATAAATTTTGACTCAATTTTCAACATTTTATCTAAAAAAGAGTTTGATAAAATTCTTCAAAGTGTTGTATATACCATCTGATTTGTGTTCTGCATTTAATTTAACACTGGGCTATGAATTTTTATTTTTTTACAGATGCAGCACCTTCATAGACAATCTATCAAAGACTATTGCCTCTAAGAAGCTAATTTTAATATAAGATTACATTATGCTCTTACCAGAACTTCAACTATTGAGCCTATAGCACATGGGTCCATTCCAGGAAATGATATTTTGGACAGTTCTGGAGTCACACGTATGTTTATTGGACATCCCTGAGCTAGTTCTCCTTCATTGTACACCATTAGCTGTAACATATCAGAATATTTCTCTGTTAATTCAGTCTTTCTTCACCTACAGAAATGGTTGGCAGTATAACAGTAACTGCTAAATAGCATGTTAGGTATGTTTCTCTTTTGCACTTAATTATTGTTAACATAAGCATTATAAAAGGGCAGTTACCCTGTGCATTCCAACTTCAGTGGGAATGAATGAACCCTTGCCACCTCTGCTGTGTAGTTGAAGCCTGCATTCAACCTTCCCTGATGGTCCTATTACTTCTGCTGTTACCTCTTTGGGGTTTACATCACCAGAAAGGTATTCTAACTTGAAATGTGCCTGTAAAAAGATAGGTACATGTATATCATTGATTTTAAACATAATATGATTATTCGGAGGATTTTAAACCCATTTACAGAATCACTTTCTTAAAGCGAGATGGCAAAAACTGCCAAAAAATTATACTTTGTTTTCTTTTTTGGTGAAATCTTATAAAATGGAAATTTTCTGTTTAATTTTATATATATTTTATCAATGTAGGTATAATCCTTATATTTGGATATGTTTTTAAAAATAGAAGTGCTTCTGCATCACTTCACAGAAAAAAAAAAAAAAAACATATATCATAACTCTTACACACTTTGGAGTAGATGGGTACACTGTCTTTCAGGGTAAGTTTTTCACTACAAATTGGCACTACTGTTAAATATGGCAGCTCCTGTTTTCTTAAAAAATGTGATTTCTTTCTTTGGAATATATGCAAATTTGTTTTTTCTATTTTTGCTTTGAACACTTTCTGTGAATGACACTTTCTGGCATTAATGACCATTTCTCCAAGGATAGAATTATATAGAATAATTAAAAAGGATGGGGGGAAGGAGAAAATGTGGATTGTTGTGATAAATTTGGAGTGAAGGATTAGCATGGATGCAATCAAGAGCACTGTTTTTAAAGGGTTTGAGAGGAGATAATGGGGAAGGGTGTGTTTTATGTGGGGAGCTAGAAAGAATATTTCATTGTTTATTAGAATATGATGCGGTGAAGAGATGGAAGGAGGGTATATGGGAAAAAATCTGATGTGTTACACTCACATGACTTTCTCTACTCTATACAATCTATTTTTACTAACGCCTATTTTCCATATGCTTCATGTTAATTGAGATATCGAGATGTCAACCTTATTGGTAATTTTCTTGTAGATGCAAGGGGAATATGGTAGCTTTTAAGCGATAGTCAAATATTTTAACGCTGGTTGCTATGTGGCGCATTACATTCTCTTTGCATGTCCAGGACATAAAAAAATGAATAACGAATTTGAGAAAAAGTATAAGTATTGGAAAATTTAAGGAAATAACAAGCAATATCTCGAAAACGGTTCACTCAACAAAAGAAATGTATATGACATAAGTTGTGTATTTTAACGCGATCTACATTTTTTGTGTAGTAAAATTTTGTCTATCTCTTATAGTTTACCAGTTATGCAAAAGTCGTTCAGAATGAAGAATACTTTTGGAGACATTCCCAGAAAATTCGAGATATACATTTCATTTCTCATGACATTATCTTAAACATATGATATTTCAATCAAAATCGTTAGAGCCATTTTTGAGAAAATTAAAATTTTCGAAAAATCTTCCATGTAAAGGGTATCCTGGGGTGGGGGGATTTTCTTGAAAACCTTCGTGTCGCATCTCTGGAAGATACTGAACCTAAATACCAAGTTTGGTGTTTATCCGACTGTTCGTTTTTGAGTTATGCTGTTCACAGACACACACACAGACACACACACAGACACACACACACACAGACACACACACACACAGACACACACACGGACATGTTTCCAAAAATGCTTTTTTTGGATTCAGGAGGTCTCAAAACATGTATTTCCGGTGAAATCTCGGTATCGAATTTTTGGGTGGAATGCAATACTTCCCCTACTTACTATACGTAGTAGAGAAAGTAATAAAAATCTGATGTGTTACACTCACATGACTTTCTCTACTCTTGTACAATCTATTTTTACAAACGCCTATTCTCCATATGCTTCATATTAATCGAGATATCGAGATGTCAATCTTATTTGTAATTTTCTTGTAGATGCAAGGGGAATATGGTAGCTTTTAAGCGATAGTCAAATATTTTATCGCTGGTTGCTATGTGGCGCATTCCATTCTCTTTGCATGTCCAGGACATAAAAAAATGAATAACGAATTTGAGAAAAAGTATTGGAAAATTTAAGGAAATAACAAGCAATATCTCGAAAATGGTTTACTCAACAAAAAAAATGTATATGATGTAAGTTGTGTATTTTAACGTGATCTACATTTTCTGTGTAGTAAAATTTTGTCTATCTCTTATGGTTTACCAGTTATGCAAAAGTCATACACAATGAAGAATACTTTTGGAGACATTCCCAGAAATTTCGAGATATACATTTCATTTCTCATGACATTATCTTAAACATATGATATTTTCATCAAAATCGTTAGAGCCATTTTTGAGAAAATTAAAATTTTCGAAAAATGTTCCATGTAAAGATAGTAGTCTGGGGTGGGGGGATTTTCTTGAAAATCTTCGTGTCGCATCTCTGGAAGATACTAAACGTAAATACCAAGTTTGGTGTTTATCCAACTGTTAGTTTTTGAGTTATGCTGTACACACCCACACCCACACCCCCCCCCCCCCCCCCCACACACACACACACACACACGGACATGTTTCCAAAAATGCTTTTTTTGGATTCAGGAGGTCTCAAAACATGTATTTCCGGTGAAATCTCGGTATCGAATTTTTGGGTGGAATGCAATACTTCCCCTACTTACTATACGTAGTAGAGAAAGTAAAAATGGGACAAATTATAGAAAGAAATTATAGCATTTACATAAAATGATAACTGGTATGGGGAAAAACAGGAATAAAATGTTGGGAGAATATTTCAGAAAAATAAGAGTTGAGTTTTTTTTTTTTTTTTATTTATTTATGGACACTCTTTAACTACTATGGTTCTTAGCGTCCCATTCTATATTGGGCGTGAAACACCTGTAATTTTGCTCAGAGGCCTCTTTATCAGGCTTGAGGTTCTTTTACGTGCCGTAAATCTACGACACGGGACCACCGGCTTTACTTCCCTTCCGAAGGAAGCCGTGCTAACGATTTTTACGCCCGAAAAAATCCATCGCCCTCCGCCGGGTTTGAACCCGCGACCTTGGGAACTAGAGGCTAGCACGGTACCACTAGTCCACGGAGGACGACGGAAGAAGAAAAATAAGAGAAATGGATTAGGGCATTTATGAAAGATGAGAGAATTGAGATATAAATGGTTAAAATAGTTAAATAGAAGGGGCTTCATTATACAAATCACCCTGAGGTTGTGTAAGGAAGTCGCATATAGATGGATGTAGAACTTATTAGATTGTAAATTTAGGTTTAGCTCTTTAGTTGTACTTATAAAAATGTTTGTGTTGTTTTGCATGAGTTTGTATATTTATGAAACTGTATCAAGGACGAGGATAAATTTTCAAAATAAATGTTCAATATAAGATTTCAAAATTATTATTTTAGGATGATAAAAACTATCTCTTACGTGTGTGAGTCTATTTTGGAAGTAATAGCATGGTTGGTTATTTTTTAAAAGAAATAATTGTTGATAAATTTTAATCAAAATATGCCAAAATTGAGAAAAAAATCGTATCTTCCTTAATGAACCTATTGTATAAAATAAGAGTTGAAGCTTTCCTGGCAACGGATATGCTCTAGACGTTCTCGGGCTTCAAGCCAGGTGAAGCGATATGGAGATATCGACGTTTCGGGAGTGTACATCTCTCCCATCTTCAGGATGCTGAATGATTCGATTGGTATTTGAGCCTGTTTATATACTCTTTGTCATGGTGGTGGGCACGGACTACGCGGAAAACACGAGCTTGCCTTCGCTGTGTTTAAAGTCGCGGACCTCGAAGAAAACACATTTATTCGGGGGGGTAGCTGATGTGTCAGTGTTTTGTGTTTTTTTGAGCCTGTCAATTTCGATATTGGTGGCTGCTTTCTAGGAGGAACTGAGCTGTAGACCGGCATCCCGGTTGAGCGTGCCCTTCTCTGAGGCGATGGCCAGCACCTTCTTGACCCTGCACTCCCAGTAGCCGTCGCACCTGGCAACAATGGTGGTCTCGTGGAAGTTGGCTCTGTGGTCCATGCCAAAGCAGCGTTCAGTTAACCCAGATTTTTCTAGCCGCATTAGCCAGATAGACATCTTGACCCTGGTAGTTATGGTCCTGCCTGTTTGTCCTATGTACGGGGCACCACATTCACAAGGAATGCGATAGACTCCCGGTACTATTGCATAAAAGTTGATCAGTGAACTTCAAAAGCATTCCAAGTTCATCCTTTAACAGTTTCAGTCTGATATATCAATATTACAAAGAGAGAAAATTTGTGTGTATGCATGCATATGTAGGGTAATCTCGAAAACCATTCAATCAATTTTGATAACTCTTTAATCATTGAAAAGTCCTTCTTTCTGATGGACATGGGCTATAAAACACCTTCTAATGTTAATTCCTGAATTATTTAAACACTGAAAAGGATTTATAAAATCTATATCCTAGAATATGAGCACATTGGAATTATAAAAAGGACACATTTGTGAAGAGGGCTTGGACTTTTTGTTGAGAATGCCATGGAGTAGGAAATAGTAAGTGTTGTTGCTCCACAGAAAATACATGTAAAATAATACAAATACCACTGATATTTCATTCCAAGCAAAATATATATAGATGCTCACAATTTAGCAACGAAAACACAGCAAAATAAAATAGAATCAAATCTGCTTATAATAAGATTGTACACATACAATAACAATGGCAACAATTTTAATGACTTATGTTTTGACTTATTTCCTTAGTAGTTTCTGGTCAAGTTCTTTAGCAGAGTATGCTAAATAATTGTCTAAAGAGAGAAACATGTGTGCAGCTAACATAAGAAATTACTCAACAGATATTTTATAATTAACAACTGAGAGGAATGTTTTTCTCAGTGGTTGCAGACTATGTCTCTTTTCAAAGTGGTTAACTGGGTGGCCTGGGAGTGCAAAATCAACATATTCACCAGCTTCACCTCTATTTCATTGTATATGCTAAGGGTTTCTGTACTATGAAAACTATGTAACTTTCATGTTATTTAATTACCATGGGACCAAAGAGAAGGTACAAAGGTTTAAAACATCACCTACTGTAATTATCTAAACAATTCTTACAGATGACTGCTCCATTGCCAAAGGGTGCTTCAAGTAAGTAATTTAATTTTATTATTAACTCAGTTAATTGTACAAATATACAACAACAAATTTTACAAATTTATTCTTAACCCAGTTACTAAACGTAATAAAATATAATATAAAAAAAAACTAACCTCTTAACTACTGGTATCCAGCATTCCTCCTAATCTAAAGTACAATTATCAATTTATTTAATCTCCAATACTCTAACTCTACCTTCAGTTGCTTTACCTTGGACCCCAACAGACTCAAACCTTGAAGTTGTCGAGTTGTTGGGTCCTACTTGCAACATAACAAATAAAAACTACTGTAATTTAATACTCATTTACCTCTTCCTTGCTAATTTTCCTCATCCATTTTGCTCTTACTCTGCCCAAAAAATTTCCTACTTCTATTATATTTTTCCTAGACTTTACATTTACTAACTTTTTAGCTTGAATTTCTATTGGTAAATTTAACCATTGTCTCTTCTCTATCCACTTTCTAAGCAACTTCGTTTCTTCACACTCTAAAACTATATGCCACGCTTTAGCTTTCCGGTGGCATGCAAAAGGGTACTTATAAGCTATTCAGCATTTCCAGAATTGGAAAGACTGTCAGAGGGAGGTTAAGGAAGTCGTTACGCCAATGTTTCACTTTCTTTTGCATGAATATCAGGTGATTTTATACCTGTTATTAGGAATAATCGAGACTCTACTACACTATATTCAGTCAATGAAATTGAGTTAATTAAATCATCATTCAGTTAAGCCAGCTAATGTTAAATAGTTTGAGATAATGGGTCATGAATTTAGAATTGCATTGGCAGGATAGAGCTTTTAATCTCCACTTAAGGATCAACCAATAGGTAGCCAAGTTCTTGAAAACAAATAAGTTATATTCCCAGAAGAAGAAACTTACTGGCTTATTGACTTTGGTAGTATTGATGTCACATGACACGTTTAGTCTATCTCCAGGCTTCTCACGAGGTCGTATCCACTGAAAGTGTGCGGCATATGCCATCACTCCCAGGTGCTCCACGTGTTTGTCTGCCATATCTTTGGCTTTAAGGATGGGATCGACACCCAATTTCTCCCCTCCTCGGATTCCTGTAACCATACAATATTATTTGGTTTCAACAAATTGCATTGGACTGAAAATAAGTCACCCTTGCATACAAGCAACGTTCTTAAAATTGGAGCGGAAAAAGGAAAGAAAGAAAAAAAAAAAACCTTTGGCCCAAAAATAAGCACATTTGGATTGAGGCAAGAAAAATCAGTATAAGCATTTATATTCTTGTACTAACACGTATATAAACATTTTTCCTAGCATATAGTACATCACTTTGGCATCATACATATTGCCATATTTTGCATTATTCACTTCATCGCTCTCGCTGTTTTCTTCACTCTCCTCCCACAATACATCATCCAGCGCATTTGATAGAAGCTAATGAAACAATATATGCAATGTTATTGCCAAAATACTGGAAGAAGTTTCCACTGTTGTGTAATAAAATGCCACCGGTTTTGGTTCCAGAAGCTAGCTGTATTGTTGCAAATGAGCATTGGATTTTAACAGCAAAGGTATGTAAAAAACTAAGGCAGCTAATATATGCTGCAACCCGAATTGTTGCCATTGACAATATGGTAATTTGTGCAGTACAAATATGTTGTATGCTTGTCATTGAATTACCATTATACACCAAGCAACATAAGAGTACAATTCACTTACATAAAAGGAGGTTAACGCAGTGAAGTATTTAAACAATTACAGAAAGGCAAGTCAACTTGAACACTTGTATACTTCCATCACTAAAAAAATCTGATATGTTCCATTCACATTACTTTTTCTACCCACTCTTATAAAAATTACTCTTCATTACACATTTTGTTGTAGGTACAACAGAAGACTGAAGGGATAGTCAATATTTAAAAAAAAAAAAAAAAATAGGCTGCTATAAGATGGCTTTGAAATTTCTTCTTTGAATGATTATGGGAAGAAAACAAATAGCAACTTAAAAATTGGGGGGGAAAAAAAAACAAACACAAAGTATTTGGAAATTCAAATCAATATAATTAAAAGATGAAACACATGATAAATGCTGCATTTGGTATTTAAGTTGAGCAGCTTCCAAAGAGGCAACACATGCATTTTTCAAGAAATTCCTTCCACTTCAAGCTATCCTTAACATGAATAATCCAGTTTCATCATTTTTTATTTTCTCAATAACAGTCTACTGATTCTGATGACATATTTTTTGACATAATGACAAGACTAATAAAATGTATGCATTACATTTTCTGTAAATTCATTGTAAGTAGCTCTCCTTTATTTGATTGGAAAAACAAGAGAGAGGGAGAGAGGGGGAGGGAGGGAGGGAGGGACAGAGAGAGAGATGAAAACAAAATGTATCATAGAATAAATGTAGAGCTTATTAAAATAGAGAATCTGACCCTTTTACTTTCTGTACTACATGTTGTAAGTAGGGGAAGTATTGTATTCCACCCAAAAATTCGATACCGAGATTTCATCAGAAATAATGTGTGTGTGCGTGCGTGCATGCGTGCGTGTGTGTGTATCTGTGAACAGCATAACTCAAAAACAAAAAGTCAAATACATACCAAACTTCATACTTAGGTTCAGTGTTTTCCAAAGATGCGACATGAAGATTTTTAAGAAAATCTCCCCCACCCCAACTATTCCTTACATGGAACACTTTTAGAAAATTTTTATTTTCTAAAACTGGCTAACGATTGTGATTAAAATACCATATATTAAAGATATTTACAGGACAAAATTTATATCTTGAATTTTCTGGCCTTTGAAATCCTCTTCATTTGAAGGAATTTTGTATAACCTTGTATAACTGGTAAATATTAAGCAATAGCTGAAAACGTACTACACAAAAAATGTAGATGCCTTTAAAACATACAATTTATTTCAAATACCTTTTTTTGTAGCATACACCATTTCTGAGATATCTGTTACTAATGCTTCAAATTGTTCATTTAAAGTCCATTCAACATCCAGTTGTTTCTCACAATGTCATGGAAACAGTATGGAATTTTAAGGTTAGCATATAGTGTCCAGTTGTTAAACATTTGACTATTGCCGTTCTCTTTGTATCCTAACGAAATGTGTAATATTGCTATTTCTACAAAAGTTTATTTGGATAAAAATTTAGTAGATACAAAAATAAGCTTTAGTAAGAACAGTTTGTATATCCATAATAAATGGTAGAGGGTAGAGAAATTCATGCGAATGTATCACATCAGAAATTTTTTTTATAGTACTTGCTGTTTTCAAATATTCAATGTGGCAAGTTTGTACTTGGGTCATCTAATGCACATGCTTGAAAGTGTAATTCCCCCTGCCCCCTCTTTCCTTTCATCACAAGAGCTTGTTACCCTGAATAAATATTTGAATGGTGCTTCCATATGTTGTAACTAAGCACTTCTTGTTTATTTTGAAATAATTCCTAAGCAAAAGTATATCATGAGAAATGTTAGTGAGGATAGAAAAAACACTTTATGTGAATGGTATAATATACAAGATGTTTTATAAAACCTTTCCAGCTGATTATCTTGAAAGCAACACATTTTCAAGGAAACAATTTATGGTAAATGTTTCTTCACGTGAGGGGATAAAACAATAATATTAGTTACATTTTATTTAGTGCACATTTTCTAATTCATTTCATAGTCAGCTCAATTTTTTAAAACTGGAAACTCCCATTTTTTAACAGATTTTGGTTTTACACATAAAAGCCAACAAGTTTTATCTGAAACATTCTTTTACTAAACCACCATTATTTTATAAAATATTTAAGGAGTATGAAAAGAAACCTAATGTCCATATTTTGTTAATGCCAAACAAATTAAATCTAAGTTAGTCTTTCAATGCACTGATGTTGATAATTTTTTCAAACTTCTTAAATATTATTTTTAAAATAACGGTTAAAAAAGAAAACAATGTATGAGACAAAAGCTGTTTGCTATCATGTATAAAGCCAATCTGTTAAAAAAAACATTGAGCTGGCCATGATCTTGAAAATATGCACCAAATAAAATGTAACTAATACCATTGCTTTCCCCCCTCAAATGAAACATTCACTATATTTTTTTCTTGAAAACACGTCGCTTTCAAGACAATCAGCTGCAAAGCTTTTCAAAAAACATCCTGTATAATGAATGTATGTGAACTTGTCATTGGTTAAGAAAGTTGTGTGAATGTATCACATAAGGTTTTTTTTTAAATTAAATACTTGATTTAATTTTTTCTTCAGCTGTTTCAAAGATAATCACAAAAATTAGACATTAGTATTACTCTATTTTACCTTTGTTTAAATTTGATTCCCAAGATAAATGGTCGGTGGAAAGGTGTTCATATCCTGGAACTGGACCTCCAAGTGATCGGACTAGTCTACACAGTATTGTTCCATCATTCCAGTCTGTCTGTGGGCCAAGCAAAACATGTTAAACCTTTCATTTTCTTCTCTTTTACTTATATAAGTTAAATATTTTTATTTGCAACCATAACAAAAAACACAGCAAAACTAAATGGTTTCACATGCAAGAAACACATTTTTTAAATTCAGTGTCTTAAACAGGAACATCCTCTTTAAGCCATGTGTTTGCTATTCAATTGTTTATGCTCAATATGGGCCCTTAACTTAAATATCACAATATGTTTTCATTTTGCCAAACTGTTTGTCAATCTATGGTCCGTAAATAAAACCATTTATGCAACTTGTGGAACATGGGGTTTTTGTGGAATTTTCATCACTCGCTATACTTTTTCCATCGTAGCAAAATCCCATTTCAGCCAAAAGTCATATAAATAATTATTTACAAGTTGTTGCTCTATTGAAAAGGTTGGCAAGTGGAATTTTTTTGACAGTTGAAATATTCTACATTAAGGCCTAAAGAATCTCTTAGAATGCTTTTATTGTGTACTTTTAATGAAATCCCACTGTACAACTTTAACAATGCTCATTCTTAATGTCTATTATCTGAGCTTGGAACCAGTGTGAATATTTTAGTTGAACCAAGCAACTCTGAAAAGCATATTTTGTGGGGGAAACAAAAATGTATCACTGTGTATGTTACAATAAGATAAACCAGGTTTTTGAGAAGATTTTCTGTGCATTTCTTAACATATGCCGCATTCACTTTTCATTATTTACTGCTTAACACCCCATATATTTAATTTGTATTTACCTGATACAGTGAAGCTTGGATAATTTGAACGTTTCTAATTCAAAATTCTTTAATTCAAACTTTTCCTTTGTCCCCTTGAGTTTTCTATGTAAACAATGCATAAATATCATCTTTTATTTGAACATAATTTTATTTAATTTGAAAAAAAAATCTCCGGAGTGATGCTGAGTTATGGAATGTGTGTGGCAAGACGGGAAGGGACCCTACTATGACAATGAACAAACTTCTAACTCTAAAACTGAATTGTTTTACACTTAACGTCTTTTTGCTTTCAAGAAGTGAGAGGCATTACAATGGACTACCTCTCAGGGTGATGTACACTATTCTTCACTCACAAGAACGTCTCCAAGAAGAATTTTCAGAATCAGTAACTACAGAGATAGAAGAACTCGAGTACAGGATTACGCATCTCTTAGAAAATATATGCCTACACTGCTCTATGCATGAACTCATAGCAAACCTATGTTAGAATGATTCATGAAATTAGGTGTATTATTGTGTACTGTTGTTACTGTACTGTATTTTTTCCATGTATTGTCTACTGACTTAAGATTCCCTACACAATTTTTTTAATTCAAATTTTTGGATAATTTGAATATCTTATAGTAATAGTAATATTTATAGTAATATTTATTTTCATCATTATTACAATAATACAAATAAAGCTTACATCTAAAACTTATGTCTAGTGCACCAGTTTTCTAGCTCCCCCATATTTAGCCCCTAGGCTGTATATATGGGATAAAGCTACTATACCATCTCTCCACTTTACAAACTATGCTCGTTCAGCTGTACCTTTCTTAAGCTCCTTATCCACTTATCCCTTGTGTTGCCTAAAAATGTCCCCATCATTTTAATTATTTCTACTTTTGTGCTTCCCAACATTCTTAATGCTACAGCTTCTTTGTTTAGCTTGTCCCATTTTTTATTCCATATAACCTCTCTCCACCTTTTAACCTTATCACATTCTATTAGACAATGAAAAATACTACCTGATTCATCACACATAATACATCTCCCCGAGCCATTATATCCATTCCTTTTTAAAAATATTACTCCTGTGCGCATCCACGCAAGACCTATTCTACCAAATTGATTACATATATCTACATACTTCTCCCTTCCCCAATCTCTTTTAACTGATTTATACAAGATCAATGACCTTTTATCCTCAAAACTAGCCCATATCTCTTGTTTCTCGATATCTTCCACCCTCAATCTCACTTCTTTCCAAAACCCACTATTATTATATTTATCTAATAGGAAAATATTCCTCATGCCAATTTCTTTTAGGACATTTCCCATCTCCCCTAACCAGCACTCTTCTCCTAGGACAGCTTTTTGAAACTGTATACATTCTTTTAATATATTATTATCTTCTAAATTTAAACATCTATACCAATACTTCAATATTCTTTCCACTATTATACCTTTTCTCCCTACCCTTCCTAGCTCTGCCAGTGCCACGCCCCTTGGTGAACTCTTGGGTAAACCCAAAACTTCTTTACAAAACATTCTATGGACTATATCAATCTTAATCCATCCCTTTGCCACCCCCCATATTTCTATTCCATATAACATTTTTGACTCTACTACAGCTTCATATAGCCTTTCCAACCAGTTCATTGTTAGCGTGGGTGTTTTGCACAAGCAAACTCTAACAGCTTTCATCGCTAGCTTTCCTTTCAATTGTGCATATTTAGCTTGTGCTTCCCACTTCCCGTTGCTTGAGAATCTAATGCCCAAGTAATCAAATTCTTTTACCACCTCTATTTGCTCTCCATTTATATACCATCTTTCCTCTCTTTTCAATTTTGATCCTTTCTTGAACACTATTATCTTGGACTTTTTTATATTCACCTTTAGCCCCCATTCCATACTAAATTTTGCAATTTCATTAATAGCATGTTGCAACCCTATCACTGTTACTGCCCCAGCTACTAGATCATCTGCAAATAGTAACCCTGGTATTTCCTTGTTCCCTATGACTGGGCAGTGTTTATTACTTTTCATTATTCTATCTAAAATATCATCTAGCGCGAGCAGCGGAAGCGAGCGGTCGCGTATACGTAGCGCTCCTGGAAAGATCGGAAAAAAGAAAAATGGGGGTAGATTTGGAAGTGTATAGGGCCAGAATTGGGTGCTTTACAAACGGTAAAAAGAATAAGAAAGAGAAAAGGAATCAACTATCAAAGGAATACCTATGGCTGTTTGTGATCCTGGCAGTATTATTGGTTATTGGAGGAGTAGAATTAAACCCAGGACCTGAAGGAATGACACAGATAATGACAATGTTAAAAATCATTTCAGAGGATATAGTGGATCTGAAGAAAATAGAAAAGAGAATAGAATTAAATATCGATAGAAAGATAGAAGAATTGAAAGGAATGTTGTTCACTACAACGAAGGAAGTGCATGAAGAACTTCGCATCTGTAAAGAAAGATTGAACAAGATGGAACGGAATATGGAAATGCAGACAAGAAGACACAATATAGTGATATTCGGGGTGGAGGAAAACAGAGAGAAAAGCCTAGAGCAAGCAGTGGAGGAAATATTAGAAAGACGAATGGATATAAAGCTGGCAGGCTGGGAAATTATAACGTGTTTTAGAATCGGAAGAAGGGGCAACAGAGCCAGACCTATAGTAGTAAAATTTGCAACTAGTAAAATCAAATGGACAGTTTTGAATAACGGAAGAAAATTGAAAGGAACGAGAATTTTTGTTGAACGAGACTATGGAAAAGAAGAGAGAGAGATAAGAAGATTATTATTAGCGAAAATGAATCAAGCCAGGCAAGAAGGAAAAAAATCATTTGTAAGAGGACTAGAACTGTGGATAGACGGCAGGAAGCAGGATATGTGTCAGCGTTTGATTTCAGATCGAACAACAAGCAGAGCAAATTCAGCAGAGGAAGCGAATGCAGTGAAGCCGGCCGACGTAATCCAAGAACGAGAGGGACACGTGCGTAGAGGTGCAAGTGGAAGGGAGGAAATAGCTGGCGTGACGTCACCAAGGAGATGCGTCATACCCAGTGAACGAGAGAAGCAAGAGGCGATGACCCTGGTGGCAGCTGATCGAGAAAAACAGATGATCGCGAGTGGAAGCGGCCTCAAAGTGGTGTCAACCCCAGAAGGAAGTATCCTGGAATTAGAGGAGGAGAAAGAAGATCCGGCGGCGCAGGAGAGGATAACTAGATATAGGGCAAAGTTAGAAAAATTCAGAGAGGGAAGAAGGGATTCAAGATAGGGTCTAGATCTGAAGGTGGTGTCATTTAATGTGGAAGGGCTAAAAGCGAAAGTGATAAATGGCGAAGTATTTGAAGTGCTAAAATTAGGTGAAATAATAGTAATGGTGGAAACTTGGTTGAATGAAAGTGAGAAGATAGATGTGGTAGGATACGACTATATAGGGGATCATGGTAAAAGGAAAAGCAAAAGAGGGAGGGCCTCCGGTGGTATTGGAGCGTTCATTAACAAGAGTAGTGGAATAAATGTATGTGAAGTGTTGAGTATAGAGAAAGGCCAAATAATGTGGATAAAGATAAATAGGGCGAAGGGGATGGAAGTTTGTATAGGATTAGGCATAGTGTATAACCCACCAGATGTCTCGGAATTTTATAAGGACAATTTATATATAAGACTGAATGATAGTATGGAAGATTTAAGAAGCAAAAATCCTAACATAGAGATCATTGTAGTAGGGGATTTTAATGCAAGAGTAGGGGAATATAATTCAAGAAGTTTAAATGTAGAAAGTGAATGTATCTGGGAAAAAAATGAGGAAAAGGAGAGGAGAAGTAGAGATAAAGTGATAAATGCAGAAGGTAGAAAGTTAATAGAATTTTGCGAACAGAATAATTTAATAATATGTAATGGAAACAAAGGAGAGGACCAGTGGGGAGAGTTTACATTTGTAAGTGTAATCGGACAAAGTGTAATAGACTATATGATATGTAGTATAGGAATCGAAGAGGTGATGGAAGAATTCAAGATTATGAACATAATAACAAATAGTAGTCATTTTCCATTAAAGATGAATATCTTATATCCTTTATATTCAAGTTACACAGGCTTCACTGTATTATATTTAATATTTTGATATTAACTTGAGTTTATTATATCCCTGGTAATGTAGCAGTTATGTGAAATACTCACTGTGAAATTCCTGACATGAGCATCTGATATTTGACTGTTCACCCATCGCAGTGTGGCATGGAATCCTGGGCTATCTTCCTTCATGAAATACGAGAGGTAGGTCATTCCTGATAGTTCATCCAGGAATGGAGAGGCTAAGTACTCTGGTTCTAAGACCATGGGTATTTGAAAGTCTCTCCTTGCTATTTCCATTGCATTGCGGCAGTTGGCTACACTGTAATAATTTATATTCTTCAAAATCTGACATGCAGTTTACAAAAAACAGACATTTATTTGTGTGTATCTTAAAACCTTACTTTAAAATAATCTATAATAATATTACAAAGAGAGAAAATTTATATATTTTATGTATATAAAGTAATCTCAGAAACCACCGATTCTGATAACATTTTCACCATTGAAAAGCACTGTTCCTCTCAACAGCCATAGGCATAAGACAGTTTCTCACTTCAATGATTTAAACATTGAAAATGATTTACAAGGTTGGTTATTTGAATACAAACATATTGGAGTCGTAAAAGGTGTCTTAACTTTTTGGTTGAGAATGCCATGGAGCAGAAAATAGTCATTGTTAATCCTCAGAAAATACACATAAAAATAATACACAAGCCACAACTTAGTTTGCCAAGATTTAGCAAGCAAGAAAACAGAAGACACATAAAAGAATAGACAATCAGGTGTGCTTATAACATTACAATATGTATGCAAAACTTATGCCAAAACCTTTTAATAATCCTGTATGTTGTAATCAAGTTCATTATCAGCATTTAATGCTAAATAACTGCATAAAGAGAGGAAATTGTAACATCAGAAATCAGACAATATTTCTAATTAACATCCGAGAAGATTATTTTTCTTAATGGTTACAACTCTATGGCATTTCCAAAATGTTTAACTTGATGGTCTGGGAGTGAGGAATCTTCTTCATATTCACCGATGCAATAACTGTGTGACTTTTGTCATTAAATAACTATGGAGCCAAATAGGAGGTATAAGGATTTAAAATTTCATTTACTGTGATTATCTATCATTTAACATTCCGGTAATTCCTTCACTATTAAAGGATACAGGCCATACACTTCCAGAGGTTGGAAGATTGTTGGGGTTAGGTTATGGAAACCAGAAATATAAATTCTACCAGTAATTTATACCTATTTGCATGAATATCAGTGATTTTGCTGAAGTTACTAGAAATATTACACAGACTTTACAAAATTAAGTTAAAGGTGGTGGTGTTCATCACTGGCACTGGGGATTAATTGATCTGCATCATTTTCCCTCTGGCTTCCCAATATAAAGCCTGTAAGTTATCACTTTTAAGGCCTTTGCATTTGGCGAGATGCTGTTTGTTCAGGATGACACCTTCTTCACAGAGAGTGCACTTGGATGTAGGTAGGCATCGTATCTTGTAGAGGTGTTCTGCGAGGCAATCGTGGCCAGTTGCCATCGTAAATAAGGCCACTGCAGTCTTCCTGGGCATTTTTTGTATATCAACTCTATCTTTAATAGTCTTATAATCTTTATCCTTTAATTTATCTTCTTCATCAAGTCTCTGCTGTCTTTTGAAATGTTGTTTAATGTTATTTGTTTATTTATTTCTATTTATCCTACAGGTTTTATTTGTTGTATTGCACCTTTCTTTGCTAATTGATCCGCATGTTCATTGCCCTAAAGTCCAACATGAGCTGGGATCCATTGTAGAGTGACATTATTTCAGGTTCAACTGCTTTAATTAGGCTTCTTATTTCTTTAGTATTTCTTGTTTTATTATTGTAATTTACTATTCCATCTATGGCTGATTTTGAGTGTGATAAGATGACTAATTTTTTGTTTTATGTATGGTCTATATAAAATGTTCTGTAATGCTGCTTTTATAGCTGTTAATTCTCCATCATAATGGTTTGACGTTTCATCTAATGTTAGATACTGTGCAAAATGTTTACAGTATACTCCTGCACCGGCATTTTTTTTTTTTTTTTTTTTTTTGATGAGGGATCCATCTGTATATATTCGGAGCCATTCTTTTTCTGGACATCTTTCATTTTCCATAGCTGTTGCTATGGCTCTCATTTCATCTGGTATATTGTTTGTGTACTGTATATATCAGGTCATTCTGATATTGTATATCAATATATTCTATTGGACTCGTTACCTCTGTTGCAATTATATTCTTGTATTTTAAGTTATTAATATATGTTCCGAAGCTTATTCGAATTTTTAAATTACTTATAGTATCTGCTGTGTGGTACCACTTGTATCTGTTTCTATTGACTTGCAGTTTTTGTGCTAGAGTAATTGCTTTCAACTCATGTTTCAATTCTATAGCCATGTTTTTTGTGAAGCTTTGTAGTACTGTAATTGGTGTTGTTTTTACAGCTCCTGTTATTATTCTTAGTGAATTATTTTGTGAAATTTCTAGTTTACTTTTAAGTCTCTTGTTTACTGTTGCTAGTAGTTCTCCTCCATCAAATAGGTTAGGTTTTATGTATGTTTTATATGTATTATTAAGGAGTCCATGTTTCCACCCCATTTTATTCCTGCTAAACATTTTAAAATGTTGTTCTTTTTATTGATTTTATTCATTACATTGATTACATGTTCTTTCATTGATAGTTTTTGATCTAATTCTATCCCTAGATATGTTATTGTAGTTTTTTCTTGTAGTTTTTTGTTGTTGATTTGCAGGCATATATTTTCTGTTTTATGCTGCATCGTGAATAGTTGATATTGGGTTTTTCCTGTATTTATTTCCATATTGCTATTATTAGTCCACTGTTCTAGGGTTGTGATTGTATTCTCCATTGTTGTTTGTAGTTTTTTGTAATGTTTCCCAGATTTTATGTTCTTTTCTGAAGTCCATATTACCATGCTACTTGTATGTTACCTTAAAGGTGTAAAGGAGAGGATTCATTGTACAAATATTTCAGATCATTGTACAGTAACTTCATAAATTATCATTCTTGTTTAAAAGCCACCTTTGTAAGTTCAGATAAGCCAGCTAGTTTACATTAAAACATTAGTAATTAATACATTTTAACAAGTATAATGCTTTCTTGCTTTATTTACTACTCTTGTGTCAATGAAAGCCAAGTGTTGATGTGTAATGCTTTTTGCTGATTGTGAGGAGATGAAACTGAAGTAGTGCTTTCATCTCTTATTTGAGGATCCAGGAATGATTATACTTTAATCATCAAATTTGGAAAGAGGCCAAATCCAAAGGGGAAAGGTTTTGGTAGAATGTTATTGTAGTTTCACTGTATTAATTCACATGTTCAATAGAATGCATCTCTTACAAGGAGCTTTCAAACAGTTTTGCAACCAGCCTATCCATTGTTGCACAAATATGAGTACAAAAATTTAATTAACACAGCTTGCAACAATGGGCCTTAAGCTATCAAAATATGCATAAGTACAAGTTTAAACCTTTACAAAGCATCTTTATAAATGCGGTGGGAATTAAAATAATTTTGTAATGAAATATGATTTATTTTTTCCAAGAATAAGCAATGTATGAAAGTTTTTCAGAACATGACAAAGAATTTTTAATTCCATTTATACCCCGCCTTTAACTACATTGTCTTATCAGCAGCCTTTTCTTTGGAACTTGCACTTTTTGGTTTTAATCATTATCCACATATTCATATTTCCAAACTCTGGGGAGGATAGGGAATAATCTTGGCTAGAGAAAAATTCACACCCACAGTCAGGAATCAGACCCAGCACCCCTCGCACAGCAGGCAGGTGCGCTACTGACTGAGTTATGGGGTCAGCCTTTGAAAAATTATAACATGAGAATTTTTAATACGAGACTATTTTTACACAATATACAATAATATGTACATACCATAAATATGGTGATTATGGTGGATTATCTTCAATCTAGTCAGTTTTATCTGTCTATATAATGTCTCGTGCAATTTTCTTATCCACATAATGTCTATATGTAATGTAATGTAATTTTATTTCATTATCATTATTACAATAATACAAATAAAGCTTACATCTAAAACTTATGTCTAGTGCTCCAGTTTTCTAGCTCCCCCATATTTAGCCCCTCGGCTGTATATATGGGATAAAGCTACTACACCATCTCTCCACTTTACAAACTATGCTCGTTCTGCTGTACCTTTCTTAAGCTCCTTATCCACTTATCCCTTGTGTTGCCTAAAAATGTCCCCATCATTTTAATTGTTTCTACTTTTGTGCTCCCCAACATTCTTAATGCTACTGCTTCTTTAATGTCTATATACTGAGTGTAGGTACATGCTAGCTGTGTAGGGTACTGTTAAGCTTAGATTTAGTTATGGAAACTCCCTGAAACTTTTTTCTGGTTATCGGCATGTACCACTTCAAATAAAGCTCAGACTTGTGAAAGGGTAAATGAGAATGACCAGCTGTTCTCCAAAAAAATTTCATTCTCAGAAGCAAATGTTTCTGTTTTCTTCAACTATGAAGGACTGTTAGTGATCAACTGTATGCCAGAAGGAATGAAGAATGCTATGGCACTTATGTTTTGGGTCCTTTATTTGCACTGATTAAGCAGCAGCATTTGAAAACGGAAACTTCAAGGCTACTAGTTTTGCAAGACACTGCATCTCCTCACAAAACAGCTGCAAATTTGAGGAAACTGGAAATTGCCAAAGTCCATCCAATCTATGATGAAATCTTGCATCGCTAGAGTTCAGGACCTTATTCAAGCTAGAAATTCAGCTCTGTTGATAATATCTTAGTCTGAGTAGCATAGTGCTTTTGATAAGTTGGTGTGCCATCTACAACTAAGTGTGGGGAGAGATGGAGAGTACTTTGAAGGATTTTGAGGGTAAGCTTTTTAATTTGGTCCTTAGCTTGAACTTTAAGATGAAACCTGCAAAACGTTTTGAATACCCCTCATATACTGTGTGAATAAATGCTTCAGGTGGTCTGTAGGTAATAATAAGCGCATAATTTTAGAATGATGATTGTAATCCTACAAATAAATTAACATTTTTGTATATACATAAGCATATTCTAGCATTTTTAAAGAGAAAGTAATGCAGGTGTTCATTACTCATGATGGAAGAATTGGTTAAGTGCTTACCTATCTCTTGGGTTCAAGTTTCTCCAATGTGGAAACAGTCCTGGACGGCAGTAATCTAGAAGTGCGCTCAGATACACTCCAGAGTTCCAGTCTGATGTGAAGTTGGTAACCCTGCATTCTGGCAGCACAGCCTGCAGAAGAGAGCATACTTGTGAGTTTCATCAGTTAAAGCTGTTTGAGATGAAACATTAATTACTGACTTTAAGGCACTAGTGTTTGTCAAAATGTTATTGTCAGCTGCCCTATGTCCTTGTTTGTGCAACTGAGTATGCTAATATTTATTAAAGGTAGAAAATGATAAGAGGAGTTCAAAGAGGTGCAATAATAGTAGAGTTTAATGCTCAAAAATGTTGCAAAACTCAACATTTCCAAAACTTAAGCTGTACAATATTTGTCCATTTCCTAGATCTTTTAATTTACCATCACATTTTTACTTTTTCTGACGTGTACCTACAGTATGTTGAGGAAGTGCATATTCCAACCAAAAATTTGACATAAAAATTTAACTGGAAATACAAGTTTTAAAGTCCACTGAATTCCAAAAATGCATGTGTGTGTGTGTGTGTGTGTGTGTGTGCGCGCGCATGCGCGTGTGTGTACAGCATAGCTAAAAAAAGAAGTCAAATACCAAACTTGGTATTTGAAGCTGATCATCTTCCAAGGGGGCGACAAGATTTTTAAGAAAATGCCCCCCTCTCAAACTACCTTTTAAATCAGGAAGTTCCAGCTTGGTTGCGCACCAGCAAGCAGTGGAGTACTCACACTTTGCAAGAGTCTACCTGCAGCATGCAATACAGCTTGACACTGGGGCAAGCTGTCATTAGGCTGAATTAAGTGTTGTATAATGACACTGTACATTCCATTTCCTCATCAAATTCATCACCTTTTGCATATAAGACAGTGCAGTAGTCCGTCCTTTTCGGTAAAAAGGAAATGGTTCTTCCAAGAGAATAGTCAATGGGCCTCCTTGGCTTGGTATAGTGACATATGTTATGAAAAATGATACAACCTTAAGACTGGCAGGAAGGGCAAGCCCAGTGACGTATTGGCTATCATACTCCCCCTCCATCCAGGCTCCAAGTACTTTTGCTGCGTAAATGCAAGTACTCTGACTCGGCCGAGCAGAGTTGAAAAAACCTGCTTTACATGGTAAACTTTTCTATATTTATGATTTTCTTCAAGAATAGCTCTAAATGGACTTTCATTTGTTCCTTCAAATGAAACATAATTCAGGCATTAAGGGGTTAATAGTAAACATAAAATAAAACTTGTTTCCTACAAATTTTACTTTAAATAATAATTTTAATTCTGAAAATGAAGTACAGCATTGAACATGTACAAGAAATCCTACACTCAAGAGTTTGCCAGGAATGTCAAGGGCTTTATACTTCCACAATTGTGGGAACAGTTTTGTTTCATTCTCCCCCCCCCCCTCATCTAATGGTCAACCATTCAGAACTTGGTATGTTGTTATTGTATACAACTAAATTAAACAATGCTCTTTTAGTGCGATGAGAATTGTGGGAAAGTCTGCAGTAACTGCATGTTTCTTTGTTCTCTATCTTGACCAGAAAATTCACTTTTGCCAAGGTAATGTCTTGGGAAGGAATAAGAATGTCTTCAGCACTGGCAATGAAAGGAAGGTCACATGATAAAGTGTTCTGCTGATAAAACTTTATCAAAATAGACTAGAAGTAGAAAGTTTAAACTAGAGCATAACCTTGTTTAATGTACTTTTAAATGTTTGATTTGTGATACATTTTAATTACCATTTATGTAATTAACTAAGAGCCTTGTGCACTCTTGGTCATGATGAGAATGTCAATGAAGATTTTAAAAATTTGCAAAAAGTCAAACCACTCATAGCTTCGTTTACCTGCTGTAGTCTTTATTCATCATAATCCATGCTAACTAATGACATTCTAGCATAAATCCCTAGGCGTTTGGCAATGAAGCCATTTATCTTCTTGCACTCCAATGTTTTTGGGAAATGAAATATTTTCCTTGTAAGGTTCTGCATCTTTCTTAGTGCTTTAAATTCATGGATTCATTTTAATTGCACAATACAAAAATGGGTCAGTTCAATATTCTGATCCTGTGCCTCTGGTCACTGCTTGGCAGTTGTGACCAGATATTAACCAGAAGGATGCAACAGCAGATTTTCATGGTAACTGGCGGACTATTCCAGCCTTAGATCTAAGAATTTGCCATTTTTTATTTTCTATTTTATTTGTGCAATTTTGTTTTTGCATTAAGTGGATAAGCAGTCTTGTTGAGTGATAAGATAACTTGGATTTTTTGCAGTATTTCTGTGCCAAAAAGTGTGCAGATTCATTTGCAATCAAACCACAATGTGATGAGATCCATTGGAGAATTATATTTTCTTTTAATTTCTTGATTTTCAAAACAATAATATAAATATAAACATTAACAATACAGCTTTAGAACAGGTAAGAAACTATAAATTTCTGGGCATACACATAGAAGAACCTTTATCTTACAACATACATGTAGAAATTGTCTGTAAAAAACTGAACACAGGGCTGTACCTATTGAGACAATTCTTAGAGCAGCATACTATGGCATCATCTACCCACATCTAACATATGGTATTGAAATTTGGGGGGAACAAGTAAAACCAATATGGACAGATTATTAAAAATAGAAAAAAAAAAGTGCGTAAGAACTATGTTCAACCTTCAGTTTCGGCAATCCTGCCGTGAAACATTTATAACACAAAACATCCTAACTGTAGTTTCACTGTATGTGTTTAAAACCATTATACTTGTTAAAAATAGAAAGCAATTTAACATACTCAATAAAGACTGTCATTCATACGATACAAGAAGAGCAACGATTGCCATAGGGTGAGCACGAATAAAAGTCAAACAAATATAAGGACCCATATAAAATGGGAGCTATACTATATAATAAATTACCATGTGCAATTAAAAATACCAGAGATTCAAAATTTAAAACTGTCCTAAAATTATTCCTGATAGAGAAATGCTTGTATAATAATAGTGAATTATAATGGATATGTATACTTACGTAAATATTATTAAGACAACTGTATTAATCATTCCTGATAGAGAAATGCTATTACTGAATTATGATGGATATATGTACATATTATTAAGTAAATTGTATTGTATAGCTATAATTGACAGTGTCAGATGCTCTTTTAAGAGTCTATTGACTGCAATAAAGTTATTATTTAATCATATATACTTTTCCTGCATTCTTGAACTTGGTGTGACATTGGTGAATGGTAATTCACAATGGTTTATATTGCTGCTCGTGAATCTGACAAAATAACATTCTGAAATTTGTTTATTCTATATAAGAGGTTCTTTACAGGTGTATGGATTGCAGTTATTTTTACATAGAAATTTATAATGCTAATCCCCAGATTAGAAGTCTATTGACTGAATTATCTGAGTAACAGAATAAAGCTCAACTGAAAATAAACAGGACATACAATTTTGAGTTTAAAACTCCAAACATCTTTTCTTTCAAGATGCGATTGAAATAATCTTAACAATTTAAGAGTATTTCGGTAGAGAAAATCTGATGGGATATATTCACACAACTTTCTCTACCAATGAAAAATACACATGTTTTATATTATAGTGTCATAATTATTATAAAACCTGATTCTTTTATGTATGTTATGAAATATTTATAAATAGAATGATTTCAAATTAAGCAATAATAGGATAGTTACATCATGTACAAAATGTTTATTCAAGGTAACGAAATCTTGCATTGGAAAGGAAAAGAAAAAAGAAACAGAGAATTGCAAACTTGCAAGCATATCAATTAGATGATGCACTCACACATAGTGAAGGACTTACAACATGGAATAAAACAGCTAATGCTACAAAAAAATGTATTTCATACAAATTATGTAATTTAATATGCTCCAACGTTTTTCCTATAGTAAACTTTTGCCTGATCCCTATGCTTTTAGAGTTACACAAAATTATAAAAAAATTCAACCAAATAAAGGGGATTTAACAAGCTATTCACAGGAAATTCAAGGTGTACATTTTATTACTCATATCAATATATCAAATATAGGGTATTTGAAACAAAATCGTTGCAGTTGTTTTTGACAAAATAAAAGATAACAAAAGACTTTTGATGCAATGGGTATTTTGGGGTGGAAGGATTAAAGGATTGTGCAGAAAATTCTCATGTTGCATCCAAGTTTGCTATTTATCTGCCATTTTTGTGTTATGCTGCTTGTACATGCAGACAGAAGGACCTTTTGCTAACAATGCATACTTCCTGAAAATAGGGATCTGCGCGTCTAAAACTCGAATGATTCACGTTGGCAGCAATTACTTCACGTTGGCAGCAATTACTTCCAAAAGTAGCCAAAACGACTATATAAGAAGGGCCGCTTAACCGTTACTTTTGTTAACGTTTTCAGTGAAGACCAAAGTAATGTAAACAAGCCAAAACCACTTCCTAGTCCATATTATACACTTCATAATATGAACTACGAACAAAAATGTCACAGAAAATAGAAAGTTTATATCCGGCAGCCACAGAATGCGAACAACAAAACAATTTGAATGAGGGAGTTGACTTACAATTTACGTCGTCCATTAGTGAATCCACGTGCCCATTTACTGCTGGTTACTAGAGGTGCTATCAAATTTTAAATCCGCATGCCATGCATTTTGTTGCAGCCCAGTGGAGGGGGGGTATGGATGTGATGAAGGATAGACACACAGATAAGCTTTGATCTATCTCAGCACGTACATTCAGTATGTAGTCGACAATATAATGCAATAGAATTTAATGCTTTGTCATGTCCATGGTGAAAATCTGAAACACTTTGTATCTGTACACAAAGCCGTAAAAAGCTTCAAATGCCCTAGAGTTATAAAAAGGACTCCGTTCCCGTATTGGATCAGAGGTAATCTGGAAACACTATTAAATGGATACAAACTTTGATGTATGATAGTGAAATTTGGATCACTACAAAAGCAGAAGATAAAAGAATTGAAAGCAATCCAAATGAGAACTGTAAAAAGCCTATCAGAAATGTCAAGAACACAAATGAAACATAATCTCGCACACTTTTAGTTCTGTTCTGTGTAGCTTGAAGCGTGCGACCAACGGTGATTTCTACGCTTACCTGTGTTGCCAACATTACAACCGTATACATTCATATGTATACTGACGTGCATAAACAATTGCCTATAATGGAACGCAGCTGATAATGTTGGCAATTACAAATTTATCCTCGTCCTCTGGCAGCATGGGCTGCTCTGTTCCTCAAGCATAATTTTCTATACTGACTCCGTTGTATAAATATGGGGCAACGTAAACAAAGCGACAGAAATGTGTTACTCCACCGGAACCTATAATTGAAGGGAATAGTCGCACTATTGTGGCGAACATGTGCACTCTGTCGACGTCATCAATTATGAGAACAATGTATCGTTTACCGTTTCCCGAGGTTTACGTAGCACTTTCATAGTTATCTAAATGCTAGACTATTACATTTTCTCACATCACACAGCGATACTTAGTACTTAACATGACGGCAACGAGATCAAAAGAAAATCTGCTCAAACCTTTGACTTCCTCATAAAACTGCATATCATTTAGGGGAAAAAAGACACGGTGTTGTTCTGCTGACAAATATTGATAAATACGATGTATAAACGCTTTGGCCCAGATTTAAATGCTGTTTAAAAAGTTGTACTGCCATGCAAACTTCGAAATAAATATTTTACATACCTAACCAGAGTTTACTAAGGGCAAATTTCTTCCAATGAGTTGTTCCTTTCCACTATTTTTAAGGGGTTCAGCATGCAATGGTAGGGGCAAGCCTTAACACAGTCAGGATCACTGTTTACAGCTTGTAGCATTTTTTGTAATGGTTGGTGGCTCCCCCCCCCCCCGAAGGAGCTATGCACATTACGAACGAATAGCACTTCTAACAAATTAATCGCATTCACCCTCCACTACAGGCTTTTTTGGTTTGCCGTTTTTCCCCACGTGTTGTGGGCCCGCCTGTTTACACTTTTGCACTCCTGAAACATTATAATGCTTGGAACAGTCATCCTCCGTGGTGTAGTGGTTACCATGCTAGCCTCTAGTTCCCGAGGTCGCGGGTTCAAATCCGGCGGAGGGCGAGGGATTCTTTTTTGGGCGTAAAAATCCTTAGCATGGCTTCCTTCGGAAGGGAAGTAAAGCCAAGCCGGTGGTCCCGTGTCGTAGATTTAGGTACGTAAAAGAACCTCAAGCCTGATACAGAGGCCTCTGAGCAAACTTACCGGTCTTTCACGCCCAATATAGAACGGGACGCTAAGAACTACAGCAGTTAAGAAGCGTCCATACATAAAATTCAATTTTTTGGCACTGAAACACCGGTTAAGTCTACTGACAAATTAGCTACGTCGGATATTTTACGCTCAACTTGCAAAACACATTCAATATAATTTGTTTTTCAACTCTTTATAACGGGTTCCCTCTGGGATACTTTACATATTGTACGGGAGCGGCCATGTTATACAAACTGAATGGCGCACTTCCTTGTCCTAACTGCGCAAGCGTGTGCACTCACAATAATGCATCAATTACTTTTACATTTATTAAACAAAATGCAGTTCTATATAGTATTTGATTGTTGCATTTTTAATAGAGCGGGATTTTTATATTTTCGCAGTAAATATAAGGAAAATGTGAAATATGACTTAAGACTATTTTTGTTGCAAACAGCGGAGCCAGTATAGCCACCGGATTTGCTGGCTACTTACATTCCTCCAAAATATGGCGAATTGCCAAAGAGTAACATTACACGCTATGTGTTCTCACTAGGTAGTATCGTTAAGGCAAGATTTCTTGAATTTAGGTGCAAAAATATAATGCAGTAAAAACGTAGAAATAAACACGAACAACTGTTTGTCTTCGTCTCTATATAGCTGATGAAAGCTCTTGTTTAAATGACGTAGCCGTCGCTCAGTTTAATGACACAGGCAAATAATTCTTCACCCCTTCTTATATAAGGCCGAATTATGTTGTATCAGTTTAATCTTTCCTTGTATAGCGATAGGCCCCACTCACAATGACAATTAACCGTAAGAATAACGTAAACTTAAATGCTAGATGCTAAGTATTATAATGGAAAGATTCGCAATAAATCACGTAAACATAAAAATTAACATTGAATTAGACGTACTTATAAGCTTGCAAGGTTCAAGCTTTTAAGTTTTAGTCTACGTCATACATATGAAACCAACCATTCATAGAATGATTATCATGTGATCATTCTACCATGCCATCCGATTTTCCGTCGCCATGTGTTGACTCTCTAACACACATTCTGTGCGAGATCATGGGCCAGGAATCACTGGGGTATCTATAAAAATCGCAGTAAAATAAACTGCTATTGTAGGCAGGGCGGTATTTAGAGGGGGGGTTTCTAGGGTTCAAACTCCCCCCGAAACTTCTGACAGTTTTATTTATTTAAATTCATAGTAAACCAATATGGGAAAGTGTCGTTAGATAACAGTAGCACATGTACAAGAAAAAGAGAAACTTAATATCGTCGCCTTACATAGGTAAGGTGACCATACATTCCGGTTTTCGAAGCAGTCTCAATGTTTTGTGCTGTAAGGTGAAATATCCTCATTCTGGTCAGTTTTTCTTGTCTATATAATGTCTACAAGCAATTTTCTTATCCATGTAACGTCTATATACTACGGAGTAGGTACATGGCAACTGGGTGGGGTTCTGTTAATTTAGATCTACTTGTGGAAAACCCTCCCCGAAATTTTTTTCTGGGTACGGGTATGATTGTAGGCGATGCTTTTTTGTGAGTTTAATATCCCTTAACGGGGTAGCTAGCTCTTATTCATTTTGATACAAGTACATAACCTTTTTTACGGTAATCGCTTTCCAGGTTGCCATGTTAGCTCAGCTGTTTAACCCTCTCTTGCGATTGGCTACTACTTAAGTTTGCAGTTGTCGATGTGAATGACAACACATCGTCTTAAGCTTATGTCCAAGTTTTGTGTCTTATGTTAATGGTTAATTTTCATTGTGAATGGCTCCTACTCTTTCATAGACGGAGGTACTCTTGCATTTCACATCGATTATAACATCGTTCATTGGTTCGTTTTTTTAATTATTTTTCAGACCAGTCACAAGAAGAACCGTGAGGCAGTATTTTTAATACTTGAATAATTTTAATTAAATTATATAATATGTAAAATCAATAACAGCCCGCCTTGAAGCAATATGTATGTAATAATTTATAAAAAAATGCATGTAACAGTCATTGCAAATGCTTATATTATTGTAAACATGTTTTAATAATGTTATGTGAATACATTACATAATTTAATAATGCAAGAGCTGTGAGAGTAATAAGTTTAACGTTGCTAACAATGAGGTAACAATGAGGTAACCTTGAGGCAATAATGAGTTTGAGAGTTTAAATGTTACTAGTCATGATTAGGACAGCAATAATGTAAATTTTGTGACAGTATAAAATTAGCCAATCAACAGCTAGAAAAAGCTTTAGTAAAATGCAGGTATTCTATTGGACTGGGGTTAGCCAATCAGAGACTTTAAATACAAAAGTTTACGGGTTTGGACGGTTGAAATATGTTCAGTTGCCTGCAGACCTTGGTAGTGATAACAAAGTGCAAGTTTTAAATTAAAGAATCTCACAGCTCTTAATATCAGTGTAGTGCTATTTAATTTGTGTCAAGGATTAATAAAAAGAAGTGAATTTAAACTTAAAATCTGTGTAAGCCTACATTCTTGTCGTACCACGCCCTGATTAAGAGAAACATGTCTCTAAAGTAAGACTGACGCGGCCGAGGCAAACAAACAAATACTATCTATAGAAGCAGTTTAATAACAAATTTAATAATATTTTTAAACTTCGAGCGTAACAACAAAAATACATCTTCAAAAATCGGCTTCTCATACGTAGCAGCATATTACGTAACAAACAATCTACTTCAAATTAACGCCCAAAGCGTGGTGCAAACTTCAATAACAGAACACTTTCTTCAAATTGGTTTTCCAAGTGTGGAAATAAATAAACTACGTAAATAATTTCTTCAAGTTGGCTCCCATACGTGGGGCAGTAACATCTAACTTCTTCAACCGATTGGTGGAATCAAAGATTGGTTACCTGAAGGTGCAACCTTACGGATGGAAAAACACTATTGTGATATTTAGGGGAATTGACCACTTTTTATGCACGTTAGTGCACATACTTAACAAAATAAGTCATATTTTCGTAGTGAAAAAGTAAGCAAAAATGATCTGGATTAATTAAGGCTTCTTGTGTAGTTCCGATCATATTACAAGCATAAGGAGGAGGCACAAGTTTGTGTACTGTCAAACCCTTTACTGTTGTTTTAGGTTTTATTAAGATCCCAAAAAAACCGTTTTCGAACTGAATTTCAAAATCTTACACCACACAAGCTGCATAGAGAGGCGAGGGAGAGAACAAGGTTTAAATTCTTCAATCAAACAGCCGACAGATAAGCCGAGCATTATGACTGGAGTAGCTTGGAACATATACTGTCGTCCAGAAAGAACTTCATTTCAGCTATGCTGAGAATATTCAAAGGAAAATTCTTTGTATGCAAAAACAAAGCAAAACAATATCGAAGAAAATCGGATAGCAACAGCACATGCATTGACATTAATTCCAAACTCTAATGGGTCACATTCAGTTCTCAATACACAAATGGAGGACACTTGCAACAGAAGTCACCATGGCATCGAATTTCTGATTATGTAACGTAAGCTGGTTTCAAATTGTGCCTAAACGGTGTTAAAAAATCTGATGTGTTACACTCGCATGACTTTCTCTACTCTTGTACAAACTATTTATACAAACGCTTATTCTCCATCTACTTCATGTTAATCGAGATAAACATTTGCAGAGTGTATCTTATTGCTAATTTTCTTGTAGATGTAAGGGGAATATATATTTACATGGGCAATTTGGAAATACACTAGCCGTTAAGCACATACATATCTCTTAATAGCTGGTTGCTAGGTGCAACACCATTCCCTTTCCCACAGATTAATACTCTTTGCATCTCCAAGACAAAAAAAGTAATAACGAATTGCCATTTGAGAAAATAAGTATTGAAAAATTTAAGGGAATAACAAGTAATATCTCGAAAATGGTTCACTCAACAAAAAAAATGTATAAGACATAAATTGTGTAGACAAAATTTTACTACACAAAAAATTCAAGATATACATTTTATTTGTCATAAAAATATCTTAAACATATGATATTTTAATCAAAATCGTTAGTCATTTTTGAGAAAATTAAAATTTTCGAAAAATCTTCCATGTAAAGGGTACTCTGGGGTGGGGGATTTTCTTGAAAACCTTCGTGTCGCATCCTTGGAAGATACTGAACCTAAATACCAAGTTTGGTGTTTATCCGACTGTTCGTTTCTGAGTTATGCTGTTGACACACACACACACACACACACACACACACACACACATGTTTCCAAAAATGCTTTTTTTGGATTCAGGGGGTCTCAAAACATGTATTTCCGGTGAAATCTCGGTATCGAATTTTTGGGTGGAATACAATACTTCCCCTGCTTAGTATACGTAGTAGAGAAAGTAAAAATACGAAACGTTGGGTTCCTGTATAATTGCATTTGATTCTGCTCAACATGGCAATTGTTGAGATTACGTTGCTATTAAGATAAATGAAGGTTGATATGTATCAATGTTAATATAAAGAATAACGCACCTGTCTAATTGGTTCTATAACAAACACACTTACCTTGAGCCAAGCCAGCATTAGCTTCTTGGGAGGGAACTTGGATCTGCCGATCTGATAGCGAACGATGAGCGACCATATTAATCCGAGAATTAACTTCAGATTTCCATTTACGATGTCCACGTTTCCTGCAACAACAAACAGACGTTACCTTCTCATTTCATTTTCTGCTTATATTCAGTATAATGTGTAATTGTTACATCACAGTTACGGTCTCGTTTTGCATTCCACTTCATAGTTTTAGTTAAAAATAGTAACAATTGCACCGATTTAAAATGGCAAAAAACTGTTCTGAAATATGCCCCTGGTTATTTTTTCAAATATATAGCTATTAAAATGTATATAAATCTAATATAAATATAAATAATATTTCATCTGTTCGGTTATGTAGGTCAAACTACAGTTAACTGTGTGCACACTTCCGTGGCGTGGGCACCTTCCTCTCATTCAAAAGGTTCAGAGTTCGAATCTCGGTTAGGATGAATTTTCTGGACAAGATTTTTTCAAGGTTTTTCCCTTAACTTCAACTAAATAAGTAAGCTGTAATGTACCACGTGGTCATTCATTATCCATGTAATCTACGAGATTTTTAACTTAACCAAAAAAGGAAGTGTGTCACAATTTTCTCACAGTTAATTTCCATTTATCTTTACTTTCTCTACTATTTACCTATAGTAGGTAGGGGAGTATTTTACTTTCTCCACCCATAAAACATTTGCAATGTTATATATCATAACATTAATTAAAAATTATTGTTGTACCCAGGTTACGTTATTCACGACACATTTTAAAATTAAGCAATAGGTACTGAGGCAGTATTTTTAACACTTAAATGATTTCAGTGTAATTATATAATATAAAATTCAGTAACAGCCCGCCTTAAAGCAATATATGTATAAACAACATATAAAATGTATGTAACAGAAATTGTGTATTTTTATATTATTGTATACATGTGTAATAATGTTATGTGAATGTATTACGTAATTTAATAATGTAGGAGCTGCGAGAATAATAGGTTAAAAGTTGCTAACAATGAGGTAACCTTGAGGCAATAATGAATTAGAAAGTTTAAATGCTACTGGTAATTCTTGGAGCAACAATAATGTAATTTTTGAGACAGCTTATAAAATAGCCAATCAACAACCGAAAAAGCTTTAGTTTAGAAGGTATTCTATTGGACTAGGATTAGCCAATCAGAAACTAAAATGGAACAAAATTTACAAATTCAAAAGTCAGTTGCTAGCAGACAGTGTTTCTAACCGGACGCATGATACGTCCTCGAGAAATTTAATACGCATTCAGTGTGAGACGAAAATAGTTTTTGTGTTAAAAAGTGCAAGTAATTAATAAAAAAATCTCACAGCTCTCTCTCTATATCAGTGAAGTGTTATTTAAATCGTGTTCAAGCATTAATAAAAGAAGTGAAGTAAAATTATAATCTGTGTCAGCCTACATTCTTCAGTCGCACCACTCCCTGCTAAGACATTCATGTCTCTAAAACGCAGCCGAGGCAAACATAAATATAATATTTAAAGAAACAGTCAAACTACAAAGTCAATATTTTTAAACTTGGGGCAAAGGCCACCGAAAGTACATTTTTGGGGCGAAGGCTAACGGAAACTTTTTACCATACGTGCGGTTGCAACTACTAAAATTTCGGCTCCCCAGCAGTTGAAATATAATACATCTTCAAACTGACTTTCCATACGTAGCAGCAACAAAACTTCTTCAAATTGGCTCCCAAAGCGTGGGGCAAATAACAATACAACAAAATAACGTCTTCAGTACTTAGTTGTACACAAAAGGCGGAAACAACCTTCATATGTTTATCTGAAGCACGGAGGAATTTTTGGACGATGTACCTACGATCTCTGCTATTTTTATATTGCTTCTACAAACTGTTATTAAGAAAGCTTATTTTTCTATTAAGACATGTTAATCAAGACAAATATTTGCAGATATAGATTTCGTTGAAGGCAAAAGGCGGATGGAGGAAACCAAATCCATAGTCGGATCGTTAAATGCTGTCCTAGAAATTCCATACTCTTTCCACCACATCGCGAAAAACGACTGAACAAAAAAAAATGACAAAATATAGAAAACTCAAACCAATAACAACGGATAACTCGGAAATGGCTGATGCCACAAGAAAGGTTATTTGAAATATGTTGTGTGTTTTAAAGATCTCTATCTTTTTTGTGTAGGACGTTTTCATCTTTAAAGGTTTACCACCTACACAAAATTCCTTCCGAATGGAGAGGGCTTCACGGGTTAGGTATTCCCAGAAAATTCAAGATAAGTGCATTTTATTTGTCATGTAAATATCTTAAATATGCGGTGTTTTAATCAAAAGTTATGAGTCATTTTTGAGATAATCGAAAATGTCAAAAGTCTTCCATGTAAAGGGTAGTTTGGGAAGGGGGGATTCCTTGAAAATCCTCGTATCACATCCTTGGAGGATTCTGAACTGGAATACCAAGTTTGGCATTTAACTTACTTTTCGTTTTTGAGTTATGCCGTCTACAGACACATCCGGACCTTTCTCTAAAAATATGTTTTTACTCAGGGGGCCTCAAGACATGTATTTCCAATGAAATCTCGACATTTAAATTTTGTTTGGATATAATCTTTATATGTAGACGGCAGAGAATGTAAAAATAACTTTTCGAAGAAGTGTCAATTTTGCAAACATGCGCAAATAGATTCGATTTTCGGCTAATGTTAGTACTATGAGTAATTAGACAGTTACGTGGAACTCGCGACCTTCTGCATATGGAACGCTATCCAGCAAGACGGATCACCAATTGCATTTCCAGATGCACTATGGCTAAACTAGCCAAACAGCTCAGTTCCTTTCATCCCTTGAGGCATTTAAATTCCGGCACGTAGGGACCTTAAACCAACCGGTTTTTGATACCGATGCTTCCTGAAACTCGGCTTTGGGTTACCGTTCTGAGGGCCAAGGAGCGTTAACTGATGCTGTTATCGGCGACTGATTGAACACATGGCTACCGTGTATGTACAGGACATGATACCGCTCTTCGACAGCGCTCCTTTCAAACCAGTTTACGTAAAGCGAATGGAATTAGTTGCTTAGAAACGGCGACTTAATCAACAAGAGAGAAAAACACTACACGGTTCAAATAACCCATAACAAACGTGTACAGTTTCTAGTGATGAAGGCAAACACCGGAAGCATGGGGCTTTTAGAAAGACGCTCATATGCAAACATACACGGGATGCAATTATGTTTTATCCGCGATGTCCAAAATGTGGCTCATAAAAGCAAGAAACATTGATATTGTAATTTTATTTCATCCATAATTAACCAATACATGTTGTTGGATACGTCAAAACAATTGAATAAACAAACATAAAATACATGTCAGCTATAAAATTCAATATAAAATTGCAATGCATAAGATTACTATGTACAATTTTACAACATTACAAATGTTAACAATTAACCTAAAAGTGCAGAAACTCATCAACTGAATAGTAACAATTTGTCATAAGGAAGTCTCGTAAGCTTTTCTTGAAACATTGAAAAGATGTCATGTTCTTTAATTTAGCAGGTAGCTTATTATACAAGTGCGTGCCTTTATAGTAAAAACTATTCTCAAACTATTTAGAGTTATGAGGTGTAATATGTAATTTTGACTTATTCCTTGTATCATACTTGTGAAAGTCTGAATTAACAGCAAGTGTTTCAATGCGCAATTGCGTTTGTACAATAACCTCGAATAAATACATGTACGGTAGTGGCAAAATGTTTAATTCCTTGAAGTATGGTTTACAGCTAGTGGTATAGGATCAATTAAGCATGATTCTAATTACTTTTTTTTGTAATTTAAATACTTTTATTGCCTCACTACTAGGTCCCCATATGACAAAAGCGAAAATTTGAGTAATACACTATCTTAAGTGTATGCTTGCTTATTGACTGGCTGAGCATTTTAATTTGGGAACATATCTGACTAATTCATTAACATGAGCATTTCAGCTTAAATTCTTATCAACCCAAACTCCAAAAATTTCGCTTTATCAGCATATTCTATAGCTTCGTCCTCAAATAGTATAGTTGGGCAATGTAATTTTTGTGTTGTCTTTTTATGGAAACCAACAGCTATGCATTTTCCCTTATTTACTGAGAGAATTTTTTTAAACCAAGAAAGAGTATAGGGCATTCCAGAACTAATACTTGCTTTTAGCTTCTCTACGTTATTATCAGAAATTAAAATACTATTGTCGTCTGAAAATAAAGAGTGTTTTATATTTTTATTCTGGTTGGTTTCTACAAGATCATTTATATACAGGAGAAAAAAACATGGGACCTAAAATTGAGCCTTGTTCCGTACCTGAATATTGTACGAAACGAAAACGAAATTAAATGCAAACGCGTAGCTTTAGTTAATTTTGAACATTTTCATTGCAGTTTATATAGACTGGAGTTAGGTATTTAGTTCGACAAATCTGATGTGTTACATTCACATGTCTTTCTCTATCGCTAATTAGTGGGTATATAAATTATTCTTACGAAAGTTTATTACTTTCTCCAACCGTACATAGTAGGTAGAGAAGGTATTGCATTCCACCCAAAAAATCTGATGTGTTACACTCACATGACTTCCTCTACTCTTGTACAAACTATTTTTAAAAACTTATTCTCCATCTATTTCATATTAATTCAGATAAATATTTGCAGAAACGATCTTTTGACATCCAAAGAGAATTACATTTTACACATAGCGGCCAGTTCTAAAAATATTCGACTCGCTTAAGGCGTACTATGTTCCCCTTGTTTTGTATTTGCAAGGGCAATATAGAAATACAGTAGGCTTTAAGCATAGTCATATCTCTTAATAGTTGGTTGCTAGGTGCAGCACCATTCCCTTTCCCACAGATTAATACTCTTTGCATATCCTAGACAAACAAATCTGATGTGTTACACTCACATGACTTTCTCTACTCTTGTACAAACTATTTATACAAACGCTTATTCTCCATCTAGTTCATGTTAATCGAGATAAACATCTGCAGACCCTATCTTATTGCTAATTTTCTTGTAGATGTAAGGGGAATATATATTTACAAGGGCAATATAGAAAAACAGTAGCCTTTAAGCACATACATATCTGTTAATAGCTGGTTGCTAGGTGCAGCACCATTCCCTTTGCCACAGATTATAACTCTTTGCATATCCAAGACAAAAAAAAATGAATAACGAATTTGAGAAAAAGTATAAGTATTGGAAAATTTAAGGAAATAACAGCAATATCTCGAAAACGGTTCACTCAACAAAAGAAATGTATATGACATAAGTTGTGTATTTTAACGCGATCTACATTTTTTGTGTAGTAAAATTTTGTCTATCTCTTATGGTTTACCAGTTATGCAACAGTCGTTCACAATGAAGAATACTTTTGGAGACATTCCCAGAAAATTCAAGATATACATTTCATTTCTCATGACATTATCTTAAACATATGATATTTTCATCAAAATCGTTAGAGCCATTTTTGAGAAAATTAAAATTTTCGAAAAATCTTCCATGTAAAGGGTAGTCTGGGGTGGGGGGATTTTCTTGAAAACCTTCGTGTCACATCTCTGGAAGATACTGAACTTAAATACCAAGTTTGGTGCTTATCCGACTGTTCGTTTTTGAGTTATGCTGTTCACAGACACACAGACACACACACAGACACACACACAGACACACACACACACACACACACACACACACACACACAGACACACACACGGACATGTTTCCAAAAATGCTTTTTTTGGATTCAGGAGGTCTCAAAACATGTATTTCCGGCGAAATCTCGGTATCGAATTTTTGGGTGGAATGCAATACTTCCCCTACTTACTATACGTAGTAGAGAAAGTAAAAAAATCTGATGTGTTACACTCACATGACTTTCTCTACTCTTGTACAATCTGATTTTACAAACGCTTATTCTCCATATGCTTCATGTTAATCGAGATGTCAATCTTATTGGTAATTTTCTTGTAGATGCAAGGGAAATATGGTAGCTTTTAAGCGATAGTCAAATATTTTAACGCTGGTTGCTATGTGGCGCATTCCATTCTCTTTGCATGTCCAGGACATAAAAAAATTGAATAACGAATTTGAGAAAAAGTATAAGTATTGGAAAATTTAAGGAAATAACAAGCAATATCTCGAACACGGTTCACTCTATAAAAGAAATGTATATGACATAAGTTGTGTATTTTAACGCGATCTACATTTTTTGTGTAGTAACATTTTGTCTATCTCTTATGGTTTACCAGTTATACAAAAGTCGTTCACACTGAAGAATACTTTTGGAGACATTCCCAGAAAATTCGAGATATACATTTCATTTCGCATAACATTGTCTTAAACATAGGATATTTTCATCAAAATCGTTAGAGCCATTTTTGAGAAAATTAAAGTTTTCGAAAAATCTTCCATGTAAAGGGTAGTCTGGGGTGGGGGGATTTTCTTGGAAACCTTCGTGTCGCATCTCTGGAAGATACTGAACCTAAATACCAAGTTTGGTGTTTATCCGACTGTTCGTTTTTGAGTTATGCTGTTCACAGACACACACACAGACACACACACACACAGACACACACACAGACACACACACACACAGACACACACACGGACATGTTTCCAAAAATGCTTTTTTTGGATTCAGGAGGTCTCAAAACATGTATTTCCGGCGAAATCTCGGTATCGAATTTTTGGGTGGAATGCAATACTTCCCCTACTTACTATACGTAGTAGAGAAAGTAAAAATGAATAACGAATTCCCATTTGAGAAAATAAGTATTGAAAAATTTAAGGGAATAACAAGCAATATCTCGAAAATGGTTCACTCAACAAAAAAATGTGTATGGCATAAATTGTGTATTTTAACGTGATCTACATTTTTTGTGTAGTAAAATTTTGTCTATCTCTTATGGTTTACCAGTTATGCAAAAGTCGTTCACAATAAAGAATACTTTTGGAGACATTCCCAGGAAATTCAAGATATACATTTTATTTGTCATAAAAATATCTTAAACATATGATATTTTAATCAAAATCGTTAGAGCCATTTTTGAGAAAATTAAAATTTTCGAAAAATCTTCCATGTAAAGGGTACTCTGGGGTGGGGGGATTTTCTTGAAAACCTTCGTGTCGCATCCTTGGAAGATACTGAACCTAAATACCAAGTTTGGTGTTTATCCGACTGTTCGTTTCTGAGTTATGCTGTTCACAGACAGACACACATACACACACAGACACACACACACACACACACACACACGGACATGTTTCCAAAAATGCTTTTTTTGGATTCAGGTGGTTTCAAAACATGTATTTCCGGTGAAATCTCGGTATCGAATTTTTGGGTGGAATACAATACTTCCCCTACTTACTATACGTAGTAGAGAAAGTAAAAATTCAATACAGAGATTTCACCGGAAATACATGTTTGAGGTGCCCTGAATCCAAAAAAGTCATTTTTAGAAAAAGGTCTTTATGTGTGTCTGTGAACGTCGAATAAGACCATACTTGGTATTTAAAATCAGTATCTTCTAAAGATGCGATACTGAGATTTTAAAGGAAAATCCCCTCACCCCTAACTACCCTTTACATCAAACATTTTTCGAAAATTTTGATCTTCTAAAAAATGGCCAACGATTTGGATTAAAATACCATATATTGAAGATATTTACATGACAAATCAAATTTATATCTTGAATTTTCTGGTACTAGCCTATGAAATCTTCTTCATTCGGAAGGAATTTTGTATAATCTTGTTTAACTGGTAAACGTTAAACGATAGATGAAAAAATACGACACAAAAATTGTAGATCTCTTTAACACACACCACTTATTTCAAATAAGGTTTTTGTGGCATAAGCCATTTCTGAGATATCCGTTATTAATGAATTATCCATTACTTAGTCATTCTCTTAAAAGTCCTATCAGCATTCGGTTGTTTTTCACGATTGCATGGAAACAGTATGAAATTTTAAGACCAGCGTATAGCTTCCAATTCTTAAACCTTTGACTATCTCAGTTCTCTTTGTATCTATAACGAAATGTATAATGTAGCTATTTCTACAAAGTTTATTTGGATTAAAATGTGGTAGATATAAAAATAAAGATAGAGAGTAGAAAAAGTCCTGTGAATGTACTACATCAGATTTTTTTCTATCTACTTCATTTTCATCGAGATAAATCTTTCCAGAAATAGCTACATTACACATTTCGTTATAGATATAAAGAGAACAGCGATAGTCAAATGTTTAACAACTGGACGCTATATGCTGGCCTTAACATTCCATACTGTTTCCATGCAATGCGAGAAATAACTAAATGCTAATAGGGCTTTATCTCGGAAATAGCTTATGCTACAAAAAACTTATTTGAAATAAATTGTGTGTTTTAAAGATATCTACATTTCTTGTGTAGTACGTTTACCAGTTATATAAGACTATACATAATTTCTTTCAAATGAAGTGGATTTCACAGGCTATTCCCAGAAAATTCCAGATATATATTTTATTTGTAATGTAAATATATTTAATATATGGAATTTTAATAAAAATCGTTAGTCAGTTTTTAGAAAATAAAAAAGTTGAAAAATCCTCCATATAAAGGGTAGCCTAGGTTGGGAGATTTTCTTGAAAATCTTCGTGTCGCATCTTTGGAAGGTACTGGACCTAAATATCAAGTTTGGTATTTATCAGACTTTTCATTTTTGAATTACGCTGTTCTCTCTCTCACGCACGCACGCACACACACACACACACACACACACACACACACACACACACACACACACACACACCCATTTTTCTAAAAATTCTCTTTTAATTTAGGGGCCTCAAAAATGTATTTCCGGTGAAATTCCAATATCGAATTTTTGGGTGGAATACAATACTTCCCCTACCTAATATACGTAGCAGAGAAAGTAAACATAGCTTTATAGATTTTTGTCCATATTTAATAAGACATATGAAAAGCAACAAATTACATGGAGTTTATACACATAGATTTTAATTGTTGTGATAGCTCTAAACTTAGAAAAAAAAGTTACTGGTTGCTTTGCTTTTGCTTAATATAATTACAATATGTCACTAAAAGCACCGCTTGCGAAAATAAAACTCTAGAATAAAGGGCGTTGAATTTTACACATAGGTATGTGCCAATGCCACATTTTCTCAACTGTACCCGACTTGCTGGAAAGGACGCATTTCCTAGAAGCATTTCCTAGAAAGAGTGGCTTGGGGTTTCTAAATGTGTTTAATAGAAAACTGCCCGAATAGAATACATAGAAAGCCCGGTTCACTGTTAACAGAAACCGCCAAAAGCAAAATACAGCAAATCGTATACAAAATATTAAATACCAAAATATTATGAAATAGATTTTTTTGTCACATGCATTGAATTCTACGCACTGCAAAACGTAAAAGTACCTCGTCCCATAAGATAGCAAGCATGGTTAAGAATATGAAATTTAATATTTTGCCTGTCGCTACCCGTAACACATCATTGAAACACCAAGCTTTTTAGAGAAAAACATGCCTGCAATGTTCAGAAAGTTAAGTTTTAAAGTTATTTAGAGATACGTTCAATCAAATCAAGCAATAAGTACAAAGAGCGAAAAAACTAGGAACCGGCTGCGCGGTGTTTTTCCTGTCCGCGTCCTCGGCGTTCGTTGCCGTCTGCCGCTATCACAGAAAGACGCGGATGAAACCATACAATATTTTTAAAACTACTTTTGAAGGCTTTATTTACCAACTTTATGAAAGGAGATGCTGATACGTGCCACCGTCGTTGTCCATACATTTTTGGCACCTCTTTAGGAAACTATCCATCATTCGCCGTAGTTCACGTTGAGAAATGCTGGCAATTTCCTGGCGGATATTCTGTTTTAATTCTTTCAGGGTATGTGGGTTTGTCTTCTACACTTTGTTTTAAGTTACCCCAGAGATAGAAATCGTAGACCGTTTGGTCGGGGGACCGAGGGGCCACAAATCTCTTAATAATTCTGTCCTCAAACGCACTTTCAAAAAGGCAAAATCATGCTGCCTGGCTGTTAATTCTCTAAAAAGAAAGGGAGGGCAAAATTGTATTCACATATGTATGGGAGCCAACTGTTGATTCGAAAAAAATTGAAAGTGTGTTTGAGAACAGAATTATTAGTACATATTTGTTGCCCCCTCGGTCCCCCGATCTAACCCTCTGCGATTTCTATCTCCGGGGTAACATAAAACAAAGTGAGCAAGACAAACCAGACACCCTGGAAGAATTAAAACAAAATATCCGTCAGGAAATTTCTCAACATGAACTACGGCGAGTGATGGATAGTTTCCTAAAGAGGTGCCAAAAATGTATGGACAACGACGGTGGTCAGTTTCAGCATCTCCTTTCATAAAGCTGGTAAGTAAAGCCTTTAAAAGTAGTTTTAAAAATATTGTATGGTTTCATCCGCGCCTTTCTATGATAGCGGCAGACGGCAACAAGCGCCGAGGACGCGGACAGGAGAAACACCGCGCAGGTGGTTCGTAGTTTCTTGGTTCGTCCTGTATATGAAACATACGGCATGAAATATTTCGAAGCAGCTAATGCTACGAAAAGAAAGAAAGAAAGAAAGAGACAAAATTGCACGTTTTTACGAGTCCTAGGTATTCTTGCAATAGCAACACAAAATTACGTAAAATTCTATTAGAATGAAGAGAATTTTAGAGACTCTTTATAGAAATTTGAAGATTTATACATTAGTCATGTCAATAACTTAAATATTTGATACTTTAATCAAAATAATTAAAGAAAATTAAAAATAACGAAACATTTTCCATGAAAAGTGTAATTTGGTGTGAGTGATTTTTGTTGAAAATTTTTCTCTTGGCGTGCTTAAACATTGTCCGACTCAAATTGAAATGTAGCATTTTCTTTCGTTTATGAGTTATGTTGTCCACACCCAGGCACACGTGGACCTTTTTATAAATATATTTTTGGATTTAGTAGACCTCAAAGCGTCTGTTTCCAGGGAAATCTCGATATCGGATTTTTGGATGGAATACAATACTTTATCTACTATACATAAGTGAAAGTAAAATTAGTAGGTATTACACTTCTTTACCAAATCCTAAAGTAGCAGCAATATTAGAAATGTTAGAATGGAATACAGCTATCGAAGCAGGAAACCTCTGTGATGTAAAGGAGGTCGCGACCACTTTGCTCCTTCCGCCAAGGAATTTGCAATTAATAAGCGACAGGTCCTCCAAACATAGCACATACGTGAACCCCACGTACCATACTTTTCGTTTATTTTTCTTCTGTACACACAGCATCCGTTAGAATTCAATGTGTCACATGACTCCGCAGAAATACGCGGCCAAGTTTCGTACGATGACCCGAAATTTCTCGGATGCTCTTTTCAGATATTTACGTATTCCAAAGCTTTCTGTAGACGGCAACAATTAGGAAACAGCCGAACACTCCAGAAACAAGACTGTTGAGAGAGAAGGCTCTAATAATCATTTTTAAACATTCATTTCATAACGACTTTTCAATTCTCATTTTAGTATCCAAATGTTGTTTGATTTTCGCATCCATAAATTAGAATCCTTAAAAGCAAATGTTTATGTCTTAAAGGAGATACTTTTAGGCATGTTAATAAGAAATACTAAAAATATATTCTAATTATTTATTATAAATATTTTTATGAATACTAATGCTCCGAACCAATTCTATATAATCTTCAAATGTGAAACGGTGGGTAGGAAAAGATAATAACTTTTTTGTCTGAAAAACCCAAATGATTTTCCTAATGAAAACTTTATTAATAAACTACTTTTTCTAATTAAAAGAGCAGGAATATTTAACTAAAACAATAGCGATAACAGATAATACAGTAAGCCCTCAGGTTTCAGTGCTAAGGGCAATTATAACTTCCACACAGTTGAAGATACCTCCAAAATGTAGCAAAAATCAAATTTTCACTATTACTGGACACATTTTTCTCTTGACACCAACTATTAAACTTTTCGTAAGTTTTTCGTATAGCTTCTTTGAATTTTGTAGGATTAGCAACTTCTACTGCATTTTATATGTCCGAATTCACTTTCGAATCACTCATTTTCCTAATTGTATTTATCGTTTTCGTTTTAACAATTGTATATGACAAGCAGAACTTCACTTAAACAACTTCCTAACAGCAAAACAATCACCGCTGCCTACTACATATTCAAAGGCCCGTGAAACGTCTCTAATCTCGTCTTTAGCATCAGAAATCGAGAGATTAAAATAAAAATGCGAGGGAACCAATCAACAGTTTTATTCTTTTTAAAATATAAACGCAGTAGGGATTTTACATCGACGTCTAAATAATCTTGCGTGAAAAACGTGCGAAACCTGCGTTATAAGCACTCGGCAGTACCTTTTGTCCTTAAACTGCTATCTGAGGCAGTATTTTTAACACTTAAATGATTTCAGTCAAATTATATAATATGTAAATTCAATAACAGCCCGCCTTGAAGCAATATGTGTATGTAATAATTTATAAAATGTATAACAGTCATTGCATATGCTTATATTATTGTAAACATGTCCAATAATGTTATGTGAGTGCATTACGTAATTTAATAATGTAGGAGCTGTGAGAAATAGGTCAAAAGTTGCTAACAAAGAGGTAACAATAAGGTAACCTTGAGGCAATAATGAGTTTGAGAGTTTAATAACGCTACTAGTCATTATTGGAGCAACAATAATGTAATTTTGTGACAGTTTATACAATAGCCAATCAACAACCAGAAAAAGCTTTAGTTAAATGAAGGTATTCTATTGGAATAGGATTAGTCAATCAGAAACTTAAAAGGAGAAACATTTACAAATACAGAAGTCAGTTATCTGCAAACAGTGTTCCTAACCAGATGCAAAAAGTGTTCTCGAGAGATTTAATATGTATTCGTGCGAGAAAAAAATAGTTTACGTGTTAAAAAGTGTAATTAATTAATCAAAAGAATCTCACAGTTCTCTCTATATCAGTGAAGTGTTATTTAAATCGTATCAAGCATTAATAAAAGGAGTGAAGTAAAATTATAATCTGTGTAAGCCTACATTCTTGTCGCATCACAACCCTGCTAAGAGAAACGTGTCTCTAACAAAAATACTGACGCAGCCGAGGCAAAAATAAATATAATATTTAAAGAAACAGTCAAATTACAAAGTTAATATTTTTTAAACTTGGGGCAAAGGTCACCTGAGAGTACATTTGGGGCGAAGGCTACCGGAAACTGTTTACCATACGTGCGGTTGCAACTACTACAAGTTCGGCTCCCCAACAGTTGAAATATAATAAACTCCTTCAATACAAACTACTTCAAATTGACGCCCAAAGTGTGGTAAAAAATAACGTAACAAACCATCTTCTCAAATTGGCGTCCATACGTGGAGCTAATAAAAGACAATAAAAACGTTCTTCATATCTTTTCGCCACTTCTTGCATAAATAGCTATTCCTACACCCACAACAGACATTCTTGCAAAGATCTGCTTAGGAGATTGAAGATATTAATTCTACCTTACTAGTATACATTTTCCACCTTAAAAGTCCTATGTATGTGATCGAGGCACATACAAAATGAACATGAAAATTGGCGACATAAACACCAGACAAAAGGGAAATATCCATCGTCTTAATGTAAAAACTTCTTGCCTCCAGAAAGATGTGTATTTTGAAACTATTAAAACATTTAATAGTTGTAGGTTATTCAACGGAGTGGGACACCTCGCGCGCTGCGACCTACAGAGATATATTGTGGCTACCACCCCCAAGAGGAAGGGATGAGGTGAAGGGACCATTAGGGGGACTGGTCCTCCATGTGACCCTGGGAGAAGGGCGTCATCCGAGTGACACTCCCTCCCCCGAGAGATTTTCCAGTAGGCCGGCACCTGAAAATTAAATCCGCCCCCCCCATTACAGGGTGGAAGTGGATACGTCACTTACGCGCGACAACCTCAAAAGAAGTAAAGACTACCGAGACCTCGGTGGGGACGACAGCAACCTAGTAGACTGTCTCTCCGACTCTGACTGGCTCTCCAGTGCGGTACCGGAGGACTTTGAAGTGTCTCACAATCCCGACTGGACGGAAAACCGCACAGACGTACCCAATCTCCCATGGGTATTGGGAACCACTAGCCACCGAGTCCAACCCAATCCAAACGGCAACCTTAGGGTGGGACTCGGACGTTCGAACGTTCGGACCAGCGTACTGCTAGTAACGCCAGAAGTACCACGAGTGCACAGGGTCCACAGCGCTCGCGAGGTGAAGGGGCCACAGGAGGCTACAGGTCGTAGGCAGACAGGCCACCTCGCGCGCGGAAATCCCTAACATTTCCAAGTTCGCAGACCCATCCCACTGCTGCAACCGCCGAGAGAGGGCGATGAACGACCCACCAATCAAGCAGCCCTCTGGTGGAGTACTCTTTCCATTGAGCACACATCCGCGCCATGTTTCGGCACTACCATACACCACGAAACCTAGAAGCCCACCTGAAAGATAAGGAAACTAATGAAAGGGAAATTATGGAAAGGAAATCGTGGTGTGTAAGAAACCACCCCAGCATTCGCCTGCCGACACAGGAGAAACCACGAGAAACCCATGGGTCAGAGAGGGCGGTCGCCGGGGATTGAACCCGGACCTCCCGAATGCGAGTCGCACACGCTCCGTGGCGCCACCTCGCTCGGTAAAACATTCACTGCTATTCCTATTAATCTCAAAGAAATTTGACAATTTCAATGATTTCAAAACTGGTGCTAAAGAATACTTATAACCAAATTATTTTATTCTGTAGAAGATTATTTTATTGACAAATTTTCCTGAATACATCACTTAAATAGCTTGGTAAAAAGTATTTTGGTGTTTTTAAGCGATAAATCTTTGTCATACTGCCTACTCTAAGAATAAATTAAATATTCGTAAGTATCTATTAAAGATATTAAACATTCGTAACCTAACGAACAATGCCTTGCGCTGCAAATAAACTATAAAACTTATGAGATACACAGGCTATAAAAACCTCGTGAAAATGTAAAGCAAAGGTTGTTATCTACATGTAGCAGAATTGCATTTATATGCACATTAATTGTCAATTCTGTAATTGAAGGAAAATTTTTGTACATTTTGATGCTTTCTATAGCTATACGTATCACAGCATGCTTACCCCTCTTAAAATTTTCCGCGAAGGATGACTTATTACCCGAAATTTCAACCAAAAAATTACATTTCTGAAATTGATAAAACCACATCTATACCCGGTGCCTCCACCAAATCTGTCACGGCTATAGATTAATTTAGCAACTTCTCAAACCTTTCCATATTTAAAGCCATGACAACAGGGGCGAAACTCGCTAAGCACACGAAATAAGGATTGCAATGGAGGAATATCGGAATTTGTAAAGAAGCCTAGAAGAGGAAAGTATTTAATTTTTAAAAAATTTATTACCAAAATATGTTACCTTAACCTTACATGTTGTTCACAAAAAAGTCATCGTCCAAAACCCATCCTTGCTACGAGTCAGGTTCAGAGACCACAGCTAACTGTTCCTCACATTAAGAATACTTGCCGAAGCCGAACAATTAATCCCAATCATTTTATCTCCCCCATCACTACTTCCTATCAAAAGTGTCATCAAAGCCACCAGGACGTTCTGGAATAATCTAGAACAAAATCAAGCTACCAACATTTGAGTTGAGCCTTCTGGAAGAACAAGTCTACCAAACTCCTTCTGGGAGGGACGACTCCATGTCAGGCATACCAACCTAATTCTACATGTGCTCGCCACAGTATGCAGTTTTACTCACATTTATTTATCTATTTCAAATGTGTTTTGCTCTCATATATAATGTTTATGTATACGTTTAACTCGAAAAATACATATCCTTGATATGTTCTCTGTTCATGAGTCTCATTGGCAAGCAGTGGACTCAAAATAATACAATCTAATCTAAAAACTACAGTTTTAACGCTCTGTATTTAAGCTGCGCTCACTAAATAAAACACAAGGGTGAAATGCAGAAACAATATTCGTACAATTTTATTCTTGAAGTTAAGAGTGTCACCGAGCTAGATGGCGCGTCAGTAACATATGCGATTCGCATTCGGGGAGTCTTGGGTACAAATCCCCGCGGCCGACCAATCTGACCGAAGGCTTTTTCGCGGTTTTCCTCGGACGTTAGGTGCATGCTGGGCTGGATAATCTGATCCGCGAATTTTCCTATCACCGCTTTCATCACTACATTTCATTATCTTCATCTTGTCGCAGTAATCTGGCTCGTGTTATCTTATTTGCTGAGCGCTTCTTGTTTTATTATTTTAAATTTTGGGTTCTTTGTTCTCCGGCTAGCTATTATTAGCTCAGTCGAGCAAGTATCTCTGAGCAAGGCGTGTAAACGGAAAGGAGTTGTTGCTAAAAGATAACACTAATAAAATAATTTGTTTTTACACTTTTATTGCCATCACACTTAATTAATAATTCACATATTTAATCTTTATACACGCCTGACTGAAACTGTTATATTTCCGAATGTAATTACTGTCGTATTAGTTGCCGCGTAATTCACATTTTGTAACTAACACTGCGACGAGAGATTCTTACAAAATGTATGACGTGCACCTCACGAGAGATTCCTTAGAACTGCGTGAAACATGCTTGTGGCTCGAGAATATATACTCCTTCACCTCGAAATGCCTAAACATTATAATAGAGATGCTATTGGTTACCAAATCGCGCCAACATTAGCGTCTGTTTTGTCAGCCAATCACTACTACTAACATATATGCTCTAGGGAAGATATTCCCTCAATTTCTAAAGAAACGCACACTACCCTGACGTCATTTGTTTGTCTCTTCTTATTGATAAACAACTCACCCCCTCGTTTTATTGTTACCCACTTCCATTGTCAGTTTCATTGAGGCCGTGTAAACTTATTTCCTAACAATGCTTATGGCTAACAAACATCTAAAATCCTGTACATACAATAATATTAATTTACACTACAATCACTCTGGCATTCACAGCGTGTTATGACATAAAATACTGCCTCAATCTTCACCGCTATACCAGGCATTGGGCTGATCACCCATTCAGGATATGCTATGATCTAGAGTTTGCTTGCTCCTCGACAGACCCAAGGCATTGGCTTGTAACTCCTTGGGATTGCAAGTCCTACAAAGAGGAAGAGGAAGAAGAAGAAGAAGAAGAAGAAGAAAAGGAAGTTAGACGTGTCTAAGTAATACTGCGTTGCGAAGGTGTTTAGCTTTTAAGGGTATTTAGTGCTGACATTTTTAATCTCTAAACTTTCAACCACTCGAGTTGAAATTTTCATCACAAATTAATTTTGATAACCCTACGTATACAACTTTGAAGGAAATTATTTTCAAAAACTAAAAATCAGTTCAAATCCAGAATTTTGAACGTTTAAAAATGTTAAATCTTAGACTCTAAATATCATTTCCCCATTATTTACAATCAAATACTACATTTTGTGTAGCATTAAAATTTATTCTGAAAAAAGTATTTAACACATAATTTTCTAAAAATCAATAATGTATGAAATTATTGAAGCCTCTTTAGACATCTGCATCCTTTTTAAAAGAACATAGGTATATTGAATACTTGAAAAATATTTCATCTTAAAGTGCCAAAAAAAAAACCCTAAGAAAACAATTTACGAGAAAATAAAATTTTAAAATTTCACGTGCTATTTGCATATACCTGTGCCGGTCCATTTAAGGTAATGCAAGTGATAAATTTGACCAACATTTATGAAAAATTATAAAATTAAATTTTGTTCATAATAAAATAATATGCATTCTAAACTATATTGTTTTTTCGCTTGAGGTATTTAAACTATCAATTAAACTAAGCTATAAATGGACAGGAGCATGCTTATTAATAGGCACGCTCAACTTTGAACCTTGTTTTCTCACAAACTTTTTTCAGCATTTTCCACATTCAAAATGCTCCACACGATGCAAATTTTTACTAATTTGTTTAAAAAAATGTTGCACTGTCTCTTAAAAGTAGGTATATTAAAGAAAATCACAATATACTTTTTTAAAAGATGCTCCAATTTTTAGAAATTTAGACTTTTGAGAAGTCAATAATTTTGGAGAGTATAAAAAGTAATAATGTTCTGCAATACTTAAAGGTTAATATAAAATCCCTATTTCATAGATGTTTTTTTAAACTCATTTACTGTTAAAACTTGAAATGTTGATATGAAAATTTGAAAAAATGAATGGAGTGTTTTATTACAACAATAAAAGATTAATACTTAAATAACTATATAATCAAAATACGGCAAAACATTAGTTATTGTGTGTAGTAACGGGCATAAATTTCAACATATCTTATATGTTTTGAATTTTCCAAATTTTACAGTTGCATTATCTTAAACGTCGTCTTTGGGCGTTTAAATGGTTAAAAGTGCAAAACATGGATCCTGATTTTACACTGTTTGACGATTTTTAAATGAAAATTTTAAAAAACCTGGTATGATACATTCACATAGCTTCCTCTACCCTATGTCGTTTATTAGTGGGTATACAAATTATTCTTACTACAGATTAATTTTCTGTCTACCCCATTATAATCGAGATAAACCTTTGCAGAAATAGCTACATTACACATTTCATTAGGGTACAAGGAAAACGGCGGTATTCAGATTTAAGAACTGGACACTTTATGTTGGCCTTAAAATTCCATACTGTTTCTAAGCAATCGCGAGAAACAACTGAAAATCCACAGGACTTAGCGAATGACAAAGTACTGAACAAATCGAAGCGTTAATAACGGACATCTCGGAAATGGGTGATGCCACAAAAAGGTTGCGATAAATTGTGTGTTTTAAGAGATCTACATTTTTTTGTGTAGTACATTTACGTCTACCGCTTAGTCTTTACCACTTATACAATATTATACAAAATTCCTTCCGAAGGAAAAGAACTTAACAGGCTATTCCCAGAAAATTCAAGATATATATTTTATTTGTCGTGTAAATATGTTTAATATATGCATTTTAATCAAGATCTTAGAGCCATTTTTTCCGAATATATATTTTTTTTGAAAATGTCCCATATAAAGGGTAACTTGGGGTAGGGGATTTTCTTGGAAACCTTCGTGTCGCATCTAAATACTAAGTTAGGTATTTATCCGACTTTTCGTTTTTGTGTTATGCTGTTCACAGACAGACAGACAGACACACACACGGACCTTTCTTCTATTTTTGGGGGGATCCAGGGAGCCTCAAAAATATATTTCCTGGGAAATCTCGGTATCGAATTTTTGGTGGAATGTAATAAATACCTTCTCGTACGTAATAGAGCAATTCAAAAGGTGTCTTTTTCGACATTTTATCTAACGTATAAACACCGTTGAGAACACAATTTAACTTCAAATCCGAGCCACTCTTTTCTCGGATGGCATTTTGAAGAGTAATTGGCAAGTTCACAAACACAGCACAACAGTGCAGTCTGCACGAAATAACTGAAGAGAAATGAAAGGTATTTCATGTTACATAGAAGACTGCACGCAAGAAAAATATGTAGTTCAGAATGCTAACAGAAGATCGCGTCCAGCGTAACGTCAGAGAGTACTAAATCGATGTTTTATAATTAACAACTGTGAATATTATTGTTCTAGATCGTTTCCAAAATGTTGAACTTGGTGGCTAGCAGGGTAGGGAATCTTCATATCCATCAGTTTTGCCCCTATTTTGTGGAAATTGTGTCACGGTTTTATATACGGTCCTTTCAACCCGCCAAAATTTATTATATTACAATTATACGACTTTCTCTACCCACTTTAGCTTAGGGTATACGACGGAGGGAGACACCTCGCGCACTATGATCTACATAGATATATTGCGCTCACCACTCCCCAAGAGGAAGGAATGAAGGGAAGGAACGGCAGGAGGCTACAAGCAGCAGGCAGATAGGCCAAAGACGCGCGGAAGTCTCAAACAGCTCCTGGCTCGAAGTATACCTATTGGAGCTGCCCAGAGAGGACGATGAACGACCCGTTCAACCAAGTAACCCTCTACTGTCCACGTGGAATACTCTTTCCTTGGAGAAAGCATACGCGCCATGTGTTCGTCACCGCCTCACGCCATGATACCTACAAGTGCACCTGAAACATGAGAAGGAAACCGAATGAAAGTGAAATAATAGAAAGGAAATCGTGATAAATGAGAAACCACCCCTGCATTCGTCTACCGACCAGGAAAACTACGAAAAACCCACGGTCAGAGTGGGCGGTCGACGGAATTCGAATTTAGGACCTCCTGAATGTTACCGGGAGCATCTCGCTCGATCCCACTTTAGTTTACTTTCATATGTCTTCTGCAAACTATTCGTAAAAAAGTTGTTTTTCTGTTTCTTCTTAATCACAATAAACGTTTTCCGAAATGGTTTCAATATATATTTTGTTGTAACTATAGAAGCATAAAGGATACTAGTACGATATACCGACACGGGTGGCCGAAGTTCTTAAGCAGTGGGCTTATGACTGGGAGATCTGCGGTTTAAATCCCGCCAGGACTATCCTTCCTCACTGAGGTTTCCTTTATCAGGTTTTCCTCAGCCCTTACAAATGGCAACTTCAGGGGATGTGCCTTTAACTTAAGTCTAGAACTTTTCCTCCCCAAATTCTCTTTTCCAAATGTAATTTCATTACATGTATCACCAGTGTCTACCACCTGTGGTGCCATCTGCAGTAAGAATGGCCATGAAAACACTACTATATGCAAGTATGAGAGTCTACAAGTTCGATATATGTACGCTGGACTTCATCTTTACATGATCTGATGAGAAACAAACAAAAGAATAAACGTAACATTTAAAAAGCATGTAGCTTGAAATACTGGAAATTTCCGTCCAACGACTAGGGCTACAAAAATGTGTTTTAACATAAACTGCACATTTTAAAGTTTTCTACATATTTCCTGAAGTGTCTATTTCCTGCGATTCCATAGTTATGTGTATAAAATTTACTACTAATGAAGAGGACTTCACAGGTTATTCACAGAAAACTCAATATTATACATTTTATTAGTCATGCAAATACTTAAAATATGTATTTTAATCAAAATCGTTAAGAGTAACTTTTAGTAAAACATTTCCATGTAAAGGGTAGTTTTCGTGGGGTAGCCTCTTGGTATTTATCAGACATTTCGATTTTAGATATGCTGTTCTCTTTCCCTCCCTACCTCTATCTCTCATAAAAATATTTTTATATTTTTTTATTTAAAGTACTTTAAAAAATTGTATTTCCGGTGAAATCTCTCAAATTTATGGGTGGAATACAATGCTTCATCTGCCTAGCATAATTAAGTGGTAAAGAAGGAGGAAAAGCAAGGTATTAAAAGGTACATAATTACTATTTTATAAAAATTATTCATTGTCCGTGCTACTATATGAAACCTGGTCATTTAAGTAATTAAAATAGACTAACAAATCAAGTTGCTTGGAGAGCTTACACAGTATTAAGATATGAAACATAATAAGCAGACAATTCTCAAAAATACATTAAATTATTAAATGAAAGGTAAAATAAAGATGAGTCTACAAATAAAAAGATAGTGGCATAATCGCCTAACTGGCCGAGTTAGTAAGAGTAGAAAAGCTAGTCGACTAAATAAAACCAGAATTGTGAAATAATGAAAAGGTCATAATGGCAAACCGGAAACCTCAAATATCAAGGTTTTATTTTATTATCCAATGTATCTCTCTCTCAGTTCATAGCATAATTAAATGCAGTTAAATAACGCGGCAAGACGAATTAGGAAAATGTGTTAATAAGCCAGTAAAGTGGCGTGAGGTTAGTTTCTTAACCCCACGTTGAAGTCTCCTGAACCGCACGTACTGCATTCGTCGAGTTCACAAGTTCTGGTTTGCTTCTGAGGTCACACTTAACCGTTAACATGGCCGACTGCATGTTTCACAACTTTCCTGATTGCTCAAGAACTTCTTGCTTCTTAAGGGAGCAAATGATGGGGCGTAAATTCACAGAGAGAATCGGTTGAAGTTCAAAATAAAACTTTAGACTATGAAGTATTTAATACAAACCTATCAAAAGGGATTGATTACAAAATATAATGCAATATATTTAAAAACTATTTGTTACATTCACATGGCTTTCTCTACCCTTTCAACAAACTATTACTAAAGCTTATTCTTCCATCTAATTCATGTTAATCGAGATAAACATTTGCAGAAATGGTTTTATTACATATTGCCTTATAGCTACAGTGAGATTAGGGGAATATAATAGGTTTATGCGATTGTCAAAACTTTTAAGAACAAGTCGCTAAATGATAGCTTTGGCATTCCATTCTCTTTGCATGGCTACGAGAGGGGGGAGAATAGCTATTTTCCTCTTATAAAAGTATAAGTATTTAAAATTCAAACCAATAACAAAGAATATCTCGGAAATGGTTAATTCCACAAAAAAGTTAATTTTACATAAATTGTGTGTTTCAATGAGGTCTACATTTTTTGCGCAGTAAGATTTTGCTTGTCTGTTACGGTTTACCAGATATACAACAGTCACTGAGAATGAAGAGGACTTCACATGCTCTTCCTAGAAAATCCAGGATATACATTTTATTTCTCATGTAAGTAACTTAAACATATTGTATTTTAATCAAAATCGTCAGAGATATTTTTGAGTTATGCTGTTCACACTCACACCTTTTCTAAAATTAACTTTCTTGGGTTCGAGGGATCTCAAAACGCGTAATTTCGGTGAAATCTCGACATCCAATTTTTTGGTAGAATGCAATTCTTCCTCTACTCACTGTAAGAAAGTAGCAGAGAAAGTAAAAAGAGTTTGGCATAGCTGATTAAAATTTGGTGTTTCATTTGCTTTATACTCTACTAGCTGTCTTACCCAGCATTGCCTGAGTGCCTTATGAACCTCGAATGACGATTTAATTAATTTCGTTTAGTCCCCTACCACGCATTCTTTACGAAATTGAGCACTGATCTAAAAGTTTTAATGGTAAATCCCTCTCTTTACCCATTAGAGTTGCAATCTCTCATGGTCCCTGTTGATATTTATAAAGGAGGTAAAATCCCTGATATTCACGCAAATGTCTGAAATTTTGGCAGACGTATATCTGTTTTCCTTAGCTTCTCGCCTACAGACCTCCAAATGCCAGAAATGCTGGAGAGCCTGTAACGAAATGAAAGGATTATCGGAATAGCCAAGTAGTCTTTATATAATCACAGCATTTGAAACTTTAACCCTTTGTACTTCTCTTTGGTCCCTTAGAAATTTAATAATAAGTTCATAGTTTTCACTAATACAGAAGCTCTGACATTAGTATCTTCAAAGAGCAAAACCGGCGAACATAAAGATGCCCCATACTTAGACCATTAATGTGGGCATTTTGAAAATGACAATCTGTAAACATCCAGAAAAAAATAATTGTCTCAGTTATTAGTACATTTATCAAATCGAGCGAGATGGCTCCGCGGTAACGTGTGAGGCACGCATTCGGGAGGTCCTGGGTTCGATTACTGTCAACCGCCACTCTGACTTGAGTTTTTTGTGGTTTTTCCTGGACGGTAGGCTAATGCTGGGGCGGTTTCTCGTCTACCGCGTTTTCCTTTCCATAATTTCTCTTCATTTCGTTTCTTTCTCATATTTTAGATGGCTTCTAGGTTTTGTGGCGTATGGCGGTGCCGGACAGATGGCGCGGATAGTTGCACAAGGGAAAGAGTGCTCCCTGTGGACACTGGAGGACTGCCTTGTCGACGCCCTCTCTAGGCAGCTACAGCAGTGGCACGGATCTTCGAACCGGAAACTGTTAAGGACTTCCGGGCATCTCTGTGACCTGTCTGCCTGCGGCCTGCAGGCTCCTGTTTTTCCTTCCCTTTATCTCTATCCTCCGTTGTATAACCTACAACTATAGTTTTAATAGTTTCTACTGTTACACAGGACACAATTTTCTCTCCGCAGAGTTGGTAGTATGAATGTGGAAGTGAATGCGAGTGTGTTCATTGCAGAGGCTGATAAAACCAACGTTAAGAAAAACAACAGTTCAGAGAGTAAAAACACCATCAGTAATTTGTTTCACAAATCAAAGACAATGTGACCATAGAAGTTGAACGGGATATAAATGAATCAATTAAAACTAATTATTAACATTTATTGTTTTTACAACTACCAGTTAGCTGCCTCACGTTGTAAGGGTAGCTTTTTAAACTCGAATGACGAATTAATTTCGTTTAATTTCATCAAGATTTTTATTTTGAATTCTTCCTTTCACCCCGTATACTTGTAATAATCAAAAATCCCCTGGCATTCACGTAAAATGATGTAAAATATCGGCGCAACGTCTAACTTAACCCCACCCCCTGCCGATAGTCTTCCAAGTTCTGTAAGTCTGCATAGCCTATAAGTACCCTTTGGTGGTGAAATTCATCGATCGTGATGATCGAGTAATTGTTAGATGTAGTAGGTGAAATTTTAAATCTTAATACTTTCTTTTTCGTCCCGTAGTTATTTAATAGCATGAAATACACACCGTTTTCACACAGTACAGAAACCATTACATATACAACGAAATAGGAGGTAAAGCTGGTGAATGTGTAGATTTCACTCCCAGGTCACAAACTCTCGTCAACTTCGATGGTCTGCGAGTCGAGAAAAACAATGTCCTCAGTTGTTAATTAAAAATATCGGCTCATTGCTAGTAAGTTTCTTTATTTATACAATTATTTAGCATGCCCTGCTAAGGAAGTTGATTACACCATAAGTACAAAGGAAATAAAGCAAAAATTGTTACTTGAGGGTTAATAGAATATTTTAACATTAATATTGCATGCATAGATTAGATTCTCTTCTGTTTTGCAGTGTCTTAGTTGCAAAGTCGTGACCATCTATACATATAAAATGCTTACAATGAAATATCCACTGCATTTGTTTTGCATGCATATTCAATGGTGAAAGCATGTTATTCCACAGACTGCCCTGTATACACATATGTTTCTTTATAATGTTATTATGGATATATACGGTTAAAAATGTTTCAGGTTGATAATGGATTTTTAGTTTTTTAGAGTCGCATTGAGTGAATGCAGGACTTGCAATATTTTCCATGCACAGAAACATTTAACATTAAGATTCCATTTCCTTTCGCTTTTCCATCTGTCTCTTTTCATTTCATGCACCAATGCCAGCCACAATGAAAGCTTTGAATCATGCCGCGAGCTTACCCATATGGATGCCCTTGCGCATTTCCTGTATCCTCTGTACGATTCCTCATAAAATTTCAGATAAAGATTTAGACGGGATGACGTCACCAGATGACGTAAAACACACAGTTAGTGGAGATGTTATGATGTGAATATAATGGCCAGAAGAGAAAAACCCTCTCTGCTTTTCTGAGAGGAAGTCACGGGGACAAAGAGTCGTTAATGGACAGACACTCAAGGATGAACACCATCACGACAAAGAATTTAGCTAGGTTGAATAAAACTAATTGTTTAAGCCATTGTTAACGACAGTGGATGCAACTTCCTGTTCTGAATAGGGCGTTCCTTTTTTCGAAGGTTTACATCCGCAACTGTGTAATAATTCAGATACCAAACTCTGGGTGTTGCGGAATAAGAGAGAAAGAAACGAAAGTAAAGCCGAGAATCACACATTAACATAGATCATTTCATATCTATACTTATACACATTAATACAACGGGTGCGGAAAAACAATGTGCAGTAAATTGTAGAGTAGAAAGGCAGTACCAAAATAAGCGGTTTGAGGTTAGGAACAAGCAGCCTTATATGCGTCAACATTAAATCAGTCAGATGAAAACAAAACGCACTCTTGTACAGTACTGGTCGCTGTCACTAGGTGTGTCTGATGTGAAATCGGGCCGGCTCCAGGAGTTTTGCCGCCCCATGCGATAATTATTCTTCCACTCATGCTTTCAGACATAATGTATCTTTGTCTGCAATGTCAGTCCTCCACGACTACTTATTCTCACAAAAAGTAAATATATTTATGTATTTATTTATTTACTCGGGTAACTAATAAATAAAACTAGAGGAGATATATGTGGTGAAACAATGAGATTGTTGTGAAAGATATGCCCTAGGTATTCCTTCTCATTGCATTTAATTCGAAGCTGTTCAATTGAGTTTCTCTGGAGGTAGTTACTAACAAACTAGGTTATCAATACAAGAAGTAACTGAACGCAGGAACAGCGACTTTCAGGATACCCCTAGGGTGGTAACTGACCTGAGAGGTTCATGAATCACCAATGTAAGCAAATCAACTAAATCTAGTGGCTTGAAACACTCCTGCTTATAAACGTGATGTTTTGACTTGATCATCAATGACGATCGCATCCAAATCACTCTGGGGCTTGGTTTGTCACCAGTATCATAACAAAAAATCTTTTAGCATAATTTGCAAATCCATTACATTTTCACGTATATTCATGTTTCAAGATTTTGCTGCCCTAAAACCTGCCGCCCTGGGCGGTGACACGGGTCGACCCCTCCCCCTTCAGCCCGCCCTGTGTGAAGCCTACTGGAATGTACGGTAATACCGTCTTGGTTAGTACAGAATGCGGTTAGTTTCTAATTAATGTACCAGTACTTATTGAGATGGTATGTATTAGTCGGCCACGATATGAATGCGCTTGGTGGAGGGCGCTACTGTGTTTTGTTGACAACTAAGACTTGGGATCAGAGAAAAGTGAGGGGCAAGGCGATAGGGAAATTTACAGTCGCACAATGAAAACAGCACTAGTACATGCGTGCAGGCCTCAGCCTCGCTAGTAAGCACAACTCAGAACTGCGGATGTTTTCTTTACCAGACTGTCCTTTTGATGCTCCGCCCGCTTGCTTCGTAACCGTTTAGTTCCTCTTTCCACCACACGCATTAATATTGTGGCCGATATCCCGCCCATATTAAATTTACTAATTTCATGATCCATTATCTCAGAAACTGTTTAAAATATCAGACGAAAACTTTAACATGACATAGATGCAGGCTTCTAAATTCACTACTAGCTTTATACAGTAATGTCAATTATTAAGAAAGCGCTTTTGTTTTTATTAATTAGGTACATAAATTTGTTATTAAATGTTATTGGAACTTATATTTTTAAAACGTATATATGAGGTTACATTTATGTGACTTTCTCTACCCACTCTTCTTACAAAAGCTTGTTTTTCTGTCTACTTCATTAACCGAGATAAACGTTTGCAGAAATGATTGCTTTACACATTCTGTTGTGGCCACAAGAGGGATACAGAAGGCTGAAGCGATAGTCAAATCTTAAAATAGTATATTATGCAACGATACTATAATGGTAGTAATTAAAACGCAGGTATTATTATTAACCGAGTTCACTTCGCTCGCTCGGTTAATAATTATCAAACGAGCGTTTTAATCACTATTATAGTCAAGTTTCATACGACTGTTTATGTTCGACCATGTATCTAAATTAAAGGTTTCATAAGTATTCGTTTCTGGTTTGAGTGATATGTTACAATCGTTATTCCTTTATCTATTCTTACAATACAATGACCTTGTAGCACCTGTGTCAAACAAAGTTGCTAGCGTTGTGAGACGTACTATGCAGAATAATCGATACTTGCGCTTTCACAATGTTACGTGGCCACTTCTGATTGGTCGAATACCAATACTTTAATGAATAGGTGTACTTTAATGAGGCCCATTAAAGTACTGTAGTATAAATACTACATTTTGGCATGGTCGAGGATAAAAAAAAAGTGTAACTATGTGCTGACTTTGAAATTCCATACACTTTGTATGACCTCCAGAAACAAAGGAATGGCAGCATAGCACTTCAAAGAAGCATGAAGTATTTGAAAATCAAACCAATGGTTAATGATTATTGCAACAAACATTTATTTGACGTAAATGACGTGTTCAAACGTGATATTAACTTTTTGTGTACATAGTTAAGGGAAGAAGGTACCTTGAAATGGGTCAAAATATCAATATTTATTTTATTGCTTCATTTCACGCCCCTTTTACATTCTCTGACTTCTGATAGTTTTCTTAGACTTAATTTTTTTGGGTTCTAAGGACTTTCTTGCCTATGATTAGTTACTTTATGCTTTCAGTCGTTGGCTAACCTGTTTGCGCTGTTCATTCATTTGTTTTCTGGCGCCAAAAGCTTGCACATGTTTACTGTTTCGTTTAACAAATAAAAATGCCTAAATCTTATATGAAAGTGTTAAAAAAAGATCTGGAAGAGCTGGAAGAAAGGGTCAAGTATGTATAAATATTGTAAATACAACTCAGTCTGAAAGCAATATAAATACAAAAGTAAATGGTAGTAATGTAAGCTTTAATTTAGATAATGCAAACCATTTGCTGAATGCTGTATCAATAAACAGTGAAATATTATGTGGACTTATGAATTTGCCAAAACCCCAACAAAGTTCCAAAAACATAATTGGAGGCACAGGTCTGATACAAGAAAGCTAGACAGAGAGTAAGAAAAAAGAAGAAAAGTAGAGAAAATTATAAAACTGCTGGAACTGCAGATTATGGAACAGAAATGTTTTAAGAGGTTAATAAGTAACGTACAACTTTAAAATCGTTTTCCCGAAACTTTTGTTTTTCAAGCCTTACGTATCTTTTCTCTGAAACTATTCATCACAGAGCATTGACATTTTTACAGTCTACTTACGTGTTATATTAACAGGATTTGACATATTTTTGTTAACTTCCTGGTAACAATATTAAAACTAATAATAAGATTGTTTATTTCGAAGTTTTGCAAAAAATAAGGTAATTACTAAAAAAATTCTAGATACTACAGTTTTAAAGACATTTCTCTAAAAAAATGCAACTTTGTTGCTAAAGAGTGTAAATATAATTGTGATAATTTTCATTTGGCTACTATTTATAATTCTTGAGAAAAGGTACACTGAAGTTGACAAATTTAACATGGCGCAGATAGAAGGTAGCTTCTCTCCGGTTTTGTCTATGACGGTTTAGTAGTCACACAAAGTTCCTTCCTTCCCCAGGCTATTTCCACAAAATTCAAGATATGCATTTATTTCCCACGTAAATATCTTAAACGCGCGGCTTTTAATAAAAATTGTTAGAACCATTTTTAGAAAATAATGAAAATATTTCCAAGTCAAGGGTAATATACGGTAGTGGTTGATGAAAGGAAGGTCTACCCAGAGCCGAAACTCCCCTCCTAGAACCAGGGAAGGCGCCATCCAAGTGGCACTCCCCTCGTGGGTTTTACCATTAGGCTAATAGCTGGTTTCCTATAAAGTCCCCAACCCGCTTGGGCAGGGACGGAGGGTTACAGTCGAGTGCCAAAAAACGTGCCCATGTTTTGGTTACTTTTAGTGTTTTCCATTCCTGAATGTTGGCAGAATCTCATCATGTGTGTTCCGCGCCTGCCTTAGATGAGCTTTCCTCTAATTGGTTTTAGCTGAAGTCCGATGGCGATTATCCCGCCCCTGTTTCTGTATGGCTGCGAGGTCTGGGGATCGGCGAAAGCGACCACCATCCGCAGGCTGCAGGCCATCCAGAACAGGGCGCTTCGGATGATCTATGATACCGGGCGTAGATTCCCGTCACACATCCTACACACCCACTGCGGTCTCCCATACATCGTGGAGGTGGTGCTGGAGAGAACCCGTACCATGTACACGAAAATCACTTACCACACCAACCAGCTGGTGCACTCTTTGGGTCGCTATGGCCATAGGACGCCAAAGCGAAGAAATAGCTACCGCTACCGAAGGACGGCTTGGGCCCCCGAGGCTAAGGGCTGCCAATCCTACAAATCACAGGTTCCCCCACGTTAAGCAGCATCGGACTTGGTCACTAGCTGGACGAGTGACCGTTTAGCGGTGACCCGCCCGTTTGCGACCTTGGATATTCCCTACACCAGCGCCTAATTTTCATCCTGTTTTGCTGCCATGCCGGCCTGCTTGGCTTGGCGACCACGCAAGCAGTCGCCAAAGTTAAGCAGTATTGGGCTTGGTCACTACATGGACGCTTGTCCGCCCAGGTGGGATCGCCAAGACCCAGGCAATGGCAGTGCAGAAAGCTAAACACTGTCCACAGACAGAACAAAAAGCTTGCGCAAACTTTTTCCTACTATATCGCACAGGTAAAGCCGCATTTGCGACTAGGCACTGTGGAGGTTTACATTCCGCCCTGGTGAACCTGGGCGACCTGCTCCCGATTGCTGGATGCCTCCCAAAGACTGTCCATACTAGCTCCTGAATGAGTCCGGTTGTTATTGGTTCGACATTTAACTTGTGTAACCGAATGAGGGATGAAAGGCGAGGCAGAGGCGTGTTAATTATTATCGATTGCCATCTTAAACTGCGGTTCCTCATATCAGTACTTTTTTTGAACCCGACTGTACGCCACTTACGCGCATCAACCTACAGGGAAAAGTATCGAAAAACCTCTGTAAGGGCGACAGTATCTAGCTCATCATCTCCCAGCTTTCCAGGATACTACGCTGGTCATTGAAGCGTTTCACAACCTTCGCCTGAGCATTACCTCTACACATGCCCAATCTCCCACGGGTATCCGGATCAGTGGCACACCGAGTCCAACCCAATAAAAATAACTTCCTGAAGGGAGGGACTAAATGTTCGATCCGTAAATTTTTACTTTATCTATTATTTACCTAAAATAAAAGAAGCATTGCATTTCACCCAAAAATTCGATACCGAGATTTCACCGGAAATACACGTTTTGAGGCTTCCTGAATCCAACGAAACATCAGTTTGTAGAAAAAACTCCGCGCGCACGTGTGTGTCTGAACAGCACAACTCAAAAGCGAAATGACGATTAAATACAGAACTTGGTATTTAAGTTCAGCGTCTTCCAAGGATGCGAGACGAACATTTTCAAAAACAATCCTACAACCCAAACTAAAGTTTATATGGGGGAAAAATCTGATGTGTTGCACTCGCATGACTTTCTCTACTCTTGTACAAACCATTTTTACAAACTCTTATTCTCCATATGCTTCATGTTAATCGAGATAAACATTTACAGAAACTATCTTATTGCTAATTTTCTTGTAGATGTAAGGGGAATATGGTAGGTTTTAAGCGATAGTAAAAAAAAACCAATAACGAATTCCCATTTGAGAAAAAGTATAAGTACTGGAAAATTCCAACAAATAACAAGGAATATCTCGGAAATGGCTCACTACACAAAAACTGTATATGACATAAATTGTTTATTTTAACGAGATATAAATTTTTGTGTACTAACATTTTGTCTGTCTGTTATGGCTTACCAGTTATGCGAAAGTCATTCAGAATGAAGGGCACTTTAGGGAACATTTCCAGAAAATTCAAGTTATACATTTCATTTACCATGAAAATATCTTAAACATATGCTATTTTAATCAAAATGTATAACCATTTTTGAGAAAATCAAAATTTTCGAAAAATGTTACATGTAAAGAGTAATCAGGGGTGGGGGGATTTTCTTGAAAATCTTCGTGTCGCATCTTTGAAAGATACTGAACCTAAATACCACGTTTGGTATTTATTCGACTTTTCGTTTTTGAGTTAAGCTGTTCACAGACAGACATGTTTCCAAAAATGCTTTATTTGGATTCAAAACATGTATTTCCGATGAAATCTCGGTATCGAATTTTTGGGTGGAATACAATACTTCCCCTACTTACTATACGTAGTAGAGAAAGTAAAACGTGTATAACTTTTTATTTTCTCAATAATGGCTAACGATTTTGATAAAAATAATATACGTTTAAGATATTTGCATGACAGATAAAATGTACGGCTTGAATTTTCTGCTAATGGCCTGTGAAGACCTCTTCATTGCGAATGACTTATGCATAATATTGGTAAAGCGTAAGAGACAGTCAAAACCTAACTGAACAAAAAAAAGTTGATCTCGTTAAAGCCCACAATTTGTGCAATAATATTTTTGTGACGCTAACTATTTCCGAGATATGTTATTGGTTTGAATTTTCAAATACCTAACTGTTTTTAAGTGGTAAAGTTACTATTCGCTCTCTCGTAGTGTAAAAGTGTATTATCAAGGAGTAGATAGAAGAATAGGCTTGTATAAGAATGGTGTAGTAGAATGAGCAGAGAAAGTCATCTGAATGCAGCATATCCGATTTTTGAGCTTCTTCTATTTACTGTAGATAAGTAGTGAGAAACTAAAGATACTATTTTTAGCTTCAAGACGGCTCATTGAATACGTTAGTGCCAATAATTCATCCAAAATCGAAAATTGAAACAAAATTTTTAGGTTAACCTTTTATTATATGAAGAGATTTGATAAAAAAAGAATAGATATTATTTACACAATAGTTTACACTTTATCCCGGAAGCAGTGTAATTAAGTTCTGATCTTCTCTAGAAACATACTTCATAAATATAGGGTTATTACAAAAGAAGTAGACAACCTTGAAGGCCTATGAAACAAAAACTAAGTATGATATCAACATAAATTTTGCAGTATTATGTTGGGAAACTCTGGAAGTTTGCATGGGTAGTGTTGCAGTTGGTAATCATGTATGTCATCGTGGTTGCAGATGCAGAAATGGCAAATCCTGTGGAAAAAGCATATTGTCTGCTAGAACTTGCTAAAACAAATTCCGTTTCTGAAAAACACCATGACTAGACAATCTATCTTCGATTGACACAGAAAATTTGAGACAACAGGCTGTATGCGGAGGCAGTGTTTTTAACACTAAAATGATATCAGTCTAATTGTATAATTATATATATAATTCAATAACAGCCCGCCTTAAAGCAATATGTGTATGAAACAATATATAAAAAATGTATGTAACAGTCATTGTATATGTTTGTATTATTGTATCCACGTGTAATAATGTTATGTGAATGAATTACGTAATTTAATCATGTAGGAGCTGTGAGAATAATAGGTTAAAAGTTGCTAACAATGGGGTAACCTTGAGGCAATAATGAGTAAGAATGTTTAATAATACTACTAGTCATTATTGGAGCAACAATAATATTTTAGTGACAGTTTATAAAATAGCCAATCAACAACCAGAAAAAGTTTTAGTTAAATGAAGGTATTCTATTGGAGTAGGATTAGCCGATCAGAAACTGAAAAGGAGAAAATTTTACAAATTTAGAGTTCAGTTGCCTGCAGACAGCGTTACTAACCAGACGCAAAAAGTGTTCAAGAAATATAATATGTATTCGTGTGAGACGAAAAATAAATTTACGTGTTAAAAAGTGCAATTAATTAATAAAAAGAATCTCACAGCTCTCTATATCAGTAAAGTGTTATTTAAATCGTATCAAGCATTAATAAAAGGAGCGAAGTAAAATTATAATCTGTGTAAGACTACATTCTTGTCGCATCACAACCCTGCTAAGAGAAACGTGTCTCTAACAATAATACTGACGCAGCCGAGGCAAACATAAATATATAATATTTAAAGAAACAGTTTAATTACAAAGTTAATATTTTTTTTTAAACTTGGGACAAAGGCCACCTGAAAGTACATTTGGGGCGAAGGCTACCGGAAACTGTTTACCATACGTGGGTTGCAACTACTGCAAGTTCGGCTCCCTAACAGTTGAAATATAACACAACTCCTTCAATACAAACTACTTCAAATTGACGCCCAAAGCGTGGTGCAAACTCCTACAACAAAATAAATACTTACTTCAAATTGGCGCCCAAAACGTGGGGCTAATTCAACTTCTTCAGTGCAAAGGAAAGAGCCCAGGAAGACCATGCATATTAGAAGAGGCTGTTGAACATGTTTTTGCATGAATTTTGCAGAAATCGGCAACAAGGGCAAGCTTGGAGTTACAAATTCCATAACCAACCGTATGGAAAATTTTGCAAAAGTGACTAAAACTGACAGATAGTAGTTCTTGCAGCAGCTACATGAAGACAAGGCCAAACGTCAAGATTTCTGCATAGAAATGTTGCGACATAATTATGATGATGGCTTCAGTGAACGAATAGTTTTTAGTAATGAGTCTACCTTCCACTTTAGTGGAAAAGTGAATAAACGAAATGTTCGAATATTTGGTGGAACATTTGCAACAACACTACAAAATTAATGTGTTTTGTGCGGTATCCCTCACCAAGGTGTATGTCCCTTCCTTATTTGCAGAAAAAATAGTATCAGACCTACATATCTCAATATGTTACAGATTTGGTTGATGCCCCAACTGCATGAGGAAATGGAAAGGGAAACCATTATCTTCCAACAAGATGGAGCACCGCCTCACTGGCACACAGATGTTGGACTGTACTTGGATGAAATTCTACCACAGCGTTGGATTGACCATGTTACAGACAATGCTTTGCTCCGTGGGCCACTGAGGAGTCCTGATCTCACACCGTGCGACTTTTACTTTGGGGATTTATCAAAGATAAGAGTTTTTTTCCTCCACTTCTACACGATTTAGATGACATGGAGAAACGTATCAGATGAGCCATGGCAAGTGTTGATGCAGATATGTTGCATCGGGTTTGGGATGAACTTGATTATTGTCTTGATGTGTGACCACAAACTGCGGCGGTATTAATGCTTGTGTTCGAAAGTGCTACTGTTTATCTGCCGCACGTATGGAATACAATTTGTCGCGGTCACTTCGTGTTATCTTTTACTGAGTGCCTGTTATTGTATTTAATTTTGGGTTCACTGTCCTCCGGCTAGCTATGATTTCTCGGTCAAGCACTTCTCTTGTACAGGGTGTGTAAACGGAAAGGAGTTTTTATCCAAAGATAACACTGATGAAAGAATTTGTTTTACACTTTTATTGTCGTAACACATTATTCACTTTCACCTATTAATCTTGACACTCGCCAAACTGAAACTGTTATAATAACTTGTTTACTGCACATTATTAATTCGCGTACTTCAACTTTTTGTGTAATTAACTTTACGGCGCGAGAGATTTTTCATAAATTTGCTACGCGTAACCTGCAAATCGATAAACTGTGCGATGTATTCACCATGACTGCTTCTGTTGAACTCATCGATGTCTTATACGCGAATGCTTCTGTTGGACTCCGTGAAACTTGACTCTGACACGAATTTATACTCCTTCGCCCGATATGCCTAAAGATTTATAACCGAGCTGCTATTGGTTAATAAAACGCGCCAACATTAGCGTCTATATTTATATCCAATGAAAATTACGAAAACATATGCTCTGGGGAAAATGTTCCAGCAAATTCTAAGAAAAACACGCCACTCTGACGTCATTTGCTCGTCTCTAATAATGATAAACAGCTCACCCCCTCGCTACATTGTTACACCCTATTATTGTCAGTTTCAGTAAGGCCGAATAAACCCACTTCTCAACAATGCTTACAATCAACAAACATCTCAAATCAATGTCACACTACAATCACTCTGACATTTACATTTTTGTGACACAAATTACTGCGTCAAAACTAAACTGCAAGACTTTCTCTACACAATAGTGCAAACAGATTCATTATATCATTAAAAGTTATGGATTTATGACATACTGAAAGTGTCCATTTCTTTTGTAATAGCCCTGTATATCGATAAAATCGTAACTAAGACTAGAATGAGATGTTTGGATTGAGGTTGTGTAGAGAAGTGCTCTTACGTCGCTCAATGTCAGTATCAAAGCTCCCGAGGCAGGTGGAAGGAGTATTATTACTACCGTTTCGCTCTGGTAGACGTAGGTAGAGGTTGCTGGCTTTGTTAGCTGCCTATGTATGGCCATCCCTCCGCCCATCGTCGAGCTACCCACTTATCACAACCATGAGCCTTGAACGTTCTGCCCACAGAGGAATTCCTGCTCTCCAAACGTTTGTTACATATCCTAAAAGTTATTTGCATAATGCGATTTCATAACTAGAGATGTCGTGGAGGTTTTCATATTATATGTCTTGGTTCTTTTACGTTCAGAATCATTTTTACCTGCGGCTGAATGTTTGTTACATGCTCTGGATGATTCCTTAATCATTTTCACCTCGCCCGGATTGATTCCCAAAGCTACAGAAATGACGTAACATTGGTTTCGTTGAATCTCCTACCTCTATTGTCAAGAACCAAGGTTTCCATCAGCGCAATTATTCACACTAACTGGGTAACTAGAACAATAACAAAGTTAAAATAGTTTATAACAATCTGAGCGTTCACAATCAACGGGAAGCTCTCCAAGTTCCTGGAACGGGAAAGAAGACTGTCAAGTTTTAACTTTATCGTTTTCGGCAGATTATCCTTATTGTGCATATTAGACTCGCCACTGTAGACATTATTCAAGGCGGCCGTGACGTGAAACAGCCGCTAGAGCTCTCCATAGTCACAAACTAGCAAAATGAAACCGGAAGAAATTCCAGCAAATGTGCGTCCTGACTCCCTCAGATTTGTGGATTCTAGCGAAAGTGTCCTTTGTAGTATTTTATAGTTATTGCCTCAAAATACAAATAATAAAAACCACAAAGAATAGAGAATAGCAAACAAACAAATAAACAAATAAATAAAAAACCTGATATGATAAATTCAATGACTTTCTCTACCCTCTATCGTTTATTAATAGGTATACAAATTATACTCACTCAAGCTTATTTTTCTGTCTAATCCAATTGAACCTTTGCAGAAGTAGCTGCATTACACATTTCGTTATAGATATAAAGAGAACAGCGATAGTCAAATGTTTAAGAACTGGACGCTATATGCTGGCCTTAAAGTTTCAAACTCTTTTCATCGCGGGAAACAACTGAATGTTGAAAGGACTTTAAGAGAATGACCAAGAAATGAACAATTCGAACTTTTAATAACGGATACTGCAGAAACAGCCTACTCCACAAAAAACTTATCTGAAATAAATTCTGTGTTTTAAAGAGATCTACATTTTTTTGTGAAGTACGTTTTCGTCTGTCACTTAACGTTTACAAGTTATACAAGATTACACAAAGTTTCTCCCAAATAAAGTGGACTTCACAGCCTATTCCCAGAAAATTCAAGACGTACACATTATTTGTCGTGTAAATATCTTTAATATGTGGTATTTTAATCAAAATCGTTAGTCTTTTTTGGGGGAAATAAACATTTTCCATGTAAAGGGTAGTTTGGAATGGGGGGATTTTATTTAAAATATTCATGTCATATTTTTGGAAGGTACCGAACTGAAATATCAAGTTTGGTGTTGATCTGACTTCGTTTTTGACGCACGCACGCGCACACACACACCTTTTTCTAAAAATGATGTTTTTTGCATTCAGGGGCCTCAAAACATGTATATCTGGTGAAATCTCCATATCGCGTTTTTGGATGGAATACAATATTTTTCCTACTTATTAAACGCAGTAAAGAAAGTAAAAAAGGATAGATATTAACAGAGAACAATAAAGAGCAAATAGTCTCAACGTACGCTATTAATTAAGGAATGGGACGTGATAACTAGACAGGCAAAATATGAAATGTCATATTCTAAAGTATGCTTACCATCATAAAGGGAACAAGTGTTTTTGCGTTTTGCAGTATGTAGAATTCACGGCACGTGGCAAAAAAAAAAAAAATCTGATGTGTTACACTCACATGACTTTCTCTACTCTTGTACTAACTATTTTTACAAACGCTTATTCTCCATCTACTTCATGCTAATCGAGATATCGAGATGTCAATCTTACTGCTAATTTTCTTGTACATGCAAGGGGAATATGGTAGGTTATAAGCGATAGTCAAATATTTTAAGAACTGGTTGCTATGTGGTGCATTCCATTCTCGTTGCATGTCCAGGACATAAAAAATCTGATGTGTTACACTCACATAACTTTCCCTACTCTTGTACAACCTAATTTTACAAACGCCTATTCTCCATATGCTTCATGTTAATCGAGATATCGAGATGTCAATCTTATTGGTAATTTTCTTGTAGATGCAAGGAAAATATGGTAGCTTTTAAGCGATAGTCAAATATTTAACGCTGGTTGCTATGTGACGCATTCCATTCTCTTTGCATGTCCAGGACATAAAAAACATCTGATGTGTTACACTCACATGACTTTCTCTACTCTTGTACAATCTATTTTTACAAACGCCTACTCTCCATATGCTTCATATTAATCGAGATATCGAGATGTCAATCTTATTTGTAATTTTCTTGTAGATGCAAGGGGAATATGGTAGCTTTTAAGCGATAGTCAAATATTTTATCGCTGGTTGCTATGTGGCGCATTCCATTCTCTTTGCATGTCCAGGACAAAAAAATGAATAATGAATTTGAGAAAAAGTATAAGTATTGGAAAATTTAAGGAAATAACAAGCAATATCTCGAAAACGGTTCACTCAACAAAAAAAATGTATATGATATATAAGTTGTGTATTTTAACGCGATCTACATTTTTTGTGTAGTAAAATTTTGTCTAACTCTTATGGTTTACCAGTTATGCAAAAGTCGTTCATAATGAAGAATACTTTTGGAGACATTCCCAGAAATTTCGAGATATACATTTCATTTCTCATGACATTATCTTAAACATATGATATTTTCATCAAAATCGTTAGAGCCATTTTTGAGAAAATTAAAATTTTCGAAAAATGTTCCATGTAAAGGGTAGTCTGGGGTGGAGGGATTTTCTTGAAAATCTTCGTGTCGCATCTCTGGAAGATACTGAACGTAAATACCAAGTTTGGTGTTTATCCGACTGTTAGTTTTTGAGTTATGCTGTTCACAGACACACACAGACACACACGCACACGCATACACACACACACACACACACACACAGACACACACTCACACACAGACACACACACGGACATGTTTCCAAAAATGCTTTTTTTGGATTCAGGAGGTCTCAAAACATGTATTTCCGGTGAAATCTCGGTATCGAATTTTTGGGTGGAATGCAATACTTCCCCTACTTACTATACGTAGTAGAGAAAGTAAAAATGAATAACGCATTTGAGAAAAAGTATAAGTATTGGAAAATTTAAGGAATTAACAAGCAATATCTCGAAAACGGTTCACTCAACAAAAGAAATGTATATGACATAAGTTGTGTAATTTAACACGATCTACATTTTTTATGTAGTAAACTTTTGTCTATCTCTTATGGTTTACCAGTTATGCAAAAGTCGTTCACAATGAAGAATACTTTTGGAGACATTCCCAGAAAATTCGAGATATACATTTAATTTCTCATGACATCTTAAACATATGATATTTTCATCAAAATCGTTAGAGCCATTTTTGAGAAAATTAAAATTTTCGAAAAATGTTCCATGTAAAGGGTAGTCTGAGGTGGGGGGATTTTCTTGAAAACCTTCGTGTCGCATCTCTGGAAGATACTGAACCTAAATACCAAGTTTGGTGTTTATCCGACTGTTCGTTTTTGAGTTATGCTGTTCACAGACACACACACACAGACATGTTTCCAAAAATGCTTTTTTTTTGGATTCAGGAGGTCTCAAAACATGTATTTCCGGTGAAATCTCGGTATCGAATTTTTGGGTGGAATGCAATACTTCCCCTACTTACTATACGTAGTAGAGAAAGTAAAAAGGAATAACGAATTTGAGAAAATGTGTAAGTATTGGAAAGTTTAAGGGAATAATAAGCAATATCTCGAAAGTGGTTCACTCAACAACAAAAATGTATATGACATAAATTGTGTATTTTAATGCGATCTACATTTTTTGTGTAGTAAAATTTTGTCTATCTCTTATGGTTTACCAGTTATGCAAAAGTCGTTCATAATGAAGAATACTTTTGGAGACATTCTCAGGAAATTCGAGATATACATTTCATTTCTCATGACAATATCTTAAACATATGATATTTTAATAAAAATCGTTAGAGCCACTTTTGAGAAACTTAAAATTTTCGAAAAATATTCCATGTAAAGGGTAGTCTGGGGTGGGGGGATTTTCTTGAAAACCTTCGTGTCGTATCTCTGGAGGATACTGAACCTAAATACCAAGTTTGGTGTTTATCCGACTGTTCGTTTCTGAGTTATGCTATTCAGACACACACACACACGGGCATGTTTCTAAAAATGCTTTTTTTGGATTCAGGGGGTCTCAAAACATGTATTTCCGGTGAAATCTCGGTATCGAATTTTTGGGTGGAATACAATACTTCCCATACTTACTATACGTAGTAGAGAAGGTAAAAAATCCTATTTCTAATAGTTGGTAAAATTTTCATATTTTTCTTTTAAAAAATAATTTCCATTAGCAATGCACCGGGATATTTTTTTTTTTTAAAGAAAACCCATGCCACTCACTCCAACAAATGCGTCTCTGAAAACCTGTACCATCCTTTCCAACAAGTTAGGTGCAGTTGAGAATATAGCATTTCCTCTTTGTCACATGTGAAATTAAATTCCCTCTATCCCTGAAGAGCTTTAATTTTCATAAACTGATGCTTTTAAAAGCATACGCAAGTAGTATTAAGCAAGGACAAAGTATTTACTTTCACTACCACGTACATAGTACGTAGAGAAGGTATTGCATTCCACCCAAAACTTCGATACCGAGATCTCACCGGAAATACATGTTTTAAGGCCCCCTGAATAAAAAAAATTAGAAAAATGTCTGCGTGTGTGTCTGTGAACAACATACCTCAAAAACGAAAAGTTGAACTATACCGCACTTGGTGTTTAGGTCCAGTACCCTCAAAGATGCGACAGGAAGATCTTCAAGAAAATCCCCACCACCAACTACCTTTACATGGAACATTTTTCAAAATTCTGATTTTTAAAAAATGACTAAAATATACTAAATTTGAATAAAATATACTATATTAAAGATATTTACGTGACAAATAAACTGTATATCTTGAATTTTCTAGGAATTATTATAACCTCGTATAACTAGTAAACGTTAAGCGATAGATGAAAACATACTACTTACACAAAAAATGTAGATCCCTTTAAAACATGCAATTTACTTAAAATAAGTTTTTCTGTGGCATAAGCCGTTTCTGAGATATCCGTTACTAAAGGTTCGAATTGTTCAATACTTTTTCTTTTAGTTCCATTTATACTCCGCCTTTAACTACATTGGTCTTATCGGCAGCCTTTCCTTTGGAACTTATTGCGTATTGCAATGGTGTTAACTAGTATTCTCTTGTCGTTGGGTTTCTTGTACTTTTTGGGTTTTAATCATTAGATCACTCGCACATACACAATTTCATTCATACTTCCAGACTCTGGAGAGGATAGGGAATAATCTTCGCTAGAGAAAAATTCCCAACCCCCAGCTGGGAATGTTCAATACTTATCATTCTTTTAAAGTGTCATCGACTTTTGGCTGTTTCTCGTGATGTCCTGGAAACAGTATGGAATTTTAAGGCCAGCATATAGCGTCCAGTTGTTAAACATTTGACTGTCGCTGTTCTCTTTGTATCTATAACGAAATGTGTAATGTAGTTATTTCCGTAAAGGTTTATTTGGATTAAAATATAGTAGATAGAAAAATCAGGTTTAGAATATTAATTTGTATACCCACTAATAAACGATAGAGTTGGAGAAAGCCATGGGAGTGTGTCATATCAGATTTTTTCTCTAAATTTAAAGATTTCACAATAATTCAAATCCATAAGCTACATGTAATTTGTTGTATATAATTTGATATTTTATTATTAAATATGGACAAAACTATACTTTTTTAAAATAATGAAGTGATCCTACTTTAAACTCTTAAAACTATAAGTTATTTTGGTTTTAAACTATAAATTTATAATAGTTTGAGATTTTTTCTTAATGTTTTCAATATTTGCAATTTTTCTTTATTGTTTGTCTGCTTTTAGAAATAAGCGTTCGCTATGGGAATGTGAAATATAATGGCTCTGTAATGAAACCATCTCTGTAAACGTAGATAGGAAAATAAACTTCTGTAAGAATAGTTTGTGGAAGAGTAATAAAAATAAACGACAGTGGGTAGAGAAGGCCTCGTGAATGTAACACAAAGGCAGCATAATTGCTGTTCTAATAAGCAGTATTCGGTCGTGACTCCATCTAGCGCCAATTGTTTCCTTGCCATAAACATTAACCACCTCTCAGGGATCGAGCCGACTGCAATATCACTATAATGAACAAGCTTATTTAGTCATAAAGCAAGTAATTCTATCGCCTATTCCAGCACGTGACTTAATAAAGTTCCTTTCAGACTCCCACGTGTGCATTTATCTACCGGGTGATTCATACGATCCTGCTAACTGATAGCTGTACACATCTACATTTTAAAATGAGGGGTAAGAATTCATTACCTCCACGTATGACGTGGAAAAAGAAGTTAACAAAAGAAGTGATGTTAAGAGGGTGGTGGTGTTCAGACATTGAAATTACATAACCTAAGGTCTGCACGATCCACCGATAAGGTCAAGGACGTCCTCTCTTCTTCCGAGCCTATTGTATATGTGTAAGCATATTATTCAAAGTATGGTACAAAAGAATTGAGGAATATTTGATCACTAGTAACTTGAATAAATCCCAACTTTTTTACTTTCTCTATTACGTATAGCGAGTAGGGGGAAGTATTGTATTCCACCCAAAAATTCGATAACGAGATTTCACCGGAAATATGTTTTGAGACCCCGTGAATTAAAAAAAGCAGATTTAGAAACATGTCCGTGTGTGTGAACAGCATTAACTCAGAAACGAATAGTCGGATAAACACCAAACTTGGTATTTAGGTTCAATATCTTCCAGAGATGCGACACGAAGGTTTTCAAGAAAATCCCCCCACCACAGATTACCCTTTACAGGGTATATTTTTCGAAAATTTTAATTTTCTCAAAAATGACTATAACGATTTTGATTAAAATATCATATTTTTAAGATATTTTCATGACAAATGAAATGTGTATCTCGAATTTTCTGGGAATGTCTCCAAAAGTATTCTTCATTGTGAACGACGTTTGCATAACTGGTAAACCATAAGAGATAGACAAAATTTTACTGCACAAAAATGTAAATCGCGTTAAAATACACAATTTATGTCGTATACATTTTTGTTGTTGAGTGAACCATTTTCGAGATATTGCTTGTTATTCCCTTAAATTTTTCAATACTTTTCTCAAATGGGAATTCGTTATTCACAATTTTTTCTTGGATATGCAAAGAGTGGCAAAGAGAATGGTGCTGCACCTAGCAACCAGCTATTAAGAATATGTATATGCTTAAAGGCTGCTGTATTTCTATATTGCCGTTGCAAATACAAAACAAGGGGAACATAGTACGCCTTAAGCGATAGTCAAATATTTTCAGAACTGGTCGCTATGTGTAAAACGTAATTCTCTTTGCATGTCAAAAGATCGTTTCTGCAAATGTTTATCTCGAATAATATGAAATTGATGGAGAATAAGAGTTTGAAAAATATTTTGAATAAGAGTAGAGAAAGTCATGTGAGTGTAACACATCAGATTTTTTAATATTGCAAAATAATGTTTTCTATGCATAGGAAGAGCTCTGTCTTTTTGCAATTTCGAAATTTTATTGAAAAGCTTGGTGTGTTTTTAACTTTTTGTTCAGATTCTGAAGGACTGTTCTTTAGGTTTACTTTTCTCTCCAATTTCATATATCCTCACTTTCTCTACCACTTACCTATATTAGTTCACCCAAGAGTTTAATATTGGTATTTCACCAGAAATACACATTTTGAGGCACAATGAATTCCTTCTTCCCCAAAAAGAAGCATTTCTAGAAGTTTAGCATCTTCCAAGGATGTAATACAAACATTTTCAAGAAACACTCCTAACCCAGACTACCTTTAAATACAAACCATTTCGTTATTTTCATTGTTTTTCAAAAATAGCTCTTATGATTAAAATGATATCTGTTAAAAATATTCACGTGGCAAATAAAATGTATTTTTGATTGTTTTTCGAATATCCTGTGAAGTCCTCTTCTTTAGGAAGGAATTTTGTATAATGTTTTATAACGGATAACGCGTATTAAAAAGACAAAACATACTCCACAAAATTGTGTACCATTCAGAAACACACAATTGGGTTGGTTTGGCTATAGAGGGGACTTGGCTGTACCTACGCCCCACAAGGATGAGGCGAGAGGAGACATCGGGCGGCCGGAACCAGGAGTGACGGCACGGAATGACAAGGTAACTAAGTTTCCAGATAGAGACTTCCCGGCAGACGGACAAGCAGACCGGGGACTCCACCACGCACAGAAGGGGTCCAACGCCCCTCAAGGGGATTCGGATACCCCTAGCAGCCAGCCGAAAGTCGAGGGTCGGAGAGAGTCACAAAGGGCATCCTTTACCCCTGCCACACTGCACCGAAACACCATCGCCGACACTTTCAACCCTGAAAGAAACCAACGGATGAAAGCTGAAGTGAAATGAGAATGGAGATAAAATAGAGGGACAGGTAATTCGGGGATGTCAGAATCCTTCCCAGCATTCGCCTGGCAACCCGGGTAAACCTCCGAAAAAACCCTTGGGTTAGGAATGTCGGTCACGGGAATCGAATCCACGACCTCCGAATGCGGGCCGCAGACGAAACCGCCTAGCCATCCCGCTCGGCAAAACACAATTTATTAAATAACTTTTTTTGTTGCATCAGCCATTTCCGAGTAATTATTGGTTTGACTTTTTCATTACTTTGTATTTTTTTAAAAGTACCTACTGTCGCTATTCAGTTATTTCAGTATGAGATTTCAAAGCCAGCATATAGCGACCCGATTTTAAACATCTAACAAACGATTCAGTTTCTCTATCCCCCTTGTTCTACAACGAATTAATAATGAAACTATTTCTGTAAACGTTTACCTCGATTAAAATAAAGTAGATGTAAAAATAAGCTTTCGTAAGTTCGCAGAAGCTACATAAATAACAAACAATAATGGGTAGAGAAAATCATGTGAACATAAAAATAAGACCTTTTAAAGTGAAGACTGATACTACTCATTGCAAATATTTTAGTTGTTCCACGTTTTAACGTTACAGTTAAGTCATTTCACACCCTCTATAAGGTCGGACTAGCCCGTTTACACCAATCAGAGTAGAATTAGTTAAGAGCAGTTATTTCTGAATCCGCTTTGCTTCAGAGTATAATATTGCTCATTGGTTCTTGTTCGTTTCTCTGGTCCCAAGTGTACATATTAGTGAACATGCAAAGCATGCAGATATAATGATCATGCATACATCCATTACATATGTGTGTCAAACATTACGTTGTTGACAAAGCATTTGATGGTTATGCAGGTCGACCGCACGTATGAATAACTGGCACACCTGCATCCCAGTGTACATCATAATCCTCCTCGTATGTCGCATGAACATGCTTACTCGTAAATCCATCTTGGTTTACTAAAGTTCATTAGGCCAAATTATTCATTTTCAGGTTCCAAAGTGATGACCACCTACTCCTGCAAAGAACTCGAGTATAAATGTTGGTCTAATATGCAGGGGTACGTTACTTGGTTCTTAATTTTTGGATAGAACAATTTACATATCAAGGAGATAGTGCCACAGCCTTATTCAAAGGCTCTACTTCAAGCTAAACATAAAAACTTGATGTAATACATTCACATGACTTCATTTACCAATGACAAATTCGCACACGTCTATTATATATATATAGAGAGAGAGAGAGCCAAAAAAATCTGATGTGTTACACTCACATGACTTTCTCTACTCTCGTACAAACTCTTACTCTCCATCTATTTCATATTAATCGAGATAAACATTTCCAGAAACGATATTTTGACATGCAAAGAGAATTACATTTTACACATAGCGACCAGTTCTAAAAATATTTGACTATCGCTTAAGGCGTACTATGTTCCCCTTGTTTTGTAATTGTAAGGCCAATATAAAAATACAGTAGCCTTTAAGCACATACATATCTCTTAATAGCTGGTTGCTAGGTGCAGCACCATTCTCTTTGCCACAGATTAATACTCTTTGCGTATCCAAGACAAAAAATGAATAACGAATTCCCATTTGAGAAAAAGTATAAGCATTGGAAAATTTAAGGGAATAACAAGCAATAGTTCACTCAACAAAAAAAAAATGTATGGGACATAAATTGTGTATTTTAACCGATTTACATTTTTTGTGTAGTAAAATTTTGTCTATCCCTTATGGTTTACCAGTTATGCAAAAGTCGTTCACAATGAAGAATACTTTTGGATACATTCCCAGAAAATTCAAGATATACATTTTATTTGTCATGAAAATATCTTAAACATACGATATTGTAATCAAAATCGTTAGAGCCATTTTTGAGAAAATTAAAATTTTCGAAAAATGTTTCATGTAAAGGGTAGTCTGGGGTGGGGGAGTTTTTTGAAAACTTTCGTCACGCATCTCTGGAAGTTACTGAACCTAAATACCAAGTTTGGTGTTTATCCGACTGTTCGTTTCTGAGTTATGCTGTTCACACACACACGCACGCACGCACGCACGCACGCACACACACACACACACACACACACACACACACACACACACACACACACACACACACACACACACACACGTTTCCAAAAATGCTTTTTTTATTCAGGGGGACTCAAAACATTATTTCGGTGAACTCTCGGTATCGAATTTTTGGGTGGAATACAATACTTCCCCTACTTACTATACGTAGTAGAGAAAGTAAAAATACGAACCGGCTGCACGGTGTTTCTCCTGTCCGCGTCCTCGGCGCTCGTAGCTGTCTGCCGCTATCATAGAAAGGCGCGGATGAAACCATACAACATTTTTAAAACTACTTTTAAAGACTTTACATACCAACTTTATGAAAGGAGATGCTGAAACTGGCCACCGTCGTTGTCCATACATTTTTGGCACCTCTTTAGGAAACTATCCATCACTCGCCGCAGTTCACGTTGAGAAACGCTGGCAATTTCCTGGCGGATATTTTGTTTTAATTCTTCCAGGGTGTGTGGGTTTGTTACCAGTGATGCAAAAGTCGTTTGTTTTAAGTTACCCCAGAGATAGAAATCGTCGGGGGACCGAGGAAGCCACAGATCTCTATTTTTTTCGAGCCAATAGTTGAAGCCCGTGCATACATGAATACAACTTTGCCCCTGTTTTTAGAGAATTAACAGACAGGGAACGTGACTTTGCCTTTTTTCAACAAGACTCTGCAACAGCTCATACGGCCAATGTTTCGATGAGAAAAATTGAAAGTGTGTTTGAGGACAGAATTATTAGTAGAGATTTGTGGCCCCTCGGTCCCCCGACCTAACCACCTGCGATTTCTATCTCAGGGGTAACTTAAAACAAAGTGTGCAAGACAAACCCACACCCTGGAAGAATTAAAACAAAATATCCGCCAGGAAATTGCCAGCGTTTCTCAACGTGAACTGCGGCGAGTGATGGATAGTTTCCTAAAGAGGTGCCAAAAATATATGGACAACGACGGTGGCCAGTTTCAGCATCTCCTTTCATAAAGTTGGTAAGTAAAGGCTTTAAAAGTAGTTCTAAAAATGTTGTATGGTTTCATCCGCGCCTTTCTATGATAGCGGCAGACGGCAACGACCGCCGAGGACGCGGACAGGAGAAACACCGCGCAGCCGCTTCGTGGTTTTTTGGCTCTCTGTGTTATTGGACTGAATTGTGAAGCGGAGGGGATTCGGCACCGATCCAGTGAATCCGGATATTGTAGCGACGCCCCACGAAGGGGCATCCACAGAGGGAGGGATGAGGTGAAGGGAGACATAGGGCGGCCGGAACCAGGAGCGACGGCACATCAATAATAGGGTCTTTGCACTTTCCAGATATAGACGCCCCAGCAGTCGGGCAGGCAGACCAGGGACCCCGTCCCGCACAGTGTCCAACGCCCCCCAGGGGACGGCCCTTATACCCCGGCAATCATCCTAAGTCCGAGGGACGGACGAAGTTCACAGGGAGCACCCTTTTTCCCCCCTGCCACGCTGTACCTAAATACCATCGCTGACACTTTAAATCCTGAAACAGACCAAACGAGGTGAAGAATGCATGAACTGATTAATGGAACGAAATGGAGTGACAGAAAATTCGGGAGGGGTGAAAGAAGCCGCTCCAGCATTTGCCTAACGACCCGGGAAATCCGCCGAAAAAAACCATGAGTGGCATTCAAAATTTTATTCGCGCTAATAAAATCGTCCATGGAATAGAAAGAAGGGGAGAAAAATAGCAAACTTTCAAATAGTACTTTAGGTATTACATTCACTTTTGGGAAGGGTGGGAATTTACTACAATATGAATAAAATTATTTAACACAAATTGCATACTTTAACAAGCACTTCATCTTTCATTTAGTAACTTTTGTTTTTGTGGCTTATGATTTCTAGATATATAGAATTATAGAAAATACAATTAAACATTGGGAATTGGCAATAGTTGGATAAAAGCCCGGGACGTTTCTCGTGTTCGCATGCCAAGAGTATAGGATTTCAAACTAGCACATAACGACTCGCTTTTAAACATTTGACTATCCCTTCCCTTCTGTGTCTACAACGAAATGTATCATTTCTGCAAACATTCATCTGAGCATTAAGCAGAGAAAGCCATATGAATACGACACGACTTTTTAAATATATTTTCTCGTTTAGGAGATCTCAAAGCGTATATTTCCGCTGGAATTCCTACATCGAATTTTTTGTATGGAGTGGAATACTTCCTGTGTCTACCATAGGAAAGCGGTAGAAAAAGTGTGTATTTAGTTTAGGTTGCCCTATACTCCGAATCAGTGTGATGAGGTCACCACTGTATGCGTGACCTCTTAGTGTCTCCACAACTTGCAAGGTCTCCTCGGACGATGACTTGTGTAAAAATAGGTCATGTGTACAAACCACTTATTTCCACTGCCGCTCCTCAATGGAGCTGGTCACTTCGTATTCAGCAAACACACGTATGGATGCAATTGACATAAAACCCTGCTTTGTTCATAGCTGCTCTTATGCTGTCACAAATTCTAGCCGTACTGACCTCTAGTGAGAAGATTTTAATGGCTCGCTGTGGACTCCTACAGAATCATAGCAGGTAGAAATCTGTGAGGAATGGGGATAAGTTCCTAAAAGTTGTTTCCCCAATTTTTGCATTTCTAATTTTATTCCTTCTTGAGATTCGACAAGCCCTCCACCAAAATCCCGTCTCTGTTAATTTTTACTTTCTCTACTACGTATAGTAAGTAGGGGAAGTATTTGATGCAGTAATTTGTATCACAAATTACTTAAATGTAAATAATGATTGTAATATGAATATGCATTTTTATGTGACATTGATTTCAGATGTTTATTGATTGTAAATATTGTTGGGAAGTAAATTTATAATGCCTTACTGAAACTGTCAATAATAGCGCGCAATAATGCAGAGAGGGGGGTGAGCTGTTTATCATTATTGGAAACGAGGAAGTTAAGTAATGTTGGTGCGTTTTTTTCGTTGAGAAGCTTCTGGAATGTTTTCTCCCTAAAGCATATGTATTCATAATTTTCATTGGATATTAAGATAGACGCTAATGTTGGCGCGTTTTATTAGCCAATAGCAGTTCAGTTATAATCTTTAGGCGTATCTGGATGCAGGATTATAAATAGGGTAGGTTAGAGGTAGCTTCATGCTCAGTTCATCAAAAATCTGTGTACACTGCACGTCGTCTTCAGTCAGTCAGTTCGTCATACATCGGATATAGATTCAAAGGTTACGCGCAGCAGAATTATGAAAGATCTAAAATATGGTAAAGTTAATTATACAAAAGGTTGAAGTACGTTGATTAAAAGTGATCAGTAAGAAGTTATTATAACAGTTTCAGTTTGGCGAGTATCTAGATCAATATGTAAAAGTGATAGTGAACGTGTTCGACAATAAAAATTATAAAACAAATTTCTTCATCAGTGTTCTTTTTGGATAAAAGATTCCTTTCCGTTTACACAACCCTGATCAAGACACATGTTCGACCCAAGATAAGATAATAGCTAGCCGGAGGACAGTAAACAAAACTTAAAATTCTTTCAAACACTGATACTAGGTACCACAAATTGCTAACACTAGATGGAGCTACAAACCGAACAAATGAATGACGTCACAAGATGGCTTCAACACACGTGATGTAAACAAACATTTGTAAGTAATACCGTTACAAATTGGCTACCACAACGTGGGGCTGCAATAATGTTACACAAATAACATTAAACCCCATCAAAGTGGCTCCCATACGTGGGGCAGTTAACATTGTGTAACAAAACAAAACAAAACAAAACAAAAGCAACACAACATAAGATCTTCAAGTTCTAATAATTTACGTAAAAACATATTACGTAAGCATTAAACTGTCGCAAAGTGGCACCCAGAACGTGGGGCAGAGTAACCAGGAAAGGAACACGATGACCAGGAATGGATCAGAATAACCAGGAAGGGGCAGAATTAACCAGGAAGAAGTGAGATGACCAGGAAGGGGCTAATGGAGAAGTGAACTGAACTACAAGACGCAGATTCCAGAAACAACAAAAGGAACGACAGACTACGCGGATGATTGGACATCGTAATTCCGAGATTACAAGGCAACAGGTGAATTCAACTACAAAAACTCGAGAAGACGCAGATTCCAGAAACAACTATAGGAACGACAGACTACGCGGATGAATGGACACAAAAACATCGAGATGACGCAGATTCATCATTAATACAACGCAGAAGCGACATATAACCTAGGAGAGAGGGGCAGGAAGCTGGACATCAATGTAACAGCAACAGACAGCATCACAAAGGTCAGAGTATCGTAATTTTTTTTAGAAAACAAAATTGTAACCTTCAAATGTACTTAAGGAGTGGTAGGATAAAGAAAACAATGGCTACTAATAATACAGAAGAAATAATTATGGAGGGAGATAATGTAACAGTTAGCTGTAATTCAATACAGGTTACAGAAAATAGCTCAAACTTTTTAGGATTTGAGGGTGGAAATGTTAGTGCAGAAAGTCAGAATAGAATAGCAGGAAATGTTAATCTTGATACTAGTATGATTATGGAAATGCTGAAAAATTTGAATGAAGATATGCAAAAGAATCTTAGTAAGAAAATAGATCAAAACAGGGAAGATATTGATAGGAGTTTAGAACAAAAACTAACTCAGAATAATGAGAAATTGAGGGAAGATATTGATAGGAGTTTAGAACAAAAACTAACTCAGAATAATGAGAAATTGAGGGAAGATATTCGTAGGAACTTTGAACAAAACAGAAAAGATATTGGTAGGAGTAATGAGGTATTAGAGCAAAAAGTAGATCAAAGCAGTGAAGAAATTGAAAAGAAAGTTATGAAGCTAGATAGTAGTATGCCAAAAATGAGAGATGAAAATGAGGAAATAATAGTAAGTGAGATAGGAGAAATTTCAAAGAAAATGTTAGATATGAGCAGGGAAATAGGTAACAAAGAAAGTGAGGTTAATACTAAAAGTGAGGTTAATGTAGAATGCACAGAGTTAGGAAATCAAGGAGTAGTATTTCAAGTGAGATAAGAGAGATAAAAGAGGTTATGAACGTAGATGTCAATCAGGCGCAAGGTAATTTCAGAGGGGAGATATCAGAAATACAGAGAGAGTCAGAAATGCAAAGAAATAAATTGTACGAAGAAGTTAAAGTTTTGCCTGTAAATAATCAAAAGCTAACTTCTGAAATTAACAAGTACCAAGATGTTCAAAATGAAAACTCCAGTCCAGTACAGTTTAGTACAGATTTGTCAGAGTATTCTCAAGTTAAAAAGATAGCAGATGAATTGAAAATGAAAGTTGTTAAAAGATGTATTGTTCAGGAAACTTTAGATTGTTTTCAAATGTTATCATGTGATGAAATTTCAAATGAATACAAGAGGTTATTCATGAACAACAATTTGAAGGTTAGGATACGGCTACGAGTAATGTTTAGCCACACACAATTTGATCCAGGAGGGCAAATAGCAATGAGATGTAAAGTAAATGCTGGATAGTTAAAGATGACTTGCAGAGAAATGTATTGGAACGTAAGAGGGTTAATTATTTATATGTCATTTGAAAAGAGAAATAAATTAAAAAAAAAAGAGAAATGTTTAAAAAAAATTAAATTTTTAGTAACTGTAACAACATTTGAAAATTAAGAATGCAAAGATTGAAACTTAATATGATATTAAATTAAAAGTACGTAAATACAATTCCAAGAGTATTGTTAAAATAAAGTACAAAATAACAAAAATGGGTAAAAATAATTAAAAACAAATACTTATGTAGCAAACAGAAAAGGTGATACATTGTCTAGATTTAAGAGATATCAATATATTTGTGTAGAGGGTGAATATTTTGGTAAAAATGTTAAACAATTACAAAAATCTTAAATGTATAAATTTTTGTCAACAACTTAAGAAAGTAAACAATTTGGTAACAGTAATTAAATAATTTAGGGTACAGTATTTGCTATAAAAATTGTGTGATGTCAGATTAATATCTAAATTAATTAAACCATAGCCAGTAAGTAGTGGCGAGATAAAAAAAAATATGTCGTGTGTTAAATGCGTGTGAAGTGTTAAGTGAAAGATATAGCGTGTGTTCCAAGATTTAGGAGACTAAAAACCCAATTATAAAATTTCCAAACAAGTTGTAAATATTTATAATTATGTTTCTAGTGGGGCATATGATGCAGTAATTTGTATCACAAATTACTTAAATGTAAATAATGATTGTAATATGAATATGCATTTTTATGTGACATTGATTTCAGATGTTTATTGATTGTAAATATTGTTGGGAAGTAAATTTATAATGCCTTACTGAAACTGTCAATAATAGCGCGCAATAATGCAGAGAGGGGGGTGAGCTGTTTATCATTATTGGAAACGAGGAAGTTACGTAATGTTGGCGCGTTTTTTTCGTTGAGAACCTTCTGGAATGTTTTCTCCCTAAAGCATATGTATTCATAATTTTCATTGGATATTAAGATAGACGCTAATGTTGGCGCGTTTTATTAGCCAATAGCAGTTCAGTTATAATCTTTAGGCGTATCTGGATGCAGGATTATAAATAGGGTAGGTTAGAGGTAGCTTCATGCTCAGTTCATCAAAAATCTGTGTACACTACACGTCGTCTTCAGTCAGTCAGTTCGTCATACATCGGATATAGATTCAAAGGTTACGCGCAGCAGAATTATGAAAGATCTAAAATATGGTAAAGTTAATTATACAAAAGGTTGAAGTACGTTGATTAAAAGTGATCAGTAAGAAGTTATTATAACAGTTTCAGTTTGGCGAGTATCTAGATCAATATATAAAAGTGATAGTGAACGTGTTCGACAATAAAAATTATAAAACAAATTTCTTCATCAGTGTTCTTTTTGGATAAAAGATTCCTTTCCGTTTACACAACCCTGATCAAGACACATGTTCGACCCAAGATAAGATAATAGCTAGCCGGAGGACAGTAAACAAAACTTAAAATTCTTTCAAACACTGATACTAGGTACCACAAATTGCTAACACTAGATGGAGCTACAAACCGAACAAATGAATGACGTCACAAGATGGCTTCAACACACGTGATGTAAACAAACATTTGTAAGTAATACCGTTACAAATTGGCTACCACAACGTGGGGCTGCAATAATGTTAAATAAATAGAACATAAATACTGTCGCATATTGTATTCCACCCAAAAATTGGAATCCGAGATTTCACCGGAAATACATGTTTTGAGACCCCCTGAATCCCACAAAAGCATTTTTGGAAATATGTCCGGTGTGTGTGAACAGCATAACTCAGAAAAGAACAGTCGGATAAACACCAAACTTGGTATTTAGGTCCAGTATCTTCCAGAGAGGCGACACGAAGGCTTTCAAGAAAATCCTCCCACCCCAGATTACCCTTTACATGGAACATTTTTCGAAAATGTTAATTTTCTCAAAAATGGCTCTTAACGATTTTGATTAAAATATCATGTTTAAGATATTTTTATGACAAATGAAATGTATATCTAGAATTTTCTGGGAAGTCTCCAAAAGTATTCTTCATTGTGAACGACTTTTGCATAACTGGTAAACCATAAGAGAGAGACAAAATTTTACTACACAAAAACTGCAGATCGCGTTAAAATACACAATTTATGTCATATACATTTTTTTTGTTGAGGGAACCATTTTCGAGATATTGTTTGTTATTCCTTTAAATTTCCCAATACTTATACTTTTTCTCAAATTCGTTATTCATTTTTTTGTCCTGGACATACAAAGAGAATGGAATGCGCCACATAGCAACCAGCGCTTAAAAGATTTGACTATCCCTTAAAACCTACCATATTCCCCTTGCATCTACAAGAAAATTAGCAATAAGATTAACATCTCGATATCTCGAATAAGCGTTTGTAAAAATAGTTTGTACAAGAGTAGAGAAAGTCATGTGAGTGTAACACATCAGATTTTTTCTATTTATAATCTACTAGTTCCATCTGCTCTATGATTGATCCCAAACACTTACATTTTTTACCATTCTAATTTACTCATCGATTACCTCTAATTTTTCATCCGTGTTCATTGTTAATGATAATAAGTATTCCAGTGTTTTGTTAAAGTTATTATCAAGACCCCATATTTTATATTAAATTAATTTTCTCATCATGCATAAGGCGTCCTCAGTATCTTGTGTTATTAATACTAGTCGTCTGCAAAAAGTAACTGATGCAGGGTGTAATTTTGATTTACTGGAATTCCCAACGTATTGCATTTTTGGACCTTTGGAGTAAACAAGCATCTATATACCTTTTCAAGAATACTGGTGATAGAAAACATCCTTGTAACAGTCCCTTAGTGTTATAAAATTCCCTGGATACATAATTTCGCAATTCTACTTTGCACTTATTCCCCAAACATTTTCTATCACTTCTTCATTTATGGAACACTGTCGAAGTTTTTGCCACAGTAACTTTCTGGGAACACTATCGTATGCTTTTTCTAAGTAAATAAATTCCAGTCCTACATCTTTCAAAATATCACTGCATTTTTCAATTTGTTTGAGTTGGCTATTTATGTAGAATTTAAAGGTACTTATGGTTCAAAATTGAAGGAGCGCACGTGTCCTTGTGTCCTCTAACGCGAGCCGCCACTGGTCTGCATGCATGGACAACTATAGAGAAGAGAAGATTACCAAGTGCTGTGTTTAGTAAAACTTACGTCACTTGGCAGCGAGCGAGGAAGCGACCGCTCCCATATGATAAAGATGTAACAACGCGCACATAATAAAATTTGGCCTTGCGTTACGCAACCCGCAACACTGGGCAGATCCGGGCGGAACGTGAGTGTAACGGAAACAAGGGTGCCAATCAACCTTCACGTGATAGGAGGTCATGGGATGACCACTTCCGGTGCTGTTTCCTAGCTTTGTGCAGTCGTAGCAGGCCATGCGTTCAGTTCCGATGCAAGGGGACTTTGGAAACAAAGACTGATCATTGTCGTCGATATCTATATTACATCGCAGTGAACTGTGATATTGATCAGATTCTTTCAGGGAATACCTACACCGCTATTTGGAAGAGATGTATCCGATTCTTAAATCAGTACTACAAGGACTATTTTTATACTTCAACAATCTATTCTTGCAAAAGCTTATTACTTTATCTACTACTTGCTATAATAAGCGGATTGTATTTCACCCAAAAATTTGATATCGTGATTTGACCGAAAATACGCGCTTTGAGACAGTTTTCTTTATTTATGGACGCTCTTTAACTACCATGGTCCTTAGCGTCCCATTCTATAGTGGGCGTGAAAGACTGTAATTTTGCTCAGAGGCCTCTTTATCAGGCTTGAGGTTCTTTTACGTGCCGTAAATCTACGACACGGGACCACCGGCTTTACTTCCCTTCCGAAGGAAGCCATGCTACGGATAACTTTGAGGCTCTGTGTATCCCAAAACAGCGATTTCAGAAAGAGGTTCGTCTGTGTGTGTACAGCATAACTCAAAAAGTCCGTTAAATACTAAACTATTAAGTTCAGCATCTTCCAAGGATGTCATACGAAGATTTTCATCAAAATCCTACCACCCCAAATCAAACTTTACATTGGAAAATTTTCCTTATTTTTGATTTTCCCAAAAATTCCAAAGATTTTGAAACACCTAATGTTTAAAATACTTGCGTAACAAATGAAATGTATATAGGTTTATTCAAAAATAAGGAACAGACTTTAAATACTTATTTCTAATGAACGACAATAGATAGCGACACATGCGATACATCACTGAATAGAGAAAAGTTCAAAATGTTATTTTATGTGTTCAAAATGAGCACCATTTGTTATACGAAGACGACCAGTGCTTTTCCGTTTGCATACGCAACCATTTCTACGAATTTATTGTAGCAATTGTAAATTTTTATGACGAGGCGGCTCGTTGTTGAACTTACAACGAAATGCACGCTGTAATGAAACAATGGATTCACTCTTTGCATACTGCAGCACACAAAACGACTTTTCCTGTGGCGTCGCCATTTTCTCGAAACAAACCCAGCGCCGCTTTGAACTTTCTTTTATTTAATGATGTGTCCTATGTGTCGCTATCTGTTGTCGTTCATTAGAAATAAATGTTTAAACTCTGTTCCTTCTTTTTGAATAACCCTGTATACGAGGTGTGATCAAAAAGTTTCCGGAATGACGTCATAAATACTACACAACAGTTTGTTTTGTCTAATCTACACTGCCACCCTCGAAGTAGTCTCCTTGGGAGTTGATACACTTGTCCCAGCGCTTCTGCCACTTCTGGAAGCATCCCTGGAAGTCCTCTTCTTTAAACATGTTCAGAGCCTTCTGCGATTCGCGATGGATGACATCAATGTCCTTAAAACGGTGTCCTCGGAGCCGCATTTTAAGTCGCGGGAAAAGAAAAAAGTCCACTGGTGCCAAAACTGGAGAATAGGCGGGATGGGGAACAGTATTATTCATCCTATTTTTATCCAAAAATTGGCGAACAGAAAGGACTTTGTGGGCGGGCGCATTGTCATGATGCAGGAACCAGTAACCACTCCTCCATTTCTCCGGCCGTATGCGTCGCACATTCTCCCTTAATCTTTGCAGCATTTGTTTGTAGAACACTTGATTCGCTGTTTGACCCTGTGGCACAAATTCCTTATGTACAATGCCTTTAATTCAAAAAACACGATCATTGACTTCACTTTGGATCGAACTTGTCTGGCCATTTTCGGACGTGGGGATGAAGGACTCTTCCATTGTGAAGTTTGGTGCTTCGTTTCTGGATCGTACCCATAAATCCATGTTCATCACCAGTAATAATTTTCTCCATAAACTGTGGGTCATTCTGTAGCTGTTCTTTAAGATCTGTGCAGGCAATCATACGGCTTTCCTTTTGGTCATTTGAAAGCAGGCGGGGCACGAACTTGGCGGCAATTCTTATCATGTCCAAATTGTCTTTCAGAATGCTTTGAACACTTCCAAATGAGAGTCCTAATGAGTCAGAAAGTTCTCTTATTGCAATGCACCTATCATTTAAGAGCATTTTCCTCGCCTGATTTATATTTTCATCAGTTTTGCTGGAACAGGGTCGGCCCGAACGATCTGCATCTTTAACTGATATCACACCACTTTTAAATTTCGAAAACCACTCAAATGCTTGAGTTTTGCCCATAACTTTCTCCCCATAAGCTGTTCTTAACATTCCATAGGCTTCTGTTGCATTTTTACCGAGTTTAAAGCAAAATTTGATGTTCGTTCTTTGTTCTTCGTAATCTGACATTTTTGCTACGCGGAAAAATCGCAGTACATGCAAAACACGTGTTCACTTCAGAGCGTCTACCTCGTCACTGCATGGTCACAGGAAGTCACGTGACCTCTCATTTTTATCAGGAAGGAACGCTGCATGTACAGCCTGGGTAAGAATTAAGTAAATCTCAGCGTCAGCATTGTTGGGAAGCCATTCCGGAAACTTTTTGATCACACCTCGTATTTACTTTTCTGGAAACAGCCTGTGAAATCCTCTTCATTCTAAACGACGCATAACTAGTAAACCAATAGGCAACATTTTACTACACAAAAATTATAGACCTCATTAAAGCACGCAATACACGTCAACGTTTTTTGTGGAGTTAACCATTTTCGAGATGTTCCTTGTTGCTGGTTTGAATTTTCAAATACTTATACCATAAACAACCTACTATATACTTTTCTCAAATGGTAAGTCATTCGTTTTCTCTCATCTGGCCATGCAAAGAAAGCGAATTTCAAAGCCCTCACATGAATGAATGATTTATTGTCTACTTTGAACTTACAATTTATACAATGTTTACAATACAATGGAGTTGCTTATTATTTCTCTTCCCCCTTATATTTAAAATTATTTTGTATATATAATGGGGAAGTATAATTTTCTACTATTTACTTTTTGCCTTGTTACCTTTCCCCGTATTTTATCCAATTTGCTTCACGTTTCTTTCAACACTTTAAGCTAATTTATCCTAAATATTTTCCTGCTTTATCCATATATTCATTTGATCTTTTATTAAAAATCTTCCTAACGTTTAGCTCTATTGGTAAATTTTTTCATTTCTCTAGTATGAAACTCTCTCTTTATCCGTGTCCTCGTATTCCAGAATATTATGCCAATTGTTATGTTATCTATTACATTTATTTATTATATCTCTCCCTCCCTCCCTTTCTTCTCCATGTTAGACCACTTAGATTCATTACACCGGTCCTCGCCCATGCATACCCCATTCTGGCTATTTGTAGCATACTTCGATGTATCTTTATTTTCCCCATTCCCTTTTAAATATCTATAATCTATTAATGATCTTTTTTTTGAAACTACTTATAATTTCTTGCTTTTCAATATCCTCCACTCTTGTTCTAGTTTATTTCCAGAAACCCTTACTTTTGTTGTTTCTTTCCGCCCATGCTTCCCCCATTTCTATTTGTTCCAATGTTGTCTGTATCTTGTGCATCCAAGTTTCCTTTTCCCCCCATTTTCTTCTCTACAATCAAGCATTGCTTTAGTATCTCATTTACCTCTAGTAGTTTTACTCTGAACCAGTATTTGATTGCCCTATCTACCATTTTGTAAGCCATCACATAGCGACCAGCTCTTAACGGATTTGACAATCGCGTCAGCTTACTATATTCTCCTATTCACATTGTGCCTACAAGGAAATATGTAATAAAACCATTTTTATAAATGTTTATCTTGATTAACATGAAGTAGGGAAAAGAATTAACTTTATAAAAATATTTTGTAAAAGAGTGAGTAGAGAAAGGCACAAGAATGCAACACATTAGATTTGTTTTTATATCTACTTCACTACACATTTGTTGTAGCTGCAGGAGACTGAAGCGGTAGTCAATCTTTATACGCTGGTGTTGAAATTTCACTCTTTCCAGACTCGCACAACCTTCTCTGCCCATTTCCATTTCAAGGGTATTGTTTACATGTCCGTATACTACAGTATTCTTAGAAGATCTTGAACGTGACCAAATATTTCATTTCAGGTGCGTTCGCAACATTCTACGGTCTGTATTCTATGTTCATTGGACATTTTAGGAAACAATACCAAAAAACATACTTCTCTCTCTCTCTCTCTCTCTCTCTCTCTCTCTCTCTCTCTCTCTCTCTCTGAAATTTGCAGGATAAAGAAGCAGGCTCTTGGCTCACAGCTTTACCTTCATCTAATATCGGCACTCTAATGAACGATATGTCTTTTCAGATCGCTGTTACTCTTCGTCTTGGCTGTAAATTCTGTCAACCTGTCAGAAGTTGTTCTGGTTCGTAATGCCCGTAGCTCGTGGCTTACCTTTCTGCAGCATCCGCGTAGACTCCGGATGTTCGACGTGGGCTGATTCTCTGCGTCTCTCTCCTCGGCTAGCTGTAGTAATTACTGAAATATGTAAGAGCAGGGACTTTTCCTCGGTAAAGGAAACGTAGATCTCGGGTGTGGTAACGGAGAGAAATAGACGTGCTTCAGTTACAAAAAAGACGACACCACTGTTTTCTTTATTTCGTTACTTCTGGTAGTTCACAACACTGATATTGTCGCCGTTAAAACACTGTCCACTGCTGTTGAAACACGGCGTGAAGTTTATATATTTAACAAATTTCGTAGCGATTCTTATGTGTGTAGCGAAACCTACCTTAATTCACTAACTTTTGACGCGACATCTCTTAAGTATCCGGCAGCATCATTCTCTGCCTGTAGTTTCGAAGTAACTCCTCGATCTTTGGTCTTAACAGATCTATTTATGGTCGCGGGCTTCTTGGGCTACTTAATTTCCTATTGGTGCATTTTTAGCGCCACTCAACGCGTCTTACTATCTCATATCGATTTACTTGGATCTCATTGGTCCTATTCCACCGCCTCTTGCTCAATTTTAACATGAAATCGCGGATTTTCCTAATTTTACCGTTAAGCTTGTTGTCTCACTCACTCCGGTCACAGCGAATTACCGTAGAAAAGGACAATGGCTCTACACCCTCACTGTATGAACAATACTTTGCTACCAGAGAGACTCGTAAAACTCACTTGTTGCCTTCGGAGACACTTTTCCTGGAGCTAAAATGTCTCGTCGTGGACAGTAGTTTAACATAACGCTTAAATTATTTACATTAAACAATTTATTACTCCTCTAATATTAGTAACATAAATACAAACATATCATTAAATCACCCTTCTTAAGCTACATAGGCAATAAAAAGAAAAATAGTTGTACATAGCATAATTTAATTTCACTAAAAAGTAATTACCCGAATTATTAATAATTCTATAGCTCGGGCTCGGCCTAGAGTTGCCGTTTCAAACCTCACGATTGTTTATGCAGAATGAGAGTGGATCGCTATGGAATTCATGGTTTAAATTGCCGAAAGAACTCAGGAAGGTTTTCCAGGCATGCCATGATTAATATTTCCTCAGAAGAGCGTTGGTTTCTGCAGGTTTCCCGACAATCTTGGAGCCTGTTGACATCAGCAGAACGGATGGAAAGAGGACGGATTGCCGCACTTTAATCCGTGTACCAAAGGAAAACCTCTGCTATAGGATGCAACTTTGCAGACAAACTAGCTCCCTTTCACTTGCCAAGAGCTTCCACCCAACCTGGCTCTGTTGCATTGTCACCAGTTCATAAATAAGCTTAATTAACTACAGGGACATAACCAGCTACTGTTTTTTGTTGTCTTTGCGGTGGAAATGGTGAGTCCTTGTGCAGAAGCTAATACATCAATCCCGGATTTGGTCCAAAGCTGCAGTAATCACTGGAGATCCCCGATCAACGGTATATATTAGGCAGCAAATCAGGATTGTTGTACGGAGAGGAAGTGCTTCAAGTGTGACAGGGACATTTCCGGGGTCATTCTCACTTGATGACATTGTTTATTTTACTTGAATTACCTAGCCATAAGTTCTATCATAACTTTAAGGAATAATTTCTGGGTTAAATGAAAACTATTATTTCACCCACAATGTCTACCTTTAGCCTTCACACAAGCCTTTAAATGCCTTGACCAGTCCTCTACAGCAGTATGACTTTATGCCCACATCCACTAGTCTTGGCCTACAGAATGTCCCACAGTTTACTGTCTTGCACGATGGGCAATCCATATGGCTGATGAAATCTGGAACGTTGTGCTTGAGCCAATGCTGAGTCTTCCGAGCTTTATGGGCCGGAGTGCTATCCTGTTGGAAGATCGGGCTCCTTCTACATACACAATGGCAATGGTCCTGACCTCCTTTTGCAGAAATGAACATCGGTAGTCCCTTTGTACGAGACTCCCAACCAAACCATCACTGATGCTGGATGATGGCCTCGAAGAACCAGAGGAGCAACCTGGCGGGATTCCTCACGACTTCCAGCATGCACTCTGTCGTTCTCCCTGTTGAATGTCTGCTCTATTGTGATTCTTTTGTCCGAAAAAAGGATTCCCCAATATTGATTTTTGGCGTGACGTCTAAGAGATTTAGTGATCTCTCCAGTCTAATCCTCTTAAGTCGGGTGTGGGGCATATGTACTGTACATCAGCTATAAGCCCGAAGTCCTAGGTCTTGATTTAATAGCCTAGAGACACGCATTCTTGACATTTGAAGCTGCTGCGCCATTATTTTTTTGTTTCCTAAAAGGATTTCTTCTGACACGTTCCAAAACGTTCATATCCATAACCTAGTTGAAATGCCAGATATTGGTTTATCATCAACACTAGAAAGATAGTAAAATTTTTTAATGATCCGATAAATAAATCGCAGTGAAATGCCTAGAGGTTTTAACAAATTTAAAATAGCATTTGAATCCTTCTCACAATTATGCAACCTATTTCATCTATACGATTGAGATTTTACAGACCATTTCATCTTGAAACAAAGATAAATATTGAATGTCGATACGTAATACTGCTGAGGAAGATAAAAATTCCGGAAGCCGCTATGTAGTTTCGTCAATCGAGAGATAAGGGACAAAGTTTAGTGTCAGTATTTATGATAAGACTAGGTAATATCATTTAATTGCATTTTTGAAAGTATTTCTGTCTCCACTTAAAACTTAGAACGCTCCTAGAGAGTTTTGTAACTAATATTTTGAGCAGGAAAGGTTAGTATCGTTGATATAATATTTTATGCTAGAAACCTGTAGTGATTTGATTAATTTTATCTAATGAATTAAAAGAAAAATAGATTTAAAATAAATTACATCCACGAACACTTGCTTGGCATTTTAACACTATTTATTTAGGATCTTTATTTGTGCTCTAGTATTTAAACAATACCAGCAGCCGATATCGTGCTTAATTAAATATAACAATGTGAATTTTGCAACCCTACTACATACGTGGAGTTTTACTGTTATATTTTGTGACAGAATGCTTTTTTTGTAAATCTACGAGATTCCCCAATGTTTTATTTATTTTTTGTGGTAGGTCGCATGCCGAAGTTTTTAAACATCTCAATGACAATATATTTAAAATAAGTGTAAATACTTCCCTCGGCCAAGTTGTAGACCGTTAAAATACGTTTAAAGTATTTAAGACTTGGTTTTTATTACTCAATAACATTTTTGTGTATTGTTCTACAATTTTGTTAACATAGTGATATTAACATTGTAATGAGGGTTACATCTATTAATATTCCTCAATCAGACAGTAGGACTGTGTGTCTTTCTCTGTTGAGGCGGCGCTGTGGTTGACGACGAATTTCTGCGATTATACCCAGAATAGATTTAAGATACATGGATAAAACAAGAAACCTGTGATTAGAACGCTGTCTCTGGTCAAAGTCAAGAACTTAACAATCCGACCTGTATGTTCAAAATATTGTCCTCTATCCGCAGATTTTTGGCATCTACTCAGGAAATTTTCATACACACTGAAGAGTTTAATATCCGAAAATGAGTGAATTTCCTGTCTGATGTTTTGTATTAGGTCTTACAATATATGGGGTAGTTTTCATGTGTTCATCAGAGTCGGGTAAATTTCTGTAATTAAATTTTGTGAAATGATGAGTAATTGATTCCACTTAATTTTCTTCTCTAAAAAGCATGGTTACATTTATATAGCTATGTTTCGTCGCAAAATAACAGGTATTGGAGTACAGAGAAACCCGATTTTACACACAAGATTCCCTTGCATGACGGGAAAACTGGTGTGCAGTAAAGGAATACAGAATAGTAGGACCTATATTTTTTGAACAAACAATAGATCCAGAGAGATACAGGAATGACTTGCACCATTTTTGAACACTTAACCGACGTTGAACGTCAATCTAAATTTTTCTAACAAGACTACTACAGCGCATATTGCTGATGATTCTTTAAATTTCATTCAGGACATTTTTGAAGATAGGATAATTAGTAGAGAATTATGGCCCTCAGGATCCCCCGATTTGCCTGTGTGACATTTATGTATAGGCGAACTTTAAAAATAAGGTGTGTGCATCAAACCCCACACTGGAAAAACTAAAAGGAAACATCAGGCAAAGATTCCACTCAATTTCGGATATTGAACTCTCGAGTGTGAATGAAAATGTCCTGAGAAGATGCCAAAAATGTGTGAACACAGAAGGACAACATTTCCAACATCTCTTATGATAAGGTATGTGCTTATTATCATTGTAACTATGAGCACGCCAAGAGATTGCGAGGATATTATAACTGTTTCGGTGGGAGTCCGAGCTGCGGCGGCCGGCTCGCGAATGTGGCCACAGTGTGAAGGAAAAGCACTGTATACGTCCGTTCATAAAATACAGATGCGAAAATGTGGTGTTTTTATATAGAAATAGCGATAGAAAATATATACCTTTCTCCAGCACTTCCACGTTCTTTCTTTAAGACGTCAACACAAAAGAAATGCATGGAGTTTCACCGTTTTCTCCAGGTGCAAGGTAGATTAAGAGTTCTGACACGACGTACCCGTTCCGTGTTATTGTTAATTGTTACCAGTAATAGCAATTCTCAACACCGACAGTAATTAAAGTAATTATTCTGCCACTTCTTGGCCGGAACAGGTATCGCTACAGAGTCAACAGCATTCCTGTTACGCTATCTTTTCTTCATGCATTCCTTGTCTTACAACACTCATTCATAAACATTTATCCACTGATATTGTCATTACTTTCAACTCAAAATCACTTCATTACTTTTGTCTCTACACTACTGGATAAAAGAGAGCTCTATCAGCTTAACACATTTGTAAACCGACATTTAAAACACAAAATTGATGTTTTGTATTCACATGACTCTCTCTACTCTTGAACAAACTATTTTTACAAACGCTTATTCTCCATCTACTCCATGTTAATCGAGATAAACATTTGCAAACTCTATCTTATAGTTAATTTTCTTGTAAATGTACGGGGAATATATATTTACAAGGGCAATATAGAAATACAGTAGCCTTTAAGCACATACATATATCTTAATAGCTGGTTGCTAGGTGTAGCACCATTCCCTTTGCCACAGATTAATACTCTTTGCATATCCAAGACAAACAAATGAATAACGAATTCCCATTTGAGAAAATAAGTATTGAAAAATTTAAGTGAATAACAAGCAATATCTCGAAAATGGTTCACTCAATAAAAAAATGTATATAACATAAATTGTGTATTTTAACGCGATCTACATTTTTTGTGTAGTAAAACTTTGTCTATCTCTTATGGTTTACCAGTTATGCAAAAGTCGTTCACAATGAAGAATACTTTTGGAGACATTCCCAGAAAATTCAAGATATACATTTTATTTGTCATGAAAATATCTTAAACATATGATATTTTAATCAAAATCGTTAGAGCCATTTTTGAATAAAATTAAAATTTTCGAAAAATGTTCCATGTAAAGGATAATCTGGGGTGGGGGGATTTTCTTGAAAACCTTCGTGTCGTATCTCTGGAAGATACTGAACCTAAACACCAAGTTTGGTGTTTATCTGACTGTTCGTTTCTGAGTTATGCTGTTCACAGACACACACACGGACATGTTTCCATGCTTTTTTTAGATTCAGGGGGTCTCAAAACATGCATTTCCAGTGAAATCTCGGTATCGAATTTTTGGGTGGAATACAATACTTCCCCTACTTACTATACGTAGTAGAGAAAGTAAAAAAACAACAATAACGAATTCCCATTTGAGAAAAAGTGTTTTCGAAAATTCAAACAAATAACAAGAAGTATCTCGGAAATGCGTCACTCCACAATATATAACAAATTGTGTGTTTTAACAGATCTACAATTTTTTTGTGTAGAAACTCTTTTGTCCATCTCTTAGGGTATACCAGTTATGCAAAAGCCATTCAGAATGAAGAGGCCTTTTGGGGACATTCCCAGAAAATTCAAGATATACATTTCATTTTCCATGAAAATATCTTAAAATATATGATATTTTAGTAAAAAACTTTAGAAGCATTTTTGAGAAAATCAAAATTTCGCAAAATTTTCCATGTAAAGGGTAGTCTAGGGCGAGAGGAATTTTTCCGAAAATCGTCGTGTCCCATCTTTGAAAGATACTGAACCTAAATACCAAGTTTGGTATTTATCCGACATTTTATTTTTGAGTTATGCTATTCACAGACACACAGACGGGACCTTTTCTAAAAATGCAGTTTTTGGGTTCAAGAGACACATTTCCGGTGAAATCTCGGTATCGAATTTTTGGGTGGAATACAATACTTCCCCTACTTACTATACGTAGTAGAGAAAGTAATAATACATTGTTGATTATACTTTTGAGAGAATTTGGAGCTCGAGTTGTATTAATTTGGACTATTTCACGAATAACATTATAAAAATCAAGCAGTATATCCATAAAATCATTTACAAAAGGTTAATAATTATACAAAATTACAAACAATTGCATTCACATATTGCAAATCAATGATTTTTACTTTCTCTGCTGCGTTTCCATAATAAGCAGGGGAAGTATTGCATTAAAAAAAACAGTATAGAGATTTCACCGGAAATATACGTTTTGAGGTGCCCGGCATAAAAATAATACGCGGGCGCACGAGTGTGTGTGCGTGTATGAATATCATGACTCCAAAACGAATTTTTTTTTTCGAATATGTAACTTGTTATTTAACTTCCGTATGTTACCAAGCGAGGCGGTAACGTCTGAGGCCCGCATTCGGGAGGTCACAGGTTCGATCTCGGCGACCGCCCACTCTGACCCATGGATTTTTCCGGGGGTTTTACCGGGTCGTCAGGCGAATGCTGGAATGGTTTCTTCTATCTCCCGAATTTCCTGTCCCTCCATTTCGTTCCATTTATCATTTCATTCATCCTTCACCCCGTTTGGTATATTTCAGGGTTGGAAGTGTCCGCGATGGTGTTTCGGTGCAGCGTGCTAGGGAAAAACTATGTTCTCCGTAAACTTTCTCCGTCACTCGGCCTTCGGCTGGCTGCCGGGGTATAAGGACCTCTCCGACGGGGGGCGTTGGACCCTATGTGGGACGGGGTCTCCACAAAGTGCCCTGGCTATCCAACTGCCCGGGCGTCTTAATCTTGAAACTGTAGGAACCCTGTCATTGCTGTGCCGTCACTCTTGGTTCCGGCCGCCCGGTGTCTTCCTCATTCTTCCCTCCTGGGACGTCGGTACAGTATCCTTATTCCTGGATGGGTGCTCATTCCCCTCCGCGTCACAATCCAACCCAATCCATTTCGTATCTTCCAAGGGATACGACACGAAGATTTTCAAGAAAATTTCCCACTCCAAACTACCCACATGAGAAAATTGTTATTTTTTGTTTTCTCAAAAATGACTAATGATGTTCATTAAAATACTATATATATCCAAGATATCTACATGTGATTGTTAAACATTAGATTAATTTCCTATTGCTTCACCGCTGTTCATAGGATAGTTCGGTGGTTTTATAAATTGCACGGTAACATTACAGCTAACTTTATGTTAGCTTCTGAAGCTTTTCGTGCAAACCAAATCAATAAAAAAGTAATTTCTCTAAAGCCTTGAAGTGTAATGTTCAAAGCGATAGGCAAATTTGCACTAGTCATGCAACATTCTTGGAAATGGAGGGCGGTACACAACACTTGCATTAGCTTCATTACTCGTTGGCTGACGTTTTGTGATAAGCTACTCTTTGCAGATAAAAGAAACAAAAAATGCAGCATTGCAAATAGCTTTCTCCACCCACAATGACTTTTTAAAACCTTTTCTACAAACTTTTCTCAGAAAAGCATATTTTTCTATTTACCTCATGTTAAAAGAGAGAAACATTTACAATTTCATTACACATTTCGTTGTAGGTACAAAAGGAATACAAGAAACTGAAGCGATAGTCAACTCTTTAAAATGTGGGTTGTTATATGCTGGCTTTCAACTTCTTACGGTTTCATTGAGATGACGAGATACAAGAAAGTGGAAACTTGCCACTTCAAAAAATATAAAATACTTGAAAATTCACAGCAAGAAGAATACTTCGGAAATGATTACTGTCACAAACATTTGACATGAATTATGTGTTTTAATAAGATATGCAGTGTTTGTAATTAGTAATGCAAATATCCTTAACTTATCGTATATTTAATTAAAATCGTTAGAGCGGATTTTGAGAAAATCAAAAATGGAGAAAACTATTTCAGGTTAGGGGTAGTTTTGTTTGGGAATGAAGATGCTGAACTTAAATGACAAGTATGGTAATTATCCGAAATTTCGTTTTTAAGTTATGCTGTTTACACATACACACGCAAAGAGAAAGATTTTTATAAAAATACTTTTGTTCCGAGTTCAAGGGGCCTCAAAATACAGAATTTATAGGTCGAATGCAATACTTCATCTATCTACTTGAGGTAAGGGGCATAGACATTAAAAATGTAACTGTCTTCCAAAGAAACATGCAAGGCAAGGTTTAGTAAATACATTTGGACATACGACACCTAAGTAGCAAATTTCAGGGGGCCAGTGGCTATATAATACTTTGTTGTGCCCTTAAATATGATTAAAAGGTCTTTAAACTCACCCTCAACGTTCCTTTGCACAAGAAATACTGACATGTAGATTTATACGTTTTTTTACTTTCTCTACTACGTATAGTAAGTAGGGGAAGTACTGCATTCCACCCAAAAATTCGATACCGAGATTTCACCGGAAATACATGTTTTGAGACCTCCTGAATCCAAAAAAAAAGCATTTTTGGAAACATGTCCGTGTGTGTGTGTGTGTGTGTGTGTGTGTGTCTGTGTGTCTGTAAACAGCATAACTCAAAAACTAACAGTCGGATAAACACCAAACTTGGTATTTACGTTCAGTATCTTCCAGAGATGCGACACGAAGATTTTCAAGAAAATCCCCCCCACCCCAGACTACCCTTTACATGCAACATTTTTCGAAAATTTTAATTTTCTCAAAAATGGCTCTAACGATTTTGATAAAAATATCATATGTTTAAGATAATGTCATGAGAAATGAAATGTATATCTCGAAATTTCTGGGAATGTCTCCAAAAGTATTCTTCATTGTGAACGACTTTTGCATAACTGGTAAACCATAAGAGATAGACAAAATTTTACTACACAAAAAATGTAGATCGCGTTAAAATACACAACTTATATCATATACATTTCTTTCGTTGAGTGAACCGTTTTCGATATATTGCTTGTTATTTCCTTAAATTTTCCAATACTTATACTTTTTCTCAAATTCGTTATTCATTTTTACTTTCTCTACTACGTATAGTAAGTAGGGGAAGTATTGTATTCCACCCAAAAATTCGATACCGAGATTTCACCGGAAATACATGTTTTGAGACCTGCTGAATCCAAAAAAAGCATTTTTGGAAACATGTCCGTGTGTGTGTGTGTGTGTGTGTGTGTGTGTGTGTGTGTGTGTGTGTGTGTGTGTGTGTGTGTATCTGTTCTGTGAACAGCATAACTCAAAAACGAACAGTCGGATAAGCACCAAACTTGGTATTTAGGTACAGTATCTTCCAGAAATGCGACACGAAGGTTTTCAAGAAAATCTCCCCACTCCTGACTACCCTTTACATGGAACATTTTTCGAAAATTTTAATTTTCTCAAAAATGGCTCTAACGATTTTGATGAAAATATCATATATTTAAGATAATACCATGAGAAATGAAATGTATATCTTTAATTTTCTGGGAATGTCTCCAAAAGTATTCTTCATTGTGAACGACTTTTGCATAACAGGTAAACCATAAGAGATAGACAAAATTTTACTACACAAAAAATGTAGATCGCGTTAAAATACACAACTTATGTCATATACATTTCTTTTGTTGAGTGAACCGTTTTCGAGATATTGCTTGTTATTTCCTTAAATTTTACAATACTTATACTTTTTCTCAAATTCGTTATTCATATTTTTTATGTCCTGGATATGCAAAGAGAATGGAATGCGCCACATAGCAACCAGCGTTAAAATATTTGACTATCGCTTAAAAGCTACCATATTTCCCTTGCATCTACAAGAAAATTACCAATAAGATTGACATCTCGATATCTCGATTAACATGAAGCATATGGAGAATAGGCGTTTGTAAAAATAGATTGTACAAGAGTAGAGAAAGTCATGTGAGTGTAACACATCAGATTTTTTTTGTCTTGGATATGCAAAGAGTTATAATCTGTGGCAAAGGGAATGGTGCTGCACCTAGCAACCAGCTATTAAGAGATATGTATGTGCTTAAAGGCTACTGTTTTTCTATATTGCCCTTGTAAATATATTTTCCCCTTACATCTACAAGAAAATTAGCAATAAGATAGAGTCTGCAAATGTTTATCTCGCTTAACATGAAGTAGATGGAGAATAAGCGTTTGTAAAAATACTTCGTACAAGAGTAGAGAAAGTCTTGTGAGTGTAACACATCAGATTTTTTTACTTTCTCTAGTACGTATAGTAAGTAGGGGAAGTATTGTATTCCACCCAAAAATTCCATACCGAGATTTCACCGGAAATACATGTTTTGAGATCCCCTGAATCCAAAAAAAAGCATTTTTGGAAACATGTCCGCGTGTGTGTCTGTGTGTCTGTCTATGTGTCTGTCTGTCTGTCTGTGAACAGCATAACTCAGAAACGAACAGTCGGATAGACACCAAACTTGGTATTTAGGTTCAATATCTTCCAGAGATGCGACACGAAGGTTTTCAAGAAAATCCCCCCACCCCAGATTACCCTTTATATGGAACATTTTTCGAAAATTTTAATTTTCTCAAAAATGGCTCTAACGATTTTGATTAAAATATCATATGTTTAAGATATTTTCATAACAAAGAAGATGTATATCTTGAATTTCCTGGGAATGTCTCCAAAAGTATTCTTCATTGTTAACGACTTTTGCATAACTGGTAAACCATAAGAATTAGACAAAATTTTACTCCACAAAAGATGTAGATCGCGTTAAAATACACAATTTATGTCATATACATTTTTGTTGTTGAGTGAACCATTTTCGAGATATTGCTTGTTATTTCCTTAAATTTTTCAATGCTTATTTTCTCAAATGGGAATTCGTTATTCATTTTGTTTGTCTTGGATATGCAAAGAGTATTAATCTGTGGCAAAGGGAATAGTGCTGCACCTAGCAACCAGATATTAAGAGATATGTATGTGCTTAAAGGTTACTGTTTTTTTATATTGCCCTTGTAAATATATATTCTCCTTACATCTACAAAGAAATTAGCAATAAGATAGAGTCTGCAAATGTTTATCTCGATTAACATGAAGTAGATGGAGAATAAGCGTTTGTAAAAATGGTTTGTGCAAGAGTAGAGAAAGACATTGAGTGTAACACATCAGATTTTTTAAAAACCCTTGTCACTGTAGGCAAAATTAAATATGTAATATAAAAGAAACATAAGCCTATCTCTACACACTACAATTTCAGATATATTCCTTATAATAGGCGTCAATCTCCTTAAGAGACTATTCTATGTGCAGAGATTGTTGAAACATCTGATGTGATACATTCACAGACATCATCTATCCGCTATCCTTTATGGTATACAAACTATTCTTACTAAAGCTTACTTTTCTATCTATTACATTTAATCCAAATAAACCTTTACAGAAATAGCTACATTACACATTTCGTTATAGATACAAAGGGAACAGCGACAGTCAAATGTTTAAGAACTGAACTCTATATGCTGGCATTAAAATTCCATACTGTTTCCATGACATCGCGAGAAACAGAGAGCAGCAATAGTGAAATGTTTAAGAACTGGACGCTATATGCAATTCCATGCAATTGCGAGAAACATCTGAAAATCGATGCGACTTTAAAATAATGACAAGTATTGAATGATTCGAACCTTTAATAACGGATATCTCAAATTGCTTATGCCATAAAAAACTTATTTTAAGTAAATTGTGTGTTTGAAAGATAGCTACATTTTTTGTGTGGTAATTTTCGTCTATCACTTAACGTTTACAAGTTGTACAAGATTATACAAAATTCCTTCCGAATGAAGAGGACTTTCTAGGCTATTCCTAGAAAATTAAGGGCATACATTTTGTTTGTCATGTAAATATCTATCATATGTGGTATGTTAATAAAAATCGTCAGAACCATTTTTGAGAAAATTAAAATTTTCGAAAAATGTTTCTATGTAAAGGGTAGTTTGGAGTGTGAGATTTTGTTTAAAACCTTCGTGTCGTATCTCTGGAAGATACTGAACCTAAATGCCAAGTTTGGTGTTTATCCGACTGTTCGTTTCTGAGTTATACTGTTCACAGACAGACAGACACACACACGGACATGTTTCCAAAAATGCTTTTTTTGGATTCAGGGGGCCTCAAAACATATATTTCCGGTGAAATTTCGGTATCGAATTTTTGGGTGGAATACAATACTTCCCCTACTTACTATACGTAGTAGAGAAAGTAAAAATACATATTCCAGTCTATGTTTGTTGAAACAGAACCAAACAGGCTAATCTTACATCACTGTCAGCATTAAAATTCAACTTGTATCCAGCCTACATGTACAACAAGTGAAAGGTCAGTACTCAACGGGACGTGAACCAAGGACGTAAACACGCCTCAAGCTAGAAAATAAAAAGCAGAATCAGAGCGTAATCGGAATTGCATAGCCAAGTTTTTCTGTGTTGTTTCGTTTCAACTTTCGTTTGAGGTAATCCAAGTGAACGGGTCTGACGTTATGCGTGAAGGAATATGACGGCCGCTGCGCTGCTTTCGAGAAAACTGGACAAGCTTGCATCCCACAACCAAAGTTGCATTAGCTGAGTATACTGTCTCGACGGACAATCGAATCTATAGTCAAATGTTTAAAATGCTGACCTTGTAGTTCCATACTCTTTCCAAGACATCGCGAGAAACAACTGAATAGTGACAGCACTTGGAAAACAGCATTGAAAAACTCAAACGGATAGCGGATACCTCGGAAATGGCTGATGCCACAAAAAAGGTTATTATAAATAAATTGTGTTTTAAAGAGATCTATGTTTTTTTGTGTAATGTAACTATTTGTGCTTTTGAAAGATTATTGTTTAGAAGATATAAAGTATACGTGTTAAATTCAGATGGCTTTCTCCACTCATTCTTCAACAAACTATTCTTGCAAAAGCTTATTCTTCTATTTTCTTCATGCTAATCGAGATAAACATTTGTATACATGGCTTTATCCCACATTTCCTTGTAGGTACATGGGAACAGGAGGATGCTGTAGGCTTAACGATAATCAGACCTTTTAAGAGCGGGTCGTTACGTGATGGCTTTGAAATTCCGTTCTCTTTACTTGGCCAAAAGGGGGGACAACAAATAACGACTTCGAATTTAAGAAAATAATTTGTCTATCTCTTACGGTTTACCAGTTATGCAAAGGTAATTCAGAATTGAGGATTTCGGAAGCTAGTCCCAGAAAATACAAGATGTGCATTTCATTTGTCACGAAAATACGAGTATCTTAAACATATGGTATTTCAACCAAAACCTTAAGAGCCATTTTTGAGGAAAACAAAATTTTCATGTAAGGGATATCGCGACGGATCTGTTGGTGGATAACTCTTAGAACGATATGTGATGGACAGTTAGCCTTCTAGGTCTCATCCCTGTAACCACCTGCTTCATGCTGTGCAGATGGCATTAGAGTGCCGTCCAGTCCAACTGCCGCCCCCTATAAAGACGGACAATTAGCCTTCTAGGTCTCATCCCTGTAACCACCTGCTTCATGCCGTACAGACGGCATTAGGGTGCCGTCCACTCCAATTGCCGCCCCCATATGAAGGCGGACAATTATCCTTCTAGGTCTCATCCCTGTAACCACCTGCTTCATGCCGTACAGACGACATTAGGGTGCCGTCCAGTCCAACCGCCGCCCTCACACAGAAAGGCGCACAGTTATCCTTCTAGGTCTCATCCCTTGAAAATGCCGTCTTGTTTCGTCACGTACCCAAAGAGACCGCCAGCGCATGGCAGCCGGATCATCTGCTTCGTGCCGTCCAGTCTAACTGCTTACATTGTCTGCTGATAGATGGCATAGCATTCGCTATTACCACTTATTTTTCATTTTACTATTGTTTTAGTCTTAAGGTGGAACTTTGGTTCGTGGTGTTAAATATCCAATCCGGTATTTACCTTGGCGACTGAAGAAAACCACGAAAAAACCTCAGACAGCTTGGTCGGCCGGGATTTGAACCCGGGACCTTACCGTCTGAGCTATGACACTCAAAACGTATATTTCCGGTGAAATCTTGGTATTGAATGTTTGGGTAGAATGGAATTAATTCCCCTACTTACTAAGAAGGAATAAGTAAGTAATAAACGATGATGGGTAGAGAATCAAGCCCCGATTGTTTCCAAGATCAAAGCTGCCGATATGAACTCAGTGGTTAAAGCCGGCGTATAAAATTTATTTTATTTTTAGACGCTAAAAGCAAGAACAATAATGCAAGTTTCGAAACGAGGACGTATTTAAGGAACCTTATTATCTGGGTTATAAAGGTCTAATAAATCCAACCACCAAAACTCATCAGTGGTTTGTCAGCGGTCAGCATTCTTAGTGAAGCGTGCTTGTGCCTAACCACTGTCATTTTATTTGAAACCATGGATCATAGAAGCAGAGAGAAACTGACAAAGAACTTTCTAATTGTTCCCAATACCAAATCATTGCTTGCACATTTCTCAATATGTGAACACTCATTAACAAGTTTTTACTTTCCCTACTACGTAGAGTAAGTAGGGGAAGTGTTGCATTCTACCCAAAAATTCGGCATCGAGATTTCACCGAAAATATGTTTTGAGGTCCCCTGAATTCAAATAAGGCATTTTTGGAAACATGTCCGTGTGTGTCTGTAAACAGCATGACTCAAAAACGAAAAGTCGGATAAGTACCAAAATTTCCAAAAACTGGAAATGTTTCACTTGACAAAAAACTGTATATGACAAATTGTGTGTTTTAACAAGATCTACATTTTTTGTTCAGTAAGATTTTGTCTATCTCTTGCGGTTTGCCAGTTATGCGAAAGCCATTGAGAATGAAGACGACATTTGGGGACATTCCCAGAAAATTCAAGATATACGTTTCCTTTGCCATGAAAATATCTTAAACATATGATATTTTAATCCAAATCGTTAGAGCCATTTTTGAGAAAATCAAACATTTCGAAAAATGTGCCACGTAAAGGACAGTGTGGTGGGGGAATTTTCTTGAAAAACTTCGTGTCGCATCTTTGGAAGATATTAAACTCAAATACTAAGTTTGGTATTTATCCAATTTTCGTTTTCGGGTTATGCTGTTCAAAGACAGACACATAGACACACGGCCATGTTTCCAAAAACGCTTTATTTGGATTCAGGGCACCTCAAAACATGTATTTCCGGTTAAATCTCAGTATCGAATTTTTTGGTGGAATACAATACTTTCCCTACTTACTATACGTAGTGGAAGTAAAAATTATTCTACTAAATGCATATAAAAAAGTTGTAAACACTGCATATGAAAAGTTAAAGAATCAATGCAATTAAAAAATAAAGCTAATAACATGAACAATCTTGGAAAAACGCAGCGCACGTGAACTAAATATCCTTTGTTTTTCTGCATATTAAAATGAGGATTTCCTCTCCGTTAATTTGGCTACTAGATTCTTTTAAATGTGGATGCATTGTGTATGTACGAATTAAATGTTATATATTTACAAACGTTGTAAATTTTAGCTTGGAGGGTATAAAAAAGGTTTTATGCACAAAGACAACCACAGGAACACCATAGATTATTGTGTTTAAAATTAGCAATAAAATCTAACTCTTAAAACAAGTCTGTGAATATATTATTACACCCACACCCAATATTATACATTTTAAAATACAGGGTTATTCAAGCAGAAAGAACAGACTTTAAATATTTATTTCTAATGAACGGCAATAGATGGCGACACTTGCGATACATCACTGAATAGAGAAAAGTTCAAAGTTTTATTTTATGTGTTCAAGACGAACACCATTTGTTATGCGAGGACGACCAGTGCTTTTCCGTTTGCATACGCAACCATCTTCTACGAATTTATTGTATCAATTGTAAATTTTTATGACGAGGCGGCTCGTTGTTGAACTTACAACGAAATGTACGCTGCAAAGAAACAATGGATTCACTCTTTGCATAATGCAGTACACAAAACGAGTTTTCTTGTGGTTTCGCCACTTTCTCGTAAACAAACACAGCGCCGCTGTAGGCACTGAATGGAATTAATAGGTGGGGCTTAAAACTTTGAATTTCTTCTATTCAATGATGTGTCGTATGTGTCGCTATCTATTGTCGTTCATTAGAAATAAATTTTTAAAGTCTGTTTCTTCTTTTTGAATAACTGTATTATAGTTGGAACTAGAGAAATAATATTTCACCGTGAGTTGGGTTTTAAATGTTTGCTTTGTTTATGAGACATCCTCATTGATTTACACACAAGTCAACATAAATTGGAACATTCGATACTGTAGAATGATTTACGTTGGTACGCCTGTGCAGTAAATATTACTTCCTTGCCCTTCCCAACATCCTAATGGAACGTTATGAAGAATGGCTAGAAATATGATCATCGTGCCATAGAGGTACTTATAAAAGCCAATGCGCAGACAAAAGAATTTATAATTTCCGTTTCGGACCGGTTTTGCAGGATATGCAACGCTTTTTGCACCGAAGAGCTGATATAACTTACGTCATCCTGTGGATATAGGCCTAGGCAAGCTTGAGTTATGGGAAAAGACGACAACCAGCATTCAAGATTCCGAGTACCACCTTCAGTCCAAAAACTACTGTTTGGCGATTGCGTTACGAATTCCGGCGCTTACAAATTCAAATAATTGTTATTCTATAATCGCCAAACCTACGGCTACAGTCGCGTTATTCTATATTACCTTCTCTATCTCTTACCAATGTAGACAGAGGAGATGATGTATTCCACCCAAAAATTCCATATCGAGATATTACCGTAAATATGTTTTCAGGTCCTCTGAACCCTAAAATAAAAGCATTTTTAGAGAAAATTGGGTGCGCGTCTGTGAATAGCATAACCCAAAAAGGAAATTTTTTATACATGTAGGTATACCAAACCGTATGTATTCCAGTCCAGTATCTTTTAAGGTTGCGACACGAATATTTTAACGACATTTTTTTCCACCATAAATCATTATTTGAAGGGAATATTTAGTTCATGGATCAAGATTCAATATTAACCAATCCAATTGATGTTTGAATCAATAACGGTAGAGTATCTCCATAGACAATTTAGCCAATTAAATCTTGTCGAAATGATATTGTTACACCTGATTGGTAATTTTTTAGAAATTGTCGCTGCTTATTGGCATTGTTTCCGATTTGCAAGCTAAACAAACGAACATAGAAGGCTGGGCTACATTATGATTTGGTATGCAATAAACACAATTAAATGATATATAAAACACCTATGTTATTAGTGTAATTAGTATTGTTTAATAAACGTTTCATTCACTAAATATCCTTAGAAGATACCATTCGTGACTTCGATATTAGCCAGATTGTTCTTAGCAGCTTCTGTAAATTCCTACAAAGACATTTTCCCTCCTCGCTTAGCACAGAATTGGGATGGGACTGACCAACGTTAATACAGGTTGGTGTGATAAAAAATTGTATATTTGTTCATGGTTTAAAATATAAAAAAGCCAAGCAAAGTATTTAGTCAACACATTGTTAAAAATAGATATGCCAAGCTCTAGATATTTCATTTCTTTAGAGACTTTCTTAATGTAATCAAATCTTCCAATGCACCCATGTGAAAATTCATTCATCGCCTTTTATAGAATTTTTTTTCTTTCTTCAACGTCTTCCTTTTTCCTAAATGACACATGATTTGCTGCATTGCGTCGTTTTACGGATGTGTGCGTATTCTCTACAAACTCAAAAATGTGATCATAAAAATTCCCATTAAAATTCTGCATGGGACGCTTCATTGGCAACATATAGTAAAAGAAGACTTGTCTAGTGGGAAAGCACTTTTTCCGTTTGCACGTGCCAACAATATAATCACAAAATTCTCTAATTTTTTATCCTGAGGCTTGACAAACATCAAGTCATGCTAACTGTTGACAGTGATCAGTGTGCGGTAACTTTAACCTGTAAGCAGTTTGTTAATGAAATAGAAAAGTGGTTCACACATTTGTTTGGATTGCCATTTCTGGATGAAGACGTTATTCAGAATTGTAACTTGACCAAGCCTTAACATCTAGTTATTTCATTGTTATAGTTTTAAACAAAGAACAAAGTTAACATTTTAACCTCTCAACCTGTATTAATGCTTCACCAACTACAAAATTGTAGGAACTAATACGAGGGCGGATTGATAAGTCCACGACTTTGACAGAGATAGCGTTCTAATCGCAGGTTTCTTGTTTGCACCCAAGTATTACATTTATTCTGGGTATAATCGCAGAAATTCGTCATTTGTTTCTTAGAACATTGTTGAGAGCGTCTAAAATAAGCAGATGTGTGTTGCTTCGTAGATAATGGAGAAAAGTGAATTTCGTGTTCTGATAAAGCACTACTTTTTGCGTGGTAAGACGGTGAAGGAAACGGAAGAAAAGCTGAACAAGTATTATAGGCATTCTGGTCAATAACATGGCATGGTTCACAAGTGGTTCACAGAATTTCGATGTGGCCGTTCGAGCATAAGAGATGCCGTGCGTACAGGACAGGTTGAGGTGACAACAGAAGAAATTGTGAACGAAGTTCACGATATTGTGTTGGAAGACCGCCGAGTGAAAATCGTGAGATATCCAAGGCCCTAAACATGTCGAATGAACGGGTGTATAATGTTCTGCACGAATTTTTGGGTATGAGAAAGCTGTCAGCAAGATGGGTGCCGCGACTGCCCACAGTTGAGAACAAGCGGAATCTTCACAGGGATGTTTGAACATGTTCCAGTAAAACCCAAATGAGTTTTTGTGACTTATATCACGGTTGATGAACTTGGATCCATTACTATCAACCTAAAACCAAACAAAAATCAAAGCAGTGGATTTCCTTCGGCGAACCTGCTCCAAAGAAAGCGAAAAACCATTCCGTCCGCAGGAAAAATCATAGCAGCTGTCTTTTGGGATTCACAAGTGGTGATAGACGTCCACTACCTGGAAAAGATAAAACGATCACATGTTCGTATTATGCTGCAATGCTGAATCAGTTTCACAAGGGTCGTCCTTCGTGGACTAGTGGTACCGTGCTAGCCTCTAGTTCCTAAGGTCGCGGGTTCAAACCCGGCGGAGGGCGATGGATTTTTCGGGCGTAAAAATCCTTAGCATGGTTTTCTACGTAAGGGAAGTAAAGCCGGTGGTCCCTTGTTGTAGATTTACGGCACGTAAACGAACCTCAAGTCTGATAGGCCTCTGAGCAAAATTACCGGTCTTTCACGCCCAATATAGAATGGGACGCTAAGGACAACAGCAGTTAAGGAGCGTCCATAAATAAAACTCAATTTAAATTTAAGTTTCACAAGGAATTATAAAAGAAACGACCCCACTTGGTGAAGAAAACGGTTCTCTTTCACCAGGATAATGCATCCGCACACAACTCAACAATTGCCATCGCAAAAATTGTGGAATTGGGCTACAAACTGCTACCACACCCACCATATTCTTCAGATTTGGCTCCGAGCGACTTCTTCCTCTTTGCAAACCTCAAAAATTGGCTCGGGAGGAAATTCACGTCTAATGAACACATCAGGCAGAAACAACCTCATACTTTGCAGACTTCAATAAATCATATTTTGGAAGGGTTTAAAAAATTGGAGAAATTGGACAACGTGTATTGAATTGAAAGGAAACTATGTTGAGAAATAAAATTGAGTTTTTTGAGAAAAAAAAATCTTTAAAAGTCGCCGACTTATCAATCCGCCCTCGTATACCCCATTTCTTCGATATTATAGGAATTCACATATCCCCTTTCCTCACAGACTTCTACCTGCTATGGTTTTGTAGGAATTCACAGGGATCCGTTGTTAACATCCAGAAACTACGTGGAAGAGCCTCGAGTTGAGATAGGCAAGTGTTTTGTCTTGTAGAGAAAAGGAGAAGATGCTCACTCAAGGGTATCGGTTATAATAATGGTGGGCATTCTCCAGACACATGGGTCGCCCTGCCGACGGCAAGCACGCGAGGACAAGCAGCTGTTGTGGAGGTGGCTAAGAAAATCGCTAGAATGGAACGGCTTTCCCTGTTACTCAACACCTGCTGTAGAGTTGCTGCAGACTTCGGCCACTTTCGTGTCGGGTCTCAAGTGTAGCATTTTAACGTAAACTAGCGAATTAGTTTAACAGTGTTCTTGACGTCGTCAAGACACCGAATTTGACAGTTTGCATACCAAGCGAGATCGCTCGAATTAGAGCTAATTTAACTCTCGTTTTTCGTGGCATCCTTCAGTTGCCATGTTGATAACCCTAAGGGTGTAATAAATATAAATAAATTAGGTAGTAAAGGGATGTAAATACACAACTAAAATCATCTGTCTAGCATCATGGTTATGAAGAAGCGGAGGAAGACTTTGGCACCTCCTCCAGGAGGTCGTCCACAGCAGGACCAGGTCCGGGGCGGCAGGTTCGGATGCAGGTGGGATCCCGTCTCCAAATAATATATCCTGACCCAATGGGAACCTCCACAGGCCTAACTCTCTCACGGACAGGTTTCCAATGAGGGCCCGCCTCACACAGAACGCCAGGCAGACAGCTCCCAAAAGTATACTCCACCTCCAAAAGCCTCGCCCGCCATCCATTTCCCCCCGATGCTTCGATCCTGAAAGATGACAAGGAAATGGGGGACATGAAGATTCGTAACATAATATAATTCACCCAGCATTCGCCTACCGACCAGAGAAAACCGCGAAAAAACCCAAGGCCAGAGTGGTCGGCCTAACGGAATCAAATCCGGGACCTCCCGAATGCTAGCCTCACACGTTACCGTTGAGCCATCTCGCTCGGCGTCTGGCATCGTACTGATTGCATTGTATTTGTATTATAAACTGAGAAATATTTCAGCACTGCGACCAAAATGTACGCATTTTGTGCCTACTAAACCTCCGGGAGGAAGGGATGAGACGAGAGTGCGAAGGGGGAACAGTTGGGGTATCTAACGTTTCCATTTTAACATCCCAGCCGTCCCTTCGATGCCGGTCTATCCTCATGGGCAGGCTCGGGGAGAAACAGTTCTCTCCTCAAAACATATTGATCCCACACGCCTGACATCACCGTACATTGTGGCTAACCCTGCAACTCTAAAATGTGAAACGAAAACAAATAAGAGGTAGTGAAAGAAAATTCATGTTAGAACTATAAAATTCAAACTAGCATTTGCCTACCAACCTAAAAGGCTCAAGGTCAGGGTGGCCGCTCCAACGGGAATGGAATCCAGGACCCCGCGAACGCAAGCCTCAGTTGTTACCGCCTGAACCATCCCGCTCGGTTGGCACGATACTGACGAGTAGACTCAAGAATGAGGTCCAGCTTCCAATTAAATCAGTAGCAACAATATGGAAAAGCGACCGAGAATCTGGCGCACATTGCCTCCTCATACACCTTCACAAAAAGTCTGTATGTAAATATCGTTCTAGTAGGACACAGGCTAGTTTAGGAGAAAAATTATTTTATGTACAGTATCCAAAGAAAGTTTCTCCGCAGTGTCTTATACATAGATGCAGAACAACACGAGTGATCCCGAGCAGGTAGACTAGCTCTACCAAGCTTTGTACGTGGTTATCACAACTATTCGCTTCGCTATGACTGCTGTCAAATCGAATGTTTTTCCTGAAATGTTATATTTTTTAAAAGAATACAAAAGGACCAATCTTCTATATTTCACTTTCTCTACCAGAGCATTGAATCAACTCGAAAATTCGATATCCAGATTTCATGTACAGTACAATACGTTTTCAAGTTCCCCTAACTCAGAGTTGCCGAATATCTGAAATAAAAATAAGGGACAAATGTGAATTTCGTCCCCCTATGAGAAACACTTATGTCAACATTTACAAAATGCTTTGTACTTATCGTCGCCATTGCAAGTACTAAATTCAGTTTAGTTTTCCCAATCCTTACGAAAAACATGCCTTTTAGCATTTTCACTTCCTCTTCCGCGTACATATTAGGTAGAGAAGGTATTGCATTTCATCCAAAAAATCGATACCGAGATTTCACCGGAAATGTATGTTTTGAGGGCCCCTGAAGCCAAAAAACAGCAGCTTTAGAAAAAGGTGTGTGGTTCTAGCACATATTCTAATTAATGCTTGTCTTACCCCCCCTTTCCTTCGAGCCTGAGTCTGACCTGTGTTCACAGGCTAAGTTTGAGTCCTAAAATGATGACATCAAACCAAAACGAGACGCTCTCATATAGTGTGTGTGTGTGTGTGTGTGTGTGTGTGTGTGTGTGTGTGTGTGTGTGTGTGTGTGTGTGTTGTCTGTGAACAGCATAACTCAAAAAAGGAAAGTTAGATAAACACCAAACTTGGTATTTGGATTCGATACCTTTTAAAGATGCGACACGAACATTTTCAAGAAAATCCTCCACCCTCAGCTACCCTTTACAGGGAACATTATCCGAAATTTTTTACTATGTAAAAAGGGCTCTAACGATTTTGATAAAATACTATATATTAAAGATATTTACATGACAAATGAAATGTGTATCTTGAACTTCCAGGGGATAGCCAATGAAGTACACTTCATTTGTAAAGAATTTCATAAAATCTTGTATAACTGGTAAACGTTAAATGTTAGACGAAAACGTACTACACAAGAAACGTAGATCGCTTTAAAACACACAATCTATTTCAAATAAATTTTTTGTGGCATAAGCCATTTCTGAGATATCCGTTACTAATGTTTCGAATTGTTCAACACTTGGCCATACTAGTGCAGTCCTGTCAACATTCAGTTGTTTCTCGCGATGTCATGGAAACAGTATGGAATTTTAAGGCCAGCATATAGCGTCCAGTTGTTAAACATTTGACTATCCCTGTTCTCTTTGTATCTATAACAAAATGTGTAATGTAGCTATTTCTGCAAAGGTTTTTTTAGATTAAAATGCGGTAGACAGAAAAATAAGCTTTAGTAAGAATAATTTGTATACCCACTAATAAACGACAGAGGTGGAGAAGGTCATGTGAACGTATCACATCAGGTTTTCTTTTTATTACTTTCTCTACTACGTATAGTAAGTAGGGGAAGTATTGTATTCCACCCAAAAATTCGATACCGAGATTTCACCGGAAATACATGTTTTGAGTCCCCCTGAATAAAAAAAAAGCATTTTTGGAAACATGTCCGTGTGTGTGTCTGTCTGTGAACAGCATAACTCAGAAACAAACAGTCGGAAAAACACCAAACTTGGTATTTAGGTTCAGTATCTTCCAAGGATACGACACGAAGGTTTTCAAGAAAATCGCCCCACCCCAGATTACCCTTTACATGGAAGATTTTTCGAAAATTTTAATTTTCTCAAAAATGGCTAACGGTTTTGATTAAAATATCATATGTTTAAGATATTTTTATGACAAATAAAATGTATATATTGAATTTCCTGGGAATGTCTCCGAAAGTATTCTTCATTGTGAACGACTTTTACATAACTGGTAAACCATAAGAGATAGACAAAATTTTACTACACAAAAAATGTAAATCGCGTTAAAATACACAATTTATGTCATATACATTTTTTTTGTTGAGTGAACCATTTTCGAGATATTGCTTGTTATTCCCTTAAATTTTTCAATAATTTTCTCAAATGGGAATTCGTTATTCATTTTTTTGTCTTGGATATGCAAAGAGTATTAATCTGTGGCAAAGAGAATGGTGTTGCACATAGCAACCAGCTATTAAGAGATATGTCTATGCTTAAAGGCTACTGTATTTCTATATTGCCCTTGTAAATATATATTCCCCTTACACCTACAAGAAAATTATCAATAAGATAGAGTCTGCAAATGTTTATCTCGATTAACATGAAGTAGATGGAGAATAAGCGTTTGTAAAATTAGTTTGTACAAGAGTAGAGAAAGTCATGTGAGTGTAACACATCAGATTTTTTAAATTTCTTTTTATAGTAGAGCACCTGTGTTTTTATCTGTTTTATTTTATGTCTAAATCTGCGTTTCCTCTGAGTGTAATATATATCCTAAAAATTAAATGTCTTTACTTGTTCGATAATATTATTATTGATGAACGCCATTATTTTTATTTTATTTACGGATATGTAAAATTATACGTCTTTAGTATCTGGTTCAGTACCTCGAAAGATAAAAATACCATTATCGTAACTTCACTGTAACCTACTCTAGATTTACGGCTGCATTCATCATTACTCAAGAACTCCATTCAATGATCAAGACCACATGAAATGAGCCTTAAGCGTCGGATAAGGTATATCTACATATAACGGTTCCTTCTTCACGCCAATGTAGCAATAAGTTCGCCACAAGCGTTTGTTAATGGGCTTGACATGAAAACCAGTTACTCCTTTGATAAACCTACGAAACAACGCGTTTTCTGTTCAAAGCACCGCAAGACTTTGCACCAATGTTATTACACTTTCCGCCCCAACGTTGCTGAGAATTATTTTATAACACTGCGTTCGAGCAAACATTATAAAAATATCTGCTGTGTTACACTCACATGACTTTCTCTACTCTTGTACAAACTATTTTTACAAACGCTTATTCTCCATATACTTCATGTTAATCTAGATATCGAGATGTTAATCTTATTGCTAATTTTCTTGTAGGTGCAAGGGAAATTGGTAGGCTTTAAGCGATAGTCAAATATTTTAAGAGCTGGTTGCTATGTAGAGTATTCCATTTACTTTGCATTACCAGGAAAAAAAATTGAAAGACGAATTTGAGAAAAAGTAAAAGTATTGGAAAATTTAAGGGAGTAACAAGCAATATCTCGAAAATGGTTCACCCAACATAAAAAATGTATATTACATAAATTGTGTATTTTAACGCGGTCTACATTTTTTGTGTAGTAAAATTTTGTCTATCTGTTATGGTTTACCAGTTATGCAAAAGTCGTTCACAATGAAGAATACTTTTGGAGACATTTCCAGAAAATTCGAGATATACATTCATTTGTCATAAAAATATCTTAAACATATGATATTTTAATCAACATCGTTAGAGCCATTTTTGAGAAATTTAAACTTTCGAAAAATGTTCAATGTAAAGGGTAATCTGGGGTAGGGGAATTTTCTTGAAAACCTTTGTGTTGCATCTCTGGAAGATACTGAACCTAAATACCAAGTTTGGTGTTTATCCGACTGTTCGTTTCTGAGTCATGCTGTTCACAGACACACACACACGGACATGTTTCCAAAAATGCTTTTTTTTGATTCAGGGGGGTCTCAAAACATGTATTTCCGGTGAAATCTCGGTATCGAATCTTTTGGGTGGAATACAATACTTCCCCTACTTACTACACGTAGTAGAGAAAGTAAAAACTGCGATAAGAACATCATTGGTTTTTGTATGTGCAAGTGTACAAAATGCTTGAAACTCTTCAAAACAAAGGTCTGATATTACATTCATATGACTTTTTATCCAATATCATTTATTTTTAAGTTTTTTGTAGAAATGGTTTTGTTACACATTTCGTTATAGGTATAAAAAGAATATAGCAGGCTAAAGCGATAGTCAGTTTTTTTTAAAAACAAGTTGCTATGTATGACTTTGAAATTCCATGCTCTTTGCATTGTAGCTGGAAAACATTGTTCCTCTGGTTGATGCACACTGCTGCAGTGTTCTTGTCTCCGGCTATTGCTGCTGTATTCTCCATTCCTAATAATTACGTATCTAGGTAATTTCATGTGTCTCAGGGTTTTCGTAGGTGAGGCAAATTAAAATACACTGTAATTCCCATAAGAATGTGGTTTATTATCCAATAAATATTTAGGGCGGCTAGCTTTTCCAATTGTAAGAATTCTCACCATTATAATAAATTAGGAGCCTAAAGCAACTGCATCACGTCTTCCCACCCTAATGCACACACGTGCATTTGTCGTCCAGAGAGTATTACTGTGTGTCGACGAGTTCTACAAGAGAGTGAAAATCTGGGGCTTTCTTCCCCTTTTTATACCTAAGCCTAGTGACGCTTACCTCCGCGCCTCACAATGTAACGACGTTTCTAATTGGTCCTCAGACCGCGTCACATTATATACGAGAATATTCTGCTCCAAAAGATTTCGCATATGCATCCCCGTGACGCGTCAGGAAGTAGATTCAATATCTCTGTCTCTTTCCTTTCTCTATCTCTTTATATTTCTCCTTAATCCTACCAGTTCCCTGCTCATTAGCTTGGTGAAAGGTGGGCTCTACCTAGAATTATCTTTTACCTGGAATTAGCTAGCTCGCCTGTTCCTTACTTATCTAAGTTACAATCTGCTTTTGTACAATTCTTGGTTGTTAAATATTCTAATATATATCTGGTGAATTATATTATTATGTACAATTATTGTTTAATATTGATTTATATGTCTATGTGTGGTGTGGGGGGTTACCTCCTTTCACATTGATTACGGAAAAAATCTGATGTTTTACACTCACATGACTTTCTCTACTCTTGTACAAACTATTCTTACAAACGCTTATTCCCCATATGCTTCATGTTAATCGAGATGTTAATCTTATTGCTAATTTTCTTGTAGGTGCAAGGGGAATATGGTAGGCTTTAAGCGATAGTAAAATATTTTAAGAGCTGGTTGCTATGTGGAGTATTCCATTCTCTTTGCATTACCAGGACAAAAAAAATGAATAACGAATTTCCATTTGAGAAAAAGTATAAGTATTGGAAAATTTAAGGGAATAAAAAACAATATATCGAAAATGGTTCACTCAACAAAAAAATTATATGTCATAAATTGTGTATTTTAAAGCGATCTACATTTTTTGTGTAGTAAAATTTTATCTATCTCCTATGGTTTACCAGTTATGCAAAAGTCGTTCACAATGAAGAATACTTTTGGAGACATTCCCAGAATTTCGAGATACACATTTCATTTGTCATGAAAATATCTTAAACATATGATGTTTTAATCAAAATCGTTAAGAGCCATTTTTGAGAAAATTAAAATTTTCGAAAAATGTTCCATGTAAAGGGAAATCAGTGGTGGGGGTATTTTCTTGAAAACCTTCGTGTCGCATCTCTGGGAGATACTGAACCTAAATACCAAGTTTGGTGTTTAGCCGACCATTCGTTTCCGAGTTATGCTGTTCACAGACACACACACAGACATGTTTCCAAAAATGCTTTTTTTTGGATTCAGGGGGTCTCAAAACATATTTCCGGTGAAATCTCGGTATAGAATTTTTGGGTGGAATACAATACTTCCCCTACTTACTATATGTAGTAGAGAAAGTAAAAAAACACGAGTAGCGACTTAATTCCACTTCTTTCTCCCCATTATTTGGGCTTACACCCCCAGGAAGACTTAGAAGTGGGTGCCTAGGGTCAGATGCCTGTAAGAGCACTATGGATCAGAGAGAACAGCCAGGAAGGGGATCAGCCTGAACTCTGGTATAAGTGCGAGGAAGGAGATGATATGAAATGACGGTGGAATGAATGGCGGGGGAAATCGGAAAAACCCCGCCCAGATGCCGCTTTGTCTACCATATATCCCGCCTGCAGTTCCCTGGGATTGAACCCTTGGTGAGAGGCGACCGGTTAGCCACTCGGCCACGGTGCCGCCCTAGCGACTTACTATTTGAGAAAAAATGCACAAAAGACTTGAAAATTCAAACCAATAACAAGAAATAGCTCTGAAATGGTTAATGACAAAGGAAAAAAGAATTATTAGACAATTGTGTATTTTAACGAGATCTACTTTTTTCTGTAGTAAGTACACACTTGTGATTTCTATTTATACAAAGTACACAACCACCATTCAGAATGAGGTGGACTTCGCAGGCTATTGTCAGAACATTCAAGATATACATTCTACTTGTCGCACAAATATATTAATAATATGGTAGTTTAATCTCTCTCTCTCTCTCTCTCTCTCTCTTTCTCTTTCTCCCTCTCGCGCGCATAAACTCACACCTCTTTTAAATGCGTTTGTGTATTCAGGGGACCTCAAAAGATATTTCTGATGAAATCTTGATATCGGATTTTTTTGGGTGGATCACAATACTAGCTCTATCTACTATGTACGTGGTAGATAAAGTAAAAATGTTGAACATCGTTATTGGAATTTCACATCGTACAAAGTCCTGTGGTTCCCACACGCACCTGTATACAAATATGTTACCGGACGTTAATCACTCTAGCGTCGACGTTTATGGCCAAAGTACGTGTCTGGCTTCCGTAGGATACAACGCATTTGTTAACACATGGGTTGCATTCTGTTAAACCACAGGGGACTCGAGTTTAAAGACTATGAAAACGTTTCCTGGGTAACAGAAGGCGGTATAAAATAGCGGCGTCATTCGGATACCATATACAGGTGCGTAAATACAATGCACAGTAATGTAGAACGCCCATACCAGAATCTACTATTGTGAAATGTGTTTGCTTAGCGGAGTAAGCCAGCTGAAACTGGGACTAAATATCAAAATTGAGACTTTTATTGTTTTACATCTCTAATATCGTATAAATATTGCACTGAAAGATGAAATGTAAATTTGAATATTTCTAAAATGGTATGAAATGGCAACAGGTTAATTGTAAATTTTAATGTCATTTCTACCAGTTCGACATTTTTATACCTTCTGATGCATATTACTCTCTCAATATAAAAATAATCTGTGATGCACTCACATGACTTTCTCTACTCTTGTACAAACTATTTTTACAAACGTTTATTCTCCATCTACTTCATGTTAATCGAGATAAACATTTGCAGAAACTATCTTATTTCTAATTTTCTTGTAGGTGCAAGGGTAGGCTTTAAGCAATAGTCAAATCTTTTAAGAGCTGGTTGATATTAAGTATTGCAAAATTCAAACAAATAACAAGGAATATCTCGGAAATGGTTCACTTGACAAAAAACAAAACAAAAAAAAATGTATGCAAGATAAATTTTGTGTTTTAACGAGATCTACATTTATATGTATTAAAAATTTATCTATCTCTTATGGTTTACCAGTTATACAAAAGTCATGCAGAATGAAGAGGACTTTTGGGGACATTCCCAGAAAATTCAAGATATACATTTCATTTGCCATAAAAATATCTTAAACATATGATATTTTAATCAAAATCTTTACAGCAATTTTTGAAAAAAAGTCAAAATTTTAGAAAAAGTATCATGTAAAGGGTACTTTGGGATGGGGATTTTCTTGAAAATATTCGTGTCGCATCCTTGGAAGATACCAAATTAAAATACCAACTTTGGTATTAACCGACATTTCGTTTGAGTGTTTGAACCGACACACACATACACAAGCATGTTTCCAAAAATGCTTTATTTGGATTCAGGGCACCTCAAAACATGATTTCCGGTGAAAAATCTCGGTATCGAATTTTTGGGTGGAATGCAATACTTCCACTACTTACTAGAAGTAGCAGAGAAAGTAATAATGAAATGAAATTTCTCCAGCATTTCCCCATGATAAAGGGCTATAAAATAAGAATAGAGTTTTGTTTGCAACTCACATAGGTTTCAAAATACAGCCATGTCATTAAAATATTTTTGAAAAAAACATATTGTAATAAAAATTATATATCAACAACAAATTAAAATTTCATAAAACTGCTTCCTATTGTTATAAATCAAGGAGCAAATTAGACGTGAAAAAATTTGAAGTTGATATCTCAATCCAGTTTTGAGAAAAATGCAAAATTAGCATGAGCAAGATAGAGCAGGATAACTTCCCCTAACACTGGGTACAAAACTCAATTCCCACATATTTCCATAGCTACATGATGTCGACATAATTAGTCAACTGAAACACATTGTTCACTCCAAATCACCTCTTGTATTAAAATACAAACGTCTTATACGGGATCTTTAGCTTTATTCGTCTTTGACGCCATCGGATGTCTGCGCATGACGCCATTACTTTGAAGTGAGTTTATCACCACTACGAAAGATGAATGGAAGGGGTGATGTCACCTTAGTGAAACGGGACTTGTATCGTACCTTTCCAGTATTTACATTTGGAACTTCTTTCTCTTGCATCTCGTAAACTCGCAATATCAGCATGTGCTGTTAGATAATTCAAATATTTGGACGGATTTTGTAGCATAGTGTGTTTCGAATTCAATGGCACAACTTTTCATTACAAAAAGTCTTATTCATATTTTTTACAGCGGAAAATGAAATTTTATCATGCTTTTTACTTTCTCCACTACGTAGAGTAAGTAGAAGTGCTCTATTCCACCCAAAAATTCGCTACCGAGATTTCACCGGAAATACACGTTTTGAGGCCCCTGAATCGAAGAAAAGGGACTTTTAGAAAAACGTCCGTGTATGTGTCTGTGAACAGCATAGCTCAAAAACAAAAGTCGGATAAATACCAAACTTGGTATTTAGTTTCAGTATCTATCAAATATGCGACACGAAGATTTAAAACAAAAAACCGCTCACACCAAACTACCCTTTACATGGAATATTTTTCGAAATTTTTTAAATTTTCTAAAAAAAAATGGGTCTAACGATTTTGATTAAAATACCATACATTAAATATATTTACATGACAAATAAAATGTGTATCTCGAACTTTCTGGGAATAGCCTGTAAAGCCCTCTTCATTCGGAAGGAATTTTGTATAATCTTGTACAACTGGTAAACGTTAAGTGATAGACGAAAACGTACTACACAAGAAATTTAGATGTTTTTAAAACACACAATTTTTTTCAAATAGCTTATTTTGTGGCATCAGCCATTTCCGAGATATCCGTTATTAATGATTCAAATTATTCAATACCTTGCCATTTTTAAAGCCCTGTCGATTTTCAGTTGTTTCTCGCGATGTCATGGAAACAGTATGGAATTTTAAGGTCAGCATATAGCGTCCAGTTGTTAAACATTTGACTATAGCTGTTCTCTTTGTATCTATAATAACGAAATGTGTAATGTAGCTATTTCCGGAAAGGCTTATCTCGATTAAAATGAAGAGAGTAGGAAAATAAGCTTTCGTAAGAATAATTTATGTGCCCACCAATAAACGATAGAGGGTAGAGAAAGTAATGCGAATGTAACACATCAGATTTGTTTGCTATTAAAATGTCTAAATTGACTTTCTTGCAAAGTAAACACGAAATAAACTCTCATAACTGCATTTTTGTTGCAACTTTTCTCATTTTCAGTGTCTTGTTCTCCTTGTTTTCGTTCCTTTGCCATGTTGTGTTTTCTATAAAAATTATAAATTGGTGTATTAAATAAATGGACAGGTCTCCTGCTCAGTAAATTAGAATTTACAGATGCTATGGTGTTATCGCTTTACTTCAGTGCATTCCTGCGAGTTAAAAGCTTTCAATTAGTTTGCACCTCAATGAACTGCCTAGGATACATAATTATGTTGAAACTACAGGACTTCCTGTACCACATTCCCCAATTATCACTAGACGGGATACTTGGTTAAAAGCTTCAGTGTTTATTTGTGACCATTTTAAGACTATATGCAGCTTATTAGATTTTGTTCCGTATGACGATTCCTGAAAAGGGAAAATAACTAGCAGGTCAACAGGAACTGCAAGACGAACTGTGCATGGATACTTTTTCCTAGCAACTGCTATTTCAAAACTGGAGGAACAGTGCTCAGTAAGCTGTTCTGATGGACGTGAAGGAAGCATTGGTGGCTATTTCAAAGAGAAAGCTGGAGCAGAGATTAGCCAAAACTCTGACGTTTGAGGATGTTGCAACAAACAAGGATCTGCATTAGTGACTTCAGGGACTAACAAACAAAATATGCACCACTTGCATATATTGATGTGGAACGTTCCGTTTTACCTATAAATATATGATAATAATAACCATCATCGAAGGTACAGTCTATCTGAAAAAAGCACCTTGAAATACTGAACGCCATCCATTTTAAGTTTTTTGGAAGAATGGATTTAATAGCATTATGCTCTATGACATTTTAAGGGAGGCATTTTTATGCACGAGTGAATTTTGTGTCATCAATTGTCATGTAATTGGCTTTGGTATTTTTATCATGAATACTTAAACTTTAAATTTGCACTTCTGTGCACATTTTTAAACTAAACTAGGCACATTTTAACCAATATTTTGCAACTAAAATTCCTACCTCTAGTTACTGGAAGCGAGAATTTACGAGGCGTATTCCAAAACTAAGGTCCGGTGAGCAATATTTAATGGATGGTAAGCCTGAATGGCGTTTCACGTCTGCAGTGCTGTCTACCGACTCCCGAGGAACCTACCGCAGTGTTGATGTGACGCAGTAGGCGTCGGTGAGAGAAGATTCGCAATGGCCGCGACAATCGTAGATCCCACCAGATGTGAACTGCACGGTATGATTAGATTTTTGCTGGCAAATGGATCGTCAGCTGCGGACATCCATCGTGAGTTATGGCTCGTGTATAGACCGGACATAATGAGGACAAACAAGTTCACACTGATATCGAGGACTTCGAAATGGCTGCACAAATGTGCACGATGAACAGTGGAGTGTTAGACTCGGTATTCGGATCGACGACACCGTTGAGCAAGTGGACAAAAAACTTCGAAGTGATCGGCGTTTGACGATTACTGGTTTGGCTGATGAGTTCCCAAATGTTGCTCGAACCTCACTTTACAGGATTGTCACTGAACACCTTGGATATCGGAAACTTTGTACGAGGTGGGTGCCAAAACTGCTCACCGGTCAGCACAAAGGGCAAAGAATGCATAGTGCACGACAGTTGGAGGTGGTTTGTTTTCCCACATTGTTACGGGCGACGAGACATGGATAGCGTACACCAACGCAGAATTGAAACAATAGTCAATGCAGTGGCGCCGTTCTGGTTCATCCCAACCAAAAAAAGTGTAAGCAATCGCCGTACACGAATCGCAAAATGATGGCTACCGTGTTTGGGACGAAAAGGGCGTCCTTTTGGTTGATTTCATGGACCGTGGGTCAACAATTACAACTGACGTGTACTGCAACACTTACGAAACTGAGACGTGCGATCCAAAATCGACGCCGCGGGAAACTGTCGTCTAGCATCATCCTCCTGTACGACAACGCACGCCCGCACAACGCTGCCAAAACCAAAGAGAAGATTTCGCAGCTCTTTGACCACACTCCGTACAGTCCCGACCTGGCAGCAAGCGACTATTTCCTCTTCTTGCATTTGAAATGGTGGCTGGGTGGACAACGATTTCAAACCGACGATGGATTCAAGACGAGCTTTACCAACTGGTTCAAGTTCCAGGCGGCAGACTTCTATGCCGAGGGGTTAAAGAAGCTGGTGCAGCGTTACAGCAAATGTATAGATGTGAAACGGCGATTATGTGGAAAAATAAAGTATCTATGTAGGCACACATTGCTGTCAATAAAAACCTTGTCTCATGAGCGATGTTATGACCAAACGGACCTTAGTTTAGGAAATAGGCCTCATAGTATTCATATCACCAAATTTACCTCCGAGTTATCTGAGCTTTGTTATCAAGGAAAACTTTTGGTACGATTTTGATAAAAGTTGGTAAATATATGAGGCTTTTATTTAACTGTTTCATTTGTGCAACTCCCATATGTTTTTTCCCCTTCACTCCTTTTTTGTTACTCTCTGAACTCGGGGATTTCTTAATTGGTTTTGCTAACATTTACAATGGACACACTTAAATTTACCTCCCCCCACATACTGCCAGACTCTTCGGAGGATAGGGAATAATTTAGTATAAAGAAACATACTCTGTTACAGTCAGGAATGAAACCGACACCTCTGGGATGAGAAGTCAGAACGCTGACCACTCGACCACAGAAGGAGTTCAGAGGAATTGCTTCCTCTACTTACCATATGCATGTGGTAGGGAAAGTAAAAGGGAATCCGGACAATACAAAAGCCGTCTTCAGACTTGTTCTTGCGTCTCTATATCAGTAAGTATTCATTGAACATTACTCTGTTAACTATAGAAAATCTTGTAAATTCCTACAGGAACGCTATGCTAAACCTGGAGGCAGTGAAAGTCATTGCAAAACATGGCAACAAATCACGTCGGTAGTTACGACATCTGGCGGAAGGAAATAGTTCTTTCGCTCCAGTTCAAGGAACCTAGCACATGTTCGCCCCGTGCAATATTCCAGCCAAGAAATGCATGTAAATAACATCAGATTTTATTCTGCATGCAAGAAATGTCAAGTGCATGCATTCTACACTAGAAAATACGCTATCATAATCCTTTATTGCGAACTTTTTGATAAACACAAGCATAGCGTCTTTTAAATGTCACTTGAAACTTTAACGGCACTTATATGTGAAATAAAAGCAGTAAAATAAATTCGCCAAATAAAATCCTTATCATAACTGTACGCTATATTTTCACCCTTTAAATGTTCTTTATGTGTATATCTTAAGCTGTGATACAAGTAATTTTAATTTCATATACCTAAGGTTTATTAAAGCATTAACCTAATTTTTACAAGTTTAGTGCTTATTATTTAGGTACATATACGTATCTCAAGAAAGTATTTGGAATTGCTAACTTTTTGTTTGTGCTTTTGAAATAAGATATATAAAAATTCCCATGTGTTACATACATTCACATGACTATCTCTACAAACTATTATTACAAACCTTATTCTTCTATTTCGTGTTAAACGAGATAAACATTTGCAGAAATGCTTTTATTACATATTTCCTTGTAGGTGCAAGTAGATTAGGCTTAGGCGATAGGTATAGGTGATTCAACAGTGGGGGACACCTCGCGCGCTGCTATCTGCACAGATCTATTGCGGCTACCACCCCCCCAGGAGGCAGGGATGAGATGAAGGAACCACAGGAGGCTACAGGCCGTAGGCAAATAGGTTACAGAGGCGCGCGCATTTCCAAACTCGCAAACACGTCCCACTGCTGGAGATACCGAGAGGGGGGCGATGAACGACCGACCAATCAAGCAGCCTTCATGTGTCTCTTTCCATTGAACATGCATCCGCGCCATCTGTCCGGCACCGCCATACACCATGAAACCTAGAAGCACACCTAAAAGTCGTCCTCCGTGGTGTAGTGGTTACCATGCTAGCCTCTAGCTCCTGAGGTCGCGGGTTCAAACCCGGAAGTGGGCGATGGATTTTTTTTGGGCGTAAAAATCCTTAGCATGGCTTCCTTCGGAAGGGAAGTAAAGCCGGTGGTCCCGTGTCGTATATTTACGACACATAAAAGAACCTCAAGCCTGATAAAGAGGCCTCTGAGACAAATTACCGTTCTTTCACGCCCAATATGGAATGGGACGCTAAGGAACATAGTAGTAAAGAGCGTCCATAAATAAAACTCAATTTAATTTAACACCTAAAAGATGACAAGGAAATAGAATGAAAGGGAAATTATGGAAAGGAAGTCGTGGTAGAGAAGAAACCACCTCAGCACTTCCCCGCCTACCCCAGGAAACCCCCCAAAAAAACAATGGATAAGAGTGGACGGTCACCGCGGATCGAACCCGGGACCTCCAGATCGCGAGTCGCACAAGTTACCGCGGCGCCACCTCGCTCGGTAACTTAAGCTTTAAAAAAAGTGCTTAAAAATTCCAACTAATAAACAATAAACACCTCTAAAACAATTATTTTGCACAAATTGTGTACTTTAACAAGATCTGCATTTTTATGTGGTAAAACTTTGTCTAACTCTTACATCTAACAATTGCACAAAAGTCATTCAGAATGATAAGAATTCCAATTTTGAGAAAATAAAAAATAACGAAACAGTTTCCATATAAAGTGTATTTTTTATTGCAGGATTTCTTCAAAATTATCGTGTCGCACCCTTAGAAGATGCTGAACTTAAATATCAAATTTGGTGTTTATCGAACATTTCGTTTTAAGTTATGATGTTCACAGACATATACACAAACCTACACGGACATTTTTCTAAAAGGGGTTGGGCCTTCAAAACATGTATTTCCGGTAAAATATCGGTGTCGAATACAATACAAGTATATGATACAGGAAGTAAAAACAGACTTATTATACAATTATGGATTTTAATTTGTAAAGCTTTTAATAGCAAAGAAAGAAACATATGATGCGTTACATTTACATGACTTTCACAGCTTATTGCCACTTTTTTACTTTCTCTACTACGTAGAGTAAGTAGCGGAAGTATTGTATTCCACCCAAAAATTCGATACCGAGATTTCACCGGAAATAAATGTTTTGAGACCCCCTGAATCCAAAAAAAGCATTTTTGGAAACATGTCCGTGTGTGTGTCTGCGAAGAGCATAACTCAGAAACGAACAGTCGGATAAACACCAAACTTGCTATTTAGGTTCAGTATCTTCCAGAGATGCGACACTAAGGTTTTCAAGAAAATCCCCCCACCCCAGATTACCCTTTACATGGAACATTTTTCGAAAATTTTAATTTTCTCAAAAATGGCTCTAACGATTTTGATTAAAAGTAACATATGTTTAAGACATTTTTACGGCAAATAAAGTGTATCTCTTGAATTTTCTGGGAATGTCTCCAAAAGTATCCTTCATTGTGAACGACTTTTGTATAACTAGTGAACCATAAGAGTTAGATAAAATTTTACTACACAAACTGTAGATCGCGTTAAAATACACAATTTATGTCATATACATTTTTTTGTTGTCGAGTGAACCATTTTCGAGATGTTGCTTGTTATTTCCTTAAATTTTCCAATACTTTTTCTCAAATATGAATTCGTTATTCTTTTTTTTTTTTTTTTTTTTTTTTTGTTATCCTGGTAATGCAAAGAGGTTGGAATACTCCACATAGCAACCTGCTCTTAAAATATTTGACTATCGCTTAAAGCCTACCAATTCCCCTTGCATCTACAAGAAAATTAGCAATAAGATTAACATCTCGATATCTGGATTAACATGAAGTAGATGGAGAATAAGCGTTTGTAAAAATAGTTTGTACAAGAATAGAGAAAGTCAGTGAGTGTAACTCATCAGAATTTTTTTATTTGAAACATTTGCCTAATGATACAGGTAACAATAAAGATATAGATTACATAAAATGAATAAAACAGAATAATTAAATCAGAATAAATTACAAAAACGAAGATCTTTGACTAAACAATTACAACTAAAAAAATTAATTAGAAAAGAATTACACCCTAATTATGCAATAATAACAGTAGCAAACAATGCAACTTTTTAATATTTAATATGGTAAGTATAAATGATTATTGAATATTGCCAATACAATCCTTTAAAATTTTTATACAAGTGCTCAAGTTGTTTGCTGGCACACCAAGCTTCATTTCACATTTCGTTGTAGGTAGGTTTAAGGTGGATACAGGAGCCAGAAGCGATAGTAAAATGTTTAAAGCTTTTGAAAACTCGAAACAGTAACGAATATTTCAGAAATTGTTAATCCCATGAATGATTCTGAGTTTAAACGAGATATATATTTTTCGTGTAGAGCATTTTTGTCTAGCTCTAATGGTTTACAAGTTATACAATTTACACAATTACACAAAATTCCTTCAGAGGATTTCACAAGCTATTCCCAGAAAATCAAGCTATGCATTTTGTTATTAAACGCGTGGAATTTTAATAAAAATTAAACGAAAAGTAACAAAAAGTCATCCACGCTAAGGGTTGTATGGCGTAGGGTATTTTTCTCGAAAACCTTCGTGTTCCATTTTTGGAAAGTTTGACGTCTATCTGGCATTTCGTTTTCGAGTTTTGCTATTAAAAAACACACAGACAGATTTTATAAAAATACTTGCTTTGGGTTCAATTGGCCTCAAAATACGATTTCCCGATGAAATTTCGATATCAAATGTTTGGGTGGAATGAAATACTTCCTCTACCTTACACAAATGTCGGTGAATTTAATAATGGTTGCTAAATTTCACTTCTTGGTGACAGTTAATTCTACACGAGACATAACATTAACGTACAAATTACCTCTGTGACTTAACTCTAAATTTATTGGATATTTACAATAAAACTTAGGAAAAACCCAAATAAAAGCTTCAGTAAGATTGTACGATACCCAACCGGGACTTCATCCTTGACCTTCAAAGTTACAGTAAAAACTAAATCACACAACGTATTTGTAAGCAGTCTTTTCCCTACAAAGTCATCATGTTTCAAGCCAGTTAAGGATGTGTGACCAAAACTAAAAGAGTGAGAATCAGTTTTAACAGTTGATAATACGTGAATCACCACATTTACATAAATGCGTCAAGCAAGAAGTTTGAAAAATCTGATGTGTTGCACAGACATGACTTTCTCTACTCTTGTACAAACTATTTTTACAAACGCTTATTCTCCATATACTTTATGTTAATCGAGGTAAACATTTGCAGAAATTATCTTATTGCTAATTTTCTTGTAGGTGCAACGGGAATGTGGTAGGCTTTAAGCGATAGTCAAATCTTTAAGAGCTGGTTGCTATGTAGCGCATTCCATCCTCTTTGCATGTCCAGGACATAAAAAAAATTAATAACGAATTCCCATTTGAGAAAAAGTGTAAGTATTGGAAAATTCAAACAAATAACAAGGAATATCCCGGAAATAGTTCACTCGACAAAAAAATGTATGCGACATAAATTGTGTTTTTTAACGAGATATACTTTTTTGTGTAGTAAAATTTGACTCTCTATTACGGATTACCAGTTATGTCAAAGTCATTCAGAATGAAGAGGACTTTTGGGGACATTCACAAAAAATTCAAGAAAGACATACATTTCATTTGACATGAAAATATCTTAAACATATGACATTTTAATTAAAATCGTTAAAGCAACTTTTAGGAAAATCAAAATTTTCGAAAAATGTTGCTTGTAAAGGATAGTTTGGGGTGGGGGATTTTCTTGAAAATCTTCGTGTCTCATCTGTGAAAGATACTGAAACTAAATACCAAGTTTGGTATTTATCCTTTCGTTTTTGAATTATGCTGTTTACAGACAGACACGCTTACGGACATATTTCCATAAAGCTTTATTTGAGTCAGGGCACCTCAAAACATGTATTTCCGGTGAAATTTTGGTATCGCATTTTTTAGTGGAATGCAATATTTCCCCTACTTACTATGCATGGTGGAGAAGTACTTTCTCTACACTTACGTATAGTAAGCACAGGAAGCACTGTGTTCCATCCAAAAATTCGATACCGAGATTTCGCCGGAAATGCATGTTTTGAGATCCACCCGCCACCCAAAGGAGCACTTTTAGAAAAATCGGATGTGTTACACTCACAAGACTTTCTCTACTCTTGTACAAACTATTTTTACAAACGCTTATTCTCCATATGCTTCATGTTAATCGAGATGTTAATCTTATTGCTAATTTTCTTGTAGATGCAAGGGGAATATGGTAGACTTTAAGCGATAGTCAAATGTTTTAAGAGCTGGTTGCTATGTGGAGTATTCCATTCTCTTTGCATATCCAGGACATAAAAAAAATGAATAACGAATTTGAGAAAAAGTATAAGTATTGGAAAATTTAAGGGAATAACAGGCAATATCTCGAAAATGGTTCACTCAACAACAAAAATGTATATTACATAAATTGTGTATTTTAACGCGATCTACATTTTTTGTGTAGTAAAATTTTGTCTATCTCTTATGGTTTACCAGTTATGCAAAAGTCATTCACAATGAAGAATACTTTTGGAGACATTCCCAGAAAATTCGAGATATACATTTCATTTGTCATGAAAATATCTTAAACATATGATATTTTAATCAGAATCGTTAGAGCCATTTTTGAGAAAGTTAAAATTTTCGAAAAATGTTCCATGTAAAGGGTAGACTGGGGTGGGGGATTTTCTTGAAAACCTTCGTTTCGCATCTCTGGAAGGTACTGGACCTAAATACTAAGTTTGGTGTTTATCCGCTGTTCGTTTCTGAGTTATGCTGTTCACAGACACACACAGACATGGACATGTTTCCAAAAATGCTTTTTTGAGATTCAAGGGGTCTCAAAATTTGTATTTCCGGTGAAATCTCGGTATCGAATTTTTGGGTGGAATACAATACTTCCCCTACTTATGCCAAGCGAAGAGTCAAGAAAATTCTTCCATCTCAAGTTATCGTTTGCATGGAAACATTTTCGTAATTACATATTTTCAAGCAACTACTAGGATTTTGATTGATACATCATATGTTTAAGACAATTTTGTTACTAATAAAATGTATATCTTTAATTTGCTGTGAAAACTTGTGAAGTAATCTTCAAATTAATTTTGTATAACTGGTAATCCATAACAAATATACAAAAACTTATTAGACAAAAATATATATAGCTCATTGAGATATAGGCTATACAACGGAGGGGGGTCACCTCGCGCGCTGCGACCTACATATATTTATTGCGGCTACTACCCCCCAGGAGGAAGGGATGAGGTGAAGGAACCACAGGAAGCTACAGGCCGTAGGCAGACGGAATACAGAGACGCGCGAAAGTCCTTAACATTTCCAAGTTCGCAGATCCATCCCACTACTGTAGCCGCCAAGAGAGGGCGATGAACGATCCACCACTCAAGCAGCCCTCTGATTTACATAGGGAATACTCTTTCCATGAGCAAGCATCCGCGCGAGCTGCCCGACACCGTCATACACCACGAAACCTAGAAGCACACCTGAAAGATAAGAAGGAAACGGAATGGAAATGATGGAAAGGAAATCGTGGTAGAGAAGAAATATCCTGCATTCGCCTGCCGACCTCGGAGAAACCACGAAAAAACCCATGGGACATAGTGGGCGGTCGCCTGGGATGAACCAGCGACCTCCCGAATCAAGTCGTACCGTTCACGCGGGACCAGCTCGCTCGGTAAGGTATAAAGTTTATGGCAAATAACTTCTTGCCATATTTCGGAAGTATTCATGTTATTGGTTTGAATTTTCGAATAACATTTTTAATTTCTCGACCTATAGAGAAGTAGGGGGAAGCATTTGAAATCGGGATTTCACAGAAAACACGTGTTGAAGTCCAATGAATGAAAAAAGTCTTCTTTGGGAAAATGTCCACGCGCGTGCGTGTCAACAGCATAACTCAAAACTGAAATGTTGGATAAATACCAAACTTGGTATTTAAATTCAATATCTTCCAAGGATGTGACACAAAGGTTTTCAGGAAACTCCCCCATTCATACTACAACTTATATGGCAATTTTTTCGTTATTTTGTTATCAAATACAGTTCGAAAGATTTTTATTAAAATATATTTAAATATTCCATAATAAAATGCATTGAGTTCTTTCTCCAAAAAGCCTGTATGGTCTCCCCATTTGGCATTAACTTCGTAACTGGTAAAGACTAGTTCACAATAACCAAGAACGGAAACGAGAATGACGAAGTTGAAATGTGTGTATTCTAATGGGAGCGTTCACAACTAACGGAAAGCTTTCCTGGGCCCCGGGAACGGGAAAGAAAACTTGGCCAAGTTTTAACTTTCTCATTCTCGTTCACGGGCATGACATACTACATCGATATTATGTATGTTAAACTCTTCATTCTAGAAATTAACCTAGTCCGTCGAAGCATGAAACTATTGCTAGTGCTCTCTCTAGTCTTAAGTTGGAAACATGAAACTGGAAGAAATTCTAGCATATGTGCGTTCTAGCCTTAGATCCTACACCCGCAGATCCATTGAGCGTTGATTCTTCTAGTGAAATATGCCAAAATTGTAATTTTTTTGTGCATTGCTTAATTTTGCGATGAAATATTGTGGCGTATTAATTATTACATTATTGTTCTACATTGTCATTACCAGACACATATTTGTTTACGTCACTCTTTGCTGGTAGCTTTGCTAGCCACGAGTAGTGGGGAATATAGCGTTTGTCTCAGTTAGGATTCCGTGAGTAACGGACCGCGTGTGTAAGTCAAGCTTTGGATCGGCGGACATCTCCTCCCACCTTCCATTTTTAATAATGTAGGAGCCCCAAACGGTTGCGAAATAAATCTAGGGATGTGTGAGTAGATTTGTGTTATGGATTTTGTACAGTAAAAACCCACGCCTTCCTCTTAACCTCCACACCACGTTTCGGTCCTGCGCAAGTAAGTATACGCCCCCTTATTGTATGTGCTGGGTACTCAAAATTAATTTAATTTTCATGTGAACTTTAGGGCTATCTACCCAGCATGTAACAATATGAATTTATTTGACGGAGGAATGAAATGTCAAAGTTGGGAATTTTCAACGTTTTTGCCTTAATTCCTCATTTTCGGCTCACTTTTTACGACTTCACGAATGTATTTCTCCACCAGTTTAAGTCACATGTCGATGAAAAGTGTGTGGATGTATGCACAAAATGCGCTTTACCCAAAGCATGAAAGATAATTTTGAAAACACCACGTATAGAGAAGTTGGAATTTGGCATATTTTTCAAAAATGTATAAATCTTATAAAATAAACGATCTGAAAAACCGCCAAAACATGAAAACTGTATTACGATTTGATCTTTATGTGGAAAAAAGTAAGGTTCTTCCCGCCATTAATTTGGCTGCTAGTATTTTTTAAAGCCCGGACGAATACTTTCTTGAGGAATGTAGATGACCATAGAGAAAGGAGTCGTAGATTTAGTATAAATACAATAGACATTTTAAGCTTATGTCATTAAATTCCTGTCTCAGATTGTTTGTTTAAATAATCTCCTCTGTGTACATAGGGAATATTTTTGAGTTCTCCATACACATCTGTATGCATAGCTTTACTACAAGTATTTACGTAATAAGATACTCTGAAATATTGGTCATTCGCTTCAAGGTCTAGTCCTAAACAAACGCACATGGTTGAGCGTCTCGAGTGTTTAAATTACGTCGCCCGCCACGTATACAAAAGTGAACACACTCACAAGCCTCCACAGATTTATGTTGATGGTACAGGATTGGGTTTTTGTAAGCAAACCACAAGGCCACTTCCACCTACCGTGTGAATTAATGTAAACAAGAGACGTATAGAATACAATTTAACGCTTGCTGGTTCCAGCAAATAAGGTGATCATGCTCAGCGAGTAGAAAACTTGGCAACAGTCAATCAGCACTGAGAACCCTTTAGCTGGATGCTGTGCATTGGTCCACGTTTTGTACAAATACAGTGCACCTCTGAACGTAAGTTATTTTATTCCTCCATGGAAACGACAGTCAGCTGTAAACATAATCACATCAATTGTCAAAAGAATGCACGTTTCCTTTCTCTACTACGTATACTATCGTGCTTTAAAAGTGGCCTATTCCCCTAGATCGCCATAGTGTTTTTCCCTTCGGATAACCAACTTTTGACTCCACCTAGGCGATATCAGTTGTCTATGCGACTAGACTGAAAAATATATGTTGCATTCATATGACTTTCTCTGCTTAGGCTTTAAGCGATAGTCAAATCTTTTAATAGCTGGTTGCTATGTGGAGCATTCCATTCTCTTTGCATGTCCAGGATATTTAAAAACTAATAACGAACTCCCATTTGAGAAAAAGTATAAGTATTGGAAAATTCAAACAAGTAACAAGGAATATCTCGGAAATGGTTCACTCCACAAAAGAAATTTATATGACATAAATTGTGTGTTTTAAAGAGATCTACATTTTGTGTGTAGTAAAATGTTGTTTACCTCTTACGGTTTACCAGTTATACGAAAGTCATTAAGAAAGAAGAGGACTTTTGGGGACATTCCCAGAAAATTCAAGATATACATTTCATTTGCCATAAACATATCTTAAACATGACATTTTAATCAAAATCGTTAGCCATTTTTGAGAAAATAAAATTTTTCGAAAAATATTCAATGTAAAGGCTAGTCTGGGGTAGTGGGATTTTCTTGAAAATCTTCATGTTGCATCCTTGGAAGATGCTTAACTCAAATACCAAGTTTTGTATTAATCCGACTTTTAGTTTTTGAGCTTTGCTGTTCACAGACTGACTGACATATGGGCATGTTTCCAAAAATGCCTTATTTGGATTCAGGCCACCTCAAAACTTCCTGTGAAATCTCGGTATCGAATTTTTGGGTGGAATTCAATACTTCCCCTACTTACTACACGTAGTAGAAAAAGTAAAAAAAACAACTCAAAGGCATAAAAAGTAACAATGAACGATGTTTATAATCTATGTGAAATGAAGGGGTGGTTCGGATACCATCTCTATGATCGAGTAACACCATGATTGATCCATAAGGAAAGGCTAAACCAATTACAATATAATTCGACTTTCTATAGGAAAGGGTGAAGAATTAGTTGCATGTGTGGTTAAATTCAACGGCATTTACATATATGAGAGCTTTCATCAGCGACATAGACTACTACTAAACGGCAATAAGGAAACGGTAGTGTAGCATGAAAATATAATATTTAAGTTGTAATGTTACCCTTCGGCAGTTCGGTCAAACTTTGGGGGACATCAAGTACTCTGTCAATCCAGTGGCTAGAACTGTGCTCGGGAAACAGAGGTGGTCACGCTGGCAGGGGTGGGGCTATATTTTGTCAGCACCAACGTAACAGCTCCATTCCATTATAGGCCACATTTTATGCACGCTAGCATATAGTAAATAGAGAAAATATTGTAATCCACTCAAAAATTTGATGTCGAGATTTCACGTGAAATACATATTTTGAGGCCCCTGAACCCAAAACTACCAGTTTTAGAAAAAGATCCGCAGAATAGCAGATGAAAAGTCGAATGAATACCACACTTGGTATTTAAGTTCAGTAACTTCCAAAGAAGCGAAAAAGAATATTTTACCATTTTACAACTTTATGAATATTATGAAACTCCATTTACTATTGCAGATTCAGTTTTTTGATCAACTTTTTTTGTGGCTATTGGATTTTATGCGCTTCGTGTAATTATTGGAACTAAAAAAATCCTCCACTCCAAACTACCCTTTACATGGAAAAATGTTCTCAAAATATCTCTAATGAGTTTTATTAAAATGTCGTATGTTTAAGACATTTAAATGTACATTATGCTGAATTTTCTGACAATGGTTTGCAAAGTTTTCTTCTTTCAGAAAGAATATTGTATAACTGGTAAACGATGAGAGATAGGCAAAAACTTATTACACAGAAAATGTAGAACCCTCTAAAACACGTCATTTATTTCCAATAATTTTTTGATGCCATCAGCCATTTCCGAAATATACATTATTATAGTTTGAGTTTTTCAATACCTTCGTTTTAAATGACTGTCGCTATTCAGTTGTTTCTCGGGACGGAAAGAGAATGAAATTTCAAGTCCAGCATATAACGTACCGCTTTTAAACCACTGACTATCCATTCGATTTCCTCTATTCGTCTCGTACCTACAAGAAAACGTGTAATAATCCTTTACAAAAATAGCTTCATCTCGATTAACATGGAACTATGCGCTTTTGTAAGAACAGTGTGCAACTGTTATATAAAAATAAACGATAATGGTAGAGAAAGACATGTGAAAGCAACACATGGGATTTTTACTTTCCCTACTACGTGTAGCAAGTATGGTGAAGTTCCACCCGTTCCACCCAAAAATTCGATACGGAGGTTTCACCGGAAATACATGTTTTGAGGCGCCCTCAGAATCCAAATAAAGCAATTTTGGAAACGTGTCCATGTGTGTCTGAACAGCATAACACAAGAACGAACAATCGGAAAAATACCAAACTTGGTATTTGAGTTTAGTGTCTTTCAAGGATGTGACACGAAGATTTTCAAGAAAATCCCCTTCCCCCAACTAGCATTTGCGTGGAACATTTTTCGAAAATTCTGATTTTCTAAAAAAAATGGCTAACGACTTTGATTAAAATACCACATGTAAAAAGATATTTACATGACAAATAAAATACATATCTTGAACTTTTTGGGAATAGCCTAGAAATCTTCATTGGAAGGAATTTTGTATAATCTTTTATAACTTGTAAACGTTAAACGATAGATGAAAACGTACCAGACATAAAATGTAGATCTTGTTAAAGCAAACAATTTACTCAAAATAAGCTTTTTTTGTGGTATAAGCCGTTTCCGAGATATCCGTTATTAAAGGTTCAAATTGTTCAATAATTGTCATCTTTAAAGTCCCATCGAGTTTCAGTTGTTTTTCGCGATTGCATGGAAACAGTATGGAATTTTAAGGCTAGCATATAGCGTCCAGTTCTTAAACATTTGACTATCACTGTTCCCTTTGTATCTATAACGAAATGTGTAATGTAGCTATTTTTGCAAGGGTTTATTTGAATTAAATGTAGCAGATAGAGAAATAAGCTTTAGTAAGAATAGTTTGTATACCCACTAATAAAGATACAGGATAGAAAAAGTCACATTCATAATTTTTGTTCTGTCTTTGATCAACGGGTGCCATCACTGACAAAGAAGCCGCCACTGAAAAGGTAAGAGATGGCCATGTATGGGTGCCCAACGGGGCATCATTCGTGGGCGACGGCCAACACTGACATGATTCCCCACTCCACATCACGTCATATACACGCAACACCACACCTTCCCGAGTTGTCGCCGTGTTTTACCAATTTGGGCTCCGACCTCCAAAGTGATGACGACTACACGTCCCATCTCGCACCCAAAATTGTGTTCCGAGATTCTTTTGGGACCCGTCTGCACAAATATCCCAGTGACCTACAGTCCGTGATTTCATGCTTTAACGTAACATATTATTTCTATATACGGAAGAAAAATCCCAAAGACAAAGGTGACAGTGATCCCAAAATGGGGTAGCCACTTTAATTCGTAATTTCTAGGCAGGAAATTGTGGGGGTTCTTTCTTTGAGTTTTAAGCAACAGATGATCACAGGCGTGGAGAGTATGGGGAAAGCGAATAACATTTGTACAATTAATGACAAGCACAGGTTGTCCATGGTCAAGGGGTACTTCTACCTCCCGAGGTCGCGGGGGTTCAGACTCGGCGGAGGGCGATGGATTTTCTCGGGCTAAAAATCCTTAGTATGGCTTCCTTCGGAAGGGAAATACAGCCTGCGGGCCTCAAGCCTGTTAAAAAGGCCTCTGAGAAAAATTTCCGATCTTTCACGCCCATTATAGAATGGGGCGCTAAGAACCATAGCAGTTAAAGAGCGTCCATAAGTAAATAAATAAAAACAGACATAGGTAGAATAAATTAATTACTATTACCCTGGCATTCTTTTGTCGCGTTTAAAACTTTTAGCCTCGTGTGCTACTGTTGCCCTTTATGGCTGCTCTTTGACATATCCTCGCCGAGTATCTAGCTCCTAGTCCCCCCTCTCTAGTCTTAGATAATGCTCCACATCACAAACCCCGCTATGATATCATGGTTGCAAAAAAAAGAGGTTCAGTTCTGTGTGTAAATCAGAACTGTACAAGCTGACTGCAACAAACAAACTCAAAGAGAAGGTATTTAAAGCGGACGTATTTTTGTCTTCTTTGGGTCACGCTTGCTCCCATACATGTGTGCTCTGAACCTCATAGAACCAACTTGTTCCAAAGGTGAAACGAATGGTTAGGGAAAGAAAAGCAACAGGTGGCTTATCGCCGCGATATATCACTTGTGACTAGTAGGGTTTCTGTAAACATGTAGAGAAGGTAGGAAGCATTACTGGGAGAAGGACTGTATAGTGGAAAAGTCATGTTTCACTAGGAGATAACAGGAGCGAATCTTTATTTTCCTCTTCCTCCTTCAGTGAGAGTGAGTCTATCTCCAAAGAAATGGCCATACCACTTATTTTAGATGAGTTCATCTTGTTTATAAGCTAAATATTGCATCAAACTGACTTCTTCGCTTTCATCTAGCGAGAGTACATACTCCAAAATTGCTATTGCTGCCATAAGTGTAAGTAGAGGAGCAAGCCTATCGTCAAACATCACGTGGTATATGCAATTGTTTTGATTGACTGCTTTCCTGCAAGGGACCATGAGCTGGTGGAGAGAATTACATATATCTATAACGCTGAGGGGCTTTTATGTGTAGCGTTTGTCAAAATCTCTTTTCCTGCTTGGAAACTTTTGAATATAGGCGTAACTTCATATAATGGTAATATTCCCGTAGAACATGAAGCAATAATACAATTATAATTCAGTTGTCGGTTCCATGAAAAATCAATGTCGTCTGCTAATGGATGTCCTTGTGGTTTTGTCAAGGCTGTGTGTAGGGGGTACGTGGGTCGAAGCTATTCGGAACAGATTAATGAGCACACGTGTGTGGTTCAACACCTGTTTATCATCGTACTGCCAGTCCTTGTAGGACATAGAAGACAACAATACAATGGTCTGGACCACCCAACCAAACAGGGATCAGACACACCGAAACGAGAATCATACATAGACAAACAAATAAACGGAGATAACACTGGTGTGCAATGAAGATGCTTTTACATAGCACCACCCTAGCAGAATTCTTTTTCGTTACTCGAAATCCTTGACAATATATGTTGCGGCACCCGTAAGCGGAAAATGTCCTTAGCAACCGTTATGTTAGTGGTTCATGTTTACTTTTTCTGCCACGTACATAGCAGGTAGAGAAAGTATTTCATTCCACCCAAAAATTTGATACCTAGATTTTACCGGAAATGTTTTGAGGCACCTGAATTAAAAGAAAAATCTGATGTGTTACACTCACATGACTCTCTACTCCTGTACAAACTATTTTTTTATAAACGCTTATTCTCCATCTACTTCATGTTAATCGAGATATTAATCTTATTGCTAATTTTCTTGTAGGTGCAAGGGGAATTGGTAGTATTTAAGCGATAGTCAAATGTTTTAAGAGCTGGTTGCTATGTGGAGCATTCCATTCTCTTTGTACGTCCAGGAAATAAAAAAATGAATAACGAATTCCCATTTGAGAAAAAGTATAAGTATTGGAAAATTTAAGGAAATAACAAGCAATATCTCGAAAATGGTTCACTCAAAGAGATGTATGACATAAATTGTGTACTTTAACGCCATCTACGTTTTTTGTGTAGTAAAATTTTGTCTATCTGTTATGGTTTACCAGTCATGCACAAGTCTTTCACAATGAAGAATACTTTTGGAGACATTCCCAGAAAATTCGAGATATACATTTCATTTGTCACGAAAATATCTTAAACATATGATATTTTAATCAAAATCGTTAGAGCCATTTTTGAGAAAATTAAAATTTTCGAAAAATCTTCCATATAAAGGATAATCTGGGGTGGGGGATTTTCTTGAAAACCTTCGTGTCGTATCTCAGGAAGATACTGAACCTAAATGCCAATTTTGGTGTTTATCCGACTGTTCGTTTCTGAGTTATGCTGTTCACAGGCACACACACAGAAACACACGGACATCTTTCCAAAAATGTTTTTGGATTCAGGGGGTCTCAAAACATATATTTCCGGTGAAATCTCGGTATCGAATTTTTGGGTGGAATATAATACTTCCCCTACTTACTATACGTAGTAGAGAAAGTAAAAATAGAAAAACGTCGTCTGTGTGTGTGTGTGACTGAAAAATTAAATTCAAATAAATTAAATTATGTTTTATTTATGGACACTATTTAACTGCTATGGCTTTTAGCGTACCATTCTATATTGGGTGTGAAAGACCGGTAATTTTGCTCAGAGACCTCTTTATCAGGCTTGAGGTTCTTTTACGTGTCATAAATCTACAACACGGAACCACCGGCTTTACTTTCCTTCTGAAGGAAGCCATGCTAAGGATTTTTACGCCGGAAAAAATCCATCGTCCTCCGCCGGATTTGAACCCGCGACCTCGGGAACAGGTGACCACTACACCACGGAGGACGACAATATGGCTTCAGCAAAGATGCGTTGGCGCGACCTGTTATTTTTATAATGCTTGCTCCTGAAGTTCAGTCTGAATAATGTTTGATGCTACTGTCAAAATGAATGACGTAGGCAATGAACCGCTGCATACCTATATTATTATGGCTCAGTAATGAGCAGGGGTTTCATCCCATAAATTCGCATCCTTACAAACATATTGTAAGATAAACGACCGTGATTGGTCGATATCCGAAGCATTGCTAAACGTTATTAGTCAGTATCAAATACGCGGCATATGCATGGAAAAGGAGTGCCGTAAAATGAATAGAAGAACATTTTATACGAATAGTATTATATATGAGGGATTATGTGAGGTTGTAATAGGCGAGTGTGACATATCAAATGTTTCCGTATCATTCTGCGCATTATGTTAACATCGACCAAGTATAAAGATGAAAACTACTACGAGATAACAAGGAACGCCCACCTACTTACAAGAAACGATTTTTCGACCCTACTGCGTCAATTTAAAGCAGGATTCTTTATTGTAGAGTCACAATCACGCGATGCGTGATTTTGTAATCTTGGGATCGCATACAATCGAATTTCGTCACGCTTTAAAACCACACCTACACAACTCGTGACAACGACAAAACAGATTGAAATACCAGCGCCGGTTTTGGAGTCAGCGATTTGACCCTGCAACATCCGTTCTTGTCTACAGTCAACGCACAAGTGAATGGGCGATTGTTAATGGGTGAATGGCCAAATTTGTGCTTTTGAGTCAATTACATATTATGCTTCTTTGAGGCTTGATAAGCAATGAAAGATATCTCCGGTCTTAGCTTTAATGCGTCCAAGACGTCTCAAGCAACCGTATAGGGAACGCAAGCTACTGGAATTAACCAAAAACTAACTTGACATATTTCCTCCATTTTGGTGACATTCTGTTTCTTCAGTTGGCATCAACACCAGCAAGTGTGCCTGAGATTAACGCATAGTAAAGATATGGCCATAGTTGATGTTAATTGCAGCTATTACGTTGGCGATGCAGACGTCTTGCACGTCAACTACCGAGTTTAAACAAAATAATCCTTGGTGGGGTAAAGGCCGTTGTGTTCCACATGTGCGTTTATTTAGACATTTTAGTGCTTATATAAGGTTCCACACTTTTAAATTTTTGCTTTTACAACAGAATTTCCCATTAAATACAATACGATGTTATATTTAGCTCTGGGAATTGGTTTAATCCACTTATGTTGCTTCAAAACAAGATGTGATTCACCGGCTGATTTGAAACTAATAGTTGCCATTATAAGGTTGGCAGTATATCAGTTTAGTGTAAAGTCGGCAAATTTGAATTCTTGGTAACTGCCATTAAATTGTTTTCCCTTTAGGAACGGTTGAGTGACATGGTTCTGCCCAAATTTCTATAAGACATATTATCAGTGAACTTGAATATAGACCAGGAATGCTCCTCGTATGGAAAAATAGGTTTTCTGTACAGCCAAAGTGTTCTCTTTTTCTCCTCTGAGTAAGACTTACAAGCCAATACCTTAAGGTCGGTAGCCTTTCGAGGAGCAAGCAGCCTCTGGATCATAGCATATCCAGGATGAGTGATCAGTCCAATACCTCAAGGTCGGTAGTCTGTCGAGGAGCAAGCAAACTCTGGATCATAGCATATCCAGGTTGAGTGATCAGCCCAATGTCTTGGGTCAGTAGTCTGTCGAGGAGCAAGCAAACTCTGGATTATATGGGTGATCAGCTCAATGCCTTGAGCCAGTAGCCTGTCGAGGAGCAAGCAAACTCTGGATCATAGCATATCCAGGATGGGTGATCAGCCCAATGCCTTGGGTCAGTAGTCTGAGTCTGTCGAGGAGCAAGCAAACTCAGGATCATAGCATATCCAGGATGGGTGATCAGCCCAATGCCTTGGATCAGTAGTCTGTCGAGCAGCAAGCAAACTCTGGATCATAGCATATCCAGGATAGGTGATCAGCCCAATTCCTTGGGTCAGTAGTCTGTCGAGGAGGAAGCAAACTCTGGATCATAGCATATCCAGGATGGGTGATCAGTCCAATGCCTTGGGTCAGCAGTCTGTCGAGGAGGAAGCAAACTCTGGATAATAGAATATCCAGGATGGATCATCAGCCCAATGCCTTGGGTCAGTAGCCTGTCGAGGAGCAAGCAAACCCTGGATCTTAGCATATCCAGGATGGGTAATCAGCTCAATGTCTTGGGTCCGTAGCCTGTCGAGGAGCAAGCAAACTCTGGATCTTAGCATATCCAGGATGGGTAATCAGCTCAATGTCTTGGGTCCGTAGCCTGTCGAGGAGCAAGCAAACTCTGGATCTTAGCATATCCAGGATGAGTGATCAGCCCAACGGCTGGTATGCGGTGAAGAAGAAGGAAATTAAATGTAGCGATGAAAGGGGTGATAGGAAAATTCGCGGATCAAATTATTCAACCCAGCATGAGCCTAGCGACCAATAAAAACCGCGACAAAACCCTTTGGTCAAATTGGTCGCGGTGTTTGAATCCGGGACCTCTCGAATGTGGGCCACAGACCGTCTGTGGCCCGCATGAGCCGTCCTGCTCGGTGGTTTCAAGTAAGAATTAGTCGAAAATTACCAGGTAAATTTCGGTTACAGGCTTTTTATATGCACAGATAAATAGTTATATTTAACCTTACATTGTATGATTTAGTTAAACTTGATACGTAAATATTAAATATTCAAACATATAAATGCCACAGACAACATTTGGAATAGTTTTCTGGATATAAAATACTGGTCAAGTTCGGTGATTATCTAGGATGTGATCCAAAACGGCAGATTAAGGGGGCGGTAATTATCATCAAGATTTTTACTCATGACGTAACCCCTGGGAAGATAAAAATGCAGATGGTTTAGTTTTCGTGGGAGAGTATTAACTCCGCAACAAACGGGGAGGGTCTGAGGAATGCCATTTGCATACAATACTTCACTGCCTTACTTCTCACAGCGGCAAGCTCACTTTTCCTGGCATTCCCATTTCATTAAACATATCCTACAAGTTCGAGAAAATCTTCAGTTGTTTGTAATTTACAGGTGTTGGAGCTCATGTCACGAATATTTCACTTTCTCTACCATGTATCTGGTAGGCAGAGGAAGTATTGTATTCCACCCAAAAAATCGATTAGCAGGTTTCATCGAAAATACATGTTTTGAGGCAACTTGAATAAAAAATACTTTTAGAAAAGGTTTTTGTGTGTGTCTGGGAATAGCATGTCAAAAACGTAAAGTAGGATAAATATTAACTTAGTATTTAAGTTCAGCATCTTCCATGAGACATGACGATTTTCAAGAAAGCCGCACTCCAAAACTACCCTTTAGATCGGGATTTATTCCATATTTTTATTATTTTCTCAAAAGTGGCTCTAACGATTTAATATATTTAAGGTATTTACATGAGAAATAAAATATATATTTTAAATTTTGTGGGAATAGCCTGTGAAGTTCTTTTCATTCGGGAGTAACTTTGTATAATCTTACATACCGAGTAAACCATAACAGACAGAAAAGAACTTGCTGCAGAAAAAAATAATAAAAAAATTAAAATATCTAATAAACGAATTTGCTTCAAATAATTTTTGTGGCATCAGCCATTTCTGAGATATTTATGGGTTGGAATTTTCCAACATCATATCAATCTGTAGAACCTATAGTGAGTTAGGCCAGCTTAAGAGAGAGCTAGTTTTATCTAGGATGTAGATTAAGTCAAAACTATGTAATTACATTGTGCACATTTGGAAAATAAATTGTAATTCTTATGTAGAGTATGCCAGAACTAAGCATTACAAATCAATGTTATTTACATTTAAAATGTTTATAATGGTCACAAAAATATTTATATTTAATATTTACGAAACTGCATTAATTTCTGGAGTAAAATTAGTAGTAGTTCAGTTATTTTTTTAACCTCCTCTGTATAGAAGTTTCGAATGATAAGTTATCTTTCTAATGCTAACTTGAATTTATTTTTTTATTAGTTTTCAGTTCCTCTATACATGATGCAAATGAATTAAATAACACTACACCATTATATAGACTCCTTTTTAGAATACCTGTAGGTTATTGCTTGGCCTGTGCAAGTCTTGCCTGTGTCTGGTGTGTTTGTTGTATATACCCCAAGTTTTTATAAATACTCTTGGGTGGTCGACTACAATTAAAAATAGAGCTATAGTATAACAACTTAGTAAAATCCTCGGTCTACGGACTGCGAGAGTATTCAGGAGGGACAAATCGCACCCACTACACGTGTCTTTTACCTTTAGCTTCCGACTTATTCATTGAGGTGTCTTAAAGTGGAAGTGGGCTGATACGCGGGAAACAAGTGTCACGTCACTGTTATGAACACAGCAATCTTATAGTGTAGAAACTTTTAATAGGATGTTGTTTAGGTCTGATAACTCAAACTAAAATCCTTATTCCGGTTATGTAAGAAATATGTTAAAGAGCACAGTTTCAAGATGATGATGTGTGATTGGTGTCCCTATTAAAAACTTAAAGCCCCTAGTTTTCTTTGTAAAACTGCAATTGAAATAATTTGTGTCATGAAAATCAATCAACGAGGGACTTTTTTCCTTGAAGAGATAGATGGAGGAGTGAAGGCTATGAAATTCCCTAAAAAGTGTGAATTAACTTTTGAAAGACATTCCATGATAATACCGCATGTATGTGGATTGCTATCGCTAGTTGTACGCAAACATTTGTTTTCACACCCGCTGCACGTGGCCTGTCACAGCAATCTACAAACACAGTATTCTTGTTGCAATGCTCTTGTGTCTTCAATCCTAGCTCTACAGTTGGATAGTTACATCAGTGATGTGATAAATGATTTTGTGAGAATAAAATAAAACACGGGCTAGGTGAAATTATGACGCGTGGTACATAAGCAGCGACTCAGAGGCATGCCCGCTCAAGGCAGTTAGAGAGGGGGAATACTTTTCATGTCGAAGTTTCTGAACTTAAGATATCTCACAGGCTAATGGTAAAATTCGAGAAGTTTTGAATAGTAGTTTACAATGAGTTGGTTATTTTGCACCTGCCATTATTCTTATTACTTTCTTTACAAAATAAATATCTTTTTAGCATTCACTGAATTTCCCTAGAACGTTATTACATAAGTCATGATTGAATGAAAATAAGCATAATATACTCTTTTAGGATGCTTTCATTTGTAAAATGAGTTAATTATTTTACTGTGAATTTTTAAGGAGCTGTAGTTATTCAATTTTTTTCTGGTGATGCGGAAAGAGTATGGAGTTTCAAGGCCAGCGTATAGCGAACCGCTTTTAGACACCTGGCTCGATTCGGTTTCCTCTGTCCCCCCTGCACCTAAAACGAAATGTGTCATGAAACTATTTCTGCAAAGATTTAACTCGATTAACATGAAGTAGATAAAAAAATAAGCAAGAATAGTTTGTAGAAGCTATACAAAAATAAACTGTAGTGTGAATGTAACACACCAGATTTTTAAAGTGGAGATAAAGAATTTCTGGATTCAACGTATATATTTTAAATGGTAGTATTCAGAAGTTGTAAATATTCTTAGCCTTTCTGGGTCCACGTATTTAGATTCCGAAAATATTATATTTGCATCTTATACCGCCTCTGAGAAACGTAATCTAAAATTTAGAAGCTTAACATTACCCATACAGGCCGTACAAACTGCCCTTAGACAGAATTGACGTCTAATACTGTTGACATAATTCGTCCCACATTATACAGTGAAAGAAAATAATATTATCTATTTCAATTTTCGACATTATGTAGTGTTTTTGTTTACTTTCACAGGAATTTCAAGAGAATCCGAGCAGTAGCTTGTATTTATGTATGAAGCTGAGGCAGTATTTTTAACACTTGAATGGTTTCAGTCAAATTATATAATATGTAAATTCAATAAGAGCCCGCCTTAAAGCAATATGTGTATGTAACAATTTGTAAAATGTATGTAACAGTCATTGCATATGCCTATATTATTGTATACATGTTCAATAATGTTATATGAATGTATTACGTAATTTAATAATGTAGGAGCTGTGGGAAATAGGTCAAACGTTGCTAACAATGAGGTAACCTTGAGGCAATAAGGAGCTTGAGAGTTTAATAATGCTACTAGTCATTATTGGAGCAACAATAATGTAATTTTAGTGACAGTTTATAAAATAGCCAATCAACAACCGGAAAAAGCTTTAGTTAAATGAAGGTATTCTATTGGATTAGGAAATTGCCAATCAGAGACTTGAAATACAGAAATTTACAAGTTTAGACGGTTGAAATCAATTCAGTTGCCTGCAGACAGAGTTACTAACAAGACGCAAAAAGTGCCCTCAAGAAATATAATACGTATTCGTGTGAGACGAAAAATAAATTTACGTGTTAAAAGTGCAATTAATTAACTAAAGAATCTCACAGCTCTCTATTTCAGTGAAGTGTTATTTAAATCGTATCAAGTATTAATAAAAGGAGTGAAGTAAAAATTATGATCTGTGTAAGCCTACATTCCTAGTCGTATCACAACCCTGCCAAGAGAAAAGTGTCTAACAAATACGCAGCCGAGGAAAACACAAATATAATATTTAAAGAAACAGTAAAAATACATTTTGGGCGAAGGCTACCGAAAGCTGTTTACTATACGTGCGGTTGCAACTACTACAAGTTCGGGTCCCCAACAGTTGAACTATAATACATCATCTTAACTCTTTCCATACGTGAAGCAAACATCTACTACAAATTCCGCTAAAGTTTTGCATACGTACGCGTGCATACAATAGTTTTTAGTAAAAGCTATCCAAATTATATTAAATAAAATAAATAAATGTAATAGTGATGGGACGATACCACTATTTCTCGATACTCCTTAATCGATACCGATACTGGTTTTTGAACACCGATACTCGATACATCATGAAATACTGTAAACGTGATAGCTTTTTACTGCATTGTGTTCTTAATAGTAGCTTTCTGTGTATAAATGCATCCAACCAATTTTGTATTCTATGCTAGTTTCGAAATTGTTCCTGTTTGACATTCTCCAACTGGCAGCAATTTCTTTATCTTCATAATATCACAGGTTATATATCTTTTTGTTATTCAAGTACAATATCAATAAATAATAACTTCTTTGCTTGCCTTTTTATGTAACTATATTTAGTGCTGAAATCCTTCTTTTAAACGATTTTCTAACCATATTTGGAAATTAGTCGTACAGTATACCTGTAAGCTACGCTCTTGACGGAGTTTGACTTGAGTGAACATTAACTAACAGATGGAAGGAAAGAAACCTATTTCCACGAATGAAGCTTAATTCACAACTCAGTTAACGCTGCATGTTACATAAGCACCTCTACTCCTTCCCCAGTGTTTTACATGTTTTCATTTAGACACAAGAGTCTATGGAACGTTGCATTGATTCACCCACAGGGAACGCAGTCAAGGTCTATTAAGAACTATAGTCTAGCAACTCTTTGGGGACACGTGTGAGGCAGTAACGAAGTCTTGACTCGTTTCAGGAGCATTAAGTTAAACACAACAACTTGCAAAACTTAAACATTTAAAAGTATCTTACGTTTATCTCAAAGTATTAAACATACTTCAACACCATCGTTTATCGAGAGTATCGAGGGCGCAACCCTGAAATGTAATATAAGTACTGTATAAATATAAAAGGCACAGTCAGTCATTTGTTGGCATTCTCACAGTTGCCTGTATCCTACGCTATGAACCGTACTAACGCCTCCTAGGAAGCGTTGACCCTAACAATACAAGATGCGAATGTAGATGACATTACTTATTCTGAGGGCTCATTTCTAAACAAGCTTGTGACTGAAAATATTGGTGTAATTCCGAGGAAATTTCAATCCGAGCCAAAAACATTGAATCGGAGGTGCTACCAGCAAAATCTCGGCAGCAGTATGAAAACAATGTATTGCATTTCAAAACTGGTTATGATTGACCAAAAAAAAAAAAATGTTGGCTTATATTTATTGTTCTATGATCAATTATTTTGTTTTAAACCCTGTAAAAGTTGGTTGACTGGTCACTGCCATCTGGATTGTGTTTATTACGTCGCTAAAGGAGGCCTAGGCCGCTAAAGTGCTATTTTTTGTACTAACAAGTAGATGTTTTACAGAGCTTGTAAGAATGGATGCTTATTTCCACATTTCCTTGATGAAACTTACAGATAAAAACTTTATCTAGTGTGTCTATAAACCAGTTTTCCCATACTTAACCCCTAGGTCGTATGTGTGGGATAAAGCTACTGTACCATTTCTTCACTTTCCGGGCTGAAAACATTCTGTTGCTCCTTTCTTAGGCTCCTTGCCCACTTACCTCTTACATTTCCTAAAAATGTCCCTACCATTTTAATCGTTTCTGCTTTTGCGCTTGGCCAACATTTTGAATGCTATTATTTCTTTGTTCACTTCTCCCATTTTTACTTTCTCTACTACGTATAGTAAGTAGGGGAAGTATTGTATTCCACCCAAAATTTCGATACCGAGATTTCACCGGAAATACATGTTTTGAGACCCCCTGAATCCAAAAAAAGCATTTTTGGAAACATGTCCGTGTGTGTGTCTGTGTGTCTGTCTGCGTGTGTGTCTGTGTGTCTGTGAACAGCATAACTCAGAAACGAACAGTCGGATAAACACCAAACGTGGTATTTAGGTTCAGTATCTTCCAAGGATGCGACACGAAGGTTTTCAAGAAAATCCCCCCACCCCAGAGTACCCTTTACATGGAAGATTTTTCGAAAATTTTAATTTTCTCAAAAATGGCTAACGATTTTGATTAAAATATCATATGTTTAAGATATTTTTATGGCAAATAAAATGTATTTCTTGAATTTTCTGGGAATGTCTCCAAAAGTATTCCTTATTGTGAACGACTTTTGCATAACTGGTAAACCATAAGAGATAGACAAAATGTTACTACACAAACAATGTAGATCGCGTTAAAATACACAATTTATGTCATATACATTTTTTTTGTTGAGTGAACCATTTTCGAGATATTGCTTGTTATTCCCTTAAATTTTTCAATACTTATTTTCTCAAATGGGAATTCGTTATTCATTTTTTACTTTCTCTACTACGTATAGTAAGTAGGGGAAGTATTGCATTCCACCCAAAAATTCGATACCGAGATTTCACCGGAAATACATGTTTTGAGACCTCCTGAATCCAAAAAAAAGCATTTTTGGAAACATGTCCGTGTGTGTGTCTGTCTGTCTGTGTGTCTGTGAACAGCATAACTCAGAAACGAACAGTCGTATAAACACCAAACTTGGTATTTAGTTTCAGTATCTTCCAGAGATGCGACACGAAGGTTTTCAAGAAAATCCCCCCACCCCAGACTACCCTTTACATGGAACATTTTTCGAAAATTTTAATTTTCTCAAAAACGGCTCTAACGATTTTGATTAAAATATCATATGTTTAAGATATTGTCATGACAAATAAAATGTATATCTCGAATTTTCTGGGAATGTCTCCAAAAGCATTCTTCATTGTGAACGACTTTTGCATAACTGGTAAACCGTAACAGATAGACAAAATTTTACTACACGAAAAATGTAGATCGCGTTAAAATACACAATTTATGTCATATACATTTCTTTTGTTGAGTGAACCGTTTGCGAGATATTGCTTGTTATTACCTTAAATTTTCCAATACTTATACTTTTCTCAAATTCGTTATTCATTTTTACTTTCTCTACTACGTATAGTAAGTAGGGGAAGTATTGTATTCCACCCAAAATTTCGATACCGAGATTTCACCGGAAATACATGTTTTGAGACTCACTGAATCCAAAAAAAAGCATTTTTGGAAACATGTCCGTGTGTGTGTCTGTCTGTGTGTCTGTGTGTCTGTCTGTGTGTCTGTGAACAGCATAACTCAAAAACGAAGAGTCGGATAAACACCAAACTTGGTATTTAGGTTCAGTATCTTTCAGAGATGCGACACGAAGGTTTTCAAGAAAATCTCCCCACCCCAGACTACCCTTTACATGGAACATTTTTCGAAAATTTTAATTTTCTCAAAAACGGCTCTAACGATTTTGATTAAAATATCATATGTTTAAGATATTGTCATGACAAATAAAATGTATATCTCGAATTTTCTGGGAATGTCTGCAAAAGTATTCTTCATTATGAACGACTTTTTCATAACTGGTAAACCATAAGAGATAGACAAAATTTTACTACACGAAAAATGTAGATCGCGTTAAAATACACAATTTATGTCATATACATTTCTTTTGTTGAGTGAACCGTTTGCGAGATATTGCTTGTTATTCCCTTAAATTTTCCAATACTTATACTTTTTCTCAAATTCGTTATTCATTTTTACTTTCTCTACTACGTATAGTAAGTAGGGGAAGTATTGCATTCCACCCAAAAATTCGATACCGAGATTTCACCGGAAATACATGTTTTGAGACCTCCTGAATCCAAAAAAAGCATTTTTGGAAACATGTCTGTGTGTGTGTGTGTCTGTGAACAGCATAACTCAAAAACGAACAGTCGGATAAACACCAAACTTGGTATTTATGTTCAGTATCTTCCAGAGATGCGACACCAAGGTTTTCAAGAAAATCCCCCCACCCCAGACTACCCTTTACATGGAACATTTTTCGAAAATTTTAATTTTCTCAAAAATGGCTCTAACGATTTTGATTAAAATATCATATGTTTAAGATAATGTCATGAGAAATGAAATGTATATCTCGAATTTTCTGGGAATGTCTCCAAAAGTATTCTTCATTGTGAACGACTTTTGCATAACTGGTAAACCAAAGAGATAGACAAAATTTTACTACACAAAAAATGTAGGTCTCGTTAAAATACACAACTTATGTCATATACATTTCTTTTGTTGAGTGAACCGTTTTCGAGATATTGCTTGTTATTCCCTTAAATTTTCCAATACTTATACTTTTTCTCAAATTCGTTATTCATTTTTTTATGTCCTGGACTTGCAAAGAGAATGGAATGCGCCGCATAGCAACCAACGTTAAAATATTTGACCATCGCTTAAAAGCTACCATATTCCCCTTGCATCTACAAGAAAATTAGCAATAAGATTGACATCCCGATATCTCGATTAACATGACGCATATGGAGAATAAGTATTTGTAAAAATAGTTTGTACAAGAGTAGAGAAAGTCATGTGAGTGTAACACATCAGATTTTTTTATGTCCTGGACATGCAAAGAGAATGGAATGCGCCACATAGCAACCAGCGTTAAAATATTTGACTATCGCTTAAAACCTACCATATTCCCCTTGCATCTACAAGAAAATTAGCAATAAGATTGACATCTTGATATCTCCATTAACATGAAGCATATGGAGAATAAGCGTTTGTAAAAATAGTTTGTACAAGAGTAGAGAAAGTCATGTGAGTGTAACACATCAGATTTTTTTACTTTCTCTACTACGTATATTAAGTAGGGGAAGTATTGTATTCCACCCAAAATTTCGATACCGAGATTTCACCGGAAATACATGTTTTGAGACTCACTGAAGCCAAAAAAAGCATTTTTGGAAACATGTCCGTGTGTGTCTGTCTGTGTGTCTGTGAACAGCATAACTTAGAAACGAACAGTCGTATAAACACCAAACTTGGTATTTAGGTTCAGTATCTTCCGGAGATGCGACACGAAGGTTTTCAAGAAAATCCCACCACCCCAGACTACCCTTTACATGGAATATTTTTCGAAAATTTTAATTTTCTCAAAAATGGCTCTAACGATTTTGATTAAAATATTATATGTTTAAGATACCTTTATGAGAAATAAAATGTATATCTTGAATTTTCTGGGAATGTCTCCAAAAGTATTCTTCATTGTGAACGACTTTTGCATAACTGGTAAACCATAAGAGATAAACAAAATTTTACTACACAAAAAATGTAGATCGCATTAAAATACACAATTTATGTCATACACATTTCTTTTGTTGAGTGAACCGTTTTCGAGATATTTTATTCCCTTAAATTTTCCAATACTTATACTTTTTCTCAAATTCGTTATTCATTTTACTTTCTCTACTACGTATAGTAAGTAGGGGAAGTATTGTATTCCACCCAAAATTTCGATACCGATATTTCACCGGAAATACATGTTTTGAGACTCCCTGAATCCAAAAAAAGCATTTTTGGAAACATGTCCGTGTGTGTGTCTGTGTGCGTGTGTCTGTGTGTCTGTGTGTCTGTGTGTGTGTCTGTGAACAGCATAACTCAGAAACGAACAGTCGGATAAACACCAAACTTGGTATTTAGATTCAGTATCTTCCAAGGATGCGACACGAAGGTTTTCAAGAAAATCCCCTCACCCCAGAGTACCCTTTACATGGAAGATTTTTCGAAAAATTTAATTTTCTCAAAAATGGCTCTAACGATTTTGATTAAAATATCATATGTTTAAGATATTTTTATGGGAAATAAAATGTATATCTTGAATTTCCTGGGAATGGCTCCAAAAGTATTCTTTATTGTGAACGACTTTTGCATAACTGGTAAACCATAAGAGATAGACAAAATTTTACTACACAAAAAATGTAGATCGCGTTAAAATACACAATTTATGTCATATACATTTGTTTAGTTGAGTGAACCATTTTCGAGATATTGCTTGTTATTTCCTTAAATTTTCCAATACTTATACTTTTTCACAAATTCGTTATTCAATTTTTTATGTCCTGGATATGCAAACAGAATAGAATGCGCCACATAGCAACCAGCGCTTAAAAGATTTGACTATCGCTTATAACCTACCATGTTCCCCTTGCATCTACAAGAAAATTAGCAATAAGATTGACATCTCGATATCTCGAGTAACATGAAGCATATGGAGAATAAACGTTTGTAAAAATAGTTTGTACAAGAGTAGAGAAAGTCATGTGAGTGTAACACATCAGATTTTTTTATGTCCTGGACATGCAAAGAGAATGGAATGCGCCACATAGCAACCAGCGTTAAAATATTTGACTATCGCTTAAAATCTAGCATATTCCCCTTGCATCTAAATGAACATTACCAATAAGATTGACATCTCGATATCTCGATTAACATGAACCATATGGAGAATAAGCGTTTGTAAAAATAGTTTGTACAAGAGTAGAGAAAGTCATGTGAGTGTAACACATCAGATTTTTTTGTCTTGGATATGCAAAAAGTTATAATCTGTGGCAAAGGGAATGGTGCTGCACCTAGCAACCAGCTATTAAGAGATATGTATGTGCTTAAAGGCTACTGTTTTTCTATATTGCCCTTGTAAATATATTTTCCCCTACATCTACAAGAAAATTAGCAATAAGATAGAGTCTGCAAATGTTTATCTCGATTAGCATGAACTAGATGGAGAATAAGCGTTTGTAAAAATACTTTGTACAAGAGTAGAGAAAGTCATGTGAGTGTAACACATCAGATTTTTTATTCCAAATATCATCTCCACATTCTTTTAACCTTTTCACATTCTATTAGCCAATGGAAAATACTACCCAATTTGTTACACATAATACTCTCCCCTAGCAACTATTCCCTATCCTTGTTAGTAGGGTGTTGGGACTTCGATAAGTCGATACATCGATTCTTTCTATACTGGGTAGCATCGAAGTATGTCTAATACATCGAGATAAACGTTCGATATGTTTAAATTTTTAAGTTTTGCATTACTGAAAGTTGTTGCGTTTAACTTTATGACAGATAAGGAATGAAAGGAGCCGAGACTTGACATTATTGCCTCCCACGTGTCCCCAAAGAGTTGCTGGACTATAGTTCTTGAAGTAAATATTGTCTTTACGTTGTTTGCACCACGCTTTGGGTGTCAATTTGAAGTAGGTTGTATTGAAGAAGTTTTATTATATTTCAACTGTTGGAGAACCGAACTTGAAATTCGTTGGAACTGCACGTATGGTACCCGCTTTCCGGTAGCCTTTGCCCCAAGTAACTTTGTAATTTGACTGTTTCTTTAAATATTATATACTTAATGTTTGCCTCGGCTGCGTCAGTATTATTGTTAGAGACACGCTTCTCTTAGCAGGGTTGTGATGCGACTAAGAATGTAGGCTTACACAGATTATAATTTTACTTCACTCCTTTTATTAATGCTTGATACGATTTAAATAACACCTCACTGATATAGAGAGCTGTGAGATTCTTTTTATTAATTAATTAATTACACTTTTTAACACGTAAACTTATTTTTCGTCTCACACGAATACATATTATATTTCTTGAGGACACTTTTTGCGTCTGGTTAGTAACACTGTCTGCAGGTAACTGAACTCTAAATCTGTAAAATTCTCTCCTTTTGAGTTTCTGATTGGCTAATCCTACTCCAATAGAATACCCTCATTTAACTAAAGCTTTTTCTGGTTATTGATTGGCTATTTTATAAACTTTCACTAAAATCACATTACTGTTACTCCAATAATCACAAGTAGTACTGTTAAACTTTCTTACTCATTATTGACTCAAGGTTACCTCATTGTTAGCAACTTTTAACTTATTATTCTCACAGCTCCTACATTATTAAATTGCATAATATATTCACATAACATTATTACACATGGATACAATAATATAAGCATATGCAATGACTTACATACACTTTACAAATTATTTCATACACATATTGCTTCAAGGCGGGCCGTTATTAAATTTACATATTATATAATAAGACTGAAATTATTTAAGTGTTAAAAGTACTTTATAGAACTTGAATGCGTTTCCTATGGAGACTACATTCTACTTGCGTCTAAATGAAAACACGCAAAACAATGGGGAAAGGAGTAGGAGTACTAGTGCAACATGCAGCGTTAACTGAGTTGTGAATGAAGTTGATTTAGTTGACGCAGTAAATCACGTTTCTGCAACAGCCTGGCTTGGTGACTCACTCTCATCCATTACATTTACTCACTCCGGTGACACAATCTGTGATCCAGGAGAAACAAATCAGAGCTTAAGAGGTGAGATGATACACTGCATGGAAATTTTGTTCTGTTAGTTTGTTTACTCAAGTAAAAGAAAGTTTTAGCATCAAATGTTACATAAAAAGGGAAGCAACAAGAAATTTATTAATTATTATTAATTATTATTATTATTATTATTATCATCCTTGACTAACAATAGAGGATACATTGTCAAGATAACAAAATACTGCCAATTGGAAACTGTCAAACAGAAACAATTTCCGAATTAGCGTACAACACAAAATTGGTTACATGCGTTTATACCCAGAAAACCACTAATAAGAATATAATTCAGTGAACAAGCAGTCGCCTTTACAGCTTTTTATAAAGCGAGTATCAAGTATAGTGGTATCGTCTCATCACTGCCTTTTAGAAATATTACTCTTGTGTGTATCCAAGCATCCAAATATTATTTCAAATTAATTGCATATGTTTATATACCTACTTCTCCCTCCCCCAATTCCTTTTAACTGATTTATACAAAGTCAGTAAACTTTCGTCCTCAAAACTAGCCCATCTCTCGTTTCTATATATCTTCCAGCCTGATTCTCACTTCTTTCCAAAATCCACTGTTATTGTTTTTATCTAATAGCCAAATACTCCTCATGCCAAATTCTTCTAACACATTTCCCACCTCCCTGAACCAACTTTCTCTTCCTAAAATATCTTTTTGGGACTGTATGCATTCTTTTATTTTATACTGTCATCTAGATTTAAACATCTGTACCATTATACTTCAAAGTTCTCTTCACTATTATACCTTTTCTCCCTACCCTTCCTAACTTACCAGTGCCACGGCCCTTGGGTAGACCCAGAACTTCTCTACAAAACATTCTATGACTAGATCAGTCTTAAGCCAACCCTTTGTGATTTAAAGGCAAAGACTGCAAGAGGTGGACTATTTTATAACCATCAAATTACTCGCATTACATGCGCTTCCATGAATCAAAATGACAAAGCAAGAATTATACTTATGTTTCAAAGAATGTAACACAGCAGATGCAGTAATTTCATTTCAAATGGAAGATTCACAGCCAATTTAATAAAAAGACTGCCTCGTGTTTATGCTCGAAGAAGGTATTACACGCAGTAATCCCACCAAGTGAGCACTTAAAGCGCAGTAACCACCACATGACTGCCGGTCACTGACCGACAGCCAGCATAAACCTCGCAGTTTCTTTCCTTTCACATGCAAACTGCAGACTGTCATTGAGATGTCTTAAAAAAAAGAGTTCAAATAATAACCATAAAACTGTTCTTTGACTTTTACTTTCTCTAGTATTTATCTATAATAAGTAGGGGAAGTACCGCATTTTACCCAAAAATTCGATACTGAGATTTCACCGAATATACATGTTTTAAGGTACCATGAATAAAAAGAAATCTGATATGTTGCATTCAGCATTCGCATGACTTTTACTCTCTATCGCTTATTACTGGGTATGTAAACTATTTTTATGCAAACTTATTTTCTATCTACTTCAGATAAATTTTTCCGGGAACAACTACATTACACATTTAGCTATAGACACAAAGAGAACCGCGATAGTCAAATGTTTAAGAACTGGACGCTATGTGCTGGCCTTAAAATTCCATACTGTTCCCATGACATCGCGAGAAACAACAAAAGTTCGATGGGACTTTAAAAGAACGACAAAGTATTGTACGATTCTAACCATTAATAATGGATGTCTTGGAAATAGCTTTTGCCTCAAAAAAGTTATTTCAAATCAATTCTGTGTTTTAACGAGGTCTACATTTTTGTGTAGTACGTTTCCGTCTATGATTAACGTTTACCAATTATACAAGGTTACACAAAATTATTTCCGAATGAAGAAGACTTCACAGGCTATTCCCAGAAAATTCTAGATATACATTCTATTTATCATGTAAATAGCTTTAATATATGGTGTTTTAATCAAAATCGTTAGAGCCATTTCTGTGAAAATACAAAATTTCGACAAATGTTTCATCTAAATGTTAGTTGGTGGTAAGGGAGTTTTCTTGAAAATCTTCGTGTCGCATCTTTGGAGAACACTGAACTTAAATACCAAGTTTGATATTTATCCGAATTTTCCTTTTTGAATTATGCTGTTCACAGGCGCACGGCAGACACATGCAAAACACACACCCAGACCTTTTCCTCAAAATGTTTTTTTAAGTTCAGAGGGCCTCAAAACGTGTATTCCAGGAAATCTCGGTATCGAATTTTTGGGTGGAATGCAATATCTTCCCTATCTACTAATGCACGTGGTAGAGAAAGTAAAAAGATCACTATGCATGTGACGAAAAGTCGATTAAGTACCAAACAACTTGGTATTTGAGTAGACACAGCTCTTCCTAGGTTGCGACACAAAGATTTTAAAGAAAATTTCCAACACCAAACTACCCTTTACATAGATACATTTTCCTTATTTTTGATTATCTCAAAAATAGTTAACGATTTTGATTAAAATACCTTATGTTTAAGACGCTTCTTTGCATGACAAAATGCGCATCTTTAATTTTCTGGGAATAGTTTTCGAAGACCTCTTCATTCGGAATGACTTTTGTATACTTTTGTACCGGTAAACCAAATGAGATAAACAAAACCTTACTACGCAAAGATGTCACGCATTTTAAGGCCCACTGAATCCAAAAGGGAAATTTTAGAAAAAGATCAATGCTTGTGCGTGTGAACAGCATAACTCAAAAACGAAAAATCGAATAGCTGAGCTCTAAATCAGCACACAACAAAATCAGAGCTTTAGAAGCCACCAAGAAAGCTGTAACGTAAGTTGTGCAGAAAGCAATATGCTCTGGTAGACCAGGCGTAAGAACCGGTTCTCGCCCGCGGCGTCGTCCTCAGACTTGGAGGAAGTGCTCAACGTGGCTTCCTGTACACACAACACATGGGTATTATTAAATACCCTTACCTGTTGAAACATCCATAAAAAACTTAAAGCGATATATGTTTACTTAGACAACGCCCTGTCACTTTCCGCTTTTTTTGCTCATGGCTTCAAGTGTTAAATACCAGCCTATTTTACTTTTAAACAATCACATATGGTGTTAGGAAAACTTTTCCAGTTTGTCGTAATCGTGTACTGATTCTGCTGATTGACATATTTTCAGCTATTGTCTATTTCCTATCCATTTTCATTTATGGCTTTCATAGTTGTGGTTGTGTGTGTTTTTGGTACCGAAAACGTAATATCTGTTAAGTAATCCTGAAACTCAAGTCCTATATGGTCAGTGATTATTAGGGTCATAGGGTTGCACAACGGAGGGCCACACCTTGTGTACTGCGCCCTACTTAGATCTTGTGTTTAATAGCCCGTAGGAGGAAGGGATGAAGTGAAGGAACCACAGGCTAAAGACGCAGGGAGGTAAGAAAAGCGTGGAAGTCCCTAACAATTTCAGGCATGAAGACCCGTCCCCACTGCTGGAGCTGGATAGAGAGCACGATGAACTACCCATCGACCAAGCAGCCCTCTGGTGTCCACGGGGAGTACTCTTTCTTTTGTGGAAGCATCCGCGCCATGTGTCCGGCACCGCCATACTCCACAAAACCTAGAAGCACACCTGAGACATAAGAAGGAAGCGGAATGAAAAGGAAATCGTGTAGATGAGAAACCACCCCAGCATTCGCCTACCGAGCAGTGAAAACCACGAAAAACCCAACGTCAGAGTGGTCAGCCAACGGGAATCGAACCCGGGATCTCCCGATTGCTATCCTCACACGTTACCCTTGGCAAGACAGTATGCACTTGAAAAAAGCATAAATTGTTTGAAAATTCAAGTAAATAACAAAATAATATCTAGAAAATAGTTAAAGCGAGAAAAGATTATTTCACAAATTTTGTGTTTTAAGGGATCTACATTTTTATTTTTGCAGTAACTCTTATGGTTTACCAGTTATACAAAATTGTACAAAATTCATTTAGATATATTGAATTTCCTGCGTATAGCCTGCGAAATCCTCAGTCCTCCTGATTCTAAAAGAATTTGGTATAATTAGTAAATGTTAAGGGATAGAGGAAAACCTACAGCACAAAAAAGTATATATCTTTAAAACAGATAATTTATTTAAAATAACTTCTTTTTTGTGGCATAAGGCATTTCCGAGATATCCGTTATTAATGGTTCGAATTATTCAATACTTCGTCATTCTTTAGTCCAGTCAATATTCAGTTGTTTCCCGCAGTTGCATAGAAAAGGAATGGAATTTTAAGTCCAGCATATAGCGTCCAGTCTTAAATATTTGATCACCGCAGTTCGCTCTGTGTCTATAACGAAATGTGTAATGTAGTTATTTCTCCGAAAATTTATCTCGATTAAAATTAAGTGGATAGAAAGATAAGCTTTCGTAAGAATAGCTTGTAAACCCACTAATAAATGACGTGAATGTAACACGTGAGATTTGTTATACAGAAACAATGTAAGGGAAACGCATGTTATAAGCCTAGTAACTTACGTTCGTGTTCTACCCTAGCGTTGAAATCTCCAAGTCAGAACCGTACAAAGCCAGAATAGCTTTCTCTAATAGAGGCGGAAGAAATTAGAATGCACGAAATGGAAGGAAAATGCTATGGAATGAGAATGCACATTATGTTTAACTAATGCATCACTCAGTTTACAGTTTTTTATAAAATGCATTCTCTGTAATCTGCTTGTCAGGTGGTCAATAAACTTCTTGAAAACTTTGTGGTCTTTAAAATGAAAATGAATTCAAGGACAGTAAGTATTCGTAAAAATATCAGTATTATTATTAGACGGAAAGAATGAAATAAAAAACCTTCAAGCTTGCATTAAAAACGCTATCTGTTGTAAAAGGCTTTATTCTTTTCCTGCTATGATTTTTTACGACTATTGTACAGAATATTTATGCACATTTTGTGATTATAAACGTCTATACTATCGATACATGGATAAATTTCATATTTAAAACAATTTAAAATTAGGGCATCGGAGCGAGAAGAGATATATAAATATTTTAACCTCTTACCATGGCGAAAGCAACTGGTAAAGCAAATAGGACAGCTTACGGAGTATAAACTTTGAAGCGCATTTTCACGAAATTTTAATTTTTTTAGTCATATTCAAATTAAATGGTAACCAATCTTGTTAAAAGTGTAATTTGGTACAGCTTGTAACCTTTGTTTATGGGTTTAAGACAGTTATTTTTAGAAAATATAAGACATTTTATTAGTTTAGTACAGATACTTACACAGGTCTGATGTCAAAAAATGATGACATTATAAAGGTTATTAAAAATATTTTTTCATTTTAAAGTGATCTACAGTTTATATAGTGAGTTTGTGCCTATCTCTTATGGTTTTTCAATAAAAAAAAAAGTTTAACAAAATTCATTCCAATTGAAGAGAAACTTTCAGTCTATTCGTAAATACGAGTAAATCAAAGTATATATTTGCGCACGCATATATCTTATACATAGGACATTTTAATCTAAATCATTAGAGGCATTTTGAGAAAATAATAACGAAAACATATCGATGTAACTAGAGTAGTTTTCGATGGAAGTATTTTCCTAAAAGTCTTTGTGTCGTATCCTTGAAAGGTATCACATTCAAATACAAAGTTTGGTATTTATCCTACATTTCGTTCTTGAGTAAGGATTATGTTGCCCTGGCATACACCTACCTTTAGCAGAAAATGCTTTTTATGGGAGGTTGTGCGGACGCCAAACGTGTAATTACGGTGAAGTTTTGGCGTCAAAGGATAGGTTACAGTAAAAACTAGCGTAAAAAGAACCTGCTGTTAGTATACTTTGAGGATTAGGACGAAAAAAATGCTCGTTTCATCATCTAACCATGTTACGTATTAAAGAAAACCGCTAATAAACCTCTTGTATAAAAAAGAATTACCAAGTCAGATTTTTTCCCCTACACAGTGAACGACTTAATGGTTACGCAAATTACAACCTTTTAGCTTTCTATTTTACCCAGATTAATGGAAGCGATAATAATTATGAGAAGGAAAGCCGTATATAAGGGGGCGGGGAAAGGGGAACAACACAAATTATAAGGTAATATAGCGGATAACGTATCTAATGACTTCCAAACATGCTTCAATCTATCCAAAAGTAATGTTTTAATAGAGGGTATGTTAAGATGCCGGAATGCAAAAGAAACGTTTCAAACTATTTTTGGTATGCCTTAATGTCTCGTGTACTTCGCGTTACTTCTCTCTAGAATGAAGATTTTAATGACTTCAGAGTTATTCTAAGTGTAAAGCTAGGGTAGTATCTCCCTAGAACATCCAATCCAAAAAAAAAATCCTTGTGCGCGTTACATTCACATAACTTTCTAAACCCATTATCGTTTATTTCAATATAACTTCTACAAATTATTCTTATTAAAGCTTATTACTTCCTCTACTACGTAAAGTAGGGGAAGTATTGCATTCCACGAAAAATTCGATACCGAGATATCACCGGAAATACGTGTTTTGAGGTGCTCTGAATCCAAATAAAGCATTTTTGGAAACGTGTCGGTGTGTGTCTGTCTGTGAACAGCATAACTCAAAAACGAAAAATTATTTTTATAATTACCAAGCTTGATATTTGAGTTTAGTACACTCCAGACTACCCCTTACATGGAACATTTTTCGAAAATTTTGATTTTTTCAAAGATGGCTCTAACGATATTGATTAAAGTATCATATGCTTAAGATATTTTTTATGGCAAATGAAATGAATATCTTGAATTTTCTGGGAACGTTTCCAAAAGCCTCTTCATTCTGAATGACTTTTGCATAACTGGTAAACCGTAAGAGATAGACAAAATTTTGCTATACAAAAACTGTACATCTCGTTAAAACACACAATTTGTGTCACATACATTTTTTTGTGGAGTGAACCATTTCCGAGATATTCCTTGTTATTTGTTTGAATTCTCCAGCACTTATACTTTTTCTCAAATGGAAATTCGTTATTCGTTTTTTTGTCCTAGATACGCAAAGAGAATGAAATGCTCCACATAGCAACCAGCTCTTCAAACATTTGACTATCGCTTAAAGCCTACCAATTTCCCTTGCATCTACAAGAAAATTAGCAATAAGATTAACATGACGTAGGTGGAGAATAAGCGTTTGCAAAAGTAGTTTGTACAAGAGCAGAAAAAGTCATGCGAGTTCAACACATCTGACTTTTTTTGTATCTACTTCATGTTAATCGAGATAAACATTTGCAGAAACAGCTTCAGTGCACATTTTGTTATAGATACAGGGGGGGGGGTAAAGGAAACCGAATCGATAGTCAGGTATTTAAAAGGCGGTCACTACATACTGGCGCTGAAATTAAACTCTTTCCACGATATCACGAGTAACAACTGAATAGCGACAGCACTTTAAAAATTATAAAAGGATTCGGAAATTAAAAGCAATAATAATGGGTATCACGGAAATGGTTGATGTCACAAAAAGTTATTGGATTTAAAATTGTATGTTTTAAAGAAATCTATATTTTTTGTGCAATGTGTTTCTATCGCTTAATGTTCACCAATTTTAATTCCTACCAAATGAAGAGATTTTCACAGAATCCTTAATTAGGAAAGCAAACTTATGAATCGAATTTCTAATTTATAGCTTCTCTCCAAATTATTTATTTAGTTATTTAATATCGAATCAGTACACCATAAATTATTGCATGCACCATGGGAATTATTAGTAATTATGTCTTCGGATAACTTATAAACTCATCGTCCTCAGGGTACAATTATGGCCTTGGTACATAAATATTATATATTATCTTAAAATTCTTGTATTTATGGAAAAAACAACTTTAGAAAAGCAATATACAGCAACACGAGTGCTTAATAATTCAGAATTTGAGAAGAAATGCTTAATATGATTTAAAATTTTAGAAGTATGTTTCGAAACTGTTAATGTTTATGGAAAAGCTATGAATTTAAATAACGTACGCCTTCTGAGCAAGTCCTAATACTAGCTTTATCTTGAATGACGGACTGGCAGTCGCCAGATATGACTCCTAACAGTAATCCCATTGAATGACCTTGCTCTTCGCTAGGCTAGTTCATGCGCCTACGGAGGGTAACGGCATTTGCAGTTCAGTCTAACGTTGTTTGGCATGCTGAAATGACGTTATATGTAGTTATTATAGTGTATAACACAGAACGTGTATTTATTGTGTTAAGTTTTGCTCGAACGGTGTTTCATATGGACTGTCAGCTTATATTTATACAGAAATTCCCTGATGTCACCGTTCCTAATAAATCCCAATTCATGTCTTCTTAGAAACATATAAACTGGGTCCGTGTTAAACAAAAAACACTAGACAGCCAACATTTCTAATCGAGAAAAACATTAGACGAGATAGTGGGTGTCGTGGAAAGAAGTCAAAGAAAACCGTTGCCTCCTCGCATTACAGCGTGTTTTTGGTGACAGAATAATTGACTCGCTCTCCAGATTTAAATCCATGCGATTATTATACTCGAATGTGGGGAATGCTTAAAGATACATTTTATTCAGTAAAACCTCAAACATTCGACGAATTAGAAGACCGGCCTGAGTGCGTTTTTAAATATTTCAACTGCACGAGTGTTCAATATCGTGTTCAACAGGTGTCAGGCTTGTGGGACACCATTTCGAACACCTTTTATAACGAAAGCTAATATATCTATGTTGTTTCGCAACGTCAGCATTATCTAGGGGAGAAACAGCAGGCTGGTATGCCGCTACTGCCGAACACATTCGGAGAGCGGTGCCGTGGATGTCTGTCCTGTCATTCAAGAGAGACTTACTACCTTAGAGTAAAGTTTTTGAAAGTTGCTTGGACTGTGATTCTGAAGGCAGGATACTGAGTTTCACAGCGTTCTTTCAAAATTACTGGCGTTATGCGTGGCTTTAATACTGTATATAGTTGGAATCATATTTAATTACGTGAAACTGTGATTGGATAATCTCACACACAGTTGTATTGTTAATGTATTAAATCTCACTCGTGCCATAATCTGAATATTACATATTGTTAAATCAATAACTATTATAATACTGGCACAAGATATAGGAGTAACTGCTTTTGTAAAATTAAGTAACTATGTTTTTATTGCGTAGAAAGTCTTAACAGCTCCCAGGAGCAAACTACGTCACCTCTAAACCTTCAACAACCAGCAAGGAGCGTAAATAAGCAGAAAAAAAGTTGACAGTTAAGTGTTCTTCTGGCCTTTTACTAGTCGAGGCAACAGAAATAACGTTTTCCTATGGTCACAAAGACAAAGGAAGAACTGCACTGTGGATAGACACTGTGAATAATTGAAGTATTTGTGGTTAAACGTGATATTAAATATGACTGTCTGTGCAATTATCCGGTTTAAGTACAGAATATTGCTGAAACCGATAATACGTGTTAATGTAATGTTAAAAAATAATAAAACTATTTGTTAAAACAGCTGGAGGCTAAAGATAAGTTTATCTAACAAAAATTGTTGGAAAAGCTTGTTTCAAAAAAGAAACATATTATAATCTGTATCTACTCTTTGGAATTAAAAAAGAACTAGCTACCTTACCCAGCGCTACAAGCGTGCATAACTCTTCGTCTATTCTTTCGTCAACAGTTTTTGAAAAACCTACATCATATCAATAATTATTTTCTTTAATGTCAGCTTGAAATAAAATTTCGATTCGCTTTCATATATAAAATTTATTCCCCAATCACAGAATATTTTCTTATATCAGATTTTCTGGTGGGTAGAGTTCGAGCTCAAGCTGAGAGGAAGTGCTTGATTTTTCAAGTTTGAGATGTGATTTTGTGTGTGTGTACTGAAACAACGTTAAACTCTATGTGTATGTGTGTGTGTGTGTGTGTGTGTGTGTGAGAGGGAGAAAGAGAGAGTGAGAGAACAAAATCTAATAACATCTCATGTGTTTCATTTACATGACTTTTTCTACTCATTCCTCCACAAACTAATGTTACAAAAGCTAATTTTTCTGTCTATATCATCTTACTGGAGATAAACGTTTTCAGAAATGGCTTCATTGTACATTTCGTTGTAGATGTATACAGTAGACTGAAGGGATATTCAAACGTTTTAAAAGTGGGTCGCTATATGATGGCTTTAAAATTCCTTGTATTTTGAATGACATCACGAGAAACAAACGAACGGAGATTTAACACTTTAAAAAGTATAAAATATATGAAACTTTAAAACAATAATAACGAATATCTCGTAAATGGTCATGCCACAAATAAACTGACAATTTGTATGTTTTAACAGACGTACATTTTTGGTGTAGTAACCTTTTATCTATTGTGCTTTAATAATTATACAAAAAGAATACAAAGTTCATTCAGAATGAAGAGGACTTTATGTATTTGCAAAAAATTCAACATGCACATTTTAATAATCAGGAAATTTCTCGTTTACATACTGTATTTTAATTAGGGATGCGACCTGGATATTCAGTGGTTTCAAAGTACGTCTAATACTATGAGATAAACCTTCGATAGTTTTTCGATACGTTTAAATTTTTAAGTTTTACATTATTGAAAGTTGTTGCATTTAACTTTATGATAGATAAGAAATTAAACGGAGTTGAGACTTCACGGTATTGCCTCGCACGTGTCCCCAAAGAGTGGGTGGGTGAATGGTCGTCCTCCGCGGTCACGGGTTCAAACCCGGAGGAGTGGATTTTTTCGGGGGTAAAAATCCTTAGCGTGGCTTCCTTCGGTAGGGAAGTAAGGCCGGTGGTACCGTGTCGTAGATTTACGTCACGTAAAAGAACCTCAAGCCTGATAAAGAGGCCTCTGAGCAAAATTACCGGTCTTTCACGCCCAACATCGAATGGGACGCTAAGGACCACAGCAGTTAAAGAGCGTCCATAAATAAAACTCAATTTTTATGGATAAATGCAACATTCCATAGACTCTTGTGTCTAAATGAATGCGTACAAAACAATGGGGGAAAGAGTAGAAGTACTTGTGTAACATACAGCGTTAACTGAGTTGTGAATGAAGCTGATTTAGTTGACGCAGTAATTAACGTTTCTGCAACAGCCTGGCTTGGTGACTCACTCTCAGCCATTACGTTTACCTGCTCCGGTGACCAAAATCTGTGAATCCAGCAGAAACAAATCAGAACACAAGACGTGAGATAATATTTGTTCTTTCCTTCCACCTGTTACGCAAGTCAAACTCGGGTCACGAGCGTAACTTACAGGTACACCGTACGACTAATTTCCATAATATGGATAGAAAATCCTTTAAAATAAGATTTTCAGCACAAAATACAGTTACATAGGAAGGGAAGAAAATTATTATTATTATTATTTAACAAAGTAATACTAGAACAAATAAACTGTTTTAATTATTTAGGCTGTAACGTCTCATACTCAAAAAATGACATGAATAAAATTACTAAATTCCACCAAATATGCGGTACCATCAAACGAAATTTAAAACATACCAAGAAAGAGACAAAATTAAATTTTACAAAGTGATGGCTGTTCCAGTGTTAACGTATAGATCCGAATGTTGGACAACGATCAAACAAATGGAAATAAAGATAGAAGCAGCAGAGATATGCATTAACAGACAGAAGGAGAAGTGAAGATATACGTAAAGAATTAAGAATTTTCAAACTGCTAGAAAAAACTTAAGAAAATCAAAACAACTGGAAACATGTGGAGAGGATAACCACTATACGAAGTTGGCTTTAAGATATACACCAAAAGGCCAAATAAACATCGGCAGACCTAAGAGAAGATGGACGGAACAGTTTAAATGATGAGACCTAAATAAGCCAAAGGGCTTGAACCATAAAAGATGATGATGATGTGATTAGTTAACAATAGGCGATATATAACCTGTGGCATTATCAAAGTAAAGATATTGCTGTCAATTGGATAATGCCAAATAGGAACAGTTTCGGAATTAGCATACAACACAAAATCGGATTACATGTGTTTATACACAGAAAACTACTAATAAGAACAGAATTCAGTGAACAAGCTGTATATTTACAGTTTTTTATAAAGCCAGTATCGGTGCTCAAAAATTTATATCGTATCGAGAAATAGTGGTATCGTCCCATCACTGATTTTAATCAAAATCGTTAGAGCCATTCTTGTGAAAATCCAAATTAACGAAAGATTCTCCACATAAAGGGAACTTTTGGCTGGTCGAGATTTTCTTGAAAATTTCGAGTATCATGAGTATCCTTGGAGGACATTGAACTTAAACATCAAGTTCGTACCCATCCGATATTTCGTCTTTGAGTTATGCTCACTGCACACGCGTGGATATAGTACAGGGTTATTCAAAAAACAAGGAACAGACTTTAAATATGTATTTATAATGAACGACAATAGATGGCGACACATGCAATACATCACTAAATAGAGAAAATTTCAAAATGAGCACCATTTGTTATGCGAGGACGACCAGTGCTTTTCGTTTGCATGCGCAACCATCTACTACCAATTTATTGTATCAACTGTACATTTTTTATGAGAGGCGGCTCGTTGTTGAACTTACAACGAAATGCACGCTGCAATGAAACAATGGATTCACTCTTTGCATAATGCAGCACACAAAACAACTTTTCCTGTGGCGTTGCCATTTTCTCGTAAACAAACCCAGCGCCGCTGTAGGCACTGAATGGAACTAATAGGTGAGGCTTAAAACTTTGAATCTTCCTCTATTCAATAATGTGTCTCATGTGTGGCTATCTGTTGTCGTTCATTAAAATGAATATTTAAAATCTATTCCAAACGGACGGAATACAATACTTCCCTTCCCTACTATATGCAAGTGGTAAAAGGAAAATAAAATGAATTTAGACGAATTAATAATTTCCAAGTGAGTTCGAAATGGCATCCCAGAAGAGAGGCGTGGAGCTGGGCAATACTGCGGGCGCTAGGGCATATAATGACAATGCTGGAACTAATTCCCGTAACATATATGTAAAACGGTTAACTCAAACGGCTATTTAGAATGAAAGATTCTGAAATGTGCACATGAAAGGAACTTTGAGGTTTCTTGAACAACACAGGAAATATGACACTACAGTAACATTTCATTTTATGTCCGGCTGTGGTCTTGTTGTGATAAGCCTTTATTAATTCAAGATTCAGGAAAATGGAAATAACAAGGGTTCTGTCTACTCAAACTTATCGTATATTTTTACTTTCCCTACCACTTACCCATAGGTAGAGGAAGAATTGCATTTCATCCAATTCGATACCAAGATTTTATCAGAAATACACGTTTGAGAGCTCCCTCAATCCAAAAACAGAAGCATTTTTACTTTCTATACCACAAACATAATGAGGCATATATGGTATTGCATTCCACCCCAAAAAATGAGATTACCCGGAAATAATACTTTCAGGTCCTTGAATTAAAAGCATTTTGAGAATAAGTCCCGTTTGTATGGAGGGGGTGTGCGTGAACAGGATAAGGAAAAACAAAACTCGATAAATACAAAGTTGATGTTTAAATTCATCTTCTAAGGATACGACACGGGATTTTAAAGAAAATCCCCCACTCAAACTACCCTTTACATGGAACAGTTTTCACATTTTTTTTATTTATTTTGTCAAAAATGGCTGTAACGATTTTGATTAGATTATAAAATGTTTAGGATATTTACACGACAGATAACCATGTTACGTCTGTGGCCTGCAATCGCTCCCGAGATCGATCCCCAGGACCGCCCACTCTGGCCCATGGGTTTTTCGTGGTTTCCCCGGGTCGCCAGGCGAATGATCGGGTAGTTCATCTTCTACCACGACTCTCCTTCCCCTCATTTGCTGTATTCCACCATCATCCTCTTCATAGGATGTAGGACCAGGTGACGGTGTTACGGGTTGAGGCTGGGCGTTGGCTTGCGCTCTGTAAATGTTTCTTCCCTGTCATCCCTACCATACCGCTCAGTTAGGTGTCTCCTCAGCGTGGTGCTCCGCTCCAGGGAACCCGGAGGTTGGTGACTTGTGGGCAGGGACCGTGCGGCGCCGGATGCGTTCTATCTGGAAACGTTAGGGACCTCGTCCGAGCTTACGCCCGTCGGATCTCTCCCCTCATCCCTCCCTCCCTCCCGGAGATCACGTTGAAAGCACAATGGGCCAACTGGCCTGCGTCGGTTCCGGGGTCCTCTTTGCGATATGTACAGATATCTCAGAAACGGCTTAGCCATAAAAAAAACTTATTTGAAATAAATTGTATGTTTTAAAGAGATCTATATTTTTGGTGTTTTATGTTTACGTCTATCGCTTAACGTTTACCAGTTATATAAGATTATATAAAATTCCTTCCGAATGAAGAGGACTTCAAAGGCTGTTCACAGAACATATAAGATATTCAAGAATTTATTTGTCATGTAAATATCTTTAATATATGGTATTTTAATAAAATGGTGTCATTTTTTTTAGAAAATCAAAACTTTGAAAAATATACCATGTAATAAGTAATTGGAGGTAGCGGAATTTTTTTTGAAAATCTTCGCGTCGTATCTTTGGAAGATATTGAACTTAAATAACAAGTTTGGTAGTTATTCGACTTTTCGTTTTTGAGTTATTCTGTTCAGAGACACACACACACACACACACACACACACACACACACACACACACACACACACACACACACACAGGGACCTTTCTCTAAAAATGATTTTTTTGGATTCAGGGAGCTTCAAAACATATATTTCGGCTGAAATCTCGATATTGAATTTTTGGGTGAAATACAATACTTTCCCTACTTGATATATTAGTAAAGAAGACAATAGTTCATAAAAAACAGTCATCTGTTCCCTGCCTTTAATTTTTGCAGCTTATATTTTCATTTTTAAATTTTTTTTTAGCAATAGTACATTTTTAGAAAATTATTCTTCTTCCCACAATCAAAGCGATATAAAGTTTTGAAAGAAGCAACACATAACCTGAGGTTTCCTAAAACGCTCGTTCCAATTCACAATGTTTACGTGAGACAAAACGTTTCATTAATTAATAGCTATTATGTTCTGTAAGAATGTTCTCGAGTGTCTAGCTTTCTCCGGAAACAATTTCAGGCCTTTCATCCTTATATGACCCTAACCGTTTAGCCAACTTTCATTCAATGAACACCATAAACTATCGACCTAATATGGTTTTGGCGGAACGAAAGTGCCATAAACTAAAACCCAGTATTGTTTGGTATGGGACATAACGATGCACCTGGCACTGGTAAGATTGCAATTCACCTCCTGCAGTAGTTAGCACGTTTCCTCACGTCTAACTGTTGAACAGGTTTGATGGTTATCTGGTCTGCGTGCCAACCACTCTTGGACTACGTTAAAGTTCACTCAATATTTTATCCATATGTGCGAGAAAATGTCGATAACCTTCAAGATACGCTTCTGAAGTTATCAATATCATGTCACTGATTTAAACATTCATTCCTTCCTGTGATCAAAGTTGCATTTTCCTAAAAGAACATTGTACTGCATCCTTTCTGTGTTCATAAATTTTTCTCTGTAACATTTTTACTCTCTCTATCGACAGAAAAAAATGCTAGCAGCCAAATTAAGAGGTATAAAATGATATTTTGCTTTCTCTACTACGTACACACTAGGTAGAGGAGGATTGCATTCCACCCAAAAATTTGATACCGAGATTTCACCGGAAATGCATGTTTTGAGGCTCCCTAAATAAAAAAAGTTTAGAAGGAGGTCCGTGTGTGTGTCTGTGAACAGCATAACTAAAAACGAAAAGTTGGATAAATAACAAACTTGGTATTTAGGTTCAGTACCTTCCAAACATGCGACACATAATTTTCAAGAAAATCCTCCACCCCAGATTACCATTTACATGGAAGATATTTCGAAATTTTTGATTTTCCAAGAAGTGGTTGTAACGATTTTGATTAAAACATCATATATTAAATATATTTACATTACAAATAAAATGCATATCTTGAATTTTCTGGAAATAGCCTGTGAAGTCTACTTCATTTGGAAGGCATTTTGTACAATCTTGTATAACTGGTAAACGTTAAGCGATAGACGAATACTTACTACACAGAAAATGTAGATCACTTTTAAAATGCACAATTTATTTCAAATAATTTGTTTTGTGACATAAGCCAATTCTGAGGTATGCGTTATTAAAGGTTCGAATTGTTCCTTTCTTGGTCATTTTTTGAGTCCTGTCAATATTCAGTTGTTTCTCGCGATGTCATGGAAACAGTATCGAATTTTAAGGCCAGCATATAGCGTCCAGTTCTTAAACATTTGACTATCGCTGTTCTCTTTGTATCTATAACGAAATGTATAAGGTAGCTATTTCTGCAAAGGTTTATTTGAATTCAAATGTAGTAGACAGTGAAATGGGCTTTAGTAAGAATAGTTTGTATACCCGCTAATAAGCGACAGAGGGTAGAGAAAGTCATGTGAATGTTTCACATCGTATTTTTTAATAAACAGAAAAAAAATTGTATTACATTTTACGTGTTGTTGAGTTTTTCAAAATCTTTTCATCTGTGACGTTTACAAAATTATTTTATACGCACTTAGTAGTGCAATTTTTTGTGTACAGTACCTGATATTTTCATCGATGTGTGATCTAAACTTGCGGAGAAATAAATTTGTGAAATCATAAAATTTGAGGCGTTAATGATTAGGAAAACATAGAAAATCTCTGACTGACATTTTATTCTTACTACAAATGAAAACCTATTTTCACCGCAAAATCAGGTATAGCACAAAAGATATCGCTCCATTTAATTCATGAAAATAATTCTGTAAACACCACGTACAAAAAGGTTGAAGTATATATATACTTCAACAATTGTAAAATTTAATATGCAAGATTTTAAAAGCTACCAAAACAATTAAACTGTAACACTATTTGTTCTTTCTGTCTATTAAAATAGGAATTTTATCTCCATTAATTTGACTACTAGAATTTTTAAAACTGTATACGAATACTTTTGTCCACCTCTGTATATAGTAGGTAGAGGAGGTATTGCATTGCACCTAAAATTTCGATATCGAGATTTCACCAAAATACATGTTGAGGCCCCTGAATAAAAAAATGTATTTTTAAAAAAAGGTCCACGCGTGCGCATGGGAACAGCATAACTCAAAAATAAAATCCGGATAAATACCAAAATTGGTATTCAAGTTCAGCATCTTTCAAAGAAGCAATACAAAGATTTTCAAGAAAATATCCTCCAAACTCCCTTAAATGAAAAGGTTTTCGTTATTTTTTAATTTCTAAAAAAATGGCTCCAGCGACTTTGATTAAAACACCAGATGTTTAAGATATCTGCATGACAAACAAAACTCATATCTTGAACTTTCTGTGCAGTCCTTTTTACTCTAAATGGCTTTTGTGTATAATTAAACTACAAGAGTACAAAATCTTGCTACACAAAAATGCAAACTCGTTAAAACTCACTATTTATGGCAATCTTTCTTTTTGAGCTATTTTCGAGATATTCTTTGTTATTGGTTTGAATTTTCAATGCTCAATACCTATTTCGTTTTTTCTCGTGGCCGTGCAAAGAGCTTAGACGTTCAAAGCCATCACATTGCGACTTGCATGTTAAAAATCTGACTATCGCTTTAGCCTACTGTATTCTTCTTACACCTACAACGAAATGTGTAATGAAGGTTTATCTCGAATAACAAGAAGTGTATAGAGGAATAAGCTCTTGTAAGAATAGTTTGTATACGAGTGAGTAAAGAGTGGAACACATCAGATTTTTCCGCAGGCACTGTTCCCGTTAAAGGAATCAAAATGTCTGTTATTAAGCATGAAGCGTTCTTGTATAAAGCCCTCTAGGAACAAACAAAGCCACCTATGTTATGCGCTGTTAGATATTATAGTGTATGCTGTTTTGTTTGCTATGTTCTTGCTGCGCATTCTGCTGTAGCATATTTTCATCTCTTTGCCATTACGTCATCGTCAATTCCGAGTCACCCGGAGGCAACCCCACCCCCTACCTGTTGCTTCTCCTTTATTCGTACATCAGCATTCGGCATCTGTTTCCACACCTCACGTCGTAGTTGGTATGCTTGGTTTCACCAAACGTAGATATTTCGATAGGACAAGGCAATGTAAAGGATTAAAAACCCTGTACGTATCAAGGATACTACATACAACATTTTCGAGTTTTGTTTTTGACCTTCTGGTTATTTAAATGCCCAAAGCGATGATTAAATGGACGTGCGCAGGTGTACGCAAATAGCACGCGAAATTTTAAGACTTTATTTTTCTCTCGTAATCTTGATTTCTTACATTTTTACCACTTAAAAATGTTTCTCATTAAGCAATTTTCGTTCTATTTCTTTCCGATTTTAAGTAAACGTTCTTTGAAGGTGGATGAAAAGATGTAAAAAGTCGTTTCTCGATATCACGTATAGTTATGGATTTAGGGTTTTAATAATTTCATACACGATTGATTCTTAGGCAATTAAAAGTGCTACACACTTTACTATCTTTTTCCAGGAAAAGTTTTAATGTTAAGCAAAGTTTAATCTTTGAGTGTACAAAATTATACTTTAGGAATACTATAAGTACAAAATACAAAAGTTTAAAGAATGCTTTCTTTTAAGTTAGGTACACAGGACCACGAAAATCAATTCTCTATTTTAATTAGGTTTAATAAATATGCAATAAAATGTAAACTAAATTGGTTGATATTTATAGAAAACAGCAATTTTAGTACCAAATACCTTTCCTTAATACAAAAACAAAAGTAGTATTCAAATTTAAGTTTTCACCATCGTGTGTTTTCTTCGCCTTTCAGAAAACGGAGTCACTCAGTGAAAGGTGATTATAAATATTTTGTTTTAAAAAGCCTCATGTGTTACAATCGCATTACTTTCTCCATTCCACTTCAACAACCCCCTTATAAAATCGTATTCTTTTATCTAATTCATGTTAATCGAGATAAACTTGTGCAGAAATGGTTTCAATTCAGGTACAAGAGGATACAGGAGGCAGGAGTTAAATACTTGAAAAGCGGGTCGCTATAGCTGGCTTTAAATTCCATACTCTTTGTATGACAAAGAGTAACAAATACCTCAGAAATAGTTAAAGCCATAAAAATTATTAGACATAAATCGTGTGTTTTAACGAGATCTACATTTTTCGTGCAGTAAGCCTTTGCCTATCCCTTATGGTTTACCAATTACTCAATTATACAACATTCAATGAGAATGAAGGGGGCTGCCCTCCCACATGCATACCTTTTCTAAAAAAATTTTAGTAGCCGGCGGCCCTCAAAACATGTATTTTGGTGAAATCTCGAATATCAACATTTTGTGAGGAACACACTATTCATTACTATAGGTAAAGGAGTAGATAAAGTAATACTAATTACAATTTAAAGTATTATAATATTGGAAAATCCAAAATAAAAATAGGCAACTTCTCAAAAGAGCTTCATCTCAAACATTTCTGTTTCAACTAAATCCCACATTTCAACGAGATCTGCATTTTTTACTTGCTCAGCAATGTATAGTAAGTAGAGGAAGTATTGTATTCCAATAAAAAATTCAATGTCGAGATTTCACCGCAACATGTTTTGAGGCCCTCTGAACCCAAGAAAAGCATTTGCAGAAAAAGATCCACGTGTTTGTATGTCTGAACAGCATAACTGAAAAACGAAAGTTGGATAAGTACCAACCTTGGTGTTTAGGTTCAATACCTTCCAAAGATGCGACACAAAGCTTTTCAAGACAATCCCTCCACCCCAACTACCCTTTACATGGAAGGATTTTCGAAATTTTTTATTTTCTAAAAAATTGTTAACGATTTTGATTAAAATACCATATATTAAACATTTTTACAATACAAATAAAATGTATATCTTGACTTCTCTGGGAATAGCCTGTGAAGTCCACTTCATTCAGAAGAAATGTTGTATAATCTTGTATAATGGTAAACGTTGAAGCATAAACGAAAACGTACTACACAACAAATATAGGTCCCTTTAAAAACACACAATTTATTTCAAATAAGTTTTTATGTAGCATAAGGCATTTCTAAGATATCCATCATTAAAGGCTCAAATTGTTCATTTCTTGGTCATTCTTTTAAAGTCAACATTCAGTTGTTTCTCGCGATGCCATGGAAACAGTATGGAATTTTAAGGCCAGCATATAGCGTCCAGTTGTTAAACATTTGACTATCGCTGTTCCCTTTGTATATATAACGAAATATGTAATGTAGCTATTTTTGCAAAGGTTTATTTGGATTAAAATGTATACCCACTAATAAACGATAGGGATAAAGTCATGTGAATGCATCATCAGATGTTTACTAAAAGGTACGTGTGTCTGAACAGCGTAACTTAAAAACGAAACGTTGGATAAGCACCAAAATGGAATGGAACGAGAAAACTGTTAACCTCAAAATTAAGATAAGCTAAAATCAGAACACATTTTTCAAGAAAATATTTTATTTGTAAACTGATAGAATATTGAATGTTGCTGATGAAAAATGCTATTTTGAAAGTTGAAGAAACTTTCTAGTTTTCGATAATGGAAGCTGAAGTGGATGTTGAGGTAGCAGGATTTTGTAATTCATCCAAATCTGATGAATGACCAGATGGATGACGTAGTCCATTAATCACTACATATTGATAATATCATGGGTCAGTAACGAGCTGACCTTTTATCCGATAAAATCGTATCCTAGTAAGCATATTATAAGAAAAACGGCCGTGATTGGTCGATATCCGAGGCAGTGCTAAACGTTATTGGTCAATATCAAATATGCAGCGTGTGAATGGAGTAGTCAAAGGAAGACTAAACCGATCCTTCAAGAATCGGCGATGTCGGTTTTTGGCTTTTGCCAAGTCGTCCTCGTTGATGTAGTGGTTACCATGCTAGCCTCTAGTTCCCGAGGTCGCGAGTTCAAATCCGGAGAAGGACGATAGATTTTTTCAGACGTAAAAATCCTTAGCATGGCATCCTTCCTAACGGAAGTAAAGCCAGTGGTTCCGTGTTGTAGATTTACGGCACGTAAAAGAACCTCAAGCCTGATAAAATTACCGTTCTTTCGCGCCCAGAATAGAACGGGACGCTAAGGACCACAGCAGTTAAACAACATCCATAAATAAAACACAATTTAACTTAATTTGGCTTTTGCCAAAGATTGGTAAGGAGCCCTACAAGAAGGAAGAGAGGACGGAGGGAGAAAGCAACAGCTTTGCAATAAAAGTGGCAATGGCTGTAAATGTTTATCCCAAAGATTCCAGTTGTGCTTTAGTTGTGGGTCAAAATTGCTGTAGAAATCAGCAATAATTTGTTTACATTGCTTTTTTACTTCATTACAAAAATTTGGGATAAATATAATCAGATATTTGGAGCATTTTATATTAGAACACCAAAGATGATTAAGTAAAAAACAAAACCCTTTCTTAGAAGAGGTTCGATATCGATCATTAGAAATTTTTATGTTTCATTTGTTTTATGTTATGAATACGTGATAAAACTTAAGTTAATCAAAAGAAATTTGTGGATTTTTTTCCATGCATGCATTGACTGGTCCCCACCAGGTTAGAAGCATATAGAGAAGCTTTTTAAACTAATTTAACGCACTTAAAATGCATTGTACAAACTATTTCCTAGGATGGGGATCCAAACACAAATTCCATCGCATGATACAGAAACAAAAAGGTGAATATTCTGGGATCTATATACTGACAAAACGGAAAACAAACCCGGCTTACACTCATACTTCCTCAATGATCAGAGCTAAAATAACTTAAGAAAGCGTGACTTCAAACGTTAATTGATTTTACGCAATAATGTTTTATTACTTCCTCATTTAATGAAGAAGCGCTTCAGCATATTAATTTTATTCATGCAGCCCAGCTGGAGAGGGGAACGTTCCACAATTTAATTTACGTTTACACAGGAGTGATCATACATTCGAGATGTCACTTTGCAATACTATAAAGCTTTAGAAACATCAATTAATTATTATTATTATTATTATTATTATTATTATTATTATTATTAGCAATTTATGCAAATATAAACAATACTTTATAGAAAAATCTGAGTATTACATTCACATGACTTTTCTCTACCCTCTATCGCTTATTAGTGGGTATACAAATTATTTTTATGAAAGTTAATTTTCCTATCTACTTCATTTTAATCCAGACAACCCTTTCCGGAAACAGCTGCATTACACATTTTATCATAGATACAAAGGGAATAGCAATAGTCAAATGTTTTAGAACTGGACGCTGCACGCGCCCTTAAAATTCCAAACCCTTTCCATGATATCGAGAGAAACAATTGAAAAGCGACAGGACTTAAACAAGAATGAACAATCCGAACCATTGATAACGGATATCTCGGAAATGGCTGATGCCACAAAAAAGTAATTTGAAATAAATTGTGTTTTAAAGAGATCTACATTTCTTGTGTGGTACGTTTTTATCTATTGCTTAAACTTTACCAGTTATAAAAGATCATACAAAATTCCTCTCCAGTGAAAAGGACTTTACAAGCTATTCCCAGAAAATTCAAGATGTAATTTTTGTCATGTAAATATCTTTAATATAGGGTATTTTAATCAAAAGCGTTAGAGCCACTTTTAGTAAATATTTTGTTTAATGTTCCATGTTAAGAGTAGTTTGGGGTGGGGGATTTTCTTAAAACCCTTTGTCTCGCATTTTTGGAAGGTACCAAATTTGGTATTTATCCGACTTTTCGTATTTTAGTTATGCTGTTCACACACACACACCTTTTTCTAAAAAAAATAGGCTTATGGGGACCTCAAAACGTGTATTTCGGGTGAAATTTCGGTATCGAATTTTGGGTGGAATGCAGTACGTTCTCTACCTATTATGTTCGTGGAGAAAGTAAAAATATAAAATTCGGTCACGCAATGTTATCTCTCTAGGCAGAGCCTGGATTCGAATCTCAGATGAATATAAAGTACTTTGATCCCCAAGCTCACTTGAGCCTACAATTAATTATTCCATGCATCCTCTGACGAGGACGTCTGGTTAAAGGGAAAAAGTAAGCAGAAGGGCTTTGTTTACTTAGTCACATCAAATGAAACAGAAAATTCTAAATGAGTGAAGTTGTAAGCTAATCTTCATAGCCGCATGCCAATTTAAAACACTAAAATAATGAGGAAAAGGGAGTGACGGAGTGACAGACTGGCAGAACTATTTTAATTTGCCTTTTCAAAACCTTTTCTTACTCTCTTCGTTTTCTGTTTCCCTCTGTTTAATACAAAGAACATTTCCATTATTTTTACTTTCTCTACTCTTACCTGATAGTAGAGGAGGTATTGCATTCCACCAAAAAATTTGATACTGAGATTTCACTGGAAATACACGTTTTGAGGCTTCCCGAATAAATAAAAAAAAGTACTTTTAAAAAGGGTTTCTGTTGTTTGTATGTGTGTGTGTGTGTCTCTTTCTGTGAACGGCATAACTAAAAAAATCTTATGTGACACACTCACATGACTTTCTCTACTCTCTATCGTTTATTAGTGGGGATTAGTGGCTTTTTACCAGGAAAACTTTTAATGTTTACACAACATTTACTCTTTGATTGTAAAATTGATATTCCAGGAATAATATACAATGTGAATACCTCTGCGGTCTGGTGGTTAGCACACCAATATACGCAGGTCACGGGTTCGATTTCCTTTAAGAGAATGGGAATGTTTCTTTAGCTAGGATTATTCCCCATTCACCTTGGAGTCTAAAAGTATGAGTGAGAGAGTAAATGTGTGTGTGTGTGTGTGTGTGTGTGTGTGTGAATTTAATGTTTAAAAAGAAAACCCAAAGATTATCAGCAATATGACCACAGATGTTAATGGCGGAATATAAATGGGGAAAAAATAAATAAAAGGTTTAAACTTTCCAAATTTTCATAAAGTGGGGCTTTCACATGAGCTCGAAAATAATTTTCTTGGAAAATTAAGTACATAGGACTATGAATTTAAATCTATAATTATGTTGTACAAATCTGAGAAAAAATGTGAATAAATTGTGTGAAACTTGTAGAAATAAGCAATTTCAGCACAGAGTACCCTTAAAACAAAAATAGCAATATCAAGTTTCGATATGAATAGCTGTATTTGATTGCTAAGGCCTAAAGCTAAACTGCGAAGCAAGAAAGGCGAGGCTTTGGACCTCAAAGACCCCATTCTGGATATGCCCTTTGATTTGACAACTCACCTATTCATTATTGAAGAAGCGCCATCACTGCATAAGCAAATATTTTTCAACAACTCTTCCCTAAAAACTCCTGTGTGTTACATTCACATGAATTTATCTAACTACTATGTATAGTTTTTACACACCTTCTACGAACTATTTTTACGAAAGAATTTTCTTATCTACTTCAAGTTAATCGAGATAAACCCTTGCAGAAATAGTTTCATTGTAGGTACAACAGGGATAGAAACAGGAAACCGAATCGACAGTCAGAAGTTTAAAAACCGGGTCACTATATGCTGTCTTAAAAATGTCATACTTCTTAGCGTTGCGAGAAACAACTGAACAGAAATAGTGCGTTAACAAATGAAGTATTGAAGATTAAAACAAATAACGGATGTCTCGAAATCGCCAATGAAGAAAAAAGTTATTTGAAATAAATTTTGTATTTGAAAGAGAGCTACACTTTTTATATAATAGTTTTTATTTAGCTCTTATGGTTCACCAGTTATACAAAATTTTATACAAAATTAAACAAAAAATATTTTAAACATATGGTATTTTATTTATTTATTTTTTAGAAAATTGAACTTTTCAAAAAATCTTCCGTGTAAAGGGTAGTTTGGGAAGGGGGATTTTCTTGAAAATCTTCGCGTCGAATCTTCGCAAGATGCTGAATCTAAATACCAAGTTTGGTAATTATTGTGGACATTTCGTTTTGGGGTTATGCTGCTTTCTCTCTCACGCACCTTTTTATAGAAAGTCTATTTTGGATTTCCGGTGAAATATCGATATAGAATTTTGGGAGGAGTGCAATACTTCCTCTACCTACGGTACGTGGTAGAGAAAGCAAAAATACAGCAGCTAGACCCAGGCTGGATTTAAATTCTTCCAGTACTTTAATGCATAAACACAAAACGCGGCTGTAATGAGCTAAGGGTGGAGTATTTGTCACAACATAGCGTGTTATAGCGATTCTTTGGAACCTGACAGCACTGTGCAGAACCATACTGAATGATGAACTCACCTATGTTAACCAGTTTGACGCCGTCCGCCGCGATGGCAGCCAGAGCGGTGGCCACGTTCTCTAGATACTGGTGTTGGTTTGCGGGTCTTCTGAGCCATGCAGGTCTCAAAGGCCTCTTCTGGAGCACCTCGACCAAGGCGCAGAGCCGAGTGCCGTCACAGAGATCCGTGGTCAAATCGTGCACCTCCGCCCCCATGGGCCTCAGCTGCTCGTTCAGCCAGTTCCGGAATGTGTTGGCTTGAATTTCCACCCAGAGGTCCTCGTGTCCCTTGATGGCCATGCCCTTGGCGGCGTGGCCCTCGGGACTACGGGCCACCAACCCCACGTGCGATATACCAGCCTCCGCCATGTCACTGTAACCCCATCCGACAACAATCACTACCACCACCTTACTCCTTGCCCACCTGCCTGTAAACTGACACTAGTTACGTAAAGGGGTGCGGTGCGGCAACACTCGCAGTCCTGGCCCCAGGTGGCAGCACCATCCTGTACGAGAGTGAAAGTACTCGGCGGCCAAGACCTTGAACTGCCCCAACACCAGGATACAACCCTATCGGAATCCGAGATCATACTGCAGTTTACTAATAAGCTAAAAGAAATAACAAAATTACATTTACATGACTTCCTCTACCCATTCCTCTACAAAATATTCTAACAAAGGCTTATTTTTCTAACTACTTAATGTTAAGTATGGTTTTAAATTGCACGCACTTTGCATGACATGGCGAGAAACTAAAGAGTGGCGACTTAGCACTTAAAAAGTATAGTAATTAAAAGTTAAAATCAACAGCAACGAGTATTCTGAATATCGTTAATAACACAAACAAAAAAAAGTTACTTGATATAAACTGTGTGATTTAGCAAGATCTAGTATTTTATGTTGCAAGATTTTGTCTATTATTTACGGTTTACAAATTACACAGAAGACATTCAGAATGAAAAGGACTTCATAGACTATTCCCAGAAAATTCTCTATATACATCTTATTTGTTATTAAAAATTCTTAAACACAATCATTTGAGCGTTTTTGAGAAATTCAAAAATAACGAAACTTTTTCCATGTAAAACGTACTTTGGGGTGGAGCAATTTTCTTGAAAATCTTGGAGTTGCATTTTTGGAAAATGCTGAACTTAAACCAACTTTGGTATTTATCGGCTTTTCAGTTTTGAGTTATGCTGTTCATAGACACGTGTGCGCGCGGCTTTCTTATAAAGCTACTCTTTTTTGGGATCTACATAACCACAAGGTCGGAAATGATAATACAGATCGTATTCCAGTTATAGGGTCAATAGTTGAAGTCCGTTCATGCGTGAATACAATTTTGCCCCCCTTTTTTAGAGAATTAAAGACAGGAAGCGTGATTTGGTTTTTATCAACAAGACTCTGCAACAGCTCATACGGCCAATATTTCGATGAGAACAATTGAAAGTGTGTTTAAGGACAGAATTATTAGCAGTGATTTGTGGCCCCTCGGTCCCCCGACCTAACCCCCTGCAATTTCTATCTCTGTGGTAACTTAAAACAAAGTGTACAAGACAAACCCGCACACCCTGGAAGAATTAAAACAAAATATCCGCCAGGAAATTTCTCAACGTGAACTACGGCGAGTGATGGATAGTTTCCTAAAGAGGTGCCAAAAATGTATGGACAACGACGGTGGTCAGTTTCAGCATTTCCTTTCATAAAGTTGCTAAGTAAAGCCTTTAAAAGTAGTTTTAAAAATGTTGTATGGCTTCATCCGCGCCTTTCTGATAGCGGTGGACGGCAACGAGCGCCGAGGAGGCGGACAGGAAAAACACCGCGCAGCCGGTTCGTAGTTTTTTGGCTCTCCCTGCAGTTCCCGATAAGCGATACCAATGCCGTGCACATGCAGTGAATGATGTCATCCAGGCTCGGTAAGCGTCTCGTTTCTTCAGTAATCATTAACGCGATAACTAGTTGTCTTCGTTGTTTTAGTAATTATTCAGTAATTAGTTACTTTGTGTTCAATACTTTGGTAACCGTTATTGGGTAACTAGTTACTTTGGTAATCATTACAATGTAACCGTTAAGTTATTTTCTGCCGTCTCTAGTGCATAATAAGTAGCACGTGCCGATTCTGACAGACACCGATCCCGCGTTGACACAGATGATCGCGTTGTGTGTGTGTGTGTATGTGTTGATGATGATTTGTGTTTAAAGGGCGCTCAACTGCTAGCTCATTAGCGCCCTATATGTGTGTGTGTGTGTGTGTGTGTGTGTGTGTGAGAGAGAGAGAGAGAGAGAGAGAGAGAGAGAGAGAGAGAGAGAGCGCTCTGATCGGATTATCCTGTTTGCACCAGTGTAACTGTGTACTCGCTGGCTTGGACCATGCATAAAAGAAAAGAATAAAATTGGCCAGAAGAATGTTCGGGAATATCCAAAGCATAGTAATAACTTAAAATGCGAAAAAGAACTTATAAATAGCCTAAAACACGACAGGAATATTTAGATGATTGAAAACCAAAACAGAGATTCTTGTAAACGCAATTTTATAAACTTTGTATTGGTTGTTTGTAATATATGTATCTTTAAAGCCATTCTTCATCTTTTAGATTAAATAGAAAGTATGGCTTAAGTACTACCCTTGATCTCAAAATGTCTGAAAATTATAGAAATACCGCAAATCGATATTGGTTTTTGTTAAGCTCCAATATAAAACATAATATTTGAATTAAAATCATCTCCATTGCACCCAGTTTAAGTAGATAATCCAAAACATAACCTCAAATCGAAAATAAGATTGTATATTTTCTTCCTGTAGTGTAGTTTATACACTTCAAAGGTCTGTGTCGTCTTCTGTGGTCTACCATGCTACTCTCTAGTTCCCGAGGTCGCGGGTTCCCGAGGCGGAGGGCGATGGATTTTTTTCGGGCGTAAAAGCCCTTAACATAACTTCCTTCGGAAGGGAAGTAAAGTTGGTGGTCCCGTGTCGTAGATTTGCGGCACGTAAAAGAACCTCAAGCCTGATAAAGGGGCTTCTGAACAAAATACCGGTCTAGAATGGGACCCTAAGGACCACAGCAGTTAAAGAGCGTCCATAAATAAAACTCAATTTTATTTTTAATTTCAGAGATCTGCACGGGGTCGGTCCAAGACCTCAGGTCTAGGCCCGGCCCCCGGGCCGAGTTCGAGATTAATTTGAAGAAAAAACAAAGTTTGTCGGACTTGAAAATAAAGACGAAGAAATATCACATTCAATATACACATTTTAGTTGTGTAAATATCTTAAACGTATGATATTCTAATCAAAATCATTTATTCCATTTTTTGAGAATTTGAAAATAATGAAAACCTTCCCATGTAAAGGAAAATAAAGAAGAAAAAAAAGTATCACAGTTTTTGTTCTGCGATGTTGAGATACCCAGAATGGCACAATTGTCGCAACATTGTAGAGGTAGTAATAGTAAATAATGCTCCCTTCGGACAATTGCGTATAACTTTACAACAGCACGCCAGCTTCAAGCTCCGCCTCCCTCCGTCCACCCACACCCAGGACATCCTAGCAGAGTGCATAATAGGGTTGGTATGTGGTCAATAAGGCGGTATGTCGCCAAAATCTCACTTACTACAGGCGGATTACAGGATCTCAGCCGCTATTATTTCTGTAAAAGGTATCTTTAATTGGTCCCAAGGACCTGAGAGCATCCTTTACCAGGCCTGCTAGCAAGGGAAAAAATCCTTATGACGCTACCGGAAATGGAACCCGAGTGCCTTCACATTGTAGGCAGCAGCGCTTCGTGGACTGATGATTATATTATTATAATAATAGTTGCCAATTAATTTTATTTAAAAGAAAATTAGACAACCTGGTATGGGCCGGGTGGCACAGTATAACCTATTCTCGGGCTTGTGACGGTCCCGGGCTCGGTTCTGATCGGATCTAAGAATTTCGGCCCGTGCAGACCTCAATACACTTCGAGCCAGCTTTCGTAATCAGTCAGTCAGTCAGAAGGATCGCGATACTCTCGTCAGTGTGTACGTAGGAGGTATTAGTAGAAAATCGCTGGTCTGTCCGTACGTACACTGACCAGAGATTGGTGTGTTCGAACGAACCGTAAAAACATTAATGATTATAAAAATTATACTTACAGACATGAGTGTACTCTCCAGAATTTTAATTTCTGCCAACAATCAATAAACAGATGAAGGTCGAAATTTCTGCAATTCCATTCATTCACTATTGCCACTCTAAAAACAAACAACTGAAAGTTCAGATGGGATTTTGAAAAGGATAAAATTAAAGCGATAAAAGTGGTAGAATAGGTGCTGATTTATTCAAATTCGAAGCATTTATACCCCTGATTCAGTGGCGTCTCGTGAGCATACATTTTGGGTGTTCACAAAATGTTAGATTTAGACAGCCCTGAAATGTGAAATAGCATCTGTTGCATGAAGGTTATCATTATGGACACACTGATACAACTGCAGCAGCTCCCAATAATAATAATAATAATAATAATAATAATAATAATAATAATAATAATAATAATAATAACAACAACAATAATAATGCATAACTTGTCTGATAAAAGAAAGCGTTGTTTTGTGGATTCTTATTGTTTTGTAAATAATTAAGTACATTTTAGAGCAACAACGAAGTAATGTGTAAGCTTTTCTAGTCTCCATTTGCATTCTTTCGTCAGCCAAATATTAATAATACGGACTTATTAGCACTCACCAAGTCTCATTTCCTAAAGCAGGAAAACGACATAATTTTTTTTATAAAATGTACTGTTATAAAATGTCCAAAAGTTCATCAGTATAAGTACACGTTAAATAGTGAAAACTATACTGCAACAAGGCTAACACTATCTATTTATAAATAAACTCCCCAGGTTTGTTTGTCAATTTCTCAAATGTTTTTATCACTCTATGATTGAAGTCTTTAGTATCATCACATAATACATCATGACTCGCCCAAAAATCCATAAAATATATATATAATAACCGTATAACTATAACATAATATCAGTTGTACAGTGAGTGAATTGGTATAACTGTTCAGTATGCTACCATCCATCGGGATTGAACTTCCTGACCTTGCACTCTCGCATGAATGAAACTTATGCAGTATTGTGCTGCCATCTAGTGGCATTGACACAAATTTGTTGTTGAGAGATGGATGGGTAGGTAGTGCACTTCTTCAAGTGTGCACGACCCGTATGTATTTCACCAACATAGTATTTACGTCATACCATTTGCACATGCGCGAAAGCTTCTAAAAGCGTGCACAAGTTAAGTTGAGCTCGTGAGTCTGTTGCTATATTTCATCGAGTTTAGAGGAGAAGCGCGGTAGATTTAAACGCCGTAGATTTTAAATTACCGCATCTATGTTACTGTAATAGCATTCAAAGAAAAAATAACCAATAAACCCGCTAGCTGTCAAAAATTAGGGTGTCCATGTGCTCTTACACAGCAGTCGCCACTGCCACGATTAGTCACTTGAAAATAATGAAATGACCAAATGAAAGATCTACAGGCTTAGTACATAGCTGTTTCTTATAAACTTAATGTTATGAATATTTTTTGTTTCATACTACCTGGAATTTAATTCTTTTCGGCCTCCAAACCAGTACGTCAAATTGAACGCTTCAGTTCAGTTACTTTCCATATTAACACCAACATATGAATACATTGGCTTTGCAATGAGCATATGAAACATATGACTGCGTCCATGTCCTGCGTAACATTTAACCAATACATAAAGCATTTCGACATGGCACGAAACAAACTATTGTCGTAACTGCGGAACGTTTTTTTCAGGAGTCGTTTCGATATTCCAGCCGAAGGGAATCTTACGCGTCCTGAAAAAAACTTATTTAGACATTCTTCAACAACAGAGTGTACCTACTTACGCCGTAGAGCAATAACTGTGAAAAGTACGAAGAATAACGAAAAAATATATTTTACTAACTGTATAAACTCAGAATTTTTAAAACGAGGAAAGAATCTGATAGTCAATAGCTGGAACAGGCGTGTTAGGCAGTTGCCTTGCAGCATTCTACGAGAGCTTATTGGAATTCAAGAGGTATTACCATAATAATCTGCAATTAGCTTCAAGTCGTTAAATCCTAAATTCAAAGCCTCTGAATGTATGTTTATATTTCCAGTAGTTGTTATTTAGAAGCATAGATGATTGCGATTGCATTCAACGCATATTTCGGTTCGAATTTGACCGCTCCAAAGTTTGAATTAAGATGGCGCCCAAAAGTTTTGACCAAGGCGACAAGCGTGTATCGCTTCTATATGCGGGCTATCGATCCGTAAAGAGCTCCTTCCTAAGTGCTGCGCTCTATTATCAGCGTTAGTAAACTGTACACAACATTTTTTTAAGAAGTGGGTCGGGAGGTGATTATTTGTGTCTTTTCAGCTTGTTTATAAACAAACTTACGTTGTTTGTAATGACGTAAAGCTCCATTTATTAGCTGCCGAGAAATGGCAAGCAATAAACTCTGTCGCCTATGTGCTCAAGAAAAAGATAATTTCGTTAGAATTTACGAAGAAGAAGGGCAGAAACTGAACTTGGCAACAAAGATTATTCAATGTCTGCAGATCTGGGTAAGTCTGTGAAGTTAATAAATGAATAATTTAAAGTTTACGCTGTTGGCGTAATTGTGACGAGGAAAAAACAAGATGTGACTCAGAGAATATAAATAGAATAAAATACCTTCATTCATTTTTTCAAGAGCATAATAAATTATAAATTAAACCGTTTAATTTTTATCGTCTACCTGAGAGTACAAGGTGTTTCAAAATGTTTTTTCCGGCGTCTCGCCGGTGCTTCTTGTTTAGACGAAATTAAAGTTGCTGCCGAATTACAATTGAGACATTGTTCGGATGCAACAATACTAACGTTTCCAAGCAAAAGTTACATCATTCAGCAACATTAAAACGTTTAATTGAAATTTATTGTTGTGCCCCTCCCCAAAAATCTTTTTATTTTAACAAAAGACCCGTTTTAATTGTCACTGTTAGAATTTGGTAAATGTATGTGATGTGCTGACATGTATAATGTTGACTGTACATAAATTGTTTCAATTTATTTTACTGTGATTCAAATAACATATGCAAATACTACATTTGTTTGTTTGTTTGTTTGTTTATGTTTCTCCCTCCCCCTATTAGACTTTTTGTTTTATTTGTTTTTGGTTTTACTATCATCTTTACTATAGTGTTATTCAAAATTATATTATATTGAGTGAAAACAACATTATTTTTCAATATTTGCTCCTGAATAATAATGCATTTCATTTCGGATCCAGCTTACATTTATTTTATTTTTTTTTAAATGCTGATGTATTACACAAATATTAACATTTAGAAGAGCCTTAGTGTTTGAAAATACAATAGGAAGATAATGGACTCACATTTTAGGCAGATGTTTGTAGTAAAAATACTTTATGATTTTTATAATGTTGAGATGTTTTTTCTTCTATGTGTATATTTTTACCAGGGAAGGTTTGGATCTTAAGCAAATGTGGTTTTAATCCCAGATATTACATACTCTCTAACCTGATTTATCTTATCAAATTATTTTAGCATACATATCTTTTTTAATTTAATTTTTACTTCATACAATGTTTTGTATCTATACACTTAAACCATACTAGATATATCAAGAAGTTAAAATACTTATACATAGGTATTACAGAAAGCAATTTATCAACTTTTTATGCTTGCATTTTTAGTGGATATAAAACATATACCTATCTATGTGATGCTCCATACACAAGATTATATAGGACACACAACAATTACAAATATATATATATATATATATATATAGGTTTTAAATTATATAATAAATCATAAAATGTTAGAAATCTTGAGACAAAGATTAAGATCTGTATGAATAAAAGGTTAACTTATAATGTTATATAGCATTGATGAATTTGAAGAAAATTGTAATAAAGCAATTTATTTCCATGATATTTCTGTACATCTTTCTCCACTTGTAAATACAAGCTTTACTAAGCAAATAAGTTTATAATAAGCCAATAAGATAAAAAGTTCAGCAAAACTAGAAATTAATATAAATTATTATAATATGTTGTTAAATGTTAAGGGAATTTATCATCATCACCATGATGTTTTAACCTTTCTTATAATATTTTTAGACTAGCCCATCTACATCCTCATATGAATGTAATGATGCTAATTTGGAGATATGCATTGCTTACTATGTAAACTTCTATGTTTGTATATATCCAAATTGTATTAAAAGTCTTTTGCAACAAATGTTATCTATTAGAGAATAAATATACATATTCTTCTATACTATAGAATGCTTTTGTTTTGCTAGTATCTTGACAATTTACTTCACATAAATTCTTTGATCATTTTTAATTATACAATAAATAGTGAAGACATTTAAACTTACAAAAGTTGGAAGTGAATGTTTGCTTCCTATATCTTTTTTTTTTTTTTAATTTATATAGGTACTTTATTTTTGCAGTTTTAAGATATTTACCCCCATATTCTTTAGTACTGTATTTTCTCATATTGTTATTCTAATTTACATATAATATGAAATTATAATAAACCTGTTCAGTTAATAGATGTATTAGACGGATGTCTTTGTGTATTCTTATGGTAATGAATGTTCTTTGAAGTTGGCAGCTTAGTTGTTTGTCAAATACTGCTTCCAATAAACTTATGCTGTTTGTTTTAGGAATATTTCATCATCTAGTTTGAAATTAAGGCTATATAAATTAATTCTTGTTAGTTCCAAGTTAATAAAAGAGGTCTTTCCTAAATATACTCTTAATGTACCCAGATGTGAATAGTATCCTTTTAGAATCTCTATGATTTATAAAAATGGTATTAATATCAAAAAGGTACAAATTGATTTGAGTTTCCATATTCTTGCACAATGTTTAATTATTATTTTATATGCATCATTTCAACATAGTTTCCATTGATGTTAGTAATATTTTAAAGATCATATATATATATGATTGAACTGACCCTAAAATGACCATTATAACACCCTCCAAACAAAACACGACTAATGGCATTTACTTTCCCCCATAATATCAAGCAACTTTTATTAAAGACATTTCTTTCTACAACGCCTAGTTTTGGAGATATTGTATAGAGGGTGGACCATTTAAGTTGAGACTGTACAATATCTCCAAAACTAGGCGTTGTAGAAAGAAATGTATTTAATAAAAGTTGCTTGATATTATGGGGGAAAGTAAATGCCATTAGTCGTGTTTTGTTTGGAGGGTGTTATAATGGTCATTTTAGGGTCAGTTCAGTTTTTTTAAATGCGAACCTACATTTTGTATGTTGTTTTCTCATTAGAAAATGGTTTATAAAAAGCTGTTTATTTTGTGATGAGGAATAAGGAAACAAAATAAAAAATGTTTTATACAAATGTTGTTTAGTTTTTTATGAGGATTGAGAAAACAACATAAAAAAGGTAGGTTCCCGTTTAAAAAAATTAAATTGACCCTAAAATGACCATCACAACATCCTCCAAACAAAACACGACTAATGACATTTACTGTCCCCTATAATATCAAGCAATTTTTATTAAAGACATTTCTTTCTACAACACTTAGTTTTGGAGATATTATACAGTCTCAGTTTAAATGGCCCACCTTGTATATATAAACACAGTTGTGCAACATTTTACAAGACATTTTCCTTTCAAACTGAATGTGTAGTGTAATTGGTTTTACATTTATTTCTTAGGGACTACTTTTATAACTGCAATAAATATGTATTAACTTAATACATGTTCAATTGTCCTTTAATAAAACATTCTATTCATTGTTTGAATAAGATTGGAATACATTTTATTTTTAATACAGTTAATAAACTTCCACAATTTATGAAAAAGTTAAGATATACGAGGGCTGATCAATAAAGACTGAGACTAATTTTTTTTCACAGATATTTAATACTCCATTTCAATGTTGACATGGTCTTTTTCAAAGTAGTCCTCTCCTGCTTGAATGCACTTTTTATAGCATCTCTGCCAGTCCTCGAACACATGGTGCAGGCCATTCTTTGTCAGGTCTTTGAGAATCGCCTCACTTTTCTTCAGCACTGCTTCAGTGCTCTCAAATCGAACGCTCCGGAGTTTTGCCTTTAGTGATGGGAATAAAAAGAAATCACAGGGGACAAGATTGGGGCTATAAGGCAGATGCGGCGCACAGGTAATGTTGAATTTAGCCAAAAATTCCTGGACTTGATTTGCAACGTGAGGCCGCACGTTGTGATAAGTTCTGGATGTTTCCTTGCAATGTGCTTCCTCGGTGTAACCAATACTGACGTGTAGCACACTGCTGTAACAGTGGTGTGAGTGGGAACAACAATCACAGCAGCTGTGTTGAGGTTGACTTCAGTCATAGCAGAAGCCGAAGCACCAGGCCCACCTTGCTTAGCACAGAGGACTCGCTCTACTTTGAAGTCTTTGAACCACCTAAACACTGTTGCACGAGGTAGTGCATCTTCACCGTATGCTTGCTTCAGCTTTTCCAAAGTTTCAGAGGCCTGTATGATTTAAACGAAAACAAAATTTTATTGCTCCTCTTGTGTCACCTTTATTTTGTGGTATGCGAAATTCAAGTAGGGTCAACAATATACAGCATTACTACCAACGTATCGATACGAGAGTGCTGCTGCCTATGGACATTATACATGAAACCCCGCTCTTTTAAAATATTTATGGTAGAGACAGAAAACTCTCAAGAAAGCTACAGGAAAAATCAATCTCAGTCTTTATTGATCAACCCTCGTAGATAATAAAATGTTTTTATTCTGTACAAGAATTTTTAGAAAGATAGTTGTTCAAGTATGTATTATACACTTTTTCTATTTCTTTGTATTTTTTTTACTCCGTGACATGCCCATTATCTTGTGCAAGATGGAAAGGATGAATGAAATGAAAATATTATGTATTATAGACAAATTAATTGGTAAGAGGTTATATTATTGACACATGAATACATTAGATTCCCAGTTTGATAATGTTGTTGGTGTTGATTTAAGTGCTGTAGTGGCACTTATGGCTGACATACACTCCAGTGTGGTACAAATACTCTTAATAAAGTGATGTGTTTTGTATTTACAGTTGTATCCAGAGGATCCTCTTCCTAAAGCAGTGTGCATTGATTGCTGTGCCAAATTGAACCAGTATTTTGACTTCTTCCAAAGCAGCTCAAGGGCACAACTGTCACTTCAAATATTGTTTGATCCCAAAGTATCAAACAGAAAGGAACTAAAGAAGGAGCCAAAACTTGAACAAGAGCAAGACCTTCAACCTCCAGGACAACCTCCTGCTGTGGTGGTGGTGGCGGCGGCAGCGGCAGCAGCAGCAGCAGCGGCAGTAACAACAACAGCAGCAGCAGCAGCAGCAGCAGCAAGAACAGTAGTTGATGAAGACGATGAAGAGGAGGATGAAGACGATGACAATGATGATGAGGATGATCACAACACAGGAGATATTGTGGCAGCAGATGAGGTAAAAGAAAAGTTTAATAATGTTAAGTATTTGTAAATGAATAATTAAAATTATATTCCTAGGATAAATCACTATATTATCACAATCGTTAAAGTAATTTTTATAATCTTTAAGATACATTTTCACATTCTAATTTATTCATAGCACTGTCTAAATATACAGTGTTTTCCAAATCTTTAAAATTACTACTGTGTTTTTCAAATGGGATGATGTTTGTCCTTGAGCGCGGTCAGAGCGGCAACCAATCCGCTGTTGTCATATTGCATTCGCCGTAAGCTAAGCATGACGTGCGCTAGGCGAATCTGTTTCTAATAAATATAATTTGCGCTAAGACAAAAATTCAAATTTTGCAAAAAGCAACCCACTAGAAGGTAGGGAGTAATTTTCGTAACACAACCGTAAAAACCACATATTTTTAGCTCAAATAGTTTTCATAATACAAACGAATAAACATACCCATATGTTATATCATAACCACGTAAGCACTGTAATGGTCACATTATTTGTATGTATGGATTATTGTATACATTATGTATGTATATTTGTAATTATATAGCACTACTGACTTGATGGTGATAAAGAATTATGTTGAAAAACCAAGGCGTTTGTTAAAGCTGAGAGAGAGCAAACAGCCACCCAGGTCACTTGTGTTACTTGTAGAATGCTGAATCTGCAGAATGTGAGCCGTCACATGTTTATTATTGTGTGTTGTTTCTAAATCTGGGTTGGAGTTTATTTACCCTACACAGTTAATATCAGTATGCAGTTGTTGTTCAGAGAGCAAGCAGCAAGAGTAAAATAGTGCAGTGGCTTATTGTGGTGAATTTAGTGGCGAGTCAAAGAGGCAGGTATTGCGAAGTCAAGCTCGAAATATTATATTTAGGGTCTACTCGTTTTTTAAAAAATACAACAATGAGGAACACAGAAATCAACTTGATTTCAAAAATCCTTCTCACTACTAAAGCGTGTGGTGTCGGTAAAGCAAGTGTGTCTAGCATTTGCGGAGAGGCAAGATTAAAAGCACAGGTAATTCATAACCTATAATTATATAACACTTAAAAAATATGTACGTAACATGCGAGTATATACCCTGCGACGGTCGTTGCAAATGTTTGTTTATATAACTTTAACTGCCCCACGTATGGGAGCCAATATGTAACGGTAAATGTTTCTTACGTAATTTGTGTTTTTGTATTTGTTCAAGCCAATTTGCGAGAGAAATTGCTTTACGTAATGTTGTTTACATCAGTGTTGAAGCCATCTTGTGACGTCATTCATTTGTTTTGGTTTGTAGCTCCATCTGGCGTAGCAATTTGCATCAGTTTTGAAATAATTCACTTTAAATGTCCTCCAGCTAGCTCTTTGGGTCGAAGAAGTATCTCTTACAGGTTGTGAATCGGAAAGGAATCTTTTTATCCAGAAATTATACTTAATGAAGAAATTGGTTTTATAACTTTTATTGCCGAACACGTTCACGAACACATTTACATATTGATTTAGATACTCGCTAAACTGAAACTGTTTGTAATAACTTCTTACTTATCACTTTTAACTCACGTACTTCAACTTTGTGTATATTTAACTGTATAATACTTTAGATTCTCGTAATTCTGCTGCGCGTAACTTATGACGAACTGAAGACAGCGTGCTAGAAATTTTGATGAACTGGGCGACCGACGTGTAAGGTATTGAGAATTTTGTTGAACTGCGGGGCGATCTACCTCGGACCTGGCTTATATACTCCCACTCCTCGACATGCCTAAAGATTATAAATGAACTGCTATTGGCTAATAAAACGCGCCAACATTAGCGTCTATTTTAATATCCAATGAAAACCAGGAATACATATTGCTTTTAGGGAAACATTCTAGAAGCTTCTCAACGGAAAAAACGCGCGAACATTACGTAACTTCCTTGTTCCCAGTAATGATAAACAGCTCACCCCCCTCTCTGCATTATTGTGCTATTATTGACAGTTTCAGTAAAGCCGTATAAACTTATTTCCCAATAATAATTACAATTAATAAACATCTGAAATCAATGTCACATAAAAATACATATTCATATTACAATCATTATTTACATTTGAGTAATTTGTATCCATATGCCCCACTAGAAACATAATTATAAATATTTACAACTTGTTTGGAAATTTTATAATTGGGTTTTTAGTCTCCTAAATCTTGGAACACACGCTATCACTTTCACTTAACACTTCACACGCATTTAACACACGACATGTTTTTCCTCTATCTCGCCACTACTTACTGGCTCTGGTTTAATTAATTTAGATATTAATCTGACATTACAATTTTTATAGCAAATACTTTACCCTAAATTATTTAATCACTGCTACCAAATTGTTTACTTTAAGTTGTTGACAAAAATTTATACATTTAAGATTTTAGTAATTATTATACATATTTACCAAAATATTCACCCTCTACATATATTTACATCTCTTAAATCTAGGCACTGTTTCACATGTTCTATTTATTACATAAATATTTGTTTCAATTATTTTTAATTATATTTACCAATTTTTTTTTGTTATTTTATACTTTATTTTAACAAAACTCCTGGAATTGTATTTACGTACTTTTACTTTAATATCATATTAAGTTTCAATCTTTGCATTCTTAATTTTCAAATGTTGTTACAGTTACTAAAAATTTAATTTTTTTTTTTTTTATAATTTATTTCTCTTTTCAAATGACATAAATAATTAACCCTCTTACGTTCCAATACATTTCTCTGCAAGTCATCTTTAACTATCCAGCATTTACCTTACATCTCATTGTTATTTACCCTCCTGGATCAAATTGTGTGTGGCTAAACATTACTCGTAGCCGTATCCTAACCTTCAAATTTTTGTTCATGAATAACCTCTTGTATTCATATGACATTTCGTTCCCTGATAATATTTGAAAACAATCTACAGTTTCTTGAACAATACATCTTTTAACAACTTTCATTTTCAATTCTTCTACTATCTTTTTAACTTGAGAATGCTCCGACAAATCTGTACTAAACTGTACTGGACTGGAGTTTTCAATTTGAACATCTTGGCACAATTTATTTCTTTGCATTACTGACTCATTTTGTATTTCTGATATTTCCCCTCTGAAATTAACTTGCGCCTCATTTACATCTACATTCCTAACCTCTTTTATCTCTCTTATCTCACTTGAAATACTACTCATTTGACTTCCTAACTCTGTACATTCTACATTAACCTCACTTTTAGTATTAACCTCACTTTCTTTGTTACCTATTTCCTTGCTCATGTCTAGCATTTTCTTTGAAATTTCTCCTGTCTCACTTGCTATTACTTCGTCATTTTCATCTCTCATTTTTGGCATACTACTATCTAGCTTCGTAACTTTCTTTTCAATTTCTTCACTGTTTTGATCTACTTTTTGCTCTAATATCTCATTCTTCCTACCAATACTTTCTATTAATTCCCTACGATCTTTTTTTATAGCTTCTATCAATTCCCTATGATCCTTTTCCATTTTCTCATTAATCTTTTTCAGCATCTCCATAATCATTCTAGTATCAGAATTAATATTTCCTGCTATTATATTCTCACTTCCTGCACTAACATTTCCTCCCTCCAATATTATATTGTTTGAGCTTTTTTTTGTAACCTGTATTGAATTACAGCTAACTGTTACACTATCTCCCTCCATAATTATTTCTTCTGTATTACTAGCAGCCATTGTTTTTATTATCCTACCACTCCTCAGTAACATTTAAATTTGTTTTCCCTTTTTTCTAAGAAAAAAATTATGATACTCTAACCTTTCTGATGCTGTCCGTTGCTGTTACTTTGATGTCCAGTTTTTCTGCCCCTCTCTCCTAGGTTTGTACGTCGCTTCTGCGTTGTATTATGATGAATCTACGTTGTTCTGTAGTTGAATTCCTTGTTGCCTTGTAATCTCGGAATTACGATGTCCAATCTGCGTCTTGTAGATCATTTCACTGCTCCATTCATTCCACATTCTGATTAATTCTGCTACTTCCTGGTTATTCTTGTTCCTTTCCTGGTCATCTTGCCCCACGTTCTGGGTGCCAATTTGCGACGGTCGTTGCAAATGTTTGTTTATATAACTTTAACTGCCCCACGTATGGGAGCCAATATGTAACGGTAAATGTTTCTTACGTAATTTGTGTTTTTGTATTTGTTCAAGCCAATTTGCGAGAGAAATTGCTTTACGTAATGTTGTTTACATCAGTGTTGAAGCCATCTTGTGACGTCATTCATTTGTTTTGGTTTGTAGCTCCATCTGGCGTAGCAATTTGCATCAGTTTTGAAATAATTCACTTTAAATGTCCTCCAGCTAGCTCTTTGGGTCGAAGAAGTATCTCTTACAGGTTGTGAATCGGAAAGGAATCTTTTTATCCAGAAATTATACTTAATGAAGAAATTGGTTTTATAACTTTTATTGCCGAACACGTTCACGAACACATTTACATATTGATTTAGATACTCGCTAAACTGAAACTGTTTGTAATAACTTCTTACTTATCACTTTTAACTCACGTACTTCAACTTTGTGTATATTTAACTGTATAATACTTTAGATTCTCGTAATTCTGCTGCGCGTAACTTATGACGAACTGAAGACAGCGTGCTAGAAATTTTGATGAACTGGGCGACCGACGTGTAAGGTATTGAGAATTTTGTTGAACTGCGGGGCGATCTACCTCGGACCTGGCTTATATACTCCCACTCCTCGACATGCCTAAAGATTATAAATGAACTGCTATTGGCTAATAAAACGCGCCAACATTAGCGTCTATTTTAATATCCAATGAAAACCACGAATACATATTGCTTTTAGGGAAACATTCTAGAAGCTTCTCAACGGAAAAAAACGCGCGAACATTACGTAACTTCCTTGTTCCCAGTAATGATAAACAGCTCACCCCCCTCTCTGCATTATTGTGCTATTATTGACAGTTTCAGTAAAGCCGTATAAACTTATTTCCCAATAATAATTACAATTAATAAACATCTGAAATCAATGTCACATAAAAATACATATTCATATTACAATCATTATTTACATTTGAGTAATTTGTGATACAAATTACCGTATCAACCCAATTATGAATTTAAACACCAGGAGAATTATAAAAGTTTAGAAAATTCAGTTTGGGTTGCTGTACTTCGACCATTCTAGTGCCAGGCCGATGTGTGAGTGAGAGGGAAATATGAAAAGAGTGGGGGTAACGAGGCGGCAACGCTGTGCACTCAAATGCAGCTCATTCGCTGCAGCTCAGAACTCTTCCCATTTGAAACTAATAGTAATTAAGTATAAATGTGAAATCAACTGAGCTATGGAACTTTTTGTAGTTCCCCAGCTTTATAATAAGATTCCATGTAGTTAATATTTTATATTAATGTTAAAAAATTGTAAATTTCATGAAAGATTTCCCTTTGTATTTGTAAAAAGAATCAAAAGAAATATTTGATATCATCTGTTTACTTTAGTAGTGTTTCAATGAGAGATTAAATAGTGTCATTTAAAATATTAGCTGTAGTTAGGGACCTAGAAAATTCTTGCATAGCTATAATGAAATTTTGTGAGTAAAATTGAAAAATTCTGTACATAAATTGAAGAGCAATTCATTTCATTTTACTTAAAACAGCTGTTTCATTATAGAGTAGTATATCACCGGTGCTATGGTAAATGGAATGTGTTATCTAAACAGTTTTAATTTGTTACCTATTTAAGATATGAACTGCATGAACTAGATACAGGAGAAGCTCTTAGACGTATTAAAGTTCCAGCGGAAATTGTAAATTTAGGCAAAGCTTTGCATTTTTTCTAACTACAGTGGACTCTTGATATCCATGGTAATGGAGGGGAACATTACCTCAGATAAAGCAAAACAGCAATTAATCCAAAAACTGTCTTTACGCTTATAGCATACATAAATGTGAGGTATATCACCATTTTGTAGATGTCCTTTTTGGTGCAATGTATTTAGGAAGCACCCATTGTTGATCCATTTTGCATGTCAAATGTTTTTAAACAATATTGTTGTACTTTCTTACCAAAAGGAAGCTATTTACTCTCCATAAAAACTATACTTATGTATTCCGCTTTGTTTGCAGACCACACCAGCAGTGGCATCTGGCAATGGAGGACTGTAGGGCAGCACCCTCCCCATAAATAAACATCCTAAATAAAAATAGGAAAGAAAGAATAATGTCAGATGTCATTGCATTATACCTTTCCTCATTACCCTATTTGGTTTACATATTTTTTTTGTTTGTTTGAAATGTTTTTTTAGTGCTTATACAGTGATCAGTGTGAATGTTTTCAGTACAGATTGCATTTTGGACTATACCAAGTCTGTCCAAGAATGCTCGTGTTTGTAGGTACTGATAATGGCAAGATGTGCGGAAGGGAACGCTTGAATCTGGGCGAGGGGTGTAGAGAGGTAATAACAATTTGGCATAGTTCAAGTTGCTTTGCTATTGGTTCTTTCTCCACGTGGTCTTTCCCATATGGATTCATTCAATTTCACTGCCGCCACCATATAAAAAACAAGTACTCTGTGTCTAAAATTTAATCATATTGTATGAACTGATTTTAAATTTTATTCTCAGGTTTTAGTGCATTTTAAAGTATAGCATTGTATAGTTAAGGGGGGAAATGGGTGAAATTGCGACTAAAAATGACAAAATTTCACATTTGTGTTTTTTGTACCAAAAAATACTGGGTGGTTTGAAGTGCATATGTGCAAAGTTTTAAAGCCCTGCAGTGCCTGGAAGTTGTTCTAATTACGCCATATTTAAAGGTCTGCACTCCTTAAATGTCCCTGAGAAGGCCTGATAGGTGATGAAATCGCTGCATGAAGCAAAAATTTCCTTTTTTTTTTATTGGTTTTTGTGGGATTTTTTCCGTGAAGCTTAATTTCTGGTTTGTCACTGAGTCACCATGATCAGTATAACATAGTAATAGCAGCTCTGCCGGTAGATGTCGTGTAACATCAAATTAAATGTTTTATTTACATGAGCCAGAAACAAGTGTAAATTATGTAAATAATACCGTGATGAAAGGCTAGATAAGCAAGAATGTGGTGTACAAAAGAAAAATTTAAGGCAGAAACAGCTGGAGGATGATTGTGAACATATACCTGCTGTAAATAATGAAGACTGTAAATATATATTGTTGGATACCAGTTTTACTGTCATCATTGGTGAAGGACTTGAAGTGTAATGACCACAATCAAAAGCGTTTATATATAGGACTTTGCACTGAAAGGCTTGGCTTATGCCATAAATTAGAACTGATTTGCAGTGCTTGTAATGAAACAGGCGTAAAAATTACACATCTAAGCTGGACACTTCTAGGAAGGTCTGCAAGCCATTATTTCTGGTTAACTGCACGCAAACTTTTAAACTCATTTTTCCTCACTTTAATTTTTGTTACACTTAATTACATCCACAAATTAAGTGTTAGAGGGCTGAAATGTTTACTGTACATTCTATAAAGCATAACAAAACAACTGACATATAGAATTCAGGATTAACTTAGTACTTTTTTTAGATAAAAAATAAAATGTGTGTAGTAATTGCAAAAATTTTGAAGCTCTCAAGAGAATAAAAATGTACCATAGGTGTTGCATGAATGAAGACAGACTTAATGCTTAAGCCATGCGTTCTATTGAGAAAGCCCTTCTCTCCATACCTGATTTCAACCATTTTGTTGAACAAAAGGAGAGGAGAATGGACTTCACCTACAGAATATTAATTAGGCTGTTTAGTTACAGTCAACTATTATTTTATATATTTATTTATTTTTTGGAGAGGCATACAGATGCATAATTTCCTGCATTTTATTTTATACTCTTGAAAATTTTGTAATGCATGTTGTTAATTGCATAGCATCATCACATACATGTTTAGAGAGATAAGGTTGGGCAAGAGCAAAAATAAACTCTACACATTTCCATTTAAGAAATTCGGTTCTTACTCTGATGTTTGAATAAATATTATTACAGAAGGTATAAGCTAAAAGTTAGAAGAAACATGTTAATGAAACACAAAACTTATCGCAGTGTAAGTAGATATGCGAGATTAAAATGTGTAAATCACTTGTTTTGGAAAACAAAGCATAGAATATCCATTTGTTATAAAACTGTGTTCTCCACTGAAATTTTAACGCATATTCATTAACACATGGGTGCACCATACAATATGAATGGGACAAGGCTTCCTCCTGAAAACAAGAATACAATAATTATTAATATAGTTTCATTTATGCTTGTTTTGGTAGAGGCGGTTTATTGCACGTTTTATTTCTGAATTTCACTAATACATAGGATTTTATAAGTGCTGAAAAATGCATTTAACTGAGCAAACGGGAAATGTAATGCAATAGTGTTTTGGTTTATTTAGTTCTTTTCATTTACACATATTTTCCAGTGAACTGTAGAATGAAGCCTGCTGTATAAAACATGCTTAATGTGAAAACATCACCTGCTGCCCTCCCAAACTTGCATGAACTGCCACTGCACACCAGTAAGATCTTTCAAATCCTATTGAAAAAGCCTTATGTTTTAAAGAAGCACTTTTTTTTTTAGTATTATATTGATTAATATGTTAGATAACAAGGAATCCCTTTGTTGTTCACGGTAACCTAATAAGCTGTCTGTCCATTCAAGAACTGCTGAATGACACAAATGACACTTTTTTGTATCATGATGACTGGATCATCACCTAATTTTTCTAAACCATTCTTCTTGCCCCATGCACACATCAATATTTCTTTGTCATTCAACACCACATGACTTGACAGTGTTCAGTCAACTGCAAACTATTCTTCACTTTCTCACCATCCACATTTCTGCAGCCAGGTGTAACTTTTAATGTGGAGGCTGAGGTTTCATATTTCTGTTGTTTTACATATTCTGACTAAGGAATTCCTGTTTGAAGGGGAAAGCTTGCTGGGCAAAAGCTACTATACAGTCTTTAGCAAATCATAATCTACTTCACTTTGAATACATAGAAATCACTTTGAAATGCAAACTATACAAGCTGGCATTGGAATTAAAATAAAATCCTAAAATTCTGCAGCTAATCTGCAAAGCAGTTAATCCATCCATCGATAATTGAGAGTATACTGTATGTAAAATTCTGATGTGCACCTAAATGGAATAAAAGGTGTGAACTCTAACAAATTGAAGGAAGTTAAATATTACCGATCAGGACTCCCGTCAAAAGTGAAGGGAGCCGAGTGGTGGTAGTGGTGCTCCCACCCATTTCTTATACAGTATGATTCTCTCGCTAGAGGCCCCAAACCTTTGCCTATATGTTGGCCATTTATGTGAGTTTTGTGATGAAAACTTTGTGTACACATACCTGGAACAATGTAATGCAGTGCCACACCCCTCCCAATAGGCTTGGACTGTTCCACTGACCTTGGCTCTGCTTAGTCACATGAATGTCTCCACGCGCTGTACTCCAGTGTTGGCTTTGAAGCAACATTGACAATGTCGTACACAATTGCAGAATGCCTGTTTCTCGTTCGTAACTACTGGCAAACGGGTTCATTTAAATCATGTCAAAGGGCATTTTGGGCCAAATTTGGTACGCGACGTGTGCCCTCAAAATTTTGTATTCAGAAATTGGTAACAAAGTTAGAGACCACTGGAACCTTGATCACACAGCATGCAGACATCCGGAAAATGAATGTGGGAGTAATGGAAGAAGTAAAGGAGCGATTACTGGCGTCACAATCAAAATCCTTGTGACGACTTTCCCAGGAAATGAATGTTCCATATTCTATGTGCCAAAGAGCTGCTAAGAACGCAAACCTCCACGCTTACCGTGTGACATGTGTTCAAAAATTGCAACCGACGGACCATGAAAAATGTGTGCAGTTCTGCGTATGGTTTTAAACCTTTATTAATCAGAATCCTGGGATTTTGGACTTTACTTGGTTCACGGATGAAGTGTGGTTTCATCTGAGTGGCTACATAAACTCTCAAAATACGTGTATATGGGCACAAACAAATCCTCATGCCCTAAACGCAGAACCTCTACATGCACAGAAAATTGGAGTGGGTGCGCAGTGTCATATAGGCATATTATGAGCCCTATTTTTCATGAGAATACGGTAAACACTGAAGAATACATTAGAATACTGACTGACTTTGTCAATCAGTTAACAGATGATGCATTAACTTACGGATATTTCCAACAAGATGGTGCAACAAGTCACACGTCACGTGCAAGCATGAGGGAAATTGAAAGCTTTTTTGAAGATCGAATCATCTCAAAAACTCTTTGGCCACCAAGATCTCCTGACCTAACACCACCCGACTTCTTCCTGTGGGGATGTTTGAAGGGAAAGGTATACAGAAATAGACCACGTACAATTGCAGAGTTGAAAGATGCTATACGTCAAGAGATTGAAGTCATTACCAAAGAGACTTTAATAAAAGTATTCCAGAATTTGGAGCAATAGGTAAAAACGTGTTTGCATGTGGGAGGGGACCATTTTCAGCATTGGATGTGCCAGTTTATAGTTCAAGGTATGTGTACACAAATTTTCATCACAAAACTCACATAAATGGCCAACATATAGACAAATGTTTGGGGCCTCTAGCGAGGGAATCAGACTGTATTTGTACCATATTTAATGATGATGTAATCCCTATGCATAAATTAATCATTAAAAGATACAAGAAGCTCCACAAATTCCCAGCTGCTTTGTAATAACCTTATTTTATAATTGGCATACTGTATAAAATTTGGTTTGTTATGAATAAAGTATAGTTTTTTAAAAATGTATCACTGATTTGTATGTGGAAAACTCTTCCACATACCTAAGGTATATTTCTTTCTTTTTCTGTGCTTTTGTGTTCACTTTATTAAATATAATGAATGTATATAGTATTTTATACACCAATAACTAAAATAAGACATTTTGTTTGAACATTTCTCATGTACAGCAACTGTTATATTTGTTTTTTTTTTCTCTCACTTTTAGGACGACTCAGCAAATGAAGCAGACAGAGATCTTCCAGAGTTAGTAGAATGTGTTCTCTCTGAGAAGGAATCTAGCAGCCTTCCAAAAAGTAAGTGGAGATGACAAAAGTGAATCCAAGTATTTATAAGATTAATTCTTTTCCTTTATTTAATTTCTCTACTACACAAGAACCTCATTTATCTGGATTTCCAGTTTATTCAGATGACTATCGCTTACCTTTTCATCACAAAAATGTGTCTTTTGATAAATACATATTAATGTATATGACTGCAATATTGGCAACTGTAATGTAGAGATTCCCGTCAGTCACATGGTTCAAGCTAACAATAACACCTACCATTATCATAGTCATTGTTACACAACAACAGAACTAAAGTGTTCGAGATTATGTTTTATTAGTTTTCAAAACATAGCGACATAGACATCTGAATGGCTTCAAATTATTTTCTCTTCTTGTTTTGCAGTGATCCAAATTTCATTATTGTTGAGGCAGTATTTTTAACACTTAAATGATTTCAATCTAATTATATAATATATAAATTCAATAACAGCCTGCCTTAAAGCAATTGTGAATGTAACAATATATAAAAAGTGTATATTACAGTCATTGTATGTGTATCCATGTGTAATAATGTTATATGAATGTATTATGTAATTTAATAATGTAGGAGCTGTGAGAATAATAAGTTAAACATTGCTAACAATGAGGTAACCTTGAGGCAATAATGAGTAAGAATGTTTAATAATGCTACTAGTTATTATTGGAGTAACAATAATGTAAATTTTGTGACAGTTTATAAAATAGCCAATCAACAACCAGAAAAAGCTTTAGTTAAATGAAGGTATTCTATTGGACTAGGATTAGCCAATCAGAAACTAAAAAGGAGAAAAATTTACAAATTTAGAAGTCAGTTGCCTGCAGACAGCTTTTCTAACCGGATGCTAGATACGTCCTCAAGAAATTTAATACGTATTTGTGTGAGACGAAAATAGTTTACGTGTTAAAAAGTGCAAGTAAGTAATAAAAGAATCTCACAGCTCTCTATATCAGTGAAGTGTTATTTAAAATCGTGTCAAGTATTAATAAAATGAGTGAAGTAAAATTATAATCTTTGTAAGCATACATTCTTGTCGCACCATAACCCTACCAAGAGAAACATGTCTCTAACAATAATACTGACACAGCCGAGGCAAACATAAATATTTAATACTTAAAGAAACAGTCAAATTACAAAGTTTATATTTTTAAATTTGGAACGAAGGCTACCAGGTATCATACGTGTGGTTGCAACTACTTCAAGTGTTCGGCTCCCCAACAGTTGAAATATAATACAACTCCTTCAAATTGACGCCCAAAGCATGGTGCTAATAAATAACATAACAAAACATCTTCTCAAATTGGCATCCATACGTAGAGCTAATAAAATTAACTTCATTGTACATCAAAATTTGTATTTATTTAGCAGTTTGTTTCTGGATTATCCAGATTTTCATAGCCTCCGGACCCACCTAGTCTGGATGGATGAGGTTCTTGTGTACTTGCCTATAGTAAGAAGAGGAAATATTGTTATTCCACACAAAAATTTTATACCAAGTTTTCACCAGAAATACATTTTTGAGGCTCCCTGAATAATAATAGTTTAAAAAAGCATTTTTAGAAAAAGAGTGTGTGTGTGTGTGCGTGCGTGCGTGCGTGCGTGCGTGCGTGCGTGCGTGGGTGTGTGCGCGCGTGCGTGCGTGCGTGCATGCGTGACTCAAAAATGAAATCTTGGATAAATACCAAACTTGGTATTTAAGTTCAGGATCCCAAGATTTTCAAAAAAAAAAGTACTCCTACCCCAAACTACCTTTTACATGGAAAGCATTTCATTAGTTTAAATGTTCTCAAAAATAACCCTAACAGTTTGCCTGAAAATATAGTGTTTAAAATATTTGCATGACAAAATGTCTATCTTGAACTTTCTGCGAATAGCCTGTGAAGTCTGCCTTTATTCTGAATGACTTTTGTGTAATTGGTAAGCAGTAAGAAATACACAAAATATTACTACTCACAAAATGTAGGTCTTGTTAAAGCACACCATTTTTGTGAAATAAAAATATTTTTGGTGTTGACCATTACCAAGATATTCTTTGTCATTGGTCTGAATTTTCAAATACTTTACTTTTCTCAAGTGATAAGTTGATATCCACTTTTTCTTGTTCTCATGCAAAGAGCATGGAGTTTTAAAGCAATCACATAGATTACGTTGATATTGTAATGAAAAGAAGCTAGAAACAGTGATGTGTATTGAATTTATTTAATTTGAATTTATGTATTTGAATTTATCAGTCGAATTAACCTTCTGAGGATGGGAACAATGGTTTCCCGAAACATGTTAAGTGAGTAAACTTAAGTGATGTTAGTGTTACAATTCCGACTCACCTTAAATAAAATCACATAGATATCCACTTTTTAAAAATCTGACTCACTTTAGCCTACTGTATCTTTCTTAAATCTACAACAAAATGTGTAAATTTGTAATGAGAGTTTATCTTGATTAATAAGAAACCGATACAAGTTCATTTATTTAGAAGCGTTTTGACAGTGAAGCCAAGGTTAATTACTTAAACTTTTGCGGCCGTGTGCACCATTCTCGTTAAACAAACCCTTCAGGGACCTTCAACTCACAGTAAGAATTTGACCGGGGTAATCATCAAACAGCAGTGCAGCAATGTTCACCACAGTTTAGGTGGGCATGGATACTTTGCAGGTGCTCACCTTGGTTGAACGCACCCGGATGTACATCATGTTGTCTGTTTTCCATTTGTTCTACCTCTTTGCTGAAGTGCATGCATGTAGTTCAGCGTGCAATGGCGGAAAGCAAAAGCAGACCAAAGTTTCTCTACTATTTATTAAATTTAACGTGAAATTCTTAAGAAAAGATAGAAAGTATAGAGATAGAAACAATAACTTTAAGATGGACACGTGGGAAAAGCTAGCCTTACAACTGATTGGAAAAATATGCTGAACTTCACTGACTTTTTTTTTTCTTTTCTTTCTTTCCACACTAAATTCCAGTTAGCTTAATTGACATTCACTTACTGAAAGACAGACAGAAAAAAGAAAGAAAAAATATATACCCAAACAAGATTTGAACCCGATACCTCTTGAATAGTAGGTGCACATGCTACCCCGACACCACGATGATGACTTCAGATCTTTAGACTTTGGCACTGACCTCTTCAGGTTACTGGATTCCTATATCTGTGCAATTAAAGTACATAATATTCTTGAAAATGTATTAATTGCAATAAATCCATTCATTACTTCCCTTATTTCTGTCTTGTTCTTGGAACTATGCTTCAACTGATATGATATGTAACGCCGTAATTGTGTGGATTTTCGTTACGTTTTGGGTCAGGATATTTAAGGCACCTGTCACAAAAATAAAGGGAGCTTTAAGCATTAAAAATTACAAAGTACATTAAAGTATTCATTGGCGAAAATGGAGTGTATCTATTTATTGGGAATTCTAACCTATATCGTTCCGCCATTTTTTCAGCATAAGAGTTGGAAATAATTGGCGAAAACCGGCTGTTCATGGCCGGTCAGATTTAACTACGGTAAAATCCTCAATAAACTTTTACCAGCTTCGATGCACCACAAATAACAGTTCACCGCGGTAAAGTCCATATTTTTCCATGGTAAAATCTTGATCGAGAATGGTGCACACGACCATTGGAGTTGAATTTGGGACACACTTTTTTATCTTATTCTGTTATTACACAGGAGACATTTCAAAAGCCTTTGCTCCCACCTTCTGATGTAGGTTGATTGGTACAGCTGGTGTTGTCTTTGATCTAGTCTCTGGTAGACAGCGTGATGAATCTGGTGTAAATGTCTGGAGGCAGGATTTCGAAGTTCATAATGAGGTGTTCGTGTTTATGGATGACAATTTTTTCCCATACAGTGAGTTCTAAAGGATGGTTTACTTCTTTTAACATTTGGTATTTGTATCTATTACATGGTTGGTCTTCCAAAGATAAAAGAAATAAATAATCCTATAGAACTCATTGTATGGGAAAAAATTTACATCCATAAACACACACTGCATTATGAACTTTGAAATCCTGCCTCCAGACATCTACACCAGATTCATGATGCCATCTACCGGAGACCAGACAGCATTGCCAGTTGATATACAGGAGAAGATAGAAGCAAAGGCTTTTGAACCATGTCCCATGTAATAACAGAATAAGCGAAGCAAGTGTATACAAGTTCGACTACAAATGTTAAAGTAATTAACAGATAGAAGATTAAGCTTTTATAAGTAAGTGGAGAAAGTCATGTGAATGCAACATATCACATTTTTATAATCTTAATTTTGTTATTTTCAGAAGCAAGCTCACCAACTCCTTCCCGTCGTAAGCGCCGTGTTCCTGTTAAGAGAAGTGTGTCTCTAAAGGAGCGAACTGTCCCAAAAGAACGTGCAGTTCCAAAGGACCGAGCAGCATTAAAGGACCTGAAAGCAACTAAAGAACGTATTCCTCACAAGGACCGGCCTGTCCCAAAGGAAAAGGTACAACGTGTGGAAGTTACAGTACAAAGAAGAGAGCGTGCCATAAAAGTGAAGTTTGAAAAAGAAAGAGCAAAAGAAAAAGAAAACGAGAAGGAAAAAGAGAACGAAAAGCTAGAAGTTAATGTTAAGTTAGAGGAGATGATCAAAGTGGAACAGGTAGAAGCGCAGGAAAATAAAACAGGTGCAGCTCCAGTGAAAGAAGAAATGGAAACAGACCCTAATTCAAAGAGTGAGAAAAAGCGTCCTGGTAGGAAAAAGAAAGAATTAAAAGCTGTGATCATAAAGCCACCAAGACCAAAAGCTGTGCTGGAAGGTTATCCGTGGCAGTGCACAGACTGTTCCGTAGTGTTGAGTACTTTACAAGAACTCCGTGCTCATCATACAACCTCACACAATCAGCCTCCAAACTTTAAGTGTGTTCAGTGTGCCAAGGTGTATACGCGTTACAGGAGTTTTGCAAGACATGTCAAACTTCATCGCAACCCCAAAAAATTCAGGTATCGTATATCTACAGTCAGTGGAGTGTAGTGAAATACAAGAGAAAGCCATATGTCTATGCTTTTTCAGCGTAACATGAATTCTACTGTGTTCACTGTTGGGCAAACCTAATGAAAACTATCGATTAATTTATTGATAATCGTCAACAACTGAATTATTCGGTAGTTTCTGTCAGCATTTGATGTTTCAATTGCTTTTCAGATTATACATGGCATGCTTCAAAACAATAGTAACTTTGATTCGGTTATTTTTCTCCAAGGTTGGAGCACTGTCATCTACAGTGCTGAGCAACATTGAGCTATCTCGTCAATGAACTCCATTGCTGATGCTTCCTTGAGAATGTGACAGTTGCTTATTCTTTGCTTAAGTTCTCAGTTGGTTTATTCTTTTTTACTTTCTCTACTACGTATAGTAAGTAGGGGAAGTATTGCATTCCACCCAAAAATTCGATACCGAGATTTCACCGGAAATACACGTTTTGAGACCTCCTGAATCCAAAAAAAGCATTTTTAGAAACATGTCCGTGTGTGTGTCTGTGTGTGTGTGTGTGTGTCTGTGAACAGCATAACTCAAAAACGAACAATCGGATAAGCACCAAACTTGGTATTTAGGTTCAGTATCTTCCAGAGATGCGACACGAAGGTTTTCAAGAAAATCCCCCCACCCCAGACTACCCTTTATATGGAAGATTTTTCGAAAATTTTAATTTTCTCAAAAATGGCTCTAACGATTTTGATGAAAATATCATATGTTTAAGATAATGTCATGAGAAATGAAATGTATATCTCGAATTTTCTGGGAATGTCTCCAAAAGTATTCTTCATTGTGAACGACTTTTGCATAACTGGTAAACCATAAGAGATAGACAAAATTTTGCTACACAAAAAATGTAGATCGCGTTAAAATACACAACTTATGTCATATACATTTCTTTTGTTGAGTGAACCGTTTTCGAGATATTGCTTGTTATTTCCTTAAATTTTCCAATACTTATACTTTTTCTCAAATGCGTTATTCATTTTTTTTATGTCCTGGACATGCAAAGAGAATTGAATGCGCCACATAGCAACCAGCGTTAAAATATTTGAATATCGCTTAAAAGCTAGCATATTTCCCTTGCATCTACAAGAAAATTACCAATAAGATTGACATCTCGATATCTCGATTAACATGAAGCATATGGAGAATAGGCGTTTGTAAAATTAGATTGTACAAGAGTAGAGAAAGTCATGTGAGTGTAACACATCAGATTTTTTTTTGGTGCATTCCAAGTAATGAAGTTCTGACTGTTGTAAAAAGCTCAACATGCTCTTCTCATATAATGGATACGTGCTTGGTTCTAGGACTCGACATTATGCAGAAGCAAGCATAATAACCATTAAAATGCACTTAATCATTGGTTTTCCAATGGTATTATTCTGTGAAACAAAACCATACATGACATTGTTTATTAAAAAACGTTACGACTGTATGGTTTTGTAGAGCTGTGTCGGAGGGCTTTGAAAGGATTTTCATGACAAGTTTATAGCTGTATTAGAAAAACCACATGGGATAACCATATTTCTAAATTTATTTTGGACATTGAGAATTGCACATTATTAAGTGATAATTATATTCATAACATAACAATATATAAAATAACGACAGCAATGGATTTATTATTATTATTATTATTATTATTATTATTATTATTATTATTATTATTATTATTATTATTATTATTATTATTATTATTATTACAACTATGACTAAAAGTCTGTGTTTAAACATAATGAAAGATAACTATAAATTAATAGCGAACCATTAGGTGAAAAAATATGATTCTTTTTTGTACTTGTTCAAGAAAATGTCATTTTTAATCCTAACTAATTGATGCTTTTCTGAAATATGAAATGCGCTTGTGCACACATGATACTGCAATTAGAGTTTTACCAGCAGTGAGGTGTATTGTCCATATGAGGCAATGCCACACTGCTGCTATTCGCTAGTGTTAGTAGACATGGCTCAAACATCAAGAGATTTGGACTGCATAATAATATGGTATGGTGAAATATTATAGGTATAAACGAATGAGCAAATATATTAGCTTCAGTTGCAGGAGGGGAGGAAATTAAGAACAGGAAGTTACTCAACTCATATTATGTCTGCCGTAATGCTGTTTACTTCGGCGCAAACTATGGTACTAATTTATGCATAAGAATCTTTCACTTTGTTTTTTCCCTTGTGCTAATTACATTTCAAAATAAATGTCAGCTATTAAAATTAATATCACTGCATAAGTAAGGTTACAAAAGGAAAATACATAAAGCAAAATAAAAATGGTTAATTAGTTTAGGCTATAATCACATATGGTTACTTTTGGAGGTTAAATTGCACAAAGAGTCTATGATAAATCGGAGCATAAAAAAATTGATACAAAATCTGAATGAATATTTTGATGTTGTATACATATATTTATTCATACACTCAACTAAAATCAGTTCAAGACAAGTTGCTATAATACTTAAGCACACAAGTCCATTTCAAAAATTTCGATTTGTAGCAGGAAATCGTTGATCCTTGGGTTGATGTGCTCTTCAGCAGTGTTCTTCCTCGGCTATTGATGCTCGTTGTTGTTGCGCATTCCATTCCTAACTATATCTAATTATTAATTCTCAGGTTATAGTGGGTGAGGCAAGTTTAAGAAATACACTGCAATTTTCCCTTAATAAACAAAGTTTATTCACAATTGAAATAATTCTAGACGGCTAGCTTTTCCCATTATTATAATCCCACCACTTTAAATAAGTCAGGAGCCTAGCTATCTGCACACGCACTCCCACCCTTGTATGCACCCACGTGCATTTGCAGCACCTCGTGCCGATGACAATTCTTGAAGATCAATAAGAGAGAGAGGTGAACTCTGAGGCCTTGCCTGCCCTTATATATGGGAGCCTAGTGATGCTCACCTCTGCGTTTAAAAATGTAACGTTTCCTATTGGCCCTCAGACCGCGTTACCTTAACATGTATGAGAATGTATGGCTTCAGATCCGTGCGCTTAAGCGTCAGTTCCATATCTCTATCTCTTTCTTGTCTCTATCTTTCTCTTTCTATTTCTACGTACCGTTACCGGTTCCCTGCCTGTTGGTTTGGTGAAAGGTATGCTCTACTTAGGATTATGCTTTCTTGGAATTATAGCTAGCTCGCCCGTTTCTTACAATCAGCTCTGTACAAATGTTAGATGTTGAATATTTTAACATTTTAGTGAATTAAAGTATTACTGTACAATTCTTATATGTATGATTCCCCTTTCATATGTACAATTCCCCTTTCAGATTCTTCTCAGCACAGAACATAACCTAATGCAGCTGAATATCTCCAAGGACAAATATTAGTGCAAGCCTTAGGAAATATTGTACAGTCTTTCAGGCAGAAGTATTTGCTATCCTGAGCTGTGCTCTTAAGAGTCTTTAGAAAGATTACCAGGGTAAACGAATTCTTATCCTCATAGATAATCAAAATGCTTTAAAAGCACGCTCCTCAGACCAGGTAAAATCAAAACTGGTATGAGAATTCCTAAATGCACTGGTCTTCTCATCTCACAACAGGCTCAAAATGTGGTGGGTGCTGGGGCATCAAGGCATCTATGAAAATGAAAAAGCTGATTAGCTGGCTAAAAAGGTTACTGAGATACCCTATGTTGGTCCAGAACCTGTGGTTGGAATCAGTATATGCACTACCAAAACCTTGGTAAAAGCAAGGATTAGGGAAGCACACCAACTCAGGTAGATGAAAACCTATTCAAGACAAAGACAAGCCAGGAAACTGGTCTTAGGTCCATGCAACACACTTTCCTCAGCTCTCCTGAGATTGGATATAACAGGTGTAAGGAAAGTAGTTGCATTAACTTCTGAACATGGTCACTTCAGGAAAATCTACATAAAATAGGCCTCTAAAAGGATGAACCCATTTGTAGAATCTGCAAAAAGGATGAGGAAACTGCCTCACATATCCTTTTTGACTGCCCATTCCTGTTAAGAAAGAGACTCACTCTTTCTATAACCAGGGAACATCTATGATGATGAAAGATGCGGTTTAAGGGCGCTAAACAGCTAAGGTCATCAGCACCCTTATAAGGTATAAAATTTAAAGTCCAAAAATAAAATACGAGTAAAAAACCGCATAGTCAAAAATACTTTAAAACAAGTTCATCAAATGTTAAAACCACCACAAAAAACATGTTAAACAAACCAATAAAATAGTAAAACGTGTCAAGAACTGTAGAGCGCATGGGACATGAGTGCCATATGTCCACTGGGGAGTAGAGTCCCCATTAAAAAGGCAATATAAAATCACAATATTAAAAGGCGCTCAGCACATCAAATGTCCCGATTAAAATCACTGGGGGGGAACATCTAGGAAAGGATGTTGACATTGGAACCAAGATACTGCAACTTGTTCAGGGAACAGATTTTGGAAACAATGAAGGCATCCTTTCCAATGGGGTTATCAGTAAGTCTTTTAGACTGATGTGCAGGAGGTTGATAAAACTCCAACAGCAACTCCCGTAATCTAATCTAACACAGCTGAATCATGATACACACTATGAATAAACCGTGCAATTAATAACCGTAATATGCATCTTTTATTTCAATTCTTAACAATTATGCAAGTATCTATAGGGTCAAGATTCCGTTTCCAAACCACATGAAAACTGCGTATTTATGCCTGTGAATATCATTATAATGCAATGCATAACTGAATACAACCATACAGTAATCGACTGAAAATCGTACTTATTGCTAGGACTACAGTTTAGCATGCATATATGAATGCCAAACTGAATTAAAACATTCGGTTGTTAACAGAAACTATCGTTTACCAACTGATTGTGTAAAACGTTCGGTCTTAAATGTCCTTTATTACTTTTCTAGCAAGCTAAATACAAAGCTACCTTACTTTAAACCAAGCGGGATGAGTCTGGTGGTAGTATCTGAAGCTCGCAATCAAGAGATCCTGCGTTCAATTCCTATAGGACCTTTACCTTAGTTTGTTTATGATTTTTCTGGGTCAGTAGGCGAATGCTGGGGTAGATTATATAGTACCACAAACTTTTCCTGCCCTTATTTCATTCCCTTTCAGGGTTGAAGGGCCGGTTGTGACAGACAACAAACACAACACAATGTTGTGTGGCATATGCAGTGGATGTGTTTTGAGGAGAGAACTGTTTATTCCTGGCATGTAACCTTCTACCCAAACCTGTCCATGAGGATAGTGTGGTGCATTGAAAGGATGGCCAGGGATGTTCAGTCTGAAAATGTTAGGGATCCTGCTGCACTCTCCTGCCACCAGATCTAGCTGCCCTTAGTATTCTCTTGCCTCATCCCTTCCTCCTGGAGGTTTATTAAGCAAAATACTCTTAGTTGGTATCCTCCTCCATTTCTTCTATTTATTATCCTTATATCTATCTTAAAAAAATTAAATTGAGTTTTATTTATGGACGCTCTTTAACTGCTGTGGTTCTTAGCGTTCCATTCTATATTGGTCCTGAAAGACCGGAAATTTTTGTTCACAAGCTTGAGGCTCTTTTACATGCCATAAATCTACGATGGGACCACTGGCTTTACTTCTCTTCCAAAGGAAACCATACTAAGGAGTTTACATACGAAAAAATCCATCACTCTCTGCTGGGCTTGAACTCATGACCTTGGTAACTATATCTATCTTACTTCTGTATACAACATCTGTAACAGATTTATGAAATACAGGATTGGGTTAAAATAAATCTGTGATACATTCATATAACTTTCTCTACGCATTATATTTTTATCTGTTTTCTTTAATTCTGCTTACAAAAGCAAATTTCTCTATCTGCTTCATGTGAATTGAGATAAACATTTACAGAAATAGTTTTTGATTACACATTTTGTTGCAAGTACAAGAGGCATAGTGGAGGTTGAAGTGATAGTCAAATGTTTTAAAAGCACATCGCTATATGCTGGCTTTGAAATTCTGCATTCTTTTTTTAATAAGTAATAGTTTTATTTAAGCACATTACAATATAAAATTTATGGTTTGGTTTGAGCCCTCATCTTCCCCAAGCCATAAACATTAAACAGTATAACACACCAGCATAATTATTACTCAATTCAAACAACTCCTGCCATAAATCTACACTATAAAACCAATATTCATTCATTTATTAAACTATCATACCCATGTATTTAAAGGTGAGTCGAAATTGTAACACTAACATCACTTAAGTTTACTCACTTAACATGTTTCGGGAAACCGTTGTTCCCATCCTCAGAAGGTTAACTCGACTGGCCCGTGTTGTTGGTGTTTCCGTTTTTTGGACTGGATCCTGTGGTGGCATCTTGTGGTGGAGAAATGTACTTCCAGAGAGGATTTGGTGGCGGCAAATCAAAATTCATTAGATGTGTGTTGTGTTTTAGAATGGTGATCTCCCATGCATCTAATTCGGCTGCAAATTTGGCTGGTTTGACTAATGTAATATTGGGTTTGATGTTGTGATTAGTCATCCAAAAATGGTGTGAAACTGCAGATTTGTCCATTTGTTTGTATTTAATACATCTCATGTGCTCCTTTAGTCTAGTTTCTAAGTTTCTTTTTGTCTTACCAATGTATACTTTATTGCAATCTGAACAATTGATTTTATAGATTCCAGCTTTTTTGTCTTGTGGAATGGGGTCTTTTAACTTGTTACAAAGTAATTTCTCTATGTTAAATTTGTTCTGTGGAGCTAGGCTGATGTTATGTTTCATGAAAATCTTCTTAAATTTGTGAAATGTTCCTGGGTGGTATGTGAATTTCTTGAACTTTAGTTCTTTATCTTGCTGGCTGAGATTAGTTGTGTTTCTGATGTGCATCTGTCGTTTGAATTTTGCAATTTTTTTGTCAATAGTTGCTTTGTTGTACCCATTATGTATTGCTGTGTCTACTATATGCTGGTATTCTAACTGGTATTCTTTTTTATTTAAGGGGGTATATACCAGTCTATGTGTTAGGCTGTTTAGTACTGCATGTTTGTGTGTGGTTGGATTGAAACTCTTATTTTTTATGTAATTAGTAGAGTGTGTTGGCTTCCTGTATATGCCAAAGGTTAGGTTCTTTTGTTCTCTGATGATTTTTAGGTCTAAAAATGGTAGCATGCCTTCTTTTTCTATTTCTATGGTGAATTTTATTGATTGGTTCTGTAGGTTTAGTAAGGCTAAGGAGTCTTGTATGAACCTATTAGGGACAACAGCGAAGATGTCGTCAACATATCTGTGCCAAACTTTAAACATGTATGGAAAGGAAGTTGTTATGTGTATTTCTAAGTAACTCATAAATAAATCTGCCAAGAAGGGTGAAAGTGGGTTGCCCATGGTTAGACCAGTTGGTTGTTGATAGAACTTCTTATTGAAACTAAAACAATTTTGTCCAATGCATAAATTGGTAAGTTGTGATTGTTGTGGAAGCATTGCATTCCACAGAAAAATCGGATATCCATATTTCACCAGAAATACATGTTTTGGGGCCCCTTAATAAATTTAAAAAATAAAAGTGACTGGCATAACTCAAAGACAAAACAGCAGATAAACTACAAACTTGATATTGTAATGAAAAGAAGCTAGAAACAGTGATGTGTATTGAATTTATTTAAAGTCGAGATAACCTTCTGAGGATGGGAACAACAGTTTCCCGAAACATGTTAAGTGAGTAAACTTAAGTGATGTTAGTGTTACAATTCCGACTCACCTTTAAATAAATACAAACTTGATATTTAAATTCATATCTTTCAGAGATGTGACAGGAAGATCCCCCAACTCCAAACTAATCTTCAGATGGATTTTTTTTTTTGTTTCTCTTTCTCTCGTTTCTCTCAAAAATGGCTTATTCCTTTTAATTAAAATGAATTTAAGATATTTTCATGACAAATGAAATGTATATCTTGAATTTTCTGGGAATAGATTTGAAGTCAACTTCATTTAGCATGAATTTTGTGTAATTTTGTATAACTGGTAAACCACCAGAGATAGACACAAATTAGTATAGAGAAATGTAGATCTTTTAAAAGACACAATTTATGTCATTTTGGGGGGGGGGGCATTATTAACCATTTTCAAGATATTTGTTGCTGTTGGTTTGAACAATACTTCATATAACAATTTTTACTTTCTCTACTAGGTATAGTAAATAGGGGAAGTATTGTATTCCACCCAAAAATTTGATACCAAGATTTCACCGGAAATACATGTTTTGAGACCCCCTGAATCCAAAAAAAGCCTTTTTGGAAACATGTCCGTGTGTGTGTCTTTGTTTCTGTCTGTCTGTGTGTGTGTGTCTGTGAACAGTGTAACTCAGAAACGAACAGTCGGATAAACACCAAACTTGGTATTTAGGTTCAGTATCTCCCAGATATGGGACACGAAGGTTTTCAAGAAAATCCCCCACCCCAGATTACCCTTTACATGGAACTTTTTTCGAAAATTTTAATTTTCTTAAAAATGGCTCTAACGATTTTGATTAAAATATCATATGTTTAAGATATTTTCATGACAAATGAAATGTACATCTCGAATTTTCTGGGAATGTCTCCAAAAGTATTCTTCATTGTGAACAACTTTTGAATAACTGGTAAACCATAAGAGATGGACAACATTTTACTACACAAAAAATGTAGATCGAGTTAAAATACACAATTTATGTCATATACATTTTTTTTGTTGAGTGAACCATTTTCGAGATATTGCTTGTTATTCCCTTAAATTTTCCAATACTTATACTTTTTCTCAAATGGAAATTCATTATTCATTTTTTTTATGTCCTGGACATGCAAAGAGAATGGAATGCGCCTCATAGCAACCAGCGCTTAAAAGATTTGACTATCGCGTAAAACCTACCATATTCCACTTGCATGTACAAGAAAATTAGCAATAAGATTGACATCTCGATATCTCGATTAACATGAAGCATATGGAGAATAAGCGTTTGTAAAAATAGCTTCTACAAGAGTACAGAAATTCATGTGAGTGTAACACATCAGATTTTTTTTTAGTGCAAAGTCACCATTCATTTCTTTCTTGTGACGTCATGCAAAGAATATGGAATATGGAATTTCAAAGTCAGCATATAACAACCCACATTTAAGATCTATCACTTCGACTTCCCTTACTCCTCTTCCACCTATAATAAATGTGTAATGTAATCATTTCTGCAAATGTTATCTTGTTTAAGGCGGCGCCGTGGCCGAGTGGTTAGACCGCTCGCCTCCCACCGAGGCGGACCGGGTTCAATCCCAGGGACCTGCATGTGGGATTTGTGGTGGACGAAACGGCATCTGGGCGGGTTTTCTCCGGGTTCTCCGGTTTCCCCCGCCATTCATTCCATCAACTGCTCCATCATCACCTTTCCTTTCATCCATTTCACCCACATTTCGTTTCATCTACTTCCTTCATCCCATACCAGGCATCGGACTGATCACCCATCCTGGATGCTCTGATCCATGAGTGTCTGCTCCTCGACGGGCCTCTGACCCCAAGCACCCGCTTGTAAGTCCTACATTAGAGGAGGGTAAACAGATAATGAATGAATGAAAAATTATCTTGTTTAAAGTGCAGTACCATATTTATGCAAATACAAAACAGTGTTTTCTTCCAAAAGTTTCATTTTGAAAACATAGGTCGTCTTGCATTTGCAGTTTTTCCTATTAGTGTGTAGGAAAAAGTACGTTTTAAATTTTGTTGGTATGAGATGGCATTGGTGATGAAGCAGCATATAGGAAATGCAGAAGGTGCTGTGAAGCTCACGGTATACTAACCAGATTTTGTGCGTTTCATTTTGCATAGCAAATTTAGCAATTTATCAAAATACCTAGATTATAAGGTTTCCCGCTGGCAAAAGGCATTCTTTTAAGGCTAAAATAAAATTTGAAGGATTCCCTACCACTATCTGTGCCTGTAATATTGTATTGGTGTATGATGGTCGCACACAAAAAAGCAGAGTTACTTTACCGTGTCCCCATGCTTACCAGCCTTCTCCATCCATCACATGCATTTCTGCATGAATCTGAATCATAACTGTTTAGAATACTGCATTGTACTATACCTTTTTCACTCTAAGTTTAAAGTAGAAGTAAACAAAACTTAATACAGTGCTCCGCCAAGCACATGGCTGCACCATGTGGAGGACGACGTGAACTAAGTACCCGTGAGAAGAAATGGCTTCAGACAGAATGTGAATTAGGTACATTCCGCAGCTTGGGGATCATTAGCGTTTAAACATTTTATGTCTTATTCCTATATTTTGTCTTACATCCTAAACTTTTAACACATAATACTAAGAATAGGCAAATTAAAGTGGTACCCTAACAGTTTGATATCTGCGACTAAAAGTACTGGATTAAACTATTCTTAACTTCAGGCTTTAGAAATCATTCTTTAATGACTAATATCAGTATACCACTTTTGCTTTAACCTTTTATGAGTCAACAAGTTAAGAAAATGATTAGCACTATAGGCTAGAAAACAAATGTGGCCCAAGCAATCCGAGCAACAATTCTGCATCACTAACAAGGAAGTTCAATTATTGCTAAACAATAGCCAACCCTATTCATTGTCGAATAAAGATGGATACTTTTCACAGACTTTGTAAAAAAACATTTAAGATAATTGTCTTCTTTCCATTTTTCGCATTTAAGTTTTCCACATGGCAGAGGTTTTCCCACCCATGAAACTCTTGAAAGTAATATTTTCTCAATACTGGGGGCTTATCCGGAAACCAGAAATGAACTGCAGCATCTGCACATAGCCTCTTAAACCCTCTGCTATAATGGGTCAGTAAGTTATAGGTGAATCTGAACAAACACATTTTGTATCATAGACTGAATTGTTACAATAATGAGTTTTTTAAATTTCTCTGCACAAGAATAACCACAAAATGTTACAATCTGAACTGAACTATTTTATAGAGAGGAAGAGACGACATGCCAAGCGGGAAAAGTTGTAGTTTGCCCAGTAGCCAATGAAATGCTCTCTTGTCATGTGGTTTTGTTTATAGCTCCTTTGAACTTAAAGTGAAACTGCTTTAGAGAAGATTTGATAAAACAATACAATCACAGCTGCTAAATTTTGAAATTAGGTTTTGCATAATGGGGGTTGTATTCTGATAAATATTGTAGATAGTAGGATAAGCCTTTTTAAGAATAGTTTGTGGAGAAAGTGATGTAAATTTAATACATTAGATTTTTCTTTATTAACTGCTTCCTTCAATTTGTTTTTTCTGGATATTCAAATAAAATTTGGATGGCATTTTCATTTCAATTATACAGTAGACATATGTTCTGTTTGTTTGTTTCTTTCTTTCTAATTTTTTTTAATCACCAAATTCGTAATTTAAACCATGTTAACTTTTCATTGTCTTATTGCATGTTAATATGTTTGACAAAAGTGCAATTTCCCTGTCTATAGCAGAGTTCTCCATTATACCCTAGCCCTTATAAATTGAATGAATGATAGCTCTTCACCAGGAATTGGATATACTCCTATTACTTTTTATTAGGTTAAGGACCAGGTTTCACCAACTTATGTTAAAAGTTTAACGTAATGTTAAAACTCTTGTTTCATCAAGCTTTAACAGCTAATTGTTAGCTAACATCTTGTTAACCTAAAAGACAACTGCAAAGAACAGCTTTCGAGAAGGCTATGACCAAACTACAGGGCTTCTGAATGCACTCCAATGCACTTTTGTCTATGCAACACTCTCCATTTCTGTAGCACACAAGTAGTTATATCCATAAACAACTGACATGTGATTTTCCTGATTGTTTGAGGTTATAATTGTGCGTGAGCTGAAAAATCTAGGTGCAAAGGAATTAATGTCATTCGAAAATTATAGAACTGGTTTCAAGTATTAGAAAAGTTATCAAGTGCAAAAAAGCTGAAGGCCTTAAATTAAAGGAGAAGAATGCAGCCTGGGAGAAAACTCGCAAGGAATTTAATTGCAATGCATGCATTTCTCCCAGATCCAGTATGCAACTTCAGTAATTTTATACTAACACAAATGCAGCATCAAAAACACCAGCTGTGTGAAGAGCATATAGACCAGTTTTAAACTGGTGGCGGACACTATATTGAAACTAAAGTGGACAAAAATGTGTTATCACTGATTAAAGATCAAACGGACCCCTAACAAAAATAATGCTCACTTCTTGAAGCAATTGCTTATGGATAAATACACAAATGGCAGCTTTGGAAATGCCAATACTATCACCTACCAATAAATGAAAAGTGTCAGTAGCATAAAATCTTGTAGTATGCTCTAACCAACTGAGCTACCAGGGCAACATGCTGGCATGAAATTCAACTGACTCACAGTTTTCCAAGTAAACCACAAGGAATTTTCAATAAGTACTTTTAAGTCCCAGGGTTCATAGTTAATCACTATTAGGTCAATCAATGTTAATTTATTCTTCTTCCACACATTCCATGTTTAAGATAAAGTTGGAAAGGTAGAATTACAGTAGTGGCATGGTAAGCTAAATATCCGTGGTTCAAATCCTTGCATATGTGGAAGAACAATTAACATTATTCAAAATGTCTGGAATTTCCCATTAGCTTGCGGGTAATTTTTAGCTGTACTTTTAGTTTTAGTGTATGGCTTAGAAGTGTTTATTGTACTTTTTGTAGATTTATACATTTTTCAATTTCATTAATTCTTATCTATCGCGATAACCCTTTTAAATCAGGCATTTTAGTTTTTTTTATTCATTTAAAGAAATTTTAAATTCATTGGATTAATTGAAAATTGTATTCAATGAATTAGTTAAATTGTGTTGGTGTGAGTAATTTTTTTAGTCCAAAAGGTTCAGATATCCATGAGCCAATTAACAATTTGCAGGAATTCCAAAAAGGCAATGGTATATTAATATTTAATTCACTTCCTAAGTGTAATAATATTTCTTCATCGAATTAATTTAGTTTTGTAAATATAAAGACCTTAGCCTTTCCTACGCAGAATTAGTTTGGGATGGATTTAACAGAGTTTAAAAATTGCTCTAAAACTTAAATGCTATTTACACTTACTCATGCATATTAAAACTAATGTTGTGTAAATCTAAGTGAAGATATCTGACTTTATGCTGATTAAAAACAAAAATTTTCACTAGGATGCTAGCTGCAAAATTGGTCTACGTGCTGAAATTATTACTAAGCTATATACATATATACATTGGTATTACGCACTCCTAGGTTCACTAAGTAGGTTTTCTATGTGTGATAAAGTTTGAAACATTTATCTCAATGTAGATAAGGCTTGACACTGCAAATATGGTATTGGTAACATCCTGTATTACCTCTGAATCTGGCCATTCATCATTGTCGTCACTCAAGTTACTTGAGCCGTTGTTGCACCCAACTTGCTGTGGAGCAGCTTGTGTATCACTTTCTTCTTGTCTTGAGCCAAATAACTCAAAATAAGAATAATCATCACTGAATTCATTGAACATTAACATTATTTCACTAATGTCAGTTCCATTTCAATGCCAACTTTGTATACTATACAAAAAACTAAAAAAAACGGTAGAACTACTCACAATGCACCTATACGGCCTCAAACCCGTGGTTGGGAATCCCCCTTAAACATGTTTTAACAGGCTATGAATAACATCCTTACTTACTCCTGACATCAGATGATATTGTGTAAAGCATTAGATTAGTTAGATCCAGCCACAAACGCTCAGATGGTAACCAAGTTTACCTTACCTCTGGACACTTACAGTTATGCCCACATCCCAACTGCAAAGGGTTAGGTCATCATTTTGAACATTTTCCAAATGTAAATAAATTTAATTACCAGTGATTTATAATTTGTTTCTTAAGCTGGCATATTAATGCAGAGTATTTAAAAATTACTATTTCTGATGAGAAACTCTACACCAGAGTTAAAATTTGTAAATATAAAGTTGTATATTTCATTAAATGTACATAATGTATTTAATTTCTGATACTAAGTTGAAAAAATTTAGGAACCATAAATTGAAATTGCATATTACGATAGGTTATGGTTTGAGACAAACAAAATATGAAGAAAAATTTTCCAAAATATAACATTCTTTTGCCAAAGTATGAAAATATGAAGAAAAAAATTCCCAAATATTATGAAATATATATATATTTTAAAGTCAAAACATCTTATACTTTAATAATTTGAAGCGGTTCACTTCATTCGTTTAAAAAATCTGATGTGATACATTCACATGACTTTCTCTATCCTCTATCTTTATTAGTGGGTATACAATCTATTCTTGCTAAAGCTTATTTTTCTATCTATTGCAATTTAATCCAAATAAACCTTTGCAGAAATAGCTACATTACACATTTCATTATAGATGCAAAGTGAACAGCGATAATCAAATGTTTAACAACTGGACGCTATATGCTAGCCGTAAAATTCCATACTGTTTCCATGCAATCACGAGAAACAACTGAACATTGATGGGACTTGAAAAGAATGACAAATATTGAACAATTCAAACCTCTAATAATGGATATCTCAGAAATAGCTTATGCCAAAGAAAAACAACTTATTTTAAATAATATAGAAAATTTGAGTCAGGGTTGAAACACTTAACATCACTTACATGTTTTACAACTTGATCGGTTTCAGGAGCTAATTGCTCCCATCATCGGAAGTGGCTGACTGGTTCCTTGTGGTATTATCCCGTGTGGTGGAATCTGGTGTAGTGATGAAACTCCACAGTGGGTTCGGTGGCGGCATTTCAAAATTCATCACATGTTGTTTATGTTTTGTGATTAATAACTTTTCCCAAGTATCCAATTCTGCTGTTTGTTTTGTTGGTTTTAAGAGTGTTATATTTGGTGTGATGTTGTGATTTGTTGTCCAAAAGCTTTCACAGACACAGTTTTCATGTAAATATCTTTCATATATTTGGTATTTTAATGAGAACCATTAGAGCCATTCATTTTTTTAGAAAAATCAACATTTTCAAAAAAAAATTTCCGTGTAAAGGGTAGTTGAGGATGGGGAGATTTTCTTGAAAATCTTCATGTCGCATTCTTGAAAGATACTAAACTCAAATACCAAATTTGGTACTTATCCGACTTTTCGTTTCTGAGTGATGCTGTTCAGACATACATACTTGGACACGTTTCCAAAAATGCTTTATTTAGATTCAGGGGTCTCAAAACACGTATTTCTGGTGAAATCTTGGTAGTATAAAATTTTTGGGTGGAATCTACACACTAGGTACATGGTAGTGAAAGTAAAAAGTAGGGTTTGTAGCATTTTGTCCATATTTAATAATAAAATATCAAACAAAATACAATAAATTACATGTTGTTTATAGATTATAACAATTTAAAAACCCTTAGGCTTAGAAAAAAAAAAGAAAAAAAAATTATTGGTTACTTTGTTCTTGTTTGATATAATTACAATATGCCACTAAAAGCACTCGTTTATAAAATAAAGGCTCTTCAAGAATAGAGGGCATTTAATTTCGTACGTGATGTCACATAGATGAAATGCTACATTTTCTCAACTGTACCTGACTTATTGGAAAGGGTGGTGTGGGTTTTTCCAGACATGTTTGCTAGAAAGAATGGCTTAGGTTTTTTTAAATGTGTTTCACAGAAAACTGCCTAAATAGAATATATGGAAAGCCTGGTTCAGTGCTAATGGAAGTTATTTTAAAAGTGAAACATCACAAATCCTATAAAATATGAAATATTTTGCCATGTGCATGAATTCCACACACTGCAAAACTTGTTCCTATGATGATAGCAAGCATGGTTTAAAATGCAAAATTTCATATATTGCCTGTCTCTAGATATGGTAATGCCAACTAATTCAGCCTGGAACCCCTTTTAATAACACACTGTTTAAGGTGAATGATTAACATAAATTTTTAGAATGCTATATTTTGAAAACCAAATAAAATTTCTTTACATTTGACAGCTACATTCTAATGCTTTGTGAATTGATTGCCACGTAGCTTGTTTGATTTGCTGTAATAGTGTGTTAATTATCATCATTTAAAAATTTTGGTTCACCCAAAAATGAATTTGACTAGAGAACATTTCCGGCCTATGATTTTTTTACTTTTAAATCATCATTAATGCCTAAAGAATGTGACGATTGGCTTAGAAATGCATTTGGCAAAGAAGCCTCATCTTAGGCAACAATTTATAACTGGTACAGCGAATTAAAAAAAGATGGTTTCTTCTTAGTGGTGAATTTTGTGAAGGATGTCCAAGAACTGCTGTTACTGATGAAAATATTGCTGCTGTTCGAGCAATACTGATAAACTGCCTCCCGATCAAAAACAACAATGCATTGATTGGTGCAGAAAAACTCTAATTCCAAGGCGGCACTTCAAATTTGGTTTGGAATATCATTACCGGTGATGTGTCTTGGATTTATTGTTATGACCCTGAAAGCAAAAGTCAGTTGGCTCAATTGGTTTTTCGAACAGAACCGAAGCCTACAAAAGTCCAACGAATTCATAGTGCTGGTAAGATGGTTGTTAGTTTTTTTCTAAAACGGGCCATATTGCTACTATAGCATTAGAAGATATATATGTACTGTTACTGCTGTTTGGTACACAAATGTCTGTTTACCGCAAATGTTTGAAAAAGTTCGTGAAAAAAGCCCAAAAGGAAAAATAATTTCACATCCTGACAATGCATTGCCACATTTACTAAAACTAACAACTGAGTATCTGATGCCATAAAGGTCAGCACCTTGGTCCCTTCATCATACACCCCTGATCCAGCACCTTGTGATTTCTTTTTGTTTTCAAAAATTAAAAATAAAAAATGCATGGGAAAAACTTTTTTGTCATCAGGAGCCGGTTTCACCAACAGATGCTAAATTTTAACACAATGTTAAACTGATTTAACACTGAAGTTAACACAAATTCTCTTTCATCAAGCAATGTTAACTTTAACAATGTATTAAAGTCGGTGTTAAGTTAACATCCCCATATCCCTGTATTAAGGCATTTAACAAATGTAGAAACTGGAAAATGGCTGCCGCAAACCAAGCTGTTAATGCGAGTTTGCTACAACTGGCATTTTGAATGTCATTCCTAATAGAGAAGTAGTCTTACGTCATAATAAATTTGAAACCCTGCAAAAGGAGGAATGTTTAAAGCAATATAGACTGTCCAAGGGGTCATGTGCATGGTTTTAATGGAAATACGAGAGGTTAGAATACTACCAATAGAAAAGAGTTAATTAGGTACTCAGATTTTATGCTACTAACATTTTTCATTTACTTGTGATAATGTTGGTATTTCCAAAACTACCGTTTATGGGTTTATCCGGAAAGTTTTCAAAGCAATTGCTTCAAGAAGCAAACTATTTTTTTCGGGTCTGCTTGGTTAATCAGCGATAACACGTTTTCGTCCACATTAGTTTCAATGCAGTGTCCACCACCAGTTTTAAACCGTCTTAAACGCCCTTCGCACCTAACGTTTCTGGTGCAGCACTTTATGTTAGCATAAAATTGCTGTAGTTGCTTACTGGACTTAAGAGAAACACGTTCATTCCAATTAAATTACTCGTGGATTTTTTCCAAGGTTGCAATCTTATCCTTTAATGTAAGACCGTTGGCTTTTTTGCATTTGACAATACGTCTATACTTATTAACCAGATGTTAATTAACGCGTTTCAAACGGTGAAACGTTTATTTCAGTTTACATCATGATTCTAACCTCAAATAACTGGGAACATCATATGGCCATTGCCATGAATGTAAATAGTTGTCGACTACTGACACAGAGAGTGCAGCGATACGTAGACAAAAGTGCATTGGAGTACGTTCAAAAGCAGTGTAGTTTGGCCCACCGCCTTCTCGAAAGCTTGCGTTTGCAGTTCTCTTTGCCATTAACAAAATGTTAGCTAACAATTTGCTGCAAAAGCTTGATGAAACGCAAAATGTTTAACCTTATGTTAAACTTTGAACACCTTGTTAACAAACTAGATGTTAGAGTATTTTTAACATCGGTTGGTGAAATTGGCCCCAGATGAAGCAGTGGAACATTATAAAAACCTGGTTTCTTAAGTGCCCCAGGGATTGTGGCACCATTGCTTTAAGGACGGGTTTCATCGAATGCAAAACTGCATATATGTTAAGGAGAATATTTAGAAAAAACATAAAATTATTTAAAATTTTTTAAAACTAATCCTTGTTTAATTTTCTACAAATTTTCAGCTTCACCCTCATATTATGCTTGCTGTTTATTGAAATCCTTTGTTTCATTTTAGGTGCGAGGAGTGCGGAAAGTGCTTCTCACAGAAAACTGTGTTACAGTCACATAGCACGGTTCACACAGATGCTCGACCACATGTTTGTCCCCAATGTGGAAAGGCATTCAAGCAATTTAGTTCCTTATATCTGCACAGCAAGTGCCATTTGCCAGACCAGGTGAAGCCAAAGTTCCCATGTGACATCTGTCATAAAGAGTAAGTATTTCAGTCTTCTGGAACCATTTGCCAGTTTTATATTTAAGCATTACTGTTTTATTACAAGAAAACACCTTTCTCTACGAGCCACTTATTATAGTGAAAGTGCTGCATTCCATCCAAAAATTTGATATTAAGATTTCATTAGAATACATGTTTTGAGGCCCCATGAATAAATGAAAAGAAAAAGCGTTTCTAGAAAAAGGTGTGTGAACAAGAGATAATACTGTATACTAATTATTTATGTAACTTGTGGCTGAAGTGTGAGGTTTTAAGAATTGAAAGATTTTCATCAAGAGTATAGCAAGTGATGAAAATTCTGCAAGTGTAAAAACGTTCGATGTTCCACAAGGTGCATACATACTAAAGCAAAAATTCACATGAAATCAAAATGAAAATTTACTATGAGATTTAAATTTAAAGCCTGTATGGAGCGTAAACAATTATTGAATATGAAGTTTCATAGGCTTTCATGGCTGGTGTCATAATTAAGTAAGAAATATCTCTGAACAGCGTTAATTAGTATATTCAGTTTACCATGGAGAAAGAAAAGGATGGGCAACTACCATTCTTGGACATCATGGTGAACGAACAGGAAGGCAGATAGCACACTGGGCCATAGAGTATATCATAGCCCGCATGTGCACACACACACGCAAATTAAAAAAATCACCCAAGGAAAAAAACACTAACGCTAACAGAGTGGGCTACAAGAATGCGTGAACCTGAACACTTATGTCAGAATTTCAGCATTTAAACAAAGCACTCCAATCTAATGGATACACAGAACAAGAAATCAGAAGAGCATTGGCATCCCAGTACCTTATTTCAGAGACAACTTCAAGTGAGAGAAAAGGCAAGGCTTTTCTCTCATACATCAAATCAGTACATACTACATCAGCAAATTTACAACATCAACACCATCTTCAAGCCAACCAAACAAATACATAATATACTTCAATCAACCAAAGACTTGAACATTTCAATTGTGTACATGTAGTGAGTTAACTGCACGTGTTTTGTTCCACCATGGCTGGATATTCATTTCGTGAACAGGCAGACATGATTTTTATGTATGGTCGCGCGGATGGTAATAGACACGAGGCTGCATGGCTCTATCAGATGGAGTTTCCAGACCAAGGACAACCGAGTCATCCAACCTTTGTCGCTGTTTATCGTCGCCTTGCTGAGACAGGAACCGTTGCACCACGGACTATTGATCGAGGAAGACCAAGAGTTGTTTGTATGCCGGAACGTGAAGAACAGATGTTAAAGTGTGTCAATCCAGGTATCAGTACAAGACAATTGGCTGTGGCATCTGGTACATCACACGTGACAGCATGGAGGGATAGGCAGAGAAGGACCAGTTCCATGGCCTGCACGTTCTCCCGACCTCAATCCTGTGGATTTTTACCTCTGGGGGCATCTTAAATCATTTGTTTATGGAGAAGCCATCCTGGATGCAGAAACGCTTCATCGACGTGTCATGGAAGTCTGCAAAACCATTCGACACCATCCCGGAGTTTTTGACAGGGTGCGACATTCCATGATTCGACGAGTACAGGCATGCATAGAAGCAAGAGAAGTTTTGTGTGTTATAAGTGTACCACTGTGTTGAACACCTAACGAGAAAACAAAGGATTATGGGACATATTATGTTCATATGAACTTTTTTCCTTCTTGTGGTGTAAGGAACCCATACCCGAAGTTTGTAAAAGTATTTCTGAAACATCCTGTTTAGGGACCACACAACGGAGCGTGAAAACTTGCATCAATGAACACAAAAGAAACTGCCGCTTGGGACACATGGATAAATCAGCTATTGTAGAACATGCTGTCCTTATGAAGGGGAGCAACACAGATATACTAGCATCAACCTCACAGTATCATGCACGACTATATCATGAAGGAGATCCATAAACATCATAATATCAACAGAAAATAAGTTTAAAATTACCAAAAATATGGCATTTGGCCCTTACAAAAGCCAAAATAAAACATTCAACAGGAGCCAGTGAAACACAGCACACTGTCCCGCTTACCGCCAGGACACATACTGCAGTACAAGTGGTACAAACCCAGTTGAGACAGAGACATCCACAAGTACACTTCAATCACACTACTGCCACTGATGATGTCTACTGCAGGTGTAGACAAAAGTCTGGGAAGATGAAGAAGGAAGAGCCCAGTAGACCACGGCCTATAGTTCAGGATATTTCTTACTTAGTTAATTATTGAGTAGCACACGTGTGTCTTACGAAGGAATTTCCTGCTTAAGGCACTGAATTTGAAAAATCTGTACTTCCTGCACTTGAAACTGTAGCTATGCTTTTTTTTTTGTTTTGACGTCATGTGTTATGGTTGTAAATAAAAACCAATACCTAATTTACTGCCTAATATATGACTTAAAGCACCTAAAACCTTACTTTTTGGTGCTTAAAATTCCAAGGTGTAATTATCAATAGAAAGAGGTCCTTGTTTAATATTTAAAATGTTAATTTCAGCTTTGCCACGAAGCATACATTAGAAACACATCGGAAGATTCATACTGGGGAACGTAACTTCATCTGCGATGTGTGCGGGAAGAGTTTTATAGCTAAGGGTAGCTTGGATTATCACATACTGACTCACTCAGGGGAGAAGCCTCATCACTGTCCAGTATGTGGCAAAGGGTAAGTATTAAATGTATCTATTGAGTCTAACTATTAAATCAATCACTGTTTATCATTATAGCTGTATTTGTGAATAAAGCTATTCATTTTTCTCTAACATAATTCATTATTTACTCGGTTTGTAGTTAATGCTTACTTTCTCTACTACTAAGCTGTAATAAGCACAGGAAGTATTGCACTCCACCCAAAAATTTGATATCAGATTTCACCAGAAATACATGCTTTGAGTCCCCCTGAATAAAAAAAGAAAAATATTGTGTGCGTTTGTGAACAGCAAAACTAAAAAAAATGAAATGTCTGATAAAAACCAAACTGTTGTTGTTCACCAATGGCACTGGGGATTAATTGATCTGCATCATTTTCCCTCTGGCTTCCCAATATAAAGTCAGTAAGCTATCACTTTTAAGGCTTTTTGCGTTTGGCGAGATGCTGTTTGTTCAAGATAACATCATTTTCACAGAGAGTGCACTTGGGTGTAGGTCGGCATTGTATCTTGTAGAGGTGTTCTGTGAGGCAATCGTGGCCAGCTGCCATCCTAAATAAGGCCACTGCAGTCTTCCTTGGCATTTTTTGTATATCAACCCTATCTTTAATATTTTTATAATCTTTATCTTTTAATTTATCTTCATCAAGTCTCTGCTGTCTTTTGAAATGTTGTTTAATGCTATTTAATTCTTTATTTATTTCTATTTTTCCTACAGGTTTTATTTGTTGTATTGCACCTTTCTTTGCTAATTTATCTACATGTTCATTGCCCAAAAGTCACATGAGCCGGGATCCATTGTAGAGTGACATGATTTCTAGTTTCAACTGCTTTAATTAAGCTTCTTATTTCTTTAATATTTGTTGTTGTTTATTTCTTGTTGTTTATTTCTTGTTGTTTTATTATTGTAATTTGCTATTCCATCTATGGCTGATTTTGTGTCTGATAGATGGAATAGTAAATTACAATAATAAAACAAGTAATATTAAAGACACAGGCATGCATAAAAACCAAACTTAGTATTTACGTTCAGTAGCTTCCAAAGATGCAACATGAAAATTTTAAAGAAAATCCGCCCATCCCAAATTACCCTTTATATGGAAGACTTTTCAGAATTTTTTATTTTCTCAAAAATGACTAATAATTTTGATTAAAATAAATATTTAAGCATTTGAAACCCAATGAAGTCCTCTTCATTCCAAAGGAATTTTGTATAATCTTGTATTACTGGTAAACATTAAGCAACAGACGAAAACGTACTGCACGAAAAATGTAGATCACTTTAAAATTTATTTAAATAGCCTTTTTTGTGGCCTCTTTCCAAGATATCTGTTATTAATGGTTTCAAATTGCTCAATACTTTGTCATTCTTTTTAAAGTCCTGTCAATATTCAATTGTTTCTCACAACTGAAAGCATATGGAATTTTAAGGCCAGCATATAACGTCTAGTTCTGAAACATTTGACTATTGCTATTCCCTTTGTATCTATAACAAAATGTGTAATGTGGCTATTTCTGCAAATGTTTATCTTGATTAAAATAAAGTAGAAAAATAAGCTTTCATAAGAATAGTTTGTATACCCACTAATAAATGATAGTGGGCAGAGAAAGTGATGTGACTGTAACACACAAGATTTTTTTTAGAATTATCTTTAATGCATTTCAAAGACATCTTGTCCCCATTGTCAGTTAAGAGCCAATGATGAATTTCCTGATTTTCCTGTAGGTGTCGCTTGTGGCTTGATGTTTTTGGTGACGAGATCTTTGCCTATTGTTGAACTTAAATTCATAACATAATCCTTGTTCTTTTATATCAAGAGATTTTCTCATATAATTAAATTATTGGGTTTTGAACCACCTTTATTAATTTTATTTCCTTTTTAATATTGTGATTTTTTGTCCAAAATCTTGCAATTACATTATTTCACTGTATGAAGACTCTGTGCCGCCATTCATTCTGCCCCTCAAGGTCATGCAAAGATGGAATTCCAAAATCAATACATTGTGACCTGCTTTTTAAGCATCCGACTATTGAAAGTGAACTAGGAGTAGGAAAACTCATTTACACTCTTCACTTAAGTAAAATTATCTGGACATGTTTCGAGAGTCCCTTGCTCTCCTCCTCCTCCTCCTCCTCCTCCTCCTCCTCCTCATCATCATCATCATCATCATCATCATCATCATCTCATTTTTGGGAGAAAAACCACGAAATAGACCCGGATGTCAAACTGTTAAAAGAAGTCTCAAAACCTATGGAACTATCCGCTTAGGAGAAAATCTACATTTGGAAGAACTGATGCGGTATTAGTTACCTTGTTTGTTTACCTCAGTGCTGGTAGAAGCCATTCTTGTGACGTCATACGTTGGTTGGTTCATTTGTTCTGTTTGTAGATTCCTCTGGCGTAGCAATTTGTATCAGTTTTAAATGTCCACCGGCTAGCTATCATCTGATCTGGGTAGGCATGTTTTTCTTACAGGTTGTGAAGCGGAAAAGGAATCTTTTATCCAAAAATTACTAGTGAAGAAATGTGTTTTATAATGTTTTATTGTCGAACACGTGCACTAACACTTTCACAGATTTATCTAGATAATCGCCATATTGAAACTGTTTATAATAACTTCTTATCACTTTTAACTCACGTACTTCAACTTTGTATATTTAACTTTAGAATATTTTATAAGATTTCTCGTGTAACTTAACGAAATGAAGGACTGATTGGCGACATGTACTGCACTGAGAATTCCGTTGAACTGCGGAATCGACGTGGAGTGTACGGAGAATTTTGTATAACTGCGGGGCGACCGACTTCGAGCATGGCTATTTATAGGCTTGCCTTAAGATACACCTAAAGATTATAGATGAACTGCTATTGGCTAATAAAACGCGCCAACATTAGCGTCTATTTTATTATCCAATGAAAACCACTAATACATATTACTTTTATAGAACATTCTGGAAGCTTTTTTTTTACCGAAAAGGCGCGAAACATTACGTAACTTCCTGGTTCCCGGTAACGATAAACAACTCATCCCCTTGCTGAAGTATTGTGTTATTGTTAACAGTTTCAGTAGAGCCGTATATTATTATTTACCAATAATAATTACAATTATTAAACCTCTGAAATCAATGTTACATAAAAATACATATTCATATTAAAATAATTATTTACATTAAAGTAATTTGTGATACAAATTACCGTCTCATATGCCCCACTAGAAACATAATTATAAATATTTATAACTTGTTTAGAATTTTATAATTTGTGTTTTTAGTCTCCTAAATCTTGGAACACACGCTATCACTTTCACTTTACACTTCACACGTATTTAACACACGACATATGTTTTATCTCGCCACTACTTACTGGCTCTGGTTTAATTAATTTAGATATTAGTCTGATATCACAAAATTTTTTTTTTTTTTTTTTTTATAGCAAATACTATACCCTAAACTATTTAATTAGTGTTACAAAAAATGGTTTACTTTCTTATATTGTTACCAAAAATTTATACATTTAAGATTTTTGTAATTGTTTAACATTTTTACCAAAATATTCACCCTCTACACAAATATTTACATCTCTTAAATCTAGGCACTGTTTCACCTTTTCTGTTTACTACATAAATATTTGTTTTTAATTAGTTTTAACAATTTTTTTTTTTGTTCTGAATTTATTATTATTTTAACAATACTTTTGGAATTGTATTTACGTACTTTTAATTTAATATCATATTAAGTTTCTATCTTTGCATTCTTAATTTTTAAATCTTGGAATTGTATTTACGTACTTTTAATTTAATATCATATTAAGTTTCAATCTTTGCATTCTTAATTTTTAAATGTTGTTACAGTTACTAAAAATTCAATTTTTTTTTTTTTTTTTTTTTTTATATATATATTTATTTCTCTTTTCAAATGACATATAAATAATTAACCCTCTTACGTTCCAATACATTCCTATGCAAGTCGTCTTCAACTATCCAGCATTTACTTTACATCACATTGCTATTTACCCTCCTGGATCAAATTGTGTGTGGCTAAACATTACTCGTAGCCGTAACCTAACCTTCAAATTGTTGTTAATGAATAACCTCTTGTATTCATATGACATTTCGTTCCCTGATAACATTTGAAAACAATCTACAGTTTCTTGAACGACACATCTTTTAACAACATTCATTTTCAATTCTTCAACTATCTCCTTAATCTGAGAATACTCTGACAAATCTGTACTAAACTGTACTGGACTGGAGTTTTCATTTTGAACATCTTGGTACAATTTACTTCTTTGCATTTCTGACTCATTCTGTATTTCTGATATCTCCCCTCTGAAATTAACTTGTGCCTGATTTACATCTACATTCCTAACCTCTTTCATCTCTCTTAGCTCACTTGAAATATTACTCACTTGACTTCCTAACTCTTTACATTCTACATTAACCTCACTTTTAGTATTAACCTCACTTTCTTTGTTATCTCTTTCCCTACTCATGTCTAGCATTTTCTTTGAATTTTCTCCTATCTCACTTCCTATTGCTTCCTCATTTTCATCTTTCATTTCTGGCCTACTACTATCTAGCTTCATAACTTTCTTTTCAATTTCTCCACTGCTTTGATCTACCTTTTGCTCCAATATCTCATTACTCCTACCAATATCTTCAATTGATTTCCTATGATCCCCTTTTATATCTTCTCTCAATTCCTCCAAACTCTGATCTAATTTCTTACTAATATATTCCCTCGTTTCCCTACAATTCTTTTGCATATCTTCCCTAAATTGATCTCTAAAATTTCTCAGCATTTCCATCATTATTCTAGCATCAATAGTAATATTTCCTGCTATTCTATTCTTACTTTCTGCACTAACATTTCCTCCCTCCAATATTACATTGTTTGAGCTTTTTTTTGTAACCTGTATTGAATTACGGCTAACTGTTACACTATCTCCCTCCATCATTGTTTCTTCTGTTTTACTTGCAGCCATTGTTTTTCGTTTTCTAAAAAAAAATTACTATATTCTGACCTTTTGTGACGCTGTCTGCTGATGTAGCCTTGATGTCCAGCGTTCTGCCCCTTTCTCCTAGGTTTGTATGTCGCTTCTGCGTTGTATGATGATGAATCTACGTCGTTTCGATGTTTTCTTGTAGCTGAATTCCTTGTTGCATCGCAATCTCGGAATTACGATCGAAGTCAGTCGTCCCTTTCGTCTCTGGAATCTGCGTCTTGTAGACCATTTCACCGCTGTATTCCTGGTTACTCTGCTTCATTCCTTTCCTGGTCGCTTCGCCTTCCTTTCCTGGTCACTTCGCCCCACGTTGGGCGCCAATTTGATGCGGTATTAGTTACCTTGTTTGTTTACCTCAGTGCTGGTAGAAGCCATTCTTGTGACGTCATACGTTGATTGGTTCATTTGTTCTGTTTGTAGATTCCTCTGGCGTAGCAATTTGTATCAGTTTTAAATGTCCACCGGCTAGCTATCATCTGATCTGGGTAGGCATGTTTTTCTTACAGGTTGTGAAGCGGAAAAGGAATCTTTTATCCAAAAATTACTAGTGAAGAAATGTGTTTTATAATGTTTTATTGTCGAACACGTGCACTAACACTTTCACAGATTTATCTAGATAATCGCCATATTGAAACTGTTTATAATAACTTCTTATCACTTTTAACTCACGTACTTCAACTTTGTATATTTAACTTTAGAATATTTTATAAGATTTCTCGTGTAACTTAACGAAATGAAGGACTGATTGGCGACATGTACTGCACTGAGAATTCCGTTGAACTGCGGAATCGACGTGGAGTGTACGGAGAATTTTGTATAACTGCGGGGCGACCGACTTCGAGCATGGCTATTTATAGGCTTGCCTTAAGATACACCTAAAGATTATAGATGAACTGCTATTGGCTAATAAAACGCGCCAACATTAGCGTCTATTTTATTATCCAATGAAAACCACTAATACATATTACTTTTATAGAACATTCTGGAAGCTTTTTTTTTACTGAAAAGGCGCGAAACATTACGTAACTTCCTGGTTCCCGGTAACGATAAACAACTCATCCCCTTGCTGAAGTATTGTGTTATTGTTAACAGTTTCAGTAGAGCCGTATATTATTATTTACCAATAATAATTACAATTATTAAACCTCTGAAATCAATGTTACATAAAAATACATATTCATATTAAAATAATTATTTACATTAAAGTAATTTGTGATACAAATTACCGTCTCAGAACAAGAATATTGCAATGAATTTTGATATCCCAGCAGAAGACAAACTCAGCAAGTACATCAAACCCTCACCAGATACCACCACAGATGGTCAACACAGGCAGATACAGGACGATCAAACAATCACCAGGCAGTAGGTCAGCAGCTGACGATGACAGCAAGGGACTCTCAAAACATGTCCAGCTAATTTTACTTCAGTGAAGAGTGTAAATGAGTTTTCCTACTCTTGTTCATTTTCATTTGAAATACTTCACTATCAACCGCTTCTACATTATTACTTATAATCTAACTATTGCTTTAGGCAACAGTGTTCTTTTATGTACCTACAACAAAATGTGTAAATTAGTAATTGTTTTTAAAGCTATAAATAAAAAAAATCTGATGTGTTACACTCACATGATTTTCTCTACTCTTGTACAAATGTTTATTCTCCATATGCTTCATGTTAATCGAGATGTTAATCTTATTGTTAATTTTCTTTTAGATGCAAAGGGAATTGGTAGGATTTAAGCGATAGTCAAATATTTTAAGAGCTGGTTGCTATGTGGAGTAATCCATTCTCTTTGCGTTACCAGGACAAAAAAATTAATAACGAATTCCCATTTGAGAAAAAGTATAAGTATTGGAGAATTTAAGGGAATAACAAGCAATATCTCGAAAATGGTTCACTGAACAAAAGAAATGTATATGACATAAATTGTGTATTTTAACACGATATACATTTTTTGTGTAGTAAAATTTTGTCTATCTCTTATGGTTTACCAGTTATGCAAAAGTCGTTCACAATGAAGAATACTTTTGTAGACATTCCCAGAAAGTTCAAGATATACATTTCATTTATCATGAAAATATCTTAAACATATGACATTTTAATCAAAATTGTTAGAGCCATTTGTGAGAAAATTAAAATTTTCGAAAAATGTTCCATGTAAAGGGTAGAAAATCAGGTGGGGGGATTATCTTGAAAACCTTCGTGTCGCATCTCTGGAAGATACTGAACCTAAATACCAAGTTTGGTGTTCATCCGACTGTTCCATTTCTGAGTTATGCTGTTCACAGACACACACACGAACATGTTTCCAAAAATGCTTTTATTGGATTCAGGGGGTCTCAAAACATGTATTTTTGGTGAAATCTTGGTATCGAATTTTTGGGTGGAATACAATACTTCCCCTACTTACTATACATAGTAGAGAAAGTAATAAATTTAAGCTGAAAGTGTTATAGGTATAATTAAATATTCAGCAGTTATTTTGAAAAACAACTTTATTGAAACCAAAGAATGTTTCCAAAGTGTATTATCTTATGTTTAAATCCTTCAGTAAATTTTTGAGTCTGTTATGGCAAATTCTTATATATAATAATTTTTAAACAGGTTCAAGACTGCGAGACTTTTGGGGAAACATGCTACGCTGCACACAGGCATAAAACCACATCAGTGTGATGTCTGCGGTAAACAGTTCCGAGAGAGGGGTGCTTTAAGGGAACATAATAGGATCCATACTGGTGCCATGCCATACACCTGTGAATTCTGTGGTAAAAACTTCAGGTTTAAAGGTATCCTCACGGTAAGTGGTAGATCCTCCCATGTACATTGAACACTGTCAACTAAGTTATAATCTAAAGCAAGTGAATGTTCATGCAGGTACATCGCAGGCAACACACTGGAGAGAGACCATATAGCTGTGCCGAGTGTAGACGTGAATTCACCAACTGGGCGAATTACAACAAGCATATGAAACGTCGCCACCGGAATGATAATGATCCAAATATCGGAACAGCAAGGAACACCAATCGTACATACCAGGTGAACTGCAGCAAGGCTGTGTTTTTTAAAATGAACATTTAAATTCAGTCGCTCACAGAAGTAACTACATAATCCATTGGGAAGGAAAAAAGAAGAAAATCATATAAACTAAAACAGATATGAATGAAATTCTTTTTGCATTTTATTGCAAAATGTACCAAGCGAGACGGCTTCATAGTAATGCATGAGGCTCATATTTGGGAAGTCCTGGGTTCGATTCCCATTGACTGCCCGCTATGATCTTGGGCTTTTCATGGTTTTTCCTGGTTTGTAAGTGAATGCTGGTGTGGTTTCTCATCTATGATTTCCTTTCATTCTGTTTCTTTTCAAGTTTCAGGTATACCTCATGGCATATGGCGATGCTGATGCAGCTGCATTAAACATTTCATTATAGATACAAAGGGAATAATGATAGTCAAATATTTAAGAACTAGATGCTATGTACTGGCCATAAAATTCCATGCGCTGCATGCAGTCGTGATAAATAACTGAATATGGAAACGACTTGAAAAGAATGACAAACTATTGAATAATTCGAACGATTAATAATGAATATCTTGAAAATGGTTGATGCCACAACAAAAGTTATTTGAAATAAATTGTGTGTTTTAAAGAGATCTACACTTTTTGTGTAATACATTATCGTTAACCAGTTATACAAATGATACAAAATTTCTTATGAATGAAGTGGACTTCAAAGGCTATTCCCAGAAAATTCAAGATATACATTTTATTTGCAATGTAAATATCTTTAATATATGTTATTTTAATCACAATCCTTAGAGCCGTTTTTGAGAAAATTAAACATTTTGAAAAATGTTTCATGTAAAGGGTAGTTTGGGGTGGAGGGATTTTCTTGAAAATCTTTATGTCACATTGTTGAAAGGTACTGAACCTACATCCAAGTTTGGTGTTGATCCTATTTTTAAGTTTTCAGTTATGCTCTTCACAACACACACACACACACACACACACAGAACTTTTTCTAAAAATGCATTTTTTTGGATTCAGAGAACCTGAAAGCATATTTCTAGTGAAATCTCAGAATTTAATTTTTGGATGGAATGCAATACCTTCTCTGCCTACTGTGTACGTGGTAGAAAGTAAAAATGACAAAAGTATTGAAAAATTCAAATTAACAGCAATGGATATCTCTGAAATGGCTGATACCACAAAAAGTTAAAAAAAAAACAAAACAAAAAAAACAAAAAAAAACACACACACACACGCACATGTACAGTTTTAGGGAGGAGGTTCAGGAGGCCTCAAAACATGTATTCCTGGTGACATCTTGACATCAATATTTTGGGTAGAATAAAATACTTCTATTTACTATAAGTACGAGGGCTGATCAATAAAGACTGAGACTAATTTTTATTCACAGATATTTATTACTCCATTTCAATGTTGACATGGTCTTTTTCAAAGTAGTCCTCTCCTACTTGAATGCACTTTTTATAGCATCTCTGCCAGTCCTCGAACACATGGTACAGGCCATTCTTTGTCAGGTCTTTGAGAATCGTCTCACTTTTCTTCAGCACTGCTTCAGTGCTCTCAAATCGAATGCCCCGGAGCTTTGCCTTTAGTGATGGGAATAAAAAGAAATCACAGGGAACAAGATTGGGGCTATAAGGCAGATGCGGCACACAGGTAATGTTGAATTTAGCAAAAAATTCCTGGACTTGATTTGCAATGTGAGGCCGCACGTTGATGTGATAAGTTCTGGATGTTTCCTTGCAATGTGCTTCCTCGGTGTAGCCAATACTGACGTATAGTACGCTGCTGTAACAGTGGTGTGAGTGGGAACAACAATCACAGCAGCTGTGTTGATGTTGACTTCAGTCATAGCAGAAGCCGAAGCACCAGGCCCACCTTGCTTAGCACAGAAGACTCGCTCTACTTTGAAGTCTTTGAACCACCTAAACACTGTTGCATGAGGTAGTGCATCTTCACCGTATACTTGCTTCAGCTTTTCCAAAGTTTCAGAGGCTGTATGATTTAAACGAAAACAAAATTTTATTGCTCCTCTTGTGTCACCTTTATTTTGTGGTATGCGAAATTCAAGTAGGGTCAACAATTTACAGCATTACTACCAACCTACTGATACGAGAGTGCTGCCGCCTATGGAAATTATACATGAAACCCCGCTCTTTTAAAATATTTATGGTAGAGACAGGAAACTCTCAAGAAAGCTACAGGAAAAAATCAATCTCAGTCTTTATTGATCAACCCTTGTACATAGAGAAAGTAAAAAGTTGTATTTTTGAAAATATTTTTCCATGAACATTTTTAAAAACTTATATTTTTCTTTAATTTTAGAAAAAATTATTATTGAATACCCTTAACATAATATGTTGTATTACATATATGCCTATGGATAGATGTAATAAATGATTTGTTTATTTTGCAGACAAACGTGGGTATGAATTCAGGGATTTCGGTGCTCAGTCCAACCAAGATAGGTGCAGTGACACCAACAAACAGCAATATGTCTACAGGTTCCTTAGTTGCCAACATATATAGTGTAGGTGATAACAGCAATAGTAGTAGCATCAGCAGTGGGATGGCGCAGAACGTGTATAACCAGAACCACGGCAACATTACCTCAGCAGTAGCGAAAATGGCTGCTGCCAACATTTACGGCACGCACATTACCAACAACAGCGCCAAAATGAGCAACATGTTTCACAGTGCAAATCATGGAACTGGTACTGGGAATGCCAAGATGACCATCAGTAACATCTTTCATTCTGGACACCAACAGGACAGTCAGGATTCAATGGACAGATCATCGCAGCTAATGGGTTCATATCATGTGCCATCCTACGTACCGGCGGGTTTACCAATGGGCAGTATGGGGTATTATATACCACCGATTCATCACACAGATCCAAATATGGATATGCTTCACAATAGGATGAGTAACAACCAGTAGACCATGCCTCTAAGGTTTTTATAACTTTAAAACACAGCATAACATTATTTGAATAAGATAATTGCTATCAATAATTTTATATTCAGAATGTAATTTAAAGGGTATTTTACATATGCAAGGAATATTTACAGAGTGAAAGGGAACTCGCTGCAATTTGTCACATTGACTTTCTATGCCCACTATTATTTGTTTTTATATCTCTTCTACAAACCGCTCTTACAAAATGTTATTTTTCTATCTAATTTATGTTAATTTACATATGCAGAAATAGTTTCATTACACATTTTGTTGTAGGCAAAAGAGGGACACAGGAGTTTGAAACGATAGACAAATGTTTAAAAAGTGGGTCACTGTATATTGACATTGAAATTCCATGCTCTTTGCATGACATCACAAGAAACAAATGAATAATGCTTCAGCTTTGGAAGGTACGAATATCCAAGAGGAACGAATATCTTGAAAATGGTTAAAGTCACAAAAAATGTATTAGACAATTCTGGAAATAGAATGAATTGTGATACAATGGCTAATACAGTTTATAAATTGTGGGCAATAATACTGCATTTCTTATGTTACAAGTTTTAGTTTAACTCTTAAGGCTGGTTCACAACCAACGAGAACATAGCCAGAACGAGAAAGTTGAAATACATGTATTCAAATGGGAGCATTCACAATCGATGGGAAGCCTTCCCCAGCCCCAGAAATGGGAAACAAGACTTGCCCAAGTTTTAACTTTCTCGTTCTCATTCCCGAGCATGGCATATTAGATCCGTATTGTGCATATTAGACTCTTCTCTGTGGAGGTTACTTTAGGTGGCTGTGACATAAAACAGCTGCTAGTGCTCTCTATAGTCGCAAGATGGAAACATGAAACTGGAAGAAATTAATAGTATATGTGCTTTTTAATTTCAGATCCATTGAGTGTAGGTTTTTCTAGTGAAAGGGTCACCTGTAGTTTGTTTATATGCAACTCAAACCTGAACCAGTATTAAATCAACAAAAAATAATAAACAGCTTTAATGTATGCTATTAAATAATGGAATAAAAGCTTGGTACAACTAGAGGAATCAGAAATGTAATAGATACACATTTAAATAATGTTTATGCTATCAAATTATAACATTGGCTAACCCGCATTATGTTGGCTGAATTTGAAGCGAAAAAATATCATTTTGTCAGTTAAAAACAAATGAAATTCCAATATGCAAAATCGACTTTCCACTTTGTGATTGATATACATTCCTGTTCTTGTTACCGGACTGTAGTGAACCAAAATCTTGTATAGTGTATTGCTTCCCGTCCTCGTTTCTGTTTTCGTTACCATTCTCGGGTGGTTGTGAACCAGCCTTTATGGTCTCCACGTTACTGAAAATTAAGTGAGAATATGGAGCCCGTCACAGCTATATACAGAAATTTCAGTATCCACATTTACTTGCAAAAATTGAGATTTTTATTACTCTATCTTCAAGCTAGAGTAATAAATAATCTCAATTTGTGTCTGTGTTTTCCCAAAAAGAATTAAAAGTTTAATATACACTTTTTATTCATAATTCCAATTTCTCAAACTTATATTTTAATGAGGGCGACTGGGTAGCTCAGAGCTCTCTTGTTCTGAGGGACCATAGTTTGATTCCTAGGTCTTCAGAGGCTTTTGGGAAAAGTAAGAAACGACCACAAGTTTTCTGTGTAAACTTGTTTGGAGGGGGGGGGGGAATCCCATAGAATTCTTTGTCTTGCATCCTTGAAAGGTTATCCAACTTTTAATTTTCTGGATTCAGTGGACCTCAAAACCTGTATTTTGGTGAAATACTTCCTCTATTTACCACAGGTAATTGGTAGAGAAAAAGAGATATAATTAGACTGACAAATCCACAGTGGCAGTCCATTTCTGGGACAACAATCATACCATCAAACAGGAACTAAATTACTGAAACCGGAGGAAGTAGACTCTGGGAAAAAATACGCATTAAGAAACACGAACCACACTTGAACTTTGAAACTCCTGAAAGTTGCAATCCCCTATTCAAATTCATCAAAAAGCCACCAGAGACCTCCAACTAAAACAGAGAAGATTGTTCCGGAAAACATGTCCTAAGTTAAAATTCAATAATTGACAAAAAAAATACAGTTGACTCCTCAGTATTTGGTTGTAAATTAAACACAGTATCCCATTATAATTCTGTTTAAAACCATCAATACCGGAAAATGTTGCTACCCCCAGAATTTTCATTTTTCACCTAATAATTCTACTTTCTCACTCAAGTATTCTTAACTTTTATTACTCCAAAATTAAGAAGGATGCTTTGTTCAAGGTGCTTGAGGGTCCTTAAACACTACCGTTCTCCATTAACAAACAAGAAAGAAAGAAAAAAAATTCAACTGCTATGTACACACTTGGACATGTTAAGTTCAATAATGCCAGACCTTATTTTATAAATCCATGACAGATGAGTATAAGCCAATTGAAAAGATTGCATTAATTTCATCCTGTCTAATACTTTAATCACGATAACTAATAATTACATTTTTTGAAATGTGGTTAACATGTCCACTTACAAAGCAGTATTAAAAAAAATTGATGTGTTACATTCACATGACTTTCTCTATCCATTATTCAACAAACGATTCATATAAATGCTTATTTTTCTATCTACTTCATGTTAATGAAGATAAACACTTGCAGAAATGTTGCATATTTCCTTGTAGGTGCAAGGGGATTAGGGAAATACACTAGACTTAAAGTGATAGTCAAATCTTTTAAAAGAGGATCATTATTTAGTGGGTTTGAAATCCCTTTCACTTTACATGGCCAAGAGAAAAAATGAATAGGGATTTTCCTCTTGAGAAAAGTATAATTATTTGAAGGTTCAAGCCAATAACAAAGGATATCATGGAAAAGGTTAATATTACAAAAACATTTATTGGACTTGAATTGTGTGCTTTAGCAAGATCTGCATTTTATATGTATGAGGGTTGCCCAGAAAGTAATGCACCACATTGTTTTTCTCAGCCAGCAATAATGGTATGAATGTGAATTTGAAGTTTCCGGAATGCGCGCGCAAATTTTACAGTTCCAATAGAATACATTGATATACAATATCAGAATGACCTGATATATACAATACACAAACAAAACAATATACCAGATGAAATGAGAGCCATAGCAATAGGTATGGAAAATGAAAGATACCCAGAAAAAGAATGGCTCCGAATATATACAGATGGATCCCTCATCAATAAAAAAAATGCCGGTGCAGGAGTACACTGTAAACATTTTGCACAGTATCTAACATTAGATGAAATGTCAAACCACCATGACGGAGAATTAACAGCTATAAAAGCAGCATTACAGAACATTTTATACAGACCATACATAAAACAAAAAATAGTCATCTTATCAGACTCAAAATCAGCCATAGATGGAATAGTAAATTACAATAATAAAACAACAAGAAATATTAAAGAAATAAGAAGCCTAATTAAAGCAGTTGAAACTAGAAATCATGTCACTCTACAATGGATCCCAACTCATGTAGGACTTTTGGGTAATGAGCATGCGGATCAATTAGCAAAGAAAGATGCAATACAACAAATAAAACCTGTAAGACAAATAGAAATAAACAAACAATTAAATAACATTAAAGAACATTTAAAAAGACAGCAGAGACTTGATGAAGAAAATAAATTAAAAGATAAAGATTATGAGAATATTAAAGATAGAGTAGATATACAAAAAATGCCAAGAAAAACTGCAGTGGCCTTATTTAGGATGGCAACTGGCCACGATTGCCTCGCAGAACATCTCTACAAGATACAATGCCTGCCTACACCCAAGTGCACACTCTGTGAAGAAGATGTCATCCTGAACAAACAGCATCTCGCCAAATGCAAACGTCTTAAAAGTGATAACTTACAGACTTTATATGGGGAAGCCAGAGGGAAAATGATGCAGATCAATTAATCCCCAATGCCAATGGTGAACAACAACAACAACAAAATTTTACATTTCTTCCAACAGATAGCAGCAGTGTTTCAAAATGGCACCTGTAAGTGATGTATGTTACAAGCAGTTTGTCATCATCAAATTTCTCACTGCGAGAAAGAAACTGCTGGAACATTCACAAATACTTGTGTGCATTAGCATCTGCGATTGACAGAACTACGGTTAGTCACTGTGCACAGGGGGTAGGGCTATTAGAAGGCAGTTCAGCAGACCTCCAAGATTTGCAGCGTTTGGGGAGGCCATCCACAGCTGTCACACCTGATAAGGTGCAGCTTGCTAATATGTTCATTTGTGAGGACGACTTGGCAGTTGTGCTGAAGCTGTCAATCAGCAAAGGAAGTGTGAATGCAATCATCCGTGCTCTTGTTACTCAAAAGTGTATGCAGAATGGGTTTTGCGCTTATGCTGGAACACAAATCTCTCAGAAAAAATGTTTCTTATGAATTGCTGCAACCTTTTGAAGCTGAGGGGGAAGCCTTTTTGTCCTGGATTCTGACAAGTGATGAAACCTGGGTTCACCATTCTGAGCCCAAAACAAAACGACAATTGATAGAATGGCGTCATCCTCACTCTCCACAGAAGAAAAAGTTCAAAACTACTGCTTCCGTTGGTAAGGTCATGGTCACTGTGTTTTGGGATTGTGAGGGAGATGTGGTGTCAAGAGGCAGCACAGCATATGCGATCATATTAACCGAACTCAAGCGCTTCAAGTGGCTTCGGTGCCATAATAACCCAGGCGATTGATTGATTCAATAATAACGTTTGACCTCATGCAAGTTTGAGGGCTTCAGAACACATCACTAAAAACGGTTGCACAGTGTTACCCCATCCATCCTACACTCGTGACCTAGCTGGGCCATTAAAGACATTTTGAGGATGACAAAGAGGTGATTACCAACAGGGCATATACACCCTTGTGTCTCGCTGGGGGAAGGACATAGAGCAGGAAGGAGATTACATCGAAAAATAGGGAATGTAGAAGAAACATTATTCTTCAGTTTCATTGTGTGCAATAAATAATTTTGAAGAAAAAAAATGGTGCATTACTTTCTGGGTGACTCTCATAATAAGATTTTGTCTATGTCTCACGGTTTATCAGTTATGCAAAAGTTGTTTAGGATGAAGACCAGAGGTTATTCCCAGAAAATTCACAATATACATTTCATTTTTCATGAGAATGTCTTAAACAAATGGTATTTTAATCAAACTCATTATAGCCATTTCTGAGAAAATCAAAATGTTTGAAAAACATTCCATGTAAAGGGTAGTTTTAGGTGGGGGATTTTCTTGAAAATTGTGTTGAATCCTTGGAAGATGTGAACTTAAATACTTAGTTTGGTATTAAGCTGACTTTTTGTTTTTGAGTTATGCTGTTCTCTCTCTCTCACTCATGCACACAGACGTTTTTCTAAACATGCTTTTTTTGTGGTTCAGGGGGCCTCAAAACATGTATTAATGAGGAAATCTTGGTATTGAATTTTTGGGTGGAATACAATAGTTTCTCTACTTACTTCTAAATACATAGTAGAAAAAGTAAAAAATTTATTCTATTTTTGGCACGAAAGAACTTGTAAAATTATTGCACTGAATTCCTTTTCACTCTGTATATAAACTGTTCTTTCATTATTAATATTACTCCTTTAAAAATTTTATGCAACATATGGAAGCATGTACCCTTTCGTTTGTTTTTAGTCATTTGAAACAGAAAGCATAACTTTTGTCTATGCCATTTTAAAACTAAAATGTAGCTTTATGCAACAGACTGAAGGAAAACAGCCCAATTGTTTTTAAGTTTGGGTTAAAAAAAGGTTGCTTTATTGTATTAATTATCTGCAACATATTAACATAAAATTGACCAATTATTGCTCTTGAATTCCTTGCATTTTGTGCTTCAGTTATAGATATTTAAATGAACAGAATATATTTGCTGCCTGCCGCATTCCTATAATAAATGCTTGGGAAGTCCTGCTTCATGTTAAAATGGCAGGATTTTATAGACTAATATTCTTATTAATATTTATTTTGTTTTGTTTTATTTACTCTTGAACATTTAAGTGTTACGTGATAAAGCACTATTTGAAGCTATAAATGGCTTATCTCTGCTCTCTAAGCTTTAACGAATTTTCTTTGTATTTACATGGGGTGTCCGAATCAAGCTGTTCAAAACGTTGCACCAAATGACTACAGTACCTTTCAGATTGTTAGAATTTTTCTCTCCAGTGAGTCAGACGTTATTAACTATGCATTGCCACTTCATTATCCCAACTCTGTTCATATTTTCCCTCTCACTTGCACACTGTCTAGCATAAGGTAATGTATGCACCTTGCAAGACACACTTGCTCTGTCTATACTACAGGCTTTAGCACTAAATTGCTGAGCATTTTTTTAAATTGAGTTGATTTTGGTCTTCCTAGTTGCATCTTTTAAAAAATGTGTATATCCTAAAAATAATATTTTGAGCATGGCTTTGCAGCTGCTTTTTGACTAGCCACTATGGCCACTGCACAAATTAATTCCTGTTCTATTGCTATTTAAAGCAACAACTGATTACTGATGAAATATTTGAACTCTGAGATCATAAACATTCTCCAGATGCAGCATTCTGCCTACCAGGCTAAGTGAGCTGTTGGCTCCCATCTTGGACAACAGAGAGAGGAAACAAACAAATTCCTAGTTTTTAATAGAGTCAACTGAAAAATTCAATGTCACAGCCGGGATTTGAACATGGTTCTCCATGCGGTTGCTCTAACCATTGAGCTACTGTGACAACATGCCGGTGTGACATTGAATTCCCCAATTAACTCAACTTTTGGTTCCCAGACAGACCACCAAGGCATCTCACTGGGAATTCAATGTCCCACTGGCATGTTAGAGCAACCGCACGGAGAGCGGGAGAACCGTGTTCAAATCCCGGCTGTGACATTGAATTTTTCAGTTGACTCTATTAAAAACTTGCCAAGACTGGCTAAGGTCTGTAAAGGGTATAATTAATTTCAATTAATTATATATAATGATAGTAATAAAGTAAAATTACTGGTGCTTGTTCACGTAATTCCTTTAGCACCATCCTGGCAATAGTTTGCATTACAGTACTATGTAATTACAAATATATATACGTACAAATTTTGGCCATTTCAGTGCCGATCTGGCTATGATGGAATATATGAGTGGGTTTATTCATTTGTAATACAAAAACTATTTGTGCTAAAAATATGTCGTTTTCACGGTTGTATTACAGACATTACGCTGTACTTTTCTTGTGGATTAATTTTTGCAAAATTAGAGTATTTGGAAGGATTAGGAATGCGAAATGGAGGGGATTCGGCACCGATCCAGGAATTAGGATGTTATAGGATGTTGAAGGGACGGTCCCAAAGGAAGGGATGAAGTGAAGGGAGACAACGGGTGGCTGGAACCAGGAGTGATGGCATAGCAATGACAGGGTCCTACAGTTACCAGATATACATGCCCTGGCATTCGGACAGGCAGACCAGGGCTCCGCCCCACATAGGGTCCAGTGCCCCTCCTAGGGGTGATCGTTATACCTCAGCCAAAGGCTGAGGGATGGAGAAAGTTTACAGAGAGCATCCTTTTCCCCTTCATGCTACACCAAAATTCCATCACCAACACTTCAAACCCTGAAAGAGATCAAATGGGGTGAAGGATGAATGAAATGATTAATGTAACGAAATGGAGGGTTAGTTTTCTTATTAAATATAAATAAAAGGTAGTTAAATTATATTCAAACCCATTTGTGGCCTCTTTCTCCTTTGCTACTCCTGCGCCAGCTGCCGGGATTTCGGACTGCCAATGCCGCTCGAAAGTGTGGCGCGCTAACTCTCATTGGTATTGCTGCATCAGATGCAGTCATTCAGTGTGCCTCTGTCGTGCAGTAAACATGGTGCATCACTTATCTGTCGAAGAAAAGTTTACATTTGTAAAGTTTACATCAAGCATGAATCTGCTCGCCATGTGCGCAGGGAGTTTGTTGAAAAGTTTCCAAACTCTGTACCACCTGCAAGGTCAACCATACATGAAATCGTGAATAAATTTGAAGCTTCGGGTTCGGTGTTGGACAAGAAACATTTGAAGAAGAGGTCAGTGTTAACTGAAAATAAACTGGATGACACTGGTGCCGCTTTGGAGCGTTCACCTCAAAAGTCGCTGAAAAAACTAGCGCAGCAAACAGGTGTATCTCGATCTTCTGCTAGAAATGCTACATGTCTGTTGAAAATTAAGCCCTATCGCTACACACAAGTGCAAGTGTTAAAGCCAAATGATCCCACTAAACATATGAATTATTGTAACTGTTTTTTTCAATCCATAGAAAGGGGTTTCATTGACCCACAGCATTTGTTTTTCACAGATGAATCTTGGTTTCATCTAAGTGGACATGTGAATACTCACAACAGTTGATACTGGGCTTCAGAAAACCCTGTGCTACTGCCTACCCTGGATGAAATGCCTCATTATGATCAGAAAATTGGAGTGTGGTGTGCGATAAGTGCTAGAAGAATAATAGGGCCCATATTCTTCAATGAAACAATAAATGCAGAGCGATATCAGAGGTTAATTCTGAGGCCATTTTGCATTCGCTTGACAGAAGAAGAGAAATAGTATGGTTCTTTCCAGCAAGATTCTGCAACAGCACATATGGCTGCCGAATCATTACATGCAATAAGAGAGGTGTTTGATGACAGAATAATTAGTGTTGATTTGTGGCCCCCTCGTTCTCCTGGCCTAACGAGTTGTGATGTTTATTTATGAGGTTCTTTAAAAGACAAAGTGTATCGTTCCAATCCTCGCACACTACAGGAACTTAGAGAAAACATTGTGCAAGAAATCACAAAAATTCCTGCTGCTGAGCTTCGGAGAGTGAGCAAGGATATTTACACGAGATATGCTGCCTGTTTGGGAGCAGAAGGTCAACATTTCCAGCATCATAAGGTAAGGATTTTAGTTCCACCTCTGCCGGCGTAATTTCCCCCGTGACTGCCGGCTGTCTCGCGCAGTAGCGTGGGTTCGAATATAATTTAACTACCCTTTTTGTGATGTTTGTGGCATCTTCGTAAATTATGTATTAATGTACAATGTTGCTATAAGAGGCAGCTTCTATAAATGATATAGAAGATTTAGAAATTGAGAATCAAAATCAATAATTTGTTTTATAAATAATCTGAAACAATTTTTGCCTCAACTCAAAGAAATTTCATTTTTTTTTAAAAGTTCAATGTAGTTTTGAGCAGGAGCAATGATAGCAATATCCAAAATTCCAAGAGAGAGAGAGAGAGAGAGGAAAATCTGATGTAAATGCTCACATGACTCGCTACCAATAACAGATCCACATGTATCCATTATACAGTGCCTTATTTTCGACTCCTGGCCGGCAGCTTGGCGGATGTAGCTGCGTGCACAGAGTGCTGGCTCCTGCTGTTCTCCGTGTGTCAGTGCATGTGCAACCGTTGGTAGCGCGAGTTCGTGTTTTGTTCTTTGTTGTTAAAGTGCGATAGTCCTGTTATAATGTCAAGAAGTGCGTTTACTTTAGAACACCATATATTCATGTATGATTCCAATGTGCAATCAAAGTCTTATAGACAAGTGACACGGCTATTTATAGACAGATTCCTGGAATCTATGCACCTCACCGAGAGACAGTTCGTAGTCTTGTAAACCAATTTAAAGAAGTGGATTCTGTTCATAATAAGAAACCCAAAGTAACTCGCTGTGTTCTTACAGAGGAAAAACTGTGAGATAGGACAAAGGTTAGAACGTAACCCAAAAAATCTGAGCAGGTTATCACAGGAAACGGGAGTTTCACAATTCTTGGCTTGGAAAGCCACTAAACTTTTAAAATTATAACCTTATAAGATAACTGTAGTTCAGGAACTGCCCACCACGTGATACTGTGAGTACAGTAAATTTCTGCAATTGTGTCTCGCGTAAAGTTAATGATGGCTCTATTGACCCAAAGTTAATTTTTTTCACAGACGAAGCATGGTTTAGTTTAAATGGCCATGTATCCACACAAAACAGATACTGGAATGCAGAAAAACCAGATATTGTACATGAAACGCCATTGCATGACCAGAAAATTGGTGCGCTGTGAATGTGTATGGAATTATGGGGCCTATTGAGGATACAGTTAATGGACAGAGGTACAGGAATACAGTAATTATACCATTCCTGGAATGTTTGTGTGATATTGAATGCACACAGCATATTTTCAACATGGCTCTGCTGCAGCACATACAGCTGATCTCTCGTTGAAATTAATTGCAGAAATTTTAGGGTCATCAATAAAGGACTACGGTCACCGCATTCCCCAGGTATGGTATGCAACTTTTATTTATGGGGAACTTAAAAAAATAAAGTGTACCGGAACAATCTGCATACATTGGAAGAACTGAAAGACAATATCAGAAGAGAAATTACTGCAATTTCAGAGGAAGATTTAATGTGTGTTAATGGAAATTTTCTTAAAAGGTGTAAGAGATGTGTGGCAACACAAGGACATAATTTCCAACACCTTCTGTGATAAAGGTATGTGGTTATTGTATGCATGTAAATCTATGCGCTTGAGTTCAGGGTCTAAATATTCAATTCGGCCGTGAAGCAGTGGCCAAGAGTCGGAAATAAGGCACTGTATATTATAGCATTCATATAAAAAGTGATTCTTCTGTCAATGTTGTTATTCAAAATAAATTTTTGTCTAGAAATAATTTCAAATTAAACAATAAGTGTTAGTTATACAATACTTGCAGAAACAGTAAAGGAATTTACAAAGAGAATTGCAAACTTTCAAACAAGTCTGCCAGATGATGTACTTCGGAAAGTTTAAACATGAAAATAGAGTATCTCAAAAACTGCTAATGCTAGGAAAAAATTTATTTGACCCAAATTGTTTACTTTAATCAGTTCTACATGTTTGGTGTAATAAGTTTTTGTTTATCTTTTACGGTTTCTCTAGTTATGCAGATTATACAAAATTCATTCAGAATGAAGAGGTGTTCATAGGCCATTCACAGAAAATTCAAGATATATATTTTATTTGTCGTGCAAGTAATTTAAACATTTTAATCAAAGCTGTTAGTCAGTTTTGAGAAAGTAAAAAATAAAAAAAAAAACATTTTTCATGCAAAGCACATTTGTGGTAGGGGGATGTTCTTGAAAATCTTCACGTCGCATCCTGGGAGAAGCTGAATTTAAATACATTTAGCCAATTTATTGTTTGATTATACTGTTCTCTCTCACATAGACCTTTCTATAGCTATACTTTTTTTGATTCAGTGGAGCTCAGGTGTTTCTGGTGAAATCTCAGTATCAAATTTTTGGGTGGAATGTAATACTTTCTCTACCATGGATAAGTGGTAGGGAAAGTAAAATGGATCATAGTATTACACAGCGATGTCATAGTAAGACTGTCATCCTCCGTGGTGTAGTGGTTACCATGCTAGCTAGCCTCAAGTTTCCGAGGTTGCGGGTTCAAACCTGGCAGAGGGCGATAGATTTTTTCGGGCATAAAAATCTTTAGCAAGGTTTCCTTCAGAAGGGAAGTGAAGCCGGTGGTCCCATGTCGTACATTTACAGCACGTAAAAGAACCTCAAGCCTGATAAAGCGGCCTCTGAGCAAAATTACCAGTCTTTCTCGTCCAATATAGAATGGGACGCTAAGGACCATAGCAGTTAAAGAACATCCATAAAAAAAAAAACTCAATGTATTTATAATAAGACTAACCACGTTCTCGAACAATCCAGAATATATGACACTGGCATGATGGTTCCTTAAAGAGAGGTCTTTTATAAGTATTTGGAAATAGATTAAAAATCAGTTTTAAATACATGCCCTTAACCCTTAAAAACAGTGTTTCTAGTACATCCATTCCTTGATCTGTATGAAGCAAAACCTATAAATTAATTTGAAGAATTTAAGGTTTTTTAGCATTAAAATGTGCAATCAGAACTGTAAGAGCAGATGCATTGGTAAAACACTATCCAGCAATAAGTTTCAACAAGAAACTACAGAATTGTACATTCACTTATAAATCTGTTTGTTGCAAAACTAAAATTGGCTGCTAGAAACCTTTTTTGGCTTAAATGCAAAGCAAATATTTACCTTGGTGCTATTTAAGTCCTGTCAGTATCCATTTTTGCCTGTCACCATTTATTTAATGTAGGCCCATCCCATCCTGGTCAGTGATGATATGCTCAGAAATTGGTGTTTGATTAAAATTTGTGCCCTACACATGACAATGATAAAGGATGTTGGCCCATCCCTGAACACAACTATCTCTGCAGCCCAAGAACAAACAGCTTGAATCGGACACTACTTACCAGCAAGTGGAGAATTTTTATTTAGAAATATGTCTTAATTAGCTTTTTAAATATTTTAATGTAGCTTTTCTCTTTTAAATTTTTCTTTTTTTGGGGGGGGATTAAAGAACTAGAACCAATGTTTACTTTATACTTTAATGTAAGTCTTCTCTCTTTGAGAAAACATTATTTGCTGCTTTAGCACTAGTAAAACTACCCAACAAAGATCTCAAGAGATGCTACAAGTTAACCACTGTACTAAAAACAGTAGCTTATGCACAGCAAACGTGAAAATATAAAATCATATTTTGAATAAAGTCAGCTAATGTAGTGAAGGTATCATTTCTTCTAAATTTCTATTTTTGTTGCTACAGTGAACAGCAATCTATGACATGAGGATCCTTACATTTGAAAGTATAGGATTCTTTACCTCTTCCTCGGCCTCTCCGTATTTGATATGATGGATCGTTTAGTTGCAAATAATTTTATAATAAACTGTTGACCCTTGTTTAAAGAAGAGCACAATAGTGTATGTATGAAGCGTGTTAATGATTATGCATTAAGGACAACAGGGTTTGTAAGTTGTCCGAGAGCATAATCATTAATAATTCCCATGGTGCATACATAATGTAAGATATGCTAGTTTGCTATTGAATAAATAAATAATTTAGAGAAAAGCTGTAAATTAAAAATGTAATTCCTGAATTTCTTTATTTCTAGGAAATAAAATCTAGGAACTGTATATAATACACAAAGTTCATTAATTTCGAGCAAAATGGGTATTTTCTCTACAGACTACAATGATGTTTACATAATATATATATATAAAAATAAAACACTGCCAGAGAAACATGGTATGCCTAATTAAATTAACATGCAGAAATTGCCATTAGAAACAGCTAATTTCATGGATTGTTGTTCACTGTTATCTAAGAAGCTTTATATTTTCAAAAGCTAATATGATGATACTGTGGAAATTCTTAATTTTCTGAATTTTGTTATTGCCATGTAATAATATTAACATTTAGAGCCTGTACTATAATCAGCAGATAAACTATTACATACTTTTTTTATTGATGTGTATATAGTAAATCACTGTATTTAATTTGTCCCTTGTGACAGCTAAGTAACAGACCACATCACTGCAGCTACATGTGTGACAGCCAGTCACCATTGATACCGCCCAACACCCCTTCGTACCCTTTGCCTATAACCAGCATAATATAACACTTCCACTGTTGACGGATTTATTTATACTGCAGGCACATGGTAATAGATATATATTTTGGTCTTGTGAACCCTGGAAGGAATGCATGCACTATAAAAAAAATAGGCAAGGCCTTGTCGTAGTATACAGGGTGATTTTAAATGATGGACCCATTTTATAAAATTCATATTTATTAAAGTACAAATCCAACATGAACCATCTTTATACCAATAAACAGAGACATTTTCAAAGTTTTGTTTAATATATTATAAATGTTCAATGTGTCCACCGTTTGCTGCATGGTAAACATCTACATGATAGCCAAACTCGTCCCACACACGAGCAAGCGTATCTTCTGTTACTGAGTGCACGGCAGCAGTGATACGGTTCCGCAGGTTGTCCAGAGTTGTAGGTAGAGGCGGGATGTAAACAGCTTCCTTAACATAACCCCATAAGAAATAGTCACATGGGGTGAGATCAGGAGATCTTGGTGGCCAGAAGTGTAGAGGCAGGTCTTCATTTACCCTGTGACCTATCCAGCGCTGAGGAAGGGATTCATTTTAAAAGCCTCGTACATCACTGTGTCAATGGAGCAGAGCTTCATCCTGTTGAAAAATGAGGTCCTGTGAATCTTCCATAATTTGAGGGAACAGCCATTGTTCCAACATGTCCAGGTATGTTATTCCAGTTACAGTTTTTCCGCAAAGAAAAATGGTCCATAAACCTTTGTACGGGTTAAGGCACAGAACACGTTTACCTTCGGCGAGTCTCTTTCGTGTTGCAATGTTGAATGTGGATTTTGCAAACCCCATATGCGAACATTGTGTCTGTTGACTTTTCCACTAAGTCGCTTCATCACTAAAAATGATACGCTGTAGAAACGCATCATCCTCCATCATTCCTAACACATAACCACAAAATTTGAGACGCTTCTCTTTGTCTTTAGGTTTAAGAGCCTGCACAAGTTGTAATCGGTAGGTCTTGTACAGCAAACACCATCTCAGAACTTTCTATACAGTTGATTGGGGTATTCCAAGTTCTCTACTAGCTCTATGGGTAGACTTACGTGGACTGCGAACAAAACTGTCTTCAATCCATCTGACGTCCTCCTTTGACACACGTGGTTGGCCTGTGCTTTTTCCTTTACACACTCTTCCAGTCTGTTTAAATTGCATAAACCAACGGCTAATGCTTTTTCTAGTTGGTGGTTCAATACCGAATTTGCTACGAAATGCCCACTGCACTACAATTTGCGACTCACTTTTTGCGAACTCAATAACGCAGAAAACCATGTGCTCCACAGTAGCCATCTCACTATGCACTGACAGCAAAATGCAATGGCGGCCTATTGCGCGAGCACTCTACCGGCCGCTTCTAAAACCATCACCGCCCGCCGAAAAAACTTTGAAACTTCCTCTTTTCATTGTTATACAGATTGTTCATGTTGGATTTGTGCTTTAATAAATACGAATTTTATAAAATGGTTCCATCATTTAAAATCACCCTGTATAATAAACAGTAGTCAGGTTTTATTATAAATAATAATAATAAAGTGAAATAGCACAAGTGTGCAATGATGAAACAGCTTTTATCACCGAGTTCTGTCACTGATTTTGAGCGCTGAGTGAATATAGTACATGATATGTGTCGCACTTTAGTTCACAGTGTTTACAAATACATTTATCCGTTACCACAGAAAATTAAATTATTATAGAGCGCATTTTATATATGACTCATTATGACATTTCTTATGCAGTGCTTTGTTTCTGTTATCAAATGTTTGTTCTGTTATTTAAAATGCTCCTCAAAAACATGTAACCTTCCCTCCTCCTGCTATCTCGCTTTGCAAAGCACATGAAGTCAGTTATACACAAGAATAAAAGTTTTTGTTACCTCGCAGTAATAGTTTTGTTGTATACATCAGACTCAAGAGTGTCTTCATGCAAAATAACTGTGCTAAAATTAAATTGAGTTTTATTTATGGACGCTCTTTAACTGTTATGGTTCTTAGTGTCCCATTCTACTCTGGGCGCGAAACACTGGTAATTTTGCTCAGAGGCCCTTTATCAGTCTTAAGGTTCTTTTATGTACCATAACCAATGACATGGGACAACCGGCTTTACTTCCCTTCCGAAGGAAGCCATGCTAAGGATTTTTCACCTGAAAAAATGCATTGCCCTCCGCCGGGTTTGAATCCACAGCCTCGGAAACTAGAGGCTAGCATGGTAACCACAACAGGCGTATAGGCAAAAATTTGGTCTTAATGCCCCTTCTAGTAACAATATTCATAGACAGTATAATCACATTTAAACCACAAGCTGTCTCTATAAAGGAAAGAGCACTGGATGACCATGCGTGTCAAATTATGAGAATTTGAAGAGGGTCAGAACAGTTTTTGTGTTCGAGTCGAGGACAGTGTCAATGTGGAAGGTGTTAAGAAAACATGCCACTGCTATCTGCAGACCTCCCTGAGTTGAGACGGAGGATTATTACAGCAAGTAGGATGAGTTACAGACCTGCGCTGTTGGCTAGAGCATGGAATTGTGGTTCCTGGCTACAGGATGGGTTTGATCCCACCCATGGGGGTGTGGAGTTTAAGTCCCGGGTATAGCAGTAGTGCCCACTAAGCATCTTGAGGAGCTGTGATAGGCAGCTCCTGGTCCTGTGAGCCAGCTTTCCGGCTAGGAGATGTGTGAGGCTGGCCACATCACCTCAGTTGGATGATTGCCCATCTCTGCTGAGCGTAAGTGGGCATAGTGCTACAGGATTTATTTACGATCAATTACATCAAATGCGGTAACATCAGTTGGCCAAGAAATGGACAATAGTTTGGATGTATGTGCTGTCAGAAATGGATCTCATATTAAACACTTGTAATTTGTGTTATGGTAACTTCCATAGTTTTTCTTCAATTTAAGCCATGGTTTAAAATTATATTGTGTACTGCAGAGAATATATATAAGTTTAAAATCCCTATAATCATTTGTGTATACTGACCCACAAAAGATATACTCTTTGAAAGCTAATACATACTGAGTGAGGTGAGGCTGTGGTAATGTGTGCAACTTGTGTTCAGGAGGGCCTGTGTTCAAACTCCTGGGGCTGACCAACCTGCCTGAAGGTTTGTTTTTTTGCGGTTTTCCTGGTCACTAGGCAAATGCTGAGTTGAATAATTTAATTTGTGAGTTTTCCTGTCATCCCTTTCATTACTACATTTCATTTCCTTTTTCTTCAGTGCCATAGCAGGCATTGGGCTAATCACCCATCCTGGATATGCTATGATCCAGAGTTTGCTTGCTCCTCGACAGACTACTGACCCAAGACATTGGGCTGATCACCCATCCTGGATATGCTATGATCCAGAGTTTGCTTGCTCCTCGACAGGCTACTGACCCAAGACATTGGGCTGATCACCCATCCTGGATATGCTATGATTCAGAGTTTGCTTGTTCCTCGACAGGCTACTGACACTAGGCATTGGGCTGTTCACCCATCCTGGATATGCTATGATCCAGAGTTTGCTTGTTCCTCGACAGGCTACTGACCCAAGACATTGGGCTGATCACTCATCCTGGATATGCTATGATACAGAGTTTGCTTGCTCCTCGACAGACTACTGACCCAAGACATTGGGCTGATCACCCATCCTGGATATGCTATGATCCAGAGTTTGCTTGCTCCTCGACAGACTACTGACCCAAGACATTGGGCTGATCACCCATCCTGGATATGCTATGATCCAGAGTTTGCTTGCTCCTCGACAGACTACTGACCCAAGACATTGGGCTGATCACCCATCCTGGATATGCTATGATCCAGAGTTTGCTTGCTCCTCGACAGGCTACTGACCCAAGACATTGGGCTGATCACCCATCCTGAATATGCTATGATACAGAGTTTGCTTGTTCCTCGACAGACTACTGACCCAAGACATTGGGCTGATCACCCATCCTGGATATGCTATGATCCAGAGTTTGCTTGCTCCTCGACAGGCTACTGACCCAAGACATTGGGCTGATCACCCATCCTGAATATGCTATGATACAGAGTTTGCTTGCTCCTCGACAGGCTACTGACCCAAGACATTGGGCTGATCACCCATCCTGGATATGCTATGATTCAGAGTTTTCTTGCTCCTCGACAGGCTACTGACACTAGGCATTGGGCTGTTCACCCATCCTGGATATGCTATGATCCAGAGTTTGCTTGCTCCTCGACAGGCTACTGACACTAGGCATTGGGCTGTTCACCCATCCTGGATATGCTATGATCCAGAGTTTGCTTGCTCCTCGACAGGCTACTGACCCAAGACATTGGGCTGATCACCCATCCTGGATATGCTATGATACAGAGTTTGCTTGTTCCTCGACAGGCTACTGACCCAAGACATTGGGCTGATCACCCATCCTGAATATGCTATGATACAGAGTTTTCTTGCTCCTCGACAGGCTACTGACACTAGGCATTGGGCTGTTCACCCATCCTGGATATGCTATGATCCAGAGTTTGCTTGCTCCTCGACAGGCTACTGACCCAAGACATTGGGCTGATCACTCATCCTGGATATGCTATGATACAGAGTTTGCTTGTTCCTCGACAGGCTACTGACCCAAGACATTGGGCTGATCACCCATCCTGGATATGCTATAATCCAGAGTTTTCTTGCTCCTTGATAGTCTACACTGACCCAAGGCATTGGGCTGATCACCCATCCTGGATATGCTATGATCCAGAGTTTGCTTGCTTCTTGACAATCTACTGACCCAAGACATTGGGCTGGTCACCCATCCTGGATATGCTATGATCCAGAGTTTGCTTGCTTCTCAACAGATTACTGAACCAAGACATTGGCTTGTAAGTCCTACAAAGAGGGGGATAATCCACTGAAGAAGAACATACTCTCATAAAAAACGTCTTTTTGGTAGAGCTTATAGGTTATATATCCAAAACGATGTACAGCAATCTTTGTTTTTCTCGTATATCTATTGGCTAGATTATCTGTTACTTGCCACTTCATCTTCCAGTTAGCCAATCTTGAGGATATTCTACCAAATTGTGAATATACAGAAATCATAATATGTGTTCTCAATATAACTTTCAGATAATGTACAAATTGTTGGATAATTTTAAATGCCGCATTGTTGTGCAAATTGTAGTACAGGCTCATAAAAGTTGTTGTCTAGTTTAAGAGTTCATTTACAAAACAGAAGCAGTCTGAATATTCAGAATATATAAACTGGCTTTATTGCTTCTCTTTTATTTTTTTATTATATAGCTTATAGTAGTATAACCGAGTATTTTAAAAGGTTGTGTTTAAATATGACTACTGCTAGTGCTTATTTTTGAGGTTGTGTTTATATGCTCTTATGTTATCAATTAGTAAGATAGTATTTTTATTTTAATATTCAGCTGTCTTCCAATAGACCTTTCTTTTTCTTAATTTATGGAAAGTTAAATGTACCTGATTGCAATTTCTCAATGAAAGTTGAAAGCATTCTCGCCTTTCCCTTATTTCAAATAATGTTGTGATGGGAGTTCTTCCAGTATTCAGATAAAACTTAATCATATCACTGCATCTGTTGTAGAAAATGTAGTTCTACAGCTTGTAAGATATTACAGTATGTATGTTGATCATACAGAATTGACCACAGTGCCAATACGTGTTTCGAGCGAGTGCCATAAGCTTGTGCAGTGTTTTATATAGAAGTGCCTGGCTTGTATTTGCTGCTGGGGATTTACGGCAAAGTCCTCCATCCAAGACAAATGACAGCATATAATTATTTGGGTGTTGCAGCTCCTAATTTAAAATAAATGCTCTCTTAATTATGTGTTCGCATTATGTCTGAGGAATAGTCCTTTATGTAGTGTGTGTAACAGTATGAAAGAATGTAGAACAGGAATGTGAATATGAATGTAAGAGCTTAAAAGCAGCTAGTATTAACTTCTTAATTAATTTTTCTTTTAAATAATAAACTGAAGAGCAGTATGGAAAAATATTGTTAGCAATTGAAGAACATAGTTTTTATAACAATGTGTTTCTGTGTGTATTACTTAAAAATGATGGTCATTAAAAAGAATGTGTAAGCTGTATCCAAAAAACTTTCACAAACTTTGGGAGCAGGCTACTCACGCCAAAACAAGAAACAAACTCTGTATAAACATTCTTCATTTTTGTGTTATTAATGAAAGCTCGAAACTCTCAACAAATGTTCAAAATGCCATTCGGTTGTTTCTGTACACTCATGCACTCAAATCATTAAATGTTGCACCCTTTCAAATTCAGATGGTGTCAAATTGTTTCACTGGCTTCCAGGACTCATTAGTGAAGCATCTCTGCATTAGAAATGTCTGCTGTGTAATCCAAAATCCTTCAGTTTTGAGTGATTAATATAACTAACCAAATGGTAATGTATTGCCCTGTGGAGTTTTTTACATTTGTTGTTTGAATACATCTATGGTTAGTCTATCTTCAATGTTACTAGTAATGACTTAAATGAAAAGTTTTCAATTTAATCATACATACACACATTTCTGACTCTTGCTACAATCTCAGGATGTTTGAAACAGTTTTCTCATAAGTTACAAGTTAATTTTCTACATAGTAAGCAGACTTTCAATAATACTTTTAGGTTATGTTTTCATGAAGCAATACAGGAGTTTGAAACTCCTTGAATGCTCATGGCAATATCTGTATATTTTTCCATGAGCACCATAAGGCTCATAAATTAAGTGGAAAGAAATCAAAATATACCTACTTAGAAGTGCCTATATTATTTAATAAATTTCATAGATGTCATATTACAAAGAGTGAAAGAAAAAAATCTGCACTGTCCCATAATAGCAAATAGAGAGATACCAAGTTTACTATATGCGGATGATTTTATGGTCGAGGCTATAATGGTAATTGGGCTACAGAAAGCAATCAACGGAATACATGAATTCTGCAAAGAATGGGGAATTAAAGTGAATATCAAAAATAAAAAGTTATGGTATTTAAAAGACGAAATAAACTAAAAAAATCTGATGTGTTACACTCACATGACTTTCTCTACTCTTGTACAAACTATTTTTACAAACGCTTATTCTCCATATGCTTCATGTTAATCGAGATATCGAGATGTCAATCTTAATGCTAATTTTCTTGTAGATGCAAGGGGCATATGGTAGGTTTTAAGCGATAGTCAAATCTTTTAAGAGCTGGTTGCTATGTGGCGAATTCCATTCTCTTTGCATGTCCAGGACATAAAAAAAATTAATAACGAATTTGAGAAAAAGTATAAGTATTGGAAAATTTAAGGGAATAACAAGCAATATCTCGAAAACGTTTCACTCAAAAAAAAAAAAATGTATATGACATAAACTGTGTATTTTAACGCGATCTAATTTTGTCTATCTCTTATGGTTTACCAGTTATGCAAAAGTCGTTCACAATGAAGAATAATTTTGGAGACATTCCCAGAAAATTTGAGATATACATTTCATTTGTCATGACAATATCTTAAATATATGATACTTTAATCAAAATCGTTAGAGGCATTTTTGAGAAAATTAAAATTTTCGAAAAATGTTCCATGTAAAGGGTAGTCTGGGATGGGGGGAGTTTCTTGTAAACCTTCGTTTCTGAGTTATGCTGTTCACAGACACACGGACATGTTTCCAAAAATGCTTTTTTTGGATTCAGGGGGTCTCAAAACATGTATTTCCGGTGAAATCTCGGTATTGAATTTTTGGGTGGAATACAATACTTCCCCTACTTACTATACGTAGTAGAGAAAGTAAAAAGAAGAGAATTGGCAGATGAGGGATTTAAAGTTAGAAGTTGTCAAGGAGTTTGATTATTTGGGGTGAAGATGAGCAGTAATGGTGAATGGGTGGCACAAAGCAGGAAGGTTATGTCTAAAGGAAAGGCAGTAATGACAGAAGTAAGGATGTGTGAATACAAATTAGAAATGCCGACTAAATGGATAGAAAGAATGTATGAAGCATTGTTAGAAGCAAGAATGCTATATACAGTTGAAATTTGGGAGGGATCTGAATTAAGCAGAAAAATAGACCAGAGCTATAGAGTGTTCTGTAAAGAGCTATAGGGGTTACCAGCATCAGCACCAGAGGAAGTAGTGTTAGTGGAATTAGGGAGAACAAGAAGAAAGGGGGTGATACTGGAAAGGATATTGAAATTTTGGTTTAGATGCCTGAAAAAAGATGAAGGGGAAATTTTAAAGATATTTATGGAACAAAAGAGTAGGAAAAATAAAAATAGCTGGTGGACAGGGATATACAAAATTATGGAGAAGATAGAAATGGGAGATATTTGGTGAGCAGGAGAAAGAAATAGCAACGGCTTCTGGATAACAGTAAGAAACAGATTGGAGGATATAGAAAGACAAGAGATCTGGGGAAGCTTAGAGAATACAAAATCACTAGGGTTCTATAGGTTAGTAAAAAGGAAATGGGGAAGAGAAGGGTATGTGGATTATTGTATTAGAGCTGAAAAAGAAGTGTTTGCATGGATGAGAACAGGATCAATGTACCTGAGAGGGCTAAGAGGCAGAGAAAGCAGAATTTGTGAACTATGCGGAGGTAGTGAAAGCACAGAGCATTATATGACAGAATGCAAAGAATTAACAGAATGGAGACAAAAAGTACGGAAGGAAAAATAGTAGCAATTAAAATGTTAACAAGAAAAGAAGGAAAGAAAAATAAGAATATGGGGGAGTTCTTAAAGAAAGTAAAGGAGAAATGGATTAGAAAAGTAAGAGAGATAAGAAAGGTAGAAGGCCAAATGGAGGAGGGAGTGGATGGATCATAGGTGATTAAGGGTAGCAAGAGCTGGTCAGCTGAGCCATAAAGCCAGGGTGCCAGACAAAATGAGCAGTATAAGGTAGAACATAGCTGGCAAGAAAATTTGTCCATAGGTTTAAGTTAGTTTACAAGTGGAATATTGCAAAAAGGATTGTGTAAAAAAAAAAAAATGTACAAAAAAAGTTTATTCATACATTCATACCTAGAAGTGAGCCAGCATCTAACTACGTTCAACACGAGACGAGAATGGACTTGACGAGAATGGACTTGTAAAATTGAGAATATCCACGGGTACTCTTTGTAAGATGGACACTTGAGAGTGTAGTCAAAAAGTGAAGTATATACTATATGCACAGTTTTACTCATATGGCTCAGGATCTTTAGCACCACAAACTATTTTTTTTGAGCAGGACATGTATCTGTAATAATTCGCAACAAGTGCCTGCTGATCACTCGCCACGGGAGAACTTTTCATAGGGGTTTGTTGCACAAACTGCTGATCCAATGTTTTCTTTGTAGATGAGGCAACATTTCAATGGAATTTAACACATTTTCATATGAAAATTCTTCATGATACAATTCAGGCTAGACTCTAGCATCAGTTTAAGATTAATACATGGGTCTGAATTTTAGGTGACTATCTGTAGGTCAAAATGTTCTTCCAGCAAGTCTTACAAGACAGACTACAGAGTATGTCTCTGCCATTAAGAAGCATGCAGTTTATACTCATACATAATGGGGCTCCAATACATTTTGTTCACATTGTTTGAGATGCACTGACTAATTTCTACCATGGCAGATGGATAGATGGGGGAGGACCAGTTCCATGGCTTGCATATTCCCCCAACTCAATCCTTCAGATTTTTATCTGTGAGGCCTCCTAAAACAGCAGATATTCCTAGAGTCTTTGTCACAAGTGAAGATGGTTGCGCAGTAGCAAAAACTTGGCTGTTTCACAGTGAACTTTGATAATTTTGTATTATAAATTGACTCCACTTTGCGGACAACTTCAGGATTCTGACTCTGAAGAAGAATTCAGTGATATACAAAGAAGATATGTATAGCACAGAGCATTAATGTTGAAAATAATGCATTGCATAGTTTGTACCACATGCTTGTAACCATTCCCCTTCCCCTTCCTTGCACTATATGTGCAGCAACTGTCATTCACCACCTTCATTCAGAGACTGTAATGCAGAAACACTTCATCAATGTGTCATTGAAGCCTGTAAAACCATTTGACACCAACCATGAGTATTTGAAACACTTGCAACAGTCAATGATCCTAGAGTGTATGTGTATAGAAGCAAATGGGGACATTCTGGACCTTTGTTATGAGTTTCTTAGTCAAGGTTTAACTTTAATTAATGACTCAAAAATGAAGGATTTTCAGACAGATGTTTATTTAGATCTTGTTTCTTGTTTTGGTGTAAGGGACCTGCCCCCAAAAGTTTGTAAAAGTATCTTGATACACTCAGTTTAAACCACAGTGTTTAACATTATAAATGCTGAAGATTGAGTAATTAGTGATACTTAAAAAATTTGAAGCACAAAGGACAACTCAAATGCAGGTTTTAATTGACCTTGACCATGACAAGTTAAGCAGGCTAACTTTCCTTGCAACCCCCACACAAGAAGAATCAATTGACTAAAATAAGATTTTAGTGAAATAGAAGCCATCAACTTGTAGCTTGATGGTGCTCATGGAAGATGCTCTCTTATTTAGGCCTATACTTGAAGCAGCATATGTGTACAAGGGAAGGGGAGAAGGAATCATGGAACAGTAGTGGTATCTTGCTGTATTGTTATATGAATCAGTATTGCAATTCACATAAGATAGTTTCAATTTAAAGGGAAAACTGCAATAATTACTTTTCATTTCAACAATGGAATCATAAATTTGTACCACTACTTTTTTTTTTAATATTTACAAATACAAAATAGATTTTATACATAAAATAATGTTAAATAAATTGGGGCAAAACAGATTATATATTTTACTAAAATGTAGATCACTAATCTTTTTTTTTTTTGCAACAATAAACTGCAGATAGTATATTTTAACAAATCCTGCCCCCCACAAAGTTGCGATAAACACAGTTTTTTACTGTATTTTGTTGGAATGGTCAGCCAGAGGTCCTGTTTTGATTCCTAGCTGGGATAGAGAATTTTTCTATATCCAGAAACATTCAGTATCCTCTACAGAGTCTGTAAGTATGAATGTGAGCAAATTTAATAGCAAAAATGAATAAAGCCAATGTAAAGAAAACCTATAGCTCAGCGAGTAATGGCATCTTCAGTTGTTTCTTCACGTCAAAGTCCCTAATATGATCATAGAAGTTAAAGGGGGGAGGCTATACAAATGAAACAAAACAGAAAACAACTGTTTTATATTTAAATCATATTGGCACAAAGGTTCATAATGTAATTAGTAATTATGTTTTAAATACATATTTTTCTAATATGAGTATTTAATGAGTCGGTGCATGCTCTCAACTTAACTTGCTAGTTAATTGCTAGGACTAGCTTCAAGAACTACTGCTGCCATCGTCAACTGATTTCCTCTACCCACTATTGTTTATTTTTATATAGCCTCTACAAACTATTCTTACAAATGCTTATTTTTCTATCTACTTCATGTTAATTCAGATAAACGTTTGCAGAAATAGTTTTGTTACACACTTTGTTCTGCAAGGTGGATAGAGGACTGAATGTTTAAAGCAGCCTTACAACTGAATAGCAACAGCACTTCAAAAAAAATTAGAATTTCAAGCCAATAATATGCATATTTCAGAAATGGCTAATGCCACGAAAAAGGTCATTTAAAATAAATTGTGTGTTTTAAAGAGATCTAAATTTTTTGTGTAGTAAGTTTTTATTTCTCTCTTATGGTTTATCTTCTTCTTCTTTCTCTGTTTAACCTCCACTTAAGTAGGACTTACAACCCCCAGGACTTACAGGTGGGTGCCTGGGGTCAGAGGCCCGTCAAGGAGCAGACACTCATGGATCAGACAGAATATCCAGGATGGGTGATCAGCCCGAAGCCTGGTATGGGAGGAAGGAAGTAGATGAAACGAAATGATGGTGAAATGGATGAAAGGAAAGGTGATGATGGAGCAGTCGGTGGAATGAATGGCGGGGGAACCCGGAGAAAACCCACCTAGACGCCGCTTTGTCCACCACAAATCCCACATGTGGGTCCCTGGGATTGAACCTGGGCCGCCTCGGTGAGAGGCGAGCGGTCTAACCACTCGGCCACGGTGCCGCCTTATGGTTTATCCATTATAGAAAATGCCTTCTGAATGAAGACTTCACAGGTGATTCCAAGAAAATTCAAGGTATAGATTTTATTTTTCATGTAAATATCTTAAATGCAGTAAAGCCTGCCTTCAACGGACCCCTAGTTAAACAGAAATATTTCATGGTCCCATGAAATTTGCGGTGAAAAACATACTAAATTCCCTTTATTAAGCGGAAACTGTCTTATGCGGACAACGGAAATCAAAGTACGCCTTTTAACGGAAACTTTCCAGTTCCGGAGTGCAGAGTTTAGAAAAACTTTCAGGCACCCTGTGAAAGCCTGCATTGTCTGCTTTAATTACATGATGTTTAAGTTGAAACATGACATTTTACTGCTACCTAACCAGTCTAGGAGGGGGTGTGCGCTAATGGCGGTCCGAATATTGAGAAACCTGTTAACACTCATCCTTCATTGTATAGTTAAGTTAACAATAAGCACAGCTGATTGTCTTTTATTGTTGTCTCTTCCCTTTCCATTTCCTGCTCTAATTACTTGTCAATTCTAAGCAGTACACCTTTAAATTTGCATAGGTGGTGATGATCTAGTTCAGCAATAGTCACCATGGCTTCAAAAACAAGAGTTGTGCTAGATCTTAACACGAGAGTGAGTGATTTATGCTAGTGAATGTGATAAACTGAGTGTAAAGCAGATCATGAAGGTGTTCAATGTAGGCAAAACTCAAGTTTACCAGATTCTAAAGAAGAAAACAGAAGTTCTGAAGGGGTGGGAAAATTGTGCTAATGGAAAAATAATGAGAGAACTGAAAACCAGGACATTAATGAAATAGTGCGGGAGTGGTTTGTTAGTGCTGGGGCAAAAAATCACCACATATCGCGGCCTATGTTACAGGAATATGCTAAACAGGTAGCTGAAAAACTGGGTAAGACTGAATTCAAAGTATCTAATGGATGGTTGGAGATTTTCCACAAGACATCAGATAATTTTTAACGAACCTTTTGGTGAATTGAATGACGCTAATATAGAAACTATCACTGATTGGATTGCTAAATTACCTTCAGTAATCGAAGGATACAAACCTGAAAACATAGCAAACGATGACAAGACAGGACTATTCTTCCGCGCCTTACCAAATAAATCATTGTCTTTAAAATTTGAGAACACATGTATGTTTATGGTTTAATTTTGTTAATAGCCTAAGCCTACCTTCGTTAAATGGAAACCTATCTTTAACGGAAATGTTCGAGAGCCCCATTTTCAATTCCGCTGAAGACGGGTTTTACTGTATATGGTATTTTAATCAAAACTGTAGGAGCCATTTTTGAGAAAATAAAAAATATCAAAGTTTTTCCAGGTAGTTTGGTGTAGAGTATTTTCTTGAAAATATGTCTGTTGCGCCTTTGGAGGATACTGAACTGGTTTTTTGTTCTTGAGTTATGATGTTCACAGACACACATATGTGGACCTTTTTTTAAACTGCTTTTTTGGATTCAGGGAGTTTCAAAACATATACGAGGGCTGATCAACAAAGTCTGAGACTGATTTTTTTTCCCACAGATGTTTATTATTCCAATTCAATGTTTACGTGATCTTTTTCAAAGTAGTCCCCTCCTACTTCAATGCACTTTTTATAACGTCTCTGCCAGTCCTTGAACACGTGCTGCAGACCATTCTTTGTCAGGTCCTTGAGAATCACCTCACTTTTCTTGAGCACTGCTTCAGAGTTCTCAAATCGAATACCCCTAAGCTTTGCCTTTAGTAATGGGAATAAAAAAAAGTCACAGGGTGCAAGATCGGGGCTATAAGGTGGATGTGGTACACAGGTAATGTTGAATCGAGCCAGAAACTGCATAACTTGATTTGCGACGTGAGGCCATGCATTGTCATGATGAAGTCGCCACCCAGTCCGAGAAAGCTCTGGTCGTTTCTTTGCAATGTGCTTCCTCAGTGTAGCCAATACTGATGTGTAGTATGCTGCTGTAACAGTAGTGTGAGGAGGAACTGCATGCTGGTAAATCATTCCATTACAGTCAAAAAATGTGATCACCATCACTTTCCCTGCAGATGGAACAACTTATGCCTTTTTTGGTGTTGGAGAACCTGGCGATTTCCACACTGTGCTGGCATGTGTTCCTTCAGGATCATAATGATGCAGCCATGACTCATCACCGGTGATAATCAATTTAAAAAATACATCCTCTCCATCAGCAAAGAGACGCAGCACCTCACGGCTTGTCTCCATTCGCACAGCCTTTTGTTCGGGAGTCAACAGACTTGGCACCCAACGAGCACAAACTCGGGTCATATGGAGATGGTCGTGCATAATTGTAAACACACTGCCATATGAAATTCTCAACACTTCACTGAGGTTACGTAATGTTATACGCCGATCCTCTTGGACAATCATAGCAGCTGTGTTGATGTTGACTTCAGTCACAGCAAAAGCCGAAACACCAGGCCCACCTTGCTTAAGCTTAAGTCGGCCTTCTTTGAAGTCCTTGAACCACCTAAACACTGTTGCACGAGATAGTGCATCTTCACTGTACGCTTGCTTCAGTTTTTCATAAGTTTCGGTGGCTGTATGGTTTAAACGAAAACAGAATTTGATTGCGCTGTACTGCTCCTCTCGCGTCACCTCCATTGTCTGGTATGCAAAATGCACATAGGGTCTACAAAATAGAGCATTACTACCAACCTACCAATACGAGAGTGCTGCCACCTACCAACATTATACATAAAAACCCGCTCTTTTCAAATATTTATATTACAGATACAAAACTATCACGGAAGCTACAGGAAAAAATCAGTCTCAGTCTTTGTTGATCAGCCCTCGTATTTCCTGCGAAATCTTGGTATGAAATTTTTTGGGTGGAATTCAATATTTCCCTACGTACTAGGTAGAGAAAGTAAAAAGTGAAGTTGAAAGTGTGCAGTGACTCAATAAATATTATGATTGTACTTCATCTTGACATTTTTAAATAAAAAGTATTGTTTTTCACAACTATCTCAGAAGCACCTTCTGCCACTGTGCACCTGCATGGTTGAAATACCATGCTTGAAACTGAACTAGTGGCTAACATATGCTGTTCTGAACCATGGTATTGCATAAATTTTCAGGTATTTCCAATTAATTCTTAAGGTCAAATTCTGAAGCTCTTTTCCCCAAAACTGCGGACTATCTGGTCTGCAAATAGCTCAGTAAAAGCCTGTCAAGTGCTCAAATACAGAATTGCTAAATTTCAGCACATTCGGTCTGATGGCCCAGGTCAGTGAAAACCTGCATTCATTTACAAAGAAACAAAAAAGTCCTCATAATAGAGTGTAATCCAGTGATTTTATTCTTGAAATGTAACATAAATATCTGCAATTATTACACCAAAAAACACCTGTTGTAGAAGAGAAACAGTATCCTAATTAGAGCTCCTGTAAAGCTCTCATTTTATCTAATAAAGGCTGGTTTACAATAGCTGGGAACCACAAAGTTAAAATATGTATATTACAATATGAGTGTTCACAATTAACAAAGCCTGGGAATGGAAACGGGAGACTTGGTCAAGTTTTAACTTTTCTGTTACTGGGAATCGTACATTGGATTCATATTGTGAATAGCCATTTTCATGGTAGAAATTGTCCAGTGAGGCCATGGACTAAAATACTGCCAAAGTTCTCTCTAATTGTAAGCTTGGAAAACAGACTTCAAGTACACCATTTATTACAAATATACAGGGTGAATCACATCACCTTGTAACAATAACTTATTTCTTAAGGGGACAAGGTACTCTGAAATGGTAAAAAATCACATTTTTTGTTTTAGGCACTAACAAAATCTCTCTTATTTCCAGTTTCAGAAAATACAACTTTTTGGGGGTTAAGAGGTTTTTAAGACATTTAAATACCATTTAAATGCTAGTCTGCATTCTTTTAAAGCTGTCATGCAACACCCCCTTTTAGAACATTTTTGTATCTTTCAACAACGAACGACTATATCATGCCCAGCGAGCAGTTCAGCAATTAACAAAAGAGACTAGGACCAAGAAAAGGCAATCAGAAAAGCTGAAGCAATCCAGGATGAAGGTGCAGATGATTATGACCCTGAAGGGAGTCAGAATTTTAACTTTCAAACTTTAAATTCAGTTTTCTCAAAACAGCATTTTCGAATACTTATGTACCTTTTTGTCAGAAAGTACTGAAATTTTCAGTACATGTATACAACACATAGTTAAACTTTCTGAACCACAATCATAATTTTATAATGTATATTAGTGATATTAAGAAAGCAACAACATTGCAAATAATTTTTTTTTTCAATTTCTAGTGAACTGATAAACATACCTAAATAACTGAGGTTCAGAAGATAGCTGATTATACTAAGAACAAGCTTGCAAAATATGATTCTGTATTGCTAGTAGTATAAGAGATAAAAAAGGTACATGAATTCACATGTTTTAAGAGTAAATTTGATTATTTTTCTGCTGAATGAAATAATTTTTACGGACTCAACAGCATAAGCTATCAATGCAAACAACCACTTAAAACAATTGTCATGATTTATGGAATAATTAATAAAAATTGAAAACAAAACAAACAAACAAAAATCATTAAGAACTTTAAGAGCAGTGGTAATTTAACACACTTAAGATGTAGTTTCCAAGTGTTCAGACTACCTTGTCCCCTTAAAATATGGCACTAAAATTTTTGAGACAAAAATATTTGTAACTAAAGCACCTGTGAAGTTTCACTTGAGCTTGATTTCAACAATCAGCTATAAACTGAACTGGGGTTAGTGGCATATCACTTTAAAATTCCAAATGGGAGTGGGAATCAAATAGTGTATAGATAGAGCTCTTCAAAACATACAGCTTTTGGGAAAGTTTTTTTTATTAATTTATACTCTTTCAAGGTAAAAAGCATATTTTAAAATAAAGAGAGTTGAGGGTTGTTACACTACATCACTATAATATTCTTACTTGAACGCGTTTCGGGAGACGGTTTGTTCCCATCGTCAGCATGTCCTCATCTGATTTTGCCGGTCATTGTCTGGGGGATGTGTGTGGTTAGTGGTGTTCTCTGGTGCTGGGCTGATGAACCTCCAAAGGCTGTTGGGTGGCAGCAGTTCGAAATTCATTAGGTGTGTTTGACAATATGTATTTTTTCCCAGATGTCCAATTCATTACTGCTAATTACTTCGTTCAAGTAAGAATATTATAGTGATGTAGTGTAACAACCCTCAACTCTCTTTATTTTAAATTATGACACATCACTGTTACTAGCTTCTAAATCTTCAAAATTAGTCAATAAAAAGCATATGTCTAATTTTGTTGTGGATAGGCTGTAGTTACCACTTGTACACGAGTAGCAAGTAATAGTGATAATAATAATTTATTCATCACAAACAATTACATAGGTTGAGTGAAAGCCCAGTAAACTGATGACTTGTCAAATTAATCTATTTAAGCTAATACTATAAACAGTTACAATAAGAAATATCATATACAGTGTTATTTACATAATTTTGTACATATTTAACAGGTTGAGTACAGAGTATGGTCCTAGAGGCTGTCTTCCATGTATTCTTTTACAGAGTAATAAGCTTTTTCTGTTAAAGTTCTTTTTAATGTGATGAGAAACACGTTTTTATCTTTAATTTCTCTATATTTATGAGGTAGTTTGTTGTAAATTTTGATACCAGAGTAGAAAGGACTTTTTTCAAATAGTGTGAGTCTATGGGCTGGTACTTTCAGATAATTTTGTGTTCTGGTTTCATGCTTATGTGCATTCTGTTTAATATAATATTTATCAAAATTTTCATAAATATGTTTGGCTAATTCATAAATGTACAGTGAGGGCAGAGTAATTATATCTAGTTTCCGAAATAAGTTCCTACAAGAGTTTCTTGGGCTAAAGTGCATCATAATGTGAATAATCTTGTTTTGTAGTTTAATATTTTGCCTGAACCAGTTGCTGCTCCCCAGAGAATGATGCCATATACCATTATGGAGTGCAAAACAGCTATAGTATACAATTTTTCTGGTTTCTATGTTGGTAATTTTTGTTAGACAATACGTGTTTAAACAGGCGCTATTTAGTCTTTTGCCCATATATTGAAAATGTTGCTCCCATTTTAGTTGTTCATTAATGTGTGCCCCTAAGATTTTGCTGGTAGATACAGTGATGAGCACGTTGAGCGTATCTCTTAGCGTACACACACTCGGCAGCCCAATACTATCACTATTGTAATAGAAGTAAGGTATATGTAAACACTGTTAACTTTTAGTCATTAGTCACTAAGTAAAGAAAACAAAGCATTCAATTTTCATTGTATTGTGCAAGGTTATCCAAGCTTCCTTTGCGAACATTAATTTTAATTTTCTTCTTTTAACATTTCTCAATATGAATGGCGCTGTTATCTGCTTATAAGGGGTTTGGATGTACTGTCGTTAAAAGTTGTTTCCGAAACCTTAATCTAATGGTATCCTATTTAGCCCCCACTCTAGAGCTGTCAAGGACACGTGTTTTACTCATTCGTTTCATATGGTACATAATGAGACTTGATTGTTTTCTTCGAGCCCAACTTGTTCAAAAAGCAGCAACAAATATACAAACTATGGTCGAGCTTCGGGTTTATATACCCTCTTATGGGAAATGAGCATTTACTTGTTCTAGAGTTTTCACATCATAATGTTGTCAGGCATATTACTTCAGTGTGCTTGGGCAAATAAATGACAGTGTCATATTGTTATATGCTGGGTAGAGCTCTAAAAGTTCAAGCTTATGAGCTCACGTATAGCCCCTCATGAGGCAGTTGATTCAGAAGATGGTCTTTCAGAAACTGAAAAACAAGAAAGACTGAAAGATAAAGAAGCCAAGGCACAAGCCACTATTCTAGAAATAGTTGGCGATTTGCCTTCCTATGATGTGGCAATTCCAGAAAAGTACTTTTTGTTTGTCGCCTGAATCCAGTCACCATAGAAGAAGATCTGGAGATCATCTTCAGTCATTTTGGAACGATAATGAGCACTGAAGTAATAAGGGATCATAAGGCAGAAGAATCACTTAAATATGAATTCACTGAATTTGAGGACAAACAATCCTGTGAAAGTGCATACATGAAAATGAGAGGGTGTTAATTGATGAGCAAAGAATTCTTGTTAACTTCAGCCAGAGTGTAGCAGAATGCATCAAGTGGAATGGCAAAGGCCGAGGAGATACTTTGTGAGTAGAGGAGAATCTTCAGGAAGAGGAAAAAAGAAAAGGCCAAGAGAGTTCACCAGCAAGGGATTCAGCTGGTTCTTCAGGCTGGGACGTACCACGTCACAATGGACCATGTGAAATCGACAGCAGGGACAAGGCTAAAAGAGATGAACAAGAATGAAAGAAGGAAGGGTGCAGGATGGATTCAAGAAAAGATGACAAAAAAGAGGAATGTATGGGTTTTTCACTGTACAAAATCCATTACACAAATCTACTTACATATTCCTAGATTTATTTACCATCCATTTGGGGTTCCTACATTATTAAATATGACAGCTGAGAGATGTCCACCGGTCCAAAAACCAGGATTGCACATGCGATCCGCTTCTCTTGGAATCCTAACTAAGACAGATGCTATATCCCCTACCACTCGTGGCTTGCAAAGCTACCAGCCAGGAGTGATGAAAACAACAATGTATATGGTAATGACAATGTAGAATAATATGTCTAGCAATGACAATGTAACCCCTAAATTATTAATATGCCACATCTCCCCTCACGTACAAAAATGAGACATTCTGCTAAAGAAAAGAAAGAAAGCGCAAAAATACAAATGAAATGGACATATTTATCGTGATTAATTCCCCGATCAACAAAATTTATACATTAAAAGAATTGAAACTGTACAATGAACTATTGTAGACGACCAAACCCCCCAGGATGGTCGAGCGGCAACTTCCATTATTGCGGCATATCAGTGGACCCCTGTTGAAATACAGATCCACCGCCGGAAGAAGTGTCTCCTGCCTGGAGTCGGTGGGGAGCCAAACAACTATCATGCACTGATGGTGGGCTACGAACTGCTATGCTAGGATGGTCGAACGGCAACTTCCATTGTTGCGGCATGTCAGTGGACACCTGTTAAAACACATAACCACCGTCGGAACAAGTGTCTCCTGGAGTCGGTGGGGAGCCAAACAACTATCATGCACTGAAGGTGGGCTACGAACTGCTATGCCAGAATGGTTGACTTGCAACATCCATTGTTGCGGCATGTCAGTGGACACCTGTTAAAATACAGATCCACCGTCGGAAGAAGTGTCTCCTGCCTGGAGTCGGTGGGGAGCCAAACAACTATCATGCACTGATGGTGCGCTACGAACTGCTATGCCAGAATAGTTGACTTGCAACTTCCATTGTTGCGGCATGTCAGTGGAACCTGTTAAAATACAGATCCACCGTCGGAAGAAGTGTCTCCTGGAGTCGGTAGGTAGCGAACAACTATCATGCACTGATGGTGGGCTACGAACTGCTATGCGAGGATGGTCGAACGGCAACTTCCATTGTTGCGGCATGTCAGTGGACACCTGTTAAAATACCGATCCACCTTCGGAAGAAGTGTCTCCTGCCTGCAGTCGGTGGGGAACCAAACAACTATCATGCACTGATTGTGGGCTAACAACTGCTATGCGAGGATGGTCGAACGGAAATTTCCATTGTTGCGGCATGTCAGTGGACACCTGTTAAAATACAGATCCACCGTCGGAAAAAGTGTCTCCTGCCTGCAGTCGGTGGGGAACCAAACAACTATCATGCACTGATGGTGGGCTACCAACTGCTATGCGAGGATGGTCGAAAGGCAACTTCCATTGTTGCGGCATGTCAGTGGACACCTGTTAAAATACAGATCCACCGTCGGAAGAAGTGTCTCCTGGAGTCGGTAGGGAGCCAAACAACTATCATGCACTGATGGTGGGCTACGAACTGCTATGCGAGGATGGTCGAACGGCAACTTCCATTGTTGCGGTATGTCAGTGGACACCTGTTAAAATACAGATCCACCGTCACGAGAAGTGTCCTGGAGTCGGTGGGGAGCCAAACAACTATCATGCACTGATGGTGCGCTACGAACTGCTATGCGAGGATGGTCGAACGGCAACTTCCATTGTTGCGGCATGTCATAGGAAATCTGTTAAAATACAGATCCACTGCCAAAAGAACGGTCTCCTGCCTGCAGTCGGTGGGGAGCCAAACAACTATCATGCACTGATGGTGGGCTACGAAATGCTATGCGAGGATGGTCGAACGGCAACATCCATTGTTGCGGCATGTCAGTGGACACCTGTTAAAATACAGATCCATCGTCGCAAGAAGTGTCTCCTGCCTGGAGTCGGTGGGGAGCCAAACAACTATCAGCACTGATGGTGGGCTACGAACTGCTATGCGAGGATGGTCGAACGGCAACTTCCATTGTTGCGGCATGTCACTGGACACCTGTTAAAATACAGATCCATCGTCGCACGAAGTGTCTCCTGTTTGGAGTCGGTGGGGAGCCAAACAACTATCATGCACTGGTGGTGGGCTACGAACTGCTATGCGAGGATGGTCGAACGGCAACTTCCATTGTTGCGGCATGTCAGTGGACACCTGTTAAAATACAGATCCATCGTCGGAAGAAGTGTCTACTGCCTGGAATCGGTGGGGAGCCAAGCAACTATCATGCACTGATGGTGAGCTACGACTGCAATGCGAGGATGGTCGAACGGCAACTTCCATTGTTGCGGTATGTCAGTGGACATCTGTTAAAATACAAATCCACCGTCGGAAGAAATGTTTCCTGGAGTCGGTGGGGAGCCAAACAACTATCATGCACTGGTGGTGGGCTACCAACTGCTATGCGAGGATGGTCAAACGGCAACTTCCATTGTTGCGGCATGTCATAAGAAAACTGTTAAAATACGGATTCACTGTCGGAAGAAGTGTCTCTTGCCTGGAGTCGGTGGGGAGCCAAACAACTATCATGCACTGATGGTGCGCTACGAACTGCTATGCGAGGACTGTCGAACGGCAACATCCAATGTTGCGGCATGTAAGTGGACACCTGTTAAAATACAGATCCACCGTCGGAAGAAGTGTCTCCTGCCTGGAGTCGGTGGGGAGCCAAACAACTATCATGCACTGATGGTGGGCTATGAACTGCTATGCGAGGATGGTCGAACGGCAACATCCAATGTTGCGGCATGTCATAGGAACCTGTTAGAATACAGATCCACCGTCGGAAGAAGTGTCTCCTGCCTGGAGTCGGTGGGGAGCCAAACAACTATCATGCACTGATGGTGGGCTACGAACTGCTATGCGAAGATGGTCGAACGGCAACTTCCATTGTTGCAGCATGTCAGTGGACACCTGTTAAAATACAGAACCACCGTCGGAAGAAGTGTCTCTTGGAGTCAGTGTGGAGCCAAATAACTATCATGCGCTGATGGTGGGCTACGAAGTGCTATACGAGGATGGTCGAACGGCAACTTCCATTGTTGCGGCATGTCAGTGGACTCCTGTTATAATACAGATCCACCGTCGGAAGAAGTGTCTCCTGCCTGTAGTCGGTTGGGAGCCAAACAACTATCATGCACTGATGATGGGCTACGAGCTGCTATGCGAGGATGGTCGAACGGCAACTTCCATTGTTGCGGCATGTCGGTGGACACCTGTTAAAATACAGATCCAACGTCGGTTGAAGTGTCTGCTGGAGTCGGTGGGGAGCCAAACAACTATCATGCACTGATGGTGGGCTACGAACTGAAATGCGAGGATGGTCGAATGGCAACATCCATTCTTGCGGCATATCAGAGGTCACCTGTTAAAATACAAATCCACGGTCGGAAAAAGTGTCTCCTGGAGTCGGTGGGGTGCCAAACAACTATCATGCACTGATGGTGGGCTACGAACTGCTATGCGAGGATGGTCGAACGGCAACTTCCATTGTTGCGGCATGTCAGTGGACACCTGTTAAAATACAGATCCACCGTCGGAAGAAGTGTCTCCTGCCAGAGTCGGTAGGGAGCCAAACAACTATAATGCACTGATGGTGGGCTACGAACTGCTATGCGAGGATAGTCGAGCGGCAACTTCCATTATTGCGGCATATCAGTGGAAACCTGTTAAAATACAGATCCACCGTCGGAAGAAGTGTCTCCTGGAGTCGGTAGGGAGCCAAACAACTATCATGCACTGGTGGTGGGCTACGAACTGCTATGCAAAGATGGTCGAACGGCAACTTCCATTGTTGCGGCATGTCGGTGGACACCTGTTAAAATACAGATCCACCGTCGGAAGAAGTGTCTCCTGGAGTCGGTAGGGAGCCAAACAACTATCATGCACTGGTGGTGGGCTACGAACTGCTATGCGAGGATGGTCGAACGGCAACTTCCATTGTTGCGGCATGTCATAGGAAAACTGTTAAAATACGGATCCACTGTCGGAAGAAGTGTCTCTTGCCTGGAGTCGGTGGGGAGCCAAACAACTATCATGCACTGATTGTGGGCTATGAACTGCTATGCGAGAATGGTTGATCGGCTACTTCCATTCTTGTAACACGTCAGAGGACACCTGTTAAATACAGATCAACGTAATAGGAAGTGTCTCCTGGAGTCGGCGAGGAGCGAAAACACTATCATGCACTGATGGTGCGCTACAAACTGCTAGGCGAGAACGATTGACTTGGAACTTCCATTGGTGCATGTCAGAGGACACCTGTTAAAATACAGATACACCGTCGGAGGAAGTGACTCCTGGAGTCGGTGGGGAGCCAAACAACTATCATGCACTGGTGGTGGGCTATGAACTGCTATGCGAGGATGGTCGAACGGCTACTTCCATTGTTGCAGCATATCAGAGGTCACCTGTTAAGATACAGATCCACCGTCGGAAGAAGTGTCTCCTGCCTGCACTCGGTGGGGAGCCAAACAACTATCATGCACTGATGGTGCGCTACGAACTGCTATGTGAGGATGGTCGAACGGCAACATCCATTGTTGCGGCATGTCATATGAACCTGTTAAAATACAGAACCACCGTCGCAAGAAGTGGCTGCTGGAGTCGGTGGGGAGCCAAACAACTATCAGCACTGATGGTGGGCTACGAACTGCTATGCGAGGATGGTCGAACGGCAACTTCCATTGTTGCGGCATCTCAGTGGACACCTGTTAAAATACAGATCCATCGTCGCAAGAAGTGTCTCCTTTCTGGAGTCGGTGGGGAGTCAAACAACTATCATGCACTGGTGGTGGGCTACGAACTGCTATGCGAGGATGGTCGAACGGCAACTTCCATTGTTGCGGCATGTCAGTGGACACCTGTTAAAATACAGATCCATCGTCGGAAGAAGTGTCTCCTGTCAGCAGTCGATGGGGAGCCAAACAACTATCATGCACTGGTGGTGGACTACGAACTGCTATGGGAGGATGGTCGAACGGCAACTTCCATTGTTGCGGTATGTCAGTGGACATCTGTTAAAATACAAATCCACCGACGGAAGAAGTGTTTCCTGGAGTCGGTGGGGAGCCAATCAACTATCATGCACTGGTGGTGGGCTACGAACTACTATGCGAGGATGGTCGAACGGCAACTTCCATTGTTGCGGCATGTAAGTGGTCACCTGTTAAAATACAGATCCACCGTCGGAAGAAGTGTCTCCTGCCTGGAGTCGATGGGGAGCCAAACAACTATCAGGCACTGATCGTGAGCTGCAAACTGCTATGAGAGGATTGTCGAACGGCAACTTCCATTGTTGCGGTATGTCAGTGGACATCTGTTAAAATACAAATCCACCGTCGGAAGAAGTGTTTCCTGGAGTCGGTGGGGCGCCAAACAACTATCATGCACTGGTGGTGGGCTACCAACTGCTATGCGAGGATGGTCAAACGGCAACTTCCATTGTTGCGGCATGTCATAAGAAAACTGTTAAAATACGGATTCACTGTCGGAAGAAGTGTCTCTTGCCTGGAGTCGGTGGGGAGCCTAACAACTATCATGCACTGATGGTGCGCTACGAACTGCTATGCGAGGACTGTCGAACGGCAACATCCAATGTTGCGGCATGTAAGTGGACACCTGTTAAAATACAGATCCACCGTCGGAAGAAGTGTCTCCTGCCTGGAGTCCGTGGGGAGCCAAACAACTATCATGCACTGATGGTGGGCTACGAAATGCTATGCGAGGATGGTCGAACGGCAACTTCCATTGTTGCAGCATGTCAGTGGACACCTGTTAAAATACAGAACCACCGTCGGAAGAAGTGTCTCTTGGAGTCAGTGTGGAGCCAAATAACTATCATGCGCTGATGGTGGGCTACGAAGTGCTATACGAGGATGGTCGAACGGCAACTTCCATTGTTGCGGCATGTCAGTGGACTACTGTTATAATACAGATCCACCGTCGGAAGAAGTGTCTCCTGCCTGTAGTCGGTTGGGAGCCAAACAACTATCATGCACTGATGATGGGCTACGAGCTGCTATGCGAGGATGGTCGAACGGCAACTTCCATTGTTGCGGCATGTCGGTGGACACCTGTTAAAATACAGATCCAACGTCGGTTGAAGTGTCTGCTGGAGTCGGTGGGGAGCCAAACAACTATCATGCACTGATGGTGGGCTACGAACTGAAATGCGAGGATGGTCGAACGGCAACATCCATTCTTGCGGCATATCAGAGGTCACCTGTTAAAATACAAATCCACGGTCGGAAAAACTGTCTCCTGGAGTCGGTGGGGTGCCAAACAACTGTCATGCACTGATGGTGGGCTACGAACTGCTATGCGAGGATGGTCGAACGGCAACTTCCATTGTTGCGGCATGTCAGTGGACACCTGTTAAAATCCAGATCCACCGTCGGAAGAAGTGTCTCCTGCCAGAGTCGGTGGGGTGCCAAACAACTATCATGCACTGATGGTGGGCTACGAACTGCTATGCGAGGATGGTCGAGCGGCAACTTCCATTATTGCGGCATATCAGTGGAAACCTGTTAAAATACAGATCCACTGTCAGAAGAAGTGTCTCCTGGAGTCGGTAGGGAGCCAAACAACTATCATGCACTGGTGGTGGGCTACGAACTGCTATGCAAAGATGGTCGAACGGCAACTTCCATTGTTGCGGCATGTCGGTGGACACCTGTTAAAATACAGATCCACTGTCGGAAGAAGTGTCTCTTGCCTGGAGTCGGTGGGGAACCAAACAACTATCATGCACTGATGGTGGGCTACCAACTGCTATGCGAGGATGGTCGAAAGGCAACTTCCATTGTTGCGGCATGTCAGTGGACACCTGTTAAAATACAGATCCACCGTCGGAAGAAGTGTCTCCTGGAGTCGGTAGGGAGCCAAACAACTATCATGCACTGATTGTGGGCTATGAACTGCTATGCGAGAATGGTTGATCGGCTACTTCCATTCTTGTAACACGTCAGAGGACACCTGTTAAATACAGATCCAACGTAATAGGAAGTGTCTCCTGGAGTCGGCGAGGAGCGAAAACACTATCATGCACTGATGGTGCGCTACAAACTGCTATGCGAGAACGATTGACTTGGAACTTCCATTGGTGCATGTCAGAGGACACCTGTTAAAATACAGATACACCGTCGGAGGAAGTGACTCCTGGAGTCGGTGGGGAGCCAAACAACTATCAGGCACTGGTGGTGGGCTATGAACTGCTATGCGAGGATGGTCAAACGGCTACTTCCATTGTTGCAGCATATCAGAGGTCACCTGTTAAGATACAGATCCACCGTCGGAAGAAGTGTCTCCTGCCTGCACTCGGTGGGGAGCCAAACAACTATCATGCACTGATGGTGCGCTACGAACTGCTATGTGAGGATGGTCGAACGGCAACATCCATTGTTGCGGCATGTCATATGAACCTGTTAAAATACAGAACCACCGTCGCAAGAAGTGGCTGCTGGAGTCGGTGGGGAGCCAAACAACTATCAGCACTGATGGTGGGCTACGAACTGCTATGCGAGGATGGTCGAACGGCAACTTCCATTGTTGCGGCATGTCAGTGGACACCTGTTAAAATACAGATCCATCGTCGCAAGAAGTGTCTCCTGTCTGGAGTCGGTGGGGAGTCAAACAACTATCATGCACTGGTGGTGGGCTACGAACTGCTATGCGAGGATGGTCGAACGGCAACTTCCATTGTTGCGGCATGTCAGTGGACACCTGTTAAAATACAGATCCATCGTCGGAAGAAGTGTCTCCTGCCAGCAGTCGATGGGGAGCCAAACAACTATCATGCACTGGTGGTGGGCTACGAACTGCTATGGGAGGATGGTCGAACGGCAACTTCCATTGTTGCGATATGTCAGTGGACATCTGTTAAAATACAAATCCACCGACGGAAGAAGTGTTTCCTGGAGTCGGTGGGGAGCCAAACAACTATCATGCACTGGTGGTGGGCTACGAACTGCTATGCGAGGATGGTCGAACGGCAACTTCCATTGTTGCGGCATGTAAGTGGTCACCTGTTAAAATACAGATCCACCGTCGGAAGAAGTGTCTCCTGCCTGGAGTCGGTGGGGAGCCAAACAACTATCAGGCACTGATCGTGAGCTGCAAACTGCTATGCGAGGATTGTCGAACGGCAACTTCCATTGTTGCGGCATGTAAGTGGGCACCTGTTAAAATACAGATTCACCGTCGGAAGAAGTGTCTCCTGCCTGGAGTCGGTGGGGGAGCCAAACAACTATCATGCACTGATCGTGGGCTGCAAACTGCTATGCGAGGATGGTCGAACGGCAACATCCATTGTTGCGGCATCTACGTGGAAACCTGTTAAAATACAGATCCACCGTCGGAAGAAGTGTCTCCTGGAGTCGGTAGGGAGCCAAACAACTATCATGCACTGATGGTGTGCTACGAACTGCAATGCGAGGATGGTCGAACGGCAACATCCATTGTTGCGGCATGTAATTGGACACCTGTTAAAATACAGATCCACCGTCGGAAGAAGTTTCTAGTGCCTGGAGTCGGTGGTGAGCCAAGCAACTATCATGCACTGATGGTGGGTTACGAACTGCTATGCGAGGATGGTCGAACGGCAACATCCATTGTTGCGGCATGTCATAGGAACCTGTTAAAATACAGATCCACCGTCGGAAGAAGTGTCTCTTGGAGTCAGTGTGGAGCCAAATAACTATTATGCGCTGATGGTGGGCTACGTAGTGCTATGCGACGATGGTCGAACGGCAACTTCCATTGTTGCGGCATGTCAGTGGACACCTGTTAAAATACAGATCCACCGTCGCAAGAAGTGTCTCCTGCCTGGAGTCGGTGGGGAGCCAAACAACTATCAGCACAGATGGTGGGCTACGAACTGCTATGCGAGGATGGTCGAACGGCAACTTCCATTGTTGCGGCATGTCAGTGGACAGCTGTTAAAATACAGATCCATCGTCGCAAGAAGTGTCTCCTGTCTGGAGTCGGTGGGGAGCCAAACAACTATCATGCAGTGGTGGTGGGCTACGAACTGCTATGCGAGAATGGTCGAACGGCAAGTTCCATTGTACCGGCATGTCAGTGGACACCTGTTAAAATACAGATCCATCGTCGGAAGAAGTGTCTCCTGCCTGCAGTCTATGGGGAGCCAAACAACTATCATGCACTGGTGGTGGGCTACGAACTGCTATGCGAGGATGGTCGAACGGCAACTTCCATTGTTGCGGTATGTCAGTGGACATCTGTTAAAATACAAATCCACCGTCGGAAGAAGTGTTTCCTGGAGTCGGTGGGGAGCCAAACAATTATCATGCAGTGGTGGTGAGCTACGAACTGCTATGCGAGGATGGTCGAACGGCAACTTCCATTGTTGCGACATGTAAGTGGAAACCTGTTAAAATACAGATCCACCGTCGGAAGAAGTGTCTCCTGCCTGGAGTCGGTGGGGAGCCAAACAACTATCATGCACTGATCGTGGGCTGCAAACTGCTATGCGAGGATGGTCGAACGGCAACTTCCATTGTTGCGGCATGTAAGTGGACACCTGTTAAAATACAGATCTACCGTCGGAAGAAGTGTCTCCTGTCTGGAGTCGGTGGGGAGCCAAACAACTATCATGCACTGATCGTGAACTGCAAACTGCTATGCGAGGATTGTCGAACGGCAACTTCCATTGTTGCGGCATGTAAGTGGACACTTGTTAAAATACAGATTCACCGTCGGAAGAAGTGTCTCCTGCCTGGAGTCGGTGGGGGAGCCAAACAACTATCATGCACTGATCGTGGGCTGCAAACTGCTATGCGAGGATGGTCGAACGGCAACATCCATTGTTGCGGCATGTAAGTGGAAACCTGTTAAAATACAGATCCACCGTCGGAAGAAGTGTCTCCTGGAGTCGGTAGGGAGCCAAACAACTATCATGCACTGATGGTGGGCTACGAACTGCAATGCGAGGATGGTCGAACGGCAACATCCATTGTTGCGGCATGTAAGTGGACACCTGTTAAAATACAGATCCACCGTCGGAAGAAGTGTCTCCTGCCTGGAGTCTGTGGGGAGCCAAACAACTATCATGCACTGATCGTGGGCTGCAAACTGCTATGCGAGGATTGTCGAATGGCAAGTTCCATTGTTGCGGCATGTAAGTGGACACCTGTTAAAATACAGATCCACCGCCGGAAGAAGTGTCTCCTGCCTGGAGTCGGTGGGGAGCCATACAACTATCATGCACTGATCGTGGGCTGCAAACTGCTATGCGAGGATTGTCGAACGGCAACTTCCATTGTTGCGGCATGTAAGTGGAAACCTGTTAAAATACAGATCCACCGTCGGAAGAAGTGGCTGCTGGAGTCGGTGGGGAGCCAAACAACTATCATGCACTTATGGTGGACTAGGAACTGCTATGCGAGGATGGTCGAACGGGAACTTCCATTGTTGCGGCAAATCAGAGGTTACCTGTTAAAATACAGATCCACTGTCGGAAGAAGTGTCTCCTGGAGTCGGTAGGGAGCCAAACAACTATCATGCACTGATGGTGGGCTACGAACTGCAATGCGAGGATGGTCGAACGGCAACATCCATTGTTGGGGCATGTCATAGGAACCTGTTAAATTACAGATCCACCGTCGGAAGTAGTGGCTCCTGGAGTCGGTGGGGAGCCAAACAACTATAATGCACTGATGGTGGGCTACGAACTGTTATGCGAGGATGGTCGAACGGCAACTTCCATTGTTGCGGCATATTAGAGGTCACCTGTTAAAATACAAATCCACCATCGGAAGAAGTGTTTCCTGGAGTCGTTGGGGAGCCAAACAACTATCATGCACTGATGGTGGGCTACGAACTGCTATGTGAGGATGGTCGAACGGCAACATCCATTGTTGCGGCATGTCATAGGAACCTTTTAAAATACAGATCCACCGTCGGTCTCCTGGAGTCGGTAGGGAGCCAAACAACTATCATGCACTGATGGTGGGCTACGAACTGCTATGTTAGGATGGTCGAACGGCAACATCCATTGTTGCGGCATGTCATAGGAACCTTTTAAAATACAGATCCACCATCGGAAGAAGTGTCCTCTGGAGTCGGTAGGGAGCCAAACAACTATCATGCACTGATGGTGGGCTACGAACTGCTATGCGAGGATGGTTGACATGCAACTTCCATTGTTGCATGTCAGAGGACACCTGTTAAAATACAGATCCACCGTCAGTAGAAGTGTCTCCTGGAGTCGGTAGGGAGCCAAACAACTATCATGCACTGATGGTGGGCTACGAACTGCTATACGAGGATGGTTGATCTGCTACTTCCATTCTTGTAACACGTCAGAGGACACCGGTTAAAATACAGATCCCCGTCAAGTCACCCAGAGTGGTCTAAATTACAGCGACATCCTGTCCTATAATCGAAGTCTTCAGGATACAAAACGGATTTAGATTACAAAAGAATTCACTCCGCGATTTCGAACCTTCCATCCATTACCCGAACCGACGCCTCTACCAAAAATGTTACATGCTGGGTAGAGGCCTAAAAGTCCACATGAAAATTAAATTAATTTTTAGTACCCAGCACATGCATTGAGACAAAGTATACTCACTTGACTGTGAAGGACCAAAAGTGGTATGGAGTTTAAGAGGAAAGCGTGGGTTTTTTCACTGTACAAAATCCATAACAGAATCTACTTACATATTCCTAGATTTATTTCCCAATCATTTGGGGTTTATACATTATTAAATGTGAGAGGAGATGTCCAATGATCCAAAAGCTGGCTAGCACATGCGATCTGCTTCTCACAGAATCCTAACTAAGACCGACACTATATCCCTCCACTACTGGTGGCTAGCAAAGCTAGCAGCCAGGAGTGATGTAAGCAACCAGACTTAAGGAACATCAACGAAACATAAAACTAAAACAAATAGAAAAATCCGCTGTATCACACCATTTTTGGACAGAAAACCACAACATTGGCCAAAGTATAAAGTTGTTAAAACCCCTCACCATACCAATAGAATTGAACATCTGGGAAAAAATACACATCATCAAAAACAGCAACGTCATTAATTTTGAAATCCCGCCTGTAAGCAATGTGTTAAAACTTTGTGCCCCCAACACCAGATGGCAACAGGGTCAGAATCCGCAGGATGAGGAAGAAGAGGACACGGGAGAAAGCAACCCTTAGTCACCCAGTCGCTGACAATGAGGACGAATGCCCTCAAAAACGTTTCTGTTTTATATAACTATTAATTAGTGAAGGTGAGTGTAAAAAAGTGTGACTCAACCTACATCATAATTTATTAGCCTTTAGATACTGCACCACCTGATTAATATTATGTTTTGTAGTGTTTTCTAAGTGTAGCAAACTGTTTCCTATATCCACTACAGTAGTGTTGACTGCTATGTAAAGATTTCCCCCATCACTGATGTTTGTGATATCATTTATATGTATGATGAAAAGTAAAGGACCAAGGATTGAGTCTTGGGGAACACCGAAATTAACAGTAGAGGGATTTGAAATCTAGTTCCTTATATGATTCCTTATGAGAGTAATTTTAACAAATTGTGTTCTGTTAGACAGGTATGATTTAATTAAATTATCTGGGGTTCCTCTTATACCATAATTATACATTTTATTAGGTAAAATGATCCACACTATCAAAAGCTTTACTTAAATCTAAGTAGATTACAGTTACATTTTACTTGTTTCTCAAGGTTCTCAATAACGTACTCAATTCACTGACAGCATCTATAGTAGATTTACTTTTTTCTAAAACCATACTGAGAATTATTAGTTATTTCATGTTTATTTAGAAAAGAAGCAAGTTGATTTACTAAACTTTTTTCACTTACTTTTGATAAAAGTAGATACAAGTGTTATTGGTCTGTAATTACTGTAATTTCCTTGTCCCCCTTTTTATAGATTGGTTTGACAATAACATTTTCTAGACAATTAGGATATATGCCAGTTGTGATTACAGAATTAACCATATCTAACAGAGGATTTAGTAAAACTGGAATACATTATTTCAGGAGGAAATATACCATCACTCCCTGCAGGTCGTCCTCCGTGGACTAGTGGTACCATGCTAGCCTCTAGTTCCTGAGGTCGTGGGTTCAAACCCGGCAGAGGGCGATGGATTTTTTTCGGGTGTAAAAGTCCTTGGCATGGCTTCCTTTGGAAGGTCACGTGTCGTAGATTTACAGCACGTAAAAGAACCTCAAGCCTGATAAAGAGGCCTTTGAGAAAAATTCCTGGTCTTTCACGCCCAATATATAATGGGACGCTAAGCACCATAGTAGTTAAAGAGCGTCCATAAATAAAACTCAATTTAATTTAATTTAACTCCCTGCAGACTTTTTATTTTTTGTAGCCTTTGTGACATTTGCTAAATCTTCTTTTGTAATTTCCCTGATATAAATAGAATTATTAATGTATTTAATATTGCTAATGGGTTCTGAAGTGACGTCTCTCATTTTTAGCTGAGTGGTAATACAATTTATGAAGTTTAAGTTAAAAAGATTACTTATAAATATGTAGTACGAAATTGCATATAGTATAAAAATAAAACCGAGTGTTTTCTTAAAAGTAAATTTAAGAACGCTTCAACTATTAAGATATTATTAATTATTATTATTATTATTATTATTATTATTATTATTATTATTTAGCTTTCTCAAAAATAATCCTGAAGGGCTTCCATAGATTGCTTCTTTCGGTTTTATGTTCTGATAAACACCTTCATTTAATTTTAAGAAAACATTTTCACTTGTACCGCATGACTCCATGCCAAATATCGCACGAACTCAGGGTGTGCATAAGGCACAGAGTGACAACAATGCCATTGAAGCAAACAGTCTGAGCCTGGTCACACTGGGCATTTGAACAGGAAATTATACACATACTTGTCTGGTATACCAGCATTACTCCTCTATCAATTATGGTTTTATAACGAAAAATACTTACCAAATGCAGTAAAAAATGCATGTAGAGTAATCCAGGATGTTTAAGGAAGGAGTGAATTTTTAAGTGACTACACTTATATAGTAAAAATGCACTCCATTTTGAGCTGGAAGCGGCTAAATCAATGCCACAAAAGTAATGTTAACAATGAATGTTACAATTTGAGGGAATAAAAGGTTACAATATATACGCTGTGGTTCTTTGGGGTTTACACCGGACAGATCCTGTGGCTACATCCCGTTGTTGCTTTGCGGCTTAGGGTCCCTCAATCCTCAGCTATGCTTAAATGCTGTTTTTTCTTTCTTTCTTTCTTTCTCATTTCAGGCATTGTTTACAATGAAGACTTTAAAAATCATTAAAATGTTACAAAACGTTAAAATCTTCATAATTTTTGGATACAGGAATATATCAGGTATACCAAATGGAATGGAATGAGAGCAGGAAACTGTCTGGGTTCTGGTATATCCAACTCGCCTGTATAAATGAGTTCATTTGTGTACAAATTAATGACCAAAACTTGTATGATGGACAGATAACTTGCTCCTATTTGAAATTTTAAAGCGATGCCACTGATCCTATTTCCAGTTATGGCTGATTGATGAAATCAGGCTCATGTGAAGTTCACATGTGCTTTAGTTATAAATATTTTTGTCTTGAAAATTTTATGTGATAATGATTGTTATGGGTATCTGGTTTATCCTGTTTATTAGGATAATACTTTTGCAAGAATAATCAGAAATAGTAATGGCATGGGCTTTGAAAAATATTTACTGCATCAGATTTCGAAGTTGGTTAACCTGCATTACGTTGGCTGGTGAATGGCATTCCAATGCACATAATCGCTTTTCCACATTGCTATCAATACACATTCCCATTTTTGTTCCCGATCTATTGTGAATCAGCCCATATATTTGATCTATGATTTGAATTCTAACCATGACCAAATATTTAAAAGTTAATTCGTTCTTTCAGCTTTTGTCCTACGCCACCTAATGAGAAAGAAATGTTTCCAACATAAAAATATTATATTGTCAAAACTTACATTCACTGAAGATGCACCAAATGATGATTTTGCTATCACACTTGCAATGAGATATGTTATCATCCTAAAAGTTTTAACTCAAAAGGTATCGTAGCCAATGATCTTTAAAAAAAATTCTATATGCTTTTATATAAATTGCTCCTTGCATTGCAATTTTTATTTTTCTGAAATTTTGTGAACAGTTAATGCAAGCATAAAAGGGTCAGAGACAGCCAGCAAGTTTTACACCCAATAAGTGCCTACTTCTCCATAGTGCCACCTAGCCAGTATTGGACTAATCATTCATGACTACAGTTCTAAACCCTGTTTTTTCTAAGTTTACTCTGCATGTAAACACACCAAATTTTGCTCCTCTGCATTTCCTCTTTTCTGATTGACTAAAACTGTTGATGTCATGAGTGTGCCTTTTCTAATAAATGGAAAATGGGACTGATCAGTGACATAAGCCATGAGTAAAATGAAACAAACACTTATACCTATATTTATGAAAATTAAATTCAGAAGCATACAGCTGCATTATATTAATAAAGAGTACTTACAGTTATGGAGTGTTCAGTAGTAGAGCCATCCCCTCCGTGTCAAGGTTAAAAATTGTAAATACTCATGATAACAAATTCTATAACTGTGGATTTTGATTTACACTGCTAACACATTTATTGGTGTCAATTAAGTTCTAAAGAAAAGTTGATGCACATCCATATGCACATTAGTCTTAACAAAATATTCACATCTCCCAAGTATATATTTTTCTACTTTTTCTCCCCCTCAAAATTATAACTGTGACATTTGAAGATTCTGTCATTATGTAGCAACTACAAACAATGTATGAAAAACTCGCAACTTTTAAGCATCTTTGAATAACATTATTCTTAATTCAATGAAGGTGTATGTGTAACAGCTGCATTAATCAATTATCAGGTGCCATTGCCACGTAGAGTCAAGTTTAAACATGAGAGGTAATATTTAACATATTAAACTCTGTGGCATTAGTAAACAGATGAGTAAATATATTCACATACTTATTTCTTGAGTATACTTAAATAATTTTCTTGATATTCATTGAATGTATAAGGGCAAATTACTTTTTAAATACAGAGCATATACTGAAATAGGTAGTTGTGCATGCAGAAGCCAATAAAAGAATACGATACTGGATCCACTCTTAAGGAACCTACTTTTATGTTACTCTGCACAGCATATATGATCTAGCGATTGACAGTACTGTTGCCTTTGCCCATGTCTTATGCAAGATTTGAAACACCAGTTAGAATAGCTTCATTCATAAGAGCAGCTTTAGTTTACACCTCAATAAGTTATGTTCACATATTGAAATGAATGCTTAAAAGGTGTATATATATATAGTAAAACCTGTCTTCAGCGGAATTGAACGGGGCTTTCGAACATTTCCGTTAAAGATAGGTTTCCGTTTAACAAAGGCAGGCCTAGGCTATTAACAAAATTAAACCATAAACATACATAAATTGGCAGACTAAAATAAAAAAAAGTACATACCTTATGATTTCAATATTAACGTCATTCAGTTTACCACAAAGTTCATTAAAAGTTATCTAATATCTTTTGCGGAAACTCTCGATCCATTAGATGCTTTGAATTCAGTCTTGCCCAGTTTTTCAGCTACATTTTCGGCATATTTCTGTAACATAGGCCCCAATATGCGGTGATTTTTTGGCCTAATACTAACGAACCACTCCCACACTATTTCTGGTTTTCAGTTTTCTTAAGTTCCCTCTTTATTTTTCCATTAGCACAATTTTCCCACTGCTTCAGAATTTCTGTTTTCTTCTTTAGAATCTCGTAAACTTTAGTTTTGCCTACGTTGAACACCTTCATGATCTGCTTTACACTAAATTTATCACGTTCACTAGCATAAATCACTTTCACTCTCGTGATCTAGCACAACTCTTGTTTTCAAAGCCATGGTGACTACTGCTGAACTAAATCACCTATGTAAGTTTAGAGGTGTACTATTATTTATTACTCTATTTATTTTACGTCGCTTTAACTTCTTGGTCATATCGCGACGGACCTGGTGTGCTGTTAAGATCTGTATTATATGCTGTCTGACAAGTCATTAGAGTAGGAAATGGAAAGGGAAGAGACAACAATAAAAGACAATCAGCCATGCTTATTGCTAACTTAACTATGCAGTGAAGGATGATTGTGACAGGTTTCTCAATATTTGGACCATCATTAGCGCAGCCCCGTCCTAGACAGGCCAGGTAACAGCAAAATGGTCATGTTGCAACTTAAAAATCACGTAATTAGAACAGACAACGCAGACCTTCACAGGATGCCTGAACATTTTCTAAACTCTTCATTCCGGAATTGGAAAGTTTCTGTTAAAAGGCGTACTTTGATTTCCGTTGTCCGCGTAAGACAGTTTCCGTTTAACAAGGCATCCGTTGAAGGCAGGTTTTATTGTATATAAAAAGACCAACTTAAAAACATGCGCGTTCAAACGAATGCACCAATATAAAGTACCTGCTTACTTACATTAATCAGGTTCACAATTTTCATCATTGGCGTAACTCCCAAGTCAGAATCTGAGGTTGACATGAACTATCAACTCATACCCTTGAGGTACAGTCCTCATTAACACAGGTCTCATCCAGGTAATATATCTGTTTTCCTTCCTGTAGTAGCAAAAGTTTCTCAGAGATATATATGCACATGTCTCCACAGTAGAATGTCCTCCCTATCAACAATGACTTCTCAGGATTTACTTTCACAAAACAAAATACCATTTCTAACAGTTCATTCACTTATTCTGATAAATCAGGACCACTGTTGACAGCATTTAATAGCAAAGCGCATGCTTGAGAAAACTGCCTACCTTTCCTAAAACGGTTTGAGGCTTTTTGCATGGTGTTTTCACCACCAATCTCTTTGAATTCTTTTTGCATGTGCACGACACTGGCTTCTGAAACACCGGTATACTCAGCTTTTATTTCACCGCATCATACTCTTATTAACTTGTGAAACACCACTTTTCAAGAGTTTACTTTTTAGGGTGCTTTTCATAACCCTAATGATCATTTTAGCCACAGTATTCCTGCCATATTCCTCACTGACAATTTGTTTTTGTTCAGTGTCATGATAACAGCCGAGTTTCAGTAAACAGATTGGTTTCTATTTCCAAATAACATGAAAATGTTATCTACTCTTTGGCTGAGTATTGTGGTCACGGGCCAATTGATAGCATTTATTGCTGCCACATGCTTGGGCTAACACCTTTGTTTACCTTAAGCGTGTTTCTTATTTTGTGATGAGTATAGAAGCATCTCTTATTGTTTACATGTAGAATAAAGTAAGGGGAAACTGGGTATAGTGGCAGATAGAAGCCACTATTAGAAAGTTGAATCATTACAGAGAACCTCTCTAGAGGTCCCTTAATGCCCCACCCCATTAAGTTCTGTGTGCACTGAATTATCTCTAAGTCTAAACAAAGCACGTCAGCTGATGCTTGTATCTTTCAGGCTTGTCACCATAGCTTTTGTACTTCGAATTAAGAAATCAAAGATTGAGTAGATATAATGAATGCTTCCTGTTTCTCATGTTAGCAAGAATAGCTGAGAGTGGTTAATTATTAAATAAAGATTCATAAATGATATCCTTTCATGCATATAAATTGAAATGCTTAGGGCTTCTGTTATTGTGCAATACACCTTTTTCCTCAGCATTATATCAACATAACATCCAAGAAGTTGCATAGCATAATCTCAGCTTCAGGAAAAATAGCAAAGTTTGTCTGATAATGTAACCGAGAACTACACTGTTTTGCTATCCAATGATTGAATCCAATGTTTGACTTATTTTGTCAAAATATTTACTCAAGAACCTTGTTTATCCATACTAGTGGGACAGGAAGTAATCCAAATTAACAAAAATCCAGAAACAAAATATCAAATGAATATAAATTACTAATCTATATAAACATTTATTTTGGCATTAACCAGAACAAGAAAAGCAATTTTTGGCACTTAAACATTGTACTGTACTCACTTTTATTTTTTTAAATAGTGTGAAAGTTTCTTTAGTTTCAAATTTGTCTGCATTTGAGAAGCAAAAAAAGCAAAGTAACCAAAACATCAATCTAGATAAACCGAAAATCTGAATTAATGAGCGCCACATAAACAAAGTTCTTGTGTGCTTTGTTTATGTAATATGTGAAAAATCAGCTGATATGTCTACTGTATACAATTACAAAGCAATTTCTGTTACGTCTTACATATATGAAAATTCCCTAAGAGTTTCAGAAAGATATGACAAAAACTGCATTGTGAGGAGCATTTTGTAAACATGAAAATATCAAAACAAGGAAAGTGAAACAACACCATATAAAAATCTAAGATGATGTACTGATTTCTTAAAAACCTACTACATATATTACCCACTAAGGTATGAAAGTGAACATTTGAAAATGAACAGAATAGGCAAAATAGCCAAAAAAAACTTGGAACAGTTGGTCAGGGTTTGTGAAAGCAAGTTATTTTCAGCCAATAAAAAGGCAGTTTTTATGGTGCAAATAAGAAGCAGAGAATATTGTATGATACTGGCCTTGAATACACCCTTCCTCTAGAAATTTTTCTTGTAACAGATAAGAAAATTAGAATCACTAATGAAACTTGAAAACAAAACCAACAATGATCAATAAAGCTGTACGCAAATGTCACAATGACGCTTGTGAAATACTATGTAACCTCGCTGTAAAAAGCTGTATGATCTTAGCAAGGTTTTATTTGTTGGTTTCCTACAGTTGACCAACCTGATATAAGCATGGACTTTTTTTGAGGAGGCATTTTATAGTTTTAACTAAATATGACGACCTACTGCTGCAGAATATATAATATTTAAAGTTATGTAAGGAAAGAAATTTGTGTTTTGTATATCATGAAGTTTTGTATGTAAAAATCAAGTTTTTGTTTTACATTTAAGACCTGTATGTGTATATGTTGAAAAATAATACTTAAAAGGACAAAAATAAATAAAAAATGGCTTGTGATTTTGAATTATTGATGTGTAATTTTACTGTATAATAATGACATATGCATAAGTTTTCCTCTGTTAACCCTTTTGCTGCCTACTTAAAATGCTGTGCTACTGCTGAACTGCTTGCACTAAATAAGATGAAACTTAAGGATTTACTTAGGTTTACACTGAACTCAATTTTTAACCCTCAAGTTTTTTGTGATGGTTTTTCATATATTGTTTCACATTTCTACACAGTTTTAAGGATATCATCTAAGTCCTCATGTATTAATACATTAAGCGCCAGAGGGTCCCTGGGGCCTGCCATATGCAATTTTTGTCAAACCGTGGCAGTCCATATGACTGCTATCTTTTTGGACCAATTTAAGATTTCTACAAGCCAGCGGTCCACTAAAACGCTGAGTTTTACCTATAAAATTGATCTCTGTGGGCCTTATCTAAAATTACTACCACTGGGTTTGGAGTTGGTGTATTGTGGGGGTCTAAATTCCAATATAAAAAATGTCAGCATGAAAAAAATTTTTGATTAACTGTGTTTATAACAGGAGAGCCAAGAAACTATGAACTGGCTGTGCAGTGTTTTTCCACTGGGCATGTGGAAACACAATAACATACTGCTGCTATAAACAAGGTCACGCTGTTGATGTGGTTTTGCTCTGCAGTGTGAAGTGCAGTAGTATTGAGTTGAGGGTGATGTGATGTAGTTCAGTTATTACGAGTTATTTATTATTTTGTCCTGTACTTAGTCACAAAGAATATTATGGCTCAGTATATGTTTTCTACTGCACAGCGTGTATTTGTTTATGATTCGTATGTGTTAACTCGGTCAGCTCGCCAAGTGAAAGTACGATTTGCAGAAAGATTTCCAGGTGTAGAAGTTCCAAGCTGTACAACAATCCATAAACTTTACAATAAATTTCAGGCCACAGGAAGTGTTCAGGATAAGAAATCTAAAAGACAGCATACAGTTCTTACCGAAGAAACATCGGTCATCGTTTGGGGAATTCCCCCCAAAAATCATAGGCATCTTTCACAACAGGCAGGCATTTCTTATGGCTCTGCGCGAAGAGCTACCAAATTGCTGAAGTTAAAACCATATAAATAACTGTGGCACATGCTCTTCAACCAGTGATGGTGTAATTAGGCTCACATTTTGTGAGTGGAGTTGCAATAGTGTACACAATGGCAAACTAGATCCACATTTAATATTTTTCATGGACGAGGCTTGGTTCCATACAAAATTATCGTTATTGGAGCTCTGACAAACCTAATATTGTTCATGAAGTACCTCTTCATAATGAAAACATTGGTGTATGGTGCGCTATGAGTGGAGAAAGAGTTATAGGGCCAATTTTTTTGGAGTCCGCAGTTGATGCCCGTACATCGTGAATAAAATTGTGACCCCATTTTTTAGAGAATTAACAGACAGGGAGCATGATTTTGCCTTTTTTCAACAAGACTCTGCAACAGCTCATACAGCCAATATTTCAATGAGAACAATTGAAGGTGTGTTTGAGGACAGAATTATTAGTAGAAATTTGTGACCCCCTCAGTCCCCCGACCTAACCCTCTGCAATTTCTATCTCTGGGGTAACTTAAAACATAAAGTGTACAAGACAAACCCATACACCCTGGAAGAATTAAAATAAAATATCCGCCAGGAAATTGCCAGCATTTCTCAGTGTGAACCACGGCGATTGATGGATAGTTTCCTACAGATGTATGGGCGACGGTGGCCAGGTTCAGCATCTCCTTTCATAAAGTTGGTAAGTAAAACCATTAAAAGTAGTTTTAAAAATGCTGTATGGTTTCATCAGCACTTTTCTATGATAGCGGCAGACGGCAACAAGTGCCGAGGACACGGACAGGAAAAACACAGCACAGCCGGTTCGTGGTTTGTTTACTCTATGTATATAGTCAGGCAATAGAACACAATAATGCCAGCAAGCAAAGGCTTAATTAGAATTGCTGTCAGAGAATGTGTTTAGTTCAACATTCAAAGTATACAAAATAAGGAGTGTCAGAAATGTTTTGTTTTTAACTTTAATTATGAAAATTAGCAAAGCATTTTCTGTCGCATTCTTAACAGTAGTTTGTTACTTTCTTGACTTTATTTTTTGATAAATTTCCTGAGTTTTTTTTTTGTAGCATCATTTACAATACCTTATGAGGTGGTGCATGTTTCTTGAGGGTATGCATATTTAGAGATTTTCTTTTCCTAGAAATTGACATTTGCTACTGTTGCTGCTGCTAAGAGGGATCACTCAGTTTCATTTGAGAACGCCTCTATGATTTATTTTTTTCTTTTAAAATCTGTGGTGCAAGTGTGAGGACAAAAATCCTATTCAATAATGGTAAACCTCGCAAAAGTGCGCTTTATTGTAAGGGCCGCCAACCTAACGATACACTATATCATTCAAGGCAACAGAGGCGCTATGAGGGTAATGTTGCTCCAGAGGTCGACGTGTCATGGTGGGTGCCGCGCAACGTTAGGCAGGCTACCCTGTAGAAAAAAACAGCTAAAATTCCGTGAATATGTGGCTCTTGGCTTTTTAAATGCCCTAAAGTTGTTTTAGCACTTCCGGTTATGTATTCTGTTAGATTTATTGAATTAGTTATGTATTCTGATGTGATGTCAACATGGTCAACTTACGCATCGTTGCGAAGAATGAGATCTTAAATAATGACGCTGTCCTAATGGAAAATTGGGACATAGAACAACTTGCAGAAGAGCTAGCAGGCAGTTCGGCACTTCCCAGGAGCTCTTCAACTCATACTTGCATGCGTTTATGTACAGGAACAGCTGTCCCATTCGGAGAGTTTAAGAATTTTGTGACACTCTCCGAGAATTATCCTGCGACATAACATCTTCGCAGCTCTCTTTTGGTTCGTCTTCTCCGTCAGAACTTTCTTTTCTTCCAAAATTTTATATTTCTTCATTGTCTTATATGCATCGATGCAAAACAGCCTTTATTAAGCTAACAATTGCATCGTGAAAGAGCAGATATGTCCTTAGACATAATTATAGTAGCATTCATTATGTATTTGTATTCCATTTGCTTATTGCGTCATGGTAATTATTTAGTTGTTACATTTGATTACTGCTACGCGATAATTATTTAGTTCTATTACATTTGTTTACTGCGTCACGGTAATTATTTAGTTCTATTACATTCGGTTACTGTGTCGCGGTAATTATTTAGTTCTATTACATCATTTATTTACTGCATCGCGGTAATTATTTAGTTATATTACATTTGCTTACTGTTGCACGGTAATCATTCAGTTGAAACATTAAATTGAATTTTATTTATGGACGCTCTTTAACTGCTGTGGTCCTTAGCGTCCCATTCTATATTGGGCGTGAAGGACAGGTAATTTTGCTCAGAGGTCTGTTTATCAGGCTTGAGGTTCTTTACATTTAAATAGTAGTGCACGAGCGCCAATGGTTATTACTAAACGCCATGCACTAGACAATAAATGTTTTACTGCTTTGCGGTTATTATTAAATTTTATTGCAACTATTTACTGTTTCGCGGTTAATATTCAGTGTTATTGCATTTATTCACTATTTCGCGCTTTTCTATTACGACAGCGTTTTTTCCGTTTAAAAGCTGGTACCTGACATTGCACATTTACATTGTCCGCCGCCATGACACGTCGACCTCTGGAGCAACATTACCAAAAGTTACAACAGTCCACGGAAAAATTTCATCAAATATCTACTGGTGCTTAAGGTGTTAAAATGTTTGAAAATAATAATTTCAAATTTAAATACAAATGTTGAGATAACTTTTATCCAATAAATATTATCAAACCCTAATTTTGATATTACTGTTGCATTTGGTGAATTACATTATCTTAAATTCCAAATTTTAAGTTTCTATATTTAACTGCTTAAAGATATGTCTGACTCAGCAAAAAGTTCTAAGAAACAAAAACAGCTGGTGGAAAGAAACAGAAAAAATAATGGAGTCAATTGGAATGGGGGATAAATGGGGGTTGGAGGAAGGAAATACAAACGGCTTTTGGAAAGTAGTAAGAAACAGAGTGGAAGATACAGAACGACAAGAGATATGGGGAAGCCTTCAAGAAAAAAAAAAAATTAAGCTTTTATAGACTAATTCTGAAGATTTAGAAGCTAGTAACAGTGATGTGTCATAATTTAAAATAAAGAGAGTTGAGGGTGGTTGTTATGTCTGGACCAGAATTTCTTTTCATTCCATCACAAAATCTTTAAACAAACCACAGGCCTAATTATGGGAAACCCCCTTTCACCATTTTTAGCAGAACTATATATGAGCCATTTTGAATGCCATATTACTAAATCTTTCCCACATCTATTCAAAACCTGGTATAGGTATGTAGATGATATTTTTGCTATTGTTCCAAAAAAACTTTCAGAAGATGCTTTGAAATTATTAAATTTACAAAAAAGACCTATTAAATTCACAATAGAAAAAGAAGAAAATGGCCAATTACCTTACCTAGACATCAGGATCATCAGAAATAATGCACACAACAAACTAATGTTTGGCATTTACAGAAAACCAACGCACACAGAAAATTATATTAAAAACAATAGCTACAATCCTACAAGCCACAAACATGAATTTTAAATAGTATTACAAACAGGTTAGTACATATACCAGAAAGAATACCAACACATTATCAACATAGCCACTATGAATGGATACCAGAAAAAAACAATAGATAAGAAGATAAAAAGGTTTGAAAGACAGAAATACATCCAACAAATGACTATGTTACTCAGACAACAAAAACCACAAGCATATAGAAAATTCACTTATCACCCTTGGACACATCATAAATTTCAAAGGATTTTAAAAAAATACATCACCCTGTCTCCACAGAATAACCACAATATACAGAAACTACTATGCAACAGAACAAAAGATCCTATCCCCAACGATAAATCAGCTGTTATATATCAAATTGATTGTAATGAATGTAACCTGGTATACATAGGAAGAACCAAAAGAAATCTTGAAATAAGACTTAAACAGCATATGAGATGCATTTACCAAAAGCAGCCAGATAAATCAGCAGTAGCACATCATTTCTGGTCTTCAAATCATGATATCACTCCGAACATAAAACTCTTAAAACCGATCAACAGCAGCAATGAATTGGACATCTGGGAAAAAATACATATTGTCAAACACAGGAATCACCTAATGAATTTCGAACTGCCGCCACCCAGCAGCCTTTGGAGGTTCATCAGCCCAGCACCAGAGAACACCACTAACCACACACATCCCCCAGACGATGACCGGCAAAATCAGATGAGGACATGCTGACGATGGGAACAAGCCGTCTCCCGAAACGCGTTCAAGTAAGAATATTATAGTGATGTAGTGTAACAACCCTCAACTCTCTTTATTTTAAGCTTTTATAAATTGTTAAAGAAGGAGTGGGGAAGAGAGAGGTACATTGATTGCTGTAATAGACAAGAAAGGGAAGGTTTAGCATGGATGAGAATGGGATCAATGTATTTAAGAGGGATGAGAGACAGCGAAAGAGTGATATGCGAGTTGTGTGGAGGAAGAGAGAGTACAGAACACTATATGACAGAATGTAAGGAAATAAGGAGCTGGAGGGAAAATATGAATAGAAAAATAGTAGTAATAAATATGTTGACAGGGAAAGAAGAAAAGAAAATCAAGGGCATGGGAGAATTTTTAAGAAAGGTAAAGGAAAAATGGCCTAGAAAAGTATGAGAGGCAAGGGCCGCTCAGTGAGCGATAAGGCCTGGGAGGCAAGCAATCTGAGTGGCTCAATAAGAAAATAAGCACCAGACAAATTGTGCATAAGATGTAGGGGTACAGTGATGTACTAATACACACTGTATATATTGTAGAACAAATTGTACAATAAATTCATTCATTCATATCTAACTGTCGAAATGGAGAGAGTTGTCAGTTCACTACAATTTATTATTTTTTCTCTTGCAAATGCCAGTGAGCACTTATGATCTAAAACTCTTATATAAGTAGCAATATTATCTGCAGGAAACTGTGTAGGCATTACAGAACTTTTCATCTCACTCTCCATATCACTACCTTTTCTATCATCATCATTATCATCATCAATGATTTCCTGTTCTAGTACGTCTTTCTGTGATCACAGTACACAAAAACTGCAAGAAATTGCTGTAAACTTAAAAAAAAACAAAAACTTGGGACAAAACAAACACCACCACATATAATAAAACACTTAGGAAATGCAGACATCCAGGAGAAAATACAAGAGCGGATCAAAAAGTAATGCACAATAATTTTTTTACAAAAAAGTTTAATAGTTAAAACAACAAAAAAATCACAAATGAACTTACACCTTTTACTTACTTTTCGACATAGTCACCAAGTTTCTCAACACATTTCTCCCATCGTGATACCAGCTTCAATATGCCCTGTTCGTAGAAGTCCATTTCCTTGGTGTATAGCCATCTGCGGATTGCTGATTTCACTTCCGCATCTGTCGCAAAGCGTTGGCCGGTCAGGAATTTCTTCATGGGACCACATGAAAGTCCGACGGTGCAAGGTCCAGACTGTATGGTGGATGCTGGAGCACCTCCCAACCAAATTTGGTGATTTTCTGACGAACAACAGCAGCAACATGGGGCGAGCATTGTCATGAAGAATTTTGACATTGTCTGCATTCATGTTGTGGCGTTTGTCACGAAGGGCACGACGCAACTTCACCAAAGTTTTCATGTAGGCTGCAGCATTCACAGTGATCCGTGTTCAGCAAAGTCCACCAATACAACACCATGCATATCCCAGAACACTGTCACAAGCACTTTCCTAGCACATTGAGTCACTTTAAATTTTTTCTTCACTGGGGAACCAGCATGTTTTCACTCCATACTTGCCTGCTTGGTTTCGGGCATGTAGTGGTATGCCCACGACTCATCACCAGTGACGATTCCTTTCAGAAAGTCATGCCCTTCTGCGGTGTACCACGTTAGGAGATCCAAGCTTATCATTTGCTGGTCCCTGTGGTTGTCTGTCAGGTTCTTAGGCACCCAGCGAGCACTAACTTTATGAAATTTCAACGTGCCATGAACAATATTGTACAGTGCACCATAGGAAATGTTGAACTGTTGCGATAAGGTTTGCAGTTGCACATGCCGAATTGTTCAAAATTGCCGCTTCAATGCCTCTGACATTCTGCGGGGTTGCAGCTCTTAATGGCCACCCAGAGTGTGGTGAATCACTAAGGTTCTCATGGCCCTCTAGGAAGAATGCACACCACCTGGAGACATTGCTACAGTCCATACAATCATCCCCATATACGCCACATATGTCCTTGTGAATATCACTCGGTTTATGCCCTTTGGCCCACAAATATCGAACCACACCTCTCTGCTCTTCACACGTGGACGACAGTAACATGTGCGCCATCTTTGTTGCATAGTTCACGCTTCTCTCGCTAAAGCTGCACATGAAACAAAAAATTCCTTCTGTAGTGAAAACTTCAAACTATGTCTGTGAAATTGTGACATTCCAGCTGCAATACCAAGGAAGAAAAAAATTATTGTGCATTATTTTTCGATCCGCGCTTGTATTACCAACATGTACTTAGTTTAAATATTGCAGATCAGCTAGAAGCACACACTTATGGCATAAATAGTAAATAATTTGAACTGAAAACTTACCTCTATGGATCGTATCAGCTCTAGGCAAATTAGGTGCACAAATTGCATCTGATCTTAGCACCTAAAGGGTTAACATTACCTCACAGACCTGAATGCAGAGACTCAGCCTGTACGTCGTGGAGTAGCTACTCCAGTTTGATGCATAAACTTTGAGTAATGATAGTCTGTATGGCAAATCAGTGAATCTCCTCAATAGCACTCTCAGAATGCTGCGAGGAATATTAAAATGAATGTTCCAGGAGCAAATAATGGCACATAAAATAAAAATTGAGAAGGTAAATTCTAAAATAGGCCTATTTCAGAATTATTTGGCCACTAATGATAATGAATAAGTTTTATTTTGTTCACCTGGTGTAACATCTTGACTCACAATGTGTAGTTTTAACCCAGTTGTGGGGTTACGGGATCTCCAATGTGTGAGGCTCGCATCCTGCTAGGGCCATCCTCCCTGTGGTTATTTTTTTTCCTCAGTCCTCACAACTGACAAATGTTGGGGAGGTTCCCTAAACATCATTTCATTGCATATATCATCGGTGCCCACAGTCTATGGTGCATTAAACACTACTAAAAAGAAATGTGTGGTTTTAGTGCTTTATAATAACTAATTTTGGCATACCTTCATTATATTTACAAATAAAAGATATTAAAATTAAAAAAAGAAACAAAAAGGAAGTAATAACAGCTTTGAGTTGTAATCTCGCTGATACACTGAAATTTAAAAATGGTGCTCTATTATTTATTTGTAACGTAATAAAACCTAATCACGTTTATGTCGGTAACACATTACATTCTCTAATCACTCTTCTACAAACTATTCTTACAAGATCTTATTGTTCTGTTCACTTCTTGTGACTTTCATTACACATTTTGTTGCAGGTATAAGGAGGATATGGTAGGCTAAAGTGATATTCATTCATTATCTATTTACCCTCCTCTTATGTAGGACTTACACCCCCCAGGACTTACAAGCGGGTGCCTGGGGTCAGAGGCCCGTCGAGGAGCAGACACTCATGGATCAGACAGAGCATCCAGGATGGGTGATCAGCCCGATGCCTGGTATGGGATGAAGGAAGTAGATGAAACGAAATGTTGGTGAAATGGATGAAAGGAAAGGTGATGGAGCAGCTGGTGGAATGAATGGCGGGGGAAACCGGAGAACCCGGAGAAAACCCGCCCAGACGCCGCTTTGTCCACCACAAATCCCACATGCAGGTCCCTGGGATTGAACCCGGGTCGCCTCGGTGGGAGGCGAGCGGTCTAACCACTTGGCCACGGCGCCGCCTGCTAAAGTGATAGATTTTTTATAAAGCTGATTGCTATGTAGAATAGAATCTTTATTTATCAACAATTACATACATTTCTTGTAATTGACACCGACACACTTTCCTATGGGTCCAACATGCTGTGACTCTCAGGTTGTCTGCATGAATTCGGGTCCTAATTTGACTCCCTCCCATCTGTTTCTCTTTTTACTCTTCCTAAATATTCACCCATTCTCTAAATGTCAACATTTTTATTGCTATTGTAATATTTTCCAGTTTATCCCAAATACTCTCCCTCCACTTGTTTCTTTACACTGCATCAAACAATGGAGCATACCCTCCGATTCTCCACACCTAAAGCACACTTCCATGTTACTGTTCCTAAAGCCTTTGGTATAATACCCCTGATCGCATCCATACAAACCATGTTTCAGGGTTCCCCAGATTTTTTTTACTATCTTTCTCCATTATAGTCTGCCTTATTTGTTTCCCCATTTTATCTTGCCATTCCTTTCTTTTTGATTCCAACAAACATTTATATCCCCATTTACTTATCAAAAAATTGCCTATCCTCTGCTGTCCTCCATCTCCTCAACTCTTTGCATGGCTATGAGAAAAAACAAATAGCGACTTAACACTTGAAAAACAGCACATATAAGTATTTGAAGATTCAATCCAATAACAAAGAATATCTCAGAAACGGTGAATGCCACAAACATTTTTATTTGATATAAACAATGTGCTCTGAGATCTACATTTTTTTGTATAGCAAAATTTCATATATCTCATGGTTTGCTATAAAAAAGTCATTCAGAGTGAAGAAGACTTCACAGGATATTCCCAGAAAATTCAAGATATACATTTAATTTTTTAAAAATTTTTATTTATTTATTTATTTTAGTGGCTTCAACAATAAAGTCAATATCACGGCTAAACATTGAGATGTACACTGAAGTAAAAAAATTGTAAAATGTCACATTAAAGCTTGCGGTAAATGATAAATAGTAAAAATCTTAACAATGATTTAAATATCATTAACAATTCTGCACATTTTGATGAAAATGACTTTCCTGCAGCATTGCTGGTCACCCAAGGCCAGTTACAGGTGTTCAGAAACTCCACAATTAAGTTGCTGAGCTGTGTATCCCGGGCAAGCTGTGATCACATTACATAGAATACATGCAGGAGCAGGTTCATGGGAGAGGAGGTAGGAATGGATTAGTGCAGTGTGACCAATACATAGTCAAGTTACTAATATCTGATCTCGGAGGGTTAGTGTTGTAATGGTTGTAGATTGGTTAGGTTGAAGAAGCTATTATGGTTACGTAAAGTATTTACATTAACTTGAAGATCGTTATTTAGCTCCACGCTTGGGAAGCCAACTTGAAGTTTATGTTGCGTATTGTTTAAACTTGAAGATGATGTATGCTTACGTAATTGTATTTTACGTAATATTTATTTAGTTGCATTTAAGGAATTCCTGGAACACGCTTTGGGCTATGTTTGAATTTGTTGATTACGTAATAGTTACTGTTATTACACAATATGCTGCTACATACGAGAAGCTGATTTCAAGATGTGTTTTTGTTATTACACTCCAAGTTTTACACTATAATATTTAACTTTGTTATTAACACTGCTTTTATATATTATTTATGTTTGAATTTGCCTCGGCTGCGTCAGTAATGTTTGTGCACTCATGTGTCTTAGGCAGGGTGCGGTATGACAATGATTGTAGACATCACAGAATTTAAGTTTTTTTAAAAATTCACTTCTTTTATTAATTCTTGCACATTTTTATAAAGCACTACACTTTTTAAGAACTGTGAGAATCTTCAATACTTTCACTTAGCGCGTATACATATTTTACGATTCACACGTAGAGAACACATCTTCCATCTGTTCACTACCAAGGCTTGCCAGCAACTGAGCAACTTTCAACGGTTAAAACCTGTAAGGTTTGGTATTTCAAGTCTCTGATTGGCTAATTCTAGTCCAATAGAATATCTGCATTCTACTTAAACGTTTTCCTTGCTATTGATTGGCTAATTTTAAACTGTAACTGAATTTACCTTACCGTTGCTTTAATCATGACTAGTAATATTTCAAACTCTAAAACTCATTATTGCTACAAGGTTACCTCATTATTACCTCATTGTTAGCAACTTAAAACTTATTATTCTCACAGCTCTTGCATTATTAAAGTATATAATGTATTCACATAACATTAATAAAACATGTTTACAATAAAATAAGCATTTGCAATGACTGTTACATACAATTCAAATAATTATTATATACTTATTGTTTCAAGGCGGGCTGTTATTGAATTTACTTATTATAAAATACAATTGAAATTATTCAGGTATTAAAATACTGCCTCAAGGTACTGGGCAGGCATCATGTAGTAGTCCAGTCTGTCTTCCATTGACGTAAGATACATCTTAGGTGTGTTAAACAGTCTTCATGGGGAAGCTTGAGAGGTTTGGTAAAGTGCAACGATGCTTTGTAGCTTCCTTAGCGGCAAAATCATTTCCTGGTATATTACGGTGAGACGGTATCCATGCAAAGATGACTTTTTTGCCAGCTGATCTTAAGTCATTGTTATAGTGATGGATCTCCTGTACCAAAGTATGCTGAGGGGATCGTTGTAGAGCCAATAGGGCACTGCGTATCGGTGAAAATGATGTCTTTGTTCTTTGATATATAATCCAAAGTGCACAGTCAGCAGCAGTGGAGAGCGGCCGGGTTTTGCGTGAGTTCCGTGTCGAAGAGGAAAAGTGAACATTTTTGTGCATGAACTTCTGCCGGTTATTGTCTGCTCTAATTGTTGGATCCATAGTGAATCCGGAAGACAAGCCTGGTGGAATGGCAAGTATGTTCTGTGACAAGATCTTTGTAAACTGTATGATGATGTTTTCTCAGTGCTTCATCAATCAATGACCTAATTTTATGGTGACAGATGTTTGTTCCTTGAAGTCTCGCTGAAAGGGCAGGTGATGAAGACATGTCCAAGGGTTTCCATCTCACTGTGGCAATGCTGACAGTGGTTTGTCTTGGGTCCTCCCAGGAATTGTGCATAGTGGTCATTTTTACAATACAATATTTTATTTACCAACAATTACATACATTTCTTACATATAAAATTTTGTGTAAGATGTAAAAATAATGCAATTATGGAAATAACTGAGCAAAAAATAGGATTTAGACAAGGGTGCAAATTGAGCCTTATATTATTTAATATATTCATACATGACATATTAGAAAGAGTGAAAGAAAAAAATCTACATAATAGCAAATAGAATAGAGAAATCCAGGTTTACTATACGCGGATGATCTTATGGTCGGGCTATAACAGTAATTGGGCTACAGAAGGCAATCAACGGAATAGATAAATTCTGTGAAGAATGGGGAATTAAAGTAAATATAAATAAATCAAAAGTTATGGTATTTAAAAGAGGAAATAAACTAAAAAAAGAAGAGAAATGGCAGATGGGGGGGGGGTTTAAAGTTAGAAGTTGTCAAGGAGTTTGATTATTTGGGGGTGAGGATGAGCAGTAATGGTGAATGGGCGGCACATAGCAGGAAGGTTATGGCTAAAGGAAAGGCGGCAATGACAGGAGTAACGATGTACAAATACAAATAAGAAATACCAACTAAATGAATAGAAAGAATGTATGAGGCATTGGTAGAAGCAAGAATGCTATATGCAGTTGAAATTTGGGGGGATCTGAATTAAGCAGAAAAATAGACCAAAGCTACAGAACGTCCTGTAAAGAGCTATTGGGTTGCCAAGATCAGCACCAGAGGAAGTAGCATTAGTGGAATTACGAAGAACAAGAAGAAAAGGAGTGATACTGGAAAGGATATTGAAATTTTGGTTTAGAGGCCTGAAAAAAGATGAAGGGAAAATTTTAAAGATATTTATGAAACAACAAAAGAGTACGAAAAATAAAAATAGCTGGTGGACAGGGGTAGAAAAAGTTATGGAGAAGATAGGAATGGGAGATATTTGGAGAGCAGGTGAAAGAAATAGCGACGGCTTCTGGATAACAGTAAGACAAGAGATTTGGTGAAGCTTAGAGAATACAAAATCACTAGGGTTCTATAGATTAGTAAAAAGGAAATGGGGAAGAGAAGGGTATGTGGATTATTGTAATAGAGCGGAAAAAGCGTTTGCATGGATGAGAACAGGATTAATGTACCTGAGAGGGCTAAGAGGCAGAAAAAGTGGAATTTGTGAACTATGCGGAGGTAGTGAAAGCACAGAGCATTATATGACAGAATGTAAAGAATTAGCAGAATGAATACAAAAAGTGTGGGAGGAAAATTGGGAAAAAGTAGTAACAATTAAAATGTTAATGAGAAAAGAAGAAAAGGAAAATAAGAATATGGGGGAGTTCTTAAAGAAAGTAAAGGAGAAATGGATTAGAAAAGTAAGAGAGATAAGAAAGGTAGGTAGAAGGGCAAACAGAGCAGAGAGAGGATGGATCATAGGTGATTAAGGGTAGCAAGGGCTGCTCAGCTGAGCCATAAGGCTAGGGTGCCAGCAAAATGAGCAGCAAAATTTGTACATAGGTTAAATTAGTTTATAAGTGGAATGTTGTAAAAAGGATTCTGTATAAAAAAATGTACAAATAAAGTTTATTCATTCATTCACTTCTTACAATTACATACATTTCTTATAATTGATATCGACACACTTTCTTATGGGTCATGCTGTGACTCCCAGATTGTCTGCATGCATTCGACTCCTTTCCGTCTTTATTCTCTTTTTACTTTTCTAATCCATTTAATCCTTACTCTTCCTAAATATTCACCCATGCTCCTACTTCTTTCTCATTCTCTCACTGTCAACATTTTTAAGTAGTGATTTTTATTGTGGTCCTCCAGGCAATGCTGTCTACTCAGTAGGTTTGAGTGCCAGTGGCTTTTTTGTGTGTTTCAGTAGCTTGGTGTTATATTGTATATTGTGGTTGTAAGCATTGTTCTATTTGTTTTCCTAATCAATATTTTATCACAACCTTGGCAGTTTATTTGGTATATTCCAGATAATTTAGTTTCCTGCGTGCTGTTCTGTAAAGGTTCTGGAACTTCCAGAACTAAGTGATTTAGTAAGTCCCTGATGCTGTATTCAACATTAAGTGAAGCATATGTGTCTACATGTTAAAACATTTTACAAACGTGTGATGTTTCATTGTGTTTATTACTTCACTTCACAATTCATTAAATGTTTGAATTTGAAACTTTATGAGAACATTTGTTCACACATTTCAAGTTTAGTTGAAACTAGCTCTCTTATCCAATGTTCCACACTTGTATTCTGTAAGTCAGAGGTTAAAAATAAGGACATGGGTGGTTTTTGAAAGTCATGAGTAGCCTATTATTTTTACTGAGACCTAAAACTTAAGTGTCTTAAGATTTTGCTCAAATTGGTCAAATGTCACAGATTCGTACATAAGGGATTGAAAATATGTGATGGGATAGTTTTTGAAAATTTTAAGATAGTCTATAATTTTCACAGAGTGTATTAATGTGTGACGTGGCATTTTTGGTACTGCATTTTATGTTAGTATAAAATTACTGCTGTTGCTTACTGGACCCAGGAGAAACTTGTACACTGCAATTTAATTGCTCAAAATTTCTCTCAGGCCGCATCCTTCTCCTTGAATTTAAGTTTGTCAGTTTTTGTTTTTTGCACTCGATAATTCCTCAGTTCTATAATAGTTTACCTCCTTTTCGAACAGTGAAACCTGTTACTCTGCACTTAGATTTTTCAGCAAAAATCGTGATTCTAACCTCAATCAGGAAAAGCACATAACATAACATCTCAATCTGTAGACCCTATAGTGAGCTAGACCAGCTTAAAGAAAGTTAGTCTACTCTAGGATGTAGATTACGTCATAAATACATAAATACATTGTGTACTTGTATGTAAATAAATTGTAGTTCTTATGTAGAGTACGTTAGAGCTAAAAAAATTTAAAACAATATTATATGTACTTAAAGTATTTATAAAATTTGGTAACATTTTCTAGTCAGTTATTTTTTTGAAGAAAGAAATCCTCCTCTGTATAGAAGGTGTGAGTGATGAGATATCTTTTTAATGCTAACTTGAATTTATTTTTATTAGTTTTCAGTTCCTTAATATATGATGGAAGTGAATTAAATAATACTATACCATTGTAGTAAGCCCCTTTTTGGAATACTTGTAGTTATTGCTTGGCCTGTGTAAGTCCTGCCCATTTCTGGTTTGTTTGCTGTGTATGTCTGAATTTTTTATGAACATTTCTGGGTAGTCAACCACGGTTAAAGGTACAGCTGAAATATACTCACAGGCTAATGGTAAAATTCCAAATGTTTTGAATAGTGGTTTACAATGAGTTGATTTCTTTACACCTTCCATTATTCTTATTATCTTTTTTTTGCGTCTACTGAATTTCCCCAAAATGTTATTCCATAAGTCATAATTGAATGAAATAAGCATAATATACTGTTTTTAGGATGCTTTTATTTGTAAAATGAATTAATGATCTAATTGTAAAACATGCAGAGCTTAGTTTTGGTAGGATGTAGTCAATATGGTCCTTCCAATTCATATTATGATCTATAATAAGACCAAGAAATTTTATGCTATAAGTTTCAGTGATTTCATTGCCTTCATGTTCAATTCTTATATCTGCAATACGTATTTTTATTTTTTGGGCGAAAATTGATATACTTCGTTTTTCAAAGTTTATATGAATTTTGTTACATTCGAACCAATTATTTAGCCCACTGAAAATACCGTTGGATACTCTGAGAGGCGACTGATGTTGTGTTCTTTAATTATAATACTTGTATCATCAGTGAAGAGAACTGGGTGAGCATGTTCATTTATTACTCTAGAGAAGTTGACATATATTAGAAACAATAATGGATCGAAAATCGAACCTTCTGGAACACTATGCTTTATTTCTGACCATTTGGAATATATTTTGGAATTATCTGCAGTATTTATTATGACCTTTTGATGTCTGTTTGATAGGTAAGATGCAATCCATTGATATGTTTTATTCTTAATGCCATAATATGATAATTTTGATAAGAGTATGTTATGATTTACACAGTCAAATGCTTTCGATAGGTCACAGAATATTCCTAGTGTATTACATTTATTATCAAGTGATTTCAAAATTTCATTCGTTAAGTTGAAAGTGGCATCATTGGTCGACATGTTTTTCCTAAATCCAAACTGCTCCTTTGCTAAAATACTATTTTTAATTAGGTGGTGACATATTCATTTTAACATATGTTTTTCAAATACTTTGGAGAAAGCAGTTAGTAATGATACTGGTCTATAGTTCCACAGTTGTGACTTTTGCCCTTTCTTGTATAGTGGTTTAACTATAGAATATTTTAGCCTGTCAGGAAAAGTCCCTGTTACAAAGGAGAAGTTACATATATGACGAAGTTTGCTAACTTTATCGGCGCATAGTTTTAATATCTTGGTAGTTATTTTGTCATAACCCGATGAATTCTTGCTTTTGAGGGATTTTATTTACTTCTGTTGTGCTCGTGGGTACTATTTCTGTACAAATAGGCTGTTCTAAGCTTGCTTTTTTCAAATATGAAATAGGGTCCTCCACATGTTTGGACTGTAACAGTAAATTTTCTGCTAACTGAATATAATACTCATTAAATAATGTTGCTATTTCTTTTGTGGTGATATGATTTACTGTAATTTCTTTTATTTCATTTTTTTGTGTGATGTTTACCAGTCTCTTTTTTTTTTTATAATTTTCCATATTGTATTAGGCTTGTTATTTGAGGACTATCTGCTTTTTATAGCAGAGTTTTTTTAGCTACATTTATAACCTTTTTCAACATTTTACAACATTCTTTATAGCGTTGTCTATGTTTCTCACAGTTGTTTTCTCTAGTAGTCATGTAGAGTTCTCTTTTGTGTTTGCAGGATATCTTAATACCTTGGGTTAACCAGCCATTTCTAGGTGTGTTAATAATTTTCTTTACATGAGATGGAAAACTTGAGTTATGAATCCTTATGACAGTATTCAGAAAGGAGTTAAACTTGTCATTCATATTGTTCTTTTTGTATATTTCTTCCCAGGATTGTTCTGAAAGCTAGTAATTAAAGAGTTTTATGTTCTCACTGTTAATGACTCGGTAGTTGGATACATGATTCGTTATTTTGGAATGGGGAATGTTATAATTGATTTTAAGCAACTGTCCATCATGGTCTGAAAGTCCATTAGTTAAGGGTTGGATTTCATGGTACTCATTTTTAGACATATCTATGAAAATATTATCAATAGCTGTTTTGGAATTTTTTTGAATTCTAGTTGGAAAGTTGACTGTATGCATAAGGTTGTATGTTCTTAATAATGAACAAATTTGTTCCTTTTGGTTGCTGTCTTTAATGAAGTCTATATTAAGTATAATTTCAATTTTAGGCTTGAATAGATATTTTAGAGCAGCATCCAGATTGTATAGGAAGTTTTCAAAATTGGCAGCTGGGGCTCTGTATACTGCTAAAATAATTGGTTCATTGTCTGGCTTTTGTATATGAACCGTGCAACACTCAAATGTTGTTCTATACAGTATTTATCCAGATCAATATTGTCAAACTGTATGTTTTTCTTCACCAAGATACTCACACTTCCTTTAGAGAGTTTTTTTCTACAGTAATATGCTGCTCTGTTGTAGCCCTCCATTGGCAACTGGCATGAACGTAACTATTTGCTACCGAAACACAGAGTGCTTGCATAGACAAAAGTGTATCAAAGCACATTCAGAATGGTCACCACCTTCTCAAAAGTTGTTATTTGCAATTGTTTATGTTAACAAGCTGTTAATTAACAATTCTCTATAAAAGCTTGCTGCCGGTTTCACCAATATATGCTAAATTTTAACACAATGTTACACTAATTTAACACTGAAGTTAAAACACAAATTCTGTTTCATCAAACAATGTGTTAAAATTGGTGCTAAGGCATTTAACAAATGTTAGAAGTTGGAAAATGGCTACTGATGCGAGTTTGCTACAATTGGCATTTTTCAATGCCATTCCTAATAGAAGGATAGTTGTATATCATAATAAATTTGAAACCTTGCAAAAGGAGGAATTTTTAAAGCAATACAAACTGTCCAAGGGTCATGAGCATGATTTTATGGGAAATACAAGAGGTTAAAATACTACCAACAGAAACATGCCTCTTTCTCCTATGCTACAAGTGTTAATTAGGTACTTAGATTTTATGCTACTAACGTTTTTCATTTACTTGGTGGGTGATAATGTTGGATTTCCAAAGCTACCATTTGTGGGTTTATCCTGAAGGTTTCCAAAGCAATTGCTTCAACAAGTAAACAGTATTTTCTTCCGGCCTGCTTGATTAATCAGCGATAACACATTTTCGTCCACTTTAGTTTCAATGCAGTGTCCACCACCAGTTTTAAACCATCTTAAACGCTCTTTGCACCTAACGTTTCTAGTGCTGCACTTTATGTTAGCATAAGATTGCCACAGTTGCTTACTAGACTTAGGAGAAACGTGTTCATTCCAATTAAATTACTCACAGATTTTGTCCCAGGCTGCAAGCTTATCCTTTAATGTAAGACCATTTTGCACTTGATGATATGTCTATACTATTAACCAGACGTTAATTAGTGTGTTTCAAACAGTGAAACATTTATTTTAGTAGACATCGTGATTCCAACCTCAATCAGGAACATCACGTGGCAATTGTCATGAAGATAAATAATTGTTTGCTACTGACACAGAGCGCGCAGCGAAATGTAGACAAAAGTGCATCGGAGCACATTCAGAAGCAGTGTAGTTCAGCCACTGCCTTCTCGAAAGCTAGCATTCACAGTTGTCTTTGACGTTAATAAAATGTTAGCTAACAATTTGCTGTAAAAAGCTTGATGAAACGCTAAAGTTTTAACCTTAAGTTACACTTTGAACATTGTGTTAAGAAACAAGATGTTAAGAGTATTTTTAAATTCAGTTGGTAAAACCTGCCCTTGATAAAATCCAAGAGTCTTAACATAATGTTAGCAAACAAGGTGTGAAGAATATTTTTAACATTTGTTGATGAAACTGGCCCTTAATGCAGTACAGCATAAAGGCTTCTTTTCTGAAGACAAAGGAAGATCAACAATAATGGAATTTGGCAATGGATAAAGGCACAGGTCAAATGGAAAACATACACTGGGGTGCAACTGCTATGATGTCAAAACTTAAAATCAAGAAGTAGAAATAAACGTTTATTTACTGTAATAAGATCATCTCAAAAGATCTCTGTACACTTTTAGTAAACCTGAAAAACAATACATACAGTTTAATTGAGATTGCTTTGTTTAAGAATTCTTAACTGAATTACTCACATTTCAATCCATCACTTAAGCATTTAGCTTTTGAAATACACTTCCTCTATTCTAAAATCAACTTGCTCTTTGCTTGGTAGGTTACACAGCCAATGTAGTCTTTCATTTGTTTTATAAACATAACATAAAATTAAAGTGAAGTAGTCATATTTGAGCTGATTATTGCACATTAAAAATGCTTATCAGTGAAACCATTTTCCAAAAATTACTCACATCTTAAAGAATTGTACAATACCAATCTTGCACAATGTTGCATTCTGAATAAATTGCTGGTAGTGCAAAAGAATTAAGTTGAATGAGAAATCAAAAGTGGGCAAGGCAAAATTCAAAGATGGTTAATCACTCTATTTTTAGCTAGCTTAGATTGGGTTGCAAGAACGCATTTATTGATGTTATGTTATTTGTTCTATAAACACATTAACTAGGTTGCAAAAATGTACTTAAACTCTATTGGTTCCTTAACCCATTTGCATTATATGACAAGCTGTACTCGCTTAAGTTGGTAATGGCATTTAAATTGCATGATGAGCACAGCTCGCAAGTATGTCTAGCAAAACTACATACCGTATTTACATGAATCTAATGCACACCCCATATTTGAAACTTAAAATTATGAAAAAGAGTGTTTGTATCAAATGTAAAGTGCATCAATGACAAAAAATAGGTAATAGGTATTTTATTTAAATTTATTTATTACAACAATGGATTTATTGTATATATATATAAACCATCAGATTAGAGAATTGAAAGTGCTCAATTGTTAGGTGACACATTGTTAAAAACAAAATTAGTGTTACGCACTGCTTTTCGCACCCAGTTGTTTTGATGATAACTTTCTTTGTCCCCTTCTCAGTAATAGTGGAGTTCTACAGCATATCAAACAAAATTGGTGTCTCATCAGCGTTGCCTATTTGCCCCATTGAAATTTTCTTTTCTTCCGAAGCGAAATGATGTACCACTGAAACGTTTGTAGTTTGTCCTCAAAATCTGCAGGAAGCTTCTGACACATTGTTGTACGGTGCCTTGGAGATAAACCCGTCTGCTGCATGAAGTGATCCGCCCATCCACGACTAGCCTTAAACTCTTGTTTCAGAATACCAAGAATTTCAGCCTCCTCTTTAGCTTTCTTTTGTATAGTGTCACTAGTCACAGGTTGCCCATTCTTCCTCCTTTCACGCAAATTCCAATGCTCTTTTCTTCATCATGTCATTTTTTGCAAGGACCCGTAAATTTCTTCCTACTACCTTTAGTAGCAAATGAGGCAGTATTTTAATGCCTAAATGATACTAATTATAGTTTTATTAATTAAATTCAATAACAGCCCATCTAGAAAACAGTATGTATATAGTTATTATTTATATTGTATGTAAAGTCATTATAAATACTTATTTTTACTGTAAACGTATTTGTTAATATCAAGTAAATGTTTATATACTCTAATAGTGTAAAAACTGTGAGAATACTATGTTTTAGGATGTTAATAATGAGGCAATAATGTAATTTTGGTGACAATAATGTGTTTGGAGTTTTAAAAGTACTGGTTATGAAAAAGATCAGTAATAACGTGATTTCGCTTCCAATTTGGAATTAGCCAATCAAAAGTAAAGAAAAGATTTTCGTTTGAATACTTAAATTCTATTGGACTAGAATTTAGCCAATAAGAGAATGGCATTACCAAAGCTAAAGGTTTTTACCGTTGAATCTAGTCAGTCTCGGGCAAGAGCAGACGTGTGAGTCGCAGATATGAAGTTGTAGAGAGTAGACATGAAAGTTGTGGGTAAAAATGTTGTCAAGTATAAATGATAAAATTTGTGTTCTCCGCCAAAAATGTATTAAGTGCTCACAGTTTTATTTTATAAAGTGTTGTGTTTATAAAATGTGCAAATATAAAGTGAAATAAAAAGAAGTAAAAAATTAAAAAGTAAATTGTGTGGCTTCTTATAATTTGAGTCTTATCACAACCCTACAAGAACTCGTGTTTCTATAGTGCGACTGAAAGCAGCCGAGGCAAATAACTTTAATAATATTACGTAAAAACAAGCATCATCTTAACTATAAAGTTTGGCGCCCTAAAAATTAAACAACATCAAAGTGTATCTTCATTATGTAACCTTAATAATATTTACGTAACCAAAAACCTACCGCAAATTGGCGCAAAACATGGGGCTTACAAGAAACATCTCGCATCAAAAACCTCGCTAAATATACTACCGCAAATTGGCATACAACTGTGGGGCAAACTCCTCCAAATAATTACGTAACCTACAAACTGCAAATTGAAGAAACATACTTCTTCACAAGTAATGTCAATTTCTGTTTTCACCACAAGCGAACATTGCTCTCTAATACAGTGAACTTCCTTCCTGCCTTTCTATTACCATTTTTCTTTTTCAGCATAAAGGATTACTTTGGGCTTTAAAAAAAGCATCATAAGACGTTCTTCTCTGTTTGACCTTGCCCTCCATATCATAACTAAAAACGCTCAATAATAGGACAATGATAAATGGGCGGCTAGCCTGATGCATGTTAGCTCCAGCAATCCATTGTGACGTAATAAACGAAAAATTTGAAGTTACTGACATTCTACGGAACGGATTTGCACTCAAATCTAATGCGCCAGCAAATCTAATGTGCACCACGATTTTGAGTACTACATTTGACCAAAAAAGGTGCACATTAGATTCGCGTAAATATGGTATATTTGTACTTTTAACTACCATTTGGGATTCTAAGGATCTCCATATCTCTTTAGAAGAACTAATGAGCAGAAAAAATAATGCTGTTGGTACTGTGAGAGCAAATGAGGATATGATGCCTATATATCCCATAATCAAGTGAAATTTGGCGAGTATGAATTATGATCTGCAATGAATGTACTCAGGGCGAAATAGAAAAATAACAAAAATGTTTATTTCCTATTGATGAAACATGAAGCTAACCAAATGCCAAATAAAACTAAATTTAAAAAAAATCTGATGTGTTACATTCATGCTAGTTCTACTCTCTATTGCTTATTAGTGGGTATGCAAATTATTCTTATGAAAGTTTATTTTTCTATCTACTTCATTTTAATCAAGATAAACTTCTGCAGAAATAGCTACATTATATATACAAAGGGAACAGCAGCAGTCAAATGTTTAAGAACTGGACGTTATATGTTGGCCTTACTCTTTCCATGCAATCACGAAAAACAACTGAATGTCAACAGGACTTAAAAAGAATGAACAAAGTATTGAACAAATTGAACCATTAATAACAGATATCTCAGAAATGACCGATGCTACAAAAAAAAGTTGTGTATTGCGAAAACTAAAATGTTACACCTTGTTTTGCTTTCCATTTTGGGTTATTGTGTATCATCCTTTACCAGCAGTACACGATTATACAATAGTCATTCATAATGAAGAGAACTTCACAGTTGGTGAGGTCATACTGCAAGAATGACAAAATTACATATCAGCACTTCATTCAAAACAAAGTGACATCTGTGAGAAGGAACGTAAACTACACATAGTTACGTACAGCAATGTGGCATTACGAGCTGAGCTCGTCGTACAATTCATATGCCAAAAAAGCGTGTGTGAGCCTGGTCATCAAATGATGCAAATGGGTTAAAGTTTTTAATATAGAGTCAACTGAAAAATTGAATGCCACAGCCGGGATTTGAACACGGTTCTCCCACTCTCCATGCGGTTGCTCTAACCATTGAGCTACTGTGACAACTTGATGGTGGGACATTAAATTCCCCAACTGACTCAAGTTGTTTCCCAGACCACTAAGGCATCCCACTCGAGATGACAATCTCTGGCGACCTGCAATCGCAAGTACTTCAGTGCTGGGTTTATGGGTTTCTTAAGTTTTTACTTTATTAATTATTATTATAATAATAATGTATATATATAATTGAAATTAATTATACTTTTTACGGAACCTTAGCCTGGTCTTGGCAAGCTTTTAATAGAGTCAACTGAAAAATTCAATGCCACAGCCGGGATTTGAACACGGTCTCCCGCTCTCCGTGCGGTTGCTCTAACAAGAGCTAGTGTGACAACTTGCCAGTGGGTTAAAGTTATTTGCTGCTCTCCAATGCTGAATGAATCTGAGCCATGACACACCTTTGTTGGAGTTATTGTGTTTCATTTTCCCAGCTTGCAACCAGAGCTATAATGGCCGTTTTAGATATGGCCACCTTTAATAATTTCTACAGTAAAGGGTCTAATATGCACAATATGGATCTAATATGCTGTTCCTGGGAAACAACGAAAAAACTAAAACCCGACCAAGTCTTCTTTCGCTTTCCTGGGACCCAGAAACACTTCCCATTAATTGTGAATACTATGATTGTAATACACGTATTTTAACTTTGTGTCATTGGGGTTTCTATTCCTATACCTTGATCAGCGAGAGTTTAGTTGCAATGTAAACAAATGCATGTGCCATATTCTCTCTTTTCTACAACTAGTTCCCAAAACATTGACTTAATTTAAGCTTTTTTTTTGGGGGGGGGGTATTTAATGTTATTTATATACCTATAAAATGGTTGCATATAGCTGGATTAGTTACAGCTATTCCATAAGCTTTATTTAGTGGTGGAAATATATGTTTCTGAGAAATATCACAGCCTATGCAGGAGAGGGAAGATGTCCCTTCCATTGCATTTTGCGCTTGACTTACTTCCCCGCCTCTCTCTCCAGGTGGGACAGACATTACTTGGGTCATTTTCAGGTAAGAACGGGCCCATTTTCACATACCAATAAGTTATTGCTGTTCAGTTATGGTATGGACAGTGACGGTAGTGGTTCAAGTTGTGGCAAAAGGAGTTTGTTTTATTTAATATTGAAGCAGATCGGCTTTGATTTTGTGAACAGGAAAAAAAACAAAAACAAATGTGATTGTCACAGAATATTGTTGTGTGGCATCATAAATATTTACGAAACAAAGGTGGCAGAACTGGGCAGTTTAACAGACAGTTTAGTGGACCGTCTGGTCATTAATACCGCCAAGAATGATTCAGGAGATGGTTCCGAATCTGATCTTGAAGGAATAGAACTGCTGCCAGAATCGGAATAAAAGTATAAACGAAAATATATTATTATTAGTAATATTTTAGTTATGATTACAAAGCAGCATATTACAAAGAGAACAAATGTTCATTAAGCATATAATCTCCAAGTCCTGCACATTAAGCAACATCTGTGATGCAATCCCAAATCTGCAGTAGTGTAAACCGAACAAAATGTCTCCTTTCCTACTCCCCACTCCTCCATCTCCTTTCCGCTTACATCTGGCAGGATATATACATATCAACTCTCGCTGAAACAGGTCTAGTTATTATGAACCAGTCTTATACCACAAAATATGTAGATCTTGTGAAAACATACAATAAAATATTTTAGGGGCATTAAGCATTTCTAAAATATTCTTTACTATTGATTTGTATTTTCCAAAACTTTATCACACTTTTTTAAAATATTTTTCTGATGCAGAGTTTGGAATTTCAAGGCCACTGTACAGAGACCTGAATTTTTAAGATTTGACCATTGCTTCAACCTCCTTAATTTGTTAGTTTCAGTTTTGCTGGCTCATATATCTGCAATGTGTTATAACTTGAAGGATAAGAAATGCTTTCTTGCAACCCAGCAATAATAAGAAATTCTCAGAACAGATGATTATGACTTTTGTTAAGTTGGAAACTTTCACTTCTTAGAATTATAATGGTATTAATAAAGCATTGTTTGGTTATCATATGACTAAAGCCCCTTGTACATGATCAAACTTTTTTTTCAATTCAAGAGTTTACAAGAAAAATTGTCAAATATTTTTCAATATGTGACAAGATTTGACAATGTCATAAATATGCATTTACTAGTTGTCTCTCTGTCAAAATGAAACAATTCAGAACACATCAATAATTTATCACGCACAAAGCAATATTATAGTATAACAATTAGCAATGAAATACTCTTTATGAATATTATGTAGCAATGAAATCGCATTACGATTATGGAAAACAATGGAAATAACACCAATTGATAGGTTAAACACACTATATAACATTGCATTAATGTATACTTAGTTCGGAAATCTGCCTGGCAATTATTTCTACATAACCTCCTTCATCTTGTGGTAATCCACGGAGTCCTAAACATATAGACATAACCAGCTTAAGTATAACCTAATCATTATTTAAATAAAATTCTAGTGGCAACACACTAACTTCACTCTTTCAAGATAATTACCTTGAACGTATTTCGAAGACACCTTGTCTTCATCATAAACTAAGAGCTGTTAAGTTAAAGCTGCTATGTTAATAATAACCTAATCAGTTTGCATACAACATACCTTGGCTGGGTAGCCATTTTTGTTTACTTTCCATCTTCCGCCATGTTGCAGATTTCGTGACGCACTGTAAATACTCGCATTTCATTGGCTAAAGCCATCAAATCATTGTCAAATCTTTGATTGTTTAAAGCATGTCCTTATTTGCTTTCAAGACTTTAAAAGCATTGGAAGCAATTTGAAAAGTCTTGTAAAGTATTGAATCTGACAAAAATTTGATCGTGTACAAGTAGCTTAAGACGTAGCAAGACAAAAGATTTGAACACTGCAATGAATTGAGTAATTCTGAGTCCTAGGATGCTCGCAGAAATATGTGGCACTTGAAGGTAAGTAAATTTCAGTATTTCTTTGCTTCAGCTTACTTAAACTTAATTTTCCATATTCACAGCCATCATTATGCACTGTTCACAACAGTACTAGATTGATATAACATGTTTGGGTATAACATAATTAAAATCATTAAAAATTGCTTGGAGGAAAAGCATTAATGGACTTTTTGGGGGAATTATGAAACAACCGTTTTTCTTTAATACAGTAGAATCTTATTAGTACTTTTTTGCAGGGACCCAAGGATTTAGACATCATAGACGGGAAAACGTGTTAACGAAAATACAAAATCTGCAACTTAAGAACATAATTATGTAATAAAATCTAATAATTATTACGTCTCCATGGGCAATTGAAATCAATTTGGGTCCAATTCCATACTGAATACGATCCGTGTTTCCATGTTAAATTCAATATGTGTTCAGATGGATTTGGATACACAAAGTCCGAGAATAAATAACTCAAGCTTTATGTTGGTCAACTTGGATTTTTGAGGTTAGTGAATGTTTTTGAGAAAATAAATTGCAAATTATGGAAGTGATAAAAGTGGCTTAGCTGAGTGTTTTATTACACATGTGATAATTTCTGCTAAAAAAGAAAACAAAATGAGCGTGCATTGTATTATGGAATACAAGTACAGTAGACGATAGTATCTTTGGAGTATTCAATACTATTTGAATATGGTAGATATTTTCATGAAACAAATTTTGATCTGACCCTCTTCTGGTCCTACTTTCCAAGAGGAAAGTTTTGTTTTAGCATTTTTCCCTTCTTCAAAAGCAGTTTCAATCAGTTTACGTTTGCTAACAATTGTGTTTAAGGTTGATGGAGGAATGTTTAACTTCTGCGCTATATCCACACATTTCATATTTGGGTTGCGATCTGCTTCTTCAAGCATTTTCAGTTTTTCACTGTTGGTTATTTGCTTTCTTTTTTTCCATTGCAAATGAAAAATTAAAATTCAATTTGGTCTACACTCAACAGTAGCAACTATCGTTGGTGTTTACCACGCCAAGGTAAAGCATTCTCTATTCCGCCCATACAAATATTTACATACATGCATGTCATTGGTTGCCGGTCTCCACCCCCATGACCAAGGAGTGACCAAAGTAGCGAATGAGGATGTCAAACTTCGAACGTAGTAAGCGGGACCAAAAAAGCATACTAAACAAACGTTATTTATTATTTTATTTAAAGGTGAGTCGGAATTGTTACACTAACATCACTTAAGTTTAGTTAGTGTAACTAAAGTGTAACTTAGTGTAATTGTTAGTGTAACAATTCCGACTCACCTTTAAATAAATTCAATACACATCACTGTTTCTAGCTTCTTTTCATTACAATATCAACGTTATTTATTATATTTGGCAATTTGGTGCTGGGACTTTTATAATTCAATGTAATATATGGGTAAAACATGTTATGAGGAAAGTGCTAACGAGATTCCACTGTATTAGCATATAATGAATGGCACATACACCTAAATAATATATTTTATTATGTAATCAGTGCTGTATTTGCACAAATATTTTAATGTGAGGGAAAGAGGTGGTGAAGAAAGAATGAAAAGAAAAAGAAACTGACTTTCCAAATTTTATTCCAAAAATTGAATTTAAGTTTTAACTGTACAAAAATATCTTAATTTTCCTTCCAGAAATTTTTACACATTCTACATGAAACCCACGTCCACTTCCTTCATTTTATGGTTTTGCTAATTACGATAGCAGTTTGGAAAGTTTTCAGCCTGACACACACCTTGGTGCTGGCAGTATCAAATAACAAGGATAATTTTCAAGTATGATCCTTTAGATGGTGCAACACAGTGGTGACTGGCGATGGAGGATTCCAGAGTGGCACCCTCCCCGTAAATAAACAATAAAAACAGGAAAGGAAGGATAACATTGAGTGTCATTGCAATATTAGTTTCTGCACTCTCTGACTTAGTTTACAGATTTTGTTTTGTTTGAAATGCTTTTGTAATGCTTATACAGTGAGCAGTGTGAATGCTTTCATTACGAGTTAATTTTGAATAACATCAAGTCAGTCCAGGAATCCTGGCATTTGTACTGTTAGAGATGAGACGTGCAGAGGGGAATGCTTCAATTATGGTCGAGGGGTGCAAAGAGGTAATAACTTGGTGGAATCCAAGGCACCGAATTTCACTGTTGTCATCATATGAAAAAAAAATGTGTTCAGTCCTGTCTAAAATTTAATTCTATTACATGAACTGATCTTAAACTTAATTCAATTCTTAAGTTATAGTGCGATTTAAAGTGTGGCACTGTAGATTAAATTAAATTGAGTTTCATTTATGGATGCTCTTTAACTGCTATGGTCCTTAGCGTCCCATTCTATATTGGGCATGAAAGAACAGAAATTTTGCTCAGAGGCCTCTTTATCAGGCTTAAGGTTCTTTTACGTGCCATAAATCTACGACACGGGACCACCGGCTTTATTTCCCTTCCGAGGGAAGCCATGCTAAGGATTTTTACGCCTGAAAAAATCCATAGTCCTTGCCGGGTTTGAACCCGCAACCTCGGGAACTAGAGGCTAGCATGGTAACCACTACACCACGGAGGACAAGGCACTGTAGAGCCAAAACAAATGAGCAGAAAATAAATAATTCCTCTTATATTACAATATATGCTGGTCACTTTTGTTTGCATGTCACATCAAAGTGTGTGCGCACACACGCACACGCGCATGCACACACACGTTTAGTTGTGTACAGGGTTCAGAAGTATATCTTGTGTAAAATACAAGGGCAGTTCCAGAAGTACCCTACCTGATGTATAGATAGTGGTTGTTATTTCAAACAAATGACTATGGTACAAAGTACCACCCTTATAAAGCTTAAGTCTGAAGTTGGACGATGTTACGTTGTTTAGTAATTGTTTGGCAGCCATTAATAGTGAACTCTCAGCGAATTTGTAAACATGGATAAAACTGGCCATTGTTATGTGATACAATAATTTCATTTGAAATGTCTTAGTCCAACTAATATTAAAGCTGAGCTAGATTTTACTCTGGGGGAGTCTGCTCCTTCGTTTACAACAGTAAAACATTGGGTGGCAGAGTTTAAGTGAGGCCATATGAGCTGCCAAGAAGAACATCGCAGTGGTCAACCAAATGAGGTGACCACACCAGAAATTGTGAAGAAATTCCACAAAGTGGTATTGTATGACCATCGACTGAAAGTGCGCAAGCTAGCAGACATCATAGGGATTTAAAAAGTGCTGTACATCGCATACTAACTGAAAATTTAGATATAAGAAAGCTATACACAAGATGGGTGCCCGTTTACTCACAATGGAACAAAAGCAGCATCATGAAGATGTTTCAGTCGAGTGTTTGGTGATGTTTTGCTGCAATAAAGCCGAGTTTTTGTGTCGATTCATAACTATGGATGAAACATGGGTCCATCACTTCACACCTGAGATGAAGGAACAGCCAAAACAGTGGATTGAAAGGGGAGAATCGGCTCCAAAGATGGTGAGACAGTTCCATTTGCAGGCAAGGTCATGGCGTCAGTTTTTTGGAAGGTGTGTGGAATAATTTTCATTGATTATCTTCAAAAAGAAAAAGCAATCAATGGCGAGTATTATGCAAACTTATTGCAGCATTTGAATGATGAAATCAAGCAAAAATGGCCACATTTAGCGAAAAAGAAAGTTCTGTTTCATCAAGAAAATGCACCAGTTCACACATCCATTATCGCCATGGCCAAAATCAATGAGTTAAAGTTCAAACTGCTTCCTCATGCACCCTATTTGCCAGATTTAGCACCCTCTGATTATTTTCTATTTCCAAAGTTGAAGAAATAGCTTGGTGCTAAAAGATTTGCCAACAGTGAAGAGCTGGAGTCTGCAGTTGATGGCTATTTTGCAGAACTCAATGGTTCTCAGTATAAACAGGGTATCGAAGCTATTGAACACTGCTGGAAAAAGTGTAGAGCTGAAAGGAGACTATGTACAGAAATAAATGTTTTTTTTCCAAATTTTTGTGTTTTCTTCAGTATGTCGGGTACTTCTGGAATATCCCTCGTACCTAACTTGAATATCACTAAAGTGAATTCAGTGTAAGTGGTATGCTTTTGGAAGAGACTTAAAAAACTTAAAAATTTAATTAATTCCATAACCACATCAGAGAGTGAAAGGTTTTTTCAACTCTCAAGAGGATAAAAACGTTTGCTAGGAATACAATGAAGAAAGACAGACTTAATGGTTTAGCCAAGTGTTATATTGAGAAGATCCTCATTTCAATAATTTTGTTGAGTAAAAGGAGAGGAGAATGCACTACTTCTTCTATGAAAATATTCATTCGATCAGTTTATAGTCAAGTATTATTATTATTATTATTATTATTATTATTATTATTATTATTATTATTATTATTATTATTATTATTATTAGAGGCATGTAGATACATAATAATTTCCTACATTTATTTTATATGCATGAACATTTTCCAATGTGTGTTGCTGATTAAATAAATATTTGTTTTGTTAACGATGCTGTCCATTGCCAGGATCACATAAACACTACTGGTGTGCCAGAATTTCGTCCCATAGGAGTTCTTTTATATGCTAGTAAACATACTAACATGGGCGTTGTTGATTGCTTGGTATCATTGCATTAATGTAATGAGCAAAAATAAACTTTAAATGTTTCCACTTAAGAAATTATGTTCTGACACTGACATCCAAATACAAGGTGTGGCAATGAAGAAACCGGACTGATGCTCCAACTCTTTATTGAAAAAAGCTTACACAACTGAAATATTGTCCCCTTCCTGATCCCTGCAGCACTCCATGCGAATTTTCCACTGTTGGGAGCAGTGCTTCTGTTATGCTGTTGAGGAGTCTCATCGCTTTTTCCTTCACTGCATCCACAGACTCGAACCTGGTTCCTTTGAGCACAGATCTCACTTTTTGGAAGAGAAAAGTTGCAAGGTGCTAGGTCAGGCGAGTACAGTGGACATTCCATCACTGGAATGTTATTTTTCGCCAAAAACCTCTTCACAGATATCGCATTATGGGCCAGCGCATTATCCTGATGAAGAATCCAAGAGCGATTCTTCCACAGATCTGGTCTCCTTCATTGCATACATTCACGGAGGGTTTTCAGAACAGTTTTATAATAAACTTGATTGACTGTCACAGTCTGACCTTCAGGCGGTCTTCTCGAACAATTCTACCGACCTTCTCCACATTCTCTTCAGTTTTCAAAGTGGAAGGACGGCCAGATTTCGGATTGTCTTCAATGTCTTCCCTACCATCCTTGAACCTCTTAACCACTCGAAAACTTCTGATCACCAGAGACCGGAACTTAGGCAGAATGCCTTTTTAAATGTGTCAAATCTATCTTCAATTTAAAAGTGAATCTGTACGAATTATACCTTTGTGATTGAAATGCCACAGTTTTATGTTGCCTTTTTCTACCTTTTTAATTACAAAGGCCTATTTTACGAAATAGATGCTTTTTGTAGCCTTTATTTGATTATTTATCTATTATTTATTAAACATTTCCTTCAGGTACACTTTATTTCAATAACCGTTAGTCCGTGACAATGAAAGTTAGTTCGCCAAATGCATATTGTTGTCTTTAAGTTGCAGACAACATAGACGTCCTTCATTCAGTTCATTGTTTTCTTTGCAACAATGAGTGCTGTTGCGCAAATAAATGTATAGATAACAGAAAGTGTTTGAATTACCGCTTGTGTTTATTTTAAAAGGCAATAATGAGTGCGGGTCTAACTTTGTTTTTCTTTCAGTTTTCATTGCGATGTTGTAGGTAACAGCAAGATGCCGAAATTCAGTGTTTCTTTACACAGTAAGTTACAAAGTTATGTTAATACTTTTGGATCTGATGGTAAAGTACTCACATGCAAAATATGCGAGCAGTCAGTAAACTATGAAAAGAAGTATTTTATATCACAGCATATCGGCACAATCAAACACAAAAATGCACTTTCCAAGGCTACTGGGAAGAAGATTTCTTTGCTTCCAACAGTAATGGCAACATCAAGTCGAAAATTCCAGTTTGCATTCGACTTATGTAAAGCTTTCCTCAACGCCAGAATCCCTTTGTGGAAATTACAGAATCCTACATTATCACAGTTTTTGGAGAAATATACTAAACAAACTGTATCTAGCGAGCCAAGTTTGCAAAAATGTTACTTAGCCGAATGTTACGATGACAATGGAAATCATTAAAGATAAAATTAAAAATAAGAAGATCTGGATTCCCATCGACAAGTCAACTGATACCATGGGTCATTTCATTGCCAACATTGTTATTGGACCATTAGATCCTACAGAAGATGAATCAATGAAACCATTCCTGCTTACAACAGAGTGTCTTGAGAAAGTTAAGAATTCAACTATCGCGCAGCTATTTATCAGTTCATTAAAGTTGCTGTGGCCTGAAGAGATTCAATACGACAGCATCTTACTTTTCATCAGTGACACTGCACCATACATGAAAAAGGCTGAAATAGCATTAAAAGTGCTATTTCCAAACATGCTTCACGTGACCTGTGTAGCACATGGTTTTCACAGTGTGTCAAAAGAGATAGGATGCTTATTTCCGGATGTTGACAAATTGATTTCCAGTATTAAGAATATCTTTGTGAAAGCCCCATCAAGAATCCTGACATTTAAATCCATTGCACCAGATGTACCACTGCCCCCCCCCTCAACCTATCATAACGAGATGGGGGACATGGATCTTAGCAGCACTTTACTACGCTTCAAATTTCCAGAGTATAACTGAGGCGGTGAACGCTCTGGAGAATGGAGCATCTTCAATTGTAGCAGCCAAGAAACTTCTCAACTCTTCAGAAGTGAAAAATGACTTAGCTTTCATTGCGGCCGAGTTTGGGTTCCTGCCACAAGTGATCTGCCAGCTTCAAGAAAAAGGACAACCTTTAACGAAGTCAGTGAAAATTGTGGATGATGCAGTGCAAAGACTGGACAGTGTACCAGGGAAACAGGGTTCATTAGTTAGCAAAAAGTGTAAAAAAGTGTTATCAAAAAAATTGTGATCTGGATAACCTTAGAAACATTTCAAAAATTCTAAAACATGACAATTCTGTTGCAGATGAAAGGGATGCTATGTTTTAGATTTGCTCCAATAACCTCTGTCGATGTTGAGAGGTCATTTTCTCATATGAAATATGTGTTATCTGACGGGAGACTCAACATGACCCCAGAGAACTTAAAAAAGCATTTGGTTGTCATGTGCAACGAATAAGGCATTGCAATACACAGACCTATTTAAAAAATATTTCTTTTTTGTGTCAATTACAACACTAACATTTTGTTTAAAACTTTGAAGTTCTTTAAAATATGACGATCGAGTTATTGAATAGTGTAATCTATTAAATAAATGGGTTTTTCTAATTGCCTGTTTTAATATTTATAATGCCTTTTTCCCTGCCTATTTTAGCTATTTATAATGCCTTTCTGCCTGCCTATTTTAATGATTTATAATGCCTAAACTTCTGGTCTCTGCTGATCAGCATAAACTTGTTTCAACAAATTGTAAGTTTCTGTGGCAGGTTTTCCAAGTTTTGTGAAGAATTTGATGTTAACATGTTCTACTTTAGAGCATAGCATAATTCCGGCAGAGCTCAGATACATGACCCATTTCTAAGAAGGCTCACAGCCAGACAAACCACCACAGCGGCATGAAATTTTGTATACGTGTCAGGGAGAGTCCCAAGGCCAATACCCCACTCTGCTCTTTATCATCGATGAAGCCGGAAATGTGCACAACAATCACTCCGGTTTCTTTATTGCCACACCTCGTAAATATTATTGAAGTAGAAACTAAAACTTAGAAGAAATATGTTCACGAAACAACTGAAGCTCCCTTTGATAGATGCATTTTATTGCATGTTTTATTTTTGTATTTCACCAACACATAGGATTTTGTAGTGCTGAAAAATACATGCAGTAAACTGAAAAAATGAGAAATTATAAGCAGAGTATTTTGGTTTATGTGGTTCTTTTTGTTTATATATACTTTCTGGTAAACTGTAAAATGAATCCTGTCATGTAAAGAGTGCTTAATATGTAAAGCACCTGCTATCCTTCCAAACTTGCAAATCACGAGCTGCCACTGGTACAATGTGCAATTTCATACAAGTGCTTTCATTTGTTTGATTGTTATAGTGCTGCAAAATAAACAATTTGAGGTTTCTTCCAAAACTGGATAAAAGCGAATGTCGTACAGTGATTAAATACTTCATATTTAAAGGTTCAATGCCAACCAAAATTGATCACGAGCATCCAGGACATCCAATTACTGCCACAACTCAAGAAAACCACAAAAATCCACAATATTGTATTAAATGAGACAAATCAAGCTTGCTAAATCTTCCAAGATCTCATAAGTTCATCTCTGGAAAATTTTACATGAGCATTTGCACATTAGAAAGTTTGTAGTGCGATGGATGCTTTGTTTGTTAAGCACAGAATATGTTCAGATACAACTGTACCAACTTTAACTCAAGTTTTAACAAAAACTCTGTCTAGGTAGCTTTGCCCAGCTACAGCAGTATATGTAGCCCATAAAAATGGTTTTAAAAATCAGTAACTGAATGCTTAACAGTTCTGGAGAAAATAAAATACAGTAGACTTATGATTAACCAAGGGAGTATCTTTTGCATCAGTGCGGTGTTAGGTGGCGGTGACAATGAAGTTGAATGGTACCTAGTGCTTTGCTGGTGCTGCTTGTTTACTATCAGAGTCAAGTCCCCATTACATTTTCAGTGAACCCAATTGTTGCAGTTCTGCTTAAATTTGTACAGGCCTATTCTAGGTAAGTATTGTGGTACAAAAGGAAAACAGAAAAGGCATGTATGAGGGCCGTCCCAGAAGTACCCGACCTGACATAGATAGCGGCTGTGTTTCAAACAAATTACTATGGTAGAAAGTACCACCCTTATAAAGCTTAAGTTTGAAGTTTGACGATGCTACGTTGTTTAGTAATTGTTTGGCAGCCATCAATAGGAATGCTCTCAGCAAATTTGTAAACATGGATAAAACTGGTCATCGTTATGTGATACAATACTTTCATTTGAAAGGTCTTAGTCAAACTAATATTAAAGCTGAGCTAGATTCTATTCTGGGGGAGTCTGCTCCTTCGTTTACAACAGATAAATATTGGGTAACAGAGTTTAAGTGAGGCCATACGAGTTGCCAAGACGAACATAGCAGTGGTCGACCAAATGAGGTGACCACGCCAGAAATTGTGAAGAAAATTCACAAAATGGCATTGGATGACCGTCGACTGAGAGCGTGCGAGCTAGCAGATATTGTAGGCATTTCAAAAAGTGCTGTACATAGCATACTAACTGAAAGTTTAGACATGAGAAAGCTGTGCACAAGATGGATGCCGTGTTTACTCACAATGGAACAAAAACAGCATCGTGAGGATGTTTCAGTCGAGTGTTTTGGCGATGTTTTGCTGCAATAAAGCAGAGTTTTTGCATCAATTCATAACCTGAATGAAACATGAGTCCATCATTTCACTCCTGAGACGAAGGAACAGTCAAAACAGTGGATTGAAAGGGGAGAATCAGCTCCAAAGAAGGCAAAGACAGTTCCATCTGCAGGCAAGGTCATGGCATCAGTTTTTTGGGATGCGCGTGGGATAATTTTCATTGATTATCTTCAAAAAGGAAAAGCAATTAATGGAGAGTATTATGTGAACTTATTGTAGTGTTTGAATGATGAAATCAAGCAAAAATGGCTGCATTTAGCGAAAAGGAAAGTTTTTTTCATCAAGACAATGCATCCATTATCGCCATGGCCAAAATCACAGAGTTAAAGTTTGAATTGCTTCCTCATGCACCCTATTCGCCATACTTAGTCCTCTCTGATTATTTTCTGTTTTGAAAGCTAAAGAAATGGCTTGGTGGTAAAAGATTTGCCAACAATGAAGAGATGGAGTTTGCAGTTAATGGCTATTTGTAGAACTCGACGGTTCTCACTATAAGCAGGATATCGAAGCTATTGAACATCGCTGGGAAAAGTGTATTAAGCTGAAAGGAGACTATGTAGAGAAATATAGATGTTTTTCCCAAAATTTTTGTTTTCTTTGTTAAGTCGGGTACTTCTGGGACAGCCCTCGTAGTTTCTCTGGAAACAAAATTTAACACACTACAAATGTTGGGCAAAGGCAATTCTATTAAAAGTGTTGATGATGATGCTAATGTGGTCATTAATCCTGAAGTGGAGCATGACACCAATGAGAGCACCCTGAAAGTACTGAAGGTGATTGAAACTGCTATAGCCTACACTGAACAGCAAGAAGAGTCTCCGCGGCTTCATCTACCATCCCTACAGTGTTGACATTACATTAGAGCATCCAATGGAAGCAAGAGGTTAGACCAAAAAAAACTATGAAAGAATTTCTCAAAAAATAATCTCATTTAACGTTGTAATATCTCTCTCTCTCTCTCTCTCTCTCTCTCTCTCTCTCTCTCTCTTTTTTTAATTATACTGTATGATGTATTCAATGTAAATTTTAAGCAATTATATTCTAATAAACAAATTACTATACAGTTTTAAGCATTGTTTGGTCTTTTACAAACTATTAGCACATTATCTGCATATTATCCAAGTTTTTCGATAACCAAGATAGTCTTGGTGCCAATTAGCTCAGATAATCTCAAGTCTACTGTATTGTTAAGTGCAAAATGTAAACACAGTTTGTTGTTAGAACTTCTTAATTGAGCAAATAAACAATGGTGATAATATACCTGATTTTTAAAACTTAAGCAGCTTACAAAAATTATTTTCTTATAAGTTAAACTCAACTGAATTTACAATAACCATCTTTATTGCAAAATTTACCAAAGAAAAATCATTTAAGAAGTTAGAAGTTCTATACTTACACATTTCCTGATACATTAAATATTTTGCTGATCACAAGCCTTAGTAAAAGATTGCACTACAAACCACGTACCAGCTGATATAAAACTGCAGGAAAGACCTGTCTTTCAAAATGCAACATTGCCACACTTTTTTTTTTCTAACCCTACCTTTTTTGATTTACCATTTCACCTTTGGGGCACTCATATTTAAAAAGTACGGAGAACATTCCTCCGCCAAGTCTTGCTGCTAACCAGCGGTTTTTAATCACAGCCACCTTGAGGCACTCACAAGTAAACTTCGCCTCCAGGTTTGTGTGAAGAGCTCGTCCCATGCCCTCCAACACTATCAGATCCACTCCTTGTGCCACCATTGTTTGTGCCAAATCCCGATCCAGCCGGCTGCAATAATATCTTCAGTTATGTTCACACATACATGCAAGTTAAAATTACTAAGCTTTTCCAAGTTTGAACTGTTTGGAGATCCAAAATTATCTAATTATTGACTGCTTTAAATTGGAACAATCCTTGCTTATTTCTTAAGAAAGATTTGCAGACTGTATTCAGATTTGTTCATCACAGAATCTTTATTGAAACATATTTTAAAAAAATAACTCATTTGTATAAACATTGTGACCATGGAGGAATTATGCAATTTGAAGCCAAATTTATTATGCTCAAGTCATTTTATTCATGTACATTTTTTATTTACATCGAGTTGTTTATGCATTCAGGGTCTGTTGGGATTGGCCCTGGCCACTTGTTCCCCAGACCTCTGATATTACATTCTGAATTATATCTCTTAAATTCTTAAGACTGGTTCACAATAGCTCAAGAAGGGTAACCAAAACAGAAACAAGAACGGGAAACAATGCAGCATACAAAATTTTGGATCACAATAGCCTGCCAATGTAATGCAGGTTAGCCAACATCAAAATTTGATAGAGTGAAAGTTAACTAAATGCAAAACCATTACATTTCCAATTCCTCTAGCTGTACCAAACTTTCATTTCTTTATTTAATTGCGTACATTAAAGTTGTTTATTATTCTTTGTTAATTTCTACTGGTTTATGCTGTTCTTTGTAGTTTTTGAGGTAATAGCCAAACAACATATAAACAAACTACAGATGCCCCTTTCACTAGAAGAACCAATGCTCAATGGATCTGCGGGTGTCAGGATCTGAGGTTAGGACACACATATACTACAATTCTTCCAGTTTCATGTTTCCAACTTGTGACTAGAGAGAGCACTAGCAGCTGTTTCATGTCATGGCTGCCTAGAATAACCTCTAAAGTGAAGTCTAATATGCATAATACGGATCTAACATGACAATGCCCGGGAAGGCTTCCCGTCAATTGTGAATGCTCCCGTTAAAATACATGTATTTCAACTTGTGTTCCCATTCTGGTCACTGTTCTCGGTTGTTGTGAACCAGCCTTTAAATTCTACAACCTTCCTCACTCTCCCTCTTTTCAAACATTTTCAACTTCTCTCAACTTTCCATTTACTTCTCACATTCCACAAAATTTCTCGTAAACCTCCGAGACTGATCTGAAACCATTTTATTTATTTTTACAATGTTGTTTTTTAGCCATTTCTCTCTATTAAATCTTTTCCTCCATTCATTCCTTTACATACCATCAGAATGTGTATTTCTTCTTCAATTTCTCCACATAACCGACATATTCCTTGTATAACATTATCTCTGACTCCCCTAAGTTTCCATACTCCTAGTCTCAACCATGCTACTGCTTCCCTTTCCCTTTTATTACAAATTTATACGTACTCTTCTTTTCCTAATTCCCCCTTTATCATTTTGTAAAATACCAACGATCTTATTTCACTACTACTTGCCCTCAGCTCTTGTTTAATAAATCTCCTCAAATCTTTCTCTATCCCTATATCATTTCATGTCTTATTCCCATATATCACCTAGCCCAGCTCTCACTATGAGCTCTTTAATTTTACTCAATCAACATTCATGGTTGTTTTGTTTTTTTATATAAAAGCAAATATGAAATTATACTTCTACTTTATCCCATTTCAAACATTATAGGAATCATTAGGATAATTTTTACATACTTAAAGCTTCTGTCAGTAAGTTTTCAACTTAAAATGTAAAACATGACCTACCTGAGATCAAGACATGGTCCAGCCTGTGCAGTTTCCATAGCAATAAGCCTTTGTGTTGCTAATGCTTTATGTATCACTTGGCAAACTGTGGCAGCCTGCTTCAGTATCATCACCAGTTCTGATTGTGTCACATCGTTCAGAGCAGGAGCAGAATTAGCACAAAGAATCACCTAATGGATCACCAAAATGTGCACTCACTTTTAATTTCATTATTTGTTTGTGGCGAGTTACATAACATGGAAACACAAATAACTTTACATATGAATAATATAATATACAAGAGATATATTTGTGGACAGAACATGGCGACCTTTTTACCTAAGAGAAGGAAGACGACATTCCGTTCCATTTGTAAAATCTGACACCAAACAAAAGTTATGGTCCAAACACTGCAGACTTTAACTAAATCGGTTGTCAAATTCAGCAATTTTTCAGAATTTTCTCACTTCTGAATTCCTACTTGTACACGTTCGGATGTACGGATGTTTTCACAGAAGTGAATATGTCTTTTATATTTCGGCCGTGATTGAGTTGCAAAACTTTCCCAAACATAATATCAAAAATGATCAAAATCTTGGTGCTTCATCACAAAGTCTCTAACCAAGAGATAGTGATGGATAGTTTCCTAAAGAGGTGCCAAAAATGTATGGACGATGGTGGCCAGTTTCAGCATTTCCTTTCATAAAGTTGGTAAGTAAAGCCTTGAAAAGTAGTTTTAAAAATGTTGTATGGTTTCATCCGCGCCTTTCTATGATAGCGGCAGATGGCAACGAGTGCCGAGGACATGGACAGGAAAAACACAGCACAACCGGTTCGTAGTTTTTTTGGCGCACCCTGTATAATGGAATACAGATGTTCTACAGTAACAACAGTGTGAGAAAGTAGTTAGAGCAGCAGAGAATAATTAAGAGAGCTGTTAAGATACAAATTATGATCCTTGACATGTTGCCAGCAGATGGGGGATGGTGCTATGTTCTGTGCTTAACTGGGTTTCGATCCCTTCAGCTGCAGAGGTGCAAGTGCTGCAGACACTTAGCAATCATGGTACTTCTGACATCACTAGAAGTACACTGGGGCGAACATTTAAGGGAGTATATTCAGATTGGGTTGGACTCGGTGGGGCAGTGGTTCCCGAAACCCATGGGTGATTGAGCATGACTGGCTGAAACTTTCCGTCCAGGTGGAGTTGTGAGATACCCGGATGTTTTCCGGTAACAACATAGGAAAGCTGGAGGACACTGTCAGCCCCACTGAGGTTCTTCGGTAGTCTTCCCTGTATGAGGTTGGCACACATAAGTGGCGTATTCACCTCCGACTCTGTGGAGCAGGGTGTGTGTAGGTGGTACAGTTTAGCCACTTCTGTCCCTGTGAAGCGGGGGGAGGGGGGCATATAAAATAGGCACTGTCCTAATGGAAAAGCCTATGGACTTGTCCCTGGACCATAGGGCTGGGCCGAGAAGTCAGCCTTTGCTTGTTGTGGTTGTCCTTAACTATACAGGGTGGACCATTTGAGACTGTACAATATCTTCAAAACTAAGTGTTGTAGAAAGAAATGTCTTGAATAAAAGCTGCTTGATATTGTGGGGGAAAGTAAATGTCATTAGTTGTGTTTTATTTGGAGGACGTTATGATAGTCATTTTAGGGTCAATTTAATTTTTTAAAATGCAAACCTAAAATTAGGGTCAAGTTAAATTGGCCCTAAAATGACCACTACAACGTCCTCCAAATAAAACATGACTAATGGCATTTATTTCCCCTATAACATAAAGCAACTTTTATTCATGACATTTCTTTCTACAAAGCTTAGGTTTGGATATATTGTACAGTCTCAACTTAAATGGTCCATCCTGTACATGAATTTGCAATGGTAGAGAAAGCCTCGATAGTATACATAAGATTTAAAATAATATCTGTATTTTATGTACTATGATACTTAAATAACATCATGTTTACATGAATGACATGTTCCACCTCCCATTTACCTTATGTGCACAAGACATGCCAGAAACAGCATTATTTAAAACATTAGGCCACCAACCTTTGTTCCTCTTTGAAGCAATTCTCTAGCAAATGGTAAAATTCCTAGCACAACATCGATTCCACTGTTGTCCACAAAAATGGCAGCACATTTATGTGCAGGTCCTTTGAGACGATTCAGCCATTCATCCAAACCATCTACAAGCCATGGGCGAGCTGCAAATAACATAAAAAAATTAAATGTGTCTCTAACCATTATTATTATAATAATGCAGGAGAGAGTACACATTGCATAAAAGGCTTTTTATGTATAATTCATGTCATCCTTCATGAAAGTTAAATGATGATTATTAATAAGATTCTCAAGTATGCATCCTCCAAGTATCTGTGTGAAAACTTGTAAATAAAAGGTTTGATTCTTGATATGATGTGCAGGGTAAAGCAGATTCTTGAAATAAACCACCAATCCAACAGAACTTAAAGTTTGAGAAAACATACACATAATCAAATGCATTAAAACAGTAATGAACTTTGAAATCCCGCCACTCAATCTAAGCAGCTTCATATGGACACACCAGATGACACCACCTCTATGCCACCTGCATCTATGGATCCGAATTCCAGTCATGCTCGGTCAGAAAAAAGTTGAAGATGGAAGCAAGCGGTGCTTTTGAAACATGTTTGATTAATTTAAAGTAAGTGAAGTTTTAGTGTATCCATCAACTCAAGATTCAATTAAAATATTATGGTTGCTAATTTTACATTAGAAAAACTGCTCCTAATATGCTTACCCACATATATTGCCTTATGCCAAAAGGAACATTGATGACATGTATTACTAATTTAAAAGAGAACAAAAGGAATTAAACAATACCTTGAATTTTACTACGAGCTTCGCAGAAGCCAAAATCTGTGTTCTCCATTAAATCTGCCACCTCTCGAGCTCCCCAATCAAACATATTTCCAGCCAACATGGAAGTAACTAGGGTTTCTTGCTTCGGACCCCATTCCAAGCTATCCAAGTACTCCAATCTTCTGGCCAATAAACTAAGTGCTTTTTCATTTTCCATTTGTTTTTGCTGAAACAAGATTAAATAAAAATCTGATGTGTTACACTCACATGACTTTCTCTACTCTTGTACAATCTATTTTTACACACGCCTATTCTCCATATGCTTCATATTAATCGAGATATCGAGATGTCAATCTTATTTGTAACTTTCTTGTAGATGCAAGGGGAATATGGTAGCTTTTAAGCGATAGTAAAATATTTTATCGCTGGTTGCTATGTGGCGCATTCCATTCTCTTTGCATGTCCAGGACATAAAAAAATGAATAACGAATTTGAGAAAAAGTATAAGTATTGGAAAATTTAAGGAAATAACAAGCAATATCTCGAAAACGGTTCACTCAACAAAAAAAATGTATATGATATAAGTTGTGTATTTTAATGCGATCTACATTTTTTGTGTAGTAAAATTTTGTCTATCTCTTATGGTTTACCAGTTATGCAAAAGTCGTTCATAATGAAGAATACTTTTGGAGACATTCCCAGAAATTTCAAGATATACATTTCATTTCTCATGACATTATCTTAAACATATGATATTTTCATCAAAATCGTTAGAGCCATTTTTGAGAAAATTAAAATTTTCGAAAAATGTTCCATGTAAAGGGTAGTCTGGGGTGGGGGGATTTTCTTGAAAATCTTCGTGTCGCATCTCTGGAAAATACTGAACGTAAATACCAAGTTTGGTGTTTATCCGACTGTTAGTTTTTGAGTTATGCTGTTCACAGACAGACACACACACACACATGGACATGTTTCCAAAAATGCTTTTTTTGGATTCAGGAGGTCTCAAAACATGTATTTCCGGTGAAATCTCGGTATCGAATTTTTGGGTGGAATGCAATACTTCCCCTACTTACTATACGTAGTAGAGAAAGTAAAAACATTAAAAGGATAAAACGAATTCCTGAGTAAACAAAACAAAGCAAAAACACTTTGTTTTTCTGTGTTGCATTCACATGACTTTCTCTACACACTCTTCTACAAAATATTCCTACAAAAGCTTATTCTTCTACCTACTTTTACTTAATGAAGGTAAACTTTCATTATACATTTTGTTACAGGTATAGAAGAACAACACAGAAGGCTAAAGCAAGAAAGATTTTTAAAAACTAGATCGCTATTTGATAGATGTGAAATTCCATGCTCTTGTATAAACACGAGAAAATACAAATAATGACTACCCACTTAAAAAAAAAAAAATAAAAAAAATGTGTAATTAATTTAAAATTCAAAGCAATAAAAAAAAATATCTCAGAAATGGTTAATATCAGAAAAAATTTTGGACATAAATTGTGTGTTTAACTATATATAATTAAAAAGAAAACCTTAAGAAACCCATAAGCATCCAGCAATAAAGTACTTGCGATGGCAGGTCGCCACTGAGATTGTCATTTCTAGTGAGATACTTTGGTGGTCTATCTGAGAAACAACTTGAGTCAATTGCGGAATTCAATGTCCCAATGGCATGTTGTCAGAGTAGCTCAAGCGTTAGAGCTATCGCACAGAGAGCGGGAGAACCGTGTTCAAATCTTGGCCGTGGCATTGAATTTTTCAGTTGACTCCATATTAAAAATAAATTGTGTGATTTAACAAGATCTACATTTTTTGTGTAGTAAGATTTTGTCTATCCCTCACGGTTTACCAATTATACAAAAGTCATTCAGAATAAAGAGGACTTCACAGGCTATTACAGACAATTCAGGTTATACACTTTATTTCATGTCAATATCTTAAACATTGCGACGCAGGGGCTATGGCCTAAGGTTATCGAGAGATTGGTGCCAAGCAGTTGGAGTAAACAAGATAACTGCTGCTTGCCAGCATAAACACTGGGTACGCTATTGGAAGATAACTAGAGCTTTCTGGTAGCTTCTTCTCCCTCCTTCCTCCAGAAATTGTGTCAAAATAATTCTAGAACATTTGAGAACCTTCTGTGGAAGATTCCACTGACTATATAAGCGAGTGTTATCATATAGTCGAGTCAGTTGCGAGTCGAATGCAAGAGAGTTGTTGAGTCAGTGTGTGAGTGATTAGGGATTACTTTTCTGGTGCAATTCTCTGAGCGAGTTGGTGAAAACGTTTGCAACATACAGCCACTGCTACTGTGGAGCAACAGGTTGTGGAAGTCATGTGTCAGACTCCCGAGTGAAGTGAATCATCCGGCATGAAGAGGCTACATCATAAAGGAAGTGAAGTGACAAGAGTTGAACTAGTGAAGTGAACTCCCAGTGAAGGTAACTTCATAAAACCGAAACAGTGACGGTGAGAACTGAGAAAAGTGATGGTTGAAAAACTGGGCCTAGTCACAATATGATACTTTAATCAAAATCATTGGAACCATTTTTGAGAAAATCAAATTGACTAAAATTTTTCCATGTAAAAGCTCAACTCAATGTTGGCAGCATTGCAAGTCTCCTAGAATCATCCAGAACTTTTGAGTAGCTTGAGCGATGCTTCGACAGGAAGTGGTGGTGGGGGGATTAATTATAAAATAATTGTGATCACTTGTTTCAACATTTTTAGTTAAAAGCGTTCATAGTGTATGGAACAGAGTGTGGTGCTCATGGCACCTATCTCGTGGCGAGGATGAGTTGGATGATGACTTCTTTGTGAACAACATGTAAGGTTAAGGTAACATCTTTTGTTAATAAAACTGTCATTTGTTAAAATTTAAATACATTCTTCTTTTAGAACTTCTTTACAGATTCCGGTACTCCTCTGTTGCAATCCTTAGTTTCGCATGCTTAGCAAGTTTTGTCCCGTTGTCATGGCTTTAAGTATGGAAAGGTTAGGGAATTTGCTAAATTAATCTATGGTCGTGACAAGATAATTGCACTTTACCTTGTACAAATCTGCATTTGAATACATGCCAAAGCCAGCCCAGCAAAATGCAATATTATTGTGATTGAGTAGTAGGTGCAGAAAGTCAACAATGGACGGATGATCATCATAAGTTTATTTTGGTTAAACTGCATTTCTTCACTAGTTCAACTTCATCAAAAATTAGCACTCCAACACATTTGTTATGTTCCTTTTCAATAAAAAAAGATCTCCTATTGCATTTGTAGCATGGTAGTTCATGCTATAAGGACATTTAAGACCCTTTACTAATTTTCTTAAGTGGGCTTTACTAGGTAGTGGAGCAAATCATGGCTTAAACAGTGTCTGTAACCCTTAGATTGCATTTTCATAAGTAGATAATCCAGGAGAAATTCATTCTCATAACGCATCCCTTTTTGTTTTTTAACATTCACCTTCTTAAGACATGTATAAAAACATGGCAAGACCATATTCTTAAAGTGGAAAAAAAATGTATCTCTTACATAATTTGGCAGTACAAACCAACAGGAAGATGGGATATTGGTTGGCCTATAAAGAGATGGAGTATCATTTTAAATTTTAGAAATGATATAGGGATGAAGCAGGCCTTTTGGGCAAACCATTATTTACAAAGATGAATATTTTAGTGCATGCACTGGTGCATTGGATGAAATATGGTACATTTCGGGATTTAAAAATCCATAATATTGTTTCATTTTGTAGCAATAACTTAAAAATTTGGTTATGTTTTACAGTTATTTGTAAAACCTTCTATACATATTCCAGCTTTCTTTAATCATTATCTACTCTTATCTCTTGCATGGTATTAAATTGTGGGGCTGTAGTATAAAAACAAAAAATTGTTTTGATGTGATACATTCATACTACTTTCTCTATCCTCTATCTTTATTAAATGGGTATACATGCTATTCTTAGTAAAGCTTATTTTCCTATCTATTATATTTTAATACAAATAAACTTTTGCAGAAATAGCTACATTAAACACTTCATTAAAGATGCAAAGAGAACAGAGATAGTCTAATGTTTAAGAACTGGACGTTATATGCTGACTGTAAATTCCATATTGTTTCCATGCAATCGCAAGAAACAACTGAATGTTGAAAGGACTTCACTAGTTCAACTTCATCAAAAATTAGCACTCTAACACATTTGTTATGTTCCTTTTCAATAAAAAAAGATCTATTGCATTTGTAGCATGGTAGTTCATGCTATAAGGACATTTAAGACCCTTTACTAATTTTCTTAAGTGAGCTTCACTAGGTAGTGGAGCAAATCATGGCTTAAACAGTGTCTGTAACCCTTAGATTGCATTTTCAAAAGTAGATAATCCAGGAGAAATTCCTTCTCATAACTCATCCCTTTTTGTTTTTTAACATTCACCTTCTTAAGATTGTATCTACTGGGTGCCGGGGTAGCACAGTGGTTTCATTTCTAGCTCTCATACTAAGAGTTTGGGGTGGCAATTTTAAGTCAGCCCTATTCACGCCTTCACCTCCGACTTGATCAGTGAAGTATGCCCAACGTGTTTCTGAGTTCATGGTAAAAACTGTAGGTCCACTGCCATCCTCATCATGCCCCTACCATTGGAGGTAAAAGATTCTGCCTGTTGGTGCCTCCAATTCAGAAATGGGTCCAGTCATCACTTGGTAGAATGAGGTATCCTCAAAGTCATAGGCCATATGGGGAGCATTAGAAACAACAACATTGTATCCACTATAATTCATTTTTTTGCTAACAGATGCAAAAAAATGTGTTAAGCAATGTTACCTCTTGAAGATTTATTTTACCTTTGGCAATTTGAAGTTTTTATTGTGTCCTAACCAAATCTCTTTTCTGGTTCTTTAATTTATTCAGCATAGTGACTGTCTCTAAGGCATCTTTTTCAGTTCTCAAGTTCGATAAACTGAGCAGGCTCATTTGCATTGTTGACTGCATTTATAGAGGGGCTATTGTTAAACACAATTTTGTCCACCAGCAATGCATGTCTTTTTATGGGAGACTTGTGTTTCTTAATTGCCTTTGAAAAGTCCTTGGCAAATTAGGAAATAGTGCAGAAACGCATTTGGCTTTAGTTTCAAATTTAAGTCTTGGTAATTCTACTGTTTCCATTTTAAGAAAATACCACTGTCTTTAAGTGGTAATACCTTTGGAAAATCGATTGTAATGAGAGACCTGCACCATGTGTGAAACACATGTACATTTTACAAGTCTTTAGGCACTATATTCACACAAGTAATATTTGAGGCAGTATTTTAATGCCTAAATGATATTAATTGTGTCTTATTATAATTAAATTCAATAACAGCCCACCTTGAAAACAGTATGTATATAATTATTATTTATATTGTATGTAAAGTCATTGTAAATACTTATTTTTATTGTAAACGTATTTATTAATGTTATGTAAATGTTTATATACTGTAATAGTGCAAAAACTGTGAGAATAATATGTTTTAGGATGTTAATAATGAGATAATAATGTAATTTTGGTGACAATAATGTGTCTGAAATTTAAAAATACTGGTTATGAAAAGATCGGTAATAACGTAGTTTCATATACAGTTTGGAATTAGCCAATCAAAAGTAAAGAAAAGTTTTAGTTTGAATACTTAAATTCTATTCGACTAGAATTAGCCAATAAGAGACTGGCATTACCGAAGCTATAAGATTTTTACCATTGGATTTAGTCAGTCGCGGGTAAGATGTTGTAAAGAGTAGACGTAAAAGTCGCGGGCAAGATGTTATAAAGCACGGATGGTAAAATTGTGTTCTCCGCTAGAATATATAGCGCTTACAGTTTTCTTTTATAAAGTGTTGTGTTTATAAATGTGCAAGTATAAAGAGAAATAAAAAGAAGTGAAATTAAAAAGTAAAAAAGTAAATCCTGTGACGTATTTAATTCTTGTCTTATCACAACCTTAAAAGAACTTGTGTATCTATAGTGCGACTGAAAACAGCCGAGGCAAATAACTTTAATAATATCACGTAAAACAAGCATCATCTTCACTATAACTTTGGCATCCCAAGCATCAAACAACATCAAAGTGTATCTTCATTATGTAACCTAAATACATTTTAAAGTGACACACATACGCAGGGATTCTCACATCTCATATCCAGCATCCAGCTAAATAACTTTTTTTAAAGTTGGCAACAAATACGAGGCTCAATAACATTCTCAAAGTGGCGTTCCTCAACGTGGAGCTTAATAATTACATAACATTTTTTCATAATAATATTTACGTAAGCCAAAAATCTAAATCGCAAATTGGCTCCCAAGTGTGGGGCTTAATATACAAACTGCAAATTGAAGAACAAATAAATACTTCTTCAAATTGGGGCCCAACGTGGGGCTCGAACCCACGACCCTGAGATTAAGATTATGGAGATGTTTTGTACATAACACAACCTGCACTAAATAACAGAGATATAATCTGAAGGTGGTAGGCCGACTGACATTTGTCACAAACTTATTTACTCGGTTACACATTATAAAGCAAATAACATGCTTACTAATAATGTCCAAACCAGTATATCTGCTGTCTTAAGCGAATATGCTGTCATTGCCTTGGATCTACCACTTTCTTTGCTTAACTTAAGATGGCAAACAGTAGAGATCACACTTCTCCTTCTATATACTATGATAGTATGTGTATGTATTGCCTTAATTTAATTAAACCTAAAGCTTAAAAAAACATTACTTAACCCCTAAAAATGACATTTTCATTTTTATCCAAAATCTCCTTCCCCCTTCTTGTTCTGATTAACATAGGTTCTACTGTAAGAGCTGCAGATGTGAGACTCCTGATGTGAGTTATAGCCCACTCCATCATGGACATCTGTGAGGAACATAACATAACATGCACAGGAACTGTAATACAGGAATATATGTATAAAAACATAGCAAGACCATATTCTTAAAGTGGAAAAAAAAATGTATCTCTTACATAATTTAGCAGTACAAACCAACAGGAAGAAGGGATATTGGTTGGCCTATAAAGAGATGGAGTATCATTTTAAATTTTAGAAATGATATAGGGATGAAGCAGGCCTTTTGGGCAAACCATTATTTACAAAGATGAACATTTTGGTGCATGCACTGGGTGCATTGGATGAAATATGGTACATTTCGGGATTTAAAAATCCATAATATTGTTTCATTTTGTAGCAATAACTTAAAAATTTGGTTATGTTTTACAGTTATTTGTAAAACCTTCTATACATATTCCAGCTTTCTTTAATCATTATCTACTCTTATCTCTTGCATGGTATTAAATTGTGGGGCTGTAGTAAAAAAACAAAAAATTGTTTTGATGTGATACATTCATACTACTTTCTCTACCCTCTATCTTTATTAAGTGGGTATACAAGCTATTCTTAGTAGAGCTTATTTTTCTATCTATTATAATTTAATCCAAATAAACTTTTGCAGAAATAGCTACATTAAACACTTCATTAAAGATACAAAGAGAACAGAGATAGTCTAATTTTAAGAACTGGACGCTATATGCTGATCTTAAAATTCCATGTTGTTTCCATGTAATTGCGAGAAACAACTGAATGTTGAAAGGACTTTAAGAAAATGACCAAGTATTGAACAATTCAAATCATTAATAACAGATATCTCAGAAATGGCTAATGGTACAAAAAAAGTTATTGAAATAAATTGTGTGCTTTAAAGAGATCTACAATTTTGGTGTAGTACGTTTTCGTCCATCGTTTTAACATTTACCAGTTGTACAAGATTATACAAAATTCCTTATGAATAAAGAGGACTTCAAAGGCGATTCCCAGGAAATTCAAGATACGAGGTCTGCTCAAAAAGTATTGCAAATTTTGTGTTTTTTCAAAAAGTATTTATTTATTTATGAATATCTATTTTGTCCCCTTCAAAGTAATCCGCACCAGATATTATACACTTGTGCCAATGTTTTGTCCAATCCTCGAAGCACTTTAAAAAATTGTTTTTTGTGATCTTGTTCAGCTCCTCCTTTGATGCCGTCTTTATCTCCTCAAACGTGGCGTAGCATTGTCCTTTCATGGGCCTCTTCGGTTTTGGGAACAAAAAAAAGTCACAGGGGGCCAAGTCTGAGGAGTATGGTGGGTACGGCATCATAAGTGTGTTGTTTTTGGCCAAAAATTCGCGCACAAGCAACAATGTGTGGGCAGGGGCATTGTCATGGTGCAAAAGCCAATTTGGTCGAAATTGAGCAACTTTGGTACGAGTTTTGCGGCGACCCATCTCATGCCCAAATCATTCGTAAAAATCAAATGGCATGAGCCAATCGATATGTTAAGGTCCTCAGCAACTTCTCTAATGGTGATTCGACAATTCGCCAATACTATTTTCTTCACTTCTTCAATGTTTTCGTCTGTTGTTGACGAGCTCGGGCATCTGAACGCTCTTCATCGTTCACATCTTCTCGACTCTTTGAGAACATTTTGTACCACCGATAAACGTTGCTTTGGTCCAAGGTAGCTTCACCATATGCCGCAGTCAACATTCGGAACGCATCCGTGCACTTAATTTTGTTTTCACACAAAATTTTATACAGATTCTTTGTTCCATTTTTTGGAATAGGCAAAAATCGAAGATGAGCCAAAACACATACAAACAAAATAGCTGTCAACAATTAACTGAACATTCAAAATGGCCAAGCTTGTCAACATAAGTGAGGGACATGAGTACCAACATAATGCCACAAAACAATAAAAAATCGAATATACGTAGCCCACGGAAATTCAAAATTTGCGATACTTTTTGAACAGACCTCGTATACATTTTATTTGTATGTAAATATCTTTAATATATGGCATTTTAATCCATACTGGAGCCATTTTTTAGAAAATAAGAAATTTCAAAAATGTTTTCCTTGTATAGGGTAGTTTGGGGTGGGGAAATGTTCTTGAAAATCTTTATGTGCATCCTTATAAGGTACTCAACTTAAATACCATGTTTGGTACTTATCCTACTTTTCATTTTTGAGTTATGCTGCTCACAGACACTCACATGGATCTTTTTCTAAAAATGCATTTTTGGATTCAGGGGACCTTAAAACGTGCATTTCCGGTAAAATCTCGGTATAGAGTTTTTAGGTGGAATGCAATACCTTCTCCATTTACTACGTATAAGCTAGAAAAAGTAATATGGATCATTAACTTAAACTTCAGGAAAGAGCAATCTGTGCCAAATTGACCCTCCCCGGAGAAATATACAGTAGGCGATGGGGCTGTACTAAAGGAAAGCGGTCATGTACGGCAACAGAAAGGAAACGACTAGCGTAGTATTTCTCAACGAGTCGACTACAATAAAAAGAATGGGAGAAGTCGGTTTGACTCAAGCAGTACGTCAGGCAATTGTGGTTGTTGTCTGCGCAGGCGCTGGATCACGCTTAGCTTTCTTCAAGGGTGCTGTCTACAAGGCTGGCCAGTCTGTCTTCGACGACAAGCGAGATTGCGAGAAAAACAACAGGACAACAGTTAGATAGAAAGCATTCAGCACGGCAATTCTAAATTCACTTTCGGCTTAACATATTCAAAATTCCTTTTAATAATAACTTCACCGGGAAAGGATTGGGGGTCGGATCTATTGACTTATTGTGCTTGGTCTGAAACATATCGGTAAATGTGAGAGCAGGAAGCAATTTGTAACTATTGTAATTAAATGTAAAGCATTTAAGCCGTAAAACATGTAAAGAATGGTGAACGATGAAGGGTTTGTTAATTGTAATGGTTTATGTTATTGAAGTGTCAGTTCATTAAAAGACAGAATTCCGGCTTGTTAATTATTTTGTGGAATATCTTTTCAAATAACAATTGGCCAGTATTCCTGATTTAATTCACCTCCTCTATGGTTAAAGTTCACGTTTCAAATCAGACATATTTTTAAAGTTAAAACAAAGGGAATTGTGTAAGAGCTACTTTCTTAGTAGTAGTATAATGACAGTCTGCTTGTTATATGTACAGTAAAATCTCGTTAGTATGTTTTTGCGGGGACCCAAGGATTTGGACGTCATAGACGGGAAAACGTGTTAACGAAAATACATAATCTGCAACTTAAGAACATATTTATGTAATAAAATCTAATAATACATCTTACCTCAAAAACGGATGTGAAATATACACTATTTACATTGGTTTGAAATACATATCGATAGTTGATTGCTTTGTTGGTTTTAATGCCAAAATTTTACTGTCCATTTTGTTTAGTAAAGTCATTACATCATCATCATCAACTTCGAAACTGCACACATATCGCTTCACTATGTCCATTGCCTGCATGGCTTCTGACACTGTAGGTACTGGCTCAGGATCTGGTTCATCGTCACTTTCGTCTCCCACTAATGCTTCATCTTTCACTTGTTCTTCAAGTATTTCATCTATCGTCGCTGTTTCACACACTGGAATTTCATTGTCAATGTTTACATAGTTTTCGAAAGACACGCCGGCATCGTCTGCTATTTGGCGCCATTCTTCACTCTCGGAAAACTCGTCTTCCTGCGTAATTTCATCACCAAGAACTCGGCAAAAACCGGCTTTATTAAAGCAGCTCCTAATGGTATCTTGCGTCACACAATCCCAAGCAGTTCTAATAAAATGCATGGCATCTAAGACGGTGATTTTTCTTGTCGTCGATTTCAGTGCAGCCAACCTTCTCTGTACCAGCCTCTTACGATACGCATGTTTCATGCACCGAATTATGCCTTGATCTAAAGGTTGTAGCTTACTCGTGCAGTTTGCTGGGAAGAAAATGATCTTTATGTTTCTTAAATTTGAAACAGTTGGTGGATGAGCAGCACACTGATCAATAAACAGTGCAATTTGCCGCACTTTCTTTTTCTCCATTGCGAACAAAAAGTTAAAATACTTTTACGTTTCGTCAACACTCAACAGCATAAACTAACCACACCAAGCCACTGTTAAACTAAAGCGTCACCGCAGAACACTACAGAGCGTCACTAAAGCATCCCCCCCACACACACACAAAACGCGTCCCACAAATACGCACATGCATGGTATTGGCTGCCGGTTCCACCCAGCCTGGTTTGACCAAAGTAGCGAATGAGAACGTCTAACTTTGAATGTAGTAAATCTACTCCCGCTGGACCGTTACTTTTATGTTCTCAAAAATGACTATTAATACCGACCGACCAAGCATTGGCATTGGCCAAAATAGCGAATGAGGGCATCAAACTTCGAACGTAGTAAGCTGGAGCGAGAAAACGTACTAAACGAATGTTATTAATGCATTTGATGCATTTTGTGCCGGGACTTTTATAATTCAACGCAATACACGGGAAAACGCGTTAATGAGGAACGTGCTAACGAGATTCCACTGTATATAAGATTATACTTGTAGCGAGGTTCAAGCAGAGTATCAAGAATTACGTTAGTACTGGCAATGGATGATAAAATGTGAAACCCTGAAGACACATCTTTGTAGGACAGGGGCTGCTCTGTCAGCAGTGGGATGCTTCACACCCCCATCATAATTAAATTAACCTCACTAACATACAGGTAAGATGCACTTTTGTTAAGTTCTCACTCGTCCTGGCTGCCAGACTATCCAACAACACCCCCCAACTGCAACTATGGACATTAAGTATGAATACAACTCTTAGTTTTTATACACTCCCCGTGTCTTTATTTGACACCTCTTCCTACAATGCACCCGCCTACACCCTACCTACCAACCCCCGACACCGAGCCACTCTTCCCCATCTGAGTCTACAGCCCTCCTGTGTACTCCATCCTTCGGGGCTAGCCACCCTAGATAGGTATGCTACAAAGTTACTACAAAGAATATGTGTACGGCCAACATGAAAAGTGGACCTACGGGGAGGAAGAAATTAAAAATGTTAAACACTTCGATTACCTAGGAGTAAGGTTTGATATGGGCGGAAAATGGAACAAGAACATGGAATTTATTTAAAGGTGAGTCGGAATTGTTACACTAACATCACTTAAGTTTACTCACTTAACATGTTTCGGGAAACCGTTGTTCCCATCCTCAGAAGGTTAATTCGACTGGCCCGTGTTGTTGGTGTTTCCGTTTTTTGGACTGGATCCTGTGGTGGCATCTTGTGGTGGAGAAATGTACTTCCAGAGAGGATTTGGTGGCGGCAAATCAAAATTCATTAGATGTGTGTTGTGTTTTAGAATGGTGATCTTCTCCCATGCATCTAATTCGGCTGCAAATTTGGCTGGTTTGACTAATGTAATATTGGGTTTGATGTTGTGATTAGTGATCCAAAAATGGTGTGAAACTGCAGATTTGTCCATTTGTTTGTATTTAATACATCTCATGTGCTCCTTTAGCCTAGTTTCTAGGTTTCTTTTTGTCTTACCTATGTATACTTTATTGCAATCTGAACAATTGATTTTATAGATTCCAGCTTTTTTGTCTTGTGGAATGGGGTCTTTTAACTTGTTACAAAGTAATTTCTCTATGCTAAATTTGTTCTGTGGAGCTAGGCTGATGTTATGTTTCATGAAAATCTTCTTAAATTTGTGAAAAGTTCCTGGGTGGTATGTGAATTTCTTGAACTTTAGCTCTTTATCTTGCTGGCTGAGATTTGTTGTGTTTCTGATGTGCATCTGTCGTTTGAATTTTGCAATTTTTTTGTCAATAGTTGTTTTGTTGTACCCATTATGTATTGCTGTGTCTACTATATGCTGGTATTCTAACTGGTATTCTTTTTTATTTAAGGGGGTATATACCAGTCTATGTGTTAGGCTGTTTAGTACTGCATGTTTGTGTGTGGTTGGATTGAAACTTATTTTTTATGTAATTAGTAGAGTGTGTTGGCTTCCTGTATATGCCAAAGGTTAGGTTCTTTTGTTCTCTGATGATTTTTAGGTCTAAAAATGGTAGCATGCCTTCTTTTTCTATTTCTATGGTGAATTTTATTGATTGGTTCTGTAGGTTTAGTAAGGCTAAGGAGTCTTGTATGAACCTGTTAGGGACAACAGCGAAGATGTCGTCAACATATCTGTGCCAAACTTTAAACATGTATGGAAAGGAAGTTATGTGTGTTTCTAAGTAGCTCATAAATAAATCTGCCAAGAAGGGTGAAAGTGGGTTGCCCATGGTTAAACCAGTTGGTTGTTGATAGAACTTCTTATTGAAACTAAAACAATTTTGTGCAATGCATAAATTGGTAAGTTGTATGAGGTCTTCTATTTCTTCTTCAAGTAGGTTAGTCTGCTGTAGCCATTTCTTTAATTGACGCAGGAGTTGATCTGTAGGAACACTTGGAAATAGTGCAGTGACATCAAATACCAGCATATATTAGAATACCAGCATATAGTAGACACAGCAATACATAATGGGTACAACAAAACAACTATTGACAAAAAAATTGCAAAATTCAAACGACAGATGCACATCAGAAACACAACAAATCTCAGCCAGCAAGATAAAGAGCTAAAGTTCAAGAAATTCACATACCACCCAGGAACTTTTCACAAATTTAAGAAGATTTTCATGAAACATAACATCAGCCTAGCTCCACAGAACAAATTTAACATAGAGAAATTACTTTGTAACAAGTTAAAAGACCCCATTCCACAAGACAAAAAAGCTGGAATCTATAAAATCAATTGTTCAGATTGCAATAAAGTATACATAGGTAAGACAAAAAGAAACCTAGAAACTAGGCTAAAGGAGCACATGAGATGTATTAAATACAAACAAATGGACAAATCTGCAGTTTCACACCATTTTTGGATCACTAATCACAACATCAAACCCAATATTACATTAGTCAAACCAGCCAAATTTGCAGCCGAATTAGATGCATGGGAGAAGATCACCATTCTAAAACACAACACACATCTAATGAATTTTGATTTGCCGCCACCAAATCCTCTCTGGAAGTACATTTCTCCACCACAAGATGCCACCACAGGATCCAGTCCAAAAAACGGAAACACCAACAACACGGGCCAGTCGAATTAACCTTCTGAGGATGGGAACAACGGTTTCCCGAAACATGTTAAGTGAGTAAACTTAAGTGATGTTAGTGTAACAATTCCGACTCACCTTTAAATAAATTCAATACACATCACTGTTTCTAGCTTCTTTTCATTACAATATCAACGTAAGAACATGGAGTTTATAAAACACAAAGGGATTGGACAACTTTCTGAAGTATTAATGATATTGAATCGGGTACCAGATATGCCAGTAAAAACATTACAGACCATGTATGAAGCAATGGTTAGGTCCTCATTACTATACGGCAGTGAAGTGTGGGGATGGGAGAGGGTGGATAATGTAAATAAAATACAATGCAATTTCTGGAAGCGCATTCTAGGGTTGGGGAGGGGTACTTCAAACTATGGAGTTCGTGAGGTAGGATGCTGGGAAGATGCTGTATTTGCTAAACTAAACGTAGTTAGGTACTGGCTGCGAATAATTAAAGGTGATCAACTCTGAGAGCAATATGTTATCGTCATCAAATGAACAACATAGAGCATCCAAAATGGTGGGCAGCAGGGTTGCAATGCGAATTATCAAAAATTGGCTTAAATGATATCTGGCAAAGGTGTAATGAAAATACACACAGTGCCGTGAGAAAAGTCAAAAGACGACTATGCGATATAAACAGGCACAAAATAGAATCTGAATGTAGACAAAGATCAACATTGGAGCTACAAAATGAAATAAAAATTAGGTGGGGTAAGGAAACATATATTTTGGAATTCAGTATAAAATAGAGGACTGAAATAGCATGGCTTAGGTTGGGAGGGTGGAAAGCTCGCAAGATTGTTGATAACGATGGCAGGAGGATTTGCCCATTATGCGGGGAACAAGAAGAATGGACGCATATTTTGGCAGCATGCGTGTAGACAGAGGGTATTAGGAAAAAAATATTACCAGAAGTATTTTTGGCTTCCAACAGACGGAGGACAGCATGCTGGGACTTGATTCTAAACAGCCAAAACTGGCCAAACTTGGGCACATACCTAATGGAAGTACGTGTACTAAGAGATAAGGTGTTTATGTAATTTTTCTTTAAACATATGTGGTGCTCGAGTACTTGTGTGCGACTGTGTTTTTTTCAATTTTATATGTATGTATATAGTGCAGTGATTATAAAAAATAGTTGTTTTCTGGTCGATACTGCAAGTCACGTATACAGTCCAGGTATTTTGCTAGAGAGCATGTACTGCTACTGCTACTACAAAGTTACTTAACTAGATACAAACAAAGAGCAAGTCAATATAAAACATATCACTGGGATACCAGAAACAAGGATGAATATTTCAGAAACAGTGTGAAAAAAATCCATGTCATACGCATAAAGTTCTATAACAAGCTACCAAAACAAATAAAAGAATTATCAGGAGAAACTTTCAATGGAGCTGTAAAAACTATACTCATAAATAAAGCATTGTATTCCATACTGGATTTTTGATAACCAAGACTGTAGCAACTCTAATGTAATTAGTGTTATGAGTAGTGTAATATTTTGTAAACATTTTTTGAATTTTATAAACTGACTTGTTCTAACACTATATTATACAGTACATAGAATCAATAAATGAATATGAACATTACACTTACTAGTAGATAGGGGTCTGGAAAATCAAACTCCTTCATACATTGCTCAATTGTATCCAACAAGCTTCGAACAGACAGGTTTCCGTAAGCACTGAAACAACAAATTTCAGCATTAAAAGGTTTAGTTCAGAATAGTACAGTGCTTCGCATGTATGACTTGGCTGGTCACCAGGATATGTGTATATTATATAAACCAACCAACTTGCACATCAGAAGAGCTTTGTATGTACAGACAGGAAAATTTTGCTCAATTTTTAGCTGATTTTTGGCATTATTTTTCAAGGGTTTCAGTGTTATAGAATGTAAATGTTAGTGTTATTGTGTGTCAAGGTAATTACAACCCACTGGGAGCAAATGCTTCTGGCCCTGGCCATTTTAGTCTTCCCTCCTTTGGTTACAATATTAATTAATATACATACTCTTTTCTTCTTCATCCTATGTCCTACCCCTTTTAACAAAAAATTATATAATCTAGTACTGTTCACGTTAATAAGTCCGATCATTAAATTTATTCCTTGTATGCAAACCTGACCCATCCTGGAATCTAATATGTTACAAAAATCCCTACTATATTCATTATTCCATTTAAATCTCTTTCTCTTCCACTGGTCCGTTTGCTTTTAGTTTTTCACATTGTTTTTCATTTTTATTTCTATTCACAAGAGAAAATGTGTATTATTACCTGTTTGGTTTATTACTTTAAAATTAGAAATGAGAGCTACAATGTCATCACTGCATAATGCATAATCTGTAACACTTTGAACTATCGCAATAGTAAATGTGAATTCACCTAATTTATCTTCGCCACAGCTTTCATTAAAAATTATCAAACTATTATTTTTCACAAAACTCAAATCTTTTCCCTCTTCATTAATCACTCATCCTTGCTTTGCCTTTTACCTCCACATGCTACATGTTATTCCACATAACCGCTCTTAGTTGTGAATTTCCTGGTATACTAGCACTGAAGTCTCCACTAATATGAAAGTCTATCCCCATTATTTCTAACCTAATTTCCTCCATGTCTCTTTCAATATGGGGATGGATAGGGGGTTTCTGAAAGTCTCTTTCAAAGATTGTAAAACCTTGAATTCTTACTATTCCTAAACATAGTTTCCTTTCAGAAAGCACCAACCGCATTACCGCTTTCACTTTTGTTTTACATTTCCTTATTTTGTAGTTAACTCCAAAGACTCTCCTAGACCACATGAGGCCCTACCAATTTTTCTTCTCTTCTTTCCCTATTTTACCTATTGTGATGAATTCAGCTCTGTCCAGTGGTAGATGGCAACATGTCTTTATGACCTTAGGAGAAATCTGATTCTACAAAGTGATGATGGTACTGTGGAGTGCCCTTACTTCCGATAGTAGAAGGATGAGGAGAATAATGGTAGAATGAGAGGACCTATAATTTTTAGTGTGGACTCCAAACCATGCTGGGCCTTGGGGATACTTTACATGAGCTAGTCAGAGGTGAAGGCTTAGTTACGGCCACTTAAAATTGTCACCCCAGAGGCAGGAATTGAACTATAGACCCTCAGTACAGGTGTCATGATCAAAACCACTGAGCTACTCTAGTGCCTTACCCATCTATAACTTTAAGGGGCAGTTTCACCAACAGATGCTAAATTTTAACACAACATTAAACTGATTTAACACTGAAGTTAATACAAATTCTGTTTCATCAAACAATGTTAACTTTAACAATGTGTTAAAGTTGGTGTTAGCATCACTGTACTCCTATGTTAAGGTGTTTAACAAATGTCAGAAGTTGGAAAAATGGTTGCCGCAATCCAGCTGTTGATGCGAGTTTGCTACAATTGGCATTTTTTAATGCCATTTCTAATAGAAGAGCAGTCTTACATTATAATCAATTTGAAACCCTGCAAAAGGAGGAATTTTTAAAGCGATATACATTGTCCAAGGGGCCATGAGCACGGTTTTATGGGAAATACAAGAGGTTAGAATACTACCAACAGAAGCATGCTTCTTTCTCCTATGCTACAAGTGTTAATTAGGTACTTAGATTTTATGCTACTAATTTTTCATTTACTTGGTAGATGATAGTATTGGTATTTCCAAAGCTACCGTTTGTCGGTTTATCCAGAAGGATTTTAAAGCAACTGCTTCAAGAAGCAAACAGTATTTTTTTTCAGGTCTGCTTAATTAATTGCGATAACACATTTTCATTCACTTTAGTTCCAATGCACTGTCCACCACCAGTTTTAAACCATCTCAAATGCTCTTTGCACCTAACGTTTCTGGTGCTTGCATTTTATGTTAGTATAAAATTGCCGCAGTTGCTTACTGGACTTAGGAGAAATGCGTTCATTCCAATTAAATTATTCGCGGATTTTGCCTCAGGCTGCAATTTTATCCTTTAATGTAAGACCATCAGCTTTCTTGCATTTGATAATACATCTCTACTTATTAACTAGATGTTAATTAATGTGTTTCAAACTGTGAAACATTTATTTTAGTTGTTATCGTGATTGTAACCTCAAACAATCGGGAACATCACATGACAATTGCCATGAATGTAAATAGTTGTCTGCTACTGACATAGAGAGCACAGTAATACGTAGACAATAGTGCATTAGAGCACGTTCAGAAGCACTGTAGTTTGACCACCACCTTCTTAAAAGCTAGCGTTCGCAGTTGTCTTTGCCGTTAACAAAATGTTAGCTAACAACTTGCGTAAAAGCTTGCTGAAATGCAAAAGTTTTAACATTATATTAAACTTTGAACACATTGTTAACAAACAAGGTGTTAGAGTATTTTTAACATTGGTTGGTGAAACCAGCCCTAAAACATGCAAATGACAGTGTATTTATTGCATAAATATTTGAATATATATATAGTCAGACAACAAGACATGAAAAGAAGTGGGAATGTTACTCACAAAGGCTGGAGCTTGAGATAATGAAGTCGTGAGATATATTTTTCTTTAAACTTATTTGCCCGTTCCTTTGCAGTACTGCTGTCAGGCTGACTATGGATAGCTCTGGTTACAAACTTGTCTACAGATTCTTCAAAACACTGCAGCCAATAATCCCTGCAAACAAACAAACAAATATGTAGGTCCATAGTTCACAAATTATTAAATTGTAATTTTAAACAAACAGAAAAGTGAGAAACACTACATTCTCTTCACCCATCCCTATCCCAGGAAGGTGCCCCCCAAAAGAAACTGTTACATTCACATGACTTTCTCTACTAGTTACCTATAGTAAGTAGAGGAAGTAGAGTATTCGACCTGAAATTTGATTCTGAGGTTTCACCAGAAATACAGATTTTGACATTCGCTGAATCTAAAAGAAGCACTTTTAGAAAAAGGTCTGTAAATGTGTATGTCTTCCTGCGCACAGCATAACTAAAAGCTAAAAAGTCAGTTGAATACCAAACTTGGTATTTACGTTCAGCATCTTTGAAGGATGTGACACGAAGCATTTCAAGAAATTCCCCCACCTCAAACTACGTTTTACGTGAAAAAGAATTTTGTTGTTTTTGATTTTGTCAAAAATTACCCTAACAATTTTCATTAAAACACCATATTTTTAAGATATTTGTATGACAAATAAAATGTATATCATGATTTTTCTGGGGGTAGCCTATGAGTATGACTTTTTTTATAATTGGTAAACTGCAAATATAGAAGAAATCTTACTACACAAATCGTGTAGATCTCATTAAAGCACACATTTATGTCAAATAACATTTTTTGTGGGGTTAATCTCTGAGATATTCTTTATTGGTTTGAATTTTCAAATACTTTATACTTTTCTCAACACCAAATCACTATTCTTCCCCCCTCCTCTCTCTGTTTTTTCTAAGTTTATGCAAAGAAAGCAGAATTTCAAAGAAATCACATTGCGATCGCCTTAGCTTACTGTATCCTTCTTATACCTACACCTTGAAATGTGTAATGAAGTTGATAATAAAAATGAAGTGTTTAAAACAGTGGGAGATGTCATTAAAATGTTAAAAGAACAATAGTTGGCATTTAAAAAACATTAATTGCCCCACTTACTTAAAATTGAATCGGATGTGTTTCAAAGAGACATGCTCTCCATCCTCAGCGAGTCAGCCAACTGAAATGTCGATGTCTTGCGACTGACCAATGGGAAGAGTGGCAGACCAGGCCATGTGGGAAGGGAGAGGCAGTTATCTGACGGGACTTCAGTTGGCCGACTCGCTGAGGATGGAGAGCATTGAAACATGTCTGATTCAATTTTAAGTGGAGCAATTAGTGTTTTTATACTTTCTCCACTGCGTATAGTAAGTAGGGGGAGTATTGTATTCCACCCAAAAATTCGATACCAAGATTTCACCGGAAATATATATTTTGAGAACCCCTGAATCCAAAAAAAGCATTTTTGGAAACATGTCCGTGAGTGTGTGTGTGTCTGTGAACAGCATAACTCAGAAACGAACAGTCGGATAAACACCAAACTTGGTATTTAGGTTCAGTATCTTCCAGAGATGCAACACAAAGGTTTTCAAGAAAATCCCCCCACCGCAGATTACCCTTTACATGGAACATTTTTCGAAAATGTTAATTTTCTCAAAAATTGCTCTAACAATTTTGATTAAAATATCATATGTTTAAGATATTTTCATGACAAAATGTATATCTTGAATTTTCTGGGAATGCCTCCAAAAATATTCTTCATTGTGAACGACTTTTGCATAACTGGTAAACCATAAGAGATAGACAAAAGTTTACTACACAAATGTAGATCGTGTTAAAATACACAATTTCTGTCATACACATTTTTTTTTGAGTGAACCATTTTTGAGATATTGCTTGTTATTCTCTTAAATTATTCAATACTTATTTTCTAAAATGGGAATTCGTTATTCATTTTTTTGTCTTGGATATGCAAAGAGTATTAATCTGTGGCAAAGAGAATGGTGCTGCACCTAGCAACCAGCTATTAAGAGATATGTCTATGCTAAAAGGCTACTGTATTTCTATATTGTCCTTGCAAATACAAAACAAGGGGAACATAGTACGCCTTAAGTGATAGTCAAATATTTTTAGAACTGTTCGCTATGTGTAAAAGTAATTCTCTTTGCATGTCAAAAGATTGTTTCTGCAAATGTTTATCTCGATTAATATGAAATAGATGGAGAATAAGAGTTTGTAAAAATAGTACGTACAAGAGTAGAGAAAGTCATGTGAGTGTAACACATCAGATTTTTTTAAGTGCTGACTAATCTTTTTTAACATTTTGTGTAATGAAGGTTTACCTTATTAACGAGAAGTAGATAGGAGAATAAGCTTTTGTAAGGAAAGTTTGTAAAGCATGAGTAGAGATAGTGATGTGAGTGTAACACATCAGACTTTTTTTCTATCTACTTTGTGCTAATCAAGATAAACCTTTGCAGAAATAATTTCATTAAACATTTTATTGTAGGTACAAGGGGAACAGAGTAAGCTGAATTGATACTCAAATGTTTAAAAGCTAGTCACTATATGCTAGGCCTGGAAATTCCACACCTTTTCCATGACATCCCGAGAAACAACTGAACAGTAACAGTGCTTTAAAAATGATAAGTATTGAAAATTTTAAACCATTAATAATGGATATCTTGGAAAGGGCCTGATGCTATAAAAAAAGTTATTTGAAATAAATTGCACGTTTTACAAAAATATATATTTTCTTATGTAGTATGTTTTTGTTTATCTCTTAATGTTTACCAGTTATACAACATTCCTTCTGAATGAAAAGGACTATAAAGGCTATTCCCATAAAATTCTTTGCTTTCTGCACCTAATATAGCATAGTCATCATGACGTGCCACTCAGGCTTTATGTGAATTGTTGTGGCTTCGCTATGAATGGAATTCCATCTCCTATTTGGGTGTTCAGTTATATAGGCATCTAACTTTCCGGGATCACATCGCAGATCTCTCGCGTCGGGGCATGGCGGCTACGGCCTCCCTGTACCCCATGCTGGGATCCATGATGCCGATACCGCTTAAGTTGCATTTATTTAGAGCACTTATAATCCCCGTCCTGCTCTACGCCTGCAAGATCTGGGGCATGGCCGCAGACTCCAGTCCGCTCTGACTGCAGCGGGTACAGAATAGGAGCCATCTATTCTGTATGCCGCGCTTTCCCCGTGAGACTACTCCATGAAGCCTCATCTCTTCCATACCTGGAGGATTAAATTAGGCGCCGGGCTAGAAAACTATACGACCAGTTGCCATTCCATCGGAGTGCCCTCGTTTGGCACTCATACGGGCACCCCCGGTAACAAAGGAGTTACTCCAACCAGTAGCAAAAGCTGAACTCGTTATAGTCCTACCATGAGTTGCTTGGCAAATTCAAAATTTATCCAAAACAATTTCGAAGATATCATCCACCAGCGGTGCACTAGGGCCATTGCACCCTGACCTGCAGTCTTGGAGGATCTCAATGCTACCTCCTATCACCCCCATAATCTCAGTCTCAACCGTCATCCTGCAAAACCCTTTCCTACCTACCAGTGGTTAAACCCTAGCAAGGGTAGGTACACTCAATAACACTTCTTCGGGCTGCCCTCAGCCTGCCAACATGCTTTGGGCTATGAAAGGACAATATTAGAGAAAGTATGTGATTTGTTTTTCCACTTAATATTACCTGGCTTCAGAGTCTTGAGTTAGATCCACCGTATCAGGTATGTAGTTAGAAGGATCATCCAACAACGGACAAAATGTTACAGCCGTTTCCCATCGATCTATCTCCAACTGGTCTATTGGTACACCTTGAGCAGACAGAACCTGCGTTGGTATAGGGCTGCTTAGTCCTGAACTTCCTGCATAGTTCTCCAGCCATGAGTATTTATCAGCATCTATAAATAATTACAATACGTCACTTCAACACATGCTCCGTGGCTATAAATTACAATCAGTACAAGCAGAAATCATGTAAATATTTGAAACCCAAAAAACTAGGTTTCAGCAGATGTGCTTACGTATTTCAGAATACTTACACGGTAACTAAGGAATGAAATTTTATTAACCTTTTGAGGGCGATTCAGAAAGTTCTCGGCCTGACACAGATGGTGATGGTACATTGGTATAACATTAGGATTAAATTAGGATCTCTTCCAAAAATGGATAAAATAGAAACTTGTACAGTTATTAAATATTTTGTATGAAAAGATCTAATGCCCACTGAAATAAAAAAGGAACTGGATTCCTCGCCAACATTATTTACAGGCTGCAATGTTTCAACACAGTTATTACACTTTTGATGATAAACATCCAGGACATCCAGTTAACACTCCAGCTGAAGAAAACATTGCAAACATCCACAACATTATATTAAATGACATACGAATCAAGGTACATGAGCTTGCTGACATTGCCAAGATCCCATTAGATCATGTCTGGAACACTTTGCACATAAGAAATCTTGCAGCATGATGTGTGCCGCATTTGTTAACTGCACAATCAGAGGCACATCCAAATGAACATTTCACAGGAGTGCTTGGGTATGTTCAGATACAACTTCAACTTTTTGCAATATTACATCACTGTTGATGACTTGTTTGGTTCACAGTCGGGTATAGGTATATACAGAATGTTTCAGAAATACTTTTACAAACTTCGGGTATGGGTTCCTTACACCACAAGAAGGAAATAAGTTCATATGAGCATATGTCCCATAATCCTTTGTTTTCTCGTTAGGAGGTGTTCAACATAGTGGTACACTTATAACACACAAAACTCATAATAAATGCTCGAAATGTCCTCCTCTTGCTTCTATGCATGCCTGTACTCGTCGAATCATGGAATGTCACACCCTGTCAAAAACTCTGGGATGGTGTCGAATGATTTCGCAGGCTTCCTTGACATGTCGAAGCGTTTCTGCATCCGGGATGGCTACTCCATAAACCAATGATTTAAGATGCCCCCAGAAGTAAAAATCCACAGGATTGAGGTCGGGAGAACGTGCAGGCCATGGAACTGGTCCTCCTCTACCTATCCATCGGTCATGGTAGACACCAGCTAGTGCATCTCGAACAATGCAACTGAAATGTGCCGGAGTCAGGCATTTATCACATTTATCAGCAAGGCAACGATAAACAGCGACAAAGGTTGGATGACTCGGTTGTCTTTGGTCTGGAAACTCCATCTGATAGAGCCGTGCAGCCTCGCGTCCATTACCATTCGCGCGACCATACATAAAAATCATGTCTGCCTGTTCACAAAATGAATATCCAGCAATGGTGGAACAAAACACGTGCAGTTAGCTCACTACATGTACACAATTGAAACGTCGAAGACAGACTAATGACAAATGACAAACGTAAACAAGTCTCCATGGCAACCACTTCGCCGTCTACCATATGTAGTACAATGGGTCAATGCCTTCTATGAATGCATAGAGAAAACAAGTTTTGAGGTTGGACCCCAAAGGCCGTTGAACTCACACTTTCATTGTGACAGGAATAACGCGAAAACCAAGGATTATGGGACATATGTTCATATGAACTTTTTTCCTTCTTTTGGTGTGAGGAACCCATACCTGAAGTTTGTAAAAGCATTTCTGAAACACCGGTATAGCATATCTCCAACGACAAATATTAGTATAAGCCTTGAGAAATATTGCAGTCTTTCAGGAAGAAGTATTTGCAGTCCTAAGCTGTGCTCTAAGAGGTCTTGAGAAAGGTTACCATGATAAACAAATTGTTATCCTGCAGATAGTCAAAGTGCTTTAAAAGCATACTCCTCAGACCAGGTAAAACCAAAACTGGTATGGGAATGCCCTGATTGTCTTGCCATCTTGCAACAGGCTTGCAATGTGGTGGGTGCTGGGGCATCAGGGCATCTATCGAAAAGAAAAAGCTGATTAACTGGTTAAAAGGGGTACTGATATAATCTATGTTGGTCCTGAACCCTTGGTTGGAATCAGTAGACGTACTGCCAAAACCTCAGGAAAAGCTTGGATTAGGGAAGCATGCCAACTCAGGTGGCAAACCTATCTTGGATAAATACAAGCCAGGAAACTGGTCTTAGGTCCATGCTACACTCTTTCCTCAAGTCTCCTGAGATTGGAAAGAACAGGTATAAGGAAAGTAGTTTCATTCATTTCTGAACATGGTCACTTCAGGAAATATCTACATAAAGTAGGACTCTACAAGGATGAACCCATTTGTAGAATGTGCAGAGGATGAGGAAACTGCCTCACATATCCTTTCTGACTGCCCATTCCTGTTAAGAAAGACTCATTACTGCAACTTGTTCAGGGAACAGATTTTGGACAACAATGAAGGCATCCTCTCCAATGGGGTTATCAATAAGCCATTTAGGCTGACATGTGGGAGGTTGATAAAATGCCACCAACAACCCCCATTATATAATCTAATCACATGAATTCACCACCATATGCCAGAGACAAATCAGTAGTCCAAATAATGGGTGCAAGAGGGTGAAAGCTTTCCTTCAGCAGGAAAGGTGATGATTACAGCCATCTTCTGGAATGCCTGGTGTGTGGTAATGGTAGACTACCTGGAAAACGGCAAAACAGAGAGTGCTATGCAGCTTTGCCGGAGCAGTTGATGGATGTTGTGAAAGCCAAAAATCCGTATGTTATTTTTCTTTTTTTAAATTTCCTTTCCATCAAAATAATGCACTTGCACACACTTCAATTGCAATTGCAAAGCTGCACAAATTGCATCTTCACCTGGTGCCACATGCACCATATTCACCAGATTTAGCTCCCAGCGACTTTTTCCTCTTCCCAAATCTGAGAAATGGCTTTCAGGACAGAGGTTTACCTCAGATGTGAAGATTGTAAGTCACATAAACTCTTACTTTGCAGACAAATCTTATCTGAATAAATCATTTTATACCAAAAGTATAAGTAGTGTCAGTCCAAGGGTACACACTTGAAAGGCAATTACACTAAGAAATAAGGATGTTAGAAAGACTCTGTGCCAGCTGTCCAGTTCCACTTCTTTGGGTTCCTGGGCATGCTGGTATTAGAGGAAATAAGCAAGGAGGGGATTGGGGCTTGATTTTATTGGGCTCGAGCCCTTCTGCAGGTGTCATCTAAAACTGTCAAGTATGAGATAACCCAGCTTATGGTGTAGGCTCATCTTGGAAATCTGGAGTAAGTAAACTACTGCCAGGCAGGCCCATGCCTTTATATTGGGGCCTGACAGGAAAGTGAGTGAGTTCCTCTTGAACTTGACTAGATCTAAGTTCAGAGGAATTGTAGACTATCTTACAGGCCACAACACTTTGTGCAGATATTTATACATAATGGGTCACAAGACCCTTTATGTCAGAAATGTGTGAGGGATTTTGATAGCTCACAGCATACACTGTGACTGCAAAGGTTTCACTATGCATAGATATGTTTCCCTAGGGTTCTTTTTGGAACCTGAGGAGATAAGGGCACATATCAAGGGTGTAGTTGATTTTATTCAGACCATTAGACTTGAGTAATGCCCAGGATAAGAGGCACAAAGAGCTCCAAGAACCTACGTGCAGGCCTCTTAAAGGAGGTCACTCAGTCTGATATCATATGCTAAAATTTTTTTTAAAAAAACCATAAATATATAAATGTGTTTTCCTTCTCAATCCAAGAACTTTCCAAACAACCCCCTTATAAGGAAACTGAAGTTTGCTATATGACAGCAAAGTGTGAGTTCTTATGATGATGCATAACCTCAGAATTCAAAGAAACAAAATTCCTAAGTGGATCATTGACATACAGGTTATTATACAAAAACAAACAAATTGGGAATATTTGACATAAATAGCAAAACAGGCATTTGACTGCTAACCAAAAGGATCAGGATTACAAGGATAGCTAAGAATAACAAAGAAAGAACAGGTAGAAAAGGATTGGAATAGATAGCTCTGCTCAAATAATGCAGTAGAGGTATTTAAAAATAACAGCCATTATTTTGGTACAGTTCCATACAATAACCCCAGGTTCAATAATTTCCCAAATAAGTCTTCAACTTATTGAGTAGCTTTACAACTGGTTCTGAAAGTAACACACTGTCATGGAAGAATATGTTGCATTATAAAACAGATAAAGTAATGTACCAGGTTTATCACCTTTTTTTAAATGTTTAACACTCGTTCTTACAACAGCACAGGTATTAACACTGGCGATACATGAAGGAAATTTGGGAAGGAAACCTTCAAGATTGAGTTTAGGGTACCTCCCTAGCATTTGCCAATTATGAGGAAAACCTGAAAACAACCTCAGTCAGGGAAGATGGTCCTGGCAGGATTTGAACTGAAGACCTTCCATTCACAAGTTTGTACCTTAAAGACCTTGGCTACCTGTATTGGAATAATTATCATGCTGTAAATTAGAGAACAGTGTGTGTTTTTATTGTGCACACACGCATGCACACTCGCACATACCCCCACCACACGTGCATGTGCACACACCCCTACCATAACACGCACGCACACACACGTTTAGGTCCTCAGCAACTTCTCTAACAGTGATTTGATGATTGGCCAATACTATTTTCTTCACTTCTTCAATGTTTTCGTCTGTTGTTGACGAGCCTAGGCGTCCGGGATGTTCTTCGTTGTTTACATCTTTTCGACCCTCTGAGAACATTTTGTACCAACGATAAACGTTGCTTTGATCCAAGGTAGCTTCACCATATGCCACAGTCAACATTCGGAATGCATCCATGCACTTAATTTTGTTTTTCACACAAAATTTGATACAGATTCTTTGTTCCATTTTTTGGAATAGGCAAAAATTGAAGACGAGCCAAAACACGTCCAAGTAAAATAGCTGTCAACAATTAACTGATCATTCAAAATGGCCAAGCTTGTCAACATAAGTGAAGGACATGAGTACCAACATAACGCCGCAAAACAATCGAAAAGTGAATATATGTAGACCGCGGAAATTCAAAATTCGCGATACTTTTTGAACAGACCTCGTATACATTTTATTTGTCATGTAAATAATTTTAATATATGGCATTTTAATCCAAATTGGAGCCATTTTTTAGAAAATAAAAAATTTAAAAAATGTTCCTTGTATAGGGTAGTTTGAGGTGGGTAAATGTTCTTGAAAATCTTTGTGTGCATCCTTATAAGGTACTCAACTTAAATACAATGTTTGGTACTTATCTCTCTCTCGCACACACGCACGCACGCACGCACACACTTTATTCACTTTTTAGAAATTTGTTATAATTTCATGGCTTCGTCATACAAAATTTTACAATCACAGACTTAAAATTTAACTATAGAGATAACTATATTTACAATTAGTGAAATATTCATTGAATTCCTGTATACTATAAAAACATTGGTCAATTAAGAACTTTTTGACCTTCTTTTTAAATCTAACTGGGTATTTGTCTGTGATTTCATTGGTTATTTCATTATTTGGATGCCGGTATGCAGTATTGAATCGATCTTTTTAATTGTTCTGGCTGCTTGTAGGTGAATTTTACTGCTGGTTCTAGTACTACGATTGTGAATTGCATTATTTGAATAAAATTGTTGTATATTACTATTTATGAAGCAAACACTTTTAGTATATATATGCAAGGTAAGGTATGATATTTTGTTTAAAATGGATTTTATAGTGTGCAGACCTATTTGGATTAAACATTTTTCGTATGATTTTCTTTTGTATTACAAAGAGAGTATTAATGTCTACTGAATTTCCCCACAAGATAATGCCATATGCAAGAACTGACTGAACATATGCAAAATAAATTATATTTAGTGTACTGAGGTTGCATACGTTTTTAGTACAGAGATTATAGGTAACGTAATATTTGAGTGCCAAAATAATTACAATCATATTGGGAGGGACTGCTTCTGGCCCTGGCCAGTCATCTCCCCTCCTTTGGTCATAATATATTAATCTATTGAGCATTAAGTTGTTACATATTAGATGTCTTCTCGGATTACTATTACATGTGAATACAATTAGTAATTCTTATATTTATTTATATTTACATTATTTTCTTCTTTTAACCATCCATATCCATTTATTCCTATTCATTCCATACCATGAACTTTCTTTTCTCTTAATCTCTAATGTATCTATTTAGATACATTAATTTTATACCCTTCCATATTTTACTCACATTATTTTCTCTAATAATTTTAGTTACTTTCTCTGCTTGTCTCTTTCCCCTATTCTTACATTAAATTCTCCATTATTATACAGAGGTTATATAATGAGTTCTGTTAATTTTTGTTGTAATGTTGCAAATGTGTGATTTCCAGTTTAAAGATTTGTCTATAGATATTCCTAAGAATTCAGCTTCTGATGTGTACTGAATTAATTTGTATAGCTATTTTGAAAACATTTAAACAGACTGGGTCCATATTAGACAAAAAAGAAACGGACAGCCAACAGTTGTACCAAGAAAAAATGATGAGATAGAGCTGTCATGGAAAGAAGTCCAAGAAAACCACTGTTTTGCATTGTGTTTTTGATGACAGAATAATTGGTTCGCTCTCCAAATCTAAATCCATGTGATTATTATCTGTGGGAATTCCTAAAGATGTTTGTGCTACAAATACCCATATGCTGGGATTATAAGACATTATGCAGTCTGCGTGCATTTTCCTATATTTCAGCTGCAGAAATTTGTCAAGTGTTGGCTTGTATAGAAGCAGAGGAGCATAATTTCAAATACCTTTCATGACAGGTCATGTTGCTCTAGCGGTTTAATACCATGTACTGCCCCTAACTCACTTAGGTCAGAGGTTCAGATCCAAAAGCTGGTAACGGAACGAAATGAGCTGACTCACAAGACATCCCATTTTAGCACAACTTTATATAACAAAAAATTAAATTGCATTTTATTCATGGATGCTCTTTAACTACTATGGCTCTTAGTGTCCCATTCTATACTGGGCGTGTAACACCGGAAATTTTGCTCAGAGGCCTCTATGAGGCTCAAGGCTCTTTTACGTACCATAAATCTATGACACGACATCACCTGTTTTACTTCCCTTATAAAGGATACCACGCTAAGCATTTTTACGCCTGAAAAAAATCCATCTCCTCCGCCAAGTTTGAACCTGCAACAGTGGGAACTAGAGGCTGGCTTGGTACCCCTAGACCACGGAGGATGACACTTTATATAACAGTATAGCTGTGCATGATGCATGATTATATTATTAAATTTAAACTTAAATTGCTTCAAATGTATAACTGGATTATTGAAGCAGTACATACATTAAACAAATTAAGAGCAAAGTAAAACAGGGTGAGGAGTGGAATATCTTAGTTATATTGCATCATAAGTGTATTGCTTTAATTTCCCCTTGGAAGACTAATATACAATATAAATATTAACACAATTATATACCCAGTTTACCAGCTATCAAAGGCAGCAAAATTACAAAGTTAATGAAAGCTGCCCACTTGCCCTACAGATTGGCCAACAGCTTACCAGAAATGCAACCCAGCTAAAATATAACATGAGAAATTAAGTTCACAAGCAACAAATTAAAATTTCTATGTAGCCCATAAAGCATTTTGAATAGCTAAGGCAAGCTCAAAAGCTTAATGATCAGATATACCTGCCACACATGATGGGTAATAAGTTTAAGGTAAGGCATAGCAGGAAGACTTACTGCCAAAATAGGTCAATCCAAAGAAATCCAGACACCTAGTCGGCGCTAATCAAGAAGGTGACTGACAGTTGCTAACCACGTGGCAGAAAGCTTTAAATAAAGGGAGGGGATGGATACGTCATAACGGTAGTCATAGCAACGATTAGAAGAACCAATTAAAACTAAGACGTTTCCATAGCTATGATAAACGCAAAAACCTTGTTGCCGATACTAAAACACGTGATTAGCATGACGTACCTAGCGAGCGACCATTGCAGTAACATGACCTGCACGTCTTATCTTCTGCTGTCGCTACAGTTATAAACAATGCTACCTTTAGCCACAGCTTAATGTATTTACATAAGTTTAGAGATTGCTTGTGTACTGACAAGTTATTTTGCATCATCCTATTTGTACGGTTATTTGCTGTGTTTGAGTCCATGTATCTGTGCATGTGTTGTGAGCATTTGCAATTGTGTTAACACTTTTATTGGATATTTAACATAACAATATCCAAAAAATAGTGATGAAGACAGTGAGCCAAATGAAAAACTGAGCGTACTCGGTAACTGGATAAAATGTATTTGGTAACGGTGTCCCAATTAAAGGACAAGTGTGGGAAATATTATGCTCTGTGAGAGAATCAGCGGAATTTTCCCATTCGAGTAAGTATCAATATTTCATAGGTATGTCTCTCTTGTTAACGCAGATCTTTAGACTTATATATTCTTGCATGTTCTATCCTTTGCATGTAGATTCATTATTTTATAATTGTCTTCATGTACAAATATAAATAATACCCGCCCTACAATGCAGATGCAACCCAGTCGTCTTCGTACACAGTTCTAACGCGCTCTCCATGGTCGCGATAAGCAGTGTCGCCTCTCTCTCTCCATGAAATGTCAATCCCTTTCTTCTTTGGCAGTGAGTATAACACTCCACTTTGAATACTAACCCTAAGTAAATGGAAAGGAACCACAATGCTGACAAAAACGAAGTAGTGGAACACACCCTGAGCAGTATGTAAGCAAGAGACAGTTACCAATTAGAAGGAAAAAAAATCAGTATTTCAATGCCTGGAAAGGGCAACTGCACAGATAAAGCTAAAGCCTGCCAAAAAACCAACACAGTGCAACACACTCACATTGTTTCACATCATTGCTATTGTCTAGGAGAAATGACAGGCTTATCCACTACTACTGCACAAATAGATTCTTACTGTGTTTCACAACCATATCGTATGTACCTTCATTCACCATAACTGTCAGTCAAACTGAAGGAATGCTATTCATCTATCTGTTCACATCACTGCAGTTCTAAAAATACCATGCTCAAATTTGATTTAATGGCCAGCTGATGCCTGTTCTAGAATCAAATGCATAACCATGTTGATGGATAAGTGTCTATTGGGAAATATACAGTTTCACAGAAGCACAATTGGCCCTGTTATGTGCAACAACCAAAATATATAACACTACATGAGAGTCAGCATTTGTAATCAACACCTGATAGACTAATTTTGAAGATTTAGAAGCTAGTAACAGTGATGTGTCATAATTAAAATAGAGAGTTGAGGGTTGTTACACTACATCACTAAAATATTCTTACTTGAACGCGTTTCGGGAGACGGTTTGTTCCCATCGTCGCTGAGAGAAAATGCTGACGATGGGAACAAACCGTCTCCCGAAACGCGTTCAAGTAAGAATATTTTAGTGATGTAGTGTAACAACCCTCAATGATGATGATGATATGCGGTTTAAGGGCGCTAAACTGCTGCGGTCATCAGCGCCCTTACAATGAGTAAAATATAAGGTCACAATATAAAAGACAGGTAAAAAACCGCATAATTAAAAAACCGGACACAAACCCGCGATGTCAAAAAAGTTAAAAATAACAATAGAGTAACAATAATAACAATAACAATAAAAACAATAACAATAATAACAATAACAATAAAAACAATAATAACAATAACAAGAATAACAATAAAGATATCTAAAAAACCAACACACTAAAATCATGGTCACTAAAAGAATAAAACGTGTCAAGAACTGCAGAATGCAAGGAACATGAGCGCCTTATATCAGGGGAGAAGGGCCCCATTAAAACTAACAATATAAAAGCAAACAGCTAAAAGGCGCTCAGCGCATCAAATGCGACGGCTAAAACCAATGTCAGTGATAAAACGTAAAAGACATTCTACAGCATGCGCGTCGTCTGCCAACACGTTGGCTAGGCCAACAGGCAGACCCACGCGAACGCGCAGTGGAGCTAAAACTTGACACTCGGTTAAAATGTGACGGACCGTTAAGGGCACGTCACACTGACCACACAGAGGTGCGGGATCACCACTTAACAGGTATCTATGACTAAAAAGGCAATGTCCGATACGAAGGCGTGTTAAAAGTACCTCTTCCCGACGAGAAGCACGGGAAGAGGTAGCCCAGACTAGCGGAAGAGGTTTAACCTCCCGCAACTTGTTCCCCCGGAGGGCCGTCCACTCATCGCGCCAGCGCGAGAGGATGCGACGACGTAAAATGACACACGAATCTGACGAGGGAACAACAGAAGTAAAAAATCTGGGTAATAAAATCGCCGATTTCGCAGCGGCGTCGGCCGACTCATTCCCTGAGATACCCACATGACCTGGAATCCACATAAAAGAGACGCTGATGCCAGAGGCACCCAGCGAATGGAGCAGGTCATGCGCTGTACGAGGGGGTGGTAAGAGTACAGCGCGGTAATACTCTGAAGGGCACTCAGAGAGTCCGAACAAACAACACAACGCCGTAAAACATGCCGCTGAATGTATAAAACACATTGATAGATACTAAAAAGTTCGGCGGTATAAATCGAACATTGCCCGGGTAAACGAAAAGTAAAACTATGCGCACCTAAAACAAAGGCACATCCTACTCCAACATCAGTCTTAGACCCATCAGTATAAATAAAAGTACAGTCTCCGAATGTTGCCTGAAGTTCTAAAAATGCGGATCTAAGGACTGAAGCAGGGGTCTCATTCTTCGGCATCGACGTTAGCCCAAAGTGGATGTGGGCCTCAGCGCGCGACCATGGAGGAAAGCGCGTTTCCCCTCGGGTAAGGGCCGGCGCTGGCGTAACGTCCAAATGCCGAAGTAGCAGTCGAAATCGAACCCCTGGAGGGAGCAATGCAGAGGAGCTAACAAAATATTGGCGATCAAGCGAATCCTCGTAAAATACATCGAAGGACGGGTGGTTAGGCAAGCTTGAGAGTCGACAAGCATAGCTGCACAAAAGCATCTCACGCCGGAAGGACAGCGGAGGCTCTGCAGCTTCTGCGTACAGACTGGGTACAGGGCTAGTTGGAAAGGCCCCTGTAGCGACTCTTATGCCACGATGGTGAATGGCATTCAATCGGCGTAACACAGATGGACGTGCCGACGAATAAACAATAAACCCGTAATCAAGCTTGGATCGGACCAAAGAGCGATAAAGGCGAAGAAGGACGGTCCGATCAGCTCCCCAGGATGTGCCACTTAAAACACGTAAAAGATTAAGAGAACGGTCACACTTTGTTTTTAAAAAGGAAACGTGCGAGGTCCAACACAACTTCCTGTCAAAAATCAACCCCAAAAATTTCGCCTCGTCTGCAAACGGAAGTATCCCTGGCCCAAGATGGAGAGTGGGCGGAGGGAAATACTTCCGGCGCCAAAAGTTGATGCAGACGGATTTCTCGGCGGAGAAATTAAAGCCGTTGGCGTTACTCCAGGCGTAGAGACGGTCGATACAGCTCTGGAGACGGCGTTCGAGTAGACAGGTCCGCCGTGAACTGCAATAAATAGCGAAATCGTCAACAAAAAGGGACGATGAAATGCCAGGTGGAATAAATCAACAATGGGGTTGATAGCAATCGCAAAAAGTGTGACACTGAGTACAGAGCCCTGTGGTACTCCGTTCTCTTGAATAAAACGACGAGATAAAACCGAGCCCACACGTACACGAAAGACGCGGTCCGTCATAAACTCCCGAAGAAATATGGGAAGACGACCGCGGATATTCCAATCGTGAAGTGTACGTAAAATGCCGCCCCTCCAACAAGTGTCATAAGCTTTCTCCAGGTCAAAAAATACAGCCACGGTTTGACACTTTCTCAGAAATCCATTCATAATATGCGTCGACAAGGACACCAGATGGTCGACGGTAGAGCGATAGCGACGAAACCCGCACTGAGCGTTCGCTAGAAGTTTCTGAGACTCAAGCCACCATGTCAACCGCCCGTTGATCATGCGCTCCATCACCTTGCAAATGCAACTGGTGAGGGAGATAGGGCGGTAGCTGGAAGGTAGTTGGCGATCCTTCCCAGGCTTAAGTATAGGGACAATGGTGGCTTCGCGCCAAACGGAAGGAAAAATGCCGTTTTGCCAAATACGGTTATAGACCTGTAAGAGAAAGAGTTTACTGTCGGCTGAAAGGTTCTTTAACATCAGAACATGAATGCCGTCCGGCCCAGGAGCGGAGTGCCGAGAGCAATGAAGAGCGTGCTCCAGCTCCCTCATTGTGAATAGTTCATTATAGCATTCATCAGTAGCAGACCGAAAAGTATATGATGCGGAATCCAGCCGGTCTTTAATAGAGCGAAAGCCGGCGGAATAATGGTCTGAACTGGAAACCGCCTCAAAGGCAGCACCCAGTGTGTTAGCGATGGCAGCCGGATCCACTATGGTGGCATTAGAAACCTGAAGGCCAGAAACAGTACAATGTGACACTTTACCTGAGAAGCGACGAAGTTTATCCCAAACAACGGAGGAAGGCGTAAAACGATTAAAAGACTCGACAAAACGAGCCCAAGATGCCTTCTTGCTATCCTGAATAATGCGACGAGCCCTGGCGCGCGATTGTTTAAAGGTCACCAAATTATCAAGTGTAGGGTGTCGCCGAAACACCCTAAGTGCAGTCCTACGGGCACGAACGGCGTCCCGACAATCCTCGTTCCACCACGGAACAGGTGGCCGCCGAGGTTGGGAGGATGAACGGGGTATTGCGCGTTCGGCGGCAGAGAAAATAACAGACGTAAGGTGCTGCACTAGTTGGTGAATGTCGGAGAAGGGCTGGTCGTCAAAATGCACGAGGCTGGAATACAAGCTCCAGTCGGCTTTTGCGAATATCCAGGTAGGTACTCTGGAATGCTGTACGTGGCGCGACAGAAGAGAAACGATGCAGGGGTAATGGTCGCTGGAGTAGGTGTCAGCGACGACGTTCCACTGAAGACGACGTGCAAGCTGGAGTGAGCAAATTGCAAGGTCCAGGTGAGAAAATGTACCAGAAGAATCAGAAATAAAAGTAGGTGCACCTGTATTGAGGATGGAAAGATTGAACTGATAAAAAATGTCGGAAAGAAGAGTTCCCCTCGCACAAGCCCTTGGCGAACCCCATAGTGGGTGATGGGCATTAAAATCTCCCAACAGAAGAAATGGTGTTGGGAGAGCGGACAGGAGAGATCGAATGTCCGCGGGAGCGAGGGGAGACGATGGAGGTGTATACACAGAGCAAACAGAAAACAAAAAGCCGGGTAAGTGAAGGCGAACGGCAACAGCTTGCAAGTCAGATGTAAGTGTGACAGGTGTAAAATGAACGTCATTACGCACCAAAATCATGACACCACCATGAGCAGGAGTACCCTCCTCCGGTTCAAGGTCGTAGCGAACTGGAGTATATCCTCGGAGATCAAAAGGATCGTGAGGGCGAAGCTTAGTCTCCTGCAAACATACGACCATAGGTGAATGGGAACGCAATAAAAGCTGCAGTTCCGCCCTATGCGATCGTACACCACGTACATTCCAGGTCAGGATAGCCATTAAAAATAAGGGGATAAACTGTCTATTTAGAAGGGCGGCTTAAAATTACCTTTTGTTTAACCTTTGGGCTCGGGCTTTTTGTATGGAGTTGGTCAGACTCCATAGCTTCCTCGGAGGGAGGGCCCACGCGCTCAGTGCCAGAAACCGATTCAAGCGCCGTGAATCGGTTCTGGGTGGCGATGGGTGAAGGGTGCCGCTGAGCGCGGCTTGTCCCAGGACCTTCCTGGGACAGCGACCTCCGAGGAGGAGAAGGTGAACTTTTGTTACCGCGCGCACGCGGAGGGTCTTTCAAAAAATCTTCCCTACGTAGTTTCTGCTTGGGCTTCTTTTCAACGGCTTGCGACTTCATTGACTTGGGACCAGGTTTATACGGCTTGGTAACTGTAGCCTTAATAGACGGCCGGATGGTAGTGGCGGTTAATCCAGTCAAGGTCCAGGTCTGAGTTTCGGCATCTACTCGTGGTACTGGCGAGGCAACAACAGAACTAAATGTGCCAGATCGCAGGAGTGAAGGTTGGCGCGCATGGTAACGCCTCCGGGCTTCAGCGAAGGAGAGTTTTTCCTTTACCCGGATCTCCTGGATCGCCTTCTCGTCCAGGTACCGCGGACAGTCGGCAAACGAAGCAGAATGAGACCCTTTACAATTAACGCAGACGGGGGCTGTTGAACAGGTACCTTCGTGTGAGGGCTGGCTACAGGTTGCACAGATGTTAACGGCACTCTTACATGAGACTTGCATATGCCCAAAACGTTGGCATTTAAAACAACGCAGAGGTCTAGGAATATAAGGCCTCACAGAAATCCGTTCGTACCCTGCGGAAATGCTCGTGGGCAGATCGACGCCATCAAATGTAATAAACAGGGTACGAGTGGGTACCAACACGCCGTCGCGTTTGGCCTGCACTCGATGAACCGCTGTCACCCTCTGGTCTGCAAGATATTCCACCAGGTCTTCGTCAGAGATACCATCGAGGCTATGCGTGGTGACAACGCCTCTACAAGAATTCAAGGAGCGGTGCTTCTCAACACGGATAGGATAACCGTGGAGAAGCGTGGCGCTCAACAAGGACTTACTTTGTGCCTCGGATTTGCTTTGAACTAGCAACGAACCATTACGAAGCCGAGTGCAGGAAAGAACCGGACCAGCAATTGAGTCAATGCCCTTCTGGATAATAAAAGGGTTCACCTTCTCGAATGATTGTCCCTCCTCTGTACGGGTAATCACTAAGTAACAACCAGCTGTTGGCGGTGCTACTTCTGTTACTAAAACTTTGCGGCGCTTGTTGTTAACAATGGAGAAAGGGTGCTCCATAGCGAAAAAAATCCTCCACCATTGCAACCGTCTCCGACCTCGGGCTCTGACTTCCCGGGCGTTACCCCGGCTTGGGTGAGTGGCCTATCTATACCTAGCTCACCCCAGGGTCACACCTCCCAGAACATAGACAGAGGAACCCAATCGCCGTCGGAAGCCAGCAGCTCATGCAATGGCCCCCCCGCGGGACTGCAGTTGAACAGCGGATACGAACAACAACCCTACATGACGACCCCGGGTGGTGGGGATGACGCCATTACCCACTCACCCAGCTGCGCACGCGGTGCGCGGGTATCCGTCAGGCTGTGTCCACGGAGGATTTAAATAAAAAGATAAAAGAAACTAAAACTGTGTGGGCGTTTCGCACGCAAGGTAGGCCGGCGGGGAAGAAAAAGAGAGATATGCGAATGTCGTGGTGCGAAATGGCCGGAAAGTGATAAGGGAAGAAAGAAACGACGGTGAGGTGCGGTATGAATGGAATGTAAAGAACGCACGAGAGCCTACCTTGGGTCCACCGGTCACTTGAAGAACCCACCGCGACCGGATGGGGGTGAGGGGATGAATGTGGCGATGATTGGCTCGGGAACCCCCGGGTGCGCCAAAAACCCGTACTCACATAAGGTGAGCCCCTGAGGGGAACAACCCTCAACTCTCTATTTTAACACCTGATAGGTTTCTTAATCTCCTTTTGCAATAGTTTTCATCACATTTTTTGTTCTCTTGTAAAGTAGACAGTATAATTTCTTCTCTTTTACCCGGAGGTCGTTTATAAAACTTGAGGCAGCTTTAAAGGTAAAGTTGCTATATCAATAATGAAGCGCTATTAGGGATCGATCTTGTTGCTGTGGTAGATGCCTCCCAAGGGTCCTCTGCTATTGTGGGCTTCGTCTTTCAGTGCTTCAACGTGGATGTTAGCAAATGCAGTCTTCTCTTAACTGTCAGAGGCAGAACATTGTTTCCCTGAGCTGCAGGATGAACAATTGCGCATATGAACTTTCCCTAAATTTAACAAATTCTCCAGTGACTGAGAATTCTTCAAGGTTGCCTCGTGAAGGAGCAGATGATCACTTTGCTGTTGCTAGTGGAAGCTAGGTGCAATACTATTTGAATAATCAATCATGGAGTAGTGTCAGTGAATGTGGTGTTTATTAAAAAATCAATGTGTTACACTCACATGATTTTCTCTACTCTTGTACAAACTGTTTTTACAAACTCTTATTCTCCATATGCTTCATGTTAATCAAGATGTTAATCTTATTGCTAATTTTCTTGTAGGTGCAAGTGGAATATGGTAGGCTTTAAGCGATAGTCAAATTTTTTAAGAGGTGGTTGCTATGTGGCGCATTCCATTCTCTTTGCATGTCCAGGACATAAAAAAACTGAATAACAAATTTCCATTTAGAAAAAGTATTGGAAAATTTAAGGGAATAACAAGCAATATCTCGAAAATGGTTCACTCAACAAAAAAAATGTATATGACATAAATTGTGTATTTTAACGCTATCTACATTTTTTGTGTAGTAAAATTTTGTCTATCTCTTATGGTTTACTAGTTATGCAAAAGTCGTTCACAATGAAGAATACTTTTGAAGACATTTCCAGAAAATTCAAGATATACATTTCATTTGTCATGAAAATATCTTAAACATATGATATTTTAATCAAAATCGTTAGAGCCATTTTTGAGAAAATTAAAATTTTCAAAAAATGTTCCATGTAAAGAGTAATCTGGGGTGGGGGGATTTTCTTGAAAACCTTCATGTCCCATCTCTGGAAGATACTGAACCTAAATACCAAGTTTGGTGTTTATCCGACTGTTCGTTTCTGAGTTATGCTGTTCACAGAGAGAGAGACACACACACACACATGGACATGTTTCCAAAAATGCTTTTTTTGTATTCAGGGGGTCTCAAAACATATATTTCCGGTGAAATCTCGGTATCAAATTTTTGGGTGGAATACAATACTTCCCCTACTTACTATACATAGTAGAGAAAGTAAAAATATTGGACAACTATTTAACATTGTTGATACTTGTTTACATTAGCAATATTCCTATATGTTAAAAGACATTGTATGCATTCATATATGTGAGAACTTAATACAATTCTGGGAGAGAGAGAACTCCTGGTCCCTCCTCCTTGACATGTGAAATGCTTGTGTTTGGAATGAATGAACTTTATTTGTGCATTTTTTTATACACAATCCTTTTTACAATATTCCACTTATAAATTAACTTGACCTATGTACAAATTTTTTTGCCAACTATGTTCTACCTATACTGCTCATTTTGCCTTAATCACCTATGATTCTTCCTCTCCCTCCTCCGTTTGCCCTTCTACCTTTCTTATCTCCCTTACTTTTCTAATCCATTTCTCCTTTACATTCTTTAAGAACTCCCCCATATTCTTATTTTTCTTTTCTTGTTAACATTTCAATTGCTACTATTTTTCCATCGATTTTTTCCCGATTTTCCTCCCATACTTTTTGTCTCCATTCTTCCATTTCTTTGCATTCTGTCATATAATGCTCTCTGCTTTCACTACCTCCGCACAAATTCCACTTTTTCTAGGTACATTGATCCTGTTCTCATCCATGCAAACACTTCTTTTTCAGCTCTATTACAATAATCCACATACCCTTCTCTTCCCATTTACTTTTTACTAATCTATAGAACCCTAGTGATTTTTTATGCTTGGGTTTTGGCATGGGGTATGCTAATCGAAGTATCAGGAAGGGGAGAGCTAAGCTCTAACTGACTGGTTACTGGCTTACCATTCCTGATTCTCTACCAATGTCCAATAATATTTCAACATTACTCAAACGTGAGGTACAATGGCACTTTCTGTCCAAACATTGTACCGATGGCTATACTTTATAATTTTATATTAATTATGCATTATTAAAACACACTATGATCAAATTATATTTAAAATAAATAAACTTGTACCATAATGCAAATTTTGAGGATATCATTAATAAAATGGCTTAGGCATAGTAAATTCAACTTCAATCTTTTAGCAAAAGTCATTTCACATAGCAACACACACACCTGCTGAAACCAGGTTACGTTTTTACTCTAATTCAATACATAAATGTGGGTAGCAGAAACTGAAGTGTAATTCTCAAAATGCTACTTACCACATTCCTCAGCACCCTTGAGAAAAGCTCCTATGGCACCCAGGTAACCCTCGTGTCTGAGAAACAGGGCCTGTACCTGACCTCTGCTCCAATAGTTGATAGAGAATGACACAGTATGCATACTCAAGGGATGATTGCGTAGAAAATAACCTCCAAAGTATACCTATGTAAAATGTTTGCTTTTTTTAATGCTGTTCGAATAGGACTGAGAACATCTAGATAGGATTTAACGTATAAAGAGCACTATAAATAATTATTAACCGTGATCCACAATAAACTGGGAATGATAACCAGGATGCGAATTTAAGGATTTGGCTTCACAACAAACTGAAAAGGGGAACAATGCATATTGATATGTACGCTGAAGACAAAATGGAAAGCTGAATGTGTGCCTTCAGAACTTGCACTGTTATAACTGATTATAACTTACAATTCAGCCAACTTAATGCAAATCAACTGTCTTCCCTATATTTCCAACTTAACATTTTATTTTGAGTCGCTTTGGTACGCGCATAAAACTATTTTATATTTAGGTTGTCTCATAAGAAATGTTGGTTTTTAAGTTTGGTGTTTTATAAGATAGAATTGGTTTTCTTTGGTTCGTCAATGCTATTTACAGGATGCCATGACTAGTATTGCATATATTGCGAGAATGTTTCAGTTGTTAATACACAATCTCAAAATGGAAGTTACAAAGTCTGAGATTAGTGTCCTAAAGCACTACTGGAAACAAGATTATAAAGCTGCTGTCGTAGCTCGAAAAATATGTGAAGTGGAAGGAGAAGGTGTCATTAGTGAGCGTGTGGCACAACGATGGTTCCAACGCTTCAACACTGGAGAAGAAAACACTAAAGATTTACCACCACTTTCTGGAAGACCTTAATTATGGGATATTGAAAATACACGCAGAGTTTTGGAAGAAAATTTGCAAAAAAGTACTCTTAGGGTCAGATGAACTTGGTCCATCAAAAGATACCACATATTGCCAGATTAAGAAACTTGGAAAATCTAACAGAAGCTAGATCTGTATCCCAAAAGGCTCAATGTAGAGTGGATATCTTCATCAGCTTATCGGCAATCCCATGGATGATGGATTTATCAGGAGAATTGCCACATGTGATGAAAAATGGGTCTATTTCCGCAATCCTGATGCCTCGAAACAGTGGCTGAGTCCCCACCAACCTGCCAAAGTCATCGTTAAAGAAAGTTTGGCCCCAAAGTAATATTGTGTGTCTGGTGGAATTTTGAAAGATAATTCATTGGGAATTTGTTCCAAATGAGCATGCAGTCAATGTGGATCTTTATTCTCAACAACTGGAACGAGTTCATGAAATTCTGAGATGGAGATACCTAGCATTAATGACTAATTTTGAAGATTTAGAAGCTAGAAACAGTGATGTGTCATAATTTAAAATAAAGAGAGTTGAAGGTTGTTACACTACAAAACAATAGCTACAATCCCACAAGCCACAAACTTGCAATTTTAAATAGTGTTACAAACAGGTTAGTACATATACCAATGGAGAAAGTGGAATACCAGAAAGAATACCAACACATTATCAACATAGCCACTATGAATACATACCAGAAAAAAGCAATAGATAAGAAGATATAAAAGTTTGAAAGACAGAAATACATCCAACAAACGACTACTTTACTCAGACAACAAAAACCACAAGCATATAGGAAATTCACTTATCACCCTTGGACATATCATAAATTTCAAAGGATTTTCAAGAAATACAACATCACCCTGTCTCCACAGAATAGCCACAATATACAGAAACTACTATGCAACAGAACAAAAGATCCTATCCCCAACGATAAATCAGCTGGTATGTATCAAATTGGTTGTAATGACTGTAACCTGGTATACATAGGAAGAACCAAAAGAAATCTTGAAATAAGACTTAAAGAGCATATGAGATGCATTTACCAAAAACAGCCAGTAGCACATCATTTCTGGTCTTCAAACCATGATATCACTCCGAACATAAAACTCTTAAAACCGATCAACAGCAGCAATGAATTGGACATCTAGGAAAAAATACATATCGTCAAACACAGGAATCACCTAATGAACTTCGAACTGCCGCCACCCAACAGCCTTTGGAGCTTCATCAGCCCAGCACCAGAGAACACCACTAGCCACACACATTTCCCAGACAATGACCGGCAAAATCAGTTGAGAACATGCTGATGATGGGAGCAAACCATCTCCCGAAACACGTTCATTTTAGTGATGTAGTGTAACAACCTTCATCTCTCTTTATTTTAAAATACCTAGCATTAGTTACCTGAAACAGAGTTTTCTTGCAGCAAGACAATGCAACACTCCATACTGCATGACAAAACTTCATGAAGTGGAAGGAGTCCAACTGCTACCACACCCAGCATACAGCCCTGACCTTGTGCCTTCAGATTACCATCTGTTTCGATTCATGGCTCATTTCTTGTGTGGAAGAAATTTCAAAAACAATTGAAGCTGTAGAAGTGGGTCTCACTGAATTCTTCACATCAAAAACCAGAGAATGGTACTGTTGCAGGATAATAAACCTTGCTGAAAGATGACTAATGGCCATAGAATCTGATTGTCTTTACTTTGAGCAGTATTTAATTTCTTGCCAGAAAACATTCCAAATAAAGTTTTGCATAAAAACCGACATTGCTTATGTGACCCCATCTATATTTAAATAAACAAAGTAGTTCTCAGCTAAAATGCTTGTGGATTATGAATTGTTTATTACAATTGAACATGGTTGAAGATGGGTGGAATTGTTGGTGCTGACAAGATGAATTGGTACAGGTTGTCCAACATAGACTACTTGAAATTCATCACATGTTCTTGGTTCTTACTACTAAATTTTTTTTCCAAGTGGTCAATTCAAGCAGATTTTTGGTACATTTAAACAATTTTATATTCTTATCGCATTCCCCTGCCAAAAATTCCCTTGAATTGCCAACTTTGAAGAAAATATTTATCATTAAGAATGAATTAGGAACTTTGAGTTTCCTGTGTTGCAAAACCTGCACAGTTCATTTCATCAGTACCAGATCTCTCTGCTCCATCTTCAAACTAAATTCAGTCGGCAGTCATTTAGGATGAGAACAAGTGTTCTTGAAATATGTGATGGCAATCAACTAAAGATGAGAAAAAAGTATTCTCGAAACACATCCTGAATAAAAAGCAGGTTTATGGAGCAGTAGTGCTAGTAAAGGTCAACTCAATGATTTTATATTTTAAGTCATGAAATCCAATCCACATTTAACAAATTTCTAATAATAGAATTGTGTTCCAGTAAGTTTTGGTAAAGAAAGTGAAGTTAGAGTGATTAAGAATTAATTTAAGTATGTAATATACATATCTCAGCTTTTCTTCCGTTGTCATTCGTCACAATTATTACTCTCCATTTATTGTGGACCAGGATTTAAAACAAAAATAGTAGTAGTGTGCAGTTATTTACCTTGTTTAGTTTATGCATCATGGCATACAAGCATGCAACTTGTCCTATGTCATTGCTAATGGTAAACAGCAAACTTCGAGCTAAATCAGCCTCAGAAAACTGTGACTCTGTAACAATAATAATATATTTCCTTTCAAAAAACATTTACACCAGTACTAATATAATGAGAGAAAATCTGTGTATGTGGCTGCATACATGCATGCATGTGTCAAGTAATCTCAAAAACCACTTAACTAATTTTGATATTTCTTTCACCAGTGAAAAGCCCTATTCTTTCAGATGGCTATTTAATGTTTCCAAAAATTTGAAAACTGGGGGATTAGGGGTAATTTTCATATTCATGTCACTAAATTTCAAATCTGTTTCATTTATTGCAAATATGGCAGATTTTTAATGTCTTTTAGCCCAAATAGGTAAATGGAGAGGCTTAAAATATTTTAAAATTGAGTTATATTATGGGGGATTGTATATCATTCATATCACTAAATGCTTTCTCATATTACACTGAAGTTTATCACATAATATTTTTGGCATGATTTTTGACAAAACTGGGTAATATTCTAGATTTTCTTGGGCTTCCAGCCAGTATTTATACTAATGTCTGTGGACCTAAGTCCGACCCCTTAGGAAACAGGTTGGGTACACTGAGGTGATAAAAAGCATGGGTATTATAGAAAAATCATTTAGTCAAGAAGCTGTCTAATGTGATGATTTTGTGTTTCTGTGCTAGTTTTTATACATTTTTAAGGCCGGTTTTCAGACTGCTCAGCTGTAGTCTGAAATCTCAGTTCACCTACATTAATATAAATATAGAGGACTCAAAATTTTGCATCATTTAGCTATCCTGAAGATGGGAATGATGTACGTTCCTGAAACTTTGATTTCTAATTAAATCTACACCTGGTTGGAAGCCCGAGAAAATCTAGAGTATTCACAACATGAAAGTTTCAGCTCACAAAACTGGGTAAATTTGGATTCTAGAAACTGACAAAATCTACTTTACACTCAATCCCTACAAACAAATCAACATTCTTTGGCCTATCTAGATGAAACTTTGTACGCTTATACTATACAACCCAGAGAAAATTATAAGCTACCATGCAACTCTAACAAACTACCCTTACCATATTTTGAACCCTGATGCAGAAATCTGCATTGTTTACACCATATGGTCAAAATATTGCACAATTATACAATAGAAGTTGACAAAAATTTTAGGTTACATTACAACTTCCAAAAAGCACCTAATACTTACTTTGAAGTTGAGACTGTACAATATCTCCAAAATTAAGCATTGCAGAAAGAAATGCCTTGAATAAAAGTTGCCTGATATTGTGGCGAGCACTTGTAGTTGGTACACCTAACATGGAATCGGCCCTCCCAAAATGAGTTTGGTAGACCTGTTCATTCCGGAAGGCTCAACTCAAATGTTGGTAGCTTGTTTTTGTTCTAGATTAGTCCAGAATGTTCTAGTGGCTTTGATGGCACTTTTGATAGGAAGTAGGGGTGGGGATGATTGCATATAAAATGATTGGGGACTAATTGTTCGACCTCTTTAGGCAACAAGACTTGTAAATGTAACGAACAGTGTGGTGTGCTCTCTGCACCTGCCTTGTGGCAAGGATGAGTTTTGGAGGATTACTTCTTTGTGAACAACATGTAAGGTTAAGGTAACGTCTTTTGTTAATAAAATTTTCATTGTTAAAATTTAAATACCTTCCCTATTAGGACTTCTTTACAGATTTTAGTATTCCTCTGTTGCCATACTTAGTTTCACATGCTTAGCGAATTTTGCCCCCGTTGTCATGGCTTTAAGTATGGAAAGGTTCGGGAAGTTGCATAATTAATCCATAGTCGTGACAGATTTGGTGGAGGTTACGGGTATAGATTTGTTTTTTTTAATTTCAGATATGTAAAATCTTTGGATAAAAACGTCATCCTTCGCCGTGTGGAAAGTATTATGGGGGAAAGTAAATGCCATCAGTCGTCTTTTGTTTGGAGGACGTTTTGTCATTTTAGGATCAATTTAATTTTTTTAAATGGGAACCTACCTTTTGTTTGTTGTTTTCTCAATCCTCATATAAAAACTGATGCAGTAATTTGTATCACAAATTATTTAAATGTAAAGAGTGATTATAGTATGAATATGCATTATTATGGGACATTGATTTGAGATGTTTGTTGATTATAATTATTGTTGGGAAGTAAGTTTATACTGCCTTACTGAAACTGACAATAATAGCGTGCAATAATGCAGCGAGGGGGTGAGCTGTTTATCATTATTGGAAACGAGGAAGTTACGTAATGTTGGCGCGTTTTCCTTTAGAATCTTCTGGCACATTTCCCTAGAGCATATGTATTCATAATTTTCATTGGATATAAAAATAGACGCTAATGTTGGCGCGTTTTATTAGCCAATTGCAGCTCAGTTATAATCTTTAGGCATATCGGGGTGTATGAGTATAAAAAGAGTAGGTTAGAGGTAAAGACCCCGTCAGTTCATCTAAAATATTTGTAAAGTACACGTCGCCTTAAGTCAGTCAGTTCGTCGAAAGTATTTGTACGGCACACGTCGGATATCAATTTGCAGGTTACGCGTAACAGAGTTATGAAAAATCTCAAGTGTTATAAAGTTAATTATACAAAAAGTTGAAGTACGCGAATTAAGAATTATCAGCAATGAAGTTATTATAACAGTTTCAGTTTGGCGTGTGTCAAGATCAATGTGTAAATGTGATAGTGAAAGTGTTCGACAATAAAAAGTGTAAAACAAATTCTTTCATCAGTGTTATTTTTGGATAAGAGACTCCCTTCCGTTTACACAACCTGTATAAAGAGAAGTGCTTGACCAAAAGATCATAGCTAGCCGGAGGACAGTGAATAAAAATTAAATAAAATAACAGTAGCATTCTTTCAAACGAAAACTAATACTGCCGCAAATTGCTAACACCAGATGGAGCTAACAAGCCTAACAAATGAATCACGTCACAAGATGGCTTCAACACGTGGAGTAAACACACATACACAAATAACATTAATAATTCCACGTCAAATTGGCTCCCAAATGTGGGGCTAACAAATACAAACATATACAAATAATATTACTTCAAATCTAAACAACTTTTCTATAAAGCACCTTGCAATTGTTCTTACCAACATAAATAACAAAAATTCTGAATGGCTGCGTATAAGAGCGCAATGAATGGTTGGATCCATTCAACACAGTACAGCATAATAAACAGTAGGCGAGGAGGCAATGAGACATTGACACAGTTATTCGGAATTTTCATTATTTATATTGGTGTAAGAACAACTGCAAAGTGGTTTATTACAAATGTTTAGTTTTTGTGAGAAAACAACATAAAAAAAGGTAGGTTCCCATTTAAAAAAATTAAATTCACCCTAAAATGACCATCACAACGTCCTCCAAATAAGACACAACTAATGACATTTACTTTCCCCCATAATATCAAGCAACTTTTATTAAAGACATTTCTTTCCACAATGCTTAGTTTTGGAGATACTGTACAGTCTCAACTTGAATGGTCCACCCTGTATGGTATTCAAAATTTTTAAAGGCTGCTCTTACTTTACTTTCAACCCCTTATAAAGTCCCTGAAAATACGACGAACAAGAGTATGGTGAGGAACCACTTTTCAGAATTCTGTGCATAGAGAAATTATAAAACTGATGACTCAGTTAGTAACGAAGATATTGCTTCTAGTCTACAGGACTGTGCTGCTAAACTATGTAAATTTCATAATAAATATATAAACTTTTCGTGTTATCATCAAGCCGAGTAGCACTTGTGCTACTAGCTTTCCACGACAATTTAATTTTGGTTAGTTTCAAACTCATGTATCTTTTCACAATTATTTCTCGACCTCTGGTCTTGAAATAATTATCAAAAGGAAGCATTGATTATTAACCTCAATCAAATATTTGAAAAACTACCAGCACTTATGCTAGTATTATTGAGAATAGGAATGGGTATAATATAGAATAATTTGGAAACTGTCATTTGTTGTTGTCTAACACTTGGCATTGGTAATGAAGCCATTAGCACATCCACTTCAGTATTTTTCTACAATGGATCCAGCAGGTAGTGCTTTGCAAGTCTGAAGATGTTCTTCAGCCATTTCTTCTTCACTGTTGCATAGAGAGCAATTTGGATTGGTGTAAATCCTATTTCACAATATGTAAACTAGAAAAAATATATAACAATGATGCTGGTTAACTAGTATGGAGCAGAATAGAAGACACAGAAAGACAGAGATATGAGAAAGCTTAGAAAATAAGAAATAATTAAATTTCTATAGAACAATAAAAAGAAGTTCGCAAAGACAAGGGTATGAAAAAGAAGGATCTGCATTAATGAGAACAGGGTCAATGTTCTCAAAAAGGAAGAGGCAGTGTAAAATGGAACCTGTGAACTGTATGGTGGAAGCACAAACATAATACATTATCTGATAGAATGTAAAGAATTAATGTTATGGAGGCAAAAGGTATTGGAGAAAAAGTGGGACAAATTGGATGATAAAATGTAGCAGGGTAAGAGGAAAAGAGAATCAGAAACATGGGGGAAGTTTTTAAGGAAAGCAAAAGAAAAATGGGCCAGGAAAGTAAGGGATATAAGAAAAGAAAAACTATAAAAGGAAGAGGGGGAGAAAACAAGATAAAAAGAAACCTTATGAGTTACATTTACACGAGTTCCTCTACCCTCTATTGTGTATTAGTGGGTATACAAATTGTTCTTACAAAAGCTTGTTTTTTATCTACTGCATTTTAATGCAGATAAACCTGTGCAGAAATAGTCAAATTACACATTTGGTTTTAGATACAAAGGGAACAGCAATAGCCAAATGTTTAACAACTGGACGCTATATGCTGGCCTTAAAATTCCTGACTGTTTAAAATTGTTTCACGAGAAAGAATTGAATATTGTCAGGACTTTAAAAGAATGGCAAAGTATTGAACAATGTGAACCATTAGTAATCTGTATCTCAGAAATGGTCTATGCGATAGAAAAAGTTATTTGAAATAAATTGTGTTTTTTACAGATCTGAATTTTTTGTTCAGTACATTTTCATATATCGCTCAATGTTTACCGTTATACAAGATTATATAAAACTCCTTCCAAATAAATAGGACTTCAGGCTATTCCCAGAAAATTCAAGATATACATTTCATTTGTCATGTAAACATCTTTAATATATGCTATTTTAATCAACTCAATTAGTCATTTTTCAGAAAATCAAAAATTTCGAAAAATATTCCATGTAAAGGATAGTTTAGAGTGGGGGGAATTTTCCTGAAAACCTGTGTAGCCCAAATAGATGGATCTTTTCCTAAAAATTACTTTTTGGATTCAGAAGGTCTTAAAATATGTATTTTCGCTGAAATCTTGATATCAAATTTTTGGGTGGAATGCAACAACTTCTCTTACTATTACGTATGCAGTAAAGAAAGTAAAAAGGTTAAGGTTGGACAACTGACTACTAGGCAGAGCTAAATGGCCTGGGTGCCATGCAAGCTGAGGTAGCACACAACTTCTACATACACTACGTGATCAAAAGTATCCGGACACCTGGCTGAAAATGATGTACAAGTTCATGGCACCCTCCATCAGTAATGCTGGAACTCAATATGGTGTTGGCCCACCCTCAGCCTTGATGACAGCATTCACTCTCGCAGGCATACTTTCAATCAGGTGCTGGAAGGTTTCTTGGGGAATGGCAGCCCATTCTTCAAGGAGTGCAGAACTGAGAAGAGGTATCGATGTAGGTCGGTGAGGCCTGGCACGTTCCAAAACATCCCAAAGGTGTTCTATGGATTCAAGTCAGGACTTTGTGCAGGCCAGTGCATTACAGGGATGTAATTGTCATGTAACCACTCCACCACAGCCCGTGCAGTATGAACAGGTGCTCGATCGTGTTGAAAGATGCAATCGCCATCCCCGAATTGCTCTTCAACATTGGGAAGCAAGAAGGTGCTTAAAATATCAATGTAGGTCTGCGCTGTGATCGTGCCATCCAAAACAACAAGGGGTGCAAGCCCCCTCCAGGAAAAACACGACCACACCATAACACCACCACCACCGAATTTCACTGCTGGCATTACACATGCTGGAAGATGACGTTCACCGTGTATTCGCCATACCCACATCCTACCATCGGATCGCCACATTGTGTACCGTGATTCGTCACTCCACACAACATTTTGCAACTGTTCAATCATGTAATGTTGACGCTCCTTACACCAAGCGAGGCGTCATTTGGCATTTTCCTGCATGATGTGTGTCTTATGAGCAGTCGCTCGACCATGGAATCCAAAGTTTCTCACCTCACGCCTAACTGTCATAGTACTTGGAGTGGATCCTGATGCAGTTTGGAATTACTGTGTGATGGTCTGGATAGATGTCTGCATATTACTCTTTACAACCCTCTTCAAATGTCAGCGGTCTCTTATCAGTCAACAGACAAGGTCGGCCTGTACGCTTTTGTGCTGTACATGTCCCTTCACGTTTCCACTTCACTATCACATCAGAAACAGTGGACCTAGGGATGTTTAGGAGTGTGGAAATATCGTGTACAGACTTCTGACACAAGTGACACCCAATCACCTGACTACGTTCGAAGTTCGTGAGTTCCACAGAGAGTCCCATTCTGCTGTTTCACGACATCTAATGACTACTGATGCCGCGGATGAGTACCAGGCAGTCGGTGGCAGCACAATGCACCTAAGATGAAAAACGTATGTTTGTGGGGGTGTCCAGATACTTTTGATCACATAGTGTAGTTTAAGCTAGGTATATAGGAACAGGTACTGTATAACAAGCTATGCAAATTGAGATGTGCTAATAAATTCAATTCATTCTATAGTAACTATAAATATAAATGTTTTAATTATTATAGTATAGACTGTTGCATTCATTTAATCATTTACTTATCAATGAATTTGTTAAATACTCCTGTTAAATACAATGCAAGCTTTTAATCCCTTTAGATAATTTGCACATTATCAACAAGATTAAAGCTTGTGTGGTGCTAACCTGTGAAAAGTTCTTGTGTTTTAGAGATTCTATGGACTTGTCTACTCTCTATACAGGGTGAGTTTTAAGTACACCAACAAACCTTGGGTTGATTCCTGACTGGAAATAGAGCACAAAAGTTCATCCACGGCAGATGGCACTGACAACATTCTCTCATAACTTGTAGTGTGCATTTTGTGTGCTGCAGATAGTGTGATTTAAGCAATGTAGAAGCACAATGGCCCAGTATTCATTCCAAGAGCAAGCCAAGATGATGTTCGTGTATGGCCAAGCAGGTGGAAACGATGATATTGAGAACAACCCTGGCACAAGCTCCAGGCAATTGGCCTGCCAACATAGTGTAAGCTAAAGGACGGTTATTTGTATCCTACATGACAACTGCTATTATCCCTATCACCTCCAACATGTGCAGGGATTATCACTGGAGGATTTTCCTCCACGTGAAAGATTCTGTCACTGCTTAGTGCAACATCCCATCACCATTATGGAATTTCGTCTTCAGTCCTCTTCACCAATGAACTGATGTTGGTAGAGATGGCATCATTAACCAGCATAATTGTCATCTGTGGGCTACAGAAAATCCTCACGGAATAGTTGAAGCATCTCATCAGCAGCGGTGATTACTGGCGGCCGCCTACTTGGACCACAATGCTTGAACAGAGAAACGTATCTGGACTTCCTACAAAACGCTCTGCCTCCATTGCTGGAAAATGTGCCTTTGGCAATATGACAGACAATGTGGCTGCAGCATGTTGGAGCACCAGCCCACTTCCGCATTAATGTTCGCAGACACCTCAATGAAGCCATCATCTTCCTCAGATCGTTGGATAGGACTTAAGGCTGGTTCACAACCAATGAGAACGGTAACCAGAACGAGAACGAGAAAGCTGAAATACATGTATTCAAATGGTAATGTTCACAACTGAGGGGAAGCCTTCCCGGGACCTGGGAACGGGAAAGAAGAGTCGTCCAACTTTTAACTTTCTCGTTCTCGGGCACAGCATATTAGACTCTTCACTCTAGAGGTTATTCTAGGCGGCCGTGACGTGAAACAGCCACTAGTGCTCTCTATAGTCGCAAGCTGGAAACATGAAACTGGAAGGAATTAGTAGTAAATGTGCTTCCTAACCTCATCCCGACACCCGCAAATCTAATCAGCGTTGGTTCCTCTGGTGAAGGGTTCATTTGTAGTCTGTTTATATGCAACTCAAAACTGGCTATTACCTAAAAAACAATGGCAAAAACTACAAAGAACGGCTAAAACCAGTGGAAATGAAAAAAAGAATAAACAATTTTAATGTATGCCATTAGTAGAGGGATCGGAAATGTAATGGATGTACATTTATATAATGTTTACTCTATCGAATTTTGACGTTGGCTTGGCTAAATTGGAAGTAGGTGAAAAAATGTCATTGGTCAGTTAAAAACAAATGAAATCTCAATGCGCAAAATTGACTTTCACTTTGTGATCGATATGCATTCCCGTTCTCGTTACCGGGCTGTTGTGAACCAATATGCATTGCTTCCCGTTCTGGTTACCGTTCTCGGGCGGTTGTGAACCAGCCTTTAAGGCCTTGTTGCATGCCTGCTCAATCACCAAACTTAAACCCCCTGGGTTTTTACTTGTGGGAGCATCTGAAAAGCATTATGTATGATGAACCTGTTCCTGATGTTCAGATCCTTCAACAGCACGTCCACAGCCCAGAACATTCGAACGAGTGAGACAATCCATGATGCAACATGTGAAAGCGTGCATTGCATCCCATGGAGGTCACTTTGAACATCTGTTGTAACATGGATAGGATTCAGGCCATGAACTGTGTGTCAGGGCTCTTTGTTTGAGGTCATTCTTCAGTGTCATCTACCGTGGAAACTATGCATTTCTAGACACAAGGTGATATGAACTTTTGTGCTCCATTTTGAGGCAGTATTTTTAATACTTGAATAATTTCAATTAAATGACATAATATGTAAATTCAATAACAGCCCGCCTTAAAGCAATATGTATGTAATAATTTTTTTTAAAATGTATGCAACAGTCATTGCATATGCTTATATTATTGTAAACATGTTTAATGTTATGGAATGCATTAAGTAATTTAATAGTGTAAGAGCTGTGAGAATAATCAGTTTAACGTTGCTAACAATGAGGTAAGAATAAGGTAACCTTCAGGCAATACTGAGTTTGAGAGTTTAAATGCTACTAGTCATGATTAGAGCAACGATAATGTAAATTTTGTGACAGTTTAAAATTAGCCAATTAACAGCCACAAAAAGCTTTAGTTGAATGCAGGTATTCTATTAGATTAGAATTAGCCAATCAGAGACTTGAAATACAGAAGCTTACAGGTTTTGACGGTTGAAATATGTTCAGTTGCCTGCAGACCTTGGTAGTGACCGGATGGAAGATGTGTTCTCTAAAGAAATTTTACATATACATGTGTAACGAAAATTAAGCATACGCGTTAACAAAGTGCAAGTATTAAATTAAAGAATCTCACAGCTCTTAATATCAGTGTAGTGCTATTTAATTGTGCCAAGGATTAATAAAAAGAAGTGAATTTAAACTTAAAAATCTGTGTAAGCCTACATTCTTGTCGCACCACGCCCTGATTAAGAGAACTGTGTCTTAAAGTAAGACTGACGCAGCCGAGGCAAACATAAACATAAATACTATATGTAGAAGCAGTTTAATAACAAAGTTAATATAATATTTTTTAAACTTAGAGCGTAAGAACAAAAATACATCTTCAAATCAGCTTTACATATGTAGCAGCATATTATGTAACAAACAATCCACTTCAAATTGGCTTACCAAAACGTGAGGCAAATCTTCAACAACAATAAACTACAACAGTTGAAGAACAATACTTCAAGTTGGCTTCCCAAGCGTGAGGCTAATAAATTACGTAAATAAATTACATAAACAAAACACCTCTCTCAATTTCCAGTCAGGAATAGCCCCCTGAAGTTTGTCAGTGGACTTCAAACTCACTCTGCATACAAGTACAGTGTGTTTGTTATATTTCCCAGTCGCAGATCACACATATGCATGCTCCGCACACTATTACACTATGGGGTTTTTCATTTTAAAACTTCTGTATTACTTACTCTTGAGTGATAGTACCATGCATTACAATGACTACTAACCTTGTTAAAAGTTGTGCTGAAAGTGACATTCATCTGCATTGAAACATTTCAGATATTCCTTGTCATCACAGGGTTGTAATTAAAGAACTACAGTCAGTGCGTAGGATTTCAATTTTAAAATTTTAGCAGCTCTATGAACACAGATTTTTGAAACACCCACTTGTTATGCAATGTATCTATGATACTTCTTTGGAGAGCATTCAAACGATGTACCAATTTCATCAGTTTTTCCTCTGTTAGAACATATTTTCTTTTTCACTTCTTAGGTTTAGCAATCCCATGATCCTAAACTTATTAACCATGCAACTAACAGTTTCTCTACCTGAAACTGGAATACCAGGAAATTTGCTCCAAAACATCTATACACCTGTGTACAAGATTCACTTTTTACTATGTATTGTACATAAAAATTCTTGGTTCGAGCGTGAATTTTTCAGTAGGCAGTTCAGTGAAATAATAAGAATAATCTAATGTAACTCTCACAAAACACAGATGTCTTGAATAAACTTTAACTTTTGAGATGCACAATAAAGAAACAAGTCTTTACAGCTCGAACAGCAGACAGAAACTGACACAGTATAACACAGCTGATAAAAGTAACCTTGAGCAAGTCATTCACTGCTAGTGGAACATACCAAGGTCACTGCAGTGCTAGCAAACTATGCATATACATGATCTGTGGCCTGGCTATAAATCTAACACATAGCAGTTTTGATGTCACTTCTTGAGAAATCCCATCTGAACACCAGAAATTGTTTTTCCATGCCATGAATTCAAGGGAAATAAATTGGATACAGCAAGAAGTATGAGAAATCTTTAGCTTTACTACTGATCTATACAAAACTAAACTGGTGTCTGCTGCCAACACTACAGTGGCTACTACTTACTATAGGCTTACCTACACTGAGAAGCAGCATTCAAGCTACAGACTTTCTTCATGCTTTTTCTGCAACAAAAAGTAAATGACATGGACTTAAACAGTAACCTGCATTAAAGTTGCGATCCTTACGGGCATGCATTGCTTTGCCAAAGGAAGATGCTATCAGGTCTCCCGGAAGCCCAAGGGTTTTATAGTCTCCTCCATATATATCTCTCACCAGCATGTCAACATTGCGATGGTCTCCCTTTTCGGCCAGTTCTAACAGCTCGTCAAAACCCTTCAAAGGAAGAAGAAAACATGTTATGCAATGATCGATGCATGCAACAATGTTTTGTTCTGCAGAATACATCGCCTTTACATATAACAAGAGATGTTAAGCACTCACACTGCTCCACTTACCAAATTACCAGGACATGTTTCGAGGACCTATTGTCCCCATTTTTGGCTGCTGGTTGACTAACTGGTGATTCCCTGATCACCTTACCCGGGTATTTGTAGCGCCATCTAGTGTGGGGATGGTGAATGTAAAGATTAACTATAGACTACTGGAATTTCAAGGCGCATAATTTGATGCTTGAAACTTCTCATACATGCAGTTTCCCTTAACTTCAGTTCTATGGAGTTATGCACTGATTTTAGCAGCTTGACTTTTTGCTCTATATAGTCATTTTCTTACCAGAAGTGATCGACTATAACTGATTTATCTGTTTGTATGTGATATTTCTAAAGTGTTCCTTTAGTCTTATGCTTATGTTTCTCTTGGTTTTTTCAATGTATGTTTTGTTGCAATCTAAACAGTATTTTTTTTTCCTTTTTAATTATTATATATAGTTAACTGAAATTAATTATACTTTTTAGAGACCTTAGCATGCTCTTGGCAAGTTTTTAATACAGAGTCAACTGAAAACTTCAATGTCACAGCCGGGATTTGAACACGGTTCTCCCACTCTCCCTGCAGTTACTCTAATCATTGAACTACTGTGACAACATGCTGGTGGGACATTGAATTCCCCAATAGATTCAAGTTGTTTCCCGGCTGTGGCAGTGAATTTTTCAGCTGACCCTATAACTTGCCAAGACCAGGCTAAGGTCTCTAAAATGTATAATTAATTATATATACTTCTTCTTCTTGTTTATCTGTTTAACCTCCTCTTATGTAGGACTTACACCCCCCAGGACTTACAGGCGGGTGCCTGGGGTCAGAGGCCCATCGAGGAGCAGACACTCATGGATCAGACAGAATATCCAGGATGGGTGATCAGCCCGATGCCTGGCATGGGAGGAAGGAAGTAGATGAAACGAAATGATGGTGAAATGGATGAAAGGAAAGGTGATGATGGAGCAGTTGGTGGAATGAATGGCGGGGGAAACCGGAGAACCTGGAGAAAACCCGCCCAGACGCCGCTTTGTCCACCACAAATCCCACATGCGGTTCCCTGGGGTTGAACCCGGGCCGCCTCGGTGGGAGGCGAGCGGTCTAACCACTCGGCCACGGCGCTGCCAATTATATATACAATAATTGAAAAGAAAACCTTAAGAAACCCATAAGCAGCCTGTATTAAAGTACTTGCAATAGCAGGTTGCCACTGAGATGGTCATCTCTAGGGAGATGTCTTGGTGGTCTATCTGGGTAACAACTGAAATCAATTGGGGAATTCAATGTCCCACTGGCATGTTGTCTCAGTAGCTCAATGGTTAGAGCAACCACAGGGAGAGTGGGGGAACTGTGTTGAAATCCCGGCTGTGGCAGTGAATATTTCAGTTGTCTAAATGAAAAAAAAAGTATTTTATATATGCCTGTTTCTTTTCTGATGGGATTCTGTCTGTGGTTCTGATTTTAGCAGGTTTTTAAGTTGTATTTATTTTGTGGTGCTAGGACTACGTTGAACTCTTTAAAGTTCTTTTGGAATTTGTGAAATGTTCAGGGGTGGTACATAAACCTTTCTAAATTACAGTTTATACTTGTTGCAGATTAGTGTATATATTTTTCTGAAATTTTTTAATTTTCTTCTTAACTAGTTCAATTTTGAACTATTATGTTCAGCAGTGTTTAATATGTATTTGATATTATAAACAGTCAGCAATATAAGTGTTTAACGTCAATTCATTTTCCATACTTCAATTACTTGCTTCACTATGTGCAAGCTAGAATGACTTTAAATATAACAAGAGGTATTTATATGAAATAGAGCCAGCTGAAAAATTCAATGTCATAGCTGGGATTTGAATGCGGTTTTCCTGCTTAGGACTTGCATACTTCCCAGGAACAAAGCACTTGTGAATTGCAAGTCGTTGTCAAGAATGCTATCTCTAATGTGAGATGTCTTGGTTGATTTACCTGGAAAAAACCCAGTTGCGGAATTTACTGTCCTACTGGCAAGTTGTCACAGTACCTCAAGGGTTAGAGCAACCACATGGAAAGCGGCAGAACCGTGTGTTCAAATCCCAGTGACATTGAATTTTTCAGCTGGCTCTATTTCACATTCCCTGGCCAAGCGCTGTTAAAAGTATAATTAATTAATTAAACATAATAATAATAATAATAATAATAATAATAATAATAATAATAATAATAATAATAATAATAATACCAAATAACATACTGTGCTAATGCACATATGTCATGTGAAATAAAAGTATATGCCTAACTCTGATGAAGATGAACTTATTAAATTGAACCCATTACTCACTTTAGCTTTTGTAAGAAGTGAACCCAGGCCCCAGAATGTTCCACCACCAGTTGCAGTTCCACCTATTCGTTCATAAGAGTCTTCTGATTCAACCTATAAACAAATTAATTTTCTTAAGGACAAAGAGAAATAAAAATGTTATTTTTGGAGCACAATTAAAGCTTAAATTAACTGCCCATTTACTTTCATGATAATTAGACACTGAAGTAACATATCCATAATGTTAATAGAAGTTAGTAACAGTTTCACTATAATCACAGTCTACTATATACAGTTACAAAGCTCAATATGTAGAGAAAATGCATCGGCTTGATAATAACACCCTTGGTGACTAGCTATTAGAAACATCTCAGTATCCCTAGAGAACAACTACTTTCAATGCTACAAAAATTATTATCTATCACAGACCTTTCCAGTGAGGCGACAAAAAAAAAAAAAAAATACTATAACTTACAGAACTATATGTTGACCAAACTTATCTCTCTTTCAGAGACAAATTCTATGCTCCCATGGGCCGACCAATCTGATTGAGGTTTTTTCGTGGTTTCCCTCAGCCGCTAAGGTTAATACCAGATTGGATATTTAATACCACGACCCAAAGTTCTACTTTAGGTCTAAAACAATAGTAAAAATAAAAAAATAGGTGGTAATAGTGAATGCTGTGCCATCTATCCACAGACAATGAAAGCAGGTAGACTGGATGGTACCCTAATGCCATCTGCATGGCATGAAGCAGAACATCCAGCTGCTATGCACTAGGGTCTCTGTGTACATGTGACGAAGCAAGATGGCATGGTTACAGGGATGAGACCTAGAAAGCTGTCTGCCTTTCTATGTGAAAGCAGCAGGTAGACTGAACAGCACCCTAATGTCATCTGCATGGCAAGAAACAGAAGATCCAGTTGCTATGCACTAGGGTCTCTATGGACATGTGACAAAGCAGATGGTTACAGGGATGAGACTTAGAAGGCTAACTGTCTGCCACACATCAATCTAAGAGTTATCCACTAACAGATCTGTTGTGATATGACCATGTAGTTAAAGCGACGTAAAATGAGTAAAAAGAAAAATTCCAAGAATGGTTTAGCCATGGGAAATCCCTTATCTCCTATTCTGGCAGACATTTACATGAACACCTTAGAAACTCACATAAGAACAGCCTTCCCACATATACAGATACATTGCTGATGTACTTGCAATAGTAAACAGAAAAGTAGTCAATAAGGGCATCAACTTTAAATTTTGAATATTTGAAGAGTTCCAAGCAAATGTGACTATCCCTCAAAATTAAACAAATACATATTTTCATCTTAATCAGTTCTCATGACAATGATCTAATGTAAATTACAATAAACATGTTTCTTATGCATAACATACTGCACTCCATGAAATCGGGAAAAAACAAATGCATGGGAAACGACAGTCATTAGTTGTTTACTAAACCTAAATGAAGTTAAAATGTATTGATGTGTTTATTGTAGGGTATTAGTTACATGACTGTTTTGAAATAGGAAAAAGGAACAAAAGAATCGACGAAAGGAGAAAGAAAACGGAAGTTAGAGGCAGGTGTGATGATGATGATGATGAGATGCAGTTTAAGGGCGCTAAACGGCTAAGGTCATCAGCGCCCCTACAAAGTATAAAAGGCACAGTTCAAAAATAAAACTCCGATAAAAAAAACGCATAATTAAAAACGGGACACAAACCCGCGATGTCCAAAGGTAAAAAACAAAACACCAAATTCCAAAAATGAACACACTAAAAGCATGGTCAATAAAACAGTAAAACAATGTGTCAAGAACTGTAGAATGCGAGGGACACGAGCGCCAGATGTCCATTGGGGAGGAGATGCCCCATTAAAAAGACAATATAAAATCACACAGTCAAAAGACGCTCAGCGCATCAAATGCGTCGGCTAAAGCCAATGCCACTGATGAAACGTATAAGACATTCTACAGCACGCGCGTCGTCTGCCAAAACATTGGCTAGGCCAACAGGCAGACCAACACGAACACGCAACGGAGCTAAAACTTGACACACTGCTAAAATGTGACGCACCGTTAAGGGCGCATCACACTGCTCACAGAGTGGTGCGGGGTCACCACTGAGCAGGTATCTATGGCTAAAACGACAATGTCCGATTCGTAAACGAGCTAAAAGTACCTCTTCCCGACGAGAAGAACGAGAAGAGGAACCCCAGACTAATGGAAGAGGTTTAACCTCCCGCAACTTGTTCCCCCCTAAGAGCCGCCCACTCATCGCGCCAGCGCGAGAGGATAAGGTAACGTAAAACAACATAAAAATCTGAGGAAGGAACAACACAAGTAAAACATCTGGGTGATAAAATGACCGATTTGGCAGCGGCGTCGGCAGACTCGTTGCCTGAGATGCTCACATGACCTGGAATTCACACGCAGACGCTGATGCCAAATGCACCGAGTGGAACAGGTCATGAATGTGCTGTACAAGCGGGTGGTAACTATACAGCGCGTGAATACTCTGAAGGGCACTCAGAGAGTCTGTACAAACAACACAGTGCCGTAAGACGTGCCACTGAATGTATAAAACACATTGATATATACTAAAAAGTTCGGCGGTATAAATTGAACATTGTCCAGGTAAACGAAAAGTAAAACTCTGTGCACCGAAAACAAAGGCACATCCTACTCCGTCATCAGTCTTAGACCCATCGGTATATATAAAATGACAGTCCCCGAACTGCGCCTGTAGTTCTAAAAAAGCGGATCTAAGGACGGAAGCAGGGGTCTCATTTTTCGGCATCGACGTTAACCCAAGGTGACAGTGAGCCTCAGCGCGCGACCATGGAGGAAAACGTGTTTCCCCCCCGTGGAAGGGCCGGCGCTGGCGTAACGTCCAAATGCCGAAGAAGTTGACGAAATCGAACCCCTGGAGGGAGCAATGCAGAGGAGCTAACTAAATACTGCCGATCAAGCGAATCCTCGTAAAATATCGGGAAGGACGGGTGGTCAGGCAAGCTGGAGAGTCGACAGGCATAGCTGCACAAGAGCATCTCACGTCTGAAGGACAGCGGAGGCTCTGCAGCTTCAGCATATAGGCTAAGAACAGGGGTGGTTGGAAAGGCCCCTGTAGCGACTCTTATGCCACGATGTGAATGGCATTCAATCGATGTAATACAGATGGACGCGCCGACGAATAGACAATGCACCCGTAATCAAGCTTGGATCGGACCAAAGTGCGATAAAGGCGAAGAAGGACGGTCCGATCAGCTCTCCAGGATGTGCACTTAAAACACGCAAAAGATTAAGAGAACGGTCACACTTTGCTTTTAAAAAGGAAATGTGCGAAGTCCAACACAACTTCCTATCAAAAATCAACCCCAAGAATTTCGCCTTGTTTGCAAACGGAAGCATCTCCGGCCCAAGATAGAGAGAGGGCGGAGGGAAATATTTCCGGCGCCAGAAGTTGATGCAGACGGATTTTTCGGCGGAGAAATTAAAGCAGTTGGCGTTACTCCAGGCGTAGAGACGGTCGATACAACTCTGGAGACGGCGTTCGAGTAGACAGGTACGCCGCGAAATGCAATAAATGGCAAAATCGTCAACAAAAAGGGACGATGAAATGCCAGGTGGAATACTATCAACAATGGGGTTGATAGCAATTGCAAAAAGTGTGACACTGAGTACAGAGCCCTGCGGTACTCCGTTCTCTTGAATAAAACGACTAGATAAAACCGAGCCCACACGTACACGAAAGACGCGGTCCGTCATAAACTCCCGAAGAAATATAGGAAGACGACCGCGGAAATTCCATGCATGGAATGTACGTAAAATGCCGCCCCTCCAACAAGTGTCATAAGCTTTCTCCAGGTCAAAAAATACAGCCACCGTTTGACACTTTCTCAGAAATCCGTTCATAATATGTGTCGACAGAGACACTAGATGGTCAACGGTAGAGCGATGGCGACGAAATCCACACTGAGCGTTCGCCAGAAGTTTCTGAGACTCAAGCCACCATGTCAACCGCCCGTTGATCATGCGCTCCATCACCTTGCAAACGCAACTGGTGAGGGAGATAGGGCGGTAGCTGGAAGGTAGTTGGCGATCCTTACCAGGCTTAAGTATAGGGACAATGGTGGCTTCGCGCCAAACGGAAGGAAAAAGGCCGTCTTGCCAAATACGGTTATAGACCTGTAAGAGAAAGCGTTTACTGTCGGCTGAAAGGTTCTTTAACATCAGGACATGAATGCCGTCCGGCCCAGGAGCGGAGTGCCTAGAGCAATGAAGAGCGTGCTCCAGCTCCCTCATTGTGAAAAGTTCATTATAACAGTCGGTATTAGCAGACCGAAAATTATAGCTGGCGGAATCCAGCCGGTCTCTGATAGAGCGAAAGCCGGCTGAATAATGGTCTGAACTGGAAACCGCCTCAAAGGCAGCACCCAGAGTGTTAGCGATGGCAGCCGGATCCACTATGGTGGCATTAGAAACCTGAAGGCCAGAAACAGTACAATGCGACACTTTACCTGAGAAGCGATGAAGCTTATCCCAAACAACGGATGAAGGCGTAAAGCGATTAAAACGAGTCCACGATGCCTTCTTGCTATCCTGAATAAAGCGACGAGCCCTGGCGCGCGATTGTTTAAAAGTCACCAAATTATCAAGTGTAGGGTGACGCCGAAACACCCTTAAGTGCAGTTCTACGGGCACGAACGGCGTCCCGACAATCCTCGTTCCACCATGGAACAGGCATTCGCCGAGGTTGAGAGGATGAACGGGGAATTGCGCGTTCGGCGGCAGAGAAAATCGTAGACGTAAGGTGCAGCACTAGTTGGTTAATGTCGGTGAAGGACCGGTCGTAAAAATTCACGAGGCTGGAATACAAGCTCCAGTCGGCTTTTGTGAATATCCAGGTAGGTACTCTGGAATGCTGTACGTGGTGTGACGGAAGAGAAACGATGCAGGGATAATGGTCGCTGGAGTAGGTGTCAGCGACGATGTTCCATTGCAGACGACTAGCAAGCTGGAGTGAGCAAACGGCAAGGTCCAAGTGAGAAAATGTACCGGAAGAATCGGAAAGAAACGTAGGCTCACCTGTATTCAGAATAGAGAGATTGAACTGGTAAAAAATGTCGGAAAGAAGAGTTCCCCTCGCACAAGCCCTTGGCGAACCCCACAGGGGGTGATGGGCATTAAAATCTCCCAACAGAAGAAATGGCGTTGGGAGAGCGGACAGGAGAGCTCGAATGTCCGCGGGAGCAAGGGGAGACGATGGAGGTGAATATACAGAGCAAACAGAAAAGAAAAAAACCGAGTAACTGCAGCCTAAGGGCACCAGCTTGCAAGTCGGACGTAAGAGTGAGACGTTGAAAATGAACGCCGTTACGCACTAACATGACACCTCCATGAGCAGGAGTACCCTCCTCCGGTTCAAGGTCGAAGCGAACCGGAGTATATCCTCGCAGATCAAAAGGATCGTGAGGGCGAAGCTTAATCTTCTGCAAACACACGACCATAGGCGAATGGGAACGCAATAAAAGTTGCAATTCCGCCCTATGCGATCGTACACCACGTAAATTCCAGGTCAGGATAGCCATAAAGAAAGAGAAACTTCTTACTTAGAAGGGCGGCTCAAAATTACCTTGTGCTTAACCTTTGGGCTCGGGCTTTTGGTATGGAGTTGGTCAGACTCCATAGCCTCCTCGAAGGGAGGGCTCACGCGCTCAGAGCCAGAAACCGATTCAAGCGCCGAGAATCGGTTCTGGGTGGCGATGGGTGAGGGGTGCCGCTGAGCGCGGCTTGTCCCAAGAGCATCCTGGGACTGCGACCTCCGAGGAGGAGGTGAACTTTTCTTACCGCGCGCACGCGGAGGGTCCTTCAGAAAATCTTCCCTACGAAGTTTCTGCTTTGGTTTCTTTTCAGCGGCTTGCGACTTCAGTGACTTGGGACCAGGTTTATAGGGCTTGGTAACTGTAGCCTTAATGGACGGCCGGATGGTAGTGGCGGTTAATGCAGTCATGGTCCAGGTCTGAGTTTCGGCATCTACTCGTGGTACTGGCGAGGCAACAACAGAACTAAATGTGCCAGATCGCAAGAGTGAAGGTTGGCGCGCATGATAACGCCTCCGGGCTTCAGCGAAGGAGAGTTTTTCCTTTACCCGGATCTCCTGGATCGCCTTCTCGTCCAAGTAACGCGGACAGTCGGCAAACGACGCAGAATGAGACCCTTTACAATTAACGCAGACGGGGGCTGTTGAACAGGTACCTTCGTGTGAGGGTTGGCTACATGATGCACAAATGGTAACAGCACTCTTACATGAGACTTGCGTATGCCCAAAACGTTGGCATTTGAAACAACACAGAGGTCTAGGAATATAAGGCTCACAGCAATCCGTTCGTACCCTGCTGAAATGCTCGTGGGCAGATCGACGCCATCAAATGTTAGAAACAGGGTACGAGTGGGTACCAATACGCCGTCGCGTTTGGCCTGCACTCGATGAACCGCTGTCACCTTCTGGTCTGCAAGATATTCTACCAGGTCCTCGTCCGATATACCATCGAGGCTATGCGTGGTGACGCCTCGACAGGAATTCAAGGCGCGGTGCTTCTCAACACGGATGGGATAACCGTGGAGAAGCGTGACGCGCAACAAGGTCTTACTTTGTTGATCGGACTTACTCTGAACCAACAATGAACCATTACGTAGGCGAGTGCAGGAATGAACAGGTCCAGCAATTGAGTCAATGCCCTTCTGGATGATAAAAGGGTTCACCTTCTCGAATGATTGTCCTTCCTCTGTACGGGTAATCACTAAGTAACAACCAGCTGTTGGCGGTGCTACTTCTGTTACATGAACTTTTTGGCGCTTGTTATTTATAATGGAGAAAGGGTGCTCCATAGCGAAAAAAATCCTCCACCATTGCAACCGTCTCCGACCTTGGGCTCTGACTTCCCGGGCATTACCCCGGCTTGGATGAGTGGCCTATCTATACCTATCTCACCCCAGGGTCACACCTCCCAGAACATAGACAGAGGGAGCCAATCGCCATCAGAAGTCAGCAGCTCATGCAATGGCCCCCCCGCGAGACTGCAGTTGAACAGCGGATACGAACACAAACCCTACATGACAACCCTGGGTGGTGGGGATGACGCCATTACCCACTCACCCAGCTGCGCACCTTGTGCGCGGGTATCCGTCAGGCTGTTTCCACGGAGGATTTAAATAAAAAGATAAAAGTAACTAAAAGTGTGTGGGCGTTTCGCATGCAAGGTAGGCCGGCGAAGAAGTAAAAGAGATGTGTAGATGAATGGGCGTGGGGCGAAATGTGCATAAAAAGAAGAGAAGAAAGAAACGATGGCGAGGGGCGACATGGAATGAAATGCACAGAACGCACGAGAGCCTACCTTGAGTCCCCCGGTCACGAGAACGAAACCACCTCGACCGGATGAGGGTGGAAGGATGATGATGGCGATGATTGGCTCGGGAACCCCTGGGTATGCCAAACCCGTACTCACATAAGGTGAGCCCCTGGGGAGATTAGAGGCAGGTGAAGAATGTGTTAACACTAGAGGAAATGTTGTCTTTAAAAGTGTTTATTGGTTCACTAAACTGTAACCAAAGCATACAGGTAGTTAGAAGACAGAGAATATTCAAGGATTATTACAAAATGAAGTGAGATCTTATATCTGCTTTCATTATAAGTCATGTTGAATGTATTAACAAAAAGAAATTATATACTAAGGGTAATTCTTCAAGGCATAAGCATACAGAATCTACAAGCTGCCAGCATTTGATGAGGACATTGTTGTATGCAAAACGTTTTTCTGATGGTAAAACTGACCTCACCTTGAAAAAGAAGACAGCCGTGGTCGTCATGAACCATAATAAAACAGTTCAAAAGGACAAATTTATTTGCGATTTCATTGATGAATTTCCATCGCACCATTCACACTACAGTATTAAGAACAATGGAAGTAGAAAATACTTACCTCCAGGTTTGAATTTGTTACATTATACAGGAGGTACAAAGAACGATGTAAGAACACTTGGAAACCAATGTACTTCTCTTACTTCCTTAGCATTTTCAAGAATGAATTTGTTATTCTATATTGTTATTGTTTAGAGTGACACTTTCAATCAATAACTGAAACGGATGTTATTTGAAGATGAAAGACAATGAATTGCCAAAAACACCATGAAAAAGCTCAAAGTGATAGGTTGAGGAAGCATAAAGATGCAGGTGGAGCAAAATCAGTGTAAGAAAGAAGGTTCTCATCTTCGACCTGCAGAAAACTATGTCAATTTCTCTTTTGTGTACAAATATGGCTTCTTATAAACAGAAAATGTGGACATACAGCCTTGGCACACATGATGGAACAACAAATATTCATGTACGTTTGGAATGAAGGTATCAAGAGGAGCACAAGAAGTAGGATATTGCCTTTTATATATATATATATATATATATATATATATATATATATATATATATATATAAAAAAAAAGCATTTAAAATTACATTCCTCCAGAGGTGAATCATTTGATTTTGTAGAGTGACAGCTGTAGGTGTCAAAGTTGCTACACAAAAATAGCAGTTCTTCTCGTGTATTTATTACAAAATTCTCAAACATTAGAGATTAATGACCAGGAAGTTTTAATTTCAGGACACAGCTTCAGTGAATGTGACCAAGACTTTACAGTCATTGATAAAGCTAAAAAGTATTATCCTGAAGTATACATTCCAAGTCAATGGCTAAATTTAATTACAACTCTAAAAAGAGATCAAGGTTTCATGTACTGAGATGACATATGTGATGACTTCTTTTAGTACCTTACACCTTGAAAAATCTGATGTGTTACACTCACATGACTTTCTCTGCTCTTGTACAAACTATTTTTACAAACGCTTATTCTCCATATGCTTCATGTTAATCGAGATGTCAATCTTATTGCTAATTTTCTTGTAGATGCAAGGGGAATATGGTAGGCTTTAAGCGATAGTCAAATCTTTTAAGCGCTGGTTGCTATGTGGCATATTCCAATCTCTTTGTATGTCCAGGACATAAAAAAAAATGAATAACGAATTTGAGAAAAAGTATAAGTATTGGAAAATTTAAGGGAATAATAAGCAATATCTCGAAAATAGTTCACTCATCAAAAAAAAATGTACATATATGACTTAAATTGTGTATTTTAACGCGATCTACATTTTTTGTATAGTAAAATTTTGTCTATCTCTTATGGTTTACCAGTTATGCAAACGTCGTTCACAATGAAGAATACTTTTGGAGACATTCCCAGAAAACTCGAGTTATACATTTCATTTGTCATGAAAATATCTTAAACATGTGATATTTTAATCAAAATCGTTAGAGCCATTTTTGAGAAAATGAAAATTTTCGAAAAATGTTCCATGTAAAGGGTAATCTGGGGTGGGGGGATTTTCTTGAAAACCTTCGTGTCGCATCTCTGGAAGATACTGAACCTAAATACCAAGTTTGGTGTTTATCCGACTGTTCGTTTCTGAGTTATGCTGTTCACAGATAGACACAGACAGACAGACAGACAGACAGACAGACACACACACACACACACACACACACACACACGGAAATGCTTCAAAAAATGCTTTTTTTTTATTCAGGATCTCAAAACATGTATTTCCGGTGAAATATCAGTATCGAATTTTTGGGTGGAATACAATACTTCCCCTACTTACTACACGTAGTAGAGAAAGTAAAAAGATACAGTGAATCAAGAGATCTTTATTGATGGTAGCAAAATAAAGTGGCTTAAAACATCTTGGATCAGAATTGAAGAAAAGCAATACAGATTTCTAAAAATGAAGTAGAGCCATGATGATGATGCAACATTTTCCACACTTTACATCAACAGAAGATTAAAGTGGAAAAAGAGCTCTTTTGAAAACATTCCAATATTTGTTGTTCCCAGAAGGAAGGGCATTAACACCAGAAAAGCTCAAAGATCTGATGGATTTGTGCCATCACATTCCACTTGTTCATCACAAATTTTATAGGAAGTGATAACACCAAAGATGCTCCCATTTAGAAATCTAAATAGAATAGTCAACCTGGTATTTACCCAATTTTCATGAAATACATACATAATTTTGTTCCAAATAATTATTGCATGCTAAAAAACAAATTGTGGCACTCTAGTTTTAAAAAAATGTAATTTTTATGCCAGAAATGAATAACATTTTTAGTGTGAAAAGAAAATGTATTCTGTTTTATGCCATACATGACTAACATTTTCAGTGCTTTAAAACAAGATTTCTTAATTAAAAGCTAATATTTTTCTTACTGTGTATTATCTTTCACACTCGTAGGTTGCAAATAAATGTTAAGTGGATATAAACATTTGCTGAGGAATTTCAGGATTACTTTTTGCAGATGATTTAGTGGTAGGTTCTATTTCAGTAGGAGGTCTAACAAAAGTGTTACATTATATTCATTTTGTAAGAAATGGGGTTTAAGAATAAATATTAAAAAATCAAAGATAATGTCATTTAAAAAGAGCTATAAATTGAAGGAGGAAAAGTGGTATGTGGAAGGGGAAGAGTTGCAAATACTAAACAAGTTTGATTATTTGGGAGTGAGAATAAGTAGTAATGGGAGATGGAGTGATCACAAGATCATCAAAATTACCAATGACTGCTATAAGAATATGCTTAAAGAAAATACCAGATATGCAAATTAAATGGTTGGAAAGGGTTTACAAAGCTGTAGTTGAAGCAAAAATGGTCTATGGATCAGAGATTTGGGGAAGTGACAAAGGATGGGAGATGATTGATGAAGTACATAGATCATTCTGTAAATGTATGCTAGGTTTATCCATTTCATCACCTAATGGAGCAGCAATGTTGGAGTTGGGAAGAGTAGGTAGCAAGGGCATGAAAGTAGAAAGGATACTTAAATATTGGCATAGATTAAAATCATTGGACGAGCATAATATCTTGAGGCAATGTTTAATAATTTAAGAAAAATCCAGTGCTGGGATGAATTGGGTTCAATGAATAAGGAGAATTTTACTGGAAATAGGAATGGGTAACTTATGGGAGGAGAGAGGAGGGTTAGTTAAAGGTTTCTGGAAAGAAGTGAGGAACAGAGTAGAAGATACAGAGAAACAAGAATTATTTCAAAGTCTGGAAGGAAAGAAAAGTTTGGAACTATATAGACAATTGAAGGTGGATTGGGGAAAGGAGAAGTATGTGGATGTAGGTAATAGGTTAGTGAGAGAAGGATGGGCCTGGTCTAGATTAAGTACATGGGCTAAGGGGAGATAGGAGGGGAGCAAATTTGGATAAGTGTCCTCTTTATGGAGAAGCAGATAATGACTTACATTATATAATTGAATGTGAAGAAACTAAGTTGTGGAGAGATCAGTCTTTACCTAAAGAATGGGAGAAAATAAAGCAATATGAATTTGTTATGACTCACCATGCATAAATAAGCACGGTGTTAAAATGCAATGGACTAAAGAAAGGGGAAAAAAATAGCAACTCAAATAGCAACTGCTTCTGGTATAATTTCTTACTAAGATATGTTTTTAGTTAAAAGTATTAAAGCTATGTTTTGCAAAGAAAGAAAGGGAAAAAAAACTATTACTTCTTTCCTTTACCTGCTATATCTCCAATCCTCTTCCTTCTTTATCTCTAAAACTAGCCCAAACCTCTTGCCTATCTATATCTTCAATTCTTTGCCTAACTTCCTTCTAAAACCCTAATCTACTTTGATCTCCAAATTTCCACGGATCTCCCATCCCAACTTCTTGTAAAATTTCCCATACTTCATCCATCCAGCTGTTACCGTTCATTACTTCCATTTGGAATTTCATACACTCTTTTAAAACATTGTGATTTCCTAATTTCAAAATCCTCTGCCAATATTTCTTTCCTTGCAGTTCCCCCCTCCATTAATTGACCACATCCCCAAATAATCAAATTTTTATAACCACTTCAAAAACCATCCTTCATCTCTTTTTAAACACTACCATTTTTGACTACCTAACATTTACTCTTAAACTCATTCTGCACAAAATCTACATATTTTGTTTATTGCTCACTGCATTCCAATTACTGTAGTAGAACCTATCATTAAATCATAGACAAACAATGAACCTGATACTTCTTTCTTTCCTACAACCAGACAGTGTAAATTACATTTTAGAATCCTTTACACGACATCAATAAATAAATTATACAAAATTAGACTCAATTTACAGCCTTGTCTCAAACAAACAATTTTTTAACCACTCAAATAAACCCCTTGCTTATGCTCTTACTCATTTTATACACCCGTACATCTCTTACTTGTATCAAATGTCTTTTCAAAGTCAGCAAAAAATGTATGTACTCTACCTCTTTTGTTCCTCAAGTACTTGCTTACTATAGTTTGAATTATCATTACATTATCAACAGTCCTTCTACCTTTTCTAAATCCTCCCTAATATTCACTCAACTTCCCTTCCAGTTTTAGCCATTGCTGTAATCTGAGAGCCAATATGCAGTAAAAATTTTACCTAAAATAGATAAACTGAAACTTCTGTAATTCATTGGACTATTCAAATGTCCTTTTTCCTTTAAATAATGGTACAACCATACTTATTCTTCAGTTTTTAGGCATTACCTTGCTCATTACCATTATAAAATTCTGATGATGCAGGTGGGTTCACTATATCCAACACCAAACTTACATCCACACCGTTAACTCTATTTAAGTTAAAAAATTAAATTGAGTTTTATTTATGGACCCTCTTTAACTACTGTGGTTCTTAGTGTCCCATTCTATATTGGGAATGAAAAACTGGAAATTCTGCTCAGAGGCCTTTTTATCAGGCTTAGAGTTCTTTTAGATGCCGCCTACGACATGGGGTCACTGGCTTTACTTTCCTTCCAAAGAGAGACATGCTAAGGATTTTTATGCCCAAAAAAATCCATTGCCCTGTGCTGGGTTTGAACCTGCGACCTCAGGAACCATGGAGGACAACTCTAACAATAGAAGCCATCACCTTTACAGTTTCTTATACAGTGAGTATTGAGTATCGGGTATTGGTGCTCAAAAATCAGTATTGGTATCGAGAAATAGTAATATTGTCCCATTGCTATTCAAATACATTTCCTGTATATCTAATATTTTCAGTATCAATAGAAACCCAGTTGTAGAAAACCAGAAAACAAACACCAACATCTACCTTGCTTTTGCTACGTTAAGGACTGAAGGCTTATCCTTGTATTTACAATTTACCTTCATTATACTAACTCCAGATCCAATATTGACAAGCAAATATGGGAAAATATTTGGATCTGCACTCTGAAATTTGTACTCGGGATTCCCGTGGCGATGGTACAAAAAAGCTTCATCTGTGATATTCTTCAAAAGAAAATTACATCCTTTGATCAGACAGCTCATTTCATCCTCCTTGTCCACTCTGGAAACAGAAAAGAAAAGTGATTCTTAAGTGTGATTTTATCGAGTGACTATAAGCTAACAAAATACCTGCAGAATGCTCTACTAAAAAGATTAGATTGTTTATTCACAAGAAGTATTACTTTGTATACATGGTTTCATCAAATTTTATTTATATCAATACAAAATTAATAAAATACAAACTAAGGATACAGTATTTACAAAAGGTCATATGAAATATTTACCGAAAGCTATATGAAGAATATTAAACAGTCAAAAGGAGGTATGCAGGAAGTCATTTATTGAACAGAACATGTGATTTAACAGCAGCTTTTTTATCTTCTTCTTAAACAATTTACCCTGCGAGATTCAATAGAATCAGGGACTTTGTCTAATTTTACACTTCTGTGTAACAAAATTTAAATTCTTGGTTAGTCAGTGTTGTTGGAGATGGATTGCCTTTGAGGTCCTTGTATTGTACAAATGATATTCATTATTGATTAAAAACAGAAGCATTAATAACAGTGAAGTATTCATCATGATGTAGATTGAGTCACACTTTTTTACACTCACCTTCACTAATTAAAAGTTATATAAAACAGAAAACGTTTTTGAGGGCATTCTTCCTCATCGTCAGCGACTGAGGGACTAAGGATTGCTTTCTCCCGTGTCTTGATGATATTTTTTCCATCATACCACAGAAACTAACAGAAGATGCTTTGAAACTGTTGAACCTTCAGGACAACAGCATTAAATTCACAATCGAAATTGAAGAGAACACCTTACCCTTCCTGGACCTCATTATAACCAGAGATCAAAATAGTTTTAAATTCGGGATACATAGAAAACCTACACATGTGGACAACTACATAAAGAAAAATGGTTACAACCCAACTTCGCACCAACTAGCTACCTTTAGAAGTTTAATCCACCGGTTGCATAGCGTCCCCTTGAGCAAAGAAGAATTTTTAAAAGAACAACATACAGAAAAAAATAGCAATAACTAATGGATTCAACTCAGATCTCATAAGCAACAGTCTTCATATACAAGAAGAAAAAACTCAAGGCAATTTCACATTCCACTACTCTAACGCCTCTCTCAAACACAAATTGGAAATACAAGAAATTCACATACCACCCTTGGGCCTTTAGAAAATTTGAACGAATCTTCAACAAATTTAACATTAGACTAGCTCCACAGAACAAATTCAGCTTGAAGAACTTACTAAACACACCTCTCAAAAATACCATCCCAAGCACATTAAAATCCAGAATTTACCAGATTAGTAGTGAGGAATGTGAGAAATACTACATAGGAAAAACTAAAAGAAACTTGGAAACCAGACTTAAGGAACACCAAAGGAACATAAAACTAAAACAAATAGAAAAATCCGCTGTATCACACCATTTTTGGACAGAAAACCACAACATTGGCCAAAGTATAAAGTTGTTAAAACCCCTCACCACACCAATAGAATTGAACATCTGGGAAAAAATACACATCATCAAAAACAGCAACAACGTCATTAATTTTGAAATCCCGCCTGTAAGCAATGTGTTAAAACTTTGTGCCCCCAACACCAGATGGCAACAGGGTCAGAATCCGCAGGATGAGGAAGAAGAAGACACGGGAGAAAGCGACCCTTAGTCACCCAGTCGCTGACGATGAGGACGAATGCCCTTGAAAACGTTCCTGTTTTATATAACTTTTAATTAGTGAAGGTGAGTGTAAAAAACTGTGACTCAATCTACATCATTCATTATTGAGTTTAAAGATATTCTTATTTTCATGAATGAAAGAAACTGTCTTTAAAATGTAAATACATGGTAGAGGTAGAATACCACCAGAGGGCAAGAAAATATTGGAAGATCTATGAAACAGTTGTCTAAGTCTTTTATATACAAACTTCCCATCTTAACACTTGATACTTAACCATTAACCTTCTATTGATGGAATTATTTTGCTACATGTGCTGTTCTTCCTCTAATTCCCTGACTTTTGTATTTCTTTCGCCGGCACGGCAACTTAAGCGACTCAAATAGCTGTGATTGGGTGGCACCATGGCCGAGTGGTTAGACCGTCGCCTCTCACCGAGGCGGCCTGGGTTCAATCCCAGGGACCTGCATGTGGGATTTGTGGTGGACGAAGCGGCGTCTGGGCAGGTTTTCAGGTTTCCCCCACCATTCATTCCACCAACTGCTCCATCGTCACCTTTCCTATCATCCACTTTGCCGTCATTTCGTTTCATCTACTTCCTTCATCCTATACCAGGCATCGGGTTGATCACCCATCCTGGACATTCTGTCTGCTCCTCAATGGGCCTCTGACCCCAGGCACCCGCCTGTAAGTCCTACATAAGATGAGGTTAAACAGCGAATAAATGAATAGCTGTGATCATTAGTGCAATACGAAGTGGGCTGGCCATCCAATGAAAGCCAAACGTTGCGAGTTCAAGAACCAGTGACTGCAGTCAAATGTGCCTGTGGTAAAGGACGGGGAGGACCCAAGTAAAATAACCAGAGTAATGCCATGTTTGGAAGCTGACAGCGTTACATTCGATTGCAGTTGCATAGATTTTGCTCTTTGTTATTAAAAAAAAATACAGCTTTATTGCAAACATATTAATATTTTTACAACATAAAACAGTGATAAATAGCCCAATTTTATTGTTGAAGGTTAGTATAATATGAAATTAGAAAAAAATGGCACATTAAAAATGCTAAAACCTAAAGTAAAAACACGCTTGTAATGTATATGATACACCAGGCTATAAAGGGTTAAGTCCTTACAAAGGAAATATGCTAACACAAAAATGCAAAATGTCTATATACTATTACAGGTGATATCCCATAATATATATATTTTAAATTTGTTTATGGACACTCTTTAACTGCTGTGGTCCTTAGCATCCCATTCTATACTGGGCTTGAAAGACTAGTAATTTTGTTCAGAGGCCTCTTTATTACGCTTGAGGTTCTTTTAAATGCCATAAATCTACAACATGGGACCACTGGCTTTACTTCCCTTCAGAAGGAAGCCATGTTACGGATTTTTACACCCATAAAAATCCATCGCCCTCAACCAGGTTTGAACCCCTGACCTCGGGAACTAGAGGCTAGCATGGTAACTGTTACACCATGGAGGACGACAGTGATATCCCATAAATAATGTTTTTATTACATAGACTTTATTCATGTTAACAATGAAATCACTAGCTATTCCTTAAAGTAAAGCCTCTTAGATTCAATGGCCCTGAGTCATCTTCCAGCCAGTGCCATGATGATACCAGTATCCATATTTTGATGCAAAGAATTAGCGAATATTGTCTTCAACTTATTTGACATTCTGAATGCTTCTCCCGCCGCCCTGTAGAAGATAAACCATGGATCTGAACAAAGGTGCAAGGTCTGGCTGCATGTTGGATATGATTCCACCCAGTTTCTGGAATTTTTCTGTGGTAGCTCGCCCATTTGGAACGAGTTCATAATTCGACCAGACACATTGTTTTTCTTTCAAATTTTCTTCATTTAATAATGGCTTTAGAAGGCTGGCCAGGGTCAAGCCACTGTTTCTGGATATCAGAATTATGGAGGCAAACCCATTTTTCATCATATGACTATTCTCTCAATGAGCTGACAGGCTGACAGCAAATTTAATACCCAAAATAATAATTTTGGATATCAAAATAATAATTTTGAGTTTTCTTGTGAAAGTGTACTGTACCTTTTGAAGGACCACGTTCTTTTAATAATCTTCTCGTGTTGGTAGATGGATTTTCATGCAAAATTCTTAATATCTCATACAGCTAACTTTCTGGGACATGGCAAATCTTCAATGTTCATATTCCCATTACTGAATCATTGGGCTATACACTCGATGGCAACCCCTTCACCTATTTTCGGGGCTCCAGCAGCTGCTTTATATTTTTGTTTCCAATAGAATCTCGAAGGAACAAATTTCTTTTTTATTGCTACCATTTTGTACCTCTTTCTACAAACATTCATTGTCATGGCAGCTTATACTACAGTAAAATCTCATTAGCACGTTTTTGCAGGGACCTAAGGATTTGGACGTCATAGGCGGGAAAACGTGTTAACGAAAATGCAAAATATGCAATTTAAGAACATAGTTATGTAATAAAATCTAATAATTACTATGTCTCCATGGGTAATTGAAATCGATTTTGAGTACAATCTGTGTTGAATTCAATATGTGTTCAAATGGATTTGGATACACAAAGCCTGAGAATAAATAATTCAAGCTTTTATGTTGATCAACTTGGATTTTTGAGGTTATGAATGTTTTTGAGAAAATAAATTGCAAATTATGGAAGCGACAAGAGTGGCTTTGCTGTGTGTTTTATTACACATGTGATAATTTCCGCTAAAAAAGAAAAAAAATTATGAGCGTGCATCATGTTACAAGTACAATAGGCGAATGTATTTTTGGCATATTCAACACAATTTGAATACGTTAAGTGTTTCCATGCAACAAATTTCGTTCTGATCCTCTTCTGATCCTATTTTCCAAGGAAAGTTTTGTTTTTGCATTTTTCCCTTCTTTAAAAGCAGTTTTAATCTGTTTAGGTTTGCCAACAATTGCGTTTAAGGCTGATGGAGGAATGTTTAACTTCCGTAGTATATCCACATGTTTCATATTTGGATTGTGATCTATTTCAAGGATTTTCAGTTTTTCACTATTGGTTATTTACTACACTTTCTTTTTTCATTGCAAATGAAACGTTAAAATACAATCTACGTATGTTTGGTCAACACTCAACAGTAGAAACTATCGTTGGCGTTTACCACGCCAAGGTAAAGCATTCTCTATCCCGCCCACACAAATCGTGTCACACAAATATTTACATACATGCATGTGATTGGCTGCCGGTATCCACCCCGTGACCAAGGATTGACCAAAATAGCCAATGAGGACGTCAAACTTTGAACATGTTAAGCACCTTCTCCCACTGGACTGATCATGGTTTGGCCAAAACAGTGAATGAGGACGTCAAACTTCAAACGTAGTAAGTGGGACCGAAAACGCACTAAGCAAACGTTATTTATTACATTTGGTGATTTGGTACCGGGACTTTTATAATTGAACGTAATACACGGGAAAACGTGTTAATGAGGAACGTGCTAACGAAATTCCACTGTATACGTATAGGAGTAATTTCAATGATTTTCACTTTAACATACTTGGAAAACAATTTGTTAATGCCAAAATCACAATAATAGGGAAAAAATTGCATTACTTATGGAACAACCTAATAAAAGAACATGTTTCAATGATTACACTGTAGCATTTTCCTCCATTAGTGTTGCAAAACCACCACTTAAAGTAATTACAATACTTGAACAACTTTTTTTCTGCAAAGGCTTCAAATGGTATGTTACATAAACGATAGTTAAACAGTTGATAGATAAATTTGTTTGATTTACCAGTATCTAATATAAACTAAAGCTATGTCTGATAACATAAGAAAGTCGGTTTATTGACAATACATCACTTAAAAAAAAGCTGATGTGATACATTCACATTACTTTCTCTACCCTTTATCTTTATTAGTGGATATACAAACTATTCTTCCTAAAGCTTATTTTTATATCTACTATGTTTTAATCCAAACAAACCTTTGCAGAAATAGCTACATTACACATTTCGTTATAGATACAAAGGGAATAGTGACAGTCAAATGTTTAAGAACTGGACACTATATGCTGGCCTTAAAATTCCATACTGTTTCCATGACATCGTGAGAAATAACTGAATGTTGACAGCACTGAGTATGAACAATTCAAACCTTTAATAACGGCTCAGAAATGGCTTATGCCACAAAAAAAGTTATTTGAAATAAAAGTGTGTGTTTTAAAGAGATCTACATTTCTTGTGTAGTAAGTTTTCATCTATAACTTAACGTTTACTAGTTATACAAGATTATATAAAATTCCTTCCAAATAAAGAGGACTTCATAGGCTATTCCTACAAAATTCAAGATATACATTTTGTTTGTCATGTAAATATCTTTCATATATGGCATTTTAATCAAAATAGTAAGGAGCCATTTTTAGGAAAACAAAAAATTTCAACAATTTTCCATGTAAAGATAGTAGTGCAGGAATGTTCTTGAAAATGTTTGTGTTGATCTTTGGAAGATCTGAACCTAAATACCAATTTTGGCACTTATCAAATTTTCGTTTTTGAGTTATGCACGCATATACAAAAACAGACCATTTTCTAAAAAGTGTTTATTTGGATTCAGAAGGCCTCAAAACAGGTATTTCTCATGAAATTTGGATATCAATATTTTGAGTGAAATGCAATACCCTGTCTACCTACTAGGTATGTGGTAGAGAAAGTAAATGGCAAGTGATGTATTGTCAATAAACTGACTGTCATATGTTGTCAAATTGTTTAATACATCACTCTATAAACTTCTGTTCAATAAAGTGGAATTAAAGTTATGTCTGCTTTGCACTAACTTGTATTTAAATCATTTTACAGTAAAAAATAGTTTATCTATTCTGATATTATTACCACCATTGTTTAGCACAATAACTTATACTCCCAAAAGCTTCTATTATTAAAGGATACAATATATACATGGAAGCTGTAGCTTTAAATGCATTAGAAAACCACTTCACTACCACTTGATGAAATATTTCAGAGATCAAAAGTTCACAATTTCTGTTTCTTTTCCTTTTCTTAGTTACATGAACCTTGAATCTTCCATTGTACTCACCTGTTCAACAACCTACAATAGTGGGCAAAGTTTACAATGTAAAATAATCATGCTTTATTCAAGAGTACCCAGAAATTGGGTTTTGGTTACAGATAGTATTACAGTAAAACAAAGGATTTTATGCAGAAACTTATTCAGTTTTGCATGCATGGTTTTTTAAACCTTGAATGATTTAATTAATCTGATTTACTTTGCCGCATTATTTACAAAATTATTGATCCAGATATTTTTATGCTGAAACACCTCCTTTACCTGAAAGGTATAATCAGATGAAAAATTCAATGTCATAGCATTGGGGAATTTGTCATATTGACATGTTACCATGGTAGCTCAGTTGACTGGAACAACTGCACAGAGAGCGGAAGATCTGCGGTTCAAAACCCAGCTATGGCATTGAATTTTTCAGTCTGATTCCACCTTTCAAAAAACCTTAGCCTATAAGGCTTGTGTGAAAGAACAATTATCTCCTTTACTCAGTTCAATTATAATCACATAAAGCCCCATTATTTACATAATAATGGTTGAAAAACTTCCTAATATTTTTGGAAATGGGTATATCAGCAGATATATTTCTGATTTACTTAAACTGTCCCGACAGTGATCCAAGTTCACACACCCTGTAGCTTTTTGCTGTAAAACAATTATCAGAATGTTGAAGTAATATCTTTAAATAATCACAGCAGATAAGATTTTTAGCTTTTGAGTCTTCCCTTTGTTTTCATAGTTAATCAATAACATAAACGCTACTAAGTTTTTACATAATACAGAAGCCCATGATTCAAAGAAATAGGGATGAAACTGGTGAATATAAAAATTTCGGTAATGTTGCTCCAGAGGTCGATGTGTCATGGCGGGTGCCGCGCAACGTCAGGCAGGCTACTCTGCAGAAAAAAACATCGCTAAAATTCCACGAATGCATGGCATTTGGTTTTTTAAATGCTCCAAAGTTGTTAGCACTTCCGATTATGTATTCTAGCGCGATTTATTGAATTGGTTATGTGTTCTGGCATGATTTTATCAAAAATGAACATGGAGAACTTACACATTGTTGCGGAGAATGAGATCTTAAATAATGACACTGTCCTAATGGAAAATTTGGACGTAGAACAACTTGCAGAAGAGCTAGCAAGCTTAGGAGGCAGTTCGGCACTTCTCAGGAGCTCTTCAACTCATACTTGCAAGAGTTCATGTACAGGAACAGCTGTCCCAATCATAGTGTTTCAGAATTCTCTTGTGACACTCTCGAGAATTATTCTGCAGCATCTTCGCAGCTCTCTTCTGGTTCGTCTTCTCCCTCAGAACTTCCTTTTCATATTTCTTTTCTTCCAAAATTTCATATTTCTTCGTTGTCTATCCTCAGAACTTATTTTTCTTCTACATCAGTCTCACAGGACATCTACATGTCTTCCTTATATACATCGATGCAAAACAGCCTTAATTAAGGCTAATAATTCCATTGTGAAAGAGCATATATGCCATTAAACATAATTATAGTAGTATTCATTATTATTTAGTTGTATTACATTTGCTTACTGCGTCGTGGTAATTATTTAGTTATGTTGCACGGTAATTTTCAGTTGTATTACATTCATTTATTATAGTAGTGCACGAGCGCTAATGGTTATTACTAAACACCGAGCATTAGACAATAACAATTTTTTTTTACTGCTTTGCAGTTATTAATCAATTTTATTGAATTTATTTACTGTTTCGTGGTTAATATTCAGTTTTATTGCATTTATTCACTATTTCGCATTTTTCTATTATGACAGCGTGTAACAGTTCGCAACAATACCAAACTGTTTCCGGTTTTACTACCGTGGCAGCGGTTTTTTCATTTCACAGTTGGTACCTGACATTGCGTATTTACATCGTCCGCCATGACACGTCGACCTCTGGAGCAACATTACCAAAATGTCCTACTCCCAGGCCATCAAGTTAAATGTTTTGGAAATGGCACACAGTCTGTTAATATTGAGAACAATAATCCTTTCATTTGTTAATCACAAATATTGCCTAACATTTCTGTTGTTATACTAGACACAATCTTCTCCCTTTACATAACTAATTAGCATAAGCTGGTAATGAGCTTCATTGCAAATACAGAAGAAACTTTCTTACATAAAGGTTATTAAAATATTTTGTAATAACTATCACACACATTTTTTAATGATTCTCTATGACATCTACTACAATTTCCCAAAATTTAGTTTACAGCACATTAGCATATTCTTCTTATATTTAATTTTCCAATTTTCCATCAATTTTACTACACTTTAATTATCTTTGATTCCATTTAACAATTACATTAACTTTATTTTACCATTGTTCTTAACAACACATTCTGTGTTTTCTTTTCCTCTTGTTTCCTTTGTTTCAAATGGGCCTATTACTTCATATAAAATATTTTCACTTAAACTTTTGATTATTACATTACCTTTGGGTATGGACATTTTATTTTTGCAATAGCACTTTCTGCTATTATACCGTTTTGGAACTTGTAATTACTAGTTGTTTTCTTGAGCAAACAACCTTTTTTTTAATTTATTTTATTTTTCCTCCTTTATTTTGGTAGTTTAACATTGTTTAACTTGGTAGGTCATATTGGTTGATGAATGAAATGGGTAAAATGATGCTCAAATGAGCCAGGATCCTTAAGGCTTAAAGTTACTCAATATTCATCTTCTCAGGATAAAGAAACTCCCTGGAAAAACCTTATCAAGATAACTCATCCTGAGATTTGAACTAGGGACCTCTTGAATGTCAGGAGCCTGTATTTTTGTGGAAGAAAATTTGTTTTGCCAAGTTTAAACATATCACTCTTGATTCTTCCTTTTGAAGTACTCCATTTTATTAATTTTGATAAACATGTCCTTCTATTTCCAAATTCATAAACAAACCAAATTATTCCATTTTTCAACAACTGATGGCATATCATATACATATTGTACAGTTATAAGCAAAATTAAGTGTTTTGTTTTTGGTCTTCGCTTAATTTGCGACCATCTATGTATATTCTCAGAATAAAATATCCACAGGTTTTGTCTTATTTTAACACACATTTTCTGTGGAGTGAAAACTGTTTTGTACTCTGTGGCATTCTCAATGAAGAGTCAATGTCTTCTGAGCCACATGTTCTTCTATGGTTCCAATATGTCTGCATTCCAAAATCCAGACCTTATAAATCCTTTTTGTTCTTTTAGGAATGGAAGTTAGAAGCTGGTTTATAGCCTATGCTCATCAGAATGAGTAATGCCTTTAAATGGTTAAAACAGTTATCAAAACTAACTGAATGGTCTCTAGATTACCCTTCAAAACATGCACATACGTTCTCTCTTAATATATTTATTATGACTGTCCTGTTTTTAACTGTCACTTCGTTAATATGATCTAGTTCAACTTTTCACTGCCACTTCACTTTCTTCGTGACATAGTGGCACAATAAAATACTCCAGTCTTCTGGACCATTCACTTGCTGGGGAGATGAACCCAGGACTTCTCCAATATCTTGCAAAAGCAGCATTCACTGCATATCACAGCAATCGTCATGAACTCACTCAGAGAACAGCACAATTTTTGTTGCACCACAAATGTTCACACTCATTTATTAACTCACTGCCTCGCAAGAACACACACTTATATTCCAGCTTGTTAGAGTTATAGAACATTCTAGAAGGGGAAACTTCCGGAAGATTCTGGTTAACTGACAATAGTGCTTCTGGTGTTTAAGCTGGGTGAGAGCGCTGCTTATCTTCGTTTACTTCTCCAACTGCCCAGTGCAGATTTCCTGAAGCTTGGGCCGCTGGTGTCATAATATATATACAGATACAGCCATATTATTAGACGCACCTGGTCTATTTTACAGTTCATGAATTCTGAGGACTAGCTTAATAACAATGCTCATCTATCACTGTGAATCTCACTGAACAATGTTAGGGGACTACTGCTGCCTACAATGAGTGTGTGTTATGCTGTTTCCTGTGTTGTAAGAGTCAAACTTGTTGCTTCACAAACATCAGTTGTGCTAGTGCTAACAAGAAGAGAAGACTTAGGTTAACCTTATGCTATCAATACTTAAATTTGTCAGTTTATTTGTGGTTTTAAAGGTGAACTTTATGATTTTGTGTTTACTGTTCACAACATAATGCACAAATCATGTGATTTGACAACTCAAAAATTTGCAGAAGTAAAAACAATGATTAAAACTGATTTGTTTTAAAATTGAGAGATTTCTTGAAGATTGGAGGTGTCTGAATCATCTATGAGGCGAATTAAAAAAAGAATTGAATTTGGTATGGACCTTGCCCCACAAAGGAAGGATAAATCTGGATGCAAATACATTCTCACACCAAGAGCAGAACATTGCTTGAAAAACATTGTAAAATAAACAAATGCTAGTGAAAAAGAAATTAAATTCAAGCTTGAAGATAGTGGCATTGCTTCATCTGAAAGAACTATTTGGCGCAAACTTTCAGAAATGAATTTAAAAGCCTGCAGACCAAAATTAACTGCTGCTATAGCTGCAAAAGACAGCGCTAGTCAAAGGAGCACAAGGACAAAGACTTAAACTTCTGGAAATCTATAAATATGATAATCTTCATTGTAAATCTTACTGATTTGAACTTCACATTTGAAATGTATTATCATGAACTAAAGTTCACATTTGAAACAATTCACAGAGACTTCTTTTGTTTCAGGTTTGTTTTAGTGATGAAAGCACTTTTGAAATTCTGACAAACAGAGTTCAATTTGTGTGAAGGCATCCTGGTGAAATGTATCACCCAGATACATGTGCAGACTGTAAAACACCCCACCAAAGTCACAATATGGTCAGTCATCAGTGGCAAAGGCACTGGATGTCTATATGATGTTCACGGGACAATGCAGTGGGATGAGTACAAGGAAGTGTTGAGAAGTAAGCTGCTGCCTCAAATAAGAAACTGGTTTCCAAATGGAGAACCATTCATATTTATATAAGATGGGGCAAGATGTCACACTACAAAATCAGTGATAGTTTTTCTGAGGGGGCAGAACATCCATTTGTTGCCATGGCTGGGGAATTCACCAGATATCCCATTGCAAATTCCTGGAAGCTTTGAAAAGATCATAGAGGTCTGGAATCATCATCCACATATACAAGAGACAATTCAGGCATGTATAAATAGCATGCCAAAGCAAATTAAAGTATTATTAGCTGACTAAGGTGGCTTGACTAAGTACTAAAACTATCATAAAATTGTAAACATCTGACAGTTCAGAAATACATCCAATTATCACCATAGGCATGTATATTATACTTCAAATTCTTCATCAATGTTTGCGGAAATGTAATGTTTCAATGTAGGCTAGTAAAAATGAAAATAAAAACAAAATTAGTTGCACGTTTTACCTCCTAACTCATATTACATTTAAAAATCAAGGTGCATCTAATAATATGGCCGGATACTGTATATACATATTTTAAATAGTATTTAACACACATTCTTACAACATTCAGCAGCACAGGTGGTGAACACTGGTGATACATGAAATGATATTTGGGAAGGAAACATTCTGGGTCTTAGATTGGGGTACCAAATGGCTCCGAATATATACAGATGGATCTCTCATCAATAAAAAAAATGCTGGTGCAGGAGTATACTGTAAACATTTTGCACAGTATCTAACATTAGATGAAATATCAAACCACTATGATGGAGAATTAACAGCTATAAAAGCAGCATTACAGAACATTTTATATAGACCATACATAAAACAAAAATTAGTCATCTTATCAGACTCAAAATCAGCCATAGATGGAATAGTAAATTACAATAATAAAACAAGAAGAAATATTAAAGAAATAAGAAGCCTAATTAAAGCAGTTGAAACTAGAAATCATGTCACTCTACAATGGATCCCAGCTCATGTCAGACTTTTGGGCAATGAACATGTGGATCAATTAGCAAAGAAAGGTGCAATACAACAAATAAAACCTGTAGGACAAACAGAAATAAATAAACAATTAAATAAGGTTAAACAACATTTCAAAAGACAGCAGAGACTTGAGGAAGATAAATTAAAGGATAAAGATTATAAGAATATTAAAGATAGAGTTGATATACAAAAAATGCCAAGGCAGACTGCAGTGGCCTTATTTAGGATGGCAACTGTCCATGATTGCCTCGCAGAAGACCTCTACAAGATACGATGTCTACCTACACCCAAGTGCACTCTCTGTGAAGAAGATGTCATTCTGAACAAACAACATCTCACCAAATGCAAAGGCCTTAAAAGTGATAACTTACAGACTTTATATTGGGAAGCCAGAGGGAAAATGATGCAGATCAATTAATCCCCAGTGCCAATGGTGAACAACAAAAACAAGAACAGTTTGGGGTACCTCACATTTGATAGTTATGAGGACTAAGGAAAACCTGGAAAAAACTTAAGTCAGGAAGGAAGGTCTTGGCGGGATTTGAACCACAGACATCCCATTCATGAGTCTATGCCTTAATTATCTCAGCTACTCATGTCAGTAAAATATAGGTTAGATAACACATTACACTCTTAGATGTTACTTTGAAATTTGGGAACAAACGGAGGATTTCTTGACAACTGTTTGAAGTAAAAATAACTGGCGACACTTAAGGTGATCAGAAATAACAAATCTGACATGCAATGCTTAGCCAACAGAGATACCAACCATTAAACAGCTAGGAAGGTTTTAAGGGCAGAAGTGTTATGTACCATGAAAACCTGAAAAATCAGTTTTTGTTGAAAATGAACCAGGACCAAAGGAATTAAAGCTAGCTTTTTCCTCTATAAAGCAAGAAACCCCAAGTGAGTTATGTCGTCTCCGTGGTCTGGGGGTACTCTAGTTCCCAGGGTGGCAGATTCAAACCCGGCAGAGGGCGTGGGTTTTTTCGGGTATAAAAGTTGTTAGTATGGCTTCCTTCACAAGGGAAGTAAAGTTGATGGTCCCATATCATAGATTTATGGCACGTAAAAGAACCTCAGGCCTGATAAAGAGGTTACAGAGCAAAATTACCGGTCTTTCACGCCCAATATAGAATGGGACGCTAAGAACCATAGCAGTTAAAGAGCATCCATAAATATAACTTAAATTTGTTTTTCCAAGTGAGTTATTACTTTCTCTTCTTCTATTTATAGTATATAGAGGGAGTATTGCACTCCACTCATAAATCTAATACAAGGTTTCATCAGAAATGCATGTTTTGAAGTACCCTAAATACAAAAAGAGCATTTTTTGAAGAAGGTGCCATGCAAGGGTGAACAACTATTTTTAAAAAAGTCTGAATAGTGAAAAATGGACGTGTATTTATTACTTTCTCTACTCCTTACCTATAGTATGTGGAAGAAAATGTTATTCCACCTAAAAATTTGATACCGAGATTTCAATGGAAATAAGTTTTGGAATTCCCTGATTTAAAAAGCATTTTAGAAAAAGCGCCTCCGTGTGTATTTTGTGAATAACATAACTCAAAACTGAAAAGTCAGTTAAATGCCAAGCTGGCATTTAAGTTCAATGTATTGAAGCATGAGAGACAGATTTTTAAGAAAATCCCAACAACCCTTTATACAGAAATTATTTGTAAGAATACTTTGTAGAAAAGTGGGTAGAGAAACTCTTGTGAGTGCAGCAAATCAGACTTTAATTTTTTAAACTAGGGTATTAATACAGTTAAGTATTAGTTTAGGTTCGTACATTGCAACTACCTTAGTTGTGAGAAATTAGAGCTTACGAGAGTCCAAGCTTCTGTTGCAGCAGTTCCGTGTACTTGTATGCACCTCCACCTGTTGCTTTGATGCTCTTCCCTATCATCTTATCCCGTGTGTTGACAAGGTTTGCTTGGACAAAGTCCAAACAACTCTCAATGTACTTCGTCTCAAATTTGATGAAATGCAGCCTTGCACCTTCTGACAATTCATACACTCGATGATCCTGAAACAAGCAATGTAAATAATTTATTTCTGTTTCAAAAACATGTTCTGTTCATCTCTCATTTATCTGATTAAAGCCTCCCTTTCTACAGAGCTTGGACCAGAAAACATACTTAAGGCTGGTTCACAATAACCCGAGAACAGAAACCAAAACATGCAATATTTTTATTCACAACACCCGGGAACAAGAACGGGGTGCAAAGTGGAAATTCAATTCTACACATTGTAATTGACCAATGATGTTTTTATTTTTTCTATTTATCTATAGTAAGTAGAGTAAATATTGCACTCCACCCAAAAATTTTATTCCGAGATTTACCAAAAATATACATTTTGAGGTACCTGAATCCAGAAGAGCATTTTTAGAAAAGGGTCCATGTGTGTGTATCTATAAACAGCTTAACTAAAGAGTGAAGTCTGTTAAAAACCAAACTTGATATTTAAGTTCAGTTCTTCCAAGAAAGCGACAAAAAGGTTTTCAAGAAAATCCCCCACCCCAAGCTACCCTTTATATGGAAAAATGTCGCCCTCCGTGCTGTACTGGTTACCACGCTAGCCTCTAGTTTCCGAGGTCGCGGGTGTAAACCCGACAGAGGGCGATGGATTTTTTCGGATGTAAAAATCCTTAGCATGGCTTCCTTCGGAAGGGAAGTAAAGATGGTGGACCTGTGTCGTAGATTTACTGCATGTAAAAGAACCTCTGAGGTTCTGAGCAAAATTTCCGGTCTTTCACGCCCAATATAGAATGGGATGCTAAGAACCACAGCAGTTAGTGTGTGTCCATAAATAAAACTCAATTTAATTTAATTTCATGGAAAAATTTTTAGTTTTTATTTTCTCAAAAATGGCTATAATGATTTTGATTAAAGTGCTGTATGTCTACGATACTTGCACAAGAACTAAAATATGTTATTGTTGTTGTTCAACAATGGTTCTGGAGATTAATTTATTTGCATCATTTTTCCTAGAACTAAAATATATACATATCTTAAATTTTCTGTAAATAGCCTGTGAAGTCCTCTTCATTCTGGAAGAAGAATTTTGCTTAACTTATTAACTATAAGAGATAAGAAAAAACTTACTATATAAAAATTATAGATCTCATTGAAACATACAATTTCAGTCAAATATTTGTGTTACATTTACATTTCTAAGATATTCTATGTTATTGATTTGAATATCTAATACTTTGGAGTTTTTCAACTGTTAAGTCATTATTTAGTTTTTTTCATGGTCATGCAAAGAACTTGGAATTTCAATGCCATCGCATACTGACCCATTTTTAAAAGATTTTATCATCACTTATATCTAGTGTAGTCCTCTTGAACCTACAACAAAACATGTAATAAAACCATTTCCTCAGCTTATCTTAACATGAAGCAGATAGAAAAATAAGCTTTGGTAAGTATAGTTTTTAGAAGAGTGGGTGGAGAAAGGCATGTGAATATAACAAGATTTTTTTTTCATACTTATAATTCAGCCAATATAATGAAAGTTAGCTAATATAAAATTTCATAGCACAAATATTTTCTAAATGCAGTGTCATTATTGTTTCTGATTCCTCTACCAATGAGTGTTAACAAGTGTGATTCTTTTATTAATAATCATTTAAAGTTATTTCTTGTTCTCTGTTTATTTCTACAATTTTTTGCTGTTCTTTGTAACTTCTCTTACTGTTGTTTTTTGAGGAAATAGCTAGTTTTGAGTTTGGTAGAAGAACAAATACTCAAATCTGAGGAAGAAATGATGAGTAGACATTGAATTTGTATGTAAAGCAAGCTAAGCCCCATATTATTTAATATCCACTGCCATTTGTGAAAATTGCAACACCAAGAAAGAATTTCCCGAATAACTCCAAACTTGGTGGAAGTGTAGAAGAGTATGTAAGCAATAAGTGATTAGGTTTGCAGAGAGATGGCAAACACGTAGGCCGAGCACAGCCCTTTCGTGTCGGTCTGACAAGGTCAGTGTTGCGCCAAGTGTAGTCAGAGCAGAGTTGTCAAACAAGGTGGAAACAATAAAGTGAGTGCCTGTATGCCTCGTCAACATCAAAGGAAGCCATATCGGCATGTGAGTTTGAAAGGGGCAGAATGATCGGTCTCTGGGAAGCGGGTTTGTCATACCGTGACATTTTGGCTCGTACAGGGCATGCTGCTACGACAATGATGCGTGTGTGGAAGCAGTGGGTAGATGAAGGTCGTATGCAGCAAAGAGCGGGTACTGGACCATGGAACATGACCACAGCACGGGATGACTGCCATCTTGTCCGCATGGCCATAACGGACCGTACAGCTTCATCCACAGTGTTGGCTCGACGCTGGAGCACTGCAACAGGTGTGAACTTGTCTGCATCAATGGTTCGTTGCCGTCTGCTGCAGGTTGGACTGGTTGCATGCATGCCATTACGTCGGCTTCCATTGTCCAGAAACCACAAACTCATCCGACTGCAATGGGCACGTGAACACTGTCACTGAGGTGCTGAGTGGCAAAATAAAGTCTTTTCGGACAATTCCACTTCAACGTGTCCTACAGTGATGGCCGCATACGTGTCCGGTGGTACCGTGGTGAGCGCAACCTTAGGGCTGCATTGTTCAGCAGCATAGCAGACAAACACCAGGTGTGATGGTTTGGGGTGCTATTGGTTACAACAACCGATCTCGCCTCCTACGAATTGAGGGTACTTTGAACAGCAACCGGTACCTAACGGTGGCTGTAGAGCCTGAGGTACTCCCCCTGCTTCAGGCATCTCCACAGGCCACATTTCAACAGAACAATGCCCGGTCACATATTGCAAGGAATGTACAAGCCTTCTTCGAAGAGCAACGGGTACCATTGCTTCCCTGGCCTGCACATTCGCCTGACATGTCGCCCATCGAACATGTCTGGGATATGGTTGGTCAGCACCTGGTGCGTCACGGTCCTCCAGTCACAGATTTGTGGGCTCGAATACAAACTGCGTGGAGGGAAATCCCTCAGGAACTAATTCAGAACCTTTTTGATTCAATGCCACAGCATATAGCAGCTCTAATTGCAACACAGCGAGGCCACACCAAATACTGAATATTAGGGCTCAAAGGTCATGTATAGATTTGAAAAGTTTATCATTCGTTACTTGTCATGTACCTAACCTGTGGTATAAAATTCATTGAATTCATGTTTCCTTCTTGGCATTGCAATTTTCACAAATGGCAGTGTATTTATAGATAATATACGGGAAAGAGTAAAAGAAAGAAATCAGCACTGTCCGGTAATAGAGAACAAACAGATACCAGGTTTATGCAAATGACCTTTTGGCAGGAGCTTATCAGTAATAGGACTACAGAGAGCAATTAATGAAGCTCAAAAAATTTGTGAAGAATGGGGAATCAAAGTAAATACAAATAAATCCAAAGTTATGGTATTTAAATGAGGAATCAAACTAAAAAAAGAGGAAAAGTGGTTTTTGGGAGGCCACAAACTGGAGGTTGTCAAGAAATTTGATTTAGGAGTAAAGATGAGTAGTAATGGAGAGTGGAGGGGGCCCATGGCAGAAAGATGGTAGCTAAAGGGAAGGTGGCCATGACGGGAATAAGGATATGTAAATATAAACTGGAAATGTCATCTAAATGTATGAGGCGTTGGTAGAATCACGAATACTGTACGCAGTAGAAATCTGGGAGGGTTCAGAAACAAGCAAAACAATTGATCATATATATATATATATAGAATGTTTTGTAAAGAATTATTAGGTCTACCAAAAGCACCAGGGGAAGTAGCTTTAGTGGAATTGGGAAGAACAAGGAGAAAAGGAGTAATACTAGAAAGAATTTTAAAATTCTGGTTTAGATCTTTAACAAAGAAGGAGGGAGAAGTTTTAAAGATATGCATGAACCAGCAGATGGTGGACAGGAATGGAAAAATAGTAATGGGAGATAAATGGAGGTTAGGTGAGAGAAATATAAATGGATTTTGGATGGCAATAAAACTAGAATGCAAGACATAGAAAGGCAGGAGATATGGGAGTTTAGAAATCATTAAGTTTCTTTGAAATAATAAAAAGAGAATGGGGAAGAGAAGGATACGTTGATCAATGCAATAGGCAGGAAAAGGAAGGATTAGCATGGATGAGAACAGGGTCAATGTACTTAAAGGGTTAAGAGGAAATGGAAAAGGAATATGCAAATTATTTGGTGGAAATGAAAGTATACAGCACTACATGACTGCGTGTAAAGAAATGGTGGTATGGAAGAAAAAGTATGGGGAAAAAATGGACAGAAAAATAGTAACTATAAAAATGCTGACAGGAAAAGAAGAAAAAATAGAGATATGGTAGGTTTTTAGGGAAAGTAAAAGAAAAATGGATTAGAAAAGTAAGAGGTGCAAGGAAAGAATGACAACAAAGGGGAGGGGGAGAGGAAGAACTGTAAAGGCTTCCTTGAGCTACACGGCCAAGGAGCCAACTGAGTAGCACAAAATAGACCAGACAATTTGCACATAGGTATAGTTAGTTTTAGAAATAAGGTATATTGTACAAATCCTATAAATTCAATTCATTCATTCAATTCAATGTTAAGCTTTGCTCAAACAAGTCACATATGGACCTCAATTTGAGCTTATATGGAAATCCCCTGATGTCACCTTTCCTAATAAAATATACAATTCACAGCCTGTTAAGACACATTTAAATTGCCTGGATTTCATGCAGACAAGAAGAATCTTAGCCCACATTTCTAAAGAGGAAAAATTAGACAAGAAAGGGACTGTTGTAGAAAGATGACCATGAAAATCGCTGCCCCCTTGCATTGTATGTTTTTGATGACAGAAGAATTGCCTTGCTCTCTGATCTAAATCAATGTGATTTGTGTGGGGAATGCTTAAAGATCAAATTTATGAAACATTCTAAAGAGGAAAAATTAGAAAGATTTTCTCTAAAGAGAAAAATTAGACAAGAAAGGGGCTGTTGTGGAAAGTTGACCATGAAAATCGCTGCCTCCTTGCATTGTATGTTTTTGATGACAGAATAATTGCCTTGCTCTCTGATCTAAGTCAATGTGATTTGTGTGGGGAACACTTAAAGATCAAATTTATGAAACATTCTAAAGAGGAAAAATTAGAAAGATTTTCTCTAAAGAGAAAAATTAGACAAGAAAGGGGCTGTTGTGGAAAGATGTCCAAGAAAATCGCTGCCCCCTTGCATTGCATGTTTTTGATGACAGAATAATTGCCTTGCTCTCTGATCTAAATCCATGTGATTTGTATGGGGAATGCTTAAAGATCAAGTTTATGCCACAAATCCCATACGCTTGACGAATTAGAAGACAGTATCTGGTTTATGTGCGCTTTCCAATATTTCAGTTGCACAAGTGTTCAATGTGTTCAACATGTACCAGGCTTGTATAGACACAGAGGGGCATCATTTCGAGAACTTTTTATAATGAAAGGTAAGTGTAACACATTCCTATTGTTTTGCATTGTTAGCATTACATATGAGAAAAATGGCAAGCAGGTTCACTGCTACTGCACAAACAAATTCATAACAGTGATACGGGAGCAACGGGCTGCCAGTCACTTCATTCAAGAGAAACTCAGTACTTGTGCAAGTTGGTATTTCTTCTATTAAAGAACACCTGAAAAACAATAAGTACCTTTAATACTAATTAACACGAGGCCAAAAATGGGAATTCCTATGTAAGAATCATTGAGGCTAATATTATCTTATAGTGTGCCCGTAGAAAATGCTTATAAAATCAAAAGGAAAGCGAATAAATTACCTTAAGAGTGAGCTTAGAACACGATGTGGTCTCGTCTATAGCTGGTGCCCACCTGCCCGCCCGTTTAAGGTATTTTAGTTATATAGGAAAATCGCGTCAGGAAGTAAACAAACGTAGCCATTTTGCAAAAAATTACATGCAAATTGGGTACTGCCAACGTAAATAAAAATGTGAAATCGGCTAAAAATGCGATGCGCCGTTGTTACCGCTATTTGTTGTTGTTGTTCTGTGATTTTGTTGAAACGCAACGCGTGCAAATTAACAGTGCGTATTTAATATAAAGCAAAATGGTTTGCACGGGATGTGAGAATACTGTCTTTAGCATTCTAACTCAACACGTGCTATGCTTATATAAAAAACTAACCTAAACCTAACTTTTCGTGAATTGAGAAACGTAAGCTTATATAAAAAAAACTAACCTAAATCTAACGTTTCGTGAATTCAGAAACGTAAGCTTATATAAAAAAAACTAACCTAAACCTAACCTTCCGTGAATCCATAAATGTAAGCTTATATAAAAAAAACTAACCTAAACCTAACCTTTCATGAATTCAGAAACGTAAGCTTATATAAAAAAACCAACCTTTAGTGAATTCAAACGTAAGCTTATATAAAAAAACCTAACCTAAACCTAACCTTCCGTGAATCTATAAACGTAAGCTTATATAAAAAAAAACTAAACCTAACCTCCCGTGAATTAGAAACGTAAGCTTAGGAACGCACAGCTCGCGTGCTTTGATGTAACCAATGGTAACAAATTAAAACAAGGATATATATATAAAGGTAATTCAGAAACCTATGCTTATATAAAAAAACTAACCTAAACCTAACCTTTCGTGAAATCAGAAATGTAAGCTTATATAAAGAAACTAACCTAAACCTAACCTTTCGTGAATTCAGAAACGTAAGCTTATATAAAAAACTAACCTAAACCTAACCTTTCGTGAATTCAGAAACGTAAGCTTATATAAAAAAACTAACCTAAACCTAACCTTTCGAAAGCTTACATAAACAAAAAAATCTAACGTAAGCGTAACCTTCCGTTAATTCATAAAGCAGAGGTTGTCTAAGATCCCTGGGCTACACTCTGTGGTCGTTTCCGCATTCGCGGCATTAATTTTCGTTTTGGCGGCATTAATTTGTTATATGTTGGCAGCATAAACATATGACATACGTGACATGTGTTGAGCTAGTGCATGGCATAGTGTGACATCTGATGGACAATATAACACATCATATTCATCACCGTGGGGCACACTGTAAGATGATATTGTCCATCATTGATGACAATGGGCTAAATAAGGGCAAGTTTAAGTTACATTTTGATAGTGCTTCATTAATGTAAAAAAATGTAAAGAAACACTATATAAATGCATTTACAGTCCAAAAGTTTTGCTCAAAGAGAAAATGAAACAACTGTAATTACATACCTCAGATGTAGACTGTGATTTTCCATCATCTTTATCTATTTCATAAAACACTTTACGATGTGAAATTGTCGAGTAGTAGGCTATTTTAGTGAGCGAACCACCTGAAAGGAAAAAGTACTTCATTGTGAACTGATATATCTCTGCTAGAACATTATTGTAACATTATCTAGTTTGCTTTAAACAAGAAGTAATTTGTGACAGTTACTGGAGAGGCATATTTGCATGCGGTTTCCACGTCAACCTCCCCTCTGCTAAGAACCATAGCAGTTAACAAGCATCCATAAACATAACTCAATTTATTTTCCCCTCCATTATTGCTCTAGCCAGTAAGATTCAACCAGCAATCTCTCCCTGAAACAAGCCGAACTTTGAGTAGCACATTCTTTCATACTGGTTACTAGCTTTTTAATTATTCCCGGCAACACTATCCCTCCAATTCCCTGCTGTGAGTGAACTGTCACTTCTTGTGAAAGTGCTACTGTAGTACTGACCTTTCCTAGAAAGGAGGATCAGGTTTGAAAATTTGAGTTATGGCCAGGATTCGTCCCATGAACGTTAAATTCCATTCTGAAGCTCTTGCTAAGTGCCAAATGCACTACTGTGGCCATCTCCCTATACTAAACTTAGCTGCTTATATCTAAAATATAGTTACATCTATAAGCAATATAATAGCAAGCTTTTAATATTATTTAGGCAGTACTCCAGCCAAAATTTGTTGGTAACTTTTATGATATTTTGGATGAATAACTTTAGTTAATATGTAAAATGGGCTACAGTGAATCAAAAAATTTCATTTTTAAAATCTGCGTTACTTTCCCGATTAATCTGAATTTTGTGTAGGCACTAAAAATGTTACTGGAGAGAACTATGGCTCTCATTCATGAATACAGAGGCAAACACTTCAATAATCTTTTGACTTGTTTTTACGAGTAAGCGTTAGTTGTCAACAATGTGGTAGATAATTAAAAACGAGAAAACACGAGTTAAAAACGGTATTCTTTCTGTATGTCATTTCTTTGGGAGCCTTACATTGATATGCCTAGTGGTTGTCGTCATATATTAAGGATTCTGCAGCCTTTTCGAAGGAAAAGCTGTGCGTTTTTCTGCAACATTGATCGCTTTCTAATACTGCAAATAATGAGGTTAAGTACTTACGACCGCCATTTATATATTACCTATATCGATTGCGAACCTTTTGGCGTTTTTCAAATTGCTGAAAACTTCCACAGTGTCTGGCAATTTGATGCTTTTGGGATGACTGCCTTTCGAATCCATATCGTTCCAATATTCTGAGTTTCACACCTAGCAGACATTACTTATGCCGCTTTACGGCTGGTATTACGAGATGTTTGCACAGTGGTTGAGATAAAAATAAAACAATAGTGTCATAAATACTATTTGTCTTAAACTGATTTTCCTATGCTGCTTTTGTAACGATTTAAGGGATTCATTTCTTCCTAACGTGCTCTTATGACATACATTCTTATTTCTTCGGCGGCAGGGGGAAAATTTCACGCATATGTAACCAATAAGAAATTAGAAAATCTAGGAAGAACAGATGTTTTGGGGTGTGCGCCATCTCGGATTGTAGGCGGTTTATTTAAAATGCCGAAGCTGTTTTTATTCTCCCGCCCCCTTATAATTAAGCTGCTTCGTTTAAACTTTAAATAAGGCCATATGCTGAAAAAATTAAGTGTTTTATGATTTAGTTTAAAAATTAGCAGTTTCAAAACTTTTAAGCCACCTTTGAAATGAGAGACGTGAATCATGGGAATTTTACCTTCTGCTGCAGTTCTTCTTAGCATAAAACTGTAGTAAATGCTTTATTTCCACTGCTTTTTACCAGAAAATTCAACATATATCACGAGAACCTCTTGAGCGTTATTATTTTGGCCTACCTGTGTGTGTAACCTTAGTGTGTCTGCCTTATAATCTGCAGGATTCTAGTTCATACTTCAGTTTGGGTGACCTGTCTTAAGCATATTTCCAGAGTTTTATACTGCTACAGCGCATTAAACTTTATTCCCTACTCTACAAATAACAGATGGCATTGGCAACAGACACTATATTATCTAAGTTTAGAGCAAACTAACTGATGTTAAATGCAGGTAAAACTGTGGCAATGAACTTCCAAAACAAAAATGGCAAAAACTCCAACTCACTGTCAAACTTGGGTTAAAAACTATGTGAAACAAAATATATATGGTTATGGATCGACTTCAATCTCAGTGATGTGTTGGGATAGACATATTGAAAATTTGACTGAAATTAAGTTGACGTTGGTTTTACTCTTATCAGCTGAAGACATGCATTACATTAAATGTGCTGAAAACCTTCACTTTGCACATTTTCATTCACATTTAAAATACAGAATAATAATATGGAGAAATTGTGTAAACAGCAATTTAATTTTTAGAGCGCACACCCACACCCACACTCGCACCCACACACACACACACACACACACACACACACACACACACAAAGAACCAAGAACCATGATTGGCATTTCATAAAGGTAAAGTTGCAGGGAACACTTAAAAAAAAATATAACACTAAATGAAAAATAAAAACTAAGTTGACTTTGCCATGTGTTCAGAATTCTAATGAATGTACTAGATAATAAATTAACCTGGGCACCACATATAGAGTTTATAACAACTAAACTCTCTAGAGTAATACATTTGATTAGGAAATTGAAAATGCATGTTCCAGAAATATACATTAGATCTGCATATTTCGCCTTCTTCCACAGTGTTATTTCATATGGCATTTTACTTTGGGGCAACAGTACTCACATTCATGATATTCTTGTATTACAGAAAAAAGCTATTCACATAATGTTTTATGAATCAAAATTAGCTCATTGTAAACCATTATTTAAGAAATTAAAAATTTTGACACTAATTAATTTGTACATCTACACAGTGGTATTGTTTATAAAACAACACCTATCAGAATTACAAAACAGACAAGACATTCATTCTTATAATACTAGATCATGTCAACTGATTGATATATGTACCATATTGTAGATTGACTACAACACAGAAGAGTTTCAAAATACTTGGCTCTAAATTGTATAATAAGCTACCAGTAAAGTTAAAACAAAGTCCCATACCTAGTTTTAAGAATAACTTGTATGACTGGCTTGTTACTAATCCTTTTTATTCACTACAAGAATTTTTTAATGAGTAGGTACATCTTAGTACGAATAATAATGTAAATATAATTTTGTAAATAGCCTATACTAGTATTATATTATCTGATGTTGTCTATTACTGTAATAGTTCAATGACAATAAAATTATTCTTATTCTAACAATCAAAGTTTTAAAAACTATATACTTTGGATATGTTATGTACATTCCATCATTACATATGGAATTATTCTTTGGGGCTCTACATCCAAATCTTTATGTATATATAAAATGCAAAAGGGAATATTAAAAATAATTATGAAAGTTCCCCTTAGAATAGAAAGTAAATCAATATTTCAGAAGCTTATTATTTTACCTGTACACGATATCTATATATATGAAGCAGTTTCTTTCATACATTGGTATTTATAAATAACCCAGATTACCATACACATAACACCAGGAATAGTAAAAACATACATCTAAATCATCATCGCATCACTCAGAGCTTAGATTTTATTTCTCACAAAGGAACCATTTTATATAATAAACTCCTGGTTAAGGTAAAAAATCTAAATAATAAGAATTTTAAAAAAGCTGTAAAACATATTCTACTAAAAATAATGCCACAGACAACACATGCATTTTTAATAAGAAATATTAATTAATAATTTAGGTAATGATTTTATTTGTAAAATATGTTAGAATATCAAAACAGAAAAAATGTGTAAATCAAATTGCTATTTGACTTGAGTCTATTTACTTGTATTTATCATGTAATTTAGTTATTAATTATTAATGTATTCTTTGATGAAGCCATGAATACTGTATATTCTTATGGTGAATAAAACAAATACCAGCTATTAACTTTACCCTGTGTATAAAACAAATCCTAATGTATGTTAAGTCTAATTTTGTTGATGTCACCATAAATTCAGAAGTTCATGCTCATAATACTTGGAATAAAAATAGTTTGTATCTCCTTACACATACAACAAAATTTTATTAAGAAGCTTTTTAAATATAACAGTCTAACATTATATAATTACCTACCTCCATATTTAAGGAATACAGGAACTATCAAAAAATTTAAAATGAATTAAATAAATTCCTGCTTTTGAATCTGTTCTATTCAGTTGAGGAATTCAGTGAATTATTGTGGTAATAAATATCTAACAGTAATATAATTCCCAATAAAATATGTATTTAACAATCTTAATCCATTCAAGACACTGTGTTGATGTTATTTTTGTTTCCAGTATTGAGGATATTGAAAAGGCTGAACCCCACTCTTCTATATATTACACAAGATTGTTATATTTAGCTATACACATAACTTTAGCTTTAATGTTGTGTCTTTAATGTCACTTGAATTGTATCATGTTATATGCACCACATATTCGATATACTTATATAATTTATCACTATGATATTGTATAATTATCTACTGTTTTGATGAATCCCAGAACAGTATCTGTTGCTATGGATGAAATCAATTGAATTTAATTGAATTTCCATCAGCACTTCATATTGAAATAATGAGACTCTTACTGTTCAATTTAAATTGACTCTAACTCATATATTTTATAACTGTAAAATAAAAGCAAAAGTATTTCATATCTACTCACTTCAAGTCATATGTTCTATACAGCCAGTGGTGGGAAGATTTGCTGCTGATCATCCCTGTAGCATTTTCATTCCTTCATTTTATCAATGTGCTAGCTATCATGTGCAACTCATGAAGTATGAGGTTCATTCCAGTACACCAGTCTGATGGTCACTGGTGTACTGATCACTTCACACGACTTTGTTTAGACATAAACCCTTATATTACAGTATTCATGCAAAAGGTGATTATTCTATACACAATATATTTTTGACTATGAATAACCTCAGATTAAGCTATATAGATTTCAGTGCAAGCATAATAAGGAAAGAAAAACACATTGTTCACATATCCTAAGTCAATTTATGTTATTAATGAATTCATGCAGAAAGAAACAATGGAATAAAATGCTTACACATATGGCATTACATGTGCATGCACACATGCTCATGGTCCTTTTTCTAAAAATGCTTTTTTTGGATTCAGGGGGCCTCAAAACATGTATTTCCGGTGAAATCTTGGTATCAAATTTTTTGGATAGAATGCAATAACTTCTATACCTATTATGTACTTATTGAAAATGTTTGCTTGTCATATTTAAACAGTTTCTAACCCAAATATAACATTTGATAATTTACATGCACAAATTGAAATACTCTAGCTTCACTTTCTACACCCAAAACTTAATGGAACACATTTTGGAGACTGTTGTCTCCATCATCAGACTAGATCCACTGCTACACTTTCTCCTGTGGCTTGCAGATGGCATCTCTTGGTTGGAAGTTCTATGCAAATAGATCATTTTCATATGGGTCATCAAAACCAGCAGTGAGTCTAGACTGATAATGGAGACAATCTCCAAAACATATTCAGTGAGTTTTGATGTAGAAAATTAGGCTAGAGTAATCAAAAATTCATGTAAGAGTGAAAAGCTTCATTGGTTTGTACCAAAACAGAAGAATTATAAATGAAATTTGATACTTATTCTACTTTTTTTGTTCAGTTAGTGCTATTCACACATTTCCAGTGAAATCTCAAAATCAAATTTTTGGTAGAATACGCAACTACCTCTACCTGCTATAGCTAAGTAGTAGAGACAGAAATTATAGAGCTGAATATGTTATTGAAGCCATACATCCCATAAATGGTTCCTTTCAGTTCAAGAGCACTTGGAGAAAAGGAAGCTTATGTAATCATTACTCCTGACCTTGGCATGTCCAAATATAATATTTGTTTTGCATAATGCACATTACTCACTATACAGTGTCGTTTATATGCAAGAACTCTTTCTTTAAGCTTAAGAAGCATATTGCTAATACATTATCTACATTATTAATATTTTAAAGATAGAAAATTTGAGTGTATGTGTCCAGAGTAATCTTGAAAACCATCCAACTGATTTTGATAAACTCCTTCGCCACTCAAAAGTGCTGTTCTTCCCAATGCACATTGGAAAATATTTAAAAACTCTTTATGTGTTACATTCACATGATTTTCTCTATCATCTATCGCTTATAAGTGGGTATATAAATTAATCTTATGAACATGCTGACTTTAAAATGCTATACTTTCTCCATGACATGGTGAGAAACAGCTGAAAATCAACACGACTTTAAAAGAATGACAAGTATTGAACAATTCAAACCATTAGTAATGAATATCTCAAAAATGGCTGATGCTACAAAAAAGTTATTTGGAATAAATTGTGTGTTTTAAAGAGATCTACATTTTTTGTAAGGTACATTTTTGTCTATCGCTTAACGTTTACCAGTTATGCAAGATTATATAGATTTCCTTCCAAATGAAGACTTCACAGGCTACTTCCAAAAAACTCAAGATATAAATTTGATGTTTTATGTAAATATCTTTAATATATGGCATTTTAATCAAATCATTAGAGGCATTTTTCATAAAATAAAAAATATTTGAAAAATGTTCCATGTAAAGGGTAGTTTTGGGGTGGGTGGATTTCCTTGAGAATCTTTGTGTCACATCTTTGGATGGTACTGAACTTAATTGCCAGGTTTGGTATTTATCTCACTTTTTGTTTTTGAGTTATGGTATTCACAGGCATACACAAACCTTTTTCTAAAAATGCTATTTATGGAATAAGGGAACCTCAAAACATGTATTTCTGGTGAAATCTCGATTTCAAATTTTTTGGTAGAATGCATTATCTTCTCTACCTATTATGTAGAAAAAGTAAAAACTACACTTACTCTTGCGATTGTCCTTTTATACAAGCTATGTGGACAAGGTTGTTAAGGTAGAATCAGACTGAAAAGTTCAATGTAATAGCCAAGATTTTAACTTTTCAGTCTGATTTTAGCTACCTCTACTCTTGTTTTAAACCCTTTATAAAGAAATCTGCAACCTCTGATATACTGGACAAAAATTTTCATAATTGTGCTTTAGCTCCTGGCAAAAATGTAGGTTACCTTATGTCTTTAAAAACACTTTAAGACCCTACCTACAAATATGACCAATGTGAAGCAAACTTGGGATATTTATGCTCTAGGGCCAGGCAAAAATCATAGGGTATCTTGTTTTCAACATCTTATAAACAAAATTTGCACCACTTGATTTACCAAACATTTGTACTTTACGCTTTAGAACCTGGCAAAAATCTGTGATGTTTGGTCAGAACATATCTCCAAAAATGGCAGTTTTAGACAACAGAATGGTTATTATATACTTTTATATGCTAAAAGATGTCTATGTGTATGTAAACAGCATAAATACTAAACAATATTGCAAGTTCAGCATCTTCCAAGGAGGTGATGTGAAGACTTTCAGGAACATATCCCCAATACAAACTACCCTTCACTGGGAATATGTTTTCTTATTCATTTTCTCAAAACGGTCTGTAATAATTTTGATTAAAATTCATGCTGTAAAACTCATTAAAATACACAAATTATATAAAAACGGTTTTTTAGTGGCATTAATCATTTCTCAGATATTTGTTACTATTAGTTTCAATTTTCCATGAGTTTTCATTCATTTTGTTTCTCATAGTCATGCTTGGAGTATGGAATTTCAAAGTCAACATACAGTGATCTGCTTTTAAATGTTTGACTATTGCTTCAGTCACCTGTATGCTTCTTGTAATTACAATGAAATGTGTAATGAAACCATTTCTAAAAAAGTTTATCTTCATTAACACAAAATAGAAAGAAATCGAAGCTTTTGTAAAATAAATTGAGTTTTATTTATGGACGCTCTTTAACTACTATGGTTCTTAGCGTCCCATTTTATATTGGGCATGAAAGACCAGAAATTTTTCTCAGAGGCATCTTTATCAGGCTTGAGGTTCTTTTGTGCCATAAATCTATAACACGGACCACTGGCTTTACTTACCTTCTGAAGGAAGCCATGCTAAAAATTTTTACGTCCGAAAAAATCCATTCACCCTCCACCGGGTTTGTAGCCATGACCTTGGAAACTAGAGGCTAGTTTCCTAGACCATGGAGGACATCTGAGCTTTTGTAATGTAAGTTTATAGAAGAAATATAAAAATAAATTATAGTGTGTAGAAAAAATATTAAACCGAGTTTCATTTGTGGTTGCTGTTTAACTACTATGGTTTTTAGTGTACCATTCTATATTGGGCGTGAAAGATCGGAAATTTTGCTCTGAGGCCTCTTTAACATGCTTGAGCTTCTTTTACATGCTGTAAATCTATGATACAGGACCACTGGCTTCACTTCCCTTCTGATGGAAGCCATGCTAAGAATTTTACGCCCCAAAAAAATCCATTGCCCTCTGCCGGGTTTGAACCTGCAACCTCGGGAACTAGAGGCTAGCATGGTACCGCTAAGACCATGGAGGACGACAACATAGTGGGTAGAGAAACTTACGTGAATTTACATGTAAGATTTTTATTAAAAGTTTGAAAAAAAAAGTTGTATCCCAAAATGTAATTTTTAGACACACGTTCTGAATGAATACCACAGAATTAAGGCAATTTTCAAAATCCAGCAGTATCCATATTTTCAAGCCTTACATGCAATCTTAGCTGTTTATAGAATTGGACAAACCCTTTTTTTTTCTTGCAAGGGGCAGAGAAGGATATAAGTACTGCAGCCAGATGCCATTGTGCCATATGCAACCTCCAGGAGGGAGAGATGAGATGAAAGATCTGAAGGGTTGCTGCCTGGACCAAGTAGCGCAAAGTGGTATATTGCAGGTTCCTAAAGTTCACAGAGGGAAACACTCACAGCCACCTGCAATGCGCCTCCTGATGAACAGTTCCGAACTGCCCTGGTTCTGTACCAGAGGAGGAAGAAACAGCCACAGAGCGCATATCCACAGCACACCACCAAACTACCCAGTCAAGCCCTATACCCTGAAAAGTGATATGAAATGAAATGATGGAGAATGAGGGAATGGAAAAATTCGTGGTATTAGATACATCACCCCAGTATTCACCTAGTGACAGGGGAAAACCACGGAAAAGCCCAAGTCAGAGTGGGCAGTCACCAGGGATTGAACCCGGTGCTTGCCGAATGTGAGCCGCACATGTTACCACAGTGCCACCTCACTCGATGGACAAACCCTTAAAAACCATTATTATGGCCTGTTACTTGTTCAAAGTCTGCCATGTATTTTTTTAATTGGTTTCTAAATCTCACTCGGCCAGTTCAATTTTATGAAGAGAAAACCCTTATGTATGCATACTGAAAGAAAAGATTAATTTTTCCTTTTTATTCTGCAGTAAAATTTAGGAAAGGTTAGAAAGGCTTTTGTAAACAAGTTTTTCAAATATAGATTGAGTCACACTTTTTTACACTCATCTTCATTAATTAAAAGTTATATAAAACAGGAAACGTTTTCGAGAGCATTCGTCCTCATCGTCAGTGATTGGGTGACTAAGGGTCACTTTCCTCCATGTCCTCTTCTTCCTCATCCTGCAGATTCTGAGCATGTTGCCATCTGATGTTGGGGGCACAGTCACTGACGATGAGGACGAATACCCTCGAAAACGTTTCCTGTTTTATATAACTTTTAATTAGTGAAGGTGAGTGTAAAAAAGTGTGACTCAATCTACATCATGATGAATACTTCACTGTTAATAATGCTTGTTTTTAATCTTTAAAGTTTTTCAAAGTTTGAACAATGAACATTTCTTCTTCAGCTTTTGCTGTTGTTAGTTTCAACTCCTTTTCTTCAACTAATCACTATATCATTACATTGCTTTATTTATGACATATTGCCACACATTAAGACGTATATTGGTGGATTGCATTAAGGGTACTTAGTACTGAAATTGCATATTTCTACAAATTTAAACAAATTTAGTTGAATTCTTTTACATAACTATAAGAGAAAATTAATCTTCATAGTTCTACGTACCTAACCTTCCAAGAAAATAGTTTTCAAAAAATGAAAATTAAGTCGTACATGAAATGTGCCCTATGGTGAAAGTTTGAAAGTTTTAAACTTTTAAATGTTACACATTGCTTCTTGAACTTTGTGGAAAAAGTATGATGAAGTATGTAAGAGTTTTAATTTTCTAAAAAGTAATCATCTTCTTCTTCCTTTCAAGTATTAGGGTTTATGGCCTATTATGACCTCACAGTTAAATTTTCAATCTGTTTCCTTGGACGACCTAAAGAACTCTTCCCATTTGGGATTCTATTTTTATGCATGTGATGCCGATGATTTATCCATTTGTTCTGGCAATGTTGTACATAATAAAATGCTTTTACAAAATCAATAAAAACAATGTGTGTTTCAAAGTTGAATTCTTTGTTTTTTTCTATCAATAATTTCAGCGCAAAATATCTATCACAACATGATCTTCCCTTTCGGAGCCATTTTGTTCTTCTCCAAAGAGTGTGTCATACTGTTTATACAATTTATTCTTAATTAAGCTAGTAAATATTTATACCCTGTATTTAATAAAGTAATACCTCTGTAGTTGTTATATGATTTTACATCTCCTTTTTTAAATATAGGAATTATAATTGCTTTTTCCAACTTGCTGGTATATAATCTCCTGGCCAGATCTAATTTAGAAAGTGAAGGAGTCTATCTAAAAATGCTTCACTTGCATACTTAAACAATTCAATATTTAACCCGTTTATGCCGGAATTATTTTGCTACATATGCTTCTCTTTCTCTAATTCCTAAACTGGCTTTCATATTCCTTTAACTGGCACCACAAGTGAAACAATAGGAATGGCTGTGATGTTTAAGACAAGATGAAATGGACTGACCATTCATTCAAAGCCAAACATCACAAATTTGAATCCCAGTGACTGCAGTAAATGTACCTGTGGCAAAGGATGGGAAGGGCCTCAGTAAAGTAATTGGTGTGATGGTACTCTTGGATGCTGCCAAGTTTACATTTGACTGCAGTTACACTACAATTTTATTTTTAAAAATTAGTATTTTTACAATAATAAACAGCCATAAATACTTGTATTATTTATTGTTGAATGTTAATATAATATGAAATTAAAAAAAGCAAAGCCATTAAAAAATTCTAAAACTGTAACAAAACAGCTTTGTGTAAAATATTCTAACTGTACGTGTGTGGATTGGACACATTATTGCTTTGTAGCATGACATTGTTGGGCATAATCATTTCGTTTGGGAGTTTGAATATCGTCCGGTGTGGCATGGTATTTTTATTTTTTTCTTTTCAGTGGGGATGCCTCATTATTGTGAGTGGGGGAATATGTAGTGTGTGCATTGTCACGTCGGACACATTATTGCTTTGTAGCATGACATTGTTGGGCATAATTATTTTGTTTGGAAGTATAAATATTGTCCAGTGTGGCATCTCTCCCCACCTCCTAGTCAGGGGTAGAGAGAGGAAAGGGGGGGCAAGTAGCATTACTGTTTTTTTTTGTCTAGTGGCAACAGTCAGTAGCATGGTTCAGTCTTGTGTGTGTCTTCAGGGTGAGTGTGGAACATCTCCCTCCAATGTTTGTCCTGTAATCTTTTGTGTATGTTGTAGTGGCACCAAGGAAAATTTATAATAAACCTTAGGTAATGTGTTAAATGTGAAATTAAGTGTATTATGTTATGAATATCCCATGCCTGCTTTAAATTTGTGCAGCCAAGTTCCTGGTTCTCTCGTTGCCACTGCAGCTACGCTCCCCAATGTCTATGCCAGGGTAACTAAATTTAATATTTTAGCTGCAAAACCTTTTGGCCTCACGCTAGTATATAACAATATGCTACACCAGTCACTAAGGGATTAAAAAGTCTTCTCCTGGGACTTTCTTAATTTCCTTTAAAACTTGAGAGTTCAAAATTGGATAAGTTCTATTTCAGTATTAATAACAATTGGTACTTTTAAGAAGTCCTACAGTTTGGAATCATATTTTCATAATTTTCTTTCAGCAATCCTTTGTTTTCTATGATAATCTATTTTATATTATATTATAAAAACCCTAAATCCAAAACTATGCTCAATATCAAGAAAAGGCTCTTTAAAGCTCATTCAACTCAGAAGGGTAAACCAAATAGGCTCCTGATTCTGCAATATCTGAGGATTTTTTAAATGAACATTTAACATAAAATGTTATTTATTTGTAATTTTTTGTAACCTTTGTCAAAATTTTAATATTGAGTACCCTTAACATAAATAAAGAAAGAAAGAACTATTAATGAAGGACACAGTTTATTTACAAAGAAAATACACATTATTACATATCACCATTTTTTATGTTTTATTCACAAAACACATCAGTTTATGATTAACTTGTAACACATTCTATTAGTAGTCTGCTTCATGACATTGTTGAACATTGAATTATCAGCTATAAAATTCTCACACTCACAGCTCAGCATAATCTTTCAAGTTTTACCTCCAGTTATGCTGAAGAATAAAATAAAATCAAAACCACAAAGGCCTTTTTCTCCTTGGCCAACTTCATTCTTACCATATACTTTGGAATGTTGACTAGCACCCTTCAACTACTGGTGTTTTGGTAACATCCATTACCATGGCAAAGGCAACAATTGGTGTTCATTGTCAGTAAATCAGTATTTTCTATTAACAACAATTTGCCTTCATTTTATTTAAATTTCAGGGTGCTATCTGTAAATGCTTATAAATAAAACAAAATGCTAATGCCATAAATTAACCCAAAAGCTATTAGCATGTGAAGTTACCTGTTATTTTCTGTTTTAGGGTGAGACAAAACTGTGATATAGATAGGATGACACCTGGTAACTTGGATCTCAAAAAAATTATTGTATTTGAGGTAGCAAACAAATAGGCATAGGTTCAGTTATATTATAGAGGTCTACATGGGTTTTGGAGCAAGTTCCTTGGCCTAGGCTTGGTTTTTTCGCAGTCACTAGTTGAATGCTGGATTTAATCTGCAAGTTTTCCTATCATCCCTTTCATCACTACATTTACAGAGGAGGTTGCCCCACTTAAGCTCAGATGACTTTGAATTACCCTCCCACTCCTGACATTGGTCAAACTGCTTATGTTTATTATTGCATCAGTTCACTGCAGGTGCCAGCTGGGCCAGTCTGAGGCAATGTTTACTTGTAATGGCTTCAACAATTGCTGACTTATGGCAGGAGTACATTGTTGGGCTTTCCGATGCTGGTTACAAGCTTTCAATGATAGTGGAAAGGTGCAAACAAAAAGGTCTTACCATAAGTAAGTCATGTGTGGGGCATATAACACAGCTGCATAAAAATGGAATCCCACCTGAGGCTCAGTGTGCAAAAAAACTAGCAAGAAAAAGAGGCTACAACCAACACGGCAGTAGTAGTCAAGGTGATTGCAACAGTGACTCAAGAAAGCTCACCAACCCAAAGAAGCATTTCCAACCACATTAGAATATCCAAAGGGACCATCTATAAGATAATATACAACAATTTGGTTCTAGAACAGCACCATAAAGGCTTAGACATGCCTTGAAAGAGCGGCACATCAGAGAACGCTTCACCAACACAAGAAAACTCTATGAACACCACCTGGCAGGTGAAAAGTGGCAATGGGTGGTTTATGAAGCATGGGTTTATCTAGGTGACACAAAAAACCCCGAGCCATTTATTACCATCAATGGGCCAAAATGGGCTCTCCAACTTTATTAGGGAGAACAAGGAAACGTTTTCCAAGGGATTCATGGTGGTTGCAGATTATTGCTCTCTGGGGAAATTCGGCATTCACAGAGTTGCAAACAATGTAAAAATTAATGCAGCCTACTATAAAAGGAATGTTATGGCCCCAATTTTTGATAAAGAGGTTCCTTGGTTGTATGGTGAGGATGCCCCAAATGTTTGGATAAAGCATCCAGTCACACTTCTCGGTCTTCCCAGCATTACTACCACCAGAAAGCTATGGAAAAGGGTGTCAATGTGATACCATTTACAAGAATTCCTGTGAAGCCTCCAGATGCTTTGCCAATGGATTTTTGCGGATTTGGTCTGCTGAAACAGCACCTTGCCTCACGGCGTCTCACCATAATTGAAGGACTCTGGAAAGCCTGCAAAGTGGAGCGGGCTAACATCCCCCTTCCTGTTCTTAAACGCAGCCTTCTTCAATGGAAATTGCGCTGCAGAACCATAGTTAAAGCCCATGGAAATCACAACAGGTGGTAACAAAAGGGAATCTCACCATGAAAAAAACATAAGCAAAAACCTCCGAGCTTAAATGAGGCAACCCTTCGTAATTTCCTTCTTCATGCCATACCAGGCATTGGGCTGATCACCTATCCTGGATATGCTATGATCCAGAGTTTGCTTGCTCCTTGACAGGCTACTGACCCATGGCATTGGCTTGTAAGTCCTTGGGCTGTAAGTCCTACAAAGAGGAGGGTAATTAGTTAAAGAAGGGAAAAAAAAACTTTTTCACGTAAAGCGAAAGATAAAGTAAAACAAGATTAATTTATCACATTTTTAGTCCGTGATGTTGAGCTGCACAGAATAGCACAATAACATAGCAGTAGTAACATGCTCACTTTGGCCGATTACAGATAATGTTACAACGGCACAGCAGCTGCAAACTCCATTTCTCTGCATCCACCCACACCTAGGACATCCTGGACAAAGTACAGTAATAGGGCGGCATACTGTCAGTAAGGCAGTATGTCGTCAATATCCCTCTTACTACATGTGAATTCCAAGGGCTTAACCATCACTTTTTTTGCAAAGTGGCTCCTCAATTGGTCCCAAAGACTTGAGTGCATCCCTTACCAGACCTTACAGAAGGGGAAGAAATCCCCATGCTAGTACTGGAAATTGAATATGGGTTCCTTTGCACTGCAGGCAGCAATGCTGGGAATTACTAATTAATATTAATAAATAATAATAATAATAATAATAATAATAATAATAATAATAATAATAATAATAATGATAGTCAACAACTGCAAAATAATTTTATTTAAAACAAAATTAGATAATTGGGCCCAGGCCAGGTGCTACAGTATAACCTATTCTCAGGCTCGGTTTACACCTTGCTGGGCTGGAACTATGAATTTCGGCCCATGCAAACCTCTATTATATAGCTCCAAAATCAAAGTCCTCCAACTTTGCTCTAATGCGACCATTTGAGCATTTGTGTAACTGGTTAAAAAATAATGCTTGATTATAGAGAATATGGTTCGAACAGCTACAACTATTTTATGATGTGAGACCTTCGAACCATCCCTTACTTCCAATTTACAATACAGGGGGCAATTATCCAAGATGCCATTTTGGAACATATAATTATTAACATCATTGAAACTGATTGCTATGATTGATGATGGATGTAAATTCCTTTAATGTGAGTTAAGCAAGTAGTAACCAAATGTACTGTTAACTTACAAATTTGTATGTGCATGATGGAATGTAAAGGAGCACTATCTTCCAATACTCTTTGAGAGTTTTTTTTTACTACAGACAATGATTATGATACATTCTGTATAGTAAATAATTTATCAAAATGTTTTGCATGAATTTTTGTGTTCACTACATATTCACTAGGTTAAAATATGTAGCTGTTTCCAATGCTCTTCAGAGGAACCTTGTTCCACCAAGTGATGGTGAATTAGCTGGAGGCACCCAACGGGTAGTCTGATGGTAGAATCACAAGAAAATGGCACAGGAATGAGGGGGGTCTACAACTTTTACATGGACTCAAAACCGTATTGGGCTTGGGATGCTTCAAATGTGCTAATCAGAAGTGAAGGCTTGGATAGGGCCAACTATGGACTCTAGACATGAGAGCCACAAACGAAACCAGAGCTACTCTGGTGCCTTTGGTTAAAATATGTGTACTTTACACTTCTGTGGCATAAAGCCATAAGATATGTGCATTTTTACAGTTTCTCAATTGGCATCTTGGGACATTAAAAATCATGTTATTAAAAACAAATATTCTATAGTTTACTGCTGGAAGCCAAGAAAGTTTAGTTTTTTATTTACAACTATAAACAGATTTCCTAGAAAGCATGTATCAGCTTTTGGTGTCTTGCCATGGAATTTGTTCAGGAAAAAGTTAATTATTATGTGCATTTTATATATAAAACTAAACACGAAGAAAATAATTTTCTTAGATTTGTCCATTTACTCTGCAATCTTCTAGAACTGCATGTTAAAGAACTTTCTTTTTTTAAGCAATAACTTACTGCACATTTTTTGGTATTTTCTATTTTTCCAATATTTTGAAACATGAATCCTAGGAAAGCAATTAAAGTGAAATATTTTCTGACAAAGAGACAGCAAATATTCTGCCTCTCTTAATGGAAGACAGAGAAGTACTTACTAAAATTAGGGTTTTTGCTATGACTATACTCCAACTCTATGACAGAGATACATATATTTTCTCTTTCAGCAAATGTTTTTTTGCATAAGCAATAGTAATTTAATATCTGAAAGGATAATATAGAAGATTCTAAAGTAACTTAAATTACTACTGCTCCCAGTAATATTTATAAACTCTTATAAGGGTTTTTACAAGAATTAGAAAAAGATAAAAAATACAGCTGTTTCATTTCACTGAACATAAACTATTTACATACAACTTTGCATATAAAATATGTACAAATTATACAACAAGAATGATTAATTTTACATGTATATCCTCATATAGTTATCTACATTATTTTGAAGAATGGGTTATAGGGTGGCCAGACTTTAAAACACAAAATACAGAAGATTTTGTGAACGTAATTGCCTACCTCTTAAACAGACAGTGCTGACATTTTCTCACACTTTTCAAACAGTAATCTCTAACACTATACAATAATATGCAAGGACGATATTCGTACAGTGTAAGTTAGAAATAATTACCTTATGGTTGACAGCTTTGCAGGTTGTTGATGTCACAAATTCAGGTGGCTGTGACCATTGTTCCATAGCATTTGTTTTGATGTTATTCTTTTAAGTATACTATAACCTACATTATTAATTAAAGCATTCATTCTAAAAATTAAATCCATTACTGTTGCTGTCATGGCTTAATAACCCAGAGGGCTCCAAGTCTTATTTTCAATTGAGGAGAGTTATCTGGATATACCTTTTTTTCCCCAGGTTTTCTCTTATCCTGAGAAGACAAGTTATTTCACAGTCGAACAGGACCAGTCCATTAAATACAATACAATTATTACGAATATTTGCAATTTTATTTGGACTCACTCAAAGAAAAAGGTTGTCATCATTGCATTTTGCCTAATTAATGAATTTAAACAACTCTAAGTGAAACTTTTTCCACTTGTAATGTTCAATACTGTCCAGATTTGAAAATGAAACCTGCAATTTTTATTTGATTTATAAAAAAAGTTCTGTCACATTGAAAATTTTACCTATCGTAGTGGAATTGCATACAAAATTTATACCAAAAATGGTAAAATATGACAGTGAAAACCAAAATATGGGAGGAATATACCTACAATATGTAAGCTGGGAGACTAAACAAAACTAACATAAAATACAGAAGATCTGGCAACCCTAACCAGTTATTTGCTACGGCTTCAAAGGATTTATTTTTGAACATTCACTGTTTGCTTTAATGGTGTTTGCTGAAAACCTTTGCATTTTACACTTCTATAAGAACACCTAACAATCAAAAGATACTTTTTCCAATTTGTGGATAAAAATACAATAATATTCGCTAGGGTGCATTTATATACATTGCTTTGTTATTGTCCAAAATTTACATATCATTTTCTCTTACATTATAGCATGCTTTTAAATTAATATTTAGAAACTGATATTCATAAAACATTTGTAGAACAGTGCAGGAATTTAAGATTTAATAACCTGAGAATGAAAACCAACATGAAAATGAAAACAGGAAGCAAAACAGCATACAACTTTTTGCTTTACAATGCACCAGGAATGAGAAAGGCAAGGAATATTGATGACCATATTCATAGCAAAGTAAAAAGTGGGTTTTACACTTTGGGACACCATTTGTTTGTAACCGACCAATAATATTTTTCTGCATGCTTCCAATTCAGCCAACATCCAAATTCATGGGACTAGCAGGAATACCCTGACGATATTTCAGATTGTCCTGACGCCTATACATCATGAAATATCTTATCATCAATAGGATCATTAATTTCTTTTATTGCTGTTGTCATATTTATTTTTATTTTATGAGAAAGAAAAAGTTCAAATCAAAAAATATTATTTTCATCTCAAATAAATAGATCTATTGGATGAATACATAACCTTCCCATTTTCTAAATGTCATTACTTTTCATTAATTCTGTGCATTAAAGTTATTTTTTGTTCTTTATTGCTCTTTGTTAATTTCTATTGGTGTTTGCTGTTCTTTGTAAATTTTGCTATTATTTTTTACCCAATAGCCAGTTTTGAGTTGGGTTTAAACAAATACAGATGACACTTTCTGTAGAAGAGCAAATGCACAATGGATCTGAGGGAGTCTGGATGCACATTACTGGAACTTCTGTCTAGAGAAAGCTCTGGCAGCAGTTTCACATCTGGCTGCCTTGAATAATTTCTAGAGTGAAGAGTCTGATATGCACAATATGAATATAATATGTCATACGCGGGAACAGGAAAGCTTTTCATTAATTGTGAATGCTCACATTATAATGCATGTATTTTAACTTTGTCATTCTGGTTTCCATTCTCGGCTATTGTGAACCAGCCTGTGGTATTTCTTTATTTACATTTCAGTGGTCAAAAATTAAGATTTGTTTTACTCATGGTTTATAAAACATAATATTTATCATATTTATTTCTGATTTGGATATCTTCTATAAGCTAAAAGGTACAAGATACACATACCAGTACATGAATGGGAGGGGGGGTATATGAATAATACTTTAAGCATGTATAGTAAAAAGAAACCATTTTGTTAAATTCTGGGAAGAGGAATGCCTCTGAACTATGCCACTCCACAGATTACCAAGCACTTTACGGACACAAATAAAAAATTAACTTGATTTTTGGAGACACTAACTTTACTTACTTGTTCAATAGTTAGGAAATTTTTTAAGGGTTATCACCTTTATCTTCAGCTGTAAATGACTGAACTGCTTCTCATGTCTGCTTGGAGACTTCTGGTGATGAATCTGCTGTGAGCTCAATACATAACTTCTTCCTAGTGTTTTTTATAAAGGATTTAGCAAGATATTCAAAGAGTACAGCACACCACTAAGAGCACATAGTTTTGGCTTTGAAATTCCATGCTGTTTGCACTACCATGAGAAAAGAAAGAATAGTAACTTAACACTTGAAAACAGTATAAGTGTTTGAAAATTCAAACCAATAACATAATGTATCTCAAAAATGGTTACTGCTACAAAAAGCTTTTATGTGACAAATTGTGTGCTTTAAAGAGATCTACATTTTAAGCACAATATGATTTTGTCTCTCTCTTACGGTTTACCAATTATACAAATCTTTTAGAATGAAGGGGAACTTAACAGGTTATTCTCAGAAAATTCAAAATATATAAATCTTGATATCAAATCTTGATATAGAATTTTTGGTGGAATACAACATTTCTTCTCCTACTAAAGATAAGTGTTAGAGAAAGTAAAAACCTATTGAATGCGTCTCCAAAGGATGAAATAGCACAACATAAAAAAATGCAGCATTCAAGCTTAGATTATAGCCAAATATACATAGGAAAAACTAAAAGAAACTTTGAAACAAAGACAAAAGATTACTTTTGGAACAAAATACTAAAACAAGTAGATAAATCGGTGGTTTCCATTCATTTCTGGACATATAATCATGAGAAAGTGAAGTAACATTATGGTTGTTTTGTTAGCCCCACGTTTGGGAGCCAATTTGAAGTGGTATACTTGTAATATTATTTATTTAACATTATTGTTGAGGCCCACGTTGGGGATCCAATTTGCGATGGTAATTTTATAATGTTATTTGTGTATTTGTGTTTACTTCACGCGGTGAAGCCATTTTGTGACGTGATTCTTTGTTAGGTTTGTAGCTCCATCTGGTGTTAGCAATTTGCGGTAGTATTAGTGTTTGTTTGAAAGAATGCTACTGTTATTTTATTTAATTTTGGTTTACTGTCCTCCGGCTAGCTATTATCCTTTTGGGTCGAGCACTTCTCTTTATACAGGTTGTGTAAACGGAAAGGAATTTTTTATCCAAAGATAACACTGATGAAAGAATTTCTTTTATACTTTTATTGTCGAACACTTTCACTATCACATTTACACATTGATCTAGACACTCGCCAAACTGAAACTGTTATAACAACTTCTTACTGATCACTTTAATTCATGTACTTCAACCTTTTGTATAATTAACTTTACCATACTTGAGATTTTTCATAACTCTTATACGCGTAACTTGCGAATCGATAGCCGACGTGTAATATTTCTGCTGGACTGAAGGCGACGTGTATCATACAAATATTTTCGACGAACTGACGGGGTCTATCTCTAACCTAGCCCTTTTATACTCATACCCCCCGATATGCCTAAAGATTATAACTGAGCTGCAATTGGCTAATAAAACGCGCCAACATTAGCGTCTATTTTTATATCCAATGAAAATTATGAATACATATGCTCTAGGGAAATGTTCCAGAAGATTCTAAAGGAAAACGCGCCAACATTACGTAACTTCCTCGTTTCCAATAATGATAAACAGCTCACCCCCTCGCTGCATTATTGCACGCTATTATTGTCAGTTTCAGTAAGGCAGTATAAACTTACTTCCCAACAATAATTACAATCAACAAACATCTCAAATCAATGTCACATAATAATGCATATTCATACTATAATCACTCTTTACATTTAAATAATTTGTGATACAAATTACTGCATCAAAAGAAAAAGAGGCAAAGCTATTAAAGCCTCTCCAAAATGTAGCAGAATTTGCAATCAGGGAAAAAAAGTTTTATCACATAAAACATTGTGAAAAAATAATGAATTTTTATACTCTCAAACTGAACAGTCTTGCAGATTCAACACACTACCACATGTCTTCAAGTGGAGTAAAAAGCAGTTGGGTCCTAGTTGTCAAACAAGTAAGTGAAGTTAGTGTTGCAAAAAGATCAGTTTAGTTCATTATTTACTTCTTCCACTTCACTGCTTCAAATACAAAAATGCCATAATTTAGAGATGGTTTACATTTTAAGAATTGACAATAATGGTGCTACACAAACTGTTTTCTTGGAAGAGTTTAAAAACTCAATGGAATGTTTATTTACAATACTAATAAAATTCTACTCACTTTATGGCTGGTTTCAACAGTTTAAGCTTAAGCTGAAGCTTTAGTAAGCTACAGGTAGCACTTAAGCCAGGCTTAACCTTTGGTTTAAGTTTGCGAGTTTCACAGTAGGACAGCCATGTTCGACTTTATTAAGCTGAACAACTCCACAGAACTGTAAAGTTGGTAACACTTGTGTATGTACATCAAGTAAATTCAGATCTATTTTTTATGGCGATGCTGCTCCTAAAAATAAGCTTTTGTAGGTTATCCATGCTACATAATAGTTAAAATGACTGAAAAATCAGTTAAAACATACTGTGAACTTTACTTCTCAAGAAGTCGGCATTCTCCTAGAAATTGTGAAGCAGCATAAGCATGTGATAAGAGTGCAAGCAATCAGACAAATTACTACGGAATAAGAAAAATCAAACATGGGGAAAAATTGCAATACGAAGGATGGAATAGAATGGTGTGAAACAATTTTGCGACTTTCTGCTTTACTTTGGTCTTTAGAAGCAATGAAAGTGGTGTATTACATGCCCCACAGATGTCACCCTCTGTCATCCTCTAGCTCCAACACAATGCTGGCAACATATGAATAACAAATACCACCAAAGCCATTAAGATACCACCATCGATCTTGGCCTGCATTCCTAATTACTTTTTATTTTAGGTTTATTAATTTTTTACATTTCTGATTCATGGGAGGTTAGGTTAAGCTTATTTTTTTTTTATATATAAGTTTAGGTTTTTGATTCATGGGAGGTTAGGTTTAGTTTTTTTTTATATAAGCTTGTTTTAATTAGTTACCAGTAATTACATCAAAGCACACAAGCAATTAGGTTAACTATCTACCACTAATTATCTACCAGTGTTACTGTAAAGCAACTTCTTTATTAAACTTTTAATGCAAATAACATTTTAATATAGCACAACTTTCGCTATAACAATAACAAAAATTACACTTCTGGGAAAGTATTTAATAATAATGCATTGCATTTTTGGCAGCGGCAATACAAAATGAAGAAGTAACATCGCTTTTTCTGCGGTTTAACTTCTCATTTAGGTTGGCAGTTCCCATTGTGCATGTGCGATAGTGACAAGATGGCTGCGTTTGTTGTCTTCACATCGTAATTTTGCTATAAAAGTAAAACACCTAAACTGGGCGGCCAGGTGGGCACCAGATATAGAAGAGACAACATCTGCTTCTAAACTCACTCCTAAGGTAATTTATTCCCTTTCTTTTAGCTTTTATTAACATTTTCAATGAAGACCAAAGTAATTCAGAATAATAGTTCTGCATACTGATGAAAAATCTCCAGCTGCAATTTGCAAGCTTTCACTTGTATATAACCTCAATATTAACCTTCAGACTGCTATGCTTTTGTACCTCTTTAAATCACTGAGAGGGACCAAGTGGACCCCAGGCAGAAAACTCGAATTAACACAATATAACTATCTTATGTTGATATTGTAATGAAAAGAAGCTAGAAACAGTGATGTGTATTGAATTTATTTAAAGGTGAGTCGGAATTGTTACACTAACATCACTTAAGTTTACTCACTTAACATGTTTCGGGAAACCGTTGTTCCCATCCTCAGAAGGTTAACTCGACTGGCCCGTGTTGTTGGTGTTTCCGTTTTTTGGACTGGATCCTGTGGTGGAGAAATGTACTTCCAGAGAGGATTTGGTGGCGGCAAATCAAAATTCATTAGATGTGTGTTGTGTTTTAGAATGGTGATCTTCTCCCATGCATCTAATTCGGCTGCAAATTTGGCTGGTTTGACTAATGTAATATTGGGTTTGATGTTGTGATTAGTGATCCACACACAAACATGCAGTACTAAACAGCCTAACACATAGACTGGTATATACCCCCTTAAATAAAAAAGAATACCAGTTAGAATACCAGCATATAGTAGACACAGCAATACATAATGGGTAGAACAAAACAACTATTGACAAAAAAATTGCAAAATTCAAACGACAGATGCACATCAGAAACACAACAAATCTCAGCCAGCAAGATAAAGAGCTAAAGTTCAAGAAATTCACATACCACCCAGGAACTTTTCACAAATTTAAGAAGATTTTCATGAAACATAACATCAGCCTAGCTCCACAGAACAAATTTAACATAGAGAAATTACTTTGTAACAAGTTAAAAGACCCCATTCCACAAGACAAAAAAGCTGGAATCTATAAAATCAATTGTTCAGATTGCAATAAAGTATACATAGGTAAGACAAAAAGAAACCTAGAAACTAAGCTAAAGGAGCACATGAGATGTATTAAATACAAACAAATGGACAAATCTGCAGTTTCACACCATTTTTGGATCACTAATCACAACATCAAACCCAATATTACATTAGTCAAACCAGCCAAATTTGCAGCCGAATTAGATGCATGGGAGAAGATCACCATTCTAAAACACAACACACATCTAATGAATTTTGATTTGCCGCCACCAAATCCTCTCTGGAAGTACATTTCTCCACCACAGGATCCAGTCCAAAAAACGGAAACACCAACAACACGGGCCAGTCGAGTTAACCTTCTGAGGATGGGAACAACGGTTTCCCGAAACATGTTAAGTGAGTAAACTTAAGTGATGTTAGTGTAACAATTCCGACTCACCTTTAAATAAATTTAACTATCTTATGTTCTGCTTAGAACAAATAGGTCATTTTAAAAACAACAATTCTGATATCTTAACATTTTTTTTTACCAACAATGTATCTGAAAATTAGCATTGTCAAATAAACAACTGAATTACAAATTACAATATTTTTTTTTTTTCTTTTCTTTTTCAGCACTGTCACATTAGATGAAATAATTTGTTTCTTTATGTTTTATTTTTCACTGGGATTCACAACTGCTTTTAACATTTTTATAATGTACTACCAGTAGATAGCGTATAATTTTTTTATATGGAGTTTTACAATTCATGCCCACTAAGTTTAACATCCAAGACCCACTACTATCTGCATTTCCTTTAGTGGGTATCGCGAATGAATTTCTTGAGTTCTCACACTTTGTTCTAGATCTCTTGGACATAACTGACATCGGCTTTTAAAAGTTTCACCTTTCCATTTCGACATGACTACACCTTACAATGCAAACTAGGGAGTACTGAACTGTTTCCACACAGTTTCAAACCAACAACGCATGCTACAATAACTGAAAAACACAAGGCAGCCAACATAAAACTCTCAAGATCCAAAAAAAATTTATGAGACATTAGCTGCTATGAGGGGTCAAAATAGACCCTAAGTTGTATTTTATTTTTTTTACAATTGTGTTTACTGAACATTTTATGGAATTATTTTATAGTAATAAAGCTATTAAATTTGTAACACATCACAAAAATGTCAAAATTCTAAATTAGATATTTCACTCATAAAAACTAAAAAGTATAACACTGGACGCATAGCAGTCTGAAAGTTAAGAGAAGCATTGTTTCTGACAAGAGGGCTTTGTTACTGAAATATAAAGCAATATTTTATATATAGATGTGACAGCAATGAATGCGACAATATATACAATAAAAGTATGAAGTATAAATTTAAAATGCCAAATTAAGTTTTGCTTCTTACCAGATGTTTTTGTTTAACTATATCATCAATAATTTCTGGTACCATCACTGCCAACCATTTACTTAATCAAAATCATTTAGAATTCTTGGTCATTCCAAACGTGAAAAATGGTTTGGGCACATTCTAAACATTCTAGATCGTCTTGTGCATATGGGTTAAAATAACTTGTATTTCCTCACTAATATTGTTTTCTTCAGATAACATAGTGACTGTTTAGCTTAAACAACAGTTCAGTACAGTTTAAGCTCAGCTTATTGCTTGAATAATATGCTAATGTAGGTTAAACCTCTGCTTAAGCCCAATTCAAAACTTAAGCTTAAACTATAAAACCAGGCCATAATTTCTTGAAGTCACAACAGCAAGAGGGTATGAAGATTGAAATTTGTTGTACATGGTTTTTAAAATTCAATCCTTGCTTTACAACTAACATGAACATTTTAAAGATTAAGGGCCACTTGCAAAAAATGTGTAATTTACAAACTTTGAACTTATCAAAGGGTATGCCTATAAGTAGCTGGTCAAATTACACTCAAAAGGTTTCACTCACCATACTTCCATACAGGAACAATGAGTTCTTCTCAGAATATCAGTGAAGAAATGTCAATGTAGTCTTCCAATGAATGTAAACTCTACCATTGTTCTCAGAGATTTGAAGCATGCTGTGTGTGTTTTTCTAGGTTGACAATATACAGCTAGGCTAGCTAGTGGCAGCTGGTCAAGAAAATGCAGCTAGAGCTCTGTCCTCCTATTGGCATACCACAATTGGCCCTGCCCTGCTTTAATCTCCCATACATACTGGTACCATGTTTTGAAAATGTAAGCTAATGATCTAAGGCTGTTTTCAAATGAGATGATGCTGTCCAATGGGAGTCTTGCAGTGATGCCATATTATGTTCCCACTAGAAGGAAATGCAATGTGTCAAGTGAATCCACATGGCACAAGGAATCACATTCTTAGAGCACTTTTGAGAGTAGTATAAATAAATATACATGGGTTTTCAGTAAATAAAAGGCAATTGCAATTTTCCCACATTGTGGACTACACACGAGTTCCTATTTTCTGCCATCTGGTGAAGTTTTCCAAAATTTGAAAGGGTATTAGGTTTGCAAGTGAGGTGCAAACACACATGAAGATTAGGAACATTGTTTCCAAAGAATTTTAAGCTGCTTTTCAGCACATTTCCTGTCACTCAAAGCATTAAACTCGTCTGTCACGACTTTCCAGGAAATTCTCTTTCAGTATCTTCACATCAGGTGAACCAACAAACATTTCTCTCTTTTGCTGAAGTTTTTCGCCCTTTTCCTGTCGCATATATTCTTACCCATGATCGCTTCAAGTAAATCACACAAACAAAACAGTATTCAGGGAGTGATGAGCTCTTACTTCCGTAGTAATAACTAAAAGAGTAAATTGTAGTTGAGCTTTTTTCATAAATGAAGCCCCACATGTAACCAGTAAAAAACATTTTATTTCTAACACCAGCAGGTATAATTAAAAAGCGAGTAATATTAAAATGATTAACCTCCTCCATCTCTTTGGAGGAGGTTAAAGAAATGGTTTATCTGGACCATCAGGCGTCAGAGTTTCTATAACATTAGTGAATGATCTATAGTGTGTTCATTGTATTGTCAGGCTGTGGATTGCACATATGTATGCTTTGCGCACTGCCTATTAATCTGGGGGTTTTGCACTCTAAAACTCCTGCGTTACTTTCTCACGAGTGATAGAAACCTACACTATAATGAGCACTAACCTTGTTATAAGTTGTGTTGGAAGTGCTGTCCATCTGCAATGAGACATTCCTAACATCTTCGGATGAAATTTTTAATCACATGCATAAGTTCTTCTTGCATAAATTCTGTTTTTATATTGTCCTTAAGTTCATCTATGGTGTGGAGATTGTTCCTATAAACTGTATTTTTTAGTGTTCCCACAAATAAAAGTTGCACATCATAAGATCTGGAGAAAGGGGGAGCCCATAGTCCTTTAGAAATTGTTTGTCATCAAAAACTGCCTTTATGCCTTCCAAGACGTTTTGAGCAGTATGGGGTGTGGCAGAATCTTGCTGGAAATATCCTTTTTCTCTTTCATTATCTGACAACATTTTAAAAACATCGTGGTGCAGGTGTTGTTTTGAATATTCTTCTCTGCTTAGAGGGACGCTATTTTACTTATGAATCAGACTTTTGAAAACTGCAAGCTGGCGTGAGATCAGATTGCAACCATTTTTTTTAATGTAATTATCCACATTTTTGATATCCTGAATGTTGATGAGTAAGGACAAGAATTCCATGGAAACGCATGTTTTTATAGGATCATTGGACATAGCTCAAACTTAGTACTCATCAATTTCATTACTTTCTGATTCCAATTGTGTGTACTTTTTCCATGCATATTTTGACCTTTTTGGGGATAAAAGCATGCATAATGCATATATAAGGCATTTTTAGCTTAATTATGCATATAATATACATTATTTTCAGTTTAAATGCATGTTTTAATGGTTTCTCAGTTTTTCAATTTTATTATCCTTATTTTGGCTTCAGGAATCAGGTTTGGAGAAAGAAAAGGAGGGGGAGTGAATAACAGAAATAAAAAGTTAAGATTCTCACAATAGGATGACTTTCCCAGAATTTTACTGACAGCCCTCTGCAGACCGCCTGTCATAAACAGATTTATTTATCCACAACAATCACTGGCAAGGCCTTTGATTTCACAACAATGGAAATTTAGCCTTGTAAGTCAGGTATTGCGGCTGACGCAGAATGGTTTTGTGGAATTTGAACAAACCTTAATAGCAATTTTGATTCTTCTAAAACTGAAATCATTCGCTAAACTGTCTTCACAGTGTGTGTGTTTGTGTGAATCTCGTAGATGGTAAATGATTGTGTTATTCTGTTTGCATGTGTTAATGTGCTTCTAATATGCCTCCAATTAAAAGTTCCAGAAGTTATACTCCTTGCACAGTGGATAAAAGGAAAGGATTTTTATTAGATCAGATAGGGATGTTGTATTCTGCGATTGCTGTATTAAAGAGGTAAGCTATTCTTTTTCCGAAAATTTTCTTGGCACTTGTTCTTTGTAAAATATTACAAAATTTATTTTAATTAATGCAAATTTTTATAAAAAAAATCATATCCATATAACTGGAAGATCTTTTATAATTTCAGATAAAATGTACTAAAAAATTTCAAGTCAAACAGCATGTTGCAAGAATGTGAAAAACAAAAGAATCTGCAACACATCAAATCCAGTCATTTATTTATGCTCCCACACCTAAGGCACCACAAAACAATTTTTATATGGTTTTCTGTGATGCTTCTGTAGGAGCAAATATACCACTTGAGAAACTCAGAAACCCAACTCTTCGCTAATGACCTAGCAGTTGAGCGCCCTTAAACAAAGGTTTTTTTTGTTGTTGAGAAATATACATCAAAAGATGTCCTTGATCCCTCGATATTGAGGAAAATTTATGTTCCAAAATCTTATAATAAGGTAGGCTACATATATACACCTATAAGTTCTATAACTATGCCCATAACTTCTTGTGATGTAAGATGTCATTTTCTGCCTGCAAAATATTTTGATAAGCACAGGAATCTCAGGAAAAAGAAAAACTAGAAATGTTGTTAGTTGTTAACTGTGCAAAAAGGGAAGTGAATTAATGAATTGGGAACAAAAATGATAGTACATATTTTAATGTATTTTTCACTTGATCGTGCATGTATTGTAGTTTGATAGTGCATGAATGCATGCACATTTTGGGATTTTATAGTGCATGGAATTCTTGCCTTTATTCATTAGCAAACATACACCAACCTAATGAAATTTTGAGGAACTAACAATCCAGTAATATAATAAAGAATACAGGAATTCTGATATATAAACAAAAATACAATAAGGTAAAAAAAATTGATGATAATATATTCCTGCTTATCATTATTTGTAAAACATCACCATTTTTAATAAAAGATATAATTTTTTCACAACCTTCTTGTTTCACCATACAGTTGAACCTCGATCTAACATTTTCTGACATTAAATTTATGCAGTGCCAGCCATTTTACATAATAAATTATGTAAATAAACCCTGTATTCATCGTTCCACAAAATAATGTTTTCTCATGTTTGTTAAAAAATTTCAGTACCAAACAAATTCTATCCTTGAATGATCATTTTTAAATTTGAATATTTGAAGTAGAGATTGTAATTTGGATGCGGTTGTCAATACTTATGAGCAGCCTGAACCAGCTGGAGTGAGGAATTCAAATAGTGATGTTCACACACATTCAGTTATGGCACTGGGTGGTTGGCATGGATAGATGCCAGCAACAGACTTATGGCATTGGTTATTGAAGCTGATGTGAGACGCATACATACTCTTCTAGGATCTCTTTCTTCTGGTAGTGTATCACTAATTCATTTCACACTGTTATTCGGTCCAGTGTTTTTGTATATGATTTGTGTACTTCCTGTATTCATTATTTTCCTGCATTCATAATTTTTCTAACCCACTCCCCCGAGAAAGAATCAAGGTTCAACTGCATTTGTTAGTCAAAGTGACACTGTGCACAGTTATGGAGGAGCTATCTCTTCATTACTTTATGTCTATCAATATCGTGCTTGAAACTAAGTTGCTATTTTCCAAATGACGACACCTAGTCTATCCAAATGCTGATCATATTTGCAAGCAGCCCTAATTTTTTTTTATTCTACACTTAATTAATCTTCGATAATCTGTTCAAAAAGCTTCTCATCATATTTGTTCAAGATTATAATTCAGACCACTGTGATCTTTCAATGACCTCCAACTCTCTGTAACCTTCGATTATATCGCACTTATTCATTTTGCACTCATACTACATGAAAATCTGTGTAACTATTTTGTTCCTAAAATTATTCAACTTATTGATTTGAAATATATAAAGTGAGCAATGTTATTTTGTATTTAAAGGGCAGCAGATTTATTTGAACTTGGCATTTAAAAAAAGTTAATACTTATGATTTGCAAATTAGGTTAATAACATTGTACTTTTGGGTTGGTTTTCTTCATGCCATTTAACCTGGAAGTCAATTTCCAAAAAGTAATCCACAGAAGTCTGATAAGAGGATTCACAGAATTGGGGGAAAAAAAACATTGTATAAAGGTCTTCTTTGTAGATTTTGCAGAAGAACTATGTGAACAATTTTTACAAAACTGTATAGAAAGTTTGCTGCTGACATTTTTATGTTAAGAGCTGACTGGCTGTTAAAAAGGCTTACCCCACTTGAACTTTTTAGAACGAAGTAAGTTGTATGGAGCGTAGGTGCAAAATTTATCTGATAAGCCAGGTATGTAGAACGCTCGGAAGAAAGGATGTGATCTGAAAAAGAGAAAAAGACTTTAATGTAGGAAATCTCAGATTTCTTAAGCGTTTTAACTTCAGGTAACATTCTTTACAGTAAAGGCTCTCAGATAAGCTTAGCAATGCTGTTTGAGGTTGATATCTGTTAGTTCTGATATCCATATCACTTTCTCTACTCATTCTTCTACAAACTATTTTTACAAAAACTTATTTTTCTGTCTACTTCACGTTAATCAAAATAAATATTTATAGAAATGGATCCATTACACATTATGTTGTAAGTACGAGAGGGATACGGGAGAACAAAGGCTGGTTCACAACAGCCCAAGAACAGTAACTAAAATGGAAATGAGAATGGGAATGCATATCGATGATCATATCAACCACAAAGTGGAAAGTCGATTTTGCACATTGGGATTTCGTTTGTTTTTAACTGACCAATTATATTCCAATTCAGCCAACATAATGCAAGTTAGCCAATGTCAAAATTTGATGGAGTAAACATCTAAATGCATATCCATTACATTTCCGATTCCTCTAGTCATGCCAACTTTTACTCCTTTATTTAATGGTGTACATTTAAGTTGCTTTGTTAATTTCTACTGTTTTTTGTTTGTTTTTGTTTTTACTTTTTCTACTACGTATAGTAAGTAGGGGAAGTATTGTATTCCACCCAAAAATTCGATACCAAGATTTCACCGGAAATATATGTTTTGAGACCCCCTGAATCCAAAAGCAGTTTTGGAAACATGTCCGTGTGTCTGTCTGTGAACAGCATAATTCAGAAATGAACAGTCGGATAAAACACCAAACTTGGTATTTAGGTTCAGTATCTTCCAGAGATGTGACACGAAGGTTTTCAAGAAAATCCCCCCACCCCAGATTACCCTTTACATGGAACATTTTTCGAAAATTTTAATTTTCTCAAAAATGGCTCTAACGATTTTGATTAAAATATCATATATTTAAGATATTTTCATGACAAATAAAATGTATATCTTGAATTTTCTGGGAATGTCTCCAAAAGTATTCTTCATTGTGAACGACTTTTGCATAACTGGTAAACCATAAGAGATATACAAAATTTTACTACACAAAAAATGTAGATTGCGTTAAAATACACAATTTATGTCATATACATTTTTTTTTGTTGAGTGAACCATTTTTGAGATATTGTTTGTTATTCCCTTAAATTTTTCAATACTTATTTTCTCAAATGAGAATTCGTTATTCATTTTTTGTCTTGGATATGCAAAGAGTATTAATCTGTGGCAAAGAGAATGGTGCTGCACCTAGCAACCAGCTATTAAGAGACATGTCTATGCTTAAAGGCTACTGTATTTCTATATTGCCCTTGCAATTACAAAACAAGGGAAACATAGTACGCCTTAAGTGATAGTCAAATATTTTTAGAACGGGTTGCTATGTGTAAAATGTAATTCTCTTTGCATGTCAAAAGATCGTTTCTGCGAATGTTTAACATGAAATAGATGGAGAATAAGAGTTTGTAAAAATAGTTTGTATAAGAGTAGAGAAAGTCATGTGAGTGTAACACATCAGATTTTTCTGTTATTTGTAGCTTTTGCCAGTTTTGAGTTGCATATAAGCAAACTACAGTTGACCCTTTCACTAGAAGAACCAATGCTCAATGGATCTGCGGGTATCAGTATCTGAGGTGAGGAAGTACATACACTACTAATTTCTTTCAGTTTCATGTTTCATTCTTGTGACTATAGAAAGCAATAGCAGCTGTTTCATGTCACGACCATCTAAAATAACCTCTACAGTGAAGAGTCTAATATGCACAATGTGGATCTAATATGCCAAGAATGAGAATGAGAAATTTAAACCTTGGCCAATCTTCTCCCCTGTTCCCGCAGCCCACGAAAACTTCCCGTCAATTGTGAATGCTCCTATAGAATACACACATTTCAACTTTCTTGTCCAATTCTGGTTACCGTTCTTGGTTGTTGTGAACCAGCCTTAAAGCGATAGTCAGTCTGCAAAACAATTAACTCAGAACTATATCTATTGAGGCAACTGGCAAAATATGACAACTCATAAATTCTAAAAAACAGTTATTATGGCATTATTTATCCACATTTAGCACACAGAATTGAAATTGGGTTTGGTACAAGTAAAGCGACTATGCACAAATTATTAAAAATACAAAAAATGTCTGATGTGTTACACTCACATGACTTTCTCTACTCCTGTATTTCACAAAGTTTATTCTCCATCTGCTTCATGTTAATCAAGATAAACATTTGCAGAAGCTATCTTATTGCTAATTTTCTTGTAGGTGCAAGGGGAATATGGTAGGCTTTAAGCGAGAGTCAAATCTTTTAAGAGCTGTTGTTATGTGGAGCATTCTGTTCTCTTTGCATGTCCAGGACATAAAAAAACTAATAACGAATTCCCATTTGGGAAAAAGTAGTAGTGTTGGAAAATTCAAAGAAGTAACAACGAATATCTCTGGACAAAAAAAAATGTATATGACATAAACTGTGTGTTTTAGTGAGATCTACATTTTTTGTGTAGCAAAATTTTATCTATCTCTTATATGCGAAATTCATTGAGAATGAAGACCACTTTTGGGGACATCCCCAGAAAATTCAAGATATACATTTCATTTGCTGTGAAAGTATCTTAAACATATAACATTTTAATCAAAATCATTACAGCCATTTTTATGAAAATTCAAAATTTTGAAAAATGTTCCATGTAAAGGGTAGTCTGGAGTGGGGGGATTTTTTTGAAAATCTTCATGTTGCATCTTTGAGAGATACTGAACCTAAATACCAAGTTTAGTATTTATCCAATTTTTCGTTTTTGAGTTATGCTGTTCACAGACACACGGACTTTTTTCTGAAAATGCATTTTTTGGATTCAGGGGGCTTCAAAACATGTATTTCCGGAGAAATCTTGATATTGAATTTTTGGGTGGAATGCTATAGTTCCCCTACTTACTATACGTAGTAGAGAAAGTACTAAGTGTATAAATAAATAAATGAAATCTTCACTTTTGATAATCCTGTAGAAAGACGTTTATAAAACAAAAAATATTAACTGTAGTATCATTATTACATTTAAATTTGTTATGCTCATTAAAGATAAGAAGGAATTTAATACGCTCAATAAAGAGAACAAACTTATAATACATGAAGAGCAAATGATTACTATAGGGTGAGCACAACAAAATCAACCCAATAAAGGACCCATATAAAATTGGAGCTGTATTGCATAATAAGTTGCCATTGCAAGAGAAGAATAATGTAGATGCAAAATTTAAAAACTTTTTAGGATATTACCTTGTTGAGAAGTGTCTGCACATATGATGGATGTACATAATTATGTATGCATATACTTATAAATCTTATATAACTTGACATTTGTAAATTATTATATCACTATAAATGACTGAATTAAAATCAGTTGCTCTTGTAAGAGTTTGTTGGTGGCAATAAAATTATCATCATCACCATCATCATCTACCTCAAGGTAAGCCCTATGGCCTGTTCCGACTCAGAAGTCATCTTGTCATCTACGTTGTGGCCATCTGAAATCAGTCCATGTATGTAACTTCTGAGAATTATGAGTAACACCCCTTCTTACTTTGGTGGGCTACCAACCCGAGCATAAAATCCCAACCTGAGGACCATAGTTTTAATTTGGAGTGCTTTCTCCTAGATGTTTGTGAACCAAAGCTTTGGAGTCTCGTCTGCTCCTTCTATTGTACTAACCCTCAAATAGAAGGGTTGCCTCTTCCATCAAACTATTCGAGATATTATTTGTATTATACCATTTTTTAAAAAAAGAAAGAAAAAATTGAATGGCTATTTAGAACTTAAAAAAAGGATTTGAAAATTCAAAACAATAGCAACCACGAAATAGCTAATGTCACACAAGCATTTACTTGACATTTTATATTTGAAAAAGATGTACATTTTTTGTATATGAGGTGTGATCAAAAAGTAATGGGAACTTTTGTTTTTCTTAAAGAATTTTTATTTAATCACCAACATCAACTTTGTCCCCTTTAAAGTAATCCCCCTCTGATATAATACACTTATGTCAGCACTTTTTCCAATCTTGGTAGCACTTCTGGAACTCACTTTCATTATGGTGTTCAGCTCTTCAGCGATTCTCATCAATGGTGGCAAAACATCGTCCTTTCATGGTTCTCTTCAGCCTCTGAATAGAAAGAAGCTGCAGGGGCTCATGTCTGGTGAATACGGTGGCTGAGGCAGCATAATGGTTTAAATTGTCGAAATTTTTTCGGTCTTGGCTCTTCAGGCAGATTCCACTGGGACAATTGGACCTTAGTTTCAATGTCATACCCATATACCCATGTTTCGTCACCTATTATTATAAAGAAGTTCTGGATTGTTTTAGACTTCATTCAGCAATTCCTGAGTGATGTCGTTTTTTCTCAAATTTTCAACAATTTCAAAACAAACTTTGCTGCTACACGTTTCATGGCCAAAACATCTGAAAAAATTGCTTGGCATGACCTAAATGATATGCCGACATCATCAGCAACCTCTCTGATGGTGAATCAGCGATTTTCCAGAACCATTTTCTTTACTTCTTCCACATTGTTGTCAGTAATTGATGTGCTAGGGCATCCTGGGCGGCTGTCGTCTTCAATGTCTTCTTGATCCTCTTTGAAAAATTTATACCACTCGTAAACTCATGTCTTACTCATAGTAGATTCGCCAAAAGCCACAGTCAACATTTCGAATGCTGCTGCACTTTATTCTGTTTTCCAGCAAAATTTAATACATATTCTTTGATCCATCTTTTTCTAAAGTAAAAATTTTCCAAGCACTTGAAAACACATAACGTTGCGACTGTCAACAATAAACTAAATATTCAAAACAGCTGAAAATGCAAACATACATCAGGATAAAACAAAAGTTTTGAACATCAGATGTATAAAGCTCGTGAAATTAAAAAAATTCCTGTTATTTTTTTATCACACCTCATACGTAGTAAACTTTTGTCCATCTCTTTTGATTCACAAATTATACAAAATTCATTCAAAATGAACCTGACTTCATAGGTTATTCACAGAAAATTCAAGATATTTTCTTGAAAATCTTTGTGTTGCATTCTCAGAAGACACTGAACTTAATACCAAGTGTGGTATTTAACAAACTTTGCATATTTGAATTATGGTGTTCACAGACACACATCACAGAACTTTTACAAAAAGAACTTTTTTATTTATTTATTTATTTATTCAGAGGTCCTCAAAACATGTAATTCCAGTGAAATCTCGGTATGAAATTTTTGGGTGAAATGCAATACTTCCTCTACTTAATGTAGGTAAATAGTAAAAGAAAGTAGAAAACCTTTCTGATTCCTGGATGTATTTAAATTACCTGGAAGAATCCAAGAATGGCACAGTTTTGTAGATTGCCCACCTATCATTCTGTTTGGTGTAATTAGGCTGTAGTTCAGAGGTTGCATCTACTTCCAGATCTACTAGAAAATGACAGCGTTCAACATCAAACTGCAATGCAAGAGGTGGAAAATTTAAGTCCTCAGAGATAATAGATAAATAGAAAAACTTTATCACACATAGAAAAGCAATGTGCAGAAAAGGTAGTATTTTGAGGTAGGGGCAGGGGATCACAGATGCAATATAACAGAAACATAATTGAAATTTGAGTTTATGAAACATCTTCATTTGCCAGTCGATATGAAATCTAACTCACATGATAAGTATGTACATACTGTCTCATCTAAGAAGTATTAGTATAACACAGTGAGAAACTAACCATTACATGCATTGATGTACTGAACAACACAGATTAGTGTACCATCCAGTACGCTTCACATCAGACACATGCAACAACAGTGAGTAGTACTGTATAAGTGTTTTGTTTACATCTGACATGCCACAAAGACACTGATTCAATGTTGATGAATGTAAGCAGCAAAAAATCTTCTAGTTCCTAACCTCAAAATATTTATTTTGGTACTGCCTTTCTACTCTACAAGTTTCTGCACACTGTTTTTCCATGCCCAGGAATACAAAGATTTCACATATGAATCGACAAAGTGCATCAGAAAGATCAACCAAATACAGAATCAAAAGTAGTAACAAGAATTATTAATGGAAAATAGTAAAATAAGAGCAAGTCATTAAATACCAAGAATTAACTTTTTTTTGTTTACACTGGTACATACAGAAATTACCTTTGTGGTGTGGGGGTATTCTGTCTGCCTAATATTCAAGAGGTCCTGAGTTTGAATCTTGGTTAGGGTGAGTTGCCTGAATAAGTTTTTTTCTGGGGTTTTTCATTATCTTGAGAAGACAAAATGTCGGGTAACTCTAACCTCCAGGGGACCCCAGGCCCACTTGATCATCATTTCAACCATTTCATTCATTCACCATCTAATATGACCTACCCAGTTAAAGGATATTAAACTTCAAGCAACAACAAGATATAGAAATTATTTAGTCATCCTACTTTGTAAATACACTTGATCCACCTGTCTACAATTTGTTGAGTGTATGAGGATTTGTTGCATAAATGTTCTTCACAGATATTAATCATATATATTTAGATCTGGAGAGTGGCCAATTATTCTGTCATCAAAACATGTTGAGGCAGCGATTTTCTTACACTTGTTTCCACGATAGCCCCTATCTTGTCTAATTTTTCGTCGGTTATAACTGTTGGCTGTTTCTGCTCGTTTAACCAAGAACCACTTTGTTTAAATGTTCCTAATAAATTATGTATTTGTTAGAAACATTGACACCAGGGAACTTCAGTATAAACTCAAGCTGACAGTCCACATGTGACTGTTAAAGCAAAACTTAACACAATAAACACACCCCTTCTGTAGTATACACTGTGATAGCTTCACATAACATTATTCTTCCATGCCAAACAACATGAGCTAGGGTACAATAGAGCAAAGTCATTCATCCTAATACCTTTTACAGATCCAGTGACCATTAGTCATGTCATTTAAAATAAACCCACTATATACAGAGCAGTCACTTTAAGGTAAGGCCACAGACAGTCTATATGCACAGCATGCTGTACTGCAATAACCTCAGTACTTTTCCGATATGCAACTGGCGCCACATGACGAGTTCGGGTTATCTTTATCAGCTGTACTTCAGTCACTACTTTGTGTTCTTGCTGTAAAGAGAGTTGTGCCTCTCAAACGTGATAGTCCATTCAAGACATCTGTGTTGTGTGTGATTTGCTTAAGAGTGTTAATGATTTGTTATTAGTCCACTGCAATGCCTGACGACAAGTTCATGCTTGAACAACAATATACCTTTTATGTGTAATATATACATAAGAACCGAATTGTGTAGACAGGTGTGTAGAACAATTTCAGCAGAAATTTCCTGGTATTCCAGTTCCAGGTAGAGAAACTGTTAGATGTCTGGTTAATAAGTTTAGGACAACAGGATCTCTAAACCTAGGAAGTGAAAATGAGATGTTCTAAGCAGCGAAAAAAATTGACAAAATTGGTGCATTTACGAGGGCAGATTGATAAGTCCATGCCTTTGACAAAAAATAGATTCTAATCACAGGTTTCTTGTTTGCACCCAAGTCTTACCTGTATTCTGGGTATAATCGCAAAAAGTTTGTTGTCATTTGTTTCTTACAACATTGTTGAGAGTGTCTAAAATAATTACTTCATAGAAAAGTGAATTTCGTGTTCTGATAAGATTTTTGCGTGGTAAGACGGTGAAGGAAACGGAAGAAAAGCTGAACAAGTATTATGTGGACTCTGCTCCATTACATGGCATGGTTCACAGAATTTCGATGTGGCCATTTGAGCACAAGAGATGCTGTGCGCACAGGACAGCCGGTTGAGGTCACAACAGAAGAGATGGTGAACAAAGTTCACAATATTGTGCTGGAAGACCGCCGAGTGAAAATTCCTGAGATAGCCAAGAACGTAAACATCTCGAGTGAATGGGTGTATAACATTTTGCATGAATTTTGAGGTATGAGAAAGCTGTGTGCCATGACTGCTCATAGTTGAGAACAAGCGGAATCGTGTGACCATTTCACAGGGATGTTTGAACATGTTCCAGCGCAACCCAAATGAGTTTTTGTGGCGTTATATCACGGTTGATGAAACTTGGATCCATTACTATCAACCTGAAACCAAACAACTATCAAAGCAGTGGATTTCCTTCAGCGAACCTGCTCCAAAGAAAGTGAAAACCATTCCGTCAGCAGGAAAAATCATGGCAACTGTCTTTTGGGATTCACAAGGGGTGATAGACATCCAATACCTGGAAAAGGATAAAATGATCACAGGTTCATATTATGTCGAAATGCTAGATCAGTTTCACAAGGAATTGTTAAAGAAACGGCCCCATTTGGTGAAGAAAAAGGTTCTCTTTCACCAGGATAATGCACCTACACACAAGTCAGCCATTGCCATCGCAAAATTTGTGGAACTGGGCTATGAACCGCTACCTCACCCAACATATTCTCCAGATTTGGCTCTGAGTGACCTCTTCCTCTTCACAAACCTAAAAAATTGGTTTGCTGGGAAGAAATTCACGTCCAGTGAACGTATCATAGCAGAAACAACCTCATATTTTGCAGACTTCGAAAAATTCTATTTTTAGAAGGGTTAAAAAAATTGGAGAAATGTTGGACGTGTATTGAATTGAAAGAAGACTATGTTGAGAAATAAAATTGATTTTTTGGAAAAAATTGTTATCACTGGCTTATCAATACGCTCTGGTATGTGTGGGGAACCTTAAAAAAATAAGGTTTATAGGAACAATCCCTACACCATAAATGAACTTAAGGACAATATAAAAACAGAAATTATGCAAGAAGAACTTGTGCAAGTGAATGGAAATTTCATCTGAAGATGCCAGGAATGTTTTCATGCAGATTAAATTATATTAAATTGAGTTTTATTTATGGATGCTCTTTAACTGCTATGATTCTTAGCATTCTATTCTATATTATATAGGCCAATTACTCTATGTTCTGCAATATCAAAAGTAATGGAAAGTTTATATATAATACAGTTGCAAAATCATCTTAAAAAACTAGATGTCTCAAAATGACAATATGGATTTCAAAAGCACAAATCAACCATAAATGCTATTGAAAAGGCAAATAATATAATTGTAAATGCAATAAATGACCATGAATCAGTGGTGGCTATCTTCATAGATTTATCAAAGGCCTTTGATTGTATGAATATAAAAATATTACTAAATAAATTAGAAACATGTGATATTCGAGGTTTAGCACTGGATTGGATATCAACATATCTGGAAAATCAAGCACAATGTGTTGAAATAAATCATCTAAATACAAATAGTGTCATAAAAAAGATAAACTCAGATTTCAAAATAGTGAAACAAGGGCTACCGCAAGGTTCAAAATTGGGGCCATTTTTATTTCTTATATATATAAATGAAATTTTTGAGGTCATACAAGAAAATGGAGGCATCGCAATTGGATATGCAGACGACATGACTGTCATAATTAAAGGTCAAACAGCAAAAGAGGTCAAAATTAGAGCAAATTCAATTTTAAAAATTATAAAACAATATTATGCTAATTAACATATGATAATAAATACACAAAAGACAGCATGTATTAACTTTGAATTAACAAAACTTAACCCGAGTAGTATTAAACTAAGTATAGATGGGACAAACATATCAGAAATCAATTGCACTAATTTTCTTGGAGTAATAATTGATAAACATTTAAATTGGCAATCTCATGTAGCATCAATTAGAAAAAAGATAAATAAGGGCATTTATGTAATGAGACAATTAACTAAACTAATGGACAATAAAACAATGAAAAAGATCTATTATGCTTTTATATATTTGCATGTAAGATATGGAATTACATTGTGGGGAAATATTACAGCAAGAAAAATGGATAAAGTCTTTAAACTGCAAAAAAAAGCCATTAGAGTAATAAGCAATATGGAAAACAAACGAACTTGCAGGGGAGTGTTTAAGAATCAAAACTTGTTAACAATGCCATATATATATATTTTCCAGTGTGCATAACCATAATTTAAGAAACAATGATGATTATTATAGAATAACAATGAACTGGTTGGAAAGGCTATATGAAGCTGTAGTAGAGTCAAAAATGTTATATGGAATAGAAATATGGGGGGTGGCAAAGGGATGGATTAAGATTGATATAGTCCATAGAATGTTTTGTAAAGAAGTTTTGGGTTTACCCAAGAGTTCACCAAGGGGCGTGGCACTGGCAGAGCTAGGAAGGGTAGGGAGAAAAGGTATAATAGTGGAAAGAATATTGAAGTATTGGTATAGATGTTTAAATTTAGAAGATAATAATATATTAAAAGAATGTATACAGTTTCAAAAAGCTGTCCTAGGAGAAGAGTGTTGGTTAGGGGAGATGGGAAATGTCCTAAAAGAAATTGGCATGAGGAATATTTTCCTATTAGATAAATATAATAATAGTGGGTTTTGGAAAGAAGTGAGATTGAGGGTGGAAGATATCGAGAAACAAGAGATATGGGCTAGTTTTGAGGATAAAAGGTCATTGATCTTGTATAAATCAGTTAAAAGAGATTGGGGAAGGGAGAAGTATGTAGATATATGTAATCAATTTGGTAGAATAGGTCTTGCGTGGATGCGCACAGGAGTAATATTTTTAAAAAGGAATGGATATAATGGCTCGGGGAGATGTATTATGTGTGATGAATCAGGTAGTATTTTTCATTGTCTAATAGAATGTGATAAGGTTAAAAGGTGGAGAGAGGTTATATGGAATAAAAAATGGGACAAGTTAAACAAAGAAGCAGTAGCATTAAGAATGTTGGGAAGCACAAAAGTAGAAATAATTAAAATGATGGGGACATTTTTAGGCAACACAAGGGATAAGTGGATAAGGAGCTTAAGAAAGGTACAGCTGAACGAGCATAGTTTGTAAAGTGGAGAGATGGTATAGTAGCTTTATCCCATATATACAGCCTAGGGGCTAAATATGGGGGGGCTAGAAAACTGGTGCACTAGACATAAGTTTTAGATGTAAGCTTTATTTGTATTATTGTAATAATGATGAAATAAATATTACATTTACATTACATATATATATATATATATATATATATATATATATATATATATTTTCCAGTGTACATAACCATAATTTAAGAAACAATGATGATTATTATAGAATAACATTAAGGGGAACTCTCAATAATCGTGCCATAGAAGTTACAGGAAGATAATTATTCAATAAATTACCTAGAGAAATAAAGAACATAAACCAGCCAAATGTAATGATGAAAACAATAAAGAAATACTTAATAGAAAATTAATTTTATAGTATAGATGTTGAATTTAGACATGGTAAAGCAACGTAAAGTGAAAATGATATTTAAGGTAAACTTAATGTACATGCAATGTAAAGAAGTAATGTAAAATTATAAGCTGTACTTGTTAAATTATTTTATATTTGTAACTGGACATGTCCTTTAAATTTATTTAAAATGATAATAAAAAAAAATATTGGGTGTGAAAGACCGGAAATTTTGCTTAGAGGCATCTTTATCAGGGTTTGAGGTTCTTATATGTGCCGTAAATCTATGACACAGGACACTGGCTTTACTTCCCTTCTGAAGAAAGCCATGTTAAGGATTTTTACATCTGGAAAAATCCATTGCTCTCCGCCGGGTTTGAACCCAACACCTCAGGAACTAGAAGCCAGCATGGTACCCCTAGACCACAGAGGACAACTTCACACAGATGGACACCACTTCAAACACCATTTATAACAAGGTTAGCACTCATTATTAAGCATGTTACTATTACTTGTGAGTCAGTAACATGAGAGTTATGGAACGAAAACCCCCCCAGTGTAACAGACAGTGTGCAGAGCACACATATGCACAATCCGTGGTCTCACTATAAAGCTGTAATTCTCTGTGATCAAGCATCAATTATAAATGACATACGAGGTCCGTTCAAAAAATTCCAGAGCTTTGTCCACAACATTTTTCTATGCTTAGCTTTTGCTTATTGTGCATGGTCTCCTTTGAAATACTCTCCTCCACAATTAATACACCACTCCCAATGCCGTTTCCACTTCCAGAAGCAGTCTTAGTACATCTCTTTCTGGATCGCGTGAAGCGCCGTCTGCGAATTTTCATTGCAAATCTTCCTTTCAATGGGGTTTTCAACTGTGGAAATAAAAAAAAATCTGATGTGTTATACTCACATGACTTTCTCTACTCTTGTACAAACTATTTTTACAAACGCTTATTCTCCATATGCTTCATGTTAATCGAGATATCGAGATGTCAATCTTATTGCTAATTTTCTTGTAGATGCAAGGGGAATATGGTAGGTTTTAAACGATAGTCAAATCTTTTAAGCACTGGTTGCTATGTGACGCATTCCATTCTCTTTGCATGTCCAGGACGTAAAAAAAAAAAAAATGAATAATGAATTTGAGAATAAGTATAAGTATTGGAAAATTCAAGGGAATAACAAGCAATATCTTGAAAATGGTTCACTCAACAAAAAAAATCAATATGACATAAATTGTGTATTTTAACGCGATCTACATTTTTTGTGTGGTAAAATTTTGTCTATCTCTTATGGTTTACCAGCTATGCAAAAGTTGTTCACAATGAAGAATACTTTTGGAGACATTCCCAGAAAATTTGAGATATACATTTCATTTGTCATGAAAATATCTTAAACATATGATATTTTAATCAAAATCGTTAGAGCCATTTTTGAGAAAATTAAAATTTTCGAAAAATGTTCCATGTAAAGGGTAATCTGGGGTGGGGGGATTTTCTTGAAAACCCTCATGTCGCATCCCTGGAAGATACTGAACCTAAATACCAAGTTTGGTGTTTATCCGACTGTTTGTTTCGGAGTTATGCTGTTCACAAACACACACACACGGTCATGTTTCCAAAAATGCTTTTTTTGGATTCAGGGGGTCTCAAAACATATATTTCCGGTGAAATCTCGGTATCAAATTTTTGGGTGGAATACAATACTTCCCCTACTTACTATACGTAGTAGAGAAAGTAAAAAGTACACAGGGGCCAGGTCTTGAGAGTACGGAGGATGAGGCAGCACAGTGATATCGTTTTTTGTGCAATAGTCACGCACCAACAGGGATGAATGTGTGGATGTATTATCGTGATGCCAGAGCCATGAATTGTCCCGCCACATTACAGGCCGTTTCCTTCTCACATTTTCTTACAGGCGTCACAACATGTCCCGATAGTCAGTCTTCGATTGGCACGCACAATTTCGTTGACATTCCTGACATGAGCATCATTGGTAGACGTCAAACGGCGTCCTGTACAAGGGTCATCTTTAACTTCCATCTGGCCATTTTTAAACCACGTAAACCATTCGTACACCGAGTACGGCTTAAGCACTCATCACCGTAGGCTTCCTGCATCACTTGGTGTATCTTTGTAAAGGTTTTCTTGACTTTCACACAAAATTTAATGCAGACGCATTGCTCCTCTAACTCTGCCATCTCGAAATTCGAAAACTGTGTGATACAATGTTCTATTTAATACAGCACTGAACAATAACTAACAGATGTAGAATAATCAAACTTCCGGCAGTTACACATTAAATGCCAACTGCACTTCGTTCTAACACTCCATTGATGCAAAACTACGAATGTTCTGGAATGTTTTGAACAGACCTCGTAAATAGTTTGTAACTAAAGTCAACTGAATCTTCGCCACAGACAACACTGCTAGACATTATCACTCTGCACAGTTGCAATATTAATGTGTCAATAACATACTTACATATCTGCTTGGTTCTTCTTTATTTAAGTCATTCATATTTGGAGGTATTACGGATGTCCCATTTTCTGCTGTAATGAATGGCTGGGGCAGCTGCCCACGGAATTCAGACCTCAAGAACTGCAGTTGCCACCTGTATGGTAGACCAAGGATATTGTTTTACAATTTGCCAGTGAGTCGGTAAAACTGTGTATCTGATGTATTATGAATTTTACACAGAAGAAATTAATGTCCTTACTTTAACTGTGTGTATGCAATGATTCAAAAGAGAGTGAAATTTCTGATAAACAAACATCAATATTACAACAAAAATGCAATAGAATTGTTATTGTAACAATGTACAATGCACTATGGGGATTTTCCTTTTAAGTCTAACTTCATATCTACAGGACAGTGTGATTTAGGATTTTTTTCACCTCAAATGAAGAATTATTTTGACTTTTGTATATAAATGCACTATAGATGTTGTAGATCTTTTTCATCTAAAATGTTTGCACTTTTGCTATTTTTAAGCCTTCTGTTTGCATACCTTTTAAGCTGCATTTATTTGCAGTTAAGGTATATTGTATATTTTTGTTTTTTAAAATGATATGTTCCTTGGGTCTCAGTGTTGTTGTCTTATGTGTAAATTTGTATACAAGCTATCAAATATATCTAAAAACCCATATATGTACTTTTGTGACTGCTTTGTATGGTTTTTTTTATATGATTAATACACATTTAGTGCATCAAACTTCAAAGAAACATCTTTCCAATGAAAATGTTAGCAAATTCAATCCTGGAATACTTTTAAGAGTATATAATGCTGTCAGATAATTGATCAGTTAATTTATCTTATTCATCAGTTTTACTAACTTGATATCTGGAAGGAAGAAACTGGATGGATAACGATACCATTCTTTGCCAACACAAACGTTGATTGTCTGGTCTGCAGGCAATTTGTTTTCCATTGTTAAATTGTTCAGTTCCATAAATAAATCAACAGGTGCATGATAACCTGGAAAAAAAGACCAACAATTTTAGACTGTGACAGAATAGGCATTTTTTTGACAACCAGAAGCACTTGAACAGCCTCAAAGTGCTTCATATTTTAAGATGCAAATACACTGAATCAGTCCTAAAAAGTCTGATGCAATGCATTCACATGACACTATCTACTCACACTTTTACAAAGTATTCATACAAAAACTTATTCTTGTATACTCTTCTTGTTAATCAAGATAAACTTCATTACACATTTACAGTAGATGTAAGAAGGTTAGAGTAGGCTAATGTAGTAGTCAGAGTATTAAAAACCAGACCTCTACGTAGCAGTTAATATATAGAGCTTAGCTGAAATGACCTCAACTGTTATAGGAGGCTTATTTGAAATGTTCTTTGGGTCATACTTGTTATTTCTTGATGTATTAATTAAATATGCTATTTATTCACTTGTATTAGTTATTAAAGTTATGTTTCTTTATTTGTTAATGGATATATATATATATATATATATATATATATACTTTTATGCATATGTCTGGGATTACAAGTATAAATATTAAAACAAATAATTTACAACTGACATGGCAAACTCCAACTATTGCCAAAAATATGGACAATTTATATCTGTTATGAAGTCATGAGAAATGACAATAACCTTGTTTTCTCATCACCAATATTGATTCAACATCCATAGGGTTCACTACTCATCAGTCACCTAGAGGAAACTTCCAGACATAAGGCACATTAAATTGCCAAGTTAGATAAATCAATTACAATATTAAAAGAAACGTTTTAATTGTGAAGAACATCAGAAATTATTAAATAAAAAGTCAAAACTTAAAAAATGAAATAAATTATTTATAAAGAGTCTTATCCATTACCACACCATCTAGAATACTAAAAAAGAAAAATTCATAGCTCAAAAACTAAGCACACATGGATTCGATCGCTACATTTGGCTCCTGAATGTGCTGCACTTATTAAAAACCTGCCACAACCTGATGGCTTTGAAATTCCATGCTCTTTGTAGACCTAGAGGGAGAGAAAGAAAAAGAACAGCAACTCACCACTTGAAAAAAGTATTCGAAAATTAAAACCAATAACAAAGAATATCTCAGAAATGGTTAATGCCACAAACATTTTTATTTGGCATAAACTGTGTCCTTTAATGAGATCTACATTTTTTTGTGTACCAAGATACTGTTTATCTCTAAATTGTGGAGGTCTTGTGTTTGACTCCTCAGCGAGTGACTGTCCAGAAGAAGAGGTTACATCACGATGGAAGTGAAGTGACATGGAATTTAACTAGTTCACTTACTGAAGTGACAGTGTGTACTCAGTGTATTGTATTTATTTTCCCCATTGTAACTACAGTTTATACGGATCGTCCAATTATACAAATATATAACAGTGAATATACATGTATACAAGAAAATGAGGGGTGCAAAAATAGAATATTTTAGAGTGCACTTACATTTGCTCTTTTGTACTCTTCTACTAAGGAGTAGAAGACATTTTCTAACAGATGGGATTTGGTAGCTTTTAGTATTATCTTTTCATTTGTTATCTGTTTTATTTGAGAAGGTAAAGTGATTATACATGACTTTGGTGTTATTTTCTATGCATTTGTTATTTAAATTCCTCTTAATCTATTTCTGAAATAGTTATCCTGGTGTGATGGTTATGAATGTTCATATTTTTGTTCTGATTATTATAACTTTTTACAGCAAATTTAATAAATCATTGTGTGATATAGTGTGATATACAATAAATCATATATATATATGAAATGAAGGTAATGTTAAAATATTAAGTGTCTTATATGCAATTCTACATGTGTAAGTTTTTTCATTCTTAACATTATGCACATTGCTATTTTCTACAACTTTAGAAATTGAGTTTTTTACTTTCTCTACTACGTATAGTAAGTAAGGGAAGTACTGTATTCCACCCAAAAATTCGATACCGAGATTTCACCGGAAATATATGTTTTGAGACCCCCTGAATCCAAAAAAAGCAGAGTGAGAGAGAGAGAGAGAGTGTGTGCGTGTGTGTCTCTCTCTCCCTCTCTCTCTCTCTCTCTCTCTCTCTCTCTCTCTCTCTCTCTCTCTCTCTCTCTCTCTCTCTCTCTCTCTCTGTGAACAGCATAACTCAGAAACGAACAGTCGGATAAACACCAAACTTGGTGATGTAGATTGAGTCACACTTTTTTACACTCACCTTCACTAATTAAAGTTACATAAAACAGGAAACGTGAGTCACCCAGTCACCCAGTCGCTGACGATGAGGACGAATGCCCTCGAAAACATTTCCTGTTTTATGTAACTTTAATTAGTGAAGGCGGGTGTAAAAAAGTATGACTCAATCTACATCATGATGAATACTTCACTGTTAATAACGCTTCTGTTTTAAATCTTTAACCAAACTTGGTATTTAGGTTCAGTATCTTCCAGAGATGCGACACGAAGGTTTTCAACAAAATCCCTCACCCCAGATTACCCTTTACATGGAACATTTTTCGAAAATTTTAATTTTCTCAAAAATGGCTCTAATGATTTTGATTAAAATATCATATGTTTAAGATATTTTCATGAAAAATGAAATGTATATCTCGAATTTTCTGGGAATGTTTCCAAAAGTATTCTTCATTGTGAACGACTTTTACATAACTAGTAAACCATATGAGATAGACAAAATTTAACTGCACAAAAAATGTAGATCACATTAAAATACACAATTTATGTCATATACATTTTTTTTGTTGAGTGAACCATTTTCGAGATTTTGCTTGTTATTCCCTCAAGTTTTTCAATACTTATTTTCTCAAATGGGAATTCATTATTCATTTTTTTGTCTTGGATATGCAAAGAGTATTAATCTGTGGCAAAGAGAATGGTACTGCACCTAGCAACCAGCTATTAAGAGTTATGTCGATGCTTAAAGGCTACTGTATTTCTATATTGCCCTTGTAAATACAAAACAAGGGGAACATACTACGCCTTAAGCGATAGTCAAATATTTTTATAACTGGTCGCTATGTGTAAAATGTAATTCTCTTTGCATGTCAAAAGATCGTTTTTGCAAATGTTTATCTCGATTAATATGAAGCATATGGAGAATAAGAGTTTGTAAAAATAGTTTGTACAAGAGTAGAGAAAGTCATGTGAGTGTAACACATCAGATTTTTTTGTGCTGTATCCCATAGAACCACCCATAGTGGGAATGGATAAAGGCATAGTATACTTGTATGGTACTTTTACTATCCATTACTTGTGTTGTTTAATTTAAGATGTACAAGCCAGTATTAATTTTTGTTATGATTCTCTCAACATGTCTGTTCCATTTCAAATTATTGTCTATGACTAACCCTAAAAAGTTTGTTTCTGTGACCTGCTGAATTTGTTTATTTTCTATTGTAATTTAATGTTCGCCTGTGTTCTATTACTCTCACTGATTTGCATCCACTCTGTCTTGTTTATATTTAACACCATTCCTAAGTTTCTGTCTGCTAATTATATCTAGTAATGCATTTGCTCTTTTTTGTACCTCTATTTCTGTTTTTGGTGTCATCCGCGTAACCAATAGCTGTTACTCCGCATCTTTTATATGTTTAAATAAACTGTTAATATATAGCGAAATAAGTATGCTCCTAATTTTTAGCCTTATGGCACTCCATGTGTAACTTTTTTAAAAGATTATCGGATTTTTGTTAGCTTTCCACCTGTATTGTGTATTATTTCAACACTTGATCTATGTTTAGTAAATACGGGCTTAACCATTTTAGTGGTGCGCCCCTAATCCCATAATTTTCAAGTATTACTAGTAGTGTTTGAATGTTTACACAATCAAACGTTTTAGAGAGATCGAGGAAAATTGCAACTACATATTCTTTTCTGTTTATTGCATTTTAATGAAATCTCAGTGAAAGTTGAACTATATAAAAACAAAACAGTGGGAGTGAGAACTTAGAGGAGCGACAGTTGAAAAACTGGACAAAGTCACAATATTGATGCCTAACTTAAAATAATAAAGAGAGTTGAAGGTTGTTACACTACATCACTAAAATATTCTTACTTGAACGCGTTTTGGGAGACGGTTTGCTCCCATCGTCAGCATGTCCTCAACTGATGCCTAACATTAAGCATTATATTATTTGAATATATAATTAAAACTAAAGTAATTAAAACTATTAATTAATTGCATTACACTTTTACTTTCTTTCTCCCAGGTCCTCATTAAGATACTTTTAGGTCTTTCCATACATCTTTGTTAGGTAATTTATAGGGCTTCAACTTCCGAGCCCTACCTGTGATATATTTGTCTAGCAATGATTTCAAATTAAACAATAAGTGCTTCATGAAATTACAACATGCAGCAACAGCATTCTAATATTTATTTATGGTAACAAGCTTTTGCAATGCAGATGAATCACTCACACTTGGATTGTGTAAATCTGTAACATGGAATACTTCGAGAACAATTAATGCTATGAAAAAACTATGTTCAGCATATTTTAATCAGATCTACAATTTTCCTGCACTAAGTTTTTGTCTTTTTCACATGGTTTTTGCATTGCAAAAATATGGTTTTGGTTTCAGTGTGGCCTATTATACATGTTAACTTCATTTATTTATTTATCCCAAACCAAAAATTACCAGTTTGTTTGTTTTTTAGTCTTTATGTTTATTTTATTTTTTTAACAGCTTTGTTATGCAGAGAGATCAAAACCCTTGCACAACAAACCCCAAAAATGTAAACAGAAGCACTGTAAGTTTCACTGTGGTTTTGGTTTCAGTGCGGCCTGTTATACATGTTAACTTCGTTTATTTATTTATGCCAAACCAAAATTACCAGTTTGTTTGTTTTTTAGTCTTTATGTTTATTTTATTTTTTTTAACAGCTTTGTTATGCAGAGAGATCAAAACCCTTGCACAACAAACCCCAAAAAATGTAAACAGAAGCACTGTAAGTTTACTAATTCCTTTAAAGTACAATAAATTTTTAAAATAAGCAATACATCTTATTATATGAACTACAACTAATGTGCTAACAAGAGGAAATTGTGTTTCTCCTAGTAAGCCTTTGTAAAGGACTTCCTGAAGTTCTAAATTCTTATCATCTGAAATTTCCTGTTTTTGTTATTGACCTACTTCTTTTACGCTTTGCATAACAAAAGTCCATTGCTTCCTTGGGAACAGAATATGTTCAGCAGAAACATAGAATTAAATAAATAGCTGTAAAAAGCATCTAAATAAAATTATTTTCTGTAAAGAATAACACTACAATGTTTAAGTTAATACACAACAGTATTAAAATCTTGAGAAAAATAATTTATCTAGAGTAAGAGCAGAAATATACACGTACGACGGTCATTTTTTTTCAACCTCGGATTGCTCTGCTACATGACCAGACAAGCATAAGGAGGCAGATCAGTACACGTACTACTGCGCAACTACCCCACTATAATATCTGCCAAGGCCAAGTTCCATACATTAGTTGGAGCCAAGCTACAGGCACTTCAACATGGCCAGTCACATTGATTCTCACCGAGTGGCAGTTGCAAAGTGTCATTCATTTTCTACAGGCAGAAGGAAATACTGCAACAGAAATTCATTGCAAAATGAGCCATGTTTATGAATGCAAACTGTATAAGTGAGGGTGTTGTCTTGTGAATGGTGTAAAAAATGTAAAGAAGGCCGAATTGATGTTCATGATGAAGGTAGACAAGGACACAAATCTGTCATTAGTGAAGACCTAGTTCAGCGAGATGATCAAGTGGTTCGAAAGAGACGGAGGTTTACCATCAGTGAGTTGTCTGTGGCTTTTCTGGACATTTCAAGGTCAGCTCTGTACACAAATATTACAGAACACCTAGGCTATTGAAAATTTTGTGCACACTGGGTTCCCAAAAAGCTGTCTGCAGCATCAGCCTTATCTTTTTCACACATTACACTGATGATGGGGGAAGTTTTTGAACTCCATTGTGACAGAGGATGTAACATGGATTCTTTACGATAATCCAAATAATCAATGTGCAACAATGGATGCACACACACTCCCTGAAAAAACTCTGAACGTTCAAACAAACTTTCAGCAACAGGAAGACCATTGTTTTCTGGGATCAGAAAGGTGTGTTGCTCATGGAGTTTATGGAGCCACGGACTACGATCAGTACAAACGTGCACTGTCAGACATTATGCCACTTGTGGAGAGCCATTCAAAACAAAAGAAGAGGTATGCTGTCATCTGGAATTGTTTTGATTCATGACAACGCAAAACCGTATACTGTTGTGGTTTCATTGGGAAGTGTTCGATCACCCGGCATACAACCCAGATCTAGTGCTGAGTGATTTCTGTTATGGCAGCTGAAGAAACGTCTAGGAGGATAGCACTTCTGCACCAACAGAGAACTTCAAGATGTCATGAAGACCTATCTTCATATACTGGTAGCAACTTTCTATGAAGAGGGTATTGGAAAGCTCATCCATCAATATGACAAATGTCTTAATCTTTGCGGTGACTATGTGGAAAAGTAACTGTGATTGTACTTGACTCTGTAATAAAACTATTTTGTGATTCACATTTGTGGAGGTTGAAAAAAGAATAGCCCTCATATATCTTATAGAATTCCAATAGCCTGCCAAATAATCTCATAGAACCAAATAGTTAAATGAAACATTTTATGTATCACAATCACATGACTTTCTCTAACCACTTTAATTTGTTTTCCGATTCACTCATACAAAAAGACAAGGACACAACAAGGCCCGATTTCATAGTTTAAACCTAAGTCTTGAATCAGACCTATGCAGATGAGTGCAAGCAATAAGCTGAGCTTATATGGTGGCTTGGTTTAAACTGTACTGAATTGTGGTTTAAGCTGAGGAGTCACCATATTATCTAAAGAAGATATACTAGTGACAAGGAAATGCAAATTATTTTAACCCATATGCATAACAGAAGATGATTTAGAATGTTTAGAATATGTCCAAATCATTCTCACGTATAGAATGACCAAGAATTATTTACAATAGCTGTAAATATGATGCGTAACCATAGATAGTAAATGTTAGGGAAATAATTATTTATATTAGTATGTTTAATTTTAATTATATTTGTTATGGTGAGAGTAGCATTTTTGCTTTATTGGAGTGAAGGGAGATTTCAATTAAATAAACGTTTGATAATGATGGTACTAGAAATTATTGATGATACAATTAAATATAAAATCAACTGGTAAGCAAACCTTAATTTTAAATTTATACTCCATATTTTTATAATATACTTTATTGCACTCATTGTTGTCACATCTAAAACATATTACTTTACATTTCAGCAACAACAACTTTTTTAATTGTTATAATGTATGTTTATATTTTTCCTTTCAATGGTATGCTTTGAGTAACATACATTGTATAATGGATTGAATTCCTAATAAAGCTATTTGGTAACAACAATGTATTTCAGTAACATCAGAAGCAATGCTTCTCTTGAAATTGAGGTTATGTGCAAGTGGAAGAATGCTAATTGCAGCTAGAGATTTTCCTGTCATGTATGCAGAGCTGTCAAAATTGTTTCACACCATTGTAATCCACTCTTTGCAACACAAGTTTTCCCTACATTTGTCCAATTGCTAGCACTTATTGCATGCTTAAGCTGCTTCACAAATCCTAGGAAAGTGCTGTCTTCTAGAGAAGTAAAGTTCACGGTATATTTTGATTTAGTCATTTAACTTTATGTTGCTGGATAACCTGTTTTAGGAACATCATCATAAACAAACAATGGAAAATCTCTCAAAGTGCATGCAAAAGCATTACCAATTTTTCAGCTCAAAATCTGAATGTGGTTGTCCTATTGTGAAACTCATAAAGCTTTGACTTAAGGCTGGTTCACAACAACCAAGAATGATAACCAGAATGAAAATGAGAGTTAAAATACATGTATTTCAATGGGAGCATTCAGAATCAACGGGAAGCTTTCCAGGGCTCCGGGAATGAAAAAGAAGACTTGGCCAAGTTTTAACTTTCTTGTTCTCATTACCAAGCATGGCATATTATACCCCCACCGTTGAAACGTTGTACTTGACAGCTAGTGATTAAGTTGGTACACTCGCAAAACAACAGATGAAAAGCTTTAACCATTAAACTTCCTAAACCAATCACAAGGCAGCATTTCGGATGGTCTATGACAAAGCGGAACTGGAAGCGGCTCTGTTGCCAGATGTAGCTATTTCCAACCGTGTGTTTAAGTTTGTGAATCTCTAGCACGTGCATTGAGTTGTTCTTTGCAAACTAATATTGTTCATTATTTATATTTGTAGTTATTGTTAGTGTTCATTTATACATACATATATTTTTTTCATTCATATTATTTATACAAGATTTGAAGTGCAACAATGTCTCAAAAACGATGCCGATCACTGAGTGATGATTCACGAAGTGAAAATCCTTTGCGTCGAGATGTGCTATTTAATAGTGGAATTGGAACTGTTAAGAAGGACCCGGGAATTCTTTGAACAGGAGTACGTAAAAGTTCATAAGCATCCCTCTATTCCTGCTGATACAGCCGTACAATGAACTGCAGCAGCTCTTGAACTAATCACGAGAACTGTTATTTACAAGGAAGTGAAACTCCAAGAGAAAGAGTACAAAATTCCTGAACCATCTGGAATGCAGTGTGAGTGAAAATAACTTTGTTATCGCAGCTTATAATTTGTTTTATTTTTCCTCATTGTAGCAGTCACGTTTGCATTATTTTGTTTCTATACTGTCAAAAGTGCTAATTTATTCTACATATATTGCAATGTTTATGCCGAGTTATTTTCAATTAACAATGATAATAATATGAAATAGTTATTATTCAATGGCATTCGCTACTTACATACACTTTTTGTTTGTGGCTTAGACGTGATAGAAAGGAGAATAATAAGCTGCTGTTGTTTACTAATCACTCTGGCAACGTTGCAACCACAATATAGCCAATGTTACGCAAAGCCACACGAACTGTCAAGTGCAAAGATTCAATGGCCGGGGTATAGACTCTTCACTGTAGAGGTTACTCTACATGGCCATGACATGAAACAGATGCTAGTACTCTCTATAGTCGCAAGCTGGAAACATGAAACTGGAAGAAATTAGTAGTATATGTGCTTTGTAAACTCATATCTGACACCCGCAGATATATTCAGCATTGGTTCTTCTATTGAAAGAGTCATCTGTAGTTTATTTATATGCAACTCAAAACTAGCTATTGCCTCAAAAAAAAAATGGCAAAAGCTACAAAGAACAGCAAAAGCTGGTAGAAATTAACAAAGAACAATAAACAACTTTAATGTTCATTAAATAAAGGAATGAAAGCTTGGTACAACTAAAGAAATTGGAAATGTAATGGATATGTATTTATACCCCCGCCGCTGTATCTTTGCACTTGACAGTTCGTGTGGCTTCACGTAAGGTTGGCTACATTGTGGTTGCGACGTTGCCAGAGTGGCTAGTAAACAACAACAGCTGATTGTTCTCCTTTTTATCGTGTCTAAGCCACATACAAAAAGTGTACATAAGTAGCGAATGTCAATGAATAATAACTATTTTGTATTATTATTGTTAATTGAAAATAACTCTGCATAAACATTGCAGCGTACGTAGAATAAATTACGCACTTTTGACAATATAGAAACAAAATAATACAAACTTCCTGCTACAATGAGGAGAAATAAAACAAATTATAAGCACGCCATAACGAAGTTATTTGCACCCACCCATTTAAAACTGCAATGGCTCAATTCCATCCAAATCCCCGTTGTCGTCATCATCCTTGTCACCATTATCATCTTCACCAAGGCATATCATCAGTGGTTCAAAGTCACTAATAATTCCGTCTATTTCTTGTGCTTTTCGTATTAGCTTATTCACATGATCTACTTTCTTCTTCCACAAAGCCGCGTCCACCATAACCTTGTGAATAACAGTTCTCGTGCTTAGTCCAAGAGCTGCTGCAGTTCGTTGTACGGCTTTATCAGCAGGAATAGAGGGATTGCCATGAAGCTTCACGTACTCCCTTTTCTGTTCAAAGAATTCCCGGGTTCTCCTTAACAGTTCCAATGTCTGACTATTAAGCGGCACACCTCGGCGCAAAGGATTTTCACTTCGTGAATCATCACTCGGCGATTGACATCATTTTTCAGACATTGTCGCACTTAAGTTTTGTTTAAATAAATAATATGAATGAAATATATATAAAATAGATAAATATAAATATATATATATGTATAAACGAACAATAACAAAACTATCAAACAATAACCACAAATATAAATAACAATGAACAATATGTAGCTTGCAAAGAACAACTCAACGCTCGTGCTAGAGATTCACAAACTGAAGCACATGGTTGGGTATAGTTACATCTGGCAACAGAGCCGACTCTAGTACCGGTTCCGCTTTGTCATCGACGATCTGGAATGCTGCCTTGTGATTGGGTTAGGAAGTCAAACGGTTAAAGCTTTTCATCTGTTTTTTGCGAGTGTACCAACTTAAATGCTAGCTGTCAAGTGCAACGTTACAGCGGCGGGGGTATAGATAATGTTTACTCTTTTGAATTTTGATGTTGGCTAGCCGGCATTATGTTGGTTAAATTGGAAGTAAGTGAAAAAATATCATTGTTCAGTTAAAAACAAATGAAATCCCAATGCGCAAAATCGACTTTCCACTTTGTGATTGAGATGATCATCGATATGCATTCCCATTCTCGCTACTGGACTGCTGTGAACAAAATCTTGTATGCTTAACTGCTTCTCGTTCTCGTTTCCGTTTTGGTTACCATTCTCGGCAGTTGTGAACTAGCCTTTAAACTATGAAACTGGCCCCATGTGTGCTTCCTGTTAAACATGATAACTTTTGGCTGAAATGGTTTCAATATTCATTTTGTTACACACAGGAGGCTAAGACAACAGTCAAATGTTTAAAAACCATCACTATATGCTGGCTTTAATGCTACATAATTCTTGCATGACCTCATGAGAAACAAAAGAATGGTGAAAAAGCACTTACAAAAATGTATTACATAAAATATGAGAAGATTTAAACTAAAAAAAATTGGAATTTTTATTGGTACAAATTTTTTTCAACAAGAATTGTATATTTTAATGAGATCTGCATTTTTCCTGTAATAAGCTTTTGAATATCTCTTATGGTTTCCCAGTTATAAAAAATTTATTCTCAATGTAGAGGACTTCATAGAATAATCCAGAAAATGCAAAATACGTGTTTTATTAATTTCAATCCAAATATGAGAGCCATTTTTGAGAAAATAAAAAAAAAAAATTTCCACGTAAAGGATAGCTTGGGGTGGGGAATCTTCTTGAAAATCTTTGTGTCTCATCCTTGAATTTAACTATCGGCTTTTCATTTTTTAATTATACTGCTCTCTCTTTCTCTCACACACACGTACACAGACAGACAGACCTTTTTCCAAACATGCTTTTTCTTTTTTTGATTCAGCGACCTCAAAATGTGTATTTCCAGGGAAGTCTCCATATCAAATTTTTGGGTGGAATACAATACTTCCTTTGCTTACTAACTATACAAGAACCTCCTTTATTCAGACTAGGTGAGATTGGAGGTAATCCAGATTAACAAAAATCCTGATAGTCCAGAAACAATCTATAAAACGGATATAAACTACTAATCTGTACAAATATTTATATTAACATTAACAAGAATAAGAAAAATATGCTGACCATGGTAATGGTACTTGTTAGCTTGAAGCATGCAACCGACGGTGATTATGCTACCGTGGTGCCAACATTGCAACCATATACAGGGGGGGAAGGGAACTTATTACATTCCTTCTAATATATACTTCATAGAAGCATTACAAATAAAGACATATAATAGCATTTTGTTCTGTGTTCAACCATTTTCAATTTTTTTTTCTCCAAATTACATGGTTTATTCCACAAGAATGCATGAAGATAATAGTTTGCTGCTATAAGATGGTAGATTAACCTAATTCCGACCTATTTTCGGTAGTAACTATGTAACATCATACAGGGTTTTGGAATAATTAATCATTTTCCGAACACTGTTTTGCAGATGTAATGTGGTTGGAGACACAGGCAATGTTGCTAGGTCAAGGTAGGTCAGTGTGAGAAACGGCTCCCGAAACAGCATACCTGAACTGGGAGGTAGGGGGACTAGCAGATTTGTTTTCCACACATGCCTTAATCCAAACAAATATGACAAAAGGGTGGTGTAATGTTTTGACGAAATGACAAGTGCAACTTGGTAGCTATTGGCCTACACTAACAGAATGGAAGTAATGCCTTCATTATGCCTTCGCGATTGCTGAATGAAATGCACAACCTGTTTATGTCAGCTCCACTATAAGTTGAGTCATTATTAGAGTAATATCGTGCTACACATTGAAACATAAGCTTAGTGATAAAAGATCCTGAGGTTTATTTAGTGGATAATCATACATACAGCACAAGGTTTACAAGATGCCAGCCTTTTCAAATCATGACTACCTTGATAACACTTATCTACACTCATGAATTACGTGCCATACAGTGAAAGTTAAACCTGTTACATGCTGACCTACTTCTGGTTATGACAGTTAGATACCTACCCCTGCTACGGGCCACTAGCAGCTACAGGCTGCCAGTGTGTGCATTTTATTTTCTTGAAAAGCCTAAAATATCTCTGCAGAAAATGGTTATACAAAAACTGAAAGACACAAAATCTGTTCCAAATAATGAGATCTGTAACTGGTTTAAATTAATGTAATGATTTCCCTTCCACCCGATACAGTCTGATGTGTTTGTCAAAAGGATACACATATGAAAATGGAAGCACAAAGTCAATCCGGATAAACCAGAAATCCAGATTAATCAGAGCTGGATAAATAAGGTTCTTGTGCAGTAGAGAAAGTAATAACTTACCATTTAATATTGTATTTCCAAAAATACTGCAATTGCTGTATGAGAAAACATTGGTTTCAGTTCATAACACACAAAACATCAAACACTATCATCTTAGATCTGAAATTCTAGTTCAATGTTCTTACTGACGTTTTGGAAACAGAGTTATGAATTTCAAAAACGCATCATAGCCATACATGATGTATGCTAAAAATCCAAAAAATGCTGCAATTGAGAAACAGACATCAAAGTGTGAATAGCTATTTGCTAATGCCCCCGCAATGATGTACATCAATGTCCACAAAATGCAGACACACAGCTCTATCTTCAGGAAGATGGCTTTATTGCTCTTTTCTGTCAGTTTAAATTGATGCAGTGTCAGGAACGTGAAAGATAAGCAGATCCCACTGACAGATGCAACCAGAAAATACAATGCAATTCTGGAGGTATTGAATATTGACAGAAGTATGCTTATTGCTCCTGCGATACCCAGAAGTATCTCTGCGATCTTGATCAAACCTGGCAGCGAACAAATGTAACATGAAGTATTTATAAAAGCAATGCTTAAACCACCAGCCATGTTGCATCCACCACAGTATACATACAGTTAGCCACTGAAAAAGAAAATGTGGGTTTCCAACTCATATCTAAACTTCCTGACTTTTATCATGCATTTCCTGTTTCCTGCTGGTTGTTGCTAAATTTAATCGCTTTGTGTTGCCTCAAGTGAAAAGGGCTTCAACCAGATAGATAAAATTTCAGCCCATGACTGCAATTTTATGCATTAAAATGAATGATATGAGTTCTCAATTTGTGGAAAATTATTTTATTTTTTATTTCTGAGAAGTTGTTCTTTCTTTTTCTAAATAATGTTTCCCTTTAAATTGCTAACTTCTATTTTTCTATCTTCAATTGAACTTTTAAAAAACTAAATACAATGATATACCAAGGAAGAAGGAAAGGGAAATTAGGTGAATATTTTTGTGCACTGGTTAGGCTTAGTTGAGAAGCAGAGGGTGTTTTTATATGTAGAGTAAGTGTGTATTCCACCTAAAACTCTAATAATAAGACTTCAACAAAAATTCATGCTTTGAGAACACCCTGAATTAAAACAACAAAACATGCATGTGTATGTCTTTGCTCATAAACAAAAATACCAAACTAGGTACCTAGAGCATCTTTCAAATATACAACACTAAATGTTCAATAACATCCCCCCCACATCTAACTACCCTTTACAAAGACTATTTTTCATTATTTTTTTAATTTCTCAAAAATGGCTCTTAATGATTTTGATTTGCATTACCATATATTTAAGACATTTGCATGACAAAACATGTATCTTAAAAGTCCTGAGAATAGCCTGTGAGGTCCTTTTCATTTGAGAAGAATTTTGTATAACTGATAAACCTTGAGAGATAAAAATGTACTATACCAAAAATGTGTGTGTATCTAATGCTCAGGAGTTAATAATGAAATCATTCTCCTTCTTGCTTTGCAATATTTTGATGTTCATTTTCAAAAGCCACAAGAGTGTCACAATTTTTGATGTTCCATGACCATTTCTTCTTCCTTGGAGCACAATAAACAATTTGGAGATTATATAGAACATTGTAGTCAGAGTTAAAACACCTAACATCACTTACATGTTTTACAACACCTCATGGTGTTGTCCGGTATGCATCTGTGTGTGGGGGAATCTTGTGATGTAGTAATGAAACTCCATAGTGGGTTTGGTGGCAGCAATTCAAAATTCATTACATGGTGTTTATGTTTTGTGAGTAATAACTTTTCCCAAGTATCCAACTCTGCTGGCTTTAAGAGTGTTATATTTGGTGTGATGTTGTGATTTGTTGTTCAAAAATGATGTGCAACTGCAGAATTGTCCATCTGTATTTGATGTGTCTCATATGTTCTTTTAATCTGGTCTCTACATTTCTTTTTGTTTTACCTATGTATATTTGGTCACATTTTGGGCAATTAATCTAATAGACTCCTGCTTTGTTGTTTGGAGGGATTTGGTCCCTTGATTTGTTGCAGAATGGTGGACTTTGCTGAACACGGGACTACTGTGAATGCTGCAGCCTACATGAAAACTTTGGTGAAGTTGCGTCATGTCCTTCGTGACAAACGCAACATGAATGCTGACAATGTCAAAATTCTTCATGACAATGCTCGTCCCCATGTTGTTGCTGCTGTTCATCAGAAAATCGCCAAATTTGTTTGGGAGGTGCTCCAGCATCTACCATACAGTCCGGACCTTGCACTGTTGGACTTTCATCTGTTTGGTCCTATGAAGAAATTCCTGACCGGCCAATGCTTTGCAACAGATGAAGAAATGAAATCAGCAGTCCGCAGATGGCTGTACTCCAAGGAAATGGACTTCTACAAACAGGGCATATTGAAATTGGTATCATGATGGGAGAAATGTGTTGAGAAACTTGGTGACCATGTCGAAAAGTAGGTAAAAGGTGTAAATTCATTTGTGATTTTTGTTGTTGTTTTAACTATTAAACTTTTTTGTAAAAAAATTATTGTGCATTAGTTTTCGATCTGCCCTCGTATAAGATATTTACATGATTAATACACTGCATTTTGAATTATTAGGGATCCCAGATTGTCGGTAAATAAAATAATGCAATATCGGTGTAAAAATATTATAGTGAGCGGTGTTTTGGGCGGTAAATAAAACTGCTTAACAGTGTTATCTTGTGCAAAAAAAAGTGAAAAAACAAAAACACAGTTTAAACTATTTTACTGTGGAACAAAGGGCACCTTACATGTAACTTAAAAAAGAGGAGCATGAAAATATTTACATAGTATACATTTCGACTGATTTACTTTGTTAGAGACAAAGCCACCATAAGTTCGGTGTTCTCTGGCTTAAGATTTGTTCTTAAGTTTGTCATGATGTTCCCATATGCAGAGAAAAGTCTTTCACTGTCCACATTGGACATGGGTACCCACAATAGTTTCATACACTTCTCACTGAAACACAAGTGGTCACATTGAAGTCCAGAAAGTAAATCCAGTATGTTCACTTCAGCAGCATCATCTAATTTCTCACACACTATGTTCTTCAGAGCAGCATATCCCTCCTCGAATGTCTTCTCTGGCAAGTCTCGCAGAAAAGGTAACATTCTTCTTGCTTTTTCTATAGTTATACTAGTAGATGCCTCATTTGATACTATTTTTCATACATCAAACAATTTACCTGCAGAATGAATAATATCAGCAGCTGGATCAGCTGACATTAAGGAATTCAGCTTGGTAACTGACTTTATGCCCAATTGCTTGAACTGACTGATAACATAAGACTTCTTTAGGGTTGGCAGTCTCTGAAGAAGACTTGAAGTTTTCTCTCCAAACGAGCCCTCAGCTACTATTGTGATGCCATTTGATATATCTTTAAGTATGCTATATAGTTTATGAACAAATGGATATTTAGATCCCTCAAGCACTTCAATAAGGCAAATAGTGTCTTTGCAGTGTTCAAGAAGGAAAGATGCCTGGCAGTTTATTATATTTTGAGACCGCATTGAAATACCACTGTGGAATCGGTTTGAATTCCTGCGTGCTGCAAAACTAAACTGACCTGGCAACGTCTTGCACATGCTGTCTGTACAGCGTGCGAACGGCACGTTGCCAACTCCACCGTCAGCTGAATTGTGCATGCGCTAGCTTAATTTGAAACGTGGCTCCATCGGCATAATTCCTTTTCTTTTTCAGAGCAGAAGGTAAACAGACTCCTTGCGCTAAATTGTAATGTAATTTAAAGAATATAACTTGACTCCAAACAAATCTTTCAGTATAGCAGACACAAAATATACCTAGACATGCGTTCACATTATGGCAATGTAGCGAGACAGCAACAATTTTCGTGCGAGGGGTACAGGAAACGGAGACAGTGATTGGCAGATGAGGCTGTGTACTGTCAGAATTGACTTGAACCAGACTTAGAAATTCATGCATTATTTAACGATACTTTTGCGACAGTCTTTTCCAGCCGGCATGAAATTGGGCGATGCAAGCACGAATCGTTAAAATACGGCATTAGAGAAGAATTGCAGGTAGTATTATCATTTAAATCCAAAGAATAATTTGAGTGAAATGAGAAATCCGTCACTGATGCGGTGTTGCCGAGTTCCGATAAACATGGCATTCCTTTTGTTGTGCATGCGATAGGTGAAGAGTGAAGGGGACTGGGTAGTTGAAGCAGTACCGATGTTTGCCGAAGCTCTGGTTAAATCACAGTGCAGTTTGGTGTTCTGTGCCGTGCAGCATGGCCGTAGCGAATGACAATACACGTATCCGTAACTGATTGATAAGCCAAATATCTGATTGTTTATGTGAAAAGGAGAGACAAACGCCAAAAAAAAGGAGAGAGAGAGAAAAATTTCGGGTTATTTTGCACATTTTTTTTCATAACAGTGTTATTTCGCGTTTTCGCGATATAGAACTAATGGCGTGTTATTTCGCGACTCAGAATGAGTATATATGTGGAATTTAAAAATAATTGATTAAAGGTTTTCCTTATTGTTAATTTTCGGCCAATTTTGCGAATTAACTACTCGCGAAAAGTTGGGGTCCCTATGAATTATTAGTGAATAGCCAGTAAAATCGTCCTCATTCTGAACAAATTTTGTTTAACTGGTAAACCATAAGAGATAGAAAAAAACTTATCACACCAAAAATACATATCTCATTAAAACGCACAATTTATGTCAAATCTTTTTATGCCATTAATTATTATTATTATTATTATTATTATTATTATTATTATTATTATTATTATTATTATTATTATTATTATTTCAGAGATACAGTGAAGCTTGCCTAAAGCAGTCACCAGCCATTCTTACAAAAAATGGCTGTTAGTATGGGTGACAGCTAAATTGAGGTTATTATGAAATATTTGAAACTGGTGAAGAGGTCTGTTCATTGCATGATTAACTACAGCAGGAACTATGAATATATTATTAAAAGAGAGAAACCTGTTCACTGAGTAATTAGTCCTTATTTAACTGATGTACAATACAATAAATTATCAAACACCCCTTATGTAGCAATGCATACACACACTGGCACAAGCAGTTTTTTATTTATTTTCTTCTAATGTTAGAAGTTGCCTTGTGACAAAAAATAATAGAACAAACACAATGTATGAATAAATAAAAAGAAAATTCTGATTTGTTATGCTTACATGACTTTCTCTAGTCTTGTACAAACTATTTTTACAAACGCTTATTCTCCATCTACTTCATGTTATCTTATTGCTAATTTTCTTGTAGGTGCAAGGGGAATATGGTAGGCTTTAAGCGATAGTCATGTGGAGCATTTTATTCTCTTTGCATGTCCAGGACAAAAAAAAAAAAAAAAAAAAAAAAAAAAAAAAAAAAAAAAAGAAGAAGAAGAAAGAAAAAGAAAGAATTTCCATGTAAGTTTTGGAAAATTCAAACAAATAACAGCAATATCTAGGAAATGGTTAACTCCACATAAAAAATGTATATGACATAAACTGTGTGCTTTAATCAGCTCTACATTTTCTATGTAGAAATAGTTTGTCTATCTCTTACTGTTTACCCATTATGCAAAAGCCTTTCAGCATGAAGAGGACTTTTGGGGACATTCCTAGAAAGTTCAAGATATACATTTCATTTGTCATGAAAATATCTTAAATATATGATATTTTAATCAAAATTGTTTGATCCATTTTTGAGGAAATCAAAATTTTCGAAAAATGCTCCATGTAAAGAGTAGTCTGGAGTGGGGGGATTTTCTTTAAAATCTTTGTGTCGCATCCTTGAAAGATACTGAACCTGAATAGTATATTATTAGCTCCATGTATGGAAGCCAATTTGAAAAGTATTTTATTAGCTCCACATATGAATGTCAATTTGAGAAATGGTTTGTATTGTATTGAAGGAGTTGTATTATAGTTCAACTGTTGGGGGGCCGAACTTGTAGTAGTTGCAACCGCACGTATGGTACCCGGTTTCCGGTAGCCTTCGCCCCAAGTGTACTTTCAGGTGGCCTTTGCCCCAAGTTTAAAAAAATATTAAGTTTGTAATTTGACTGTTTCTTTAAGTATTATATTTATGTTTGCCTCGGCTGCGTCAGTATTTATTTCAGACACGTTTCTCTTAGTAGGGTTTTGGTGCGACAAGAATGTAGGCTTACAAAGATTATAATTTTACTTCACTCCTTTTATTAATGCTTGATACGATTTAAATAACACTTCACTGATATAGGGAGAGAGCTGTGAGATGTTTTTATTAAATACTTGCACTTTTTAATACGTAAACTATTTTCTTTCTCACACGAATACGTATTATACTTCTCGGGGACACTTTTTGCGTCTGGTTATTAACGCTGTCTGCAGGCAACTGACTTCTAGATTTGTAAATTTTGCTATATTTCAGTTTCTGATTGGCTAATCCTACTCCAATAGAATACCTTCATTTAACTAAAGCTTTTTCTGGTTGTTGATTGGCAATTTTATAAACTGTCACTAAAATTACATTATTGTTACTCCAAGAATCACAAATAGTACTGTTAAACTTTCTTACTCATTATTGACTCAAGGTTACATCATTGTTAGCAACTTTTAACTTATTATTCTCACAGCTCCTACATTATTAAATTACGTAATATATTCACATAACATTATTACACATGGATACAATAATATAAGCATATGCAATGACTGTTACATACATTTTACAAATTATTACATACACATATTGCTTCAAGGCGGGCTGTTATTGAATTTACATATTATATAATTAGACTGAAATTATTTAAGTGTTAAAAATACTGCCTCAAACCTAAATACCAAGTTTGGTATTTATCCGACTTTTCGTTTTTGAGTTATGCTGTTCTCACACACGCACGCACGCACGCACACGGACATTTTTCTAAAAATGCATTTTGGGGGGGGGGGGGGGTTAAGAGAGCCTCAAAACATGTAGTTCTGGCGAAATCTGTATATCAAACTTTTGGGTGGAATGCAATACTTCCCCTACTTACTATACGTAGTAGAAAAAGTAAAAATTAAAACAATTATCCTTCTCAACACATTCACTGACTGAATATAACTGAACTCAAATGTATCAAGAAGTTTAACAGTATTCATAGTAACAATACACAAAAACATAAGTGTTGGCATGTTTGCTGCTCAATGCCGTAATGAAAGCTGACCTAATGTGTCCGCAGACCTCTCTCCAGTGCTTGCATGTTTGCAGAATCTGTAATAATAAACTGTGCTTTATCTTATGCAGCCCGACAGACCTATTATGTGACATCTTGGGGGTGAACAAAGTACTGTACTGTATTCCTAGTGTTTGTGAGATGACCAACTGGCCGTATAATTCAGGTCATTTTGTGAAATTTGTGTGGCCGCTGGCCATGGTGTGGCAGTTAAAGGGAGGGAACATTAACATAGGCTGCATGGGCAAATTAATTGGTTGTAAAGGAAAAATTACCATTTATTGATGTGACCACTAAGTAAAGGTGGCAGGTTTGACTGAATTTGTTGCTATTGATTTGAAGTTTTCAACACTTTTACATTCTTTAAAATGCTAAGGCATTCTCGTGATGTACACAGAGTATAGAATTTCAGAGCCTTACTGTTTAAAATGCCCATTCACATGTTGAACTTTGTTATGTGATTCAACTTTCCAACATATTGTCTAGCCACAGGTAGTGTGAAGCAAGAATTATTGACAGGGAATACTGTTACAATGACTTACCTATATACACTGCAAGTATTCTTGAAATACTGAGCAGAGCACACAAAATAATGGCACTGATCATTATTGGAGTTGTATGGCTCAAGTAATGGGTGCCTCGCTCCACATCCCTGACACAAAACCTGAACCAGAGCTTCTGAACTGCATCCACTGATACGGCACCACACAGACAAATTAACGGATATACTGGGAATAAAAATCTTTCTTCCTGAAAACCAAAACAATTGTATGAGCATGCTAATGATACTTAAGGGGGGAGGGATATGGGTGAAAATTCCCAATGTTTGTGAAAAATGCACTTTTTTGGTTTTTTGCCAAAAACAAGTGTTATCAACTCTATTCCTGGAGTTTCAAGGCCCTAAAGTACTTGACACCTTAAAAATAATGCCATTTTAAAGGATGCCATATTCTAATTCACTGCAATGTAGACTTTAAATTAAGTTTTTCAAGTTCTATTTTTGAAGCAGTTTGCTGGATTCAAAGTTTATCTTTTTCTATAAATTGCACACATTGAACTTGTAATTTTTACTGAATGTTTTATAAAAGGTGATTAGTGAATAAAAAATATAATATCCAACATTCTCTAAAGGTTCACAGTTTTAATGTTTAGTACATTCATTATTCGTTTATTTATCTCAAGAATCAAATATTAAAAATCTGAATACTTTTAAGTTTTATACACAAGTGAATGATACTGAATTTTTTTTTAACTCCTTTAAAAATCAATCAATCACAAAATACTACCCCTGACAGTAAATTATCAGGAATATATTCCGCTAATTGTGAAGATTGTCAAAAAATATACATTGGAAAAACTAAAAGCAATTTAAAAACAAGTGTGAAGAAACACTCAAATTATCAAATTCAAATAAATACAAAAATCAGCCATAGCTAATCATCTTTGATTACACAATCATAACATCAGTACAGAAATAACATTTTTAAAACCGGCCAAGAATCATTTGGAATTAATAAGGTGGGAAAAGCCTACCAAGAATTTGAATAGAGTCATGAGTTTTGAAATGACATCAGATGACTCACCAATGGGAATGGCAGCAGGCCAAACAACAGGGGAAGGAGGATGCAGATATATTACGAGAGTCAGTCGACTGATCAGACGATGAGGAGACTGTCTCCTTGAAAAATGTTCTGCCATGGTTTGACGAGTAAATGGAGCAAAAAGTGTTTTGGTTACCACGCCACATTGTTTTAAATGCTGTACCATTTTTAAATATATAGGAATTGTAAACTTTGAAAAATGTCTGGTAAGTGATACTTTGGAAAGCTCTAAACGCGCAACAAGGAATATTTTGAAAACAATAATACAAAAAGTTTTGGCAAAAATGCTGTATTTTGAAGAGCTTTATATTTTTCATGAAGTAAGTTTTTGTCTATCTTCTTAGGTTTATGGAAAATTATAGAAAATTCATTTAAATAAGAGAGACTTAAAGAGGTATTAATTGACCTAATAGTGGTCGAAACTATGAAGCCCGGGACTTAAAGTACTTACAACATTGTAAGTCGCTATTGGGGTGTGTCATCTCAATACAATTTGAGATTTCCTTGCGGTTTACCAGGAAAAAATGTAAATCAGTTGGGGAATTTAATGTCATACCAGCATGTTACCATGGTAGCTCAGTTGTTAGAGCAACTGGACAGAAATCAGGAGATCCGTGGTTCAAATCACAATGATGGCATTCAATTTTTCAGTCTGATTCTACCTTTGTAATGAATATTCTTACAAGTCCAGCATGCACTTCATAATGCTATAAACGCAAATTATTGGACTTTCACATTAGATAATTTGACCTGCAGTGTGTTAAGTTGCACTATCGATACAGCACGCCACTGATGCAACCCAAGAACTGCGATAAGATCTCAGCCAATGGAAAGTAAGAGCAGAGCTTGATCGGGCAAACCCTGCCGATATCTGACATAAATGAAATGGCGGAGGAATTTTATAAAATGTTGGGTTAATTGAGCGATGAGATCTACAAGTTTATCTACAGTGCTTTGTAACATGCAGGATTCCTTATTTTAAATTAATGTGAATGACTAATTCTTTCCCAACGTAAACTTCAATTTTATTAAATATATTTCTTCATTGATTACAACTATTCTGAATGTGTTATAATATTTACTGCCAAATTTTTAAAACGAAGATATCCATTGTATAAGTCGGTCTACACAATCTTAGTGCTATTGAAATGGCAATCTTTACAGTACGAATGCCTATGAGATAATGATTCTTCTTACTAAGAGAAGAATGTTATTTATTGTTCCTTGGCAATACCTTTTCTTTTCTTATTATTTCTTTGTATAAATAACAAGTTTGTTTATTCCATGGTCATATAGAGTAATTTATACAAATTTTCCACATTTATAAATTTAGTTGAAGTTGGCCACGACTGTCATTAGAAAAATGAGTTTAACTTCTGAAAAAACGCACACATGTTAACTAGGAACAAATTCATAATTCCATAATAATGATAAACATAATAATCATGATAACATCAAAAACCTGACATTACACTCATATGACTTTCTCTACTCTTGTACAAATTATTTTTACAAACACTTATTCTCCATATGCTTCACGTTAATCTTATTGCTAATTTACTTGTAGATGCAAGGGGAATATAGTAGACTTTAAGCGACAGTCAAATATTTTAAGAGCTGGTTGCTATGTGCAGTATATCCATTCTCTTTGCATATCCAGGACATAAAAAAAATGAATAACGAATTCCCATTTGAGAAAAAGTATTGGAAAATTTAAGGGAATAACAAGCAATATCTCGAAAATGGTTCACTAAACAAACAAAAAATGTATACGATATAAATTGTATATTTTAACGCGATCTACATTTTTTGTGTACTAAAGGTTTGTCTATCTCTTATGGTTCATCAGTTATGCAAAAGTCGTTCACAATGAAGAATACTTTTGGAGACATTCCCAGAAAATCCGAGACATACATTTCATTTGTCATGAAAATGTCTTAAACATATGATATTTGAATCAAAATCGTTAAGAGCCATTTTTGAGAAAATTAAAATTTTCGAAAAATGTTCCATGCAAAGGGTAATCTGAAATGGGGGGATTTTCTTGACAACCTTCGTGTCGCATCTCTGGAAGATACTGAACCTAAATACCAAGTTCGGTGTTTATCACACAATTTGTTTCTGAGTTATGCTGTTTACAGACACACACATGGACATGTTGCCAAAAATGCTTTTTTTGGATTCAGGGGTCTCAAAACATATATTTCCGGTGAAATCTCGGTATCGAATTTTCAGGTGGAATACAATACTTCCCCTACGTACTATACATAGTAGAGAAAGTAAAAATATGTTAATAATACAATACATAAATACATATAACACTATAACAAACAAATTCCACATCCTAAGCTTACAGGTAAGTCATGTATAGTTTTAAATCAATCTTTCTGCTTCAAAACAAATAAAAATTCACCAATAGAAAATATAACAGTTCTATACTTACCTTGTGTGGTTGAATAAAAAACACTGCCATCCATAAATATAGTGGCATAAGTGACAACCAGTAAGGCAAACAACCTGGATTACGAGGCTTTGATGGAACCAGCCATGCTACTGCCACCTGTAAAATATATTTATGTTTTGACATAGCTAGCAAAGAATAAAACCACTGCATTTAAAAACCGTTTAGGTTCACTGGAGTAAAATTATACAATAACCTACCAACATATATAAAAAGAATAAGGTCTATTAAAGTTTACAAAATTCTGATGTGTTACATTCACATGACATTCTCTGCCCACTACTGGTTAATTTTATATCTTTTGCAATTTATTTACAGAAATTGTTTCATTACACATTTCATTGTAGGCACAAAGAGGATATTAGGAGACGTGATAGTCAAATGTTATAGAACTCAACACTATACACTGGCCTTGAAATTCCATACTTTTTCCATGACATTGCGAGAAATAACTAAACAGTGACAGCACTATAAAAAAATGATAAAAGTATTGAAAAATCTAAACCAATAAAAACGGATATCTCAGAAATGGCTGATGCTACAAAAATTATTTTAAATAAATTGTATTTTTTAAAGAGATCTACATTTTTTATTTACTCATTTTTGTCTTTGTTTAGTATTTACCAGTTATACAAGACTGTATAAATGTCCTTCCGAATGAAGAGGACTTCGAAAGCTATTCCCAGAAAATACAAGATATACAGTGTTTCAGAAATACTTTTACAAACTTCGGGTATGGGTTCCTTACACCACAAGAAGGGAAAAAGTTCATATGAACATATGTCCCACAATCCTTGGTTTTCGCGTTATTCCTGTCACAATGAAAGTGTGAGTTCAACGGCCTTCGGGGTCCAACCTCAAAACTTCATTTCTCTAAGCATTCATAGAAGGCATTGACCCATTGTACTATATACGGTATATGGCGAAGTGTTGCCATGGAGACTTGTTTACGTTTGTCATTTGTCATTAGTCTGTCTTCAACGTTTCAATTGTGTACATGTAGTGATTTAACTGCACGTGTTTTGTTCCACCATGACTGGATATTCATTTCATGAACAGGCAGACATGATTTTTATGTATGGTTGCGCGAATGGTAATGGACGCGAGGCTGCACGGCTCTATCAGATGGAGTTTTCAGACCAAAGACAACCGAGTCGTCCAACCTTTGTCACTGTTTATCGCCGCCTTGCTGAGACAGGAACCGTTGCACCACGGACTATTGATGAAGGAAGACCACGAGTTGTTCGTACGTCGGAACGCGAAGAACAGATGTTAAAGTGTGTCGAAGACGATCCAGGTATCAGTACAAGACAATTGGCATCTGGTACATCACACGTGACAGCATGGAGGGATAGGCAGAGGAGGACCAGTTTCATGGCCTGCACATTCTCCTGACTTCAATCCTGTAGATTTTTAGCTCTGAGGGCATTTTAAATCATTGGTTTATGGAGCAGCCATCCCAGATGCAGAAACGCTTCATCGACGTGTCATGGAAGACTGCGAAACCATTCGACACCATCCCTGAGTTTTTGACAGGGTGCGACATTCCATGATTCGACGAGTACAGGCATGCATAGAAGCAAGAGGAGGACATTTCGAGCATTTATTATGAGTTTTGTATGTTATAAGTGTACCACTGTGTTGAACACCTCCTAACAAGAAAACAAAGGATTATGGGACATATGTTCATATGAACTTTTTCCCTTCTTGTGGTGTAAGGAACCCATACCCGAAGTTTGTAAAAGTATTTCTGAAACATCCTGTATATTTTATATGCCATGTAAATATCTTAAATATATGGTATTTTAGTTAAAATTGTTAGAGGCATTTTTTTGAAAAGCAAAAATTTGGAAAAATGTTCCATGTAAAGGGTAGTTTGGGGTGTGGGGATTTTCTTGAAAATCCTTGTGTTGCATCCTTGGAAGGTACAGAGCCTAAACACCAAGTTTGGTATTTATTCCACTTTTTGTTTTTGAGTTATAATGTTCACAGACACACACATGGACCTTTTTCTAAAAATGCCTTTTATGGATTCAGGGGGGCTCAAAACATGTATTTCCAATGAAATTTGGGTATCGAGTTTTTTGGTGGAATGCAATACCTTCTCTACTTTTAAAATATTTGGTAGAGAGAGTGTAAAAGAAACACAAAATTCTGAGGCAGTATTTTAATGCCTAAGTAATATTAATTGTATTTTATTATAATTAAATTCAGTAACAGCCCACCTTGAAAACAATGTATATAATTATTATTTAAATTGTATGTAAGTCATTGCAAATACTTATTTTTTTATTGTAAACGTATTTATTAATGTCATGTAAATGTTTATATACTCTAATAGTGCAAAAACTGTGAGAATAATATGTTTTAGGTTGTTAATAATGAGGTAATAATGTAATTTTTGTGACAATAATGTGTCTGGAATTTTGAAATGTACTGGTTATGAAAAGATTGGTAGTGACGTAAGTTTCGGTTACAGTTTGGAATTAGCCAATCAACAGTAAAGAAAAGTTTTAGTTTGAATACTTAAATTCTATTGGACTAGAATTAGCCAATAAGAAACTGGCATTACCGAAGCTTCAGGGTTTTTACCGTTGGAATTAATCAGTCGCGGGCATGATGTTATAGAGTGCAGATGTAAAAGTCACAGACATGATGTGATAGCGTGTAGATGCCAAAAATTGTGTTCTCCGCTAGTAAATACATTAAGAATATGTAAAGTGCTCACAGTTTTCTTTTATAAAGTGTTGTATTTTTATAAAATGTTCAAGCATAAAGAAATAAAAAGAAGTGAAATTAAAAAGTAAATTCTGTGACGTCTTTAATTTTTGTCATATCACAACCTGAACAAGAACATTTGATTCTATAGTTCGACTGAAGCAGCCGAGGTAGATTTAAATATTACATAAAACAAGTATCATCTTCACTACTACAAAGTTTGGTGTCCCAAACATCAACCAACTTCAAAGTGTATCTCAACGTGGAGCTAAATAATTACATAACAGCACACTTTTTCAAATATATGTAATAATATTACGTAAACTCAAATACTTCTTCAAAGTTAGCAACAAAATATTACGTAACCTATAAACCATCACAATTCTTACTAAATAACTTTTGCTTAACACATACATGGAATACTGTACAGAAAATAAATGAGAATATCTGCAAAACACACTGGCTCATAATATACAGTTCGTTCAAAAATGATTGGCACTCTCAGCATATGTATGCATCAAGACAGGCTAGTCGGCACCAAAAAAGAAGCTGATTGACAGTTACTAACCATGTGGCCAAAAAGCTTTAAGTGAATGGGAGGGGATGGATACAACATGATCGTCATAGAAACGATTAGAAGGACCAATTAGAACTAAAACATTTCCATAGCAACGATAGATGCAAAAACCTTGTTGCGATACTGTAACATGTGACTAGCATGATGTACCTGCGAGCGACCATTGCAGTGACATGAACCGCAGTTATAAACAATGCTACCTTTAGCCACATCTTAATGTATTTACATAGTTTAGAGATTGCCTGTGTACTGACAAGTTATTTTGCATCATCCTATTTGTATGGTTATTTGCTTTGTGTTTACATGTGTTCGAGTCGGTGTATCTGTGCGTGTGTTGTGAGCATTTGCAATTGTGTTAATGGATATTTAATATTATCCAAAAAATAGTCACGAAGACAGCGAGCCAAAAGAAAAACTGAGCCTACTTGGTAACCGAATAAAATGTATTTGGTAAAGGTATCCCAATTAAAGGACATGCACAGAAATAATACGAGGTACGTCCAGAAAGTAAGTTCCGTTTAGTAATAAAATTGAATTGTGTACAGATACAGAAAAATTATTTATTGCACAAAATTCTACAACTCTTAAACTACTTTTCCACATAACTGCCGAAATTTTGCAGGCATTTGTCATAGCGTGGCACAAGTTTTTGTATACCTTCTTCATAGAAGTTTGCCGCCTGTGTCTTCAACCAGTTGGAAACATTTTCTTCCAGCTCTTCGTCATTGTTGAAGTGTTGACCGCCAAGGAAAGACTTGAGACGTAAGAACAGATGAAAGTCGCTAGGAGCGAGGTCAGGGCTGTAGGGAGGATGGTCAAACACGCCCCAGCCAAATCCCTGTAGGAGGTTTTGCGTCACATTTGCAATGTGTGGTCGTGCGTTGTCGTGAAGAAAAACAACACTTTTTGACAGCAATCCTCGGCGCTTATTCTGTATTGCGCGGCGCAATTTCCTAAGTGTCTTGCAATAAACATCTGCTTTGATTGTTTGACCATGCGGTAAGAAATCAATGAGTAAGATGCCTTTCCAGTTCCAGAACAATGTGCACATCATTTTTCGAGGTGTCAAGATTTGTTTCAGCTTAACCTTTGCTGGGGACGAAGTGTGCCTCCATTCCATTGATTGCCGCTTACTTTCAGGGGTGTCGTAAGAAACCCAAGTTTCATCTCCTGTGACTATATGTGTCAGAAATTCTTCGCCGCCTACATCATAACAGGTCAAAAACTGAAGTGATAGTTTTGGGTGGAATACAATACTTCCCCTACTTACTATACGTAGTAGAGAAAGTAAAAATTGTGTTCTCCGCTAGAATATATAAAGTGCTCACAGTTTTTCTTTTATAAAGTGTTGTGTTTATAAATGTGCAAGTATAAAGAGAAATAAAAAGAAAGTGAAATTAAAAAGTAAATTCTGTGACGTATTTTAATTCTTGTCTTATCACAACCTTAAAAGAACTTGTGTTTCTATAGTGCGACTGAAAGCAGCCGAGGCAAATAACTTTTATAATATTACGTAAAACAAGCATCATCTTCACTATAAAGTTTTGGCGTCCCAAGCATTAAACAACATCAAAGTGTATCTTTATTACGTAAGTTAAATACTACTTCGTAAGTGACACACATACACGGGAATTCTCACATCTCATATCCAGCATTCAGCTAAATAACTTTTTCAAAGTTGGCAACAAACACGAGACTCAATTTCATTCTTCAAATTGGCGTCCTCCACGTGGAGCTAAATAATTACATAACAACACACTTTTTCAAATATATGTAATAATATCTATATTACGTGACCTAAAAACCTACTTTACAATATATGGAAAGAGTGGCAGTCGGACATGGGACGACATTGAGAGGAATATACAGGATGGCGCAGGACAGGATCGAATATAGAAAGTGGCTGAAGGAACCCGAAACTTAAAGGCAGCAGGGAGAGTGAAAGAAGTGTGAAAGATTCACGGATCCGTCAACAGTTTCCTCGCTTACTGACGGGCATCCATGAGACTTCCTTTTACAAATGCACCCTTTTATCTTAAAATCGGAGTATCACTTACAATTTGAAGGCGCACTGGGTGCATCTACACCATATCTTATTCAAAAATGCTGAACAACAATTACAAATTGATTAACATGGTAATCGAGAACACAGAATGTTCACCTCGATACCAGCCACTTTGTAACTTTCAACAATGTGCAATGTTGTATGTGATTATGTGTCATTGTTGACAACTGTGATACTATAACCAAAACTTTTTGAGTTCCTCTTTCCATTGGTACTAGTTTCATGTTTCTAAGTTTTGTTAAACACAAATTACATGTATTTGAAACCTAAAAGGTCATTTCTGCAAACCCTAACCCTTCTTTTTACTTTCTCTACTACATATAGTAAGTAGGGGAAGTATTGCATTCCGCCCAAAAATTCAATACCAAGATTTCACCGGAAGTACATGTTTTGAGGTGCCTGAATCCAAATAAAGCATTTTTTAAAACGCACGTGTGCATGTGCATGTCTTGACTGTGAACAGCATAACTCAAAAACGAAAAGCTGGATAAATACCAAACTTAGTATTTTACTTTAGAATCTTCCAAGGATGTAACACGAGCATTTTCAAGAAAATTCTCTCACCACAGACTACCCTTTACATGAAATATTTTTCAAAAATTTTGATTTTCTTTAGAATGGCTCTAACGATTTTGATTAAAATATCATATGTTTAAGATATTTTCATGGCAAATGAAATATGTATCTTGAATTTTCTGGGAATGTCTCCAAAAGTATTCTTCATTGTGAATGACTTTTGCATAACTGGTAAACCGTACCAGATAGACAAAATTTTACTACACAAAAAATGTAGATCGCGTTAAAATACCAATTTATGTCATATACATTTTTTTTGTTGAGTGAACCATTTTCGAGATATTGCTTGTTATTCCCTTAAATTTTCCAATACTTATACTTTTTCTCAAATTCGTTATTAATTTTTTTTGTCCTGGTAATGCAAAGAGAATGGAATATTCCACATAGCAACCAGCTCTTACAATATTTGACTATCGCTTAAAGCCTACCAATTCCCTTGCATCTACAAGAAAATTAGCAATAAGATTAACATCTCGATAAACATGAAGTATATGGAGAATAAGCGTTTGTAAAAAAGTTTGTATAAGAGTAGAGAAAGTCATGCGAGTGCAACACATCAGATTTTTTGTACATGTCTTTTACATATCTTGGCAATTCTCATATCATGTGTATGTGATCATTGAAAGATAATAAATTCAATTCTACTGAATAAAATTAGTAGATACAATTATGGTATTAGCTTTCAATTCTTACCAACATTAATGGAGCAAGCAGAGCTCCTACAAATATAAAATTGAAATTCAGGAATGCATTGATGAAGTAGAAATAGAATGGTTCGGTTCCATATAGATCAGGCCCATGGGATGTGAACACATTATAGTGGATTATGTTATATGGAGCCACCACAAGGCGACCAAAATAAGTTGAGTCCAACTTCACCATTGGCAGCTAGAAAAAATAAAATAACAAAGATTAGAAAAATTGGTAATAGCTTTATACTGAGTGGAAGGGATACAGATGGCAGGGGCATATGCAGAGGGTAGCCTCAGGGGGCTGAAGCCCACCCCCTCTCCAAGATGCTAAAAAACATAGGGACATGCTGATAGTGCGAACCATACCACAGCTGCTGCTTCCAGGATCTTCCTCCACCAAGTGAAGGATTCTTTTCTTCTTATGCAACATTTCTGTGACCAACTCCTTCAACATGAGGAGTTACCCTTCCAGTATCCAGAACTCTTTGACAGATGAAAACTATGATGGTGCTTGTCTATTTGGAAATCTTTCTCGATAAATTCTGGCCGCAGCTGCTACATTATGATATGTTTCACCGTAAATAAGCAGCATTTCAAGATACTCAGCATTTGTAAAGTGAGCCATTTTGTAACTGATAATCCACTGTTTAGGAAAAAGCCATAAGTGCAATAAACAAACAGCTGAAGTGCATTTCTTTCAAACTTACAATGTTGTTATGTTGTGTAGCCTCGTGATTAATGACGTAGATTCGACTGAGACAAATTTTGAATGCTTATAATAATAGTAAGATGCAAATTGTTTTAATATAAAATGTAAAGTTGAGAAAATATAATTTTTCAATCTCCTATAAGAAATACTTGAATAAGTATTTAAGTTTTGTAAAACCTTCATTTAAAATAGTCAATATTATGCTATTTTGATTTTTCTCCAAAACTACTTTAAAAACCACAAAACTGCACTACGATTTTGTTTTGTTCAATTCATTACAAAGAGTCATCATGTTCAAAGATGATCATAGGTCACCTTCTATCCTGTATATAAGTAGTCTATAATGAAGTTTGGTATTCATGTATGAGGTTCATATGGTCTTAAGTGACATTTCAGGAATTGTCTTTCCCATGCATATCACAACAGTTCAATAGCACAATTAAATCTAATTGGCTGGAAAATTTCCAATTGATATTACTCCCTATTGAAACTTGGAAATAGGGACAATTCCAAAGTCTCGCATCACATACCTACTTCTAACTGTTGTATTGTAATACGAGGGGGAGTCAAATGAAAACCTTAAATATTTTTTTTAATTTAATATACTGACGAAAAGTGGAACACAAATGTATCATTCTTTGACATAGTCAACACATTTCCTCCAGTGCATAGAAAGGGCACAGATCCTCTGAAAAAAATCTTTTGGTCGTGTGCGCAGCCACTCATGTACCTCCTGGTGCACCTCTTCATCGGAACAAAATTTCTTTCCTCCCATTGCCTCTTTGAGTGGACCAAACATGTGGTAATCACTTGGTGTGAGGTCTGGTGAGTATGGCAGATGTGGATAAATATCAAAGTGAAGGTCATTGATGGTTGCAACTATTGCACGGGCAGTATGAGACCGAGCATTGTCATGTTGCAAAAGACACCTTAGTCAGAAGTCCACATTGCTTTGCAGGCCAAAGATGATTTTTTTAACATATTGGAATATAACGCACTGGTGATGGTGCTTCCCCTAGTCATGTAATGTTCCAAGACAATGCCTCGCTCATCCCAAAAGAGAGGCAGCATAACTTTCCCTACAGATGGCTGTGTCCGGAACTTCTTGGGTTTTGGTGATGAGGAATGGCGCCATTCCTTGCTTTCTCTCTTTGTTAGTGTACCCAGGTTTCGTCTTCTGTAATGATTCTCGCAAAGAAGCCATTACGTTCTGCTTCAAAGCATCACAAAAGTTCTTCACAGATGTCAATGTGTCACTCTTTCACTTCTGGAGTGAGTTGTCATGGTACCCATCTTGCAGACACTTTGCAAAACTTAAGTACGCCATGAATGATGTGATGTGCAGAGCCATGACTAATGTTCAGATGTGCGGCTATTTCACCCACCGTCACGGCGATTTTCCATCACAATGGCTTCAACTACCGCAGTGGACTCTGGTGTCCTGACCCAGGTGCAGAGCATCTGTCACAGAAGTCACGTCATTTCCAAACTTTCTACTCCACTCATTAACTTGCTATGCATCACCATACTGGACGTTCACTTGCCGATGGATTTCAATACGTTTCATACCTTCCCTGTTCAGAAAAAGTATGGCAGAGCTTTGTTCTTCCTTGGTGCACATCATAAACAGGGCAGCCATTTTAAACTGGTATTGTGGCTGCATTTCGTTGTCTGCAGTGTTCTACCATCTGTTGGACATTCTTTACATCATTGGTAACAGTACTGCCAACTTAAAGAACAGTGGCGTGAAATGTCAATTTTTAATTACATTTTTAAGGTTTTCATTTGACTCCCCTTTGTACAATGTATTCTGTAAGATCAGACTATTACTTTGAGGCAGTATTTTAATACCTGAATAATTTCAATTGTATTTTTTATAATAAGTAAATTCAATAACAGCCTACCTTGAAACAATGTGTATGTAATAATTATTTAAAGTATGTAACAGTCATTGCATATGCTTATTTTTATTATAAACATGTTTTATAATGTTATGTGAATACATTACATACTTTAATAATGCAAGAGCTGTGAGAATAATAAGTTTTAAGTTGCTAAAAATAAGGTAATAATAAGGTAACCTTGTAGCAATAATGAGTTAGAGAGTTTGAATGTTAAGGCTGGTTCACAACCATCCAGTAACGGTAACCAGAATGGAAACGAGAACGGGAAGCAAGAAATTTTGATTCACAACAGCCCGGTAATGAGAACGGGAATGCATATCGATCACAAAGTGAAAGTCGATTTTGCGCATTGGGATTTCATTTGTTTTTAACTGACCAATGACATTTTTTCACCTACTTCCAATTTAGCCAAGCCAACATCAAAATTCGATATAGTAAACATTATCTAAATGCATATTCATTACATTTCCGACCCCTCTACTTATGCCAAACTTTCATTCCTTTATTTAATGGCATACATCAAAATTGTTTATTGTTCTTTTTTCATTTCCACCGGTTTTAGCTGTTCTTTGTAGCTTTAGCCTTTGTTTTTAGGTAATAGCCAGTTTTGAGTTGCATATAAACAAACTAAAAATGATCCCTTCACCAGAGGAACAAACGTTGATTAGGTTTGCGGGTGTCGGGATGAGGTTAGGAAGCACATTTACTACTAATTCCTTCCAGTTTCATGTTTCCAGCTTGCGACTATAGAGAGCACTAGTGGCTGTTTCATGTCACGGCCGCTTAGAATAACCTCTACAGTGAAGAGTCTAATATGCACAATAGGGATCTAATATGCCGTGCCCGGGAACGAGAACGTTAAAAGTTGGGCAACTCTTCTTTCCCGTTCCCAGGGCCCGGGAAGCTTCCCGTCGGTTGTGAACATTCCCATTTGAATACATGTATTTCAACTTTCCCATTCTTGTTCTAGTTACCGTTCTCGTTGGTTAAAAACCAGCCTTTACTAGTCATGATTAAAGCAACGATAATGTAAACTCAGTAACAGTTTAAAATTAGCCAATCAACAGCAAAGAAAAGCTTTAAGTAAAATGCAGATATTCTATTGGACTAGAATTAGCCAATCGGAACTTGAAATACCGAAGCTTACGGGTTGAACAGTTGAAATTATGTTCAGTTGCTGGCAAACCTTGGTAGTGACCAGATGGAAGATGTGTTCTCTACAGAAATATTACGTGTGAATCATAAAATATATCTACGCGCTAGCTAAGTGAAATTATTAAAGAATCTCACAGCTCTTAAAAAGTGTAGTGCTTTATTAAAATGTGCAAAGGATAAAATAAAAAGAAGGAATTTAAAAACTTAAAATTTGTGCATGTCTACAATTATTGTCGTACCGCACCTTGCCTAAGAGAAACGTGACTCTACAAACATTACTGAAGCAGCTGAGGCAAATTCAAACATAAATAATATATAGAAGCAGTTTTAATAACAAAGTTAAATATTATACTATAAAACTTGGAAGTGTAACAACAAAAACACATCTTTAAATCAGCTTCTCATACATAGCAGCATAACAACAGTAACGATTACGTAATCAACAACTTCAAACCGACGCCCAAAGCATGTTGCAAACTTCTTAAACAAAGTAACTCCAAGAACAATACTTCAAGTTAGCTTCCAATGTATGAAGCTTAATAAATTACGTAAAACTCATACATAACATAATACCTACTTCAAGTTGGCACCCATACGTGGGGCACATATATTTCTTCAAGTTAGCTTCCCAAGCGAGAAGTTAATAATAAGTTACGTAATTTATTACGAAACAAAACAGCTTCTTCAAGTTGGCTTCCCAAACAAGAAGCTAAATAAAATTATGTAAAAATAATTACGTAAACAAAACCATCTACTTCAACTTTTGGAACTGGTTATACAAATACTCAAATGATAGTATTACCACAAAGGAGGACTGTTATTTTGGAACTGAATAACTGGACCTATTTTTATTTTTTTGGAATGGTTCCATTCTTGGGACTATTGCAAACTATATAACTATTCCAAAAAACTTCTAATACATGCAAAATAAAACATATTTGTAATGCTTACCAGAATAACAAGCGTGGAAATAGCACTCCATTGTAAGAACATCTTTATCTCTTTCCTTCTAAACAGCATATCCAATGCTATTGGAATTCTAAAACAATATACAAAAGAAAAGAAAATTAGTTGCTTGGAAAACAAGATTTATGTTTAAAGATATGATTTAAATCAGTACAATCTATGTTGTTTTAGTGAGGACTAGGGATGGGGAGAAAACAGCATAACAGCTACCAAAGTAATGAATACAAAATAACTTGTTACCCAATAACAGTTGCCAAAGTAACAAAGACAACTGGTTATTGCATTACTAAAGTAACGAGATGGTTACCAAGCCTGAGTGACATCATTCACTGCATGTGAGCAGTATTGGTATAGCTTATCACTCAACTTGTTTACAAGTACAGTCATCCTTGCATGGAGTTGAAGTACATATTGTTTATTACAGCGTGTTGCCTATTGCTTCAAATATAGGTCACATGCTACAAATGACAGGTCAATCAGTACTCGAATTGAGTTTTATTTATGGACGCTCTTTAACTACTATGGTTCTTAGCGTCCCATTCCATATTGGGCGTGAAAGACCAGAAATTTTGCTCAGAGGCCTCTTTATCAGGCTTGAGGTTCTTTTACGTGCCGTAAATCTATGACACGGGACCACCGGCTTTACTTCCCTTCCAAAGGAAGCCATGCTAAGGATTTTTATACGCAAAAAAATCCATTGCCCTCCGCCAGGTTTGAACCCGCGACCTTGGGAACTAGAGGCTAGCACGGTACCACTAGTCCATGGAGGACTCGGGCAGCAATGCTGCATGCATTGTACCGAGATATTTAAGTGCATGAGTTTTATACATCGCGGAAACAATTAATGCTGTTTAGTAGCAAAATATGCATGGGCTGCAAAGCTCAAACAACAGTAGATAAATTTTAACAATGGTGAATCAAGAACCAGAGTTGCAAAATTTTAGCAAGTCTACCTTGTAAGAATGCTTAAAAACATGAAATTTCTCTAACTCTTGAATTCAAAAAGCACAATGTGAAGGTGTGTGCCTACAATTTCCGCTCTTTTGAATTTGCTATTATGGATGTTTACGCCTTTAACCTTGCATAGCAAAGAACAATGAAAGACAAAGACAGACAGATATACGACAGGTTAAATCATCATTTCCTGAATCAGACGCTGAAGTTGAAAGGGCTGCCTCACTACCAAACATAATTGTAAGTTGAGTATTATTTATTAATATGGTATACTGCATGCTTTCAACCTTGGCTTGCACAAATGTAATGCTTTTTTTTTTCACTTACTCACGGCTGTTCCCATCTGCACATGCTAAGAGAAGTGCATTTTCAGTGCAAATAACTTAGCCAAAGGGTAAAGGCAACACGGAGGAATACATCTTGGTGTGAGTGTGTGTGTGCATGTGTGCTACTTGTTACCTGGTAATCATTAATGTAAATACTGCAAATATGATAATCATGAAAACAAGATTCAATCATTACTACTAACCATTAATACACTATAACTACAACAGCTATAACCGTTACTCAAAAATAAGTGTTTGCCACAACCCCCTTGAGGACGTATCACAGTGAAGGTAGTGTTTAAAACCCTTCTTACTCCTGATGGCACCACAGGTGGGGCTTACTGGTGACGATGCATGATGCTTGAAATGAAATAACAATTGGGAAAGGAAATTTATGAAGGAAATATTCCAGGCCTAATTTAGTGTACCTCTCCAGTATTTGCTACAATGAGGACTGACGAAATTCCAGAAAAAATATGAATGGGTAAGTGATCAGGCATAAAAATCCTTAGCATGGCTTCTTTCGGAAGGGAAGTAAAGCCGGTGGTCCTATGTTGTAGATTTACGGCACATAAAAGAACCTCAAGCCTGATAAAGAGGCCTCTGACCAAAATTTCTGGTCTTTCATGTCCAATATAGAATGGGATGCTAAGAACCATAGCAATTAAAGAGTGTTCATAAATAAAACTCAAATATTTTTTCTTTCTTTCTTGAATACATGTATGACAAATTTAAAGTCAGAGCTCACTTTTCAACCAACAAAACTGAAGAGGAAGAATCCTTTAATATTGGAACCAATTCCTTTTTTATTCTGTTACAGTTAAACCCTCCAAAATTAAGTACTTTATCACAGTTCCTATTTCAGTTTTATCCACTTTATAGAAAATATTAACAATATACGAAAGGTAGAATCAGACGACTGAAAAATTCAATGCCATAGACGGGATTTGAACCACGGATCTCCTGGTCTCCGTCCGGTTGCTCTAACCACTGAGCTACCATGGCAACATGCCGGTAGGACATTAAATTCTACAACTGATTCACATGTTTCCCAGTAAACCACAAGGAGATCTCAAATTATATTGAGATGACATACCCCAATGGCGACCTACAATGTTGTAAGTACTTTAAGTCCCGGGCTTCGTAGTTTCAACCACTATTAGGTCAATTAATGGAATTAATTGTTTTTCCACACAGTGGTTAGAGCAACCGGACGGAGACCGGGAGATCCGTGGTTCAAATCCCGGCTATGGCATTGAATTTTTCAGTCGTCTGATTCTATCTTTCCAACCTTGTCCAACACACGGCTTGTGTGGAAGAACAATTAATTCCATTAACACTATAGCTTGTTTACACGGTTGCCACAAACATAGTAATTTGACCATTTCATGACATCTCTGAGTCAGACTGAGAGCTTTTAGAACATTTTCTGTTTGTAGCAATCAAAGGTTAAATAAGTTACCTAAATCTTTTACACACACTTGGTTACACTGACACATTTACATTGGTCATTACAGATATGGGACAAGTATTATGGAACTTTGGTGCATAGTGAAAGATATAATGTTACAGCAAAGCAAATGCAGTAATAACTATATCACATTCCAAGTAAAATATTAGTTCCTGTTACTAATGTGACAGTGTATTCTTACTGTTTTAACAACATGGGCATTCTCACCCAAGTAAAGCTGCAAAAGGCCAACTGAGGAACGCTGACAAAGCTGTAGTAAACACTGCTAGCTCGTACTTTCTTTGGTACCATGCTCCCATTGACAACAAACACATATACCTGTAAACCAAAACCAACAAAAAAAAGTCAGTCTGAATTTAATGACTAGGTTATAAAATTACCTTAAAAGATGTGAATGATTCCTATACCCCGTTTTTTCTAAGGTTACTCTACATGTAAACATAGTTTGTGGTTGACTAGACACTGCCAGTCATGTGATGTTGACTGACAAAGAAAGCTTGATTGTGCATGAGGCCATAAGAATGATAGTTTAGACAAATCCAATGATAGGATCCTCCAGTCTCCCAGAAAGGCGTATCTGTCATTTGGCAGCTCTTGAATAGATACACAATTTGCTAGATTGCCTCGAATAACAAGAGGAATCCTTGTTGTCTGATAAATTAATGCGTCATAAATTAAGTAGTATGATTAGAAGGAGTCTGGTGCTAACAGCGGTAGGAGAAGGTCGTGCAGAGCGAGAGCTGAAAAATTGACGGAGTGGAGGTAAAAACAGTAACGGCAGAAATGAACCAACTAATGGATTCCGAGGAAAACTCAAGACGACTCGAAGAGGTTATGAAGAAGCAGAGAGAAGAGATGGTACAACAGATAATGGATTACAAGAAAAAAATTGAAGATGTAGAGAAAAGATTTGAAGCAGGACAGAGAAGAAAAACTTGCGTAATTTTCGGAGTGACAGAAGAATACGAAAACCTAGAAGTAGTGTACGCGATCATGGAAGGACAAGGTATACAAACGTCTGGTTGGGAGATAGAGGACGTGCACCGAATCGGAAAAAGAGGAAGAAAATCTAGACCCATTTGTATAAGAATAACTACAATGGGGAAAAAGAGGGAAATTTTAAGGAACACCAGGAGGTTGAAGAGCTCAAAAATTTTTATAGAGCAGGACTATACGAGAGAGGAACAAATTTTGAAAAAAGAACCAATAGCCAGGATGAAAGAAGCAAGAGCAGCTGGAAAAAAGGCATTTTTGAAAGGTTTAAAATTATTCGTGGAAGGAGAAGAGTGGAATATAAGTATACGGAGGAATGAATGAGAAAAAATGTGTGAATGTCAGCAGAAGCAATGGCCCAGGACACATTCAAGTCAAAGAACCGAGAGGATAGCTGAGTCGGCAGTTTGGAGAAAGGAACAGAAAACAGCTGATCAAGTCACAAAATCGACAGACGCGAGAAACAACTATGAAAGGGGAACAGAAGAAAATGGAGAGGAAGATCCAATAGTCATGGAGAGGGAAGAGGAGCTAACATTGGTAGCAGCGGCGGGGCGGGAAGAGATGCAAAGGAGGAGAAGTGGGGAGAAGCTGAGAGAACAGATGACTGCAGAAAGAAATGCATATTCGAAGGAGGGAAACAGCCATGAAAGGAGTACAGAAGAAAATGAGGAAGAAGCAGCAGCTAGGGAGGGGGAGGAATAGGAGCTAACAGCTGCAGAGGCGGGGCGAGAAGAAATGCAAAGAAGAAGAAGTGGGGAGAAGCCGAGAGAACAGATGATTAATGGTGCAGCAAGAAATACATTTGCAGAGGAGGGAGTGATACGAGTGAGAATTGGGGAAGTAATAAGAGTCAGAACGGTCAGTGAAGCAGAAGAAATTGCAAGAAGAGGGGGAGGGTATACAATAATAGATTTGAGAGAAGGGAAGGTAAGGCTACAAGGGGAGGAAAGTGTAGACCCGGTATCCAGATGTACTAGACTCAGGAAAGCAATGGAGAAATTTACGTATCAGGACAAAACAAAGAACAAATAGGGAAAGGAAGTAAATTGATACGCAAAAAAAAAAAGAAAAAAGAAAATAGGAGTAAGACAGGGATGTAAACTGAGTTCATATTAGTAACCTATTCTAGATTATATTAAGAGTAAAAATAAGAAATTAGCATTATCCAGTAATAAGAGATAAGGAGATTCCAGGTTCATTATATGCAGAGGATTTTATGGTAGGCACCATATCATTGATAGGGTTACAAAAGTAATAAATGAAATTCAAGAAAGTGTGAAAAATGGGGAATTGGGGTAAAAATCTAAAGATGACTGACTCAATAAAAGGCTCTAAGAAACAAAACCAAGGACTGAGAGAATAATAAGGAAGGTAAAGGGAAGAAAATGGTATAGAAAAGTAAGAGAAGCAAGGGCCACTCAGTGAGCGAAAAGGTCAGGGAGCCAAGCAATCTGAGTGGCCCAATAAGAAAACAAGCACCAGACAAATTGTACAATAAATCCATTCAAATCAAATCAAGTAGTATGATTAAAAAAAAAAATGTACTTCTTTAAAACAACAATCTGGTGTGTTGCATTCACATGAGTTTCTCTGCCCACTATTGCTTATTAGCGGGTATACAAATTATTCTTATGATGGCTTATTTTTCTATCTACTTCATTTTAACTGAGATAAGCCTTTGCTGGAATTACAACATTACACATTTCGTTATAGATACAAAGGGAATCGCAACAGTCAAATGTTTAAGAACTGGACGCTATATGGTGGCCTTAAAATTCCATACTTTTCCTATGACATCATGAGAAACAACTGAAAACCAACAGGATTTAAAAGAATGGCTAGTATTGAACAATTTGAACTATTAATAACAGATATCTCGGAAAAGCTGATGCCACAAAAAAGTTATTTTAAATAAATTGTGTGTTATAAAGAGATCTACATTTTTTGTGTAGACGTTTTTGTCTATCACTTAACGTTTACCAGTTAAATAAGCTTATACAAATTTCCTTCTGAATGAAGAGGACTTCATAGGATACCCTCAGAAAATTCAATATATAGATTTTATTTGTCATGTAAATATCTTTAATATATGGTATTTTAATCACTATTGTTAGTCATTTTTTTAAAAAATCAACAATTTCGAAAAATGTTCTATGTAAAGGTTAGTTGGGGGTGAGGGGATTTTCACGCATGCATGCACACATAAACACACCTTTTTCTACAAATATTATTTTTTTGGATTCAGGGGCCTCAAAATATGTATTTCTGGTGAAATCGGTATTGACATTTTGGATGGAATGTAATACTTTCTTTCTCTACCTACTATGTACGTGGTATAGAAAGTAAAAATCTATTAAATGCTTTTCTCAGTGGAATTTTAAAGATGTTATTGGTGTCTTTGTGTGTAAATACAGTAGAATATATGGTATAGTTTTTTTGAAGTGTAAATGGCTTACATTTGGTAAGAAAGTACTAAAATATTGTTCAAAACACATGATATGCAAAATGGAACAACAATGGATGCTTGCTAAAAGGACTGCGCCGGTGGAGATGTCTTCTACAAAATGGTAAGTTAATAGCAATTTCTGCATTGTAACTATCTTTTCGTAACTCATATTAGTACATTTTGATAATTTTTGGATTAACCACTGTTTTGCTTTACCTATGGTAGCGTTCCTCTCCATTACTGCAGATAATTGACAGTCTACTGTATGCTTGTTGTACATGACATGCACAATCATTTATTTTAAAACATGCATTTCTATCTTATTTTATTTAGCCTCTTCCAGCTGCCCTGGTTGGTCTCCTCTACAAGGTCTAGGGGTGTAACAGAATTTTCTGAACATCCTTTCTGTATATTGTTTATAAATAATTTTAACTGTGCATACAAAAATGGTAACTTACATTGAGAACGTTGATGGCAAGAATGCTGTACTGGAGATGAACATTCCTGCACTGAATACTTGAAATGCTAATGCCAGTCTACCAACTTGTACTCCAAATTCACGACACACGCTCCTAAAACAAAAATTATTTTGAGGATTTCTTCTCACTGCAGATGAGTAAATTACACTCCCAAATTAAGTCAATATATTGAAGCTTTATAAACTGGAACTTCCTACCAAGAAAGGCAAAATAATTGAGGATTGGAATTCTTAAAGGTGTTAGGTGTCAAAATTTACAAAATTTAGATATATCATCAGAAAGTGCTTTAAGCTAAGGCCATTTTCCTCTTAAAAGCTCTATGTTTTGTTTGTCGAGTTGAAACTGATGCTGATAGATGGCACTGGTGTTAACTCTAACAATCATGGCCTCTTGAAAAGTGTTAACCACCACATTGATATCACTGATGAGATGGAAATTAACATTGTTAATATTGGTGGTTCTGCTTTCAGCATGGTTCAAGTTTTGTTAGTGTCAAATTATATACAGTTAATAAAGGCATTTTAGTCATATTATTATTATTTGAAAAATCTGATGTGTTACACTCACATGACTTTCTCTACTCTTGTACAAACTATTTTTACAAACGCTTATTCTCCATATACTTCATGTTAATCGAGATGTTAATTTTATTGCTAATTTTCTTGTAGGTGCAAGGGGAATATGGTAGTATTTAAGCGATAGTCAAACCTTTTAAGAACTGGTTGCTATGTGGCGCATTCCATTCTCTTTGAATGTCCAGGACATAAAAAAAAAGAATAACAAATTCCCATTTGAGAAAAAGTATTGGAAAATTTAAGGGAATAACAAGCAATATCTCGAAAATGGTTCACTCAACAAAAAAAATGTATATGATATAAATTGTGTATTTTAATACGATCTACATTTTTTGTGTAGTAAAATTTTATCTATCTCTTATGGTTTACTAGTTATGCAAAAGTCATTCACAATGAAGAATACTTTTTGAGACATTCCCAGAAAATTCGAGATAAAAGTAAAGTGGTAAAGTTGATAGACATAATTGTCATATATGGGGTAGTGAAAATCCTTGTAAGGTCGAAAGAGACTCGCAAAAATTAAATGTGTGGTGTGCACTAATGAAAACTGTTCTGTTCCAGTTCATAATGCTTGCATAGGAGAGGGCATCATTGTGACGGCCAAGTTAAATTCACAGCAAAAATTTTGTTGTACTACCTCATAGATTTTGTTACAGCCATCCAAGAATACAGAAAACCTTCTGTTGTGTTATCCACGTGGCCATCTTTGCACATTCTAATCTAACCTAATAATGTGATCATTGTTGCAATCATAAATGGCAAGAGACTTACTGATCATATGTCAATGTTTTTTTATCTGGATCTGATACAACTAAAGTTACAGAAGTTGGTGCGCGCTGCACATGTACACACTCTCTCTCACTCACACACCCCACAATTTAACCTCAGGTAAATGTCAAAACCAGAGGACCCTATCGATTCACTGCGGCTTGCTATGGCCTGATGGACTTTACTCACCTCCTACTCTTTTCTTTCTTGTTTACTTTCTCTACTACGTATAGTAAGTAGGGGAAGTATTGCATTCCACTCAAAAATTTGATACCGAGATTTCACCGGAAATACATGTTTTGAGACCCCCTGAATCCAAAAAATGTATTTTTGGAAACATGTACGTGTGTGTGTCTGTGAACAGCATAACTCAGAAACGAACAGTCAGATAAAGACCAAACTTGGTATTTAGGTTCAGTATCTTCCAGAGATGCAACACAAAGGTTTCAAGAAAATCCCCCCATCCCAGATTACCCTTTACATGGAACATTTTCCAAAAATTTTAATTTTCTCAAAAATGGCTCTAACGATTTTGATTAAAATATCATATATTTAAGATACTTTCATGACAAATAAAATGTATATCTTGAATTTTTTGGGAATGTCTCCAAAAGTATTCTTCATTGTGAACGACTTTTGCATAACTGGTAAACCATAAGAGATACACAAACTTTTACTACACAAAAAAAAAAAGATCGCGTTAAAATACACAATTCATGTCATATACATTTTTTGTTGTTGAGTGAACCATTTTTGAGATATTGCTTGTTATTCCCTTAAATTTTCCAATACTTATACTTTTTCTCAAATGGGAATTCGTTATTCATTTTTTTTTGTCCTGGTAATGCAAAGAGAATGGAATGCTCGACATAGCAACCAGCTCTTAAAACATTTGACTATTGCTTAAAGCCTACCAATTCCCCTTGCATCTACAAGAAAATTAGCAATAAGATTAACATGAAGCATATGGAGAATAAGCGTTTATAAAAATAGTTTGTACAAGAGTAGAGAAAGTCATGTGACTTTGTTTAATGATGCTCTTGAATATTAATCATTAACATAGCTCATTTCAATCTCGCGAGGATTTTTGCTCAAATGTTGACAGCTCTTCAGGATAAACTGCATAGCCACAAAGCAGATACTATTGGCCAAACTGTTAACTACTTAGCCAAGGTAGATAATGAACAAAACCCAACTTTTTCAACTTATTTTGAAATTTTCTATTTCATTCAGCAAACTCTATCTAGATAAGGACACCACTTGGACATCTTTACATTGGAATGTGATCATCATGCAAGGTGCGCTACTGTAAGGGTTCAGCATTTCTCTTTGAAAGTGGGTTCCCCAATATTGGGAAGTATTGTAGGAAAATATTTAATGAATAGAATGGTCAGTTACTGTCGCATGAAGGCAGATATAACATAATTTAGCTATGCTGTCTAAATTCAGTCAATCAATGGAAAGTAAACTTCACAGTTACATTAGTGAATTTGGTGCATATGTATTCTCAACCGATGGAATAATTTTATTGTGTAATATTTGTGAAAAGAAAGTTAATCATGAAGAAAAGTAATTTGCCAATCAACAAATGTTAACATAATCACAGCACAGGGGAAAAACAAAACTTTGTAACTCAAACACATACGTTAAAATTATATGAAAAAAGATTGATTATATGGGCATCAAGGTGTTAAACAAATTTCTAATAAAATTTTGAAACATTACTCCATACCCCAAATTCAAATATACACTAATGAAATTTCTTACCAATAAAGTATATTGCAGCATTGATGAATATTTTGATGATAAAACTGTACCGATTTAACTAATTTCTTTGTATTATAACCTATATAGGCCTGTATGTTGTGCATATGCAAGAGTGTTTCTTCGTGTATGGGTATATATCCTCAATTATAATGAAAATTGTACTAATCACTTGATTATGTTCTTAAACACTGTTTTTTGTATGTAATACATTGTAACATGTTATAAAGAAGAATAAAGAATTGAATTAAACATTAAAGCACAAATCTGCTCTCACTTCATAGAGTGTTGACTACTTCCAACAGTTGTTGGCACATCTAGCAAACCGTCACAGTTTTAATTAGATTTGTATAAATCATTAGTTGATCCTGGCAGAGTAACACAAAAATATTTACCACAATATTTCGTGGTAAGGTGCAACAACAAAAATGTATACTTTGTGTGATTTTTAAACCAAACATTGTCTATTAAGTATATTATGATTATGCATGTTTAAAATTTATGCCTTAATTTTAAATTTTTCATACTTTTTTTTAAATGTTTTTATTGCCTGCCTATTTTGATTCCTATAAATGCCCAAACATCTGAGGTCTGGTAATAACAATGAAATGAATAGCTACACATTTGTATTAAAGGATGGGCAGAACACATCTGTATCACTGCTTCCTAAAAATAACATCTTTCAAAAGTCCCCTTTCTGGTTTCCATATATCATGCCTGATTGTTGACAAGAGATGCCAAATGAATTCCTACACACTAGAGAAATATGTACCAGAAGTGGGAAAGATTGTTATTTTTTAATAACTGTTTTGACCATTCAGTTCCAATAACTGTTCCAAAATAGCATTCAAGTACATACACCAAGAGTATCTTGCTGTTACTTATCCAACCAAGAGTCTCGCATTTAAATTCATAAAATTTTCCTCAGAGATCACCCAATAACAAGGAAAACTCAAAAGTTCCAATAGTGTACTGGCAGTTGAAGATGCAAACAAGTGTCTGTAAAATAATCTTGTATAAAAATGTTTTAAATAAAAGCCAATGTTTATTTCTTTTTTAGAAAAGATTCACTTCTCACTTACTTGTAAAAATAAACTTCACAGAAAGCACACAGCAGTCCAAATAAACAACGTGAGAAGTAAAAGATAAGAATTCTGTTTGGCTGCAACAAATGGTGATATAACCAAGCTGGTACAACATGTATCATCAGATATGTGTAAGAGCGTAGGGCATATTCAGGGCTATATTCCCATGTCTGAAAGCCCTTACCAAACAGCAAATAATGACTCTGGAAAAAAAAGAAGAGAATTAATTGAATGAATTAAGCTGGATAAAATAATACTATTAAGAGCGGATTGAAAATTGTATGCTTTTAGGTACCTATTTCAGATCTGACTATTCTGTCTATGAATCTAGGGATGACACTTAAATGCAGCACTTCACTTGTTATGACCTGTATTTGCTAAGCATGTGTAAAACGATGTGCACTGCCTATTTTACAAATCACAGGGCATGTTTGTGGCTATTATTTTGCAATACGATAGATAAATAGTTACAAAAAAAAAAAAAAAATCCGAGTAGAATCCTGCAGTTTTTAGCGCAATTGGTGGTAAACGTCCAATAGTTTTCATTAGTTTACAACTTTAAGTATTTTACATTCCCATTTTTCGAACATGCATTGATGAACTCCAGAACTCCTAATACTTATAAGTAATACATCCTGATTCTAACTTTAACATTAACAAATGCAAATGCTTCAGTTTTTCGAATATACGTACAGGTTCCCAGTAATTGAATGTCTCATCACAGTCTGATATATGACTCCAAATAGCGGCACAAAATCTTGCCGACAGTAAGGCTTTGAAAGCTGTGTCTCCACTTGGATAAACGATTCCCATGTCTGCTGGATTAGGATTTGTTGGAAGTTCTTCGTTTCTGAAAAATAGTTAATTCAGTTTGGAAGATCATAACCCTACTTTAATTTCGAATCATTTACTCGGCATGCATGTACTCTTTCTGTATTCTGCGTAAATTAATTTTCACTTACCTTGACAAGGCAGATATTCTTCTTCCACCAGATTTTCTGAATTCTTTTTTACCATTTTGTTGGTTACGCTGGCGTATGGAAGGCGCCATAATAAATATTATTCGTATCTTAGGAGACCATTTCAAGTTTCAGCATTTGCTTTTCCATGTGGCTTGCATTGCGTCTGCACCACGTCTACACACAAGTAAACAACTCTAGGGAACCCAGGCGGGTGGCAGAGGTCAACGGACTAAAAGAAAAAAAGATGCTGTATATTCTGTAAAATATTCAACAAGTATCAACGCGAAACACTGCCGCGACATGGCTCAGGGAATATCAGCGATATAACGTTATTGCTACAAAATGTAAATAGCACTTAACAGCGTAACCGGGTTCGAGTCCCAGAAGCAGTAGAGGTGAAAGCCCTAAGAACCCAAAGTACAAATTTTGTATGAGTTTAGGTCCTTTAACCGAGGATCTGTGGCCCTACCTCTACCCGGACGATGAATGAATGAAATAGCGAAATTGTACTCAAATAAACCCGCCAATATTCGTATTCTGATAAGGTAAAACCCCGGAAGAAAAATTTATTCATGTAAATCATTTGAACTCGCGTCCTCTAGAACGAGAGGCGGACGCCCCTATAAGTATTGCATTTCATAAAACCCCCTCAGAAACTTATTTAACTTCGGCTTCATTTGTCAAGTGACATGTTGAGTGCAGTTCACAAAAAAAAAAAAAAATTCACATAACTTTATTCTCTACAAACTAGAGATCTTACCAGGTTTATTCTTCCAGTTACTTCATGTTAAACCTTTAATGCCTCTATTACACATTTTGTTGTAGGTACAATAAGGATACCTCCAGTAGGCTGAGGCGAGTAAAATCTTTTAAAAGCTGGTCCCTGTCTAGGATTTGAAACTCCATCTTCCTTGCACAACCACATGAAAAAATGAATAGTGGCTAGCTCTTGTAAACAAGTACTTGAAAATTCAAACCAGTAACAAAGAATATCACTGAAATAGTTAATGCCACACAAAAGAAAAATAAAGTAACACCAAGTTACACCTATGAATATATGTTACTAAAGAGTGATATTGTAGCATGAGTTAAAAACACTGACAATGAAATTGGTTGAAGGGATGGCTTGTCCATAAGAGTTGTGGGGCTACAGCACTCCCACTCCAGCAGGTAATCAAAAACAATATTTATTTTTTTAGGAGAGCTTTTATATTTTTACTTGAAACATTCCATTATTTTCTTACACGGTATTTTACTGTTTCTAGGACTGGATTTCTGGCTGCTGCACTCGGAATGTGTAAAAGGATGAAGAGGAGTAAGGACAAAGGCAGAAAAGTTAGTTTGAAATAGCCCTTATGGCTGCAAGTGGGTTGCAGTAACTTGCAGATTAGAAAACAAAGGCAATCCTTTTTCACACTTCATATATAGTCTGCACTCTTGACTGTAATGCCATGTCAAACCCAGCAGGATGACTCGGTCAATAGTATTCTAGGGCTCGCTTTCAGAAGGTCCTGGTTTGATTCCCATCGACTGGCCACTCTCATCTTAGATGAACACGTGAACCCCTAACTTTTAACACCTTGCAGGTTTATTGGTTATTTTTTTCTTTGAATACTAGCGTAATGTAAATGTGGTAGTTTACAATCTAAGTGCTAATCCTCTAAATTTGATGAGACATGGCACAGGGTTGTTAGCACATCTTGACTTGTGCACGCTTTAAGGAACTTCTGCACAACTGATATAACATAATTACCTTATGGGCCCAAATGCATACGGGTTATGCACATATGAAGAAGTGCACAAGCATGTGAAGCTCTTCCCACACTCTGTTTTGGTACAGCCACTAATTTTATGTCAATACCACTTGGTGACAACACACTGAGGCAGAAGTTAGTCACCATGGTAGAAGTAGGTAACATGCACAAGTGCAGATCTCCTAGTTTCTCCTTACCATCCATAATCTCTACTACAATTTAATTTACACATTACTTTGTTCTTGCCCTAACATGCTGTCTTAATTATACACACAACAAACACAAAGAAAAGAGAAAAAAAAATTCCTTTCATCAGACAAGTTATGCATTATTTTTATAGGCAACTGCAGTTATATAACCTTGTTCTAATCTTAACTATTATGCAGCAGATGGCATTTCACATTTTCAGGGTTGACTAAACTTTCGTGGACACTCAAAATATATACTCATGAGCTACTACTGAAACTTACTTCTTTATTGACAGCCCTTGAATACAAACAAATTAATTTGACTTCATTTAGCAGCCAGTTTTTCTGTGTATGTTCCATTTCAAGTGCTTATCAATCCATATACCAAGAAATTTTGTAGAGTTTAAATTGAATGACTTCAATCTAGTTTAATTTTTAGCCTATATGGGTTTGGTTGTTGCCTGTTAAAGATTGAGATATCTGCAGATTTTAGTGTTGATGAACAATTTATTTTGATACCAGTTGTGCATTTTTTATATTAGTATTGAAATGGTAATAATTTCTTCTTTGCCATTGTTTTTATATCTACTGTTGTGTCATCAGCAGAGTAATGATAAGGGGCTGCAGAGAGGATGGTAAATAATTTTTGTATAGCAGAAACAATAGGGGCCCAAGGCATGAGCCTCGTGGAACCCCATATGTCATATAGTTTCTAATTGCTATATTTACTATATCAAATGGATTCTTTATGGTCTTAAAGCTATACGTTAAAATATGCAGAGCTGATGTAGCTGAACTAATCTAATTTTCTGCCTTACTTTGTTGCTTCCATCTGAAATATGATTGTATGAGCAAAATTCTTTTGATACAGCATTTAGGTACCATGACTGAAAACTACAAATGTAAATTTCTCTAGTTTTGCCCGTGCAGAGAAGATGGAAGTGCAGTTATAAGGTTCCCCTTCCATTAGTTGAAATAATGCCACCCCCCCAAAAAAAAAGGCTCTTTTATTAATACTTAACTTTAAAGGTGAGTCGACAGTAAAAAAAAAAACCATAATTTATCTTTATTAAGTTAATATGCTTCAATAGTCACCTGCTCTCATTATTAGAAGTTGTCTGATTGGTTTGTGGTGGTGGCATCTTGTAAAACAAGAAAACCTTAATACATTCAAATCCAGCATAAAGGTTTTTTTTTTTTTTTGCCAGAACAGTTTTTAACACTAGATGAATACTTGAAATTTAATAAATATCCTTACAAACTTTATCTTGTATATTTCTTTCTTTATTATCTTGTACATATTTGATCTATTAAGATTAATTACATTTGTAGAATTATTTATTGTAATTAAGCTTTAATATAGGTATATAAAATGTAATATAATTACTTTTTGATATATCCTATATTAGTTTACTGTGTACAATCAAAATTCATTAGTCAAGTGTTTGATGTTGATCTTTTCCCAAGTATCAAATTCTGATATATATTTACTTGGCTTTAATGAATGTTATGTTAGGTAAAATCTGATTAGCTGTCCAAAGTGTTTGCTATGGTGGAATTCTTCTGTCTGTTTATATTTGAGGCATCTAATGTGTTCTTTCAACCTAGTTTCTAAGTTCCTCTTGGAGTTTCCTATGTAAATCCTGTTGCAATCTGAACAATAATCTGGTAGATTCCTGCCCTCTTGTCTTGTGGTATGGATCCTTGAGTTTGTTGCATAGTAGTTTTTACTTTGTCTATTACTTACCTATAGTACCTAAGCATAGAGGAAGTAGGTATTACATCCATCCAAAACTTTTATACCTAGATTTCACTAGGAATCTGCATTTTGAGGCTTTCTGAATCCAAAAACAGGCATTTTTAGAGGAAGGTCTATGGGTATATGTGAACAGTATAACTAAACAAAATCTAATGTGATACATTCACATGACTTTCTCTACCTTCTATTGTTTATTAGTGAGTATACAAACTATTCTTAGTAAAGCTTATTTTTATATCTACTATGTTTTAATCCAAATGAACCTTTGCAGAAACAGCTACGTTACACATTTTGTTATAGAACAGCAATGCTCAAATGTTTAAGAACTGGATGCTATAAGCTAGCCTTTAAATTCCATACTGTTTCCATGCACTCGTGAGAAACAACTGAATGTTGAATGAACCAAGAAATGAACAATTCAAACCGTTAATAACAAATATCTCAGAAATGGCTTATGCCGCAAAAAAACTTATTTGAAATAAATTGTGTGCTTTAAAGAGATCTACATTTTTTGTGCAGTCCGTTTTCGTCTATTGCCTAATGTTTACCAGTTATACAAGACTATACAAAATTCCTTCCAAATGCAGAGGACTTCAAAGGCTATTCCCAGAAAATTCAAGATATACATTTTATGTGTCATGTAAGTATCTTTAATATATGGTAATTTAATCAAAATCGATAAGAGTCATTTTTTTAGAAAATAAAAATTTTCGAAAAATGTTCATGTAAAGGGTAGTTAAGGGTGAGGGGATTTTCATGAAAATCATGTTGCATCCTTGGAAGTTACTGAACTTAAATACCAAGTTTGGTACTTACCGGACTTTTAATTTTTGACACACATGGACGTTTCCAAAAATGCTTTATTTGCATTCAGGGAGTCTTAAAACATGTATTTCCGGTGAAATCTCAGTAAAGAATTTTTGGGTGGAATGTAATACCTTCTCTGCCTACTATGTATTTGGTAGAGAAAGTAAAAATGAACAGTCAATTAAACACCAAACTTGACACAGCATAACTCAAAAATAAAAGAGTCGGTTAAATACCAAGTATTTAAGTTTAGCACCTTCCAAGGATGTGGTATGAATACCCTTACCCCCAACTACCATTTACATGGACGCTTTTTCCTTATTATTTTCTCAAAAGTGGCTCTAAAGATTTTGATTAAAATATTTAAGATACCTGCATGACAAATGAAATGTATATCTTGAATTTTCTGCAAACAGCCTGACTCCTCTTTATTTAGAACGGCTGTTGTATAATTGGTAAACTATAAGAGGTAGACAAAATCTTACTGCACAAATAAAGTAGATTTTGTTAAAACACACATTTTATGTCAAAATTTTTGTGGAATTAACCATTTGTGAGGAATTCTTTGTTATTGGTTTGAATTTTCAGATAGTTACACACCTGGAGTGTTTGCGGAAGGGGACACATGCTTCTTCACCGGGACGATGGAGCCAACTTCAAGGCTTGAAGGCTTCTCACTGACATTTGGGGTGACAGAAGCAGTGGGCTGTTTGCTGATTATCCTAGTCACTATATGGACCGGACACTTCAGAGGTGGATTTGCTTGGCGCTCGGCTCCAGCTCAAGAATTTAATTGGCATCCTCTACTTATGACTATAGGAATGATCTTCATTTATGCAAACTCTATCCTGATATATCGTGCATTCCGCAATACCCGTAAACGAAAGCTGAAACTGGCTCACTTGATTCTTCATTTGATTGCATTCCTCTTATCGTTGTTGGTCTGGTAGCTGTCTTTGATTCGCACAATCTGGCAACACCTCCTATCCCAAATTTGTACAGTTTGCACAGTTGGATTGGATTATCCTCGGTGATCATGTTTTCCTGTCAGTGGGTTTCTGGATTCATCACCTTCTTCTTCCCTGGACTGCAGATGCCTATATGTATTTTAACGCGATCTACATTTTTTGTGTAGTAAAATTTTGTCTATCTCTTATGGTTTACCAGTTATGCAAAAGTCGTTCACAATGAAGAATACTTTTGGAGACATTCCCAGGAAATTCAAGATATACATTTTATTTGTCATAAAATGGTTAGTCACCATTCATTTTTTCTGGTGGTCGTGCAAAAAGCATAGAACTTCAATACCATCACATAGCGATCCACTTTTTAAAAATCTGACTTGCTTCAGCCTGCTGCATCCCTTACACCTACAACAAAATGTTTATTGAAAGTTTATTTCCATTAACAGGAAATAAATACAAGCAAAAGCTTTTATATGAAAAATAGAAGAGTGAGTAGAAAAAGTCATGTGAATGCAACACTTAAGATTTTTCTAAATTATATCTAATCTGAGGGGGAGGCTGGTATTGTGTCTTCTGAGGATCTTGTGATATGTATAGTGTGCTTTTGTGCGATATATAAACATTTTGAAACTTATCTGGCTTTTTTGTTGGCGAGTTTTGTGGTGTCTTTACTGAGACTTGGGAAATCATGGAAGTGGGCTGTTAATAATTTAAAACACATCATTGTTTCTAGCTTCTTTCAAAATATCTAAAAGTTCTCTTTTGTTTTCCTTGTCTCTCTTTGTTGGCTATTACATTTTAGTCATGGATTTTACAAGTTAAATTCTGAAACAGCAAAATCTATGCAGCATACCCAGTTCAAGGGCTGCTTTTGGTATACAAAAGGAGAGGGATATAAAAAGGATAGGAGAATATATGGGGAGAGTAAGAGAAAACGTTTAGAAAAATACAGCAATATGAATTTGTTATGAGCCACCATGCATAAATAACCATGGTGTTAAAATGCATGATGGATCAAAGAAAGAAAAAATAGCACCTTAAAGTAATGTATTAAAAATTGTAAGAATTTTGTATAGCATTATGGAAAAAAAAAAAAAATCTGATGTGTTACACTCACATGACTTTCTCTACTCTTGTACAAACTATGTTTACAAACGCTTATTCTCCGTATGCTTCATGTTAATCGAGATATCAAGATGTTAATCTTATTGCTAATTTTCTTGTAGATGCAAGGGGAATTGCTAGGTTTTAAGCTATAGTCAAATATTTTAAGAGCGGGTTGCTATGTGGAGTATTCCATTCTCTTTGCATTACCAGGACAAAAAAAATGAATAACGAATTTGAGAAAAAGTTTAAGTATTGGAAAATTTAAGGGAATAACAAGCAATATCTCGAAAATGGTTCACCCAACAAAAAAAATGTATATGACATAAATTGTGTATTTTAACGCGATCTACATTTTTTGTGTAGTAAAATTTTGTCTATCTCTTACGGTTTACCAGTTCTGCAAAAGTTATTCACAATGAAGAATACTTTTGGAGACATTCCCAGAAAATTCGAGATATACACTTCATTTGTCATGAAAATATCTTAAACATATAATATTTTAATCAAAATCGTTAGCCATTTTTGAGAAAATTAAAATTTTCGAAAAATGTTCCATGTGAAGGATAATCTGGGTGGGGGGATTTTCTTGAAAACCTTCGTGTCGCATCTCTGGAAGATACTGAACCTAAATACAAAGTTTGGTGTTTATCCGACTGTTCATTTCTGAGTTATGCTGTTCACAGACACACACATGGACATGTTTCCAAAAATGCTTTTTTTGGATTCAGGGGGTCTCAAAACATGTATTTCCGGTGAAATCTCGGTATCAAATTTTTGGGTGGAATACAATACTCGTACTTCCCCTATTTACTATACTGATATTGATACGTAGTAGAGAAAGTAATACTGACCTGGTTGGTGGTGTTACGTTGGCCCAAGTACTGGCAGGTGGTGACCATCAAGTTTTCCATTTTTGGATAAACAGAACACCAATAAATAAAACAACTTTTTTAATCAATATACCAATGTTTAACATATTCATTGTAAAAAGAAAATTGTTACAAACATTAAGAATTTACTAGCAATACTTCTGTAAGTAGAACACTTTTTGGAAATAAAAGCTGCATCAATATTTAAAGCAATTTTTCACTTAGAAATGTTACTACACATGATCATGGTGATGATAAAAACACTGTATATCCATGCTAGGCCAGGCAGAGGTCAATATAGCAGAGCTGTTTTTGTCAAAATACTTGTAATTTTTGCTCAGAGGAAAAGTAATTTACTATATTCTATGTCTTCTTAAAGCAACAGAATTTCTGGAGAAGACAAGGATAGTGTGGTACTATTTGGAGATGTCTTAAATAAGCTCAAAAAAGAAACACATTTGTATTCATACAATCAACAAAATGAGTGTAAAAGAAAATTCCTATGCAACTGCTTATGATGAGAATTTGTTTTAAAAGCATCAGCATGGAAAGCTAAAGATCTCGGTTTGGTCCTGGCAATACATTCTTCAAGTCAGATTCAAATCGCCAACTTCAAGTCTACATGCCAGAATGAAAGAGCAAGAATTAAAACAAACTAACCCTAATTGTGGTTAGCTACATACAGGATGAACCAAACCATCCATAAGTTATTTTGGAAAATACTCCATTAATATTTTTGAGATAAAAATATTTACAACTTGAGCCCATGTGAACTTTCATTTGGGCCTGATTTTGTCAATCAATCATAACCGAAGTGGGGTCAGTGGCATATAACTTTAAAATTCCAAATAGGAGTGTCAAATAGGGTACCATTAGACAGAACTCTTCAAAAGAAACAACTTTCATAAGAAGCATTTTTATTTTTTACGGTCTTTCAAGGAGAAAAGCATGTCTATTGTTATTGTGGCTAGGCTGCAGTTGTCCAGTTGCTGTACACGAGCAGCAAGATGGCTGACCAGTACGTTAAGGGTATCTCTCAGTGTACATACACTTGGTAGACCGGATTCGTCCAATATCATTGCTATTTGTAAGGCATTTGTCATCACTTAACTTTCATACTTATTTCATTAGCCACAAAAATAAAGAAAACTAAACACTTGATTGTTACTGTATTGTGTAAGACCATTTGAACTTCCTTTACCAATATTAATTTTGTAATATTTCTCAATATGAAAGGGTATTGCTATCTGCATATCTGGGGTATGGGTGTGGTGCCTTTTTGCATGCTTTTCTCCTTGAATGAGTGTAAATTAATATCTGATCGCTCTGCTTTATGACCAGACAAGCATAAAGAGGCACATCAGCACACTGTGCTACTATCCCACTAAAATGTCTGCCAAGGCCAAGTCAAATACATCAGTTGAAGCCAAGGTACAGGCACTTCAACATGGCTAGTATCATTGATTCTCCCTCCAAGTGCGAGTTGCGAACCATCATTTATTTTCTACAGGCAGAAGGGAATAATGCAGTAGAAATTCATTACAATATGAGCTGTGTTTATGATCCAAACTGTGTGAATGGTATAGAAAATTTAAAGAAGGCCAAACTGATGTTCATGATGGTGGATGATGCAAATAGTAACCCAGTGAAGACCTTGTTCAATGAGTTGATCAAGTGCTTCGAGAGAGATGGAGGTTTATCATCAGTGAATTGTCCGGACATTTCAAGGTCAGCTCTGTACACAATTGTTACAGAACACCTAGGCTATTGGAAACTTTGTGCATACTGACTGCTGTGAAGTATTTTATATTACCGATGCAGGCCATTTTATTTCACTATAAAATAGGGTTTATAGTTATGTTCGATAACTAGAGATAAATTGAGATTGAGTTTTATTTATGGATGCTCTTTAACTGCTGTGGTCCTTAGTGTCCCATTCTATATTGGGTGTGAAAAATTGGAATGGTTGCTCAGAGACCTCTTTATCAGGCTTGAGGTTCTTTTACGTGCCATAAATCTACGACCACCAGCTTTACTTCCCTTCCGAAGGAAGCCATGCTAAGGATTTTTATGCCCGAAAAAAATCCATCACTCTCCGCCAGGTTTGAAGCCGCAACCTCAGGAACTAGAGGCTAGCATGGTAACCACTATATCATGAGGGCAACTAACTGGAGATATTGCACTAGTTTGGAAACCACTCAAATTTAGCACTGGAATGAAAACATGCCCCTTATATCTTAACATGATTGTACCAATGCCTTCTGAAGTAGTTTCTATTTCTGTCACTTTTGGTCATACAGTCCAAGATAAGCAGCGTAAATATAGCACTGCTAGTGATATGATCAGGAATCAACCCGCCAACCTAGAAAGGTGCTATTATTTTAAGGAACCTATTTTTGCAGGCAATTTTTACATATTTTAGCAAGGGGTGGGGTTCCAACCCCCAAAACCACTTATGGCTATGCCTCTGGCATTTTAATAAAAATTCTTAGAGCTATTTTTGAGAAAATAATGAAAAATGTTTCTATGTAAAGGGTAATTTGGGTAGGGGATTTTCTTGAAAATCTTTGTGTCACATCTTTGGAAGGTAATAAACTTAAATAATAAGTTTGGTATTTAACCAAATTTTGTTTTTGAGTTATGACACACGCACACACACACACACACTTGTACCTCCTATATATATATATATATTTTATCCAGGTACTTCAAAACGTTTATTTCTGGTGAAATCTTGACACTGATGTTTTGGGTAGAATGGAATACTTCCTCTACATACTACGTCGATAGTTATTGAGGTGGACATATTGACTTATTTCTTTCAAGATTCAAAACATGGTAAAATAGGAATTCCTGGACAGGGACTATCTGGGATGTGGAACATTCTGTAAAGCATGTTTCAGCACACGTCTTGAAGATGCTCTACTATTTTGGCCTGTGCCTGGTCTAAAAATGATTTTGAAACACTGCTACTACAAATCTTACACTAACATTGTTTTGAAGGCATTTACAGTACATTCCATACATGAAGCATATTAGTGCTCAGAAATGGTAACAAGAGGTATGCAGGGTTCTAAGGTCCAATAAAGATTATATTTTTATAAAACCTTACTTCATATTTAACTTTTAGGTATTAAGTAGAAAACTTATAAAAGAAGAAAATTAGGCCTCAGTGCCTGACAAGGATTACAAACAACTTCCATTACACAACTGTATCCCACATCCAACACATGACTAGTTTACAAGCATCACAACATTTACATATATACACACATTTACTGCCTTCAGCAACATTTGTAATGTGCATTACTTAAAGGTTGCACAAAATTCTCACAAATAATAAATGATAAACCAAGAATAGTGTTTCTGTGATTCGAAATTAGATGCATTGCTGAGTTTACAATTCATCTGGAAAAGGTTTTACACATCCATTATTAAGCATGTTGGCTGATTAAAGTTTATGAAGTATACAAGGTGTTCAAATTTATTTTGACGGATCAGTTGTGCTTGTGTTATTGTGTTAAATGCGGAGATTCATCTCTGTCTCTCACCATTTCTCAATTTCTTGCTGTTTTGCCATTTTTCCCATTCTCTTCCTCCAATCCCCTCTTTCTCTCTCTGTGCAACTTATGTGCCATTTAATGTTTATGGGGTGTTCATAAAAATTAAAACATAAACAAAAGATTTAACAATACAGTGCCTCTTTCTTATAAATCCAATGTAACTGGAAGTATACCGTTTCTTGTGGTAACCGATTTATGCACACATATAACAGCAAAAATATCTTATGCATTCCATTCACATGACTTTCACTAATCACTCTTCTACAAACTATGCTTACAAAGGTTTGTTCATTTATCTGCTTCAAGCTAATTAAGATTGACTGAAGGCTGTGGGCACTGCAACAGTGCCCATAAGCCCTCAACATGAAGGGTAAAACGTTTGTAGTTTTATGAAATGTGACACTGCCTTCACTGGAAGGCAATCAAGTTACAATGGACCACGGCTGTGGAAGCCTGCAACTTCATTTAATGAACCTCTACAGAAAAGATAGCTATAAAAGAACACAAGGAATTTCCAAGTTATGGAAGAAGAAACAATTATTACTTTGTCAACTGGCCTTTCTAAAGCAATGCAGGGATTATAAAACCATGCCCCACTTTTGTCAAGATAAAACATCATATAAACTCTCCAGCGGTTAAGAAGATTTTGAGGAAGTCTTCTACTGCTCTTTTATGGTGGAAAGCCCCCTAATGGAACTGGAAAACATCAATTACAGAACATAAAATTAGTGGCAAGTTACCAGCCAACAGAAGCATGAGTAGGAGGGACTGCACTTTGCAGTATAAATATGAGTGCAACAACAGCTTGTTGGCATGCCCAGAGTGAATCATTGGTAATTTTATTAAACATGATGTGGCCTTCACTAGAAGACAATCAAGTTCTTATGGACAATGGCTGTGGTAGCCTGCAATTTCATTCATGATAAGTATTTGCAGAAATTATTTTATTATTCATTTCCCTGTAGGTAAAAGGGCAACATAGTGGGCTTAAGCAACTGCCAAACCTTTTAAAAGTGGGTCACTGTGGATGACTTTGAAATTTTATTCTCTTTGCATGACCACGAGATAAAAACAAAAAGTGACTAAGCAGTTAAAAAGTAGTATAAAATGTTTGACAATTTAAATCAAATTATAAAAACATCTGATGTGATACACTCACACGACTTTCTCTACACCTATCGTTTATTAGTGGTTACACAACTATTCTTACTAAAGCTTATTTTTCTGTCTACTACATTTAAATCTAAATAAACCTTTGCAGAAATAGCTGCATTACACATTTCGTTATAGATACAAAGAGAACAGCGATAGTCAAATGTTTAAGAACTGGACACTATACGCTGGCTTTAAAATTCCATGCAATCACGCGAAACAACTGAATGTTGACAGGACATTAAAAGAATTACCATGAAATGAGCAATTTGAGTCTTTAATAATGGATATCTCAGATATAGCTTATGCCACAAAATTGTTTTTTGGAGCCAAAACCATGTTAGTCTCTTAAATGTTTTCTTGAATCAGTGCATAAATGTTGGGTGATATGTCTTGTTGAATTCTAATAAAATGAATAACCCCCAATAAAAGAAAAACCAGGAGTATACCAAATCAACTGTTTGGATTGCAATAAAATTTACATTGGAAAAACCAATAGAAGCCCGAGTGTAAGACTGAAAAAACATTTTAGGAATATAAAATACAAACAAACAGACAAATCTGCGGTAGCCAACCATTTCTGGGAAAACAACCACAACATACAGAACAAAATATAACTGCTAAAAACCATAGGAACCCAAAGGAATTAGATGTTTGGGAGGAGATATTTATCCTGAAATGAACATTTAATGAACTTTGAAATTCTAACCGAGATAAATGTATATATTAAGTTGTTGAAATTTCCACCACCAGAGGAATCCCGTCCAACCACAAGGAAACCGGACACACAAATCAGTCAAAGGCGGCAGCAGCCTATTAAAATGTTTCTGCATAATAATAAGGGGAGTGAAACCTTTTGAGTGTTTAATCGACTCTTAATCTCAGTTATATTAATGTTCTTCAGTTTTTGTGAAAATTCTTTTTTACTCTGATTTATCAGAGCATTTGTGCAATTTAACTTCCAAAGGCCACCATATGCCATCATAACCTAAAATAAACCATTTTAATTTTAGGTTATTTATTTTTTTCTTTTGTAAACCTAACTTATACAGAGATATTGATTTTAACAGCAGACATCTATTTTGAAATTTAATTAACAGAGAGTAAAACTAATGAATAAATCAGTATTATTGTAATCTGCACTGAAGTCAACATCATTACAACCACCATATGATGAGTTAAGCTATTTCCTGCTCTTAATTTCGTCCCATCCTTGCAATTGAAACTAATAGATTTGCTCATTCCTTCACAGCTATAATTGTATATATTCAGTGATCATTGGTGAATACCATACCATATTAATTTATGCACCATATTGTTGACTTCTTTGTTCGTTCAGAGGGGAGGGATTAATGGTTTGAAAATATCTCATCAGGTGTCAGCAATATCCGTATACTGGCAAATGGTTTTAAAATCACTTGCATGGGAAAGTGCATCATTCATTGCTTTAAATGTAGCACATGGCAGGTCCTTATTATTTCTCCAATGTTATTGGTTGGGTAAACAACCGAATGAAAGCTACTATTGCTTTGAAGCACAATAAGTATAATCGGTAAAATATCAAATGCTGACGGAAACTACCAAACAATTCAATAGTTTTCATTTGGACTGTCCAACACTAGTCAACATCCTGAATTATTCATCTGAAATTGAAAGTTATCAGAACAATTTTGGCCAAAGTTTTATTATACGAGGGTCAGTCAATTAGTAATGCCTCCTTTTTTTTTCTCCTGAACTAAGTTAGTTATGTGAACAATCTGAATTTGGTGCAATTCCCTGGCTGATGAACAGTGGAGCGGCAGACCTGTGACTGCAGTGCCTCCACGCAACATTGAGCGAGTGGATGAGATTATTCAAGATGACCGCCGGGTAACAACGAATGAATTGTGTTGCATTACGTCCCTCAGTAAAGGTGTGTGGTGACGATTATTCATGAAATGGGGTACCCCGAATATTAACAGACCAGAATAAGGAGACACGAAAAACAATAGCCTCCAAACACTTGCAGCGCTTGCATTTGAAGGGAGCGGAGTTCCTGGACAAAATTGTGATTGGAGATGAAACATGGGTTCATTTTTTTGAACCAGAATCAAAGAAACGGACCATGGAATGGCATCACACAACCTCACCAATGAAGAAAAAATTCAAAACTGTACCATCGGCAGGGAAAGTGATGGCGACTGTGTTTTTGGTTGCAGAGGATGTGATTCTGGTTGATTTTTTTTGGAACAGGAATGCACAATAAATACTGTGCAATGTCAGCACCCTCAAAAAGCTTAAAGCATATCTTCAGTGAGTTTGCCCAACAAAAACCATGGTGGATGTTCTGCTTTTACATGACAATGCTAAATCACACACCAGCCGTCACACCACTGAAGCGATTGTGAACAATGGATGGGAAGTCTTGCCTCATCCCCCATACAGCACTGACCTAGCACCATCAGACTTCCATCTTTTTGGGCCACTAAAGGAAGCTCATCGTGGGATTCACTTTCAAAATGCGGAGGCCGTGAAAGCATCTGTGCTTCAATGGCTTCGGAAGCAAGATTGTGCAGTTTACTACAGGAATACGTGCCCTCATTAAAAGGTGGATTAAAACTGTGGAAAAGGATGGGAATACATTGAAAAGTGACAATTTAATCCTCAATGTTGTGGCTTTCATGCTGTGCAATCAAAGCTTAAGTTTCTTGCAAATTATAAGAAAAAAAAAAATAGGAGGCATTAGTTATTGACTGACCCTCGTATGTAAGATTTACTGCAAGCCAATTTGAATGTATGACTTTATACCTTGGTGAGAGACAGGGATATGGTTTAGTATTATTGCACACCTTGGAGCAGTCGCACATAATAGGCCTCTCTCACACTGGTTGGCAATCACTTATCATGACCTGAGAAGTAGTGTAATACTTCACACATGTTACTTTAGACCCACCTTCATTTTATCCTGCAAGTTTCGTTGTCATTCTTGTTAACAACTTTGCACCTTCCCTCATTAGAAGATGTCCAAAAAGGAATGTATTTTCAGTTTAAAACAAGTAACAACAAAATTATTACAAACACTAAATTACATATATCTTTCAGAATGTGCAACATTGTAGCAGTTAATTACCCACCACATTAGAAGAAATAAGGGCTATTCACAATGAAACTTACGTAAGCAAATTTTAAGCATAGAAGCTTGTTTCATGTTATCTTAATGCATGCATTCACATAGGCTGATGTTGACCTAAACATGTCCATAAACTTATGAAGTAAACACAGAAGTTTGCAAGCTCCAAACTTTCATGTTTATGTCTATGTCAAACATAAGAAGCTAGCCAATCAAAGAGCAGTTCTCATCACATGATCATTAACATAAGATTTTCTGTTGCCATGTGTTTACCAGCTAACTGCCTTTTTTGTGTAGGATCAAGAGACATAAATCATTGGGATATCTATAAAAATCACAGCAAAACAAACTGTAATGGAAGATGGAACTTTTTTTGTGAGTTTAATGTCCTTTAATCTTGCTCATTTTGATAAATGTACATAACCTCTTTTGTTGTGTACACTAAGGTAGTCTGTTGGGTCCGAGAGTACACAGCAACTCAGTGTAGTGATAAGAAAGTAAAGAAATGTATACTAATTTGTAACATTTATGGAAATATACAATACAATACATATTGTGTGTACTGTCAGTGGTTGTTTTGCAGACAGCCATATTAGCTCAGCTGTTTTATGCTCTTTTGCGATTGGCTGCTGTTTATGTTTCCATTTGCTATTGTGAATGATAACATAATATCATGTTAATGCTTAATTTTCATTGTGAATGGCCCCGTACAAATACCAACAGACCAGGAATACACAACATTATGTAACTGTTACTCTGTGAATCTTTAAGGTCTAAGGAATATTACCCATTTTTTTTATTTTGACTACAAGGAAATTTAAATGCTGAGCAAATAATGTATCCCTGATAGTTTTGGTACCCTTGTAAATAGTATTTAAAATAAACAGCATATCCAGAAATTAGAAAAAAAATAATGCATAGTACATGAAACTAACAAGGAACATACTTAGGTAAATAGAGCTGGAATGTTGCGACTATTGCTCTGATCTAAAGTCAATGAATGACTGTTGTGCAATGTGATGACAGTTGTCTGTTTTGTGCCGAAAGAACACTGTTTGCCAAAGGGCTCAAGGTAGTCTATAGTGCATACCTAATCAATTCTGGAAATAACAAATGATACAACTTATAATATGTATTAGAAAATTATTTTTCTAAGTACCTAAAATTTTGTTTCATAATTTGCAGGCCACTTCTTGGCAATTAACAAACATATTACTTCTCTTGAACCTTTTATAGTAGGTAGAGAAAGTATTGCATTCCACCCAAAAATTAAATATTGAGATTTCAACAGAAATATATGTTTTGAGGTCCCCTGAATTAAAAACCTTTTAGTAAAGGTATAATGAAACCATTTTTGTAAACATTTATCTAAATTAATGTGAAGTAATAGAAAGATAGTGTTCGTAAATAGTAGGGATGGGACATCAATACCGTCAATACTCTCAATACTCGATGGTATTGAAGTATGTCTAATACTTTTAGATAAAACTTCAGTACTTTTAAATTTTACATTATTGAAAGTTGTTGCATTTAACTTTATGCTAGATAAGGAATGAAAGGAGTTGAGCCTTGCATGTGTCTCCAAAGAGTTGATGGACTATAGTTCTTGATAGATCTTGACTGCCTTTTCCTGTGGATGAATCAATGCAACATTCCATAGACTCTTGTGTCTACATGAAAACATGCAAAACAATGGGGCAAGGAGTAGAGGTACTCGTGTAACATGATGCACTAAATGAGTTTCTGCAATAGCCTGGGTTAGTGACTCACTCTCTCAGCCATTACATTTATCTACTACAGTGACCAGAATCTATGAATGCAGCAGAAATAAATCAGAATTAAGACATGAGGTAATACAGCACAAGGAAATATTTGTTCTTTCAATCTGTTAGTTTGGATTTATGTAAGTCAAACTTGGGTCACGAGTGTAGCTTACATGTATGTCGTACGACTAATTTCCATAATATGGGTAGAAATCCTTTAAAAGAAAGTTTTCAGCACAAAATATAGTTACATAAAAGGAAGGAAATAGATCATTATTGTTGTCATCATCATCATCCTTGACTAACAATAGGGGATATATAACATAAGCCATTATCAAGATAAAAAAAATCTGATGTGTTACACTCACATGACTTTCTCTACTCTTGTACAAACTATTTTTACAAACGCTTATTCTACATCTACTTCATGTTAAGCGAGATAAACATTTGCAAACTCTATCTTATTGCTAATTTTCTTGTAGATGTAAGGGGAATATATATTTACAAGGGCAGTATCGAAATGCAGTAGCCTTTAAGCACATACATATCTCTTAATAGCTGGTTGCTAGGTGCAGCACTATTCTCTTTGCCACAGATTAATACTCTTTGCATATCCAAGACAAAAAAATGAATAACGAATTCCCATTTGAGAAAATAAGTATTGAAAAATTTAAGGGAATAACAAGCAATATCTCGAAAATGGTTCACTCAACAACAAAAATGTATATGACATAAATTGTGTATTTTAACGCGATCTACATCTTTTGTGTGGTAAAATTTTGTCTATCTCTTATGGTTTACCAGTTATGCAAAAGTCATTCACAATGAAGAATACTTTTGGAAACATTCCCAGGAAATTCAAGATATACATTTAATTTGTCATAAAAATATCTTAAACATATGATAGTTTAATCAAAATCGTTAAGAGCCATTTTTGCGAAAATTAAAATTTTCGAAAAATGTTCCATGTAAAGGGTAATCTGGGGTGGGGGGATTTTCTTGAAAACCTTTGTGTCACATCCTTGGAAGATACTGAACCTAAATACCAAGTTTGGTGTTTATCCGACTTCGTTTCTGAGTTATGCTGTTCACAGACACACACACGGACATGTTTCCAAAAATACTTTTTTTGGATTCAGGGGGTCTCAAAACATGTATTTCCGGTGAAATCTCGGTATCAAATTTTTGGGTGGAATACAATACTTCCCCTACTTACTATACATAGTAGAGAAAGTGAAAATAGCTGCCAATTGTAGAATGTTAAACAGGAACAATTTCGGAATTGGCATGCTGTACAAAATTGGTTACATGCGTTTATACACAGAAAACTACTAATAAGAACATTGAAATTAAAGGAGAAATATGCTGGGTGTCAAATGGAAGGGAAACATAGTAGAAGTAGGAAAATATTTAGGTTTAGTCAGAAAGAGATGACTGAGGAAATATAGGAATAAGGAGTAAGAAGAAACGTAGATACCGAAAAGAAAATTAGCAAAAGGTCGCAATAGCTCAATAACCACGGTGTTTGAGCTGTGAGCCCTTGGAAGCACAGCAACTCAGGGAAGGAAAGGAAAGGTTATGTTAAGAGTAGATGTAGGTTTACGTATTTAAGCAAGTATTGAATTGTAACAAATTTATATGAATGACAAATGTTAATAAATATTCATTTGTTCAGTCAATTAGGTCCCATTGACTCAGTAACCACAGTGTTGGAGGATATGGGCCCTAGGAAACTAGCAACTCTGTGAAGTTTGAAATTGAAATATGTACTTATGTATTAAAAATAAGAACATAATTCAGTAAACAAGCTATCACCTTTATGGTTTTTTATAAAGTGAATATCGAGGATCAAATATTGTGGTAAAAATCAGTATCGGTATCAAGAAATAGTGGTATCATCCCATCGCTAGTATATAGTTTGTAGAAGAGATATAAAAATAAACTATAGCTGCTAGAGAAAGTTATGGGAAAAAGATTATTATTTTTTATTTATTTATTTATTTTTGCTTTCTCTACCACTCACCTACGGTAGAGAAATGCATTTCATCCAAAAAATCATTACTAAGATTAAACTTAAATACATGTTTAAGGTCCATTAAAAAAAAAAGAAGACTGTGTATGTTTCATTATTGTAATTAAAATACTTTATGTTTAATACTTTGTATGACTAATAAAATGTATATCTTTAATTTTCGTTGATAGCTTGTGAAGTCCTCTTCATTCTCAATGAACTTTGTAAATAGATAGACAAAAACTTACTCCATAAGAAATGTGCAGCTCATTCTAATATGACACTTGCCAAATAACTTTTTCTGCAATGTTAGACATCTTTAAATATTCATTTAACTAAGTCGCCATCTCTAATGCTTCCCATATATGGCCTATAACTTTGGAGGTTATCTCATTCCACCAAGAGTCGACCTCCATGGTGTAGTGGTTACCATGTTACCTCTAGTTCCTGAGGCTGTGGGTTCAAATTCAAACCTGGTGGAGGGCAATGGATTTTTTTGGGCGTAAAAATCCTTAGCATGGCTTTCTTCGGAAGGGAAGTAAAGCCGGTGATCCTGTGTCGTAGATTTATGGCACGTTAAAAAACCTCAAGGCTGATAAACGGGCCTCTGAACAAAATTAAGTCTTTGACGCCCAATATAGAATGTGATGCTAAGGACCACAACAGTTAAAGAGCGTTTATAAATAAAAACTCCATTTTAATTTTTATTCCACCAACTGATGGCTGGATGGATTTCTGAGGTGGAGACACCCAACCAGTGGAGTCCGTGGTTGGGTGATGAGGATAGTAATGGAATGAGAGGACCTACAGCTTTTACTAAGGACGGAACCTGAACCAGGGTGGGCCTTGGGGATATTTCATATTGTGGCAAGTACATGTAGATTTAGTTTAGTAGGCCTGAAGTTGATCCTCCCGGAATGGGTTGGTGAGCCTGTCCCAGAAGTTAATGTTGGCAGCATTGTAGTTGTTCCAGAAAGAGCTGGAAATACCCAGAATAGTTGAGTAGTCAGGGGTGACGTATTAATTGGAAGTTGGTGGGGATGATTAATTATAAAAACCATGTAATTGCTTGATTCGCTCTCTTTAGTGATGTGACTTTCACAGGGTAAAAAGCTCCGAGCATCTGTCTCGGGGCGAGGGGGCTGTTGGGTTGAGGATGTGCTTGTAAAAGAATTTAAGGTGTGATTTGTAAGGTAAGAGATCCTGTGTTATTAAAATTGTCAAAATTGAAATAACTTCTTCTTTTGTATTTCTCTATAATCATTCCAGTTATCCTCTGAGTTGAAATCCTTAGTTTTACATGCCAAGTGAGTAAACGTTCCCCCTAATTTGCCATGACCTGAAGTAAGTTGTTAAGTTAATTTAGGGTTGTGACAATATAGCAAGTCAGAGGTGAAGGCGTGGATAAGGCCGACTTAAAATCGGCACCCCAGAGCCAGGAATCGAACCCTGGACATCGGAGACGAAACCACTGTGCTACGCTGGTGCCCTTGATTAACATTAAGTAAAGTTACATCTAAGTTTTCGCAGTTTGAACTGTCAGGCAGCATCTATAAAGCATCTTACACAATATTTATATTTTTTCCTGTATAGATTCATTGATGATAAAAAAAGATTTAAGATATGCAAACACTCATGCTTGCTTTGTTTTCTGCACTGTGCATCAACCAAGTTCATACTGCCAAATTTGGGATTATTCCTAATAAAAACTTATCAAATGTAACACAAATAAAAGAATCAATCCTTAGATGATGTAAACTTAAATATTAAGTTTGGTATTTATCTTGTGTTTTGTACCACATTTTCAGTGAAATCTCAATATCAAACTTTTGGGTGGTAATGCACAAAAATATGAAATAATGTGAAAATATACGATCACATAGTTTTTGGTATATTGCTTCTGGTTTAGTGGCCATTAGATAGAGAAGTTGATTTGGCGAGTAAAAACTTGAATACAATCCAAATACAGTATAACCTTGATTATCCGTCACTCAGCTAACTGTTCGGCTATTTAAATGTCATCATATTTCTTTCTTGCTTTTTTTTGTGTGTTCTGGAATGAAATTTCCTCTATGTGGCAATAATTAACTTATTTTGGAACAAAAGTCTAAGTTACATTGCTTCCTGTGCAAACATGGCAACCATTACTACTTTTCAAATAGGAATTGAAATAAATTTAAGTACACATTCCGTACTGAATAAAATATATGCTTCCACATTAAATTCACTATGTATTAGGACTGATTTGGATACGCAAAGTGGACTTAATTTGGTGAAGGGCAAACCTGTTAAACATAAATGTTAGCTTGTTGTTCTATGTGTTAGGCGAAGGTTTTGAGGTTAGTGTACTATGGTTTAGTAAAGAATATGCAATGTTAATATGAATGTTAAAAGCTGCCCGTTGTGTCTGTTACTGCATCAGTTTCCGACAGATTTATTGTTCCTTTAGGTAAAGTTGTAGCATGAACAACAGGCATAGCAAGAGAAAATGGTTATTTTCTTGTGAAAAGTATAGACACCAAACTTGTGTTTCACAACACTGTTTCCCGAGAAATGAGCAAAACGTATGCTGGGTTAAAGAAAGAAGCAAAGATTGGTGGGAACGTATAGTCTGCTTGCATTTTAAGGAGGAAGATTGACTAGAACATTTCCAAATGAGCAATGCCACCTTTAAATTTATATTTCAACAGCTTAAACCATATTTATAGCACAGACAAAGCTTTTTAGGAGTTTCAATTGACTGTAGAAAAAAAGAGTATAGTTCTCTCTCAGAGGATCGAATCTAAGATTCAGTTAGCATATTTGTATCTATTAAGAGATTGTTCTGATACCTTCAGCTGTGTATTACTTAGGTTTTAGTTTCAAATCGCAAATGGTCATGCAATCAGACAATAATAGTGATCATAATGTACTGTGTTGCTTAGCGATGTAGCTACAAAACTGACAAAAAATGTATGCAAGTGAGTAAGCGCACACACTTGTACCGGTTTTATGGAACTAAAGTCTGTTACCTTTTACCACGCAGTCCTGCCCTGGAAATCACCTTTATTCTCGTTTTTCTAAATATATAAAAAATGTAACACAGGACTCGTGTGTTTAGTGAGTTTTTTGTGTAATTGCTTATTAAACCTATATTCTTTTGGTTAACCATCAACCCCATTATAACGGATAATCAAGGTTAAACTGTACACCTGTCATTTGTCACACAACCTGTTTAAAAGAAGCAGTCAACTTCAGAGCTGCCTAATCATACCAATTATCATATTTCTACACAGAAGATATGATTTTTGGAAGAGTGTCATGGGCAAGAAACACAATGGTACGACCTGAAATCTGCTCAATTTTCATTTATCCCTAGTGACTTAAGTGTGTCCCTTAATTGTACGACTACTTTAAACTGGCAGTGTAAAATATTTGCATGCTGATCCCATTTAAAAGTTACAGTTAAAACAGTTCTTTCTTTACAACTCTCTGGAAGCCACAGCGTTTTTGCACTGTGCGTAATCACCTAATGACTAGTGCATTGTAGCACTTTTAGACTTGTATTTGTTAAGCGTTCGCACAAGCAGCGCCATGTTCTCCTTGGCACTTTGGAGGTTAGGGTTCATTTCTAGGGCACGACGATACAGCTGCTCAGCTTTGTCATACTTCTTCCATCGATGATAAAGAACTCCTGTGCAAAGACAATTAAGAAAAAACAAATCTTAGAATATCGTTCAACAAGTCCAGCAAACATTTCCATCAGAAAACACCATGCAAAGTGAATATGATATGGCTTCTTTACTTATACTCGAAATATACACAGGGTAGAAGGGCTAGATGTCCACCTTTAAACTACAAATAAAGAGCAAAAAGGTCTTCATAACCTTAGTCCATCTCCAAGCAATGCAACATTTGGCAATATAGCACCACTGAAGCATGTGTTGCACTGCCTACCATTACAAACCAACCTGTCGTATGAATGAAGTAAAATGCACTGTTTTTGTTCGGAGGAAGAAGTAGCTCGTATGAAGCATTTGTATTTTAAACACATCTAGGCTAATATATATATTTAGTCACAAATAACTGAAAAAACAAGCTCTATTGTAAACATAAAGCACAATAAAAGTTCAAGCTTGAAATAAACACTTTACATGGGAGAATGAAATGAAACACTGACATTGCTGACTAAACATTCTGAACATACACTTGTGTATATTCTCACTTGTGCATTTCGGATTGTTACAAAAATTGAAATCAACACATTTTGTTACTAGTATGTTATGAATGGCCCTGATATAGTAGTTAACAACTCATATCATTGGCACACGTTCGTAATATTAAGGGAGGTGATGTGAAATTTCTATTTTCCACAATTTTAAAGCTAGATACTTAATTTTTTGTACATATATTTGGGGTGTTATGTGGAACTATTTGGCAGAGTTTCATTTTTGTATGTCATTTACTTTTTGAATTATTGAAAATTTTCTTTCAAAAATTTGCAGATTTCAAAATGAAATTCGTTCCACACTTTTTTGAAAAAAAGCTTGAATTTTTTTTTACACCACCAGAAACTCAGTTAGAAAAACTGTTGTTGTTCGCCAATGACACTGGGGATTAATTGATCTGCATCATTTTCCCTCTGGCTTCCCGATATAAAGTCTGTAAGTTATCACTTTTAAGGTCTTTGAAAAACTTGACGCATGGGTTTTGTAATACCTTAACTGTAAGGGAAATTTAAAAAGAAAGACCTGCACAGCAAAAATTTCAAAATTTTTGCAATCATTACACACATTTTATTTTAAGTTAATCTGAATTCCATGCATCAGTATTTTTGTTATGCTTTATAGAATGTACAGTGTAATTTTCAGCCCTCTAACACTTAATTTGTGGATGTAATTTTGTTTTGAATGAATAAAAGTGTAGCAAAAATTAAGATGAGGAAAAATGAGTTTAAAAGTTTGCATGCAGTTAACTAGAAATAATGACTTCCAGACCTTCCTAGAAGTGTCCAGCTTAAATGTGTAATTTGTACTCTTTTTTCAATACAAGCACTGCAAATCAGTTCTAATTTATGGCATAAGACAAACCTTTTGGTGCCAAGTCCTATGTACAAATGCTTTTGATTGCAGTCATTACACTTCAGGTCAGTCACCAATGATGACAATAAAACTGGTATCCACCAATATATATTTACACTCTTCATTATTTACAACAGGTGTATGTTCACAATTATCCCCCAGCTGCTTCTGCCTTAAATTCTTCTTTTGTACACCACATTCTTGTTCATCTAACCTTTCATCACAGTATTATTTACATAATTTACACTTGTTTCTGGTTCATGTAAATTAAACATTTAATTTGATGTTACACAACATCTACCGGCAGAGCTGCTATTACTATGTTGTATCAATCACGGTGGTTCAGTGACAAACCAGGAACTAAGGTTCATGGAAAAAAAATCCCACAAAAATCGGTAAAAAAAGCGGAATTTTTGCTCAATGCAGGATTTTATCACCTGCCAGGCCTCCTCAGGGACATTTAAGGAGCACAGACCTTTAAATATGATGTAATTACAGCAACTTCCAGGCACTGTAGGGCTTTAAGACTTTGCATATATGCACTTCAAACCGCCAGTATTGTTTGGTACCAAAAACACACAATGTGAAATTTTGTCATTTTTGGTCACATTTTCACCCGTTTTCCCCCTTAAGTGCACTTGTTTGTTTTCCAAGCTGTTATTTGTTTCCGGATTTTACTTTCCCAGCAGCAGAATACATTTTACTACATCACAAATGTTTGGGTGACATTTGGTATAACAATTCACATTCCTGTTTCTATGCTCCTTAAATGGGAGATGATGACTGATCATGTTCAAAGGAATGTTGTTTTCAACCAATTAGTCCTGATTCACCCAAACTTTATCAAAATTTCTTTAGCACTTCCTCGTTACAAGATAAATGAATGTTAAGAAAACCTACAAGTTAGTGAGTAAAACCACCATCATAGACTGTCAGGATTGTGACAGAGTTTATACTGGAAAAACCAAAAAGCAATTTGGATATTAGAGCTAAAGAACATTTTTGGAACATACGAGTTTAAGCAGTTGGAAAAATCAGCCACAGCTACTCATTTTTGCACAATCATGGAATCTAAAAGAAGGCAAACTTGTTGCAACTCCTACAAAATGAAGCACAACTTTCCTTCTGAAAAAAAAAAATTATTGAATAAAAAAAGTGAAAAGGTCGTGAACTTTGAGATACTGGACATCAACTAATCCTGGGTGGTAATGGATTATCTTCATCATCCAAGATTAGTTGATGACAGGTTGACATTGGAGAAAACTATACCCCCGCCACTGTAACGTTGCACTTGACAGCTAGCGGTTAAGTTGGTACACTCGCAAAAAAACAGATGAAAAGCTTTAACTTTGACTTCCTAAGCCAATCACAAGGCAGCATTCCAGATGGTCGATGACAAAGCGGAACCGGAACTAGAATCGGCTATGTTGCCAGATGTAACTATTCCCAACCACGTGCTTCAGTTTATGAATCTCTAGCACGAGCGTCGAGTTGTTCTTTGCAAGCTATATATTGTTCATTATTATTTATATTTGTGGTTATTGTTCGATAGTTTTGTTATTGTTTGTTTACATATATATATATATATATATATATATATATATATATATATTTATATATATATTTCATTCATATTATATATTTAAACAAAATTTAAGTGCGACAATGTCTGAAAAACGACGCAGATCGTCGAGTGATGATTCACGAAGTGAAAATACTTTGCGCCGAGGTGTGCCACTTAATAGTCAGGCATTGGAACTATTAAGGAGAACCCGGGAATTCTTTGAACAGGAAAAGGAGCCGTACAACGAACTGCAGCAGCTCTTGGACTAAGCACGAGAACTGTTATTCACAAGGCTACGGTGGACGCGGCTTCGTGGAAGAAGAAAGTAGATCATGTGAATAAGCTAATATGAAAAGCACAAGAAATAGATGGAATTATTAGTGACTGTGAACCATTGATGATATGCCTTGGTGAAGATGATGATGACAATGATGCTTTAGGGGATGATGACGACGACAACAGGGATTTGGATGGAATTCAGCCATTGCAGTTTTAAGTGGGTGGGTGAAAATAACTTTGTTATGGCATGCTTATAATTTGTTTTATTTCTCCTCATTGTAGCAGGAAGTTTGTATTATTTTGTTTCTATATTATCAAAAGTGCGTAATTTATTCTACATACGCTGCAATGTTTATGCAGAGTTATTTTCAATTAACAATAATAATACGAAATAGTTATTATTCATTAACGTTCGCTACTTACGTACACTTTTTGTATGCGGCTTACACACGATAGAAAGGAGAACAATCAGCTGTTGTTGTTTACTAACCACTCTGGCAACGTCGCAACCACAATGTAGCCAACCTTACGCAAAGCCACATGAACTGTCAAGTGCAAAGATACAGCGGCGGGGGTATAGCTTTCAAGACATGTTCCAGGAAATTTAAAAATTGAGTGTTGCTTTGTTATTAATCAACTCAGTTTTTACTCTTAATTGATTTTAACAACACTGTCATCAATTAAAGTCTTTGAAGATATCCCTTTCTCAGTGGAGAGGAGAATCATATTTGAAAAGTTTTTCAAAACCAAAACTTTACTAGTACTCTAACCAACAGAGTTACCTTGGCTGCTTTCCTGAACCAAACCACAAACCCTTTTATCCATATCCTCTTATGAGTAGCTGCATTGTCCCTATATACAATACATGCTATGATATTGGCTTACCTAAATTTGTATAATAGATAGGATTTCTTGAATCAAGGCCTATTGCTTCAATGAAATGCTTCTCGGCCTCTGCAAAGCGGCCAGACTTTCCCAGGGTATTGGCTAAATTGAAATGCAACGAGGGCTCTAAAGGAAGAATAGCTAATGCTTCTTGTGCTATGCTCTCTGCTTTCTCTGTTTCTCCTGCAAAAATCAAGAAAACATTAATTATTATATGCTAAAAATCACAAATGTTGCTGTTCCTTTAAACAATAGGATGATCTAATAGTTTTGGTTCTTTCATTTTAGCTCTATTTTAGTTTTTAATTCTCATCAGTAGAGCCCAGGTGTTAGGCAAAATACTGTTTTACTAGGTGGTAATAAATAAAAATTGATGTAAATATAATCATGTTTTGTGGTATCAAAAACAACCAGTTTTTAATTTGCTTTTTTTAAGGTGAAGCTGCCTATTTGATTATATAGGTAAATGTCAATTTTTGCTTTTTTAAATAAATTTAAACTTTTCCAATTTGGTTTACATTTTTCTATTACATTCAGGGAACTCAGGTGTTGGACACCCTTCTATCTTGGAACTTGCCCTTTACATTAGAATGTGACTAACTTCAGTACGAGGGTGGTCTGAAAAGTTTCCGACCTCAACATGAAGATGGCGGCACTCGTAAATAAAAGCTAGTGAATTTCGTTGTTCATCTCACCAAAGTTTCAGCCATTTTGGATGCTCAGTTATTATGTAACAGTCGTTTGAGTGAGGTGATGTGAGTGTTTTTATGAAAATGGACAAAATCGAGTATCGAGCTGTCATTAAATATTTGTGTTTGAAAGTCAATATGCCTACGCAAATCAAAGATGAGTTGGATTCTGTGTATGCGGACTCTGCACCATCATTTATCACAATGAAATTTTGGGCAGCTGAATTTAAACGTGGCCGTAAGAGCTTGGGAGACGAATGTTCGGAACGTCCAAAAATTGCAACTACCGATGAAAACATTGCCAAAGTTCACCAAATGGTGCTAGACGATCGCCGAATTAAAGTGAGAGAGATAGCAGAGGCTATGAACATGTCAAAAGAACGTGTTTGTCACATATTAAATCAACATTTAGATATGAGAAAGCTGACCGTGCGTTGGGTGCCACGTTTGCTCACGTTTGACCAAAAACGTGCTCAAATGAACATTTCCAATGCTCTGTTGGCACAGTTTAGGCGCAATAAATCATGAGTTTTGGCGCCGATTAATTACTGTAGATGAAACTTGGATACACCATTATACACGCGAAACAAAAATACAGTCCAAACAGTGGACTGCAAAGGGGGAACTGGCTCCAAAAAAAGCAAAAACTGTTTTTTCGGCTGGGAAAGTGATGGCGGCTGTTTTTTTGGGATAGTCATGGAATTATTTTAATCGATTATCTTCAAAAAGGAAAAACCATTACAGGAGCATACTACGCATCGTTACTTGACAAGCTGAAGGCAGAACTTGCGGAAAAACAGCCACATTTGCAAAAAAAGAAAATCCTGTTTCACCAAGACAGCCTCAGCAGTTGCAATGGCGAAAATCCACGAATTACGGTTTGACCATCTGCCTTACTCATCAGATCTAGCCCCAAGCGACTTCTTTTTGTTCCCTCATCTGAAAATTGCGCTCAGAGGACAGAGATTTTCGTCAAATGAAGAGGCAATCACCTTCATGAACAATTATTTTGCAGAGAAAAACGCCTAGTACTATTTGGAACGGGTTACAGAGATGGGAGCATCACTGGGAGAAGTGTGTAGAGTTACAAGGAGACTATGTTGAAAATAAAAAAAAAATTCTGAAAAAATGTCTTGTATCTTTATTAGGTCGGAAACTTTTCAGACCACCCTCGTATTGTAATGTTTGCTAACTCCTAAGGGTTCAGTATTTCTCTCTGAAAGTGAGTTCCCCAGTATCATAAAGTACAGTAGGGAAAACATTTTAACGAATAGTGATGGTCAGTTACTACTGCAAGAAAGCAAACATAACACCATTTAGCTATGACATTTATTCAATCAACCACTGAAAAGTAAACTCCACAGTTATGTTAGTGAATTTGATGTCATGTGTTTTCAACTGATGGAACAGTTTTATCGTGTAAGGTTTATGAAAATAAAGTTAATCAGGAAAAAAAGCATTTTATCAAACAACATGCGTTAACATCAAAGCACAAATCTGTTCTCGCTTCAAAGAGTGGTGATAAGAATAAAGCTACTTCCAAAACCCATTGCCATATCTTGAAGTAGATTATTAGTAGGTAATTGGTAGATGCTTCATGTTTATATACACCACGTATGGGAGCCAATTTGTCGCGGTCACTTCGTGTTATCTTATTTCTGAGCGCCTGTTATTGTTTTACTACTTTGAATGTTGGGTTCATTGTCCTCCGGCTTGCTATTATTTCTCGGTCGAGCACATCTCTTGATCAAGGTGTGTAAACGGAAAGGATTTGTTACTCAAAGATAACACTGATAAAAGAATTTGTTTTTACACTTTTATTACCGTCACAATTAAGTTCACATATTGACTCTTGATATACGCCAGACTGAAACTGTTATATTTTCTAATATCACTATAATCACTTATTTACTGCACATTATTAATTCGCATGTTTCACATTTATAACAAACTTTAAGACGCGAGAGATTCTGTAGAATTGCGACGTGTAACTCGCGAACGATTCTGATGAACTAAGCGACGTTTAACTTCTGAATGATTCTGTTGGACTCAGCGACGTGTAACGCGTGGATGATTTTGTTGAACTGGGCGATACTTGCCTCTGGCTTTAGCTTTTTATACTCCCACACCCCGATATGCCTAAAGATTATAACCGAGCTGCTATTGGTTAATAAAACGCGCCAACATTAGTGTCTATTTTTATATCCAATCAAAAATTACGAACACATATGCTCTAGGGAAGAAATTCCCTCCATTTCTAAGAAAAGCGCGCCAATCTGATGTCATTTGCTTGTCTCTAATAATTGATAAACAACTCACCCCCTCGCTCATTGTTACCCGCTCTTATTGTCAGTTTCAGTGAGGCCGTGTAAACTTATTTCCTAACAATGCTTATAATTAACAAACATCTCAAATCATTGTCATACAATAATGCTTATTTACACTACAATCACTCTGGCATTTACATTATTGTGATACAAATTACTGCCACAATCTATAGAGAATGCAAGCTATTGGAATTCACCAAAATCCAACTCTGACATATTTACCCTGTTATAGTGCTCTCTGGTACTTTTGGTGACATTCTGTTAGTTCAGATATCGTGTAGGTGCCGTTAATTGCAGCGGTTAGGTTGGCGTTAACAGGTATAATCTTGCAGGATGCCAACAGTTGAGTTTAAAGCAAATAATCCTGGTTGGATACAGGCTATTGTGTTCCATGTGTGCATTTATTTGGAATTACATTTATGTTCCACATTTTTAATTGCTTTTACAACACAATTTCCCATTAAATAAAATATGATGTGATATTTAGTGCTGGAAAGTGACTTTGGTGTTGTTTCAAAACAAGGTTTGATTTATTGACAGACTTGAAACTAGTCATTTCTTGTAAAACTAGCAGTACTTTAGTGTAAAGTTGCCACTTTGAATTCTTGGGACCTGTCATTTAATTGTTTTCCCTATAGCAGGCAGTTACAGTTTTCATTAGATTTGTGTAAATCATTAGATGATGCTAGCAGAGTCTAATACAAAACATTTACAGCAATACCTTGTGGTAATGTGCAATAATAAAAATATATAATTTATATGACTTTTAAACCAAATATTGGTTATTACATATATTATACTTATCACTTTTTAAAATGTATAAATCCTTTTTTAAATTTGCCATGCCTTTCTCACGATTTTATTGCCTTTTTTGCCTGCCTATTTTATTGTTATAGATGCCTAAACATCTGGGCTCTACTAATCAGAAACCATAGCTGACGGTGCAGACAACATGTCTGTAAAACATGTTATATAGTAACAAATATTAGTGAAACTATGATGTAGTGTAACAACCTCCAATTCTCTTTGTTTTAAATTATGACACATCGCTGTTACTAGCTTCTCAATCTTCAAAATTAATTAAGTGTAAAGTGTAAATTCAATTCAAGTTAGTGTTGTATAAACTGATTCATTTTGCTTCACTGTGTATTACTTTCAGTTTTAATTCATATTCAATACATTTGATTCCTCATATCAGTATCTCAAATTATAATTAAAGTCATAACTCATTTTGGAAAAAATAAAGAAAAATTTTCCATGTAAAGGGTAGTTTGGGGTGGAAGAAATTTTGCAAAAATCTTTGCCTACTTTAAGGATTTCTAACTCAAGTTGAGTTCTTTACCGGCTGCCAAGAGAGAAGGTTGTGCTGCCGAGCGACAGATCACGTGGTACAAGGAAGTATATGGACAGTTTAAATATGGTTGCGAAGTGAGAAGATATGTGTGGAAAGGTGTACGAAAAAACATTTTCTCGGCAACTTTAACTGGTCGGTGGTGGATTTAGTTCCTCAAATACGATATCTTCAATTGTTTCATGTGCAGTAATTATAAATTATATACAATGTGGAGTGCATTATAACTGTGAAGTGGAGGACTGTTGAATTGTATTTGATGAAAAACGTGATTCTTGATGTACTTTATAAAGATGTTTTTTTAAGTTGCGTCAATATTGAAGTGGTTTGAATGTGTTCACTTATTTTGCAATTCTAGATTATACTAATTGGTTGTATGGTACAGGAGAACTGAGCTATAGGATCATATATAACAAATATAACAAAGGGAAATAGTATTGGTTATGCTGTTCCGAGGCGTAATGGAGTATTAATTTTCATTACAAGGTAAGGAACCCTTTATCATTAATAAAATATGAAAGATATCATATAAACTCTGGAGTCGCAAGCCAGCAGTGAGAGGGGAAGGACGTGTAACGGAGCAGGAGGAGTAGAGTAAAACCTGGGACCAACAGAGATGAACGAAATAATGGAAGAAATAAGAGAGATGGGAACGCAAATAGGAAAAAGGATGGATAATAATACAAGAGAGCTGAAAGAAGCAATGAAAATACAAAAGAGGAAATGGAGAAACAAATATCAGAATGTAAAGAAAGAATAGTTGGGATGGAAAAAAGACTCGAAATGGATAAGAGAAGAAAAAACTGCGTAATGTTTGGGGTGGCAGAGGACAGAAGAAATCTGGAAGACATGGTGTATGAAATTATAGAAGATGTGATGGGAATACAGATGTTCGGCTGGGAAATTGAAGAAACGTTTAGGATAGGAAAGAAAGGAAGGAAGGAAGCCGAGACCTATTATTGTGAAACTGACAACAATGAGAAAAAAGTGGGAGATTTTAAGACAAACAAGAAGACTAAGGGGGACAAAAATATTCATAGAACAGGATTATACAAAAGAAGAACAAGACCAACGGAAGGAATTAATTAAAAGAATGAATGAAGCAAGAGCAGTAGGGAAAAAAGCATATCTAAGAGGGCTACAATTAATAGTGGAAGGTGAAAATTGGAACATGAGCATCAAGAGAAACGAAGCTAGAGGAACATATGCACTGCAGCAAATTATAGACCGACCGGAAAACACAGGACAAAGACCTGAACAGAGAATGAAACCATCAGCAGAATTTCAGCAAAGTCAAACGTGTGTGAGAAGAGGTCAACAAAATGAAAGTGCGACAGCTGAGCAAGAGGACAGAAGAAGCAACTTTGAAGAGAGAAGATGACAAGGGAGATACATCAACAAGAGACAAGGGGAAGGCAGGAAGAAGAGTTGGCAGCGGTGGGAGAAAGCGAAGAGGCAACATTGGTGAACGAAATAATCGAGAGGGAGGAGCTAGAAGAAGGAGGGGCGGCAGCAGGAATTGTGCTGAGTGAGGGTAGGGAGGCAGGGAAAAGTGAGAGTGCGAGGGGAAAATCACAAAGTGGAGAAGTGTTACCGGTAGGGTCCATAAGTGAAGCAGATGAAACAAAAAAAAAGAAAGGTTCAAAAGTATTAGCCAAGGATTATAATCAGCTTAAGGATGTAAGAGAAGAAAAGGAAATGGAACCGCGAACTACAAGATACGGGAAAATGTTGGAGAGTTTCAAATTCCAAGAACAGTCAAAGAACAAATAGGGAAAGGGGTTAAAATTAATGTTTTGGAATGCGGAAGGGCTAAGAAATAAGATAGGTAGTGGGGAAATGAAAAATGTTGTGTGTTCTATGGATTTTGTAGGAGTAGCAGAGACATGGTTAGGAAAGGATGAGGTAGTAGAAATTGCAGGTTTCAAGTTTCTAGAGAAAAAGGCAAGGAAAAGATGCGGTAGGGGAAGAGCATCAGGAGGAGTAGGTCTGTTTGTAAAGAATGATTCGGAAAAAATTATTGATATAGAAAAAATGGAGAATAGAGGTACCAATGTGCTATGGTCAATAATTAAGCAAAAAAATGGGGTAAGATTAGGAATAGGGGTAGCATATAACCCACCAGAAATATCATTTTTTTACGATAGTAACTTTTATAGTAAATTAGAAGAAGAGATGGAAGAAATACAAGAAAAGAAGCCAGAGATAGAATTTATTGTGATGGGAGATTTGAATGCGAGAATAGGAGAAGAGAATGGAAGGTTATTAGGTAAAGAGCAGATACAAGAAGATAGGGATGTGATAAGGCCAAGGAAAAGCAGGGATGTAGCTACAAATAAGGAGGGGAAAAAATTACTAGAATTTTGCGAGACAAATAACATGCTAATATGTAATGGATTAAGGAAAGGAGACGAGGAGGGGGAGTTTACATTCGTAAACGCAAATGGTCAAAGTGTAGTAGATTACATGATATGCAGTGAGGAACTGGAGGATAGAATCACCACATTTAAAATAATAAACGAAGTAGTAGGTAGTAGTCATTTCCCACTAATGATGGAAATAAATGTTCTGGAACAGAGGGTAAAGAATAAAGAAATAGTTAAAATAAAAACAATAAGGGTGTATAAATGGAGAGAAGTATTAAAAGAGAAATTTGTGAAAGAATTAAAGTCAAAGGCAAGCCAGATTGTGGAGTGTGGTATAAAAATGGCTATGGATGAGGGAAATTCAGAAAAAGTGTTACAGTTACTAAAATTATTACTAACAAGAGCAGGAGTAGGGATGGAAAGAAGGCATAGAAAAGACCAAGAAATTAAGGGGTGGTTTGATGAAGATGTAGAAAGAAAAAGGAGGTATTTAATGAGCTTATTAGTTGGAGGAGGTCAGAGAAAGAAAGGGATAGACAAAATCTGGTGAAACTTAAGGGGGAATATAAAGGTTTGCTTGAGGCCAAGAGGAAAGAATGGCAGAGAAGTATAGAAAAGAATCTAAAGGCAGCAATAGAGAGTAAGGATAGTAAAAAAATATGGGAAAAAGTGAGGATGATGAATAAGAAGAGAGAGGACAAAAATGAAATTACACCGAACGAATGGATAGGGTACTTTAGAAGGCTAATTGGCGATGGGAAGAAAATAAAGTTAGACATGAAAGAGGTAGGACAAGGAGGAATATTTAATGAGAAATTAGACAGTAAAATCACAGAGCTGGAAGTTAGCCAGCAAATAAGGAATATAAAAAAAGGTAAGGCAGTAGGAATAGATGGAATACCAGGGGAATTCTGGAAAATATATGGGGAAATGCAAAGTGGGCTAACAATGATGACAAAATTATTAAATAAAATTAAAGAAAAGAATGATGTACCAGAATGTTGGAAAATAAGTATGGTAGTACCAATTTACAAAGGAAAGGGAGGAGCAAATAGACCAGAGAATTACAGGGGAATAAGTTTATTATCAATATTAGGAAAAATATACACAGGTATACTGGCCGATAGATTAAGAAGCTGGGTTGATGAGGAAGGAATACTGTCAGAATATCAAGCTGGGTTTAGGAAAGGTAAACAAACAATAGACAATATATTTATAATAAAGACTATAATAGATAAATACTTGAGCAGGAAAAGAGGAAGGATATATATGTTTTTTCAGATTTTGAAAAAGGATTTGATACAATAAATAGGGAAGCATTAGCATATAAATTAAGCAAGAAAGGGGTAAGCAAAAATTTTATAAAAGAAATCAGAAAGATTTATAAAGATGTAAGATTCTGTATAAGATGTAAAAATAATGGAGTTACAGAAATGACGGAGCAAAGAATAAGATTAAGACAAGGGTGCAAATTGAGTCCTATACTATTCAATAAATTTATAGATGACATATTAGAAAGAGTGAAAGGAAAAAATCTGCACTGCCCCATAATAGCAAATACAGAGATACCAGGTTTACTATATGCGGATGATCTTATGGTCGGGGCTATAACGGTAATTGGGTTACAGAAAGCAGTCAACGGAATACAAGAATACTGCGAAGAATGGGGGAATAAAAGTAAATATAAATAAATCAAAAGTTATGGTATTTAAAAGAGGAAATAAACTAAAAAGAGAAGAGAAATGTCAGATGGGGGGTTTAAAATTAGAAGTTGTCAAGGAGATGGATTATTTGGGGGAGAGGTTGAGCAGTAATGGTGAATGGGGGGCGCATAGCAGGAAGGTTGTAGCTAAAGGAAAGGCAGCAATGACAGGAGTAAGGATGTGCAAATATAAATTGGAAATGCCAACTAAGTGGCTAGAAAGAATGTATGAAACATTGGTGGAAACAAGAATGTTATATGCAGTAGAAATTTGGGGAGGATCTGAATTAAGTAGGAAAATAGACCAGAGCTATGGAATGTTCTGTAAAGAGCTATTGGGGCTGACAAGATCAGCACCAGGGGAAGTAGCATTAGTGGAATTAGGAAGAACAAGAAGAAAGGGAGTGATACTGGAAAGGATATTAAAATTTTGGTTTAGGTGCTTGAGAAAAGATAAAGAGGAAATTTTAAAGATATGCATGGAACAACAAAAGAGTATGAAAAATAAAAATAGCTGGTGGACAGGGGTAGAAAAACTTATGGAGAAGATAGGAATGGGAGATATTTGGAGAATAGGAGAAAGAAATAACAATGGTTTTTGGATAGCAGTAAGAAACAGAGTGGAGGATATAGAAAGACAAGAGATTTGGGGAAGCTTAGAAAATAAAAAGTCACTAGGGTTCTATAGATTAGTAAAAAGGAAATGGGGAAGAGAAGGGTATGTAGATTATTGTAATAGAGCAGGAAAAGAAGCGTTTGCATGGATGAGAACAGGAGCAATGTATTTGAGAGGGTTAAGAGGAAAAAAATGGAATTTGTGAATTATGCGACGATAGCGAAAGCACAGAATGCAAAGAATTAGCAGAATGGAGACAAGAAGTATGGGAAGAAAAATGGGAAAAAATGGATAGGAAAATAGTAGCAATAAAAATGCTAACGAGAAAAGAAGAAAAGCAAATTAAGAATATGGGGAAGTTCTTAAAGAAAGTAAAAGAGAAATGGAGTAGAAAAGTAAGAGAGATAAGAAAGGTAGAAAGGCAAATGGAGGAAGGAGAAGATGGGCAAATATGGATAAAAGGTAGTAAGGAATGTTTAGAGGAGCCAGAAGGCCAGGGTGCCAGGCAAAAAGAGCAGTATAGCTGGTAAGGAAATTGGGACATAGGTTAAGTTAGTTTATAAGTGGAACATTGTAAAAAGAAGTATGTAGGAAAAAGTACAAAATAACTCAAGTTGGTATTTATTTAGAGGTGAGTCGAAATTGTAACACTAACATCACTTAAGTTTAGTGAGTAAACTTAAGTGATGTTAGTGTTACAATTTCGACTCACCTCTAAATAAATTCAATACACATCACTGTTTCTAGCTTCTTTTCATTACAATACATACGTCAAGTTGGTATGTTTTTTAGTCTCCTTTCATGGTGAGGAGGGTGGGAGGGAGGGAGGGAGGGTGGGAAGAAGGAAGGAAGGAAGGGAAAAAAAGATTATAAATTTGATGTCCTACATTTACATGAGTGTCTCTACCCACTATAATTCATTTTTAGACAGCTTCACCAAACTATTCTTACAAAAGTCACAAAAACATTATTTGAAATATGTGTGTTTTGAGGAGCTCTACACTTTTTGTACAATGAGTTTTTGTTTCTCTCTCTTACGGTTTACTGGTTATACAAAATTATGTAAAATCCCTTTCGGTTGAAGAGGACTTCATTCGCTATTTCCAGAAAATTCAAAATACATCTTTTATTTGTCAAAGAAAAATATGAAACTAAATACATATTATTTTAATCGAACCATTAAGCCCCATTTTTGACAAAATAAAAACATATAACGAAAAAATTTATATGTACTAGGTAGTTTGGGGTGGCGGGACTGTCTTGCAAGATACTGAAGTTAAATCCTAAGTTACTATTTATCTGACATTTCATTTTTGAGTTATGTTGTTCATGGACGGATAGTAAGTAAGTAGGTAAGTAAGTTTATTACTGTCAATAGGTTCATACAGAACATCTGACATTGTCATGAGCTAATTACAGTATTTACATTGATTAACATTACAATATTTACAATGATTAAAGAGTAGATAGGTTTACAGTTCATCAGTATTATACAAACATTTGTGAATGAGATACTTCTTTAGATTTCTTTTAAAACAATCCTTTTTGCAGGACTTAATTTCTAAAGGAAGCTTATTATAAAGTATACTACCTACAATATAAGGATCAGTATTGACTTTCTTTTTATTCACAGCTACACTATGAAAATCCATACTATGTCTGGTGTTATGCTTTGTACATCACAATTTGTTAGTATGTCTTTAGAGCTATTTACAGTTAAGAGTATTCTTTGATAAGCATATAATGAAACAAGAGTTACAATTTTTTCCTTAATAAATACATTTCTACATGTTTCTAATCTTTTAATATTGAACATAATTCTTATACATTTTTTCTGTAATATAAATATTCTATTCGTATGTACCTGTGCAGCTCCACCCCAAACTTCCAAGCAGTAGCTGAGTTGTGGAAAAATAAGCCCATACTACATAATTTTCATGGTTTTTAATTATACCATCTTTTGATTAAAATTTATTTATAAAAATCTGATGAGATACATTCACATGACTTTCTCTACCCTCTATTGCTTATTAGTGGGTACACACATTATTCTTACTAAAGTTTATTTTTCTGTCTACTACATTTTAATCCAAATAAATCTTTGCAGAAATACCTACATTATACATTTCGTTATAGATGCAAAGAGAACAGCGATAGTCAAATGTTTAACAACTGGACGCTATATGCTAGCCTTAAAATTCCCTACTGTTTCCATGAAATCGCAAGAAACAATTCAATGTTGAAAGGATTTACAATGACCAATTCAAAGCTTTAATAATGGATATCTCAGAAATGGCTTATGTCACAAAAAGCTTATTTGAAGTAAAATTGTGTTTTTTAAAGAGATCTACATTTTTTGTCTATCACTTAACGTTTACCAGTTTATATAAAGTTCCTTCCGAATGAAGAGGACTTCACAGACTATTCTCAGAAAATTAAATATATACATTTTATTAGTCATGTAAATATTTTTAATATATGGTATTTTAATAAAAATTAAAATTTTTTAAACATGTTACTGAACCTAAATACAACTTTGGTGTTTATCCAACTTTTCGTTTTTGAATTATGCTATTTTCACACGCACGCACGCACACACACACACGACTTTCTCTACTCTTGTACAAACTATTTTTACAAACGCTTATTCTCCACATGCTTCATGTTAATCGAGATATCGAAATGTCAATCTTATTGGTAATTTTCTTGTAGATGCAAGGGGAATATGGTAGGTTTGAAGCGATAGTGAAATATTTTAACGCTGGTTGCTATGTGGCGCATTCCATTCTCTTTGCATGTCCAGGACATAAAAAAAATGAATAACGAATTTGAGAAAAGTATAAGTATTGGAAAATTTAAGGGAATAACAAGCAATATCTCAAAAACGGTTCACTCAACAAAAGAAATGTATATTACATAAATTGTGAATTTTAACGCGATCTACATTTTTCGTATAGCAAAGTTTTGTCTATCTCTTTATGGTTTACCAGTTATGCAAAAGTCGTTTACAATGAAGAATACTTTTGGAGACATTCCCAGAAAATTTGAGATATACATTTCATTTGTCATGAAAATATCTTAAACATATGATATTTTAATCAAAATCGTTAGAGCCATTTTTGAGAAAATTAAAATTTTTGAAAAATGTTCCATGTAAAGGGTAGTCTGGGGTGGGGGGCTTTTCTTGAAAACCTTTGTGTCGCATCTCTGGAAGATACAGAACCTGAATACAAGTTTGGTGTTTATCCGACTGTTCCTTTCTGAGTTATGCTGTTTGCACGCACGCGCACGCACACGCGCACGCGCACACGCACACGCACACACACATGGACATGTTTCCAAAAATGCTTTTTTTGGATTCAGGGGGTCTCAAAACATATATTTCTTCCGGTGAAATCTCGGTATCGAATTTTTGGGTGGAATACAATACTTCCCCTACTTACTATACGTAGTAGAGAAAGTAAAAATGCTTTATTTGGATTCGGGAGACCTCAGAACATGTATTTCCGGTGAAATCTCAGGATTGAAGCTTTTTTTTGTAGCATAAGCATGAGATATACATTATTAAAGGTTAGAATTGCATTTCTTGGATATTCTCTTAAAGTCCTTTCAACATTCAGTTGTTTCTCGCAATTGCATGGAAACACTATGGAATTTTAAGGTATGGAATTAAGGTATGGCATCCAGTTCTTAAACATTTGACTGTCACCATTCCCTTTGTATCTATAATGAAATGTGTAATGTAGCTATTTCTGCAAAGGTTTATTTGGATATAAAATGCAGTAGATAGAAGGTAGAAAAAGTCATGTGAGTGTATCGCATGAGATTTTTAAAAGTATATTTAAAATGTAAGTATTGTGCCTACAATTATGAAATATATACTACAATAGTAGAAAATTCCAATTAATAAGACTGCACAAAAAACTAGAAATGTTTTTGAGCAATTCTCACCATTTAGTTTCCCCCTTAACAACAGACCTTATGATAAACTGTTGATTCCAGTTTTGGCCATAAGATGATTCAATGGCAAATGTCTGATTAGTTTGTAGAGGGTTGTTACATACCAATATTATCTAACATGATGATCATATTGCTCCAAGCAACTGCGTGCGTGGGTTTCATTGCTGTGGCATTCCTCCAGGCTCTGTAGGCATCATTATAACGGTGTTGGTCTAGGTACTGGTGAAACAAAAGAAGCAGTACAGTTTTATGAGTCTATGTTTTGGTAATGCTCACAAACAGAGCTGATAGTCCTTTAAAAAAGTTCCATAAGAGTATTTGAAATCCGTCATAAAGTGAAGTACAACAAATTCTTCAAGATGTCTCAAAAATTAGATTTTCTCCACTAATTTTAACTGGTGATGGAATGATACCACTATCCTCGATACTTAATACTGATTTTTGAGCACTGATACTCGATATTCATTTTATAAAAAACTTTAAAGTGAATTGTTCTCTTATTAGTAGTTTTCTGTGTATAAACACCTATAACCAATTTTGTATTGTAAGCTAATTCCAAAATTGTTCCTGTTTGACATTCTCCAATTGGCAGCAATTTTTACTTTCTCTACTACGTATAATAAGTAGGGGAAGTATTGTATTCCACCCAAAAATTCGATACCGAGATTTCACCGGAAATACATGTTTTGAGACTCCCTGAATCCAAAAAAAGTATTTTTGGAAACATGTCCGTGTGTGTGTCTGTGTGTGTGTCTGTCCGTGAACAGCATAACTCAGAAACGAACAGTCGGATAAACACCAAACTTGGTATTTAGGTTCAGTATCTTCCAGGGATGTGACACGAAGGTTTTCAAGAAAATCCCCCCACCCCAGATTACCCTTTACATGGAAGATTTTTCGAAAATTTTAATTTTCTCAAAAATGGCTCTAAAGATTTTGATTAAAATATCACATATTTAAGATATTTTCATGACAAATAAAATGTATATCTCGAATTTTCTGGGAATGTCTCCTAAAGTATTCTTCATTGTGAACTACTTTTGCATAACTGGTAAACCATAAGAGATAGACAAAATTTTACTACACAAAAAATGTAGATCGTGTTAAAATACACAATTTATGTCATATACATTTTTTTTGTTGAGTGAACCATTTTCGAGATATTGCTTGTTATTCCCTTAAATTTTTCAATACTTATTTTCTCAAATGGGAATTCGTTATTCATTTTTTGTCTTGGATATGCAAAGAGTATTACTCTGTGGCAAAGTGAATGGTGTGCACCTAGCAACCAGCTATTAAGAGATATGTATGTGCTTAAAGTCTACTGTATTTCTATATTGCCCTTGTAAATATATATTCCCCTTACATTTACAAGAAAATTAGCAATAAGATAGACTCTGCAAATGTTTATCTCGATTAACATGAAGTAGATGGAGAATAAGCGTTTGTATAAATAGTTTGTACAAGAGTAGAGAAAGTCGTGTGAGTGTAACACATCAGATTTTTTTATCTTGATAATGCCACAGGTTATATATCTCCTATTGTTAATAATAATAATAATAATAATAATAATAATAATAATAATAAATAAATAAATAAATAAATAAATAAATAAATAACAACAAAAATATGAGCATTCATAACCATCACACCAGGACTAGCATAACTATTTCAGAAATAGATTAAAAGGAGCTCTAAATAACAAATGCATAGAAAATAACACCAGAGTCATGTACAGTCACTTGCCTTCTCAAATAAAACAGATAACAAATGAAAAGATAAAACTAAATGCTACCAAGTCCTATCCATTAGAAAATGTCTTCTACTCCTTAGAAGAGTACAAAAGAGCAAATGTAAATGCACTCTAAAATATAGTATTTTTGCACTTCTCATTTTCTTGTATATAGGTAAATTCATTGTTATATTTTTGTATAATTGGACGATCCTTGTAAAATATAGTTACAATGGAGAAAATACAAATACAAATAATAATGCTAATTAAACTGGAGTAGGTAAATGTAATGACTGAGAGTGAGTCACCGAGCCAGGCTATTGCAGAAACGTGATTTAGTGCGTCAGCTAAATCAGCTTCATTAACAACCTCTACTCCTTCCCCCCATTATTTTGCATGTTCATTTTGACACAAGAGTCTCTGGAATGTTTCATCACTCAAAGGAAATGCAGTCAAGGTTTATCAAGAACTATAGTCCAGCAACTTTTTGGGGACACGTTCAAGGCAATAATAGGAAGTTTAGACTCCTTTCATTCCTTATCTAGCATAAAGCTAAGTGGAAAAACTTTCAATTATGCAAAACTTAAAAATATAAAAGTATCAAAGGTTTATTTCAAAGTATTAGATGTACTTCCATACCACCAAGTATCAAGAGTATCGAGGTGCCATTCCTAACTTTAACTCTTTGTGGTTGGGATGTGGTCATAACTGCATGCAGCTGGAGGGGAGGTAAAGTTAAGGCTGAACAACAATAACCGAAGAATGTGAAGCAAAACAGCATAGAACATTTTGGCTCATAATACCCCGGATACAGCAATGCGGGTGCAAAGAGGAAAGTCAATTTTGTGCATTGGGGCATCATTTATTTGTAACTGACCAATGATATTTTTTCACCTGCTTCCAATTCAGCAAACATAGGGTGGCGTGCACCAACCTGGAGTAAGCTCTACTTTCGTAGAAACTACTATTCAACACTTGGCGACTTCCATGAGACAGTAAACTACTTCCGAAGAATTTTACTCCTTTCAGATACTCCCAGATTAAATTACCGTAGAAGTAAATGTTGGAGAGCACCATCGTGTAGTATGTTACTACAGAATTAAATAGAGCACAAATATAGGTTAGAATTTGCTCTTGCGACCTGGATGGAGTAACTAACATGTCAATTGAACTAGAATACCATATTGTATTTGGAGGAAGCTATTTCTGATGTGTTCATGAATTACTTAGATAACATTGATGATCTCGAAGAAAACAGCGATTACTTAGGTTACATTGATGATCTTGACGGCAAAAAAATAAAACAACGGAAATGCGAGTGCTATATGAGAACCATATGATACTTATACAGAGAGAGAGAGAAAGTTCAATGAACATTTCAGTATTAGGAAAGAATCTTATACACGCCTTTTGAACCTGCTTGGAGAACATTTCAACAAAACTCAGACACAAATTCAGCTCTATAATCCAAATTGTAATTATTGTTATGCGTCCTATAATTGTTTCGAACCAGAATATTTCAGAAGCTTGAGCCGGCATTACGATGAATTTAACGTAATGTGACAGTCTTACACTGTATTAAATGGAGATATTTAGAATTGACTTAACGAGATGTAACTTAAAAGTTTGGCATCAAACTTTTCTCTCCCGTTACATCAAGTTTGATTTCACATGGTAATTAGAACCAGTCGGTACTAGCTCGAAGTAATAAAAGAACTATGAATTAAGAGTCATTCCCATTACGTTAAGTGCATGCCAATTATACCTTTAGTTTACCAGCATTTTCATGTCACATTAAGTAAAGTTCATCGTAATCCTGGTATTACAGGCGATAATATAAATAAACGTTCACCACGGGTCTGCTGGTGGTGTATTTCATTGCGTTGTTAGAGCGCTTTTGAGGTTAAGAGCAAGGTACCTACACATAAATATACACAAGTGTTAAGAAAATAAAAGGCAATTATTCTTCACTTTCACAGATTTCTCACGCATTGTGTGTGGAATTGACTACACACATGTTACTATTTTGTACCCATCCGTGAATATGGTGAACTTTTCCGAAATCAGAACGGGTATTTCTCTATCAACACGCAAGTGATCTGCGATGCAAAATGAAGATTAGAAACACTGTTTCCTGAATTTTATGCTGCTCTTCAGTACGTTTCCTTGCTAGAATTATTAAACTCGTCCATCACGACTTTCCAGCATCTTTATAACACGTTTTGGCTTTTGTGCATTACTTGAATCTTCATTGAAAATGTTAATAAAAGTAACCTCCCGTAAATCAGAAACCTAAGCTTATATTTAAAAAAATAAACCTAACCCTATCCTAACCTCCCATAAATTACAATGTAAAAAACTAATAAACCTAAAATAAAAAGTAATTAGGAATGCACGTTGCGAGTGTTGGCGGTATCTCACTGACTTTGAAGATCAATGTAATGTAGGTTATCGCACGTTTTTTACATTCATATTGTTTAAATGGATTTTCTTTATTTCTACCAACAAAACATTTCTCTCTTTCGCTGACGTTTCTCCCCTTTTCCTATCGCACATAACCTTATTCATGATTGCATCAAGTAAATCGTGCAAACAAAACAATACCTTCGAGAGTAATGAGCTCTTACTTCCGTAGTCGTAACTAAAAGAGTAAATTGTAATTGAGCTCTCCAACGTTACTTTCGGGGTAAATTGCTCCTGTAGTAACCTACTTCCGTAGTGGGGACTTCTTTAGTAAACGTTACTTTCAAAGCAATTTACTCCAACATGGTGCACGCCACCCATAATGTTGGTTAACCAATGTCAAAATTTGACAGAGTACACATTTTCTAAATGCAGAAACATTACTATTTCCGATTCCTATAGTCATACCAAGTGCCATTCCCTTATTATAGGGGAAATAATTTAATGGCAGTTCCCAAGAATTCAAAATGGGTAACATTACACTAAACTGAAGACTGCCAACTTTACAATTACTAGTCTCAAGCCAGTTAGTAAATACTGTTTTGCAATATTTAGAACCAGAAGTGATTTAATGCAGAAGTATTTTAGGCATTCATGTGCTCCTATGCTTGTACACAGGAACTACCTATGGACAAAATGTTTTGTAAAAAAGTTTACAAAATACTATTATTTTGAAACAACACCTCGGCATTAAATGACTTCCCAGCACTGAATTGCTGGGAAGTTGTTGTGTATTTACTGCAAAATTCCATTGTACAGACATTTACAAAGTAAGGAACACTTATGTAAGCACTAATATAATTCCAAATAAACATCCAGTGCAACATAATGGCATCTATGCAACCAGGGATAATCTGCTTTAAATTCAACTGTTTACACACATGCAAGACAATGCCTGTGTTGCCAACATAACTGCTGTAATTTTAACACCAAAAATTGAGCTTTATTTATGGATGCTCTTTAACTGCTGCAGTCCTTAGTATCCCATTCTATATTGGGCATGAAAGACTGATAATTTTGCTGAAGTCTCTGTCAGGCTTGAGGTTCTTTTACGTGCTGTAAATCAATGACATGGGACCAGAGGCTTTACTTCCCTTCCAAAGGAAGCCATACTAAGGATTTTTATGTCCCAAAAAAAATACATTGCCTTCCGTTGGGTTTGGACCCATGACCTCAGGAACTAGAGGCTAGTATGGTAACCACTATACCATGGAGGACAACATGAACTATGGCCATATCTTTACATTCATTTATTATCTGTTTACCCTCCTCTTATGTAGGACTTACACCCCCCAGGACTTACAGGCGGGTGCCTGGGGTCAGAGGCTCGTCGAGGAGCAGACACTCATGGATCAGACAGAACATCCAGGATGGGTGATCAGCCCGATGCCTGGTATGGGATGAAGGAAGTAGATGAAACGAAATGTTGGTGAAATGGATGAAAGGAAAGGTGATGATGGAGCATTTGGTGGAATGAATGGCGGGGGAAACCAGAGAACCCAGAGAAAACCCGCCCAGACGCCGCTTCGTCCACCACAAATCCCACATGCAGGTCCCTGGGATTGAACCAGGGCTGCCTCGGTGGGAGGCGAGCGGTTTAACCACTCGGCCACGGCGCCGCCTCATATCTTTACAATGGAGAGAATTTTATTGATGCCAAATATAACCATAGAGCACTAGAATGGGGGTAATAAGTCACAGTTGGCTTTTGGTGAATTTCAATAGCTCGTGCTCTCTATAATAGTGGGACAGGTTTTTATTATTATTATTATTATTATTATTATTATTATTATTATTATTATTATTATTGTTGTTGTTGTTGAGGCTCTTTTCTTGTATCTCAGGGTCGTGTTAACAGGTAGATCTCTGGGAGTCTGCTACTGCTAAGATATAGTTGAAATAATAAATTCCAGCTTTTGCAGTATAAACTTGTTGAATTTATTTATTTGCTGGTTTACAAACTCCCTCGCACTTCCAATCAATTATACGTACACACACAGATAATATTCATAAATAAAACTTTTACATCAGCCATTAATGGCTGCACCAGCCACCTACTATGGCTTGGTGTCACTCTCCTACACCCTCACACAGACAACTGCTAACAAAGCTTGGCTTCACTTTACAAACTTAGCGTCTTTTTTTTTTTTTTTTTTTTTATTGCTTACCACCCTCTAGGCAGTAATTTCTCTGTATGCCTAAATTTTCCATAGGTTCCCACAGTAACCTCCTTCTACTCACATATTTGCTCTCTTAGGGTCAACAATGATCACATCCATGGCCTTATATAACTCCTATGTTTTTATTATTTAATTTAATCTTTTCCTTTCCTATACTCTTTTCCTTTCATGTTCCAAATTTACAGTACCTAATTAATTTAATTCTCCCCATTAAAATTTTAGGTTATGTTACTATGGAATTAATTCCACAACATACATATTCCAACAATAATATCAATCATATGAAATTAAAATAAACATAATAACAATAAATATGAACACAATATTCTTTTTTTTATAAAATAGAGAGTTGAGGGTTGTTACACTACATCACTGTGATATTCATATCATAGTGATGTAGTGTAACAACCCTCAACTCTCTATTTTAAATTATGACACATCACTGTTACTAGCTTCTAAATCTTCAAAATTAGACAATATTCTTTGTTAATTTCTACCAGTTTGTGGTGTTTTTTGAGGCAGTAGCCAGTTTTGAGTTGTATATAAACAAACTAAAGATAACACTCGCTAGAAGAACCAATGTTCAGTGGTCTGAGAGAGTCAGGATGCACATTTACTGGAATTTCTTCTGTTTCATTTTCACAGCTTGAGACTAGAGAGAGCTCTAGAGCTGTTTCATGTCACAGCTGGCTGGAATAATTTTTACAGTGAAGAGTTACGATATGCATCTAATTTGAAATTCCTCAGGAACGAGAATGAGAAAAATAACATTGACCCAATCTTCGTTCCTGTTCCCGGGAGCGCTTCCCATTAATTGTGAATGATCACATCATAATACATGTATTTTAACTTTGATGTTCTCATTCTGATTTCAGTTCTTGGTTATTGTGAACCAGCCCTAAAACTGCAAGTATCTACTCCAGTTTCACATTTTGAGTAGAGCGATATTACTTACCAAATTTCCGAGATTGTAATAGCAGTCGGGATATTTCTTACGATGTATTAAGGCAGTGAAATAGCTGTTTTCTGCTTCAGCATGTCGCTTCAAACCTGAGAGTACAATACCAAGGTTCATCCAAGCTGCTGCAAAGTCTGGCCTGCGCATAGTAAAGAACACACTTGTTAGGTTTTATTGGACACACTTTAAACGTAGCAAAATGCATACATCAAGAAAAAAAATCTGATTTGTTACATTCACATAACTTTCTCTACCAAACACTGTTTCATTTTTATATAGCTTCTACAAACTATTCTTATGAAAGCTCATTTTTCTATCATGTTAATCAAGATAAACCTTTGCAGAAATACTTTCATTACACATTTTGTTGAAGAAACACGGGGGACAGATCAAATTGAAGTTAAATGTTTAGAAATGGGTCACCATATGCTGGCCTTGAAATTCCAGTCTTTCCATGATACTGCAAGAAATTCAGTAGCGACAGCATTTTAAAAAATTATAAAACTATTGAAAAATTCAAACCAGTAATAACAGATATCTCAGAAATAGCTGATGCCACAAAAAAAATTGAATGAATGAATCAGCCTACTATACCTTTTCACTATAAGCTGACAGGAGAAGTAAACAAAACTACATCACAAGAGAGCACCTCATTGGCTGGTGGGCAAACTACAACCTTTCCTGCTTAGCATGTCGTCTCTTCCTTTACAAAAAACAGCTCGGTTCAGATTGTAACATTTTGTGGTTATTCTCATGCAGAGAAATTTAAAAAATCCATTATTTTAACAGTTCAATTTATGAAACTAAACATGTTTGTTCAGATTCACCTATAACTAAATGAACCGTTATAGCAGAGGGTTTAGATAAGATAAGATGCTTTATTGTCACATAAGCTTACATACAGTGAGTAAAAACTCTGTAAACAGGTGACTCGTCAAGTGTACAAGAATTAAGTTAGCAATAATTATACTAAATATCAATAACAATAATAATATAATTACAAATTTACATATGTGATATAGTATATACAAGTATTGAATATAATTATGGTAGTGCCTTTGTAATGTCAGTTTTGGTCTATAGTTTAACTAATTACAGAATGACAAAACGTTATTATAATTCAATTTCATCATTCATATATTCAGTAACTGAGTAATAGGATTTGTCCATTAATAGGTTTTTTATTGCTTTATTAAAGTATTTGAGGGTTTTCATTTCACGGAGTTTTATAGGGAGTTTGTTATAGATTTTTATTCCTGCATATAATGGACCTTTTTCATACAGTGCTAACCTGTGCATGGGTGGTTTCAGATTATTTTTATTTCTCGTTCCATGATTATGTTGCATTTGTGAATTACAGATTGTATCAAAGTTTTGAGTGGGTGTATTTATTTATTTCATACGAATTGGGATGGTAAAGTTAATATTTTCAGGTTTTTGAACAAATTTCTGCATGAATCTTTTGGTCTGGAGTGAGTCATATGTAATACTTTTTTTTGACTTTTAAAAATTGTTTCCCATCCAGTATAGTTCTCTCATAGTATTATTCCATAAGTCATCAAAGAATGAAAGTAACTGAAGTAAACTATTTTCCTTGTTTAAGAGGCTATGCGCAGGCGCTGCAGTTCGTTTCCGGTTTCTGGATGAGACACCAGTGTACTTTTGCAACGTGTTGAGAAAATGATTACATTTCCATGGGGAATTGAAATCAATTCGAGTCCAATTTCATACTGAATGCATCTGCATTTCAATGTTAAATTCAATACGTAATGAGATCAATTTGGATAGACAAAGTTCGAGAATAAAATAATTCAAGCTTTTATGTTGGTCAACTTGGATTTAGGTTGCCAACCTGTTAAACATATGTTAATTTGTTTTTCTTACATTTTAAGTGGGTTTTGAGGTTAGTGAACGTTTTTGAGAAGAATAAATTGCGAATCATGGAAGCGATAAAAGTGGCTTTGCTGTGTGGTTTATTATACATGTGACTAACGACTTCTGCTAATAAAAACAAAATGACGAGCGTACAGCATGTTACGAGTAGAGGATAGTATCTTTGGCGTATTCAAAATGATTTGAATACGCTAGGTGTTTCCATGCAACAAATTTCGATCCGATCCTACTTTCTAAGAGTTGGCCATTGTTTAGCAATAATTGAACTTCTTTGTTAGTGACGATGCAGAATTGTTGCTCAGATAGCTTGGGTTGCATTTGTTTTCTATTGTGTTTTAACCTATAGTGCTAATCGTTTTTATAACTTGTTGACTCATATTGTGGTATATTGATATTAGTCATTAAATTAATTATTTCTAAAGCTTGAAGTTAAGAACAGTTTAATCCAGTACGTTTAATCACAGATGCCAAACTGTTCAGGTACAACTTTCATTTGTCTACTCTTAGTATTGTGTGTTAGAAGTTTAGGATGTAAGGCAAAATATAGGAATAAGACATGCAGCGTTTAAAAGCTAATGATCCCCAAGCTGCGCAACATACTGTATTTGCATTCTGTCTGAAGCAATTTCCTCTCACGGGTACGTTAGCCTCCACGTGGTGCTGCCGTGTGCTCGGCAGAGTGATACATTTAAGTTTTGTTTACTTCTCCTTTCAGCTTATAGTGAAAAAGGTATAGATCCCATGAAGGGCAATGACCTCCTAATCAAGTGGTGAGCTAATCCATATGAATTGTAATTTCTGGCTTATCTGCTTAATTCCTAAATTGAGTGTTAATTCTACCAAATTTTAATCCATTTGAAATAAATTATGTTTTAATGAGATACATTTTTTGGGTAATAAGTTCTTGTTTATCACTTATTGTCTACCAGTTACACAAAACTTCACAGGTGGCATACGGGCATGCTTCAGGACTCAGCCAAAGCCAGCTGATGCAAGTAGTGTTGGTGAGGGAGAGGTGGCAGGAAATCCTGGAGTAATACATTTACTCTTTTCTTGACCTGACAACAAGTGTAGTAATTACGAATACCTCACATCTACTACAAGTAGCTGTTTTGGGCTGCATAGCATATGTATGATGACAGACACCCTCAACATGCTCATCAGCATCTTGCTGCTTGTGTACAAACAACTGGACAACTGCAGCCTAGCCATGGACATATGTTTTTCTCCTTGAGAGAGTATGAATTAATAAAAACATTTCCTATGAAAGTTGTTTGTTTTGAAGAGCTCCATCTAATGATACCCTAACTGGCCCAAGCTCTCATTTGGAATTTTAAATGATATGCCACTAACCCCACTTCTGATTGATGAAATTAAGCTCAAGTAAAAGTTCACATCTGCTTTAGTTATAAATATTTTTCTATAAAAATTTTTAATGGCATATTTTCCAAAATAAATTGAGGCAGTATTTTAATGCCTAAATGATATTAATTGTGTTTTATTATAATTAAATTCAATAACAGCCCACCTTGAAAACAATATGTATATAATTATTATTTAAATTGTATGTAAGTAATTGCAAATACTTATTTTTTATTGTTAACGTATTTATTAATGTTATGTAAATATTTATATACTCTAACAGTGCAAAAACTGTGAGAATGATATGTTTTAGATTGTTAATAATCAGGTAATAATGTAATTTTTGTGACAATAATGTATCTAGAAATTTAAAAAGAACACTGGTTATGAAAAGTTCGGTAGTGACGTAAGTTTCGCTTACAGTTTGGAATTAGCCAATCAACAGTAAAGAAAAGTTTTAGTTTGAATACTTAAATTCTATTGGACTAGAATTAGCCAATAAGAGACTGGCATTACCGAAGCTATAAGGTTTTACTGTTGAATTTAGTGAGTCATGGGTATGATGTTGTAAGAGTACGGATGGTAAAAATTGTGTTCTCCGCTAGAACGTATAAAGTGCTCACAGTTTTCTTTTATAAAGTGTTGTGTTTATAAATGTGCAAGTATAAAGAGAAATAAAAAGAAGTGAAATTAAAAAGTAAATTCTGTGATGTCTTTTAATTTTTGTCTTATCACAACGTGAAAAGAACTTATGTTTCTATAGTGCAACTGAAGCAGCCGAGGCAAGTTTAAATAATATTATGTAAAACAAGCATCATCTTTACTACAAAGTTTAGCGTCCCAAGCATCAAGCAACATCAAAGTGTATCTTAAAAAACGTTGGGTTAAATACTTTTTTCAAAGTGACACACATACGTGGGATTAACACATCTCATATCCAGCACCCAGCTAAATAACTTTTTCAAAGTTGGCAACAAATATGAGGCTCAATAACATTCTCAAAGTGGCGTACAACTGTGGGGCAAACTCCTCCAAACAACTACGTAACCTATAAACTACCGCTAATTGTATCTCAACGTGGAGCTAATAAACTCCATCATCATAACTCCCACAAATTGGCATACAACTGTTGGGCTTCTACCATCATCATTACTACCGCAAATTGGCTCCCAAAACGTGGGGCTTACAAGAAACATCTCACAACAAAAACACATTAATAAAAAAAAATACTCCCGCAAATTGATGCCTCAAGAGGAACCATCAACATTACTCCCACAAAATGACTGTAAAGGTGGTGCTTCTACTCCCTTTTTAAAATAGCTGTAATAAATTCTAAGTATTCCTGCTGAAATAATGCAATTGTAATAATAAAGCAAAGTGCATTAGACTATTACCTTAGTTCTACAGCCCTTCGTAATAGACTTTCTGCTTCTTGAAGTTTACCTTCGTCTTTCAAAATGTTGGCCAAATTGTTCATTGCTTGATCATAATCAGTGTACAGCCTAGAAGAAAAAAGAAAGAAAGAAAAAACAGGTTAATTTGAAATATATGTGAGAAAAAATGCAATATGAAAATAGTTCTCTTTTTTAACTAATACAGAAAACAATAATTTGGCAGATGAGTGAGGCATTTTGAAATTTCAAAATGAGTAAATGTAAGACACTTTTATGCTAGATGCAAACAATATTTTCTGGCACAACTACATGTAAGCTGCATGCAAATTAATCAACCTACTAAACAAATCACAGAATTAGATTGCTATAGATTAGGGGGCGGACATATTTCAATAATATCGTTATGGTAGGTGTAGTTATAAGTCATGTCTTTTTTGAGCTAGATATATATTAGGATAGAGGAAACAGGTCTTAGGTCCATGCAACACTCTTTCCTCATCTCTCCTGAAATTGGATAGAACAGGAATAGGGAAAGCAGATGCATTAAATTTCTGAACATGGCCACTTCAGGAAACATCTGCATAAAATAGTCTCTATAATGCTGAACCCATTTGCAGAATGCGCAAAGAGGATGAGGAAGCTGCCTCTTTGACGTCTGTTCTGTTAAAAAAGATTCACTCTTTCTACAACCAAGGAAAATCTAGGGAGGATGCTGACATTGGAACCAAGATACTGCAACTTGTTCAGGGAACAGATTTTGGAAGACAATAAAGGCATCCTTTCCAATGGAGTTATCAATAAGCCTTTTAGGCTGATGTGCAGGAGGTCAACAATTTGAGGCAGTATTTGTAATACCTGAATAATTTTAATTGTATTTTTATAATAAGTAAATTCAATAACAGCCCGCCTTGAAACAATATGTATGTAATAATTATTTAAATTGTATGTAACAGTCATTGCAAATGCTTATTTTTATTGTAAACATGTTTTAATAATGTTATGTGAATACATTACATACTTCAATAATGCAAGAGCTGCGAGAATAATAAGTTTTAAGTTGCTCACAATGAGGCAATAATGAGTTTCAGAGTTTGAATGTTGCTAGTCATGTTTAAAGCAACGATAATGTAAATTCAGTAACAGTTTAAAATTAGCCAATCAATAGCAAAGAAAAGTTTTAAGTAAAATGCAGATATTCTATTGGACTAGAATTAGCCAATCAGAGACTTGAAATACCGAAGCTTACGGGTTTAACGCTTGAAAGATGTTCAGTTGCTGGCAAACCTTGGTAGTGATCAGCTGGAAGATGTGTTCTCTACAGAAATATTACGTGTGAATCGTAAAATATGTCTACGCGTTAGCTAAGTGAAAGTATTAAAGAATCTTAAAGCTCTTAAAAAGTGTAGTGCTTTATTAAAATGTGCCAGGATTAATAAAAGAAGTGAATTTAAAAACTTAAATCTTGTGTATGTCTACAATTATTGTCGTACCGCACCTTGCCTAAGAGATACATGACTACAAACATTATTGACGCAGCCGAGGCAAATTAAAACATAAATAATGTATAGAAGCAGTTTTTAATAACAAAGTTAAATATTATAATGTAAAACTTGGAGTGTAACAACAAAATTACTTCTTAAAATCAGCTTCTCGTACGTAGCAGCATATTGCATAACAACAGTAACTATTACGTAATCAACAACTTCAAACCGGCGCCCAAAGCATGTTGCAAACTTCTTAAACAAAGTTACTCCAAGAACAATACTTCAAGTTAGCTTCAAATGCATGAAGCTTAATAATAAACTTACGTAAAAATATATTACGTAAGCACACAACAACTTCAAGTTGGCTCCCATACGTGGGGCAGTTAAATTAAAGCAACTATAATACTTACTTCAAGTTGGTTGCCATACTGGGGTATTACTACTTCAAACTCCAACAAAAACTATTAGCTTTCTTTCTGTGCAATAGTTATGGCTTGTTTATTCTCAGCAGTGTAAATACTCAATGTGACATTATCAAAAAATAAATTTGTTCTGACATCAAGATAAATTCTGGGGAGGCTAAAAGTAAATTAATTACAGAAAAATCTAAAAAACAATACATGAAGGTATTTAATTCTTTTAAAAAATACCCAAGATATAACAATGTGGAATTAATAATGGAAGACATAATGCTACCATTTTTCAATCATAGGTTACATCTGCTCATATGGTGTGCTAAAATATAGATACTCTGGACACCTGTGGACACATATTCTTTTGTAATTAAATTTATTTTGCAGTCGAAAGGTTTAAAACTAATTTTTTAGTTCTGTTACTCATGGGTAAAATGCATGTTAAAGCATTGTAGGATACTGATATTTGAAAGTATCAACCCAGCTAGAGTTGACTGCATTTTGTAGTATGAGGCCAGATTGGTAAGTTAGTGACTTTTTAAAGAAAATAATTTTTTTTTCTCCAAAAAATCAACTTTATTTCTCAACATAGTCTCCTTTCAATTCAATACACATTGTCCAACATTTCTCAAATTTTTTTAACCCTTCCAAAAAATATGGTTTTTCGAAGTCTACAAAATATGAGGTTGTTTCTGCCATGATATGTTCACTGGACATGAATTTCTTCCCAATGAGCCAATTTTTCAGGTTTGCGAAGATGAAGAACTTGCTCGGAGCCAAATCTGGAGAATATGGTGGGTGAGGTAACAGTTCGTAGTCCAATTCCACAAATTTTGCAATGGCTGACTTGTGTGCAGGTGTATTATCCGGTGAAAGAGAACCTTTTTCTTCACCAAATGGGGTCGTTTCTTTAACAATTCCTCGTGAAACTGATCCAACATTGCAGCATATGAACCTGTGATCGTTTTACCCTTTTCTAGGTAGTGGATATCTATCACCCCTTGTGAATCCCAAAAGACAGCTGCCATGATTTTTCCTGCAGACGGAATGGTTTTTGTTTTCTTTGGAGCAGGTTCACCGAAGGAAATCCACTGCTTTCATTGTTGTGTAATAATGGATCCATGTTTTATCAACCCATGATATAATGCTGTAAAAACTCATTTTGGTTGCACTGGAACATGTTCAAACATCCCTGTGAAATGGTGACATGATTCTGCTTGTTCTCAACTGTGAGCAGTTGCAGCACCCATCTTGCAGACAGCTTTCTCATATTTTAAAATAGAGAGTTGAGGGTTGTTACACTACATCACTATGATATTCTTACTTGAACGCGTTTCGGGAGACGGCTTGTTCCCATCGTCAGCATTTTCTCTCAACTGATTTTTGCCGGTCATCGTCTGGGGGATGTGTGTGGTTTGTGGTGTTCTCTGGTGCTGGGCTGATGAACCTCCAAAGGCTGTTGGGTGGCGGCAGTTCAAAATTCATTAGGTGATTCCTGTGTTTGACAATATGTATTTTTTCCCAGATGTCCAATTCATTGCTGCTGTTGATCGGTTTTAAGAGTTTTATGTTTGGAGTGATATCATGGTTTGAAGACCAGAAATGATGTGCTACTGCTGATTTATCTTGCTGCTTTTGGTAAATGCATCTCATATGCTCTTTAAGTCTTATTTCAAGATTTCTTTTTGTTCTTCCTATATATACCAGGTTACATTCATTACTATCAATTTGATATATACCAGCTGATTTATCGTTGGGGATAGGATCTTTTGTTCTGTTGCATAGTAGTTTCTGTATATTGTGGTTATTCTGTGGAGACAGGGTGATGTTGTATTTTTTGAAAATCCTTTGAAATTTATGATGTGTCCAAGGGTGATAAGTGAATTTTCTATATGCTTGTGGTTTTTGTTGTCTGAGTAACGTAGTCATTTGTTGGATGTATTTCTGTCTTTCAAACATTTTTATCTTCTTATCTATTGTTTTTTTCTGGTATCCATTCATAGTGGCTATGTTGATAATGTGTTGGTATTCTTTCTGGTATTCCTCTTTCTCCATTGGTATATGTACTAACCTGTTTGTAATACTATTTAAAATTGCATGTTTGTGGCATCACCCTGTCTCCACAGAATAACCACAACATACAGAAACTACTATGCAACAGAACAAAAGATCCTATCCCCAACGATAAATCAGCTGGTATATATCAAATTGATTGTAATGAATGTAACCTGGTATATATAGGAAGAACAAAAAGAAATCTTGAAATAAGACTTAAAGAGCATATGAGATGCATTTACCAAAAGCAGCAAGATAAATCAGCAGTAGCACATCATTTCTGGTCTTCAAACCATGATATCACTCCAAACATAAAACTCTTAAAACCGATCAACAGCAGCAATGAATTGGACATCTGGGAAAAAATACATATTGTCAAACACAGGAATCACCTAATGAATTTTGAACTGCCGCCACCCAACAGCCTTTGGAGGTTCATCAGCCCAGCACCAGAGAACACCACAAACCACACACATCCCCCAGACGATGACCGGCAAAAATCAGTTGAGAGAAAATGCTGACGATGGGAACAAGCCGTCTCCCGAAATGCGTTCAAGTAAGAATATCATAGTGATGTAGTGTAACAACCCTCAACTCTCTATTTTAAATTATGACACATCACTGTTACCAGCTTCTAAATCTTCAAAAGTAGCTTTCTCATACCCAAAAATTCGTGCAGAATGTTATACACCCATTCACTTGCAATGTTTACAGTCTTGGCTATCTCACGGATTCTCACTCAGCGGTCTTCCAACACAATATTGTGAACTTTTTTCACCATTTCTTCTGTTGTAACCTCAACCGGCCGTCCTGTGCACATGGCATCTCTTGTGCTCAAACGGTCACATTGAAATTCTGTGAACCATGCCATGTGATGGAGAATCCCCATAATACTTGTTCAGCTTTTCGCTAGTTATGTATTGTTACGACCGTGACACTTGGAACATATGGTGGTCAAAAGCAGAAATAGGTAGTGGTAGAACCCTCTATTGCTAACAGACAGCGCTAGTACTTTCGAAAGTGCAGTAACAATTAAACATTCATGAATAACCTCATTGGTTCAAGAAAGTTCTGGTGTTTTCCACTCGCTTTGAGATGTCAGTAGTTGGATTATAAAAAGGCTAGCAGTGCAACCGCGAGTCAGTCTGCCTAGGGAAGGCAAAGGAAGCGAAACTGTCTGTTGTGAAATAAAGTAGTGTGTAACCCCGTTTAAAAGACATCTTTGAGCCGACCACCATTCATGAGTAACAGTATTTTGATTTGACTTGTTTTTGTGTGTGATTTACCAGCATGGAGAAGAAGTGAAAAATAGACAGTGAATGCAGAACATTCAAAGATCAATGGAACTATCAATATTTTGAAATTGCTTAAGTTTGTTAAGATTTCGTGATATGCTTGAATTAAATTTTCTGCATATTATACTTGTCATTAAGCTTTACCTAGCAAGTAAATAAAATCAAATTGTTATCATTCTGTGTTTTTTTTAATCCAACTTATCACAGCAACAATAAGCCATTAACTGTTGCGGGTCGGATTGATGACACTGGCAGGCCGAATTAGGCCTATGGGCTGTAGTTTGGAGTCATATGATCTAAGCAAGAGGTAAGAGCATGACTTATTGTTAACGGGAGTATTGTTATGAGGGCAAGCAACTTCTGCAGTGCTGCAGAAGAGAAGCAGCATGATCTTTAATTTGAGCCTCATACAATCACAAGGAAAGGAGCAAGTAAAAGAAAGAAAAATCAAAGACAATTTCATTAGACTAGAGACTGCATTTCATTACACTATGAAAGGTGTAAACACTTCCAACAAGTATAATATGATACCTGAGTGCTTCTCTGTATTCCAGAATGGCCAGTGTACGGTTGCCAGCATCTCCAGCATTCTTTGCAATGTTATAGTGTACTTTTGCATTTAGAGGACAAACAGCAAGGCCTGAGCGGAAAAGAGCAGCTTCTGTTTGCCATTCAGCACTGCGCCATATTGCTCGTATGGTGAATATTATCACTATTATAAAATAACCGATTTTCACAAACTGCAACAAATGAGAGATAATATTGTAGTTAATTAGCAATTCAAAATTTTGTTGAGGTGTGCCCAAATGCTGCAAAAACTTAACTAAAGTAATAGCACAACAGAGCTGAATCAAACCCAGAGCTACTGGTTAGCCTTCTTATAGCCAAGCGGCACCTAGAAGTTTTACAAGAGGCTAGAAGGGAGAGAGGAATTCTGGAGATTTCTACCTGCATCCCAATAAGGGTTCCAGACAACTCAATAAGCTGAGAAAGCCTCTCCCTCCAACCAACCACATGCCATCCGGTGCTGAAACCATGCCTTGCCCAAGGCAGGACAAGCAGCCAGAGGCACCCTCCATAACACTAATTTAAGTACATAAAAAAACTATTAAACAAAGGATACTTACCCACTGTGCCCAACGACACAGAGAGAGTTGTCGAATTCCAACAACAATAAGTAAACTGTAGCCCACAGAAGGGAGATATAGGACTCTCTCTGCTATCACAAAGCCCACACGGAAGAATATGTTGGTGGCAGGCAGAAATGGAATTACTAAGGCAGCCATACTCATTGTCAAACCCCTACAACCAAATGTAAGATACAAGTTACATTTACATGATTTCTCTACCTATTATTATTTATTTTTCTCTCTCTTCTATAAACTATTTTTACAAAATCTTATTTTTCTACCTACTTCACCTTAATTGAGATAAATGTTTCTAGAAAGAGTTTCATTACACATATAAAATATGTGCTGAAGATAGGAACAAGCCCTGTTTCTAAAATGTGTACAATGTGTCTCAACTAACCAAATATTGAGGCAGTACTTTAATGTCTGAATAATTTTTATTGTATTTTATTATAATTAAATTCAATAACAGCCCACCTTGAAAACAATATGTATATAATTATTATTTAAATTGTATGTAAAGTCATTCTAAATACTTATTTTTTATTGTGAATGTATTTATTAATGTTATGTAAATTTCTATATACTCTAATAATGCAAAAACTGTGAGAATAATGTGTCTGGAATTTTGAAAAGTATTGGTCATGAAAAGATCGGTAATGACATAGTTTCGCTTACAGTTTTGAATTAGCCAATCAACAGTAAAGAAAAGTTTTAGTTTGAATGCTTAAATTATATTGGACTAGAATTAGCCAATAAGAGACTGGCAATACCGAAGCTTTAAGGTTTTTTACCGTTGGAATTAGTCAGTTGCGGACATGATGTGATAGAGTGCAGATGGAAAAGTCACGAGCAAGATTTTATAGTAAATACATTAAAAATGTGTAAAGTTTCTCACAGTTTCTTTTATAAAGTGCAGTGTTTTATATATGTGCAAGTATAAATAAATAAATAAAAAGAAGTGAAATTTAAAAGTAATTCTGTGACGTCTTTAATTTTTTGTCGTACCATGACCTGAACAAGACCTTATGTCTCTATAGTTTGCCTGAAGCAGCCAAGGAATAATTAAATAATATTACATAAGCATAATTAATTGAAACCTACGCACAAAGCAACAAATTACATACAAATTCTTTAAGTTTCTGCGTAAAAATTACATTACGCAACATTGTGTAACATTACGTAACACAAGCATCATCATCTCTACTACTACAAAGCGTGGCGTCCCAAGCATCTACAACCAACTACAAAGTGGCTCTTCATTATATGGGCAGTTTAAATTAAAACTCAAACTTCATCATCTCCATAAGTTTGAAGAACATAACTACTTCAAAGTGGAGCCCAAAACATGGGGCTAACTACAACTTTAATAATCAATTTTAATTGATCAATCCATCACTGTTACTAGCTTCTTTACCATCCAAACTTCATAGAAGTTTAACATTCTGCACTGTATGGGCAGTATTTTATGTTTTATTGGCACTTTCCTGGCGAACATTGGGCTTAGAATGAAATTTCAAATTTTACATCTCCTACAATAACATAAAATGAGTAAAGTGCTATGAAAGGTTGGTTTTAATTATTAAAGCAGAAAACAGACAATATAAATAATCACCTTTGATCACGTCCACCGCTGAGAGTTAAACATCTCCATATAAGTGCAGTCACAATTGACCAGAACAGTGCAGCAGTAAGAACTCTGGGTTCCCATGTTTGCAATAGTGGAATGCATCCCATGGACCAGTCAAAACACAGCCATTCAGGGCAGAGGAGTAACCACGCATTCAGAGCATAGATGTAGTTGTAAGTTAAAGCCTGCAATACAACAAGCAATTGAGTTTTAACCCCTAACTATATCATTTTAATTTTATCACTCCTTCAAGTAAAGGAGTGGAAAGGGGAATTACATTGGAAAATTCATTCTTTAAATACGTTACAGAACATATCAAAGTTTACAAATATATACTATGATGCAGCAGTTATGGACAGAGCATTATCATGTGGATGATGCTGACCAAGCGGCCAATTGGAGAGATAAAGGCAGAAGACCAACTGTACATAAATTCCAAAGGAGTTTGTGATGCAACAAGATAATCCTGGAAGTTTCCTTTCTCTCTGCCTCCTGAATATTCTAGGACTCTCTGGAAAATTCCAGAGGCTATATAAGTAAGCAAACTCACGAGTCAGTGAGTTGCTGAGTGTGTTTTGATGTTATATTTTTACTGATACATTTTTACCTAATTTCATATTAATTAAGAATGCTTAGTTAAAACATATGCAAAACAGCATTCAAATACACTGAAATTATGTATGAGCTTCACTTACTTTGTTACAATATCATAGAACTAGTTTTCTGGACCATTGTCAGCTACTTGTTGACTCATAGAGAAGTTCGTGAAATGTCCACTAGTCATTGGAGAAAAACAACACATCCATGAGGTCCAGAAGTTGACTAGTAGCTGATGATGCTGGTGATGGCCCAGGAAACTAGTTCTGTAATATTCTGTCAACAAGTAACTGATTATGCGCATGATATCCTGCGAAACTAGTTCTACAATAGTGTAACAAAGTAAGAAGCTAGGAAATGTGTGGCTCTACATGATTTCAGTGTACTAGTGTGCTTCACTGTGGTTGTTCCAATTACATGGTTTCTAAGCATTCAAATGTTTACTTAAGGTAACAACCTCTAGCCATGGAAAGAAAAAAAAGGACTCACAAACTTTCAAGCATGTCTGTTAGGTGACATACATACACTTCCTACAGAAAATATTTAAAAAATCTGATGTGTTACACTCACATGACTTTCTCTACTCTTGTACAAACTATTTTTACAAACGCTCATTCTCCATATGCTTCATGTTAATCGAGATATCGAGATGTTAATCTTATTGCTAATTTTCTTGTAGATGCAAGGGGAATTGGTAGGCTTTAAGCGATAGTCAAATATTTTAAGAGCTGGTTGCTATGTGGAGAATTCCATTCTCTTTGCATTACCAGGACAAAAAAAAATGAATAACGAATTCCCATTTGAGAAAAAGTATAAGTATTGGAAAATATAAGGGAATAACAAGCAATATCTCGAAAATAGTTCACTCAACAACAAAAATGTATATGACATAAATTGTGTATTTTAACGCGATCTACATTTTTTTGTGTAGTAAACTTTGGTCTATCTCTTATGGTTTACCAGTTATGCAAAAGTCGTTCACAATGAAGAATACGTTTGGAGACATTCCCAGAAAATTCGAGATATACATATCATTTGCCATAAAAATGTCTTAAACTTATGGTATTTTATTCAAAATCGTTAGAGCCGTTTTTGAGAAAATTAAAATTTTCGAAAAATCTTCCATGTAAAGGGTAATCTGGGGTGGGGGGATTTTCTTGAAAACCTTCGTGTCGCATCTCTGGAAGATACTGAACCTAAATACCAAGTTTGGTGTTTATCCGACTGTTTGTTTCTGAGTTATGCTGTTCACAGACACACACACATGGACATGTTTCCAAAAATGCTTTTTTTGGATTCAGGGGGTCTCAAAACATGTATTTCCGTGAAATCTCGGTATCGAATTTTTGGGTGGAATACAATACTTCCCCTACTTACTATACGGAGTAGAGAAAGTAAAAAACAGCCAACACTAGGAAAAAGTTTGATGCAAACTGTGTATTTTTGTATTTTAAGGGGGGAAAGGGGTGAAAATGCGACCAAAAATAACATTTCATGAAATCACTGCATGAAGCAAAAAATCAAATTTTTTTTTTACCGATTTTTGTGGGATTTTTTTCCGCAAAGGTTAATTTCTGATTTGTCACTGAGGCACCGTGATTGGTATAACATAGTAAGAGCAGCTCTGCCGGTAGATGTCGAGTAACATAAAATTATATCTTGTTTCATTTACATGAGTCAGAAACAAGTGTAAATAATGTAAATATTACCGCGATGAAAGGTTAGATGAGCAAGAATGTGGTGTACAAAAGAAAGGCAGAAACAGCTGGAGGAAATTGTGAACTACTGTAAATAATGAAGACTGTAAATATATATCGGTGGATACCAGTTTTACTGTCAGCATTGGTGAAGGACCTGAAGTGTTATGACCACAATCAAAAGTGTTTATACATAGGACTTGGCACTGAAAGGCTTGGCTTATGCCATACATTAGAACTGATTTGCAGTGCTTGTAATGAAACATGAGTACAAATTACACATCTAAGCTGGACTCTTCAAGGAAGGTCTGCAAGTCATCATTTCTGGTAACTGCATGCAAACTTTTAAACTCATTTTTCCTTCTTTAATTTTTGCTACCTTTTATTCATTCAAAACAAAATTACATCCACAAATTAGGTGTTAGAGAGCTGACATTTTTACTAACAAAAAAACTGATGCATGGAATTCAGGATCAACTTAGTACTTTTTGAGATAAAAAATAAAACATGTGTAGTGATTGCAAAAATTTTGAAATGTTTGCTATGCAGGTCATTTTTTTTTTATTTATTTTAAATTTTCCCTACAGTTAAGATATTACAAAACCCATACGTCAAGTTTTTCTAAATGAGTTTCTGGTTTTGTAAAACAAATTTCATACTTTTTTTTTCACAATAGCATGGAGAGAATTTCGTTTTGAAGTTTGCAAATTTTTTGAAAGAAAATTTTCAATAATTCAAAAACTAATTGACATACAAAAATGAAACTCTGCCAAATAGTTCCACATAACACCTCAAATATGTGTACAAAAAATTAAGTATGTAGCTTTGAAGTTGTACAAAACAGTTATTTCACCCATCACCCCCCTTAAGGAACTCTAAATGTATTGGCACTTTAAACAAAAATGCCAGAAAATATTCTAAGACATTCATAAAAAGTTTTCCTATTTTATAGTTATATTAAATTATACAAAACTCAATTAAATAAAGAGAACTTCACAAGCTATACACAGAAAATTCAAGACACATATTTCATTTGTCATGCAAATATCTTAAACATATGGTGTTTTAAACAAAATCATTAGTCATTTTCGAGAAAATCAAAACCAACAAAAATGTTTCCTTGTAAAGGGCAATTTGGAGTGAAACGGACTTTCTTGAAAATCTTGTGGCATTCTTGTAGATGCTGAACATAAATACCAAGTTGAAATATGTATTTCGCAACATCCTGGTATCAAATATTGGAGTGGAGTACAATACTTCCTCTACCTCTCTCATATGTAAATGCTAGAGAAAGTAAAAAAAAATTGAAAATGTTATAATCATTGCAATTGCCTTTTCATTGTTGTTTGGTACATTATAATAGTATTATTTAATTTATTACTTACTCATGAATAAGTTTCAATATATGTGCATTGATAGTTCACAGGAGAGACTTAATATTGCTTTAATTAATAAAAATATGATATGTTGCATTCATGTGACTTTCTCTACTCTTCTACAAACTATTCTAACAAAAGCTGATTCTGCAATCTACTTCATGTTAATCAAGATAAACTTTCATTACTCATTTAGTTCTAGTTCTAGTTTGAGAAGGGGTGGGTTTTATGCCCAAGCACTGCAACCTTAAGATCTATTGCGCATCCCCCCTTTCATCAGTTAAGTAGTCTGTTGCTCGATATGAACTTAACCAGACTGCTAACTGAGGCTTTCGATAGTTCATCTATCTTTGGAAAGTGACTGCCAAAAATACTTGCTCTTTGATTCGCAAGAGCAGGGCAATCACATAGTAACAGTCTCATCTCCTTCTAGGCATCTACTACAGATAGGGTTGTTAAACAATCCCATTCTGTATAGATTAAACTTTAGGGCACAGTGTCCTGTAATGAATCCTGTTGCCCATGCAAGTCTTCTTCTACTAAGACCGCGCAAGTATTTTTCCCGGCTGTTATCCAGGTCTGTGATACACAACTTGGAATGTCTGCAACCCTCAATGGAGTTCCAGTAGTTCTTGTGTTCTGCTTGAGCCCAGCACTTAATAGCCTGTTTCACTGGTCTGTAGGACACTCCCAGTACAGGCTCCGGACCAAAAAACGGGATTTCACTGCCAATCTTGGCTGCTTCATCTGCTTTCTCATTGCCTGGTATACCTATGTGTCCTGGCACCCACATAAGTTGAACCTTACTGTGTTCAGCCAGTGTCATTAAGGATTCCCGGCATTCTGAGACGAACTTTGATTTTATTGATGGTGATTCAAGTGCTTTAAGAGCAGCTTGACTGTTTGAGAGGATAAGAACACTTCTATTCTTATATCTCCTTTTAATGCTTTCCATGATACTGGCTAGGATTGCATAAATCTCAGCCTGGAAAACTGTAGCTAAGGTACCAAGACTATAAGAAATCTTGGTACCATTACCGTTACTCATTTAGTTACAGATATAAGAAGAATACGTTAAGCTAAAACAAGTCAAATTGTTTCAAAGCTGGTCGCTATGTGATGGCTTTGAAATTATGTTCTGTTTGCATGAACAAAGGGGGAAATAAATAAATAGCTATTTGCAGTTGAGTAAAGTTTAAGTATTTGAAAATTCAAACCAATAAAAAAAATATTTTAGAAGTGGTTAATGCCACAAAAATTTTATTTGACATAAATTGTGTGCGTTAAGGAGATCTACATTTTGTAGTAATATTTTGTCTAACTCTTACGGTTTACTGATTATACAAGAGTGGTTGAAAATAAGGAGGAATTCAGAGGCTATTCCCAGAAAATTTAAGATATACATTTTATTTTTCATGAAAATAACTTAAACATATGATATTTTAATCAAAATTGTTAAGAGCTATTTTTGAGAAAATAAAAAATAACAAAAAATATCCATGTAAAGAATAGTTTGGGATTGAAGAATTTTTCTTCCAATCGTGTAGCACCCTTGGAATGGCCTGAATTTAAATATTAAGTTTTGTATTTAAGCAACTTTACATTTTTGAATTATGCACCTTCTTCTAAAAATCTGATGTGTTACACTCTCATGACTTTCTCTACCCTTGTACAAACTACTTTTACAAATACTTATTCTCCATCTACTTCATATTAATTGAGATAAACATTTGTAGAAACTATCTTATTGCTAATTTTCTTGTAGGTGCAAGGGGAATATGGTAAGCTTTAAGCGATAGTCAAATCTTTTAAGAGCTGGTTGCTATGTGGAGCATTTCAATCTCTTTGCATCTCCAGGACAATAAAACGAATGAATTCCGATTTGAGACATAGCATAAGTATTGGAAAATTCAAACAAATAACAAGGAATATCTCGGAAATGGTTCACTTTGCAAAAAAAGTTTATATGACATAATTGTGTGTTTTAAAGAGATCTGATTTTTTGTGTAGTAAAATTTTGTCTAGCGCTTACGGTTTACTAGTTATGTGAAAGTATTCAGAAGGAACAGGACTTTTGGGGACATTCCCAGAAAATTGAAGATATACATTTCATTTGTGATGAAAATATCTTAAACTTATATTTTAATCAACATTTTCGAAAAATGATCTATGTAAAGGGTAGTATGGGGGGGTATTTCCTTGAAAATCTTCTGTGTCTCATCCTTGGAAGATACTAGACTCAAATAGCAAGTTTGGTATTTATCCAATTTTTCGTTTTTGAGTCATGCTGTTCACAGACACACAGAAACACGGGCAAGTTTTCAAGAATGCTTTATTTCGATTTAGGGTACCTCAAAACATATATTTCTGGTGAAATTTTGTATCAAATGTTTGGGTGGAATGCAATACTTTCCCTACTTACTATACGCAATAGAGAAAGTAAAAATGTTTTTTTGGAGTGAAGGGGACCTCAAAACATGTATTTCCGTTGACATCTCAACATCAGATTTTTGGGTGGAATACAATATTCCCTCTTCTTATTGTAAGTACATAGTAGAGAAAGTAAAAATGAGAAGCTTGTGCAATTCAGCTTACCCTTGTTAGAAGGTGCTCTGCAAATGAAGCAGGGTTGTCTACACGCTGAAAAATTGGAGCAGAAGATGCCATTATTCTCCATCGAATGAAAAGGAATGTTAACCCAGTAAGAAAAAGGAACATATGTCGTAGTATCAGAGGTTTCAGCCGCCATTCCTCTAGCACCATATCTAAAGAACAAGAAAACCGAATATCACATATTATTTTGAGAGTAATAGAACCTGCCTCTGTGAATTAAATAACATGTAATATTGTTATGTCTGTATTTTCTATGTGTGAAAAATGGTTATTTTCAGTAACTTCCAACCATTCCAAATAATGAGATTTGATTACGCTATTGATCCCTTGTAATACACATGCAAAAGGTTATTACTCAAGATGTGATTTTAGAACATACAGGGTGGCGCATGGAAATGGGAAATTTTAAACATTAGTGTTGTCAACGCTATAGTGCCGGCAGGTTTTCAGAACCAATGCATAGTTGTGAACGCATTGTCATTTAGCAATCATACAGTATTGGAGAGGTGCAGAACGTGCTGTTGCTGTGAGAGCATATAACAAGCAGGGTGATAGTATGACTGCTTGCAAAGGTTATTTCAACAGCATTACCAACCTGGACATCATGGACATGCCCCATTTGCTCATGCGATTACAACGTGGGTGCATAATTTTGCAGAAACTGGTTCATCCTTGAAAAAGAAGTCTACAGGTGGCATTTGAATGGTACGTAACTATACCCCCACTGCTATAACAAGCAGGGTGATAGTATGACTGCTTGCAAAGGTTATTTCAACAGCATTACCAACCTGGACATCATGGACATGCCCCATTTGCTCATGCGATTACAACGTGGGTGCATAATTTTGCAGAAACTGGTTCATCCTTGAAAAAGAAGTCTACAGGTGGCATTTGAATGGTACGTAACTATACCCCCACTGCTGTAACATTGCACTTGACAGCTAGCGTTTAAGTTGGTACACTCGCAAAAAAACAGATGAAAAGCTTCAACCGTTTGACTTCCTAAGCCAATCACAAGGCAGCATTCCCGATGGTCAATTACAAAGCAGAACCGGAACTAGAATCGGCTCTGTTGCAGGACGTAACTATTCCCAACCACGTGCTTCAGTTTGTGAATCTCTAGCACGAGTGTTGAGTTGTTCTTTGCAAGCTACATATTGTTCATTGTTATTTATATTTGTGGTTATTGTTTGATAGTTTTGTTATTGCTCGTTTATGCATATATATATTTATTTATATTTATCTATTTTATATATATATTTTTTCATTCATATTATTTATTTAAACAAAACTTAAGTGTGACAATGTCTGAAAAACGATGCCGATCGCTGAGTGATGATTCACGAAGTGAAAATCCTTTGCGCCGAGGTGTGCAACTAAATAGTCAGGCATTGGAACTATTAAGGAGGACCTGGGAATTCTTTGAACAGGAAAAGGAGTACGTGAAGCTTCATGGCAATCCCTCTATTCCTACTGATAAAGCTGTACAACGAACTGCAGCAGCTCTTGGACTAAGCACGAGAACTGTTACTCACAAGGGAGTGAAACTCCAAGAGAAAGAAGACAAAAGTCCTGAACCATCTGGAACGCAACAGGTATTTCTATCAACTCCAGGGAAGAAAAGAAAGCAGCCTCGTCTAGTCACAAATCTTGATGCTTTCCAATTAGACGCCATACGTAGACACATTTATGCCTGTTATCATAGGAAGGAGTATCCGACCATACCAAAGCTGCTTATATTGCTTATTTTCAATTAACAATAATAATAATACGAAATAGTTATTATTCATTGATGTTTGCTACTTAGTACATTTTTTGTATGCAGCTTAGACACGATAGAAAGGAGAACAATCAGCTGTTGTTTACTAGCCACTCTGGCAACCAAATGTAGCCAACCTTACGCGAAGCCACAGGAACTGTCTAGTGCAAAGATACAGCGGTGGGAGTACAGAAAACATTGCAGCTGTTCAAGTTTCCATTGAGAGCAGCCCTCACCACTCCGTTTGATAACATGCATCTGCACTAAGGATTGCAACAAGTGTACAAAGAATACTGCATGAACTACAGTTCCACCCCCACAAGTTATAAATTCTGCAGAAATTAAATTCACAGGACCCTGTTGCGTAGGGAGCTTTGTGAATGGGTGTTGGCTAAAACGCTAGTCTGCATGATATCGGATGACTGAAAACTAATAAGTGATTCTGACTCACTTTTTTATACTGATTTCTGAACTGCTTTTAGTTTTTTTTCTATCATGTACAGTTTTTTTGCAATTTCACTTCAAAAATATAGAGTTGAGCCAGTAGATGATGAGTATTGTTGAAGAGAAATGTATCAGTTCTTGGAGGGAAATTTCTCAATACAGACTTGTTAAGTCTTTAGGTTGTTACACCTGTAGATGCTGGTTATTTGTAATTTAGACATTGTTGTTAATATCAGAGGCTTGCATTATCAGTGCTATATCGTGATTGAAGTTATAAATACATTATGTCTACACGCAAGTGTGTGAACAATCCAAATGTTTTCTGTACATTTGTGGAAATTATACAGTGCTTCAGCAGAGAACTGATATAACAGACTTTGTGAAAAAAGTGTACATGCTTATTTTAAAATGAAACTTGGTGACCAAGACAAGGCCTGGGCTCCAAAGACAGTTTGCCGCTGATGTGTTGAGAGGTTAAGATTGTGGATAAAAGGAAAGAAATCATGCATGCCATTTGCAATTCCTAAGGTGTGGAGGGAGCCTAAAGACCACCTTAAAGACTGTTATTTCTGTTTAGTTAATGTTCAGGGGTGCAATTCGAAAAATAAGAAACACATTGTGTATCTAAGTATTCCTTCAGCCATCAGGCCAGTTCCACACGGAGAAGATCTGCCTGCTCCTCTTCCTCCAGCTGTTTTAGAGAACTTGGAAGAAAATGGTGTTGAAAGTGAACCTCATGCAATCACTGAAGATGGTTCTGATGATGTCTACTGCCCTGAATATGACGTGACTCCACAACTGTTCTCTCAAAGTGAACTAAATGATCTAGTACGTGATTTGAATTTGTCTAAGGAATCTGCAGAGTCACTAGGCTCCCGTCTTAAAAATAAGAATCTTCTGGAACCAGGAACACATTACTCATGGTACAGACACAGAGAACAAGAACTAGTTCCTTTTTTCTCACAGATCGAGTCCTTGGTTTACTGCAGTAACATAAACGAGTTAATGCACTTTTATGACATTGAACATGGTCCTACTCTGTGGAGACTTTTTATAGATTCATCAAAGAGGAGCCTGAAAGGCGTCTTACTGCATAATGGGAATGTGTATGGGTCCATTCCTGTCGCACATTCAGTTCAAATGAACGAGACAGTTGAAAACATAAGATACTTTTAACAAATATCCAATACGAGGAGCACAAATGGCGTATCTGCAGTGATTTCAAAGTTATTGGAATACTATTAGGACAACAAACTAGGTTCACAAAAATGCCTTGTTGTCTGTGCGAATGGAACAGTCGGGCAAAGCAAAGACATTGGAGTGTGAAAGTATGGCCACAGCGGAGAAACTTGTTGCCTGGAACTAAAAACATCCTTCACGAACCGCTTGTAGAGAGATAAAAGATATTGCTTCCGCCACTACACATTGGACTTGATGAAGCAATTTGTAAGGGCTCTACCACAGGATGGACCCTGCTTCAAGTACCTTTCCAAGAAAGTTCCCTTCATTACACAAGACAAATTAAAGGCTGGAATTTTTGTTGGTCCTTAAATAAAGAAATTGATGAAGGATGAAGATTTTGAGAAGACAATGAATGAGAGAGAAATAGAAGCATGGACCACCTTCCGATCAGTTACTGAAAACTTCTTAGGCAATAACATAGATCCTAATTACAAGGCCATTGTCGAAACAATGTTGGAAAATTTCAAGAAGATGGGTTATAACATGAGTGTAAAGGTGCATTTTCTGCATTCACATATCGACTACCTTCCAGAAAATCAGGGACATTATAGTGAAGAGCAGGGTGAACGTTTTCACCAAGATATTAAGGGAATGGAGAGGAGATACCAGGGGAGATGGAATGAAACTATGATGGCCTACTACTGTTGGATGTTGAGGAGGGACAGTCATCTTCAAGGATCTGCAAGGAAGTCAAAGAAGAGAAAGTTTGAAAAAAATTAAATGAAACACTTTGGCTTCTTGTTTTGTTAAACTGTAGTCATGAAATAAGTTAGGGAAGTTTTTGAGAGTATTCTTTAAATGTTTCTGGAATAAAAACTTACCTTGTGTGAAATACTTTTCTATGCTCATTAGTAAAATTGTCAAAACATTACTTCTTATTTTGTGTAAAAACTGATGTGATAGAAAAAAAAACGAAGCTATTTCTGGAATCAGCATAAAAACTTAATTCAAGAACACCTACTTTTAAGAAATCATTTGACAAAAAGTTTGAAAATGCAGACTAGTGAAATCAACGAGGATGTCAATTTCCTTACCAACATATGGATGTCAGACGAAGGCCACTTCCACCTTAACGGATACGTAAACAAACAGAATTTTCATTACTGGGCACAGCAAAATCATTGAGAGTTTCACAAGCGTCCATTACATAGAAGGTTACTGTATGGTGTGCTGTTCCATGGTGTCATTGGGCTTTACTTTTCTTGAAAGTGAGGATGGCATTGCAACAACAGTAACATTCGCTCGGTACGTTGAAATGCTTGAAACATTCTTTACACCAAGACTGCATACTCTGAACATCGAAAACATGTGATTTTAGCAGGACAGAGCCACATCACATACTGTTTGGCAATCGATGGGGAGCCATTCACCAATTGTTTGGAAGGTATGTCATTTCTCATAATGGTGACATTCCATGCCCTGTGAGATCACCTGATGTTAGTGTTTGCGACTTCTTCCTGTGGGCACATCTTAACAGTAAAGTGTACAGTTCATGTCCTGCAACTATCCATGAACTGAAACAGAAGATTGAAGATGAAATCACTGCCATTCCCTGAGACATGTTAGAGTGAGCATTCCAGAGTTTCCATAACAGGTTATTAGAATGTGAATGCCAAAATGGAGCACATCTTTCCGATGTCATCTTTAAGCAGTAAAGTGACAGTTTGCGACATTTTGTAGCGAAAACATAAACGGCATACTGTATACATGAACTTTCATCATTAAAAACATTTTTCCTGTGTTTATTTGTGCATATTACATTACTTCATAATTTCCTGTTTCCCTGCGCCATCCTGTATAATCATTAGCATCATAAAATCTGATATACCATGGTTACTGTGATGATGAATGTGAATTCCTTTAACCTAAGTGAGTAATTATAATAAGTATTTAGATGTAATGTGGCATATGTATTGTTTAACAGCATGTTATGAATTCAAACATGCATGGCAAATGTAGGATGGGAGGGGAGCAATGTTTGAAGAACCCAAGTTAGTCAAAAGTCCACTAAGTCCACATAAGTTACAGTTATGTATAAATACTGGGTGATCAGCGTAAAGCAGGGAGGTTTCATGACTCTTAACCAGCCTGTGGTGCTGCTTGCTATGTGCGCTGAGAGGATGACACCCATCTGCAGTAAATATACTATGGTTTGTCATGTTATTTCTTACAAAGAAACAAAATGTAAGCACTTAAAAATAACAGTACTCACATATATCAAGCCAGGAGATGTTGGAAGTGTCTCCCTTCGTTGTTCAAGCATTTCTAACACCTGTTTAGGAAATTGGCCACTACATGCTGCAGTTCCCTCTGAGAAATGGCAGCAATTTCTTGACGAATATTACTTTTAAACCTCTCTAAAGTCAGTGGTTTTGTTTTTTTTTAATCCCCCCCCCCAAGGATAAAAATTGCAGGAGGTTAAATTGGGGGAACATGGCGGCCATATGTTGTTAGTGATAACTATCTTCAAACACTTCATGGATTTCCTGTAAGGAAAGATGCTGTATGTGCTGTCACAGAGTCCTGCTGGAAAGTTGCGCAACTTCTTTCCCGCTCAGTTAATTCACCAACAAATGATCACAAAATGTTTTGCACATACCTATCACTATTAATTGTTTCTGCCCCTCCCAAAAAGGGCCTATTATTCTCAGGCCACTAATTGTGCACCACACTCCTATTTTTTCATCATGCAGGGGTTCCTGGTGAAGATGATTAGGCTTTTCAGCACTCCAATAATGATTATTTTATGTATTAATATACCCATTTAGGTGGAACCAAAATTCTTGCAAAAAGAAAATTAGATTAGGGTCCAGTTGACCGTCACGTACCTAGTTCAAAACCAATTCACAACATTGCATCCTTAATGCAGGGTCACCGAGTTTAAGTTCTTGCACCACAGTAATTTTATAGGGCTTTAACTTGAGTAACTTTGTAGCTATTTGAACAGAGCCATAGGAAATTTCCATTTGCTGGGAAAGACGTCAAAGTGATTTTCTAGGAGACCTTTCCAGAGCACGTCCAATGTTATCGAGAGTTTCTTCTGCGAGTACTGCTCTTATCAAGAAGACTTACCATTTCACATAATTTATTTGCCAATCTATGAATTGTAGTCTGACCTGGAACTTGAACATCAGGAAATCTCACTTGAAATAATCTCCTTACGGCACTTGCACATTCTGTAAGGACATATGAATCATAAATGAATACCTTTCGGGTAACAAAATAACGGTACCCGAACAGAGCCATTTCATTTAATACACACTTTATTGCACCAACTAATAAATACATAAAATACACTTGATGAAACTGGAGTCAACCTAAACACCCTTACTAGTTTCACTCATTTATTTTGCACAACATGTATCGTAAGCATGAGCTCACATTATCAGCTGCCTGTTGATCTTTGGATGAACTCTCGAGTCGTATTGTTGAAAACCTGGGCTGTCCTCTGGATGAAACTAAATAGAGGGTTGTCTGCTTCTGGCAAATCAAAGTTCATGATGCGGTTTTCAAACTTCTTTATGTAAATCTTCTTCCATACTTCATGCTCTTTGGGTTTTTGGGCTGGTTTCAGCAACTGGATATTGGTGTCTATTTCATGGTTTTGACTGCAGAAGTGAAAAGCAGCTGCTGATTTGTCGGTATGTTTGAACTTTATGCAATGCCTATGTTCCTTTTCATTTTTTGCAATTTTCACATTGGATCTGGTAGATTCGTAACTTTTTGTCCTGGAGTATGGGATCAGGTTTTCTTGCTTTAATGAGATTCTTGATACTAAATTTGTTGTAAGGTGCCAGGGTATTGTTCTGATTCTTGAATATTTTCTGAAATTTGTGAAAGAGACCTGGGTGGTATGTGAATATCCCAAAGTTGATCTTTTCTGCAGCGTTAGAAAGTGTGGTGACCTGCCTGATGCATTTTTGTCTTTTGAATTTACGTATTTTCCTATCTACCATTTCCTGGCTGAATCTGTTCTCTAATGCATATTTGACAATGTGTTAATATTCTTTATAGTATTCAGTTCTGTTGAGGGGGATTTTGATTAATTTGTGAGCCATGCTGTTGTTTCTGTGTGTGCTTTGGGGTTGTAACTTTGATGCCATTATCTGTGTGCATGGGTTTTCTATGTATTCTGAATTCTATGCCATCTGAAATCTTTGTTAATTGAGGTCCAGGAAAGCTAAGGAGCTGTTGGTAGCTATTTCTATGGTGAATTGAATGGATGGGTCCTGTAAGTTTACAAGCTTCAGACTGTTCTCTATGTGTTTATGTTTTACTATAGCGAATGTGTCATCAACGTATCTGTACCAAACCTTGAACATATGGGGGAATGTTTTGGTGATATTTATTTAAAGTTGCTTAACAAATAAATTTGCCAGGAAAGGAGATGGGGGTTCCCATACCCAAACCTTTTTCCTGTTGGTAGAAATTCCCTTCAAAAACGAAGAAGCAATGGTTTAGGCAGATCCTGGTGAGGTGTAGATATTCTTCACACTGTTCAGCAGGCATGTTGCTCGTGTCACCAGCTTGTCTATGGGAATGCTTGGAAATTTTATTGGACTAGAATTGGCCAATCAAAGACTCGCATTACCGAAGCTTAAGGTTTTTAACTGTTGAGGTTAGTCAGTTCCTGGCAAGACGTGATAGTGTGTAGATGGAAAAATGTGTTTTCTACGGGCGTTTAGTAAAAACTGATATACTCGTTAAGTGAGTGTATAAAAGTTTCTCACAGTTCTTTTTAAAAGTGTAAAGAAGTTAAAATAAAAGTGAAAATCTAAAAGTTTATTTCTGTTACGTCTATAATAATTGTCATTATCCACACCTTGTATAAGAATCCTGACTCTAAATTAAGACTGACGCAGTCAAGGCAAATTCAAACAGTAATATTACGTAGGCATTATATTCAATCCGATGCTCAAAGCAACTATTAAACATAACCTTCATTAAGTTTATGTAACATATATTATGCAACATTACGCAACAACAGGAAATCATCTTCAAGTTACGTATTTATTACGTAACCAGCATCAATAAAACATCATCTTCCAACTACCAGCTAAAAAACTACTTTGAATTAGCGCACATACGTGGGGCAAACTCCATCAAACCACAATACCAACTTCAGGATCCAATTTTATCGACTGCAGTTTTTCCACCAGCTTAAGGGAGTTTTTAATGCTGTGGCTTTCGAATTGTGGCAGTGCTTGAAATTGGTGAAGCAACCAGCTGGCAAGGCAATAAGAGGGGGTGTTTATATAACTAATTATCGGCCTCATGTTGTTGCCAGGCTTGTGGATTCTGGGGAGGCCGTATATTCTAGCTAACTTGGGGCTGTCCATCTTGATACTATAGCAATGGATTATACGTATGACTTAGATGTAATACCTGGAAGAATAAATAGAAGACGACATTATTGGGTTTCCATGCGAACGTCGGAGGCGTATATTAATGGAAGAGAAAATCTTCAGACAATTGAAGAAGATGAAGAACCTGAACAAAACGTATCAGATTAGAATATTTAAACAAAATTATTTAAACAAAATTAATAATTTAAATAATATTAATTTTCTTTCTCCCATATAAATGCGAAATATAGCATTATATCTAGATGTTTGAGGAAAGGTTTGGATACCAGATTATATAAGAAATTCAACAAGAAATAGCGATATAATATAATTTGGAGAAGTTAAATATTATATCTTAATATATATAAAATCCGGTAAATAAATTTATGTTCGCTATAAATTTAGATATAGGAGGAAATAAAAAGTCATTTTGTGTGACTTGTAGTTTTTGTAGTTCAAGTAGTTAGAATAGGTTAGTTATTTTCTGCAAGATTCAAGATGATAGACAGAAGCTAAGTATTTTGTTTATGGTTTATAAAGTTTAAGTCCTGGTTTAGAATCTAGGTGCCAGGACATATGATGCAGATTATATTATTTTATATATTTTTTTTTATTATTTTTTTTAATTTTTTTATTTATTTTTTTTTTTTTGTCTTTTGGATGATATGGCTGTTATTTATGGCTTCCTCTATGGCTTTTATCCATTATCCAAGTGTATTTTATTAATTGCTTCACTGTGTGCGATTCCACCACTTTCTGGATAACAAATACGCATTAGTGTTTACAAGAGTTCAACTCACACTGAAGCCTCGCACTTCACTGCTGGCTGGTTAAGAATTGGAAAACTATTCTGCTCTATGTGATCACCCAGTAGTAAATGCTTGTGAAATATTTGAGTGTTATTTTGGGGCAGTTATTTGGAAACTAGAATTTTTATGGAACTGAACGTTGGAACTGTTACTGAAAAATAACTACTTTTCCCACCTCTAGTGCAGAATGTGGCTCAATGCTCACACAAAATATAAGTTGCCATTACTTATGAAATGACCCTCAAATAATTATACCTATTTTTAGAAATTAAATTATGTGGGAACTACTACACAATGAAGCTATTAAGATTCTCTATATTACAACTGAACTTGAACAACTTTTCACTTGCTTTGCATAACAAATTTTAACTAGAACTTGTTTTGCAGACTGTTGCCTGCATCATGCACACTAGCTGACATTGGGAGCAACAGCATATGAAACATGTTCTAGGTAAAACCAGGTAAGCAAAGCAAGCGAAGTGTTGTGTGATATTAAGAATTATATCTATGCTTAGACCTGAATATTTTTGCACAAAAGGAATGAAATAAATACCTTCTTGAGTTTTATGTAGGTGAAGTTTTGAGCTGCTTTCATTTCCTGAATGGTTATTATTGCCCACTTCATCTCCAGAGGATTCTGCAATTTTCTCACATTCTGTTGGTGGCAGTAGCCTTCTCCATAAAAATTTAAATAACCTCGCTGGATGTAGGCGACTGTGTACAACGATATCATACACGCTACATAAACCCTGTGGTAACAAAATTTTCAAATAGCTAATTTTAGAACAGCATTTTTTGCTGATAATATTTTCTGTTTTGCTAGTATTAAATCTTTCACGCACATTGTATGTATAGTCAACATGTGGGTAGGAATGATAATTCTTATGCATTCTGCTTTGGGGCATGTGTTCTGCCATGTTTAACAGACATTATGAAACACTATTTGTTCTGAGTAATTTATACAGTGCACTGTTTCATGTAAGAGCATACTGCAGTACTTCTACTATAATTTAAAGTTAATAGCAAGTTTTTCTTTCAATTACTGTTGGCTTCATTCCTTTAAGTCAAATAGTTTACTAATAATATACAATGAAAAACATATCACTTATAGGAGTCTTGTACATCGAAAAAATCTGGAGTGTTTTTGTAGGTTAGAAATGGAAAATACATAATACAGTAGTATGTTGACATGTGGTTGGTTATACAGGAAGGTGACATGCTCCCAGCTTAATGAACTGACCACAACTCCTATCAGGACACAGGTAGAAGCTTCCAGAGTTCAACTCCTCATGAGAGAACTTGAGAAGTGCTGCTCTGGTGTATAAGCAAGGCTGATCACTTATTCATTACAGGGTTTTCCTTCATAGAGTGAAGAAGTCTACACAATGATAACATAACACTTGATGGGAAACACAGTGAAGTAGATAAATATTAATAAAAATCTAGTGGCAACACACTCTAACTTCACTCTTTCAAGATAATTACCTTATATTTTTATACGCGTTTCAAAGACAACTTGTCTTCATCATCAGCTAAGAGCCACTAATGAGTCTGTCGGTTCCGGTGTAGAGGTCGCCGTTGGACTTCCTGACGTTGATGTCATTTTTGACTTGATGTATTTAAAGATGAGATCCTTTTCTGGAGGGAAATTGAAATTCATTAGTTGGCTTTTGTTTTTTTGTATGAGGAGTTTTTCCCATATCGTTCAATTCTATTGGATTTTGGATTGATTTGATTAGATTTACTTCATTATGGATATTGTGGTTTGAATTCCAGAAATGATATGCGATGGTAGATTTTTCAGTTTCTTTGTGTCTTATATTTCTAAAATGTTCTTTCAGTCTCACCCCTATGTTCCTTTTTGTTTTGCCTATATATTTAAGTTTGCAATCACTACAATTTATCTGGTAAATGCCTGGCATTTTAGTTCTAGGAAGTTTATCTTTTGTGTTTGTCCTTAATATGTTATTTAAACTATGTTTATTGATGGGTGTTAGTTTGATGTTCCACTGCTTGAATATCTTTTGGAATTTTTTATGTGCCCAAGGATGAAATGTGAACTTTTTAAAACTATTGTCTTCTGTTATTTTTTGTAGTGTGGTAATTTCCTTTCTTTCTTTATCTTTTTTAAATTTTTGGATTTTCTTGTATACTAATTCTTTTTCAAAGTCGTTTTTGTAGGCTACTTCTATGATGTTTTGGAGCTCTTTCTTATATTCCTCATCTTTCAAAGGTAAAGACCAAGCTGTTGAAAACTGCATGTTTATGTGGTCTTGGGTTATATCCTTTATTCTTTATGTAATTATTCGTATGTGTAAATTTTCTAAAAATTCTGAATTCTAATTTATTGTTAGTTTCGATGACTATTACATCCAAGACAGTGAGTTTGTTGTCTGATTCTATTTCCATTGTGAATTTTACAGAGCTGTCTAACAAATTAAGTAGCTTCAAGGTATCTTCGGCAAGTTTCTTGCTAACTACTGCAGAGATGTCGTCAACATATCTGAACCATCTTTTAAATAGAAATGGGAATGCATTTTTACTTTCTCTACTACCTATAGTAAGTAGGGGAAGTATTGCATTCCACCCAAAAATTCGATACCGAGATTTCACCGGAAGTACATGTTTTGAGACCTCCTGAATCCAAAAAAAGCATTTTTGGAAACATGTCCGTGTGTGTGTCTGTGTGTGTGTCTGTGTGTGTCTGTGAACAGCATAACTCAAAAACGAACAGTCGGATAAACACCAAACTTGGTATTTAGGTTCAGTATCTTCCAGAGATGCGACACGAAGGTTTTCAAGAAAATCCCCCCACCCCAGACTACCCTTTACATGGAACATTTTTCGAAAATTTTAATTTTCTCAAAAATGGCTCTAACGATTTTGATTAAAATATCATATGTTTAAGATAATGTCATGAGAAATGAAATGTATATCTCGAATTTTCTGGGAATGTCTCCAAAAGTATTCTTCATTGTGAACGACTTTTGCATAACTGGTAAACCATAAGAGATAGACAAAATTTTACTACACAAAAAATGTAGATCTCGTTAAAATACACAACTTATGTCATATACATTTCTTTTGTTGAGTGAACCGTTTTCGAGATATTGCTTGTTATTCCCTTAAATTTTCCAATACTTATACTGTTTCTCAAATTCGTTATTCATTTTTTTATGTCCTGGACTTGCAAAGAGAATGGAATGCGCCGCATAGCAACCAGCGTTAAAATATTTGACCATCGCTTAAAAGCTACCATATTCCCCTTGCATCTACAAGAAAATTAGCAATAAGATTGACATCTCGATATCTCGATTAACATAAAGCATATGGAGAATAGGCGTTTGTAAAAATAGTTTGTACAAGAGTAGAGAAAGTCATGTGAGTGTAACACATCAGATTTTTTATGTGGGTCTCCAGAAAACTCATGAACAAATTGGTTAGAAATGGGGACAATGGATTTCTGATCGCTTGTCCATCAATTTGGCAATCGTATTCATCTGTAAATGTAAAATAATTCTCATTGATACATTACTTTATCAGAGCAAGATATTCTTCTATTTTTACTTTCTCTACTACGTATAGTAAGTAGGGGAAGTATTGTATTCCACCCAAAAATTAGATACCGAGATTTCACTGGAACTACATGTTTTGAGACCCCCTGAATCCAAAAAAAGCATTTTTTAGAAACATGTCCGTGTGAGTGTCTGTCTGGCTGTGTGTGTGTCTCTGAACAGCATAACTCAGAAACGAACAGTCGGATAAACACCAAACTTGGTATTTAGGTTCAGTATCTTACAGAGATGCGACACAAAGGTTTTCAAGAAAATCCCCCCACCCCAGACTACCCTTTACATGGAACATTTTTCGAAAATTTTAATTTTCTCAAAAATGGCTCTAACGATTTTGATTAAAATATCATATGTTTAAGATATTTTCATGACAAATGAAATGTATATCTCGAATTTTCTGGGAATGTCTCCAAAAGTATTCTTCATTGTGAACGACTTTTGCATAACTGGTAAACCATAAGAGATAGACAAAATTTTACTACATAAAAAATATAGATCGCATTAAAATACACAATTTATGTCATATACATTTTTTGTTGTTGAGTGAACCGTTTTCGAGATATTGCTTGTTATTCCCTTAAACTTTCCAATACTTATACTTTTTCTCAAATTCATTGTTCATTTTTTTTATGCCCTTGACATGCAAAGAGAATGGAATGCCACATAGTAACCAGCGCTTGAAAGATTTGACTATCGCTTAAAACCTACCATATTCCCCTTGCATCTACAAGAAAATTAGCAATAAGATTGACATCTCGATATCTCGATTAACAAAGCATATGGAGAATAAGCGTTTGTAGAAATAGTTTGTACGAGAGTAGAGAAAGTCATGTGAGTGTAACACATCAGATTTTTTCATTACCCATGTCTACTGACTTTAACTACTCCCTGGTATATGTAGGGAGCTTTTCTTTTGGTATGCTAGGGAACAAAGAAGTGACATCAAACGATACCAGAAGGTCAAGGTAATTATCTTGAAAGAGTGAAGTTAGAGTGTGTGGCCACTAGATTTTTATTAATACTACACAATGGTGTTGATTTATAGCTCAGAATGATTAAATTCCATTGTTAAATAGTGAGCAAGTTCACACAAACACACTCTGAAACAGACAGCCCTGGTTAGGAAGCCATTTGCTGCTGGTAACTACCCTTATAGCTGCTGTTACACAAAATCTAAACACAGAAAAATCAGCCAACATTGTGGAATGCCAAGTAAGCTTTACCAATCAGTAACTAAGCTATATTTACCATCTAATAAAAAGAGACTTTTACTTACAATCACAGTAATTCCTTGTTCCTTGCAGAACATTGCTGTGACACACAAGGCCATGCTAAGTACCAACATTGGAGCTTGACTAAGGTTTCCTTTGAGAGGCAGAGCATTGCAGTACACAATGAACGAGAGGAAGTAGAATAGTGCGCATAACAGGTCAGCTCGTCCAACTATGCCTGCAACCTAGAGCCAAACAGTAAAAATAGCTTTAAAAACACAAAGGTACTATTAAATTAAAAGAACTGAAAATGTGCAGAATGACAGTAGTGTGGCCAACTGAGAAAACTTGTTGCTGTCCTGTCCTTCACGGCCAGCTCAGATAATGCTAATAGACATGTTATACCATAGAGGATATAGACTGGTTCACAGTACAATAGGAATAAGGGGAATGCGTATTGTGACAGCAAAGTGGAAAGTTGATTTTGCACATTGAAAGGTAATTTGTTTGTAACTGACCAATGATATTTCTTCACTTGCTTCCAACTCAGCCAGCATAATGCAGATTAGCCAATGTCAAAATTACATAAATATTTGGGTAAATTGTCATACTTTTGCCCGCATTTGTGTCACTTTTGCCCGCATCAGGTCTTACGCTTGCTCTAACATAATGCTGCCAACATATGAATAATGCTACCGAAGCCGGTAAGATACTCAGCCTCAAAGCATAGCCGAGAGATTGAGGGCCCTCAACCTCAAAGCGTAGCCGAGGAATGTTTTTTAGAAGGAGAGGAGTGAAGCAAGTTGCGGCCAATAGGGCATAGCCGAGGGATCTGCGCGTCTAAAACTCGAATGATTCATGTTTGCAGAAACAACAGCACATCGCATATTTAGTGCATTTAACTTCTTATTTAGGTTGGCAGTACCCACTTTGCATGTGATTTATTGGAAAAATGGCTACGTTTGTTGTCTTCATCACGAGATTTGTCTATATAAGTGAAACACCTAAAACGGGTGGGTAGGTGGGCATGATATTGGAGAGACCACATCATGTTCTAAACTCACTCCTAAGGTAATTTATTTCATTATTTCTCACTTCCTTACACCTAATGTAGGTGGGCAAAAGTATGACAATTTAGCCAAATATTTTTTAAATGCGAAATTGATAATATTGAATGCATCTTACAAAGCATCACTGCTTTATTAATTATGTACATTACAGTTGTTTGTCGTACTTCATTATTATTTGCTCTGTGTTAATTTTATCAATTTTTGCTAGTGTCTTTAGATGCAATAGTTATTTCTAGTTGTGTATAAACAAACTTAAGAGACGCTTTTGCTAGAAGAGCCAATGCTCAATGAATCTGGGGGAGTCAGGATGCATATTTACTGGAATTCCTTCCAGCTTGGTTTTCCCAGCTTGCAACTAGAAAGAGTTCTAGCAGATGTTTTAGGTCATGGATGCCTTGAATAATTTCCACAGTGAAGAGTCTAATATGCACAATATGGATATAATATGCAGTTCCCAGGAATGGGAACGAAAAAGTTAAAACTTGATTAAGTCTTCCTTCCCATTCCTGATAAAGTTTCTGTTTTTTCTCGGTTCAAACCTGGTGGAGGGCGATGGATTTTATCGGTCATAAAAATCCTTAGCATAGCTTTCTTCGGAAGGGAAGTAAAGTCAGTGGTCCCGTGTCGTAGATTTACGGCACGTAAAAGAACCTCAAGCCTGATAAAGAGGCCTCTGAGCAAAATTACAGGTCTTTCATGACCAGTATAGAATGGGACGCTGAGGACCACAGCAGTTAAAGAGCATCCATAAATAAAACTCAATTTAATCTTAGGGATAACAACATTGAGCAAGTCTGTATCCTGATTCAGAGAACCGAAGATTGACATCTTTTTTGGTCCTCTTAAAAATGCCTTAAGGGGCTGTCGATTCACCACAGACCAAGAAATGAAGGAAGCGGTACATACAAGGCTTGCTACTCAGACGAAATGATGGACCATGTGCATTGAGAAGCAAGGGGACTACATTGAAAAATGAAGTAGTTTTTGTTGTAAGCTTTTATTGCTGTTATAATAAATTTAAAAAAAAAAATCTGATGTGTTACACTCACATGACTTTCTCTACTCTTGTGCAAACTATTTTTACAAACTCTTATTCTTCATTTAAAATAAAGAGAGTTGAGGGTTGTTACACTACATCACTATAATATTCCTCTGTGCAGATGAGGACATGCTGACGATGGGAACAAACCATCTCCCGAAACGCGTTCAAGTAAGAATATTATAGTGATGTAGTGTAACAACCCTCAACTCTCTTTATTTTAAATTATGACACATCACTGTTACTAGCTTCTAAATCTTCAAAATTAGTCTTATTCTTCATCTATTTCATATTAATCGAGATAAACATTTGCAGAAACAATCTTTTGACACGCAAAGAGAATTACATTTTACACATAGCCACCAGTTCTAAAAATATTTGACTTTCGCTTAAGGCGTACTATGTTCCCCTTGTTTTGTATTTGCAAGGGCAATATAGAAATACAGTAGTCTTTAAGCATAGACATATATATTATTAGCGGGCTGCTAGGTGCAGCACCATTCTCTTTGCCACAGATTAAAACTCTTTGCATATCCAAGAAAAAAAATGAATAACGAATTCCCATTTGAGAAAATAAGTATTGAAAAAATTTAAGGGAATAACAAGCAATATCTCGAAAATGGTTCACTCAACAAAAAAAATGTATATGACATAAATTGTGTATTTTAATGCGATCTACATTTTTTGTGTAGTAAAATTTTGTCTATCTCTTATGGTTTACCAGTTATGCAAAAGTCGTTCACAATGAAGAATACTTTTGGAGACATTGCCAGAAAATTCAAGATATGCATTTTATTTGTCATGAAAATATCTTAAACATATGATATTTTAATCAGAATCGTTAGAGCCATTTTTGAGAAAATTAAAATTTTCGAAAAATGTTCCATGTAAAGGGTAATCTGGGGTGTGGGGATTTTCTTGAAAACCTTTGTGTCACATCTCTGGAAGATACTGAATCTAAATACCAAGTTTGGTGTTTATCCGACTGTTCGTTTCTGAGTCATGCTGTTCACAGACAGACACACACGCGGACATGTTTCCAAAAATGCTTTTTTTGAATTCAGGGGGATCAAAACATGTATTTCTGGTGAAATCTCAGTATCGAATTTTTGGGTGGAATACAATACTTCCCCTACTTACTATACATAGTAGAGAAAGTAATTATGTGCAGATACTTATTGATTTACCCTTGTACAAAATTCCTACTGAATGAAGGGGGACTTCACAGACTATTCAAAGAAAATTCAATATAAACATTTCCTTTCTCATGTTAATATTTTAAATATTTGGTATTTTAATCACTGCTCATCTCTCACAAGGCAGCCCGGGTTCAATCCCAGGGAACTGCATATGGGATGTTTGGTGGACAAAGTGGCACCTGGGTGGGTTTTCTCCAGGTTCTCGGCTTCTGCCACCATCCATTTCACCAAATGCTCCATCACCACCTTTCTTTTTATTCATCTCATTGTTATTTCATATCACCGCCTTCCTTGCTCTCATACCAGGCTTTGGGCTGATCACCTATCCTGGCTGTTCTCTTTGATCCATAGTCTGCACTCAAGTCCTGGAGGGGTGTAAGCCCTAACAATGGGGAGGCACAGCAGAGAAAGATGAAGAAGATATTTTAATCAAAATAATTATGCCATTTTTGAGAAAATAAGAAATATCAAACATTTTAACATGTAAAGAGTAGGTTGAGGTGGGGGGTTTTCCTAGAAAATCTTTGTGTGGCATCCTTGGAAGATGCTGAACTTAAATACCAAGTTTGATATTTCTCAGACTTGTTGTTTTTGAGTTATGCTGTTCGCACGCACGTGCGCGCGCACTGACCTTATTCTAATTTTTTAAATTTAAGGGATCTCAAAACATGATTTTCAGTGAAAACTCAACAAAGCTTTTGGGTAGAATGCAATACTTTCTCTACTTACTATAGGTAAGCAGTAGAGAAAGTGAAAATTAAAGGTACAATATCTCAAAGTAGTTGGAGCTTCGCTGGGAATGTATAAGTAAGACAAAAGAAGTTGAATGCTTGTTCATAGCTCAGAATTTAATTCAATTCCTTATTAGCTGTAGATTCATTACAAAATGTTAGCCTCATCAGTATTACAAATAGTATAAGATAAAAGTATAAGTAAACGGAAAAAAACTTATGTAGTAAACAGAGAAAGCTCATGATTCACAATTCGTCAAGACTATACAAACATTTCTGAATAAGGAATTTTCTCAGATGGCACTTAAAAGCGGAGCCAGATAAGATTGATTCCTCACATTGGCATTTTTATCTGATATTCATTTAACATGGATTGATCTATAATAGTCATTTTTCATTTGAGTATTGTAAGAATGGATTTCATTATTTTTGGTTGGTTGTTTATCAGTAACCAGGAGAATAACATGGTATGCATATAATGAGTATAAAGTTAACATTTTGTTCGGAATAAATGTTTCTCTACACGATTCCCTTGGTTTGAGATTATATATTATTCTTAAACATTTTTTTTGCAATTAAATACTCTGTTTACATGTATTTTTGCTGCGCCATCCCATAATTCTATTCAATATATCATATGTGGGTAAATGACTTCATAGTATATTAGTTTAAATACTTTTCTACTAATATTGATTTAAAATAACTGATTTACTAATTGTGCCATATAAGATGTCTAAATGTTTAGCCCATGTTAATCTGTTGTCTACATGTATTCCTAAGATTTTATATTCATATACTTGTATATTATACTTTTCAATCAGAAGGCAAAGTTTCTCTTGTAACAATTTATTTCCCAAGAAAAACGGCATTATTTTGGTTTTGTTTATATTATATTTGGGGTTATTAGCTTCAAAGAAGTCTAAAAGACACTTTACTGCATGTTTCATAATCATTTTTAGATTGTTGATTTCATTACCCCAGTATAGTAATGTAATATCATTAGCATAAGAGATCACTTTTGTATTAGTTATTTGACATACACTATGTGATCAAAAGTATCCGGACACCTGGCTGAAAATGACATATAAGTTTGTGGCGCCCTCCATCGGTAATGCTGGAAGTCAATATAGTGTTAGCCCACCCTTAGCCTTGATGACAGCGTTCACTCTTGCAGGCATACTTTCAATCAGGTGCTGGAAGGTTTCTTGGGGAATGGCAGCCCATTCTTCACGGAGAGCGGAACTGAGGAGAGGTATCAATGTAGGTCGGTGAGGCCTGGCATGAAGTCGGCGTTCCAAAACATCCCAAAGGTGTTCTATAGTATTCAAGTCAGGACTCTGTGCAGGCCAGTCCATTACAGGGTTGTTATTGTCGTGTAACCACTCCGCCACAGCCCGTGCAGTATGAACAGGTGATCGTTCATGTTGAAAGATGCAATCGCCATTCCTAAATTGGTCTTCAACAGTAGGAAGCAAAAAGGTGCTTAAAATATTGATGAAGGTCTGTGTTGTGATCGTGCCACGCAAAGCAACAAGGGGTGCAAGCCCCCTCCAGGAAAAACACGACCACACCATAACACCACCACCTCCGAATTTCACTGTTGGCACTACACGCGCTGGCAGATGACGTTCACTGGGCATTCGCCATACCCACACCCCGCCATCGCATCGCCACATTGTGTATCGTGATTCATCACTCCACACAACGTTTTGCCACTGTTCAATTGTGTAATGTTGATACTCCTTACACCAAGCGAAGCGTCGTTTGGCATTTTCCTGCGTGATGTGTGGCTTATGAGCAGCCGCTCGACCATGGAATTCAAGGTTTCTCCCTCACGCCTGTCATAGCACTTGGAGTGGATCCTGATGCAGTTTGGAATTCCGGTGTGATAGTCTGGATAGATGTCTGCCTATTACTCTTTATGACCCTCTTCAAATATCGACGGTCCCTGTCAGTCAACAGACGAGGTCGGCCTGTACGCTTTTTTGCTGTACATGTTCCTTCACGTTTCCACTTCACTATCACATCAGAAACAGTGGGCCTAGGGATGTTTAGGAGTGTGGAAATCTCGCGTACAGACTTCTGACACAAGTGACACCCATTCACCTGACCACATTCAAAGTCCATGAGTTCCACGGAGCGTCCCATTCTGCTGTTTCACGATGTCTAATGACTGAGGTCGCGGATAATGAGTACCAGGCAGTAGGTGGCAGTACAATGCACCTAAGATGAAAAACGTATGTTTGTGGGGTGTCCGGATACTTTTGATGACATAGTGTAAATTGTTTACATAAAATATAAGCAAAAGGGAGCTAGGACCGTTCCTTGTGGAACGCCATATTTTACTGTTTCATATCTTGACTGTATTTTACTAGTTAAATTAGCATGCTTATAATATATCTGCGCTGATTGCTTTCTTCCTATCAAATAAGTTTAATCACATTATAACCAAAACTGCGCAATCCATATTTTTTGTAATTTACTCATTAAAATATTGTGATTGACACAGTCGAAAGCCTTAGAAAGATCAAATAGCAAGCAACAAGTAAAGCACCAGCATGAAAAGATGCATATCCTTTGCTTAAATCTTGGTTGTGGCATTGAATTTTCCAAATGTGATTTAACTTAACCAACAAATGCCAAGTATGAAGGGATAATTAAAGTATATAAGAATGTTTTAAGAGAAAACTTACAGCTTCAGCATGGACGGGATGGACAGCAAAGAGTAGAGCTGCCAGGAGAGAAGCCCGAGGACATGAACCACCCAACAGGAGATTGAAAACAGCTAATGATAACATTGAAACTATGGAATGTAGCACCACATTCGTTAAATGGAAGCCTCTTGGCCGCAGGCCTCCAGCAAGCCAATAGTTCCACCTAAACAAAAGAATAAAATATCTGTCATTATTGTGTGGGAATGCAAATGAGAACCTGAATTTTGGATTTACCCTTAGATTTTAAAATTTATTGAAACAACTAACAAAACCAGGGGAGAGGGGATCACATAAGGTGCCAGAAAACTGTGAAGTACGAAGGCAATACCAAAATAAGCATTTTGAGAAGACATAGAAAAGAAAATGCTCACCCAAAAGGGTATTAAAGTTTAGGTTGCTGTATTCATTAGTGTCATTGTTTGTCTTAAGCACATTGTTAAGTGGTATCTATTACATTTCTTGCCATACAATTTGCACAAGCAGCTGTCTCTGGGTTTGTGATATGACTTATCCTTGCATATTTTGTGCTGAAATCCATGGATGACGTAACATGTGATGATGTGCCTTTGCTCCTGGTTCTCCCTTGTCCAATTTCTCTCCATCATCGCACTGGTGGCATAGAAGTGTGGGTCAATCTCTCTTCTATTTGCTTGTCTCCTCTCCAGCTGTTTGGTATACTGTTTCGTAGATGGTAGTAGCATTTGGTGTCTGAGCTCTTCTACATAAAAGGGCTCCCAGGTATATTCATATATCATTCTTGGTGCCATTTTTCCCACTCCCAGTATGCATTTGTTAAAGTGCAACTTGACACTTTCGAGATTCTTTCAAAGACTCTGGATGTTAGCTTGTCCCATATGAGTTCAAACCCATAGGTGATACTGCAGTGTTGGTGAGGGTGTATTCGTTGATTTTTTTCCTTCTTTCTTGTATGTCATTTGGACTGTATTTTCTAGGTTTATTGTAAGTTAATTTCTCCTCATCCATTCTTCCAATTTACTCAGTGCTGTTTGTAGGTCTTCTCTAGTTGCCTATCCTAATACCATGTCATCTGCAAAGAGGATGAGTTGTTTATCTTTCGTGCCCTGTAGGCTGTCTATGATGTCAGCTGTGGCAATATTAAACAGTAATGGGCTCATTGGGTCCCCTTGCAGGACTCTGTTCGTTCATTTGTTCTATTAGCTCTGATTTGGCAACGCCATCATCACTTTTCACATAGTTGATTGACATGATGTTTTCTAGTGGTCCAACTAATGGATGGTTCTTCCCGAACATGTTTCTGATCTTTTCTATTAGGATTTCCCTACTTAATAGGTCAAACACCTTCTTGTAATCAATAAATACTGGGTAGCATTTGCCCTTTGGGTGTCTTAGAGCCTCTGCTACTGCTTTCAATAGGCCTATTTTGAGAATAAGAAATATAAATATTTTTACAGTGCTATATGCATCAACATTAAATCAGACTCTCTGTTTGTGGCTTGCCAGTTCTAAACAAAACACTCTTGTACAGTACTAGTCATTATCGCTAGGTGTGTCTGATGGTGGTAATACTGTCTTGTTCAGTATAGTACGCAGTTAGTTTCTTATTATGTACCAGTACTCATTAGGTGAGACAATACACACATACTTGTCACATGGTTACATTTCAGTTTGATGTTTAATAAAGTCAGATTTCAATTATGTTCATGCAAGGCTACTGTTACTACCTGCATCTGTGACCACATGCTCCTAACTTTAAAATGCTTAGTTTGATACTCAAAAATTTTCTGCACCTGTAGATTCCAAAATTATGCAGTTCAACTGTGGAAACTTAAAGATGTAACAACAAAGTTTTGAATATGGCTAATTGCTACACAAAAAGTTATTTCACATTAATTGTATATTTCAATGAACTCTACATTGTCTGTGCAGCAAGACTTTGTCTGTGACATGCACAACCAATAATTCAAATTTATACAAAATTCATTCAGAAAGAAGAGGATTTCACAGAAAACTTAAGATGCAGATTTTATTAATCATGTAAATATCGTGAAAGTAATTACGCAAAAGTTGGGCTTATCAAAGATAAATAAAATACAGTGGTATTGGTAAATTGTTTTATACTGATTACATTTACACCAATTTTGTTTGTTGAAAAGTTCTGTTATGGAATTAGATGCTAATCTGCTACATGTGCATAATGTTATTGTTAGCCTTAGAAACGAGTGCAATGAAATCAACGGTCCTATATTTTTAGATTTAACACAATCTTGGGTTTAGTGTGTGTATATGAAATGATGTTTACTGCAATTACATATAGATAAGAATTGCATAATAATTTTTTGCCAAGTTGATAAAAATGTAATCAGCATAAAACAATCTACCAGTTACACATTTCATTTATGAGCAGCTCAAATTTTACATAATTACCATCTTAAACATATGGTACTTTAAAATTGTTAGCCATTTTTGAGTAAATAAATAATAATGAAAAGGTTTCCATCTCCAGGGTAATTGGGGTGTGGGGAGTATTTTGGGAATCTTAGCATCACATCCTTAAAAGTGCTGAACTTAAAATAATACACTTACACACATGCTTGCAAGCAAAGAGAGCTTTTTGATAACCTGCATTACGTTGGTCTTCAAAGCCAACATTTGAAATTCCAACAAACAAGGGCCACAACTGCAAAGCAACGACAAGGCATTAGCCGTTACTTTTGTTAACGTTTTTAGTGAAGACCAAAGTAATGTAAAAAAGGCGAGCTTTTTCGGGAGGATTCCATGGGATCTCAAAACATATATTTTAGGTGTAATTTTGATATTGAATTTCTGGGTGAAATGCAATACTCCCTCTGCCTACTCAGATAGAGAAAGTAAAAGCTATGCTATATGAACAAACCTGAAAGACAGAATTGTGAGAGGTCTGTATGACTTATGGCTTGCATTGTGAGTCAGTCTTGTTCCCCAGTAATCATTGTACAGAAGGTTCACTAAAGGTGTCTCTGGCCTCAAATCTTCGTTGTTCACCACAGCTTCTGAGTCATCAAACACAAATGCACCATCGAGAGAGTTGATGAAGCAGATTGTGGCAGTTGTGCCCACCAGGATCACAGACAGTGGTGTAGAAATCCCTGTAAAAGTCAAACATTTGTTCACTTTTATTTTTGCAGAATCAAATTTTCAAGATCAAAGTGCAAAAAGTATTTAAAATATGCATCTAAAAGTGAAAACAGAACTGTACATTAAAATCTTTTTCTTTTGATTGGAAAGAGAGGAACTGTTTACACTTACTTGGGAATGGAAAAGCTGAATCCCATGATATTTTAACCGTTTTCTTGGCCTTTCCATTGAGGCTGCCGATGCCATTTGTAGAAGAAAGACTTCTTGCTTTGAGGGTCATGCTTCAAGCTTGAGCATGAGGTTAAAACCCATGGTATTGAGAACAAACATTCAAGTTTCATTATTTTCGATTGCACTGCAAAGAATAACACGCAAAAATTAATGGCTATATTTCCTTTCGGTATACGTGCCTTTCTTATCAAAAAGTAAATGATCTCTTAATCTTTGCATAAATTTTAAAAAAGAAAGAAAAAAAAGGTACCGCCTCCGTACATAATTTAATAACGCATTATGAATGCGGCTATACAAGATAAATTTAATTCAGTAAGTAAACGTTGACTACTCGCCAACTCTTTAAATTATTTAACAAAAACGAAAAACGTTCTGTTTAACCAATTTTATGTAAGAGCCCAAATAAGAGCCTGTACTCTCAAATATATCACCTGATTTAACAATTCATAGCTGCGTGAATAAACCTGGATAAAATATGGGTCATGTTTCTGCAAAATCTATGACTCCAAATGTAAAAAAGTATCTGTAATTTGTTGAATTTATGCGTGCATACAAACCTTTAACATTTCGATAAATTATTACTACGTTATTTTCACATGTAATCAAGCAATGATCTTGCAAGACCACCTACATCTGTCACCTCACTTAGGCATTAGACATGGCCCCATGGGGCGATTCATGAACGAATCGTTCATATGAACGATTACAAGGAAAGAATCGTATGAATCGTATCAGTCTTGTACGATAGATAAACGATACTCTGAAAAGGTGTGATAAAGTCGGTGAATTATATTTCAATATTGTCTCTGCATCTCTAGACTAGGCGAGTTCAAACAGGGCAATGCGGATCTGCATGGGAGAGGAGAGACGGTAACAAATTTATATTCAGCCGGTAAGCCGGGACTGCATATGTATTGTTCAAAATGAATCGTAAGAATCGTGCATGAATCGTGGTTCAAAATGAATCGTAAGAATCGTGATCACAACATTCTCGATTCATTCTCGCTTGCGCTTTGTTGACTACTCACTCTATCTATAGCTTTGCCTTCCAAGCCGAGTCCGGACGAATGCTGCCGAGTGAGTACGATGATCAGGGAACTTTACCAAGCATTGTGATGCTATATATCATAGTCGATCATAGTATACGAAAACTGAACAGCACCGCAATAATATATATTGCCGAGTTCTGTCGATTCGTAGTAGTGAATTGCACAGGTTGATAGATTCGTTAGAATTTATAATGTGAATTGGTAGATCAACACGATTCTTTGAGATGCTGATGGCATAACCTAGGAGTATCGAGTTCAGCCGAGAAAGATTAATTCTTAAAAACAAATTGCGTAAATAGCTGTAAAGCGCAGTAAAATGAATCGTAAGCCTTGCCAATGGAGGCTGCAGCACGTGGTATAAGCAATAGACGTAATTTTCAGTACTTTACTGGGGTGATGATGATATGCGGTTTAAGGGCGCTAAACTGCTGCGGTCATCAGCGCCCTTACAATGAGTAAAATATAAGGTCAAAATATAAAAGGTAAAAAACCGCATAATTAAAAAACGGGACACAAACCCGCGATGTCAAAAAAGTTAAAAATAACAATAGAATAACAATAACAATAATAACAATAACAATAAAAACAATAACAATAATAACAATAACAAGAATAACAATAAATATATCTGAAAAACCAACACACTAAAATCATGGTCACTAAAAGAATAAAACGTGTCAAGAACTGTAGAATGCAAGGAACATGAGCGCCTTATGTCAGGGGAGAAGGGCCCCATTAAAACTAACAATATAAAATCAAACCGCTAAAAGGCGCTCAGCGCATCAAATGCGACGGCTAAAACCAATGTCAGTGATAAAACGTAAAAGACATTCTACAGCATGCGCGTCGTCTGCCAACACGTTGGCTAGGCCAACAGGCAGACCCACGCGAACGCGCAGTGGAGCTAAAACTTGACACTCGGTTAAAATGTGACGGACCGTTAAGGGCACGTCACACTGACCACACAGAGGTGCGGGATCACCACTTAACAGGTATCTATGACTAAAAAGGCAATGTCCGATACGAAGGCGTGTTAAAAGTACCTCTTCCCGACGAGAAGCACGGGAAGAGGTAGCCCAGACTAGCGGAAGAGGTTTAACCTCCCGCAACTTGTTCCCCCGGAGGGCCGTCCACTCATCCGCCAGCGCGAGAGGATGCGGCGACGTAAAATAACACACGAATCTGACGAGGGAACAACAGAAGTAAAAAATCTGGGTAATAAAATCGCCGATTTCGCAGCGGCGTCGGCCGACTCATTCCCTGAGATACCCACATGACCTGGAATCCACATAAAAGAGACGCTGATGCCAGAGGCACCTAGCGAATGGAGCAGGTCATGAATGCGCTGTACGAGGGGGTGGTAAGAGTACAGCGCGTTAATACTCTGAAGGGCACTCAGAGAGTCCGAACAAACAACACAACGCCGTAAGACATGCCGCTGAATGTATAAAACACATTGATAGATACTAAAAAGTTCGGCGGTATAAATCGAACATTGCCCGGGTAAACGAAAAGTAAAACTATGCGCACCTAAAACAAAGGCACATCCTACTCCAACATCAGTCTTAGACCCATCAGTATAAATAAAATGAGTCTCCGAATGTTGCCTGAAGTTCTAAAAATGCGGATCTAAGGACTGAAGCAGGGGTCTCATTCTTCGGCATCGAGGTTAGCTCAAGGTGGATGTGGGCCTCAGCGCGCGACCATGGAGGAAAGCGCGTTTCCCCTCGGGTAAGGGCCGGCGCTGGCGTAACGTCCAAATGCCGAAGTAGCAGTCGAAATCGAACCCCTGGAGGGAGCAATGCAGAGGAGCTAACGAAATTTGGCGATCAAGCGAATCCTCGTAAAATACATCGAAGGACGGGTGGTTAGGCAAGCTTGAGAGTCGACAAGCATAGCTGCACAAAAGCATCTCACGCCGGAAGGACAGCGGAGGCTCTGCAGCTTCTGCGTACAGACTGGGTACAGGGCTAGTTGGAAAGGCCCCTGTAGCGACTCTTATGCCACGATGGTGAATGGCATTCAATCGACGTAACACAGATGGACGTGCCGACGAATAAACAATACACCCGTAATCAAGCTTGGATCGGACCAAAGAGCGATAAAGGCGACGAAGGACGGTCCGATCAGCTCCCCAGGATGTGCCACTTAAAACACGTAAAATATTAAGAGAACGGTCACACTTTGCTTTTAAAAAGGAAACGTGCGAGGTCCAACACAACTTCCTGTCAAAAATCAACCCCAAAAATTTCGCCTCGTCTGCAAACGGAAGTATCCCTGGCCCAAGATGGAGAGAGGGCGGAGGGAAATACTTCCGGCGCCAAAAGTTGATGCAGACGGATTTCTCGGCGGAGAAATTAAAGCCGTTGGCGTTACTCCAGGCGTAGAGACGGTCGATACAGCTCTGGAGACGGCGTTCGAGTAGACAGGTCCGCCGTGAACTACAATAAATAGTGAAATCGTCAACAAAAAGGGACGATGAAATGCCAGGTGGAATACAATCAACAATGGGGTTGATAGCAATCGCAAAAAGTGTGACACTGAGTACAGAGCCCTGCGGTACTCCGTTCTCTTGAATAAAACGACGAGATAAAACCGAGCCCACACGTACACGAAAGACGCGGTCCGTCATAAACTCCCGAAGAAATATGGGAAGACGACCGCGGATATTCCAATCGTGAAGTGTACGTAAAATGCCGCCCCTCCAACAAGTGTCATAAGCTTTCTCCAGGTCAAAAAATACAGCCACGGTTTGACACTTTCTCAGAAATCCATTCATAATATGCGTCGACAAGGACACCAGATGGTCGACGGTAGAGCGATAGCGACGAAACCCGCACTGAGCGTTCGCTAGAAGTTTCTGAGACTCAAGCCACCATGTCAACCGCCCGTTGATCATGCGCTCCATCACCTTGCAAATGCAACTGGTGAGGGAGATAGGGCGGTAGCTGGAAGGTAGTTGGCGATCCTTCCCAGGCTTAAGTATAGGGACAATGGTGGCTTCGCGCCAAACGGAAGGAAAAATGCCGTTTTGCCAAATACGGTTATAGACCTGTAAGAGAAAGAGTTTACTGTTGGCTGAAAGGTTCTTTAACATCAGGACATGAATGCCGTCCGGCCCAGGAGCGGAGTGCCGAGAGCAATGAAGAGCGTGCTCCAGCTCCCTCATTGTGAATAGTTCGTTATAGCATTCATCATTAGCAGACCGAAAAGTATATGATGCGGAATCCAGCCGGTCTTTAATAGAGCGAAAGCCGGCGGAATAATTGTCTGAACTGGAAACCGCCTCAAAGGCAGCACCCAGAGTGTTAGCGATGGCAGCCGGATCCACTATGGTGGCATTAGAAACCTGAAGGCCAGAAACAGTACAATGTGACACTTTACCTGAGAAGCGACGAAGTTTATCCCAAACAACGGATGAAGGCGTAAAACGATTAAAAGACTCGACAAAACGAGCCCAAGATGCCTTCTTGCTATCCTGAATAATGCGACGAGCCCTGGCGCGCAATTGTTTAAAAGTCACCAAATTATCATGTGTAGGGTGTCGCCGAAACACCCTAAGTGCAGTCCTACGGGCACGAACGGCGTCCCGACAATCCTCGTTCCACCACGGAACAGGTGGCCGCCGAGGTTGGGAGGATGAACGGGGTATTGCGCGTTCGGCGGCAGAGAAAATAATAGACGTAAGGTGCTGCACTAGTTGGTGAATGTCGGAGAAGGGCTGGTCGTCAAAATGCACGAGGCTGGAACACAAGCTCCAGTCGGCTTTTGCGAATATCCAGGTAAGTACTCTGGAATGCTGTACGTGGTGCGACAGAAGAGAAACGATGCAGGGCTAATGGTCGCTGGAGTAGGTGTCAGCGACGACGTTCCACTGAAGACGATGAGCAAGCTGGAGGGAACAAATGGCAAGGTCCAGGTGAGAGAATGTACCAGAAGAATCAGAAATAAAAGTAGGTGCACCGGTATTGAGGATGGAAAGATTGAACTGATAAAAAATGTCGGAAAGAAGAGTACCCCTCGCACAAGCCCTTGGCGAACCCCATAGTGGGTGATGGGCATTAAAATCTCCCAACAGAAGAAAGGGTGTTGGGAGAGCGGACAGGAGAGCTCGAATGTCCGCGGGAGCGAGGGGAGACGATGGAGGTGAATACACAGAGCAAACAGAAAACAAAAAGCCGGGTAAGTGAAGGCGAACGGCAACAGCTTGCAAGTCAGATGTAAGTGTGACAGGTGTAAAATGAACGTCGTTACGCACTAACAACACGACACCTCCATGAGCAGGAGTACCCTCCTCCGGTTCGAGGTCGTAGCGAACCGGAGTATATCCTCGGAGATCAAAAGGATCGTGAGGGCGAAGCTTAGTCTCCTGCAAACATACGACCATAGGCAAATGGGAACGCAATAAAAGTTGTAGTTCCGCCCTATGCGATCGTACACCACGTACATTCCAGGTCAGGATAGCCATTAAGAAAAAGGGGATAAACTGTCTATTTAGAAGGGCGGCTTAAAATTACCTTTTGTTTAACCTTTGGGCTCGGGCTTTTTGTATGGAGTTGGTCAGACTCCATAGCTTCCTCGGAGGGAGGGCCCACGCGCTCAGTGCCAGAAACCGATTCAAGCGCCGTGAATCGGTTCTGGGTGGCGATGGGTGAGGGGTGCCGCTGAGCGCGGCTTGTCCCAGGACCTTCCTGGGACAGCGACCTCCGAGGAGGAGAAGGTGAACTTTTGTTATCGCGCGCACGCGGAGGGTCTTTCAAAAAATCTTCCCTACGTAGTTTCTGCTTGGGCTTCTTTTCAGCGGCTTGCGACTTCATTGACTTTGGACCAGGTTTATAGGGCTTGGTAACAGTAGCTTTAATAGACGGCCGGCTGGTAGTGGCGGTTAATCCAGTCAAGGTCCAGGTCTGAGTTTCGGCATCTACTCGTGGTACTGGCGAGGCAACAACAGAACTAAACGTGCCAGATCGCAGGAGTGAAGGTTGGCGCGCATGGAAACGCCTCCGGGCTTCAGCGAAGGAGAGTTTTTCCTTTACCCGGATCTCCTGGATCGCCTTCTCGTCCAAATACCGCGGACAGTCGGCAAACGAAGCAGAATGTGACCCTTTGCAATTAACGCAGACGGGGGCTGTTGAACAGGCACCTTCGTGTGAGGGCTGGCTACATGATGCACAGATGTTAACGGCACTCTTACATGAGACTTGCGTATGCCCAAAACGTTGGCACTTAAAACAACGCAGAGGTCTAGGAATATAAGGCCTCACAGAAATACGTTCGTACCCTGCGGAGATGCTCGTGGGCAGATCGACGCCATCAAATGTTAGAAACAGGGTACGAGTGGGTACCAATACGCCGTCGCGTTTGGCCTGCACTCGATGAACCGCTGTCACCTTCTGGTCTGCAAGATATTCGACCAGGTCCTCGTCCGATATGCCATCGAGGCTATGCGTGGTGACAACGCCTCGACAAGAATTCAAGGTGCGGTGCTTCTCAACACGGATAGGATAACCGTGGAGAAGCGTGGCGCTCAACAAGGACTTACTTTGTGCCTCGGATTTGCTTTGCACTAACAACGAACCATTACGAAGCCGAGTGCAGGAAAGAACCGGACCAGCAATTGAGTCAATGCCCTTCTGGATGATAAAAGGGTTCACCTTCTCGAATGATTGTCCTTCCTCTGTACGGGTAATCACTAAGTAACAACCAGCTGTTGGCGGTGCTACTTCTGTTACTAAAACTTTTCGGCGCTTGTTGTTTATAATGGAGAAAGGGTGCTCCATAGCGAAAAAAAAATCCTCCACCATTGCAACCGTCTCCGACCTCGGGCTCTGACTTCCCGGGCGTTACCCCGGCTTGGGTGAGTGGCCTATCTATACCTAGCTCACCCCAGGGTCACACCTCCCAGAACATAGACAGAGGGACCCAATCGCCGTCGGAAGCCAGCAGCTCATGCAATGGCCCCCCCCCGCGGGACTGCAGTTGAACAGCGGATACGAACAACAACCCTACATGACGACCCCGGGTGGTGGGGATGACGCCATTACCCACTCAGCCAGCTGCGCACCCAGTGCGCGGGTATCCGTCAGGCTGTGTCCACGGAGGATTTAAATGAAAAGATAAAAGAAACTAAAACTGTGTGGGCGTTTCGCACGCAAGGTAGGCCGGCGGGGAAGAAAAAGAGATATGCGAATGTCGTGGTGCGAAATGGCCAGAAAGTGATAAGGGAAGAAAGAAACGATGGTGAGGTGCGGTATGGATGGAATGCAAAGAACGCACGAGAGCCTACCTTGGGTCCACCGGTCACTTGAAGAACCCACCTCGACCGGATGGGGGTGAGGGGATGAATGTGGCGATGATTGGCTCGGGAACCCCCGGGTGCGCCAAAAACCCGTACTCACATAAGGTGAGCCCCTGAGGGGACTTTACTGAGAGATCTGATACACAGTATTGCATGATTACAGTGTAGTAAGTATTATAATATACAATAACAAAATATATGCAAAATGGAGGGAAAATAGGGAATTTTTTAATTCTTGGTTTGAATAACATTTTAAAATGATATAATTTAAAAGCATTAATTTGTATACCTACTGTAATCTACATTAAAAGTATAAGAACATGCATCGATATAACTAAGCCATTTCTAATGCATTAAAAGTACCTCGAATATGCTGATGTAAAATTTATGTAAAAATTATTATTCACTGCATACCGGGCTTATACCTTTTCGCGTATTTATAAAAATTATATAGCTTATTTTCGCGTGCAACTTCGGTAGTAGTGACGAATAACAACAACAACAATAATAATAATAATAATAATAATAATAAATTGGACAAAAGTAAAATTCAGACAGTGGAAATAGGATTTTTACGAAGAACTTGAGAATGCACTAGATTAGACCGAATAAGAAATGAAACGATAAAATTAGAGAACTGAATATTTATAAATTATATGATAAAGTTGAAGAAAACTAACTTAACTGGAAAGCGATATGAACTACATGACTGAAGAAAGAATACCACTATTAATTAATAAATACAAACCGTCAGGAAAAAGAGGAGAGTAAAGTAAAGAATCGAAGACAGGTGGAATGCCTAATTATCGAAATGAAAACTATAATAATAATAATAATAATAATAATAATAATAATAATAATAATAATAATAATAATAATAATAATAATATCTTCATAATTACTTTGCATAATACCTTACGTAATCGTAACTTAAGTGGAATCACACAGGTTGATTTTTATGACAAATTCAGGAAACTCCAAGTGTATTATCCAAAATAACGCGGAAAGCGCTTTTACATATTGTCTTTTATATGCCAAAAAAAAGATCATAGCCCCTGTCGTAACAGAAAAAAAGTCCTGATTGCGTATTTTGGCTGCAAACTCAGCAAAGTACAAACGGGAACGATTCATATAAGAATCGTGAATGAGAATAGACGGCAGGCAAGGCGACGATTCATGAACGAATCGTGCACTAGGACATAGTGATGGGTCAAAGGAGTCGGAGTCGTTTCAAAGGAATGCTGCCTCCTTTAGAAGTGTTAAGTAACCATTCCACTATTCGGAACTGGCACTTCCTTACTTCCAATCACTTCCAACTCCGTCGAAGTTACTTCCACTCCGCCGGAATACTTCCAAAGCATTTACTTCCAACATCGTCGGAGTTACTTCTACTTCCAATTGGATCATTCCATCAATTCCATTGCCATTACATAATCTAACCAGTATTGCATTATGCGTATTATTTAGAAGTCGCCATGACATTGGGTATTTCCTTTATGGTAAATGAGATGACATTAATGCAGCCTGCTTCACGTTGCTATTTGAGAAAAAAAGTTTAAGTAAATTAAGTCAACAATTCTGACTCAAGTACTGATGAATTCGGATTTGTGTCATTTATGCAAAATTGATGTTAAATGTCCTATTGAGTATGACAAATGCAATGAACGCCTTTAGTTGAACGTTAATACAGGCTTTAAAAAATACGCATAAACTTCCTATCCTCCCCTGATGTATGGTTCAATACCAATTATGTTTTCATGAGAGAAGGAAATTTTTTTTAGTTATATTTCATCTACTCTTACTTCCCACGCCATACAGTAGTGATCTTAATAAGGGAATATTGCAGTAAGTTGAAGGTTATGTACAGAATTCCAAAAGCATGCAGAAGCCTGTTTTTTTTCTGTTGTAATCATTTAATTCCGATTATGCTTCTATGAGAAAATCCAATTTCTAGTTACATGTCTACTTAGTACTTCGCACTATGTAACAGTTATAATAATATAATATTGCAGTATGTATGTAGGCAAATATTGCATTTTAACTGCCTAAAGCAACATTTTATGTTGATTACGAGTTTTAGCCTTAAAATTATTAGTGAGCCCTTTACGTGAACAACGCAAATTATGCAAAACTACCAATTTAAAATATTTTTTCATTTGTTACATTGTCGTGAGCAAAATAAATTTTTGAAACAAGAAAACTCTTAAAACACCATAATTAGCGACACAAAGCTACAATAGTATTTAATTATGAATTGTCATAGTCACATAACCTCATTTTAAAACAGCCGAAGCTGATGTTACTTCCAGTTTGACCAACCTCATATCAGTTGAAAATGTTGGTACTCTACATTGCGCATTTTCCTTATCCGCTTCGTTGTTGGCTATCTGCCATGATGTAGATTAGTAGTCGTCAACAGCAAAACAGCTGATAATTCTGCATATACAGGTGTAACTAAAACGAACAATTTGTAATTTGCATTATTCTGTATTTGATAACCTAGTTTTTTTCACATAGTTGGAGTAATACCTTAATAATTTAAACTATTAAACTGCCTTAAGGCAGTAAACTTTGTCCCGTAGACTTAGGGTTCAGAAGGGTAAATAAAATAAATGTAAATCGAAGCATACTCTTTTTATTAAATTCTCAAAATGTTCCGCTTCACAATGACATAAAAATCAGCTCGTAGAAATTATATTTAAATTAATTTCCCCCAAAAAGTTTTATATTTGCTAAAACCACATTTATTGCAAAAGAATTTACCTCCACACTGTTCATAACCTAAACGTTTAACACGCAATAAAGTAATGCTTTACTTTACGAAGTATCTAGGCATAAATTTCAGTCTTAAAGTCAGTGTTGGAAATGGAATTACAAATTATTCTGTATGTAGGGTCTACATTACTACATATGATATTACCAATATTACTTTGTAGTTCAGTATACAACGGGGATAAAAACACAACATACTAGCGTAGAACTAAAAGCCAAATCACAAACACTTGCTTATGTGACAGGAGACATGAATTGTTAAGACATGTGTGGCATCCCATTGTAATGCTTCCTCTTCATCACAGAACAGCAAACTATTCTCTTCATAGACTATGGGAAGTCATTCCGGAGTAAAACAGTGGAAGTATTTTCCCCAATACTCCGGAATGAGGAAGTGGAAGTACTTCCCAATGGAACTAGTTCCACCAAAGGCCGGAACTACTTCCTCGGAGTGGAACTGACTTCCTTGAAACGATTCGAACTGCGGAGTGGAAGTGTTGGAAGTAGTTCCGGTAAAATAACGCACTCGACCCATCACTAAATTAGTTTGCTGTTCTGTGCTACTAGGGCAGGCAAGCAGACAAGGGTACGATTCATGAACGAATCGTGCGCTAGGAGAAACGGGAGAAACTAACCGACTGACAGGTAGCAAAAGATGAATCGTGAACGAATCGCTCGACCCAACTCTAGTATGAAATATGAATGAATCGATTGCTTCAAAATAATCGCTCTACTTAGTAGACTTACCTTATCAATTATGAATTACTTTACCGAAAAGACTAGATTACTAATTGACCAAATACTCTCACAGCTTGTCGACAAATAATTCACGTGCGAATCGGGAACATAAAATATTCCAATTCGCTTCAAAAATTACCTGTATAGGAATAATATTAATATTTGTCGTCAAGGATCATGATGTATCGCTTTAAAACTTATGCTTTATTTCATAGGATTTATGTACTCAAAGGCCAGGAATTTTGAGCACTGTTTAAGAATCATAGGCAATATTTTATCTAACGTTATACTACTTATACCTTTTCATTAATTTTGAATACAAATATGTAATAGTATTTGAATTGTGATTTTAATTGCTATATTTTTTATTCATTTTAAAAGAAAAATGAAAAAAGTAACTGTCCTACCATCTTTTGAGAGAAGCAAACTGAAATAGTTTTGATCTTTCTACCTAGATGGCAGAGCACAGCCGCAGAATAACCAGGGAAAGCTAAGCCCCGTCCATCCGCCATGTTTGGGCTTATACCTGTTGGCCATATCCACAAAAAACAAATATAACACGGAGGTCTAGTTTTGAATTCAGGGAGATTCGAATATAATCTTATAACTAAAATCCACATTTACATACTTTTCAAAGCCTTCTAGAGCTAGAACATTCTTGTTCTACACAACGAAATGTGACAAGAAGCATTTTATCGTTTCTGTTACGTACAAGTCATCAACAAAGTAAATGCGTACGAGATAAGAGAATTACGGCGATGATAACGATATCGCAATTTACAAGTAATATACGATAACCTTACGTTGTAATTTTAGACACAAAACCCAGCGAAAGTAAATTAATTCATGCTCCAGATATAACGATTACCTGTAGGTATCAATGAAATATACCTACAAATCCAAATTGCTCCGCTTTACGTTGTACCGGCGAGTGACTCGAGAAATTCACGTATAACCTAGTGCGGATAATTTTCCGAAATGTTGGATTTTCTTTGACTTATTTATGTTAATGGGTATAACGAGTTATCCTGTAACCAAACACCAGTCCGGGTAGCTAAGTTCGATAAGTGCTGGCCTTCTGATACCAAGGTCGCGGGTTCAAATCCGGCCCAATCCGATGGTTTTTAGTGTGCTTAAAAGCGACAACCCCATGTCAGTAGATTTACTCCTGCGGGACGAAATTCCGGCACACCGGCGGCGCTGATATGATCCTCGCAAATGACAGCGTCGTTAACAAATCAAATATCTATTCAACTAAAGACAATTTTTTTTAAATAAGTTATTTATGTGTGTGTGTGTGTGTGTGTGAGTGTGTGTGTGTGTGTGTGTGTGTGTTATATTTTCACTCCAGAATGAAGTAACCATTGTTGTGAAACTTGGAAATTATGATGCTTTAGGGCTCACTTGGAGAACTAGCGTACATTAATTATCTACTTTTCCCAAAGGGGAGGAATGTTCCAATAGGGGTCAAAATAAAGGAATGGAATATTTAAGTTATTATTGGTTTTCTGGGAGTGTTACATAACAAACATAACAGTGGCAGCGTGTGTTGTTTACAGGTGATACGTCTCAGAAGCTATACAGTTTTCCGCCTTACTATTATATTGATGTACGTAAAGGAGCGTGTTGAGTGTTCTGAAACTGTGTTGCAGTTATATAAATACACATCCAGTGCCTTGCACAGAGAGGAGGAGGAGAATGGGAGAGGGAGGCCGTTTGCCGGATTTGAACCCATGACCATTGGAACATAGTCATAGAACTTTTATATTTCATTTTGAACGTGCACGACAGTCAGGTATCTCACTGCAATAAAATGCTTTCAAATTCACATTCAGACACCCGAAGCGAGCATCCTAACTTATGCAAACTTATTTCTTCACTTAAAGAAGTAGAGCTATTTCAGGGAAGCCTTAACTCTTTAAACAAGGTCCTGTATGATCTCGCGTCATATTCAAGACAACAAATAACAGAAAAAATACACTCGAAAGAATTAGAGGGAAATAGTATGACGTGGTGAAACGCCGGCCTGGACTGACAACATCATTGGAAGTTTAACGTTGCCATCTCATTTTATGACCACCTACTGCAGATCTGGGGACTACCATGGAGACATTTACCATGAACGTCTCTGTCCATTCCAAACCAGAGTGCCTTTCACTGAAAACAAACTCTTTGTATTATCCGCGCGAAAGTAGTTCGCAATCCCCGCCCATAATGGCTGCTTGTTCCCCTCCCACGTGCTTGTTGAATACTATTTTATCTATAAAAAGGCGCCCTGCGTGAGAATCATAGTTCAAAATGCAACCTGAGGTAACAATCGACTTTATAAGTATGTGGCAATGAACATTTTACTTACGTTAATCACAATCCTCGGGCAAAAGTGCAACACCCAAATCCGAATCCTCCGAAGATAACTCAGCTGCCATATCAGAATCAGAACTACTCTCCAAAATAATGACAAGCTTATCCACAATTTCACAGCACTGTCGCACTTAAAACAAGTTCCACCATTTTATCCTCTTTTATGTTGTATTATGTCTGTTTATATTCCGTGCTCGCTTTCGTTAGACTTCTCACTGAAACGCCTGTAAAATCCGATATTAGTTTCGTAATATGCACTAAAGCAAGTGTCGGGTATTTTTCTAATAGTGAGTTAAATATATGAAGTATTGTTTGTTTTTAGCCACTTTTTAACTGTTTCCCGCTTGTGTTTGAACGGGAAATTCGCACTGCACGCACCTTCCTCTGCCATATGAGCTCAAATACCAACTGACTAAATTTGTGATTTGACCTGAGCTGAGCACATGTGTGTTAGTGTATTATGAACGACTGTTCATTTATCATATATCCTGTGTTACGCAAAGTGTTTATTCGGTACTCAGATAGCACCTCTGGGAATTCATTGCTGCATTTCTTGTATATGTAAGAGAGTGGCAGTCGTGCATACGGTTGGTATTAACAAGCAAGATGCTCTCTGCGTTAGCGCAATAGCAGGCGAAAATAATATTTTGTAATCTCTTAACAGCTAGTATATATCCATTACCTTTAACGATGAGTTCTTATGATAACCGCAATAAAATGTGCAGTTCTATACCTTTCCTGCTGTAATATTTCATAATACAATACATGTATTAAGGAAGTATTTACGTTGGCTAAGAGTATATTCTTGGGTTCGTGACAAGAGGGAGCACATGCTTCTGTTTACATCAGAGGGAACTCTGGTTTGGAATGGACAGTACAGATGGTTTAAGGATCAGTCACTCCTTTGTATTCCGTGTTATTGTTATGGACAATGCCCCATCCACATGGCCCCAACAGATAAGCGTGCACTAACAACAACAATAAAGTAGAGTGGCACAATGTTGGGGTGTAACATAAGAATGAAATAGGAACTTCTGTTACTCAAATGTAAATACAACAAGCCTGGATCCAAAATGGTTGTAGATTATCAACCAGCGCAATCGACCGTCAAGAGTGCTTTTAGTGTTATGATCTCCTGATGAAGGGGCAACTGTGTATACTACAGTTCCTCCTGTGGCAGACGGTAAAAGTAATTTCAGTTCTTCAAAAGGATCCAACTCTACGATGCGAGTCGCTCAGGTGGCGCTCAACTGCCTGTACCTGCTCTGTCACTACACACCTTGTTTGAATTTCCCATGTCCAATTTGATGCGCACTAAAGCTCCACAGTTGTAGAATTGACTCCGTTCATTTTTCGGGTTTTAATACCACTGACCATAGAAAGTATTCTCTCAACGTCTGCATATGAATATGACAAGGTGAGGCAAATTAAAGCAATTGTTCTTTCAATATGCCAGAATATGATTGTGCATTAAAATCTTCATATTCCTTCATTTTATTTCAAAAATCTAACACTTCCAATTTTTTAAAATCCTTTTTCTCCTGATTACAAAAGTACTTGGGGATGATTCCCATTCATCTAGGGCTTTAATATGAGGCAGTATTTTTAACGCAAATGATTTCAGTCAAATTATATAATATGTAAATTCAACAAATATTGCCTTGAAGCAATATGTGTATGTAATAATTTGTAAAATGTATGTAACAGTCATTGCATATGCTTATATTATTGTAAACATGTTCAATAATGTTATATGAATGCATTACGTAATTTAATAATGTAGGAGCTGTGAGAAATAGGCCAAAAGTTGCTAACAAAGAGGTAACAATGAGGTAACCTTGAGTCAATAATAAGTAAGAAATTTTAATAGTACTACTTGTGATTCTTGGAGTAACAATAATGTAATTTTAGTGACAGTTTATAAAAATAGCCAATCAACAATCAGAAAAAAGCTTTAGTTAAATGCAGGAATTCTATTGGAGTAGGATTAGCCAATCAGAGACTTGAAATACAGAAATTTACAAGTTTAGACGGTTGAAATCTAGTCAGTTGCCTGCAGACAGTGATAGTAACCGGATGCAAGATGTGTCTTCGAGAGAAATATAATACGTATTCGTGTGAGACGAAAAATAAGTATATCTACGTATAAAAAGTGCAATTATTAAATAAACAAATATCACAGCTCTTGATATCAGTGAAGTGCTATTTAATTTGTGTCAAGGATTAATAAAAAGGAGTAAATTAAAACTTAAAACTCTGTGTAAGCCTACATTCTTGTCACATCACGCCCTGCCAAGATATCCATGTCTCTAAAATAATACTGACGCAGCCAAGGCAAACATAAATATATAATATTTAAAGAAACAGTTAAATTACAAAGCTATTATTTTTAAACTTGGGGCAAAGACCACCTGAAAGTACATTTGGGGCGAAGGCTACGGAAACTGTTTACTATACGTGCGGTTGCAACTACTTCAAGTGTTCGGCTCCCCAACAGTTGAAATACAATACAGCATCTACAAACTGACTTTCAATACGTAGCAGCAACTAACTACTTCAAATTGACGCCCAAAGCGTGGTGCAAATAACATAACAAACAACCTACTTCAAATTGGCGTCCATACGTGGAGCTAAATAAATAAACAACCCCAACGTAAAGATAATATCTTCTTCAAATTGGCTTTCCATACATGGAGCTAATAATAGTATATCTTCTTCAAATTGGCGCCCAACGTAGGGCTCGAAGAGACAAGAACTGGTGACAACATCTGAAAAGAAGAGATCAACGAACAACATAGAACTACCAGAATCGACGAAACTACAAGACTTCATCTCAGAACTTCAAAATCATCATCATCCAAGGAGAGCAACAATTCTTTCAGGAGTACGTAGCACGCAGTCAACAATTCAACAGCAATCTATGAGGGAGCACCAGAATAAAAAGGTTTACTGTAACAACCAGAACAAAAGGTCAGAAAATTCCAGTATTATATATATAATGATTGTAAAGATAGTTAAGAAAATATATTGTAATTAAGATAATTTAATGCTGTTAAGAAGTGGTAAATAAAAATTGAGCAATTCAAAAAGAAATATACAAAATAAAATGGAAACAGAAAACAATGAAAATATGGAAGTAGGAGAAAATAGGTCAACCATGACAGATTACAGTGTAAATTTACAATCAGAGCTAGAGGAAACAAATAGGTTAGATGTAGAAGAACAGTTATCTGTAAATTCGCAGGTAGGCATAGAAAAAGATAGCAGTAGTATGAAAGGTCAATCACCTTTACATATATTAGTGCAGGGAACAGCAATACAAAGAAATACTTTCGCTCAGACATCTAGCCAAAAAGAACAAGAAAACTTATCACAACAAATTATTATGTGGCTTCTAAAAGCAATAACTGAAAATAATAATAAATTAACTGAAATGATAACTGATAAGATAAATAATAGGATAACTGAAACTAATACAGAGCTAAGTAATAAGTTAACTGAAACAAATACAGAGCTATCTAGTATAAAAAGGATCTAGCTAAACAAATAGAAAATTGTATGAAAGAAAGCAAAGCTGAAAGCAAGAAGTTAGAAATAAACTAGAACTATCTTCCAAAGCACTCCAGAAAGATATAGATTTAAAAGTAAACAAAGGTTACCATCAGCTAGAACAGAAATTGTCAAATCATATTGATAAAAATTTAAGTGAAATGGAGCTAAAACTAAATAAATACTAAACAAGGTATTTGTAATAAATTTGATAAACAGGGTGAAGAATTAAAAACAATGGTAGAAAATAAAATGCAGATCTTGCACAAGTACAAATAGATTTAACAGGGGAAATAAATAAAATGCATGAAATGGCAGAAACAAATGCAGATGCAATTAAAGCAGCACACAAGTCAATGATAGATAAAATTAAAGATGAAGTACAGGAAAGTAACAAAGAAATAGATAAACTTAGAAATAGTTTTGAAAATTTAAGTACCAGTGTATCAAAGATAAATGCAAATGTAACTAGTTCTGTAAATGCTAATCAAATGCATGACAATAATACAAGTGCAGAAAGAAGTGTATCACCTTTGTTAACTAATAATACAAGAGACACAACTGCTTTTTCCATAACAAAAAACAATAATGATGACACACATGTGGATGTACCAAATCAAATGTCAAACGATTATTCTGTGCTAAATGAATTACCATTACCTTATTTTAATGCTTCCTCAAGTCCAGTACAATTTATGCATGATCTAGTAGAATATTTTAAATTGAAAAATGTGCCTGAAGCATTAAAAATGATACTTGTTAGAAAATGCTTGGATAACAAAACCATAGAATGGTTACATATACTAGCAGATGGTGAAATGAATTTTGAAACATTTAGAGTTTTATTCATGAATAAGTTTTGGAATACTACTGTGCAACATAAGATTAGGGCAAATCTAAAAAGTCGTGGCATAGGAAGAAAAAGAAAATAAAGTATGCAGGTTATGTGTGGCACAAAAGAAACAGAAAATAATGTAACTGGAACATAAAAGGGGAAAGCAATATAATTTAAAAATGTATAATTTAATATCTTTACTAAATGTAACAAATTGTCAATATAACAAAAGAGAGTTCAGATAAAAAGATGTAATAGAAGAAAATTCATAGTTAGTAAGAAAAAAAATATAAAAAATCTTAATAGCAACTGCATTTATATTCTAAAAGTTATAAATTATAAGAAATATGTTTAAGAAATAAGTTGTAAAGAAAGGGTAACAAGTGTTAATATGTCTAATTAAGTATTAAATATCTAGCAAATAAAATGCTTAATAGTGGCTATGTTAGTGAAATGAAATTGAGTGAATGAACAAACTTCACTCAGGTCATTGAACACCAGATCATTGAACTTACACCAAATTGTTGACCTTAAAAAGTGTCGAACATGTAGCAGAACAAAATAAATAAGAAGTATTCTGCTATACATGAGTGTAGTGAAAAACCAGTGAGTGTTAAATAAAAGTGACAGTGAAAAATAGGAAGTGCAATAATAAAAAGGTTCTGTTTCTTTCTTTCAGGAGACTTTCAGAAAATATTTAAAAATTAAAATAAAAAAAAGAACAATTTTTAAATATTTCTAAAAGGGGGAATTTGAAGTACTATTTTTAACACTTAAATGATTTCAGTCTAATTATATAATATATAAATTCAATAACAGCCCGCCTTAAAGCAATATATGTATGTAACAATATATAAAATGTGTATATTACAGTCATTGTATATGTTTATATTATTGTATACATGTGTAATAATGTTATGTGAATGTATTACGTAATTTAATAATGTAGGAACTGTGAGAAATAGGTCAAAACTTGCTAACAATCAGGTACCTTGAGGCAATAATGAGTTTGAGAGTTTAATAACGCTACGTGCGGTTGCAACCAACTTGCTCCCAACAGTCGAAATATAATACAACTCCTTCAATACAACCTACTTCAAATTGACGCCCAAAGCGTGGTACAAAAATAACGTAAAAATAACGATTCTTCAAATTATAGGTACCTTTCAGCGCAGTAGGCATTTGCATTTGCAACTAGCGCTTGGAGACGGAAGAATTGAAGTTTGGTTCGAGCGAATGCCAAAAATGAACGAAAGCGAACGATCTTATAGGAGCGTTCCAGTGCAAGGGGGAGGGTAGTCCATTCCGGCACATTTTGCTCCCATTGGCTGTAGTCAAATACGTAACGTGGAACGTTGGTGCGCGCTCTTCGACTGGCAATTGAAAGTGAATACGTATAATGCCTGTTTGAAAACATGTAGAAGCAAAGTGCAATAATTCCTTGGTTGTCTGTCGACTTGTAGCTGGACACACATGGTGAGGAAGCAGAGGAAATTATACTCCTCTCCATTCCTGACATGTCTTTTGTGATGGCCAGGACTTACACAGGCCAAGCAATAACCTAGGGGTATTCCAAAAGGGGCTTACTACAATGGTATAGTATTATTTAATTCACTTCCATCATATATTAAGGAACTGAAAACTAATAAAAATAAATTCAAGTTAGCGTTAAAAAGATATCTCATCACTCACACCTTCTATACAGAGGAGGATTTCTTTCATTAAAAAATTAACTGACTATAAAATGTTACCAAATTTTATAACTACATTAAGTGTAAATAACATTGTTTTAAATTTTTTTAGCTCTAACGATTCTACATAAGAACTACAATTTATTTACATACAAGTACACAATGTAATTATGTATTTATGACGTAATCTACATCCTAGAGTCATCTTGCTACAGTGCCAGTCTCTACAGACATAGTAGGTTTAATATTGGACTTTAAATACTTAAGCTACCATGTAAATACTAATGCTCGATAGAAAGTAGTAGTAATACTGGTAGCACACAGTGATTGTATAATTGTTAGTCAATGGGATAGATGGATCTGTTGCATCCCAGTTTTGTATGTTATAATGTTTTATGTATATGCAAACTCCACCATCTTCTAAATGTTTTCTTATGCAGGGTGAAAGGTATTGCTTGAACTGTAATAAAATGGCTAATAGACACAGGCACAAGGAACATAAAACACTATGTTTCATTTTTGTAGGTTTAATGACAAAAATTGTATTGGACATATTTGCCTTACACATTATATAGAATCCAAGATTAACGTACGGTTCAAGAAGTAGCTTCCACCTTGTATACTGTCCTCCCAAATAATACCCATGCAGTAATAATGAGAATTTCTTGTTTCAAGTGATGTCTTTCTCAAACATGTCTTCAAGGTAATAGAAATTACATGGGAAATTGAAATTTCAGCATAACATAAGTATAAAGTTATAATTTCAAGCTTATTCAAGGTGAATTAACTTCACAGGTTTACAGAGATTGGAGAATGGTGGGAGGGGGATGACAATGATGAAGATGGTGCAATTGATGGAATTATGGTGGGGAAAACCAGAGAACACTCATTCTAAGTGCCATTTTATCTACCACAAAATCCCACCTCTGATCCCTAGGATTGAATCCAGGCTTTTTTTGTGAGAGGCCATAGTGCTGCCCAATTAGAAGTGTGAATATGAGACAACATTTAAAACAGAGATAGTATTATTCAATACTATCAAGTAATGAAACCAGGAAGTTGTTTCACAAGGCAGCTCCCACTATGACTTTACAAATGAGGTGTATGTAAATAAAGCATTAACAGATACTTAAAAAAGAATAACTATTTCAGCAGATATTTTGCCATGCAATACATATACATTTATATAATTTAAATTGGGTGTTTTGTCATAAATATGGTAGCTGACATTTCGATATGTAGAAATCATTCAGCAATAATGTGGTAATACACAAGTTTTATGTAACTATTTGTGCTTCCAAAGCCAGTGCTTAACCGAGTTACACAGATTGACAAAAAATTCCCAAAGATACACAATACATATGGAGAATTTTCTGTTTATGAAATGCTTTAAGTTATTTTGCAATGAAAAGAGCATTATGTCCTAATTTATTTATTTGGTATAACAGCAGGAAATAGTGCTTGAGCACAACACTAATACACATCCAAAATCAAACTATTATCATTATATCACATTCAAAATTGAAATAGGTATCAGACATAACCTTTGAGCATGTATACAGATAGAGAGCACATGATGTCACACTAACCAACATCTCCATTAGCTGACAAGAGGTATAAGCAATGAATGCAGGCTGAGCTTAGTACAGGATTTTTTCCTATAGTTCAATTAAATTCAAAATTTATACTACCCAACAAGACTATGGTACATCATTCTGCAGCTGACAACAGACGAAGCATTATAAAAGATCTGGAGTACTTTTTTTACTTTCTCTACTACGTATAGTAAGTAGGGGAAGTATTGTATTGCACCCAAAAATTCGGTACAGAGATTTCACTGGAAATATATGTTCTGAGGCCCCGTGAATCCAAAAAAAGCATTTTTGGAAACATGTCCGTGTGTGTGTCTGTGAACAGCATAACTCAGAAACGAACAGTTGGATAAACACCAAACTTTGTATTTAGGTTCAGTACCTTCCAGAGATGCGACACGAAGGTTCTCAAGAAAATCCCTCCACCCCAGACTACCCTTTACATGGAACATTTTTCGAAAATTTGAATTTTCTCAAAAATGGCTCTAACGATTTTGATTAAAATATCATATGTTTAAGATATTTTCATGATAAATGAAATGTATATCTTGAATTTTCTGGGAATGTCTCCAAAAGTATTCTTCATTGTGAACGACTTTTGCATAACTGGTAAACCATAAGAGATAGACAAAATTTTACTACACAAAAAATGTAGATCGCGTTAAAATACACAATTTATGTCATATACATTTTTTTTTTGTTGAGTGTACCATTTTTGAGATATTGCTTGTCATTCCCTTAAATTTTCCAATACACTTTTGCTCAAATTTGTTATTCATTTTTTTTTATGTCCTGAATATACAAAGAGAATGGAATGCGCCACATAGCAACCAACACTTAAAAGATTTGACTATCACTTAAAACCTGCCATATTCCTGTTGCATCTATAAGATAATTAGCAATAAGATTAACATCTCGATTAACATGAAGCATATGGAGAATAAGCGTCTGTAAAAATAGTTTGTACAAGAGTAGAGAAAGTCATGTGAGTGTAACACATCAGATTTTTCATAGATACGTACACATTTTTGAAGAGCACAGTAGAAAAGAAATGGTGCTGCTTTTTTTTTTTTTTTTGGGACAAAGTTAAAGTGTCAAATTTGTTCAGTCTATTACTTTATGAAGGAGATGTGGGTACAATTTTACATTAATATTTAATACAACAGTACACAAGAAGAAGACAATAAGAGTTAAAGATCTAAAAAAAGTACTTTGTTACATTCCTTTGTGTTATTGACATTCAGGTTCTTAACACCTTATGACAGCCTTGTACATATATCTCACCCTAAATACCATGATATGTAAAACCTAGAGAGAAAAAAAAACACTTACTCTAGAAGCTACCGATCCCCCACCACCCTTTCTTATTTAGGAAATTAATGATGTAAACATAAAAGTGTAGGACTCTTGAGAGGAAAAAATTCAACAAGCTCTTAATTAGGCCAGTTTTACAGAATATGAGGTAGGTACGTAGTATTTGAGTTAAAAAATTGTTTACAAGATGCAGATATATACCTCTGAATCTGTATTATACACACACACATACACACAAATACATACACATATATTCTTCTTTATATGGGATTAATGGGGGTAGAAACAACATGAGACTCAGAACTTCATTATATGTTCTTAAATGTCAGATGTGTTGTTTTGGGTGTTACATTTCATTTCCAACTTTAGCTGCTTTATATGAAGTTTCCAAATTCTTCTATAATTAAAAATGTCACAACTACAAATGAAATTAGGACAGTTTTCTGGATACAAGTAGAAGCCATATATAATAAACACACAAACACAAAAAATGTTTACATGGTATAGCATTTGAAGAGCGCTGGAGGTTAATTCTTACGTGGCCTTTTATCCATTACATATAACAGGGGCAATCCCACTTTAAGGGATGTACTCTTATCTTTAATAACGTTTGATGGTAATGATGTATGATAGCGGCTGTCGTCTGCTAGCAAGCGGCCTGGGCGTGGCTTAAGGAGTTCGGGCGTTGCTAACCTAAGAAATGAACGCGCGGGAGATAACAACTATGTAACACGAAATTTGCAATGCGGCGCGGTTATTTCAAACACACAATTTGTCGATGTTTTTTACATTGCATTGAAGCACACCTATTGTACAAAGTTAACCAAACCTGCATGTTGATTCATACCCAAAGAAAATGCTGTTATTTCAGGCCAAACACATTATCGCACATATACGTTATTACACAGAAGCAGTGGTAGCTTTGTTGTCATTGTCCTTGAACCACAAACACACATTGCTGTGAATTAGATGAAATATCAGCAGCATACTTTATTACACAGAAGCAGTGGCAGCATTGTTGTCAATATCCATGAGTCACAAAACACATTGTTGTATTAATGTACTGCAATGACGTGGCAATAGGAAAACTGGAGAAGACGTGTAAGTTAGGTGAAATATCAGCAGCATACGTTATTAGACAGAAGCGGTGGCAGCATTGTTGTCACTGTCCATGAGTCACAAAACACACATTGTTGTATTAATGTACTGCAATGAGATGGGAATCGGAAATCTAATGTCATTAAAAGAAATAGAATTTGAAGTATGCGCCTTTGATTAAATTTGACATTGTTGAGTTACACCGGGTAATGCTGCGCTATCACATCCAATATTACCCAAACATGTTTTGTCCCCGAAAACGATTCCGGAAGATGAATTCGTGGAGATAGGACGTGCAGAGGGCGTCACTGGTACCAAATTGCAGCCGAATTTTCCTCTTCACCCTCATCCACATGTTTTCCACATTCTGCGTATGGATGGAGTCGTCCTCGGGGTCTACAAAGTTCTGCTCATGGACAATTACGTCGTGTATATATACGCCGTCTAGCAGATTTCCGATGTTGGCGTAAGAAGCCCATCCATCGGAGATGATGCGGCTTCCAGGCAAAATATGCTGCATGATAAGGGCTTCCAGGGTTTGTGCCCTCCTGTCGGGTACTTCCACCAGGAAACATTTCCCAGAGCCCCTCTCAATACCACCGAACACCCAGTGCCCCTCACGCCACATCCCTCGGTGGTATTTGCGGTGAAAAAAATTAGATTCATGAATCTCCACGGTGATAGGTTCGTTATTCTCGTCGAGGCCGCCAACGAAATCTGGATTTTCCTCCAACCACCGCTCGGTTTCTTCTCTGAGGTAGTTGCACAGTCCACAGAGGTATGGGAATTGGCCACCGAGGCTTCCCTCCTCATCAAATTTTGCGGCAGCTCGAAAGCCCAGGTGTACACAAGGAATATCACCTGCTCGATGTGTAGCTTGCTCCTGGAGAAGAACGATTCATCCCGGATGGACTTCCTCCTTCCGCAAGATCCACAGGCCCACCGCTTCCCATCGACGCTGCCATTGTAGTTGTGCAGTACATACGGCTGCTGGCAGTAATTGCAGATCTTTCTATTGGAAATCAGTCTCCTCTGGGCTGCCCACTGCAGCACTGCCAGTATCCCGTCTATCCTGGGGGACAGAATTGGCAACGACCAGACTTCGCCAAGCACTGCTTGCCGATGAAGGATTTCCCCTTCAGGCACAATTTCTAAAGTACGTTGAGTCATTTTAAAAAGAAAGCAATACAAGTTGTAGTCTATACTTTTCAGAATAGCTTTCCAGTATGCGAGTAACATCAGGAGAAGTAATGTTAGAAGTAAAAGTAAGGGTAAAGCGCTTCGACCCCTACATTTTTGATTGGCTACCAGGAATGGATGTCACTTTAAAGAAAAGGGTGGGAGTTGAGTGGAACTGATAGGAAAGGAAAATTGGGAGGGGCTCATAGGGAAGGAAAGCAGGAGAAATATGAATTTTTAAGGTTGCCAATCCGAGGTGGACTTTACTAAACAAAAGCATTGGAAAAAGAGCGAAGGGGAGGTAGTAAATCCCTCCTCCCTGTAGAACACCCTGTCATCGACAAATTAGAACATCAACACATGTTAATCTGTCTACTTGTTTATCTGTCCTTTGGCTTTATCTATTATCAATGTTGTTATCTATTGCTTGCCTTACCTGCATATCAAAAAATTTGATATCGAGATGAGAACATAAATAAGAATAAACGATAATGGATAACAAATAAATAAAAAACACAATGCGTGTGTATCTACAGCATAAATGAAAAACAAAATCTAGGATAAATTACAGGCTTTGTATTTAAGCTCGGTATCTTCCAAAGATGCGACACCAAGGATTTCAGGAATATATCCCGCCATGGCCCTACATTCAATGGAACATTTTTGTTAATTTTTTATTTTCTGAAAAATTGCTCTAACATTGTGTTAAAATCTCATGTATTTCAGATACCTACATGGCAAATTAAATCTGTATCCTGAATTAACTGTGAATGACTTGCAAGTCCTGTTCATTCGGAATGAATTTTGTGTAATTTTAGTATAACTGGTAAACCAAACTTACAATACAACAAATCTAGCTGTCTTTAAAACTTACAATTCATTCCAAATAACGTTTTTGTTGCATCACTCATTTCGGAGGTATCCACTGTTATTCTTGTAATTATTCAATATTATCTCATTTTTTGAAGTGCTGTCCCATTCACTTGTTTCTCACGATGTCATGGAAACAGTATGGAATTTTAAGGGTAACATATACCGCCATGTTGTTAAACATTTGACTATCGCTGTTCTCTTTGTATCTATAACGAAATGTGTAATTTAGCTATTTCTGCAAAGATTAGATAGAAAAACATGTGATACTTTCACATGACTTTCTCTACCCTCTATCTTTATTAATGTGTATACAAACCATTCTTAGTAAAACTTATTTTCCTATCTACTACATTTTAAACCAAATAAACCTTTGTAGAAATACCTACAATACACATTTCGTTATAGATACAAAGAGAACAGCAATAGTCAGATATTTAAAAACTGGACGCTATACGCTGCTTTAAAATTCCATTCTGTTTCTATGACATCACGAGAAACAACTGAATGTTGAAAGGACTTTAAGATAATGGCCAAAAAAAATGAACAATTGAAACCTTCAAAAAATGAGCAATTCGCACATTTAATAACGGATATCTCAGAAAGGGCTCATGCCACAATAAAGCTTATTTTAAATATATTGTATGTTTAAAAGAGATTTACATTTTTGGTGTAGCACGTCTTCCTCTATCACTTAAGGATTACCAGTTATACAAGGTTATAAAAAATTCCTTCCGAATGAAGGACTTCATAGGCTCTTTCCAGAAAATCCGAGATATACATTTTATTTGCCATGTAAATATTTTTAATGTACGGTATTTTAATCAAAATCGTTTCAGCCATGTTTAGAACATCAAAAATTCCCAAAAATATTCCATGTAAAGGGTGTTTAGATATTTATCCGACTTTTCGTTTTGAGTTATGACACACACGACGTTTCCACAAATGCTTTATTTGGATGCCGATGATGATGATGATGATGATAATAATAATAATAATAATAAACAATACATCAACAACGATAAATAACAACACGCGGGCCGTATAAGTATACAACTCCAATGGCTCGCTGTACTTTGTGTGCATGGGTTGGCTACATGTTATGCATACAGCGTGTTTTCCATTCTCACCGTTGGCAACAACCTCCTAGGCCACGCCCAGGTCGCTTGCTAGCAGACGACAGCCGCTATTATACATCATAGCTCGTTTGATAATGACTTCTAATGTTCGTTTTACGATATTGGTGTGCAATCCACAAAAACAAACTTTACCCGAAATACAGTCCCTAATTCGAACACATTTACCCAACAATAAATAGCGCACACATTTTGACACCTTAACATACTAAGTATAGTTTATTTTTATGGTTAGCTTGTTTTCGCTGTATATATTTCAATTCATTAAAACCAACTAACGTTGTGACTTTCGATACATAACCTGTCTTCTACCTTACTAGGTTTTTAGGTCATGTTCCAGTTTTAAACATCGAATGCGCGTTATTTGGTACTCAATATTAAATAAGGTATTACTATAAACTCCTACATTTACACAATTGCTCGTTGATACGAAAATTCAGCTTTATTTTTATATTTTGGGCATTGCTATCTTAGTTTCAAGATTCAGCAATCAGCATGGCAGAGGTCGCGCAATTCGCTCTGGAAGCTAGGTTCTCGTCTCCAAGCGCTAGTTGCATTGCAGATTACAGCCGTGCAGCGCACCTTTCTACCACCTCAAATTTCTCTTCTGAGAGAAAACTGTTTGTAACATGTTGGTCACATTCAGAGATGTGGTTCTAAATCGATATGCTAGATGTCGTGACAATGCAGCGCTTTCATTTTCTGCCATCTAGTGGACATCGAAAGTAACTGTCATCTATGAGGCCCATGACCTTGAATGCGTAGTGTCTACTTATGGCCCTCAGATTTAATAATAATAATACTAATAACATACTATGCTGAGCTCATGTATTTGTCTTCGACTACGTGTCTTAAAATGCTAGTTTTGCTATATAGTTCCCAAAGTTTTTGTTATATTTTGTGCTACAGACAGGCGATGATGACTATGTCTTAGGAGAGCTGAGAAGCAATTATAAGTATTTAGATGTAAGGTTGTAAAGAGTGCGTTATGAATTCGCGCGGGCATGTTGAATTTTTGTGAGGAGGTTGAAGGAAGAGGGAAAGTATACAGCTAGCTCTTTCTTCTTGCGAATTCATCGGTCTTCCTAAAAGAAAATCACTTTTGTAAGCAGCAAAACTAAACAAAAGTTGTAATCACTGCCTTACTCTCTGCCCTCGTTCTTCGATTAAGCAACTTGGGAAATTTGTTATTACTTTACTGTAGCAATACATTTGCATATACTTACGGAATATTTGTCCACTAACTACCTAACTTAAATGACACATCAAGAGTGATTTGGTTATGCATTCGAATGCAGTTTATTTTTCATTCCACCAAACAAATGCAAGTAAATGAGAAAGAAGTAATTTTTCTTTCGCTTTGTCCAGGGTGGTGTAGGATTTTTTTTAGGGGGGCTATAATCAAAGAAACTGTAACTATTAAAACTAGTTCATTCCCTCTAGCAATACGGAATAAACCACGTTTTAAGTTAATGCGTTCAATCAGCGTGATTTGGGAACATGCACAGGTATGCTCATAGATATGTATGAGGTATTCTGCTTGAGAAGTTCATATGGAATCCGATGAAAAATTAAATTGAGTTTTATTTATGGACACTCTTTAACTACTATGGCCCTTAGCGTCACTAGGTTATTTAGGAGAGATCTGGCACATTTTTTGCGTTTATATGGGAAAGGATAGGGAAAACGAGGGTGGATGCGGAGGAAAATGCGTTTATATGGGCGAGATAGGGAATACGAGGACTGACGCTAGGCTAGACAGTGGTAGAAGGAGGGAGAATGCGCTTTATATGAAACAGATAGGGAATACGTGGAGAGGTGCTAGGCTAGACAGAGGCTGAGTAGAGTATGGTTTATATGAGTGGTATAGGAAAACGAGGAGAGGTGTTAGACTAGACAGGGCTTGAAGCGTAGTGTATGGTTTATATGAGAGATATAGGAAAACAAGGAGAGGTGTTAGGCTAGACAGAGGTCGAGGAGTAGAGTATGGTTTATATGAGAAGTATAGGAAAACGAGGAGAGGTATTAGGTTAGGAGTATTGAATATGTGTTTATAAGGAGAGATGAGAAAACGGAGAGAGATCCTATGCTAGGATAGACAGGTGGTAAAGTTAGGTTAGATAGGAAACCAAGGAGTGATACTCAGCTAGACAGGGTTGAAGGAGGGTAGTGCGTTTATATGGAAGAGATAGTTGAGATATGTTAGACTAGACAGAGGCTGAGAGTAGAGTATACGTTTATATGTATGAGAGGTATAGGAGCAGGAGGAGAGGTGCTAGGCTAGGGCTAGAAAGAGGTTGAGTAGAGTATGGTTTATATGAGAGAGGTAGGGAACAGGAGGAGAGGTGTTAGGCTAGCCAGAGGTTGAGGAGTAGAGTATGGTTTATATGAGAGATATAGGAAAACGAGGAGAGGTGTTAGGCTAGACAGAGCTCGAGGAGTAGAGTATGGTTTATATGAGAAGTATAGGAAAACGAGGAGAGGTATTAGATTAGGAGAATTGAGTATGTGTTTATAAGGAGAGACGAGAAAACGGAGAGATCCTATTATAGGATATACAGGTGTTAAAGATAGAATGTGTTTTATATGAGCGGTATAGGAAACCAAAGAGAGATACTCAGCTAGACAGGGGGAAGGAGAGGAATGTGCTTTATGAGAGGCAGGGGATACGGGGAGAGGTGCTAGACTAGACAGTGGTTGAGAGTAGAGTATGGTTTATATGAGAGGTATAGGAAAACGAGAAGAGTCGGTAGGCTAGACAGGTAGTGTAGCAGTAGGAATATGGACTTATATACAGGAGAGATATGGAATAGGAGGGAGATACTAGACCTTGAAAGCGACTTTAAGCGAGAACTTCATGAAAATATGTTTCATGTCAATGTTAAAACGCTAATTCTAGACATGCCCATCACGTAACCTATTCAGGGAAAAGGTGACTCGCTAAGGGAAAAACGTGACCTGCTCAGGGAAAAAGGTGACCCACAAAGGGAAAAAGGTGACCCACTCAGGGAGAAAAGGTGACCCAGCAAAGGGAAAAAGGTGACCCATAAAGGGATAAAGGTGACCCACAAAGGGAAAAATGTGACTCATAAAGGGAAAAAGGTGACCCACACAGGGAAAAAGGTGACCCACAAAGGGAAAAAGGTGACCCACACAGGGAAAAAGGTGACCCACAAAGGGAAAAAGGTGACCCACTCATGTTAAAAGGTAAGTAACTCAGTATCTCAGGGTAGGACAGATTCTGGGAAGCGGATATAGCATAGTTCCGTATGATGTTACAGGTAATTCAGATAGTATCTTAGGTATGTGGGCTAATTCAAGTATCATAGGTTTTTAGAGTAACTCAGCTAATACCACAGGAGGCTAGATTCCAGAGACAGGGCCTATCATAGCTGTATATGATTTCACAGGCAATTCAGCTAGTATCGTGGGCATTTAAGCTAATTCAGCTAGTATCACAGGAGGCTAGATTCCAGAGGCTAACTGCATCATAGCTGAGCATGATTTCACAGGTAATTCAGCTAGTATCGTAGGTATTTAGGCTAATTCAGCTAGTATCACAGGAGAATAGATTCCAGGGTTGGGTATAGCATAGTTTCGTATTTCACAGGTAATTCAGAGAGTATGCTAGGTATTTAGGATAATTCAAGTAACATAGGTGTTTAGAGTCACTCAGCTAGTATCACAGGAGGCTAGTTTCCAGGGGCAGGACGTATCATAGCTGCATATTTTTCACAGGCAATTCAGCTAGTATCGGGGGCATTTTAGCTAATTCAGCTAGTATTACAAGAGGCTGACTGCATCATAGCTGTGTATGAATTCACAGGTAATTCAGTTAGTATCGTAGGTATTTAGGCTAATTCATCTAGTATCACAGGAGGATAGATTCCAGGGGTTGGGTATAGCATAGTTTCGTATTTCACAGGTAATTCAGCTAGTATCGTAGGTATTTAGCATAATTCAAGTATCATAGGTGTTTAGAGTAATTAAGCTAGCATTACAGGAGGGTAGGTTCCAGGGGTCGGTTATAACGTAGTTTCGTATTTCACAGATAGTTCAGGTAATATCGTAAGTAGTTTGGTAATCAGCATAGTTTCACAGATACTCGTGATAATTTCGATCAGAGATTTGTATCACAGCTATTTAAGGTAAATGCAGGTGATTCAGATTGTATCAAAGGTATTTGAGTCATTTTAACAGGTAATTCATCTAGTATCATTGTTATTTAGGGCAAACCAGATAGTATCACAGGTGCTCGTGCTAATTTAGAGCAGGAATTCGTATCAGAGCTAGTTAAGGTAATTTTACATGATTAGGGTAGTATCAGAGGTATTTAAGTCATAGCAGCAGCAGCAGCCTCATTACATAACAGCTGTAGCAGAAACAGCAGCAAATCCAACAACTTAGATTCAGCATCCTCAGCAACAGGAAGCATCACAACAGCAAATACGACAGATGTAGTAGCAGATACAACATCTATAGCAACAGCAGCTACAATGATAGCAACAATAGATCCTACAGCTACAGAAACATCAGCCGTAGCCCGTACAATAGCCGTAGCAGAAGCAAATACAACAGCTACCGTAGCAGATACAGCAGCTATACAGCAATAGATGTAACAGATCCTACAGCTGTAGCAACATCTGCTACAATAATAGCAGTGACAACAACCGGTTACATAACAGCTGTAGCAGCAGTCATCACGGCAGCTGTAACATCAAATATGAGAGTTGTAGTAGTAGATACAAGGCTGTAACATCAGCTACAAAAATAACAGCATCAGATCAGGTAGCTGTAGCAGCATTAGACACAGTCAGCACAATAGCTGTAGCAGAAGCAAATACAGCAGCTATCGTAGCAGATACAGAGACTGTACAACGATGACTAGCAGATCCTACAGCAGCAGCGTCTGCTACAACAATAGCAGCAGCAGTCGCATTACATAACAGCTGTAGATTCAGTATCCTCAGCAACAGCAAGCATCACAACAACAGCAACAGCAAATACGACATATGTAGTAGCAGATACAGCATCTATAGCAACGGCAGCTACAACGATAGCAGCAATAGATCCCACAGCTAAGAAACAGCCTACAGCCTATAGCCTGCACAACAGCCGTAGCAGAAGCAAATACAACAGCTACCGTAGCAGATACAGCAGCTGTACAACAATAGATGTAACAGATCTTACAGCTGTAGCAACATCTGTTACAATAATAGCAGAGACAACAACCGGTTTGTTCAGCAACAGCAAATACGGCAGATGTAGTAACAGATACAGCATCTATAGCAACAGCAGCTACAATGATAGCAGCAATAGATCCTACAGCTACAGAAACATCAGCCGCAGCCCGCACAATAGTCGTAGCAGAAGCAAATACAACAGCTACCGTAGCAGATACAGCAACTGTACAACAATAGATGTAACAGATCTTACAGCTGTAGCAACTTCTGCTACAATAATAGCAGCGACAACAACCAGTTACATAACAGCTGTAGGAGCAGCAGCTAATCCAGCAGCTATAGATTTAGTAGCAATAACAGGCATCATAGCAATGATATTCCAGCTGTAGATTCAGCAACAGCAGCCATCACGGCAGCTGTAACATCAAATATGAAAGCTGAAGTAGTAGATACAACACTGTAACATCAGCTACAACAATAACAGTATCAGATCAGGTAGCTGTAACAGCATTAGACATAGTCAGCACAATAGCTGTAGCAGAAGCAAATACAGCAGCTAACGTAGCAGATACAGAGACTTACAACAATAGCTGTAACAGATCCTACAGCTGTAGCAGCATATATTGTCCTTATCGATAAACGTAGGCTTGGCGATCAGCTTCTCTAGAGTCCTCTCATTTATCACCAGTCGTATATCCATACGATCAGGCAGATTCTCCATAGTTTTTCCAAACATGACGTTGTTAAAGAGCTTGTAGAGGTCCTTCTCGAAATCATTTGCAGCTTATTGTAGTAGCCTGTTGTTAAATTCAGCATAAGCTTTTAACCACTGTGACTGTTGGAATTGCAGCACACGATGGATTTTTTTAGTCGTAACCCATGATTAAGAGCTTGCTTCAAAGACATGTAATGTACTACATACATGGTATAGGTTCAAGACGAGGTATCAGTTTCTTTGTATATGATGCTTTGAAGCATGCTCTTAATCATGGGTTACGACTAAACAAATGGATACTTATTCATTCATTCATCGTGTAACAACTGGAGATGTGTATCATCACAAGTTACGTTTACTTGAGCATCTGGATACTGCTGATTATCCTACAACTATATATGCTATTCAGCTCTAAACAAAGTGCTTGGGAAATCTAAAGATGAGCCTAATGGTGAAATCTTCCCGCGCTTTGTCGGACTACGAGCTAAGATGTATGCCTTAGATATCCATGGCTCAATGGTAAAAAAGATTAAGGGTATAAAACGTAGTGCTATTAAGCAGTACATTACGTTTGACATCTATACAGACTGCCTTAAAACCTGTGAAATCATCAGAACGCCCATGAATCTAATCTTATCACGAAAGCACGCTGTTACTACTGTACAAGTGAATAAAATTACATTGAATCCCTTTGATGATCTCCGCGAGTCTACAATGTTAAAAAAATTAAAGTTTACTCATGTGCTGTGTATGCACATAGGAGACAAATGGTGAAGAAAGAAGAAGTTGGAAGGGGAGGCGGTAACCATTGTCATTAGGAGCAAATACTAGTGCTAGTCTCAGGCCTATATAAAGGAAAGAGACGTCTACCCTTACAATCCTTGTTTAATGAAGCAATGATTTAACTGATAAAACTGCTACATTAGAACAAAAAATCTGATGTGTTACACTCACATAACTTTCTCTACTCTTGTACAACCTAATTTTACAAACGCCTATTCTCCATATGCTTCGTGTTAATCGAGATATCGAGATGTCAATCTTATTGATAATTTTCTTGTAGATGCAAGGGGAATATGGTAGCTTTTAAGCGATAGTCAAATATTTTAACGCTGGTTGCTATGTGGGGCATTCCATTCTCTTTGCATGTCCAGAACATAAAAAAATGAATAACGAATTGGAGAAAAAGTATAAGTATTGGAAAATTTAAGGGAATAACAAGCAATATCTCGCAAACGGTTCACTCAACAAAAGAAATGTATATGACATAAATTGTGTATTTTAACGCGATCTACATTTTTCGTGTAGTAAAATTTTGTCTATCTCTTATGGTTTACCAGTTATGAAAAAGTCGTCCATAATGAAGAATACTTTTGGAGACATTCCCAGAAAATTCGAGATATACATTTTATTTGTCATGACAATATCTTAAACATATGATATTTTAATCAAAATCGTTAGAGCCGTTTTTGAGAAAATTAAAATTTTCGAAAAATGTTCCATGTAAAGGGTAGTCTGGGGTGGGGGGATTTTCTTGAAAACCTTCGTGTCGCATCTCTGGAAGATACTGAACCCAAATACCAAGTTTGGTGCTTATCCGATTGTTCGTTTTTGAGTTATGCTGTTCACAGACACACACACAGACACACACACAGACACACACACAGACACACACACACACAGACACACACACACACAGACACACACACGGACATGTTTCTAAAAATGCTTTTTTTGGATTCAGGAGGTCTCAAAACGTGTATTTCCGGTGAAATCTCGGTATCGAATTTTTGGGTGGAATGCAATACTTCCCCTACTTACTATACGTAGTAGAGAAAGTAAAAATGGATTAGCTGCTGCTGCTAAAGCTGTAATGTAACCGGTTGTTGTCGCTGCTATTATTGTATCAGATGCTGCTACAGCTGTAGGACCTGTTACATCTATTGTTGTACAGCTGCTGTATGTGCTACGATAGCAATTGTATTTGCTTTTGCTACAGCTATTGTGCTGACTGTGTCTAATGCTGCTACAGCTGCAGGATCTATTGCTGCTATCGTTGTAGCTGCTGTTGCTATAGATGCTGTATCTGCTACTACATCTGTCGTATTTACTGTTGATGTTGTTGTGATGACTGCTGTTGCTGTAGTAGGTGAATCTACAGCTGGAATATCATTGCTGTGATGCTTGCTATTGCTAACACTACTAAATCTCTAGCTGCTGCTGCTGCTGCAGTTGTTATGTAATGCGACTGCTGCTGCTATTGTTATAGCAGATGCTGCTACAGCTGTAGGATCTGTTACAGCTATTGTTGTAAGTCTCTGTATCTGCTACGTTAGCTGCTGTATTTGCTTCTGCTACAGCTATTGTGCTGACTATGTCTAATGCTGTTACAGCTACCTGATCTGATACTGTTATTGTTGTAGCTGATGTTACAGTGTTGTATCTACTACTTCAGCTTTCATATTTGATGTTACAGCTGCCGTGATGGCTGCTGTTGCTGAATCTACAGCTGGAATATCATTGCTATGATGCCTGTTATTGCTACTAAATCTATAGCTGCTGGATTAGCTGCTGCTCCTACAGCTGTTATGTAACTGGTTGTTGTCGCTGCTATTATTGTAGCAGATGTTGCTACAGCTGTAATATCTGTTACATCTATTGTCGTACAGCTGCTGTATCTGCTACGGTAGCTATTGTATTTGCTTCTGTTTCAGTTATTATGCAGGCTGCGACTGATGTTTCTGTAGCTGCAGGATCTATTGCTGCTATCATTGTAGCTGCTGTTGCTATAGATGTTGTGTCTGTTACTACATATGTCGTATTTGCTGTTGTTGTGATGCTTGCTGTTGCTGCTGCTACAGCTGTTATGTAATGCAACTGCTGCTGTTATTGTTGTAGCAGATGCTACAGATGTAGGATCTGTTACAGCTATTGTTGTACAGGCTCTGTATCTGCTACGAAAGCTGCTGTATTTGCTTCTGCTACAGCTATTGTGCTGACTGTGTCTAATGCTGCTACAGCTGCAGGATCTATTGCTGTTATAGTTGTAGTCGATGTTACAGCATTGTATCTACTACTACAGCTCTCGTATTTGATGACTACTGTTGCTGTGGTGGGTGAATCTACAGCTGAAATATCATTGCTGTGATGCATGCTATTGCTAAGAGTGCTAAATCTATAGCTGTTAGATTAGCTGCTGCTGCTACAGCTGTTATGTAACTGGTTGTTGTTGCTGCTATTATTGTAGCAGAAGTTGCTACAGCTGTAAGATCTGTTACATCTATTGTTGTACAGCTGCTGTATCTGCTACGGTAGCTGTTGTATTTGCTTCTGCTACGGCTGTTGTGCAGGCTGTAGGCTGTAGGCTGTTTCTTAGCTGTGGGATCTATTGCTGCTATCGTTGTAGCTGCTGTTGCTATAGATGCTGTATCTGCTACTACATATGTCGTATTTGCTGTTGCTGTTGTTGTGATGCTTGCTGTTGCTGAGGATACTGAATCTACAGCTGTTATGTAATGCGACTGCTGCTGCTATTGTTGTAGCAGACGCTGCTGCCTTAGGATCTGCTAGTCATCGTTGTACAGTCTCTGTAGCTGCTACGTTAGCTGCTGTATTTGCTTCTGCTACAGCTATTGTGCTGACTGTGTCTAATGCTGCTACGGCTACCTGATCTGATGCTGTTATTTTTGTAGCTGATGTTACAGCCTTGTATCTACTACTACAACTCTCGTATTTGATGTTACAGCTGCCGTGATGACTGCTGCTACAGCTGTTATGTAACCGGTTGTTGTCACTGCTATTATTGCAGCAGATGTTGCTACAGCTGTAGGATCTGTTACATCTATTGCTGTATAGCGGTTGTATCTGCTACGGTAGCTGTTGTATTTGCTTCTGCTACGGCTATTGTACGGGCTGCGGCTGATGTTTCTGTAGCTGTAGGATCTATTGTTGCTATCATTGTAGCTGCTGTTGCTATAGATGTTGTATCTGCTACTACATCTGTCGTATTTGCTGTTGTGATGCTTCCTGTTGCTGAGGATGCTGAATCTAAGTTGTTGGATTTGCTGCTACAGCTGTTATGTAATAAGGATGCTGCTGCTATGACTTAAATACCTGTGATACTACCCTAATCATGTAAAATTACCTTAACTAGCTATGATACGAATTCCTGCTCTAAATTAGCACGAGCACCTGTGATACTATCTGGTTTGCTCTAAATAACAATGATACTAGATGAATTACCTGTTAAAATGACTCAAATACCCTTGATACAACCTGAATCACCTGCATTTACCTTAAATAGCTGTGATACAAATCTCTGATCGAAATTATCACGAGTATCTGTGAAACTATGCTGATTACCAAACTACTTACGATATTACCTGAACTATCTGTGAAATACGAAACTACGTTATAACCGACCCCTGGAACCTACCCTCCTGTAATGCTAGCTTAATTACTCTAAACACCTATGATACTTGAATTATGCTAAATACCTACGATACTAGCTGAATTACCTGTGAAATACGAAACTATGCTATACCCAACCCCTGGAATCTATCCTCCTGTGATACTAGATGAATTAGCCTAAATACCTACTGTCGCGTGCCTCACATTTTGTAATTAATTATTTAACTTCAGTGGTGGGCAACTCGCTTGCGAGAGGGATCGTTATTCAAACAAAGGAAACTTTAATTTAAGAGGCACCGACAAAGGGACGCAGCTAAAGTTAAATTCACAACATAATTTACACTAATATAATTCCTGGCTGAAGGGAGAGGCAAGGATTCTATTCTACCATAATAAAAGCTGGAAGGAAGAGTGACAAATAGATTTATTTAACAAAGACTTACCCCATGTGTCTGCCGAGCGAGGACGCCATGTCGTAGAGCAGCTATCCGTTCACCTGACTCAAAGACTAGTAACAGACTGACTGAGAAAACCCGTTAAGTTTGGCGTCACTAACGCCATCCCCACCAATGAGACTGTTTCCTCTTAAACACCCCTCCTCAGATAAACTGCCAACCTAAAACTTGGGTAACCAGAGGGCGCATTACCAATATATAATCTGTGCACATGCCACATCTCCCCCTGGCCACCGAAGTCGACGTCCTCGTCGACAGAAAGAAAATGAATACAATAAATAGGAAAAAAAAACAAAACAAAGACATACCAAAAAAATGACATACAAATGTGTGATGTAAAATAAAACAGTAATAAATATGTGTGGTAGCACCCAGCCGACGACAGAATATTGCTGGGCGATGACGAGAAGCGAGGAACATAAGTGCTGTCGACGTAGTATTGTTAATGCACTTAGCTGTAGCATCCCGCACACGCACACACCACGCTGCCTTAGTTCACAGGCACACTACACTGCGCAAAAGGGTGATGAACTGCCGTAACTGTTTGTGGGTGGGTTTAGACAGTGCCCACAACGACGATTTGTCCTGGTGTAGAATTAGCACCGCAGGTCTCTGGTGATGACAACAGGGTGGGCAGTCGCTGGCTTGGACTGCCCCCCGACATGGTGGCTCCTTATGCCACGGCAGTGTAGTGGCTGCCCGACAGCTTCCCTGTGGTGTTTCTTGACTTCTGGTGTGCCCTGGGGATGCTGATGCACCTTCTGGCTCTCTGCCACAGCACAATACTAAAACAAAACCACCACACAATAAACAGGATGCTCCCACAAAGAATCACACATAAAAGAAGGGTATGTCATTTACAATTAAAGATTTTAAAGTTTGAAAAATGTACACTAAAAATTCTTTTGACATGGGGCAAAGAAAGAGGAAAAAAAATTAGAACAAATTGGCATAAGAAAGAAATTTTACAGAGTTGCCATCCAAAGTGTAACTTACAATGCTTCATAATCCAAATAACAGTAAAACAGACTCAAAGTACATAAACATGACAGAAATGAAACATAACCTTATCTTGGGATCCCAATATTACATCTTAATAACCAGCTGGTATCACTAACAAAAGAAAGTAAGTGCACTTACAAGACAATCACACATGACAATGAAATGAACTCATTCACACTGACCATGGCCCCAAATTACACACAACACTGACTTAACTATCTACTCAAACTAGTGTATGCATCACTACAAGCTACATCCACAATACATTTCTAAGCTACGCCACGTGACATGCTTTCAACTACTAGTGTCCTACTCTTGTCACCAATATAACTTCTCAACCACATCACTATCCTTCTCATCGCAGTGTGAGCATTAACTCAATTATAATCATCATCAACATCAGCAGTAATAGTGCAATCTCGATCATTACTTCAATCATCATCATCTATCAATTTTCTCTCCAAAACAAAACATCTGCACTTACGTCTCTCATTTAGCATGCTGCAAATTCAAAACATCTGACATAGGCATAACCTTCAAGAAATCACATTAACAATTCAGGAATGACACAAATAACATGACACTATAATGTTGCATCTACATCCTCAAAATCAAGAAATAAGCTGGAAAACAGGTGGTATTAAAATTTGCTATCTAAGATGGTAATAAACTTGTTGCATAAACAGAGAAAAAAAATTATTTTCATTACATTCACTTCCATCCATTTAATCTCTTGTGTGAATTCATCACACACGCTATACTGGGCACGTTACAGCAACACCAATAAGCAAAATCTCTGAAAACATACAACTGTCGGGGTTACACTGTGGCACTTCCACCGAAGCTGACATCATCTCATCTCTTCTCATCTCTCCTCATCAACACCGTCGGGGTTACTCTTTGGCACTTCCACCGAGGTAAATCTCAACTCTTATTTCTCACATAACCTCACACTACGCCATCGGGGTTACACTTTGGCACTCCCACCGAGGCAAATCTCACCTATATCACATAACCTCAAATACACACATACATACAAACACTATTCATGCAACAAATTTCTGCAAATAAAGATCACAGCATCATTATGAAAATCAAATAGAGTCAAAATCAAATCATATCAAATCAAATCGAATGCAACAAAACAACATCACATCATTACTCAAAACAATATTGTCACATAACATTCCTGAAAATGAAAGCTCAATTAAGCATATAGTACACCTGAAACACATTCCTGCAGCATAATACAACAAAACAAATGATTTGCAGTTATCAAAACACAATTCAAAATTTAAATTACACCCAAAATAACAATATACTTGTAATTTAGCAGAGACATTCATATCACATATTCCTGAAAAGTAAGGCTTAATTAAGCATCAGTCAGTGAAACAATAAATTTAGCATACCTGTGTGAGTCGTAAAACTGTTTCATTCATCCAAACTTTAGCACTCACAATGATTACATACTTACAGGTGATGTTTTTCTTTTCTCTTACTCGTTTACCACAAAATTCCCGTGCAAATTGTCCAAAATCTGGTAACACACGTACAGCTGGTTCATCAACATCCACATCGTACTGGTCCACATCAGAAGCACATCAAACCTAATTAGGTGTAGATACTGGCAAGGTTGGTAGCTCCTGAAACTTTTACTTACATGAGTAACTGCGAAAGATTTTCCCTTAAAATATGCATTGCGGAATTAAACCAAACTTGGCAACGGTAAAGCAAAATTATCATCATTATGATTTTCTCAGAGCGGCCATTAGCAGTAGTAGCCAACATTGCAAAATTCTAAAATAACTCATACGGCGACAACTCGTTGGAATGCTCCACGTGAGAGGGGTCAATGACCGGCGGAAGACAGCTGATTGCTTTGCAACAGGCGTACCAACACTGGACAAATTCCACCACACTGTGCTCGCCAACTGGAGCAATTACTATATCAACTTTCTGTGCAGGACGTCGCTTATGCATGATTGCAGCACAAAAGATAACGCAACCAATAAACAAACCGTAGGACCAAGCAAACAGATTACACCAAACTAAACACTTATAGCAACACATGAATGTAAGTAGCAAGAGTAGAACATAACCAAATAAAACAGTTGCAGAAAGAACACAATTAAGCGCCCGCGGCGAAATATCAGAAAATTATACTAACACAGGGCTACACAAGCCACTTGGACACAATACCAAGATTTTTAATCAGAATGAACATATGGAAGAAAACAAAATGATAGCTTCAGTGAGAAACCTCGAACTGGAAGTTAAAAAAACCACGTCACACTTACTGTGACCACCGCGAAGATTCTCAAAAGGAGCAGAATACAAACTTGTAATTTATACGAGCACACAAAACTTCTCTCTTTTTTTTTCTTAAATCAAAGGTATATAATCTGATATGCACACGCAAATAAACGCGCCAAAACACGTGCTGAGGAATACTGGTTTCACAAGCTAAAAATTATTGCTGAAATGCACGACCACGCGGGAATTACACAACACACGTGCGTACATAAATGTTACACGAAAAATGACCCAGAAAAGTGCAGTAAATAGCTAGAAATCACAATCACTGGAATATAAAGTTATACATTTCCAAACCACTGCTAATAAGCACAAAAAAACAAGATTTGCAAACAGATAGCCAACACGTGACGAGCACATTTTGAAACAACAACTATATCGCTCGTTTCTTCTCAAATTTCACAAAAACGTTTTTTTTGAAAACAACCGGCACAAAGAACGGAACACAGTGATACAATTTAAAGGAAATGAAGCCAAAACAAGGGGAAAATGGAGTCAGAAGTTTTAGCGTCACCCGGCAGACAATGGGGAAAAATGCAAAAATGAACTCAAAATTGAAATTTCGACACCAGACTTTCAGAAATGATGGAAACAAAATTTAGAAGAAGAGAATCACAAATTAAAGTATAAAAATCCTTACCCTTCAGCCAGAAAGAACTTTACATTTTTCAGGACCACGTGTAGCAGAAACCGTTAAACTTGGAGGGAAAAAAAAAATTTGCACTTAAAATCTCAAAACAAATCAAACTAATTTCTCGGCGCCTCCGCCAATTTGTCGCGTGCCTCACATTTTGTAATTAATTATTTAACTTCAGTGGTGGGCAACTCGCTTGCGAGAGGGATCGTTATTCAAACAAAGGAAACTTTAATTTAAGAGGCACCGACAAAGGGACGCAGCTAAAGTTAAATTCACAACATAATTTACACTAATATAATTCCTGGCTGAAGGGAGAGGCAAGGATTCTATTCTACCATAATAAAAGCTGGAAGGAAGAGTGACAAATAGATTTATTTAACAAAGACTTACCCCATGTGTCTGCCGAGCGAGGACGCCATGTCGTAGAGCAGCTATCCGTTCACCTGACTCAAAGACTAGTAACAGACTGACTGAGAAAACCCGTTAAGCTTGGCGTCACTAACGCCATCCCCACCAATGAGACTGTTTCCCCTTAAACACCCCTCCTCAGATAAACTGCCAACCTAAAACTTGGGTAACCAGAGGGCGCATTACCAATATATAATCTGTGCACATGCCACACTACGATACTAACTGAATTACCTGTGAAATCATATACAGCTATGATGCAGTCAGCCTCTTGTAATACTAGCTGAATTAGCTTAAATGCCCCCGATACTAGCTGAATTGCCTGTGAAAAATATGCAGCTATGATACGTCCTGCCCCTGGAAACTAGCCTCCTGTGATACTAGCTGAGTGACTCTAAACACCTATGTTACTTGAATTATCCTAAATACCTAGCATACTCTCTGAATTACCTGTGAAATACGAAACTATGCTATACCCAACCCTGGAATCTATCCTCCTGTGATACTAGCTGAATTAGCCTAAATACCTACGATACTAGCTGAATTACCTGTGAAATCATGCTCAGCTATGATGCAGTTAGCCTCTGGAATCTAGCCTCCTGTGATACTAGCTGAATTAGCTTAAATGCCCACGATACTAGCTGAATTGCCTGTGAAATCATATACAGCTATGATAGGCCCTGTCTCTGGAATCTAGCCTCCTGGGGTATTAGCTGAGTTACTCTAAACACCTATGATACTTGAATTAGCCCAAATACCTAAGATACTATCTGAATTACCTGTAACATCATACGGAACTATGCTATATCCGCTTCCCAGAATCTGTCCTACCCCGAGATACTGAGTTACTTACCTTTCAGCATGAGTGGGTCACCTTTTTCCCTTTGTGGGTCACATTTTTCCCTTTGTGGGTCACCTTTTTCCCTGTGTGGGTCACCTTTTTCCCTTTATGAGTCACCTTTTTCCCTTTGTGGGTCCCCTTTTTCCCTTTATGGGTCACCTTTTTCCCTCTGCTGGGTCACCTTTTCTCCCTGAGTGGGTCACCTTTTCCCTTTGTGGGTCACCTTTTTCCCTGAGCAGGTCACCTTTTTCCCTGAGCGAGTCACCTTTTCCCTGAATAGGTTACGTGATGGGCATGTCTAGAATTAGCGTTTTAACATTGACATGAAACATATTTTCATGAAGTTCTCGCTTAAAGTCGCTTTCAAGGTCTAGTATCTCCCTCCTATTCCATATCTCTCCTGTATATAAGTCCATATTCCTACTGTTACACTACCTGCCTAGCCTACCGACTCTCCTCGTTTTCCTATACCTCTCATATAAACCATACTCTACTCTCAACCACTGTCTAGTCTAGCACCTCTCCCCGTATCCCCTGCCTCTCATAAAGCACATTCCTCTCCTGCCCCCTGTCTAGCTAAGTATCTCTCTTTGGTTTCCTATACCGCTCATATAAAACACATTCTATCTTTAACACCTGTATATCCTATAATAGGATCTCTCCGTTTTCTTGTCTCTCCTTATAAACACATACTCAATTCTCCTAATCTAATACCTCTCCTCGTTTTCCTATACTTCTCATATAAACCATACTCTACTCCTCGAGCTCTGTCTAGCCTAACAACCTCTCCTCGTTTCCCTATATCTCTCATGTAAACCATACTCTACTCCTCAACCTCTGGCTAGCCTAACACCTCTCCTCCTGTTCCCTACCTCTCTCATATAAACCATACTCTACTCAACCTCTTTCTAGCCCTAGCCTAGCACCTCTCCTCCTGCTCCTATACCGCTCATACATATAAACGCATACTCTACTCTCAGCCTCTGTCTAGTCTAACATATCTCAACTATCTCTTCCATATAAACGCACTACCCTCCTTCAACCCTATCTAGCTGAGTATCACTCCTTGGTTTCCTATCTAACCTAACTTTACCACCTGTCTATCCTAGCATAGGATCTCTCTCCGTTTTCTCATCTCTCCTTATAAACACATACTCAATACTCCTAACCTAATACCTGTCCTCGTTTTCCTATACTTCTCATATAAACCATACTCTACTCCTCGACCTCTGTCTAGCCTAACACCTCTCCTCGTTTTCCTATATCTCTCATATAAACCATACACTACGCTTCAAGCCCTGTCTAGTCTAACACCTCTCCTCGTTTTCCTATACCACTCATATAAACCATACTCTACTCAGCCTCTGTCTAGCCTAGCACCTCTCCACGTATTCCCTATCTGTTTCATATAAAGCGCATTCTCCCTCCTTCTACCACTGTCTAGCCTAGCGTCAGTCCTCGTATTCCCTATCTCGCCCATATGAACGCATTTTCCTCCGCATCCACCCTCGTTTTCCCTATCCTTTCCCATATAAACGCAAAAAATGTGCCAGATCTCTCCTAAATAACCTAGTGACGCTAAGGGCCATAGTAGTTAAAGAGTGTCCATAAATAAAACTCAATTTAATTTTTCATCGGATTCCATATGAACTTCTCAAGCAGAATACCTCATACATATCTATGAGCATACCTGTGCATGTTCCCCCCTCAGGGGCTCACGTTATGTGAGTACGGGTTTTTGGCGTACCCGGGGGTTCCCGAGCCAATCATCGTCATATTCATCCCCTCACCCTCATCTGGACTAGCCACGTTGTTTCTTTGCTTTACTCTTCCTCTTCTAGAATTATTCCTTATACTAGGTTTAGGCATCTTAGGCTTATTTACTCCTGTCTCACCAACAGGGATCTTTTCTATTTCCGTGGTTGCTCTCCCACGGTTTCGGCGCAGCTTTCAACTTGTGTGCTCTCCGGAGGTCTCAAGCGTGAAGGTTGAGTGAACCCTCCTCACTACCCCTTTCCTGCGACACTAGGTGCGGAGCCGTTCCATTGTCACGTACACCCACGTAGCCCCATAGGGGCCGGGTGCCCCTCGGACAGTTCGGCGACCGCGAGTGACTGGGTTGTCCGGGGGGGCTCGACGTGTTACCGCTGTCTGGGGCCCGATGTAATCTACCACAAGTCCCCTGAATCCACGTTGACTCTGTTGAGGCAGCGTGGCCTAAAGGGGGGGCCACTGGCGGTTATTCCAGTGGTAGGGGCGTAAAGTCGGGCCTGCCTATGGTGAACGTGTCGTAAACCGGTAAGTAGTGATGGTCGGAGGGTAACTTTTCTGAGGTATTCTCTGAGATCAGGCCAGGCCGGCACAGACCGGAAGATTCAGGTGTCTTTTCTTCTACATCCCCGGATGGCAGGCTGACGCCGACGGTTCCGGAAGGGGGACCTTTCCATTATGGCTCCTCTGCGCTCCACTATTTCAACACCTCGTTTTTTCGTTATGCGGCTAAAGAGCGACAGCAAAGATATGAAGCACCTCAGCCCCTTTTACATTCAGCGGGAGGTTGATAGAATCTGTGGTCCTGTGAAGAATGCTACACGGTGTAGGGATGGAAGCTTACTGATTGAAATTGCACAAGACGCCCAGGCCGCTAAACTGCTAAAGGCCAGTCTACTAGGTTCCTACCCAGTGACTGTGGACAAACACAAAACCCTTAACAGCTGTCGTGGTGTGGTTACGACTTCATGTTTGGTCGGACTTTCTAATGAAGACATCGTCAACTGTCTCTCCGACCAAGGTGTTATTGCGGCATACAGGCTAATCGGGAGGAGGGACAATCAACTGTTTCCGCTGCGCACGGTCTTCCTTACCTTTGAAAGAACCGTGCTACCGCAGTTCATCTTGTGCGGCTATGAGCGCGCAGCTATTCGTCCCTATGTACCTAACCACATGCGTTGTTATCGCTGCCAGAAATTCGGTCATACACAACAACGTTGCACTGGCTCACCAGTTTGTCCTCGTTGTGGAAGCGACAGTCACGATGATTCCATGTGTGCTACGGACCCCGCCTGTGTAAACTGTGGGGGTGCACACCCGTCGAACTCTAGGGAATGCCCACGCTTTGTGGAGGAAAAGACCATACAGGAGATTCGAGTGAAGGAACACCTGACCTTTCCAGAAGCGAGGAAGCGCTATCACGAACTACACCCTACATCCACCATGAGGTATTCAGCTGCCGTCCGCCTCGGTGTCCGGAAACAGGATGCCGTTGTGCAGACCTGTCCCGGCTCGCCCTCGCAGGTTTCCATTGGGGTCCAAACTGATAAACCTTCGGATCTGGTACTTCCCTCGCCGGTTCCTGTTCGCACAAAAGATGCTTCCGCCCCATCAGCTTCGACCGCAGGTTCCACCTCTCTTGACCACACCAGTCGCAAATCACCTGTTCGTCGTCCCACGGGTCGCTCCCGTTCTCGCTCCAGGACTCGCACCACCTGCTCAGATTCAGTTAGCAGCGATGGTGGCACGGAGGGATTCGAGAGGCCTGCGCATTCTCGGCCGGGGCGGAGTCCTACCCGGAAGAAAAAGGTGAAACTAAACCGATCCACTGCGGCTATTAAATAGCCTTACCGCACGCACTTCTTGCCTATCTTGATATTTATGGCTCTTAATCACATCCTTCAGTGGAATATCCGTGGTCTCCGTGCACACCGAGCGGAGTTGGACATGCTACTGCACACTCACTACCCCCTAGTCGTCTGTCTACAGGAGACAAAACTTCGACCTCAGGATACCTTTGCCATTCGTAGGTATACTCCGGAGCGCTTCGATCTTGCTCCAGCGGATGGTTCTCCTGCACACGGTGGTGTTACAGTACTTGTTCGCGATGATGTGTTTTATAATCGGGTTCCGCTTGCCACACCTCTGCAAGCTGTTGGGATCCTCCTTTCTCTTCCTGGTTTTAACTTCTGTATCTGTAGCCTCTATGTTCCTCCTTCTTCTCCTCTTGCACAGGATGACCTAGACCGCCTGATTTTACAGCTCCCTGCCCCTTATTTACTCTTGGGGGATTTCAATGCACACCACCCTCTTTGGGGTTCTCCTAGGGCGTGCGCGAGGGGCGAACTTTTGGCTGCACTTCTTGATCAGCACTGCCTTTCTGTTCTGAATACCGGCGAACCCACTTTTCTCTCCGATTCAACCGGCACATTTTCCCATCTGGATTTGTGTCTTTGCTCTGCGCAGCTTGCTCATCGTATGGAATGGTATGTCATAGCTGATACACATTCTAGCGATCACTTTCCGTGCGTAATTACTCTCCTGTCTTCTTCTGTCGATTCACCTGTCCTTCCTAAATGGCAGTTCCGCAAAGCTGACTGGACCCTTTTTTCCCGTCTAGCGCGGTTTTCTCACTGCGCTTTTTCCTCTGTGGATCTCATGGTGGAACACCTGCGTACTGTCATTTTCGCCGCTGCCGAACGTTCCATTCCCCGCACGTCTTCACATCCCAGGCGTTTACCGGTCCCTTGGTGGAACGCGGAATGTCGGGACGCCGTTCGTGCACGACGCGGTGCTCTTAGGGTATTTCGGCGCCACCCTACTCTTGCTAATCTGGTCCGTTATAAGGAATTACGCGCTAAGGCTCGCAGAGTAATTCGCATCAGCAAGAAAGCCTCCTGGGAGCGCTATGTAGCCGGTTTCAATAGCTCTACACCTACATCGGTTGTCTGGGACAAACTTAGGCGTGTGGCCGGCAAGACCCGTTCTTCTTCTATTCCCGGTCTTTGGGTAGGCTCTAGTACTATTTGCGAACCACCTGCTATTGCCGACACCCTCGGCAAGAACTTTGAACGCATTTCCAGCTCTGCCCGTTATGACCCGGGTTTTCTTCCACACAAGGCCGCGGTGGAGGCCCATGCACTCTCTTTTCACTCCAGCAACCAGGAGGTATATAATCGCCCATTTACCTTCCGCGAGCTAGAGCATGCCCTAGCATCTTCTAAGCCTACCGCACCTGGGCCTGATTCCATTCACGTGGTGTTCCTTCAAAATCTCTCCTCTGCTGGACTGCGCTTTCTCCTTCAGATTTACAACCGCATCTGGGAAACTAGTACTCTTCCTACAGGTTGGCGAGCAGCCACCATCGTTCCAGTTTTGAAACCCGGAAAGGATCGCCACCTACCATCTAGCTATCGCCCGATTTCCTTAACCAGTTGCATTTGCAAGGTTATGGAACGCATGATCAACGGGCGTTTGGTCTGGTGCCTTGAGTCTCGGAACCTTATAGCGAATGTACAATGTGGTTTTCGCCGACACCGTTCTCCTGTGGATCATCTTGTCCATCTTTCGACCTCCATTCTGGACGACTTCCTGAGAGGTTGCCAGACTGTGGCAGTATTTTTTGACTTGGAGAAGGCTTATGACACATGTTGGAGGACTGGCATTCTTCGTACACTCCATCTGTGGGGTTTCCGTGGTCGTCTCCCTGCCTTTATTTGTGAGTTTATGAGGGACCGGATATTTCGTGTGCGCGTGGGATCGATTTTATCTTCACTTTTTATCCAAGAGAACGGAGTACCTCAAGGCTCGGTACTCAGCGTCACACTGTTTGCTATAGCGATTAACCCCATTGCTGACTGTGTTCCAGCTGGAATTTCCTCATCGCTTTTTGTTGACGATTTCGCCATCTTCGCAACTTCTCGTCGCACCTGTCTTTTGGAACGCCGACTGCAGCAATGTCTTAACTCCCTTCACTCCTGGAGCGTTGCAAACGGGTTTCAAATTTCTCCGGAGAAGACAGTCTGCATTAACTTCTGGCGCCGTAAAGAGTTCCCTCCACCTTGTCTCCGACTCGGTGCGGCACTCCTCCCATTTTCGGACGAAACGAAATTCCTCGGGTTAATCTTGGATAGGAAGTTGTGTTGGTCGTCGCATATCAGCTATTTGAAAGCAAGGTGTGAACGTTCTCTTTGTATTTTACGTGTTTTAAGTGGCACATCCTGGGGTGCAGATCGCACGGTCCTTTTGCGACTTTATCAATCATTGGTTCGCTCTAAGCTTGACTATGGGTGTATTGTGTATTCTGCTGCGCGACCTTCCATCCTAAGTCGCTTGAATCCAGTCCACCACCAGGGCCTTCGTCTCTCAACTGGTGCTTTTCGTACTAGCCCTGTTTTGAGTCTTTGTGCAGAAGCTGCAGAACCTCCGCTCTCTTATCGTCGTGACGTTCTTCTTTGCAGCTATGCTTGCCGGTTGTCCTGTATGCCTCAACACCCCACTTATTCGTCTTTCTTTGAGGACTCGCTGGATTGTCATTATGCGTCTCGACCCCTGGCCTTGCTCCCGCCAGGGGTACGTTTCCGCCGGATACTTCGGAATTTAAATATCACATTGCCCACTATACTTCCACGACATCACACACAGTTCCCCGCTTGGCTGCATTCTGGAGTATCTTGCTACCTTGATTTGACGTCCATGCCTAAGTCCACGACCCCCGCTCCGGTCATCCGTTCGGCTTTTGCCGAAGTTCAGTCTCACTTTGGCAGCCATTGTTTTATTTATACCGACGGCTCAAAGGATGACCGTGGAGTTGGATGTGCCTTTTTATTTGGTGTAGAACGTTTTATGTTTCGTCTCTCTGACCAGTGCTCGATTTTTACTGCTGAACTTATTGCTCTGGAACAAGCTCTGTCTTTTATCCGTCAACGTGGTCTGCAGAATTGTGTTATATGCACGGACTCTTTAAGCGCCCTTTCTAGCCTTCGTGCGCTGTACGTACGCCATCCTATCGTGCAGCGTCTCCAGGATTGTTCCCACCGGCTTACCTCTGATGGAGTCAGCCTATTCTTTGTCTGGGTTCCTGGACACGTTGGCATTCCTGGTAATGAAGGTGCAGATGCTGCTGCCAAGAGCGCTATTTTCTCTCGTTCTTGTTTTAGCTCCTCTGTTCCTGCGGACGATTTTAGTCACTATTTAAAGAAGTCTATTCTCTCTCTATGGTTTTCTGCCTGGTCCTCTGTCCAGGCTAGCAAATTGCGGGAGATAAAGCCTTTACCCTCGGCCTGGGCTACTTCTTCCCGATCCTCCCGTCGGGAGGAGGTTATTTTATGTAGACTTCGAATCGGGCACTGTCGTTTTAGCCACTGTCACTTGTTGCGCCGTGAGCCCGCTCCCGTTTGTAATCGTTGCGGTGCGCCGTTGACGGTGCGGCATGTTTTAGAGCAGTGACAGTATTTCGCTACTCTTCGTACTGCTCTGCAGATGGACGTAGCATTGCCCGACATTTTAGCGGACAACATGTTGGCTGTGGAACGTGTTTTAACTTTCATTCGGCGCAGCAGCTTCCAGGACAGCGTTTGACCACTCTGCGTTCGTTCTTTCTGATTTTTAGTGTTATAGACCCATTTTTTTAGCTGCCTTGTTTTAAGCCTCTCGTTCTACAGTCTCTGACACTGACTCTTTTATTCTTTTTCGTGGACTTTTAACCTGACATTTTATAGCTTTTATGTCTTTCCGTCTCGGCCCTATTGTCTGTTTGGCTTTTTAACTGCTCACTAACCTGTATTTTATCTGTGGCGGGCGCTAATGACCTTTCTGGTTTTGCGCCCTTTATCCTCCCACTTTCACTGTGCATGTTCCCAAATCACGCTGATTGAACGCATTAACTTAAAACGTGGTTTATTCCGTATTGCTAGAGGGAATGAACTAGTTTTAATAGTTACAGTTTCTTTGATTATAGCCCCCCCTAAAAAAAATCCTACACCACCCTGGACAAAGCGAAAGAAAAATTACTTCTTTCTCATTTACTTGCATTTGTTTGGTGGAATGAAAAATAAACTGCATTCGAATGCATAACCAAATCACTCTTGATGTGTCATTTAAGTTAGGTAGTTAGTGGACAAATATTCCGTAAGTATATGCAAATGTATTGCTACAGTAAAGTAATAACAAATTTCCCAAGTTGCTTAATCGAAGAACGAGGGCAGAGAGTAAGGCAGTGATTACAACTTTTGTTTAGTTTTGCTGCTTACAAAAGTGATTTTCTTTTAGGAAGACCGATGAATTCGCAAGAAGAAAGAGCTAGCTGTATACTTTCCCTCTTCCTTCAACCTCCTCACAAAAATTCAACATGCCCGCGCGAATTCATAACGCACTCTTTACAACCTTACATCTAAATACTTATAATTGCTTCTCAGCTCTCCTAAGACATAGTCATCATCGCCTGTCTGTAGCACAAAATATAACAAAAACTTTGGGAACTATATAGCAAAACTAGCATTTTAAGACACGTAGTCGAAGACAAATACATGAGCTCAGCATAGTATGTTATTAGTATTATTATTATTAAATCTGAGGGCCATAAGTAGACACTACGCATTCAAGGTCATGGGCCTCATAGATGACAGAGTGTGCCAGATCTCTCCTAAATAACCTACTAGTGTCCCATTCTATATTGGGCGTGAAAGATCGGTAATTAAGTTCAGGGGCCTCTTTATCAGGCTTGAGGTTCTTTTACGTGCCGTAAATCTACGACACGGGACCACCGGCTTTACTTCCCTTCCGAAGGAAGCCAAACTAAGGATTTTTACGCCCGAAAAAATCAATCGCCCTCCGCCGGGTTTGAACCCGCGACCTTAGAAACTAGAGGTTAACACGCTACCACTAGTCCATGGAGTACGACTGGAATCCGATGATATTATCAGTTTGTAAAAATAATCTCAAATAATCAAATTACAACTTATTCTCCAAAGAGGTCATTTGAGGCAACAACGCATCCTTATCGGTCTATGTCACTAGCTATATTGGCGCTGCTAGCAGAAAGAGTTATGCTATGTGAAATCGAGACATACTATTTCCCTTTTATTTTAGTGTATTGTGTAGTTAAGTGCAGTTTTTGTGTAGCGTATGTAGAGAACGCTTTCATTTTGGAATCAACATGTTGAATTAAAAAGGCTACAAAAGGTGTATAATTCCTCTGTGCATCACTGCATCGCATATCTCCAGTAAAGTAATTGTTTATTCACGTTCCAAAAAGATCGAAATCAGTAAGGAATGGACTTTGGCATGCCTAAGAAATGTCAACGATATCTTGGAGAATTCTACATCGTAGGATACGTTCGAATCTTTTTTAATAGGTTAAGCATATTGTAATATTTTTACACATCTTCGTGCTTAAGGTTTATCCTAATGCCAAGTCGTTGAAACCGCATTTGCCACTTTTAACCTCTTTAAGAACTGCATTTAACGTTTCAATTGACTTTGATGCGTATTTAAAGAAAGGCAGTAATGAATTCAATAACCACTACCTATATTTGCTCGAACCAAATTAAGAAACCATAGGGTAAAATCAAAAGGTCTGATCATTCTATGCTAAATGATTAATGTTTCTCGTTATCATCACTATCATCGCCTTCTTCATGTAACAAAATAAAACCTTGTTTAATTATTACTTTCTCTACTACGTATAGTATGTAGGGGAAGTATTGTATTCCACCCAAAAATTCGATACCAAGATTTCACCGGAAATATATGTTTTGAGACCCCCTGAATCCAAAAAAAGCATTTTTGGAAAAACATGTCCGTGTGTGTGTGTGTCTGTCTGTCTGTGTGTCTGTGTGTCTGTCTGTGTGTCTGTCTGTCTGTCTATCTGTGTGTCTGTGAACAGCATAACTCATAAACGAACAGTCGGATAAACACCAAACTTGTTATTTAGGTTCAGTATCCTCCAGAGATGCGACACGAAGGTTTTCAAGAAAATCCCCCCACCCCGGACTACCCTTTACATGGAACATTTTTCGAAAATTTTAATTTTCTCAAAAATGGCTCTAACGATCTTGATTAAAATATATGCTTAAAATATTTTCATGACAAATGAAATGTATATCTCGAATTTTCTGGGAATGTCTCCAAAACTATTCTTCATTGTGAACGACTTTTGCATAACTGGTAAAGCATAAGAGATAGACAAAATTTTACTACACAAAAATGTAGATCGCGTTAAAATACACAATTTATATTATATACATTTTTTGTTGTTGAGTGAACCATTTTCGAGATATTGCTTGTTATTCCCTTAAATTTTCCAATACTTAAACTTGTTCTCAAATTGTTATTCATTTTTTACTTTCTCTACTACGTATAGTAAGTAGGGGAAGTATTGTATTCCACCCAAAAATTCGATACCGAGATTTCACCGGAAATACATGTTTTGAGACCCCCTGAATCCAAAAAAGTATTTTTGGAAACATGTCCGTGTGTGTGTCTGTGTGTCTGTGTGTCTGTCTGTGAACAGAATAACTCAGAAATGAACAGTCGGATAAACACCAAACTTGGTATTTAGGTTCAGTATCTTCCAGAGATGCGACACGAAGGTTTTCAAGAAAATCCCCCCACCCCAGACTACCCTTTACATGGAAGATTTTTAGAAAATTTTAATTTTCTCAAAAATGGCTCTAACAATTTTATTTAAAATATCATATGTTTAAGATATTTCAATGACAAATAAAATGTATATCTTGAATTTTCTGGGAATGTCTCCAAAAGTATTCTTCATTGTGAACGACTTTTACATAACTGGTAAACCATAAGAGGTAGACAAAATGTTACTGCACAAAAAATGTAGATTGCGTTAAAATACACAATTTATATCATATACATTTTTTTTATTGAGTGAACCATTTTCGAGATATTGCTTGTTATTCCCTTAAATTTTTCAATACTTATTTTCTCAAATGGGAATTCGTTATTCATTTTTACTTTCTCTACTACGTATAGTAAGTAGGGGAAGTATTGCATTCCACCCAAAACTTCGATACCGAGATTTCACCGGAAATACATGTTTTGAGACCTCCTGAATCCAAAAAAAGCATTTTTGGAAACATGTCCGTGTGTGTGTCTGTGTGTCTGTCTGTGTGTCTGTGAACAGCATAACTCAAAAACGAACAGTCGGATAAGCACCAAACTTGGTATTTAGGTTCAGTATCTTCCAGAGATGCGACACGAAGATTTTCAAGAAAATCCCCCCACTCCAGACTACCCTTTACATGGAAGATTTTTCGAAAATTTTAATTTTCTCAAAAATGGCTCTAACGATTTTGATGAAAATATCATATGTTTAAGATAATGTCATGAGAAATGAAATGTATATCTCGAATTTTCTGGGAATGTCTCCAAACGTATTCTTCATTGTGAACGACTTTTGCATAACTGGTAAACCATAAGAGATAGACAAAATTTTACAACACAAAAAATGTAGATCGCGTTAAAATACACAACTTATGTCATATACATTTCCTTTGTTGAGTGAACCGTTTTCGAGATATTGCTTGTTATTTCCTTAAATTTTTCAATACTTATACTTTTTCTCAAATTCGTTATTCATTTTTTACTTTCTCTACTACGTATAGTAAGTAGGGGAAGTATTGCATTCCACCCAAAAATTCGATACCGAGATTTCACCGGAAATACATGTTTTGAGAATCACTGAATCCAAAAAAAGCATTTTTGGAAACATGTCCGTGTGTGTGTCTGTCTGTGTGTCTGTGTGTCTGTGTGTCTGTGTGTTTGTGTGTCTGTGTGTCTGTGTGTCTGTCTGTGTGTCTGTGTGTCTGTGAACAGCATAACTCAAAAACGAACAGTTGGATAAACACCAAACTTGGTATTTAGGTTCAGTATCTTCCAGAGATGCGACACGAAGGTTTTCAAGAAAATCCCCCCACCCCAGACTACCCTTTACATGGAACATTTTTCGAAAATTTTAATTTTCTCAAAAACGGCTCTAACGATTTTGATTAAAATATCATATGTTTAAGATATTGTCATGACAAATAAAATGTATATCTCGAATTTTCTGGGAATGTCTCCAAAAATATTCTTCATTGTGAACGACTTTTGCATAACTGGTAAACCATAAGAGATAGACAAAATTTTACTACACAAAAAATGTAGATCGCGTTAAAATACACAACTTATGTCATATACGTTTCTTTTGTTGAGTGAACCGTTTTCGAGATATTGCTTGTTATTTCCTTAAATTTTCCAATACTTATACTTTTTCTCAAATTCGTTATTCATTTTTTTATGTCCTGAACATGCAAAGAGAATGGAATTCGCCACATAGCAACCAGCGTTAAAATATTTGACTATCGCTTAAAAGCTACCATATTCCCCTTGCATCTACAAGAAAATTACCAATAAGATTGACATCTCGATATCTCGATTAACATGAAGCATATGGAGAATAGGCGTTTGTAAAATTAGATTGTACAAGAGTAGAGAAAGTTATGTGAGTGTAACACATCAGATTTTTTTATGTCCTGGACATGCAAAGAGAATAGAATACTCCACATAGTATCCAGCTCTTAAAATATTTGACTATCGCTTAAAGCCTACCATATTCCCCTTGCATCTACAAGAAAATCAGCAATAAGATTAACATGAAGTAGATGGAGAATAAGCGTTTGTGAAAATAGTTTGTACAAGAGTAGAGAAAGTCATGTGAGTGTAACACATTAGATTTTTTTCACTTTATTTATTCTTACACCATAATTAGAGGTGCCTTGAGCTTTTTAAGCATTACAAATTGAATGTGTATTGTTGATCCTAATCAACGATATACATCAACCATCAACGCAAGCATATGGTGCGATACCACGTGGCACTAGACGGTAACACAATTTCTTAATGCATAATTTTTATTGCTTTTTAAGCATTTACTTTTTGTAGTAAAGTGAAGTGCCAAGCCAAAACTATGTTTATGATACAAATTAATAGGGAACAAATCTGCTAGTCTACTGGAAAACAGTTTTAAATCGCATGTTTGACCAATACTTTATTGCGAATGAGAAATACGATTACCATGCTTCCCTATTAGCTTCTGAAAACTGAGGAATAGCAATTTTAGATTTTAAACAAGCATTAGATTTTTTACGACTTTTCAGATTAATATCTTTTCCATGAATTACGGCAGTCAAAAACAAGTCTTATTGCTGAAAAGCAATGCATCCATACATGAGAGATTATCCAATTGTGACTTTTTAAATTCTTCATCTGTCATTTTGGGGAGAGAAAAAAAGAGATAAGTCTCTAACCAACAATATACATCCACCATCAACACAAGTATATGGCACGATTACATGCGGTACTAGACGGTGACTCACAACTCGGTCGCTAACTTCGGGCAGCGAGAGGATTGCGAAAAAGGACTCTAAAATATTTTTCTCATACTATCAAAGGAACATTACGTCACAATGCATTATCATTTCCTGTTAATTTGAGGATTAAAGTATTTTCCCCAAATGCCGTCTGTAAAACAAGTGAGCGCATGCAGCCTGTTGCTATGGTAACCACGCCTATGTCGCCGGCGTTACCAACGCTCCGTTAGCCAATGGTCATTCGTTGACCGCATCCATTTTCTGCGTTAATCTTTTGCTTCAGCTTGCAGTTATTGTATTTAATTTTGCCTTTTCTATTATTCACTGTGTCAGTTGTTATTATTATTTTCTGTAGTACATGCTTACAGTAGTAGAGGAAATATTATAATCCAACAAAAGAGTTCGATACCGAGCTATTACCGAAAGGCATGATTTGAGGTCTTCTAAACCCAGAAAAAGCCCTGCATCGCAATGCAATGACCTGGAGCTTGGAGCTCTGGTTCCCGCCACGTAATGTATCGGCTTCGATCCCACCCATGGGGAGTGGATTTTAAGTCCTGGATATAGGACCGGTGCCCACTCGTGAGGAGCTGCGTAAGGCAGCGATCCCGACTACGAAAGCCAATATTCCGGCTGGGGGATGCACGATGCTGACCACATCTGCTCCCGGTGTCAGTGGGATGATTGTTCACCTCTGCCGTGGGTAAGTGTGCGTGAGGCCGACATTCGGGGTGGTAGGTCCAGGACCCAAATGGGCTGTAGTGCCATGGGATAAAGATAGAATCCAGAAAAAATTCTGATGCGTTACACTCACATGACTTTCTCTACTCTTGTACAAATTATTTTTACAAACGCTTATTCTCCATATGCTTCATGTTAATCGAGATATCGAGATGCTAATTTTCTTGTAGATGCAAGGGGAATATGTAGGTTTTAAGCGATAGTCAAATGTTTTAAGCGCTGGTTGCTATGTGAAGTATTCCATTCTCTTTGCATTACCAGGACAAAAAAAATGAATAACGAATTTGAGAAAAAGTATAAGTATTGGAAAATTTAAGGGAATAACAAGCAATATCTCGAAAATGGTTCACTGAACAAAAATATGTATATGACATAAATTGTGTATTTTAACGCGATCTACGTTTTTTGTGTAGTAAAGTTTTGTCTATCTATTATGGTTTACTAGTTATGGAAAAGTCGTTCACAATGAAGAATACTTTTGGAGACATTCCCAGAAAATTCGAGATATATATTTTATTTGTCATGAAAATATCTTAAACATATGATATTTTAATCAAAATCGTTTGAGCCATTTTTGAGAAAATTAAAATTTTCGAAAAATTTTCCATATAAAGGGTAATCTGGGGTGGGGGGATTTTCTTGTAAACCTTCGTGTCGCATCTCTGAAAGATACTGAATCTGAATACCAAGTTTGGTGTTTATCCGACTGTTCGTTCATAGACACACACACGGACATGTTTCCAAAAATGCTTTTTGGATTCAGGGGTTCTCAAAACATGTATTTCCGGTGAAATATCGGTATTAAATTTTTGGGTGGAGTACAATACTTCCCCTACTTACTATACGTAGTAGAAAAAGTAAAAATATTGTTAGAAATAGGTAAAGAGGTCCGCGCGCGCTTGTCTGTGAACAGTGTAACTCAAAAACAAAATGTTGCATAAATAGAAAAGTTGGCATTTAAATTGACAGTATACCAAAGATGCGACACGAAGATTTTCAAGAAAATCCCTTCACTCAAAATATCCTTTTCATGGAAAATTGTTCTAACGGCTCTAACGGTTTTGATTAAAATACCATCTGTTTAAGATATGTGAATTACAAAACGCATATGTTGAGAATAGCCCGTGAAGTCCTCTTCATTCTGAATGAATGTTGTATACCTTTGTAGAGCTGATAAACCATAAGATAAACAAAAACTTAGTACACAACACAAAAAGAGTAGATCTGGTTTAAGCACAACGGTTTATGTCAAAAACAATTTTTATGTATTAATAACTTCGGAGAAATTTTTGCTCTTAGTTTGAATTTTCTAATACTTATAAATTGTTACTTTCTCTATTACGTACATATAGTAAGCAGAGGTAGTGTTGTATGGAACCCAAGTTTCGATATCGAGTTTTCACAGGAATTACACGTTTGAGGATCCCTGAAACCAGAAAAGCGCTTTTAGAAAAAGATCTGTGTGTGTCTGTGAACAGCATGACTCGAAAACGAAAACTCATTAAATATCAGACTTGATATTTAAGTACAGTATCTTCCAAAGAAGCGACATGAATACTTTTAGAAAATGCTCCCACCCCAACTACCATTGACATGGAACATTTTTCGATTTTTTTATTTTCTCAAGAATGATTCTAACGATTTTTATCAAAATAGCATGGCAATTAAAGTGCATATCTTGAATTTTCTGGAAATAGCCTGCGAAGTCCTCTTTATTCTGAAGGAATTTTGTATAATCTTATATAAGTAACAAACGTTAAGCAATAGACGAAAACGTACTACACACAAAATGTGTATCTCTTTAAAACAAATTATTTATTTCAAATAACTTTTTCTGTGACATCAGCTAATTCCGAGATATCCGTTATTAAAGAGCGGGATGGCTCAGACGGTAACGTCTGTGGCATGTATTCGACCTTCCTGACCCATGGGTTTTTTTTCGTGGTTTTCCCGGTTGCTAGGCGAATGCTGGGAAGGTTCATTACATCCCCGAAATTCCTCTCCCTCCATTTCACCTACATTCTCATTTCACTTCACCTTTCATCTGCTTGGTGTCTTTCAGGGTTGAAAAAATTGGGCGGGAGTATCAGCGTTGCATGGCAGGGGAAAAGGATGCTCTCTGTAACCCTTCGTCCCTCGGGATGAGGGCGGTCTCCTAGTCCCGAGCTCCTTCAAGGGATGTGCAAGCCTGCAGGGGGAAGGGGAGTTTCAATCTGTAAAAGGTAGGGACTCTGCCCTCTGCCTGTCGTGCTTACTGGTCCGGCCGCCCTCTGTCTTCTCTCGCCTCATCCCATCCTCCCGGGGGCACGCCGTCAGGAGCTCAGGCACGACAGATCTTGTAGGCCGATGTGCTAAGTCCCCCTCTACAGTTAGTCCTAGTCCAATCCGTTATTAATGGTTCCAGCTGTTGAATATTTAAGACATTCTTTTAAAGACTTGTCAACATTCAGTTGTTTGTCGCGATGTCACGGAAACAGTATGGAATTTTAAGGCCAGCATATAGCGTCCAGTTGTTAAACATTTGACTGTCGCTGCTCTCTTTGTATCTATAACGAAATGTGTAATGCTGATATTCCCGGAAAGACTTATCCCAATTTAATTAATTAGATAAGAAAATAAACTTCCGTACATCCACTAATAAACGATAGAGGGTAGAGAAAGTCATGTTAAACGGAGCGGGATGGCTCAGGCGGTAACGTCTGTGGCCCGCATTCGGGAGGTCGTGGCTTTGATTCCTGGCTGACCTTCCTGGCACATGGACTTTTTTGGGGGTTTCCCCGGATCGCCAGGTGAATGCTGGGAAGGACCATTGCATCCCCCGAATTTCCTGTCCCTCCATTTCATCTCCATTCCCATTTCGCTTCACCTTTCATCTGCTTGATCTCTTTCAGGGTTGCAAGCGTCGGCGGGAGGTCTCGACGTGTTCCTGGCAGGGGAAAAGGATGCTCTATGAAAACCTTCGTCCTCCGGACTGCGAGCGGTCTCCGGGTCCCGGATCCCCCAGAGTTTGTGTAAGCCTAAGGGGTGGAGGGGACCGGCTGCACCAGCAGTACCCTGGGAGTTCAAATCGGTAAGTGGTAGGGACCCTGCCCTCTGCCTGTCGTACCTCCTGGTCCGGTCGCTGTCTGTTCTCTCACCTCTTCCCTCCCTCCCTCTCGGGGGCTAAGTCCCCATGCGCTTCTAATCTTATCCTCTCCTAAGTCATGTGAATGTAACGCATCACAATTTTTCTTGTAGTCATGCAAATGGCATGGAATTTCAAAGCTATCACATAGCGATCCACATTTTAAAAATCTGACTATCGCTTTAGTCTACTGCAACCTTCTTATACCATGAGGCAGTATTTTTAAACACTTAAATGATTTCAGTCTAATTATATAATATAAAAAAATAACAGCCCGCCTTAAAGCAATATGTGTATAAATAATATATATATAATGTATGTAACAGTCATTGTATTATGTTTATTTTATTATGTACGTGTATAATAATGTTATGTGAATGTATTAAGTAATTTAATAATGTTGGAGCTGTGAGAATAGAGGCCGAAAGTTCCTAACAATGAGGTAATAATGAGGTAACCTTGAGGCAATAATGAATTGGGAAGTTTAATAATGCTACTAGTAATTCTTGGAAACAATAATGTAATATTTAAAACAGTTTACAAATAGCCAATAAACAACCAGAAAAGCTGAAAGTTAAATAAAAGTATTCTATTGGAGTAAAATTAGCCAATCAGAGGCGTGAAATAGAAAAAATTACAAATTTAAGCGGTAAACGCCAGTCGCTAGAACGTACCTGAGGAAAAAAAGCAACGTACGTTCGCTCGGTACGTATTCAGTGTGAGACAAAAATTCATTACGGCAAGAATATTATAAAGTTTACGTGTTAAAAAGTGCAAGTAATTAATAAATAATCTCACAGCTCTCTATACCAGTGAAGTGTTACTTAATCGCGTGAAGGATTAATAAAAGGAGTGAAGTAAAACTTATAATTTGTGTAAGCCTACATTCTTTAGCCGTATTACCCCCTGCAAAGAGATACATGTTTCTTCAAATTAATACTGACGCAGCCGAGGCAAACATGAATATATAATATTTAAAGAAACATTAAAATACAAAGTTGATTCTTAAACGTTGGGGCGAAGGTCACCGGAAAGTAAACTTGTGGCGAAGGCCACCGGAAACTTAGTACCATACGTGGGGCAGTTACTTCATAAAGTTTGGCTCCCCAACAGTTGAACTACAATACAAATCCTCCTAAAAATAGATCTATCTCAACCTATACAACGAAATATGTAAATGTGTAATTAAATTTTATTTGATTAACTAGAAGTAGCTAGAAGAATAAGTTTATCTAAGAATAGTTTGTAAAAACTATACAAAATAAACCTTATGTAAATGTAAAGCCCCTTGTACACGATCAAACTTTTTTTTTCAATTCAAGAGTTTACAAGAAAAATTTCCAAACATTTTTCAATATGTGACAACATTGGAAAAGACTGGCAAGACCTAGCAAGACTTGACAATGTTAAAAATGGGTATTTACCAGCTGTCTCTTCGCCAAACTGAAACCCTTCAGATAATTTATCACGCGCAAAGCAATTTAGTATTTGCGTCACAGTATAACAATTCGCAATGAAATGTTGTTCTTTACTAATATTATGTAGTATGCCCGTAGCCAGAAAAAAATTCGGAGAGGTTTTCCACAAGTAGATCTAAACTTAACAGTACCCCACACAGTTACCATGTTCCTACTCCGTAGTATATAGACGTTACATGGATAAGAAAATTGCTTGGAGACATTATATAGACAAGAAAAACTCACCAGAATGAGGATATTCCACCTTACAGTACAAAACATGGGGACTGCTTCGAAAACCGGAATGTATGGTCACCTTACCTATGTAAGGCGATGATATTAAGTTTCCCTTCTTCTTGTAACTGTGCTACTAGCAATAGACCTACTTTATCTAACGACATTTCCCATATTGATTTGGTATGAATTGAAATAAATAAAACTGTCAGAAGTTTCGGGGGGGGGGGTTTGAACCTTAGAACTCCCCCTCTAAATACGGCCCTGTATATGTAGCACTTTCACGTGTTAAACCCAATAAAATCACATTACGAGTGTGGAAAACAATGAAAATAAACCAACCGATAGGTTAACCACATTATATAACATTGCATTAATGTATACTTAGTTCGGAAAACTGCCTGGCAGTTATTTCTTTATAATCGCCTTCATCTGCTCCATCTTGTGGTAATCTTGAAGTGGATTATTTTTTTTAGGTAGTTGGAAGATGCTTCATGTTTATTTGCACCACGTATGGAAGCCAATTTGTCGCAGTAACGTCGTGTTATCTTTTGCTGGGCGCCTATTATTGTATTACTACTTTGAATGTTGGGTTCATTGTCCTCCGGCTAGCTGTTGTTTCTCGGTCGAGCACATCTCTTGAACAGGGTGTGTAAACGGAAAGGATTTGTTACTTAAAGATAACACTGATAAAAGAATTTGTTTTTACACTTTATTACCGTCACAATTAATTAAGTTCACATATTGACTCTTGATACACGCCAGACTGAAACTGTTATATTTTCTAATATCACTATAATCACTTATTTACTGCACATTATTAATTCGCGTGTTTCACATTTATAGCAAACTTTAAGACGCGAGAGATTCTGTAGAATTGCGACGTGTAACTCGCGAACGATTCTGATGAACTACGCGACGTTTAACCTCTGAATGATTCTGTTGGACTCAGCGACGTGTAACGCGTGGATGCTTTTGTTGAACTGGCGAAATCTGCCTCTGGCTTTAGCTTTTTATACCCCCTCACCCAAATTGCCTAAACATTATAACCGAGCTGCTATTGGTTAATAAAACGCGCCAACATTAGCGTCTATTTTTATATCCAATCAAAAATTACGAAAACATATGCTCTAGGGAAGAAATTCCCTCCATTTCTCAGAAAAGCGCGCCAATCTGACGTCATTTGTTTGTCTCTAATAATTGGTAAACAACTCACCCCCTCGCTCATTGTTATCCGCTCTTAGTGTCAGTTTCAGTGAGGCCGTGTAAACTTATTTCCTAACAATGCTTATAATTAACAAACATCTCAAATCATTGTCATACAATAATGCTTATTTACACTACAATCACTCTGGCATTTACATTATTGTGATACAAATTACTGCCACAATCTACGGAGCTCTCGATGTGCAGACATGGCCAGGTTATGTATAACTTAATCAGTTCGCATACGACATACCTTGGCCGGGTAGCCATTTTTGTTTACTTTTCGTTTTCAGCCATGTTGCAGATTTCGTGACGCACTGTGAATACTCGCATTTCATTGGCCAAAGCCATCAAATCATTGTGAAATCTTTGACCGTTTAGAGCATGTCCTTATTTGCTTTCAAGACTTTCAAAGACTTTAAAGTATTGGAAGCAATTTGACAAGAAAAATTGTGAAGTTGTGACAACTCTTGAAAAGGCTTGTAAAGTATTGAATTTGATAAAAGTTTGATCATGTACAAGGGCCTTAACACATTAATTTTTTTATGTGGTAAGTCGCTCTTCGCTTTTTCTCGTGGTCATGCAAAGAGCATGGAATTTCAAAGGCATCACATAGCGACTCGCTTTTTAAAAAATCTGACTATCGCTTTAGCCTACTGTATTCTTCTTATACCTACAACGAAATGTGTAATGAAAGTTTATCTCGATGAACAAGAAGTAAACAGAAGAATAAGCTTTTGTAAGAATAGTTTGCACAAGAGAGATTAGAGAAGTCATGTGAATGGAGTACATAGCTTTATACCATTCATGGGCGTGTATGCTCGTTTAAAGGACATTGGACTTCTAACATTGGTTCACTCGTTCTGAAATCAGTTTAGCAATTAACAAGTGACAAAGTGCATGTATCGATCTCTTGTAATATCTTATTGATTGAAACTATATCAGCAATTAATATTTTATCAACAAGGTCGAGGTCATAAGCTGTCTCTAGATCGCTGACCTAGATGACATTTTATTGCGAGTTTTATGACATAAGCCATGGCAACAGCAATCGTTCTAATTTCTAAAAAATGTGCGTAAAATAAAAACACATAAATGTTTTATTTCGTAACCACAAAAGCAGCATTGCTATCCACTTTCAGTGCAAGAATATCTAAAAATCTTATTGCTACATTCACATGACTTTTTCCACCCACTCTTATACAAAATAATATAAAAAACTTTTTTATTTTCTCTACTACGTATAATAAGCGGGGAAAGTGTTGCATTCCACCAAAATTTTTCATGCGAGATTTTACCGGAAATACATGTTTTGAGGCCCCGTGGATTAAAAGAAATTTGGAAACATGTCCCTGTGTGTGTTTGTGTGTCTATGAGCACCATAACTCAAAAACGAAAAGTTGGATAAATACCAAGCTTGGTATTTAGGTTCAATATCTTCCAAAGATGCGACACTAGATTTTCAACAAAATCCCCCCACCCCAACTACCCTTTATATGAGAAATTGTCGTTCTCTGTGGTCTGGGGCTCCACATTAGCCTCTAGTAACCAAGGTCGCGGGTTCAAAACTTTTTCGGGTATATAAATCCTTCCTTCGAAGGGAAGTAAAGCCGGTGGTCCCGTGTCGTAGATTTACGGCACGTAAAAGAACCTCAAGTCTGATAAAGAGGCCTCTGAGAAAAATTTCCGGTCTTTCACGCCCAATGAAGATTGGGACGCTAAGGACCATAGTAGTTAAAGAGCGTCCATAAACAAAACTCAGTTTAATTAAATTTCATGGAACATTTTTCAAAATATTTTATTTTCTAAATAATGACTCTTAACGATTTTGATTAAAATAACATATATGAAAGATATTTACATGAAAAATAAAATGTATATCTTGAATTTTCTGGGAATAGCCCAGGAAGTCCTCTTCATTCGGAAGGAATTTTGTGCAATCTTCTATAACTGGTAAACGTTAAGCGATAGATGAAAACGTACTACACAAAAAATGTAGATCTTTTAAAACACACAATTTATTTACAATACATTTTTGTGGCATAAGCCGTTTCTGGGATATTCGTTACTAAATGTTTGAATTGTTCATTTCTTGGTCATTCTCTAAAAGTCCTTTCAACATTCAGTTGTTTCTCGCGATGTTATAGAAACAGTATGGAATTTTAAGCCAGCATATAGCATCCAGTCCTTAAACATTTGACTATCGCTGTTCCAAAATGTATAACGAAATGTGTAATATTGCTATTTCTACAGAGGATTATATGGATTAAAATGAAGTAGTTAGAAAAATAAGCCTTGTAAGAACAGCTTTTATACCTATTGATAATAAGAGGGTATAAAAATTAAATTGAGTTTTATTTGTGGATGCTCTTTAACTGCTGTAGTTCTTAGCGTCTCATTTATAGTGGGCGTGAAAGACGGGTAATTTTTTTCAGAGGCCTCTTTATCAGGCTTGAGGTTCTTTTATTTGCCGTAAATCTAAGCCATGCTAAGGATTTTTACGCCCGAAAACATTCATCACCCTCCGCCGGTTTTGAACCCACGATCTCGGGAACTAGAGGGTAGCATGGTAACACTACGCCACGGAGAACGACTAAGAAGGTAGAATAAGCATGTAATTGTAATACAGATTTTTTACATACAATTTCACTAAAGTTCTGACACTTAATACAGAACGTATATTTGGTATACTCGTTTCTTACTTTCAGTTCTAGACGCGGAAATATGAGCATCATCACCTAGTTAGTTTAGTTATAGCTAAATATGAGGTTTCCTTCGTAGACAAGGGCTGAATAATTAATTTACTGGTGTACGTAGCGTCTATTACCGGAGTACTGCCCTTAGCTATTTTAGTCCTTAATTAATTTTATGGTCTGTTGCATGTCTAGGAGCTGTAGACGTGATCCAGAAATTAAAATACAGTAGAATTGCATTACAGGGAGCAAGGAAAATGAAATTTAAAATGAAGGGACAAGGAAAACAGCAAAGGTCTTAACCTGGGCGGTTTGCCTTCACTCACTTCTATCAACCATAACCATAAGTTTTGAGGAAAGTTTTATAGTTCTGTTCTCTCTTCCTGTTTACTGCATCTTCATTCTAAACTGAGCCACTTTCGTGCATCATTAAAACAGAAACTTTCTGCAGTCTCTCGTTTCCTTACCGTTACCAACGTGGGTGGCTTCCTGCGCTCAAACTGAGAAAAACAGACAACGATGTATCTGAGATTGAATATGATAACTGAAACATAAATGGTTTAGAACATTGCAGCACTTTTTAAAGATTGTTACGTACATATTGATATTGGTATCAGAAAACGCAAAAAAGCTACCACCCACGTCTATAAGATGTAAATAAATAGATGTAGCAAAGCTTAGTGGTGATTAGATGTGTGCCATGTAATCATACAGGGTGTCGGCCTTAGTTTAACATTACAAACTTTTATAACTTTAGTTGCATCAAATCCAGATAAAAACATGTGACATTATGGTTGGAACAATGACAACAATGATAATATTATTAGGTTAGATTAGAATGTGCATAGATGGCGACGTGGACGCCACGAGAGAAGGTTTTCTGTGTTCTTGGACTGGCTGAAACGAAATCTGCGAAGCGTTTACAACGACTTTTCGCTGTGAATTAAACATTGGCCGTCATGACGATGTCACCTCCTATGTTAGCATTATGGAATGGGACTGACAGTAACGAAAAACTGGTAGTCTTTTGTCTACACGTGGAAAGCATAGCAAACAGAATGTGTCTGCGGAAAATGTGGAAAGGATTCTTACGCCTGCGAAGTCAATTCGACGCGCCAATAAAGAACTTGCCATTCCTCGGTCTACGGTTCATGAGCGTAGTCCACAAAAGATTACAGGCCTACAAGATTCAGTTACAACAGCAAATCTACCCCAGGACAAAAAACAGGAAGACGTTCGCTGCAGAAGATTTGGATAAACCTGAGGAGGATGGTGCTTTCCTGGATAAAGTGTGCTTCTCTGATGAAGCAACTTTCCATGTGAATGGGAAAGTTAACAGACATAATTGTCGTATCTGGGGAAGTGAGGTTCGTGAGGCCGAAAGAGACTCGCCAAAATTAAATGTGTGGTGTGCACTAATGAAAAGTGTCTGTCCCATTTCATAATGCTTACATAGGAGGGGACATCGTCGTGACGGCCAAGGTTAAATTACGGCGAACATTTCGTTGGGCACGCTTCACAGATTTTGTTTCAGCCAGTACAAGAACAGAGAAAACCTTCTCTTGTGGTATCCATAACGTCATCTTTACACATTCTAATCTAATCTACAGGGTGAGCGGAAAGTCCCTTTACACCACCTTTGAAACTATATGGTTATGTACAGCTTACCTCCTATGGGTCCAAAACGTCTGTGTATTTTCCTCCATGTTTGTAGCATAATTTAATGCACCTCATGTCCGATTGTTCATCTACAACAGCATATTAGGGGTGATGGTTTGAAACACGGCACAAACTGCGTTTTTCAGTTGCTCATCGTTTACTTATCGGCGTTTTCTCACACCTTCTTTCACAATACTCCACAGTGCATTATCAAGTGTGGTGAGGTCAGGACTTCTTGAAAGCCAAGGTAATGGAGCCGGAGATTGTTCTGAGCCACGTCCAGTCCAGCGATTTGGAAACATTTCGTCCAGACGTTGGCGGACACGGACGGCGAAATGTCCTGGCGCCCCGTCATGTTGAGAGAAGACGGTGTCGGCAATTCCTCGTGTCATCAATTCTGGAAGTAACCACTCTTCGATCATTTTCAAATAAGTGTATTGATTGACAGGACCATCGAATAAATAGGGACTCAGCAGGTGATCCGCTGTCATTCCTGACCAAACCATAACATGAGGCAGATTATTCCGAATCTCTTGGAAGGATTGTCTTTCACCCAGAAAAACACATGTCTACGAGAGCTGCGATAAATCGCACACTCGTCCTGCATTGTTTGTCCGGCGTTTCAGCGTTTTTGGACACACACAGAATCCACCAAACACTGTTCCATACTGAAAGGTCTTGTATTGGCCAAAACTTTACCAGCCATTTTAAGCGAGTATTATTGCATAATGCTTTCGGTATCGCTATCGACGTTGTCAGATCTACTGACCTTATCGATAATCGATTACACATTCGATAATTCATATTTGTATTACACATTTCCTTCTTTGCTTCATAGAATTGGGTTACGGCAGTGTTAAGGGACTTTCCGCTCACCCTGTAATAATGCTGTCATTGTTATCATTGTCATTGTTGTAATAATAAATAGCAAGGGATCTACCAATCATATGTCAAATGCTTATTTATCTGGTTGAGATACAACAAAAGTTATAAAAGTTTGTAATGTTAAACATATAGGCCGGACACGGTGTATTTTGTTAATAAATCCATATCCGGAAACGCTTTGTTTACGTGCTAGGGTCTCCTAAATATGGATGACTTAGGCAGTACGAATCACAAAAGACAGGAAAGAAGTATAAAAGAACTAAATACTGTAAGTAAACATGCAGTTTAATCAACTACTGAAGCTGCATAAAATGGCTGCCGCCAAATTCAATACATTTTGTGTGTCTCTGGTTTTGTGATGTCGAACTCTTGGAAAGAATTCAAACTCTGGTGTACGGTGTGTCCTCGGACGTACCACAAGGGTAGATATAAGCTCTCTGTTTCACCTAAACGTCTTTCCAATCTTGGAAACACGGTGTGAGCTGGTGCCGCCTGCTGGGGTAACGTTGTTGATAGACCAAACGCCTTGGTTCGGATCAAATTTTGATGTACCTCAGAGGGATCTGTATCATCTTACAGTGTGCCCCACGGTGATGAATATGATGTGTTATATTGTCCAACAGATGTCACACTATGCCATGCACTAGCTCAACACATGTCACGTATGTCATATGTTTATGCTGCCAACATATAACAAATTAATGCCGCCAAAACGAAAATTAATGCCGCGAATGCGGAAACGACCACAGAGTGTAGCTCAGGGATCTTAGACAACCTGTGCTTTATGAATTAACGGAAGGTTACGCTTACGTTAGATTTTTTGTTTATGTAAGCTTTCGAAAGGTTAGGTTTAGGTTAGGTTTTTATATAAGCTTACGTTTCTGAATTCACGAAAGGTTAGGTTTAGGTTAGTTTTTTTATATAAGCTTACGTTTCTGAATTCAAGAAAGGTTAGGTTTAGGTTAGTTTTTTTATATAAGCTTACGTTTCTGAATTCACGAAAGGTTAGGTTTAGGTTAGTTTTTTTATATAACCATAGGTTTCTGAATTACCTTTATATATATCCTTGTTTTAATTTGTTATCACTGTTTACATCAAAGCACGCGAGCGAAGCGAGCGTGCGTTCCTAAACTTAAGTTTCTGATTCACGGGAGGTTAGGTTAGGTTTAGTTTTTTTTATATCAGCTTACGTTAATGGATTCACGGAAGGTTAGGTTTAGGTTAGTTTTTTTATATAAGCTTACGTTTCTGAATTCACGAAAGGTTAGGTTTAGGTTAGTTTTTTATATAAGCTTACGTTTCTGAATTCAGGAAAGGTTAGGTTTAGGTTAGTTTTTTTATATAAGCTTACGTTTCTGAATTCACGAAAGGTTAGGTTTAGGTTAGTTTTTTTATATAAGCATAGGTTTCTGAATTACCTTTATATATATATATCCATCCTTGTTTTAATTTGTTACCATTGGTTACATCAAAGCACGCGAGCGAAGCGAGCGTGCGTTCCTAAGCTTACGTTTCTAATTCACGGGAGGTTAGGTTTAGTTTTTTTTATATAAGCTTACTTTTATGGATTCACGGAAGGTTAGGTTTAGGTTAGGTTTTTTTATATAAGCTTACGTTTGAATTCACTAAAGGTTGGTTTTTTTTATATAAGCTTACGTTTCTGAATTCATGAAAGGTTAGGTTTAGGTTAGTTTTTTTATATAAGCTTACATTTATGGATTCACGGAAGGTTAGGTTTAGGTTAGTTTTTTTATATAAGCTTACGTTTCTGAATTCACGAAAGGTTAGATTTAGGTTAGTTTTTTTATATACGCTTACGTTTCTCAATTCACGAAAAGTTAGGTTTAGGTTAGCTTTTTTATATAAGCATAGCACGTGTTGAGTTAGAATGCTAAAGACAGTATTCTCACATCCCGTGCAAACCATTTTGCTTTATATTAAATACGCACTGTTAATTTGCACGCGTTGCGTTTCAACAAAATCTCAGAACAACAACAACAAATAGCGGTAACAACGGCGCATCGCATTTTTAGCCGATTTCACATTTTTATTTACGTTGGCAGTACCCAATTTGCATGTAATTTTTTGCAAAATGGCTACGTTTGTTTACTTCCTGACGCGATTTTCCTATATAAGTAAAATACCTTCAACGGGCGGGCAGGTGAGCACCAGCTATAGACGAGACCACATCGTGTTCTAAGCTCACTCTTAAGGTAATTTATTCGCTTTCCTTTTGATTTTATAAGCATTTTCTACGGGCACACTATAAGATAATATTCGCCATTATTTCACTTGTATTTTAGATAAACCACGCATGATATTCGCAATTCACTATCACCTTTGTTATGTTAAATATGTGCAACTAGTAGACTTTAAATCGTAGTTTTAGCGCGTATTTAGAGACGAGCTTATGCATTATCTTCCTGCTCGAACACTAACAAACTTAGCGTTCTTTCCAACCGTTTTCTTAACGTACGTATTTGAATTATAAGTATGTATCAATGTACCTGATTGGTGCTACTATCCAAGAACATCCAATAACAGTTTATGTTATACACACATATGTATTGTTTACAGACTTCCATTGTCTTAATTATGAATCCAAGGTTCGTTACATGTTTACATAGATGCTGCAACATTTCTCGCAATTTATATTATTGGTTGTATAGCTAACAATGGCCTTTCCCTCTTACATCATATTTTATATGTTATACACTTATTCTCTACCATGTGTACATTATGCATATATGTACAATATTAGCAAAGAAAACACATAACAAGTACAACTTAGAACAACAAATATTAAAGAAAGAAATTATTAATGTGTTGATGCTGAGAAGCTGTGAATTAGAGATCTTATTACATTAATGAGTCATCGCATTAGTTTATCCGTGGCTAGTACTGTATGTTACTTCAAGGTTTATAAAGCAAAAGTTAAAAGGCTGATAAAACTGTTTCATCCTAACCTATATGGCAGAGACGATAACAGAGCCTTGAATATCTCAATTGATACGCAAATACTAATAGCACTTCCGCATTATGCAATAGGAGGGTACCAAGAAAACACTTTTAACCTTAGTAAGGCGTCAGTAAGCCGCATTATAACTAATGTCTCATGTGCCATTGCTGGACTTGCGCCTCGTTAAGCCGGAATTACATGAGCTTTACGTAACATGACAGGACGTAACGTGAAGTTAAGAAATGCTGTTAAAGTAAAGGTCTAATTAGGATGCATTTAGCGTAACGGGAATGAATCTTGATTGAATGCTCTTTTATTGCTTCATGCTACTGCTTCACGCCGATTTTTAAGTCACGTCGCGTTAAATTAAGTCACGTTAAGACAATCCTAAATGGCTCCATTTAAAGACCTCCATGTTACATCTCGTTAAGTTGCTAGGTTAATCTAAAAATAATTCAGGTTTTTTTATTTATGTTTTCCAGCGAGGAGAGGAGGATTAAACTCCCGGAAGGTTTATGATATATCAGGATTTCCTCAGGTAATTATTTCTGTATAATTATTATCACGCAATATATAATTATTTGGTTAAGATCCAAGGCGAAATACATTTTAATGATAGCAAATGTTGCTTGCTATTTAAAGTCGATTTGATTGTGTATTTTAAGGTTAAAAGTTAATGTTCCAGCAAGTAAAATTCTTATTGAAATGATTAACAATGCCACGAAACTGTACATTCGGTGAATAAGAACATTTCTAAAAAGGGAGGGGTGACAATAGGTTAGAATCATGCATTTATTATCTCCCTACATGCCTTCTCATTTTTTACGTTTGCATTTCTCGAAGCCGCCTTGTTTTCAATAATAGCCATCATTTTTTGTATTAAGAAAAACAGGCATTTTCCTCCTCCGACCATTTTAATGCACGCTTCTTGGTTATCTCCATTTTTGCTGAGGATGAGGAGTGAGCATTGAACTGATGAAAAAACAGCTGTGAAACGACCATAGAAAGTTAAAAACTAGGGAGTAACAGTGATTAGTTTACTGTTCTATGGAAGTCGCGCATGCGCAGAAGTAACCTTTTTCGTCGTGTAACATTTTCTCCTTGCTAATCTACAGCCTTTCTTGGTCCGAGGCTTTTTATCGTCTGTGAATGTCAAAACCTTCGTCGGCCTTTGGTCTGGACCAAATGAAGTCCAGACCAACGTGAAATCTATGAATACCGCCCTTAGATTTTCCCAGTTATACAGAATTAAATATTATTGAAGCGGACTTTACAAGCTATTTGCAGAAAATTCTAGATCATCATTTTGTTTTCATGTCACTGCCTCAAACATATTTTAATTAAAACCGTTAGAGCCATTCTTCGACAAAATGAAAAATGGCGTAAATTTTTCCATGGAAATGGTAGTTTGGAGTGGGGGAATTCCCTTTAAAATCTTCGCCTGTCTTGTTTAAACAGATCCTGGCCCAAAATGACAGTTGGTATGTATCTAAATGTTTGTTTTTGAGTTATTCAAACACACATACGAGGACTGTTTTTTAAAATAATGGGGGGGGGCGGTAAGTGGACTGTAAAATATGCACTTCTGGTGAAATTTCGATATGAAACCTTTGGTGGAATACAATATTTCCTCTGTGAGTATAAGTAAGCGGCAAAGATAGTAAAATTGCCTAATAAACACTGTAGCATTTATAATTTATTTGAGTGTGTTTACATGATCGTAAATAACTATCCTGTGCCTTCCCCTGGTTGACAGAGGGAAGTTTCGGCTCCGGGTAGATCTCACTCAACATCGTTAAAGGAAGTAAAATTTGGAAGTTAATTTCTTAAGAAATTAATTTCAACTGTTACAGATATTTTTAATGTATTCTATTACAAACTTCCATTTTCCAGATAATTTTTTGAGTAGTTCCTAATAAAATATATGTGTATTCGGCTTTTAAAATAATCTGCAGCAAAATTTTCCTGCTGATAGTTTTCATAATTTTGAAACCAAAGTTAAATGTTGTGTTTCAGAATATTTTTACAAAGGTATCACATGATTTGCTACAAAATATGAATTACCTTAGAAAAGAAATTCAGAAGTATACACGTCTTCCTTTTTACTCTTTTTAATTCATAAAACTAGTTTCTAAAGGGATGCAAAATTTAAATTTAGTTTTATTTGTGGACGCTCTTTAACTGCTATGGTTCTAGCGTTCCATTGTATATTGGGCGTGAAAGACCAGATGTTTAGAGGCCTCTTTGTCAGGCTTGAGGTTCTTTTACGTGCCAATCTACGCACGAAACCACTGGCTTTTCTTCCCTTCCGAAGAACGCCCGAAAAAGTCCATTGCCCTCTGCGGGTTTGAACCCGCGACGACACTTTTACTTTCCTTAAAATCTCCCGCGATAACTTCGTGTTGGACTCCTTGATAAATTTCAAAGTAAAGCAAGCCAATAAGTTAGGGTATACGGTATACAACGGAGGGCGACACCTCGCTCACTGCGACCTAGTGTGACTGGCACTCCAGGAGGAAGGGATGTAGTGATGGAATCAGATGAGGCTACAGGCCACAGAGACACACGGAAGTCCCTAATAGTACCAGGTTCTAAGATCTGTCTCAAAGGCTCTCTGAACGACCCGTCAAACAAGTAGCACTCCAGTGACCACGGGAATACTCTTTCCTTTGTGTAAGCATCCGCGCCAACTGTCCGGCACCGCCACACGCCGCGAAATCTAGAAACACACCTGAAACATGAGACGGAAAGGAATGAAAGGGAAATGGACATAAAATCCTGGTGCATTAGAAATCACCCCAGCAATCGCCTACTGAATGAAAAATCAAGTTCGACGGAATCGAACCCGGGGTCTCCCGAATACGAATATCACACGTTACCGCGAGGTATCTCACTCGGTAGGCAATTGAGTTAAAAGTAGCAGTGAAAAAATAATAATCTCTTCATAGTATATGAGCTTTTTTCCTGCTTCGGCCTCAAGTGAAAAAAAAAAGAAAGGAAAAAAACAGAGAAAAGAAATTAATTTTAAGGGTAAAGAGGTGATTTTAGACTTCAAAACTGCACCCACATGTTCGTTGGCAGTTATTGAGTTTAGTGTCTGCACCATTATGCAGGGTGGCGCAGACAAAAGTGGCCCGTTTCTCGTTTGAATACAAATGCAATATTTCTGTTGTGTATTAATATAAATTTCCATTAAAATTGGTCGTTAATATTGAATCGAGCTACAGTACAACAATGGTCACTTTTATGCAATATGATTAATCGATAGTTGGCATTCTTCTGTCTAATCGATAATTGGCATTCTTCTATCTTAATCTATATTTGACATTCTTCTGTTTAATCGATAGTTGGCATTCTTCTATCAGCATTTCAGTTTATTTCATTAGTTTATGTACACGCCGCTGTTCGCGTGCATCTGTGCGTATGTGAAAACAGGTTGGATTAACGAAAGAGTTCATGATGTCTTTCTGTGGAATGAACTGTTAGCAAACACTTGTAGCCACCACGATCTAACAACGTGTGATTCTTTTCTGTGGGGATATTTCAAGAGCACACACAATACGGAGCCGAATGGCAACATCAGCCGTGAAGTTACCTCCATCGATATCGGAACTTTACGCCGAGTGTATCTGAATATGGTTAGACATGCACAGCTTGTATTGATGCTGCAGGGGGCCGCTTTCAACAACTTCAATAAATGGTGAGTTCATTTCAGCAATTCGTTTGTCTGTGTTTACTCTATATTTACACGAGCCACTTTTATCAGCGCCAACTATCGATTATTCATATTGCATAAAATTGGCCATTGTTGTACTGTAGCTCATCTTGCTGCCAGGCTCTCCCTTTTGCTACGTCACGGTACACAGGCAACCCTTGCGAATGAAAAATCGCTAAAATTACGCCAAATGTGTATTACGGAATAGGAGTGTTGTTGGCGATACGTAAGCCGAGAGGAAGATGTACCACATAACCTCAAACAACTATTAAATAATAACCTTGCGTAATTCCAAAATAGGCAAATAACCTTAAAATGTAAATATGCTTGTACTACTGCAGTATTGGATTACGGTCAAGATAGGGATGTTTGCAAAATGGCGCTAATGTATTGTCGCCAACATATTGAAATGAGCGAAAATATAATGATTAAGAGTGAAGGGAAGGGGTAGGAAATCTGATTCATTGAATATAAATAGTGAATCAGAAGCATCGTCCAGGAACGCTCGCTCGCGTGCTTTGGTGTCTGGTTGCTATTTAACGTAATTTTATATATATATATATAAAAAAAAAACTAAACCTAACACGACCTGCCGTGAATCAGAAACCTAAGCTAAATAATGAATCCTTCCGCTCGCGTGCTTTTGTGTAAGCTACCGGGCTTGTTTATTTCAGATAATGGCTGTACTATCGGGTGTTGGCAACACCACGCACTCTCCGCTATGTTTGTAATTCAAATGTTGGCAGCACAAACAACTCACGGAGCGCTTCCATGATGCCTCGAGAGAAGTACATACGACGAGACTGCTGTTAGTGACAAATATTGAACAAAAGTGACAAAATATACCATAAATTGATGAAAATACCTAAATACCATGTTAATTGTCCTTTATTATATGTAATCATGATTTGTAATAAATAACATTTATGCAGTGTATGCGTGTGTTACGTGTATAATGAAATCGGCCGTAATTCAATACTGCAATTTATTGAATATATTTCGTAACGGGGATTACGTCACTTTTGATGAAATAAATAGGGCAATGCATGTACCACATAACTATTAAATCATAATTCCGCAATAGGTAAATAACTTGAAAACGTGAACGTTTCGTAATGGGGATTATGTAATTTCTGAAATAAGGTAATGCATGTATCACGTAACTATCATAACATAAATATCACAACCCCGCGCAATTCCGCAAAAAGTAAATAACATTAAAATATAAATACTTTTGGTAATATACACGTATTTAACCATCATACAGTTACATGTGCTAGTGTGATTGAAAATGGTATGCTTTAAATATCCCATTTTACCAAAATTAATTTTAGCAAATTATTGGGGATTAAAAGGGAATTGCAAATGCAAGATAACTTTTTAATGTGTTCTAGTTTGCGTAAAATCAAAATCTTTTATCTCTGCATTTTAATTGTTTAATCACGTGAGTTCACCTACCCAACGATCCGTTTTCCGTTCCACTTCCGGTCCTTTCCGCAAACATGACTCCTTCATACGTCACTTCCGTTCCCCCATGGAACTCACATGTCTTCTTTTCAACTCACTTATCTTTCTCGTGAATTTCGTTCTCAAACGTTGGTATGGCTTAGCGGCGTGACATAGTACAGGGAGAGGCTGGAAGCAAGATTACCGAAATTTATATTAATGCCCAATGGAAATATCGCATTTGCATTCAAACGGGAGACGGGCCACTTTTATCTCGCCACCCTTTATATACAGCCCTCTTAAAATCACTAATATTTATTACTGCAAAAATCCACAATTTCACAGTTTGGTTCCTGAACAATGCAATGTCTGTCTCATTTGTTTTTAATTTCTTAATAAGAACAACGTACATGTTCTTTAAACATGCAGAGTCAACTAGTGGAAGCAACGTAAGCCTCCAGAGGCCAGGTTCGTAATATGCACATTCTGAAATCGAGAAACGCAGAATACTTTATTAAAATTACGATAACATATTTAATTATACTTTATTTATTTATTGAATTTACAAAATATAAGCCCTATTTTATAACTGCGTATTAGGGCTATTGTTTTAAACATAATATATTATTATAAATCAAAGTATAATATTAAATGTAACTGTAACTACTATTAACATAAACATTAGCTAAAAATAAACGTGGGTATAGCTTTAGTACAACAATATGGATTATTATTTACAATTATTTAAATATTCTATTGACAAAGTTCTGGAATTGTGAGTAGCAACACTGTTTGCGAATAATTTGACTTAATGGTGGTGTGAATATGTTAGACATGAACAAATTCGAGTCGTTTTCTTACCTGCAATGGACAATAAAAAGGTGATGGACGTGTTGTGTTGGATGTGAGCATACACATGTAGTGTATTTAGGACTAATTATTTTAGAACGCTAGAGATATGAACCAAATTTAGCGCGGCCAGTCATAAACTGTGTTATTACAAATGAAGACTCAAAATACTTTAAAGCCAAACTATCATGAATTGATGCGAGGAGCAAGGTTTTTGTGGTGTGATGTTTACTGCTTTAGACCACAATAAATTCCAACAGTTATACATATCTTGTTTTAAAGTTTTCTTCACCAAAGAAATTGAGTATTTATTATAGGATATTCTGTGCACATATTTTAAGCAGCCTTTGCAAGTTGGTCACCTCTTTCATTGCCTTCATTTCCATCATGACCACGCACCCAATAGAGGCATATATGTTTTGTATTCATGTATTGTCTATCTGATGTCAACAGCAATGGGGTGGAGATTGTATTTATCATTAATTGCTCCAAACGCTAATTGGGAAAGACTTAAAATTCGGACACAGTATGAATTATTAACACTCCACTCTATTGCTTTCTTCAGGGTTAGGAGTTCAGCTTACTGATGCAAGCTTGTATTGATTGTAAGTTACTTCAGATCCACGATCAAAAACAGGCACAACCAACTGATGCTGTGTTTATCACTTTCATTTTTGACTCGCGATCCGTTAGTGTAGATATGCAGATCATGTTTTAATGAGAAGTACTGATGAATTAAACATAACTCTAGAGCTGGATGTCCAGAGGTCAAAAAATGAGCAGGATATTATAGTTCATAATTGGTGATCAAGTTAACATTTTGACGTATTTTCTTTATATTTGTTAACATTGCTCTGAAAGTTCAAGTTAAGTGAATAGGTTTCCAGCCAGAACTAAAACGGCGTCAGTAGAGACAGTTCGATACACTCTTGAGATTTTTAACACAAATCCTCTTGGATTTGTTCCAGTTTCCTCTGAGCCCACCTTGTGGATAATATATCATGGACTGCAGAAACAGAATATGATATTGGTTCTACTATCCCACGATAGATGATTTGCAATCGAATGACCTGTAAGTAATTTATTGGCTTTAAGTTGAAGATAGTCAAACCTTGATCGAAAACTAAGTTTCCTGTCCAGTACAATTGCAAGGTAAGATAACTGATCTTGTATTTTAATAAGTTTCTTGTTCATGCGAACAGAGGGGTATGTAATTTGTCGCCTTCGTGAGGCCAACAAGGCCACTGTCTTGGACGGATTGGAACTAAGTTTATTTTCACACCCCCAGCGATACAGGTGTCGAGAGTTGAGTTTGCACTAAAAGTTGGTGTGCTGTTGTACAGGATCGGACTAGAACAACACCATCCTCATAAGCCACCAAGATACAGCTGCTAGGCAGAATTTGCTTCAGAGTGTCATCGTATACGATAGTCCGGAAACTAGGTCTGCAAGCTGATCCTTGAGGACATCCCTTTGTGACGATTTGTGTAGTCTTTGTGTTGCCTAGCTTTAACACATCCGGTTTATTGGTGAAGTAATGTTTTATCAGAGTATGAAGATTTCTGTGACAGTTCGTCGATTGCAGTTGTACTAGTATTTTAGGCCCACGAGGTATTATTAAAAGCACCGGATATATAAGAGAAATCACCAAATCTTATTTTTTATGATTAAAAGTTTCCTTTATCCAGCTAACTACTGTAAATATAGCAACTTCTGTTGACCGTTTCGGTATGAAACCAAACTGATTATCACTGAGAAGGTTATTACTATATTGGAACATAACTTTGTCTATAATCCTTTACTAGGATCAGGCTGATTGGTCGCAGCATGTTTGCTTTATGTTTCACCTTGGGTGTGTTAGGTTCAGGTATAACTTTTACATTTGCTATTTTCCATGCATTCGGAAGAATTCCAATATCTAAACATCTATTTTATAATTCTAAAAACAATTTGGTAATTTATAGTGCATTTGTTTTATTATGTCGGCTGATATTCCATCAATTCCAGGTGCTTTTTTGTCATTCTGTTTTAATATTACGTTTGGACTTCCTTTATATTAAATGATACATCATTTGAAGTTGAAATACAAAGCAAGTTTTGTTGACGGAGCTGTTTCCGTTGTTCATCGTCCCTTACGTCATTAGGAGATGCAGTAAAAATAAAAGAGCAGAATTGAAATATACATATTTATTACAAAACTGTAACAATTAATTATAATATAAAATATTATATACAAATAATCTGCATTATCTTAGTGTTAACCTCACTCTAATATAAAGGTGAAAGGTATTCATTGCTAAAACAAAATTCACAGCGATTAATAAAAACAAGAAGACGGTGCATTCGTACTTTTCTTTACTTCTTACGTTTCTTCGAAAATAAATATTTTATCTCCAAATATACAACAATAATTAAGACATTACGTAGAATTATGGTACACAATAAGAAAGTAGGCGTTGCTCGGCTGTTAATTTTATCGTCATGACTCCAGTATAAGCGATTTAATTCTATGAAACAAAATAATTTACACAAAACATCTTAGACATATTGACACGAAAATTCTTGGAATTACGAACAATTTGGAAATAATAATATTTACTCTATTTCTTTCTCTCTCTCTCTGATATTATAATCTGGATCATTAACAAACGAGCAACTAAAAAGTGACGCATTATTTTTTCGTCGAAATGGTATCAAAGCTTCTGTTTTATCTAGAACATAGAATCATTCCATAAGATATGACAATGAGTCCCTTTCCAAGTTTCAAAACTATGGTTAACAGTATTAACAATAAATAATATTTCTTCTAAAGTTATAATAGCCCATATTTAACAATAGGCTTAAAATGTCCTGTATAAAATAAAATTAAATATAGGTACAAACTTAATCTGTTAGTTAACCATTAAATTTATGTTTGGCCAGAACATACTCGTATGTACAAAAATATGATTGTTACACTCACATGACCTTCTCTACTTTGTACAAACTGGTTTTACAAACACTTATTCTCCATCTACTTATGTTAATCGAGATAAACATTTGCAGAAACTATCGTATTGCTAATTTTCTTATAGGTGCAAGGGGAATATGGTAGGCTTTAAGCGATAGTCAAATCTTTTAAGAGCTGGTTGCTATTCCCATTTAAGAAAAGTATAAGTATTGGAAAATTCAAAAACATAACAAGGAATATCTCGGAAATGGTTCACTCGACCCCCTCCCAAAAACAAAAATTGTATATGACATAAATTGTGTGTTTTAACGAGATCTAATTTTTTTGTGTAGTAACATTTTGTCTATCACTTACGGTTTACTAGTTATACGAAAGTCATTCAGAATGAAGAGGACTTTTGGGGACATTCCCAAAAAATTCAAGATATACATTTCATTTGCCATGAAAATATCTTAAGTATATGATATTTTAATCAAAATTGTTAAGAGTCATTTTTGAGAAAATTAAAATTTTCGAAAAATGTACCATGTAAAGGGTAGTCTGAAATGGAGGGATTTTCTTGAAAATCTTAGTTTCGTATCCTTGGAAGATACTAAACTCAAATACCAAGTTGGGTATTTATCCGACTTTTCGTTTTTGAGTTATATTATTCACAGACAGACAGACACACACACGGACATGTTTCCAAAAATACTTTATTTGGATTCAGGACACCTCAAAATATGTATTTCCAGTGAAATTTCGGTATCGAATTTTTGGGTGGAATGTAATACTACCCCTACCCGCTATGCGTAGTAGAGAAAGTAGAAATATTGTTTTGAGATGCAGGCATTTATGCTTTCTATACCGCTTACCTATAGTAGGTAAAGGACTTATTATATTTCACTAAAATGCTATAAAATTTTCACCGTAAATACATGTTTTAAGGTTCCTTAACCCAAAAAATGCGTGCACTAGTCGCACACTATGTAAGTATGCTTGGCAAAGCTTCTTATGATAACCCTCCTGCCCCAAACTAAGCCTTTATGAAAAAAGTTATTTATTTTTAATTTTCTAAAAAACACTCTAAAATATATTATGCTTAAGATACATGCACGACTAATAAAATGTATTCTTGAATTTTCAGCGAACAGCACGTAAAGTCTTCTTCATTCTGATTGAATTTTGTGTAATTTTTTAATAACTGGTAAACCTCAATATATGTGTTTTCCTCACAAAAATGTAGAACTCGGTGAAACATATAATTATGTTAAATAACTTTCTATGTAGAAATCAAATTGATTTCATTTAAATTCCTTTTAAAGGAGGCTCTCTAACTACTATGGTCCTTAGCGTCCCATTCTATATTGGACGTGAAAGATCGTAATTTTGCTCAGAGCCCTCTTTGTCAGGTCTGAGGTTCTTTTACGTGCCGTAAATCTACGACACGGGACCACCGGCTTTACTTCCCTTCCAAAGGAAGCCATGCTAAGAATTTTTATGCCCGTAAAAATCCATCCATCTCTGCCGGGTTTGAACCCACGACCTCGAGAACCACTACATCATGAAGGATGACATTTGTCATACTAACGTCTGAATTGCCACTGTACCTCAATCACGGATTTGTGTTCCGCCAACCATAAGACAAATCCAGCTTTTTTTGTACCTAACAGTAAACATTTCACAAACACAACACAAAACAATTTGGAGAAGATCTACACAAATCATTTGTGTGGAGAATGCGTTCATGTAATTACATGCAATGCAAAATCTTAAATTTTTTCAACAATGAGTTTATTATAATGATAGAAACAATGACAGAAAATATATGTGAACGTAAACTGTTTGAGTTACTGGGTTAATTAAAAGTGTTTTCAATCAATTACACATAATATTTAGTTCACAGTGAATTCCTAAAACCCCACCATTCATTATCGGAAACCCTGTATTGGAAATATGTTCTGACCAAATACCACAGAAATATGGAACAAAGAAGAATGTAAAATAAGTTAAATTAACCTCAAAATTTGCAGTAAGTTTTAAAATGTTGTACTTAAAATTCATTTTATAAGCATATTACAGATTGTACATAGTCAAAGTATCACAGTTAAGCAATGAGCAAACGTTGGATTAATGCAAGAACTGGATAAAAATTATTATGAATAATAATTTTTTCACTGGATCTTTGCATTTTGACGTAGCAATAAGCTACTTGTAAATTATATTTGAAAGTATATTCGTCTATCTATTTTAGAAATAATCATATTCATATACTAACGTTAATAGAGTTAATTTGCGTTGCCAATCTAATTTTATATTATGATATATTCAAGTGAACTGAGTCATAGATTGTAGCTTACACAGGAGGCCTTGTTTTTACTTACAACCCATGACAAATAATATGTGATATTATAGCATTATTATACGAGAGTTGGCAACACTAGGATTTTTATACAACTCCCAAATTCTACCTTCAAGCTGTAACGCTAAAGAAAAGCATGACCATGTGGAATAAACTTCAAAAAGCTTGATGATCGATTGATGTGCGCAGTTTCTGGATTGTTATTAATAATGGTGTTTAAACTTCATGAGGCCTTGGACAGGAAACGTGCAGTGAGAGGAGTGTATGGCTTACCACGAGGTCGTAGATCGATGTAACTTACATGCTAATTGCTTTGTGGCGTCATCTTTCTGGGCAACACAGGATCATTAGCACTTCCATCAGAGTCACAGCGGGGTCCTGGTCACTGCGTTTGTCCGAGTTTCAGGCTTACAAACAGCATCTGGCGATCACGGCTGCCGTAACTTGCGTTCTTAGTTGAAAACAACATCTAAATTACATCCAAATCGCACATAAGCTGCGTCCCCAGGTGAAAATAACGCATAAACTGCGTTCGAAACGCACATAAGTTGCGTCTAAGGTGAAAATAACACATAAACTGCGTTCGAAGCGCACATAAGTTGCGTCTAAGGTGAAAATAACACATGAACTGCGTTCGAAGCGCATATAAGTTGCGTCTATGGTGAAAATAACACATAAATTGCCTCCAAAGCGCACGTAAGTTGGTCTCAGGTAAAAATAACACATACACTGCGTTCGAAGCGCACATGAGTTGGGTCCCAGGTGAAAATATCATCTAAATTGTGTCCGAAACACACACAAGTTGCATTCCGACCTTTTTGAAGAGTTTAGGGGTGTGCAACAGCGTTAGTGAATAATAACAAAACACATTACTTTCTCTACCACTTAGCATAGAAAGTAGAGGGAGTATTGTATTCCAGGCGAAAATTCAATATCAAGTTTTCATCAGAAATCCACTTTTTGAGGCCTCATTTTAAAAAGTCTGAGCGCGTGTGTGCTCGTGCGTCTGTGAACAACATAGCTAAAAAACGTAACGCTGGATTAATACCATACTGGTGTCCTAATTCTTCCAAGGATGCAACAACACAAAGACTTTCAAGAAAATACCCGCACCCCAAACTACCCTTTAACCATATTGATTGGTGATAAGACAGATGTTCCACATGATTACCGAGCAAGGTGACGCCGCGGTAACGTTTGCAAATCGCATTTGGGAGGTTGCAGGTTGATCCCCGGCGATCGCCCGCTCTGACCGATGGGTTTTTGGTGGCTTCCCCGGGTCGCCAGGCGAATGCTGGGGTGGTTTACCTTCTACCACGAATCTCCTGCCCCTCATTTCCAGTACCCATCACCTTCCTTGTCATCTGTTTCAGAATTGTAGGACTAGGCGGCAGTGTTCATCGTGTTGCGGCTGGACGGTGGCTTGGAGATTTCGTTCCTGATGTCGTCCAGGACCCGTTCGGTTCGATACCCGACTCTGGGTGCTTTCGGGCAGGCGCTCCTTCGGATACCCCCCGCAGGCTCAGGCGGCGTTCGAGACGTTCAACCTGGAAACACTAGGAACCCCGTACATGCTTGCACCCATTGTCATCCGGATCTGGTCCTCTTCGGGCCTCTCCACTCATCCATCCCTTCCAGGGGCCGGATGGCCTGCGTGCGGTGCTCTGCTCCAGTTTCGGGGGCTCCTTCGGTCCGTCGGTGCTTTTACCTTTACCCACATGACAAGAATCATAGCAACAGTCAATGAAATTGAGGCATAAGAATCGCCAGTCAAGAGGAAATTCAAACAGTCAGTTTCAATCGTAAGACCATGTGCACCACGTTCTGGGACAGAAAGGGGGTTTTACTGGTTGTCTTATTGCCTAGAAGACAGACCATAAACAGAGATGCTTACTGCGAGACGAATGCGGCCACGTAGTGTGATTCAAAACAAAACAAAACAAACGCCGAATGCTTAGCGAAGCCATTATGTTGCTTCACAATAACGCTCGTTCACATACAACCCAACAAATTCAAAATTTGATTAGTCATTCGGGTGGAAAAATTTTTACTTTCTCTGCTGCGTACCTAGTAGATAGAGAAGATATTGCTTTCCATCCAAAAATTCGATACCGATATTTCACCGGAAATACATGTTTTGAGGCCCCTTGAGTAAAAAGAAGCATTCTTAGAAAAAGGTGTGTGTGTATGTGAATAGCATAACTCAAAAACGAAAAATAGGTTAAACGCTAATCTTGGTATTTAAGTTCAATACATTCCATAGATACGACACGAAACTGTTCAAGAATATCCCCATCCCAAACTACACTTTACTGGAAGATTTTTCGAAGTTTTTTGTTTTCTAAAACCTGTCTCAAACGAACTGGATTAAAATATCATATATTAAAGATATTTAAAGCTGCAATTAAAATGTATATCTAGAATTTTCTGGGAATAGGCTATGAAATCCTCTTTTATTCGGAAGGAATTTTGTATAATCTTGTATAACTGGATAGCGACAGAAGAATACGCACTATACAAAAACGTAGATCTCTTCAAAACACAATTTATTTCAAATAACTTTTTATGTAGCACAAACCATTTCTGAGATTTCCGTTATTAATTGTTCGAATTGTTCATTATTTTGTCATTCTCTTAAGTCCTTTCAAGATTCAGTTATTTCTCGCGCTTACATAGAAACAGTATGGAATTTTAAGGTCAGCATATAGCGTTGAGTTCTTAAACATTTGACTATCGCTGTTCCCTTTGTATCTGTAACAAAATGTGTAATGCAGCTTATTTCTGCAAAGGTTTATTTGAATTAAAATGCAGTAGACAGGAAAAGAAACTTTCATAAGAGTAATTTGTATACCCACTAATAAACGATAAGGGTAGAGCAAGTCATGTGAATGTATCACGTCAGACTCTTTTTCAACCCTTTTTGTAGTTCCGAATAAGCCTCGTATTTCAATCTTTCGTCCCCGCTCTAGTTCATACATCCTTCATCCCGTTAGGTCTGTTTCAGGGTTGCAGGTGTCGGCGATGGTATTTCGGCAGAGAAAAAGGATGCTCTCTGTGGAGCTTCTCTCTGTCTTTAGGCTTCCATTTGGTATCCGGGGGTAAACGGACCGCCCCTTCGGTGCAGGGTGTTGGACTCTGTGCAGGGAGGGGTCCCAGGTCTGCCTGTCTTCTGTCGGGAAGTCTTAATCTGGAAACTGTAGAAACCCAATCATTGCTGTGTCGTTACACCTGGTTCCAACTGTCCAGTGTCTTTTCTCAGCTCCTCCTCCTCCCCGAGGCGCCCCTTTGTAGGGCATAGGTACAGTATCCTTACTGGAGCAGTGCCGAGTCCCCTCCGATAATTAGGGGGAGAAGTTTGTCTCAATTAACGTGAAATAGATTGATGCCGTAATTACGGGGAGATATAAATAATTAAACAAATAAATTATACTAAGATAAAGAAATAATTTCAATAAATAATTTCCTTATATTTAACCAATGTATAATATGATAAGTTTGAGTTGAAAGATTTGTCCGAAGAAAAAGGTAATTAGCAAGTCATGTTAGGTAAAGTCATTAGTAACAGCGTGAGGAGCGAAAGCATTTTCTTAAAGATTCCTGGAATGTAGTTAGGTGAGAAGTTCAGTATGTTTAAGCAGTCACGTAGGCAGAAATTCTAAAAAGAGAAAGGTAATGAAATTCTGAGGGTTGGGGAGGTACCACCTAGTAACAATGTTACATACGATGCATAGGAGTTTTGAGATTGGAACGCATAAGAAGCAACGGTGTTGGGGGAGCTTGAGTTAATATAAGGGAGTGCATTCTAATTAGAGACACGTTCGTTCGTGCATACATTCGTTACACCCTTCCTTGAGAATTAACCATTAATCTGTTGATTACTCGTGTGTTATTTTAGGCGCTCAGTGACGCGCTTGTGTGAGCAAGACTTAGCGGCCATCGCGAGGGGTTTTGCCCGTAAGCATTTTAGCGACTTCCGGCAAGTTACATTTCTAGTTTCTTTTATTGCGAAAACAGTTATTTTCAACCGTAAAATTGATACTGTAGAAGTTAGCAGGTATAGTAATTCAATTGTTATAGTTTCGAGTGCTACGATTCATGATCAGTTTCATTCTTTACCTTCAAACGGTCGACAACTCGCTGCAATAGCTCAAGTAATAGATCACATCAAATTTCTCATTAAATTTAAACTGTGTTATCCCTTCACACCCGCTCACGCATACCCTGAGAGAAAGATCTCATAGCCAACCACTGTAGCAGCCGGCAGTAGATATTGTAGTAAAGGGTACGGTTTCAAGATAGAAAAGCAAGCTTTTGTAATAATAGTTTGTAAACTCTATAGTTTGTTTTGTAAATTAAGTACCTACACCTTTGTTGGACGCTACTTATGAGCCGAAAAGTTGTTACTAAGCGAACAGCGAGCATAACCTACTTGAATAAAACAGTCTCTAGCACTACGCTTTAAACTATTACGTCATGTCTTTGAATTCCTTGATTCTTAACCTCCCGTTTCTTTACAAATCACTCACAATGCACTGAAATTACTTCTTTTAACAGAAGCGTCAACACAGCGTTTCTACCAACTTAAACACTGACTAGAAAGCAAGAGATCTTCATCTGGAAGAGATGCTTGGGTGGATGTGTTTTGGCAATCACAGTTCCTCCTTTTTACCGAAGGGGGCCAAGTCCAGGATCGCCCTGATTTGGGAAATTCCCACAACGTTTACCCAACGGAGGACGTCGGACAAGGTGATGTGTACTTGACCGAGAATTTCGTTGAACATCTCTTGGCACCTCCTCGACAGGTAAGCGCTGAAGCTTGGTCTCACCATCTCCAAGGCGGTCGCCCCTTCTTCGCTGAGAACGGAGTTCATCACGAATCCAAGCTTTCCTCCGCCCATCAGGTTACGCAGGTCCGCCTAGAAAACAACAGTTCTGCTGTTACAATTATGCGACTTTCTATACCCTTTACTATAATCTTCACAATTATTTTTACTTTCTCGACTACGTATAGTAAGTAGGGGAAGTATTGTATTCCACCCAAAAATTCGATACCGAGGTTTCACCGGAAATATATGTTTTGAGACCTCTGAATCCAAAAAAAAGCATTTTTGGAAACATGTCCGTCTGTGTGTCTGTCTGTGTGTGTGTCTGTCTGTGAACAGCATAACTCAGAAACGAACAGTCGGATAAACACCAAACTTGGTATTTAGGTTCAGTATCTTCCAAGGATGCGACACGAAGGTTTTCAAGAAAATCCCCCACCCCAGATTACCCTTTACATGGAAGATTTTTCGAAAATTTTAATTTTATCAAAAATGGCTCTAACGATTTTGATTAAAATATCATAGGTTTAAGATATTTTTATGACAAATAAAATGTACATCTTGAATTTTCTGGGAATGTCTCCAAAAGTATTCTTCATTGTGAACGACTTTTGCATAACTGGTAAACCATAAGAGATAGACAAAATTTTACTACACAAAAAATGTAGATCGCGTTAAAATACACAATTTATGTCATATACATTTTTTTTGTTGAGTGAACCATTTTCGAGATATTACTTGTTATTCCCATAAATTTTTTATTCCTTATTTTCTTAAATGGGAATTCGTTATTCATTTTTTTTGTCTTGGATGTGCAAAGGTTATTAATCTGAGGGAAGGGGAATGGTGCTGCACCTAGCAACCAGCTATTAAGATATATGTATGTGCTTAAATGCTACTGTAGTTCCAAATTGCCCTTGTAAGTATATTATCCCCTTACATGTACAAGAAAATTAGCAATAAGATAGACTCTGCAAATGGTTATCTCGATTAACATGAAGTAGATGGAGAATAAGCGTTTGTAAAAATAATTTGTACAAGAGTAGAGAAAGTCATGTGAGTGTAACACATCAGATTTTTACTTTCTCTACCACGTAGTTAGTAGTTAGAGAAGGTATTGCATTCCACCTAAAATTCGATACCAGATTTTACTGGAAAAACATGCTTTGAGGCCTCCTGAATCCAAATAAAGAATTTTTGGAAACATGTCCGTATATGCGTTACCTGTGTCTGTATGCGTGTGGGTCTGTGAACACTATCTCAAAAAACAAAAAGTCGGATAAATACCAAACTTGGTATTAGGTTCAACATCCTCCAAGGACGCGACACGAAAATTTTCAGAAAAGTCCCCCTCCGAAACCATCCTTTGCATAGACATTTTTTGGAGAATTCTGATTTTATAAAAAATGGCTATAATGGTTTTTTAATAAAATACAAGTTTAAGAACTTTCATGACAAATGAGTAAAGTAGAATAGAGTAGAGTGGTGTATTTATTGGTCTTAAACATTTTACATGTTCAAACACATACGTCAAACGAGTTCAGATAGAACCATGTGCTTGCACAGGGTGGACCATTTAAATTGAGACTGTACATTATCTAAATGTTGTAGAAAGAAGTGTCTTTAATAGAGGTTGCTTGATATTATGGGGGAAAGTAACTGCCGTTAGCGTGTTTTGTTTGGAGGATCCTAAATTTACATCATAACGTCCTCCAAATAAAATACGACTAATGGCATTATTAAAATAAATCATTGAACGAGGAAGCATTTTGTTCGTAAAATTTTTCGCATTGTATGTTTCATACAGAATTTGGAATTTTTTTGAACAAAAATGTGTAACTTTGTTTCAAAGAATAAAATTTATGTGCCTTATGATAAATTAAGTGCAATATCATCTTACTTCAATACGTACGTATTAGTTTATATCAAAAATCCACAAATAACACTTTTGGGGAAAAAATACACACATTCTCCTTTAATAATGACTGATGTAATTATATAGATACGTAATGTCAGTCTTATATTCATTGCTTAAAATCTGATGTGTTACACTCACATGACTTTCTCTACTCTTGCACAAAATATTTTTACAAACGCTTATTCTCCAACTACTTCATGTTAATCGAGATAAAAATTCGCAGAAACTATCTTATTGCTAATTTTCTTGTAGGCGCAAGGGGAATATGGTAGGCTGTAAGTGATAGTCAAATATTTTAAGAGCTGGTTGCTATGTGGAGCATTCCATTCTCTTTGTATGTCCTGAAGATAAAAAAGAAAGAATAATGAATTCCCAACTGAGAAAAAGAAATCTATATGACATTAACTGTGTGTTTTAACGAGTTCTACATTTTTTGTGTAGTAAAATTTTACTGATCTCTTACGGTTTACCAGTTATGCAAAAGTCATTCAGAATGTAGAGGAAAAAAAAATTCACGATATACATTTCATTTACCATGAAAGTATCTTAAACGTATGATATTTTAATCAAAATTGTTAGAGCAATTTTTGAGAAAATCAAAATTTTTGAAAAATGTTCCACGTAAAGAGTAGTCTGGGGTGGGGGATTTTTGTTGAAAATGTTCGTGTCGCATATTTCAAAGATACTGAACCTAAATACCAAGTTTAGTATTTATCCGACTTTTGTTTTTGAGTTATACTGTTCACAGACACATACACGGACCTTTTTCTAAAAATGAACTTTTTAGATTCAGGGGTCTTAAAACACGTATTTTTGGTGAAATCTCGATATCAAGTTTTTGGGTGGAACGCTATATTTCCCCTACATTTAATTTGCATCACTTTTTAGTTCTTTTTTGCAATTATTAGATACTTTTTAGGATCTTTATAGGCATTTTTATGTTTTTTAGGCAATTTGTAGGTGGCAATTTATAGCTTACCCGTAAACCCTGGACTGTGTAGTTGAGATTCACATTTTGTATGTGCAGAAACTTATTAACGGAGCCGATCTTCGCGTATCCTGTGATGTTCAAGTTAAACACGTAAAGGCTGTAAAAAAAGTGGTCATTTTAGTTGAAAAGTTTATCGTGTAACACATATTAAGATGAATATTAATATTATCTAGTGTAAAACTATCAGCCAAATAACTGCTTCCCCAACGGTTATTCAGGGGGGAGAGAAACCCATGAAGAATGAAGTAATGTGTAAATTCCTAACTAGTGATGAAAAAGGAGTCACTAGTAACTGGTTTTTCGATAAAGGTTGCAAAAATATTCAGTTGTAACTGGTTACTCAGTATAACCGTTAAACTAACGGAGTTAGAAAGTAACTAGTTTATCAGTAACGGTTTCAAAGGTAACGTCGAGAAAAATTAACTAGTTATTCGGTAAAAATTGCAAAAAGTACAGGGGCAGAAAGTAATTAGTTTCTCAGTAAGGTTACAAAAGTAACGGGAAGAGAAATTAACTAGTTATTCGGTAAATATTACATAAAGTACAGGGGCAGAAAGTAATTAGTTTCTCAGTAAGGTTACAAAAGTAACGTCAAAGAAATTAACTAGTTATTCGGTAAAAATTGCAAAAAGTACAGGGGCAGAAAGTAATTAGTTTCTCAGTAAGGTTACAAAAGTAACGGGAAAAGAAATTAACTAGTTATTCGGTAAATATTACAAAAAGTACAGGGACAGAAAGTAATTAGTTTCTCAGTAAGGTTACAAAAGTAACGGGAAGAGAAATTAACTAGTTATTCGGTAAATATTACAAAAAGTACGGGGGCAGAAAGTAATTAGATTCTCAGTAAGGTTACAAAAGTAACGTCGAAAGAAATTAACTCGTTATTCAGTAACTATTACAAAATAATGGGGACAGGAAGCATTTCTCAGTAACGGTTACAAAGTTAACGGGGAGAGAAATTAACTAGTTATTCGGTAAATATTACAAAACTACGGGAGCAGAAAGTAATTAGTTTCTCAGTAAGGTTACAAATGTAACGGGAAGAGAAATGAACTGGTTATTCAGTAACTATTACAAAAACTACGGGGGCAGAAAGTAAATAATTTCTCAGTAACTGTTACAAAGATAACTGCGAAAGAAATTAACAAGTTATTCAGTAACTATTACAAAAATAACGGGGACAGGAAGCATTTCTCAGTAACGGTTACAAAGGTAACGGGGAAAGAAATTAAGTAATTATTTAACAACTATTACAAAAACAAAGGGGGCAGAAAGTAAGTGGTTTCTTGGGAACGGTTAAAAAGGTAGCTGCGAAAGAAATTAACCAGTTATTCAGTAACTATTACAAAAACTAAGAGGGCAGAAAGTAAATAGTTTCTCAGTAACGGTTAAAAAGATAACTGCGAAAGAAATTAGCTAGTTATTCACTAACAATTACAAAAAATAACGGGGACAGAAATGAGTTTCTCAGTAACGGTTACAAAAATAACGGTGATAGAAATTACCAGTTACACATAACTGTTACAAAAGTAACGGAGTTGCGCGGAGAGCTATTTAATAGAAGAGAGATAAAATCTAATGAAAATGCACTGAATGATCCAGTGATTATGATATGGTACTCCCTAGTGTTGATGATGCTACTCGTATAGGCAGGATGGAACTCAACCCTGGAATGTTGAAAGGTATATCAGAAGCGTTCATCAAGTTTAAAAAGATGGAGGAAAGACTTGAAACGAGAATAAGTAAAATCTCCGAGGATTAATTGGAGAAGAGAAAAATATATCGAAATTTGTGACAAAGCAGGAAGGGAAGGGTTGGCATGGTTCAGAACGGAAGTAACGTACTTAAGTGGGATAAGGAATGGATATATCGAGGGAAAATGTCCAATGTGCTAAGAAGCAGATAACACATTGCATTGTATTCTGGAATGTAAGCAAACTAATGTGGAGAGATGAATTCCTTTTACCAAAGTGGGAAAACTTACCAAATGAAATAAGAGGCAAAAGAATTTTAAACTTAAATCAGAGAAAAACATAAAAAACTGGGAAACTACATAGGTAAAGTGAGGTGGCTAAGGAAGGTAGGTAACATTAAGAGAAAGGACAATGGACATAATCTTGACTGAGGTATACAAGAAAAGTTTAACTGTTTGGATGACTGATATAATATATAATCCCATTATATAGATAACCTAGTGTTGTATACAGGGTTATTACAAAAGAAGTAGACAACTTTGAAGTTCTATGAAACAAAAACGAAGTATGATATCAACATAAATTTTGTGGTGCTATATTGGGAAACTCTGGAAGTTTGCATTGGTAGTTTTGTAGTTGGTAATCATGTAAGTAATTGTTGTTGAAGATGCAAAAATGGCGAATCCTGTGGAAAAAGCATATTGTGTGCTAGAACTTGAGGCAGTATTTTAATACCTGAATAATTTCAATTGTATTTTTATAATAAGTAAATTCAATAACAGCCCGCCTTGAAACAATATATATGTAATAATTATTTAAATTGTATATAACAGTCATTGCAAATGCTTATTTTTATTGTAAACATGTTTTAGTAATGTTATGTGAATACTCTAATAATGCAAGAGCTGTGAGAATAATAAGTTTTAAGTTGCTAACAATGAGGTAATAATGAGGTAACCTTGAAGCAATAATGAGTTAGAGAGTTTGAATGTTGCTAGTCATGATTAGAGCAATGATAATGTAAATTCAGTAACAGTTTAAAATTGACCAATCAACAGCAAAGAAAAGCTTTAAGTAAAATGCACATATTCTATTGGACTAGAATTAGCCAATCAGAAATTTGAAATACCGAAGCTTACGGGTTTAACGGTTGAAACATGTTCAGTTGCTGTCAAACCTTGGTAGTGACCAGATGGAAGATGTGTTCTCTACAGAAATATTACGTGTGAATCGTAAAATATGTCTACGCGTTAGCTAAGTGAAAGTATTAAAGAATCTCACAGCTCTTAAAAAGTGTAGTGCTTTATTAAAATGTGCAAAGGATAAAATAAAAAGAAGTGAATTTAAAAACTTAAAATTCGTGTATGTCTACAATTATTGTCGTACCGCACCCTGCCTAAGAGATACATGACTCTACAAACATTACTGACGCAGCTGAGGCAAATTCAAAAACATAAATAATATATAGAAGCAGTTTTAATAACAAAGTTAAATATTATAGTGTAAAACTTGGAGTGTAACAACATAAATTACATCTTCAAATCAGCTTCTCATACGTAGCAGCATATTGCGTAACAAGAGTAACTATTGCGTAATCAGCAACTTCAAACCGACGCCCAAAGCGTGTTGCAAACGTCTTAAACAAAGTAACTCCAAGAACAATACTTCTTCAAGTTGGCTCACCAAACAAGAAGCTAAATAACTTACGTAAAAATATAACGTAAGCAGATATCTACTTCAAGTTGGCTCCCATATGTGGGGCAGTAACATCTAACCTACTTCAAACTTGCTAAAACAAATTCTGTAGCTGTTGTCCAACGATATTTCAGAACACGATACCGGAAACCACCACCGACTAGACAATCGAGCTATGATTGGAACAGAAAGTTTGAGACAACAGGCTTTGTATGCAAAGTAAAGAGCCCGGGAAGACACGCGTATCACAAGAGGATGTTGAACGCGTTAGTAGTGTTTTCACAAGAAGTCCACAGAAATCGACAACAAGGGCAAGCCCAAGTTACAAATTCCACAACCAACCGTATGGAAAATTTTGCGAAAGCGACTAAAACTGACTCCTTACAGTTTGCATTTCTTGCAGCAGCTACATGAAGACGACAAGGTCAAACGTCAAAATTTCTGCACAGAAATGTTGCGACGTAATGAAGAAGACAATGGCCTCAGTGAACGAATAGTTTTCAGTGATGAGTCAACTTTTCACTTGAATGGAAAAGTGAATAAACGAAATGTTCGTATATAGGGAACCAAAAACCAAGGGCTGAGATGGAGCATGTACGGGACTCTCCCAAATTTAATTTGTTTTGTACGATACCCACAACAAGGTGTATGACCCCTTCTTTTTTGCAAAAAAAAGTAACAGAAGCTACATATCTAGATATGTTACAGATTTAGTTGATACCCCAACTGTATGAGGAAATGGAAAGGGAAACCTTTATCTTCCAACAAGATGGAGGGCCGCCTCACTGGCACACAGATGTTAGGCTTTACTTGAATGAAATTCTACCACAGCATTGGATTGGCCATGCTGCAGACGACAATAACGCTTTGCACGTTGGTCACCGAGGAGTCCCAAACTTACGCCGTGTGACTTTTTCCTTTGGGGATTTCTCAAAAACAGAGTTTTCGTTCCTCCACTTCCACGCGATTTAGATGGCATGAAGGAACGTATCAGAAGAGCCGTGGTAAGTGTCGATGCAGATATGTTACACTGGATTTGGGATGAACTTGATTATCGTCTTGATGTATAACATGTGACGCAGGGATCACACATTGAACATTTTTGAGTTTACAAACTAAACTTCAAAACTTTCTCTACACGACAGTGTAAACAGATTGATTGTATCATTAATAGTTATGGATTTATAACACATTGAAAGTCTCTATTTCTTTTGTAATAGCCCTGTATAATGGAATGGAGGCCGCGCAACTCCCTAAATCGAAAAGTTCTAAAATTACAAATATCTGTAATTAGAAATTTATAGTAACATTATAATAATGTTGTTTGTACTTTGTTGGATTTATGAATAAAATATTTATTCATTCATACAAAAGCAACAGGGACGGAAAGTAACTAGTTGATTAGTAACGTTACAAAAGTAGTTATTCAATAAGTATTACATAAGTAACGGGAACAAAAGTAACTAGTTTTGCAGTAACGGTTACAAACCTGGCGGTGTGAGAATTTAACAGTGACTCAGTAACTGTTACAGAAGTAACGGGGACAGAAAGTAACCAGCTTATCAGTAACGGTTACAGAAGTAACAGCGAGAGAAATGAACTGATTATTTAGTAGCTATTACAAATGTAACGGGGAAAGAAAGTAACTAGGTTTATCAGTGACGGTTACAAAAGTAACGGAGACGGAAGTTAACTGGTTATCCAATAACAGTCATATTATGATCCAGCGATTTGTGACCTTAATAGGCAAATAATTTCTTCCACAATTATTACCTTTCAAGATAACTTTGGTCGCCTAAGTGTAGTCACCTTTGCCCTCCCTTTATCAGCTTTCGAGGATTACAGAGGCACATCATGATCCCAAGATAAATTATGTACAAATATTGTAACTTAATAATTAAAATAATTAAATGTCGGGTTAAAATATCACTCGCTCAACGTGTTTCCATAATTATTCATGGACGCAATATTATTCGAAGATATTTTCTTTCCTTATAAATCACATTATATGTGAAATAATTCCACATATGTAACTAGTTTTCAGTGCTTGTACTCGTTTTATATTTCATGTTCTGAATAATTGGACGGATTGAAAGGTAAGCTACATTGAATTGTAAATATTTACATTCTCGTATGTTGCAGCATTCAGTTGGAATTTATGTCGGCAGAAGTACTATAACGGAGCTATTGTGACACGCTGTCTTGAGAAGCAGTGGAACACTGGGTTTGGTTAACGAGTTCTAGCCGCAACACGTTGTTTCTAGCAGATCTGCGCGTATGCAGTTTCTATCCCCGTTCTTTTGTAAAGTCGCTGAGAAACTAGACACTTTCCGTACTACTTATTTTTGTAACGGCTACTGAGAAACTATTACTTTGTTTCCCGTTAATTCTTTAATGGTTACTGAATAACCAGTTAAGCCCTTTCCTCATTCTTGTGTAACGGTTACTGAGCAGCAAATCAGATTCTCTTCCTGTTACTTTTGTAACCGTTATTGAATAACTAGTTAATTTCTGTCCTCGTTCTTTTTGCAACACTTTATGAACAATTAGATAATGTTTGTCTCCGCTGTAGCTGTTACTGAATAGGTAGCTAATTTCTGTCCCCATTAAGGATTACTGAGAAAGAGTTACTCTCAGGTCCGTTAGATATGTAACTCTTAGTGAGTAACTGGCTATTTTCTGTCCCCCTTAGTTTTGTAACACTTGCAAAATAGCTAGGTAATATCTGTTCCCGTTACTTGTAAACTAGTTACTTTTGTAATAGTTGCTGAATAACTAGTGAATTACTCTCACTGTTACTTTTGTAACAGAGGGACATTTTACTTTCTATTCTCCTTACTTTTTAACTAAGCAACTAGTTACTTTCTATCCCGTTACTGAACTACTAGTTATTTTTTTATTGATTACTGAGTAATTATAATCCTTGCGGTCCCAAGAATGGGCCCTAACATAAACAACACACGTAGTATTACGCCGCGCTTGGCGTTACGTGGGCGCATGGTGGAACTTGCTCTTTCCCCCTCAACAGTCGCTCAGCTGTTTAAGGCTCTGGTTCACAACAGTTTCAGAACGGTACCAAAGCGCAAATGACAACGGGAAGCAATGCAATATATAGGATTTTGGTTACAACAGCTCGATAACGAGAACGATTATACTTATAGATGAACATAATAGATCACAAAGTGGAATGTCGATTTTGCGCATTGGGATTGCATTTACTATTAACTGACCAATGATATTTTTTCACCTGCTTCAATTCAGCCAACACAATGCGGGTTAGCCAACGTCAAAGTTCGATAGTCTAAACATTATCTAAATGAATATTTGTTACATTTCCGACATTTCTAGACGTAACAAGCCTTCATTCCTTTATTTAATGGTATAAATTAAGGTTGTTTAGTATTCTTTGTTAATTTCCACCGGTGTTTGCTGTTCTTTGTAGCTTTTACCATTATTTCTGAGGCAATAGCCAGTTTTGTGTTGCACATAAACAAACTACAGATCACTCACTAGAAGAACCAACATTTTAATGCATCTGGGGCGTCAGGATTTGAGATTAGGAAGCACATATGTTACTAATTTCTTCCAGTTTCATGCTTATAGCTTGCGACTATAGGGAGCACTAGCAGCTGTTTCATGTCACGGCCGCTTAGAATAATCTCTACAGTGAATAGTCTAATATGCCGTGGCCGGGAACAAGATCCTGAAAGTTAAAACTTGGTCGTTCCGTGGACCCGGGAGGGCTTCCCGTCGATTGCGAACGCTCCCATTTGAATACATGTATTTCAACTTCTCGTTAGTTGTGAAGCAGCCTTTACTTTCGGTAGCTCCAGAAACTGCCATTGTTACCTCACAAATTATCCTAAGCACATGCTAACTTGTACTGCACCAGCGGTGATTATTAAAGAAATACATAACCTTTATAGTTGTTAAACGAACTAAATGTGCTAATTTAAGAATGGATGAAGAAACGTCTTGAAATATCTTTTATTAGTAAAATCTTACACGTTAATCGGAGTCCTTGGGTAATAGCATGGCACCCAACTCGGAGTGGTGATATCGCTTGAATTATCCTTCCAGGTTTATCATCAATCTATCTACAACTTGGTCACAAAGAGATCACAGACACACTAGTTGCTTCCGATGTAAATATAATGATATCCTTAACAGCAAGGATATTATAACGTTCAAACAAAAAGTTGAGTAGATTAATTTTTTCCAACATTTTAAGGGTTTTGCCACTTCTATGTTTAATTATACTGCTCTGAACGACTACATACTCAGCCACGATCGCAACATAAACAATACTGCATTAGCACGACCGTTGTTTCGCTACAGTAAACAACGTAGGAATACCGATGGCTACACGGTCATGAAAATACATAGAAGCTAATTATTTAAAATATGTATAAATGGAAGGATTATTAAAATACTGCCATTATTCATCATCTTTATTATTTGTAGCACAAAAAGGAGGATAATACATGCAGTGCAGTAACGAACTATTTTCAATTGCTTGAAATGTGTGCTGCGGCGGTGATACGTGCATTTGTTTACACTGGGATTCTTTCTTTCCGTACGCGCTACTTTTGTAACTATTATAATAATGTAAGTACATACTTACACCATAAATCCATTACCAAACACTGGGAAGACACGCCCCACTTTGCCGTCCAACTCGTAGTCAGCATATGCAGTGATTTGAGGGAATCCTATGTCGAAATGCAGCTCACGTCTTATCCATCTGATGTTCATCTTGTTGACGGTGTACTCCGACAGATGGTGCACCACCAAGTTGGTGAAGTTAGCTTCGATGCTGTAAAACACTCTTACTTCACTTACTCTCCTTTGCAACCTTACATACGTAATTATGATGCTGATATAGTTTCTTCAGCAACAATAAAAAAAGTTACATTCACACGATTTTCACTACCCACTCTTCTACAACATATTCCTGTAAAAACTTATTCTTCTATCTACTTCATGGAATCGAGATGAACCTTTAAAGAAATAGTTTGATTAAACATTTCGTTGTGGGCACAAGAGGGATAAAGGAGATTGAAGCGATAGTCAGATGTTTAAAAAGCGGATGGCTCACTTTGAAATTCCATACTATTTGCTTGACATAGTGAGAAACAAAAGAATGGTAAATTTAAATCAATAACAACGACATATCGGAAATATTTAATGCTACAAAATAATCTGACATAAAATGAGTGTTTCAACATTTTTGTGTAATAACTTCATGGTTTACCAGTTATACAAAATTATACACATCTACACAGAAAATAGAATACAATTTGTTTCAGTAACTTTTGTTTTATGGCATTAACCATTTCCGAGATATTCATTGTTATTGGTTAAAATTTTTCAATACCTTTGTCACTACTCTTTCTGTCTCACGCACATAGTAGGTAGAGAAGGTATTGCGTTACACCCAAAAATTCGGTATCGAGATTTCACACTAAATACATGCTGGACCCTGAGTCCAAAGAAAACATTTTTAGAAAAAGGTCCGTAATCCTGATATTACTTTTTACTTTCTCTACTACGTATAGTAAGTAGGGGAAGTATTGTATTCCACCCAAAAATTCGATACCGAGATTTCACCGGAAATATATGTTTTGAGACACCCTGAATCCAAAATAAGCATTTTTGGAAACATGTCCGTGTGTGTGTCTGTCTGTGAACAGCATAACTCAAAAAGGAAAAGTCAGATAAATACCAAATTTGGTATTTAGGTTCAGTATTTTTCAAAGATGCGACAAGATTTTCAAGAAAATTCCCCACTCCAAACTATCCTTCACATAGAACATTTTTCGAATATTTTGATTTTCTAAGAAATAGTCTAACGATTTTGATTATGTATGTTTAAGATATTTTCATAACAAATGAAATGTATCTTGAATTTTCTGGGATGAAGGAAAGAAGCACAGGAGACTACAGGCCACAGGCAGGCATGCCACAGAGACGCGCGCAAGTCCGTAATACTTCCAGGATCGAAGACTCGTCCTAGAGAGGGCATGGACGACCGTCGACCAAGCAGCCCTCTATTGTACACGCATTTCTAGTCTAAAACTTTCTACATATTGCTTTTCCGCATCCGGTATATTTAGACAACTATTCAACAGGAGAGAGCACGAAGATTTTTCTATAGGTGCAGGTATAGGTTACACAACGGAGGGGGACACGTCTCGCACTTCGACCTACTGTGGCTAATATTCCAGGAGGAAGGAATGAAGCGAAGGTACAACAGGAGGCTACAGGTCGCAAGCACACAGCTACAGAGACGCGCGGAAGTCCTAACAGTTCCAGGTTCGAAGACTCGTCCCACTGCTGGAGCTGCCTAGAGAGGACATGAACGACCAGCGATCAAGCAGCCCTCTAGTGTCCAAGGAGAGTAGTCTTTCCTTTGAGCAAGCATCCGCGCCATATGTCCGGCACCGTCATACAAGCCTAGAAGCATAACTGAAAGATGAGAAGGAAACAGAATGAAAGGGAAATGACGGAAAGGAAATCGTGATGGATGAGAAACCATGACAGCATTCGCCAGGAAATACCCAAGTTAAAGTGGGCGGTCGACGGGAATGTAACTCCAAAATCCGAGCTTCACACGTTACCGCAAAGCCAACTCGCTCGGTAAAGTGATTCATAATAGAAAGCAGTTGTTTATGTTGGCATTGACAAATTTGGCCCCATTCTCTGCCAGCGTGACCACCTGTGTTCCTCGAGTATAGCTCCGGTCCTGTGTTGGCAGGATACTTTACCTCCCCCAAAATATGGTAACTGCAGAATATTTACATCACAGGTTAGTTGTCTATGTGCAGTAACGGAGTGCAGTAAGGCAATGCTTCCTTGATTTTTGGCACAAAAATAAAATATAATAAAGACGTAGAAATAGTTATAGAAGAAAGTTACATTTTTGTTTTTTTGTTTTCTTCTTCTAATACACTTCATGCCACACTACCATGTTCTTAACATCGGTTTTCTTATTGCTGTTCAATGTCGGCAATGACTTTAACCTTCGTCTCCATGTCGCTGATGAAAGCTCTCACATAAATGTCGTTCAGTTTAACGACACAGACAAATAATGATCCACTCCTTCCCGTGGAAGGAAGAATCATGTTGTGTTAATTTAGCCTTTTGTGTACCAATCGAAGCGAAATTCTTTCACAGAGGCGGGATCCAAACCACCCCTTCATTTACTCAACGAAAGTCGTTTGTTAGTCCACTTTTATTCCCATGAATTGTTTTCAGGCCAGTCACCTAGAGAACTAATACCGGGTGAGTGAAGTCAAAGGTTGGTTACCTGAAGGTGGAAAACTTACGGAGGTAAACCACTGTTGAGATCTAGGGGAATGCGCCACTTTTTATGCACGTCAGTGTACCTATACCGAAGTGTGTAATGAAATCTGGATTAACATGAAGTAGGTAGAAAAATGCACTTTAGTAAGAATAGGTTGTAGAAGTTACATGGGATCTTCAGATTTATTCGGCCTTTGCCTTTAATCAGTTGTCTGCACATGAGGTCAATACTTTGAAGCGAGTCTATCAGCAGTACCTCTAGCAGAGGACTAGCGAAATATGAGTGGAAGGGGTGGATGTCAATAGTTTCGAGGTCACCTTAGTGAAATGGGACTTGTATCGTACCATTCCAGTATTTACATTTGGAACTTCTTTCGCTTGCGTCTCGTAAACTCCCAATCTCAGCATGTATGTTGATAGGTAACTCAAACAATTGGACGGTTTTTGTAGCGTAGAGTGTCTCGGCTTTATGGCACAACTTTTCCATTACACAAAAAGCTTGTTCATTTTCTTTGCAGCTCTAAACGAAAACTTATCATGTTTTTCTCGATGAAATTCTGGGCAAGAACGGAGAAAATCATTCACACAGCGGCCAGTAACGTAACGATAGACTCCCCCAGGTATCCTTTCAGTTCGGAGGTAGCACTCAACCGTGCAAATTCTGTGATCGATCACTTCCATCTCGCGTGCAAAGAACGACAGAATGTCCTAGACTTTGCACCGCCGTAGTATATCAACCTGTTTACGAAGTCGGAAACGCGAGGTTCATGTCATATATAACAGAAGACCTGCTATATATAGTGGGTGGAGAAAGTCATGTGAATGTAACACTCAGATTTTTCTATAGCAATTTAATTATATCTCTTACGTTTTCCTAGTTATGCAAAATGTAATAAGGATGAAGAGGACTTCACACCGTATTCACAAAAAATTCAAGATATACTTTTTTGTTTGTCATGCCAGTATCTCAAACATATACTATTTTAATGGAATTGTTAGAATAATTTCTGAGTAACTAAAATTAATGATCTTTTTGCACGTAAAGGGTTGTTTGGAATAAGTTTGATTAAAGGCTTTGTTTTGCATATGTGAAATATCTGGGATGAAATACTAACTACCGCATGAAACATTTAATTACTCTAAAATTTAATTAAACATTTTGCTTCATGCCTATTAAAGTTAAGAAAACCAAACTAATGTTTTATATTGGGTAGAATAGTTTAGAATAAAACGTTTGAACACATTTGATTAAAAATTGCACAATTTAGGAGTTCCACCTGGCTTAAGAAACTTTTCAATTTTCTTTTTGCCAAATAGTTAAGCTTAAATGGTTTGAATTTGGGGGCTTTAATCATAAAGAACGGGTTAATGAACCAAGGAGTTATAATAATATATTGAAATGACTTACTCTCCAACCTCGTCGGTGTCGATGATCAGTTGAGCGCGCGGCTGCGTGTAGGGATCCATCGTGGGCACGTCAAGTCGTGGTTGTGGAGCTCTGAAATTGGGTGCCATCTCTTGTACAAGGCTCGCCACAACGGCATCGTCGGGATACTGAAGCTTCCCAAGATGTCCCACTGAAAATAAAATATTTGCAAAGGGTGTTGTCATTTACCGAAGCGCGATACCATGCACTAAAGCTGTGAAACCGACCTCCTTCCTACTCCCATTCCTGTAGTCAGCAGAGCTGGCTAAACCGGTTTTGTCAATCTGGAGTCCCAAGTCGACCAGTGGCGTCTGCATTGCAATTGTCAGGTTCGGCTTTTGTAAAAAGTAATTAACCTGCTTTCCACAACCTCTCAATACAACCCTTACCTACCTTAAAAGTGCCATTGGATTCCGTTTGGTCCAGAGACTAATTTTATTAAACTGTTACTAGTCCTATTGGTGCTATTATTAGTCTTTATCTAGTAAGAGAAAATCGCATTCATAATGAAAGGCAATAAAAAGATTTTCACCCTCGTAATGAAAATTAAAAAGACTAGGCTTTTAAGTTTGGTATATTATTTCTCGAGTATAGTTCCTTAAGATTAAATTTTTCGTAATGTCAAGGAGTTTTATGGAAATAAGTAAGGAACTATGTAGCGCTTTTAATTTTATAAAAACAACCATGCGTTAAATTAGTAAAAGTTTAAATCCAAAATTATGCTTAATAACAAGAAAAGGCCTTTTGAATCTGTTTAACCAGCTTCAGAGAACGTATACTGAAATATAAAATAAACTGAACAAATATTGCATAACGAGGAAAATTTTATAGTGTCAAAAAATAAGAAAAGATTACTAGAAATTAAAAATGTTAAATTTTCGCACGCTATTTCCATACACGTGCGCTAGTCAATTTAAATGTTACGTTTGTGCAAAACCGTATTAGGATGCTAAACCACCAACACTTGAGGACTATTTCTCTGAGGGTTTTTAAAGCTTATTTTTTAAAAACCTTGTTGGAAAACTTTGTTCAGTGCTGATCACCCTTCTTGGTCTCCATGGACATCACTAGGGAGAAACACGCCCATAACGTTACTGGGGAATAGAAACCGGATTGTCCCGTAAAACAGGCAACGCTATGGGGGACAGCGGAAGGCTCCATACTCAACGTTTTGTTGCATGTTCAAAAGATAGCAAGAACATGAAATTTAAATGTAGTAATCCCTGTGAGCCTGCACGGTAAATCGAAGACCCGTGGTTCAAGTTCCAGACACGGAGCTAATTTTTACTTTCTCTACTACGTATAGTAAGTAGGGTAAGTATTGTATTCCACCCAAAAATTCGATACCAAGATTTCACCGGAAATATATGTTTGGAGACCCCTGAGTCCAAAAAAAGCATTTTTGAAAACATGTCCGTCTGTGTGTCTGTGTGTGTGCCTGTGAACAGCATAACTCAGAAACGAACAGTCGGATAAACACCAAACTGTATTTAGGTTCAGTATCTTCCAGAGATGCGACATGAAATTTTTCAAGAAAATCCCCCCACACCAGATTACCCTTTACATGGAACATTTTTCGAAAATTTTAATTTTCTCAAAAATGGTTCTAACGATTTTGATTAAAGTATTATATGTTTAAGATATTTTCATGACAAATGAAATGTATATCTCGAATTTTCTGGGAATGTCTCCAAAAGTATTCTTCATTGTGAACGACTTTTGCATAACTGGTAAACCATAAGAGATAGACAAAATTTTACTGCACAAAAAATGTAGATCGCGTTAAAATACACAACTTATATCATATACATTTCTTTTGTTGAGTGAACCGTTTTCGAGATATTGCTTGTTATTTCCTTAAATTTTCCAATACTTACACTTTTTCTCAAATTCGTTATTCATTTTTTTATGTCTTGGACATGCAAAGAGAATGGAATGCGCCACATAGCAACCAGCGATAAAATATTTGACTATCGCTTAAAGCCTACCAATTCCCCTTGCATCTACAAGAAAATTACCAATAAGATTGACATCTCGATATCTCGATTAACATGAAGCATATGGAGAATAAGCGTTTGTAAAAATAGATTGTACAAGAGTAGAGAAAGTCATGTGAGTGTAACACATCAGATTTTTTTTTGTTCAGGTAATGCCAAGAGAATGGAATACTCCACATAGCAACCAGCTCTTAAAATATTTGACTATCGCTTAAAGCCTAGCAATTCCCCTTGCATCTACAAGAAAATAAGCAATAAGATTAACATCTCGATTAACATGAAGCATATGGAGAATAAGCGTTTGTAAAAATAGTTTGTACAAGAGTAGAGGAAGTCATGTGAGTGTAACACATAAGATTTTTCAATTCTTATTCTAGACAGCAAATGAGGGAATACAAGAACGTTAACAAAGGTTATATTGTTGGTAACTCACCAATAACGTCCCTTGAGGTGCGGGCTAAGCCTGTTATGACATCCAGTAATCTTGTTCTCGTTGTTGTTTGGTTTTGACTAATGACATATCCACACATTGTCACCAGGAGCAGCACTAGTCTCATAACTCGGGCCATTTTCAACCTGTATCACGAAAACAAACCATTATAATACACAGCGAGATTATACAGGATGGACCATTTAAGTTGAGACTGTACAATATCTCCAACACTAAGCGTTGTGGAAAGAAATGTCTTGAATAGTTGCTTGATATTATTGGGGAGAGTAAATGCCATTAGTCGTGTTTTGTTTGGAGAACGTTGTGACAGGATGTGGAGTATATTTATCGAAGGGGGATACCTCACGCACTGCGACCATTTTGACCTATTGTGACTACAACCCCCCGGAAGGCAGGGATGAAGTGAAGGAGCCGTAGGGGGTAAAATTTCGATCTATAACTTTTGGGTGGGGTACAATACTTTTTCTATAGGTATAGGGTATACAACGGAGGAGGAACCTCGTGCACTGCGACCTACGGTAGACCTATGACAGCTACGCCCCTCAGAAGGAAGGGATGAAGTGAAGGAACTATAGGAAACTACACCCCGCAGGCAGACGGGCCACAGAGACGCGCGGAAGTTCTTAGCAGTTCCTGGCTCAAAGGTCCTTTTTCACTACTGGAGGTGCACAGGGCAATGAACTACCCTCAAACGAGCAGCCCTCTAGTGTCCACGGGGAGTACTCTTTACTTTGAGTGAGAATCCGCGCCATTTTGCACCGCCATACACCATGAAACCTAGAATAACACCTGAAAGATGAGAAGGAAACGCAATGAAAGGGAAACGATGGAAAGGAAATCGTGGTAGAGGAGAAACCATTCCAGTATTTTCCTACTGACCAGGTAAAACAACGAAAAATCCAATATCAGATGGGCGGTTGCCGGGAATCGAACTTAGGACATCCCGAATGCGAGACAGACACGGTACCACGGAGCCATCTCCTCGGTTTCTCTATACGAAGAGTCTGTAGGACGTGAAATAGCAGCTTTATTAATGTTTTTAAAACATTGCGTGACATGGGAGTTGCACAGTGGGATAGGGAGAAAAGGGGTAAAGGCTACGGTAGGAGCGGTGGGAAAGTAGAGGGATGGAGAAACAGCAAGGAAGAGAGAGGGGGAGGAAGAAAGGAGGAAGAGAGTGGGACAAAGACGGAGAAAGAGAGACACATACGAGGCATGTTTTTAAAGTAAACACTGTTTTAATATTTTGCCGCTGCATTCGCGATGTTGAGCATGCGCGATCACTTCCTCCATTCAATAGGAAGCCAGACGAAGCTGTGAGCGATCGTCACTTTGTGTTTTCCTTTTGTTAACGTTTCGAAATTTTCAAAACAATCGAACGACCCGTCGACTGTGAAGTCAGATCAGCGATTTGTTTTTTGAATGCGAGAAAAGTTACGTCAGAAAACATTCATCGCCTATTGTATGAGGTTAATGGGGAAGCAATAATGAGTGACAATGCCCGGCCACACACAGCCAAACAACCTCAAGATCTAATCGCATCATTTGGTTGGGAACAATTCGGCCACTCTACCTACAGTCCGGATTTGGCACCAAGCGATTTTAATCTGTTTCTTCATCTGAAGAAATTCCTTGGTGAAAAACAATTCAACGACGATGTGATGAAGCAAGAAGTGAAGATTTGGCTTTCATTGACGAAGGTATACAAAAACTGGTTTTCCGTTACAAGTACGCGAATAATGGCGGATACTGTGTGGAGAAGTAGTGTAAGTTACTGAATGATAATAAAGCATTTGGAAAATAATATTCTGTTATTTTTAAAAAAATTATCGGTACATACTTTAAAAGCACGCCTTGTAAATAGACAAAAGCATCTCCGCAGTTGAGGTAACAACACTAACAGGCCTGCCAGAAATGAAATGTGACGTAGAGTTGAATACGAAATCGTTAAACGGCAAATGCTAGCATTCGACTGTTCGTAACAATCGCTTAACATTGACCTTTGTAAACTCTAACCATAAATTTGTTGTTTTAGAATAACAACTTGTAGGTCAACAGAATTTCATCATTATTTCTTATTATAAAAGATAAATCGTTGCCACAGATTGGAAATACCAGGCTTAATTATACGACCTTGTAAAATCAGTGGATTTTGATAAAGAAATGAAATTAGCGTACTCTCTGACCAATACTCAATAAGATTCACCTTTCGTTAATCAGAAACCTATTGTGTTAAATGTGTATGAATAACTTTGTTTCTCTTCATTTGTAAACACTTTCCCTGCCATAAATGTCATGCAGTGTCTTAAAATATTCGGTATACAGGATGGACCATTTAAGTTGAGACTGTACAATATCTCCAAAACTAAGCGTTGTAGAAAAAAATGTCTTTAATAAATGTTGCTTGATATTGCGGGGGAAAGTAAATGCCATTAGTCGTGTTTTGTTTGGAGGACATTATGATGGTCATTTTAAGGTCAATTTAATTTTTACTTTCTCTACTACGTATAGTAAGTAGGGGAAGTATTGTATTCCACCCAAAAATTCGATACCAAGATTTCACCGGAAATATATGATTTGAGACCCCCTGAATCCAAAAAAAGCATTTTTGGAAACATGTCCGTGTGTGTGTCTGTGAACAGCATAACTCAGAAACGAACAGTCGGATAAACACCAAACTTGGTATTTAGGTTCAGTATCTTCCAGAGATGCGACGCGAAGGTTTTCAAGAAAATCCCCCACCCCAGATTACCCTTTACATGGAACATTTTCCGAAAAGTTTAATTTTCCCAGAAATGGCTCTAACGATTTTGATTAAAATATCATATATTTAAGATACTTTCATGATAAATGAAGTGTATATCTCGAATTTTCTGGGAATGCCTCCAAAAGTATTCTTCATTGTGAACGACTTTTGCATAACTGGTAAACCATAAGAGATAGACAAAATTTTGCTACACAAAAAATGTAGATCGCGTTAAAATACACAATTTATGTAATATACATTAATTTTGTTGAGTGAACCATTTTCGAGATATTGCTTGTTATTCCCTTAAATTTTCCAATACTTATACTTTTTCTCAAATTCGTTATTAATTTTTTTATGTCCTGGACATGCAAAGCGAATGGAATGCGCCACATAGCAACCAGCGCTTAAAAGATTTGACTATCGCTTAAAACCTACCATATTCCCCTTGCATCCTCATGAACATTACCAATAAGATTGACATCTCGATATCTCGATTAACACGAAGCATATGGAGAATAAGCGTTTGTAAAAATAGCTTGTACAAGAGTAGAGAAAGTCATGTGAATGTAACACATCAGATTTTTTTTAATTGGGAACCTACGTTTAGATCGGGTCGAAGGATGAATGAAATCATCAAGGGAACGAAATGGAGGGGCGCAGGAAATTCTAGAGATGAAAGAACCACACCAGCATTCGCCTGACGATCCGGGAAACCCCTGAAAAAACCATGGGTCAGAGTGAGTGGTCGCCGGGAATCGAACCCGGCACCTCCCGAATGGGGTACCTATAGTAAGTAGAGCAAGTATTACATTCTGCCCAAAATTTCGACACAGAGTTGTCATCGGAAGTGTGAGTTCTGAGGTCCCCTGAATGAATAAATAAAATAATGTTTAGAAAAAAATTCCGTGTATGTGTCTGCAAGCAGTATGACTAAAAACGAAAATTCAGTTAAATATTAAACTTGTATTTAGGGTCAGTACCTTTTAAAGATGCGAAACACAGATTTTCAAGAAAATCCCCCCCCCGAACTATCCTTTACATGAAACATTTGTTGTTCTCTGTGGTGTAGTCTCTACTATGCTAGCCTCTAGTTCCCGAGGTCGCGGGTTCAAACGCGGTGGAGGGCGATGGAATTTTTCGGGCGTAGAAATCCTTAGCATGGCTTCCTTCGGAAGGGAAGTAAAGTCACTGGTCCCGTGTGGTAGATTTACGGCACGTAAACGAATATCAAGCCTGATAAAGAGAGGCCTCTGAGCAAAATTACCGGTCTTTCACGCCCAATATAGAATGGGACACTAAGAACTACAGTAGTTAAAGAGCGTCCATAAATAAAAGTCAATTTAATTTAATTTTACATTCACATTGCATGTCCAGGACATAACATCAAAAAACGAATAACGAATTCCCATTTCAGAATAGTGTAAGTATATCAAAATTCAAACAAATAACAAGGAATATCTCGGAAACGATTCACTTCACCAAAAAAATGCGTATAGGACATAAACTGTGTATTTTAACAAGCTCTACATTTTTTGTATAGAAATTTTGTCTATCTCTTACGGGCTACCAGTTATTCAAAAACCATTAAGAAAGAAGAGGACTTTTAGGGACATTCCCAGAAAATTCAAGATATACATTTTATTGTCATGAGAACATCTTAAATATATGATATTTTAATCCAAGTCCTTAGCCATTTTTGAGAAAATCAAAATTTTCGAAAAATACTCAATGTAAAGGGTGATCTGGGTTGGGAGATTTTCTTGAAAACCTTCGTGTCGCATCTCAGATACTAAAACTAAATACTAAGTTTGATATTTATCCGAGTTTTCGTTTTTGAGTTATACTGTTCACACACACACGGACCTGTTTCTAAAAGTGCCTTTTTTGGATCCAGGGCGCCTCAGAACATATATTTCTGGTGTAATCTCGGTATCGAGTTTTTGGGAGGAATGTAATACTTCCCCTACTTACTATACGTAGTGGAGAAATCAAGAAACGACCAGAAGCTACAGTAAGCTAACCTAAAGGTTCAAAGAGTAAAAAGACCATTAAATGTTTCAGTATAAGCCCCCCGGTATGACCATAGCTGTTAAATGGGGCTATAGAAATGAAAAAACATGTTCCTCTACTTACTGTAGTCAAGAAGAAGAGAAGGTAAAAATAACTTTTGATATTAATATTCAACGAAACGGAATTGAAATTCGGTGACATGAATATTAAAATGATGAAAGAGTTAGCAAAATGGGTTGAATATTTAGAAGATTAGCCTATTTACACATGCATACATTTCATGTTTGTATAATATCGTAAGTGCAACATTTCGTGAGGATTTACTTGCGTACAGACGGACAGAGCGAAGCTAATAGGTGCTCCATATTAATGAACGCACGTAAAAGCCCCGACAGTGAGTTGGATTTCCTGATCCCAATAAAGCTTTGCTAGCAGTGAGCGAATAACATCTGACGGTCTGCGAAAACAAAAGACAGAAGCCTGGAGTAATTAATACGTATAAAGTGGGCTTAGATTGTCCAAGGGACATAATGGAGACGGAAAACAGCTGCTACTTACGTGGTCCTGTTGCACGAATGACTTTATCCTTCACTCGAGAGATGAATCACTCCTGTCAAGTTCACTCTGGTGCGGTGCTCTGTTGTTGTTAAAAGCTTACATCAGTAAAGGTCCGAACACAGGAGGCGATGCGAATTACCTTCTTTACGTAGGCAGGCAACTGGCCAACTGGCACACAGCGAAAGTTTCTGCAGCAATGCGACCGAATAGTGAAGAAACATCGCGACCTTTGTGACACGGAGGAAGCTCTTGTAGCTTGCGTCGTTATCAGTTACGATGTCACTTCGTCTCTTCTAGATTGTATTTCTTTCTAATGGACGTTTGACGTTTAACGTTCATTACCCCTCTCATCCATCCGATACGCGACTTTCCCTACTCGCTATCATTCATTATTTATATCTGTGGTTTAATAACTCATACGAAAGGTTTTTTCCCCCTTCTAATTTCTGATAATCGTAATAAATGGTATCAACACAAATTTTATAACAGGTAGACAATAGTTTTTGGCGATATGTTTGATAATGGTTTACAACTAATCAACGAAACGTTTAAAATAAGAGACCAAGTCGATAATCGCATTCAATATGCCATTAGCCAATGACAGGTAGAGTATGCTAGTCAGCCAATCAAAGCCCTACTACACTGATAGTAGTGTGTCCATAAAACACACTGTCATATTTTGAACTGGTATTGCAGCGCTTTGGATAGTCGTATTTGGGTGAAGTTGGTAACATTCGAAAGAAAAACTCAAATATCTTTGTGCATGTCAACAATGGAAAACAATGGACGGGATAGTGGGAATCAAACAGAAACTAAATTCACTCACAATTAGTCGATATGGGTTATTGTTGGATATTTAGCAGGCAGGTTACATGCTTGCTTTTAAAATTGTGTTGTTATTAAAGAAGTTTTAAGGAGTTATGGCGAACCCACAAGAATGCAGTTGGTGTGTTTTGGAATATCATAGCACGCAGAGTCTGGTGCAGGTTCAGCGTGCTTTTAGGCGAAGGTTTCAACATCAAGCTCCTACACACACGTCCATTTTGAAGTGGTACCCTGATTTTGTGGATTGTGGCTGCATATGTCGTCAAAGGGAAGGCCATTCAGGAAGACCATCTGTCAATGCGGGAATTGTGGAACAAGTGCGGGAAGCATTTGTACTAAACTGTATTCACTCTTAGGTTGATCCGCGGCAAAACAAACCCACGTGGTCAGTGCACCGTGGTGCAACACGGTAGCAATGCGCCCAGAAAAGTAGTCCCATGCTAATCTCTGAATTTTAGAATGAATTTATCTTTAAATAGTATAATATTCTATACAAATACCTAAGGTTTTATTTAACGCTGATTTATACCGTAAAACAGAGCTACATGTCCCATGATGCAATTCGTATGAGTCACCTGACATCCGGGTAGGCGCAGAATATTGTTTACAGCCAGAAACGAGCAGTTGTGTTCAGTATCATGGAGGACGGTGAATTTGCTCTTGTGTTTTCGTCGAATTACGTAAAGCATTAGCCGCGCAAACCATTGACTAGTGGTGGAAGAACAATAGTGTTGAATCTTTATTATAAGTTATGTGAGAAATATCCAACACTTTCCGCGAAAGAAATTGTGAAATTAACTTTTGAGTACAAGTATAAACAGTGCTTGTGCAGAAAAGTCTGAAACGAGAAAAGTGGTTACACCCGGGAAAAAAAAGAAAGTATATGAAATACGCGATGCAATAATGTAGTGATTTTAAGAAGAATGCAATTCGCGTAACAGTGCAAATTTCGTTTTTAGAATGAGCCGCCAACAGTTAATAAAATGCCGCTTCCAGAGAGCGAATAAATTAAGTATTGCATACCTGGTACTTTATTTTTCGCTCATTTATTTCAGAATTAACTATTATTATATGTGCAAACGTTTATTGTGTTGCAACTATCAATCTTATCACCTTCAACCCTTAACAGAATATGCTAGTCACCGTTTCAGTTGTCGAAATAACGACTCTGTTCTTTTTTGAACTACGTGCCGCTTGTACTTGCCACATGGTCTGAAAGTGTGACAGTATTTCTATACGAATGGCGGAAGGATACATTATAGCGGTGCACAGGTCACCTGGGGCTTGTTTTGACGCGGATCAACCTAAGATTGAATACAGAGTAGTCCTAAAAAGTCTGTCCGTAGAGCTAGTCAGCAGTTAAACATCCCTAAATCCACTGTATCTAAGATGCTGCTTACGCGACTGAAGTTTCACCCCTACAAACTGCAATTACTGCACAAGTTGAAACCTGATGACCCTGCACAACGATTAGATTTCTCTGAAAATTTATTGGTACTAACGGAGGATAATGCAAATCTGTCAGGAAAACTAATTTTCAATAATGAGGCAACATTCCACGTTAGTGAAAAAGTGAACAGGCATAATGTTAGGATTTGGGGGAGCCAGAATCCACATGGCATTTTGGGGGTTGAAAGAGACTCTCCTAAAGTGAATGTCTTTCGTGCCGTATCGAGACGTCAAGTCTATGACCCATTTTCTTTCGAGAGGCCACTCTCGAGGGTCCAGCTTATCTTGACATGCTCACTGAATGGTTATTTGCACAATTGGAAGAAGAAGAAGGCAACGAATTTATTTTCCAACAAAACGGAGCACCTCCTCACTGGCATTTACACGTTCAGGAACATCTTAATGAACGGCTTTCAGGAAGATGGATTCGTCGTGCCGGAAATGATGTCTTCTACAAGTGGCCGCCGAGGTCGCCTGACTTGACGGCCTGCAACTTCCTTTTATGGGGTTACATAAAGGATTGTGTTTGTGTACCCACATTTCCTCAAAACCCGCAAGAAGTGCAACTTCGTATCACTGCTGTCAACCAGTCCATTTCATCAGATATGTTGGAGCGTGTGTGGCGTGAATGGGAGTATCGCCTTGATGTCTGCAGCGTCACTCGTGAGGGCCACGTTCAATATCTATGAGGTGTAATAAAAATCCTTGAGTTTTTCTATCGAATGTCACCAACTTCACCCAAAATACGACTATCCAAAGCGACTCAACACCAACTCAAAGTATGGCTATTTTTATGACACACTGTATTTCATGGTGGTGCACTTGTTTTTAATTTATATGCATACATTGAGTGGCGGCGCCGTGGCCGAGTGGTTAGACCACTCGCCTCCCACCGAGCTGGCCCGGGTTCAATCCCAGGGACCTGCATGTGGGATTTGTGGTGGAGGAAGCGGCGGGTTTTCTCCGGGTTCTCCGGTTTCCCCCCCCATTCATTCCACCAACTGTTCCATCATCACCTTTCCTTTCATCCATTTCACCAACATTTCGTTTCATCTACTTCCTTCATCCCATACCAGGCATCGGGCTGATCATGAGTGTCTGCTCCTCGACGGGCCTCTGTACCCCAGGCACCCGCTTGTAAGTCCTGGGGGGGTGTAAGTCCTACATAAGAGGAGGGTAAACAGATAATGAATGAATGAATACAGTGAGTGCGATCGCGTAGACTGTGATTACAATAATAGCAACTGAAAATGCCGCGCTTTGGAAGTCAAAATATTGGTAGTATAAAAACAGCTGTAGACATTTTTTTTCAATAAAATCATGTCATTTTAGAGATCCCACGCATTTGTTTTCTTTTGACAAGCATGTATCATAATATACTCTACAGTGACTAACAAACATGGTTGGCGCTAAACTAGTCGCAAGTTCATAATAAGCTTTTCGTGTGATTATCTAGCCGAATAGTTTTATATGACAATTTAATTTCGGTTTCAAATTCATGCGTCTTTTCATAAGAGAATTATTCTCGACATTTGAGGCAGTATTTTAATACCTGAATAACTTCAATTGTATTTTATAATAACTAATTCAATAACAGCCCGCCTTGAAACAATATGTATGTAATAATTATTTTAATTGTATGTAACAGTCATTGCAAATGCTTATTTTTATTGTAAACATGTTTCAATAATGTTATGTGAATACATTATATACTTTAATAATGCAAGAACTATGAGAATAATAAGTTTTAAGTTGCTAACAATGAGGTAATAATGAGGTAACCTTGTGGCAATAATGAGTTTTAGAGTTTGAAAATTACTAGTCATGATTAAAGCAAGGAAAATGTAATTTTTCTAACAGTTTAAAATTAGCCAATCAACAGCAAAGAAAAGTTTTAAGTAAAATGCAGATATTCTATTGGACTAGACTTAGCCAATCAGAGACTTGAAATACCGAAGCTTACGGGTTTTGACCGTTGAAAGTTGCTCAGTTGCTGGCAAACCTTGGTAGTGAACAGATGGAAGATGTGTTCTCTACGTGTGAATCGTAAAATATGTATACGCGCTAAGTGAAAGTATTAAAGATTCTCACAGTTCTTAGAAAGTGTAGTGCTTTATAAAAATGTGCCAGAATTAATAAGATAAGTGAATTTAAAAACTTAAATTCTGTGACGCCTACAATCATTGTCACATTGCATCCTGCCTAAGACACATGACTCTACAAACATTACTGACGCAGCCGAGGCAAATTCAAACATAAATAATATATAAAAGCAGTTTTAATAACAAAGTTAAAAATTATAGTGTAAAACTTGGAGTGTAATAACAAAAACACATCTTAAAAATCAGCTTCTCGTACGTAGCAGCATATTGCGTAATAACAGTAACTATTACGTAATCAACAAATTCAAACCGACGCCCAAAGCGTGTTGCAAACTTCTTAAAGCAACTAATACTTACGTAAATAAATTACGCGAAGCAAAACATCTTCTTCAAGTTGGCTTCCCAAGCGTGGAGCTAAATACTTCTTCAAGTTAAAAAAAATCTGATGTGTTACACTCACATGACACGTGGACATGTTTCCAAAAACGCTTTTTTTGGATTCAGGGGATCTCAAAACATGTATTTCCGGTGAAATCTCGGTATCAAATTTTTGGGTGGAATACAATACTTCCCCTACTTACTATACGTAGTAGAGAAAGTAAAACTAAAACCGAAGTATTATGAGTTGAGGTAGTATTTTTAATACTTGAATAATTTCAATTAAATTATACAATATGTAAATTCAATAACACCCCGCCTTGAAGCAATATGTATGTAATAATTTGTAAAAATGTATGTAACAGTCATTGCAAATGCTTATATTATTGTAGACATGTTTAAAAATGTTATGTGGATGCATTACGTAGTGTAATACTGCAAGGGCTGTGAGAATAATAAGTTTAAAGTTGCTAACAATGAGGTAACAATGAGGAAACCTTGAGGCAATAATGAGTTTGAGAGTTTAAATGTTACTAGTCATGATTAGAGCAACGATAATGTAAATTTTGTGACAGTTTAAAAATAGCCAATCAACAGCCAGAAAAAGCTTTAATTAAATGCAGGTATTCTATTGGACTTGAAATACAAAAGTTTACGGGTTTGGACGGTTGAAATATGTTCAGTTGCCTGCAGACCTTGGTAGTGACCAAATGGAAGATGTGTTCTCTAAAGAAATATTACGTATTCGTGTGAATCGTAAAATAAGTATACCCGTTAACAAAGTGCAAGTATTAAATTAAAAGAATCCCACAGCTTTAATATCAGTGTAGTGCTATTTAATTTGTGCCAAGGATTAATAAAAAGAAGTGGATTTAAACTTAAAATCTGTGTAAGCCTACATTCTTGTCGCACCACGTCCTGTCTAAGAGACACGTGACTCTAAAACAATACTGACGCAGCCGAGGCAAATATAAATATAAATACTATCTATAGAAGCAGTTTAATAACAAAGTTAATATATTTTTTTTAAACTTGGAACGTAACAACAAAAATACGGCTTCTCATACGTAGCAGCATATTACGTAACGAAACACTACTTCAAATTAACGCCCAAAGTGTGGTGAAAACTCCAACAACAGAACACTTTCTAAAATTGGTTTTCCAAGCGTAATAAATAAATAAATAAATAAACAAGTTGAAGAACAATACCTTCTTCAAAGTAAACAGATAACATTTTATCAAACTGCTGAAAGTGCTCAAAATGACTGCCGCCGACTTAGATAAATTTTGTGCATCGCCTGCTTACGTGATAATTAATTCTGGAAGGAGTTCAAGCTCTGGTTTACCGAGTCTCCACGGACGTTCACATGGATGTTTGTTAGGACGCAGGCTGCCTGTTTCACTTAAACGCCTCTCCAATATTGGAAACATGGTGTGGGTCGGGTGACGCCTGTTGGGGTATGTTGTTGATAAAGACTGTAGATAAGAAGCATATCGGAGTACAAGGCCGTCATTGTTCATTCTCGCTTGACGATAGCCACACAAATGGAATTGCTAAACAGAATAATACCATAAACACTACTTTGACTGTAGGTATGGTGTAACAGCTGATGCAGTACTGTTGGTAAATAAACTCATGTCATAACTAATGAATGCGACATCAAACGATTGCCAGGGAGTCTACAGGACTGCCACTGGAGGGAATACAAGGTTTAACCCATCCCCCTGCCTTGTACTTCAGTTTGCCTACCATCCAAGAAGCTTCTGTTCTATTAGCAGCGTGAAATCCGATCACCCCAACACACGAAGTTGGAGGGAGAAACCTATTCTAGCAGATAAGCAAGGAGTTTCTGGACTTGGGTTTATAAACAAAATATGATCACATGGTACACATCTACTACTTACCTGGTAATGATTTTTTTTACACCTGCATATTGTTACTTTAACGCCACAATAAATTTTGTGTTTTAACGACATTTACAGTTTTTTGTATAGAAATGTTTATATCTTACGGCTTACCAGTGATACAAAGCTCAATCAGAAAGAAGAGGACTTCGCATGCTATTCGCAGAAAATTCAAGATATATTGAGATTAGAATGTACGACAGGTTATTAAAGTGCAACTTTGAGATTTTTCCACCATTATGGGACAAGTCACTAGAATCTGGTGATATTTGGGTTGTGATTGCATTCATAACGGGCAACTCCTCCGCATATATGCACTTGTTACATGTATTGGGAAGGTTATTTATACTGTAGGTATCTGTTATGATTATAATACTAATTATGATGTACTAATTATATTACTATTCATATTGGATTAGTTATAGTTATATTAATTAGGTTAATTATACGAGAATTTAATTATTACTATTAGGTTATCTTATTAGGCTATTATTATTAGGTCTTACCTACAGGCCTAATGGCCTAAGTCCATTAAGCAGAAGAAGAGGACGAAGAAAGTCTTACCTTTGCAGTTAATTATAAATTTGAATTGTTTTTCAATTTTTGGTGTAAGCGTTGTCTGTTTGTGTGGGGTATTATTTTTCGAAGAAGATCTGCGTAGTAGAAAAAACCCTAGAAATTTAATTGTTTGGTTTAGATATAAATACACCGAAATTATATTAAAACGTAACTATAAGTTGTTCTTCATACTATTACAGTACAGTAATTTGTTACGTTTAATAACATACTTATGTTATATAATTAAGTCCATAGCACGGTTCAGTGCATAATTTAACACTTAAGGTAAGGGAACACGGAGGGGCCCCCGGAACCGGGGCAGAGCACCGCAGGTAGGCCATAACGGCCCTTTTTGCTTCCAACGTGACTCCTGAGAGGGAGAGATGAGGGGAGAGACCCGAAGGGTGACCAGATCCGAATACCGACGGGCGCAAGCATGAAAGGGGTCCATAACGTTTCCAGATATAACGCATCTGACGGCGCACGGTCCCTGCACACAAGCCAACAACCTCCAGTGTCCGCCGAGGCGGAGCCCCAAGATGAGGAGAGACCTAACTGGACGGTACTGCAGCGACGCCAGGGAAGAAACCTTTGCAGAGCGCAAGCCGTCACCCGCCCAACACGGTCGCCTGGTCCTACAACCCTGAAACAGATGACAAGGAAGACGATGGGTACAGGAAATGAGAGGAAGGAGAGTCGTGGTAAAAGATGAACCACCCCAGCATTCGCCTGGCGACCCGGGGAAACCACGAAAAACCCATGGGCCAGAGCGGGCGGTCGCCGAGGATCGATCCCTAACCGCCTGCTCCATCCCGCTCGGTTAACACTTAAGGTACATCCAGGTAATAGGTAATCAGCAATTATAGTGGAGAAGTAAAGTGATGACCAAACCTCTGTACCCTAGAAAAGAATATTACGGAGCAGTATACATGATATGACAATGCTTCATGATACTAGCAGAAGAACGGAAATACGAGGGCGAGTTTCGAAACAGACTTGTTACTAAGGCAGTTGGTGTTACCTACGTGTACTGTTACTTATTAGACGTCGTCAAAAAATTTGGTACTGATTCATAGGTTAGTTTGGATTTGGCAAATCGTTCGATGTGTTTTGTTAAAATGGAGAAAGTGCAGTAGCATTCAGTGATTCGCTTTTTACTTTCTCTACTACGTATAGTAAGTAGGGGAAGTATTGTATTCCACCCAAAAATTCGATACCGAAATTTCACCGGAAATATATGTTTTGAGACCCCCTGAATCCAAAAAAGCATTTTTGGAAACATGTCCGTGTGTGTGTCTGTGTGTCTGTGAACAGCATAACCCAGAAACGAACAGCCGGATAAACACTAAACTTGGTATTTAGGTTCAGTATCTTCCAGAGATGCGACACGAAGGTTTTCAAGAAAAACCTCCCACCCCAGGTTACCCTTTACATGGAACATTTTTCGAAAATTTTAATTTTCTCAAAAACAGCTCTAACGATTATGATTAAAATATCATATGTTTAAGATATTTTCATGACAAATAAAATGTATATCTCGAATTTTCTGGGAATGTCTCCGAAAGTATTCTTCATTGTGAACGACTTTTGCATAACTGGTAAACCATAAGAGATAGACAAAGTGTTACTACACAAAAAATGTAGATCGCGTTAAAATGCACAATTTATGTCATACATTTTTTTGTTGAGTGAACCATTTTAGAGATATTGCTTGTTATTCCCTGAAATTTTCCAATACTTATATACCTTTTCTCAAATTCGTTATTCATTTTTTATGTCCTGGACATGCAAAGAGAATGGAATGCTCCGCATAGCAACCAGCTCTTAAAAGATATGACTATCGCTTAAAACCTACCATATTCCCCTTGCACCTACAAGAAAATTAGCAATAAGATTAACATCTCGATTAACATGAAGCATATGGAGAATAAGCGTTTGTAAAAATAGTTTGTACAAGAGTAGAGAAAGTCATGTGAGTGTAACACATCAGATTTTTACTTTTGGATGGGAATACTTGCAAGGAAATAAAAGCAAAATTGTACACTGTTTATGGGGACCTTTCACCATCTATGGCAACGTTAAGATGTTGACTCAACGACTTTAAACTGGTCGAACATCCGTTTATGATGAGGAGCGCCCGGGACGCCCTGCAAACGTTGTTACCGAGGAAATCATTGAAGAAGTCCACGATATGATTCTCGCTGATCGTCGAACGAAAGTTCGCCAAGTGGCAGAGGCCAGAGGTGTGTTGACGGGAACGGCAATTCATATTTTGCGTGATAAGTTGGAGATGAAATAGCTGTCGGCCTGATGGGTGTCGCGGTTGCTCACAGTGGGCAATAAACGTGCGGCTTTAAACCTCGAAGCTGTCTTTGGAGCAACTTAAGCGAAATCCGAAGAATTTTTGGCGTCGAGTTGTCACCGTCGATGTGATCTGAATTCATCATTATACCTCAGAAGCCAAGCAACAATCAAAACAATGGGTTGCTCCGGTGATTCTGCACCAAAGAAGGACATCTCGGCCGGAAAAGTGATGGCGGCGATTTTTTGGGGATGCGAAGGGCACCATACTCATTGAGTTCTTAGAGAAGGGAAAATGGACTACTGGACAGTACTACAGTAGTTAATGGACCGATTCGATAAGAAGCTGAAGCATACCCGGCGCCAATTTGGCGAAGAAGAAAGTGCTGTTTCACCACGACAACGCACCAGCACATTCATAGGGAGTTGTCGCCGCCAAGCTGCATGAATTGCCCAACCTGGCTCCCTGGATTTCTTCAAGTTTCCAAACATGAAGAAATGGCTCGCAAGAATAAAAGTTAGTTACAATGAGGAAGTCATCGTCGAGACAGAGGCATATTTAGCATAGCTTGACAATTCTTAATTTTGTAGGGGTTAAAAAAATATACACAAAAATCTGATGTGTTGCACTCACATGACCTTCTCTACTCTTGTACAAACTATTTTTACAAACGCTTATTCTCCATCTACTTCATGTTAATCTAGATAAACATTTGCAGACTCTATTTTATAGCTAATTTTCTGGTAGGTGCAAGGGGAATATGGTAGGCTTTAAGCGATAGTAAAATATTTTAAGAACTGGTTGCTATGTAGAACATTCTATTCTCTTTGCATGTCCTGGAAAAACAAAGAAAGAAGAATAAAGAATTCCCATTTGAGAAAAAGTATGAGTATTGGAAAATTCAAATAACAAGGAATATCTCGGAAATGGTTCATTCGATAAGAAAAAAAGAAAGAAAAGCACATGACATAAATTGCGTGTTTTAACGAGATATACATTTTTTGTGTAGTAAAATGTTTATCTCTTACGGTTTACCAGTTATGCGAAAGTCATTCACAATGAAAAACACTTTTGGGGACATTCCCAGAAAATTCAAGATATACATTTAATTTGTTATAAAATATGTTAAACATATATTATATTTTAATCAAAATCGATAGTCATTTTTGAGGAAATGAAAATTTTCCAAAAATGTTCCATTTAAGGGGTAGTCTGGAGTGGGGGATTTTCTTGAAAATCTTCGTGTCGCATCCTTGGAAGATACTAAGCTCAAATACCAAGTTTGGTATTTATCCGAGTTTTCGTTTTTGAGTTATGTTTCCAAAAATGCTTTATTTGGATTCAGAGCATCTCGAAACATGTATTTCCAGTAAAATCTCGGTATCGAAGTTTTGGCTGGAATACAATACTTCCTCCACTTGCTATACGTAGTAGAGAAATTGAAAATGGGACTATGTTGAGAAATAAATAACTTGTATTTGAAAAAAATGCCATCTTCATTCCTAACACGGGTACTTATTGAACCGCCCTCGTAGTGCTTCTTTTGTATACAGGTTGTCTGGTGATTTCTCTGGTTATACAGGGTGTTTCAGAAATACTTTTACAAACTTCGGGTATGAGTTCCTTACACCACAAGAAGGAAAATAGTTCATATGTACATATGTCCCATAATCCTTTGTTTTCTAGTTAGGAGGTGTTCAACTCAGTGGTGCACTTATAACACACAAAACTCATAATAAATGCTCGAAATATCCTCCTCTTGCTTCTATGCATGCCAGTACTCATCGAATCATGGAATGTCGCACCCTGTCAAAAATTCCGGGATGGTGTCGAATGGTTTCGCAGGCTTCCATGACACGTCGATGAAGCGTTTCTGCATCCGGGATGGCTGCTCCATAAACCAATGATTTAAGATGCCCCCAGAGGTAAAAATCCACAGGATTGAGGTCGGGAGAACGTGCAGGCCATGGAACTGGTCCTCCTCTGTCTATCCATCGGTCATGATAGATACCAGTCATCGCATCTCGAACAATGCGACTAAAATGTGCCGAAGCCAGGCATTTATCACATTTATCAGAAAGGCGACGGTAAAGAGCGACAAAGGTTGGATGACTCGGTTGTCTTCGGTCTGGAAACTCCATCTGATACAGCCGTGCAGCCTTGCGTTCGTTACCATTCGCGCGACCATACATAAAAATCATGTGTGCCTGTTCGCAAAATGAATATTCAACATGGTGGAACGAAACACGTGCAGTTAACTCACTACATGTACACAATTAAAACGTTTAGGACAGATTAATGACAAATGACAAACGTAAACAAGTCTCCATGGCAACACTTCGCCATCTACCGTATGTAGTACAATGGGTCAACGCCATCTATGAATGCATAGAGAAATGAAGTTTTGAGGTTGGACCCCGAAAACCAAGGATTATGGGACATATAGTCATATAAACGTTTTTCCTTGTTTTGGTTTGAGGAACCCATACCAGAAGTTTGTAAAAGTATTTCTGAAACACCCGATATATCTAGTGCCTCAACTTAGAACGTTGACTGTCCTGACATGTGGCATCAGGCATCTTTGCTCTTTTTTTGGTATCCTGAGTGCATCCCCTGTATATTTCAGTATGCAAATATCTTAAACATTAACATAAAAATAATTAAACATTTTTTACGTAAAGGGTAGTTTGTGGCTGGGTGATTTTCTTGAAAATCTTCGTATACTTGTTTGGAAGATGTTGAACTGAAATGCCAATTTTGCTATTTATGCGACACTTTGTTTTTATACGTTTATTTTGATTCAAGGAACCTCGAAATGTCTATGTTCAATGAAATATCGAATTTTTGCGTGTAATTCTATAGTCACTAAGGTAATTATTTGCGGCGCACCTGTTGTATGGCTAGCAAGTTTAGATTATTATGCTCACCAGAGGGAGTCATCATTTCCTTCATTCTGTCCATCACACTGAAAGACCATAGCAGATGACAGGTCCTTAAACCTTTGAAACAGTGCATGAGCTGAACGCAGGGAAAGGGGAAAGTAAAAAGTTTGAGAATGCCAGCAGTTGGGGGGGGGAGGGCAGTATAGTTGATGATTAAACGTGCCCGTTGGGAGCGTCAAAGTTGCATGGTGAGAGGAAAAAAAAAGGCATGCCACGAGATAGCAGCACTTGCAGAAGGAAGTTAAAATTTACTTTCCTAACTCTGTGAAGTCAAACGGTAGATATGATGGAAAGGCATGCAACCTTCAACTCGTTTCCAACTGTAACGTTGAGCACTTGTTTAATCACAGACTGAAACAGATGGCGGTAATAGCTTGTAGTTTTTACTTTCTTTACCACCTATCTAGTAGGTAGAGAAGGTATTGCATTCCACACAAAAATGTGATACAGAGATTTCTCCAGAAATACGTGTTTCGAGGTCCTCTGAATCCCAAAAAAAAATTTTTAGAAAAACGTCCACGTGTGTGTGTTTGTGGCTATGAACAGCATAACTCAAAAACGAAATGTCGGATAAACACTAAACCTAATATTTGGATTCAATACCTACCCTTTAATTGGAACATTTTTCGAAATTTTTTATTTTCTAAAAAGTGGCTCTAAAGATTTTGATTAAAATGCCATTCAATGATATTTACATGAGAAATCAAATGTATATCTTGAATTTTCTATGAATAACATTTGAAGACCTCTTCATTCGGAGGGAATTATGTATAATCTTGTATCACTGGTAAACGTTAAGCGATATAAAAAAGAATCTGATGTGTTACACTCACATGACTTTCTCTACTCTTGTACAAACTATTTTTACAAACGCTTATTCTCACTTCATGTTAATCTAGATGTTAATCTTATTGTTAATTTTCTTGTAGGTGCAAGGTGAATATGCTAGGCTTTAAGCGATAGTCAAATCTTTTAAGAGCTGGTTGCTATGTGGCGCATTCCATTCTCTTTACATGTCCAGGACATAAGAAAAATGAATAACGAATTCCCAATTGAGAAAAAGTATATTGAAAAATTTAAGGGAATAACAAGCAATATCTCGAAAATGGTTCACTCAACAAAAAATATGTATGACATAAATTGTGTATTTTAAGGCGATCTACATTTTTTGTGTATTAAAATTTTGTCTATCTCTTATGGTTTACCAGTTATGCAAAATTCGTTCACAATGAAGAATACTTTTGGAGAGATTCCCAGAAAATTCAAGATATACATTTTATTTGCCATATAAATGTCTTAAACATATGATGTTTTAATCAAAATCGTTAGAGCCGTTTTTGAGAAAATAAAAATTTTCGAAAAATGTTCCATGTAAAAGGTAATCTGGGGTGGGGGATTTTCTTGAAAACCTTCGTGTCGCATCCCTGGAAGATACTGAACCTAAATACCAAGTTTGGTGTTTATCCGACTGTTCGTTTCTGAGTTATGTTGTTCACAGACACACATACACGGACATGTTTCCAAAAATGCTTTTTTTTTGGATTCAGGGGGCCTCAAAACATATATTTCCGGTGAAATCTCGGTATCGAATTTTTGGGTGGAATACAATACTTCCACTACTTACTATACGTGGTAGAGAAAGTAAAAATGTACTACACAAAAAATGTAGATCTCTTTAAAACACACGGTTTATTTCAAATAATTTTTTTGTGTGGCATAAGTCATTTCTGAGATATCCGTTATTAATGGTTCGAATTGTTCATTACTTGGTCATTCTTTAAAGTCCTGTGAACATTTAGTTGTTTCTCGCGACTGCATAGAAATAGTATGTAATTTTAAGATCAGCATATAGCGCCCAGATTTTAAACATTTGACTATCGCTGTTCCCTTTTTATCTATAACGAAATGTATAATGCAGCTATTTCTGCAAAGTTTATTTGCATTAAAACGATTAGATAGAAAAATAAGCTGTAGTAAGAATTTTTGTATACCCACTTATAAGGGATATCGGATTTTTCCAGATTATCAATTTTCTGGGCAGTACTGTGTTCACTGGGATTAACAATTTTAGGTACATTGGCGATGAGAGAAAGAAAATCTAATAGTTACATTCACATGACCTTCTCTATCCTTTATCGCTCATTATTTTTGCGAAAGTTTATTTTCCTATCCATTTTGTTTTAATTGAGATAAATCTTTCCGGAAATAGCTACATTACACATTTCGTTATAAATACAAAGAGAACAGCGATAGTCAAATGTTTAACAACTGGACGCGATATGCTGGCCTTAAAATTCACACGTTTCCATGACATCGCGAGGAACAACTGAAAATTGACAGACAGTTCGAATAATTAATAACGAATATCTCGGAAATGGCTGATTAAAGAAAAGTGTTTTAAAGAAATCTACTTTTTTGTGTAGTATATTTTCATCCATGTATCAACGTTTACTAGTTATACAAGATTGTGTAAACTTCCTTCTAAATGAAGACTTCGTAAGGTATTCCCAGAAAATTCAAGATATACATTTTATTTATCATGTAAATAGCTATAATATGCGGTATTTTAATAAAATCTTTAAAAAAAGTGCAATGTATAGGTTAGTTTAGTGTGGGGAATTTAATTCGAAATTCTCGTGTCACATCTTAGGAAGGTACTGAACTTAAATGCTAGGTTTGGTATTTATCGGTAATTTTTTCTTTTTTGAGTTGTGTTAACATACGCACACATGCAAATTTTTCTAAAAATGATTTTTTTGTATTTTCGGTTAAACCTCGGTATTGAATTATGGGTAGCATGCAATAGCTTATCTACCCACTATTTACGTGGTAGAGAAGTGAAAAGGAAAGGTGGTGAGGGATAGAGACAGATCAGGAAGGCAAAAATAGGAGTCAGGTTTGGTTGCGTCATTCAATAAAGCAACATCGCCATGAGGAGGAAGGTAGCATTTTCAGATTCGTTTCATTTCGCTGTTGTAACAAACATGACAGGGATATTATTGTGTGTTTAGCCGATATTGTACGTCATACAAACGTTCAAATTATCGTATTGCTGCAAGCCTGCCTTGCTAATGTTTGCTTCTCGCTGAGGTTACATGCTGTAAGTTTGTATCTCAGAGAAAGCGGACCAAGTTTGTTAGTCGTGAACGGTACATTATCTCTTCCGGTCTTGCAACAACAGCCATCGTCAGAAAGCCATTTACTTGTGGACCATGCCCCTAGATTTCGGGAATACTAGCATGAGTGATGTGACACCAAGATCCAATAAAATCCCACAACTGCAGAGAAAAAGAAGAAGGATCCAATGTGATAACTTGGGTGAATGACTCCTGTCGCGTATTTCTAGTGAATGACTGAGTTGATCTTTAACCCTTTATGAAGAGACAAGTCAGATCTGCTTCTTGATGACTGTATACTCAGCTTTAATCTGCTGGTGTTTTCGGGACAACCTGGTGTATTAATTCATGAACACGTGGACAAGATTTTATTTTCGGCGACTGATCCATCAGAGTTCCACAAGAGCGGGATGGTTCAGGCGGTAACTTCTGTGGTCCACATTCGGGAGGTCCCGGATTCGATCCCCGGCACCATCCGCTTTGGCCCATGGGTTTTCGTAGGTTTCCCGAGGTCGACACGCGAATGCTGGGGTGGTTCACCTCCACCCACGACTCTTCTGTACCCATCATCTTCCTTGTTATCTACTTCAGGGCTGTAGGACCAGGCGACGGGGTGTGGTAGGTTGCGGCTGGGCGGTAACATGCGAACTGTAGAGGTTTCTTTCCTGGCATCGCTGCGGGGACTGATCAGTTAGGTCTCTCCTCCAAGTGGACTGCGCAGCCCGGGGATCCGGAGGTTGGTTGCTTGTGGGCAGAACCGGGCGGCATCGGTTTGAAAGCACTAGGGCCCCCGTTTGTACTTGCGCCCATCGTCATCAGCATCTGGTATCCTTCGGGTCTCTGGTAGAAGCAGAAGGGACCGATTGTCCTGTGTGCGCTGCTCTGCTCCGCCCCGGTTTCGGGAGGCCCCTCCGTTTATTCTCCGCAAGGGGCTTCCTATACCTATAGAATTACTGGCACATGCCCGTGGTGTGGGGGCAAAGTATCTGCTTCTAGTCACGGGCTCAAAACTCGGCTAGGGTGAATTACCGAAGGTTTCTACTTACCGAGCAAGATGGCCCGCACTTGGGAGATCCTGGTTCGATTAGCGTCAACCACCCTCTCTGATCCTGTGTTTTTCGTGGTTTCCCTGGTCGGTAGGCGAATGCTGGGGTAGTTCTCATCTACTACGATTTCCTTTCATTCCATTCATTTCTTCTAGGTTTCGTGGCGTATGGCGGTGCCGAACAGATGGCGCGGATGCTTGCTCAAAGGGAAGAATACTTCCCGTGGACACTAGTGGGCTGCTTGGTCGACGGGTCGTTCATCGCCCTTTCTAGGCAGCTCCAGCAGTGGGCAGATCTTCGAGCCTGGAACTGTTACGAAACTTCCGTATGTCTCTATAGCCTCTTGTGATCCCTTCACTTAATCCGTTACTCCTGGGGAGTGTTAGCCACAATAGGTCTATGTAGGTCGCAGTGCGCAAGTTGTTGTATTACCTATAACCTAAGGTTTCTACTTTCTCTATAATATAGACATGTCACAGGAAATGCATGTTTTGAGGCCCCGAATACAAAAAGAGATGTTTTAGAAAAAGGCCAACGTGTGTGTGAGAACAGCAAGACTCAAAAATGAGATGGATAAATACCAAAAATTTATATTTAGTACTTTCCAAAGATGCGACACGAAGATTTTCTTAAAGATAATCTCCCCCTTCCCAAACTGCCCTTTACATGTACAACTTTTCGATGTTTTTGATTTTCTCAACTCTACGATTTTCATTAAAATGTTGTATATTTAAAATATTTACATGACAAATAAAATTATATCTTGAATTTTCTGGGAATATCCTGTGAAGGCCTCTTCATACTCAAATAATGTTATATAATTTTGTATAATCAGTATACCATAAGAAATAGACAAAAACTGATAATAAAATATCTAATGTGTTACACTCACATGCCTTTCTCTACTCTTGTACAAACTATTGTTACAAAAGCTTATTCTCCATCTACTTCATGTTAATCGAGATAAACATTTGCAGACTCTATCTTATTGCTAATTTTCTTGTAGATGTAAAGGGAATATATATTTACAAGGGCAATACAGAAATACAGTAGCCTTTAAGCACATACATATCTCTTAATAGCTGGTTGCTAGGTGCAGCACCATTCCCTTTCCCACAGATTAATACTCTTTGCATATCCAAGACAAAAAAAATGAATAACGAATCCCCATTTGAGAAAATAAGTATTGAAAAATTTAAGGGAATAACAAGTAATATCTCGAAAATGGTTCACTCAACAAAAAAAATGTATATGACATAAATTGTGTACTTTAACGCGATCTACATTTTTTGTGTAGTGAAATTTGTCTATCTCTTATGGTTTACCAGTTATGCAAAAGTCGTTCACAATGAAGAATACTTTTGGAGACATTCCCAGAAAATTCAGGATATACATTTTATTTGTCATGAAAATATCTTAAACGTATGAAATTTTAATCAAAATCGTTAGAGCCATTTTTGAGAAAATTAAAATTTTCAAAAAATGTTCCATGTAAAGGGTAATCTGGGGTGGGGATTTTCTTGGAAACCTTCGTGTCGCATCTCTGGAAGATACTGAACCTAAATACCAAGTTTGGTGTTTATCCGACTGTTCGTTTCTGAGTTATGCTGTTCACAGACACAGACAGAGACACACACAAGGACATGTTTCCAAAAATGCTTTTTTTGGATTCAGGGGGGCCAAAACATGTATTTCCGGTGAAATCTCGGTATCGAATTTTTGGGTGGAATACAATACTTCCCCTACTTACTATACGTAGTAGAGAAAGTAAAAAATGTGGATCTTCTTAAAACATCCAATTTACATCAAATAAGTATTTCTGTGACATTAATAGTTTCCGAGATATTCATTGCACTTGGCTTGGATTTACCACTACAATTGCAAGTCAGCATTCTTTGGTTTCTCGTGCTCACGGTAAGAGCATCGAGCTTCAAAGCCAGCATAGCGCGACCCCTATTAAAACATTTGACTATCACTTCAGTCTCCTTTATCCCCTTCTATCTACAATGAAATGTGTAATGAAACTATTTCTGCAAAAAATTATCTCGATTGATATGAAGTAGATAGAAAAACAAGCATTTGTAAGAATAGGTTGCAGAAGACATATAAAAATAAACATTAATGGGTAGAGAAACTCATATGAATGCAACACCACATTTTTACCTTGACATCAGAACTCGAATTTTGGGTGACTACAAGCTCTAGAACCCCCGGTTCATCTGATACCGTAATTATTGACAGGAAGGTATAAATAATTAAATAAAATAATAGTGAGATAGAGAAATAATTGTAATAAATAATATCCGTATCTATATTAAATAAATGTATAATGTAATACGCTTGAGTTGAAATTTTTGTCAGGAAAGAAGAAGGTAATAATAAGCGAGTCATGTCAAGAAGTCATTAGTAACAGCGAGGAGCGAACGCGCTAGCCATAAAGATTCCTGGAAGGCAGTTTAGAGTTAAGTTCACTACGTTTGAACAGCCACGTAGACAGAAATTCTGAAAAAGAGAAGTGAAAGGTATTATTGAGAGTTTAGCCAGGCCTCCATAGCAACAAGGTAACAGACGTACACTTAAAAATTGTAAGATAGGCTCCGCGCAAGAAGGGATGCTGGTATGGGTAGTTCTAAGGTAGGCGGAACTTAGGTAACATAAGGGTGGGCAATTCTAGTCAGAGACGCATTCGTTCATGCACACATTCGTGCATACATTCGTCACTCTGGATACTTGTGTGTTATTTTAAGTGGTTAGTGACGCGCTTGCGTGAATAAGATTTAGCGGCCATCGCGAGGGGTAAGCATTTTAGCGACTCACGGCAACTTACGTCTCTAGTTTGTTTTATTGCGGAAACAGTTGTTTCAAACCGTAAAATTGATACTGCAGAAGTTAGTAGATACAACAATAAGTATTGTTGTAGTTTAGAGTACTACGGCCCATAATCAGTTTCATTCTTTATCTTCAGACGGTCGACAACTGCTTCAAAAGCTCAAGTATTAGATCACATTAAATTTCTCCGTCAATTTAAGCTGGTGTTATCCTTTCACACCCGCCCACACATACCTTGAGAAAAAGATCTCATAGCATACCACTAGAGCAGCTGGCGCACGAGACAATAACAGAACGAGCTACGAGATAACAACATCAGAAGCAGGTAAAGTATATGGTTTCAAAATTGTCGTACCATCCAGCGGCTTTAAAAATTCAGATGGGTACGTTATCAAAATTGGCTTTCATCGCGGGGCTGGAAACATCATCTCTCAGCATTATCTGAACCAGTTCGTCCATTTACTGTTGTGTATTACGTGCTGGTTAAATTGCATTGAAGTTCATTAAAACATTCTGATGTGTTGCATTCCCATGACTTTCTTTACTCACTCCTCTAAAAACTATTCTTACAGAGCTTAATAGTTTCTCTACCACGCACATAGTAGGTAGAGAAGGTACTACTTTCACCCAAAAAATGTGGTTTCGAGATTTCACAGGAAATATTTGTGTGTGTCTGTGAACAGCGTAACTCAAAAACGAAAAGTCGAATAAATACCGAACTTGGTAATTAAGTTCGGTATCTTTCAAGGGTGTGACACGAAGATTTTCAAGAAAATCCCCCACTCCAACTCCTTGATATGGAACATTTTTCGAAAATTTTGATTTTCTAAAAAGTAAGTCTAACGATTTTGATTAAAATACCATATATTAAAGACATTTACATCACAAATAAAATGTATATCTTTAATTTTCTGGGGATAGTCTGTAAAGTCCCCTTCATTCGGAAAGTATTTTATATAATCTTGTATAACTGGTAAACGTTAATCGATAGACAAAAACGTGCTATACAAAAATGTAGATCTGTTTATTTCAAATAAGTTTTTGTGTGGCATAAGCCATTTTTGAGATATGCATTATTAATGGTTCGAACTGTTCATTTCTTGGTCATTCTTTAAAGTCATTTCAACATTCAGTTGTTACTCGCGATGTCATGGACACAGTATGGAATTTTAAGGCCAGCATATAGAGTCAGTTCTTAAAAATTTGACTATTGCTGTTCCCTTTGTATCTATAACGAAAGGTGTAATGTAACTATTTCTGCAAAGGTTTATTTAGACTAAAACGTAGTAGATAGAAAAATAAGCTTTAGTAAGAACAGTAGGTAAAGAATAGTTTGTATACTCACTACGATAGAAGGTGGAGATGGTTATGTGCATGTATCCATCAGATTTTTACTTTCTCTACTACGTATAGTAAGTAGGGGAAGTATTGTATTCCACCCAAAAATTCGATACTGAGATTTCACCGGAAATACATGTTTTGAAAACCCCTGAATCCAAAAAAATTGGAAGCATGTCCGTGTGTATGTGTGCCTGTGTGTCTGTCTGTGAACAGCATAACTCAGAAACGAACAGTCGGATAAACACCAAAATTGGCATTTAGGTTCAGTATCTTCCAGAGATGCGACATGAAGGTTTTCAAGAAAATTCCCGCACCCCAGATTTCCCTTTACATGGAACATTTTTCGAAAATTTTAATTTTCTCAAAAATGGCTCTAACGATTTTGATTAAAATATCATATATTTAAGATATTTTCATGACAAATGAAATGTATATCTCGAATTTTCTGGGAATGTCCCCAAAAGCATTCTTCATTGTGAACGACTTTTGCATAACTAGTAAACCATAAGAGATAGCCAACATTTTACTACACAAAGAATGTAGATCGCGTTAAAATACACAATTTATGTCGTATACACTTTTTTTGTTGAGTGAACCATTTTCGAGATATCGCTTGTTATTCCCTTAAATTTTCCAATACTTATACTTTTTCTCAAATTCTTTATTCATTTTTTTATGTTCTGGACATACAAAGAGAATGGAATACTCCACATAGCAACCAGCTCTTAAAATATTTGACTATCGCTTAAAGCCTAGCAATTCCCCTTGCATCTACAAGAAAATTAGCAATAAGATTAATATCTCGAATAACATGAAGCATATGGAGAATAAGCGTTTGTAAAAGAGTAGAGAAAGTCATGTGAGTGTAACACATCAGATTTTTTTCCATCTACTTCATATTAATGGAGATAAACGTTTACACTAATAGTTTCATTACACATTTAGTTGTAGGTACAAAGGGATAGAGGAGCCTGAAGCGACAGTCAGTTCTTTAGAAAGGGAGTCGCTATAAGCTGGCTTTGAAATTCCACACTCTTTGCATGACATCGCGAGAAATAAGTAAATGGGGACCAAGCGCTTCACAAAATGCTTAGCAATATTGGAATCAAACCAAGACCTCGAAAATGCTTAGTGTTTCGGTGTTTACGAAATATGTATTTATTTATGTGGTAAGCATTTGTGTCTATGGTTATGCTCAATTTATAAAAATTCATTGTGAATGCAGAGAATTTCACGCGCTTACCAGAAAATTCAAGATTATACATATACACACAAGTTTTATTAGTAATGCAAAGAGCTTACACACGGCATTTTAATCAAAATCGTTACAGCTATTTTGAGCAGGTAAATAAAAAAACAAAGAAAACATTTCCATTTAAAGGGAACTTTGTGGTGGTAGGGCTTTCTTGTAAATCTCAAGTTCCAATAATTGTCTTTATCCTACGTTTCATTTTTGAGTTACGCCATTCATACACGCGCGAAATATCCGTTTTCATTTGTTTTGGATTCAGAGGACCTCAAAACATGTATTTACGGTGAAATCTCGGCATTCAATTTTTGGATAGAATGCAATACTTCCTCTACTTACTATAAGTAAGCGGTAGGGAAAGTAAAAAGTGAAAGTAAAATACATTTGGATAGAATACGGAATCCACAAAAGAAAGAAAAACAAAACAAATGAACTAGCTAAGAAAGGAAATAGAATTTGATCTGTAATACAAGGAAAGAAAATTTATGTACGTCTGTGTATGTGTGTGTGCGTGTGTGTGCAGGGTAATCTCAAAAACCACTCAACCAATTTGATAATTCTTTCATCGCTGAAAAGCCCAAGTATTTCTGTTGGACATGGGGCTATAAAACACAATCTAATTTCATTCCATAAATTACTAAAAGATTAAAAAGGATTTACGAAGCTTTTACTTGAATACGAATGCGTTGGATTTATACATGAACATGCCTGCGAGAAACGCCTTGACGTTTAGTTGAAAATGCCATGGAGTGGAATATAGTTGTCACTCTACAGAATATGCATGTAAATTAAGACCAATTCCGCGGCCGTTTTTGCAGTTTTATAATTTATATTTTCCGCATACATAGGTGCAAAAGAAATTGCCGCATCATTGCTGTTCAAAGGGGCAGTGTAGGTACAAAGCGAAAGGTCACTGAGGTATTGCTGCTGTCTGCAAATGTTTACGTGGTAGTTTCGTACTGATGAGCGTCGCGTGGTCGCCTGCGTGCAGTTCGAGTCATGTCATTCAGAGAAAAGGTAACATTCACCAATAACCAACACACAGATATGGTTACGATCTGTGAGGAGATGCACCAAAATGTAGCTGAGGCTCGAAGGCATTGTTCTGAACATTTTCAGAGGCGGCATCTATATTTGCGCACTTTTATTTGATGTACAGAAATAATATTAAGAAATGATGGATCATTCCAGGTAGATCGTGGGCCTGAGAGGTCTTTACATAAATTCTCCACCAAGGCGGGCAGGTTTTTGCGCATGTTTATATTACGGATAATGCACTAATAGAAAATAATTTAATTCTAATGCATCTTTAAGCGTACACAAATATAATAAAATAGAATTTTGTTTAATTTTGTTAATTTTGTGGTGCCATATAGTTGTACTGATTGAAGATTAACTGTCATTGAACTAAATGACTTAACACGTGTGCTCAGGTTTGCGTCAAGTGGTAGTCCTGAATTCTTGTTAATGAGCGAATTGCTTATTAAATAACCAATAACACCCTCCTACACACACACACACACACACGCGCGCGCGCGCACACATACATACATAGGTACTCTCACATTCAAACAGTAGACTCTGGGTATACCGTGAAATGTTTTTGTTTAAACACAACTTTCTAGAGCCCAGCCGGAAATCGAGCCCGGAACACCTCATATAACAGGTAGGTTCTCTAACGAATGAGCTCTGGGACCAGTAATAGCAGGTAACGTGTTCGTTTTCAAGCATTCGTATTTCATTTAGCGGTGTCCTCTCTGTCGGTGTGGAGTCCCCTTTGCAGTTCTGCTTAGGCAAACCTTTTGGCATCCACGCTATCCGGTATAAACTAACTTCAACTAAGGACGGCTTGTGTGGGCACCTGATATATATATATATATATATATATATATATATATAGTCTTAATTTAGGAATTAAGATACACCAAGAATACCTCTGTGATCTGGTAGTTAGCATGCCAGCCTCCAAATCCAGAGGTCATGGTTGCGGAAGTATAATTGCAGCGGTTGCACCACGTATGGGCGCCAAACTTGTGGGTGTATTTTTCTTGCACCACGTAATGGATGCCAAACTTGAAGTAGTTGCAGCCCCATGTATGGATGCCAATTTGCGGGAGATATGTTTCTAGGAATGTTCGCCCCACGCTTTGGATACAAACTTTCCGGTGACCTTCGCCCCACGTTTAAGAAACCAACTTTTGCGGCGATGTCGTATGTTAATTTTATGTGTAATAATTATTTTTTTATTTATTATATATACCTCAGCTGAGTTAGTAGTACTTGTAGAGCAAGTATCTCTTAACAGGGCTGGCACGGCTAAAGAACGATGTTAACACACGTTATAATTGTATTTTACTTTTTTATTAATTCTTCACACTGTTAAATAATGCTTCACTGATGTATCCTACTATAGAGTTGTGAGAGTATTGTTAATTACACTTTTTAACAGATATACATTTTTATATTACCCTCACCGCAATAAATTTTCATGTCTCACATACAATCACTGAACCCGTACTGAACCGAACTGCTTGGGTACGCTATCTGCTAGCGTCGACCGTTTGAATTTGTACACTTTCTCTATTTCTAGTTTGTGATTGGCTAAGCTTACTCCAATAGAATACCTTTATTTTACTTTAGCTTTTCTAGTTTTTGATTGATTAAGCCTACTCCAATAGAATACTTTAGTTTTATTTTGGCTTTTCTTTCCAGATCCACGTGACTATTTGCAAACTTTTAAATTACATTAGTATTGTTACAAGAACTATTAGTAGCCTTTTTTAAACTTTCTAATTTATTATTGTCTCAAGGTTACCATATTGTTAGCAACTTTCGGCTTTTACTTTGTAATTCTGTTTGCTACGAAAACAGCTTGCTTTTATTCTCATAGCTCTTACATTGTTAAACTACGTAATACATTCACATAACATTATTATACATGTACATAATAAAATAAACATATACAATGACTGTAATATACACTTTATATATTATAATATACACATATTGCTTTAATGCGGGCTATTATTATTTTTTATATTATATAATTAGACTGATATCATTTAAGCTATAAAAATACTGCCTCATGGTTTCGATTCCCGACTGGAGAGAATCGAAGGTGGGAACTTATGTTTAGTCAGGATTATTCTCTATCCCCTGGATGAATGAAAGGGAATGTAAATGTGTGTGTGTGTGTGTGTGTGTGTGTGTGAATTCAAAGACAATGCAAAGATTAACACAAACAGTTTACGAGTGAACACCATTGGCATAAGCAATTATTATATTTCCAAATGCAAAGCCACGGATATGACCTAGATGTTAAAGCTGACATACAAACAGAACAAAAGATTCAACAATATAAAATAGAATCGAATCGCTACGATACGCATACGATACTAATACTAAAATATTTAAATAACTCTCATATCGGAAAGTTTTGCTTTATTTCGTTTATGTTTATGTTTTAATCAAAATCGATAGCACGGCTTGCTAAGTAGTTGTATAAAAAGAGAAAATTACTAACATTAGAAACCAATGAAGTGATATATTTTAATTAACAACTGCGAAGAATCTTTTTCTCCATGGTCACTGACTAAATGCATTTTCCAAGAGGTTAAGTTGGTGGCCTGAGTGTGCGGAACCTACATATTCACCAGCTTCACCTCTATTTCGTTGTATATGATAATGATTTCTGTATTATATGAAAATGGCGTATACTTTGTTATTAAATAACTGCGGGGCCAAAACTAAGGTACAAAGGTTTAAAATTTCACCTAATGTAATTAGCTGAAAGCTTACTCGACCATTTCGACAGATGATTTTTCCATCGCCAAAGGGTACTTGTAGGCAATGCAACTTTTCCAGAACTTGGAAGACTATCGGGGGGAGATTAAGGAAGTCGGACCTTCCGCCGGTGTTTCACTTTTTTTGCGTGACTATCGGGGGAATTTTTGTCTGTTATTAGGCATAGTCGGTTCTGTACCAAATTACATTTAAAGGGGTAAAGGGGAGAATTCATTATAAGAATCTTCTAGATCATTGTACAATAATTTTATAAAGAACGGCGAAGGGGCTGGGGATAAACGAAATTAATTCGTCATTCGAGTTTAGAAAGCCAACCTTGCAAGTCTGCCAGCCAGATAGTGAACTTATGAGAAAACAAAACATTAAGAAATGCAGAAACACGAACGTATGTTTTAGTTTACGTCAGATCTGTGACGCTAATCTGGGGCGGAAGTTCGTTTCAAGATCTTGCGATAATGGCAAAGTTACGCATAATGTGAGTTTATCGAACTCGCGTTGTTTTGTTAATTATCGTAGCGAGACTCTCGACGCCTTTTTACTTTCTCTACCATTTAGGTACCTATAACAAGTAGAGTAAGTATTGTATTCCATAAAAGAGTCTGATGTGATACATTCGTATGACTTTCTCTAGCCTCTATCTTTTTAAGTGGGTGTACAAACTATTCCTACTAAACCTTATTTTTATATCTACTACATTTTAATCCAAATAAACCTTTGCATAAATAGCTGCATTGCACATTTCGTTATAGATTTAAAGAGAACAGCGATAGTCAAATGTTTAAGATCTGGACGCTATATGCTGGTCTTAAAATTCCATACTGTTTCCATGACATCGCGAGAAACAACTGAAAATCGATGGGACTTAAATGGAATGATAGATATTGAACAATTCGAACCTTTAATAACGGATATCTCAGAGACGGCTTATGCCACAAAAATGTTTGAAATAAATGGCGTTTTTTAAAGAGATGTACATTTTTTGTGTAGTACGTTTTCGTCTAGCGTTTAGTTTTTACCAGCTATACAAAATTCCTTCCGAATAAAGAGGACTTAAAAGGTTATTCCCAGAAAATTCAAACTATACGTTTTATTTATCATATAAATATCTTTAATAGGTGGTATTTTAATCATAATCATTAGAAGCATTTTTTTAGGAAATCAACATTTTAGAAAAATGTTCCATGTAAAGGTTAGTTGAGGGTGGGGGGATTTTCTTGAAACTCTCCGTGTCGTATCTTTGGAAGGTACTGAATCTAAATACCAAGTATGGTTTATTTAAAGGTGAGCCGGAATTGTTACACTAACATCACTTAAGTTTACTCACTTAACATGTTTCGGGAAACGGTTGTTCCCATCCTCAGAAGTTAATGGTATTTATCTGATTTCATTTTTGAGTTATACTGTTTACACACACAAATATGTTTCTAAAAATCCCTTTTTTGGATTCAGGGAGCCTCTAAACATGTATTTCCAGTGAAATTTCGATATGAAATTTTTGGGCGGAATGCAACACCTTCTCTACCTATTATGTGTATGGTAGAGAAAATAAAAATCTGATATGTTGCGTTTACATGACCCTCTCTACTTATTCTTCTGCAAGCTGTTTAATTGAGATAAGCTTTCATTACATATTTCTTTATAGGTATAGGAAGAATACAGTAGGCTTAAGCAATAGTCCGTTTAAAAAGAGAATCGCTATGTCATGGCTTTGGAATTGCATGTTTTTTGTATGATGCTCACGAGAAATACGAATATAGACTTCCCATTTGAGAACACTGTTAAGTATTAGTAAATTCAAACCAACAACAAGGAATATTTCGGAAATTGTTCACTCCACAATAAATAAATAAATAAAATCATTGACGACAAATGCTGTGCTTAACGAGATCTATAATTTTATGCAGTAAGATTTAGTATATCTCTTGCAGTTTACCAGTAGTATACAAGTCAGAATGAAGAGGACCTTACAGGCTATTGAATCGAGCTGTATTTATGGACGCTCTTTAACTACTGTGGCCCTTAACGTCTCATTCTATATTGGGCTTGAAAGGCCGGTGATGTTGCTTAGAGGCCTCTTTATCAGGCTTGAGGTTCTTTTACGTGCCGTAAATCTACGACACGGGACCACCGGCTTTACTTCCCTTCCGAAGGAAGCTATGCTAAGGATTTTTACGCCCTCCGCCGGGTTTGAACCCGCGACCTTGGGAACTATAGGCTAGCATGGTAACCACTACACCACGGAGGACGACTTAAGGATATTCCCAGATGTCTCAGGATATACATTTTATTTATCATGTAAATATCTTTTAACCAAAATTGGTTTTGATAAAATCAATGAAATATTTTCAATGTAAAGAGTAGTTTGAGGTGGAGAGATTCTTGAAAATCTTCATATCGAATCCTTGGAAGATACTGAACTTAAATACCAACTTCGGCATTTATCTGAATTTTCGTTTTTGAGCATACTTTTTACAGGCACACATACGTAAACATTTTTCTGAAATTGCTGTTTTTGGATTCAGGGAGCCCCAAAATGTGTATTTGCGGTGAAATCTCGGTATCAAATTTTGGAGTGGAACACAATGGATAGTGAAAAGGCAAAACTGGAAGACAGGAAGGTGCTGTAAATATAAAATAGTAGATTATGATACAAGGGCAAAATAAAACCACTTTTAAGACGTGTGGTATGTACTATTTTTTTAAACTAACAGAGATCACGTTTATAACACGGTTCTTGAAACAAGAGAAATGACGTTAAAAAAGCGAGATGTCATATGTTTTGATGTTTTGCTGTTTCGCTAGCAGTCATTTTCAGTGAAATTATTTTCAACGTTTTGTCCTATACCAGCCAATGAAGCGATTAAGTACTATATCATATTGCTTTCTGAATTCTTTGGGTAAGTACTTATAGTGTTATTTTTTCTGTAATTTCACCTGACTCTTCCATTTCAGTTTCTTCTGAATTTATACTTTGTGCCATTTAATGTTTATGTAGGTTTAATTAGATAAAAGTATGACGTTTTATATAAAGAAAATTGCCAATATAACGTATAGGTTAACTCTACAACTCATCGCGATAAATTTAAGTATGACAATTTGTATTGTGAACAGATAATGCAAGCGCCATGAGAAAATAATCATGTAAAAAGACATAATGAAGAGTAAAACCTAATGAAACCAAGTGGAGTTATTAAACATGTGCAAATACAAAGGGTAATTACCGTGTGATTGGACTTGAAACCAAAGTTGGTCACAACTTTAGTTGATCACACAGCTTTTAGTTCGTGTGTGCACTGTGTTAGAAGTTCTAATTTAGGCCATGCTAGCTAAAATATTTGGTGAATTTTTAATTATAAATGTGGTTTAATTAATTTTTTTATATTAATTTGCATACGATTTCCCTTTTCGGCGAGAACTTAATTACAACGTGTAGAGGAACATTAACTTTCTTAAGGGTTATTAAAAGACAGTCTTAATCCTCTGAGTTGCAAAATGCGGTACTTTTTCAAAAAAATATCTTCAGAGTGTTTCAACAGATGTTTGACTGACGCTTCAGAAATGAAACAAAACACATTACACCAGCAAGTAATCTTTAAGGATAAGATGCTATCAAAACTAAATTATGCAATACAAAGGTCCTTGAGGGTCAAATATGATTATTTTGATCCTTGTGCTTTGTTTTTTTACTGTTGTGGAATTACCAAATGCTGCCTAAATGATTCTACAGAATACAACAGAGCATTGCTTACTATAGTCATGTTTATAAAGATTTGTCAGCAAGTATAAATGTTACTTATAGCACATATTAGTGAGCGGAAGCGTATGAGGCTCGTCCCAGGTTCGATTCTCGTCGACCGTCCACTTTGACCCTGGGTTTTTCTGGTTTTACCTGGTCGGTAGGCGAATGCTGGGTGGTTTCTCATCTGCCTTTGGTTACGTTTCCTTCTCGTCTTTGAGGTGTGCTTCTAGGTTTCGTGGTGTGTGGCAGTGCCGGATAGATGACACAGATGCTTGCTCCAAGGAAAGAATGTTCCGGATCTGCCAGCTAGGAACTGTTAGGGACTTCCGCACGTCTCTGTCTGCATGAGACCTGTAGCCTCCTGTGGTTTATATACCTCATCCCTTCCTCCTAGGAAGTGGTAGCCGCAATCACTTTTATGTAGATCGCAGTACCACAACAAAATGTGTAAGCGTGTAATGAAAGTTTATCTAGAATAACAAGAAGTGGATAGAAAAATAAACTTCTGTAAGAATAGTTCGTAGAAGAATGAGTAGAGAAAGTCATGTGAATTACAGCACATCTAGTTTTTTAATAAATATTTTCTTGGAAAGTTGGCTACTTTGAGCCATGCAAATTAATTTTCTGCCAGCTAGTATACCTCTAAACATGCATGTATATTCATCACTTTCCCTTGACAAATGATGGTTCCCTATTTTCACCCGGCATTTGTTTCGTGTATTCCCATGTTAAGAAACCAGTGACATGGGTCATGCTTACGTCACAGCTAGCCCTGGCGAAATTAGCCCTACATCGTGATTATTAAATGACAACAAACATGTGAGGCACGGGCTGCGAAACGAACAAATTAAATTTTCATGACTGGGTGCCTGATGTCGAGAACGTCAGGGGGTAAATCACTGTTAGCACCCCACTCTCCCCAACCCCGTAAACTACTCTCTTATGCAACGTTTGCACACCTGTGCGCACTAATTTCGTACAGACAGCTCTCCCGGTTTGAATAATGCCAGAGTAAGTCTTAACTAAGTCGAGCTCAAGTTATTAACGGTGCAGTGTAAACTAGCCTTGATCATGCGCAAAGACGTCTTGTCTCTGGTAAACCAATTATAAGACACAAAGAAGAGTTTCGATTTACAAATGCGGTTTCCTGACAACCACACCAGCGCTAGCGTCGCGTAGATTCTCTTGTGTGTACAGGAAACAAATCACTGTCGATGTGTTTCTTAGCAACGTTCTCACTGCAACAAAAAAGTCTTAAGTGCACCAGCTCATTGAATATCGATATTTCAAACTATTCTTGCAAATGATTATTTTTCTACTTTGGTGTAGTACTAGTTGGTTCTTTCTGATGGAGGGTGTTTAAAAGGAAAAGTGTTTTGTCTTCGGCTATCTTCGGTGAGGCAGGTAATTCCTCAGAAGAAATAACATACCTAACATAACAAACGTATATAATATATATATGTATATATATGCACACATACATGTTTACCGTAATTATTAATGGGAAGATATAAATAATTAAATAAAGAAATTATAACAAGATAAAGAAATAATTGCAATAAATAATTTCCGTATATTAAATCAATATGTAATGTAATAAGTCTGAGTTGAAAAGACTTGTCCAGAGAAAAAGGTCATTAGTGTGTTAAGTTAACGAAAGCCATTAGTAACAGCCGAGGACAGAATACATTAGCTTAAAACATTCTGAGAATGCATTTTAGAGTTAAATTCAGTACGTTTGCAGGGTCACGGCAGAAATTCTGAAAGAGAGAAAGGGAATGAAATTCTTAGAGTCGGGGAGGTTCCTCATAGTAACAAGGTAAGAGGAGCATACGCTGGATTTTTAAGATTGGCCAGCACTAGGAAGGCAAGTTGATAGTGGAGTAAAATGTAGGCGGAGCTTGAGTCAAGATAAGGGCGTGTAGTCTAATCAGAGACATTCATTCGTTCGTGAACACCTCGTGGACACATTCATGCATTCATTTGTGACACTCTCTTTTGAATTAGTCACTTAATCTGTTATTTTAAGCGCTCAGTGACGCGCTTGTATGAGTAAGAGTTAGCGGCCATCGCAAACGGTATAGCCGGTAAGCATTTTAGCGACTCACGGCAAGTTACGCTTCTATTCGGAAACGGTGATTTCAAATGGTAAAATTGATACTGAAGAAGTATTCAGATACAATAACTCAATTATTATAGTTTCGAGTGCTACGATTTATAATCAGTTCTATTCTTTATCTTTAAACGGTCGGCAACTCATTTCAGTAGTTCAAGTATTAGACCACATTAAATTTTTCAGTCAATTTAAAGTGGTCTTATTCTTTTAAAATAAACTCACGCTTACCGTGAGAGAAAGATCTCATAGCCAACTACTGTAGCAGCCGGGAGAAGAAACAACAGCAGATATTGAAGTAAAGGGCACGGCTTCAAAATTGACGACCATCTCACGCCCAGTTTTCATTTTTTCTAGTTTATTCTCCAGTCATATGTCTTTTGATTACTTTTATTGATTCATGTAACAGATTTTAACTTATTTCTATTGGCTTCTATATTTTAGAAAGCTACAGTCATATACCATCTGCAGTTATATTATTTCGCTTGATATCATTTTCTGTTCGCTTGACTAATTCTGGGGACTAGGATGTCTCCGGAATTACGTTTCCGTCCCGTATTGTTCTGCTCGCTCTGACTTCTTTTCTTATACCATCACGTGAGGTCACAAGCGTCTCTCAAAACCTTCCGTTTTGGCCTTTTCTGTTTCATTCTTCGATACATGTGATGGTACAATACCACTATTTCTCGATACTCGGCATTCGATCCCGATACTGGTTTTTGAACACCGATACTCGATACTCACTTTATTATAAACTGTAAATGCGATTGCTTGTTTACTGAATTATGTTCTTATTAGTAGTTTTCTGTGTATAAACGCATGTAACCAATTTCGTACTGTGTGCCAATTCCGAAATTGTTCCTGATTGACAGAATTTTTTTTATCTTGATAATGCCACACGCTATATATCCCCTATTGTTAGTCAAGGATGATGATGATGATAATAATAATAATAATAATAATTTCTTTACACCCTCTTATGTAACTATATTTTGTGCTGCAAACTTTAGTTCAAAGGGTTTTCTATGCATATTATGGAAATTAGTCGTACGGTATACCTGTAAGCTATCCTCGTGACCCGAGTTTGACTTGCATGAGCACAAACTAACAAATGGAAGGAAAGAACAAATATTTCCATGCGCTGTGTTATCTCACGTCTTAAGTTCTGATTTGTTTCTGCTAGATTCACAGATTTTGTTCACAGGAGTAGGTAAATGTAATGGCTGAGAGTGAGTCACCAAGTCAGGGTGTTGCAGAAACGTGATTTAATGCGTAACCTAAATCAGCCTTGTTCGCAACTCAGTGAACGCTGCATGTTACATGAGTACCTGTATTCTTTCCCCCATTGTTTTGCATGTTTTCGTTTAGACTCAAGAGTCTATGGAATGTTGCATTGATTTACCCACAGGAAACGCAGTCAAAGTCTATCAAGAACTATAGTCCAGCAACTCTCTGGGAACATGTGCGAGGCAATAACGTGAAGTCTCGACTTCTTTCACTCCATATCTAACATAAAGTTAAGCGCAATCGCTTTCAATAATGCAAAAATTAAAAGTATGGAAGGTTTAGCTAAAAGTATTAGAGATACTTGGATACCAACGAGTATCGAGGTGACATCCCTATATATAGTATTTAATACTTACGCTCGTTTAATAATTCCGCCTTAATATTATTGTCATTCTTTCCCGTGGTTTTATTTATCTTCTCTTTATTTACTTAACATTTAATATCTGTTCATTATAATGTTAAATATTTTTTCTCTTTACTATATCCGTTCCAAAATATGGTATAGAAATGACTTCAAAGCCTGGAATTATTGAGCAAGCGCTGTTGTGTAAGGGTTTTATGGTTGCATGTTTTCATTAGTGAATGTGAATCTCTCGTACATGGACGTGACTGTTGTTCTTGTACTGTGGAGTGAAAAGAAGCTAATAATGAACAGGAATCAAGCTGGCACCAGCAGTGGCGTTCCAGTTGAAATCCAAAGACCAGCAACAGAGCCAAATGCAAGTAGAATGTCCAAATCACAACAGTTGAGAACTGAATGCCGTAATGGCATTCTGCAATTTCCACCACAGATGGCTTACACAAGGGTGCCACGAAGGCCACTGTAATATACCTACATTACATAAATGCGATTTATTTTTTTTAATAAAATAAATAATAGATCCATGTTCCTTATTCTGGAATATTTTGCATATCTATACCACATATTGGAACAACATAAATGACACGTTTCTATATCATATTACATAATTCCGAAAGTAATGTCTCTTATTTATTTTCATGGAAACTAAAACACAATAACACATTTAAATAGAGCAAGATTTCAGGTACATACTGTTATTTTTCCACGTAACCACCATCATTCGTTATGCACTTTTGCCAACGATGAACAAGAGCCTGCGTGCCACGCTCGTAAAAATCTGAACCACCTGAGGCTCGCCACTGTCTTACAGCTGTGACGACAGCATCTGTGTCTGGAAAATGTTAGCCACGTAGTGCATCTTTCATAGGCCCAAAGAGATGGAAGTCCGAAGGTGCTAAATCAGGACTGTACGGTGGATGCGGTAGGACAGTCCAGCCAAATTTGGTAATGAAGTTTGTCTTCTTCTCCGGCCTGACTTTGCAAATTGGGGTATTCAGCCGGAAGTCGGTGTCGGAATTGTAGCATTCGGAATTGACATTTGCTCCAGGTTCCAAGGTATCCACAAGAACCATACCCTGCCTATCCCAGAAGACTGCGCATCACTTTGCCTGCAGATGGCTGAGTTGCCACTCCATGGACTGTCGTTTAGATTCTGACTCGTAGTGGTGATGCCACGTCTCATCTTCGGAGTTCAAAAAATGTTCACCTTCAGCTTCGTATTGGTCCAGCAGGTCCCCATATATTTCCATTCGATGAGTTTTTTTGGTCTTGTGAAAGCACCCGTGGGCCCCATCTCGCACACACTTTGCGATAATTAAGATTGCGTAAATCTTTTCTAAGGCATTACAGTCGACATTCAGCCCTACACACAATTCCTTGATCGTAATCTGCCGATCATTACGGATGAGTTGATCGAGACGCTGTTCATTATTTACTGTGACAGCCGAGCAGAGTCGACCAGGGCATGGCTTGTCCAGCACATCCTTTTCACCACTTTTAAAATGACGCTGTACCCACTGCCTCACATCTACTGTATCGTCTCCATACATCTTTAGCAAGCGTCGATGGACTTAATTGACGCAATTTGTTCATTGGTAAGGAATTTAATCACACATCTCTATTTTGTACGCACCTCGATGTCAGTAGCCATTTTGGAACGCCACTCTGCTGTTGCTATCTGTCGCAGGACAACGAAACTTAACAGGACACTAGCGTAAAAGTTCAACAATTCATACTAACCAACATAATCTGGCTCGTACACTCAAAGGCAACACAAAAATAGAGAGAGATTAATTTCGAATTGACCTTCATATTTTGGAATTGAGGTAGTATTTAATTTGTTTTCTATAAGCTTCTGATATTTCCTATGGCGAATGTTTCTATCTCAACCTACGATACTTTTAATCAACATAAACGTATGCACTGGTACGGAACTATTTCGTTGTAGGTAAGAGAGGGATCTAGGAAACGGAAGTGATATTAAGATTAAAATCAATAGCAACGAATATCTTGCAAGTTGCTAATACCACAAAACAATAAATTGCGTACTTCAAACAATTTTACAGTTTCTGTGTATACGTTTTTGTGTAACTCTTATTGATTAGTAGTTGTACAAAAAGTATACAAAAACCATTCAAAATGCAGAGGGCTTCCCAGATTGTTCTAAAAATTCAAAATACACATCTCATTTGTCACGAAAATAATCAAGATAAAACATTACCGTGCTTTCAACTAAAATACATGTTTTGAGGCCCAATGAATAGAAAAACAGTTGTAGAAAAATGCTTGTCTGTGTGACTGAGCAGCATAACTCAAAAACGAAAAGTCGGATAAATATCAAACTTGGTATTTAACTTAAGTATCTTCCAAATATGCAACTTAAGGATTTTAAAGAAAATCCACCCACTCCCAAGCTACCCTTTACAGGAAAGATTATTTGAAAATTTTGATTTACTGAAAATTGCGTCTAATGATTTTGATTAAAATATCACATGTTAAAGATATTTAGATGACAAATAAAACGTATATGTTGAACTTTCCAAGAATAGCTTGTGAATTCCTGTTTATTCGGAAGGAATTTTAAGTAATCTGGTAAACCTTGAGCGATAGACATACATGTACTACTCAAAAAACAAAGTTTTAAAACACACAATTTATTTAAAATGTTTTTTTGTGGCATAAGGCGTTTCCGAAATATCCGTCATTATTGGTTAGAATTGTTAAATACTATTGCCATTGTTTTAAAGCCCTGTCGAAAATCAGTTGTTTCTCGCGATTGCATAGAAGCATATGGAATTTTAAGGCCAGCGTACAGTGTCCAGTTCTAAAATATTTGGCTATTGCGTTCCCTTTGTATGTATAACGAAGCGTGTAATGCAGCTATTTCTTAAAGTTTATCTAGATTAAAATGGATTAGACAGAAAATTAAGCTTTCGTAAGAATAATTTGTATATCCACTAATAATGCATAGAAGGTAGGGAAAGCCATGTGAATGTAACACCTCAGATGTTTTAAAAGTATGCTGTTCTATCTTTTTCACTCCCTTAGTCACACACATGCTCGCTAGAAATTCTTTTCTAATTCAGGGCATCCCAAAACATGTACCTTCGATGAAATCTCGAAATAGAATTTTTGAATAAAATACGATGGTTCCTTTAATAACCATATGAAAGCGAGAGGGAAAGTAAACATCTGATGTGTTAATCCAGATGACTTATGTATCGTTTATTTTTATACTTCTTATATTTAAATTTTATTTAAAAGCTTACTTCCTACTTCACATAAATTGAGATAAATTAGTTCAGAAATAGTTTCATTACACAGATCGCTGTAGGTACACGGGGGATACAGGAGATTGAAGCGATAGTCAGAGCTTTAAAGAGCAGGTGGCATATGCTGGCTTTGAAACCCTATACTCTTTGCATGACGTCACGGGAAACAGACGAATAGTGCCCTAGAACTTTTTATATATAATGAGCCTTCACATTCATTCAGCATTTACCGCTAATAGGTTTAAATGAATGACATCATTATTAATTCAACGAATCCCTCGTCTCAAAGGGGAGGCGCGGAATTGAACTCCATGTGTTTCCGACTTCTTAAACAGGTTATTTTTATGTCTGTTGTTTTCTTAATTTACTACTGTAAAGAGTATGAACAAGCTTTTTTTTTGTAATGGAAAAGTCGCATTAAAGCCGCTACAAAAACCGTCCTGCTGTTTGAGTTACCTATCAGCATACATGCTGGCATTGCGAGTTTACGAGACACAAACGAAAGAAGTTCCAAATGTAAATACTGGAAAGGTACGATACAAGTCCCATTTCACTAAGGTAATCTCGAATATGTTGACATCCACCCCTTACACTCATCTTTCGGTATTCCTCTGACAGAGTCACTGTTGATAAACTCGCTTCAAAGTATTGATGTCATCTGCAGACCACCGACTGGCGACAACGGCCGAATAAATCTGAAGACCTCGTTTATGCGTGTATATACGAGGGCAAGTCAATAAAAATTTGCACATGATTTTTTAAATTTATTATACCAATAATAGAAACTTACAATTACCTCATTTTTCAACGTAGTCCCCTTACTTCTCAATGCACATGGTCCATAGTTCACAAGTTTCTGATGCCCTCAGAAAAATAGCTTTTTCGGTTGAGCAGCAAACCATATAGGCACGGCTTCCTTCACTTCTTGGTCTGTGGTGAGCGACGGCCCCTGAAGGCATTTTTAAGTGGACCAAATTGGACCAAAGTTTGCCATTCCGTTCTCTGAATCAGGATACGGACTTGCTCAATGTTGGCGTCACTAGTCGATATGGATGTGCGTTCTGCTCTTTCCTCGTCCTTCACATTTTATAACTCTTCAATCCATTCGTACACATTTCACCGAGGTAAAACATTGTCCCCATATTGTGCCAAAAGTCTTCTATGGATTTCGGCTCCCGGTACACCTTCATACGACAAAATCGGATAACCACACGCTGTTATTTTTTGGTGCATATGGTGAGGGATGCAGCCATGCTTATTATACAACAGTGCAACACTTAGTGGAGTTACAGCGGTCTAACATTCCACAGGCGGAGACAAGGTAACAACATGTCGACGTGCTCGCGTACAAACCGATACAGCCGAGCTACAAAAAATTAAAAATAGTGTGCGGATACTTACTGACTTATCCTCGTACATGAGTATTGGAAATTTCCAACCAATCGCAACGGATATCCCGGAAATGTCGGATGCCACAATAATAATTGGAAATAAATTGTGTACTTCATAGAGATCTACAATTTCTGTGTAGTAGATCTTTTACTTTCTCTACTACTTAACTATAGTACGTGAGGAAGTATTGTATTTCACTAAAACTTTGACACTAAAATTTCACTGGAAATACACGATTTGAAAATTTGAAGTAGGTAGTTTCAGCCCCACGTATGGAAGCCAATTTGAAGATGTATTATATTTCGTCTGTTGCGAAGCCGAACTTGAAGTAGTTGCAACCGCACATATTGTAAAAAGTTTCCGGTAGCCTTCGCCCAAAATGTTTAAAAATATTAACTTTGTAGTTTGACTGTTTGTTTAAATATTATATATTTATGTTTGCCTCGGCTGCGTCAGTATTTATATTTTTATTAGAGACATGAATGTCTTAGCAGGGAGTGATGCGACTGAAAAATGTAGGCTTACACAGATTATAATTTTATTTCACTCCATTTATTAATGCTTGACACGATTTAAATAACACTTCACTGATATAGAGACAGCTGTGAGATTCTTTTGTTACTTGCACTTTTTAACACGTAAACTATTTTCGTCTCACACTGAATACGTGTTACATTTCTCGAGGACGCATCTCGCGTCTGGTTAGGAACACTGTCTACAACCAACGCGTCCAGTTATGAGCGCTGTCTACAAGCAACAGAACTCTGAATTTGAAAATTTTGCTATATTTCAGGTTCTAATTGGCTAATCCCAGTCCAATAGAATACGTTCATTTGATTAAAGCTTTTTCTGGTTGTTGATTGGCTATTTTATGAACTCTAACAAAAATTACATTATTGTTGCTCCAAGAATGACTAGTAGCATTGTTACACTTTCTTACTCATTATTGCCTCAAGGTTACCTCATTGTTAGCAACTTTTAACTATTATTCTCACAGCTCCTACATTATTAAATTACATAATATATTTACATAACATTATTGTACATGTATACAATAATATTAACATTTACAATGACTGTAATATACACTTTTTATATCTGTTATGTACACATATTGCTTTAAGGCGGGCTGTTATTGAATTTATATATATTATATAATTAGACTGAAATCATTTAAGTGTTAAAAATACTGCCTCAAATTCCTGAATAAAAACGTGTAGAAAAAGATTAGTGAGTGTTTGCGCGTGACTGTGAACAGCATAACTCAAAATGAAAACTAGAATAAACACCAAATATGGTGTTTAAGTTCATGTCTTTCAAGTACGCGACACAAAGATTTTTAAGAAAAAACCTCCCACCCTAAACTACCCACTACATGGAAAACTTTTCTTTATTTTTGCTTCTCTTAAAAATAAAACTAATAATTTTGATTAAAATACCACATGTTTAAAATGTTTGCATGATAAATAAAATTTATATCTAGAATTTTTTGGGAATAACCTAAGAATTTCTCTTCGCTCTGAATGACTTTTATAAACCGTAAGAGATAGACAAACTCTTACTGCAGCATTTTCGGGATATTCTTTGTCATTGTTTTGAATTTTCAAGTACTTTATACTTTATTTAATTTGAAATCGCTATTGTCTATTTTTGTCTGAATTGCCAAGCCATCACATAGCTACCCGCTTTTAAAAGATTATACTATCGCTTTAGCTTACTGTATTGTTCTTATATCTACAAAGAAATGTGTAATGAAACTTTATCTCGATTAACAAGACTATTGTAAGACTAGTCTGTAGAAGAGTGAGTAGGGAAAGTTATACGAATGCAACACATCCAGATACACAAATTTATAGGTACCAATTTTATTTAAAATGAAGAGGGATTGCCTCTGTTTAGCATCTTTGGAAGATACTGAACTTAGCTACCAAATTTGGTATTTGTCCGACTTTTGCAGTTGTGGCATGTATGGTCTTCGGGAAGGGAAGGAGAGGGGGAAATTAAAGAAGGTGCATGGGTAGAATGATGGATCTGTTATCAGGTCGTGTTTTCCGACGCCCAGTAAAGATGTCGTTTATGGATAAATAACTTTATTCACACTCACATTTTATTGTTCCCTTTAGCTCCACTCTCGCGGTTTGATCCTGGCCACACCAACATTTATATCTTCGCATCAGAGACCGCACTGTTCGCTATAAACTTGCCTTACCAAAACTCAAAACCTTTCACGTTAGCCGGCACAGGTAACCTCGCGTATTTTTATTATATGAATTACTTTATATGTATGTCCGCTTTGCACACATTCCGTTTATGAGTTTTACAGGTCCATCTTTGTCCAATTTCAAATTATAAGTATTATTACTCATGTATTTCAGACCTCGTCATGTAATTTTTGTGTTTCTCTTACCGTTACTGACATCTTTCTTTAATATTATTCATTGAAATAAGTGTAATTTTCCTATTGGTGGATAAATATTACATAAACTTTCACACTTAGCCTTCTTACATGACTCTGAAGCACAAACGTTCTAAACGTTCCCATGGGAACTGATGCAATCTCAAAATAAAAAACGTTTTGCTAAAATATTTACTTTAAACATATAATCCTAGGTTCCATTGTCCTGGTCACGTACCCATCAGGCATAGAGAAAGCTTGCCTATTGTATTTCTAAACAGGCCTGCTTTTCCTAACGAACGTATGCCTCTAATATTATATATGCTTCTAAATTAATATTAAATTGATATAAGGTTACACAATTATTTGCTTCAGCATGTAACGCGCGGTTTCATAGTGAAATATCGATATCTTTCTCTACGTACCATAGGAAAGCAGCAGAGAAAGTAAAACACGTATATTTTAGAAATTTTTATGGCACAAAAAAGCAAAATTTAGCCGTAATAAATGCTCACACTCTTGGAATTCATTTTGTCGCGTGATAATGCCACGGAACGCGAACGAACACAGATTTCTCACTAAGGCTGTGCTAAGACTTGTCCCCTTGTCTGCGATTTTGGTTCGCCGAGGGAAATCCGGTAAAGGAGCTTACATAGAGTTCCCCTTCTTGTTATTCTTTGGTCCTTCCTGATTTCCACCCACTCTGCATAGATTTATCTGAGGACACTCACAGGCCACAAGTTTCTTGTTCGCCACTTGCAGGGGTTGAACAAGGCTACTTTTGTTTTACGAGGTGGTAACATGGTAATGGTCGAGCTTAGAGGGCACTCTTCCAAAGGAAAATGTTACATTTCAAAATGGCATTGCCCACAATCTAATTCAGAGAACACAAACATCTGATATTCAGATTTGCTCATAATATTTTTATAGCACAGTAACATTTTCGCAGCATCAGCCTTTCCAAGCAATGTTTCAATACTTAGTCATCTTTTGGAGCCCTGCTACCTGTCACTTGTGTGGAATTTGTCAGCATATAAAGACCCACTTTTTAAAGATTCGACTATCGCTTCAGAATTCTATATTCCTCTTGTATCTACAACGAACTGTGTAATGAAACTATTTCGTTTAACTTATATAGATTAAAATGAAAAACTCGTAGATAGAAAAAAATCTGATGCGTTACCATCCATGACTTTCTCTATTAGTGGGTATGCAATTTATTCTCACGAAAGTTTATTATTTTCTCCAACACGTATATAGTAGTTAGAGAAGGTATTGCATTCCATCCAAAAACTCGATACCGAGATTTCAATATAAATAGATGTTTTGGGGTCACTGAATCCAAATAAAGCATTTTTGGAAACGTCTGTATGTTTGTGAACACCATAACTCAAAACCAAAAAATCGGATGAATACCAAACTTGGTATTTAGGTTCATTAGCTTCCAAAAATTGCGACACAAAGATTTTCAAGGCAATCCCCCCACGCCAGAGTATCCTTTATATGGAAGATTTTTCAAAATGGTTGACTTTATAAAAATTGGCTCTAAGTCTTTGATTAAAATGCGGTATATCAAAAATATCTACATTAAAATACAATGTATATATTGAATTTTCTGGGAAGAGCATGTAAAGTCTTCATTTGGAAGAAATTTTATATAATCTTGTATAAGGTCCTTCAAGAAGGGTATCCTATCTTTGAACTTAAATAAAACAGGTTCTATAAATGATAGAGGTTTACTTATTTTTTATTTTGGAACATAATTAATGTCATTACGTGTGGAAGAGAACATCAGTTAAGCGACCGCCGCGACTTCGTTGGGTTGCGCGTATACGGTTGACCCAATTTCCAATGACAGAAGAACGTAAATTAGGTCCAACTTCACGAATAACACGCGTGATGTTATTCATAAGATCATTTACTGTTTCTGGCTTGTTGATATAAACTCGAGATTTAACATAACCCCACAAGAAGTAATCCAACGGCGTTAAATCACATGACCTCGGGGGCCAGTTCACATCACCACCACGGGAAATGATAAAACCTCTGAACTTCTCCTTCAAAAAATCGATTGTTTCAAGAGCAGTATGACATGTGGCACCATCCCGCTGGAACCAGATGTTTTTGAGATCCATACCATCCAATTGAGGCCAAAAATAGTCCCTTATAAGAGCCCGGTATCTTTCTCCATTGACAGAGCTTCTCCATCTTCATCTTGGAAAAAATATGGACCAATGATTCTACCATACCAAAATCCACACCACACAGTAATAACCTTTTGGGAATGAAGTGATCGTTCTTGAATCTGCATTGGATTGTGATTGCTCCAATAGCGGCAATTTTGTTTGTTAACACAACCATCCATCCAAAAGTGGGCTTCGTCGCTGAAGATGATTTTTCGACAAAAATCCGGGTCAGCTTCCAATTGCTCCATAGCCCAGTCAGCGAATACACGCCGCAACCTATGGTCGTTGGGCTTTAGTTATTGAGTTAACACCATTTTGTAAGCGTGAAAATTCAAGACCAGATGCAGAATTCGCCAAGATGCGGTCGGCGAAACCCCAATTCTTGCGCCTAACGAGCATTTGATTTGTTTCCGTTCTCGCGTGCACTCTCACGAACGGCGCCTATGTTTTCGTTGGAGCGCTTACGTCCATTACGTACAGGCGTTCTTTGATCGCTGACAGAACCACTACTTTCAAATTTATCGATCAAACGCCGAATCGTTCTCTCGCAGGGACGATTATGCACACCGTAAACTTCACGCAATACACGGAAGGTTTGGCGAACAGATGATCCATTTTGATAATAAATGTTCACAATTTCTACGCGCTGCTGAATGCTGTAACGTTCCATGGCTATTTGTGAATAACAACTGTAACCACATGAAAAAAATGACTGCTGTAACTCAATAACAACGGCAGGTATCACATGTTAAAGATAGGACACTCTTCTTGAAAGAGCCTATATAACCGGTAAATGTTAAGCGATAGACGAAAACGTATTACACAAAAATGTAGATCTATTTAAAACATAGTTTATTTCAAATAACTTTTTTGTGACATTAGCCACTTCCAAAATATTCGTTATTAGCGGTTTGAATTGTTCAATACTTTGTCATTCTGTTCAAGTCCTTTCGATATTCAGTTGTTTATCACGATCGCATGCAGAGCATGGAATTTTAAAGTCTGCACATAAGGCCCAGTTCTTAAACATTTGGCCATTGCTATTCCCTTTGTATCTATAATGAAATGTGTAATGCAGCTGTTTTCGGAAAGGATTGTCTCGATTAAAATTAAAATAATCTTTGGAAATAATAGTTTGCATATCCACTATTAAGCCATACAGCGTAGAGAAAGTCAAGTAAATGTATCACATCAGAATTTTAAACATTATATTCCATACGCTTTCACATTTCCAGTTTCTATGAATGAGATAAAAACTATTATTAAGAATAGCTCTTCCCTCCAGCGTGAAATCAAACACTGGACTTTATAATTTAGAGCTTAACCTAACCATTAGAGTGAAGAGCGCTTTTTAAATGCGCATTGGCATATGACAACCTCGAGTGTTTGGACACAGTTCAAGAAATTCACTTTATAGGGACTGCGTAGATAATGCCATCTTATCTGGAAGGTCATAATGTCAAGACTATTTTTGTACAGTTTTATTACTTAAACCGTCGTGCAGAAGTCTAATATCAATAACTTATGCAGATTGCTGGCCTACTGACTTCGTCTACTAACAAGAAATGTCAGTGTAACTAAATCTGATGTACCACATACCCACGAGTTGATCTCCAGTCATATCTTTATATTTGCAAACTACCGTTACGAAAGCTTATGACATTCTCTACCACGTACATAGTACATAGATAAGGTATTGCATTCCACCAACAAGCTCAATACGGAGATTTCACTGGAAGTACATGTTTCGAGGCCCCTGAATAAAAAATCTGCTGCGTCACACTCACACGACGTTCTCTACTCTTGTACAAACTATTTTTACAAACGCTTATTCTCCATCTACTTCATGTTAATCGAGATAAACATTTGCAGAAACTATCTTATTGCTAATTTTCTTGTAGATGCAAGGGGAATATGGTAGGCTTTAAGCGATAGTCAAATCTTTTAAGAGCTGGTTGCTATGTGGCGCATTCTATTCTCTTTATAAGTCCAGGACATAAAAAAAAAATTAATAACGAATTCCCATTTGAGAAAAAGTACAAGTATTGAAAAATTCAAACTAATAACAAGTAATACCTCGGAAATGGTTCACTAAAAATGTCTTAAATTGGGTGTTTTAATGAGATATGAATTTTTCATGTACGGAAATTTTGTCTATATCTTACGGTTTATGAGTTATACAAAAGTCATTGAGAATGAAGAGGGCTTTTGGGGACATTTTCAGAAAGTCCAAGATATACATTTCCTTTGCCATGAAAATATCTTAAACATATGATATTTTAATCAAAAGAGTTACAATTTTTGAGAAAATAAACATTTTCAAAAAATGTTTCATGTAAAGGGTAGTCTGGGATGGGGGAACTTTTTAAAAATCTTCGTGTCACATTCTTGGAAGATACTGAACCTAAATAACACACACACACACACACACACACACACACGCACATACATGTTTCCAAGAATGCTTTATTTCTATTTAGGGAGTCTCATAATATGTATTTCCGATGAAATTTCGGTATTGAATTTTCGGGTCGAATACAATACTTCCCCTACATGCTATATGTAGTAGAGAAAGTAAAAAGATCCGCTAGTGGTGCGTGCGGTGTGTATGTGTGTGTCTCTGAACAGCCAAACTCAAATACGAAACGTTGAATAAATACCAAACTGGGTATTTAGCTTCAGTACCTTCCAATGATGTGACACGAATATTTTCAAGAAAAATTCGCCTACCTCACACTACTTTTACATGGAACATTTTTCGAAATTTTTGGTTTTAACAAAAACGGCTTTTAACGATTTTGATTAAAATACCTACTACAAAAAAGTGTATCTCTTTAAGACACAGAATTGATTTCAAATAACTTTTTTGTGTCTCACCCATTTCCGATATATTCGTTATATGGCTCAAATTGTTCAATACTTAGCCATTCTTTGAAGTCCTGTCCATTTTCAGCTGTTGATTACATGGCATACGTATGGAATTTTAAGGCCAGCATATAGCGTGAAGTTCTTAAACATTTGACTATCGCTATCCCCTTTGTATATAACGAAATGAGTAATGCAGCTATTTCTGCCAAGGTTTATTTGGATTAAAATGAAGTAGGTAGGAAAATAAACGTTCGTAAGAAGAATGATTTATGTACCCACTAATAAGTGATAGAGGGTAGAGAAAGTCATGTAAACGTAACACATCGGAAATTTTTATCTACCTAGTTAAGTTTCGAGAGACGAATTTGCAGAAATGGTTTCATTTACATTAGCGGGTAGCTATAAGCTGTCTTTAAAATACAATATTGTATATGTAACATCGCGAGAAACAAAGGATTGCGGACTAAGTAGTTCAAAAAATCTATAATTATTTGAAAGTTCAAACCAATAAGAACGAATATGTCGGAAGTAGTTAATGGCACAAAGAACTGACTCAAGGACAGCTGCCAAGCTTGATATTTAACTTCAATATCTTCGAAGGCCCAAAGGCGCTAGACGAACATTTTCACCAAGTTCCCCTTCGTAACAAAGTACCGTTTGCATGAAAAAATATTTTCGTTATATTTTATTTTCTTAAACAAGTTTGATTAAAGTATGGTTTCAGACATTGGCACGGAATTTAAAATATAGCTGGGAAACTATAGAAGGAAATTATGCAACTAAATGTTACAGGAAGATGTAGAGTTTATTAAAATAGAATAATCGTTGCTGTAAGTCTTAAGTTCTTCCAGGATGCTTATTTTTGTGAAGCTGTGCAATTGGTCATTTTTGTGTATTAGTTCTATGGATAATATGAAGCTATATTTAGGAAACTTTAGGAGATTACAAAGAAAAACAAATCAATTGTATGTTGCATACTACTGAGTTTCTCTTGAATGGTGCGACTGGCAACCTGCCACTCCCACGTCACTGTTGTACGAATCCATTGATGCAGTAGCGGCGGACCGGCTCGGCGTTTCTCCCCTAGATACTACTAACGAAACGAAACAATATTGTGACTTTGTCTAGTTTTTTCAGTCACTTCACTCTTTTGATATTGTACAAATTTCACTATGGTTTCACTTAGTTCACACTGTCACCTCACTAATGTGATCTAGTTCGATTTTCGGACACTTCGCTCTTCTTCGTGGCGTAGCCGCTTAGTGGAATACGCGTGAAGTAACCTCTTCTTAGGCCCACTTTATTCACTGGGGAGTCGAACATAGGACGTCTGAAATCTATCGCGGAAGCACCACTCACTGTGTCACAGTGATTGTCACAAACTTACTCGTAGAACCGCACTTGATACCACCTCATACACGCACTTACCTGCCCACTGTCTAACTTACATACTTAAGTCCTCGTTCGCGAGAGCGCTCGCTTAAATATGTTCTTTGAAAATTTCCATTGAACACTCGGGAATGTTCCAGAGCCGGGGGAAAGGGAAACTTCCAAAAGATTCTAGTTATCCGTTGACAGTGCTTCTGGTGTTTAGGATGGGCAAGAGCGCTCCCGTGTCTACCTATCTCCGTTTATTTCTCCAAATGCCCGGCGTCGATCTCCTGATAACTTTGCCACTGCGTAACAATAGCGTAGCGCAAATGGTGGTGTATCACTGCAAATATCATTTTTAATGTAAATAATATTATCGAAGTGTAAATATGTTGAACTATAAATATAAAGGAAGCTAGCTAGCCGTACAACGTTACAATTTAGGTGCCTGAAACCACGCGGTACCAGGCGGAGATATCTCTAGGCTTGCACAAAGCACAGGGTATCGGCAGAATATGATCAGCAGAGACCTTGAGTGGGAGAGAGGAGTAGAGGTTGTAAAGGGATGGCGAGAGGCTCGGGCAGAAACGAGAAGTCCGAATTCGTCATGTCGTCATGAAACAACAGTATGAAAGATACAGGAGCACATGTTCTCATACGACGCTAAGGTGATCAGCCAATCGCAATGTTGCTTTAATACACAGGGGAGAAGTAGCGTCTTTAGCAGAGTGTATAAATAAGGCAGAGCGCTAGCATTCACACGGCCTTGTACTATTTCCTCGGCGGGTGAACTTCATGCTACTCAGATGGCCAAGCCTGTAAAGCTCTCAGAAATTTAGGAAAGCAACATAGAGTGGAAGATACAGCTGGATAGATAGGCCTCCATAACCCAGTCAAATAGTTGTGGGATAGACTTCACGGCTAGCTGCGAAAAAGTGTGTAAATAAATTACAATTAAAGTGAAATTAAACTTTTCATCTCGTCTTCTGTGACCACTCTCGAGATAAGAAGGAAGACGACGAGCAGTCGGAGAGAGGAGGACCGTCGCAGTATGTATTCGAAATGATGCCCCTAGCGTCTTTACAAGCCTGGCACCTGTTGAACACTCTTGCAGCAGAAATATTGGAAAAAACGCGCAAGCCCTCTTCTAATTCTTCGAATGTATGGGGGATTTGTGGCATAAACTTTATTTCTAAGCATTCCCCACAGATAATAGTCACGTGGATTTAGGTCTGAAAAGCGAGCCAATTATTCTGTCATCCAAAACACGTTGTGATGCGAGCAGACAAGCGATTTTCTTGGACTTCTTTCCACGACGGTCCCTATTTCGTCTAATGTTGACTCGGTTAGAACTGTTGGTTGTCTCTTTTTCTTTTTGTCTAACACGGACCCAGTGAGTTTAAATGTTTCTAACAAGCTATAAATTGTGTATTTGTTAGGAAAGGTGACACCAGGAAATTTCTGTATAAGCTCAAGTTGACAGTGACATGTGACTATATTGGAACAGAACTTAACACAATAAACACACGTTGTTCTATACATGCACCATGATAACTTTGGTCGAGGTTATTTCACCACTACAAATTGAGTTGGATAAGTCTAGTCGAACTGCTTTTAAAATAGTGTATTACGCCACAGCTAGTTTCAGAATTTTCATAGAGCGCCTTAAATATCATTATAGTCCAGTTGCATAGGACTGCTTTTGGTCTAGCACACTATAACTTCAAAACATTGTTTTTTTAAAAAGATTGTTAACTGTTTGTAACGTTTTAATTTATGGTTTAAAATAAAGCATTACATTTTCACTGTAAAAATAAAATTTTAATTTTTATAAACATATTCATAGATAATTAATTATCTCAACAACAGCTTTGGTGTTATACTCTAATACAAGATATTCAAATAAATAACAAACGTAAATAATTAAAATGAATGCAATAAAAGAATTAAATGCTGATCGGATGGCAGGACCTTGGGTGTGTTGGCAACTAGTGCAACAGATGGCAGTACTGTTGAGCCCGGGCCATATTTATTGATTTTTGCATAAATTCGAAAAAATCATATATTAAAGCAAAGGAAATGAGCTCACTTTAATAGAATATTAAAATTAAAACGAACAGAATTTATTTTATTTGAATTGAATTTATTTCCGACGAATACAGTCTCATAACTAAGATTACATAATGCACAACCTCTAATAAAAGTTAATGATATCAACATAAACCATAATACAAGTTACCAGTACATTTAACGTTCTTATCTCTACATTGATTTGCTTGAGGCCCTAGGACTCAAAACTCTCAAACCCTGTGGTTGCCGAGCTCTTGGGTCCTACTTATAACTTAAAATTCATACCTACTATTATTTAACTTGATTCTCCCCCTTGCTTACTAATTTTCCTCAGTCATTTGGCTTTTACTCTACCTAAAGGTTTCCTACTTCTATTATGCTTTTTCTCGATTTTACGTTCATAAGCTTTTTCCCTTGAATTTCTTTTGGTAGGTTTGTTCACTTCTTTTTTCCAATTCTCTGCCTGAGTATCTTGATTTCCTCACATTCCAAAATGATGTGCCAATTATCGCCTCTATTCTTAGGCTAGCATACTTTCATTTTTCTATAATTTTCCAAGGAACTTTTTAAATTAAAACTTGCGAATATTTTTTCTTTTTCAGTATCTTCCAATCCCAATCTGTTTCCAAAAACCATTTTGTAGCAATTCCCTATCTCCCCACATATCTCCAAAACCATTCTTCACCATAACTTCCTTTATCTTATTGAGCCAAGTATCTTTTTTATTAAGTCTTTCTTGTACAATCAAACACTGATGTAGAACATTATGCTCATCTAGCTTTATTATGCTAGTCCAATGTTTCAAGACTCTTTCCACTATTTTCCCTCTAATTCCAATTCTTCCTACTTCTGCTTGTGCCACCCCATTGGGTGAAGCTCTTGGCAATTCCAAAATTTGTTTGCAGAAGTTGCAGTCGTATTTCAATTGTCAATTACACAATGATAAATACATTGGCGTTTGTGAAAATTGCAACACCAAGAAGGAAACACATGAGTTCAATGAATTTAATACCTCAGGTTAGGTACATGACAAGTAACAAATGATAAACTTTTCAAATTTATACATGACCTTTGAGCCCTAATAATCAGTATTTGGTGTGGCCTCCATGCGCTGCAATTAGAGCTGCTATACGCCGTGGCATTGAACCAAAAAGATTCGGAATAAGTTCCTGAGGGATTTCTCTCCACGCAGTTTGTATTCGAGTCCACAAATCCGTGACACTGGTTACAGGAGGACCGTGACGCACCAGGTGCCGACCAACCATATCCCAGACATGTTTGATGGGCGACATGTTAGGCGAACATGCAGGCCAGGGAAGCAATGGTACCCATCGCTCTTCGAAGAAGGCTTGTACATTCCTCGCAATATGTGACCGTGCATTGTCCTGTTGAAATGTGACCTGTGGAGATGCCTGAAGCAGGGGGAGTACCTCAGGTTCTACAACCGCCGTTAGGTACTGGTTGCTGTTGAAAGTGCCCTCAATTCGTAGGAGGCGAGATCGAATGTTGTAACCAATGGCGCCCCAAACCATCACACCTGGTGTTTGTCCGCTATGCCGCTCAACAATGCAGCCCTCCAGGTTGCGCTCACCGCGGTACTGCCGGACACGTATGTGGCCATTGATGTAGGACACGTTGAAGCGGGACACGTCCGAAAAGACTACATTTTGCCACTCAGCACCCCAGTGATGGCGTTTACGTGTCCATTGCAGTCGGAGGAGCTTGTGGTTTCTGGACAATGGAAGCCGACGTAATGGCATGCATGCAACCAGTCCAACCGGCAGAACACCGCGACGAACCTTTGATGCAGACAAGTTCACACCTGTTGCAGTGCTCCAACGTCGAACCAAAACTGTGGATGAAGCTGTACGCTCCGTATGGCCATGCGGGCAAGATGACGGTCATCCCGTGCTGTGGTCATGTTCCGTGGTCCAGTATCCGCTCTTCGCTGCGTACGACCTTCATCTATCCACTGCTTCCACACACGCATCACTGTCGTAGCAGCATGCCCTGTACGAGCTGAAATGTCGCGGTATGACAAACCCGCTTTCCGGAAACCGATCATTCTGCCCAGTTCGAACTCACTCACATGCCGATATGGCTCCCTTTGACGTCGACGAGGCATACTGGCACTCACTTTATTGTTTCCACCTCGTTTGACAGCTCTGCACTGACTATACTGCGCGTAACACTAACCTTGTCGGACCGACACGAGAGGGCTCTGCTCGGCCTACGAGTACCCCACCTCTCAGCAAACCTAATCACTTATTGCTTGCACACTCTTCTACACTCCCACCAAGTTTGGAAATTCTTTCTTGGTGTTGCAATTTCCACAAACGGCAATGTATAATCAATGTATAGCATGTAATAATTAAGATGAGATGTACAAAATATTTGTGTAACATAGCATAAGATTTCTTATAGCAGGCCAAAGGCTGAAACTCAGAAGGGAAAGTTAATGTAAGAGCAATCATGACACAAACTTAGCTTGAAGATGGGATAGCTAACAATAAAGCAGCAGCCTTGAATTAAAAAGAGTAACATTAGGGTGAGGCGATCGAGAAAGCTGCAGTTTAGAAAGCTAGCATGGGTTCCCACCTAAAAGAGGCTGTACTCTCAACGTTGATTGGTTCTAACAATTAGACGCTACTTGTAGCGCGAAAGTTAAGCCAATCCTAAAATCTGTAAGCGCATAGGCAAAAGCCTTACGCAAAACTATAAATTATGGGAACAAGCCAGAAGGCCCCGTCAGTTCCATTTTATCTTTAATGCAGGACAGTATCGCTAAGAGTAAATTTTATCACACGTAAATAGTTAACATTCAACTGCGACGTGTTGCTATGTAACGCCAGGTGCAAAGTGTTGTGAGTGTAACATGCGGTTTAAGTTGGCACAGAAATAGCAAAGTAGTTAAAGCAGTTGCAGTACGCGATGACAAAGCAAATCACGTAGGTATTTTACAAAAACGTTTTATAGTTAAAACAACAACAAAAATCACAAATTAACTTACACATTTTACCCACTTTTCGACATAGTCACCAAGTTTCTAAACACATTTCTCCCAATGTGATACCGGTTTCAATATGCCCTGTTCGTAGAAGTCCGTTTCCTTTGAGTATAGCCATCTGCGAACTGCTGATTTCACTTCCGCATCTGTCGCAAGGCCTTGACCGGCCAGGAATTTATTCATGGGACCGAAGAGATGAAAGTCCGACAGTGCAAAGTCCGGACCATATGGTGGATGCTGGAACAACTCCCAACCAAATTTGGTGATTTTCTGACGAAGAGCAGCAGCAACATGGGGGCGAGCATTGTCGTGAAGAATTTTGACATCGTCAGCGTTTGTCACGAAGGGCACGACGCAACTTCACCAAAGTTTTCATGCAGGTTGCAGTATTCACAGTGCTCCCGTGTTCATCAAAGTTCACCAATACAACACCATGCATATTCCAGAACACCGTCACAAGCACTTTGCGTCACTTTGAGCTTTTTGTTCACTAGAGAACCAGCATGTTTCCACTCCATACTTGCCTGCTTGGTTTCGGGCGTGTAGTGGTATGCCCACGACTCATCACCAGTGACGATTCCTTTCAGAAAGTCATGCCCTTCTGCGGTGTACCGCGTTAGGTGATCCAAGCTCGTCATCATTCGCTGGGCCTTGCGGTTGTCTGTCAGGTTCTTAGGCACCCAGCGAGCACTAACTTTACGGAATTTCAACGTACCATAAACATTGTCGTACACTGCACCATAGGAAATATTGAACTGTTGCAATAAGGTTTGCAGTTGCACACGCCGGTTGTTCAAAATTGCCGCCTCAATGCCCCTGACATTCTGCGAGGTTGCAGCTGTTACCGGCCGCCCGGAGCGTGGCGAATCACTAAGGTTCACACGGCCCACCACCTGCAGACATTGCTACGCTCCATACAATCATCCCCATACACGCCACGCATGTTCCTGTGAATATTGCTCGGTTTATGCCCTTTGGCCCACAAATATCGAACCACACCTCTCTGCTCTTCACACGTGGACGACAGTAACATGCGCGCCATCTTTGTTGCGTAGTTCACGCTTCTCTCGCTAGAGCTGCACATAAAACAAAAAATACTCTCTGTAGTGAAAACTTCAAAATATATCTGTGTGAAATTGTAACATTCCAGATGCAATACCAAGGCACAAAAAAAAAAATTATTGTGCGTTACTTTTCGATTCGCCCTCGTACATAGAGTATCAGCGAAGGCCGGAATAGACGTATTCAGGTTGTGAACATTGTATAAACATGTCCATAGTGTATTGGGTTTTCTAATACATTATCAGAAAGGTCTTCACTGTTATCACAAATCATAACATCCTCTCCGATCAGATACCCCTTGACCCAAGAGATACATGCTTGACTGCAAATAATAGCTAGCCGGTGCCACATCAATCCACGATAGAAGAGCATAAAGGTGATTTGGTATGATTACAGGTGAGATAAAAATCACACTAATTACTCACGCTAAGTTTCTATGTATCATATCTGTATTTGCCCACCTTTCCTCCAATCCTCAATCTGCACCACAAAGATCATCCTTGCTGCAACAGTTGTCATATAAACTCTCTCTAACCATTTTTATTTTCATCCCTGGTATTTTGTCGATACATGTGGCGGGAAATCGATGATCCTTGGGTTGTTGTTGTTGCCTGTTGCAGTGTTCTTCTTCCTCGGCTATTGGTGCTCGTCGGTCGTTGTGTATTCCATTCCTAACTATCTAATTATTGAATCTCAGGTTCTAGTGGGTGAGGCAAGTTAAAAAATACACTGCAAGTTACCCTTAATCAATGAAGTTTATTTAACAGTTGAATATTTATGGGCGGCTAGCTTTTCCCATTATTATAATAATCCCACCACTTTAAGTTAGTCAGGAGTCTAGCTATATTCACACGCACCCCACCCTTGTGCATCTGTAGCACCTCGTGTCGACGTGACTTCTCGATGAGATATATTTAGAATAAGAGCGGCTCTTAGGCTTTGTCTGCTCTTATATACGGGAGCCTAGTGACGCTCACCTCTGCGTTTGAAAATGTAACGACGTTTCCTATTGGCCCTCAGGCCGCGTTACCCTGACATGTATGAGAACGTGTGTCTCCAGATCCGTGCGCTTGGGCGCCATCATGTAGCGTTTTACCGTTCCTTGACAGGTACGGTCTTTATGATTTCTTGTTATTCTGCTAGCTCGCCCGTTTCTTACAATCAGCTGTGTACAAATTTTAGATGTTGAATATTTTAACATGTTAGTGAATTAAATTATTACGGTACAATTCTTATATGTATGGTTCCCCTTTCATATGTGTAGTGCCTCTATATATGTATAATATATTCCCTTTTAATGTTCTTATAGCTTTTAAAGCAAATTTTCCTTAGCTAGCACCATTTTCTTGTAATCACTCCAGTCACCCTTCTATTTAATCTTACTCCTAAAACTTATTAACCACCTCATCTTCTGTTCCTTGTCAGTGTCACCTCTGGTCTCTCTAACTGTTTCCTTTTTTAAATACCATAACTTTTGTTTTACTTAAGGTACTCGTCCACGATGCCAGTTTTATGGCATGCCACTTTTCTTGCGGGCCACAAATATGGCACGTTCTGTTTACACACAGCTTGCAAAGTTGCACGATTTCGAGTTGCGCCACTATAAAAGTGGCATGTCCACAGAAATGTTGCACCGAGCGTTTACACGATGCTATATTTGTGGCGGTAATTTTTCTGCATGCCACTTTCTAGTCAGCTGTGTGCTTGGTATGGCGAATATGTCATCTGATAATGAAGTTTTATCCGTAGTATGCCTGTCTCTTATTTTACTTCGTCGACGTAGAGAAAAACGTAAAAGGACGGCCAGAAAGTGCTGGGTAAGAGAGTGGATTTTAAGTCGCGAATATTGTGAGGTTGTAAACAACTTGCTGCAAGAGCTCTACGACGGAGATAAAAATTTAGAATTTCCTACGCATGTCAGCAGTTCATTTTAATTATCTGCTTAGAAGAATAACACCTGTAATGCAAAAGCAAGATACAATAATGAGAAGGTCAATATCAGCAACAGCGTATTGACACTGAGATTTCTAGCCACAGGTAATTCGGCTTAAAATAATGGAGCGGCAACATTACCGAGTTTACACTTTCGGCTGTCATCTATAATCAATGTGATTTTTTAAGCAGCAGCTATCAGTCAAAGATGTATTTATTTCTTATATCTGGCACAACAAGAACTAAGACTTTGTGCCGTTGCAAAGAACTGTAAGTATTAATCCTCATACTGCAGCAAAAACGTTAGGAATTCAAGAAGTATTTTTTGCCGTGAAGGAGGGGTTCCATGGCAATATCGCTACATTTAATGTGTGTTGGTACTTATCAAAGAATCTACTCATCTACTGCATCATTGTTGGTGCTGGTGTGGTAAAACATAAACTGCAGTACATCGTAAAATTCCCATTTTGTTTTATACTTGTCTTGTACCACTTCCAGATTTCCCTGCCTTCATTTTGTTCCTTTCGTTGGTGAACTGGGTTCCCAACCTGTGGATTTTTACTTTAATTTCCTCTGCTGACATGTAGAACTCTATTTCTATACCATGTAACGCATTTTGTCACTTTTGTTTATTTCTGTAATCCGCAGTGTCTACTCTCCAAAAGCAATCTTTGGTCTCTATCAGTTCAATAAACTTTTTTGTCATTTCCCTCGTCCATTTATTGTTAAGGACATTATTAGCTATGAAGAAATAAATTGTCACCGTACTACAATAAATCGTTCATATTGTTAAGGAAATAAAATGCACGTATCTATCTTAATTCTGTATTTAGTGTAACACAAATTATAATCCTTGTACCTATCTCTCAAAGAGCTATTTACTATCACAGCAGACTACATAACAAAGTTGCACGGAATACGCCACAAAAGTTTTCTAAACTGTTCAAGCCACTTTCAGATGGCGCAACTTTCTTTTCTTCGCTGCGTACACGAAGCAACTTCCTAAGTTGCACGCCACTTAGAAGTTGCGCTGAATTTGAGTTGCGCATGCAATTTTCCTACTCGCTTGGCAGTTTACACGATGCAACTCCACTTTTGTTGCGCAGTTCGAAGTTGCAAGCCATTTAATTTGCATCGTGGACGAGTACCTTTACATTTATTCTTACACTCCATTTCTTTCAAAAGCTATATATTGCATTGATTTACGTTTTATTTTAAATACACATATTTCATTTGTCTGAGGAATGGATCCCAGTGGACTGTTGAGTTGAAGGGGTTGAAGTTATGAGCTGCGCGCGCTGCCGAATAAGATCACAATGAGGCGTAGAAGTATTATGGATGCCATTATAGTTCCGTTACATCACATGAAATTAGTGTATTATAGTGTGGTCGACCAAAAAGAATATTGTGTGCATATCATTAATAGGTAGTGCCCTTTAATATTACGGGAATAAGAAAATATATGACTGAGGAGGCAGAGGGGAAGGGAGAGGGAGAGAACTGTATGTTTTATGCATAAAGCAACTTGGTCTGTGGATTGATGCGTGCCCAAGGTTTTAATTAACTGTGCAGAATTCTTAAGTACGAGTGTAATATCCTAATGAACTGTGAGAAGAAAATTAATTTTGTCGCCATGTATTCTGGCCTCTTCAAATGAGCACCGACCTTAAAGGGGCTTATTTTATCACAGGTTAGAACCGTAGCGAGTGTTTCACCAGGCCAGTAAATAAACGGAATAGCAATTATACAAAGGCCTACAGCAAATGAAACGGAAATAAACCGCTGCTGCAAATCGATGCTTAAATCCACTCCAGTTTTTACTTTTTCTCTAATAGGTAAGGGGAAGTACTGCATTTCACCAAAAAATTGTATAACCAACCCCTGAATCCCCCCCCCCCCCAAAGCATTATTAGCAAAGGGTCTGCGCGTGCAGACATTTTTACTTTCTCTACTACGTATAGTAAGTAGGGGAAGTATTGTATTCCACCCAAAAATTCGATACCGAGATTTCACCGGAAATACATGTTTTGAGACCCCCTGAATCCAAAAAAAGCATTTTTGGAAACATGTCCGTGTGTGTCTGTGAACAGTATAACTCAGAAACGAACAGTCGGATAAACACCAAACTTGGTATTTAGGTTCAGTATCATCCAGAGATGCGACACGAAGGTTTTCAAGCAAATCCCCCCATCCCAGATTAGCCTTCACATGGAACATTTATCGAAAATTTTAATTTTCTCAAAAATGGCTCTAACGATTTTGATTAAAATATCATATGTTTAAGATATTTTCATGACAAATAAAATGTATATATTGAATTTTCTGGAAATGTCTCCAAAAGTATTCTTCATTGTGAACGACTTTTGCTTAGCTGGTAAACCATAAGAGATAGACAAAATTTTACTACACAAAAATGTAGATCGCGTTAAAATACACAATTTATGTCATATACATTTTTTTTGTTGAATGAACCATTTTCGAGATATTGCTTGTTATTACCTTAAATTTTTCAATACTTATTTTCTCAAATGGGAATTCGTTAATCATTTTTTTGTCTTGGATATGCAAAGAGCATTAATCTGTGGTAAAGAGAAAGGTGCTGCACCTAGCAACCAGCTATTAAGAGATATGTCTATTCTTAAAGGCTACTGTATTTCTATATTCCCCTTAAATCTACAAGAAAATTAGCAATAAGATAGACTCTGCAAATGTTTATCTCGATTAATATAAAGTAGATGGAGAATAAGCGTTTGTAAAAATAGTTTGTACAAGGGTAGAGAAAGTCATTCTCTAACACATCAGATTTTTTCCCTCGCTGATCTCGAACCAAGGCGGATCTTTTGTGCCTACCATCCTCCCTGGAGGAACGGACGACGTGAAGGAACCGCAGGAGGCTATAGACCACAAGAAGACAGGTCACAGAGCCGCGCAGAGCTCCCTAACGACTCTAAACTTGAAGACTCGATTACACCGTATCTGCTCAGACAAGCCTTCCCTCTGGCAGGACCGAGAAGAACTATCCAATGAGCAAGCAACTGTGCCATATGTCCGGAGCGACTGATACTGCAAAGCCTCAAATCCTACCATGAAAGGGGAAATAAAATGAGTGGGAATCAAGGGGTTGGAAATTAATGGTAGACACGTTACCGCGGAGTCATTTCTCGGTGTGAACGGCATAACTCAAAAATATTAAGTCAATTAAATACCAAACTTGGTATTTAAGTTCAGTACCTTCTAAAGAGGCGACACGAGGATTTTCAAAAAATTCCCCCCCATCCTAAGCTACCCTACACAAAGAGGTTCGTTACTTTAGGCTTTCTCAAAATGACTAGAGATTTTGATTAAAACACCATACGTTTAAGACGTTTGCATGACAAATAAAATGTATGTCTTTAATTGTCTGTGAATAGACTCTGAACAACACTTCATACTGAATGAATTATGTGTAATTGGTAACCCGTAAGAGATGAACGAAATATTAGTACGGAAACATTATAGGTCTCGTTAAAGGACACAAATCGGGCGTGATGGCTCAGTCCGTATCGTCTGTGGCCCGCATTCCGGAGCCCGTGGGTTCTATTCCCGCAGCCAAGCTTCCTGACCCTTTCAGGAGTTTTCCCGGGTCGCTAGACGAATGTTGGGAAGTTTCATTACATCCCCCGGAATTTTCTGTCCCTCCATTTCACCTCAATTCTCATTTCACTTCACCTTTCAACTGCGTGGTCTGTTTCAGGGTTGAAAGTGTCGGCGGGAGTCTCTGCGTTGCATGGCAGGGAGAAGGATGCTCGATGTAAAACTTCGTCCTCCAGAATGGAGGCCTCCCAGTGGGATGTGCAAGCCTGCAGGAGGGGAGGAGAGCGGTGCACCAGTTGCCATCTGGGTAGTTTCAATCTAAAAGTTAGGGTCGGCCGTCCTCTGTCTCTTCCTATCTTACCCCTCCATCCCTGGGCACCCCGTCAGGGGTTATGCACCAAAGATCTTGTAGGATCTTTGCCGCCGACGCCGCTACTGTGCGACCTGAGGAGGGTCTTCACACTTCACCGGCCAGGCGCTCTGCCCCCTGCATCCCCGCAGGAAGGCATCGCCGACGCCGCCAGCACCTGCGCCGCAGATAGTGACATCTCCACAGCCACCGCCTCCAGCACCATCACCAGCGCCGACACCAGTACCACCAACGCCGATACCAGCACCTTCACTCTCGCCGATCATCGAGGAAGTCCAGGGCCTACGCGACGCCGTTCAGGATCTCCATGCGGAGTTCCTGAACATGACGACGAAGCTGACAGCCCTGGAGGAACTCATCAGGGAACTTCAAACATCATCAGCTGCCCAACAGGTTTTCCTGGCTGGGCAGTTCGACAGCACCTCTTCAAGACTGACAGCCATCACTGAAGCCATCCGGGTCTCATCTCTCAGTCACCGGCCGAAGACGGACCCGGCCCGAGTCGCGAGCTTCTTGCAGCAATGCAAGGAGTTCAACCAGCAACAGGAGCATCAACGTCAGTACCATCCTAAATCCTAACTTCCATTCACTTCCTAAACCCTCGCCATTCCCACTAGTGTTGCAGTCAGGTTTCATGGCTGCAACCTAGTAACTACCTTTACCCGCTCCCGCCCACAGGGCGGCAGCCAACAGCCTTCAAATACTAACGCGGGTGCTATGCGGGACCGCACGAAGCTGCTATTCCACTTTTCCTTCTTCCTTTTTTCCATCCGGTGGAGGAGTTTTTAGTGGGTATGCCGACTATTGGTGAGTCCCACACTCTCAGTCCCGACTCCCATCGGGGCTGGGGTCAGTGATTAAATCATTTTCTCCTCCACTCGAAAAAAAAATTTGTAGGTTGATGTGCTAAGTTCCCCTTCGTACCTACTGCTGCTCCCACACATAAAAGGACACAATTTATGTCAAATAAAATTGTTTGTGTCGTTAACTATTTCCGAAACATTCTGAATCGGTCTGAATTTTCAAATACGTTATTTTTCAAGTGATAAGTCGCTATTCATTTATTTCTCGTGGTCAGCAAAGAGACTTTAAAACCATCACATAGTAATCTGTTTTCAAAAATCTGACTATCGCTTTAACCTGCTGTGTACTTCTTATACGTACAACTAAATGTGTAATTAAAGCTTATCTAGATTAACAAGAAGTAGAATAGTAATCTTTTATGAGAATAGTTGGTAGATGATTGAGCAGAGAAAATCATGTGATGCATCACATAAGAATTTTTGAATTGTCGCATTAAGACTTCTTTAAACTAGGTAAAAAAAATCTGATGTGATACATTTATTTTCTCTACCCTTTATCGCTTATTAGTGGGTACACAAACTATTCCTACTAAAGATTATTTTTCTCTCTACTACATTTTAATCCAAGTAAACCTTTGTAGAAATAGCTACATTACACATTTATTTATAGATACAAAGAGAACAGCGATAATCAAATGTTTAACAACTGGACGCTATGTGCCGGCCGTAAAATTCCATACTGTTTCCAGGACATCACGAGAAACAATTGAATATTGACAGGGCTTAGACAGACCTAGAAATGAAAAATTCGAACTTTTAATAACGGATATCTCAGAAATGACTGATGCCACAAAAACGTTATTTGAAATAAGTTGTATGTTATAGTCTACATTTTTTTTGTGTAGTACGTATTCGTCTATCGCTTAACGTCTACCAGTTGTACAAGAGTGTATAAAAAGTCCATTCCCAGAAAATTCAAGCTATACATTTTATTTGTCATGTAAATATCTTTAATATATGGTATTTTAATCAAAATCGTTAGACCTTTTGAGAAAATAAGAAATTTTGAAGAAAATGTACCTGAAAGAGTAGCTAGAGTTTGAGGGTTTTCTTGAAAATTTTCGTTCCTCATCGACTTTACATACTCAGACACACGGATACATACACATGGTAAGTAGGGGAAGAATTGTATTCCATCAAAGAATTCGATACCCAGATTTCATCGGAAATACATGTTTTAAGGTCCCCTGAATCCAAATAAAGCATTTTTGGAAACATGTTCGTGTGTGTGTGTGTCTGTCTGTAAACAGCATAACTAAAAACGAAAATCCAGATAAATCCAAACTTGGTATTTGAGTTTAGTGTCTTCCAAGGATGCGACATGTACCCTTTACATGGAACATTTTTCGAAATTTTTTACTTTCTCAAAAATGGCTGGAACGATTTTGATTAAAATATTGTATGTGTAAGATATTTTTATGGCAAATGGAATTATAGCCTGAATTTTCTGGGAATGTCCCCAAAAGCCCACTTCATTCTGAATGAATTTCGCATAACCGTAAACCGCAAGAGATAGAGAAAAATTTACTTCTCAATAAGTGTAGATCTCGTTAAAACACACTATTTATGCCATACTTCTTTTGTCGAGTGAACCATTTCTGAGATATTCCTTGTTATTTGTTTGGATTTTCCAATATTTTTCCCAAATGGAAATTCGTTATTCGCTTTTTTATATCCTGGACGTGCAAATAAAATGAAATGCTCCACATAGCAAACAGCTCTTAAAAGCTTAAAGCCTACGGTATTCCCCTTGTATCTACAAGAAAATTAGCAATAAGATACTTTCTGCAAATGTTTACCTCGATTAACATGAAGCAGGTTGAGAACAAGCGTTTGTAAAAATAGTTGGTACAAGAGTAGAGAAAGTCATGTGAGTGCATCACATCAGGTTTTTGTATAAAGATCCGTGTGTCTGTCTGTGTGTCATGTGTCTGTGAACAGCAGCGCTCAATAACGGAAAGTCGGATAAAAACCAAAATTTGTATTTAGGTTCGGTACCTTCCAAAGATGCACACGAAGATTATGGATAAAATCTCCCGCTCCCAACTACCCTTTACATGGAAAATTTTTCGAAAATTTTGATTTTCTAAAATAACTCTAGCGATTTGGATTAAAATACGGTATGTTAAAATATTTACATGACAAATAAGTGTACATCTTGAGTTTCCTGGGAATAGCCTTTGAAGTCCTGTTCATTCGGAAGGAACTTTCTACAATCGTGTATAACTGGCAAACGTTAAGCGATAGACGAAAACGTACTACATAAAAATGTATATCTCTCTAAAGCACACAATTTATTCCAAATTGATTTTTGTTGTGGCGGAAGCCATTTCCTATATATCCGTTATTAATGGTTCGAATTGTTCATTTCTGGGTCATTATCAAGTCCTTTCAACATTCAGTTGTTTCTCGTGATGTCATGGAAACAGTATGGAATTTTAAGGCCAGCATATAGCGTCCAGTTCTTAAACATTTTATTATCGCTCTTCTCTTTGTATCTATAACGAAATGTGTAATGTAGCTATTTCTGTAAAAGTTTATTTGGATTGAAATGTAGTAGTTAGAAAGACAAGCTTTTGTAAGAATAGTTTGTATACTCACTAACAAAGATAGAGGATAGAGAAAGTAATATGAATGTATCACATCAGATGGTTTTTCTTTCTTTTTTCAGGAAATCTTAAAACGTGTAATTCTGGCGAAATCTCGGCATATAATTTTTGAGTAGCGATAAGGCGATATTTTTAGGAAAATCCTTAGAGGAATTAAAACAAAACAAAAACGTTTCCAATATAAGCGGTTATAGAGGTTGGAAGGATTTTGTTGAACACTGCCTGGCGTCCTGAAATGCCGTATGTTATATTCAAGAAATATTAAAATAAATACTTCTGGTGAAATCTCGAAATGAGCTGCAGTGCACATGTTCAGATTCTGACAGCCTGTCCTAATGCTGATGTGGTTCAGTTCGTTACTGAAGCTTCCACTATTACGAGTGCTATCGTACCGTATTTGAAAGGAATAGACTGCATCTTGGCAGGGAGAGCTAAATTCATTCTTCTTATTTTTATTAGAAGAGGAATACAAGCATGATACAGAGGTTGAAACAGGATGTAAGTTTTTTTTAAAAATATTTTTTTCTTCAAACTTCACAAGTATAATGTATTAATAGAGAAAAACGGATTCGTGATCAAGTTAACAAATTTGGATGAATTTAAGAACCACATTACGAGGTGCTTATGTTACCCTAAACCCTAAACTTTTATTATTGCCCATGATAATATCTATAATGTCCTGTAGAGTAAGGCCTGAGAGTGCCTCATTGCCCATTTTCTTGATCATATTGTTGATTTCTGGCATTATATCTGGCTTCAATTCCAGCCAGAGTTCAGGAAGTGCCTTGCTGATAATTTCGTTTAGAAGATCACTAAGTTCTCCTCCACCCATCAATCCTGTTAAATTCGTCTGCCAACAAAAAATAAACAAAAATAAATAAATATAATAAAACTGCACTCATGAAATTAGAAACACCATTTTTAAACAATTTTTATTTGTGTGTGTCTGTGAACAACTCAACTGAAAAGAATCTGATATTACATTCACACGGCTTCTTCTACTCACTATTGCTTATTTTTATGTAACTCCCACGACGTTTCTTACGAAAGCTTATTTTTCTATATAATTCTTAGTAGAAATACTTTTATTACATATTTCCTTGTAGGTTGTCACGCTTGCAGTTATGCCATCAGCGCAGCTTCGGGAGAAATTTTACCAACCTTTTCAGAGGGGGCGTACATAGCAGGGAGCAGTGTGTCTGCATTTGTTGTTTGACCAAGCAGTGATGTGTGTTAACTGTAGCTCATGCGATTTGTGCACATATTTTGAAGGTGCATCGTGGAAGAATTGTGTTTATGTGGGTACTTAATATACCATTTGAATACATTGCTAGAGTAATGTCATGCAGCATTCGTATGGACATTAAAATAATGTCTTCTTTGAGAGTAAAAAGTACAATTTACTTCAGTGTTACATTACAATTATTGCCATTCAAATACTATTTCAAGGAGATTTTTTTGTTTAGTGCAACAGTTTAGGTCATTTTTGGACGATGAATGAAATGGTCTCAATGAGACCAGGGTCCACAGAGCTTAAAGTTACCCGACATTTTGGGAAAACCACGAAAAAAGAGGTGTAAAGGGGAATAGAGGGAATGTAATCCATAGACACATGTTTAAAAATTAGTCGCTAATGCTGGCCTTGGAATTCCATACTATTTCCATGACGTTGCTACAAACAACTGAATAATGACAGCACTTTAAAGATGACAAATGTATTGAAAAATTCTAACCAATAATAACAATATCTCGGAAATGGTTCGTGTCACAGAAAAGGTTATTTGAAATAAATTATGTGCTTTAAAGAGATCTATGTTTTTTGTGCAGTTCGTTTTGGTCTATCTCTTAAAGTTTAACAGTTGTAAAGATTTAGGCAAAATTACTATTTAAGATATTTACATGACAAATAAAACGTATACCTTGAATTTTCTGGGAATAGCTTGTGAAGTCCTCTCCATTCGGAAGGTATTATGTATAATCTTGTATAAGTGGCAAATCATAAGCGAGAGAGAGAGAGAGAGAGACAAAAGCTTACAGGAAGACAAATCTAGAACTTATTAAAATTGCGATTTCGAATGGGACACAAAGAATGTCTCATCCAAGACACACTTTGTTATTGGTTTGAATTTTCTAATACCTTAGCATACATTTTTACTTTCTTTACTACGTATAGTAAGTAGGGGAAGTACTGTATTCCACTCAAAATTTCAATGTTGAGAGTTCACCGGAAATACATGGTTTGAGGCCCCCTGAATAAAAAAGAATTTTTAGAAAAGGGTCTGTGTGTAAGAAACTCTCCCCATCCCAGACAACTCTTTGCATTGAAGATTTTTCGAAATTTTTAATTATCTAAAAATGACAAACGATTTTGTTTAAAATACCATATATTAAAGATATTTATATGACAAACAAAATGTGTACCTTAAATTTTCTGGAAATAGCCTGTGAAGTCCTCTTCATTCGGAAGGAGTTTTATATAATCTTGTACAACTGGTAAACGTTAAACGATAGACGAAAACGTTCTACACAAAAAGTGTGGATCTCTTTAAAAACTCACATTTATTTCAAATAATTTATTTTTTGGCATAAACCATTTCCGAACTATCCTTTTTTAATGGTTGGAATTTTTCAATACTTAGCCATTATTTTAAGGTACTGTAGAGACTCAGTTGTTTCTTGTGATGTCATGGAAACAGTATGGAATTTTAAGGTTAGCACATAGCGCCCAGTTCTTAAACATTTGACTGTCGCTATTTCCTTTGCATCTATATCTGACATGTAGCTATTTCTGCGAATGTTTATCTCAGTTAAAATGAAGTAGGTAGATAAGTAAGCTTTAGTAAGAATAGTTTGCATATTCACTAATAAACGAAAAAGATTAGTGAAAGTCGAGTGAATGTAATATATGAATCATGTTTTTTACTTTCGTAATAACTGTCAGACGCCAGGTAAACACCGTATTGCATATTCGAGACCAGCACTTAAATTTTCACTCACTGAATGAAATAAATGAAGTAAATGGTGCAGAACGGCGATTATACAACTATGACCGATTTCAGCCACACAGAATCAGGTGTTCCGTAAACGGTCGTGATATTAAAACGACGTTAAAAATAGATAAAAGCTAATTACGAAGCCACAATACGGTATTTTAATGAAAACTCTCTGAACATGTTTTGATGAAAGCAAAACAAAAACGTGTCGAATATAAGCAGTTGTTGAGGATGGAGGGATTTTGTTGGATATCTTCGTTTGGTATCCTGAAATGTGTTATGTTGTATTCCGGAAACGAATACTTCCGGTGAACTCTGCATTTCGTTTTACCTTAGCTATATACATTTTAAGAGGAAAGTAATGGGCTGCAGTGCGCATGCGCAGATTCTGACAGCCTCTCCTAAGGTTGACGTGGTTCACTTCGTATTGAAGTGTCCATTATTACTACTGCCATCATACCGTATTCGAAAGGAATAGACTGCATATCGGCAGGAGGAACTAAATCCGTTCTTTTTATTGCTATTAGAAGGGGTATACAAACATGATACAAAGGTAAAACAGCTTGTAAATTATCTTTTTAATACGTTTTCTATAAACTTCACAGATGCGTTGCCGTATTAGAGAAAAACGGATTCGAGATCGAAGTAACAGATATGGATAATTTTAAGAACCACATTAAGAGGTAGATATATTATCGTAAATTTTATTGCTGCCCGTGATCATATCTATAATGTCCTGTAGAGTAAGGCCAGACATCGCTTCATTGCCCAATTTCTTGATTATATTGTTGATTTCTGGCATTATCTCTGGCTTCAGTTCCCCCCAGAGTTCAGACGCTGATCCGTTGATAATCTCGTTTATCAGTTCGCTAAGTTCTCCTCCACCCAGCAGTCCTGTTATATTCATCTGTCAACAAACAATTAAAAGAAATAAGTAAGTCAATGAAAATATACGTACTACAATAAAACTGCTCTTCTGAAATTAGCAATAGAATGTTTTTCAAAAAGTGTATCTTTGTAAAATTAGATAAACTCCAAAGGTGCGACACGAGGATATCAAGAAAATCCCCCCTACACCAAACTACCCTTCAGATGGAATTATTTTCGAAAATGTTGATTTTTACAAAAATTACTCCAACTATTTTGATTAATATACATAATTTAAATATCTTTATATAATTAATAACATTCATATCCTGAATATTCTGTGAAGACCTCTTCTTTCGGAAAGAATTTTGGGTACCTTTGTATAACTGGTGAAATGTAACAGACAGACAAAAACCTTACCTCACTTAACTCACACTTAATGTCAAATGAAGATTTGTTATGCCATTAACCATTTCCGAGATACCCGTCGTTACTGGTTTTAACTTTTAAATAATTTATACTTTTTGAAGTGATTAGTCACCATTCCTTTGTTTCTTGCTATGTAATGGAAAAAGTGGGGAATTTCGGTCAGTTATAGAGTGCTTCGAAACTAGTCATTCAAATTAATACAGGTGGTAGAGAACATCAAAACAAAATATATTTCAATAAGGGACATACGGTCTCTGAAGTCAATTTGTAATGTTAGGGAACTGTTAGTGAGTGGTGCTGACGTAAGCTGTTGTGTCGATGTTGCTGACTGAGAATGTGTGGATGGGAAATCCTCACCGAAAATCCAAACGCCATTAACCCACATTAACACCTGGAATCCCAACTATCTTTTCCTTTACTTCGCTGCGGGGGCAGACTGGGCCTCGGTCAAGTCTGTCTCCAGGCAATCACTCCTTACTCCCCTGGCGACCGCACTGCAGCCCAGTTTCAACAATCACCTTGGACTGCGCGGGTGCTTTAGGCGGTACCGCAGCAAACCTTTTCCTTACAATCCGGTGGAGGAGTTTTTAGTGGGTATGCCGACGACTCGGTGAGTCCCACACTATCAGTCCTGACTCCCATCGGGGCTGAGTTTGTGATTAAATCATTTTCTCCTCCACTCGAAAAAAAAAGAATGTGTGCTGACCTTCAAACCTGCTCTGTGTACGAACGCTTGGCTCTGAGTTCTGCTTGGAAACACGGCATTCTCGGTGGTAGGTTGGTTGGACCATACATTCTTCCATTCTGCCTCAACGGACGGAGCTATCGCATCTTCGTGGAACATGTGTTGTCAGAACTGCTGGAGGATGTACCTCTGAATGCTAGACAAAGAACGTATTTCCAGCACGATTGGGCGCCAGCACATTTCAGCATTGCAGTGAGGAATATCTTAGAGCTACCTTATATCAATTTTGGAATTTATCCGACTTTTCGTTTTTGAGTTATGCTGTTCACAGACTGACACACAGTCAGACAGACAAACCTGCATTTTTAAAAAAATGCATTATTTGGATTCAGGGCACCTCAAAATATGTATTTCTGGTGAAATCTCGTATCAAATTTTTGGGTGGGATGTAATACTTCTCGCACTTACTGTACGTTGTAGAGAAAATAAACAGCTAAATATGCCTTCCCTCCATTTTATTTGTTTTTTCAACCACAGCTCTCATGCAACTTATGTGATTTCGTCTTGACTGCTTGTTCATTATCCAAATTCTTCTGTATTTCTCTTCCTAATTTCATTTGTAAAATTTTAATGCAGACCTTAGGTCAAATCAATAATACTCTATTTCGTCATAAGGACGTATTATGAAGATGTGTCAAGAATTAATTGAAATACACTATGTGATCAAAAGATCCGGACACGCCACAAACATACGTTTTTCATCTTAGGTGCATTGTGCTGCCACCTACTGCCTGGTACTCATTATCCGCGACCTCAGTAGTCATTAGACATCGTGAAACAGCAGAATGGGACGCTCCGTGGAACTCACGGACTTCGAACGTGGTCAGGTGATTGGGTGTCACTTGTGTCAGAAGTCTGTACGCGAGATTTCCACACTCCTAAACATCCCTAGGTCCACTGTTTCTGATGTGATAGTGAAGTGGAAACGTGAAGGGACATGTACAGCACAAACACGTAAAGGCCGATCTTGTCTGTTGACTGACAGAGACCGCCGACATTTGAAGAGGGTCGTAAAGAGTAATAGGCAGACATCTATCCAGACCATCACACAGGAATTCCAAACTGCATCAGGATCCACTCCAAGTACTATGACAGTTAGGCCTGAGGTGAGAAACCTTGGATTCCATGGTCGAGCGGCTGCTCATAAGGCACATATCACGCAGGAAAATGCCAAACGACGCCTCGTTTGGTGTAAGGAGCGTCAACATTACACGATTGAACAGTGGCAAAAGTTGTATGGAGTGACGAATCACGGTACACAATGTGGTGATCCGATGGCAGGGTGTGGGTATGGCGAATGCCCGGTGAACGTCATCTGCAAGCGTGTGTAGTGCCAACAGTGAAACTCGGAGGTGGTGGTGTTATGGTGTGGTCGTGTGTTACTGAAGGGGGCTTGCACCCGTTGTTGTTTTGCGTGGCACGATCACAGGACAGACCTACATTGATGTTTTAAGCACCTTCTTGTTTCCCACTGTTGAAGAGCAATTCGGGGATGGCGATTGCATCTTTCAACACGATCGAGTACGTGTTCATACTGCACGGGCTATGGCGGAGTGGTTACACGACAAGAACATCCCTATAATGGACTGGCTACACGGAGTCCTGACTTGAATCCTATAGAACACCTTTGAGATGTTTTGGAACGTGCCAGGCCTCACCGACCTACATCGATACCTCTCCTCAGTTCCGCACTCCGTGAAGAATGGGCTGCCATTCCCCAAGAAACCTTCCAGCACCTGATTGAAAGTATGCCTGCGAGAGTGAACGCTGTCATCAAGGCTAAGGGTGTGCCAACACCATATTGATTTCCAGCATTGCCGATGGAGGGCGCCACGAACTTGTACGTCATTTTCAGCCAGGTGTCCGGATACTTTTGATCACGTAGTGTAACAACTGTTTAAAGTTTAGACCAATATGCAAAGTATTTGTAATAAAGTCTCTTATGTTCAAATTGTGCCCACGTTCTCATATGAAAACTGTTTACAACATACATAATATTATATTTTAATTGGTGTATGTTACGCATTTCATTTGTCAATTCCGAATTCAGTATTCGATTGAGAAACACGACCTTCCCTTGTGGCAACCTTGCATACATTTACCAGACAGCTGATCTTTGAGCGGAAAACGGACCTAAAGTCAGCCGTTACGACTCAAAAATCTATTATTTTTTTCCGGCAAATAGGGGTCCTATAGGTGCGAGAGAGAGAGCCGAGACAGGGTACTTTTGTGTTTGAGTGTTTTCACTATAAAACATTCAGCTCAATCTGCGACATCAGTGTGACAATGTCCTCTTGTTAGGTCACCATTCGTTTGTCTATCGCTAAATACGTATAAAGCTAACCAGACCATGATTGTAAACAGACACTTCGCACGCGCTGGGTGAAGGGACAGTGCAGTATTCGTAGTAAATAATTCGAGCAGATTTATGTTATTGGTGTTGTATTAAATGGCCCGCAATAGCTGCGCATATTTGCTCACGGAGTTGGAACGTAAAGCACGAACATTATTTCAGCAAGGTTCCCCAGTATAAACCTTCTGAGTCGGTCGCAATTCTTGACCCACGAATAAATTTAGTACAATACCCGCGCTGCTATATTCCGGCTCTCGCTTAGCCATTACACCCGCAACAACATTGCTGTAACATAATGTGTTACATTCACACCTTTTCACTACTTACTATCTCTTATTTTTATGTAATTTATGCATACTATTCTGCCAGAAGCTTATGTCCCTGCCTACTTCAAGTTAATCGAGATAAATCTTTGTAGAATCTTTCATTACAACTTTCATTGTAGGTACCAGAGGTACATAGGAAACCAAATCGACAGTCTACATGTTTAAAAGCGAGTCGCCATATGTTGGCCTTTGAATTTCAAAGTCTGTGCATGACGTCGCGAGAAGCAATAAATAGCGACAGTACTGAAGAAACTTGCAGAAGAGTTTACGCCTGGCGAGAGCGCAATTTATCTTTGTTTATCTCCCGAAAACTTTAGACCATAGTTGCTGGTCACAGAACCTTAATGATCAATATCTTGGAAATAGCTGGTGCAACAAAAATGTTGTTTGAAATAAATTGTGTGTGGTACGTTTTTGTCTATCAACAAAATTACACGTTTTTTCCCCAAATGAAGACTTCACAGGTAGTTCGCAGAAAATTCAAGATATGCATTTTATTTGTTTTAATAAAATTATTAGAAACATTTTTGAGAGGATAAAATGTCAAAACTTCTTTCATGTTTGGAGTATACTAACTTAAATATCAAATTTGATATTTATCCGACTTTTCGTTTTTTAGTTATGTTCCCAAACCACAGAAATCATTTTGAATTGATTTACCACCCAGTATAATAGGCAGAGGAAGAATGGTATTCGACACAAAATTTCAATATCACAATTTCCAGGAAATACATGTGTTGAGGCCTAAATCTAGCCCCCTCCATAAGGAAAAGGAAAGCACTTTGGAAAATCACTTTTATAAAAACGCCCTGTGAGCTTGCAGTGAAAAGCATTACTAAAAAGCGAAATATAGGATAAACATGTTTCCTAGGACGCGGGTTTAAACCCAGCGGAACGCGATGGACCTTTTTCGGGTAAAAATCCTTAGCATACCTTCCTTCGGAAGGGAAGTAAAGCCCGTGGTCCCATGCCACAGATTTACGGCACGTAAAAAACCTCAAAACTGATAAAGAGGCCTCTGAGTAAAATTTTCGGTCTTTCACGCCCAATATAGGATGGGACGCTAGGAACCATAACAGCTAAAGAGGGTCCATAAATAAAACTCACTTAATTTCTCGTATAAGACTTGGTATTTAAGTTCAGCAGATATTTTCCAAGGATGCGACATAAGGATTTTCAGGACCTTCCCACTCCAAACTAATATTTGCATGGATAAATGTTTATTCTTTTTTATTTACTCAAACTTACTGTAATAATTTCGTTTATAACACCATATGCTTAAGATATTTGCATGCATTATAAGATGTATATCTTGAATTTTCTGAGAATAGCTTCTTCATTTTGAATGAAGTGTGTACAATTCTGTATGACTGTTAAGCCATGAGGGATATAGAAAAAACAGGAACAGTCCACATCTCTTTAAAAGAAGCAATTTATGTAAAATGTTTGTTTTTCGGCTTTAACAAAGATATTCGTTGATATTACGACGAGAGTTTTAATTTTCCAATGCTTGAAGTCACTATTCTTTTGTCTTTCGTGAGGTCATGGAAAGAGTATAGAATTTCAAAGCCAGAAAATAGCAACTCGAGTTTTAAAGACCTTGACTATTGCTTCAACCTACTGTATCTCTCTCGTAAATACAATAAAATGTTTAATGATACCATTTCTGAAAATATGGATTAACGTCAAGCACATAGCAAAATAAATTTTTGTAAGAGTACTTTCAAGATGAGATACAAAAGTTCTACCACCATTACCTTTTTTATGTTGTTTTCTCACTTCTCATAATAAAATAAATAGCATTTGTATAAAGCACTTTGCAATTGTTCTTATACGAACGTAAATAACAACGAAAATTCTGAATGTCTGTGTACGAAGAGCGCAATGAATGGTTGGACCATGCGTTGATGGTCTTTCGAGGTTTAAGTTACGTTTCGTAATTGGGAACCAACATTTTTTATTTTGTTTCCTTATTCCTCATCACAAAATAAACAGTTTGTATAAACCACTTTCTAATGAGAAAACAACATGCAAATTGTACGTTCCCATTTAAAAAAATCTGATGTGTTACACTCACATGGCTTTCTCTACTCTTGTACAAACTATTTTTACAAACGGTTATTCTCCATCTACTTCATGTTAATCGGGATAAACATTTGTAAACTCTATCTTATTGCTAATTTTCTTGTAGATGTAAGCGGAATATATATTTACAAGGGCAATATAGAAATACAGTAGCCCTTTAGCATAGCCATTACACTTAATAGCTGGTTGCTATGTGCAGCACCATTCTCTTTGCCACAGATTAATACTCTTTGCATATCCAAGACAAAAAAATGAATAACGAATTCCCATTTGAGAAAATAAGTATTGACAAATTTAAGGGAATAACAAGCAATACCTTGAAAATGGTTCACTCAACAAAAAAAAAATGTATATGACATGAATTGTGTATTTTAACGCGATCTACATTTTTTGTGCAATAAAATTTTGTCTAACTCTTATGGTTTACCAGTTATGCAAAAGTCGTTCACAATGAAGAATACTTTTGGAAGATACTGAACCAAAATACCAGGTTTGGTGTTTATCCGATTGTTCGTTTCTGAGTTATGCTGTTCACAGACACACAGACAGACACAGACAGACACACGGACATGTTTCCAAAAATTCTTTCTTTGGATTCAGGGGGGGTCTCAAAACTAATATTTACGGTGAAATCTCGATATCGAATTTTAGGGTGGAATACAATACTTCCCCTACTTACTATACGTAGTAGAGAAAGTAAAAATGAAATTGACCCTAAAATAACCATCATAAAGTCCTCCAAACAAAACACGACTAATGGTATTTACTTTTTCGGATAATATAAAGAAACTTTTATTAAAGACATTTATTTCTTTCTACAACGCTTAGTTTTTGAGATATTGTATAGTCTCAACTTGAATGGTCCACCATGTATAATTTTCTTTGCAAAATTAGAAAGCTTTGGTAATTCTCAATTATCTATGTCTCTTGCTAATATTACCTATCTTACTCGCTCTATTTATTCTAACCGCTCTGCTCTTTGGTCACTTATTTAGCCTAATCCTTGTGATGGTTTTTTTCCTAGCTATCCTGTGTGGTCCGGTTGCTACCTTTCTCTGTTAGCAAGCTTGCTGCAGAAGTTTTACTCTTCACAATATTAAGTTCTGTATGCAAATACAAGGGGTGATCAGAAACCAAGTTTACAAGGCCGATATTCCTGGAGTTTCGTCTGTTATAAAGAAATTAGTAGTGTGCAGAAATTCTAATACATGCGGTTGGCAGAGTTTCAGCCACCCGTCACCTACAGCGCTAGTTGTAGGTAAACACAAATGTCGACTCGTTTGGAAACCTGGTCTCGCAAAGAAACTATCCCCGTTATTAGATTTGTTTCGGCGAAATTTACCGGCAGCTGGCAGAGGTTTACGGAGAGACTGTAATGTCTCGTCAGCATGTCGCAGAATTGTGTCGAAAGTTTGCGACCGGTAGAGAAAATGTCACCGATGAGGATCGCAGTGGCCGACCCAGCACGGCATCAACAGATCTGAACACAGGTCGGGTGGAGGAGCTGATTCTGGACAACAGGAGGATCACGTTACAGCGTATGGGAATTTCGTTCGGAAGCGTTTGTCACATTGTTCAGGATATTCTGCAGCACCGGAAAGTTTGTTCTCGATGGGTTCCACAAAATCTGTCAAACCAACACAAGGAGAAGCGCATGGGAGCAAGTCTGCAATGTTTGCTACGTTTATCCATGGAAGGGAACAGTTTTCTTCCCCACATTGTCACGGGTGACGAATCATAGATCCACCACTACACCCTAGTAGTAAGCGGTATTATGGAATGGAAAAACCCCACCTCTCCAAAGACAAAGACGTTAAAGGTGACACATCTGCCGGAAAGGTGATGGCCATAATGCTTTGGGACAGTGTGGGTGCCATAATCGTGGAGCTTTTTGGAAAGAGCGCACGCAGTGACTGCTGACCGATACTGAGAGACCTTGACACAATTGCGCTAAGCAATCTGGAGGAAACGGCCAAGGCTTCCCACCGAGGGCGTCATCTTCCTTCAAGGCAACGTGCGACCTTACATCGCCCAGAAGACCACCTCGCCGCTGAAGCGGTTTCGCTGGGACATAATTGACCATCCTCCCTACAGCCCGGGCCTCGCTCGAAAAGCCTTGCGACTTTTACCTTTTTGCTCACTTGAAGGAGCAACTAGGAGGCCGACGATTCACTCAGACGGGGAGGTGAAACACTTCGTGACAACGCGGCTGAACATACGAGGGCAGGATGTTTACTAGGAGGGAATATTGAAACTGTTCCCACGAAGCGACAAGCGCCTAAACCAATATGGAGACTGTGTCGAAAAATAACCTAATGTATGTATTATCAGTTAGCTGTATTGGTTATATGAAAGAAAATATAGACGTTTCACTGCAGGCTTTTTATATCGTGACGGATCTGTTAGGAGACACCTCGTGGCTCGGTGTGTGCAGACAGTTAACCTTCTAGATCTCATCCCTGTACCATACCATCTTGCTTCCTCAGATGTCCACAGAGGCCTTGTTTTAGCCAACTGTATCGCTTCTTCTACACGTGCCCGACAGATGGCATTAAGGTACCGAGGAGTCTACCTGCTGTCATTATCTGTGCCCACATGGCAGAGCATTCACTAATACCATCTATTTTCATGTTAACTATAATTGTTCCACTTAAGGTGGAACTTCGGGTCGTGATATTATAGATTGTCTCTCATAAGTTATGCCGGTTTTTAAGCAAAGCTTTATTTGGAACGTATTATGACAAGAAATTAAACCACTACTGAAAGTAGAGACCATCAGATTCTTTGGTCCTTAGCCATCTTTCAGCGAGGTTTATTATACCGCGACGGTACCAGTCTCTGGTTTTGGATGCGAAGAATTCGGTGAGACTCACTTCCACAGCTTCAATGTTTTCGCAATATCTTCCACGCAAAAATGGGCCATGAATTGAAACAGATGGTAATCTGAAGGCGCAAGATCAGGGCAGTATGCTGGATGTGGTAGCAGTTCGACTCCTTCCAATTCCTGAATTTTTGTCACGGTTGTTCGTGCAGTATGGGGTGTTGCATTGTTCTGCTGCAAGTGAACTCTATTTCGGTTAACTAATGTTGGGTGTTTCGTCTCAAAATTTCATGACCTCGTTCTAGTTGCTGAGAATAAAGATTATCACTGACTGCACGCCCGTTTGGAGCAAACTACCAGTCAATCACTCCTAAATTCCACCAGACACAAACATTACTTTGGGGCCGAACTGATTTTTACTTTCTCTACTACGTATAGTAAGTAGGGGAAGTATTGTATTCCACCCAAAATTTCGATACTGAGATTTCACCGGAAATACATGTTTTGAGACTCACTGAATCCAAAAAAAGCATTTTTGGAAACATGTCCGTGTGTGTGTCTGTCTGTGTGTCTGTGTGTCTGTGAACAGCATAACTCAAAAACGAAGAGTCGGATAAACACCAAACTTGGTATTTAGGTTCAGTATCTTTCAGAGATGCGACACGAAGGTTTTCAAGAAAATCCCCCCACCCCAGACTACCCTTTACATGGAAAATTTTTCGAAAATTTTAATTTTCTCAAAAACGGCTCTAACGATTTTGATTAAAATATCATATGTTTAAGATATTGTCATGACAAATAAAATGTATATCTCGAATTTTCTGGGAATGTCTCCAAAAGTATACTTCATTATGAACGACTTTTTCATAACTGGTAAACCATAAGAGATAGACAAAAGTTTACTACACGCAAAATGTAGATCGCGTTAAAATACACAATTTATGTCATATACATTTCTTTTGTTGAGTGAACCGTTTGCGAGATATTGCTTGTTATTCCCTTAAATTTTCCAATACTTATACTTTTTCTCAAATTCGTTATTCATTTTTTTTATGTCCTGGACATGCAAAGAGATTGGAATGCGCCACATAGCAACCAGCGTTAAAATATTTGACTATCGCTTAAAACCTACCATATTCCCCTTGCATCTACAAGAAAATTATCAATAAGATTGACATCTCGATATCTCCATTAACATGAAGCATATGGAGAATAAGCGTTTGTAAAAATAGTTTGTACAAGAGTAGAGAAAGTCATGTGAGTGTAACACATCAGATTTTTTTAACGATGACTGACAGGTTGACGGAGACTGAGCCACTGTTTTGTGGCATCAGGGTTGCGATAATAGACCCAGTTTTCATCACTGTGACAATTCTCCTGATAAATCTATCATCCATGCGATTACCGATAAGCTGACGACAGATGTTGAGCCTGTTGAGGTGTCAATTCATGAGGTACAGATCTACAGCTTCTGTTTGATTTTCCAAGTTTCTTAATCTGGCGATGTATGTTATCTTTTGATGCACCAAGTTCTTCTGACACCCTACGAGTACTTTTTGCGGATTTTCTTCCAAAACTTTGCGTATATTATCCATATCCCATAATTTGGGTATTCCAGAACGTGGCAAATCTTCATTGTTTTCTTCTCCAGTGTTGAAACGCTGGAACCATCGTTGTGCCACACGCTCACTAACGACACCTTCTTCCACTTCACATATTTTTGGAGCCGCGGCAGCAGCTTTATAGTCTTGTTTCCAGTAGTGCTTTAGGACGCTAATCTCAAACTTTGTAACTTACATTTTGTGATTGTGTATTAACAACTGACGAATGACACATTCTCGCAATACTAGCCATGTTATCCTGTAAATAGCAGAAAACCAATTCTGTTTTATAAAAATCCAAACTTAAAAACCGACATTACGTATAAAACAACCTAATAAATATCCAATCCGGCGTTTACCTTGACGACTGAGGGAAACCACGAAAGAAACCCCAGTCAGATTGGTCAGTTCAGGGGATTTGAAAACGGAACCTCCCGAATGTAGCTTACAGACGTTAACACTTGAGCCAGCTCGCTTGGTGTATAGTGTATTATTTACATCCTATCGGCTTTCTCATTCTCCATTGTTTTTAATTGTTCTCCATTTTATTGTGTTATAATTTCCTAGTTTGTTCTTGTTTTTTCCTCTAACATTTTCTTTTATATAATTGATTTAATGTGAGGTACGTATTCCCCTATTCTCTCTTTGTACGAGGGCTGATCAACAAAGACTGAGACTGAGTTTTTCCTGTAGCTTCCGTGATAGTTTCGTATGTGTAACATACATATTTGAAAAGAGAGGGTTTTTATGTATAATGTTGGTAGGCGGCAGCACTCTCGTATTGGTAGGTTGGTAGTAAGGCTCTATTTTGTAGACCCTACATGCATTTCGTATACCAGACAATGAAGGTGACGCAAGAGGAGCAGTACAGCTCAATCAGATTTTGTTTTCGTTTAAACCATACTTATGAAAAGCTGAAGCAAGCGTACAGTGAAGATGCACTACCTCATGCAACAGTGTTTAGGTGGTTCAAGGACTTCAAAGAAGGCCGAGTTGTCAGTGTTAAGCAAGGTGGACCTGGTGTTTCGGGTTCTGCTGTGACTGAAGTCAACATCAACACAGCTGCTGTGATTGTCCGAGAGGATCGGCGTATAACATTACGTAACCTCAGTGAAGTGTTGGGTGGCGACTTCATCATGACAATGCACGGCCTCACGTCGCAAATCAAGTCATGAAGTTTCTGGCTCGATTCAACATTACCTGTGTGCCACATCCACCTTATAGCCCCGATCTTGCACCCTGTGACCTTTTTTTTTATTCCCATCACTAAAGGCAAAGCTTAGGGGTATTCGATTTGAGAACTCTGAACCAGTGCTCAAGAAAAGTGAGGCGATTCTCAAGGACCTGACAAAGAATGGTCTGCAGCACGTGTTCGAGGACTGGCAGAGACGCTATAAAAAGTGCATTGAAGTAGGAGGGGACTCCTTTGAAAAAGATCATGTAAACATTGAATTGGAGTAATAAACATCTGTGAAAAAAAATCAGTCTCAGCCTTTGTTGATCAGCCCTCGTAATATGCTGAAGTACATTGGATCCTATGGCACTGATACTTTCAAGACAATGCACATATCATATGTGCAATGTTTATCGCCCTTTTTGAGCTCCACCCACCAACTTCACATTTTCCCTGGTCACGTGTGCAAAAGCTTACCTTAATGCCTCCAATACCAATATCCATATTCACATCCTTGAGGTTGACATAGGAACCGTTGATGCCAATTATGAGGTCGCCGCCAATACTCAGGTTCGTTACACTTACACTGAAACGAAGAAGAAAAACATAAATCGCTTGGAATGCGTTGATAACTGATAACAATTTGTTGATTGTGAATACAGATAGGTACATACTGGATCTTGGGGACATCTTCTCTACCAAAATTTATAGTAATATTATAAAGACAGAAGTGACATAACGGAATTTTAGACAAAATAAATATTAATGTGTTACATTCGCTGACTTTCTTTACCTTCTATGGTTTATTAGTGGGTATACAAGTCTTGTTGATTTTCAGTTGTTTCTCGCGATGTCATGGAAACAGTGTGGAATTTTAAGGCCAGCATATAGCGTCCAGTTCTTAAACATTTCACTATCGCTGTTCTCTTTGTATCTATAACAAAATTTTTAATGCAGCTATTTCTGCAAATGTTTATCTCGAATCCATCTACTTCTTTCTATGTAATTGCAATAAACAATTGAAAATCGACAGGACTTCAAAAGAATGGATAAGTATTGAAGAATTTGAACCATTAATGACAGATATCTCGGAAATGACTGATGCCACAAAAAAGTCTGATGTGTTACACTCACATGGCTTTCTCTACTCTTGTACAAACTATTTTTTTACAAACGCTTATTCTCCATATGCTTCATGTTAATCGAGATGTTAATCTTATTGCTAATTTTCTTGTAGATGCAAGGGGAATTGGTAGGCTTTAAGCGATTGTCAAATATTTTAAGAGCTGTTTGCTATGCCGAGTATTTTTTGTGGATATGCAAAGAGTATTAATCTGTGGCAAAGGGAATGGTGCTGCACCTAGCAACCAGCTATTAAGAGATGTCTATGCTTAAAGGCTACTGTATCTCTATATTGCCCTTGCAAATACAAAACAAGGGGAACATAGTACGCCTTAAGCGATAGTCAAATATTTTTAGAACTGGTCGCTATGTGTAAAATGTAATTCTCTTTGCATGTCAAAAGATCGTTTCTGCAAATGTTTATCTCGATTAATATGAAATAGTTGGAGAATAAGAGTTTGTAAAAATAGTTGTACAAGAGTAGAGAAAGTCATGGACATAAAAAGAGAATGGAATGCTCCGCATAGCAACCAACTCTTAAAACATTTGACTATCGCTTAAAGCCTACCATATTCTCCTTGCACCTACAAAAATTAACAATAAGGTAGTTTCTGAAAATGTTTATCTCTATTAACATGAAGTAGATGGAGAATAAGCGTTTGTAAAAATAGTTTGTATAAGAGTAGAGAAAGTTATGTGAGTATAACACATCAGATTTTTCTATATTTAGTTACAAAAAGATATAAAATCCATTTTGTATAATCTGCACGGTGAGAAGCAGTACATGAAAAGTTGTGTAAACGTCCACATTACCCAAAAATGCTGAAAGCCTGTGTATCAAACGTCAGTGAAAAACCACCTGAAGCCTCTAGAAATAAAACATGAAGCTTTATCCCCCTGACCATTAAGAGCCGAAGCTGGTCTCATGCATAAAACAACACACGGAGTTCAGTGTGTAACGCACATCTTCCGGAAACCGGAACTTGGGTGACAATTTGTATCGTATGTTTTCCGTTCCCTAGCAATGCACGAGGACTGTTCCATTTTCCAGATCCTCTCTTATTTTCACTCCGTGTGTGTTTAATTAAAACTATTTACCAAATGGGCTTCCTTTGCGATACAGCATATTAAGCAGAGGTTCCAGGTGCGATACCCGGCTGAAGAGTGAATTTTTTCCTTTCTCTACTAGGAAGTATTGCATCCCAGCAGGAAATCTCTACCGAGAATTCACAGGAAATACACGTTTTGAGCCTCCCAGAATAACAAATCTGATGTGTCATTTTCATATGTTTTTCTCTACCGTATAATTGTTCTTATGAAAGCATATTTTTCTATCTACTTCATTTTAATCGAGATAAAACTTTGCAGAAATAGTTAAATTACACATTTCATAATGGATATAAAGCGAACAGCGGTGGTCAAATATTTGAGAAACGCACAGCACATGTTGGCTTTAATATTTCATACGGTTTCCATGCAATCCCGAGAAACACCTGAATATCGACAGGACTATAGAATACGAGTATTTAACAATGCCAACTATTAATAATGAATATCTCTGAAATGGCTAATTCCATAAAAAATGTGTTTTGAAGTAAATGTTGTGTTTTAAAGAAATTTACATGTTTTGTATAGTGCGTTTTCATCTCTCGCTCAACGCTGTACAAGATTATATAAAATTCCTTCCCAATTAAGAGAACTTCGCAGGCTACTCACGGAAAGGTTAAGTTATATCTTTAATTTTTTATGTAAAGATCTTTAATACATGGTGTTTTAATCAAAATTGTTTGAGCTATTTTTCAGAAAATTAAGAATTTTGAAAATATTCCATATAGAGGGTAGTCTTAGGGAGAAATTTTCTTGAAAACCTTCGTGTCGCATCTTTGGAAAATACTGAATTTAAATACCAAGTTTGGTATTCATTCAACTTTTTGTTCTTGGGTTATGCTGTTCGCGCGCGCGCGCACACACACACACACACACACATAGGGATATTATTCTAAAAATGATTTTATTTATTCAGAGCCCTCAAAGCGTGTATTTCGGGTGAAATCTGGGTATCGAATTTTTGGGTGGCATACAATATCTTCTCTACCTACTATGTACGTGGTAGAGAAAGTAAAAAAAAACATTTTTAGGAAAAGGTCTTTGTGTGAGTCTTGAACAGCATAACTCAGAAACGAAAAATCGGTTAAAAGCAATATTTAATACTTAAGTTCAATATCTTCCAAAGATATGACAAGGAGATCTTCAATAAAATCCACGCACCCTCAACTGCCGGTTTACATAGAACATTTTTCGTTATTTTTTATTATCTCAAAATTGTTTCTTATATTTTGATTAAAATAAAATGTATTAAATATATTTACACGAGAAATAAAATGTATATCTTGAAGGATTTGGAAATCATTTGTGAAGCCCTCTTCATTCGGAAGGAATTTTGTAATCTTGTATAACTGGTAAACGTTAGGCGTTAGGCGAAAGCGTACTACATAACAAATATAAATCTGTTTAAAACACAAAATTTATTTCATCTAACTGTTCTGTGGCATACGCCAGTTTCGAGATATCCATTATAAATGGTTCGAATTGTTCAATAATTTTCTCTTTCTTTTAAAGTCCTGTCGATATTCAGTTGTTTCTCGCGACTACATGGAATGAGTATGAAAATTTTAAGGCCAGAATATAGCGTCCAGTTGTTAAACATTTGACTGTCGCTGTTCTCTTTGTATCTATAACAAAATGTGTAATGTAGCTATTTCTGCAAATGTTTATCTCGATTAAAATGAAGCAGATAGAAAAATAATCTTTCTTGAGAACAGTTTCTATATACATTAATAAACGACATGCGGGGTATGTGCGAACAATATACTCAAAAACGAAAAGTCGATCAACTATGAAGCTTCATAATTTAAGTTCAACATCAAGACATAAGAGAATCCTCCCATCTCAAACTACCCCTCACATTGAACATTTTTTCGTTATTTTTTTAAAAAATGACGTATACGATTTTGCTTAAAATAGCATTTTGCATAAAAAATCAAATGTATGTCTTGAATTTCCTGGGAAAAGGCTGTGAAGTCCTGTTCACTTTGAATGACTTTTGTGCAATTGGTAAACGTAAGAGACAGATAAATACATTTTTTGTGACGATAGATATTTTTGAAATATTCTTACTTGGTTTAAATTTCCAAATGCTTATACTTTTTTAAGTCGCTATTCGTATTTTTTTTCGGGTCATGGAATTTCAGTCATCACATAGCGACTCGCTGTTTAATAATCTGACAATCGCTTTAGCCTACTGTATCCTTCTTATATCTACAAGGAAATGTGAAAGTTTGTCTCGATTAACAGAAGTAATTGGAAATAAAAACATTTCGTAGGATAAAGAGTATAGAAAGTCATGTGAATCCAATACATCAGATTTTTTTTAACTAGCATTATTTTCTATCCCTCCTGGAGTTTAAAGAATGAATAAGGAATAGCGATAAGAATTAGAAATGGAGGATTTCAGCGCAGAGGCCAGGTATAGGCCTGTTGCATCTACTAAACTCCGATGGGAAGGAATGAGGAACGTACGAAGGGAAGCCACTGTCTAAACATGTTCACAAGCTTAACAGAACAGAGTGAAGTTCAACTCATCTGGGTGCCAGGTCATAGTGGCATACAATATGAACTTGCAAGACAAGGAGCAGCTTCACAATTTACTGAGCAAGAGCCGGTTCTAGAAATCTCGATTTTTAGTAAGAGAAGCCATTAAAACCTGTCCAAAGTAGAGCATCATAAAACTTGTCTTAAAACTCCAGGAAACAAACATGGTAAACTATTTATTAGAAAACCATGTAAGAAAAGAGTTGAAAGCTTACTTAAATGTAACAGACTTCAGCTGAGAACAATTATTGCATTTCTCACAGGACTTGTGAATCAGGGTAACTTAGATTGCAGAAAGAAAGAAACTGAAACAGCCCAGCACATTATATGCTCCTGTGAGGCTTTGGCTAATAGAAGATATATTTCTTATGGGGAAAATGTGTCTAGAACCAGAAAAAATTTGAAACCATATCTGTTATAAGACTGTGTTCCTTGGTAAGGGGTGCAGGCATAATGAATTAGCTTTTAAACGACACAGGTCGCAAAATAAGCCCAAGGCTGAAGTGCATCGAAAAAGAAAAGAAAAGACAGGACAGGACGAAGGGAAACCAGATCTAATGGCGGCAGGCGGGGGTCCCTAACATTTCCGGATAGAACATTTCCATCCGCTCCGTCACTTCCTATCCTCAAGAACAAAAATTAGGTTAAAACTATACAGGAAACAATTTAATAGAAGCTCCTAAGAATTGAACAAGACCAACATTACACTAAACTGAAGTACTGCCACCTTTCAATGAGATTTACTAGTATCCAATTTATTTTGCAAATCTTATTTTGAAGCAAGGCTTCCCAGCGCTAAAAAACTTATTTAAGCATAAAGCACCACCAAATAAACGCATAAGTGGAACACAATGGTCTCTATACAAGCATTTAAACCCAAAAATTTGCAACAAAAGATCTAACAGCTACAGTTAACTCCAACTACGGCCATATGTTTGCTTGGATATCTTCTAGGAATAGTTGCTGGTATTGATGTCAACTGAACAAATAGAATGTTACCAAATGTAATCAGATACACTATAATGGGGAAAATATGCCGCAGTTGTCTATGGTGGATTCCAATAGATTGCGTTCTCTATCCCGTTCACGGTTCTTTATGTCACTACACTCAAAGAAAAGGAAATGAAATGAGGGACATAAAAATGTTGTGGTACTATATAATCAGCCCCATCATTCGCCTCCCACCTGGGAAAGCCACCCAAGGTCAGGATGGCCCGTGACACTTCTACCTGAGTCATTCTCGGTAAGTGTGAATGAGGTGTGTGTGTGTGTGTGTGTGTGTGTGTGTGTGTACTTCAAATTTTGAAGTTAAGGATACTTGGTATCAGTGCTTTTTTGTGGTTCATGGGAGCTCAAAGGATGTATTTCTAGTGAAATTTCAGTATTAGACTTTTAATTTGTCTACTACGTATATTAAGTAGGGGAAGTATTGTATTCCACCCAAAAATTCTATACCGAGATTTCACCGGAAATATATGTTTTGAGACACCCCGAATCCAAAAAAAGCATTTTTGGAAACATGTCCGTGTGTGTCTGTGTCTGTGAACAGCATAACTCAGAAACGAAGTCAGATAAACACCAAACTTGGTATTTAGGTTCAGTATCTTCCAGATATGCGACACGAAGGTTTTCAAGAAAATCCCCCCACCCCAGATTACGCTTTACATGGAACATTTTTCAAACATTTTAATTTTCTCAAAATTGGCTCTAACGATTTTGATTAAAATATCTTATGTTTAATATATTTTCATGGCAAATGAAATGTATATCTCGAATTTTCTTGGAATGTCTCCAAAAGTATTCTTCATTGTGAACAACTTTTTCATAACTGGTAAACCATAAGAGATAGACAAAATTTTACTACACAAAAAATATAGATCGCGTTAAAATACACAATTTATGTCATATACATTTTTTTTGAGTGAACCATTTTCGAGATATTGCTTGTTATTCCCTTAAATTTTCCAATACTTATACTTTTTCTCAAATGGGAATTCGTTATTCATTTTTTTTTGTCCTGGACATGCAAAGAGAATGGAATACTCCACATAGCAACCAGCGTTAAAATATTTGACTATCCCTTATAACCTACCATATTCCCCTTGCATCTACAAGAAAATTAGCAATAAGATTAACATCTCGATTAACAGGAAGCATATGGAGAATAAGCGTTTGTAAAAATAGTTTGTACAAGAGTAGAGAAAGCCATGTGAGTGTAACTCATCAGATGTTTTAATTTTAGATTTTTGTGGGCAACACATTTTCTCGACACACCAAAGGCAATCAGCAGGGAAATTCAGACTGTAAATACTGATTTCATTATTGCAAAAATAATAGAATGCTTACTTGTTAAACCAGTAGAGGTAGGAAAAAATAACTTAATCTTTATTTTGGAGACTATATCCATCTATACAGTTCTAAAATAAAGACATTATTCGAGTATTTTTGTAACCAGTTCCAAAAGTAACGCTGTGATCGTAGAGAGCACGTTATGTTACATTTCAACAAGTATTTATATTCTACCACAGAGACTATGACCCAAGCTTTGACAGTCACCGCCGGGCAGTTAGAGAGGTAAACAGAATAAGTAGCGCTCTCGCCCCATTCCAGAAGCGCAATAGTCAGATAACCAGAATCTACTGAAAGTTTCCCTTCTCCTCGCTTCCAGAACACTCTAGAATGCTCTGCGGAAATTTGCAACGGCTATTTAGGGAATGGTCTCGCGGGCGAGTAGTGAGTACGTTTCTGGTGCGACATAAAGTACTACACGCCGAGCGAGTTTGTGACGTGCAGTGAGTGGTGCTACTGCAAGAGATTAGAGAGATTTCGTTTTCGACTCCCCAGAGGACGAACCGTCCGAAGGAAGAGGCTACATCGTGCGTATTTCGTTACGCCTCTACGTCGCGAATAAAGTGAAGTGACAGTTAAAAACTGGAAAAAATCACAATATGATATGAGACATTGGAACTGTCACTGCTTCCTAGTCCCAATAAGGACAATGCCTACTAGAAATGTTCCAGCTAATCATACTTAATTATGCTGCGACACACATGTGAAAGGCAATTACTCGTGATGCCGTTTTGGAACATATAGTCATTAGTATCATGAACACTGATACACGACGGTTACTATGATGATGAAGAATCACTTCAATGTGGGTTAAGTGAAGAGTAATCATAATAGGTGTATAGATATATTATTATTAATAGTACGTTACGAATTCGCGCTTGGAGAGAGGAAGGGAGAAGAGTATCACCCTCCATATCGGAACGAAAAATCACGACTTGATACGAAAGAACCATAGTTAAACAAGTAACAATGGACGAGGAGTACCTCTGCTAAGCTCACCTACGGTCGAAGATGAACAGTTGCCATTACAGCCGAGTACCAGTCACAGATCACTGCAGCAAATCGTAGGGCCCACCTCTCCTTCGGACGCGGGCTAGTCGGAAGTTACCCTCAGCGCAGCCGCTTCAGCGTCGTTATTACTGGGGTACTCCAGGACCTGCCGATATGCTTTGTGCTTGCTGCAGAAAACTACCAGGGTCACCTCCATCCGGGACCAATGCCGCTGTGCGCTTGGAGATGGCCAACCATTCGGAATTGGAGGTTTCCTTGGCGTCTAACCTTTCCTTATTAGGGAGCTTGTTACGCGTTGGGGCCAGTAGATAAGGCCGGCTAGCTCTATGTTACCGCTGCTGTGCCTACGGGCAAGCGAGCCAAGATGTGCAGCACCGCTGGTGCTACTACTGTGGTGGTACTTCTGCCACTTCAGCTTGCCAACGCACGACTTCCGCACCGCCGCTACTGCACAAATATGGTGGAACATCCGACAACCCGGCCGCGCGCTGCCCCTTGCAACCACGCAGGAGGACACCGCCGCCGCCGCCACCACCACCACCACCACCACCACCACCTGCAGCTCATCACATGAAGGCCCATAACTTCAGCCAGGAAATCCAGGACTTATGAGATGCCTTCCAGGCCCTTCGTTTGGAGTTTCTGAATCTAACGACCAAGTAGACAGCACAACAGACGTCACCAGACTGAAACCATAGATCTCACACTTAAAGCCCTAGACATCAATTACACCCAACTCAGAGCTCTCGTGGCGCAGCACGCTCAACAGGAACGCGCTAGCTACACACCAGCAAAGACCATAACGCCCCGTTATGTCCAAATCTTCAAGCCACGAATGGACAGCACTGGGATGGTCACTTAGTGACGTCTTCGGACCGATTTGAATTCTCAATGTCATCCTCTAACCTCTAGGCTGCAGTCAGAGCATTTTGTCTTGGTTGTAGCCTAGGGCATATCCTTTAACCGCTCCTACCCACTGGGCGGCAGCAGTGCAGCTTTGACAAACACGGGTGCTGTCTTCGCCTTCCTTTTTCTGTGGAGGGGTTTTAGTGGGTGGGGCCATTCTCCGATGGTGAGTCCCACACTGCCAGCTTCTCTGGAGTGCGTAAATGAATTTTTCCTTAAAAATCTGGACTTAGTTGACTGTTATTTAGAACCTATTATTTTTGGAACTGGAACGGTCGCCAATGAAAACTAACTGTGTCTTCTACCTCTATAAATTGGCCAGAGACTGCAGCTTTATTAAGGAAATACAAACTATGAGTAATTTAACTTTCCATGTAAACCTTTCCGGATTCTTATGGGAAGAGACAGGTTTACACGAGGTTTTAACCGCAGTGTCGCCTAGAAAAGATGCTATTACAAAGTAATAATATTGAAATATTGTTTGATACTTACTCGACAGAACCATTACCAAAAAGTGGTACCATGTTGAGAACAGTGCCATTCATCCAGTAGTACTCCGCCAGTACATTCACTTCATGAAAAAAGAGGCCGAAACTTACATTCTGCTTCACTAAATCAAACTTTGCCAGTTCCACAGCGTAATTGGATAATCCTGTCACACTTAATTGGTCGATTGTGGCATTCAACCTGTGAAAGGAAAACAACGTCGTTAGTAATATAAGCAAGGATCATCTAAGGTGGTTGTATAAAAGTTTTACTGAAGTTAAATGTGCTAATATAACTTAATACTTGATTGTGTAACTAATATATATTAATGGTTTGGATTAAGATGCGAGCGAAAGTTTTCAGAGTTGCATACTTTTGTGCAATCCTAGCATTATGCGTCTACACTGCTTTTCTTTCATACTGTGGCCACCGCAGCTCGGACTCCCGCCAAAACGGTTATAATATCCCCGCAACTATATCACATTCTCATAGTTGCGGTTACAATAATACAGAGTGAGTCAAAAATTACGAACCTGCTGCGCGGTGTTTTTCCTGTTCGTGTCCTCGGCGCTTGTTGCCGTCTGCCACTATCATAGAAAGGCATGGATGAAACCATACAACATTTTTTAAAACTAATTTTAAAGGCTTTACTTACCAACTTTATGAAAGGAGATGCTGAATCTGGCACTTCTTTAAGAAACTATCCATCACTCGCCGTAGTTCACGTTGAGAAACGCTGGCAATTTCCTGGCGGATATTTTGTTTTAATTCTTCCAGGGTGTGTGGGTTTGTCTTGTACACTTTATGTTTTAAGTTACCCCAGAGATAGAAATCGCAGGGGGTTAGCTCGGGGGACCGAGGGGGGGCCACAAATCTCTATAATAATTCTGTCCTCAAACGCACTTTCAATTGTTCTCATCGAAATATTGGCCGTATGAGCTGTTGCAGAATATTATTGAAAAAAGGTAAAATCACGCTCCCTGTCTGTTAATTCTTTAAACACAGGGAGCAAAATGATATTCACGTATGCACCGGCTTCAACTATTGACTCGAAAAAAAATGCCCCTATAACTCTTTCACCGTCTTTTAGATTTCTTATCCTGAACGCTTCCTATGGCCTGAAATTTATTGTAAAGTTCATGAATGGTTGTACGGCCTGGAACTTTTACACCTGCAAATCTTTCTGCAAATCCTACTTTCACTTGGCGAGCTGACTGAGTTAATACATACGAATCATAAATAAATACATGCTGTGAAGTAGAAAACACATGCTGAGCTATATACTTTGTGACTAAGTACAGGACAAAATAATAAATAACTCGTAATAACTGAACTACATCGCATCACCGTCAACTCAATACTGCACGTCACACTGTAGAGCCCCCTCCCCAAGAAAAACACACACGTCAACATCGTGAATGCTTATAGCAACAGTGCGTTATCATATTTCCACACCTCCAGTGGAAAAACACCGCGCAGCCGGTAATATTGTTCATGGAGTACCCCTTCATGACGAAAAAATTGGTGTATGGTGTGCCGAATTTTTTTCGAGTCAACAATTGACGCCCATACATATGTGAATACAATTTTGCCCCCCCCCTTTTTCTAGAGAATTAACAGACAGGGAGCGTGATTTTGCCTTTTTTCAACCAGACTCTGCAACAGCTTATACGGCCAATATTTCGATGAGAGCAATTGAAAGTGCGTTTGAGGACAGAATAATTAGTAGAGATTTGTGGCCCCCTCGGTCCCCCAACTTAACACTCTGCGATTTTTATCTCTGGGGTAACTTAAAGCAAAGTGTACAAGACAAACCCACGCGCCCTGAAAGAATTAAAACAAAATATCCACCAAGAAATTGCAGTATTCCTCAACGTGAACTACGGCGAGTAATGGATAGTTTCCTAAAGAGGTGCCAAAAATGTATGAACGACGGTGGCCAGTTTCGCATCTCCTTTCATAAAGTTGGTAAGTAACGCCTTTAAAAGTAGTTTTAAAAATATTGTATGGTTTCATCCGCGCCTTTCTATGATAGCGGCACACGCAACGAGCGCTTAGGACGCGGACAGGGAAAACACCGCGCAGCCGGTTCGTAGTCTTTTGGCTCACTCTGTACTAAGCAAATACTTTTATGTTGGAAACGTCGCCCTCTTCTGGCATTTTCTCAGGAAATTTGCATTCACACTCGAGAGTTCAGTATCTGAATGCAGTGATTTTCTCGCCTTAGGTTTTGTTTTAGTTCTTCCAAATTTTGGTGAGTTTTTCGGATATGATTCGGATATTTTTCTGCAATTGAATTTTGTGAAATGATACAGTAATTGATCCATGATTAATATCCTTCTCTGATGAAGCATGGTTCCATTTATATGGCTAGGTTTTCTCGCAAAATAACAGATATTGGAGTACAGAGAAACCCGATTTTATACATGAGATTCCTTGATGGCGAGAAAATTGGTGTGCAGTAAATGCATACAAACCTATGATATATATATATATATATGCTTTGAAACAAACAATAAATTATGAGAGGTACAGGAATGACCTACCTTTTTGAGCAGCAAACGTTTAATGTCAATCTGCATTTTTCCATCAACACTTTACTACCGCATATACAGCTGAACTCCGGAAATGTTTGAAGATAGAGTAATTAGAAAAGAATTATGGCCATCAAGATCCCCTGACTTAACTGTATGCGATTTTTATCCATGGGGAAACTCGAAAAAAAATCTGATGTGTTGCACTCGCATGACTTTCTCTACTTTTGTACAAACTATTTTTACAAACGCTTGATCTACAACTACTTCATGTTAATCGAGATATTAATCTTATTTATAATTATCTTGTAGGTGCATTTTATTGAATAATTTTATTAAATTATTTCTGCAACTACCTTTTATATGGAATATTTTTCGAAGGTTTTGATTTTATAAAAACTGCCTCTAATGATTTTGATTAAAATACCATATATGAAAGATATTTACGTGACAAATGAAATATCTTGAATTTTCTGAGATTAGCCTAAGAAGTCCTCTTTATTGGGAAGGAATTTTGTATACTCTTGTATAACTTGTAAGCGTTAAGCGATAGACGAAAACGGACCACACAAAAAATGTAGATCTCTTTAAAATACACAATTTAGTTAAAACACGTTCTTTTGGCATAAGCCGTTTCTGAGATATCCGTTATTAAAGGTTCGAATTGATCAATACTTGTCACTTTTAAAGCCCCATTGATTTTCAGTTCTTTCTCGCGATGTCATGGAAACAGTATGGAATTTTAAGGCCAGCATATAGCGTCCAGTTGTTAAACATTTGACTGTCGCTGTTCTCTTTGCATCTATAACGAAATGTGTAATATAGCTATTTGTGCAAAGCTATAAAGTAGATAGAAAAATAAGCTTTCATAAGAATAGATTGTATACCCAATAATAAATTATAGTGGGTAGAGAAAGTCATGTGAATGTATCACATGAGGTATTTTTAAATCACAGCACTACTTACAGGATTGCATCTTCTTTAAGTTCCACATCCAAATGCTCCTGATGTAGTGGATCCAGGGGCGGGATACCCCAATCTGTTGAGCCGTTTAAAATTATATCCTTGAGGTTTTTTTCTAGAAACTCTTTTAGTTTATCGTCCAGGAATCCTCTCACCAACAGGGCCCTTAGGCGAGCCACTGGTAACATATCAAATAAATGAACATCAAGCCGGCTGTTTTCGAATGGAATATAATTTTATCTTAATTTAAACATTTTGTACATAAATATTCCAATACACATATACACAAATATCATTTTACAAATATTTATTTTAAGAGACAAAATCGCCTATTCCGAGGTGTTATCTGATTAGCTGGGAATAAGGAAAATTGGTTGCAAGCGAGTGAAATGGAAAAGCCATGAGCAGGTATAGGGGGTTGGTGCAACTGTTCTTGTCTCTGGGACGTTCAACTGTACTGTTATGTCTGGTTGCCATGACAACAAACTCAAGCTTGGGCTGTATGATCTCCCACAAACTACCTGCTTCGAGACTATGGTTGAGGCAGTATTTTTAACACTTAAATGATTTCAGTCAAATTATATAATATATAAATTCAATAACAGCCCGCCTTAAAGCAATATGTGTATGTAACAATATATAAAAAGTGTATATTACAGTTATTATATATGTTTATATTATTGTATATTATTGTACAAATGTTCAATAATGTTATGTGAATGTATTACGTAATTTAATAATGTAGAGGCTGTGAGAATAATAGGTTAAAAGCTGCTAACAATGAGGTAACTTTGAGGCAATAATGAGTAAGAATGTTTAATAATGCTACTAGTCATTATTGGAGCAACAATAATGTAAATTTTGAGGCGGTTTATAAAATAGCCAATCAAGAACCAAAAAAGGCTCAAGTTAAATAAAAGTATTCTATTGTATTAGGAATAGCCAATCAGAGACTCGAAATACAGAAAGTTACAAATGTGGCGGTAGAAATCAAGTCAGTTGCTTGTAGACAGTGCTCATAACTGGACGCGTTGCTTGTAGACAGCGTTTCTAACCGGACACTAGATACGTCCTCGAGAAATTTAATACGTATTCGTGTGAGACGAAAATAGTTTACGTGTTAAAAAGTGCAAGTAATTAATAAAAAAAATCTCACAGCTCTCTATATTAGTGAAGTGTTATTTAAATAGTGTCAAGCATTAATAAAAGGAGTGAAGTAAAATTATAATCTGTGTAAGCCTACATTCTCCAGTCGCACCACAGCCCTGCCAAGAGAAACATGTCTCTAACAATAATACGGAAGCAGCCGAGGCAAACATAAATATATAATATTTAAAGAAACAGTCAAATTACAAAGTTAATATTTTTAAATTTTTGGGACGAAGGCTACCGGGTACCATATGTGCGGTTGCAACTACTTCAAGTTCGGCTCCCCAACAGTTGAACAATATAACTCCTTCAAAAAGATAACTCCTTCAAAAAGATAACTTCTTCAAATTGCCTCCCAAGCGTGGGGCAAATAACGTAAAGATACTAACTTCTTCAAATTGACGCCCGAAGTGTGGGGCAAAAATAACAATACAACAACAAAACTACTTCACGGTGAAGCTAAAATCCTGGAACTCGAGTAAAAATCTCTCTTGTAGAGGATATTTGGTGGTCGACGACGTTTGTGAAATCTTTTGTAAACTTACAAACATCCTTTACCTTGTGTAACGGAATGTTTTCTCTCTCAAATCAGTCTTTGTGAGTTCAGTTCATGTGCGAAAACAATCTGTGCGTAGCGATTATTGTCATGTGTATGGTCTTGGAAGTTCGCGAGTGTGAATTAAAGTATCAACAATATGTTTGCATTAAAAACATTTGAACCATTGACAATATGCAGTGAATCCGCAAATAAACATATTGTGTTGCATGTTACACAAATATTTTTCGTGGTGGACTGAGGACGATATAAAATCTGATGTGTTACATTCACATGACTTTCTATACTCTTGTACAAACTATTTTTACAAACGCTTATTCTCCATATGCTTCATGTTAATCGAGATATTAATCTTATTGCTAATTTTCTTGTAGGTGCAAGGGGAATATGGTAGACTTTAAGCGATAGTCAAATCTGTTAAGAGCTGGTTGCTATGTGGAGCATTCCATTCTCTTTGCATGTCCAGGACATAAAAAAACCAATAACGAATTCCCATTTGAGAAAAAGTATAAGTATTGGAAAATTCAAACAAATAACAAGGAATATATCGGAAATGTTTCAGTAGACAAAAAAAAATAATTTTGAAGATTCAGAAGCTAGTAACAGTGATGTGTCATAATTTTAAATAACAACCTCCAACTCTCTTTATTTAAAAAAAAATGTATATGACATAAATTGTGTGTTTTAAGAGATCTACATTTTATGTTAGTAAAATTTTGTCTGTCTCTTACGGTTTACCGGTTATGCAAAATTCATTCAGAATGAAGACGACTTTTGGGACATTTACATAAATTCAAGATATAATTTCATTTGCCATGAAAGTATCTTAAACATAGAATATTTTAATCAAAATCGTTAGAGCCATTTTTGAGAAAATCTAAATTTTCGAAAAATGTTCCATGTAAAGGGCATATTGGGAGATTTTCTTGAAAATCTTTATGTCATATCCTTTGAAAGATACGATACCTAAATACCAAGTTTGGTATTGATACGTATTTTCGTTTTTGAATTATGTGTTTATGGACACACAGACGTACACATAAATGGACCTTTTTCTAAAAATGCTTTTTTTATTTAGGGCGCCTCAAAACCTACACTTCCCGTGAAATCTCTGTATCGAATTTTTTTGGGTGTAATGCAATGCTTCCCCTACTTACCATACGTAGTAGAGAAAGTAATAAGACGTGATATTCACGATTAGACCTAAACTAATTCTGATTATATTGATACATAAAGTGGAAAGGAAACATGTGTTGTGTTACATCAGACATTTTAAAAGCTCGTGGTATAGTGAGTGCGTCAACCGAAAGGATAAGAGGGTCAACTTGACATGCAAAAAATACATAAGTTTTTTGTCTTGTTTTGTGTGAAAAGAGCTTCACCTGTCGTTTAGGCCACGAGCGGCACTAATGAAAATCATGTAGTTGGTGTTCTTAAACAAGATCATCGTTATTTACAGGTCAGACACGGGAACACAAGGCTTCCTCCTAACGCCATAGGCATAGGCAATTGTTGGCCATTGACGCATGCGTTATAGAAGAATTTTCGACAAAGAGAAGTTGTTTTTTAAACCTTGTTGCGTATGTATTGCATAACGCTCGTTTCTAAGAAGCAGAGGTAGAGATTATTCAACAGAGCTACTACATCCAACTAGATCTATTGAGACTACACCCTCTGGGAGGCAGGGATGAAGTGAAGAAGTCGCAGGTTCGCAGGCATACAGGTCCACAAAGAAGTACGCATGCCTCTAGCATTTACAGCTTGAAACACCCGCCTTCACCAGCAGAAGCGAAGAATCCCGCGAGAGGGCGACGAAGCGATCCTAGCAGACAGGCCAACTCACCCTAGCATTTTACGGGGAGAAATCTTTTACAAAGCTCAGCAACCGTGCAATCTGTCCGGCAGCAGTCGCACTACGGAACTCGGAAACACTTCTGAAACGTGAAAGGGAGAGAGATGAAATGTCAGAAACTGAGGGAAAGGAGAAATCGTCTAGAATGCACCACCCCCAGCATTCGTCTAGTTGACCAGAGGAAAACCACGAAAAATCCCATGGTCAGAGTGGGCGGCCACCGGGAATCGAGTCGCCCTCCGTGGTGTAGTGGTTACCATACTAGCCTCGTGTTCCCGAGGTCGTGGATTCAAACCCGACGGAGGGCAATGGAGTTTTTCGGGCGTAAAATCGTTAGCATGGCATCCTTCGAAAGGGAAGTAAAGTCGTTGGTAACATGTCGTAGATTTACGGCACGTAAAAGAACCTCAATCCTGATAAACAGCCTCTGAGCAAGATTACTGTTTTTTCAAATCCAATATACAGGGTGATTTATGAAGAACTGACACATTTATTTCTTTAATTATTCTGTTCGAAATTCACCAAATGCCCCAATTTTATCACCAAATTAAGCAGTAAGTTCTGGAGTTTGATTGCCTGTCACTAGATGCGGAGATGTTCATCTTTTATTCGTAATTGTTAGTTTTATTATCGGCAACTGTTTCTGCGATTTTGTTCTAGTCAACGTGAAATGGAGTACACATTAAATGAACGATTCTTCCTTGTAAAGCAATACTGGATTACAAATTCAATTACAGCTACTTAAAGGGCATACCAGAGAGAATTTGGTGTTCGGAATCCTCCCCAAAGAAACAATACTGGGACTGGTAAACAAATTGCAAACAACTGGATCTCTGGCGAGAGAAAAAGGCAAAATTCGTTCACCTAGGCTTTCTACGGTTGTTGTTCATGTGAGAGCACGACTGGATCAGTCACCCAAATAATCATTAAGACGTTTGTCGCAGGAGACAGGGTACAGCTACTCAATGTGTCGGTGAGCTGTGAAAAGTGCAGACCTAAAGCTGTATAGGATTACGGCTGTCCATCAGTTACAGGAACCAGCTAAGGATAAACGACTGAATTATTGTCGTGGTTTCAGGCGTTCATTGTACAAAATCCTGCCATATTGTCCATCACAAGGGTCACAGATGAAGCATGGTTCCATTTATCCGGTTATGTGAACTCAAATAACACACACTATTGTGCCAGCGAAAATCCACATGTTATTCATGAAACACCTATGCACCTGGTTAAAATCGAAGTTTGGTGCACAATATCCGCACAGAAAATAGTGGGACCATTTTTTTTGAAAACAATGTGAATATCGCAGAGTACCTACGGATTTTCATGGAGTTTGCTGAGCAACTAGACGATGTAGAGCTGAGTCTAGGATCTTTTCAGCAAGACGGCGCTACATGCCATACATAAAATGAATCCATGGCACTAATTGTAAGTTTCTTTGGCGACCGGATAATTTACAAGAACCTGTGGCCATCGAGATCTCCGGATTTGACATTTGACATCTCCGGACTTCTTTCTATGGGGTTACTTAAAAGACAGGATTTATGCCACACGTCCCCAGACATTGGATGACCTGAAGCACAATATTACACAGGAGATTCAAGCTATTTACAGCAGAGTCCTCCAACAAGTGGCCAGTAACATGGAAGGACGCGTTGATTTATACCTTATGCAAGATGGAGGACATTTTCAACATTTGCTATAGAGGTAAATAATCTCCCAAAATTCCTCTGCATTTCAGGTATAATATGTTGTCGCTAGCATAACTCGTTTTGAAACAATTAAAGAAATAAATGTGCCAGTTCTTCATTAATAACCCTATAGAATGGGACACTAAGGACTACAGGAGTTAAAGAGCGTCCATAAATAAAAAACTAAAAAAGAGAATCGAACCCGGGACCTCCCTAATGCGGGCCACAGATTTTGCCGCCTAAGCCATCCCACTCGATCTCCCTGCTTCTAAGAGTCTGAAATGATAAATTTCCCTGAGATTTCAGACTTTTTGGGCGTAAAAGTAATTATAAATATTAGGTTCTAGGTATGACACTACCAAACAATTTGCAAACGAAATGTATCCTTTATAGAGATAAATGGTCTCTGATTAGCTGAACAAATTAGATGTGTTTCGCGCACTTTAGCCAGGAAATTGCTCATGTTTTACCAGCCAGTAGATCCCAACGTCACCATCTCCTGATTGGATTTAAGAATTTTTGTGTGAATTTAATTGTTCGCTGGGTCTTCAAGTGTGCACAATCCGCCAAAATATATGCTCAGTCTTTATCCCCACCACAAACTGGGCAGATCCTTCTGTCAAAATTGTCGAACTCGCCAGTCCTCTAAGTAACTATAAATGAAATGTGAAGTTTTGCATTCACATGACTTTCTCCAGTCACTCTTCTACGAATTACTAATATTCCACCTAATTGTTGTTAATACAAATAGACCTTCATTGCTAATTGACACAGATTTAACGTAAATGTGTACAATGTACGCAGTTATGACGTAATCTACCTCCTAGATTTAGACTAGCTGTCTTATGCTGGACTGACTCACTAAAGGATTTACATCATGATTTGTTATGTTTATAATGAATTGTCAATAACAATTGCACTGCATGGGGAAGGTATGATGAATGATGGAAATGTGCGTAAGCAGTGCAGACTGTTCGATGAAGGAAAGACGGACGTTCACGAATGAGGATTGATTTGATCTATTGCCATTAGTGAAGAGCTGTTCAAAACATTGTGCCGTTTTCCCCCTCCCCCTTGGTCATGGAGTATGCAACCAGCTCAAGAATCGCCCAATGCTTCGGAAACAATGACGTGGGTCATCGAGAGAAACAGTTAACATCCGAAGCTTCGAGAAAGATGTCATCCATGACACAATTCATCATTCTACACCTCAAAGCGTCGCGCAGAGTTACCATTGGCTGGTTTGCTTCACGCTACTGACGCCGGTGCCATCACGCTCGTGGTCAACTTCCAGCAACTCCTGGGCAGGCAGCACACTCACTTTCCAGTCAGAGACCGAGTGGATAGCACCCAGACTTGCGTTCTGGTTTTGTGACGGCGAGATTTGGCATAAACCACCAAGAGTAACCTTTTGGCTGTTCTAAATTATTTTCAACTGTCTGGTAAGCCACAAAATTTAACCTTTTTACTCTTGGTGTTTCTAAATTCACATTTATGGGAGAAGCATTTATATTTTTCACTTCGTGTAACATTGCATTGTATTATTCGCTGTTTTAGAAATATTCTCTATTTGTAGGGCAACTTAATTTGTAAAAAGGTGAAATAGTACATTACATTGTCGTCTACGAGCATATTATTTGTAAATCACATAACTTTTAAAATCTTAAAGCAAGCTGATGATGGAATTGTTAACAAATGCACAACTTTATAATAAATTGTTAACATATGTAACGGTGATTCTTTTCAATTCCTAGCTCCTACGCAATCGTCCTTTCCACAATATTTAACACCTCTGGGTATGGGAAAAGCCTAGTGGTGCAAAGTTGATGAGAAGATTCATGAAAACAGGCACTTCACTATTGACGAGCTTCATCAACATTACCCTCAAGTTTCAAGGTCAGTAATTTAGGGATTGTTAGTTACAAACTTAAACACAAAAAAATGTGTGCAAGATGGACTGGCGGCAGAGTTCTGCGCTGACAGTATTCAAAAGCTGGTGCCACAACGGAACAAATGTTTAGAGATTAATGGTGACTGTTTAGAAAAATAAAATAACGTTAACATTTTCATTTCCTATAAAAGTTATGTTCATACGCTATAACAAAACGTCTCTTATTTAAAAAAGACCCTCGTAAATATACCAAAATGTTTTGTGTATGCTAATGCATTGTTATAAACCCAATTTTTGGAATTTGACGTGTTCTACATTCTGAAATATTCAACTTGTATAGTGATATAGGTAGCGAGAAATGGACCAAGAGAAATATTACCATCTATATTTAATCATCTAACATGTACTTGGTATCAAGTTTATTGGGAAACGTTGCGTTGCCTCTTCTGCCAGTTTGGCCTTCTTGGCTACCGTAGCGGTCCCGGGGCTTAAGTTCCCACCGTATATCACCCAAACAGGCATTCTCCTACTTCCTCTTGCCCACCCCTCGGAACGAGGACCCAGAGGTCGCAATTTGAAGGGCTTGAGTATCTGGTAATAGGTGGAAATGAACGAAACACTAAATTGCCCTAAGGAATAATTAAACCAACTAAAGAATTTAAATATTTTGGATCAGTTCTTCATGAGTCTGGAAATTGTAAAGAGGATGTAGATTATAGATTTATGCAGGGCAGAGGAGCAGTGGAATGGAAGAACGAGTGACAAGGAATTGAGAATCGAAAACCCCAGTGGTATGGTCAAGTAAGAACGATGGATGAGAAGAGATGGCCAAACATCCTGCTACAGTGGTCTCCGGAGGGCAGAAGGAAACGGGATTGCCTAGAACACCCATGAGGTCTGAAATATCACGGATGATGCATGAAGAGGAATTGGCAAGGGGACTGGAATGATAGGCACAGATAGAGAATGGGAATAAATGATAACCGCTGAAAAGTGGAGATGCCCTCAAAAGAAGAAGACATATATTTGGTGCGTATTTGCACTCCTTATCAACGCGGAGTACTGCCCACGCTCGTGATGGCTCGGGAAGTATACTTCAAATTTTTCATATAGTAAGCTTTTGTTCTTCACTTACGTTTTACCATTTATTCAGAATTGTGCAGTATTCATTCAGAATGTGGAGGATTTAAAAATAACGAAAACATTTACCATGGAAAGTAAGTTTGATGTGAGGATTTTGTTGAAAATCGTCCCTTGGCATGCTCAAAATCTCTCACTTAATTTGGAATTTTGTATTTAACGTCTTTTTGTTTTCGAGTTTGGCTGTTAGCATAAAGCCAAAAACCAACACTCTTAAACATACACGCACAGAAATTTTGTTAAAAATAATCTTTTGAGCTTAGAAAATCTGAAAACATGTATTACTTTCTCTACTACGTATATTAAGTAGGGGAAGTATTCCACCCAAAAATTCGATACCGAGATTTCATCAGAAATACATGTTTTGAGGCCCCCTGAATCCAAAAAAAATCATTTTTGAAAACATGTCCGTGTCTATCTGTGTGTGTGTGTCTGTGAACAGCATAACTCAGAAACGAACAGTCGGATAAACACTAAACTTGGTATTTAGGTTCAGTATCTTCCAAAGATGCGACACGAAGGTTTTCAAGAAAATCCCCCCACCCCAGATTACCCTTTACATGGAAAATTTTTCGAAAATTTTTATTTTCTCAAAAACGGCTCTAACGATTTTGATTAAAGTATCATATATTTAAGACATTTATATGGCAAATAAAATGTATATCTTGAATTTTCTGGGAATGTCTCCAAAAGTATTCTTCATTGTGAACGACTTTTGCATAACTGGTAAACCATAAGAGATAGACAAAATTTTACTACACAAAAAATGTAGATGCGTTAAAATACACAATTTATATCATATACATTTTTTTTATTGAGTAAAACATTTTCGAGATATTGCTTGTTATTCCCTTAAATTTTCCAATACTTAATACTTTTTCTCAAATTCGTTATTCATTTTTTTTCCTGGCAATGCAAAGAGAATGAAATGCTCCACATAGCAACCAGCTCTTAAAATATTTGACTATCGCTTAAAACCTACCAATTCCCCTTGCACCTACAAGAAAATTAGCAATAAGATTAACATCTCGATTAACATGAAGTAGATGGAGAATAAGCGTTTGTAAAAATAGTTTGTACAAGAGTAGAGAAAGTTATGTGAGCGTAACACATCAAATTTTTTTATACTACTCAACATCAAGTATTTGGTTGGAATACAATACCTCCTCTACCTACCGCAGGGAAGTAGTAGAGAAAGTAATATCAAAGATAGTTTTAGAAATTAGTTTTTTTGCTTAATTTTCAACTGAAATATATGAAAGAAAAACGTTTTGGAATAGTTAGACGGCTTATGTTATTATTATTATTAATTATTAATAATAATAATAATAGTAGTAGTAATAGTAAGTTTTGTTTCGCGAATTGTTTTGCTGGAACAAAGTTTGTCCCATTTGATACATTCCTCTCTTAAAACTATAATGTGATAGAGTAATAATAATATTTATCATGAACACACCCACGCACCCACCCACATTGAGCACTGGTATGAGTTAAATCCGAAACATTTCACTTCAACAGTTAGTTGTGAGAAAACGTTATTGTGGATGAATTCCACATAAACCGACTCCCGATCAAAAACAACAGCGCATTGATTGATGCAGAAGAACTCTCGAAAAATTCCAAGGCGGCGCTTCAAATTTTGTTTGGAATATCTTACTAGTGATAAATCTTGGATTTATTGTTAGGATCCTGAAAAGAAAATTCAATCGCCTCAATGGGTCTTTCGAGCAGAACCTAAGCCTACAAAATAAAGACGAATTCGCAGTGTTGGTAAAACGAGCCATGTTGCTATTATAGCAATAGAACATAGACCTACGTACACAAATGTCTGTTTACTACAATTTTTAAAAATGTTCGTGAAAAAGGCCCAAAGGCAAAATAATGTTACATCATGACAACGTATCGTCGCATACAGCAACACTATAACTGAGTGTCTGGATGCCCTAAATGTCAGCACCATGGATCCTCCATCGTACAGCCCTGACCCAGCACTTGTGCTTCCTTTCTGTTCCAAAAATTAAAGACAAAATGCGTGGAATCCATTTTTACTTTCTCTGCTACGTATAGTAAGTAGAGGAAGTACTGCATTCCGCTCAAAAATTCGATACCGAGATTTCACCGAAAATGCATGTTTTGAGGTGCCCCAACTCCAAATAAAGCATTTTTGGAAACATGTCTGTGTGTATGTCTATCTATGAACAGTATAAGTCAAAAACGAAAAGTTGGATAAATACCAAATTGATATTTGAATTTAGTATCTTCCAAGAATGCGACATAAAGATTTTCAAGAAAATTCCCCAACCCAGAGACTACGCTTTACATGGAAATTTTTTTGAAAATCTTCATTTTCTCAAACATGGATATATTGATTTTGATTAAAATATCACGTGTTTAAGATATTTTAATAAAAAATGAATGTATGTCTTGAAGTTTCTGGGAATGTCCCCAAAAGTCTTCTTCATTCTGAATTGCTTTGGCATAACTGGTAAACCTAAGAAATAGACAAAGTTTACTACACAAACAATGTAGATCTTGTTAAAACATACAATTTATGTCATATACATTTATTTTGTCGAATGAACCGTTTCCGAGATATTCCTTGTTGATTGTTTGAATTTTGCAGTACTTATACTTTTTCTCAAATGGGAATTCGTTATTCGTTTTTATGTCCTGGACATGCAAAGAGAATGGAATGCTTCACATAGCAACCAGCTCTTAAAACATTTGACTATCGCTTAAAGCCTACCATATTCCCCTTGCGTCTACAAGAAAATAAGCAATAAGATAGTTTCTGCAAATGTTTATCTCGATAGCATGAAGTAGATGGAGATTAAGCGTTTGTAAAAATAGTTTGTACAAGAGTGGAGAAAGTCATGTGAATGTAACACAACAGATTTTTTACAGATTCATTGTGCTAAACAATAGATTGTAGCTTTAAAGTTTAGTGCAGAAGTATAGAATGAGGTATTTGAAGTAAAGTAATACAATTGAAGATTTATTTAAATACCTTGTTGTTCAAGAGATAAGCTCAGGAACTCTTCCTTGATGGTGTTTCGATCTTCTGCCACAGCGCAGAGCGCCATCATGGCTGACAACGATATCACCAACAACACTCTCATGATTATGGCTGCAACAGGGAAATACCACATTAATATTATAAACAAAGGAAAGGAAATAGTGAGAATTAAGTAAATAGTGAATAGAAGAATGTGAAGTGATTAGTGGATACTATAATATTAAAGATAATAATATTGTAGTCATAGTGATGAAATATAAAGGTTAAACATTTAGAGGATACATAATTAGCTTAGATATTAGATTGAAGACATAATATGATTTTATTATAGGATATAAATAATTAAATTTATTGATAAATAATAATACAAACTAGTATTTATGAAGTTTAAGATAAAGTGAAGTATAGGTATTAAAGAAGTTAGAAATTTAGTAAATGGAAATACACAATTAGGTGAAGAGGGATGCTGGTTGCCAATATCTAACACTGCTAGATGCCAGTAGTTAAAATGTCTATATTATTTATTTATTTACTTATTAGTCTCCAAAAAATTAATCCTATTTTACCATATGATTTGTTAGGGTTATGAATAACTTAAACTAGGTTCTGTATTTTACAAAAACAATCAAATATTAATTAAATCGAATGCACATTAACAGAAATTGGAGAAGATACAAATTTCAGTGATAATTTACAAACGTTTAAATACACATTCAATTAATTTATAGTGAGCAGCATTTTTTGAGACACAAGTTACTTAAAGGCTTCTGAAAATTAATAGAAGAATACATTAAGTGTGATTTTAACAAATAATTATTCCTTTCAACAAACAGAGAATAAAAAAGAATGTATTCTGCAGTTTATCTTCTACTCAGATACAAAATGCGTCATTTGTGTCGCAATCTTGAATCTTTCAAAATATACATTACATTTAACATGACCTGACATTATCTAGTGAGCTAAAAATTGTACACGATGTATTTACATTTCCAACTATCCTGTAGAGTGGGAAAGAATAATTCATTAGTCAAAAAACCATTTTTGCTTTTCAGCCATTTATCATTCCAGTTGTAGCGAGATTTCCGCCTGAGTACACCAGCACAAGAAGGAAATCTTAACTTATTATAGTTCATGAATTATTAGTGGTTCATTAACACACTTAACTTTATAATATTCTACAATTTTAACGTAAATGGATTAAAAGCATATCAGTCAAGAGCTCTCCAGAAAGTGTAAATGTGTTCTAAGTTTCATAAATATTGTTCAATTTAGACGAAATAGATTAGCTTTGCTTCTAATGTTCACTGTACTTTTCCGAGCGTGAGGTCACAAAAATCCAACGTTTCTTTGTACTTTGAGTGGATGAACCAAGTTTCAAGACGGGTAACGGTGTCTTCGTGCCGTTTATGCTTCGAATTTTCAACTGGAGTTACAGATACAGAATGATTGTTAGCACTAACGAAAAGATAGAAAATACGTGGTTTCATATACAGAAATCAGGAGGTTAGTAGTAACTTTATATGTGAATGTAAGCGTGGATTTTACACAGTTCGTCATGACTCCTTGCCAGGGGAACACGTAATGCTTCGATTCAGAAAAGTTCCTAAACTTGTTAAGTGTCCGCAATTATGTAACTACAAAGTGGTTTCTGTGGGATATTTATCTCTTGTGCTAATGGTATTCGTCGATACAATTTTTATCCAAACTTATAAAATAATTTAATATTTATTAAGTGGCTATTTCAAGTGCGCGCGACACTAAAGAACGGTGACAGAGCACCGAGTTATTGAGTAAAACGCCGGAGCAAATGCTATTTAACCAAGTGATAATCGTGGGAGTGCAACGTTAAAGAATCGAACGTGTTAGAGAAAAAAAGGGGAATCTAGTAAAATTTCTCGCATAAAGATGCGCCGGAGTGAGATAAGTGAAAACAGTGTTTCATTCTAGACCGTATCCTGGTCTTACTACTCCGAATTCTACCCTGGCATAGTCACCATAGGGAATTTCAAATTGATTCGCCGACAGTTGAACCCTGAGATGACGACATGTGCTTCTTAACTGACATTCAGTGACAATTCCTGAAAACGACGCCTAAGTTATAGCGGCGAGATCTACGACGACGACAGCCACTACACAGTGGGCGATCATTTATTCTTTTGACTATGATATCGGATATTTCATTTGATTATAAGTAAAAAAGAACATTAGGCTAGATTTAAAGGGGAGTACATGCCAACTGGCAACCAGTTGGTAGAGGTGCTGGCTTCCAGTAGCAAAAGTAATAGTTAGAATAATTATTACAATGAATTATCTTAATGTACATTTTATTTTATTTATTATTTTTCATTATTTGTAATGATGCATGATTTAGTAATTAAATTTGGAATATATATCCTAGTTTAGGCAATCAGATGCCAGCATGATATATTACAGATTTATTTCATTTTTATTTTATTTATTTTGTTCGTGAGTGTGTGTATAGGACAATCTTGCAGACCGGTGAACGGATTTTACCATAAGAATCATTCCTTTACCATAAAAATCCCTCTTCTTCCCAACGAACATGGGCTATAAGAAAGTTTCTAATTTCAAATCTTAAATCAATAAGTGACTTAGAGTAATTCACCTGTGAAATTGGACCAACAATTGTGAAACATTAAACATTAATTTTTACTTTCTCTACCACGGACCTAGTAGGTCGAGAAGGTATTGCATTCCATCTAAAAATTCGATACCGAGACTGCATCGGAAATAATACATGTTTGAAGTACCCTGATCACAGAAGGAAAAATTTTAGAAAAAGTTCCGTGTGTGTGTTTGTAAAAAGCGTAACTCAAGAATGAGAAGTCGGATAAATAACACACTTTCATTTAGGCTCAGTAGCTTCCAAAGATGCGACACGAAGATTTTAGAGAAAATACCCCCACCTTAAGACTAGCCTTTACATGGAGCATTTTTCGAAAATCTTGTTTTTCTCAAAAATGGCTGTAACGATTTTGATTAAAATATCGCATATTTAAGATATTTTCATGGCAAATGAAATGTATATCTTGGACATGCAAAGAGAATGGAATGCTCCACATAGCAACCAGCTCTTAAAAGATGTGACTATCGCTTAAAGCCTACCATATTCCCCTTGCATCTACCAGAAAATTAGCAATAAGATAGAGTCTGCAAATGTTCATCTCGATTAACATGAAGTAGATGGAGAATAAGCGTTTGTAAAAATAGTTTGTACAAGAGTAGAGAAAGCCACGTGAGTGCAACACATCAAATTTTTATGCCGATTTCTCTCTCTTAGAATCATAATTTCTTAAAACTTCCGTGTTAGTCATAATAATGGACCAAAATTCACTGATATTCACAGAAATGGGAAGGAACATCAACAGATGTTATATTTCTTATCTTAGCCTTCCCCATGCCCTCTGCGTAATAGTCTTCAAAATTCAGTCATCCAAAAATATTTATATGGATTCAGGGCAAAAATGTTCTAGGTTTGTACAATTATTTCATACAGAGTACAGAGAGTTTAATTAAGTCATTCAAGATTTAAAATACCTCTCCTTCAAGCAGCCGTATTAAAAACAGCTTCATATATTCGGAGTGAGAGTTAAAGTTAATCTATTTTCTGTATTTTCGTATAGATTTATAGAATAATTAGTGAAGGGAGATTCATATATAAACAAGATAAAACCCAAAATATCTTTAAAAATAAAATAAGGATGAAAAGGAATTTAAACAAACAAAACCAGTAAAGATGTTAAGCTAGCCAGAACACGCATTTGAATACTGCTGTAATATGCCTGGATGCTGTATTGGAGTGTCAAAATTTGCGCTGGAAATATACTGAAAATTTTAATCCTTAAAGGCAGTAGACATTCTTTTGAGGTATCTCGACTTCGACCTGTATTTTCAAGCTCTCTCGCGTTCTCCGATGATCTACTAAGCACACTTGTATATTATATACTATTACAGCATTCCTTTATTGCTTTAGATCTCACCATAAAACACAAAAGAGAAATACCTCGTTTGAAGAAAGATGTGTCATCAGATGATCTCCTGTGAAATGCTCATCAATCACATCGCCACGACTTTTATAACCAGCAAGTGAAGGGGAAAGGGGAACCTCGACCATGGACGGAAGAAATCGCATTGACCACCTCTTTTTCGCAGATATCGCCAAGATAACATTGCAAATTATTTATCTACTTGAGATAAAAGCATATCTTCAACTCTCAGGTTCCCCATCGGAGCAAGCTGAGATGAAATAACAGCTACTAGGTATGCAAACAATTGTGTGTTAGATTTATTCCAACAAAAGTTTAGAAGATCCAATTAATTTTAATCAAGATAGATGCTTGCTGAATTGATTTCATTGCTTGAACGGGATGGCTTAGAAGGCAAGTCTGTAGCCCGCATTCGGGAGGTCCTAGGTTCGATTCCCGATGGCCCCCACTCTGACCATTGTGTTTTTTGTGGTTTTCCGCTGGTCGCCAAGGCGAATCCCGGGGCAGTGTACTTCACATCCATTTCACGTTTCAGGTCTTGCGATGCCGGGCAGATGGCGTGGATGCATACGCGTTGGAAAGATTTCTTCCCGTGAGCGTTAGAGTGAGCTGTCTCATTATGGTCGCTGTGTCGCCCTCTTGGGGCTCCTCGCGACTAGTGCGCGGGTGTTCACACTGAAAATGTTAGGGACTCCTGCGCATCTCTACGGTCCTATCCGCCTACGGATCTGCAACCTTTTACGGTTCCTTCACCTCATCCCTGCGCCCAACGGATAAAAATGATCGCAGTGCACACCGTGTCCGCCTCCGATCAACACCTCCTACATCCTACAGTAGACTGAAACGATAGTCAAATCTTTAAAAAGTGGTACGCTACGCTTGTAAAAAGCTATAAAGTATTGAACAATTCAAAGTAATAGTAATACATCTCGGAAATGGCTGATGCTACACAAAAGTTATATTAAATAAATTAGACGTTTTAAAGAGATCTACATTTTGCGTGGTACATGTTTGTCTATATCTTGAGATATGCCCATTATGCAAATTCCTTCCGAAAGAAGAGGGCTTCACAGTCTATTCCCAAAATATTTACGATAATACCACGTTTTATTTGCCACGTAAATTGCCTAATCAATATCTTTAGAGCCATTTTTGAGAAAATCAAAAGTATCCAACCTTTTTCCGTGTAAAGGGTAGTTTATGGCGAGGAAGTTTTCTTGAAAATCTTTGTCACAGCTTTGGAGGATGCTGAACTTCAAGTTCGGTATTTATCAGATTTTTCGTTTTCGATATCCTTTTCGATACCTCTTTTTAGAATTTCTTTTTATACAGTGTACCTCAGAATATTGATATCAACCGTTTGGATGGAATAGAATACTTCCACTACTTACCAGAGGTATCCGCAATCGGAGGTCCCGGGTTCGATTCCCAGAGACGCCCGCTCTGACCATGGGGTTTATCATGGTTTTCCCCTGGTCGAAAGGCGAATGCCAGGGCAGTGTATTCTACCACGATTTCTAATTTCCCCAATTTCCTCTCATTTTATCTCCATTTCAGGTTTCGGGTATGCTTACAGGTCCTGTGCTGGCGGTGCCGGGCAGATGGCGTGGATGCATGCGCATTGGAAAGATTTCTCCCCGTCTACGCTAGAGTGAGCTGTCCCGTCCGTTAGTGTCGTTGCGCCACCCTCTTTGGATTCCTCACTATTGTAGTGCGGGCGTCCAAACTGGAAATGCTAGGGATTACTGCCTATCTCTGTGGGCCTATCTGCCCGAGGGACTTGCTACGGATCCTTCACCTCATCCCTGCCGGGGGGTGGTACCCACAATAGCTGTGTAGGTCGCAATATGCGACATGTCCCTCTGGTTACAACATCCTACATTCTACTAGAGGTATATACGCTATACAACAGCGGGGCACAACTCGCGCACTGCAGCCTACGTGCAAGCTATTGCGACTACCACCCTCCAAGAGGGTGTCCTTTGCTTTGCTGTGTCTTCTGATTTCTCAGTTGCCAATTACGAGGCGTGGTTTTTTTTATCACTCTATTTATTTTATGTCGCTTTAACTACACGGTCATATCGCGACGAATCTGTTAGTGGATAACTCTTAGATCGAGGTGTGGCGTACAGTTAGCTTTCTAGGTCTCATCCCTGTAACCACCCGCTTCGTCGTGTCCACAGAGACCCTAGCAGATAGCAACTGTATCTTTTGCTTTGAGCCGTGCAGAAGGCATTAGGGTGCTGTCCAGTCTACCTACTGCTTTCACATAGAAAGGCAGACAGTTAGCCTTCTAGGTCTCATCCCTGTAACCACCCGCTTCGTCGTGTCCACAGAGACCCTAGCAGATAGCAACTGTATCTTTTGCTTTGAGCCGTGCAGAAGGCATTAGGGTGCTGTCCAGTCTACCTGCTGCTTTCACATAGAAAGGCAGACAGTTAGCCTTCTAGGTCTCATCCCTGTAACCACCCGCTTCGTCGTGTGCACAGAGACCCTAGCAGATAGCAACTGTATCTTTTGCTTTGAGCCGTGCAGAAGGCATTAGGGTGCTGTCCAGTCTACCTGCTGCTTTCAAATAGAAAGGCAGACAGTTAGCCTTCTAGGTCTCATCCCTGTAACCACCCGCTTCGTCGTGTGCACAGAGACCCTAGCAGATAGCAACTGTATCTTTTGCTTTGAGCCGTGCAGAAGGCATTAGGGTGTTGTCCAGTCTACCTGCTACTTTCACATAGAAAGGCAGACAGTTAGCCTTCTAGGTCTCATCCCTGTAACCACCCGCTTCGTCGTGTGCACAGAGACCCTAGCAGATAGCAACTGTATCTTTTGCTTTGAGCCGTGCAGAAGGCATTAGGGTGTTGTCCAGTCTACCTGCTGCTTTCACATAGAAAGGCAGACAGTTAACCTTCTAGGTCTCATCCCTGTAACCACCCGCTTCGTCGTGTGCACAGAGACCCTAGCAGATAGCAACTGGATCTTTTGCTTCGTACCGTGCAGATGGCAGGGTGCCGTCCAGTCTACCTGGTTTCATTGTCTATGGATAGACGGTACAGAAATCGCATTTGCCACCTATTTTTCATGCTTACTATTATTTTAGACTTAAGGTGGAACTTTGGGTCGTGGTATTAAACATTCAAATCGGTATTTACCTTAGCGGCTGAGGGAAACCTGATTGGTCGGCCCACGGAATTTAAACCCGAGATCTCCCGAGTACGGGCCACAGACGTTACCGCCTAAGCCATCTCGCTCGGTGAGGCGTGTTTTTGAAGTAAGTACTGGTAATTTTTTAAAAAATAACGGAACATTATTTTCCAAATACTTTATTATCATTCATTACTTTACACTACTTCTCCACGTAGTCATCGCAATTATTCAGGCACTTGTCGCAACGGGAAACCAGTTTTTCTATGCCTTCGTCAAAGAATGTTGCCACCTGCGATGAAAGCCAAGTCTGCACTTCTTTGTTTCACAACAACATCGTCGTTGAAATATTTTCCACCAAGGTATTTCTTAAGATGACGCACCAGATGAGAATCGCTTGGTGCCAAATCCGGACTGTAGGGAGTGTGGTCGAATTGTTCCCAACCAAATGATGCGATCAGATGTTGAGTTTTATTGGTTGTGTGTGACCGGACATAGTCACTCATTGTTATTTCCCCATAAACTTCATACAATTGGCAATGATTGTCTGCTGGCGTAACATTTCTCGCATTCAAAAAACGAAACACTCACAGCTGCGTCTGGCTTCCTAATGAATGGAGGAAGTGATCGCGCATACTCCAAAACGCGACTGCAGCGACACAGTATTAAAACGGTATTAACTTCAAACACGCGGCTCGTATGTACAGGAAGAGCCAAAATACTACGAACCGGCTGCGCGGTGTTTTTTCTGTCCGCATCTTCGGCGCTCACTGCCGTCTGCCGCTATCATTGAAAGGCGCGGATGAAACCATACAACATTTTTAAAACTACTTTTAAAGGCTTTACTTACCAACTTTATGAAAGCGTGTTTACCCCTTGCGATTTCTATCTCTGGGGTAACTTAAAACAAAGTATACAAGGCAAACCCACACACCCTGAAAGAATTAAAACAAAATATCCGCCGGAAATTGCCAGCATTTCTCAACGTGAACTTTGGCGAGTGATGGATAGTTTCCTAAAGAGGTGCCAAAAATGTATGAACAACGACGGTGGCCAGTTTCAGCATCTCCTTTCATAAAGTTGTTAAGTAAAGCCTTTAAAAGTAGTTTTAAAAATGTTGTATGGTTTCATCCGCGCCTTTCTATGATAGCGGCAGACGGCAACGAGCGCCGAAGACGCGGACAGGAAAAACACCGCGCAGTCAGTTCGTAGTTTTTGGGCTCTCTCTGTATGTTCGCAGCTCTTGTGTTTATTACCTTCTGTACTACTTAGAACAACCGAGCGAGGTGGAGCCGCGGTAACGTGAGCGACTCGCTTCGGGAGGTCTCGGGTTCGATTCCCGCTCACTCTGACCCATCGGTTTTTAATGGTTTCTGCGGGTCGGCAGACGAATCTTGGGGTGGTTCATCTTCTACCACGACTCTCCTGTCCCTCATTTCCTATATCCATCATCTCCTTCACCATCATCTGTTTCAAAGTTGTAGGACCAGGCGACGGTGTTCGGCGAGTTACGGCTGGACGGTGAATGTGCGCTTTCTAGAGGTTCTTCCTGGCGTCGTTGCGGAACTGCTCAGTGACGACCCACCTCCTAGTGGGCCCTACAAGGTGGGGTTACAGAGGTCTGAAGACTTGTGGGTATGCCCGGGCGGCGTTGGATGCGTTCGATCTGAAAATGTTAGGCACCCCTCCATGCTTGGCCTGCCGTCATCGGGTCTCTCTCCTTATCCCTCTATCCCAGGGTTCACGGCGGAAGCAAAAAGGACCGTTACAGAATTCTTGCGATGTTCTGCCCGGGTTGCGGGGGCTTCCGTTATATTCTATATAAAACTTGGATACCGAGATTTTACCAGAAACCACCATGTTTCCAAAAACAGCATTTTTAGAAAGCCATGCGCGTTTATATATGTGAACAGCATAACTCAAATACGCAATATCCGATAAATACCAAACTTAATATATAAGTTTAGCATTTTCCAAGATACGACGAACATTTTCAAGAAAACTTCTCTCCCACAACTACCCTTTACCTGGAAAATGTTTCGTCATTTTCGATTTCCTTAAATATGAGGTGTTTTAACATTTTGCCGCTGGAGCGCTGCAGTCGCGATTTTGAGCATGCGCGATCACTGATCTGATCGCATCATTTCCTTGGGAACAATTCGACCAGCCTCCCTAAAGTCCGGATTAGGCACCAAGCGATTTTTATCTGAAGAAATTTCTTGGTGGAAAAATATCAACGACGATGGCGTAAAACAAGAAGTGCAGACTTGCCTTTCGCCACAGGCGGCATCATTCTTTGACGAAAGCATACAAGAACTGTGACAAATACCTGAATAACGGCGGTGACTATGTGGAGAAGTAGTGTAAGGTGAATCATAATAAAGCACTTGGAAAATAATGTTCTGTTATTTTTTAAAAAATTATGGGCACTTACTTTAAAAACTTGTATCGTATATTAACGATTTTGATTAGAATATTTGTGTGGCAAATTAAATGTTTATCTCGAATTTTTGCGCATAGCATGTGAAGTGGTATTTTGGAATTAATTTTATATACTCCAAAATTTTGTAAACCCAAAAGAGATAGACAAAGCCTTACTATACAAAAACTGCAAACCTTGCCAAAATACACAATTAAGTCACATTTTGTGCATTATCCATTTCCGACATATGCATCATTATTTGAAGTTATTAATGTTTTTTTTCTGGGGCCATGCAGAGAGCATGCAATATCAAAGCTGGCATATAGCGACCTGCTGTTGAATTTTTAACCGTCGCTTCGGTTTCCTGCACCCCTCTTGTGACCATAACGAAATGTGCAATGAAACTATTTCTGCAAACGTTTACCTCGATAAACCAGAAGCAGATAGAAGAACTAGCTTTCGTAAAAATACTTGTGGAAGTGTGTAGAGAAAGCCAAGTTCAGCACATCAGATTGTTAACATCTATGTTTTATGGAGTACGAGCAAGTATTTTCTGCTGTATGACATTCTCAAAGAGAGTCAAAGACCTCTTCGTATGTAATTTGTTGTATCGAGAAGGAGAATTACACAGGGATCCCCCGAAACCGCGGCAGAGCACCACAAGTAGGTCAGATTGTTCCTTTTGCTTCCAACATGACCCCTGGGAGGGAGGAATGAGGGGGAGGTCAAGAAGGGCGTCAATGTGCGCAAGCATGGATGGGGTTCCTAACGGTTCCGGATGGAAAGGTCTACTTGAACCCAAAGCCCCGCTTTAAGCCCAGGGGAAGACATTATCCGAGTGACACTCCCTCCTGTGGGGCCAATACCTAAAACTTTAAACTGGTCCCCCAGTTTGCGCAGTGACGGAAGTAGATACGCCACTTGGGCTGGATAGCGAACTAGCACCCATTTATCCAGGGCGCTACCGGAGGACCTTGAGGCGACACAACGGCGCCTAGACGTCACCACCCAAACGTACCCGATCTCCCTGGATATCGGAAACCACCGCCATGTCGAGGCCAATCCAATCTGAACGACTCCCATAAAGGAGGGGCTCAGACGTACAGCCCGACATACTTCCAGTAACGTCAGACGTAGCACGAGTACTAGGGGTACGAAGCGCCCGCACCATGGCAGCTGAAGGAGAACGGTTCCGGAAAGAACGCATCCGGATACCCCGAGCCACTCGGGGATGCCCCAGAGAGTTGGTCCGTCAGCAGTTCAACCAATGCAAGGGAGAAACCTTTCCAAAGTGCATATCCACCGCCCAGTCGCAACACTCCGAACGCCGACTCCTTTCCTACAGTCCTAAAACAGATGATAGAAAATTATGCACAGGAATTTCGTGGTAAAAGGGGAGCCACCCTAAAGTTCGCCTACTGACTCGGGGAAACCACGAAGAAAACTATGATAAGAGTAACCATCCCGCTCGGTATTTTTTTGTATGAACTTAAAGGTTTGTATTCTAATATGAAGTCTTAGTAAATCGTTTTTGGCCTTTTAGACATCTAGGAGTAAATAATTTACAACTACAATATAAACGATTTCAGCAGCGATGTTTAGAACACACTTTTGAATACTGCGACGTACCTATGTGTCGAGCTTATCAAATGGATGGCGCCGATCGACTAGCCGATTGAAGAGATACGGAGAGATAAAGGGGAGCGCTCTTCCCCGACGTAAATTCCCGAAGCACTCGCAACGCAACGGGATAATTCTGAAAGCTTTCCTTCTCACTCCCACGAGCGTGACATAAAGTGTAGGTAACGCAGTACGTTCTACGAGTGAGGGTATGGTGGCAGTTGTCGAGTACTGCTACCGCAAGCGATTAGAGAGGTCTTGTTTTCGACGCCTAGCGAGTGAAGCGGAGGGAAGAATAGGCTACTCCGCGCGTGTTTCAATGCGCCGCGAGGGAAAGTGAAATGAACTGTGGAAATTAAACAAAGTCACAATACACAGAGATGAATAAAGCGTTTGTAAATACAAACTTGAAATGATGCAAATAGAAACGTTTTTCTTTAAAGATTTCCTATCCTCAGCTCGTTTCTGTGTTACAAATTTCGCTCTTGTAAACATATTATTTTCATCTTCTCCTTAATTCACTTCATATATGTTTACTTTGATCCTACTCTGCTTTTGTTTCACGCTGGAGGCGCTTTCTAAAATGCTTAATAACATCTTTTCATCCATTCTTTTGTCATGTATAAATAATGTTTATGCTTGATCTCTAAGGACTGCAAATTTGAATTTTCTTCTCTCTGTTTTCAATGATGTTTTTATAATTAGATACCAGATTTCTGAGAAAGTATATATTTAATTTGTTTTTAATTGTGATACGGAATTAAATTCTGCAATAATCGAACGGAATGGATCCAGGGTGAGGCTGGGATTCCGGAGGTCCTGGGTTTGATTCCCGTCGATCGCCCACTCTGACCTTGAGTTATTAGTAGTATTTCCTGGTCGGTAGGTGAATGCTAGGGTGATGTCTCATCTCCCTAGATTTCCTTTCCCTTTCATTTCCTCTCCTACTCATCTTTCAGGTATGCTTCAGGTTTCGTGGCGTACAGATGGCGTGGATTACTGCTCAAAGGAAAGAGTATTGCCTTGGGCACTTGATGGTTGCTTGGTCGGTCGTTCATCGCCCTCTCCAGCAGTGGAACGGGTCTTCCAGCCTGGAACTGTTTCAAGTCGATCGCGGTACTGCTGTTCGTAGAGAAGGCTTTTGCCACAATGTGGCACCAAGGCCTTTTGTACAAACGCAAGGAGACAGACATCCCTTACGCCTATCTCACGCTGATAAGCAGCTTCCTCCGGGATCGCACATTCAGGGTGAGAGTGGAGGGGAAGATTTCTTCAGTCTGTCCCATAGCCGAAGGAGTGCCAGAAGGCAGTGTACTGTCCCCGATTCTCTTCGCGGCCTACATGTCGGACTTCCCTACGGCACCCCACACTGTTACGACGTCCTCATTATGGCACAGAAGAATGCCGTTTCTGGCCCCCCTACAGCGATAGTTCCGAGCCTTTGGCAGGTGGAGCGAGAAGTGGAAGATGGCCATCAGCCCGGAGAAGAGCGGTTTCTGAGGTTGCCGCGGAGGAGAATCCCTTGGGTTACCTCGGCTAAATACCTCGGAGTTACCCTCGACCGCGGACTCACTTTCGCTGCACATGTCAGGGAAAAGGTTGACTTCTGACAGGCCGCAGCTGTACCTTGTATTTCGTACCACCATGCCTACACACCTCAAACTACGTCTATATCAGACGACTGTTCCGTCCCTGATTCTGTATGGCTGCGAGGTCTGGGGATGGGCGGCAGCGACCACCATCCGCTAGATACAGACCGTCCAGAATAGAGCGCTTCGAATGATCTATGATACCGGGCGTAGATTCCCGTCACATATCCTACATATCCAATCCGGTCTCCCATACATCGTGGACATCGTGCGGGAGAGAACCTGTACCATATACACGAAACTCATTCATCATACCAACCAGCTGGTGCACATTCGGGTCGCTAAGACCACAGGGCACCAAGACGACGGTAAAGTTACCGGTTACTCAAGGATGCCTCGGGCCCCCGGGCTTAAATCCAACAAGTGATTCGCTGAGACCCAGTCAATGGTAGTGCAGCAAGCTACGCCCATCGAACAAAAACACAAAAGCTTGCGAACATTATATTCACTTTCTGTATCGCATAGGTAAAGCCGCATTGCGACTAGGTACTGTGGCGACCTGCTCTCGATTGCTAGTTCTCTGTGGCCTGTCTGCCTGCGGTCTGTAGGCTCCTTCACTTCATCTCTTCCTCCTGGGGGATGGTAGCCATAATAGATCTATGCACGTAGGCCACAGTGGACGATATATCCCCCTCCGTTGTATAACCTATAAGGTCTGCAATATATTTCATGTTCTTCTGTGCCTGTATGTAAAGTTTTGTGGTGGATATAATTGCATATTTCATCATTTTTCAACACATCGACCACATAATATACGTATGTTTTAAATTTTTACTTTCCCTACCACGTACATAGTAGGAATGCATAGTATACATTCCATACCAAGATTTCACCGAAAATACACGTTTTGAAGCTCCCTGAATCAGAAAAGAGCACTTTTACTTTCTCTACTACATGTTTTGAGATGCCCTTGATCCAAATAAAACAATTTTTAGAAACATTTCCGTATGTTTGTCTCTCTGTGTGTCTGTCTGTGAACAGCATAACTCAAAAACGAAACGTCGGATAAATACCAAACTTAGAATTTGAATTTAGTGTTTTTCAAGGATGTACTCGAAGATTTTCAAGAAAATTTCCCCACCAGGGCTACCCTTTATATAGAAAAATATTCGAAAATTTTGGTTTTCTCAAAAATGGCGCTAACGATTTTGATTAAAATATCACATGTTTAAGGCATTCTCATGAAAAATGAAATGTATATCTTGAATTTTCTGGGAATGTCTTCAAAACTCCTCTTCATTATGAATTACTTTTGCAAAACTGGTAAACCGTAAGAGATAGGCAAAATTTTACTACACAAAAGAGGTAGATCTCGTTAAAACACAATTTATATCATATAATTTTTTTGTCGAGTGCCCGATTTCCGAAATATTCCTTGTTATTTGTTTGAATTTTCCAATACTAATTTTTCTCAAATGGGATGCTGCACATAGCAACCAGCTCTTAAAAGATTTGACTATCGCTTAAAAGCTACCATATTCCCCTTGCACCTACAAGAAAATTAGCAATAAGTTCCTGCAAATGTTTATCTCGATTAACATGAAGTAGATGGAGAATAAGCGTTTGTAAAAATAGCTGTAGAAGAGTAGAGAAAATTCATGTGAGGCAACACACCAGATTTTTTTTAATTGCAATGGAAGCACCAACTTTATTAATGCCCGGTTTTACTCAAATGGAAGCGAACACCTAAAGCTATGGTAAACAATAAACACCTGCCTGGGAACATTTTTGCTACAGAAGGACACTGGGATTTTTGTTCGCAAGATAAAACGCTGATGGATAGAGATAATCTCCTGGTAAACAGATAATTTATCGCAAAAGATAAACTCCTAGCTTTCAAGAGCAAAGCAGCACTTTAATAAGACTTTCTTCGTTCTTTCCTGAATAGCTGCTTCGTCTACTTGAGGAGTAAATTTATTTCCTGCAGTGCATATTTAACAGTGAAATGGATGCTGTGTCTTCTCTGCCCATTAGAACTGTGTAGCAGTTCTAAAGACCTTTGCAAAACAGTTTCAATATTAACCCTTGCGTTAAAATGGAATTCTTATTTGAGAAAAAGTATAAGTATTGAAAAATGCAAACAAATAACAAGCTATATCTCGGAAATGATTCATTGGAGAAAAAAAGATGTATATTACATAAATTGTGTGCTTTAACGCGATGGATATTTTTGTATATTAAAATGTGTATCTCTTATGGTCTACCAGTTATGCGAAAGTCATTCAGAATGAAGAGGACTTTTGGGGACATTCCTAAAAATTCAAGATAAACATTTCTTTTACCATGAAAATATCTTAAGCATACGTTATTTTAATCAAAATCGTTAGTGCCATTTTTGAGAAAATCAACATTTTGGAAAAATGTTCCATGTAAAGGGTAATCTGGGATGGGCAGATTTTCTTGGAAATCTTCGTGTCGCCTCCCTGTAAGTTGCTAAATTCAAATACCAAGTTTGGTATTTATCCGACTTTTCGTTTTTGAGTTATGCTGTTCACAGACACACATAAACACACAGACACACGCACGGACATTTTTCCAAAAATGCTTTATTTGGACTCGGGGCATCTCAAAACATGTATTTCCGGTGAAATATCAGTATCGAATTTTTGGGTGGAATACAGTACTTCCCCTACTTAGTATACGCAGTAGAGAAAGTAAAAATCCATACATTTAAAAAACTATTCTTGCACTTGTTTTACTATGTACTTCACGTTAATTGAGATAAATATAGCTTCATAACACATTTCATTGTAGGTAAAAGAGAGATACAGGAGAGTGAAGTTTATAAAACTGAAATCTTTAAAAATTTGATGTGCTACATTCACATGACCTTCTCTACCCTCTATCGCTTATTAGTGGTATACAAATTGTAAGAACGTAGGTTTTCACGGCCGGTGTCACAATTATAACTACTATAATTTTCCGGGCTGTTATGCCGTGGTCTGCTGAAGAAAGATTTCCCAGACGTTTCGTCCACAACTGCGGTGGACATCTTCAGTGGCGCGGACGAAGTCTTCTCGGTGAAAGTATCGCTGCGTCTGATGCGTTGACTTTTTTTTTAGGGGGGGGAAACAGGAATAAAGGATTTAAGGAAAAACAGATATATGTATAAAGGTTGTAGAAAGGAAAAAGGAAGAGTAAAAGAAGGATCTTGTACTGTGGTGGCGCAATTTATTAGGACCAAAGTGGCAAACATGGTGGCTGGTATCGCCGAAGCAAACCCGCTGATTGTGGGCGAATACTTAAAGTGGCGGAATCCTCCGCTGTGGTGGTCAGGTATCTGCCATGGCGATGGCTCTGACAGGGACCTGTGACGGTGGTGAATTAACAGGAGATGTAGGCTCCAATCCCGGGCCTGTTACCTCCGGGAATTGGCTCTTTGGTGACGATGATGTGCTGGATGAGGTGGCTGATGCTGTCCGCCAAAGTTGGCTCCAGAGATGAGGGCGACCAGATCTTGATAGTTGCTGTCTATGGTGCCGAGAACTATTTTGAAATGGTACGGGATCTCTCCCAAAGTTGAGCATTTTGTGGTTATGTCCTGTAGGCATTCTTGTTGTTCGGTGAAGTGGCTCTTGATGTTGTCGAGGATGTGTTGCTTGGTCACGTCGTGTGACTGATCAATGGTGTCGGTGATTCCAGTACGCTGCTCGCTGAGTTGCTCTTCCAGTGCGCTGAGCCTGCCAGCTAGGTTCAGCACCTCAGCATGCAGGTCCTGGATGGTATCGATGATGGGCTGGTTCGTAGCTGCTATCTGTGATGAGTCGTTCGATGAAGTGTGCTGCGGTGTGGTTGTGAGGTTCCGCGGTGTCTCTGGGAAGTGCGGCGTGGCTCTACGAGGATAGAGTGGGCAGACGGCCTGACCTGTGTAGTGCCCCTTGCCTCCACAGGAGGCGCAGAAGCGTCGGCGGTGTGTCAGGTCGTGTGCCCTGCAGTCTGCGGTGAAGTTACCGCTACCACAGTAGTGGCAGCGGGGAGCGGCGTCACATGACGCGTCTGTGTGCCCGTACAGGCAGCAGCGGCGGCATGGAGTCGGTCGAACACTGCGGCTGGCCTCAATCACCAGGGTTTGCCCTAACAAGGGCATTCCTGCGTGTAGGGCCGCCGAGTAGTCTTCCTCCTCCATGAAGGTTAGACGGACCAGCGGTGTGGGACCTCTGTTATTCCTAATCCTAGTCGCCTTGGCCGCAGACGGCCAGAAGCGCTGGGCAGCGGTGAGTAACAAACTGTCCGGAAGCTGGCGATGCACTCCCCGGACAACTGCGGAGTAGCGTGCGGGCACGCTGGTCAGCGGTGTGTGGCTGGCTGTGCTGGCTGGTGAGATGGCGCTGGGCGCTTCGATTGGCGGTGGCGGCGGCGGAGAGGCTGGAAGCTTTTCTTCGTCGGCGGCGGAGCTAGTAGTAGCTTCCTCTCGAGGAGGAAGCTTGGAGGCTGCGGCGGTCTTCTTCCTACCCATCTTGACTCGACGATTTTTTTTTTTTTGGGAAAACAGGAGTAAAGGTTTGAAGGTAAAAACAAGAGTATGTATATAGGTGTAGAAAGGAAAAGGGAGGAGGAAAAGAAGGATTTGATACTGTGATGGTGCAATTTATTAGGGGCAAAGTGGCAAACATGGTGGCTGGTACCGCCGAAGCAAACCCGCTGATTGTGGGCGAATACTTAGAGTGGCGGGATTCTCCGCTGTGGTGGTCAGGTATCTGCCATGGCGATGGCCCTGACAGGGACCTGTAACGTTGGTGAATTAACAGGAGATGCTGGCTCCAATCCCGGGCCCGTTACCTCCGGGAATTGGCTCTTTGATGACGATGATGTTCAGGATGGGGTGGCTGCAGTCTGGCAAACTGTGCTAAGGTTTCTATTTTGGAGTCGTAGATGAGCGCGTTCAGATCTTGATACACGCCGTCGATGGTGTTTAAGGTGGACCTGTGTTGGATCGGGAGTTGTCCCAAGATTTCCTGTAAGCATTGTTGTTGATCTGTGAAGTGGCTGCTGATGTTGTCGAGGATGTGTTTCTTGGTCACGTCGTGGGACTCGTCGATGACTCCAGTAATCTGCACACTGAGATGCTCCTCCAGAGCGCTGATCCTGCCAGCTAGGTTCAACACCTCAGCATGGAGGTCCTGGATGGCATCGAGGATGGGTTGGTTCGAAGCTGCTATCAGTGCCTGGATCTGTGATGAATCGTGTGATGGAGTGATGTTCTGCGTCGTAGGTGCGAAGTGTTGCGGTGACTCTGAGATGTGCGGCGTGGCCCTGCGAGGATAGAGTGGGCAGACGGCCTGGCCAGTGTAGCGCCCCTTGCCCCCGCAGGAGGCGCAGAAGCGGCGGCGGTGCGACAGGTCGTGTGCCCGACAGTCTGCGGTGAAATACCCGCTACCACAATAGTGGCAGCGGGGAGCGGCGTCGCATGACGCGTCTGTGTGCCCGTAAAGGCAGCAGCGGCGGCATGGAGTTGGTCGCACACTGCGGCTGGCCTCAATCACCAGGGTTTGCCCTAATAAGGGCATTCCTGCGTGTAGGGCCGCCGAGTAGTCGGCTTCCTCCATAAACGTTAGTCGGACCAGCGGTGTGGGACCTCTGTCGTTCCGAATCCCAGTCGCTTTGGCCGCAGACGGCCAAAAGCGCTGGGCGGCGGTGAGCAGTAAACCGTCCGGGAGTTGACGGTGCACTCCCCGGACAACAGCGGAGTAGCGTGCAGGCACGCTGGTCAGTGGTGTGTTGCTGGCTGTGCTGGCTGGAGAGATGGCGCTGGGCGCTTCGATTGGCTGTGGCGGCGGCGGAGAGGCTGGAAGCTTTTCTTCGTCGGCGGCGGAGGTAGTAGTGGCTTCCTCTCGAGGAGGAAGCTTGGAGGCTGCGGTGGTCTTCTTCCTACCCATCTTGACTCGACGAGAGCTCGAAGCGAAGTCTCGACGATTTTTTTTTTTTTTTTAAAGTGGTGTGGCCCCTCCTCCGCCACACCAGGTGACGATCATCCGAAAGGGATCTACATCGCCTCCCCTACCATGCACTAACTACAGCTAATGGATGGGAGAGGGAGTGGTGCTAGTGGTGCCAGGTACCGCTTGCGCAACCTGGGGTTAGTGGGTAACTCTACGAAAGACGCCGGCCTACCAGGGGGTAGACAGGCAGAGGTGGATCCAGGGACATCACTTGGCTCGTGGCCCAGTGCTGGTGCCTGGTGTATGTTAGTGAGGTATTCATGCTCATGCAGGTGGAATTTTGTGTTAGGTGTCGTGCTTAGTGATTGAGTAGAAGTGACCATGCTTACTTACGTGTCGGGTCGGTGCCGTCGTCTCTGTTGGTGTGGGTTCGTCCTGAAGGAAACATAGAATGTGAGTTTCAGTTACCTATTCGTGTTCCATGTTAGCGCGGTGGTCGTCATAGGGGCGTTCAGTCCTCATGGCGGGATAAGATGCATTAGGTACTGTGTGACAGGGTCGGGGCCAGTTTGCTTGGTAATGGGAAGAGATCTGTCAAAAAGAGACAGGGGTCGTTTGTGCTTATCTGCTTCTGTAGTGTACTGGCCTAGGCCTTGTATCAGAGTGTTATGGTGGGTTTTGGATCGTCTGTATAGATCGTAGGCGAGTTTCTTAATAAATTCCTCTATTGTGTGTAGTTTGAGTTCGTCGTGCAGTATGTCTGCGGGTGTGCTCTTTGGTACTCTTGAGGCCATTCTGATTATTTTGAGCTCGAAGCGTCTCTTTATAGTGTGGACGCTCTCTGCTGATTGGCCCGCTGGTATGAGGGGGCTGGCGCCGGCTGTGTTGTTGCTCTCTTCTGATTGGCTCGCAGTGTTTTTCGGTATTGTATGACCTTTCTTGTTTTTGATGACTAGATGCCAGTTACTGTTGAGTTTCAAAGCTTCTTCTTTCCTATTGAAATTATTGGGATGTTTATAAATCTCTATTGCTTCGCGTTGTAGCCGGGTATGGTAATGCTTTATGGAGGAAAGAATGTTGGTGTCCTGAAATCTAATAATGTGTTCGCCCTCGGCTTCAATGGCATGTTCGGCGACTGCCGATTTTTCTGTATGGCCCAGGCGGCAGTTTCTTTTGTGTTCGCTAAGTCTGGTGTTAGCGCTCCGCTGTGTGGTACCAATGTACACTGAACCACAGGAACAAGGAATACGGTAAACACCGGCCGATGACAGGGGGTCTCGGGGGTCTTTGGAAGAGCGCAGTAGGCTGTTTAATTGTCTTGTAGGTTTGAATACTGTTTTGACGTTATGACGTTGAAGTATATGTTCAATACGGTCAGTGACATTTCTGAAATATGGCAGAAAGACAATGGACTTGCAACAGTAACTGGCATCTAGTCATCAAAAACAAGAAAGTTCATACAATACCGAAAAACACTGCGAGCCAATCAGAGAGCAACAACACAGCCGGCGCCAGCCCCTCATACCAGCGGGCCAATCAGCAGAGAGCGTCCACACTATAAAGAGAGCGGCACCAACGGCCAACGCATCAGACGCAGCGATACTTTCACCGAGAAGACTTCGTCCGCGCCACTGAAGATGTCCACTGCAGTTGTGGACGAAACGTCTGGGAAATCTTTCTTCAGCAGACCACGGCATAACAGCCCGGAAAATTATAGTAGTTATAATTGGTATACAAATTATTCTTACGAAAGTTTATTTTCCTGTCTACTTCATTTTAATCGAGATAAACCTAACTACATTACACATTTCGTTATAGATAGAAAGAGAACAGCGAAAGTCAAACTGGATGCTATATGCTAGCCTTAAAATTCCATGCTCTTTCCATGTAATCGCGCAAAACGAATTCAAGATCGACAGGACTGTAGTAGAACGCAAGTACTGAACAATTCCAACCATTAATAGTGGATGTCTTGGAAAAGAAAATTGTTTGTTTAAGAGAGATCTACATGTTTTGGATAGTACGTTTTCGTCTACCCTTAACGCTACGAATGAAGAGGACTTCACAGATTATTTCCAGAAGATTCAAAATATAGTTTTATTTGTCATGTAAATATCGTTAATATACGGGGCTTTAATGAAAATTGTTAGTAATTTTTTGCAAAAACAGACATTTCAAAAAATGTTCCATGTAAAGTGTAGTTTGGGGTAGGTTTTTTACTTTCTCTACTACGTATAGTAAGTAGGGGAAGTATTGTATTCCATCCAAACATTCGATACCGAGATTTCACCGGAAATATATGTTTCGAGATCCCCTGAATCCTAAAAAACCATTTTTGGAAACATGTCCGTGTGTGTGTCTTGTGTGTGTCTGTGTCTGTGAACAGCATAACTCAGAAACGAAGTCGGATAAACACCAAACTTGGTATTTAGGTTCAGTATCTTCCAGAGATGCGACACGAAGGTTTTCAAGAAAATCCCCCCACCACAGATTACCCTTTGCATGGAACATTTTTCGAAAATTTTAATTTTCTCAAAAATGGCTCTAAAGATTTTGATTAAAATATCATATGTTTAAGATATTTTCATGACAAATAAAATGTATATCTTGCATTTTATGGGAATGTCTCCAAAAGTATTCTTCATTGTGAACGACTTTTGTATAATTGGTAAACCATAAGAGATAGACAAAATTTTACTGCAGAAAAAATGTAGATCGCGTTAAAATACACAATTTATGTCATATATATTTTTTATTGTTGAGTGAACCATTTTCGAGATATCGGTTGTTATTCCCTTAAATTTTTCAATACTTATTTTCTCAAATGGGAATTCGTTATTCATTTTTTTTGTCTTGGATACGCAAAGAATATTAATCTGTGGCAAAGAGAATGGTGCTGCACCTAGCAACCAGCTATTAAGAGATATGTATGTGTTTAAAGGCTACTGTATTTCTATATTGCCCTTGCAAATACAAAACAAGGGGAACATAGTACGCCTTAAGCGATAGCCAAATATTTTTAGAACTGGTCACTATGTGTAAAATGTAATTCTCTTGCAAGGCAAAAGATTGTTTTTACAAATGTTTATCTGGATTAATATGAAATAGATGGAGAATAAGAGTTTGTAAAAATAATTTGTACAAGAGTAGGGAAAGTCATGTGAGTGTAACACATCAGATTTTTTTAAAATGCTTTTTTTGGCTCAAGATGCCTCAAAACATGGGTTCCCGGTGAAATCGGCATGGATTTTATGGGTGAATATAATACCTTCTCTACCTATTGTGCACGTGGAAGGGAAAGTAAAAGGCGAGTCACTATGTGATAGTCTTGATATTCCATACATTTTCTGATATCACGATAAAGAAGCGAATGGTGTCTTAGCATTTTACAAAATGTAAAGTGTTGGAAAATTCAAACTAACAACCGTGATTATCTTATAAACGGTTAATCCCCCTCCAAAATGGAATAAACTGTGCATTTTAAGAAGATCTTCATTTTTATGCATTCAGGTTTTGTCTGTTTCTTCTGGTTTACGAGTTATACAGAATCACACAAAAATCTTGTATGTTGAGTTTCTCAACTCATTCTTCTACAAAATATTGCTATAAAAGCTTATTCTTGATGCAGTAATTTGTATCACAAATTACTTAAATGTAAATAATGATTGTAATATGAATATGCATTTTTATATGACATTGATTTCAGATGTTTATTGATTGTAAATATTGTTGGGAAGTAAATTTATAATGCCTTACAGAAACTGTCAATAATAGCGCGCAATAATGCAGAGAGGGGGGTGAGCTGTTTATCATTATTGGAAACGAGGAAGTTACGTAATATTGGCGCGTTTTTTCCGTTGAGAACCTTCTGGAATATTTCCCTAGAACATATGTATTCATAATTTTCATTGGATATTAAAATAGACGCTAATGTTGGCGCGTTTTATTAGCCAATAGTAACTCAGTTATAATCTTTAGGCATATCGGGGAGTTGGTGTATAAATAGGGTAGGTTAGAGGTAGCTTCATGCTCAGTTCATCAAAATTCTTTGTGCACTACACGTCGTCTTCAGTTCGTCAGTTCGTCAAAATATTTGTATGAGATACGTCGGCTATAGATTCACAAGTTACGAAAATCTAAAGTATTATAAAGTTAATTATACACAAAGTTGAAGTACACGAATTAAGAGTGATTAGTAAGAAGTTATTATAACAGTTTCAGTTTGGCGAGTATCTAGATCAATGTGTAAAAGTGATAGTGAACGTGTTCAACAATAAAAATTATAAAACAAATTTCTTCATCAGTGTTCTTTTTGGATAAAAGATTCCTTTCCGTTTACACAACCCTGATCAAGAGATATGTTCGACCGAGAAAATAATAGCTAGCCGGAGGACAGTGAAACAGAATTAAATAAAAAAATAAAATTAAAATTCTTTCAAACAAACACTAATACTACCACAAATTGCTAACACCAGATGGAGCTACAAACCGAACAAAATGAATGACGTCACAAGATGGCTTCACAAAAATACATAAACATTTGTAAGTAATACCGTTACAAATTGGCTCCCAAACGTGGGGCTAACAAATACAAACATATACAAATAATGTTACTACAAATTGGCTACCACAACGTGGGGCTACAATAATGTTAAATACATTAAAAAAAACCGTTACAAATTGGCACCCAGAACGTGGGGCAAAGTAACCAGGAAAGGAACACGATGACCAGGAAAGGAGCAGAATAACCAGGAAGGGGCAGAATTAACCAGGAAGAAGTGAGATGACCAGGAAGGGGCGAATGGAGAAGTGAACTGAACTACAAGACGCAGATTCCAGAAACAACAAAAGGGACGACAAACTACGCGGATAATTGGACATCGTAATTCCGAGATTAAAAGGCAACAGGGGAATTCAACTACAAAACAACAAAATGACGTAGATTCATCGTAATACAACGCAGAAGCAACATATAACCTAGGAGAGAGGGGCAGGAAGCTGGACATCAAAGTAACAGCAACAGACAGCATTACAAAGGTCAGAGTATTGTAATTTTTTTAGAAAACAAAACAAAACAATGGCTACTAATAATATTGAAGAAACAATGATGGAAAGGGATAGTGTAACAGTTAGCTGTAATTCAATACAGGTTACAGAAAATAGCACAAACAATGTAGGATTTGAGAGAAAAGATGTTAGTGCAGAAAGGGAGAATAGAATAGTAGGAAATCTTAATCTTGATGCTAGAATGATGATGGAAATGATAAGAAATTTTTTTGAAACGTTAGGTAATAGATTAGAACAAAAACTAACTCAGAGTAATGAGAAATTAGAAATGAAAATAGATCAAAACAGGGAAGATATGCAAAGGAGTCATAGGGAATTGAGAGAAGATATTATTAAGAGTGTAGAACAAAAAGTAGATCAGAGTTTTGAGAAATTGAGAGAAGCTATAAAAATAGATCATAGCAAATTAATGGAAAATATTGGTAGGAGGAATGAGATATTAGAGCAAAAAGTAGATCAAAGCAGTGAAGAAATTGAAAAGAAAGTTATGAAGCTAGATAGTAGCATGCCAAAAATGAGAGATGAAAATGAGGAAGTAATAGCAAGTGAGATAGGAGAAGTTTCAAAGAAAATGTTGGACATGAGCAGGGAAATAGGTAACAAAGAAAGTGAGGTTAATACTAAAAGTGAACATGTTGATGTAGAATGTACAGAGTTAGGTAGTAGAATGAGTAACATTTCAAGTGAGATAAGAGAGATAAAAGAGGTTATGAATGTAGATGTGAATCAGGCGCAAGTTAATTTCAGAGGGGAAATATCAGAAATACAGGAGGAGTCAGTAATGCAAAGAAATAAATTGTACAAAGAAGTTAAAGTTTTGCCTGTAAATAATCAAAAGCTAACTTCTGAAATTAACAAGTACCAAGCTTTTCAAATTGAAAACTCCAGTCCAGTACAGTTTAGTACAGATTTGTTAAAGTACTCTCAAATTAAAGAGATAGTAGAAGAATTGAAAATGACAGTTGTTAAAAGATTTGTTGCTCAAGAAACTTTAGATTGTTTTCAAATGGTATCCGGGGGTGAAATTTCATATGAATCCTTTAAGAGGTTATTCATGAACAAAAATTTGAAGGTTAGGTTACGGCTGCGAGTAATGTTTAGCCACACACAATTTGATCCAGGAGGGTAAATAGCAATGAGATGTAAAGTAAATGCTGGATAGTTAAAGATGACTTGCAGAGAAATGTATTGGAACGTAAGAGGGTTAAATGAATATGTACGTCATGTGAAAGGAGAAATAAAATTTTGGACATAATTAAATATTTTTTTAAAAAGGAAAATAACATTTTTTTTGTAACTGTGACAGCATTTGAAATAAAGTATGATGTTATATTAAAGTACGTAGATATAATTTCAAGAGTATTGTGAATATACAGTACAAAAACAACAAAAATTGGGTAAAAATAATTAAAACAAATACTTGTGTAGCAAACAGAACATGTGAAACAGTGCCTAGATTTAAGAGATGTAAATATATTTGTGTAGAGGGTGAATATTTTTGATAAATATGTTTAATAATTACAAAAAAAAATTCTTGAATTGATAAATTTTTGTTAACAATATAAGAAAGTAAACCATTTTTTGTAACAGTAATTAAATACTTCAGGGTACAGTATTTGCTATAAAAAAATTGTAATGTTAGATTAATGTCTAAACACATTTAACCAGAGCCAGTAAGTAGTGGCAAGATAGAGGAAAAACATGTCGTGTGTTAAATACGTGTGAAGTGTTAAGTGAAAGTGATAGCGTGTGTTCCAAGATTTAGGAGACTAAAAACCCAATTATAAAATTTTCAAACAAGTTGTAAATATTTATAATTATGTTTCTAGTGGGGCATATGATGCAGTAATTTGTATCACAAATGACTTAAATGTAAATAATGATTGTAATATGAATATGCATTTTTATATGACATTGATTTCAGATGTTTATTGATTGTAAATATTGTTGGGAAGTAAATTTATAATGCCTTACTGAAACTGTCAATAATAGCGCGCAATAATGCAGAGAGGGGGGTGAGCTGTTTATCATTATTGGAAACGAGGAAGTTACGTAATATTAGCGCGTTTTTTCCGTTGAGAACCTTCTGGAATATTTCCCTAGAACATATGTATTCATAATTTTCATTGCATATTAAAATAGACGCTAATGTTGGCGCGTTTTATTAGCCAATAGTAACTCAGTTATAATCTTTAGGCATATCGGGGAGTTGGTGTATAAATAGGGTAGGTTAGAGGTAGCTTCATGCTCAGTTCATCAAAATTCTTTGTGCACTACACGTCGTCTTCAGTTCGTCAGTTCGTCAAAATATTTGTATGAGATACGTCGGCTATAGATTCACAAGTTACGAAAATCTAAAGTATTATAAAGTTAATTATACACAAAGTTGAAGTACACGAATTAAGAGTGATTAGTAAGAAGTTATTATAACAGTTTCAGTTTGGCGAGTATCTAGATCAATGTGTAAAAGTGATAGTGAACGTGTTCAACAATAAAAATTATAAAACAAATTTCTTCATCAGTGTTCTTTTTGGATAAAAGATTCCTTTCCGTTTACACAACCCTGATCAAGAGATATGTTCGACCGAGAAAATAATAGCTAGCCGGAGGACAGTGAAACAGAATTAAATAAAAAAATAAAATTAAAATTCTTTCAAACAAACACTAATACTACCACAAATTGCTAACACCAGATGGAGCTACAAACCGAACAAAATGAATGACGTCACAAGATGGCTTCACAAAAATACATAAACATTTGTAAGTAATACCGTTACAAATTGGCTCCCAAACGTGGGGCTAACAAATACAAACATATACAAATAATGTTACTACAAATTGGCTACCACAACGTGGGGCTACAATAATGTTAAATAAATATAACATAAATACTACGACATTCTTCAATCTACTTCTTGCTAATCCAGATAAACTTTCATTACATATTTCGTTATAGGTGTAATATGAATACAGTAGGCTAAAGCGATAGTCAGATTTTTAAAAGTGATTGGCTCTGTGATGGCTTTGATATTCTGTACTCTTCCTGATATCATGAGAAATAAACGAATGGTGCCTTAACTTTTCAGAAAATGTAAAGCATGTGAAAATCCAAACTAATAACAAAAATATTTCGGAAACGGTTAGCGTCACAAAAATGTTTATTTACACAAATTGCGTCTTTTAACGAAATCTAAACTTTTTTTGTAATAAGATTTTATCTATCTCTCTCTGTCACTGGTTAGCAGTTATACAAAAGTCATTCAGAATAAAGAGGAACTTCGCAGAAAAGTTATGAAAGCATTTCATTTGTCATGCGAATACCTTCAACGCACGGCGTTTTAATCAAAACGGTTTGGATCCTTTATAAGAACCCCCCCCCAAAAACAACTAAAATGTTAGTACGAGTACATAAAGGGTAGTTTGGAGTGGAGGAATTCTTTCTATTTATTATTTTACGTAGTTCTAACTACACGGACATATCGCGACGGATCTGTCAGGAGATACCTCGTGGCTCGGTGTGAGGCGGACAGTTAGCCTTCTAGGTCTCATCCCTGTACCATACCATCTTACTTCGTCACGTTTCCACAGAGAATTGTGTATAGCAACTGTACCTCTGCTTCCACACGTGCCGAGCAGCACGGTGCCATCAAGTATACCTGTTTTCATTATCTGTGGATAGAGGGCAGAGCATTCGTTTTACTGTCTATTTTCATGTTTTACTACTATTTTAGGCTTAAGGTGAACCTTTGGCCCGTGGTATTAAGTATCCAATCCTTTGCGACTGAGGAAAATCACGACAAAACTGCAGTCAGATTGGTCGGCCCACGAGATTTGAACCGGGACCGTCCGAATACGGGCCACATACGTTACCGCCTGAGTCATCCTGCGCGCGCCATTCCATACAACTTATACTATGCAACACTACTGTCACTGTTCTAGCCACCGTATCTTATTCACAGTACCTTTCTGTCTAGAAATGTTAATTCAAATTAAGCAATAAATGTTTAAATGTTTATCAGGTATGAGAGAATCATTCTGAAGTTAAAGAGTGACCAGCTCTTGCAAAGAAAAAAAATCTGACGTGTTATACGCACATGACTTTCTCTACTCTTGTACAAACTATTTTTACAAACGCTTATTCTCCATCTACTTCATGTTAATCGAGATATCGAGATGTTAATCTTATTGCTAATTTTATTGTAGATGCAAGGGGAATTGGTAGGCTTTAAGCGATAGTCAAATATTTTAAGAGCTGGTTGCTATGTGGAGCATTCCATTCTCTTTGCATTACCAGGACAAAACAAATTGAATAACAAATTTGAGAGAAAGTATAAGTATTGGAAAAATTAAGGGAATAACAAGCAATATCTTGAAAATGGTTCACTCAACAAAAAAATGTATATGACATAAATTGTGTGTTTTAACGCGTTCTATATTTTTTGTGTAGTAAAAGTTTGTCTATTTGTTATGGTTTACCAGTTATGCAAAAGTCGTTCACAATGAAGAATACTTTTGGAGACATTTCCAGAAAATTCGAGATATAAATTTCATTTGTCATGAAAATATCTTAAACATGTGACATTTTAATCAAAATCGTTAGAGCCATTTTTGAGAAAATTAAAATTTTCGAAAAATGTTCCATGTAAAGGGTAATCTGGGGCGGGGAGATTTTCTTGAAAACCTTCGAGTCGTATCTCTGGGAGATACTGAACCTAAATACCAAGGTTGGTGTTTATCCGATTGTTCATTTCTGAGTTATGCTATTCACAGACACACATAGGGACATGTTTTCAAAAATGCTTTTTTTGGATTCAGGGGGTCTCAAAACATATATTTCCGGTGAAATCTCGGTATCGAATATTTGGGTGGAATGCGTAGTAGAGAAAGTAATAAAAAATCTGATGTGTTACACTCACATGACTTTCTCTACTCTTGTACAAACTATTTTTACAAACGCTTATTCTCCATCTACTTCATGTTAATCTAGATAAACATTTGCAGACTCTATCTTATTGCTAATTTTCTTGTAGATGTAATGGGAATATATATATATATATATATATATATATATATATACAAGGGCAATATAGAAATACAGTAGCCTTTAAGCACATATATATATCTTAATAGCTGGTTGCTAGGTGCAGCACCATTCCCTTTCCCACAGATTAATACTCTTTGCATATCCAAGACAAAAAAAAAATTCCCATTTGAGAAAATAGGTATTGAAAAATTTAAGGGAATAACAAGCAATATCTCAAAAATGGTTCACTCAACAAAACAAAATGTATATGACATAAATTGTGTATTTTAACGCGATCTACATTTTTGTGTAGTAAAAGTTTGTCTATCTCTTATGGTTTTCCAGTTATGCAAAAGTCGTTCACGATGAATAATACTTTTGGAGACATTCCCAGAAAATTCAAGATATACATTTTATTTGTCATGAAAATATCTTAAACATATGATGTTTTAATCAAAATCGTTAGTCATTTCTGAGAAAATTAAAATTTTGGAAAAATCTTCCATGTAAATGGTAATCTGGGGTGGGGGATTTTCTTGAAAACCTTCGCGTTGCATCTCTGGGAGATACTGAAGCTAAATACCAAGTTTGATGTTTATCCGAATGTTCGTTTCTGAGTTATGCTGTTCACAGACAGACACACAGACACACACGGACATGTTTCTAAAAATGCTTTTTTTTTTGGATTCAGGGGGTCTGAAAACATGTATTTCGGTGAAATCTCGGTATCGAATTTTTGGGTGGAATGCAATACTTTCCCTACGTACTATACGTAGTAGAGAAAGTAATAAAAACGAAGAATCGGAAGCTTTCCAGGATCTTCCAAAGATACGAGATGAAGTTTTCAAGAAAATCCCCCAACCTAAACTACTTTTCGATTTTCTTAAAAAAACTGCTGTAACAACTTTCATTAAATATATTTAATTAATTTACGTGACAGAATGCTTATCTTGAAATTTTTGGGGATAGTCTGCTGTTAAGTCCTATTCATAAAGAAGGAATTTTATATATTGTAAAAGTGTTAAACCTTAAGATATGGACCAACACGTACTGCACAATTTGTATTGAATAACTTTTATTTATGGCATCAGCTATTTCTAAGATATTGATTATTGTTAGGTTTAATTTTTCAACACTTTGTCTTTTTTAAGTTCTGACGCTATTCAGTTGTTTCTCGCGGTTTCATGGGAAGAGTATGGAATTTCTAGGCCAGCAATAGCGCCCCAGTTTTAAACATCTGTATATCGGTTCGGTTTCCTCTATCCTCCCATGTAGCTACAACGAAATGTATAATACGATAACTGCTTTTGTAAAGGTTTATCATGTGGCGGCACTGGTCTTGAGCGCCAATTTTGCGGCACAGGATTTGTAGGAATGGTCCTGGGTTTGATGCTAGCTCAGGGACTTGTATGGATCTTGGATCTAGGGTTAGTGGTTAATACGACTGATTCATTTTCCTGCCAGTTTATTTCTCGTCATCATTCAAAATCTCACTCCTGATATTACCTCGCCACACACACGCGTATTTCTTTATTACTGTGCTTCATACTATCGCCCCTATCCGCCGATACATTTGTTTTCCGAACAACCTTAAAAAAACTAACACCAAGAAGAAGTGTTTTAAACTCTCCTGTTTCTGTATTTCAAATTTCCTATCCCCCCATTTCACTAACACCTGATTTCTACCTTCTTTCTTATTGGATGCCTAGGACTTTTGAGAAACATTGACCCTTTTCCTACACATGTGCTTTTCAGGCGACCTAACGGTACACTAACAAGCGTATTATCTTCTCACTCGGTTAGAATAAGGTAAAAACCACTCCATTTCCGGCGTGCTGCCGCCACTGTCTCTTCAAACCATATTCACCTTAGATGTAATATTCACTTCCCAGTATTATTTAATAATACTATTCCCACTGTTATTAATATTTATTTTACCTATGGTTGTAATTTTATATTAGCTACTTAGAACGTACTGCTTCAATCACGATTAACACGAAGACATACAAAAATAAGCTTTCGTAATAATAGTTTGTAGAAGCCATGTACATATAGATAAGGGTTATACCACTCTAGGAGGAAGGGATGAAGTGAAGGAACCACAGAAGGCAACAGGCCCAACCAGATAGGGTACAGATACGCCGGGAAGTCCCTAACAGTTCCAAGCTCGAATATCCGTCCCACTACTTGAGTTGCTTAGAGAGCAGACACGAAAGCTAAAAGCACGCCTCAAAGATGATAAAGAAACGGAATGAAAGGGGAATGATGGAAAGGAAATCGTGGTAGATGAGAACACTAGAAAAATCCCAAGGTCAAAGTGGGCATTGACGGAAATGGAATCTGGGACCTCCCGAATGCGAGCCTCACACGTTACCGCGGAGCCATCTCGCTCGGTTTGTAGAAGCTATATAAATATAAAAGTAACGCATCAGATATTTTTACTTTCTCTACTACGTATAGTAAATAGGGGAAGTATTGTATTCCATCCAAAATTTCGATACCGAGATTTCACCGGAAATACATGTTTTGAGACCCCCTGAATCCAAAAAAAGCATTTTTGGAAACATGTCCGTGTGTGTGTCTGTGTGTCTGTCTGTGTGTCTGTGTGTGTGTCTGTGAACAGCATAACTCAGAAACGAACAGTCGGATAAACACCAAACTTGGTATTTGGGTTCAGTATCTTCCAAGGATGCGACACGAAGGTTTTCAAGAAAATCCCCCCACCCCAGAGTACCCTTTACATGGAAGATTTTTCGAAAATTTTAATTTTCTCAAAAATGGCTCTAACGATTTTGATTAAAATATCATATGTTTAAGATATTTTGTATGACAAATAAAATGTATATCTTGAATTTTCTGGGAATGTCTCCAAAAGTATTCTTTATTGTGAACGACTTTTGCATAACTGGTAAACCATAAGAGATAGACAAAATTTTACTACACAAAAAATGTAGATCGCGTTAAAATACACAATTTATGTCATATACATTTTTTTTTGTTGAGTGAACCATTTTCGAGATATTGCTTGTTATTCCCTTAAATTTTTCAATACTTATTTTCTCAAATGGGAATTCGTTATTCATTTTTTTGTCTTCGATATGCAAAGAGTTATAATCTGTGGCAAAGCAAATGGTGCTGCACCTAGCAACCAGCTATTAAGAGATATGTATGTGCTTAAAGGCTACTGTATTTCTATACTGCCCTTGTAAATATATATTCCCCTTACATCTACAAGAAAATTAGCAATAAGATAGAGTTTGCAAATGTTTATCTCGATTAACATGAAGTGGATGGAGAATAAGCGTTTGTAAAAATACTTTGTACAAGAGTAGAGAAAGTCATGTGAGTGTAACACATCAGATTTTTACCTATGGCATGTCCTGTCACAGTTGTTCAATGTAGAAAGTCGTGTAGGAAATGAGTTGAATACACCAAACAGTCTGACTGTATAAAAGCAATCTTCTCTGAAATGTCTTTATGTAATCCTTTTTTTGTTCTCTCGTGAATGAAGAGCATTCGTTAACTGCTTTATAAAACAACCCCCTGTTCCGCCACCCCAGTATAGTAAACTTCACCCTAAGAAGCTTTCTGTATATAAATTACGTAATTTATTTGAGAAGTTACACGTTATTTAAATCCTTCCTCTTGGAGCAGCTAATTCTGGCCTTTCAGTTAATACTTTCGTTCTGTTTTTATTTACATGTTTGAGCCTAGTTCCGCCATTAGCAATGAATAATGAGGGTGGATGTCAGCTGAATATTTAGCAGGGTGGCAGCACTGTTTCTTGTTCTGGAAGAATAATCGCTCGAATCTCTTCGGTGCGAAGAACGTGACTTGGTGAGGAACGCAGTGTGCCTTAATCCTTTCCTTGCCTTGCGTTATGCTGAGTGAGTTTAACTGGAACATATGACGGTCACAATGGGCTCCTTATTACCTACTTTCTCTACCGCTTCCATGTTAGGCTGAGGAAGTAATGTATAGCGCCCAAGATTTCATATATAAATTTAAGGGGAAATATACGTGCCAATCGCACATTATTTTCTTTCTTATTTAGTCATTTCGGCTAGCAAATACCAAATAATTTCGCTTGCTGCCTTGAGCGGTGTTGTTTACCGATTCAATTTCTCTTAGTCACCGTATGTGATGTAACGTTCTACTATTTTTGTAACGTTAGGAAACAAAAGGAAAGGTGACAATACAGATACACGAAGTGTCTCCAGAGGTTACAAATTATTTAAATCTCGTGACAAAGTGGGAGAGAAAATGAATTCAAGGATTCACAATAACTGCTAAACTTAATAAACATTTGATTTCTTGTAGTCACACATAGAAGTATTCTATATAATACGAAATATTTGAATAAGTTTACACAATACGAGGACTGATTGATAAGTCAGTGACTTTTGAAAAAAAATAACAATTTTTTCCAAAAAATCAATTTTGTTTCTCAACATAATCTCCTTTCAATTCAATACACATTTTCCAACGTTTCTCCAATTTTTTAACGCTTCCAAAAACGCATTCATCAAAGTTTGCAAATATGAGGTTGTTTCTGCCATGAAACAACCTCATATTCCCTGGATGTGAATTTCTTCCCAGCGAGCCAATTTTTCAGGTTTGCGATGAGGAAGCAGTAGCTCGGAGCCCAATTTCACAAGTTTTGCGATGGCAATGTTTGACTAGTGTGTAAGCGCATTATCCTGATGAAAGAGAACCATTTTTTTCACCAAATGGGGTCGTTTTCTTAAAAATTCCTTGTGAAACTGATCCAGCATTGCGTCATAATATGAATTTGTGATCGTTTTGGCCTTTTCCAGGTAGTGAATCCCAAAAGACAGCTGCCATGATTTTTCCTGCCGACGGAATGGTTTTCGCATTCTTTGGAGCAGGTTCGCCGAAGGAAATGCACTGCTTTGATTGTTGTTTGGCTTCAGGTTGATAGTGATGGGTCCAAGTTTCATCAAATGTGTTATAACGCCGCAAAAACTCATTTGGGTTGCTCTGGAACATGTTCAAACATCCCTGTGAAATGGTCACACGATTCCGCTTGTTCTCAACATACCCAAAAATTCGTGCAGAATGTTATACACCCATTCACTCGAGATGTTTACGGTTTGGCTATCTCATGGATAGCGGTCTTCCAACACAATATCGTGAACTTTGTTCACAATTTTTTCAGCTGCGACCTCAACCGGCGCCCTCTGCGCACGGCATATCTTGTGCTCGAACTGCCACATCGAAATTATGTGAACCATGCCATGTGATGGAGCAGAGTCCCAATAATACTTGTTCAGATTTTCTTCCGTTTTCACCGTCTTACCACGCAAAAATTGGTGCTTTATCAGAACACGAAATTCACCTTTCTCCATTTTCTACGAAGCAACACACATCTGCTTATTTTAAACGCTCTCAACAATGTTCTAAGAAACAAATGACGACGAATTTCTGCGATTATACTCAAAATAGATGGTAAGACTTGGTGCAAACAAGAAACCTATCGCTTAAAGCCTACCATATTCCCCTTGCACCTACAAGCAAATTAGCAATAAGATAGTTTCTGCAAATGTTTATCTCGATTAACATGAAGTAGATGGAGAATAAGCGTTTGTAAATATGGTTTGTACAAGAGTATAGAAAGCTATGTGAATGAAACGCCTTAGAGTTTTAGAAAAAAGTGAGAGGGAGAGGGAGAGTGAGAGAGAGCAACTCAAAACGAAATTTCAGATAACTATCAAAAGAGACGACACAAGGTTTTTCAAGAAGAGCTTCTCGCCAAACTTTACATGGATAATTTTTTGTTATTTTTTATTTTATGAAAAGAGGCTCTAATGATTTTGATTAAAATACCATACATTTAAGATATTTGCATTATAAATAATAATATTGAATTTTTGGCTAACAGCCTGTGAAGTCCTCTTCATTCAGAAAGAATTTTGTATAATTTTATAACGTGGCGTATTAATAATTTGAGGGGTTACATTATTATACTACATTGCCGTTATCAGACACATTGCTGTTTACGTCACTCCTGGCTGGTAGCTTTGCTAGCCACGAGTAGTGGGGGATATAGCGTCTGTCTCAGGATTCCGTGAGGAACGGACCGCGTGTGTAAGCCGGGCTTTGGATCGGCGGACATCTCCCCCACCTTCCATTTTTAATAATGTAGGAACCCCAAACGGTTGGGAAATAGATCTAGGGATTTGTGAGTAGATTTGCGTTATGGATTTTGTACAGTGAAAAACCCACGCCTTCCTGTCAACCTCCACACCACGTTTCGGTCCTCCGCAACCAAGTAAGTATACGTCTCCTCAATGTGCGTGCTGGGTATTAGAAATGAATTTAATTTTCATGTGAACGTTTCGGCCATCTACCCAGCATGTAAGAATATGACTGATAAACCATAAGAGATAGACAAAAACTTACTTTACAGAAAATATAGGTCTCTTTAAAACACAGATATCGGTTGCTACTTGTTACTTTTGTCATTTTTGAAGCGTTGTCCCCATTCATTTATTTCTCGCCATGTCACGGAAAAAGTATAGAATTTCAAAGCTAACGTCCCGCTTGACTATCGCTTTGTTTTCCTGTATTCCTCTTGTACGAACCTAAAACGACATGTACCATGAAGCTATTTCTGCAAAGGATTATCTTGATTAAGATGCAACAGATAGAAAACAGTTTATGATTGTATTACATTTACATGATTTTCTCTACCTTCTATCGTTTATTAGTGGAATACAAATTATTCTTACGAAAGTTTATTTTCCTATTACACATTTCGTTATAAATATAAAGGGAATAACGATAGTCAAATGTTTAACAACTGGACGCTATATGCTGCCTTAAAATTCCATACTGTTTCCATGACATCGCGAGAAACAACTGAATGTTGACAGTACTTTAAAAGAATGGCTAAGTATTGAGCAATTCGAACCATTAATAACGGATATCTCGGAATGGCTGATGCCAAAAAAGTGATTGCATATAAATTGTGTGTTTTAAAGAGATCTACATTTTTTATGCAGTAAGTTTTCGTCTATCACTTAACGTTTACCGGTTATACAAGATTATACAAAATTCCTTCTGAATGAAGAGGACTTCACAGGCTATTCGCAGAAAATTCAACTTGTGCATTTTACTTGTCATGTAAATTCTTTAATGTATGGTATTTTAATCAAAATAGATAGACGTTTTATAAAATAAAAAGTTTCTAAATATATTCCATGTAAAGAGTAGTTTGGGTGGGGGATTTTATTGAAAATCTTCGCGTCGCATCTTGGATGTTATTGAACTTAAATACCAAATTTGATATTCATCCGATTTCTCGTTTTTCAGTTATGATATTTACGGACACACACACATACATACATACACATAGAACCTTTTTGTAAAAAAATGTTTTGCTTTTTACTTTCTCTACTACGTATAGCAAGTAGGGGAAGTATTGTATTCCACCCAAAAATTCCATACCGAGATTTCACGGAAATACATGTTTTGAGATGCCCTGAATCCAAATAAAGCATTCTTTGAAACATGTCTCTGTGTGTGTCTATCTGTCCGTCTGTGAACATCATAACTCAAAAACGAAATATTGGATAAGCACCAAACTTGGTATTTGAGTTAGAATCTTCCAAAGATGCGACACGAAGATTTTCAAGAAAATTCTCCAACCCCAGACTACCCTTTGCATGTAACATTTTTCCAAAATTGTGATTTTCTCAAAAATGGTTCTAACCATTTTGATTAATATATCAAATGTTTAAGATATTTTTGAAATGTATATCTTGAATTTTCTGGGAATGTTCCCAAAAGTCTCTTCACTCTGAATGACTTTTGTATAACTGGTAAACGTAAGAGATAGACAGAATTTTACTGCACAAAAAATGTAGATCCCGTTAAAATACACAATTTATGTCACATATGCCTACTTTTTTGTCGAGTGACACATTTTCGAGATATTCCTTGTTATTTGTTTGAATTTTTCAATACTTATACTTTTTCTCAAATGGGAATACGTTATTCGTCTTTTATCTCCTAGAAATGCAAAGAGAATGGAATGCTCCACATAGCAACCAGCTCTTAAAATATTTGACTATCGCTTAAAGCCTAGCATATTCCCCTTGCATCTACAAGAAAAATAGCAATAAGATAGTTTCTGTAAATGTTTATCTGATTAACATGAAGTAGATGGAGAATAAGCGTTTGTAAAAACAGTTTGTACAAGAGTAGAGAAAGTTATGTGAATGAAACACATCATCTTTTTTTTTTTTGATTCGGGAGGGGTTAAAACATATATTTTCGGTGAAATCTCGCTATCGAAATTTTAGGTCGAATGGAAGCTCTACCTACTATGTAGTGATAGAGATAGTTTTGTAGAAGAGTGATTAGAGAAAGTCACGTGAATATAACACATAGTATTTTTCTTCGTAGGGTTTATGGCTATCAGGAAGCGGAGGAGGGTCTTTTAAATGTTATTGCACTGCAATTGAACCACGCAGATGCAGCAGCGATACCGGGGCACCAGTCTTTCCTCAATCTATTTTCCTTTCTTCCAAATACGTCATTCCTCTTTTTTTTAATTTGTTAATGTCCTGTTATCCTTGTCCCTCCTTCCGAAAGAGAAAGGGCTTTAGCGAAGGATACATATGGCGACAAGATCCAGGGCGGCAGGCTTGAACACAGGCGGGGTCCCTAACGTCTCCAGATATTACACCTGACACCAGCAAGGACCTCCGCTCAACAGCTGACGGTCCAGCTCCTCTCCTTTGGCCAGGGAGTCGCCATCCAAGTGGCTCTTCTCCGTGGGTTTTCCATTAGGTCTGTGCCTATTTCATAATCCCCTGTTTGACAGGGACGGAAATGGAAGGGGACTTCAGCTCGAGATGGCGAAGAGGAAACATCGCAGAGTCGCCGAGCCTGCTACAGCAGGAACCTCCTCTTCTGCCTCGGCTTCTGCCGAGGGAACGCCATCGCAGTCGCCACAGCCCGGGCCGTCTTACGCCTCGGCCGCAGCTTCGCCGCCCGTCAGCGCAGCTTCGCCGCGACCACGCCAGCAGTCGCCGCCTCAATCACCGGCACCCACGCTGCCGATTCTGGGCGCTACCCAGTCACCGCAGTGCCAGCCTGTGCCTCATGGGAGGTACAGTGCTGTCATCAGAGGGGTCCCGAGGGACCTGCCAGTCAGGTTCCTCACCACCGCAGCTCACCAGCAGTGGCCTTCTGCCTTGAAAGCCACCAGAATAATCGGAGCACAGGGACCAACTTCGCTCGTCAGGGTGCACGGCACAACCAAGGTGCCACTACTGTGGCGCCTCCAGCACCACTTCTTCGTGCCAGCAGCACGACCTGCGCCATCGACGCCGCTACTGCACAACTTGTGGAGGAACGACCCACTTCACCGGCCAGGCGCTCTGCCCCCTGTATCCTCGCAGGAAGGCAGCGCCGAAACCGCCTGTCACCTCCACACCACCGCAGATGACACCACAACAACCACAGCTATCATCGGGAACATCACCAGTCATCGCAGAATCAACGCCAGCACAGACGACACCACTTCAACCACAGCCACCATCCACTACATCAACAGACGCCAGAGAGTCCTCACCGACACACTCAACGGACGCGGTGACGCGGGAAGCCATTCAGGATCTTCATGCTGAGTTCCTGAACGTCGGTGCCCGCTTAACCGCTCTGGAAGAGGCCATAGCAGTCATTACAGAGCAACTCGTAGGACTTCCAGTTTACCAAACACTAGCTGAAGTCAGCCATCAAGCCATCAACGAGTTTCCGGACCGGCTGGAGAAAGTCTATGACCGACTCTACGCCGTGGAGGCCAAACTTGACAACTTCCAGCAGCCGACCAGAAGGCATCAACGTCAACATCACTAACCTTACCATTGCCACCAGGAACCCTCTCTCATCCTCACCTTGAATTCGCCGCGGGGGCAGACTGGGCCTCGGTCAAGTCTGTCTCCCGGCAATAACCCCTTACTCCACTGGCGACCGCACTGCGGCCCAGCTTAACCATCACCTTGGACTGCGCGGGTGCTTTAGGCGGTACCGCAGCAAACCTTTCCTTTCAATCCGGTGGAGGAGTTTTTAGTGGGTATGCCGACGCCTCGGTGAGTCCCACACTCTCAGTCCCGACTCCCATCGGGGCTGGAGTAAGTGATTAAATCATTTTCTCCTCCACTCGAAAAAAAGAAGGAAATGGATACGTCAGTCACGCGTATCAAACCCTAGATTACTGAAGAACCTCGGTGGGGAAGACAGAGTCTAGCCACCCTTATCAGCTCTCCAGCTTGGTGCCGGGGAAGATTAAGACGTCTCATAACCCCGCCTGGAGTTTGCCCAGACGTACCCCATCACCATGGCTGTCGGGAATCACTGTCCTGCCGAGTCCAACCCAATATAAATCCCTTGCGGGTGCTAAGGGTCCCACAGCGCTAGCACCACGGCAGCTGAAGGGATCGGAAGCCCGCTTATAGGGACTCCCCCATAGGCCTACCTCTCCCCACTGGGCCCCTTGCACACCGAAAGTCAGAGCAGCTGGTTTCATAACAAACGTCACCTTCATATGCCTCGCCCACCGTTCACTCGAATGATTCTTTGACCCTGAAACATAAGGAAATCAAATGACAGGAAATTCTGCGACATTATATAACCAACCAGGGAAAACAGCAGAATAATCCTAGGTCAAAGTGGCCGGCTCAACGGTAATCGAACCCTTGACCTCCCGAATGCGATTCTCACACGTTACTGCGGAGCCATCGCGTTTGGTGGAACCCGAAGTTATTTTACACATAGAAAGAGCCAAAAATTATGAACGTTTTGAATAAATGTCCCCAAAAGTTTCGAGTCTAATGATCGGAGAAGCGGTTGTCATTTGCTTCCCACTCATCTAGGTACCTTTTCGTTTCGTAAACATTCAGCCTTTCGCTTTAGCAGGAAACAAATGAGCATCATTAGATTGCAGCGAGATAGAAATTTGATTTCAGGCATTCTCTGCAATCAGAGCGATGTTTACTGTTTTTCCCGTCGAATATTAGTTTATCTCTTTGACATTATCGATGTTTGGCGCTTTCACTGTATCGCAATGCCATTTCGCGTTCGATATCGTCAATTTACGAGTTGGGGAAAAGCTCTGCGCCGGTTAGAACTTCATTTGTTGTTCTTCTGAATCAAATAGCAGCGGTGCATAAAGCTGACAGAAAACAAATGACGAATGGAAGGAGATTAGGATAAACCAGATAACGTGGAGTGTGCATTTGGGACGTATTAATTTACTGTTATGAAAACTACATGTTGCTATACAAGAGATGTATTATCTGGCACCTGCGCTTTTCTCTCAAATACAAACATGATTTACAGTTCGTTTCATATTTTAACTGTTGTACAGCATCGAGCAGAAAGTACGCACACATTTATAAATAGCCTGTAATCATATACAGGGAGGCGACTACGCAACTAGGACCTTATGATGCCGTTACGCGTTTCGATTAATTCAATAGCAAAAAGAAGCTTTGACTACTACATTCACGTTATTGTTTCTACCCACTATAGTTTTTTTATTACCGCGGATGTAGTAAGTAGAGGAAGTTATCGAGAATACACTGGGAATACATGTTCTAAAGTCCCTTGAATCCAAAAAAATGTTCAGAAAAAGGTCCGTGTGTGTCTGTGAACAGCATAAGTTAAAAACGAAAAGTTGGATAAATACCAAACTTGATATTTAAGTTCAGTACCTTCCAGAGATGCGGCACGAAGACTTTTAAGAAAATATCCCCACCCCAAACTTCCCTTTACATGGAACACTTTTCAAAATATTTTATTTTGTAAAAACTTTCTAACAATTTTGATTAAAATACTAGAGTGACTGAAAATTTTTAGAAAATCAATAAGGATTAGTTTTACAAATCCTAAATAAATTAAAGAAATTTATAATTAAAATAATTAAAGAAATTACAAGGTCAGAGATGTGTGGTGGAGGTTCCATGGTGCTGACCATAGGGCATCCAGATACTCAGTTGTTAGCTTCGCTGTATGCGACGATGCATTGTCGTGATGTAACATTATTTTTGCTTTTGGGTGTTTTTCGTGAACTTTTTCAAAAATTTGCTGAAAAAAGACATTTGTGTACCAATTGGCAGTAACGGTACGTCTATCTTCTAATGCTATAGTAGCAATATGGGCCGCTTTAGAAAACAAATACTACAACCATCTTCTTACCAGCACTGCAAATTCGTCGGGCTTTTGTAGACTTAGGTTCTGTTCGAAAGACCCATTGAGCCGATTGGCTTTTCTTTTCAGGATCATAACAATAAATCCAAGATTCATCACCAGTAACGATATTTCTAACTAAATTTGAAGTGTCGCCTTGGAATTTTTCCAGGGTGTTCTGTACCAGTCGATGCGTTGTTGTTTTCGATCGGGAGTAAGTTTATGTGGAATCCATCGACAACAAAGTTTTCTCACGTCTGACTGTTGATGTAAAATGTTTTGGATTTGACTCATACCAATGCGCAATATCGCCCGAATAAAATTATAAGAAGTCCGTCGATCCTCTTCAAGCATTGCTTCAACAGCGGCAATATTTTCATCAGTAACAGCAGTTCTTGGGCGTCCTTCACGAAATTCATCACTAAGAAAAAACCGATCTCTTTTGAATTCGCTACACCAATTGTAAATTGTTAGGGGCTTCTTCGCCAAATGCATTTATAAGCCGAACTTTACATTGTTTATGAGTTGATGAAGATTTAAAATCGTAAAAAGTCATAGCCTGGAAATGTTCTCTAATAAAATTCATTTTTGGGTGAACACAAAAATTTAAATGATTATAATTAGCAAACTATTAGAGCAAAACATTAGAAAGTATGTATCTCTCAAATATAAGCAAATTTAATTTGTGTTTAGAAAGATGGCATTCTAAAAATGTTTAGTATCGCCCTCATACCATATATTAAAGATACTTACCTAACAAATAAAATGTATATCTTGAATTTTCTGAGAATAACCTGTAAAGTCCTTTTCATTCGGAAGGAATTTTGTACAGGAAATGCCCCAATTTTAGCGCAAAATTAAGCAGAATGTTCTGGAGTTTCGATTGCCTGTCACTAAATGCGCAGATGTTCATGTTTTATTCGTAATTGTTAGTTTAATTGTCGGCAACTGTTTTTGCGATTTTGTTCTAGTCAACGTGAAAATGGAGTACACATTAAATGAACGATTCTTCCTTGTAAAGCCATACTGGATTACGAATTCAATTACAGCTATTCAAAGGGCATACCAGAGAGAATTTGGTGTTCGGAATCCTTCCCAAAGAAACACAATACTGGGACTGGTAAACAAATTGGAAACAACTGGATCTCTGGTGAGTAAAAAACGCAAAACTCGTTCATCTAGACTTCCCAGAGTTGTTATTGACGTAAGAGCACGACTGGATCAGTCACCCAAAAAATCATTAAGACGTTTGTCGCAGGAGACAGGATACAGCTACTCAATGTGTCTGAGAGCTGTGAAAGGTGCAGGCCTAAAGCCGTTTAGCGTTACGGTTGTCCATCAGTTACAGGAACCAGATAAAAATAAACTACTGAATTATTGTCGTTGGTTTCAGGCGTTTATTGTGCAAAATACTGCCATATAGTCCATCATATGGTTCACAGATGAAGCTATGTGAATTCAGGTAACTCACACTATTGGACCAGCGAAAATCCACACGTTGTTCATGAAGCATCTATGCGTCCGGTTAAAATCGGAGTTTGCTACGCAATATCCGCACAGAGAATAGTGGGACCAATTTCTTTTTTTTTAAAACAATGTGAACACTGCAGAGTACCGACGGATTTTCATGGAGTTTGCTGAGCAACTAGATGATGAAGAGCGATATCCAGTCGCAGGATATTTTCAGCAGGACGGCGCTACATGCCATACATCAAATGAATCCATGGCACTAATTGCAAGTTTCTTTGACGACCGGATAATTTCCAAGAATCTGTGGCCACCGAGATCTCCGGATTTGACATCGCCGGACTTCTTTCTATGGGGTTACTTAAAAGACAGGATTTAAGCCACACTTCCCCCGACATTGGACGATCTGAAGCACAACATTACACAAGAGATTCGAGCTATTGACAACAGAGTCCTCCATCGAGTGGCCAGTAACATGGAACGACGTGTTGAATTGTGGCTTATGCAGGATGGAGGACATGTTCAACATTTGCTATAGAGGTAAATAATCTCCCAAAATTCCTCTGTATTTCAGGTATAATAAGTTGTCGCTAGCATAACTCGTTTTGAGATAATTAAAGAAATAAGTGTGTCAGTTCTTAATAAATTACCATGTATAATTTTGTAAACGTTAAGCGATAGACGGAAACACAAGAAATGTAGATCTCTTTAAAACATAATTTATTTCAAATAGGCTTTTGGGGGGGCAATAGCTATTTCTGAGACATCCATTATTAAATGTTCGAATTATACATTTCTTGGCCATTCTCTTAAAGTTGAGAGTGGCATACTTGTAATATTATTTAATTTGTTGTGCCCCACGTTTGGGAGCCAATTTGCGGCAGTATTACTTATAATGTTTGTGTATTTTTGTTTACTCCACGTGGTGAAGCCATTTTGTGACGTGATTCTTTATAATGTTTGTTAGCTCCATCTGGTGTTAGCAATTTGCGGCAGTATTAGTGTTTGTTTGAAAGAATGCTACTGTTATTTTATTTAATTTTTGTTCACTGTCCTCCGGCTAGCTATGATCTTTTTGGTCGAGCACTTCTCTTTATACAGGTTGTGTAAACGGAAAGGAATCTTTTATCCAAAGATAACACTGATGAAGGAATTTGTTTTACACTTTTATTGTCGAACACAGTCACTATCACATTTACACATTGATCTTGACACTCGCCAAACTGAAACTGTTATAATAACTTATTTACTGATCACTTTTAATTCGTGTACTTCAACCTTTTGTGTAATTAACTTTACAACACTTGAGATTTTTCATAACTCTACTACGCGTAACTTGTGAATCGATAGCCGACGTGTACTTTACAAATATTTTCGGTGAACTGACGGACTGAAGGCGACGTGTACTTTACAAATATTTTCGACGAACTGACGGGGTCTATCTCTAACCTAGCCCTTTTTATACTCCTACACCCCAATATGCCTAAAGATTATAACTGAGTTGCTATTGGCTAATAAAACGCGCCAACATTAGCGTCTATTTTTATATCCAATGAAAATTATGAATACATATGCTCTAGGTATAATGTTCCAGCAAATTCTAAAAAAAAAAAAACAAAAAAAAAAACGCGCCAATATTATGTAACTTCCTCGTCTCTAATAATGATAAACAGCTCACCCCCTCGCTGCATTATTGCACGCTATTATTGTCAGTTTCAGTAAGGCCGTATAAACTTACTTCTCAACAATAATTACAATCAATAAACATCTCAAATCAATGTCACATAAAAATGCATATTCATATTACAATCATTCTTTACATTTAAGTAATTTGTGATACAAATTACTGCATCAAAGTCCTTCAACATTCAGTTGTTCCTCACGATGTCACGGAAACAGTACGTAATTTTAAGGCCAGCATATCGCGTTCAGTTCTTAAACATTTGACTATCGCTGTTCTCTTTGTGTCTATAACAAAATGTGTAACGAAGCGATTTATGCAAACGTTCATCACAGTTAACTTTAAATACATACAAGAATAAGCCATGGTAAAAACAATTTGCAGAAGATATGCAAAAATATGCGATAGTGTGGAGAAAATCACATAAATGTAACACATCAGATTTTTTATATTTCTTATAGAAAACTTTCTTGCAAATGTCTTTCTTATTCACTTCATGTTAATTGAGAAAAAGCGTTTACACAAGTAATCTCATTACACGTTTGGTTGTTGGTACAAGAGGGATACAAGAAACTGAAGGGATATTTCCAAGACATGAGGAGAATAAAGAAATGAATGGTGACAAAGAGCAACGATTATCTCGGAAATAGTTAATGCAAGTTATTTTGTACCTATACACATATACATTTTTTAACGGTATGTAGATTTTCAGTAAATTTGTACCGACAACTTATATTTCACTAGTAGAATCCGGATGTTTTTACAGAAGATCTCGGGTTCGATTTCCGTTGTTCCTTTCATCTGTCAGGTTTGCAGGGTCAGGAGCGATTGGCGGTGTTGTGCGGCATATGCGTAGATGTGCTTTAAGGAGAAATCTGTTTCTTCCCTGCCTTCTGTCCGTAAGGTTAGGGGACATTGAAGAGGCATTGGGGGGTTCTCAATCTGAAAACATTAAGGACACCTATGCGTTGCGCCTGCTGCCATCATATCTGACCGTCCTCTGTACTCTCTCATAGATTTGCCCGCAGTGATGAAATCCCTCTAGGTTTATAATGCCTATCCTCCGTATAAAAGTCATTCAGAATGAAGAGGACTTTGCAGGTTATTCCCAGAAGATTTAAGACATACAGAGCCATCTTTGAGAAAATAAAAACTTTCGAAAAAATTTTTTCATATAAAGGGTAGTTCAGGGTGTAGCAATTTTCTGGAAAATCTTCATGTTGCATACTTGGAAGATGCAAGTTTACTTTTATCCGACATATTTTTAGTTACGCTGTATACACACAAAGGGATTTATGCCTAAAAGTATTTTTTTTAACCGAGTGGGACCCCCGAATTTCCCTTCCCATATTACCTCTCATTTCATCTTCCTCTTTCACGTTATAGCTTGACTCAGGGACTGTGCGTCGGACGACTGCGGACAGATGGCCCAGATGACTTGGTGTTCGAATTTCTCCTCGGCCCCGCCCGTTGGAGGCCGCTCGAGTCTCCGCTGGAGGGGTCCTGTGGCTTGGGAGGGCTGCCTTGTGCGTTTTCCGGCCAGGGTGATCAAGTTTGTAACCGTTAGGGGTCTCTGTCGCCTGCGTCGACCGGTCCTACCTGCGGTTCCTCCATCTCATCCGTTCCTCCCGGGGGTGTATACACAAAAGATCACTAGGTGTCCCCTCCGTAGCATAATCATAATCCTAAAAATATTTTTTTAGACAGCATGGCCTAAAAGTAGAACTTCTAACACAGTGCACACGAGCTAAAAGCACTAGTACGGTAATCTTAATTGTTGCAAACTTTTGTTTCAAGTCCAATCACATGGCAATTATCCTTTGTATTTGCACGTGTTTAATAACTCCACTTGTTTTGATTAGGTTTTACTCTTCATTATGTCTCTTTACATGATTAACTTCTCATGGCGCTCGCATTATATGTTCACAATGCAAATCGTCATACTTCAATTTATCGCGATTGGTTGTAGAGTTAACCTAACGTTATATTGGAAGATTTCTTTGATCTAACTTACATAAAGATTAAATGGCGGAAATTATGAATTCAGAAGACACTGAAATGGAAGAGCCAGGTGAAATTACAGAAGCAGTAGAAAGAATAACACTAGAAGTACTCGCCCAAAAAATCCAGAAAGGAATATGATATAGCATTTAATTGTGTAAAACAAAACACGTTGAAAATAATTTCACTGAAAATTGAATCAACTACCTACCTAGCGAATCAACAAAACGTCAAAACATCTAACAATTAGCTGTTTTAACGTCATTTCTCTTGTTTCAAGAACGCGTTCTAAACGTGAGCTGTTAATTTCAGGAATCAATATAATATTGATATTTTACAAATTCGAGCGCTGTCTAACACACAGTATATGCCACACGTGTTAAAGTTAGTTTACTCCTTGTATCATAATCCACTATTATGGTGAGATGTAATACTTCGTCTACTAGATACGTGGTACGAGGACAAGCACTAAAACTTAATACCCATTTAGGTGGGTGTGTTAACATTTACTGTGAAGGTGGTCGAGACACATGCAGATAGATCTAGGCAAGCAAGAACTAATAGAGGAATCACTTTTGAGAATTTTGTTTAACATATTAATGCCTTGAAAGTTACGTTTTAGCCTTGGTTAACAAAACTTCGGTTGCAACCTAAATTCGTAAGAATTCTATAATGCAATTTATACCGTATAGCAAGGGTGGCGAAAATGACTTCCTTCCGCGAGTCACCAAATATGCAACACGCACGGCATCACTCAGCAGCATATGAAAAACAAAGGGAAATAACATTAATCCGATTCAAATTCTAAATCAATTTATTGATAAATTTATAAAATTGGAGGAAGGATCAAAAATTGAAAATAGTTGCAGAGAGGGAACGGCGCCTGCGAGTCAAAATGACTCGCGAGTCACGTTTTCGCCAGCTCTGCCGTATAGGGTGTATTTTTAGTGCTTCTTATTTTAATCATCCTTAATTCAAGCAAATTTGAAATGTGTCGATACGTTTTGTCCAAAGTATTGTGTATAATATTTCTTCTCCACAAGTGCTGTGGTTAGTCTAATACTTGTAAATATGTAGGTGGCTCTGCAGCTATACTTGTCTTGAATTTGTATCGATTTCAACCAAATTTTAAAATGTGCTGATAAACTGTGTTCAAACTGTATAAAATTTCATCTCCATACGCCCAAGAATTGAAGACTTACAAGTGGCTCTGGATCTATACTACTCTCAAATTTTAACCGATTTCAACCAAATTTGAAATGTATTGATAAATTGTGTTCAAACTGTATAAAATTTCATCTACATACGCCTAAGAATTTAAGACTTACAGGTGGCACTGGATATATACTATTCTCAAAATTTAACCGATTTATTACCCAAACATTTGAAATGTTTTGATAAATTGTGTTCCAACTGTATAAAATTTCATCTACATATGCCCAAGAATTGAAGACTTACAGGTAGCTCTGGGTCTATACTACTCTCAAATTTTAACCGACTTCAACCATATTTGAAATGTTTTGATAAATTGTGTTCCAACTGTATAAAATTTCATCTACATATGCCCAAGAATTGAAGACTTAAGGTGGCTCTGGGTCTATACTACTCTCAAATTTTAACCGACTTCAACCATATTTGAAATGTTTTGATAAATTGTGTTCCAACTGTATAAAATTTCATCTACATATGCCCAAGAATTGAAGACTTACAGGTGGCTCTGCGTCTATACTACTCTCAAATTTTAACCGACTTCAACCATATTTGAAATGTTTTGATAAATTGTGTTCAAACTCTTGTGTATAAAATTCCATCTTCATACGTGCAGTGGTTCGCTAAAAAATATGTAGTTGTCTCTACATCTATACAAGTTATGGCTAAATCCGTACCGATTCCAAACAAATTTGGAATGTGTCGATAAATTTTGTTCAAACTACTATAAAAATCATCAACTTAACACTTGCAGCGGTTTGTGAGTTATTTCACACGGACGGGATGACAATAGCAGAAAGCAGAAAGTCACCCCAGAATCCTCAAATCTGGATTTCATCCAAGCACGTTTTCATATGTTTATCATTCTTGCTCAAACGTGATCGCTAATTTCATCTTCGCTATCTGCTGTGAAAACGTGCCAATAAAATCGCGATTTATTAGCCAAACAAGTCAAGGTTAGCCATGGAATCATCATACATGCGTGTTAACAGTCTTGAAAGACAGTTGCGTAATGAACGCCCTACTTTATCATTCAGGTAGAGGAAATTTCAATGAAAATACATTCTATGAGGCCCTCTGAATCACAGAAAATAGTACTTTACTTTTAGACAAAGTCTACCAGTGTTAGTTTAATTGCAGTATCTTGTAAATATGCCACAGGAATATTTTCAAGGAATTCCGACATCACAAACTATCACATAATGGAAACAGTTTCATTATTTTTTATTTTTCCAAAAATGTATCTAAAGTATATTTATTAAAGTAAATATGAAAAAATCTAATGTGTTACACTCACATGACTTTCTCTACTCTTGTACAAATTATTTTTACAAACGCTTATTCTCCAATGCTTCATGTTAATCGAGATGTTAATCTTATTGCTAATTTTCTTGTAGATGCAAGGGGAATTGCTAGGCTTTAAGCGATAGTCAAATCTTTTAAGAGCTGGTTGCTATGTCGAGTATTCCATTCTCTTTGCATTACCAGGACATAAAAGGAAAAAAAAGGAAAAAAGAATAACGAATTCCCAATTGAGAAAAGGTATAAGTACTGGAAAATTTAAGGGAATAACAAGCAATATCTCGAAAATGGTTCACTCAACAAAAAAAAAATCTGATGTGCTACACTCACATGGCATTCTCTACTCTTGTACAAACTATTTTTACAAACGCTTATTCTCCATCTACTTCATGTTAATCGAGATAAACATTTGCAGACTCTATCTTATTGCTAATTTTCTTGTAGATGTAAGGGAAATATATATTTACAAGGACAATATAGAAATACAGTAGCCTTTAAGCATATACATATCTCTTAATAGCTGGTTGCTAGGTGCAGCACCATTACCTTTGCCACACATTAATACTCTTTGCATATCAAAGACAAAAAATGAATGATGAATTCCCATTTAAGAAAATGAGTATTGAAAAATTTAAGAGAATAACAAGCAATATCTCGAAAATGGTTCACTCAAAAAAATGTATATGACATGAATTGTGTATTTTAACGCGATCTACATTTTTTGTGTAGTAAACTTTTCTCTATCTTATGGATTACTGGTTATGCAAAAGTCGTTCACAATGAAGAACACTTTTGGAGACATTCCCAGAAAATTCAAAATTACATTTTATTTGTCATGAAAATATCTTAAACATATGATATTTTAATCAAAATCATTAGAGACGTTTTTGAGAAAATTAAAATTTTCTAAAAATGTTCCATGTAAAGGGTATCCTGGGGTGAGGGGATTTCGTTGAAAACCTTCGTGTCGCATCTCTGGAAGATACTGAACCTAAATACCAAGTTTGGCGTTTATCCGACTGTTCGTTTCTGAGTTATGCTGTTCACAGAGAGACACACACACGGACATGTTTCCAAAAATGCTTTTTTTTGGATTCAGGGGGTCTCAAAACATGTATTTCCGGTGAAATCTCGGTATCGAATTTTTGGGTGGAATACAATACTTCCCCTACTTACTATACGTAGTAGAGAAAGTAAAACTAAATGCATATCTTTAATTTTCAGGGAATAGCCAATGAAAGCCTCTTCACTCGAGAATAATTTTGTAAAATATTGTACACTGCTAAAACATAAGGCATAGACAAAAACGTACTACCAACATGAAAAATGTTAATCTCCTTAAAATACACAATCTATTTGTTTGTGACATTAAACTTTCAGCACAGATTAACTAACTTTTTAAAATCTGAACTTCTCTTTAGTATCCTGTATCCCTCTTGTACCTATAACGAAATGTTTAATGAAACGATTTCTGTAAACTACCTCAATTAACAAGAAGTAGAAAGAAAGAAAAAAAACTGTTGTAAGAATGTTTTGTAGAAGGGTAGAGAAAGTCATATGAATGTAACACATACGAATTTTTACTTCCTCTACTACTCACCTATAATAAGTAGAGCAAATATTGCATTCCACCCCAAAATTCGATATCGAGATTTCACCTTAAGTACAGGTTTTGGGGCTCTGTGAATCCAAAAGAAAACAGCAAAATGTGTATGTGTGTGTATGTGAATACCATAACTCAAAATCTGATGTGTTACATGTGGCTCTCTATACCCTCTATATATTAATAGTGGGTATACAAATTATTCTTACAAAGGTTTATCTTCCTATCTGCTTCATTTTAATCCAGATAAACGTTTCCGGAAATAGCTACATTGCACATTTCGTTATAGATACAAAGAGAACAGTGATAGTCAAATGTTTAACAACTGGACACTATATGTTGGCCTTAAAGCAAAGAAACAATTAAAAATCGATAGGGGTTTAAAAGAATGTCTAAGTATTGAGCAATTCGAACCATTAATAACGGATATCTCCGAAATAGTTGATGCCACAAAAAAGTTATTTAAAATAAACTGTGTCTTAAAGGGATCTACAGTTCTTGTGTAGTACGTTTTCGTATATCGCTCAAAGTTTATTGTTATACAAGATTTTACAAAATTCCTTCCATACACATTTGATTTGTCATGTAAATATCTTTATTATGTGGTATTTTAACCAAAATCGTTGCAGCCATTTTTTATAAAATGAAAGTTTTCGCAACATTTTCCATGTAAAGGGTAGTTTGGTATGGGGGACTTTGGAAATTGTCGTGCTTCTGGTGTAGTAGTTACCATGCTAGCCTCTAGTTCCCGAAGTCGCGGTTTCAAACCCGTAAATTTACGGTACGTAAAAGAACCTCAAGTCTGATAAAGAGGCCTCTGAGCAAAATTTCTGGTCTTTCACATCCAATATAGAATGGGCGCTAATGACCACAGCAGTTAAAGAGAGCCATAAATAAAACTCAATGTAATTTTAATTTTTTTCTTGAAAATCTTCGTGTTGCATCTTTGGAAGGTACTGAAAATGTATATCTCGATTAACATGAAGTAGTTGGAGAATAAGCGTTTGTAAAAATAGTTTGTACAAGAGTAGAGAAAGTCGTGTGAGTGTAACACATCAGATTATTTTCTTTGTTCCTCTGTAAAATAAAATATCAGTTGCATAAGAAGCTACCTGGGAAATGCTCCATTTACATAGGAAGGTAGTATATTTAACCGAAGAGTAAGCGCGACGGGGGTGTACATTAGTTATTGTTGTGCTGTTTGGGGCGATTATAGACATTTAAGAACCTCATTAGCGTTTATCATTTGCAGTCATTACATGCAGGGTAATATTATAAATGGTTTCCATAACGACATCACAGACTCTGCGAAGTGGAGCAATATTCTATAATTAGCATGAAATAAATCTGCATAAAGCCACAATTAACAGACATGCGCCTTCTCTTGGCGGAGGAAAATAAACCACGGTCTGTAAACAGAAGCAGCACGGCTTTTTGAAAACGTAAATAATAACGTGGGCAGCCAGTGTTTGTTCTGCTCCAGCATCACAAATACTGCGGTGTAGTGGGAGGGGGGTTGTTGGGGCGCGCACGGCTCCCTCAGGTGCGCCAGTAACAAACTCGCCCTTCAAAAATTGTGTTGCTACACGTGAATCAATTGGTGTTTCACCACCAGGCGCCGCTGTTGCATGTTAGGTAGAGGAAGTGTGGTACGTAGGATCACTCCAAAAAGTTTTGAGAATGGAGGCAATAAAATATTCTCCATTGTATTCTATACACAGTCTCTTCCCTTCAAACCATTTTTCAAATGCTGAATGCCATTCTTTTTGGAAAGAGTGCAAATAGATTCTTCATCACAGCTACTGTGGCTTCAGGCGACTCAAATCGTTGACCTCTAATTTTTTCTTAACGTTTTGGGGAATAGAAAAAAGTAACATGGTGCCAGATCTGGACTATAGGGAGGATGAGACAAATATCTGACTCCTAGCTCCTGCAGAAATTGGGTTGTTTCTTGTACAGTGTGGGCAGAGGCATTGACATGGTGCAACAAACTTCCACGCAGACCAGTCTTAGGACGCTTTTTTCTCAGTTCATTGAACACTTGTGGCAGACATTTTGTGCTGTAACACTATTTTATCCCTCAAGTGGAATCGTCACTATGTGGCCACTTGCTGAGAAGAAGAAACAGATCATCTTCTTGCCAACACTTCTCGTTCGCTTCACTTTTGTTGGGGGATCTTCTCCTGGGAAGACAGACCGATGACTGTCGTTTAGTTTCTGGATCATACTGGTAAATACTGTCGTCACCTGTTACAATGTTAAATATGTTTTTGGATCTTTCTCCATTGGGTTTTTCAGTAATTTCTTGGCACCACTGCACATGTGCTTGTTTCTGCTCATTTGTGAGGTGGTGGGGGATCCAGCGACTGCAGAGCTTCCTGACGTCAAGTTTTTATTTCAGGATTATTTTGATTACTGCCGATCCAATATTAAGGACTTCTTGAATATGCCCATATGTGCAACGATGATCTAACCGCAACATCGCTCTGCATCCACCACATTTTCATCCATTGTTGCTGTACCCGGCCGCCCTGCTTGGTCTTCATCTTCGAGAGAATCCCTTCCTCTTATAAGCCCTGCATACCATCGATAATTGGTGGATTGCGAAGGGCTTAGATCCCCAAATGCACGATGCAAACTTTCAAGGCATTCTCTCTCCCCTAAACCGACTTGAAAGTCATAGAAAATCATAGCACGGAAATGCTCTCGCTTGAGATCCATCCTAATGTATGGCGTAGCAACACCTGCTATACATACACGCGCGGTGCTGACGATGCACATTGTTGGAGCGCGCTCAGACTTGCACATGTTGCTATCTGAGCTTCAATCTGAAGTTAGGAAAAACTGCTTTGGCTTACCACTACTCATTGTTGACCATTCTCAAAACTTTCAGTGACCCTCCAAAAATTCCTTGTCGAGATTTCACCTTGAGGAAGGTTATGTTAGGAGAAGTTGTATTGTATTTTGAATGTTGGGGAGCCGAACTTGAAGTAGTTGCAACCGCACATATGGTACAAAGCTCCGGTAGCCTTCGCCCAAAGTTTAAAAATATTAACCTTGTAATTTCATCGTTTCTTTAAATATTATATATTTATGTTTGCCTCGGATGCGTCAGTATTATTGTTAGAGACATGCATTTCTTTGCAAAGAGTGGTGCGGCTAAGAATGTAGACTTACAAAGATTATAATTTTTACTTCACTTCTTTTATTAATTCTTGACACGGTTTAAATAACACTTCACTGATATAGAGAGCTGTGAGATTATTTATTAATTACTTGCACTTTTTAACACGTAAACTATTTTTGTCTCACACTGAATACGTATTAAACTTCTCGAGGACGCGGTTAGGAACACTGTCTACAAACAACTGAATTCTGAATTTGTACAATTTTCCCTATTTCAGTTTCTGATTGGCTATTCGTACTCCAATAGTACACTTTTATTTAACTTAGGCTTTTTTCTGGTTGTTGATTGGTTATTTTATAAACTGTCTCAAAAATTACATTATTGTTGCTCCAAGAATTACCAGTATCATTATTAGACTTTCTAATTCATTATTGCCTCAAGGGTACCTCATTGTTAGCAACATATAACCTATTATTCTCACAGCTCCTACATTATTAAATTACGTAATGCATTCACATAACATTATTGAACATGTACATAATAATATAAACATGAATAAAATGACTGTTACATACATTTTATATTATACACATATTGCTTTAAGGCAGGCTGTTATTGAATTTATATATTATATAATTTGACTGAAATCATTTAAGTGCTAAAAATACTGCCTCAACCTGAAATTCAACTTTAGAGGTCCCCTGAATCCAAAAGAAGCGGTTTAACAAAAACTTCAGTGTGTTTGTGAGCAAACATCGTAAGCAAAACATCTGATTTGTTGCATTCACGTGACTTTGTGTACCCAATCTTCTACAAACTATTGTTACAAAACCTTATTCTTCTTGTTAATCCAGGCAAACTTTCATTACACATTTCGTTGCGGGTATAGGGCACGCAGAACCAACGTAACATATGCAATATAATTAACCTTCCGAATACATGTAGAGGTGCGTATTTGTGGAGGAGTTTCCGGTTAAGAATGGAAACCTAACAACCCGAATATCACCAGATTCTAGTGACTAATCCTATAATGATGAAAAAATGCCAAATTTACACTAAGATGCACTGCACAAAGTTGTTCTGTTTGTGTCTATCTGTGAACAGCATAACTCAAAAACGAAAAGTCGGATAAGTACTAAACTTGGTATTTAATTTCAATATCTTCCGCGGATGCGACACAAAGACCTTCAAGAAATTCCCCCTACCCCAACTAACCTTTATATGGAACATTTTTTCGAAAATGTTGATGTTCTAAAAACAGGCTCCAAAGATTTTGACTAAAATGGCATATATTAAAAATAAATACATGACCAATAAAATGTATATCTTGTGCCAAATTGACCCCACCCCGGAGAAATCTACTCTAGGCGACTACGGGCCCCACTAAAGGAAGACTGACATATACGGGAACAGAAGTGAAACGACTATAGTAGTGGTTTGTCAAGGGGACGACAAGAAGAAGAAGAAGAAAGCGCGCAGTTAATTTGAGTCGTGTAGTACGTCAGGTGATGGTGATCGTTACTGCGCAAGCGCCGGCTCAGTTGCAGCTCTCCTCGACGTGGAGTCCACAAGGCTAATGAGTCTTTCTTCGACGGCGAGAGAGGTCACGAGGAAAACAGAAGGACAGCGTTTAGACAGAAGGCATTCCGGGCGGTATTTCTAAATTCCTTTTTGGCTTAAACGATTCAAAATTCTCTTTATTAATTATTCACCGGGGAAAGGTTGATGGTCCGAACTATAGATTTATTGGGGTTTAGGTTTCAAATATATCGGTAAATGTGAGAGCAGGAAGCAAGTACATAATTTTTGTAATTTAACTAAATGTATTGAAGCCGCAAAGAATGTAAAGAATTGTGAAATAATAATTGTAATTATGTATGTTATTGAAGTGCCAGTTTATTAAAGGAAAGAAATTCGGCTTATTAATTAATTATGTAATATTTTCTCAAGTAGAAAATCTGCCATTATTCCTACATTCAATCCACTTACTCTTGGGTTAGAAAAACACGTTTCAACCTTTAATTTTCAGGGAACAGCCTGTTAAGTCCTGTCCTTTCGGAGGGAATTTTGCATAATCTTGTATAGCTTGTAAACATTAAGTAATAGACGAAAGATACCACACAAAAATTGTAGATGTCTTTAAAACAATTTATTTCAAATAAGTTTTTTGTGACATAAGTTATTTCTGAGATATCGTTATTAATGGTTCGAATTGCTTACCACTTGGTCATAATAACCCTGTTAAGTTATTTCTCGCGATGTCATGGAAACAGTATTGAATTTTAAGGCCAGCATATAGCGTCCAGTTCTTAAACATTTGACTGTCGCTGTTCTCTTGGTATCTATAATGAAATGTGTAATGTAGCTATTTATTTGGATTAAAATGTAGTAGATAGAAAAATAATCTTTAGTAAGAACAGTTTGTATGCCCACTAATAAACAATAGAGCTTAGAGAAAGTCATGTGAACTTATCACATCAGATTTTTTAAAATGCGACAGTCGCATTTTTAAAAACCCGTCGCTATTTGATAGTTTTGAAATTCAATTTACTTTGCTTGACCACAAGAAAAGGTGAATATTGATTTACTACTTGAAAAAACAAAAGATTAGTATTGAAAACAGTATAGCAAGGAAATTATTAATACGAAAATGTTATTTTACGTAAATAGTGTGTTGTAAAGCGACTTACTGTTTTTGTGGAGTAAGGTTTTGTCTGTTTCTTACGGTTTACAATTATACAAGTCATTCAGAATTAAGAGGATAACGCTGTTACCAAAAAATTCAAAATACAACCTTATTAGTCATTTAAGTATCTTAAATATATGGTTAAATTAAATGGAGTTTTACTTATGGATCTCTGGGAACAGCGACAGTCAAATGTTTAAGAACTGGACGCTATACGCTGCCTTAAAATTCCTTACTGTTTCCATGACATCGCGAGAAACAACTGAATTTTAAAAGGACTTTAAAGAATGAACAAGTAATGAACAATTCGATCTTTAATAACGGAAGTGGTTTATGCCACAAAAGCTTATTTGAAGTAAATTGTTTTAATGAGGTCTATGAATACACCTTTTTGTGTGGTACATTTTCGTTTATTGCTTCACGTTTAGCGGTTATACAAGATTACGCAAAATTTCTTCCAACTGAAATGGACTTTACAGGTTATTCACAGAAAATTCAAGATATATATTTTATTTGTCATGTAAATACCGTTAATATATTGTATATTAATGAAAATTGTTAGAGCCACTTTTTAGAACATAAACATTTCGAAAAATGTTGCATGTAAAGGGTAGTTTGGAGTGAGTGGATTTTCTTGAAAATCTTTGTGTCGCGTCCTTGAAAGGTACTGAACCTAAATACCAAGTTTGGTACTTATCCAACTTTTCGTTTTTGAGTTATGCTCTTTTTTGGATTCAGGGGTCTCAAAACATGTATTTACGTTATAAAATATTTGGGTGCAATGCAGTACTTCCATTACTTACTATACGTAGTAGGGAAAGTAGAAATTATCCAGTCCCTTTCTTATAACGTACTTGAAACACCTTGGCTAACCGCGAGGAGATATACAGCTTCAGGATTCGTACTTCTACTTCCCTCCAAGTGCAGCCGCTTGGCCTGACCCTCTAGTTACTGGGAGTCAGTTGAATAATAAATAAAAAGCCAGGGATATGGTGATACTCGAACCCACATCAATCTGCCACTGATTAAATATTTTATCATGTACAACTGTTGCTGCGTATTTTTAATTGAGATTTCATCTCATCCGTTCCATAATTACTCCCCCAAAAACGCAGTTTCCAGTGGAGCATGTGCTCATTTAAGGGCTACACATTAATAGAAAATGCAAATTTAATTGACCTCTTCCCTGCACGGATTCCCCTTCGCTACGTTCCAGTCCGATACCTTTCTTTTTTATCGGATCGATGGTAGGAGGTAATCGATTGCAGCCTCGTTCTCCCAATTACTGCTGCAGCTAAATATTCTCATTAGCGAAATTACGGGCAAATCACAACCGAAACGAGGTCTAGCCCGCATACTGCGAGATGAGGCCCTTCAAGGCCTCGTACCTATTATAACAGAGGTTAATATTATGTTGGCATCCTGGTTATTAATCTAAAATCTGTGCTTTGATTCAATTTCGATATCATTAACCACGAAAATAAGACATTTTCGTGTAATTTTATCTTTTCTCTGCCACAAACCTATGGTAGATAAGTGAGATACCATGTATTCCCTAAAATTTGATTAAGGGGAGATTGCCAATGTTAATACGTGTGATAAATTTATGGCCGATTAAGATATTAAAATATAGCCTTAAGGGAATGCAATCCTGAAATTACCACAAAATCTCAAAAATATTATTTTTCCAGAAATTCTCCATTGTTTGTAGTTTTAGAATATTTTATTTTTGACCTAGGGACGTTTCAGGATCGTTACGAAATTTTTAAGGACACTGGTAGAGATCGCAGGGTATTTTTACGCTTTTTTGCAATTAAAAGAAACCCAATTTTCTCTAGAATTATACTATCTAGGTCAATAAGCTTTTAACGGCTTATTAAAGAAGGGTTTTTGAGTATACTGGTAATAAGATATAAATATTTTAAATATTTAATTACAAAATAATTTTAAAAAAATTACCTTCATTTATAGATGCACTTTTCGCTAAAAACAAAGATCAGAACACGCCAATTTTTTATTGTGACCTTTTATAGGTAGCTTAAGATAGCCGGTTAACTATATGTTCATTTCACGGACTAATTTAGTTTTAAAGAAGTCTGTTATGTTACACTTACACGACCTTCTCTACTCTTGTACAAATTATTTTTACAAACGCTTATTCTACATCTACTTTATGTTAATCGAGATAAACATTTGCAGAAACTATCTTATTACTAATTTTCTTGTAGATGTAAGGGGAATATGATAGGCTTTAAGCGATAGTTCAAATATTTTAAGAGCTAGTTGCTATGTGGGGCATTCCATTCTCTTTGCACGTCCAGGACATAAAAAACCTATAACAAATTCCCATTTGAGAAAAAATATACGTATTAGAAAATTCAAACAAATAACAAGGAATATCTCGGAAATGGTTCACTCGATAAAAATTTATGTGACATAAATTGTGCGTTTTAACGAGATATACATTTTTACTTTCTCTACTACGTATAGTAAGTAGGGGAAGTATTGTATTCCACCCAAAAATTCGATACCGAGATTTCACCGGAAATACATGTTTTGAGACCCCCTGAATCCAAAAATAGCATTTTTGGAAACATGTGTGTCTGTCTGTCTGTGTATCTGTCTGTGAACAGCATAACTCAGAAACAAACAGTCGGATAAACACCAAACTTGGTATTTAGGTTCAGTATCTTCCAGAGATGTGACACAAAGGTTTTCAAGAAAATCCCTCCACCCCAGATTACTCTTTACATGGAACATTTCTCGAAAATTTTAATGTTTTAAAAAATGGCTCTAACGATTTTGATTAAAATATCATATATTTAAGATATTTTCATGGCAAATAAAATGTATATCTTGAATTTTCTGGGAATGTCTCTAAAAGTATTCTTCATTGTGAACGACTTTTACATAACTGGTAAACCATAAGAGATTGGCAAAAGTTTACTACACAAAAAAGTAGATCGCATTAAAATACACAATTTATGTCATATACATTTTTTCTGAGTGAACCATTTTCGAGATATTGCTTGTTATTCCCTTAAATTTTTCAATACTTATTTTCTCAAACGGGAATTCGTTATTCATTTTTTTTATCTTGTATATGCAATGAGTATTAGTCTGTGGCAAAGGGAATGGTGCTGCACCTAGCAACCAGCTATTAAGAGATATGTATATGCTTAAAGGCTACTGTATTTCTATATTGCCCTTGTAAATATATTTTCCCCTTACATATACAAGAAACTTAGCAATAAGATAGAGTCTGTAAATGTTTTTCTCCATTAACATGAAGTAGATGGAGAATAAGCGTTTGTAAAAATAGATTGTACAAGAGTAGAGAAAGTCATGTGAGTGTAACACATCAGAGTTTTTTGTCTTGGATATGCAAAGAGTTATAATCTGTGGCAAAGTGAATGGTGCTGCACCTAACAACCAGCTACTAAGAGATATGTATGTGCTTAAAGGCTACTGTATTTCTATATGGCCCTTGTAAATATATATTCCCTTACATCTACAAGAAAATTAGCAATAAGATAGAGTCTGGAAATGTTTATCTCGAATAACATGAAGTAGATGGAGAATAAGCGTTTCTAAAAATAGTTTGTACAAGGGTGGAGAAAGTCATGTGAGTGTAACACATTACATTTTTTTGTTTAGTGAAGGTTTGTCTATCTCTTTTGGTTTACCAGTTCTGTGAAAGTCATTCACAACGAAGAGGAATTTTAGGGACATTCTCAGAAAATTCAAGTTATACATTTCATTTGCAATGACAATATCTTAAACATGTGATATTTTAATCAAAATCGTTAGAGCCATTTTTGAGAAAATCAAAATTTTCAAAAAATGATCCATGCAAAGGGTAGTCTGAGGTGGGGGATTTTCTTGAAAATCTTCTAGTAGCATCCCTGGAAGATACTAAACCTAAATACCAAGTTTGGTATTTATCGGACTTTTCGTTTTTGAGTTATGCTGTTCATAGACACGGATCATTTTCTAAAAATGCGTTTTTTGGATTCCGGAGGCCTCAAAACATGTATTTTCGGTGAAATCTCGGTATTGAATTTTTGGATGGAATGCAATACTTCTCCTACTTACCATACGTAGTAGAAAACTAAAATAGTCGCAAGATAATTTTTGGTGTAATTTTTACTTTCTCTACTACGTATAGTAAGTAGAGGAAGTATTGTATTCCACCCAAAAATTCGATACCGAGATTTCACCGGAAATATATGTTTTGAGGTCCCCTAATCCTAAAAAAGCATTTTTGGAAACACGTCCGTGTGTGTGTCTGTGAACAGCATAACTTAGAAACCAACAATCGTATAAACACAAACTTTATATTTAGGTTGAGTATCTTTCAGTGATGCGACACAAAGGTCTTCAAGAAAATCCCCCACCCCATATTACCCTTTATATGGAACATTTTTCGAAATTTTTAATTTTCTAAAAATGGCTGTAACGATTTTTATTAAAACACCATATATTAAAGATATTTACGTAAAAAATAGCATGTATATCTTGAATTTTGTAGGAATAGCCTATGAATTCGTGTTTATTCGGAAGGAATTTTGTATAGTCTTGTACAACTGGTAAGCGTTAAGCGATACTACACAAAAAATGTAGATCTCTTTAAAACACACAATTTATTTCAAATAATTCTTTTGTGGCATAAGCCGTTTCTGAGATATTTGTTATTAAAGGTTCGAATTGTTCATTTATTGGTCATTCACTTACTCCCTTCAACCTTCAGCTGTTTCTCGCGAATTGTTAGAAACAGCATGGCATTTTAAGTCCAACACATAACGTCCAGTTCTTAAACATTTAACTATTGCTGTTCCCTTTGTATCTATAAGAAATTTGTAGTATAGGTATTTCTGCAAAAGTTTATTTGGATTAAAGTGTAGTAGATAGAAAAATAAGCTTCAGTAAGAATAGTTTGTATACCACTAATAAAGATAGAGGATAGAGAAAGTCATATGAATTTATCACATCAGATTAATTTTGTATAACGGGTGAACCATAAGAACGAACAAAATTTACTACACAAAAATGTACAAATGACGTTTTTGTTTCCGTGATACCCTTTATTATTAGTTTGTATCTTTCAATACCTTTGTCACTTTGTAAGTTGTATATCGCGATGTCGTACACAAGTATTCCTCTTGTATCTACAACGTAATACGCAATGAAGCTATTGCTGTAAAGCTTATCTCGATTAACTTGAACTAAAAGCTAAAATAAGCTTTCGGAGTAATAGTTTGTAGAAGGAATACAGGATGTATCTTTATTGGTGTCATATTTGGGGGACGTGTTCCTGACATAAACAGTAAAAAAAAAGTTCATATGAACATGGGTCTGAAAATCATTTATTTCAGAGTTACAACCAAAATCGAAAGTTACAAAAATTGCTCGAAGTGGCCTCCTCTTGCTTCGATGCATGCAGTAGGCCTGCGTTCCATGCTCTGGCGTACTCTGTTGAAAAATCCTGGTGTGTTTCGTATTTGGTCAAATTCAGTTTGGATACGTCCTCTCAAAATGCCAACATGAGGTACAGGAGTCGCATAAACCAAGGACTTCAAATGTCCCCAGACGAAGAAATCCATTGGATTCAAATCAAGCGAGCGAGCAGGCCATGCAATGTGTACCCCTCGACCAAGCCATCTTTGCGGAAATCGATAATTAAACATTTACGAACTATCATACTGAAATGAGCTGGAGAACCATCGTGCACAAACCACATTCGTTGGATGATGTCCATAGGCACATTATCAGTTAAGTGATGCAACTCATTTTTAAGAAACTGGAGATAGGTTTGTCCATTCAGACGCGGAGGGAAGAAGTAGGGACCAATAGGGTGAACATGAATGATTCCACCCGAAACGTTGAGAGAGAACCTCTGTTGATGGTTGTCCTGTCGTACTTCTTTAGGATTTTCAAATGCCCAGTTATGAGTGTTATGAAAATTGAAGATGTCGTTGCGAGTAAAACCAGCCTCATCCGTGAATAAGATACAGGCTAGGAAATTGAATGAACAGCGCACTGCTGTAACATGCGTTGACAGAAACGTCTTCTTGGCTCAAAGTCCGCCTCATTTAATCCTTGCACACGTTGAAGGTGATACGGGTACACAAGATTTTCATGCAGAATTCTCCAGATAGTCATGTTGTCGTAACCTCTTTACTATTCTAGCTCAATGGGGGGTAGAGCAGCAGGTACCGTGATCATATAGAATAGTTATCACACATTATGCGAGGTTCGACGGGGAATAGCTCAACAAAATTATGAAAAATATACCAAAAGGTTCCTAATAATATTCTAAATTCATGACGTGGATGAGGGAAGGGTCTATCTACTATAGAAATTCATACTGTAACTGTTTAGATGTCAAATGTATATTGTGATAAAAAGGAATTACAATACCTCCTTGCCTGTCGGTGGGGACGCCATGCTACACGCATGGATAGGCGGCACGCACCTGATCGCTAGTAGAACCTCGACTCGACTTTGACTGAACCACGCTAACCTCGGCGTGGGTACGCTGCGTTAGAGCTAGTTTTTCCATCCCCTCCACTCTTGCGCAATATCCGATCTGGTCCACCAGGTCACATACGCAATAATGCTCATACGTCACAATATGTCTAACTCTTTCCCTTACATATGTTCACATACGTATTGTGCTTTGTGATGGGTCTGCATCCACAGCACGAAGAACTCGTTCTTCAAGCTCAATGCCTTGTACCGCTCTTGGTCTCCCTACATCCCTAGTACTCCTCAAATGCCCCAATCTCTCTCGAGCGTTGGTGAATTCATGCGAATGTTCTTGCACACGGTAACGGCCTGTCAGGGTACCTTCTGCATAAAGTTCACGTGCTCGTGCTGCATTGCCGTCTGCACGGCCATACGTGTAATGCGTATCCGTCTGTTTACTCATGGAATACATCTTCTTCGACCTATAACAACCAAACGGTTGATTTTCAGACCTATGTACATATGAACGTTTTTTTTTTTACTTATTTTGATGTCAGGAACACGTCCCCCAAATATATGACACCAATAAAGATACATCCTGTATAAAGATAAACGATAGTGGGTAGAGTCATGTGATTAAACACATCTGTACTGCCTATTTCCGTTTACAACATTGCCATCCGTAAACAAACCACGTGACATTCTTTACCTCTGCAATACCGGGCTAATTACTTTCCAGCGATTAGCTTACAATGAACAAAAAGACCTGATGTTGCATTTTAAATTTTGATTCTTTTCACTTCCATTATTTCAAATCCCTTTGATAGAAGCCCTAATGGAACACGGGTAGAAATGATGCATTTAATAATTTGTTCGTTTTGTCAGGGATTTTTGCATTGATAACGTATAAACGATGTTCACATGTTCTGGTTTTTATAAAGGCATGATGAGCAATTTTGTGGAACCAAATATCTACACTGTGTGGAAAAAATACAAATCCGGGATTATGTGCTAATTCCGATGGAACTGCAGTTACCGATGGCAACAACATGGCATCAGAAATAACGATGAAATGAGTAACGTCTACTTTCCCAGATAAGAACCCTGTATCTCTCGCTCCCAGTTCAGGAGGGGATTATTTGCCGTTTTTACAAACACAACTACTAAATTGCTATTTTGGTATTCCTAAAATTAGGGATAACATTTTCCATCCTGTGCCACAGGAAAAGCTTAATCCAGAATCAAATGCATGCGATTAAATTGAGGCAGTATTTTTAACACATAGATTTTAATCAAATTATATAAATATAAATTTGAATAACAGCCCGCCTTAAAACAATATGTGTATGTAACAATATCTAAAAAGTGTATATTACAGTCACTGTATATGTTATATTATTGTATCCATGTGTAATAATGTTATGTGAATGTATTACGTAATTTAATAATGTAGGAGCTGTGAGAATAATAAGTTAAACGTTGCTAACAATGAGGTAACCTTGAGGCAATAATGAGTAAGGAAGTTTAAATGCTACTAGTCATTATTAAAGCAGCAATAATGTAAATTTTGAGACAGTTTAAAAATAGCCAATCAGAGACTTGAAATACAGAAATTTACAAGTTTAGACGGTTGAAATCTAGTCAGTTGCCTGCGGACAGTGATTGTAACTGGATGCGAGATGCATCCTCGAGAAATTAAATACGTATTCGTGTGAGACGGAAAATAGTATACTGGTTAAAAAGTGCAAGTGTTAAATAAAAAGAATCTCACAGCTCTCTATATCAGTGAAGTATTATTTTAACCGTTTCAAGGATTAATAAAAAGGAGTGAATTAAAACTTAAAATCTGTGTAAGCCTACATTCTTGTCGTATCACGCCCTGCCAAGACTTCCATGTCTCTAACAATGATACTGACGCAGCCGAGGCAAACATAAATATTTAATATTTATTTTTTAAACTTGTGGCAAAGGCCTTTAAAAAAATACATTTTGGGGCGAAGGCTACCGGAAGCTGTTTACTATACGTGCGGCTGCAACTACTGCAAGTTCGGTTCCCCAACAGTTGAAATACAATGCAACTACATTCTTTCTCAAATTGACCTTCCATACACAGCAGCGACAAGCTAAAGACAATACCTTCTTCAAATTGGCATCCATACTGGAGCTAAATAAATAAACAACTCCAACAAAACACCATCTTCAAATTACATCTGGTATTTTGTATTCACTCGACTTTCTCCACCCACTCTTCTACTAACTATTTTTACAAATTCTTCTTGCTATAGCTAGCAAATTTTCGATATCCAGATTTCACTGGAATTTCAGGTTTTGGAAACCCCTGATAAAAACCCCCCACTCACATTACTTTCTCTACTCTTGTACAAACTATTTTTACAAACGCTTATTCTCCATATGCTTCATGTTAATCGAGATGTTAATCTTATTGCTAATTTTCTTGTAGATGCAAGGGGAATTGGTAGGCTTTAAGCGATAGTCAAATATTTTAAGAGCTGGTTGCTATGTGGAGTATTCCATTCTATTTGCATTACCAGAACAAAACAAAATGTATAACGAATTTCCATTTGAACAAAGTATAAGTATTGGAAAATTTAAGGGAATAACAAGCAATATCTGGAAAATGGTTCACTCAACAAAAAAATGTATATGACATAAATTGTGTATTTTAACGCGATCTGCATTTTGTTGTGTAGTAAAATTTTGTCTATCTCTTATGGCTTACCAGTTATGCAAAAGTCGTTCACAATGAAGAATACTTTTGGAGACATTCCCAGAAAATTCGAGATATACAATTCACTTGCCATAAAAATGTCTTAAACTTATAGCATTTTATTCAAAATCGTTAGAACCGTTTTTGAGAAAATTAAAGTTTTCGAAAAATGTTCCATGTAAAGAGTAATCTGGGGTGGGGGTGGTTTTCTTGAAAACCTTCGCGTCGCATCCCTGGAAGATACTGAACCTAAATACCAAGTTTGGTGTTTATCCGACTGTTCGTTTCTGAGTTATGCTGTTCACAGACACACACATGAACATGTTTCCAAAAATGCTTTATATGCATTCGGTGCACCTCAAAACATGCATTTCCTGTGAAATCTCGGTATCGAATTTTTGGGTGAATGCAATACTTCCCCTACTTACCATACGTAGTAGAGAGAGTAAAAAAACATTTTTACGAAAAGGTCTGTGTGCGCTGTTGTGTGTGTGTGTGCACCATTAAACAACACAACTAAAACAAATTCTGATGTTTACAGTTTATACAAACTATTATTAGAAAAGCTTATTTCTCTGTCTACTTAATTTTCCCGAGATAAACCTTTGCTACATTATACATTTCGTTATAGATACAAAGTGAACAGCGATAGTCAAATGTTTAACAACTGAACACTATATGCTGGCCTCAAAATTCCATACTGTTTCCATGACATCGCGAGAAACAACTGAAAATCGATAGGACTTTAAAAGAATGACGAAGTGTTGAACAATTCAAACCATTAATAACGGATATCTCAGAAATAGCTTATGCCACAAAAGTTATTTGAAACAAATTGGTGTTTTAAAGAGGTCTAAGAGGTCTGGAGTACGTTTTCGTTTATCGCTTAATGTTTACCAGTTATGCAAAATTACTTCTGAATGAAGATGGCTTCACAGGCTATTCCCAGAAAATTCAAGATATAAATTTTATTTATCATGTAAATATGTAATATGGCGGCGCCGTGGCCGAGTAGTTAGACTGCTCGCCTCTCACCGAGCCGGCCCGGGTTCAATCCCGGGGACCTGCATGTGGGGTTTGTGGTGGACAAAGCGGCGTCTGGGCGGGTTTCCTCCGGGTTCTCCGGTTTCCCCCGCCATTCATTCCAACAACTGCTCCATCATCACCTTTCCTTTCACCCATTTCGCCGTCATTTCGTTTCATCTACTTCCTTCATCCCATACCAGGCATCGGGCTGATCACCCATCCTGGATATTCTGTCTGCTCCACGAGAGTGTCTGCTCCTCGACGGGCCTCTGACCCCAGGCACCCGCCTGTAAGTCCTGTGGGGTGTAATGAATGAATATGTAATATATGGTATTTAAACCATTTTTAGAAAACAAAAAAAATTAAAATATGTTCATTTAAAGTGCAATTAGGGTTTGGATTTTTTTTTGAGAATCTTAGTGTTGTACCTTTTGGAAGATACTGAGCTTAAACACCAAGTTTGGTATTTACTCTTTTTTTCATTTTTGAGTTAGATTCTGACAGATAGATACACAGACTCACACGCATAGCCACACATACAGACTTTTTTCTATAAAAATGCCTCTTTTGGTTTCAGAAGCCTCAAAACATATTTTTCCGGTGAAATCTCGGTATCAAACTTTTGGGTAGAATGTAATACTTTCTCACCTACTAGATATGTGGTAGAGAGAGTAAGAATGAAAGTCTGTTAAATACGCAACTTAGTTCGTATCAATTCGAAGCTGTTTGAAGGGAAATAGTGGATTTTTCAGCAGAATAGAGCTTCTGCACACATAGGAAAAGCTACGCAGCAGTGGTTTACAGCCAATGTCCCACGGTTCATCGTTACTGCTGACTGGCCTAGTGGAAGTCCGGACCTAATCCATTCAGCTGTCAAGAAAATTCCACTGAACAAGATTCATGCAGCTATTGATGAGTGGCCTCAACGTCTTCGCAGCGTGTTACCCCATATGGTGATAATTTCGATTACGAGCATGTTCATTCGTAGCATTTTTTGTGTTCTTCCAGAATATGTATATATTAATGGGTTTGCATAGTTTTATTTAGCAGTTGAAAATACCGACAGAACTTATGGCAGTTGGAGAGGGAGACAAGTTGGCACAAATTTTAATTTTTTTATTTTTATGGCAGTAACATTTCAGCTAATCCAGACATGGTACTGTTCCATAAATTTCTTTAACAGAATCTATTAATAATTGCGTCATTATTGTACGGTCAATTAAAGTTAATTTTTTTTAACTTTTCAAACCATTGCATAGTGGGTCAACTTACCCCACCTAGGAAGCAGGTTGGCACAGGATGTGCGGTAAGTTGGCTACATGTTATTTAAACGAAAAATGTGCGTTTTAAATAATTTATTAAAAACAAATATCATAAGCAAATTATTAGGTATATAATTGCAGATTCATCACAGTAAAAACATCTAACACAGGGTAACGTTTCTGAAACAGATCAACAGGTCCTTAAAGTAAGATATAACGTCCAAAGTTAATTAAACACTTAAATGGAAATAATAAAACAAAGCATTATACATAAATTAATCGGAAAAGCCTGGGAAACAATTTAAATACACAAACTGCCTGTTGCTATCATTGTGCCAACCTGCCCCTGGTCTACTTGTTTTAATAGGAGCTCGATATAGCAATCAAGTATAAGGAATTAAGATGCTTAAAATACCAAAGAATAAAGACATTTAAACAAAATATTTAGAAGCCATTGAATATTGGATATGTATCCAGGAAAAAAAATTCCCCATGAAGTGGATATTTACTAACCTCGTGGGAAAAACAACTTCATGGCTTCCTTCCACTACGACTTGCACAAAGGTTTGTCGTTTCCGTAGGACGTGTATTTGCAGACAAGGAACACTGTGTCTGAATTCTGCTGTAATCTGTTGACTAAGAGCTGAAATAAGAGCCACGTGCCAATCTGCCTCCTTCTCCCTTACTGTGTGTATAAACGTGTTTCAAGCTTACTGGAGGAAAATATATTAATTTGATACTGCCTATAATTGCCCGTGTTCATTGTGTGTACTGTTTGCTAGCTTAGGGGCGTATAATGGTAATTTTTATAATGAGAACTTTTTATCAAGGTTTTTGCCTTTCGTAATTTCATTAATTTTGTTATTGGCGGTTATTCATTAATGCTATGTTGCAGTTGATATTTCCCGCTCTGAGCCAATGAGCCATTGTTGACAACGTGCCTGAGGAAGCGTATAGTATCGACAACACTCTCCTAATATCGAAGTTGCATTTTTCCTGTAATAATAAAATAATGGCCATTTAGAGAATAAAGCGTACGGTAAATGACCAACTACAAAAGCTATTGGTTTATGACGGGGAAATCGGAAATTTTAGTTTAAACTCACTGCTTTGTTGATTAATACGATGACACTATTGTTTTATACTTTCCATTGGATGAAAACACAGTACTGATCTAAAAAAAAAAGACATTTCATTTTAAGTGCAACAATGGCCTCTCTAACAACAATACATAACAGACTCAATAATAAGTACAAACCAGCGTGGAAGTGAAACATGTATTCAAGAGAGGAATTCAATATACGAGGGCAGTCCCAGAAGTACCCGACCTGACGTATATATAGTGGTTGTTTCAAACAAATGACTATGGTAGAAAGTACCACCCTTATAAAGCATAAGTTTGAAGTTTGATTGTTTTGCAACCATTAATAGTGAACTCTCCCAGCGAATTTGTAAACATGGATAAATCTGACCATCGTTATGTGATACAATGCTTTCATTTGAAAGGTCTTAGTCCAACTAATATTAAAGCTGAGCTAGATTCTACTCTGAGGGAGTCTGCTCCTTCGTTTACAACAGTAAAATATTGGGTGGCAGGGTTTAAGCGAGGCCGTACGAGCTGCCAAGACGAACATCGCAGTGGTCGCCCAAATGAGGTGACCATGCCAGAAATTGTGAAGAAAATCCACAAAATGGTATTGGATGACCATCGACTGAAAGTGCGCGAGCTAGGAAACATCGTAGGCATTTCAAAAAGTTTCATCGCACAGTGACTGAAAATTTGGACATGAGAAAGCTGTGCACAAGATAGGTGGCGTGTTTACTCACAATGGAACAAGAGCAGCGTCGTGAGGATGTTTCAGTCGAGTGTTTGGCGATGTTTCGCTGCAATAAAGCCGAGTTTTTGCGTCGATTCATAACCATGGATGAAACATGGGTCCATCATTTCACAACTGAGACGAAGGAACAGTCAAAATAGTGGATTGAAAGGGAAGATTAGGCTTCAAAGAAGGAGAAGACAGTTACATCTGCAGGCAAGATCATGGCGTTAGTTTTTTGGGATGCGCGTGTAATAGTTTTCACTGATTATCTTCAAAAAGGAAAAGCAATCAATGACGAGTATTATGCAATCTTATTGCAGCGTTTGAATGATGGAATCAAGCAAAAACGGCCGCATTTAGCTATAAAGAAAGTTCTGTTTCATCAAGACAATGCATCAGTTCACACATGTATTATCGCCATGATCAAAATCAATGAATTAAAGTTCGAATTGCTTCCTCATACACGCTCTTCGTCAGATTTAGCCCCTTCTAATTATTTGCTGTTTCCAAAGTTGAAAAAATGACTTGGTGGTAAAAGATTTGCCAACAACGAAGAGCTGGAGTCTGCAGTTGATGGCTATTTTGCAGAACTCGACGGTTCTCACTATAAACAGGGTATCGAAACTATTGGACATCGCTGGGAAAAGTGTATCGAGGTGAAAGGAGAATATGTAAAGAAATAAAGATGTTTTTTCCCAAAAGTTTTGTGTTTTCTTTGTTAGGTCGGGTACTCTGGGACAGCCCTCGTAGGTCTATTTCCCTGTCTATTTTAAGTTTTAGCGCCCGTTGCAACGAGCTCTGGTCAACACAAAAGGATTCGCTTTTCAATTATAATTTCGCTTCAGCCTCGTCTGTCCCTCTGCTGCCTAAAACGAAATTTGTAGTGACACTATTTCTGCACACGTTTATCTCGATTAACATGAAGTAGGTAGAAGAATAAACGATAGTGGGTAGGAAAAGTTGTGTTCCTATTCAGATAAACGTACACGTGGCATGCAGGTGTACTATACACGGAGATGATGATGCCTAGGAGTTTGTTTACAATGAGACAGGCACATCGTCGTCAATCTCTGCTGTTGTTTCTAACTGATGGCGAGGCTGTAACATCAGGTGACGTTCCCAGACCCCAAAGATTGCTTGCTAATTAATTGCACAGGTTCACAGCTGCAGCTCAAAGAGTTATGTCTGGGAGAACCGCATGTGGGGCGACCATTAATTCTCTACAAGTGGGCTCCTTTCTGATGCATCAAGATTTCAATCTTCAAACATCGACCGGCATTTGCGGTTAGTTACGTTTAGTTTTCTTCTGTGTTCATCCAAGCCTAATTTTGCCAGAATGTTCCACGACCGTCTTGACCTTATGAACTTATTGAGCTTGGTTACGGCCAACTCAGGTCGATCTTTAACCCTGTAAAGGTTAAAGCGTGATTTAAGTTTGGAAGATGTACCTATATGAGTTCATCCAGGAAGTATCGACCATTTGTCTTTAACTGTCTAATGCATAGTGTTTCCATTTGGCAAAAAAGACATTTAGTGAGGGTTTTAGAATGTTATAATAGTGTTTTTACTTTCTCTACTACCTATAGTAAACAGAGGATGTAGTGTACTCCACCAAAAATTTGATACCGATATTTCACCGGAAATACATGTTTTGAGGTCCCTGAACCAAAAAATAATTATTACTTTCTCTACTACGTATAGTAAGTAGGGGAAATATTGCATTCCACCCAAAATTCGATACCGAGATTTCACCGGAAATACATGTTTTGAGACCTCCTGAATCCAAAAAAAGCATTTTTGGAAACATGTCCGTGTGTGTGTCTGTGTGTGTCTGTGTGTGTGTCTGTGAACAGCATAACTCAAAAACTAACAGTCGGATAAACACCAAACTTGGTATTTACGTTCAGTATCTTCCAGAGATGCGACACGAATATTTTCAAGAAAATCCCCCCACCCTAGACTACCCTTTACATGGAACATTTTTCGAAAATTTTAATTTTCTCAAAAATGGCTCTAACGATTTTGATGAAAATATCATATGTTTAAGATAATGTCATGAGAAATAAAATGTATATCTCGAAATTTCTGGGAATGTCTCCAAAAGTATTCTTCATTATGAACGACTTTTGCATAACTGGTAAACCATAAGAGATAGACAAAATTTTACTACACAAAAAATGTAGATCGCGTTAAAATATACAACTTATATCATATACATTTTTTTGTTGAGTGAACCGTTTTCGAGATATTGCTTGTTATTTCCTTAAATTTTCCAATACTTACACTTTTTCTCAAATTCGTTATTCATTTTTACTTTCTCTACTACGTATAGTAAGTAGGGGAAGTATTGCATTCCACCCAAAAATTCGATACCGAGATTTCACCGGAAATAAATGTTTTGAGACTCACTGAATCCAAAAAAACCATTTTTGGAAACATGTCCGTGTGTGTGTCTGTCTGTGTGTCTGTGTGTCTGTGTGTCTGTGTGTCTGTGTGTCTGTCTGTCTGTGTGTCTGTGAACAGCATAACTCAAAAACGAAGAGTCGGATAAACACCAAACTTGGTATTTAGGTTCAGTATCTTTCAGAGATGCGACACGAAGGTTTTCAAGAAAATCCCCCCACCCCAGACTACCCTTTACATGGAACATTTTTCGAAAATTTTAATTTTCTCAAAAACGGCTCTAACGATTTTGATTAAAATATCATATGTTTAAGATATTGTCATGACAAATAAAATGTATATCTCGAATTTTCTGGGAATGTCTCCAAAAGTATTCTTCGTTATGAACGACTTTTTCATAACTGGTAAACCATAAGAGATAGACAAAAGTTTACTACACGAAAAATGTAGATCGCGTCAAAATACAAAATTTATGTCATATACATTTCTTTTGTTGAGTGAACTGTTTGCGAGATATTGCTTGTTATTCCCTTAAATTTTCCAATACTTATACTTTTTCTCAAATTCGTTATTCATTTTTTTTATGTCCTGGACATGCAAAGAGAATGGAATGCGCCACATAGCAACCAGCGTTAAAATATTTGACTATCGCTTAAAACCTACCATATTCCCCTTGCATCTACAAGAAAATTATCAATAAGATTGACATCTCGATATCTCCATTAACATGAAGCATATGGAGAATAAGCGTTTGTAAAAATAGTTTGTACAAGAGTAGAGAAAGTCATGTGAGTGTAACACATCAGATTTTTTTATGTCCTGGACATGCAAAGAGAATGGAATGCGCCACATAGCAACCAGCGATAAAATATTTGACTATCGCTTAAAAGCTACCATATTCCCCTTGCATCTACAAGAAAATTACAAATAAGATTGACATCTCGATATCTCGATTAATATGAAGCATATGGAGAATAGGCGTTTGTAAAAATAGATTGTACAAGAGTAGAGAAAGTCATGTGAGTGTAACACATCAGATTTTTTTTAGAAAAAGGTCCATGTGTGTGTATGTGTGTGTTGGTGTGTCTGTGAAGAGTATAACTCAAAAACGAATAGTCAGATAAATGCCAAACTTGGTATTTAGGTTCAGTATCTTTCAAAGATGCGACACGAAGATTTTAAAGAAAATCCGCCCATCTCAAACTACCTTTTACATGGAAATTTTTCGAAAATGTCGATTTTCTCAAAAATGGCTCTAACGATTTTGATAAAAATATCATATGTTTAAGATACTTTTCTGGCAAATGAAATATATATCATAAATTTTCTGCAAATGTCCCCAAAAGCCCACTTCACTCTGAATGACTTTCGCGTAACTGGTAAACCGCAAGAGATAGATAAAAGTTTACTTCCCGAAAGATGCAGGTCTCGCTAAAACACACAATTTATGTCATAGACAATTTTTTTTTTTTGGCGTGCGACCATTTCCGAGACATTCCTAGTTATTTATTTGAATTTCCCAATAGTTATACTTTTCTCTTCTTGGTTTTATTATGTCGTGGGCAAGCAAAGAGAATGGAATGCGCCACATAGCAACCAGCTCTTAAAATATTTGACTGTCGCTTAAAGTCTACCATATTCCTCTTCATCTACAACAAAATTAGCAATAAGATTAACATATGAATTAAGATGAAGATGGAGAATAAGCGTTTATAAAATGGTTTGTACAAGAGTAGAGAAAGTCATGTGAGTGCAAGAAATCAGATTTTTTTAATTTTCTAATTATGCTGATCTTGATGAATGAAATTCAAGTTTTTGTAGCTATTTTATATCATAAATATATTAATTTATATCAGTACTATCGTATATGCAAATGCGCTCAAATGAAACCAGTCTTCAACCACGTATACCATTCAAAGCTTCCAGAAACACACTTTTTGGTATTTTAATACTTGCATTAACATCGTATACCACTAGGCAACGTTCATTTTTGTGTCCACCAATGAGTAAAACTAAGTAAGGATCGATGAATGTTTGTCGAGATTCTTTTTCATAAACCTATGGAGCAGTGTGTTTGAAATATGTTTTCGTCCAAGCAGGGGATAAGATGGACCAACAATATCTGTAGAATGCTGTTAAATGTTTCTTTTCCACTGCAGTAAATCGAATGTTGCGCAAAAAATCACTTAGTTTATAAACGTAACCGTTCATTGCGCATCCAGATGAAGGGTTATTTTGAGGGGTGGTTAGGAATGAAATCCAAGTCAGTACGGGGTACGGAACTGCAAGTTCTGGAACCACCTACAGTGGGTAGAAGTAGGATTGTATTCCGCCAAAAATTAGATTTATTTGATTTAATCCGAAATAGAGATTTTGAGGTCCCCTGAATAAAAAAGGGATTTTTAGAAAAACGTCCGGGGTGTGAATTATAATTCACAAACGAAGACATATAAATACACTGTGGTCCATATAATCCTGAACTACTTTAATGTGTCATAACTTGTCGCAGTTCTCATGGCTCGAGTTATCTTATTTGTTGGGCGCTTATTGTTTAATTATTTTTTTAATTTGGATTCTTTGTCCTCCGGCTAGCTATTATAACTCAGTCGAGCAACTATCTCTAAGCAGGGCGTGTAAACGGAAAGGAGTTGTTGCTAAAATATAACACTGATAAAAAAATTGCTTCTACACTTTTATTGCTGTCACACTTAATTAATAATTCACATATTTAATCTGTATACGCGCCTCATTGAAACTGTGATATTTACGAATGTAACTACAGTCGTTATAGTTGCCGCGCACCAATTACTTCGCGTACTTTACATTTTTGTAACTAACTCTGCGACGTGCACCTCGTGAGAGACTGTTCAAAACTGCGCGACACTTGCTTATGATTCGAGAATATTTACTCCTTCACCTCGAATTGCCTAAATATTATAATAGAGCTGCTATTGGTTACCAAATCGCGCCCACTTTAGCGTCTGTTTTGGTCACCCAAACACTACTACTAACATATATACTCTAGGGAAGATATTCCCTACATTTCTAAAAAAGGCACGCTACCCTGACGTCATTTGTTTGTCTCTTCTTAGTGATAAACAACTCACCCCCTCGGTTTATTGTTACCCACTTCTATTGTCAGTTTCAGTGAAGCCGTGTAAACTTATTTCCTAACAATACTTATGGCTAACAAACATCTAAAATCCTGTACATACAATAATATTAATTTACACTATAATCACTCCGGCATTCACAGCATGTTATGGTATAAAATATTGCCTCAAACTCTTGCACTAATAATAGCAAACATGTGCAACTTCAGAAGAATATAATACACAACTGGGAGATTACATTGTTTATTGTTCCTCATAGCAAATGTTGGAGTGTCCTCCACCGGCATTCATACATATCTGCACTGGTTTCATCATATTCTGTGACGTTCTACGAAGAGTATCCTCACCAATGTTGCTTATTTCGTTACTAATAATTCACGGAGTTCAGCAGTTTTCCGAGTTCTACTCTTATACACTCTATTTTACCCCACATAAGAAAAAGTACGGCGGGGTTAGGTCAGGTGATCTGGGAGCCAGAGACCTCTTGAGATTATTCGATTGCCAAAGAAACTGGTTACAAGTTGCATGGAGGAGTTTGAAGTATGACGCGTTGCTCCATCTTGCTGGAAGCAGCCTTCTGGCAATTCGATATCATCCAGCTGCTCCACAAATGCATTGAAGGGCCAACAATCCTTGAAGCTGAACCGCGCACCATACTCCAAAATTTGCAGTGGCGTTTCGTGGATGATATGGGGCTTACAGGAGCCCAGTATCTGCTGATGATGTAGCCTGAGAGATGAAACCATGCCTCATCTGTAAACCACGTTATGGAGAGAATGTCTGAACGTGGAATAAGAAAACCCTGAAACCATCGACAATAACACATTGCTTTTACTTTCTCTACTACGTATAGTAAGTAAGTGAAGTATAGTATTCCACCCAAAAATTCGATACCGAGATTTCACCGGAAATATATGTTTTGAGACCCCCTGAGTAGGATATATAGGAGAGAGCTGGGCCACTTTTTTGCGTTTATATGGGAAAGGATAGGGAAAACGAGGCTGGATGGGGTGGTTCAAGGAGGAAAATGCGTTTATATCGGAGAGATAGGGAATACGACGACCGATACTATGCTAAAGAGGGTTGAAGGAGGGAAATACGTTTATATGGAAGAAATAGTAGAGAGGTGTTCGGGTAGGAGGGTTTAAGTATGCGTTTATAAGGAGAGACGAGAAAACGGAGAGAGATCCTATGTTAGGATACACAGGTGTTAAAGTTAGGTTAGATAGGAAACCAAAGAGATACTCAGTTAGACAGGGGACAGGAGAGGAATGCGCTTTATGAGAGGTAGAGGATACGGGGAGTGGTGTTAGGCTAGACAGAGGTTGAGAGTAGAGTATGCGTTTATATGTTTGAGAAGTATAGGAACAGGAAGAGGGTGCTAGGCTAGACAGAGGTTGAGGAGTAGAGTATAGGTTATATGAGAGGTATGGAAAACGAGGGAAGGTGTTAGGCTAGACAGAGGCTGAGTAATGTATGGTTTATATGAGCGGTATAGGAAAACGATGAGAGGTGTTAGACTAGACAGGGCTTGAAACGTAGTGCATGGTTTATATGAGAGATATAGGAAAACGAGGAAAGGTGCTAGGCTAGACAGAAGTCGAGGAGTAGAGTATGGTTTATATCAGAAGTATAGGAAAACGAGGAGAGGTATTAGGTTAGGAGAATTGAGTTTGTGTTTATAAGGAGAGACGAGAAAACGGAGAGAGATCCTATGCTAGGATAGACAGGTGTTAAAGTTAGGTTAGATAGGAAACCAAGGAGTGATACTCAGCTAGAGGGGGGGGGGGTAGGAGGGAATGAGCTTTTGAGAGGTAGGGGATACGGGGAGTGGTGTTAGGCTAGACAGGGCTTGAAACGTAGGGCATGGTTTATATGTATGAGAAGTATAGGAACAGGAAGAGGGGTGCTAGGCTAGACAGAGGTTGAGGAGTAGAGTATAGTTTATATGAGAGGTATAGGAAAACGAGGAGAGGAGTTAGACTAAACAGAGGTCGAGGAGCAGAGTATGGGTTATGTGAGAGTCATAGGTAAACGAGAGAGGCGTTAGGCTAGACAGAGCTAGAGGAGTAGAGAATGGTTTATATGAGAGGTATAGGAACAGGAGGAGAGGTGTTAGGCTAGACAGGTAGTGTAGCAGTAGGAATATGGACTTATATACAGGAGAGATAGGGAATAGGAGGTGCTAGACTTGAAAGCGACTTTAGACGTGAACTTAGTGGAAAACTGTTTCATGTCAATGTTCTAGACATGCCCATCACGTAAGCTATTCAGGGAAAAGGTGACTCGTTCAGGGGAAAAAGGTGACTGCTCAGGGAAAAAGGAGGCCTACAAAGGGAAAAAGTTGACTAGCAAAGGGAAAAACGTGACCAGTAAAGGGAAAAATGTCACCAGCAAAGGGGAAAATGTGACCAGCAAAGGGAAAAAGGTGAGCCATAAAGGGAAAAAGATGACCTGCAACGGGAAAAGCTAACCCACTAACACTAACAGGTAAGTAATTCAGGTAGTATTGCAAGAGGCTGACTGGATCATAGCAGTGTATGATTTCACAGGTAATTCAGCTAGTATCGTATGTATTTAGGCTAATTCGTCTAATAACACAGGATAGATTCCAGATGCTAACTGCACCATGGCTCTGCATGATTTCACAGATAATTCAGCTAGTATCGTAGGTATTTAGGCTAATTCAGCTAGTATCACAAGAAGATAGATTCTAGGGTTGGGTATAGCATAGTTTCATATTTCACAGGTAATTCAGGTAGTATCACGGGTGCTCGTGCTAATTTAGAGCAGGAATTCGTATCAGAGCTAGTTAAGGTAATTTCACATGATTCGGGTAGTATCACAGGTATTTAAATCATTTTCACAGCCAATTCAGCTAGTATCTTGAGCATTTAAGCTAATTCAGCTAGTATCACAGGAGGCTAGATTCCAGAGGCTAACTGCATCATAGCTATGCATGATTTCACAGCTAATTCAGCTAGTATCGTAGGTATTTAGGCTAATTCAGCTAGTATCACAGGAGGTTAGATTCCAGGGTTGGGTATAGCATAGTTTCATATTTCACAGGTAATTCAGAGGGTATCGTAGGTATTTAGGATAATTCAAGTAACATAGGTGTTTAGAGTAATTAAGCAAGCATTACAGGAGGGTAGGTTCCAGGGGTTGGTTATAGCCTAGTTTCGTATTTTACAGATAGTTCAGATAATATCGTAAGTATTTGGGTAATCAGCATAGTTTCACAGATGCTCGTGATAATTTTGATCAGAGATTTGTATCACAGCTATTTAAGGTAAGTGCAGGTGATTCAGGTTGTATCAATGGTATTTGTGTCATTTTAACAGGTAATTCAGATAGTGTCTAGGTATTTGGGCGATTCAAGCATCATAGGTGTTTAGAGTAACTCAGCTAGTATCACAGGAGGCTAGATTCAATGATCAGGGTTTCGTATCAGAGCTATTTAATGTAATTTCACTTGATTCGAGTAGTATCACAGGTATTTAAGTCATTTAACGGGCAATCCAACCAGTATCACAGGTACTCATGGTAATATAGAGAGTAATTAAATTATAAAACATTTCTCATCCAACGTTACAACAATTTATATACTTTTTTCTAAATCTTACAAACTTATTATATGTTAAACAGTTATTGTACGATGCGGAGAGGGATAAACTGCATATTGGTTCACAAATTGAAAAGCTTTACGTCAACATACCTTTATTTTAGTTCGGTGTAGATGTCTCTCCCCTTTTATCTAGGCTTGAGACTAGCACTAGGATTGCTCCTAATGGCAGGGTTACCACCTTCCCTTCCATCTTCTTCTTTCTTCATCAGGCGTCAGCTATCTGCATATACAGCACACAGATAACCTTCTTTTTTAAGATTGTAGACTCACGATAAAATCTTTATCTTTAACTTACATTCTTTTAAGCACTGTTTGTAATGGCGTAATGTCCATACGCATATGTCGTTATCCCATCCTCAGCAATAATTCTTTTATCATCAAACGGAGTCAATGCAATTTTATTCACTTGCACTGTAGCAAGAGCATGCTTTCGTGATAGGATCAGATTCATAGGTGTTCTGATGATTTCACAGGTTTTAAGACAGTCTGTATAGCTGTCAAACGAAATGTACTGCTTAATAGCGCTACGTTTTATACCTTTAATCTTTTTTATCATTGACCCTTGAATATCTAAGGCATACATCTTAGGACGTAGTCCAACAAAGCGTAGGATGATTTTGCTATTAGCCTCATCTTTAAATTTTCCCAATACCTTTTTGTTCTGAGTAGAGTAACATATATGGTTGGCAGGGTAATCAGCTGTATCGAGATGCTCAAGAAAACGTAGCTTGTCCTGGTACACATCTTCAGTTGTTACACGATGAATGAACGAATCAGTGTCCATATACATAAGCTTCAGGTTTTTAGCTCCATAATAAGGCAACAAAACGTCGTAATGATAGTTATACATTAATGTCTTGGAGATGTCCAACACACTCATACCAATGTATATAGGCTTGTTGAATACAATCTGACGAGAGGCCATATGTACAGCAGCTAGATTATCAGCATATATCGTCCTGTCGATAAACGTAGGCTTGGCGATCAGCTTCTCTAGAGTTTTTTCATTGGTCACCAGTCGTATATCCATGCGGTTACGCAGGTTCTCCATAGTTTTTCCAAACATAGCGTTGTTAAAGAGCTTGTAGAGATCCTTCTCGAAATCATTTGCAGCTTGTTGTCGTAGCCTGTTGTTAAATTCCACATAAGGTTTCAACCACTGAGACTGTCGGAATTGTAGCACACGATGGATTTTTGTTAGTCGTAGTCCATGACTAAGAGCTTGCTTCAAAGCCATGTAATGCACTACATACTTCTTTCGAGGTCCAAGATGAGGTATCAGTTTCTTTGTAGATGATTCCAATGGTTTCATACACTCTGGCAGTAAAGGTAGATCGTTGTGTAGATCGTGAAGTTCAGCAGGATACTCGATGTCAACTTCTAATATGTACCCATGAGGATCATCTTCTTGTAGTGTTTCTAAGTTGATTTCTTCAGGTGACACCCACTGAAATCCAGCAAAAGGAAGAGCGTGACACATTGCCCACCCATATTGGTTATTAGCGTCCTCGTATGTGATAAATTGGGTTGGTCTCGACGGATCAAACTTCTCCATATAAGTGTTATTAGCCTCAGCATACCGATGAGAAACTTGGCATAAACCTCCTCTTATACCTGATTCCACCATGAGTAGTTGATCATAATCTTGTAACAGCTCTAACTTAATTCCAGTATACAGTAACATGGCGTCCCATGTAAGACCTGGAGAGGTAAAATAATGGGCAGGATCAACTTTGTGTGTTTTAAGGGTTTGCTCTCTGAACGTCTCAAAGACATCAGCTAGAAGAAGTACATCCGAAGTTAAGTAGAGATCGCTGTACTCTCCCAGGTTTCTCACATTGAACAGCTCCCATACATTTCTAGTATGATCGTAGTCAGTATCAGTAATTTCTTCTTCATTTAATCTATTGTAGAAGGAGTCCTTAGGAGGCAAGCAGGTCTCGTTCAGGACATCCCATGACGTAACAAAATCATATGGAAATACACCCTTACGGGTCATCAACTTCAATTTGTCTTCTCCAAAGTACTTTAGCGTTTCAGGATACGAGGTTAGATTTTTTACCAACTTATCCAAGCTTGTACTGAGGAATCGGAAGCTATCCACAAATCGAAGCTTTATATCTCCTACATACTTGGTGAATGAGATATAGCTTTCTTCAGAGTTAGGAATTACCTCCACACGTTCACTTGTGCACCCCAGCTCCTTTACAATGAAATGCGAGTCATATCCGCTAAGGTTATGCATGAAGACTGGTATATATTTAGGTGTTTTACAGGCTAAATTACATTCATTATGAAGACTTCCACGATATTCACCGCTGATGTGATCATGGTCGCGTACTTTATAGTTCTCTTCTGTAAAGGGTTTTCCACACAAGTAGCATGCTGAAGAAGACTCAAAATCCTTTTGCTGTTGATCCGTAAGTTTCAGAGGCTTAGCAGATTTGTATATATTACCAATCATTTCTGCAAGAGATGTAAGGTACAGCATAAACTTCTGAGCAGCATCAGCACCACGATACACATAGGGTTGCTTAGGAAGACCAGTTTCGAGATGTTCAACACTGGATGTAGGCTTCACGTAAACACAGAAGCTCATTGGTGTGTGCTCTTGATAAGGGGTTGTATAGGAAGTTTCAGGATTGGGTATACACGTTTGACATGGAGTGAGAATACTCTCAAAATCAGCATAGATGACATAAGGTACTTTCAGCATCCTCTCAACATTTTTAAACTGAACAATTGATTTCTCCTTGGTAGGCATAACTACCCTCGCAACACCATGTTGAATACAGAAGGCTACATGTTCTTGCAGTTTTTCCTGTCCACTTCGTCCATATCGATCATCAAAATGTGTAAAGCAGCGCTTACAAGTATAAACCCGTCCATTATGGTTAGTTTTCTGGCGTCGAACGAGTTTCTCAAAATTCTTTATATACACGTAGTGATGTTTTCCACTGCTGTCATTCAATAGTAGCAGGTCGCGATGTTCAGGTAGTTCAATGTCAGCAACCTTTATTGGATACACTTCATGCTTCTCATCCAGCCCGAAAACGTTAATGGATATCTTGTTAAACTTCTCAAATTTAGGTATTTGAGAAAGTGGAGTAGGGTAGGAAACACAGCTGAAGTCGTACTTATCTTGAAGTTGTTTGTATTTGCTGACGCGTTGAGGCTTGATGCTCACGAATTTGGCCAGTATAGAGTACATGAAACATTTCTCGTCGCTAAAGTCCTGGATGTTTATACATGCTTTCCTTGCTTCAACAGCTGACGGTAGTGGTATGTAGCTACTTCCTCGTAACGGGTTGTACTTGTTGATACGAAGTCGAACTCCTTCCACAGCAAGCAAAGCCCAGCTGCTACCCTTAAGCTGAGACTCCTCCATTTCAGTCACCAATTTCTTGAATTTCACTTCCATCGTTGAGTCCAGATCAGTTTCCAGGAAAACAGCTTGATTCCGTGTTTTAAATGTTTTGTCACAGGTTTCTCCAATACTGTTAACAAATCGACACTCAGCCAGCAGATTAATTTTAACACTCTTATGAATGCTAAGCTCTTTATGCACAGCATGGATTATACGTTGTTTTGCCTCTTGCAGATACATATTTAGGTCCTTAGCTGATTCGCATCGTATAAAATACGATTTCAATCGTCCTTCGAATGAAGTTTCGTATTCTTTCATATCGCAGTCCTCCATTGTTGACAGCAACTGATGTTTAGTTGGCTCCAATCTTCTTTTCTTCTGAGGGCTGCTTATTTCACATATATCTTCGTGTCGCTGTCCCTTATAACAATCTTTGAAGGTTACATTACAATGTTTACATTTGAAGAGCTTCTTGCAGCTCATCTCGTGTCTTCTCTTGTCATAACCTCGGAGGAACTTCTTCCCACATTTTCCGCATGCATATCCAGTAGCGCTTGGAATAATATCCTTATACGCTGAGTTATTCATCTTTATTCTTGATGTAATAACGTATTAATCACTGATCAATGAAATGTAGACCTCTTCACCTTGACACCACTTTAGAAAGCTGATTATTCTTGGAGAGAACACGATGTTAACACCTCAAGACTAATTAGCACAATGAAGTCCAATGCCCTAGATCACCATATTTATAGAGGGAGCACGAACCTTTTAGATCAATCATAAACTCGCTCCATAACCACCTGTATATGATCGCTCAACGTGTACTAACCCCCACCCATATAACCTCAAGTCTAGAGACAGGATGTTTATGACGTCACACCCAGAGACAGGATGTCTGGCAGCATCAAACACGTTTAAACTCGTCTCATAACTACCTGCTTATGCTGTCACACCAGCAAGAGAAGTATTCCCACACGCTCATTCAGACATATATTTCAAATTCAAGCCCACCACCACCATCACCACCTATTGTACCAAGGTTAATTCAAGCTGTATTATCACAATACTTAAAAGTAAAAGCTTAAAAGGAAACCTAGAAGATTTTCCCCCTTATTTACTTAATTATTTCATGTTTTTATTCCCTTTTCAATTCTTCCTTTCCATCTTCTCACAGAAAGACCATTACATTTCACTACAATCATGAGAAAAGCAATTTTTCCAGAGTTACACAGATTCTAAGCTTCTAAATCGAACCCGGTAATACTTTTAATAAATGTATTTTAGCTCCCCAATATCAGCATCTACCATTTAATCTTTACTCGAACCTGATATGATCCATAAGCTTGAAGATATATGATATCACCCTTCGGGATTCGATCTGAGTACTTTAAAGTAATATTTGTCACGATAACGATATTTAAGGACTAGATGCTCTGTTTACGTTTACCTTGACATGTCTATCTAAATTAAATTACGAGTTATTAAATTTTTGCAAGTAAATTTCATTGAATCGGTATTCGAACCCAGAACACCAGGAACAAGATAATTTATAATATTAGTCTGACATGTTAAACAAAGTTGTATGCAGTTACATCATCGATCTAAGTGATATATTCTAGTGTACAGAGGAAAATTAAGAAAGTCATTAAAAATGGGGAATCGAACCAAGCACAACTGATTGGCAATTATATACAGCATTAATTACCCATCATAGAAGCTATCAATCATGCTTTAGTCCACTCCTCTACCTCACTTAGTTCCCGAGATAATGAAACTTTTAAAATTAGGATCGAACCCAGGACGTCATGTATCTAATTACACATCCACAAGATACTACCTAATAACATAAACGCAATAAAGTTTATTTGGCGTCTTTATCTTAATTGGTTTAGGAGTTATTAAATTTATAAGTAAATTCCATCGAATCAGTATTCGAACCCAGAACACCAAGAACAAAATAATTTATAATATGAGTTTGGTATGCTTAAAGGTGCTGTATGTAGTTACAGCATCAATTTAAGTGATATTTTCTAGAGTATAGAGTAAAATTAAGCAAGTCATTAAAAAATCGTGATTCGAACTAGAGACAACTGATTAAAAATTATATACAGTATTAATTACACATTATAATAGCTATCAAACATGCTTTGGTCCATTCCTCTAGCTTTCTTAGTTTCCGAGATAATGAAGTTTTTAAAATTAAGGATCGAACCCAGGACACCAGGTACCCAAATATACATTTACAAGAAACTACCTAATGACATTAATGTAATAAAGTTTATTTGGCGTCTTTATCTTCATTAGTCTCTGAGTTATTAGAAGATGAATTTGCATTCACTCCTAGGATTCGAACCCAGGCATCCCGGTCAACTTGCAACAATATCCTAATGACGCGGCGCATTCCAAAGAATTGATTAGTTTTTATCCCATTGTTCTATCTCTTTTCATTCAGGAGATATAAGCGATTAAACAGTAGAAATAAAAGGTATGTTCTGGCGCACAGAGAGATGCCGACATCTGATAAAAGTTCTTTGATCTATGCCGGCAAGCTCCGCCCATTTTATTTCTACTGTTTAATCGCTTATATCTCCTGAATGAAAAGAGATAGAACAATGGGATAAAAACTAATCAATTCTTTGGAATGCGCCGCGTCATTAGGATATTGTTGCAAGTTGACCGGGATGCCTGGGTTCGAATCCTAGGAGTGAATGCAAATTCATCTTCTAATAACTCAGAGACTAATGAAGATAAAGACGCCAAATAAACTTTATTACATTAATGTCATTAGGTAGTTTCTTGTAAATGTATATTTGGGTACCTGGTGTCCTGGGTTCGATCCTTAATTTTAAAAACTTCATTATCTCGGAAACTAAGAAAGCTAGAGGAATGGACCAAAGCATGTTTGATAGCTATTATAATGTGTAATTAATACTGTATATAATTTTTAATCAGTTGTCTCTAGTTCGAATCACGATTTTTTAATGACTTGCTTAATTTTACTCTATACTCTAGAAAATATCACTTAAATTGATGCTGTAACTACATACAGCACCTTTAAGCATACCAAACTCATATTATAAATTATTTTGTTCTTGGTGTTCTGGGTTCGAATACTGATTCGATGGAATTTACTTATAAATTTAATAACTCCTAAACCAATTAAGATAAAGACGCCAAATAAACTTTATTGCGTTTATGTTATTAGGTAGTATCTTGTGGATGTGTAATTAGATACATGACGTCCTGGGTTCGATCCTAATTTTAAAATTTTCATTATCTCGGGAACTAAGTGAGGTAGAGGAGTGGACTAAAGCATGATTGATAGCTTCTATGATGGGTAATTAATGCTGTATATAATTGCCAATCAGTTGTGCTTGGTTCGATTCCCCATTTTTAATGACTTTCTTAATTTTCCTCTGTACACTAGAATATATCACTTAGATCGATGATGTAACTGCATACAACTTTGTTTAACATGTCAGACTAATATTATAAATTATCTTGTTCCTGGTGTTCTGGGTTCGAATACCGATTCAATGAAATTTACTTGCAAAAATTTAATAACTCGTAATTTAATTTAGATAGACATGTCAAGGTAAACGTAAACAGAGCATCTAGTCCTTAAATATCGTTATCGTGACAAATATTACTTTAAAGTACTCAGATCGAATCCCGAAGGGTGATATCATATATCTTCAAGCTTATGGATCATATCAGGTTCGAGTAAAGATTAAATGGTAGATGCTGATATTGGGGAGCTAAAATACATTTATTAAAAGTATTACCGGGTTCGATTTAGAAGCTTAGAATCTGTGTAACTCTGGAAAAATTGCTTTTCTCATGATTGTAGTGAAATGTAATGGTCTTTCTGTGAGAAGATGGAAAGGAAGAATTGAAAAGGGAATAAAAACATGAAATAATTAAGTAAATAAGGGGGAAAATCTTCTAGGTTTCCTTTTAAGCTTTTACTTTTAAGTATTGTGATAATACAGCTTGAATTAACCTTGGTACAATAGGTGGTGATGGTGGTGGTGGGCTTGAATTTGAAATATATGTCTGAATGAGCGTGTGGGAATACTTCTCTTGCTGGTGTGACAGCATAAGCAGGTAGTTATGAGACGAGTTTAAACGTGTTTGATGCTGCCAGACATCCTGTCTCTGGGTGTGACGTCATAAACATCCTGTCTCTAGACTTGAGGTTATATGGGTGGGGGTTAGTACACGTTGAGCGATCATATACAGGTGGTTATGGAGCGAGTTTATGATTGATCTAAAAGGTTCGTGCTCCCTCTATAAATATGGTGATCTAGGGCATTGGACTTCATTGTGCTAATTAGTCTTGAGGTGTTAACATCGTGTTCTCTCCAAGAATAATCAGCTTTCTAAAGTGGTGTCAAGGTGAAGAGGTCTACATTTCATTGATCAGTGATTAATACGTTATTACATCAAGAATAAAGATGAATAACTCAGCGTATAAGGATATTATTCCAAGCGCTACTGGATATGCATGCGGAAAATGTGGGAAGAAGTTCCTCCGAGGTTATGACAAGAGAAGACACGAGATGAGCTGCAAGAAGCTCTTCAAATGTAAACATTGTAATGTAACCTTCAAAGATTGTTATAAGGGACAGCGACACGAAGATATATGTGAAATAAGCAGCCCTCAGAAGAAAAGAAGATTGGAGCCAACTAAACATCAGTTGCTGTCAACAATGGAGGACTGCGATATGAAAGAATACGAAACTTCATTCGAAGGACGATTGAAATCGTATTTTATACGATGCGAATCAGCTAAGGACCTAAATATGTATCTGCAAGAGGCAAAACAACGTATAATCCATGCTGTGCATAAAGAGCTTAGCATTCATAAGAGTGTTAAAATTAATCTGCTGGCTGAGTGTCGATTTGTTAACAGTATTGGAGAAACCTGTGACAAAACATTTAAAACACGGAATCAAGCTGTTTTCCTGGAAACTGATCTGGACTCAACGATGGAAGTGAAATTCAAGAAATTGGTGACTGAAATGGAGGAGTCTCAGCTTAAGGGTAGCAGCTGGGCTTTGCTTGCTGTGGAAGGAGTTCGACTTCGTATCAACAAGTACAACCCGTTACGAGGAAGTAGCTACATACCACTACCGTCAGCTGTTGAAGCAAGGAAAGCATGTATAAACATCCAGGACTTTAGCGACGAGAAATGTTTCATGTACTCTATACTGGCCAAATTCGTGAGCATCAAGCCTCAACGCGTCAGCAAATACAAACAACTTCAAGATAAGTACGACTTCAGCTGTGTTTCCTACCCTACTCCACTTTCTCAAATACCTAAATTTGAGAAGTTTAACAAGATATCCATTAACGTTTTCGGGCTGGATGAGAAGCATGAAGTGTATCCAATAAAGGTTGCTGACATTGAACTACCTGAACATCGCGACCTGCTACTATTGAATGACAGCAGTGGAAAACATCACTACGTGTATATAAAGAATTTTGAGAAACTCGTTCGACGCCAGAAAACTAACCATAATGGACGGGTTTATACTTGTAAGCGCTGCTTTACACATTTTGATGATCGATATGGACGAAGTGGACAGGAAAAACTGCAAGAACATGTAGCCTTCTGTATTCAACATGGTGTTGCGAGGGTAGTTATGCCTACCAAGGAGAAATCAATTGTTCAGTTTAAAAATGTTGAGAGGATGCTGAAAGTACCTTATGTCATCTATGCTGATTTTGAGAGTATTCTCACTCCATGTCAAACGTGTATACCCAATCCTGAAACTTCCTATACAACCCCTTATCAAGAGCACACACCAATGAGCTTCTGTGTTTACGTGAAGCCTACATCCAGTGTTGAACATCTCGAAACTGGTCTTCCTAAGCAACCCTATGTGTATCGTGGTGCTGATGCTGCTCAGAAGTTTATGCTGTACCTTACATCTCTTGCAGAAATGATTGGTAATATATACAAATCTGCTAAGCCTCTGAAACTTACGGATCAACAGCAAAAGGATTTTGAGTCTTCTTCAGCATGCTACTTGTGTGGAAAACCCTTTACAGAAGAGAACTATAAAGTACGCGACCATGATCACATCAGCGGTGAATATCGTGGAAGTCTTCATAATGAATGTAATTTAGCCTGTAAAACACCTAAATATATACCAGTCTTCATGCATAACCTTAGCGGATATGACTCGCATTTCATTGTAAAGGAGCTGGGGTGCACAAGTGAACGTGTGGAGGTAATTCCTAACTCTGAAGAAAGCTATATCTCATTCACCAAGTATGTAGGAGATATAAAGCTTCGATTTGTGGATAGCTTCCGATTCCTCAGTACAAGCTTGGATAAGTTGGTAAAAAATCTAACCTCGTATCCTGAAACGCTAAAGTACTTTGGAGAAGACAAATTGAAGTTGATGACCCGTAAGGGTGTATTTCCATATGATTTTGTTACGTCATGGGATGTCCTGAACGAGACCTGCTTGCCTCCTAAGGACTCCTTCTACAATAGATTAAATGAAGAAGAAATTACTGATACTGACTACGATCATACTAGAAATGTATGGGAGCTGTTCAATGTGAGAAACCTGGGAGAGTACAGCGATCTCTACTTAACTTCGGATGTACTTCTTCTAGCTGATGTCTTTGAGACGTTCAGAGAGCAAACCCTTAAAACACACAAAGTTGATCCTGCCCATTATTTTACCTCTCCAGGTCTTACATGGGACGCCATGTTACTGTATACTGGAATTAAGTTAGAGCTGTTACAAGATTATGATCAACTACTCATGGTGGAATCAGGTATAAGAGGAGGTTTATGCCAAGTTTCTCATCGGTATGCTGAGGCTAATAACACTTATATGGAGAAGTTTGATCCGTCGAGACCAACCCAATTTATCACATACGAGGACGCTAATAACCAATATGGGTGGGCAATGTGTCACGCTCTTCCTTTTGCTGGATTTCAGTGGGTGTCACCTGAAGAAATCAACTTAGAAACACTACAAGAAGATGATCCTCATGGGTACATATTAGAAGTTGACATCGAGTATCCTGCTGAACTTCACGATCTACACAACGATCTACCTTTACTGCCAGAGTGTATGAAACCATTGGAATCATCTACAAAGAAACTGATACCTCATCTTGGACCTCGAAAGAAGTATGTAGTGCATTACATGGCTTTGAAGCAAGCTCTTAGTCATGGACTACGACTAACAAAAATCCATCGTGTGCTACAATTCCGACAGTCTCAGTGGTTGAAACCTTATGTGGAATTTAACAACAGGCTACGACAACAAGCTGCAAATGATTTCGAGAAGGATCTCTACAAGCTCTTTAACAACGCTATGTTTGGAAAAACTATGGAGAACCTGCGTAACCGCATGGATATACGACTGGTGACCAATGAAAAAACTCTAGAGAAGCTGATCGCCAAGCCTACGTTTATCGACAGGACGATATATGCTGATAATCTAGCTGCTGTACATATGGCCTCTCGTCAGATTGTATTCAACAAGCCTATATACATTGGTATGAGTGTGTTGGACATCTCCAAGACATTAATGTATAACTATCATTACGACGTTTTGTTGCCTTATTATGGAGCTAAAAACCTGAAGCTTATGTATATGGACACTGATTCGTTCATTCATCGTGTAACAACTGAAGATGTGTACCAGGACAAGCTACGTTTTCTTGAGCATCTCGATACAGCTGATTACCCTGCCAACCATATATGTTACTCTACTCAGAACAAAAAGGTATTGGGAAAATTTAAAGATGAGGCTAATAGCAAAATCATCCTACGCTTTGTTGGACTACGTCCTAAGATGTATGCCTTAGATATTCAAGGGTCAATGATAAAAAAGATTAAAGGTATAAAACGTAGCGCTATTAAGCAGTACATTTCGTTTGACAGCTATACAGACTGTCTTAAAACCTGTGAAATCATCAGAACACCTATGAATCTGATCCTATCACGAAAGCATGCTCTTGCTACAGTGCAAGTGAATAAAATTGCATTGACTCCGTTTGATGATAAAAGAATTATTGCTGAGGATGGGATAACGACATATGCGTATGGACATTACGCCATTACAAACAGTGCTTAAAAGAATGTAAGTTAAAGATAAAGATTTTATCGTGAGTCTACAATCTTAAAAAAGAAGGTTATCTGTGTGCTGTATATGCAGATAGCTGACGCCTGATGAAGAAAGAAGAAGATGGAAGGGAAGGTGGTAACCCTGCCATTAGGAGCAATCCTAGTGCTAGTCTCAAGCCTAGATAAAAGGGGAGAGACATCTACACCGAACTAAAATAAAGGTATGTTGACGTAAAGCTTTTCAATTTGTGAACCAATATGCAGTTTATCCCTCTCCGCATCGTACAATAACTGTTTAACATATAATAAGTTTGTAAGATTTAGAAAAAAGTATATAAATTGTTGTAACGTTGGATGAGAAATGTTTTATAATTTAATTACTCTCTATATTACCATGAGTACCTGTGATACTGGTTGGATTGCCCGTTAAATGACTTAAATACCTGTGATACTACTCGAATCAAGTGAAATTACATTAAATAGCTCTGATACGAAACCCTGATCATTGAATCTAGCCTCCTGTGATACTAGCTGAGTTACTCTAAACACCTATGATGCTTGAATCGCCCAAATACCTAGACACTATCTGAATTACCTGTTAAAATGACACAAATACCATTGATACAACCTGAATCACCTGCACTTACCTTAAATAGCTGTGATACAAATCTCTGATCAAAATTATCACGAGCATCTGTGAAACTATGCTGATTACCCAAATACTTACGATATTATCTTAACTATCTGTAAAATACGAAACTAGGCTATAACCAACCCCTGGAACTTACCCTCCTGTAATGCTTGCTTAATTACTCTAAACACCTATGTTACTTGAATTATCCTAAATACCTACGATACCCTCTGAATTACCTGTGAAATATGAAACTATGCTATACCCAACCCTGGAATCTAACCTCCTGTGATACTAGCTGAATTAGCCTAAATACCTACGATACTAGCTGAATTAGCTGTGAAATCATGCATAGCTATGATGCAGTTAGCCTCTGGAATCTAGCCTCCTGTGATACTAGCTGAATTAGCTTAAATGCTCAAGATACTAGCTGAATTGGCTGTGAAAATGATTTAAATACCTGTGATACTACCCGAATCATGTGAAATTACCTTAACTAGCTCTGATACGAATTCCTGCTCTAAATTAGCACGAGCACCCGTGATACTACCTGAATTACCTGTGAAATATGAAACTATGCTATACCCAACCCTAGAATCTATCTTCTTGTGATACTAGCTGAATTAGCCTAAATACCTACGATACTAGCTGAATTATCTGTGAAATCATGCAGAGCCATGGTGCAGTTAGCATCTGGAATCTATCCTGTGTTATTAGACGAATTAGCCTAAATACATACGATACTAGCTGAATTACCTGTGAAATCATACACTGCTATGATCCAGTCAGCCTCTTGCAATACTACCTGAATTACTTACCTGTTAGTGTTAGTGGGTTAGCTTTTCCCGTTGCAGGTCATCTTTTTCCCTTTATGGCTCACCTTTTTCCCTTTGCTGGTCACATTTTCCCCTTTGCTGGTGACATTTTTCCCTTTACTGGTCACGTTTTTCCCTTTGCTAGTCAACTTTTTCCCTTTGTAGGCCTCCTTTTTCCCTGAGCAGTCACCTTTTTCCCCTGAACGAGTCACCTTTTCCCTGAATAGCTTACGTGATGGGCATGTCTAGAACATTGACATGAAACAGTTTTCCACTAAGTTCACGTCTAAAGTCGCTTTCAAGTCTAGCACCTCCTATTCCCTATCTCTCCTGTATATAAGTCCATATTCCTACTGCTACACTACCTGTCTAGCCTAACACCTCTCCTCCTGTTCCTATACCTCTCATATAAACCATTCTCTACTCCTCTAGCTCTGTCTAGCCTAACGCCTCTCTCGTTTACCTATGACTCTCACATAACCCATACTCTGCTCCTCGACCTCTGTTTAGTCTAACTCCTCTCCTCGTTTTCCTATACCTCTCATATAAACTATACTCTACTCCTCAACCTCTGTCTAGCCTAGCACCCCTCTTCCTGTTCCTATACTTCTCATACATATAAACCATGCCCTACGTTTCAAGCCCTGTCTAGCCTAACACCACTCCCCGTATCCCCTACCTCTCAAAAGCTCATTCCCTCCTACCCCCCCTCTAGCTGAGTATCACTCCTTGGTTTCCTATCTAACCTAACTTTAACACCTGTCTATCCTAGCATAGGATCTCTCTCCGTTTTCTCGTCTCTCCTTATAAACACAAACTCAATTCTCCTAACCTAATACCTCTCCTCGTTTTCCTATACTTCTGATATAAACCATACTCTACTCCTCGACTTCTGTCTAGCCTAGCACCTTTCCTCGTTTTCCTATATCTCTCATATAAACCATGCACTACGTTTCAAGCCCTGTCTAGTCTAACACCTCTCATCGTTTTCCTATACCGCTCATATAAACCATACATTACTCAGCCTCTGTCTAGCCTAACACCTCCCCTCGTTTTCCATACCTCTCATATAACCTATACTCTACTCCTCAACCTCTGTCTAGCCTAGCACCCTCTTCCTGTTCCTATACTTCTCAAACATATAAACGCATACTCTACTCTCAACCTCTGTCTAGCCTAACACCACTCCCCGTATCCTCTACCTCTCATAAAGCGCATTCCTCTCCTGTCCCCTGTCTAACTGAGTATCTCTTTGGTTTCCTATCTAACCTAACTTTAACACCTGTGTATCCTAACATAGGATCTCTCTCCGTTTTCTCGTCTCTCCTTATAAACGCATACTTAAACCCTCCTACCCGAACACCTCTCTACTATTTCTTCCATATAAACGTATTTCCCTCCTTCAACCCTCTTTAGCATAGTATCGGTCGTCGTATTCCCTATCTCTCCGATATAAACGCATTTTCCTCCTTGAACCACCCCATCCAGCCTCGTTTTCCCTATCCTTTCCCATATAAACGCAAAAAAGTGGCCCAGCTCTCTCCTATATATCCTACTCCCCTGAATCCAAAAAAAGCATTTTTGGAAACATGTCCGTGTGTGTGTCTGTGTGTGTGTCTTTGAACAGCATAACTCAGAAACGAACAGTCGGATAAACACCAAACTTGGTATTTAGGTTCAGTATCTTCCAGAGATGCGACACGAAGGTTTTCAAGGAAATCCCCCCACCCCAGATTACCTTTACATGGAACATTTTTCGAAAATTTTAATTTTCTCAAAAATGGTTCTATCGATTTTGATTAAAATGTCATATGTTTAAGATATTTTCATGACAAATAAAATGTATATCTTGAATTTTCTGGGAATATCTCCAAAAGTATTCTTCATTGGGAACGAGTTTTGCATAACTGGTAAAGTATAAGAGATAGACAATATTTTACTACACAAAAAATGTAGATAGCGTTAAAATACACAATTTATGTCATATACATTTTTTTTGTTGAGTGAACCATTTTCGAGATATTGCTTGTTATTCCCTTAAATTTTTCAATACTTATTTTCTCAAATGGGAATTCGTTATTCATTTTTTTGTCTTGGATATGCAAAGAGTATTAATCTGTGGCAAAGAGAATGGTGCTGCACCTAGCAACCAGCTATTAAGAGATATGTATGTGCTTAAAGGCTACTGTTTTTCTATATTGCCCTTGTAAATATATATATATATATTCCGCTTACATCTACAAGAAAATTAGCAATAAGATAGAGTCTGCAAATGTTTATCGCGATTAACATGAATTAGATGGAGAATAAGCGTTTGTAAAAATAGTTTTACAAGAGTAGAGAAAGTCATGTGAGTGTAACACATCAGATTTTTTCATGATGTGCTTCTTTCAATTGCTGCACCATATGCACTCTGTATGGTCGCAATCCCGATTTCTTCCCAGCTCTTTGACATATACCACATGCATAGCCTGTCCCCTGGCTCAATCGACGCAACAGTTCCTTTGGAGAGTTCACTAAGCGTCTTCGAACATTATCAATAGACTGCGATCAGCGATTGTCTGTGTTTTTCACTCTCACTGACGAGTACACCAGTTGTCTCCAGCTTTCTTACTAGCGATAAAATTGTTGCCTTTGTTGGAACATCGCCCACGTTGAATTCTCTTCGAAATTCCCGTTGTGTTGTTATCAATGATGTTTCTGCTAAAGTCTGTCAACAACGCTCATAATTGCCATCGAAATCAACAAAATGGTCAACAAACGGCAGCGGTACTGATTCTGCAAGAGCCACTTAGATCAATAAAACAAATTTTACATTTCTATGAGCTGTCAGAGGGAAATTATGGTCCATTAAAGTAGGTCAGGTTTATATGGATCGCATTGTAGCAAACTTTATTTGAGTTCAGTATCTTCAAACTGTGCAACCTTCAAGAAGACTTTCAAGAAAATCCCCAACTCCAAATTACCGTTTACATGCAAAAATGTGCGACATTTATTTTCTCTAAAATGACTCTAACGAGCTTGATTAAAATGCGACATATATAAGAAAGATATTTACATGACAAAATGTATATCTCAGGCGCTAACGTCCGTGGCACACATTCGGTAGATCCTCGGTTGAAATCCCGTGGGCAGACCAATCTGACTGGGGTTTTAACGTGGTTTCCCTGAGTCAGCAAGATAAATACCGGAATTGGATGTTTAATACTACGACCCAAAGTTTCACCGACCAAAGTCTAAAACAATAGTAAAAATTAGATGGTACAATGAATGCTCTGCCTATCCACAGATAATGAAAAAATGTAAACTGGACGACATCCTAATGCAATGTGCCCGGCAGTGTGTGGAAGCAGAGGTGCAGTTGCTATACACATGCATCTGTAGATACGTGTCGAGGCTGCCATCTGCCCGTCACAAAGCAGAGGTACAGTTGCCGTACACACGCCTCTGTGGAGATATGACGAAGTAAGATGGTATGGTACAGGGATGAGACCTAACTGTCCGTCACACGCCGAGCCACGAGGTATCTCCTAACAGATCCGTCGCGATATGACCCCGTGGTTAATGCGACGTAAAATAATAAATACAGGAAAAATATATACATCTTAATTTTTCTGGAAATATTCTGTGAAGTTCTTTTTAATTCGGAAGAATTTTGTAGAATTTTGTATAACAGGTGAACCCTGAGAGATAGACCAAACCTTAAACCGGGAAGAATATATAGCTCTTTAAAGCACACAATTTATTTCAAATAAATTTTTATGGAATTAGCCATTTTCGAGAAATTTTTTGTTACTAGTTTGAGAATTTTTGAAGCATATTCTTTTGTTTCTTGTGAGTTCGAAATATCAAAGGTAACAAATAGCGACCCGCTTTTTAAGATTTGACTATGGCGTTTCAGTCTCCTGTATCCCCCTTATACCTGCACGAAATGTGTAATCAAACTATTCCTGCCAAAGGTTATCTCGATTAACATTAAGTACATAAGTTTTGCAAGGATAGTTTGTAGTGTTACGTAACTGCTGTAAAATACCTAAAAGAAAAGCAACATCGTAGCTCTGCATTTGGTTTAATCGATCCTGGGATGCATCAATATTGCCAAACATAAATGAATATCGACACGTGTAAAAGCTGAGATGAACAGCCCCGATGTATAGAATCAGCCGTCGCCTAGCAACCCAGACACATCGGTAACAACAAGATTAATGATCCGGTTTACATGCGCATTGATATGCGGCACCTGTTCTCGACAAAAAGAAGCGAAAACTGCTGTCATTTTGTGGTAGAAGCCGCAGCAGTGTGTTGCAGCATTAAAACAAAAGCATGGCGCGGGGCGGTCACATGTGTTTGTTATTGGTCACGTCCACAAGTGTGGCGATATTACGTGAAAACAAACACAACCACATATTTATATATATTTTTACTACTCCGTTTGGCATATAGGATTATTGCCGTGTGACAGATGCGCGCTGACAAAGTGAAAATGAAAATGATTGTGGTAAGCGAGAAGCTTTCGATAGCCTGGAAAATTCAAAGTATGAACATTTAAAATAGGAAAAGTACTGCACACACCTTACTTTTCATGTATCAGAGGTAAATTCCTGTAATTGATAGAGTAATTGATCCACGCTTTATATTCTATTATGACGAAGCATGGTTCCATTTATTGGCTATGTTTCGCCGCAGAATATAGAGAAACACGATTTTATACACGAGATTCCCTTGCATGATAAAAAAAAATCGGTATGCATACAGAATAATAGAATCTGCATTTTTGTGAAGAAACAATAAATGCAGAAAGGTACAGGAATATCTTGCCCACACCATTTTTTGAACAGCTGACCGAGACTGAATGTCAGTGTGGATGTTTCCAACAAGATTTCACTACCGCGCATACAGCGGACATTTTTGAAGATAGAATAATCAGCAGAGATTTCTGGCCTTCACAGTATCGTGATATACGTGAATTTTATCTATGTACCCTTTGAAGAGAGACGAGAGATGGTACTGGCAAAGAAGAGAAGTTGAGGTAGTCAATAAGTTTGATTATTTAGGAATAATGTTAAATAGTAACGGTACTTGGAGTGAAGAGAGGAAAATGGTATAGCAAAAGGGAAACTGGCATTAAAAGCTATAAAAGCATTAGGGAAAATATCCGATATGTTACACATACATGACTGTCTCTACTCTTGTACAAACTATTTTTACAAACGCTTATTCTCCATATGCTTCATGTTAATCCAGATGTTAATCTTATTGCTAATTTTCTTGTAGGTGCAAGGGGAATATGATAGGTTTTAAGCGATAGTCAAATATTTTAAGAGCTTGTTGCTATGTGGAGTATTCCATTCTCTTTGCATTACCAGGACAAAAAAAAATGAATAACGAATTTGAGAAAAAGTATAATTATTGGAAAATTTAAGGGAATAACAAGCATTATCTCTAAAATGGTTCACTCAACAAAACAATTGCATATGACATAAATTGTGTATTTTAACGCCATCTACATTTTTGTGTAGTAAAATTTTGTCTCCCTCTTATGGTTTACCAGTTATGCAAAAGTCGCTCACAATGAAGAATACTTTTGGAGACATTCCCAGAAGATTCAAGATATATATTTTATTTGTCATGAAAATATCTTAAACATATGATATTTTAATCAAAATCGTTAGAGCCACTTTTGAGAAAATTAAAATGTTCGAAAAATGTTCCATGTAAAGGGTAATCTGGGGTGGGGGGATTTTCTTGAAAACCTTCGTGTCACATCTCTGGAAGATACTGAACCTAAATACCAAGTTTGGTGTTTATCCGACTATTCGTTTCTGAATTATGCTGTTCACAGACACACACATGGACATGTTTCCAAAAAATGGTTTTTTTGGATTCAGGGGGTCTCAAAACATGTATTTCCGGTGAAATCTCGGTATCGATTTTTTGGGTGGAATACAATACTTCCCCTACTTACTATACGTAGTAGACAAAATAAAAATATCAGGGATGAAAATAAAATGGTTAGAGAATGTCTGGGGATTGGACAGGATGGGCAAATATAGATATGATACACAGAAACTTTTGCATACAAATTCTGGGATTGCCAAGAGCTTCGTCCAATGGGGTGGCACAAGCAGAATTAGAAGAATTGCAATTAGAGGAAAATAGCGGAAAGAGTCCTGAAATATTGGACTAGAATAAGAAAGGTAGATGAGCGTAATGTTTTACATCAGTGTTTGGTAATACAAGAACGATACTTGGCTCAATAAGATAAAGGAAGTTATGGTGAAGTCAGGTTTTGGAGATATGTGGGAAGATAGGGATCTGTTACAAAATGGTTTCTGGAAAGGACTGAGACTGGAAGGTATTGAAAAACAAGAAATATTCGCAAGTTTTAATTCGAAAAGTTCTTTGGGAACATACAGGGGAATGAAAATCGACTGGAGCAGAGAAAACTATGTTGAAATTTGTGACAAAGCAGGGATAGAAGGCTTTGCGTGGGCTAGAACAGGGGTAATGGAACTCAAAGGTTGAACAACAGGAAATGATATAGAGAAATGCCCTTTGTGTAACAGGAAAGATGACAATTGGCACATAATTTTGGAATGTGAGGCAGAGATTTGGAATAAAGGAGTGGTTAAATTTACCAAAGGAAATTCAGAGGAAAAAACTTATGAATATAAAATCAAGGAAAAACATAATAGAAGTTAGAAATTTTTTAGGTAGAGTAAGAGCTATATGGCTGAGGAAAATTAGCCAGCAAAAGGAAGAAAAACGTTAAAAGATGGTAGGCATCGAATTTTAAACTGTAAGTAGGACCCAAAAGCTCGGATTTGATTCTTTTTGGCCCCAGGAGCTACAGCAGCTCATTGTAGAAGCAAGAAGGTTAAATGTATAATTAAATTGTAAAACTTGTTTATAGGTTACATTGATATTATTATTCTGTTTGTATCACGAATTTGTGCTTGTAGTATCACAATAAATTACTTATTACATATACCATTGGAGAAAGAGGAATACCAACACATTATCCACATAGCCACTATAAATGGATATCAGAAAGAAACAATAGATAAGAACATAAAAAAGTTTGAAAAACAGAAATACATCCAACAAACGACTACTTTACTCAGACAACAAAAGCCACAAGCATATAGGAAATTCACTTATCACCCTTGGAAACATCATAAATTTCAAAGGATTTTCAAGAAATACGACATCACCCTGTCTCCACAGAATAACCACAATATACAGAAACTACTATGCAACAGAACAAAAGATCCTATCCCCAACGATAAATCAGCTGGTATATATCAAATCGTGTATAATGACTAACCTGGTATACATAGGAAGAACCAAAATAAATCTTGAAATAAGACTTAAAGAGCATATGAGATGCATTTACCAAAAGCAGCCAGATAAATCAGCAGTAGCACCTCATTTCTGGTCTTCAAACCATGATATCACTCCAAACATAAAACTCTTAAAACCGATCAACAGCAGCAATGAATTGGACATCTGGGAAAAAATACATATTGTCAAACACAGGAATCACCTAATGTATTTCGAACTGCCGCCACCCAGCAGCCTTTGGAGGTTCATCAGCCCAGCAGCAGAGAACACCACTAGCCACTCACATTCCCCAGACAATAACCAGCAAAATCAGTTGAGGACATGCTGACGATGGGAGCAAACCGTCTCCCGAAACGCGTTCAAGTAAGAACATATAGTATAACAACCCTCAACTCTCTATTTTAAATCATGACACATCACTGTTACTAGCTTCTCAATCTTCAAAATTAAATACTTACTACTTACTTACTAATCTATGTACCCTATACAATGTAAGAACTAAAAGAAAACATCAGGCGAGAAATTTACTCAATTTCGCAAATTGAGCTCTCGACCGTAAATGAAAATTTCCTGATAAGATGCCAGAAATGTGTGGACAGAGAAGGAAATTTCCAACATTTCTTATGATAATGTATGTGCTTATTATCACTGCAATTGTAACTATGAGAACGTGAAGCAGTTGCGAGAATGTGTAACTGTTTTGGCAGGAGTCCGAGCTGCGGCGGCCGGCGCGGGAGTCACCGTGCGATGGCTACAGTGTGAGGGAAAACCACTGTAGTTGCTGGAAGAAGTAGTCTATTCCACCTAAAAATTCCACATCGAGATTTATGATTTAGATTGAGTCACACTTTTTTACACTCACCTTCACTAATTAAAGTTACATGAAACAGGAAACGTTTTCGAGGGCATTCGTCCTCATCGTCAGCGACTGATATACAAGAAGGTAAAACTCAAGGCAATTTCACATTCCACCACTCTAACGCCTCTCTCAAACACAAATTGGAAATACAAGAAATTCACATACCACCCTTGGGCCTTTAGAAAATTTGAACGAATCTTCAACAAATTTAACATTAGACTAGCTCCACAGAACAAATTCAGCTTGAAGAACTTACTAAACACACCTCTCAAAAATACCATCCCAAACACACTAAAATCCGGAATTTACCAGATCAGTTGTGAGGATTGTGAGAAACACTACATAGGAAAAACAAAAAGAAACTTGGAAACCAGACTTAAGGAACACCAAAGAAACATAAAACTAAAACAAATAGAGAAATCCGCTGTATCACACCATTTTTGGACTGAAAACCACAACATTGGCCAAAGTATAAAGTTGTTAAAACCCCTCACCACACCAATAGAATTGAACATCTGGGAAAAAATATACATCGTCAAAAACAGCAACAACGTCATTAATTTTGAAATCCCGCCTGTAAGCAATGTGTTAAAACTTTGTGCCCCCAACACCAGATGGCAACAGGGTCAGAATTCGCAGGATGAGGAAGAAGAGGACATGGGAGAAAGCGACCCTTAGTCACCCAGTCGCTGACGATGAGGACGAATGCCCACGAAAACGTTTCCTGTTTCATGTAACTTTAATTAGTGAAGGTGAGTGTAAAACAGTGTGACTCAATTTAAATCATGATGAATACTTCACTGTTAATAACGCTTCTGTTTTTAATCTTTCCATATCGAGATTTCACCGAGAATGCTTTTTGGGGTCCTTGAACAGGAAGAGCACTTTTACTTTCTCTACTACGTATAGTAAGTAGGGGAAGTATTGTATTCCACCCAAAAATTTGATACCAAGATTTCATCGGAAATATATGTTTTGAGACCCCCTGAATCCAAAAAAATCTGATGTGTTACACTCACATGATTTTCTCTACTCTTGTACAAACTATTTTTACAAACGCTTATTCCCATATGCTTCACATTAATCGCGATATCGAGATGTTAATCTTATTGCTAATTTTCTTGTAGATGCAAGGGGAATTGGTAGGCTTTAAGCGATAGACATATATTTTAAGAACTGGTTGCTATGAGGAATATTCCATTCTCTTTGCATTACCAGGGCAAAAAAATCTGATGTGTTACACTCACATGACTTTCTCTACTCTTGTACAAAGTATTTTTACAAACGCTTATTCTCCATTCCCTTTGCCACAGATTATAACTCTTTGCATATTTAAAACAAAAAAATGAATAACTAATTCCCATTTTAGAAAATAAGTGTTGAAAAATTTAAGGGAATGGCAAGCAATATTTCGAAAATGGTTCACTCAACAAAAAAAAATCTGATGTGTTACACTCACATGACTTTCTCTACTCTTGTACAATCTATTTTTACAAACGCCTATTCTTCATATGCTTCATATTAATCGAGATATCGAGATGTCAATCTTATTTGTAATTTTCTTGTAGATGCAAGGGGAATATGGTAGCTTTTAAGCGATAGTCAAATATTTTATCGCTGGTTGCTATGTGGCGCATTCCATTCTCTTTGCATGTCCAGGACATAAAAAAATGAATAACGAATTTGAGAAAAAGTATAAGTATTGGAAAATTTAAGGAAATAACAAGCAATATCTCGAAAACGGTTCACTCAACAAAAAAATGTATATGATATAAGTTGTGTATTTTAACGCGATCTACATTTTTTGTTTAGTAAAATTTTGTCTATCTCTTATGGTTTACCAGTTATGCCAAAGTCGTTCATAATGAAGAATACTTTTGGAGACATTCCCAGAAATTTCGAGATATACATTTCATTTCTCATGACATTATCTTAAACATATGATATTTTCATCAAAATCGTTAGAGCCATTTTTGAGAAAATTAAAATTTTCGAAAAATGTTCCATGTAAAGGGTAGTCTGGGGTGGGGGGATTTTCTTGAAAATCTTCGTGTCGCATCTCTGGAAGATACTGAACGTAAATACCAAGTTTGGTGTTTATCCGACTGTTAGTTTTTGAGTTATGCTGTTCACAGACACACACACACAGCACACACACAGACACACACACACACAGACACACACACACACACACACACTGACACACACACGGACATGTTTCCAAAAATGCTTTTTTTGGATTCAGGAGGTCTCAAAACATGTATTTCCGGTGAAATCTCGGTATCGAATTTTTGGGTGGAATGCAATACTTCCCCTACTTACTATACGTAGTAGAGAAAGTAAAAATATATGACATAAATTGTGTATTTTAACGCGATCTACATTTTTTGTGTAGTAAAATTTTGTCTATCTCTTATAGTTTACCAGTTATGCAAAAGTCGTTCACAATGAAGAATACTTTTGGAGACATTCCCAGAAAATTCAAGACATTGTTATTTCATGACAAATAAAATGTATATCTTGAATTTTCTGGGAATGTCTCCAAAAGTATTCTTCATTGTGAACAACTTTTGCGTAATTGGTAAGCCATAAGAGATAGACAAAAGTTTACAACACAAAAAATGCAGCTCGCGTTAAAATACACAATTTATGCCACATACATTTTTTTCGCTGAGTGAACCGTTTTCGAGATATTACTTGTTATTTCCTTAAATTTTCCAATATACTTTTTCTCAAACGGGAATTCGTTATTCATTTTTTACTTTCTCTACTACGTATAGTAAGTAGGGGAAGTATTGTATTCCACCCAACATTTCGATACCGAGATTTCACCGGAAATACATGTTTTGAGACCCCCTGAATCCAAAAAAAAGCATTTTTGGAAACATGTCCGTGTGTGTGTCTGTGTGTCTGTCTGTGTGTGTGTCTGTCTGTCTGTGTGTCTGTGTACAGCATAACTCAGAAACGAACAGTCGGATAAACACCAAACTTGGTATTTGGGTTCAGTATCTTCAAGGATGCGACACGAAGGTTTTCAAGAAAATCCCCCCACCCCAGAGTACCCTTTACATGGAAGATTTTTCGAAACTTTTAATTTTCTCAAAAATGGCTCTAACGATTTTGATTAAAATATCATATGCTTAAGATATTTTTATGGTAAATAAAATGTATATCTTGAATTTTCTGGGAATGTCTCCAAAAGTATTCTTTATTGTGAACGACTTTTGCATAACTGGTAAACCATAAGAGATAGACAAAATGTTACTACACAAAAAAATGTAGATCGCGTTAAAATACACAATTTATGTCATATACATTTTTGTTGTTGAGTGAATCATTTTCGAGATATTGCTTGTTATTCCCTTAAATTTTTCAATACTTAATTTCTGAAATGGGAATTCGTTATTCATTTTTTTTGTCTTGGATATGCAAAGAGCTATAATCTGTAGCAAAGGGAATGGTGCTGCACCTAGCAACCAGCTATTAAGAGGTATGTATGTGCTTAAAGGCTACTGTTTTTCTATATTGCGCTTGTAAATATATTTTCCCCTACATCTACAAGAAAATTAGCAATAAGATAGGGTCTGCAAATGTTTATCTCGATTAACATGAACTAGATGGAGAATAAGCGTTTGTAAAAATACTTTGTACAAGAGTAGAGAAAGTCATGTGAGTGTAACACATCAGATATTTTGCCTTGGATATGCAAAGAGTATTAATCTGTGGCAAATAGAATGGTGCTCCACATAGCAACCAGCTATTAAGAGAGATGTCAATTCTTAAAGGCTACTGTATTTTTACTTTCTCTATTACGTACAGTAAGTAGGGGAAGTATTGTATTCCACCCAAAAATTCGATACCGAGATTTCACCGGAAATACATGTTTTGAGATCCCCTGAATCCAAAAAAAAGCATTTTTGGAAACATGTCCTTGTGTGTGTCTGTGTGTCTGTCTGTGCGTCTGTCTGTGAACAGCATAACTCAGAAACTAACAGTCGGATAAACACCAAACTTGGTATTTAGGTTCAGTATATTCCAGAGATGCGACACGAAGGTTTTCAAGAAAATCCACCCACTCCAGACTACCCTTTACATGGAAGATTTTTCGTAAATTTTAATTTTCTCAAAAATGGCTCTAACGATTTTGATTAAAATATCATATTGTCGCGTACCTCACTTTTTGTAATTAATTATTTAACTTCAGTGGTGGGCAACTCGCTGCGAGAGGGATCGTTATTCAAACAAAGGAAACTTTAATTTAAGAGGCACCGACGAAGGGACGCAGCTAAAGTTAAATTCACAACATAATTACACTAATATAATTTCTGGCTGAAGGGAGAGGCAAGGATTCTATTCTACCATAATAAAAGTATCAAGGAAGGGTGACAACTAGATTTATTTAACAAAGACTTACCCCATGTGTCTGCCGGGGCGAGGACGCCATATCGTCGGGCAGCTATCCGTTCACCTGACTCAAAGACTAGTAACAGACTGCCTGAGAAAACCCGTTAAGCTTGGCGTCACTAACGCCATCCCCACCAATGAGACTGTTTCCCCTTAAACACCCCTCCTCAGATAAACTGCCAACCTTCAACTTGGGTAACCAGAGGGCGCATTACCAATATATAATCTGTGCACATGCCACATCTCCCCCTGGCCACCGAAGTCGACGTCCTCGTCGACAGAAAGAAAATGAATACAATAAATAGGAAAAAAAACAAAACAGAGACATACCAAAAAAAATGACATACAAATGTGTGATGTAAAATAAAACAGTAATAAATATGTGTGGTAAGCACCCAGCCGACGAGAGAATATTGCTGGGCGATGACGAGAAGCGGAGGAACATAAGTGCTGTCGACGTAGTATTGTTAATGCACTAGCTTTAGCATCCCGCACACGCACACACCACACTGCCTTAGTTCACAGGCACACTACACTGCGCAAGAGGGTGATGAACTGCCGTAACTGTTTGTGGGTGATTTAGACAGTGCCCACAACGACGATTTGTCCTGGTGTAGAATCAGCACCGCAGGTCTCTGGTGATGACAACAGGGTGGGCAGTCGCTGGCTTGGACTGCCCCCCGACATGGTGGCTCCTTATGCCACGGCAGTGTAGTGGCTGCCCGACAGCTTCCCTGTGGTGTTTCTTGACTTCTGGTGTGCCCTGGGGATGCTGATGCACCTTCTCGCTCTCTGCCACAGCACAATACTAAAACAAAACCACCACACAATAAACAGGATGCTCCCACAAAGAATCACACATAAAAGAAGGGTATGTCATTTACAACTAAAGATTTTAAAGTTTGAAAAATGTACACTAAAAATTCTTTTGACATGGGGCAAATAAAGAGGAAAAAAAATTAGAACAAATTGGCATAAGAAAGAAATTTTACAGAGTTGCCATCCAAAGTGTAACTTACAATGCTTCATAATCCAAATAACAGTAAAACAGACTCAAAGTACATAAACATGACAGAAATGAAACATAACCTTATCTTGGGATCCCAATATTACAACTCAATAACCAGCTGGTATCACTAACAAAAGAAAGTAAGTGCACTTACAAGACAATCACACATGAAGATGAAATGAACTCATTCACACTGACCATGGCCCCAAATTACACACAACACTGACTTAACTATCTACTCAAACTAGTGTATGCATCACTACAAACTACATGCACAATACATTTCTAAACTACGCCACGTGACATGCTTTCAACTACTAGTGTCCTACTCTTGTCACCAATATAACTTCTTAACCACATCACTATCCTTCTCATCGCAGTGTAACCATCATCTTTCATAATCATCATCATCATTAGCAGTAATAGTGCAATCTCGATCATTACTTGAATCATCATCATCTTTCAATTTTCTCTCCAAAACAAAACATCTGCACTTACGTGTCTCATTTAACATGCTGTAAATTCAAAACATCTGACATAGGCATAACCTTCAAGAAATCACCTTAATTCAGGAATTACACAAATAACATGACATTATAATGTTGCATCTACATCCTCAAAATGAAAATTTAAGCTGGAAAACAGGTGGTATTAACATTTGCTATCTAAGATGGTAATAAACTTGTTGCATAAACAGAGAAAAAAAATTATTTTCTTACATTCACTTCCATCCATTTAATCTCTCGTGTGAATTCATCACACACGCTATACTGGGCACGTTACAGCAACACCAACAAGCAAAATCTCTGAAAACAGACAACTGTCGGGGTTACACTGTGGCACTTCCACCGAAGCTGACATCATCTCGTCTCTTCTCATCTCTCCTCATCAACACCGTCGGGGTTACTCTTTGGCACTTCCACCGAGGCAAATCTCAACTCTTATTTCTCACATAACCTCACACTACGCCATCGGGGTTACACTTTGACACTCCCACCGAGGCAAATCTCACCTATATCACATAACCTCAAATACACACATACATACAAACACTATTCATGCAACAATTTTCTGCAAATAAAGATCACAGCATCATTATGAAACCCAAAATCAAATCATATCAAATCAAATCGAATGCAACAAAACAACATCACATCATTACTCAAAACAATATTGTCACATAACATTCCTGAAAATGAAAGCTCAATTAAGCATATAGTACACCTAAAACACATTCCTGCAGCATAACACAACAACAAAACAAATGATTTGCAGTTACCAAAACACAATTCAAAATTTAAATTACACCCAAAATAACAATATACTTGCAATTTAGCAGAGACATTCATATCACATATTCCTGAAAAGCAAAGCTTAATTAAGCATCAGTAAGTGAAACAATAAATTTAGCATACCTGTGTGAGTCGTAAAACTGTTTCATTCATCCAAACTTTAACACTCACAATGTTTACATACTTACAGGTGATTTTTTTCTTTTCTCTTACTCGTTTACCACAAAATTCCCGTGCAAATTGTCCAAAATCTGGTAACACACGTACAGCTGGTTCATCAACATCCACATCGTACTGGTCCATATCAGAAGCACATCAAACCTAATTAGGTGCAGATACTGGCAAGGTTGGTAGCTCCTGAAACTTTTACTTACATGAGTAACTGCGAAAGATTTTCCCCTAAAAATATGCATTGCGGAATTAAATAAACCAAACTTGGCAACGGTAAAGCAAAATTATCATCATTATGATTTTCTCAGAGCGGCCATTAGCAGTAGTAGCCAACATTTCAAAATTCTAAAGTAACTCATACGCCGACAACTAGCTAGGATTCTTCACGTGAGAGGGGTCAATGACCGGCGGTAGACAGCTGATTGCTTTGCAACAGGCGTACCAACACTAGACATAGAATCTACCTCGCTATGCTCGCTAACTGGAACAATTGCTATATCAGATTTCTGTGCAGTACGTCGCTTAGGCATGATTGCAGCACAAAAGATAACGCAACCAATAAACAAACAGTAGGACCAAGCAATTCAGATTACACCAAACTAAACACTTATAGCATCACATGAATGTAAGTAGCAAGATCAGAACATAGCCAAATAAAACAGTTGCAGAAAGAACACAATTAAGCGCCCGCGGCGAAATATCAGAAAATTATACTAACACACGGCTACACAAGCCACTTGGATACAATACCAAGATTTTTAAGCAGAATGAACACATGGAAGAAAACAAAATGATAGCTTCAGTGAGAAACCTCGAACTGGAAGTTAAAAAAAAACCACGTCACACTTACTGTGACCACCGCAAAGATTCTCAAAAGGAGCAGAATACAAACTTGTAATTTAAACTAGCACACAAAACTTCTCTTTTTTTTTCTTAAATCAAATGTATATAATCTGATATGCACACGCAAATAAACGCGCCAAAACACGTGCTGAGGAAGACTGGTTTCACAAGCTAAAAATTATTGCTGAAATGCATGACCACGCGGGAATTACACAACACACGTGCGTACATAAAAGTTACACGAAAAATGTCCCAGAAAAGTGCAGTAAATAGCTAGAAATCACAATCACTGGAATATAAAGTTATACATTTCCAAACCACTGCTAATAAGCACAGAAAACAAGATTTGCAAACGCATAGCCAACACGTGACGAGCACATTTTGAAACTACAACTATCTCGCTCGTTTCAGAACTCAACTTTCACAGAAACATTTTTTTTGAAATTAACCAGCCCGAAGAACGGAACACAGTGATATAATTTAAAGGAAATGAAGCCAACACAAAGGGAAAATGGAGTCAGAAGCTTTAGCGTCACCCGGCAGACAATGGGAAAATATGCAAAAATGAACTCAAAATTGAAATTTCGACACCAAACTTTCAGAAATGATGGAAACAAAATTTAGAAGAAGAGAATCACAAATAAAAGTATAAAAATCCTTACCCTTCAGCCAGAAAGAACTTTATATTTTTCACGACCACGTGGAGAATAAACCGTTAAATTTGGAGGGAAGAAAAAAAAATTTTGCACTTAAAATCTCAAAACAAATCAAACTAATTTCTCGGCGCCTCCGCCAATTTGTCGCGTACCTCACTTTTTGTAATTAATTATTTAACTTCAGTGGTGGGCAACTCGCTGCGAGAGGGATCGTTATTCAAACAAAGGAAACTTTAATTTAAGAGGCACCGACGAAGGGACGCAGATAAAGTTAAATTCACAACATAATTACACTAATATAATTTCTGGCTGAAGGGAGAGGCAAGGATTCTATTCTACCATAATAAAAGTATCAAGGAAGGGTGACAACTAGATTTATTTAACAAAGACTTACCCCATGTGTCTGCCGGGGCGAGGACGCCATATCGTCGGGCAGCTATCCGTTCACCTGACTCAAAGACTAGTAACAGACTGCCTGAGAAAACCCGTTAAGCTTGGCGTCACTAACGCCATCCCCACCAATGAGACTGTTTCCCCTTAAACACCCCTCCTCAGATAAACTGCCAACCTTCAACTTGGGTAACCAGAGGGCGCATTACCAATATATAATCTGTGCACATGCCACAATATGTTTAAGATATTTTATGGTAAATAAAATGTATATCTTGAATTTTCTGGGAATGTCTCCAAAAGTATTCTTTATTGTGAACGACTTTTGCATAACTGGTAAACCATAAGAGATAGACAAACTTTTACTACACAAAAATGTAGATCGCGTTAAAATACACAATTTATGCCATATACGTTTTTGTTGTTGAGTGAACCATTTTCGAGATATTGATCGTTATTCCCTTAAATTTTTCAATAGTTATTTTCTTAAATGGGAATTCGTTATTCATTTTTTTGTCTTGGATCTGCAGAGAGTATTAATCTGTGGCAAAGGGAATAGTGCTGCACCTAGCAACCAGCTATTAGAGATATGTATGTGCTTAAAGGCTACTGTATTTCTATATTGCCCATGTAAATATATATATTCCCCTTACATCTAGAAGAAAATTAGCAATAAGATGGAGTCTGCAAATGTTTAAGTCGATTAACATGAAGTAGATGGAGAATAAGCGTTTGTAAAATAGTTTGTACAAGAGTAGAGAAAGTCATGTGAGTGTAACACATCAGATTTTTTGTCTTGGATATGCAAAGAGTATTAATCTGTGGCAAAGGGAATGGTGCTGCACCTAGCAACCAGCTATTCAGAGATATGTATGTGCTTAAAGGCTACTGTATTTCTATATTGCCCTTGTAGATATATATATATATATATATATATATATATATATATATTCCACTTACATCTACTAGAAAATTAGTAATAAGATGGAGTCTGCAAATGTTTATCTCGATTAACATGAAGTAGATGGAGAATAAGCGTTTGTAAAAATAGTTTGCACAAGAATAGAGAATGTCATGTGAGTGTAACACATCAGAGTTTTTTAAATGGAACAATGCCTAGTTACATCAACAGAATAGAGTTAGGGTAAATTAGAATGTCAATGGTCTTTGTTGCAGGATTCTAGTGCAAGCGGTTTACGAGAAATCGTATTTTGAAAAGCTTCCACCCCGACAATTGTTTGTCCCATTCAGCCTGCTTAGTTGCTAGGAACGATGCTGTGTTTGTTTGCATTGTTTTCTGTTCATTGATTGCATTGCAACTTTCTGGTCAGTCTGTGACAGTTCAAGCAGTAAGTCGAGAGTGGAAGATGGGGTTTACTAATGCAGAAGAAGCCGACATGCTCATGGTGTATGGAGGGTGTAAGAAGAATATAGTTCGTTCCTGGACGGTGTATGCGGAAACGTATCCCAATAGACGTCAACCATCTCGGCAATTATTTATCAACCTCTTCAACCTATTACGTGAAATTGGCACTGTTACACCTAGTAAACGTAACAGAAACAAACAATTGAGTGGAGAAGAGGCAGAAATTAATTTTTTGGCTGCCGTTGCAGTAGATCCACAAATTAGTTCCCGCACAATCGCACGTGGAAGTGGCATAAGCCAGACAAGTGTACTGCGCATTCTCCATCGACATATGTAGGTTCGATCCCTATCACATCTCTCTCCATCAAGAGCTGCATGGAAACGATTTTGAGAATCGTGTTAAATTTTGTACATGGGCATTAAGACATGAAACTGCAGATTCATCATGTATCTTGTTTAGTGATGAGGCAACATTTACTAATCATGGCCAGGTAAACCGCAGAAACATGCACTATTGGTCTTTTGACAATCCCCGTTGGCTTCGTCAGGTGGAACGTCAGCGTCCATGGAGTTTAAACGTGTGGTGTGGGATAGTGAACCATCAGCTCATAGGCCCTTTGTTCATAGAAGGAGCAATGAACTCCCACAAGTATCGCAGCCTCCTGACAAACCATCTACCACAGATGCTAGAAGACGTTCCTCTGCAGACCAGGAGAAATCTGTGGTACCAACACGATGGCTGTCCAGCCCACAGTGCACGAAGTACTACAGCTTATCTTAACGGATTGTTTCAAATCGTTGGATTGGACGAAGAGGACCTGTGCCTTGGCCGGCCCGTTCACCGGATCTGACCCCTTTGGACTTTTTTCTGTGGGGACGGCTGAAAGACACTGTCTACTAGGATGTACCAACTACACCAGACGATATGAAACGACGTATTACTGCTGCCTGCTCTGAAATTTCCGCTGAAATTCTAGAACATGTGCAGCAGTCTTTCCATAGCAGAATGGAAACCTGTATTGAAACTGATGGTCACTTTGAACACAACCTTTGAAGGACTATGTTCTCTTTACTTGTAAGAATCCACAGAAGTATTGTAATCCCCTTTTGTTTTTCCTTAGTTTATGTTACCACAGGTTGTACAAGTGTCGGTACGTAACAGTTTCAAAATAAGATTTCTCGTAAACCACTTGCACTAGAATCTTGCAACAAACGCTACTGACATATTTACCCTACTTTTATTCTGTTGATGTAACTAGGCATTGTTCCATTTAAAAAAATGTATGTTTGCTCAAAAATACACTTTCTCAGTATTATTAAAATATGTTTATAGGCTGAACGTACGAGCCCCTGACTACCAATCAATGCTATGAAAACTGCACATCAATAGCACTTTCCATTTCCGAAATGTTTGCGCTGCAAGTTTTAGGTGATTTACCCTGTATATATGTATATATATTTAAAACATTTGTTCGGAATAATCATAAACAGAAAACCCTTAGAACATTTACAGCTATTGCTTCTGAATTCCCCTATCAGCAAACCGGTTCCTGGCAAACAAAACCGTACTTGGGGAATTCACAATTCAGTCGTAGGAAGAGACGCAAAGTCCAAAAACAATGAATATCAGCAAGGAAAACAATTGCGGCTCGCATGCCGCAATCATTGAGAGGATATAACGTACACGCAGTAGAGGAAGGGACTCATATTGTCATGCTTTTGTTTTTGCAGTTCAGAATTAGCGAACACTACACCTTTAAGTCTCCTTTTGTAATATAGAAAGCAAATGAAATTATTCTTTACCAGGAAAAACATGAAACGGAAATGATGTTACGAAACGAAACGAAACTCTCAAATTCGAAACTACAGTTTGTTTTGGTTGAGAGATTCAGAAAGAAAAGAATGCCGAGTTGCAATTTGGTAATTGTTATAGTTTCTGGTTAATTTGGTCCTTTTTGATAACACGATAACCTTTGTCCTGACAGTAACTCAGAAAGTTTGTTGTAATAGATATATCGGAAAAGCATTGTGCTTTTGTTAAATCGTTTGTTGTCAGTAGGGGGATCACTATGTCATGTTAGATATAAAGAAATTATGTAAAAGTAAAATGTTAGAATAAGTAGATAGATAAGGTTTGTTTATTGGTTTCAAATTATTGAAGCTATTACATCAGTATTTAGTACATGGGTCATTAACCGTACATGCATATTTAAGATAAAAGGTATGGTGGACAAATAAACAACAGAAAAAGAAAATAAAACATAAAGGAACAAGAAACAAGAAAATAGAAATAAATTACCTTTGATTACCCGAACAAATTTGACCGTTTCGCGCACTTTAGCCAAGAAATTGCCCATGTTTTGCCAGTTCCTCTGTTCAGCCAGTAGCTCCCAACATACCAATCTCTTTCTTGACGGACTTTAGAATTTTTCTTTGAGTTTAATTGTTCGCTGGTTCTCCCACTGCGCGCATTCCACCAAAATATGTACCCAGTCCTCATCCAAATCACAGAATGGGCAGATTCTCCTGCCAGGATCGTCAGTCATTTTCTGTGCCCTCCAGCCCGCTCCCCCAATGTAAACTATGTCATGATCTTTCCTTTCTTCCTAAGTATATATGCCTGTTTACCCCAACTCAATTATATTTCATTTGCTAGACTTGGAGAAGATTTAATTTTTCAATCCGATTCTAATAACTGTGGGAACAAACATATTAAAGGAGGAAAAGCATGATAGCAAACAAGAGAGAATAATTAAGAACGAATAGCAAATAGAGAAAGTAAATAGGAATGGTAAATAAGTATGCGAATAATTAATATTAACAACACAGATGGCTCCGCGGTAATGTGCGACCTCGCATTTGGGAGGTCCCAGGTTCGATTCCCGTCAGTTGCATTCTGACCTTGGGTTTTTCGTAGTTTTCCCTGGTCGGTAGACAAATTCTCGGGTGAATTCACATCTCTGTGGCTTATCTACCTATGGCTTACAGTCTTTTGTGGTTCCTTCACTTCATTCCTTCCTTCTGGGGGTAGTAGACGCAATAAATCTCCCGTAGGTCGCAGTGCGCGACATATCTCCCTTCATTGTATACCGTATACTCCATATTAAATATGACTAATTCTTATTTATGAATAATTTTTCTTTGCAGATTAATTAAAATAAAAACTAAATAGTCTTGCTTAAATTTCGACTAGGTATCATTATACCTACATGGAATGACGCTGATGTGATCTGACTGCATCGGTAACATTTTTTGCATGAATATGTTGGTGTTTTGTTTTTGTAAGCTATTGCATCAAAGGAATGGTGCAAGCTATTAGAGCGCCCTGCTCGCAAAGAACGCGGTTGGAAACCAGGTGTCTCCAGCAAGGCCTAATATCTGCCGTTCCGACGTGGCTTAATAAAGTGTGCGCAGCACATTAGCGAAGCCTGACATAAACTGTGAATGTTCTGCTAAGACGCACAGGCCTCGATGAAAACTGAAATGCTTTACAGCTCCCTCTAAAATCTCCAGCGCTACATAATATATCATTGGTAGCAGTTGGTATCACTGTCGTGTGAAAACAGCGCACGCATGATTTCCTCGTGTGAATATTAACTTGCGTTTCGCACTCGCGCAAATACGACGCATTAATATGTATACGGGACATTCAGACAAGATAAATATTTCGTGGGCGTAAACCTAATGTAGAGCGTAATGGTTTTGTCTTCGAGGATTTATTCACTGTAATTAGAATAAACAAGTAAACAGGCCGTTAAATATTACACAACTATTTTATGTGTTGCACTCACTCTTCCACAAACAATTGTTATAAAGGACCATTCTTCTATATGCTTGAAATTCCATGTTCTTTATATGGCCACGAGAAAAGACGAATAGGGACTTGCAACTTCAAAAGGTATAAGTATTAAAACTTCAAACCAATAAGAAAGAATATCTCGGAAATGTAGAACACCACGAAAAAGTTTGACATAAACTGTGGGCCTTAACGAAAGCTAGATTTTTTTTGTGGATAGGATTTTATCTATCTCTTACGTTTACGATGTACACAAAAGTTGGGAGGGTTCACAGGTTTTTGCAGGAAATTTAAGATATAAATGATGCTTGTTATGAAAGTATCTTAAACATGCAAGAGTATTTTAATAAAAACCTTCAGCGCTATTGTTAAGAAAACCAAAGATAATATAAATCCTTCCATATAACAGATAGATTGTGATGAGTGGATTTTCTTAAAAATCTCCGTGTCACATACTTAGAAAATGCTGAAATAGATGCTAAGCGCGCAAGGACCTTTATCTTTTTTACTTTCTCTACTACATTTAATAAGTAGGGGAATTATTCTTTTCCACCGAAGAATTAAATGTCGAGATTTCACTTGAAATATATGTTTTGAGAATCAATGAATAAAAAAAAAACATTTTTAAAAAATATACGTGTGTGTGTGTGTCTGTGACTGTGTCTGTGAAACAGCAAACTCAAAAACGGAATGTTGGATAAATATAGATGGTGTCTCATAAATAATGCCGGTTTTTAAGAACAGCTTTATTTGTAATGACAAGAAGTTAAACTACTCTTCAAGGTAGATACCATCAGATTCTATGGTCTTAAGCCATCTTTCAGCGAGGTTTATTATCCCGCGACGGTACCAGTCTCTGGTTTTTGATACGAAGAATCGGCGAGATCCACTTCCACAGCTTCAACATTTTCACAATTTCTTCCACGCAAGAAATGGGCCATGGATCGAAACAGATGGTAATCTGAAGGCGCAAGATCATGACTGTATGCTGGGTGTGGTAGCAGTTCGACTCCTTCCAATTCCGAAATTTTTGTCATGGTTGTTCGTGCAGTATGGGGTGTTGCATTGTCCTGCTGAGAGAGAACTCTGTTTCGGTTAAATAATGCTGAGTACCTCCGTCTCAACATCATGAACTCGTTCCAGTTGTTGAGAATAAAGATACATTTGGACTGCACGCCCGTTTGAAACAAACTTCCAGTGAATCACTCCTTTAAAATTCCACCAGACACACACATTACTTTGGGGCCAAACTGATTTCTTTTAACCATTCCTTTGGCAGGTTGACGGGGACTGAGATACTGTTCGACTGCATTAACTGCATCAGGGTTGCGGTAATAGACCCATTTTTACTTTCTCTACTACGTATAGTAAGTAGAAGTATTGTATTCCACCCAAAAATTCGATACCGAGATTTCACCGCAAATATATGTTTTGGGACCCCCAGAATCCAAAAAAAAGAAACATTTTTGGAAACATGTCCGTGTGTCTGTGTGTCTTTGAACAGCATAACTCAGAAACGAACAGTCGGATAAACACCAAACTTGGTATTTACGTTCAGTATCTTCCGGAGATGCGACACGAAGGTTTTCAAGAAATCACCCCATCCCAGATTACCCTTTACATGGTACATTTTTCGAAAATTTTAATTTTCTAAAAAATGGCTGTAACGATTTCGATTTAAATATCATATGTTTAAGATATTTTCATGCCAAATAAAATATATATATTGAATTTTCTGGGAATGTCTCCAAAAGTATTCTTCATTGTGAACGACTTTTGCATAACTGGTAAACCATAAGATATAGACAAAATATTACTACACAAAAAATGTAGATCGCGTTAAAATACACAATTTATGTCATATACATTTTTACTTTCTCTACTACGTATAATAAGTAGGGGACGTATTGTATTCCATCCAAAATTTCGATACCGAGATTTCACCGGAAATACATGTTTTGAGACCCCCTGAATCCAAAAAAAGCATTTTCGGAAACATGTCCATGTGTGTGTCTGTGTGTCTGTCTGTGTGTGTGTCTGTGAACAGCATAACTCAGAAACGAACAGTCGGATAAACACCAAACTTGGTATTTGAGTTCAGTATCTTCCAAGGATGCGACACGAAGGTTTTCAAGAAAATCCCCCCACCCCAGAGTACCCTTTACATGGAAGATTTTTCGTAAATTTTAATTTTCTCAAAAATGGCTAACGATTTTGATTAAAATATCATATGTTTAAGATATTTTTATGATAAATAAAATGTATATCTTGAATTTTCTGGGAATGTCTCCAAAAGTAATCGTTATTGTGAACGACTTTTGCATAACTGGTAAACCATAAGAGATAGACAAAATGTTACTTCACAAAAAATGTAGATCGCGTTAAAATACACAATTTATGTCATATACATTTTTTTTGTTGAGTGAACCATTTTCGAGATATTGCTTGTTATTACCTTAAATTTTTCAATACTTATTTTCTAAAATGGGAATTCGTTATTCATTTTTTTGTCTTGGATATGCAAAGAGTATTAATCTGTGGCAAAGGGAATGGTGCTGCACCTAGCAACCAGCTATTAAGAGATATGTATGTGCTTAAAGGCTACTGTTTTTCTATATTGCGCTTGTAAATATATTTTCCCCTACATCTACAAGAAAATTAGCAATAAGATAGAGTCTGCAAATGTTTATCTCGATTAACATGAACTAGATGGAGAATAAGCGTTTGTAAAATACTTTGTACAAGAGTAGAGAAAGTCATGTGAGTGTAACACATAAGATTTTTTGTTGTTGAGTGAATCATTTTCGAGATATTGCTTGTTATTCCCTTAATTTCTTAATACTTATACTTTTTCTCAAATTCGTTATTCATTTTTACTTTCTACTTCTACGTATAGTAAGTAGGGGAAGTATTGTATTCCACCTAAAAATTCGATACCAAGTTTTCACCGGAAATACATGTTTTGAAACCCCCTGAATCCAGAAAAAGCATTTTTGGAAACATGTCCGTGTGTGTGTCTGTCTGTGTTTCTCCCTCTCTCTCTCTCTCTCTCTCTCTCTCTCTCTGTGTGTGTTTGTCTGTCTGTGAACAGCATAACTCAGAAACGAACAGTCGGATAAATACCAAACTTGCTATTTAGGTTCAGTATCTTCCAGAGATGTGACACGACGGTTTTCAGAAAATCCCCCTACCGCAGATTACCCTTTACATGGAACATTTTTCGAAAATTTTATTTTTATCAAAAACAAATAAAATGTATATCTTGAATTTTCTGGGAATGTCTCCAAAAGTATTCTTCATTTTGAACGAGTTTTGCATAACTGGTAAACCATAAGAGATAGACAAAATTTTACTACACAAAACATGTAGATCGCGTTAAAATACACAATTTATGTCATATACATTTTTGTTGTTGAGTGAACCGTTTTCGAGATATTGCTTGTTATTCCCTTTAATTTTCCAATACTTGTTTTCTCAAATCGGAATTCGTTATTCATTTTTTTGTCTTGGATATGCAAAGAGTATTAATCTGTGGCAAAGAGAATGGTGATGCACATAGCAACCAGCTATTAAGAGTAATGTCTATGCTTAAAGGCTACTGTATTTCTATATTGTCCTTGTAAATATATATTCCCCTTACACCTACAAGAAAATTATCAATAAGATAGAGTCCGCAAATGTTTATCTCGATTAACATGAAGTAGATGGAGAATAAGCGTTTCTAAAAATAGTTTGTAGAAGAGTAGAGAAAGTCATGTGAGTGTAACACATAAGATTTTTTATCACATCTGACAATTCTCCTGATAAATCTATCATCCATGGGATTACCGATAAGCTGACGACAGATATCCACTCTACGTTGAGCCTTTTGAGGTGTCAATTCATGAGGTACAGATCGACAGCTTCTGTTTGATTTTCTCGGTTTCTTAATCTGGCGAAGTATGGTATCTTTTGATGGACTAAGTTCTTCTGATAGTCTACGAGTACTTTTAAGCGGATTTTCTTCCAAAACTCTGCGTATATTCTCAATATCCCATAATTTAGGTCTTCCGGAACGTGGTAAACCTTTAGTAATTTCTTTTCCAGTGTTGAAACGTTGGAACCATCGTTGTGCCACACGCTCACTAACAACACCTTCTCCTTCCACTTCACATATTTTTACTTTCTGTACTACGTATAGTAAGTAGGGGAAGTATTGTATTCCACCCAAAAATTCGATACCGAGATTTCACCGGAAATACATGTTTTGAGACCCCCTAAATCCAAAAAAAGCATTTTTGGAAACATGTCCGTGTGTGTCTATGTGTCTGTGTGTCTGTGTGTCTGTGTGTCTGTGTGTCTGTGTGTGTGTCTGTGTGTCTGTGTGTGTGTCTGTGAACAGCATAACTCAGAAACGAATAGTCGGATAAACACCAAACTTGATATCTAGGTTCAGTAACTTCCAGGGATGCGACACGAAGATTTTCAAGAAAATCCCCCCACCCCAGGATACCCTTTACATGGAAGATTTTTCGAAAATTTTAATTTTCTAAAAAACGGCTCTAACGATTTTGATTAAAACATCACATGTTTAAGATAATTTCATGACAAATAAAACGTATATCTTGAATATTCTGGGAATGTCTCCAAAAGTGTTCTTCATTGTGAACGACTTTTGCATAACCGGTACACCATAAGAGATAGAGAAAATTTTACTACACAAAAATGTAGATCACGTTAAAATACACAATTTATGTCATATACATTTTTTTTGTTGAGTGAGCCACTTTCGAGATATTGCTTGTTATTCTCTTAAATTTTTCAATACTTATTTTCTTAAATGGGAATTCGTTATTCATTTTTTTTCTTTGATATGCAAAGAGTATTAATCTGTGGCAAAGGGAATGGTGCTGCACCTAGCAACCATCTATTAAGAGATATGTATATGCTTAAAGGCTACTGTATTTCTATATTGCCCTTGTAAATATATATTCCCCTTACATCTACAAGAAAATTAGCAATAAAATAGAGTCTGTAAATGTTTATCTCGATTAACATGAAGTGAATGGAGAATAAGCCTTTGTAAAAATAGTTTGTACAGGAGTAGAGAAATCATGTGAGTGTAACACATCAGATTTTTTGAGTCGCGGTAGCAGATTTATAATCTTGTTTCTAGTAGTGCTTTAAAAGGACTCTAATCTTCATTTTGCGATTGTGTTTTAACAACTGATGAACGTCATACTCGAAATACCGGCCGTGGCATCCTGTAAATAGATTGGCGAACCAAAGGAAACCAATTCTAGCTTATAAAACACCAAACTTAAAAAAATCGACATTGCTTATGAGACAACATAATAATATCTACCAAACTTGGTATAAGAATCAATACCTTCCAAAGATGCGAAACAAGATTTTCAAGAAAATCCCCCACCCTCAAAATACTCTTGATATGGAACATTTTTCTAAATTTTTGATTTTATAAACAAGGGCTCTTACGATTTTGATTAAAGTACCACATATTAAAGATATTTACATGACAAACAAAATGTATATCTTGAATTTTCTGGGAACAGCCTGTATAATCTTGTATAACTGGTACAGGTTAAACGATAGACGAAAACGCACTACATAAAAATGTAGATTTCTTTGAAAAACACATAATTAATTTCAAATAATTTTTTGTGGTATCAGGTATTTTAGAGATATCCGTTATTAATGGTTCGAATTGTTCAATGCTTAGCCATTCTTTTCAAATCCTGTAGATTTTAAGGTGTTTCTCGCAATGACGGATGTGTATAAAAAAACTATAGTTGCAGTAGAGTAGGAAATAAACTTGAATAACCATCGACAAGCAAAACATATATTTACAAATCTCCTAGTGAAACTAGAAAAAATTAATGGCGGTGTTTTGTAGAACATCTCTTGGCAGAAATATATGGGGATGCCCTATAAAATAATTATGGACAGGGTAAATAGACTAGAAATTTTAACAAAGTTAAATCAAGGAGACGGGGCACTGACAACAAATTGGAAAGATTCCGTAAATGTTCTGTTAAATAAACTACTTCCCGACGATGACTATTCAACAAATGAAGAAATACACACATTACAGAAAATTAACATGAACATTCCTTTTTACAATTCAAGAGTAACTTATTATTTCGACATTACTCAAATTAAATTCGTCATAAGAACTTTAAAGAAGAAGGAAGCTAGTCCAGGTGGCACTACTAATGAAGTATTAGTGAATTTAGAAGACAAAATCACACCTTTCTTATCTAAATTACTCAATGACTGTATGTGGTAAGGTCGCTTTCCACTCTGCTGGAAGGAGGCCAAAGTTACAATTTTGAAGAAAAGCTTAGATAAAGATCATAAAGAGCCTAAGCCATATAGGCCAAAATGTTTGTTAAAGATCCTGGGAAAATATCTGAACAACTAATATGTAAGAGAATATAGGATTACGTTAGGTTTAAATGAAAAACAATTGGCTTTAGAAAGGACTGTTCAACCGAGAGCGCCATAAATCAACTCATAAGTACAGTTAAAACTTCAAAAGATATTATTGGAATCTTAGTGGACATTTCTCGTGCCTTCGATAATTTGTAGTGGTCTCATCTTTTGAGAGGTTAAGACAAAAGAATTATCCTAAATGTCTATATGCCATATTAAAAAATTAGTGTACTAATAGGAAAGTACATCTCCACGGGATAAAGGATAGTTTTAATAAAGACATTACTAAAGGATGTCCTAAGGGCTCGATCTTAGGACCGTTGTTTTGGGACATAGTATTGGAGGCGTTATAGACGACCTGAACAATGACATGACATAAAAATATCTGATGTGTTACACCCACATGACTTTCTATACTCCTGTACAAACTATTTTTACAAACTCTTATTCTCCATCTATTTCATATTAATCGAGATAAACATTTGCAGAAACGATCTTTGGACATGCAAAGAGAATTACATTTTACACATAGCGACCAGTTCTAAAAATATTGGACTATCACTTAAGGCGTACTACGTTCCCCTTGTTTTGTATTTGCAAGGGCAATATAGAAATACAGTAGCCTTTAAGCATAGACATATCTTTTAATAGCTGGTTGCTAGGCGCAGCACCATTCTCTTTGCCACAGATTAATACTTTTTGCATATCCATGACAAAAAAATGAATAACGAATTCCCATTTGAGAAAATAAGTATTGAAAAATTTAAGAGAATAACAAGCAATATCTCGAAAATGGCTCACTCAACAAAAAAAAGTATATGACATAAATTGTGTATTTTAACGCGATCTACATTTTTGTGTAGTAAAAGTTTGTCTATCTTTTATGGTTTACCAGTTATGCAAAAGTCGTTCACAATGAAGAATACTTTTGGAGACATTCCCAGAAAATTCAAGATATACATTTTATTTGTCATGAAAATATCTTAAACATATGATATTTTAATCACAATCGTTAGAGCTATTTTTGAAAAAATTAAAAATGTTCCATGTAAAGGGTAATCTGGGGTGGGGGGATTTTCTTGAAAACTTTCGTGTCGCATCTCTGGAAGATACTGAACCTAAATACCAAGTTTGGTGTTTATCCGACTGTTCGTTTGTGAGTTATGCTGTTCACAGACACACACACAGACATATACACGGACATGTTTCCAAAAATGCTTTTTTTTTGCATTCAGGGGTCTAAAAACATATATTTCCCGTGAAATCTCGGTATCGAATTTTCGGGTGGAATACAATACTTCCCCTAGTTACTGTACGTAGTAGAGAATGTAAAAACACCACAACCTATGCTGATGATGTGTAGTTTATAATAGAAGGAGATAACAGAAGAGATTTGGAAAGCCGTACAAATAAATTAACAACCAAATTAAATAGTTGGTGTAATACATCAAAATTACAAATAGCCGCTGCAAAAGCATGTTACATGATTATAAAAGAAAAGTTGAAATGAGACCCAGAATTAAATTTAATAATCAGAAAATAGAGGGCAGAAGGAAGTAAAACATTTGGGAATATTTGTAAACGAAAAATTTAATTTCAGAAAATATACTGAATATATTCGAAATGAATCTGAAGGTATAATGATGAAATTAGCCAAAACCATTCAATAAAATTTCAAAGTTCCATTGAGCACGATTTCTACATATAATTACAGTATTTTTGCGTTATTATGATGTATAGAGCACGTATATGGGTATTTGGAATGAATGACGTAGAAATTAAAACCTTAATAAGAACACAAGGAAAAATTTTACAAGGATTTACAGGGGCAGTTAACACTACATCTACAAAGGCATTGTTAGTTTCCACAGGGATCTGGCCAAAATATTTAGCGATAAAATTGAGGGGTAATATTTTGGTTGAAGAAAGATGAATTAGATAAGGTCGCAGATATAATTGGTAAAATATGTAAAACCATAACGGAAATAAAACATAATTTGAAGTCAAGTTGGTAGCAAGAATGGAAAAGTACTGCTATAGGAAGAATAACTATTTATTTATTTAGCAACATTTCAGAACCGTTAAAAGTAAAACATATTTAACCAACAAAGAGATTAACTTACATGATTTTCTCTACTCAATTTTGTACAAACTATTCTTAGAAACGCTTATTCTTCTATGTAGTTGATGTTGATCGAGATAAACATTTGCAAAAATTGTCTTATAGCATATTTCCTTGTAGTTACAAAGGGGAATAGGGAATACAGTACGCTTTAAGCGATATCCAATCTTTTAAGAGCTGGTTGCTATGTAATTGCTTTTAAATCCCAGTCTCCAAAATTAAATTGAGTTTTATTTATGGATGATCTAACTGCTGTGGTCCTTAGCGACCCATTCCATATTGGATGTGATAGGCTGGTAATTTTGCTCTGAGGCCTCTTTATTAGGCTTGAGTTTCTTTTACGTACCGTAAATCTTAGAGACGGAACCACCGCTTTACTTGCCGAAGGAAGCCATAATGAGGATTTTTACATCCGAAAAACATCCATCGTCCTCCGTCGGATTTGAACCCGAGACCTCGGGAACTAGAGGCTAGCATGGTAACCACTACACCACGAAGGACGACCCATTCTCCTTGCATGACCAAGAGAAGACGAAACGAATGACTTCCAATTCAAGAAAAGAATGAATATTTTAAAATACACACTAATAACGAGGAATATCTCAGAAATAGCTAACGGCACAAAAACGTATTTGACATGAATTGTGTGTTTTAACGAGATTAAATTGTTTTGTGTAGTGATATTTTGTCTGTTACACGAGCAGGATGGCTCAGGCGGTAAGGTATATGGCCCGCATTCGGGAGGTCGTGGGTTCAATTCCCGTGGCCGACCTTCCTAATCCGTGTTTTTTGGGGGTTTCTTCGGGTCGCTAGGCGAATGCTGGGAATGATCATTAAGTCCCCCGAATTTCCTGTCCCTCCATTTCACCTCCATTCTCATTTCACTTCACCTTAAATCCGCTTGGTCTCTTTCAGGGTTGAAAGTGTCGGCGGGAGGTCTCGGCGTATGAATGGCAGGGGAAAACAATGCTCTGTGGAAACCTTCGTCCGGGAATGGTTCTGGCCCCCCCAGAGGATGTGTAAGCCCACAGGGGGATGTGAGCCGGCTGGATCAGTTCAGGGGGAGTTTAAATCTGTAAATGGTAGGGACCCTGTCCTGTGCCTGTCGTGCCCTCTGTTGCGGTCGCCCTCTTTCTCCTCTGACCTCATCCCTTCCTCCCGGGGGCGCCCCGTCTGGGGCATAGGCACAAAAGATCTATGTAAGTCACGTGCTAATTCCCCCTCCGTGTTGAATCTCTAATCCTTATCTGTTATACCTTACCGGTTATGCAAAAGTCATTTAGTATGAAAAGGTCTTGAGAGGCTATTCCCAGGAAATTCATAATATAAATTTCATTTTTTAAGAAAACATCTTAATGCAAATCGTTAGAGCACTTTCTGAGAAAATTAACATTTTCGAAAATTTTTCCATCTGAAGCGTAGTTTGGTTTTTAATCGACTTTTCGTTTTTGAGTTATGTTGTTCACATACACACACGACCTTTTTCGAAATGCTTTTTTTCTAGGTAGGGGCTTAAAATATATATTTCCGGCGAAATTTTGACATTGCATTTTGGGTGAAACATAATACTTCCCTACTTACTATACTTAGTGGAGAAAGTAATAAGGTTTCGTACGAATGGTTTGTGGTAACTATATCAAAATACAGAATAATGGGTAGAGAACGTTATGTGAATGTAACACATCATAACATTTTACTTTCTCTGCTACGTATAGTAAGTAGGAAGTATTGCATTCCACCAAGAAATTCGATAGCGATATTTCACCGGAAATACGTGTTTTGAGAGGCCCTGAATCCAAATAAATTATTTTTGGAAACATGTCCGCGTTTGTGTCTATCTGACTGCCTGTGTGTCTTTGAACGAAATGTCGGATAAAAAACAAACTTGGTATTTAAGTTCAAATTATCCAAAGAGGGAACACGAAGATCTTCAACAAAATCCTCCCACCCCAAACTACCCTTTACATGGAACATTTTTGCAGATTATTGATTTTATAAAAATGGCTCTAACGATTTTGAATATAATATCATATATGAAAGATATTTACATGACAAATAAAATGTATATCTTGAATTTTTGGGGAATAACCCAGGAAGTCCTCTTCATTGGGAAGGAATTTTCTATAATCTTGTATAATTGGTAAATGCTGAACGATAGACGAAAACGTACTATACAAAAAATGTAGATCCCTTTAAAACACACAGTTTATTTAAAATAAGTTTTTTTTGCGGCAGAAGCCATTTCTGAGATATTCCTTATTAAAAGCTCGAATTATTCGTTTCTTGGTCAAATTTATTTGAACATTTAGTTGTTTCTTGCGGTTGCATGGAAACAGTGTGGAATTTTAAGGGCAGCATACAACTATCGCTGTTCTCTTTGTATCTATAACGAAATGTATAATGTAGGTATTTCTGCAAAGGTTTATTTGTATTAAAATGTAGTAGATATAAAATAAGCTTTAGTAAGAATAATTTATGTACTCACTAACAAACGATAAAGAGCTTCATGTGAATATACCACATCACATTTTTTTCTAATGACTTTTAGTTAGCTCACTCTTTCACGTATAAAGCTCCATGTTAGACTGAAGACAGCCATGTACTTTACAATCTTGGGCCTTGTTACATTACAAGAGATAATTACAGTACAAGCCCCTTTTACAGTACATGCACTGTGATAACATGTTGGGTGCGTGACCCTCACCCCACCCCGCAAGCTTCCTGGACATGATAAACATGTGCTGTCCTGGGGTGAGTGAGGTAGACCGTTCCATTCTGCCTGCAGTACAGCGCTTTATTCCAAACTAAGGGTGATCAAATAAGGGAGACTTTGTTTTTACTCTCGCTAACTCTTATCTAAAAAGACTTTCTGTAAGACTTCGTAAAGTAATTCACGTTTTTGTCACATTGAGAACTTATTTACCTAATGAAGTCTTGCGCATAATATATTTCTCTTTAAGTTCAATCAGTTCTTCAATCGGTGCTATATGATGGGGAAGTTCATTCTTCAGTACTACTACTGTTTATATTAGTGCAAAAAATCTGATGTGTTACAATCACAAGAGTTTCTCTATCCTTTATCACATTAGTGGATGTAGAAATTTTTCTTACGAGAGTTTATTATCTACTCTACTACGTATAGTAAGTAGGGGAAGTATTGTATTCCACCCAAAAATTCGATACCGAGATTTCACCGGAAATATATGTTTTGAGACCCTCTGAATCCAAAACAAGCGTTTTTGGAAACATGTCTGTGTGTTTGTCTGTGAACAGCATAACTCAGAAACGAACAGTCGGATAAACACCAAACTTGGTATTTAGGTTCAGTATCTTCCAGAGATACGACACGAAGGTTTTCAAGAAAATCCCCCCACCCCAAATTACCCCTTGCATGGAACATTTTTCGAAAATTTTAATTTTATCAAAAATGGCTCTAACGATTTTGATTAAAATATCATATGTTTAAGATACTTTTATGACAAATGAAACGTATATCTAGAATTTTCTGGGAATATCTCCAAAAGTATTCTTCATTGTGAACGACTTTTGCATAACTGATAAACCATAAGAGATAGACAAAATTTTACTACACAAAAATGTAGATCGCGTTAAAATACACAATTTATATCATATACAGTTTTTTGTTGAGTGAACCATTTTCGAGATATTGCTTGTTACTCCCTTAAATTTTCCAATACTTTTTGTCAAATGGGAATTCGTTATTCATTTTTTTATGTCCTGGACATGCAAAGAGAATGGAATACTCCACATAGCAACCAGCTCTTAATATATTTGACTATCGCTTAAAGCCTACCATTCCCCTTGCATCTACAAGAAAATTAGCAATAAGATTAACATTTCGATATCTCGATTAACATGAAGCATATGAAGAATAAGCGTTTGTAAAAATAGTTTGTACAAGAGTAGAGAAAGTCATGTGAGTGTAACACATCAGATTTTTTTCCTATCTACTTCACTTTAATCGAAATAATCCTTTCCAGAAATAGCTGCATTACACATTACGTCATACGAAATCTTATGTTGCACTCACATGACTTTCTCTACTCTTGTACAAACTGTTTTTACAAACGCTTATACTCCATATGCTTCATGTTAATCGAGATGTTAATCTTATTGCTAATTTTCTTGTAGATGCAAGGGGAATATGGTAGGCTTTAAGCGATAGTCAAATCTTTTAAGAGCTGGTTGCTATGTGGCGCATTCCATTCTCTTTGTATGTCCAGGGCATAAAAAAAACCAATAACGAATTCCTACTTGAGAAAAAGTACACGCATTGGAGAATTCAAACAAATAACAAGGAATATCTCGGAAATGGTTCACTCCACAAGGAAAATGTATATTACATAAATTGTGTGTTTTAACGAGGTCTACATGCTTTATGCAGCAAAAGTTCGTGTATCTGTTACGGTTTACCATTTATGCAGTAGTCATTCAGAATTAAGAGGACTTTTGGGGACATTCCCAGAAAATTCAAAATGTACATTTTATTTCTCATTAGAGTCATTTTTGAGAAAACCAAAATTCTCGAAAAATGTTCCCTGTAAAGTGCAGTCTGCGGTAGGGGAATGTTCTTGTAAATCTTCGCGTCATATCCTTGAAAGATACTAAACTCAAATACCAATTTTGGTTTTTAATGTAGAGTCAACTGAAAAATTGAACGCCACAGCCGGGATTTGAACACGATTCTCCCGCTCTCCGTGGGGTTGCTCTGACCATTGAGCTACTATGACAACATGCCGGTGGGGCATTGAATTCCCCAAGACTCAAATTGTTTCCCAGACTTTCCTAGGCCAGGCTAAGGTCTATTAAAGGTATAATTAATTTATACAATTACAATAACAATAAAAAATTAAAAAACCAATTTTGGTATATATCCGACTTTTCGTTTTTGAATTATACTGTTCAAAGACAGTGAGTCAGACAGATAGGCAGGCAGGTAGACACACGGAGATGTTTCCAAAAATGCTTTATTCCGATTTAGGGCGCTTCTAAACATATATTTCCGGTGAAATCTTGGTATCGAATTTTTGGGTGGAATACAAATCTTCCCTTCATTATATGCAGTAGAGAAAGTAAAACAAAATTAAGACTTTCTGCAAGACTTCCTAAAGTTATTAACTTTTTTTGTGAAACTGAGAACATATTTCCCTAATGATATCTTGCGCATGATATATTTCTCTTCAATCGGTGTTATAGGATGGGGAAGTTCATTCTTCAGTACTACTACACTGTCTATATTAGTGCAAAAAATCTGATATGTTACAATCACATGAGTTTCTCTATCTTCTATCACTTATTAGTGGATATACAAATTATTCTTAGGAAATTTTAATTTCCTATATACTTCATTTTAATCAACATAAACCTTTCCGGAAATAGCTGCATTACTTATTTCGTTATAGATACAAAGGGAATAGCGATAATCAAATGCTTAAGAACTGGGCGTTATATGCCGGCCTTAAAATTTCACTCTCTTTCCATAAAATTCATGAGAAAGATCTAAAGATTTTAAAAGAAAGACTAAGTATTGAACAATTCAAACCATTAATAACGAATATTTTGGAAATGGCTGATGCCACAAAAAGTTGTTTGAGATGAATTGTAGTTTTGAAAATATCAGGTTGTCTCATGAGTAATGTCGGTTTTAAGTTTGGTGTCTAATAAGAATTGGTTTTCTTTGGTTCGCCAATGCTATTTACAGGATGCCATGGCTAGTATTGCGTATATTGTGAGAATGTGTCAGTCGTCAGTTGTTAATACACAATCACAATATGGAAGTTACAAAGCTTGAGATTAGAGTCCTTCTAAAGCACTACTGGAAACAAGATTATAAAGCTGCTGCCGCGGCCCGAAAAATATGTGAAGTGGAAGAAGGTGTCGTTAGTGAGCGTGTGCACAACGATGGTTCCAACGTTTCAACTCTGGAGAAGAATACACTAAAATTTACCACGATCTGGAAGACCTAATTATGAGAATACACGCAGAGTTTTGGAAGAAAATCCACAAAAAAGATACTCGTAGGCTGTCGGAAGAACTTGGTCCATCAAAAGATACCATACATCGCCAGATTAAGAAACTTGGAAAATCAAACCGAAGCTGTAGATCTGTACCTCATGACACCTCAACAGGCTCAATAGAGTGGATATCTGTCGTCAGCTTATCGGTATTCCCATAGATGATAGTTTTATCAGGAGAATTGTCACAGTTGATAAGAAATGGATATGTTACCGGAACCCTAACGCCTCGAAACAGTGGCTCAGTCTCCGTCAATCTGTCGGTCATCGTTAAAGGGATCAGCTCGGTCCCGAAGTATTGTTGTGTGTTTGGTGGAACTTGGAAGGAGTGATTCTCTGTGAGTTTGTTCCAAACGGACGTGCAGTCAATGTGGATTTTTATTCTCAACAACTGGAGCGAGTTCATGACATTTTGAGACGGAGGTACCCAGCATTATTTAACGAAATAGAGTTCTCTTGCAGCAGGATAAGGCAACACCAACCATGGCAAAAATTCAGGTACTGAAAGGAGTCGAACTACTACCACATCCAGCATAGAACCCTGATCTTGCGCCATCAGATTGCCATCTGTTTCGATCTATAACCCATTTCTTGTGTGGAAGAAATTACGAAAATATGGAAGCTATGGAGGCTATCTCACCGAATTCTTCGCATCGAAATCTGATGTCTCTACTTTGAAGAGTAGTTTAATTTCTTGTCAGAAAACGTTTTCCAATTAAAGTTTTGCTCAAAATCCGACATTACTTATGAGACACCATCTATATCTTACATTTTTCGTGCAGTTAAGTTTTTGGCTATCTCTTATGGTTTCTGTGTTATATAAAATTACACAATCTTCCTTCAATATGAGGCTGATTTCACAGACTATTCCCAGAAAATTCAAGATATGAGCATCTTTGGAGGGCTTTTTCTATAAGTGATTTTTGTATTCAGGGGCTCAAAACATATTTATATGGAATATCGACACTAAACTTCTGGGTAGAATATAGTATTTTCTCTACCTACTAGTACGTGGTAGAGAAAGTAGAAAGGGCGAGTGAAGCCTAGAGAACGGAGCCTGAGAGAATGGTAAACTATAAGCAATATTGGCTAGATAAATAAACAAAGAGTAAAGAAGAGAGAAAGAAAATGGCATGCAAATAACAGGAAGGAAGGCATTTCTCAATGGAACGCAGAGCAAGAAGATGAAATACTACAGAAAGAAAATAAGAAAAGGAAAACAGCAACGGAAGGGGATGCTACTGGAACTGTTTTCAAGTGTATGCCCCAGGAAACCGCTTTGTCTCCAGTTAAACGCCCTCTGCTGGAAGTCCTATCGCTGTTCCGATCACGAGAACAGAAATACAGGGCGCCCAACATTGCTACATGAAGGTCCCAAGCTAGCTGCAACAAATATAAAGAAGTTGGGGTCTTATATTGGTGTCGGGAGAGGCCCAGCCTCGCTGGCTGACTTTACTGCTAATCAAAACAGTCTTTGATGTATTGCATTCACATAATTTTCCGACTTCGTTTATTATTTTCTCTACTACAGTGCTTTTCTTCCACATTGCGGCTACCGTACGGCGGAGTAGATGTTGAAAATGTTGTCCTTTTCTATCCACTCATTTCTGCCATCTTCTCAAGAAATGTTCATTTACACTCGAGTTCACTATCTAAGATTCTGTGGATTTCTCTCCTGAAGTTTTCTTTTAGTTTCTCCAATGTATTGTTGCATACATTTTATCACTTTCTCTACTAGGTATGGTAGGAACGGAAAGTACTGCATTCCACCCAAAATTCGATACAGAGATTTCACCGGAAATACATGCTTTGAGTTGCCCTGAATCCAAATATAGCATTTTCGGGAACATTTCCGTGTGGTGTGTGTGTCTGCGAACAGCATAACTCAAAAACGAAAAGTCGGATAACTACCAAACTTGGTACTTAGGTTCAATACCTTCCAAAGATGTAACAAGATGCTTTTAAAGAAAATCGATCTCCCCTAACTACCCTTTACAGGGAACATTTTTCGAATTTGTTTAATTTTTAAGAAACACATTTAGGGATTTTGATTAAAATACCATATATTTAAGATAGTTCCATCGCAAATAAAATGTGTATCTTGACTTTGTTGTATAATCTTGTATAACTGGTAAACGTTAAGCAATAAACGAAAACGCACAATAAAAAATTTAGATCTCTTTAAAATACACAATATATTATAAATAACTTTTTTATGGCATCAACCGTTTCTAAGATATCCGTTATTAATGGTTCGAATTTTTCAATTCTTTGTCATTTAAATCCTGTTCGTTATTCAGTTGTTTCTGGCGATTGCATGGAAACAGTATGAAATTTTAAGGCCAGCATATAACGTCCAGTTCTTAAGCATTTGACTATCCCTGTTCTGTTTGTGTCTGTAACTAAATGTGTAATGTAGCTATTTGTGTAAATGTTTATTTGGATTAAAATGTAGTAGATAGAAAAATAAACTTTTGTAAGAACAGTTTGTAATAAACATATATTTTTTATGAAGTGTTGCAGAATTCACGGTACAAAATGACATAATGGGATATCACTTTTAAAAATATTTGCAAATATAAGTATTTTATCCATAGTGTTAAAATACATATCAAATTATAGAGGAAGTTATAATTTGTAAGAGTGTAAAATAAACAAAAAAACTCACATGAACAATGTAAATAAACAAATATTTGCAAAATTGATGTTTTACTAAAACTGCAAAAGCCCTGGGAAACGCTGGGCATTTCTGCTAGTTAGGGGATATAATACATGTGAATCTGACGTTGGTACAGATAGCCTGGTTAGGCTAGCAAGTATTCTCTAGCAAACAAATTATTATAACAAAGTCCAACATAACTCCGCATATAATTCCAACAACGAGAGTGCAGTGTGATAGTACGGACACTGAATTTCACGCACGGTTATTCCAAAAATTAATTATGTACGATTAAGAGCCGAGATTTTGTCCCTTTGCCCAATTATATTCTCCCGTGTTTCTGCGGTGGTGGCTATTTCTAATTATAATATGCGATGTAGTGGCAAGCTTGCGGGAGGTTGGCTACAGTTGTTTGTTTTATCGTTATTGCGATGTTTAGTATTATCACAACACGAATATTTTAGCACTAGCGCGCTCTATGTTACGAGTTTCAGAACTTGCAGTGACGCTAGGGATTTCTAATACGCTACAGTAAAATTAATTATGTTTCGTTTTATTTAATTAATGCAGAGATACAAATATTAAGTACATATTATACCAACCATTTTTAAGCGATTAAATGATGTTAGGCTAAATTATTTAATAAAAAATCTAATGTGACACACATATGAATTTCTCTACCCTCTATCGCTTACCAAGGCTTATTTTTCTCTACTTCATTTTAATCCAAATAAACATTTGCAGAAATAGCTAAATTACAAATTTCGTTATAGATACAAAGAGAACAGCGATAGTCAAATGTTTAAGAACTGGACGCTATATGCTGGCCTTAAAATTCCATACTGTTTCCATGACATCGCGAGAAACAACTGAATGTTGGCAGGACTTTAAAGAATGAGCAAGTAATGAACAATTCGAACCATTAATAACGAATCTCTCGGTAATGGCTTATGCCACAAAAAGTTATTTGAAATAAATTGTGTATTTTAAAGATATCTGCATTTTTTGTGTAGTAAGTTTTCGTATATCGCTTAACGTTTATCAGTTAGGCAAGATTATATAAATATCCTTCCGAATGAAGAGGATTTCACAGCTATTCGAAGAAACTTCAAGATATACATTTTATTTCCCATGTAAATATCTTTAATATATGGTATTTTAATCTAAATCGTTAGCGCCATTTTTCGGGAAACCCAAAAACTCTAAAAATGTTCCATGTGATAGTTTGGAGTGGAAAGATTTTCTTGAAAATCTTTGTGTCACATCTTTGAAAAGTACTGAACTTAAATACCAAGTTTGGTGATTATTCGACATTTGGTTTTTGAGATTTGCTGTTCACACACACATTTTTACTTTCTCTACTACGTATAGTAAGTAGGGGAAGTATTGTATTCCACCCAAAAATTCGATACCGAGATTTCACCGGAAATACATGTTTTGAGACCCCCTGAATCCAAAAAAAAAGCATTTTTGGAAACATGTCCGTGTGTGTCTGTGTGTGTGTGTGTGTGTGTGTGAACACCATAACTCAGAAACGAACAGTCGGATAAACACCAAAATTGGTATTTAGGTTCAGTATCTTCCAGAGATGCGACACGAAGGTTTTCAAGAAAATCCCCCACCCCAGATTACATAGAACATTTTTCGAAAATTTTAATTTTTGATTAAAATATCATATGTTTAAGGTATTTTCATCACAAATGAAATGTATATCTCGAATTTTCTGGGATTGTCTCCAAAAGTATTCTTCATTGTGAACGACTTTTGCATACATGGTAAACCATAAGAGATAGACAATATTTTACTACACAAAAATGTAGATCGCGTTAAAATACACAATTTATGTCATATAATTGTTTTGAATGAATCATTTTCGAGATATTGCTTGTTATTCCCTTAAAGTTTCCAATACTTACACTTTTTCTGAAATGGAAATTCGTTATTCTTTTTTTTTTGTCCTGGTAATGCAAAGAGAATGGAATACTCCACATAGCAACCAGCTCTTAAAATATTTGACTATCGCTTAAAACCTACCAATTCCCCTTGAATTTACAAGAAAATTAGCAATAAGATTAACATTTCGATTTACATGAAACATATGGAGAATAAGCGTTTGTAAAACTAGTTTGTACAAGAGTAGAGAAAGTCATGTGAGTGCAGCACATCAGAAAATGTTTTGCTTTCTCTACCACTTATATAGTAGGCGGAGTAGGATTACATTCCACCAAAAACATTCGAAATCGAGATTTCACCGGAATAACATATCATGAGGCCTCCCGAATAAAAATAGAGTTTTAGAAAGAGGTGCGTCTGTATTTGTGAACAGAATAATTCAAAAACTACAAACGGTAAATACCAAAATTGGCATTTTGGTTCAGTATCTTGCAAAGATGGGACACGAAGATTTTCAAGGAAATACCCTTATCACCAACTACCGTTTACATGGAGTATTTTTAGAAATTTTTGATTTTCTAAAACGTGGCTTTAATGGTTTTGATTAAAATAGCATATATTAAAGATATTTACTTGGCAAATAAAATATATATTTTGAATTCTCTGGGAATAGCATGTGAAGTCCTTTTCATTAGGAAGAACTTTGGACGATTTTGTATAACTGGTAAACGTTAAGCAATAGACGAAAACGTAGTATACAAAAAAGTAGATGTGTTTAAAACACTAGTTTATTTCAAATAACGTTTTTGTGGCATTAGACATTTCCGACATTTTGTGGCGTATTAATAATTTGGGGATTTCATTGTCATTACCAGACATATTGTTGTTGAACTTTGATTTTGACTGGGATGAGTTACTTCTGGCTGGTAGTTTCTGCTAGTCACGAATGGTAGGGATATAGCCTCTGTTTTGCTGAGTATTCCGTGAGAAGCGGATCGCGCGTGCAAGCATGCCTTTGGATCGGTGGACATCTCCCCCTCACCTTTTATATTTAATAATGTAGAAACCTCAAACGGATGGGAAATGAATTTAGGAATGTTCTGGATTTTCTAGTGAAAAACTCACGCCTACCTCTTAACCTCCACACCACGTTTTGGTCCTCCGCGGCCAAGTGAGTATACGTCCCATCAATGTACGTGCTGGGTACTAAAAATTAATTTAATTTTCCATGTAAACCTTTAGGCCTCTACCCAGCATGTAACAGTATCCATTGCTAATGTTCAAATTGTTCAGTACTTTGTTATTCAAGTATTATCGACATTCAGTTGTTTCTTGTGTCATGGAAACAGTATGGAATTTTAAGGCCAGCATATAGCGTCCAGTTCTTAAACATTTGACTGTCGCTGTTCTATTTGTATCTTGAAGTCAAATGTCCGGTGTAAGCTTTAGACGTCGTCTCCAGTATGTAATGTTATTTTGCTACCGCCTGCTGCAGTGGTTGTCTATGAGATCTTTCTATTACTTCTATGATAGTATTTAAGTGAAGCGTCGTTGAAGTAATTCGCTGAAATGTTACTCGGAAGGATTCCTTTCAGTAACCGCTAAATATTTCTCACTCAAGGACGCTTAAAATAACACACGAGTATCACATGAGTCATCACCGCGTAAGTTATAGAATTAAGTAACTCTGACTTAGAATGCACACCATTTTCTTAACTTAAGCTCCGCCCACATATCAATAAGCCTATCACGGTTTTTTATCACGTGACCCAACGTTTAAAATCTTACATGTGTATATGGCACTGTTTCCAAACGGCACCTCCTCGAATCTAAGTATTTCATTTACCTTTCTCTTTCACAGAATGTCTGTCTACGTGACTCGGCAAACCTACTGAACTAATCCCTAACTGCATTCTAAGAATCTTTAAGTTAATGTGTTATATTCCCGATGTTGCTAATGACTTTGCTTATTATGACTTGCTAATTACTTTTCACGAACAAACCTTTTCAACTTAACCTTGCACACACTGAATACGGAATTATTTATTGCAATTATTTCTTTATACAATTACTTACAACTTCCTGCCAATAATTACGGTACCAGTCTATAACGAAATGTGTAATGTAGCTACTTTCGGAAATGTTTATGTCGTTTAAATGAAGTAAATAGGAAAATAGCTTTTGTAAGGATAATTTTCCACCAATAAGCAACAGAGGTTAGGGAAATTAATGTGTAACACATCAGCTTCTATTAGCTACGCTAATTTTGTACCGATTTCAACCGCAACAGCATAAATATTAAAAAAAATCTGATGTGTTACACTCACATGACTTTCTCTACTCTTGTACAAACTATTTTTACAAACGCTTATTATCCATCCACTTCATGTTATTCGAGATGTTAATCTTGTTGCTAATTTTCTTGTAGGTGCAAGGGGAATATGGTAGGCTTTAAGCGATAGTCAAATGTTTTAAGAGCTGGTTGCTATGTGGAGTATTCCATTTTCTTTGCATTACCAGGACAAAAAATCTGATGTGTTACACTCACATGACTTTCTCTACTCTTGTACAAAGTATTTTTACCAACGTTTATTCTCCATATGCTTCATGTTAATCGAGATATCGAGATGTTAATCCTATTGCTAATTTTCTTGTAGGTGCAAGGGGAATTGGTAGTATTTAAGCGATAGTCAAATATTTTAAGCGCTGGTTGCTATGTGGCGCATTCCAATCTCTTTGCATGTCCAGGACATAAAAAAATTAATAACGAATTTGAGAAAAAGTACAAGTATTGGAAAATTTAAGGGAATAACAAGGAATATCTCGAAAATGGTTTACTCAACAAAAAAAATGTTTATGACATAAATTGTGTATTTACACGCGATCTACATTTTTTATGTAGTAAAATTTTGTCTATCTCTTATGGTTTACCAGTTATGCAAAAGTCGTTCTCAATGAAGAATACTTTTGGAGACATTCCCAGAAAATTGGAGATATACATTTCATTTCTCATGACAATATCTTAAACATATGATATTTTAATCAAAATCGTTACAGCCATTTTTGAGAAAATTAAAATTTTCGAAAAATATTCCATGTAAAGGATAGTCTAGGGTGGGGGGATTTTCTTGAAAACCTTCGTGTCGCATCTCTGGAAGATATTGAATCTAAATACCAAGTTTGGTGTTTATCCGACTGTTAGTTTTTTAGTTATGCTGTTCACAGACACACACACAGACACACACACACACACAGACACACCAGACATGTTTCCAAAAATGCCTTTTTTGGATTCAGGAGGTCTCAAAACATGTATTTCCGGTGAAATCTCGGTATCGAATTTTTGGGTGGAATACAATACTTCCCCTACTTACTGTACGTAGTAGAGAAAGTAAAAAATTGAATAACGAATTTGAGAAAAAGTATAAGTATTGGAAAATTTAAGGGAATAACAAGCAATATCTCGAAAATGGTTCACTCAACAAAAAATGTATATGACATAAATTGTGTATTTTAACGCGATCTAAATTTTTTGTGTAGTAAAATTGTGTCTATCTCTTATGGTTTACCAGTTATGCAAAAGTCGCTCACAATGAAGAATACTTTTGGAGACATTCCCAGAAAATTCGAGATATACAGTTCATTTTTCATGAAAATATCTTAAACATATGATATTTTAATCAATATAGTTAGAACCCTTTTTGAGAAAATTAAAATTTTCGAATAATGTTCCATGTAAAGGGTAATCGGGATGAGGGGATTTCTTGAAAACCTTCGTGTCGCATCTCTGGAAGATACTGAACCTAAATATCAAATTGGTGTTTATCCGACTGTTCGTTTCTGAGTTATGCTGTTCACAGACAGACACACACACAGACACACACATGGACATGTTTCAAAAAATGCTTTTTTGGATTCAGGGGGCCTCAAAACATGTATTTCCGGTGAAATCTCGGTATCGGATTTTTGGGTGGAATACAATACTTCCCCTACTTACTATACGTAGGAGAGAAAGTATAAAACTATCAACTTTTATAGAAGTTCTTCTTTAAACTCGCGTTAAATTTTAACATCACAGTTTTGCATCCACATTCACGATGTAGCTTCAGAAGCAAACACAGGATGTTAGCATTATTAATCAATGCACGGATAACGAACGAATGCCATTGGCAGATACATAACCAACAAGTTTTACTATGATAAATCGAGTGGAAGAGTTGTAACGCCACAAATACCCTCTCCCATTTGGGTAAGCCCAGAAAAGCCACGAGTTCGTTAATCATTTGAGTACCAACAGCATAATGGAGAGTGGCCCACTCTGCTGATTTACTGCAGCAAGCCTGGAAAAGTCAAGGACATACAAACGTTATCATTTGCTTTAACTTGTTTTTCTGTGTAATAAACACATGTGTGCGAATTTTCACTTGCCATAACGCATACCTAGTAGGTATGGGGAGAACTGCATTCACACGAAATGCAGTTTTTGAGGTCCCTATAAAAGGCATGTTTACCTTCTTTACTACTTAACATATTTCACAGGAAATACACTTTTTGAGAAACCCCGAATAAAAATTCTAATGTAATACATTCACATGACTTTCCCTACCCAGATCGTTTATTAGTGAGTATATAAACTATTGTTACTAAAGTTTATTACTTTATCTACTACGTATAGTAAGTAGGGGAAGTATTGCATTCCACCCAAAAATTCGATATCGATATTTCACCTGAAATACGTGTTTTGAGGTGCCCTGAATCCAAATAAAGCATTAAAGTGCCCGGAAGTGTGTCTGTCTATTTGTCTATCTGTGAACAGCATAACTCAAAAACGAAAACTCGGGATAAATACCAAACTTGGTATTTCAATTTAGTATCCTAAAAGGATGCGACACGAATATTTTAAGAAAATTCCCGCAATTCAGACTACACTTTACATGGAAAAGCTTTAGAAAATTTTGATTTTCTCAAAAATGTCTCTAACGATTTTGATTAAAATATCATATGTTTAAGATATTTTCATGCCAAAAGAAATGTATATATTGAATTTTCTGGGAATGCCCCAAAGCCCTCTTCTTTCTGAATGACTTTCCATAAATGGTAATCCGTAAGAGATAGACAAAATTTGACCACAAAAACTTAAGATCTCGTTAAAACACACAATTTATGTCATATACGTGCTTTTTTGTGGAGTGGACCATTTCCGAGGTATTCCTTGTTATTTGTGTAATTTTTCATTATTTATACTTTTTCTCAAGGTAAATTTGTTATTCGTTTATTTTATATCCTGGACATGCAAAGAGAATGGAATGCTCGCATAACAACCAGCTCTTAAAATATTTGACTATCGTTTAAAGCCTACCACATTCCCCTTGCATCTACAAGAAAATTAGCAATAAGATTAACATTTAGATATCTCGATTAACATAAAGTAGATGGAGAATAGGCGTTTGTAAAAACAGTTTGTACAAGAGTAGAGAAAGTGATGCGAGTGTAACACATCAGAACTTTTTTTTATATTTACTACGTTTTAATCCAAATAAACCTTTGCAGAAATAGCTACAATACACATTTCGTTATAGATATAAAGGGACAAAGACACTTGAGGCAGTATTTTTAACACTAAAATGATTTCAGTCAAATTATATAAAGTAAAATATAATAACAGCCCGTCTTAAAGCAATATGTGTATAATATATGGAATGTATGTAACAGTCATTGCATTAATGTTTATATTATTATGTACATGTTTAATAATGTTGTGTGAATGTATTACGTAATTTAATAATGTAGGAACTGTGAGAATAATAGGTTAAAAGTTGCAAACAATGAGATAACAATGAGGTAACCTTGAGGCAATAATGAATTAAAACGTTTAATAATACAACTGGTAATTCTTGGAAACAATAATGTAATTTTTGAGACAGGATACAAATAGTCAATCAACAACCAGAAAAAAGCTTAAGTTAAATGAAAATATTCTATTGGAGTAGGATTATCCAATAGAAACTGAAATGGAGCAAAATTTACAAATGTAGGCGGTAGAAATCAAGTCGATTGCTTGTAGGCAGTGTTCCTAATTGGACGCGAGACGCGTCCTCGAGAATTTAATACGTATTCAGTGTGAGACAAAAATAGTTTACGTGTTAAAAAGTGCAAGTAATTAATAAATAATCTCACAGCTCTGTATATCAGAGAAGTGTTATTTAAATCGTGTCAAGAATTAATAAAAGGGAGTGAAGTAAAAATTATAATCTGTGTAAGTCTACATTCTTAGCCGCACCACTCCTTGCAAAGAAATTCATATCTCTAAAAATAAATACTGACGCAGCCGAGGCAAACATAAATATATAATATTTAAAGAAACAGTCAAATTACAAAGTTAATATTTTTAAACTTTGGGCGAAGGCTACCGGAAACTTTTTACCATACGTGCGGTTGCAACTACTTCAAGTTCGGCTCCCCAACAGACGAAATACAATACAACTCCTCCTTCAATACAACCTTCCTCACAGTCAAATGTTTAATAACTGGACGCTATATTCTAGCTTTAAAATTCCGTATTGTTTCCATTCAATCGTGAGAAATAACTGAATGTGGACAGGACTTTAAAAGAATGACCAAGAAATGAACAATTCGAACCTTTAATATCGCATATCTCAGAAATGGCTTATGCCACAAAAATTATTTGAAATAAATTGTATGTAAACATTAATATGATACTCTTGCTACATAAATAACTATTGTTGGAAAATGTAATGGTTTATAAATTATATCTTCTAATGACAAAATAAGTAGTAATAACATTTAAAAAGTTACATTTAATGCCTTTTCCAGCGTACACGATAAATCTGGTGGCGTAGGAATAGCCAAACCTCTGGGAATATTTAGGACACAACCAGAGGTTTATTTAAAAATGTCGTTGCCACAGACAAAGAGTTACTTTCTCACGAGAGAAAGAAATCTATGGGCAAGGTTGTGTATGCGGATTTTTTTAAAACTCGTTCGTACGTTATTGTTAAATATGCAGGAAATAATTCAGCGTTGAGTTATTAATTCCACAAAATCCACAACTGCAGCACCCGTTTAGCAAACTTCAGCGAATATCACGTACCAATATTGATTTTGAATTAAAAAAAAGAAGGGAACAAACCGAAGCGGCGTTAGTTTCCAGCAAATGTAGCGCATGTAAAGAAAATCGCCAGATTCAAACATTGCAGAGCGCAAAGTAAATCAGTTTATGACCGTGCATGCAAGTTGCATGAAACAAACTAGGAAGGGTTGGTAGTACCAACTGTCATGGGATTAGCCATCTCATATCCTTGCTACATATGCAGCCCGCAACGCGTTCTACGCCTCTCTCTTCCTAATAATTTATTTCACTGTAATAACTTACTCTATTATGCATTCTCCGCAGTTTCACGGCCTCCTAAACTAAGAATTTCCTCTCGTAGCGTGGTTTCTTCTGGCACGGCCTTCTGAATTCCTCTGCAGCGAATCAAATGGTAAAGGTCATGGATTTCGGATTCGCGAAACAATTCAGCTGTAAAAACTTTAAATTATTAACCATCAAGCCTGTCTTCTGTGGGAGGGGTCCCGGTTCCATTACCGGCTCGGTGATGGGAATTTTTCTTTAGTTAAGATTATTCCCTATCTCTTCCATAGTCTGGAAGTATGAGTGAGAATGTGAAAGTGCGTGTGATCTAGCGTAAAATACAATCTGGTGTGTAAAATCCAAAGAAAAGCCGAACTATATACGAGTTAATACCTACCATCGCCTATGTTCCAAAGGTAAAATACCGCCGATATTGAAGAAGGTTATTTATTAGCTCCACGTATGGACGCCAATTTGAAGTAGTTTGTAATGTCTTTATGTTGTCTTTCCCAAGTATGGACGCCAATTTGAAAAAGGAGTTTGTTGCTGCTACGTATGGAAAATCAGTTTGTAGATGATGTATTATAGTTCCTATGTTGGGGAGCCGAACATGTAGTAGTTGCAACCACACGTGTAGTAAACAGTTTCCGGTAGCCTTCGCCCCAAATGTACTTTCAGGTGGCCTTTGCTCCCAAGTTTAAAAAAATATTAACTTTGTAATTTGATGTTTCTTTAAATATTATATTTATGTTTGCCTCGGCTGCGTCAGTATTTATTTTAGAGACACGTTTCTCTTAACAGGGTTGTGGTGTGACTAAGAATGTAGGCTTACACAGATTATAATTTTACTTCACTCCTTTTATTAATGCTTGATACGATTTAAATAACACTTCACTGATATAGGGAGAGAGCTGTGAGATGTTTTTATTAAATACTTGCAATTTTTAATACCTAATCTCTTTTCGTATCACACGAAAACGTATAAAATTTCTCGAGGACACTTCACGCATCCGGTTACTATCAACTGTCTGCAGGCAATACGTCTGGATATGAGCACTGTCACCAGGCAACTGAACTGTTTCAACCGTCTAAACTTGTAAATCTCTGTATTTCATGTCTCAGATTGGCTAATCCTACTCCAACACAATACCTTCATTTAACTAAAGCTTTTTCTGGTTGCTGATTGGCTATTTTTAAACTGACTCAAAATTACATTATTGCTGCTGTAATAATGACTAGTAGCATTTAAACTTCCTTACTCATTATTGCCTCAAGGTTACCTCATTGTTACCTCATTGTTAGCAACTTTTAACTTATTTCTCACAGCTCCTACATTATTAAATTACGTAATGCATTCACATAACATTATTGAACATGTTTACAATAATATAAGCATATGCAATGACTGTTACATACATTTTACAAATTATTACATACACACATTGCTTCAAGGCGGGCTGTTATTGAATTTACATATTATATAATTTGACTAAAATCATCTAAGTGTTAAAAATTCTGTCTCAATATGACAATTGCAATTAAAAGGGGGTGTAAATGGAACTATTTTATTTATTTATTTCTCTACTACGTACATAGTAGGTAGAGAAGGTATTGCATTCAACCTAAAAATTATGTACCGAGATTTCACCGGGAATATACATTTTGAAGACCCCTAAATTCAAATAAAGCCTTTTTTCGTGTGTGTCTGTGTCTGTGAACAGCATGACTCAAAAAAAAAAAAACGGATAAATACTTGATATTTATTTTCAGTATCTTCAAAAAGTGCGACACGAAGATTTTCAAGAAAATTGCCCCACCCCAAAACTAACGTTTACCTGAGACATTTTTCGAAATTTTTGATTTTCTAACAAAATTACTTTAACGATTTTGATTAAAATGCTCTATGTTAAAATATTTGCATGCCATACAAAATGTATATCTTGAATTTTCTGGGAATAATCTCGAAGTCCTCTTCATTCGGAAGGAATTTTGTATAATTATGTATAACTGGTAAACGTTAAGTGATAGATGAAAACGCACTACACGAAAAATGTAGATATCTTTAAAGATCACAATTTATTTAAAATAGTTTTTTTTGTGGTATAACCCATTTCTGAATTATCGTTTTTAATGGTTCGAATTGTTCAATACTTAATACTCTTAAAAGTGCTATCGATTTTCAGTTGTTTCTCGTGATTGCATGCAATATTATGGAATTTTAAGGCCAGCATATAGCGTCCACTTCTTAAATATTTGACTATCGCTGTTCCCTTTGTGTCTATAACAAAATGTGTGATGTAGCTGATTCTGTAAAGGTTGATCTCGAGTAAAATAAAGCAGATAGAAAAATTAACTTTCGTAAGAATAAACTATATACCAACTAATAAGTGATAGATGGCAGAGAAAGTCACGTGAATGTTACACTTGCGACATTTGTTTTTAAATTTTTCCATTAAGGAGGAAAAACAATAAACTGCAGTGTTTTTGGTGTGGATTTTAAGGAGTAATTCGTCATCTGAAACTTTGATAACAATGTTTAAGGTATTAAAAGATATTTCATTTATTACTTTCTCTATACGTATAGTAAGTAGGGGAAGTATTGTATTCCACCCAAAAATTCGATACCGAGATTTCACCGGAAATACATGTTTTGATACCCCCTGAATCCAAAAAAAAGCATTTTTGGAAACATGTCCGTGTGTGTGTGGCTGTGAACAGCATAACTCAGAAACAAACAGTCGGATAAACACCAAACTTGGTATTTAGGTCCAGTATCTTCCAGAGATGCGGCACGAAGGTTTTCAAGAAAATCCCCCACCCCACATTAGCGTTTATATGGAACATTTTTCGAGAATTTTAGTTTTATCAAAAATGGCTCTAACGATTTTGATTAAAATATCATATGTTTAAGATATTTTCATGACAAATGAAATGTATATCTCGAATTTTCTGGAATGTCTCCAAAAGTATTCTTCATTGTGAACGACTTTTGCATAACTGGTAAACCTTAAGAGATAGACAAAATTTTACTACACAAAAAATGTAGATCGCGTTAAAATACACAATTTATGTCATATACATTTTTTTGTTGAGTGAACCGTTTTCGAGATATTGCTTGTTATTCCCTTAAATTTTCCAATATTTTTTCTCAAATGGAAATTCGGTATTCATTTTTTTGTCCTGGTAATGGAAAGAGAAAGGAATACTCCACATAGCAACCAGCTCTTAAAATATTTGACTATCGCTTAAAGCCTACCAATTCCCCTTGAATATACAAGAAAATTAGCAATAAGATTAACATCTCGATTAACATGAAGCATATGGAGAACAAGCGTTTGTAAAACTAGTTGTACAAGAGTAGAGAAAGTCATGTGAGTGTAACACATCAGATTTTATTAACCAGTTGTTACGGAATACATTTCATTATTGAATACGCAAATTGAAAATAGGAACTTAGACATTCCATTAAATGTGTGTGGAGTTTAAAAAGTTACCACACAAAAATTCTTATTTTCTCTAACTGTACCTATATGAAGGGTTGTTCACGATCTATGGTAAGAATATCAGACGAGCACAATGAAATATGTGGAACCAATGAAAGTTCAGCAGTATGAGTGTATCACTGTGTTTGCTCAGTTGTGTGCTCTTGTTCCGGCGTCAAAAATAAAATCATTCTGATAAAGGTACATTATTGCCATTTCCGATGCAAAAAAGATGTATTATAAGATTATTAAGCAGGCGTGCTTTTACCATATCTAAGAAAGTGGTCTCATGTGCACTCAACAAAAAAGGTAAGGCCACATCAGGACTTATTCCAAAGGGCAAGAAACAGCGAAATCCACGACCGGCCACCAGTCGCACCCCGGAGATAATTTGGAAGGTGAAGGCTCATACTTCTGGACGAAACCCGGCAACCCAGGGGGCCATTGTACTCTGTTACTACTGGAACACTATAATCAACTAGAGTCTAGAAAAGTACCATAAGAGCTGGGGATATAAGCTGTTGTCTAAACACATTGCAGAACGTGCCACTAACAGCAGAAAGCTGCATGAACGATACCTAGCTGGTGAAAAGTGGATGTTTGTTGCCTTTTTAGACGAGAAATATGTTTATTTAAGTGACTGCAAGTAACCATTTCCCGAATGGTTTCGTGGTAATACAAGGTACAGTTTGAGGCAGTATTTTTAAAACTTAAATATTTCAGTCTAATTATATAATATATAAATTCAGTAACAGCCCGCCTTAAAGCAATATGTATATGTAACAAGATATACAAAGTGTATATTGCAGTCATTGTATATGTTTATATTATTGTATACATGTGTAATAATGTTATGTGAATGTATTACGTAATTTAATAATGTAGGTGCTGTGAGAATAATAGGTTAAAAGTTGCTAACAATGAGGTAACCTTGAGGCAATAATGAATTAGAAAGTTTAAATAATGTAATTTTTGTGACAGTTTATAAAATAGCCAATCAACAACCAGAAAAAAGCTTTAGTTAAATGAAGGTATTCTATTGGAGTAGGATTAGCCAATCAGAAAATGAAATATAGCAAAATTTACAAATTCAGAAGTCAGTTACTAGCAGACAGCGTTACTAACCAGACGCGAAACGCTTCCTCGAGAAGTTTAATACGCATTCAGAGTGACACGAAAAGCGTTTACGTGTTAAAAAGTGCAAGTAATTAACAAACGAATCTCACAGCTCTCTATATCAGTGAAGGGTTATTTAAATCGTGTCAAGCATTAATAAATGGAGTGAAGAAAAACTTAAAATCTGTGTAAGCCTACATTCTTCAGCCGCACCACTCCCTGCTAAGACATTCATGTCTAAAAAAATATAAATACTGACGCAGCCGAGGCAAACATAAATATATAATATTTAAAGAAACAATCAAATTACAGAGTTAATATTTTTAAACTTGGGGCAAAGGCTACCGGAAGCTTTTTACCATACGTGCGGTTGCTACTACTTCAAGTTCGGCTCTCCAACAGTCGAAATATAATACATCTTCTTCAAACTGACTTTCCATACGTAGCAGCAACAAACCTACTTCAAGTTACAGTGGCCATTAGCCATTCGTCGTGTACATAAGCATGTGAAAATCAACTCGGCATATTATCAGACTAACGACCTGATACCAATTTTCCATACAGAAATCCCTACTCTCTAGGGTGCAGATGTAAATAAGTCTGGTTGCATCAGGATAAGGCATCAAGCCATACGTCTGCTTCAACCTACAAATTTTTGGAGAATATGGAGGGAGAGAGAAATGGGAATACATTCCATACCTTTCAGTGACCTTCGTGTTAAGTCCTCTGATGGAGTTTTGTGCATTTGGATTACTGAAAAGAGACTTTGGATGTTCTCTGGAAAGCTGCCAGGAGGAATGGAATAAACTGGACATTCCTGTATTTCGTAGCAGTTTGCTTCAGTGCAAGCTGTGCTGCAGATTGATAGCTCAAGCTAAAGGCTGCCAGATAGAACATCACTGCTGGTGGAGGCGTGGTTTATCTTAAGGTAAGGGGCTCTTAAGTTTGTTACCATAGATTGGGAACAACCCTCTGTAGAATTACACTCCAACCAAAACTTCGATGTCAAAATACCACTACAAATACATGTTTTGAGATTCGTGTGTATAAACAGCAGAACTCAAAAATACCGATAAACACCAATTTGTAGGTATTTAAGTTTTGAAATTTCCTAGGTTAAGGCATGAAAAATTTTAAGTAATCCGCTCAAAACTATATCCTTTGCTTCGAACATCTTCGTTATTTTTGATTTTATATATTTTTAATTAAAATACTACATGTTTAAAGTACTTGCTTGAGTAATAGGGCGTATATCTTGAATTTTATTCTTCATGTAAGTTTGTCACTCATACTACTTACTGTGAGGGTGGTATCACAATCAATCATCCTCAAGATGTGGTGGAAAATGTTAAGGGGGGATTTGGAAGATTCTCATCAATAATGAACCTGTTTCCTAAATAATTTTACTGAATAAAAATAACGTTGCTTCATTCTTTTAGCGGTGGTAGTTGCTGTCTGTTCAGCGACGCTTTAGTTAGGTTTGGGGTACTTTTCCAAGCACGCAGGGATTAAGCTACTAGAAGGAGGCAGTGCTTAATTGGTCTGAGGCAAATGAGCGGTAAAGACGGCGACATAGGAAACACTGTTGGCTGTTTTCCACAGTACGCGTCACGAGTTCAGCATATTGTGTACCCCTCCCACTATTCTAAAGTTTTATTTGAGAGATAAGCCACCCCATCCCACTAGTTAAAATGTGCTGAGCAGGTAATATAACAAATACCACCTTCAAATGGGACAGGGGGTTCGGAAAATTTTCGATGGGTGGCAATTTTCAGCATATTCAGAAAGAATGGGCCAAAAAACGTTGCTGTGTTCTTTCTTCTAGAGTTGGTAAATCGGAAAACCAACCCAAACGGGGTATGGGGTTGAAACATGTTGGATTGGAAGGGTTTTGGAGGGCTTTCACTACGAATGAAAAACATTGGCACAATGTAGCTGAGGTAATCAAATTAAAAGAATTGAATACCAACAATGATGTAATTACTTTAATTAATTTAAGTGTAAATAAACAAATTATCTGGTAGATTGATGTTTCGCCAAAACCCTCAGAGCCCCGGACAAAGCCAAGTGTTTCTGTTAGTTCAAGATAAAGCCCAGTGGTGTTGCTAAGTTACTAGGGTAGCTATTCTTTTATTTTGATTGTCTTTTGTTTAATATCACTCTGAGTTATTACCACACGCACAACAAATTGCGGAAAGCCAAACCACTAAACCTCTAGCGCTGTGCCATTATGAAAATTAACCCAGGCGAAATGGTTCTCCTGAATGTTGAGGTCACATTTCTGTGAAATTAAGGATTAAACCCTGGTTGGGACCAGCCTGACAAGGGTTTATCTACCTGTCTCTACCTACTCACCCACCCCACATATAAATGTTGGACATGGCTGTTCACTAATTCTAGATTTAATTTGACACAACAGCTAAGGGCGAATGCTGCAAAGGGGAGCTTTAAGGCTATCTACAGGCACAACCAAACTACATTTTCCAGATACAGCGTTTCCAGAAAAAAAAAAGTTTAGAAAAATCTGATATCGAGACTTCAGCAGAAATACATGTTTTGAGGCTCCCTGAATTTAAAAACAAGCATTTTCATACAAATAAATCCGATACATTACGTTCATATGACTTTCTCTACCCTCTATTGCTTATTAGTGGGTACACACATGATTTTTAATTAATTCTATTTTATTTTACGTCGCTTTAACTCCTTGGTCATATCGCGACGGATCTGTTGGTGGATAACTCGTAGAACGATATGTGATGAACAGTTAGCCTTCTAGGTCTCATCCCTGTAACCAACCGCTCCGTTACGTGTCACAGAGACCCTAGCGCATAGCTACCGAATCTTCTGTTTCGTGCCGTGCAGACAGCATTAGGATGCCGTGCAGACGGCATTAGAATGCCGTCCAGTCCAACCACCGCCCCCATATGAAGGCGGACAGTTAGCCTTCTAGGTCTCATCCCTGTAACCGCCTGCTTCATGCCGTGCAGATGGCATTAGGGTGTCATCCAGTCTAACCGCCGCCCTCACACAGAAAGGCGGACAGTTAGCCTTCTAGGTCTCATCCCTATAATTGCCTGCTTCATGCCGTGCAGATGGCATTAGGGTGCCGTGCAGTCCAACCACCGCCCCATATAAAGGCGGACAGTTAGTCTTCTAGGTCTCATCCCTGTAACCACCTGCTTCATGCCGTGCAGATGGCATTAGGGTGCCGTCCAGTCAAACCGCCGCCCCCACAAAGAAAGGCGGCTAGGCTTCTAGGTCTCATCCCTGGAAATGCCAGCTTGCTTCGTCACGTGCCCACAGAGACCCCCAGCGCATGGCAGCCGGATCTTCTGCTTCGTGCCGTACAGAAGGGTTAGGGTGCCGTCCAGTCTAACTGCTTACATTATCTGTAGATAGATGGCATAGCATTCGCTATTACCATTTATTTTTCATTTTACTATTGTTTTAGACTTTCGGTATTTACCTTGGCGACTGAGGAAAACCACGAAACAACCTCAGACAGATTGGTCGGCCCACGGGATTTGAACCCGCACCTCCCGAATGGGACTTTACCGCCTGAGCCATCCCGCTCGGTCACAAATTATTCTTACGAAAGCTTATTTTCCTATCTTTTCAGTTTAATCCATATAAGCCTTTCCAGAAATATTTCGTTATAGATGCAAATGGAATAACGATAGTCAAGTGTTTAACAACTGGACGCTATAAGCGGACCTTAAAGTTTCATACTCTTTCCATGACATTATGAGAAACAACTGAGCATCGACAGTACTTTAAAAGAATGTCTAAGTATTGAACATTTGAGCCATTAAAAACGGATGTTTCGGAAATGTATGATAAAACAAAAACGTCATTTGAAATAAACTGTGCTTTTTGAAGACTTCTACATTTTTGTGTAGTACGTTTTCGTCTGTCGCTTAACGTTGACAAGTTACCCACGATTATACAAAATTCCTTACGAATGAAGAGGACTTCACAAGCTATTCACAAAAAATTCAAGATATGCATTTTATTTGTCATGAAAATATTTTTTATCAAAATCTTTAGAGCGATTCTTTTAGAACATTAAAAATTCCGCAAAATTTTGCGTTTAAATCGTAGTTGTGGTGGGGATATTTTCTTGAAAATCTTCGTGCCATATCTTTGGAAGGTAATGAACCTAAATAGCAAGTTTGGTATTTATCCGACATTTCCTTTTGAGGTATATGCTGTTGATGCACACACATACGGACATTTTTCTAACAATGCTCTTTTGGATTCAGGTGGCCCCAAAAATGCACTTCCGGTGAAATCTCGGTATGAAATTTTTGGGTGGAATGCAATATCTTCTCTACCGCCTATGCACATGGTAGAGAAAGTAAAAAGGTCGGAGTGTGCACACTTATGTGTGTGTGTGTGTGTGTGTGTGAACGGAATAACTGAAAAACGAAATATTGCATAAATTTCGAACTTTGTATTTAAGTAAGGCAACTACTAAAGATTCGTCAGGATTTAAAGTAAATGCCCCACCCCAAATTATCTTATATGGAACATTCATCATAATTGTTTATTATCCCAAAACGACTCTAACCGTTCTGATTAGTTGTTGTTTAGTATTGGTTAACGCACATTTTTAGTGCCGACGGCAATGCACTAATGGTGGATAACATGAAAATATAATTGGGAAAGAAAATTTGGGACGGAAACTTTCCAGGCCTAAATTTTGTGCACTTCCAGGGAACTTGCCAGTTGTAGGACTGAGGAAAACCTCGAAGAAATTCAGGGAGGAGGGTCCTGGTGGGATTTGAACCGCAGATCTCCCGTACTCGAGTCTCGGTGTCGGAAAAGTTTTCATTAAAGCACCATGCGTGTAAGAAATTACTCGACAGAAAACATGTATGTCTTGAGTTTATAAACTTATAGTTTTGTATAACTTCCAACTGGAAATGATTGACAAAGATTGACGTTAAAAATACAAAGCTCATAAAAACACATATGTAAGAAAAGTGTTTTCTATAACATTGGCCATTTTATATATTCCTTATGCTCGGTTTTAATTTTTGATAGTTAAAGCTTTAAAAATCTGATGAGTTCCTCTACCTTCTACGAGGCGCATACAGAAAGTAAGTTTCCTGATTTTGTTTCCTATAAAGTTAACGTATTTAGCTGGGAAAATTGCGCATTCGTAACAGATCTATGATGTATCAATCATAGGCGGGCGGGACAGGTCCCGCCTGGTGCCAGTAGCGCGGAAACAGTGACCCGAAATGGCGGCTCTTATTCGATCTCCCGCCGCCTGCGAGGTTCGGTGAGCGATAAAGTTCCTTACTGCACAAAACATGGCGCCTATCGAAATTCATCAGTCGAAACTCTGTCAGGTTTCGGGCCGAACATCATGAGCAAACAGATGGTGCATCACTAGTGTAAACAGTTTGCGAAGGTCTTCAAAGTGTCCATGATGGACGCAGTGGGCGACTGTCCCTCATCAATAATGACCTTGTTGAGCTGGTGCGGCAGCACATTGTGGAGAACCGTCGCTTCACGATTACGGAGCTCAGCAGCATTTTCCGCAGATATCGCGATCCTTGATCATGAAATTGTCACTGAGCCCCATCTGTTCAGGATATTGTATACCAGGCAGGTGCCGAAAAACCTGACACTCGAGCTTAGGAGCAGCACTGACATTTTTGCAGCGGTGTCATGATGACGGCGACGAGTTCCTCGATAGGATCGTCACGGGCGGTGAGATGTGAATTTCGCACTTTACCTCGGAAACCTTGCGGTAGTCAATGTAATGGCGTCACAGTGGATCTCCGGTCAAGGCGAAATACAAAGAAACTGTGTCGGTGCAGAAAGTTATGTGCACGGTGTTCTGGGACAGAAAGGGCATTCTGCTCATTGACTTCCTGCCGAGAGGTGAAACAGTGAACGCTGACCGTTACTGTGAAACACTGCGACGTGCCATTTGAAACAAGAGGCGTGAAATGCTGACTGCAGGCGTTGTGCTGCTCCGTGAAAATGATCGTCCACATACCCCTCGGCGCACAGCAAATGTTCTGCAGGAGTTCGGTTGGGAACTGTTTGATCATTCACCATACAGTTCTGATCTTGCTCCCAGCGATTTCCATCTTTCCTTGCACCTCAAGAAATTCCTGTCCTCCGGTCATCATTTTAACAACGACGAAGGGCTGAAGACAACTGTCACACGCTGGTTCCATTCACAGGTGGCAGACTTCTACGACACAGGACTACTAAAGTTGATCCCACGATATGAAAGGTTTCTCAATTCTTGTGGTGACTATGCCGAAAAATAGCCAAAACATTGCTGTACCTGTTGCTAATATAATTCTTCATGTAACTAGGTTTTCTTTGTTTTAAAAAAATAGGGAATCTCACTTTCTGGATACACCTCGTATATTTATTAGTGGGTACACAAAATATTTCTACTAAACCTTATTTTTCTAACAGCTATATTACATGTTTAATTATAAATACAAAGAGAACAGCGATAGTCAAATGTTTAAGAACTGGGCGCTATATGTTGGACTTACAATTCCATACTGTTTCCATGACATCGCGAGAAACAACTGAAACTCGATGTGACTTTAAAAGAATGACAAGTATTAAACAATTCGAACTTTTAATAGCGGATATATCAGAAAACGGCTTATACAACAAAAAGGCTTATTTTAAATAAATTGTGTGTTTTAAAGAGATATACAATTTTTACTTTCTCTACTACGTATAGTAAGTAGGGGAAGTTTTGTATTCCACCCAAAAATTCGATATCGAGATTTCACCGGAAATACATGTTTTGAGACCCCCTGAATCCAAAAAAAGTATTTTTGGAAACATGTCCGTGTGTGTGTCTGTGTGTGAATGAAGAGGAATTCATAGGCTATTCCCAGAAAATTCAAGATATACATTTTATTTGTCAGTAAATATCTTTAATATATGATATTTTAATGAAAATCGCTAGAGGCATTTTTTAGAAAATGAAAAATTTCGAAAAATGTTCTATGTAAAGGATTGTTGGGGGATTTTGTTGAAAATCGTTGTGTCGCATTTACCCCACTTTTCGTTTTTGTGTTATTGTGTTCATAATACACAGACAGACACACACCTACACAACGTGTTTCTAAAAATGTTTTTTTTGGATTCATTCAGGCTCAAACTATGTATTTCCGGTGAAATCTTTATATCAAATTTTTTGGTGGAATACAATACTATACATAGCAGAGAAAGCAAAATTAGATTTAAAAACTTTCAAAGATCATTTCTATTCACTACTTCATTCAGACGGCCTGCCTATCACTGAACCGGAAAACAGATATAAATGTATATTTATGGCAGATGCATTGCTAAACTGCCAACAAAAATGTACTGTTTTGAACTAGAATTGCTGAAACCACAAATACTCGAGTCCAGACTATATAATTCTGATTTAATATGTATTAAATTTATATATTAGTTTCTTGCAAGTTGGAAGCACTGTTGGAATATACAGTGAGCAGCCTGACATTTGATAGCTAGTATCATGTCCCTAAGGGCTTCAATTTGTAACCTTCAATGTAGATTCTGACGAGGTACACAGGGGAGCACCAACTGCGCATGCGCAGGGGTAATTCTGCACGTACGTACTGCAGTCCATCAAAAGTCCCAGAGGCACAGCCGGGGATCGATCCCTGGCTTCTCATTCGTTGGCAAATACACATTCTTATAATGAACCTGCTCTGCAGACCTTATAGGACGAAATCAAACCAACTCATCAAACTAATAGATATATGCTTCAATAATTTAGGCCACCAGGGTGTAAATTGGTATAAAATAATTAAATTTTAGGGGCTGCAGGCAACAGATAAATTAATACCACAGACTAAAAGCTCCGATGAAATTTGGAACACAGCCAGACACCAGAGGCTGAATTTATGGAGCAATCTGCAAAGGTGAGATCGCGGGAAATTTTTAACATTTAGAAAACAGGTAATTTCATAATGGTTAAAAATCTGATGTGTCAAATTTACGTTACTTTCTCTCATGCTCTTCTATCTACTTCTTGTTAACCAAGATAAACTTCCGTTAAACATTTAGATATTTCTAAACATTTTTAGATATTTCGTATTGGGTAAAGCGATAGTCACATTTTTAAAAAGCGTGGCGCTATATAATTTCTTAACAATTCCATATGCTTTGCGTGACCACGAGATAAACGGATGACTTGCCACTAGCAAAAAGTAAAAGCATTTGAAAATTCAAACCAATAACAAAGAATATCTCGGAAATGGTTAATGCCATAACATTTTTGTTTGAACGAGAACCAGGTTGTTTGTATAATAGGATTTTGTCTATCTCTTACGGCTTACCAGTCATTCAGAATTAAGGGATTATTTACAGGAAATTCAACATATTCTGACTGTCCAATTTTGAACTGTCACTTCACCAAGTCTTCACCGTCTCTTAATAAACTGATCTAGTTCAAACTTTCATTTTTACTTGTCCCTCTTCGTGACGTAGCCTCTTCTTCCGGATGGTTCACTCGCTGGGAGTCGAACACCAGCTTCTCCAATACATCGCGGAAGCAGCAATCACTGCATATCACGGCAGTCACAAATCGCAAGGAGAACAGCACTTTTCGCCGCACCAGAAACGCACTCGCTCGCTCACTGATCAATTCAATGGCGAACTCTTTGCTTATATAGCTTGTGGAAGTTTCTAAAGTGTATTCTGGATACACGTTCTGGAGGTGAGAGAAGGAAACTTTCAGAAAATTCTGGTTATCTGGGTTTGTTGGGCAAGAGCGCTACTTAGCTCTGCTTATCCCACTACAGTTCGGCTACGACCTTCATATAACCTTGAGCCATAGCCGCTGCCATACATTTTATTCGTCATGTAAATATCTTAATAATATGACATTTTAATCAAAATCGTTAGACAATTTTTGAGAAAATCAAAATATTAAGAACAACTTTCCATATAAAGGTTGGTTTGGGATGGTGGGGTTTTCTTGAAAACCTTCATGTTGAGGCAGTATTTTATATCACAACACTGTGAATGCCAGAGTGATTGTAGTGTAAATTAACATTATTGTATGACAATGATTTTAGATGTTTGTTAGCCATAAGCATTGTTAGGAAATAAGTTTACACGGCCTCACTGAAACTGACAATAGAAGTGGGTAACAATGAACCGATGGGGTGAGTTGTTTATCACTAAGAAGAGACAAACAAATGACGTCAGGGTAGCGTGCCTTTCTTTAGAAATGGTGGGGAATATCTTCCCTTGAGCATATGTGTTAGTAATTGTAATTGGCTGACAAAACAGACGCTAATGTTGGCGCGATTTGGTAACCAATAGTAGCTCTATTATAATGTTTAGGCATTTCGAGGTGAAGGAGTATATATTCTCGAGCTATAAGCATGTTTCACGCAGTTCTAAAGAATCATTCGCGAGGTACACATCACGCAGTTCTATGGAATCATTCACGAGGTACAAGTCGCGCAGTCTTGAAGAATCTATCGTGAAGTGCACATCATACAGTTTGGAAGAATCTCTCGCGTCGTAAAGTTAGTTACAAAATGCGAAGTACGCGGCAAATAATACGACAGTAATTACATTCGGAAATATAACAGTTTCAGTCAGGCGTGTATAAAGATTAAAGATGTGAACTATTAATTAAGTGTGACGGCAATAAAAGTGTGAAAATAAATTCTTTTATCAGTGTTATGTTTTAGTAACAACTCCTTTCCGTTTACACGCCCTGCTTAGAGATATTTGCTCGACTGAATAATAATAGCTAGCCGGAGGACAAAGAACCCAAAATTCAAAATAATAAAACAATAACAGGCGCCCAGTAAATAAGATAACACGAACAGATTACTGCGACAATGTCATATCCTTGAAAGATGCTGAAATTAAATACCAAGTTTGGTATTTAACCAACTTTTTGTTTTTGAGTTGCAATTTTCTCTGTCTCTCTCCCTCTTTCTCACGTATGTGCGAACATACACACAGACCTTCTTCTATAAGTGCTTTTTTTGTTCAGGGGTGTCAAAACACTTCCACTAAGATCTCGACTTCGAATTTTTGGGTGAAATGCAACAGTTCCTCTTTACTAGGTACGTAGTAGAGAAAGTAAATCTCTGGTTACATTCCCACAACTTTCTTTAGATTTATTACCATAGCTAGTCACACTGTCTTTTATTTTTACTGCGATTTCACTTAGTTCACACTATCACTTCACTAATGCAATCTACACTGTCGTTTGTGAAAATTGCAACACAAAGAAAGAATTTTCCGAATAACTCTAAACTTGGTGGAAGTGTAGAAGAGTATGCAAGCAATAAGTGATTAGGTTTGCAGAGAGATGGGCTACACGTAGGCGAGCAGAGCACTCTCGTGTTGGTTCGACAAGGTCGGTGTTGCGCCCAGTGTAGTCAGTGCAGAGCTGTCAAACAGGGTGAAAACAATAAAGTGAGTGCCAGTGTGCCTCGTCGACGTCAAAGGCAGCGATATCGGCATGTGAGTGAGTTCGAACGGGGCAGAATGATCGGTCTCCGGGAAGCGAGTTTGCCATTCCGCGACATTCCGGCTCGTACAGGGCATGCTGCTACGAGTGATGCGTGTGTAGAAGCAGTGGATAGATGAAGGTCGTACGTAGCGAAGAGCGGGTACTGGACCACGGAACATGACCACAGCACGGGATGACCGTCATCTTGTCCGCATGGCTATAACGGACCGTACAGATTCACCCACAGTGTTGGCTCGACGCTGGAGTACTGCAACAGGTGTGAACTTGTCTGCTTCAACGGTTTGTCGCCGTCTGCTTCAGGTTGGATTGTTGCATGCATGTCATTACGGCTTCCATTGTCCAGAAACCACAAGCTCCTCCGACTGCAATGGGCACGTGAACACCGTCACTGGGGTGCTGAGTGGCAAAATGTAATCTTTTCGGATGAGTCCCGCTTCAACGTGTCCTACAGTAATGGCCGCATACGTGTCCGGCGGTACCGTGGTGAGAGCATAGTGGACAAAACCAAGTGTGATGGTTTGGGCCGCCATTGGTTACAACAACCGATCTCCCCTCCTACGAATTGAGGGCACTTTGAACAGCAACCGGTACCTAACGGTGCTTGTAGAGCCTGCGTTACTCCCCTGCTTCAGGCATCTCCACAGGCCCATTTCAACAGGACAATGCCCGGCCACGTATTGCGAGGAATCTACAAGCTTTCTTCGAAGAGCTTCGGGTACCATTGCTTCCCTGGCCTGCACGTGCACCTGACATGTCACACATCGATCATGTCTAGGATATGGTTGCTCGGCATCTGGTGCGTCACGATCCTCCAGTAACCAGTGTCACGGATTTGTGGGCTCGAATACAAACTGCGTGGAGGGAAATCCCTCAGGAACTTATTCAGAACGTTTTTGATTCAATACCAAGGCGTATAGCAGCTCTAATTGCAGCGCATGGAGGCCACACCAAATACTGAATGTTAGGTCTCAAAGGTCATGTATAGATTTGAAAACTTTATCATTTGTTACTTACCATATACCTAACCTGTGGTACTAAATTTATGCGTTTCCTTCTTGGTGTTGCAATTTTCACAAACGGCAGTGTAGTTCAATTTTCCCTGTCACTTCACTTTCCTTCGTGACGAAGCCGCGTAATGAAATACGCGCGAAGCAGCAACTTCGGATGATTCACTCGCTGGGGAATCGAAAACAAGACATCTTTAAGCTCTCTCGGAAGCAGCACATACTGTGGTCACAAACTCACTTGTACCGCACTTGATGTCGCTTTAGAAAGGCAGTCACTAACTCGCGGGGACGCTCCCTTATATAACCGCTGGAAGTTTCTCAGAATATTCTTGAATGTTCTGAAGGTGGGGAGAAGGGAAACTTCCAAAAGATCCTGGTTATTTGTTGATAGCGCCTCTTGTGTTTACACTGGGCGAGAGCACTATGTGCCAATTATCTCTATCTCTCCAACTGCCCTTAGTGCCGAACTCCAATAAGCTTGGGCCATAGCACCTGTGTCACAATACTAGACAATTTTTGTGATGTGATACATTCACATGACTTTCTATACCCTCTATCTTTATTAGTGTGTACACAAACTATTTTTACTAAAGCTTATTTTTATATCTACTACATTTAATAAAATAAACCTTGTGGTTACAGATACAAAGGGAACAGCGATAGTCAAATGTTTAACAACTGGACGCTATATGCTGGCCTTAAAATTCCACACTGTTTCCATGACATCGCGAGAAACAACTGAAAGCCGATGGGACTTTATTCAGCAATTTGAACCTTTAATAACGGATATCACATGAACGGCTTATTTTAAGTAAATTGTGTGTTTTAAAGAGATCTAAATTTTTTTATGTAGTACGTTCTCGTCTATTGTTAAACGTTTACTACTTATAAAAGATTATACAAAATTCCTTCCGAATGAAGAGGACTTTCTAGGGTATTCCCAGAAAATTCAAGATATATTGTATCATGTAAATATTTTTCATATATATTTTAATAAAAACTTTAGAGCCATTTTTAGAAAATCAAAATTTTCCAAAAATGTTCCACATAAAAGTAGTTGGGGTTGGGGAATTTTCTTTAAAACTTCGTGTCGCATCTTTGGAAGATGCTAAACTCAAATACCAGTTTGACATTTATCCGACTTTCGCTTTTGAATTATGCTGTTCACACACAGAGACACACGGCCATGTTTCCAAAAATGCTTTATTTGGATTCAGGCGCCTGAAAACACGTATTTTCGGCAAAATCTCGGCATCGAATGGAATCCAAATTCACTTCATCATGCCATTCAAACATTTACCTTTCTATATCCTCTATTGCTTATTAATGGATGTACAAAATATTCTTACGAAAGTTTATTTTCCTATATACTTCATTTTAATCCGGATAAACATTCCTGGATAAACCTGTATTACACAATTCAGTTCTAGATACGGGTACAAAAGGAAAAGTAGAGTACAAATATTTAAGAACTGGACGCTATATGCTGGCTTTAAAATTCCATACTGTTTCCATGACATCGCGAGAAACAACTGAATGTTGACAGGGCATGAAAAAAAGTACTGAACATTTCGAACCATTAATAGCGGATATCTAGTAGTAGTAGTAGTAGTAGTAGTAGTAGTAGTAGTAGTAGTAGTAGTAGTAGTAGTAGTAGTAGTAGTAGTAGTTGTAGTAGCAGCAGCAATGGTTTTTGGGGTGTAATGCACTACTTTCCCACTGGCCTGTGTTTACTTGGAATTGCCCCGTTGAGTTCTGCAACTCTAAAAGAGTTATCTGCATACTTTAAACACGGCGCGGTTGGGCCACCTGGTATAAAAACACTATTAATTTAAGGCTCACATTTGGGAGGTCCAGATTCGATTTTTTCTACCTCCCTCTCTGGCCTTGAGGTTTTCTGGTTTTACCTAGTCGGTAGGCGAATGCTGATGGGGTACCTCCATCCACCACGATTTTCTTTCCCTCATTTCCCTTTCATTCTGTTTCCTTCTCATGATGCACCCGTTTGATTTGATTTGTGTTTAAGGGCGCTCAACTGCTAGGTCATTAGCGCCTTGTAAAACGGATCATAGCAATAGCCAGAGATAAATATCAATATAAAAATCATAGCACAAGTCATAAATATATAAAAGTTAACCGAGAAGTATGAAACACCTGCTAATAACATGACTAAATCCGCATTTAGAAATTTAACCTTTGGCACAAAATTAAAAATCCTATCAACCGCTTGCTTATCATCCGCTAAGACTGGCCGGCAGTTGCAGAGTGTCCCGAAGATGTGCTAGAGCAATACACTCTAGCAACACGTGACGGACCGAAAGATATTCGCTACAAAGCGGACGAGTAGGGACACGTTTTCAGGCGTGCTTCTAGGTGCAATGGTGTGTGGCGGTGCCGGATAGATGGCGCGGATACTGCTCAAAAGAAAGCCCATTCTCATGGACATTAGAGGGTTGCTTGGTTGGGGTGTTGCCCTCTCTGGGTAACTCCAGTACCTGGACTGGTCTGCGTACCAGGAACTGTTAGGGACTGCCGCGCGTCTCTGTGTCATATTCGCATGCAGCCTCTAGCCTCCTGTGGTTCCTTCACTTCGGTAACCGTAATAAATCTGCTGTAGGTTGCAGTGCGTGAGGTATACCTCTCCGTTGTATACCGAATGAGTTTAATTATAAAATACAATTTTGCTACAAGCACCTTCAAATAAAATACCGCTTCTATGCTATGCTTATTTTTACTTTCTATACTGCGTATAGTAAGTAGGGGAAGTATTGTATTCCACCCAAAAATTCGATACCAAGATTTCACCGGAAATATATGTTTTGAGGCCACCTGAATCCAAAAAAAGCATTTTTGGAAACATGTCCGTGTGTGTGTCTGTCTGTGTGTGTGTGAACAGCATAACTCAGAAACAAACAGTCGCATAAACACCAAACTTGGTATTTAGATGCGACACGAAGTTTTTCAAGAAAATCCCCTCACCCCAGATTACCCTTTACATGATACATTTTTCGAAAATTTTAATTTTCTGAAAAATGGCTAACAATTTTGATTGAAATATCATATGTTTAAGATATTTTTAGGACAAATGATATGTATATCTTGAATTTTCTGGGAATGTCTCCAAAAGTATTCTTCATTGTGAACGACTTTTACATAAATGGTAAACCATAAGAGATAGACAAAGTTTTACTACACAAAAAATGTAGATCGCGTTAAAATACACAATTTATATCATATACATTTTTGTTGTAGAGTGAACATTTTCGAGATATTCCTTGTTATTCCCTTAAATTTTTCAATACTTATTTTCTCAAATGGGAATTCGTTATTCATTTTTTGTCTTGGATATGCAAAGAGTATTAATCTGTGGCAAAGAGAATGGTGCTGCTCTTAGCAACCAGCTATTAAGAGATATGTATTGTCTTAAAGGCTACTGTATTTCTATATTGCGCTTGTAAATATATATTCCCCTTACATCTACAAGAAAATTAGCAATAAGATAGAGTCTGCAAATGTTTATCTCGATTAACATGAAGTAGATGGAGAATATGTGTTTGTAAAAATAGTTTGTACAAGAGTAGAGAAAGTCATGTGAGTGTAACACATCAGATTTTTATATCATGTTTTCTTTTTCAACCACAATAAATATTTATCATTCATTATATTTCTGTTTCTACTATTACCAAGGCAAAAGATTTTAATTGTCAATGTTTTAAAACGTTCCACAACATATCGTTTAAAAACATTAGAATAACGCAGCCAGCAATCACACCAACTATGCCCATGTAAATAATCATAAAATAATCATTAAATTTACTTTAAAGCGTGATATCGTAGTAATTAGATATTAATTAATTAAACCTACATGACAAACTAATTTACTCCTACACGAGTATAAAAAAGACATTTTCACATTTCAATTAATTGCGTGGAGTATGACGTAACATGAAACAATCAATTATGACAAAGATTGCGTTTGCTGTGTACCAGAGTAAACATTGTATTGCCAGTTTATGTTAATTACGGCGGGTTTTACTGCTCTTTTGGCTCATTTTGTAAACAAGTCCTTACATGGTCTGTTCGAAATAATCGTGTTTGATGAATATGTAGATAATTACTTTATTTTTCCTTCGGGCACTGGACAGGGTGTATACTAAGTGGCCCAACCGCGCCGTATTTCAAGTGTGCAGATATCCCTTCATGCTTTAAAAGAGTTGAGAACGGGGCAATTCGAAAGGTCAGTGGGAAACACTGGTCTTATCGGCGGCCTTTCCTTTATAACACATTATTGCCTATAGGCAATGGTGTTAACTCGTATTCGTTTATCTTCGGGTTCCAGTAAACTTTGGGTTTTAATTATTAGATCACGTACACATTTAGCCTCTCATTCATACTTCCAGACTCTGGGAAGGATAGGGAATAATCTTAGCTAGAGAAAAATCCTACCCCTTCAGCCGGAAATCGAACCCGAGATGCCTCGCACAACAGACAGATGCTCTCCCGACTGAGCTTCGGGACCAGCCGAGCTTCGCTCTACTCTTCTGACTTATTAGCGAAGGCAATGAGCGGATCGCGCTCATCAGAGGCACTTCCCAGGCTTGCAATAGAGTGTACAGTCCGTGATGATAGACGAAAACAGACTCTTGCATTCGAGTATACTGTCTGTGATGATAGACAAAAATAGACGAAAAGGTTTTAAGAATACTTTCCGCCTCAGTTACATAGGCTTTATTTTCGAGGGAATAAACTCACTCTTCAGACTGACAAATAATTAAAATGTCTTTATTTGACCTAACCGTAGTGCTCATAGCTATCGTTTTAATTGTGTTTATGCTGTTCTTGTTGAAGATTGCGGACTATGATTAACAAACATTAGAGCGCGCAGTGTTTCACTGCCATTTTTTCTCTTGGTATTTTAGGTGTTAATGTTGTTATTATTATTATTATTATTATTATTATTATTATTATAATTATAATCTAACGGTACTGTTATGGTGACTTCGCTTATTGGATAGGTGTTCGAACTAATATAAATGTATGTAACACTCATTGCATATGCTTATTTTTATTATAAACATGTTTTATTAATTATGTGAATACATTATATACTTTAATAATGCAACAGCTGTGTGAATAATAAGTTTTGAGTTGCTAACAATGAGGTAATAATGAGGTAACCTTATAGCAATAATGAGTTATAGTGTTTGAAGGTTACCAGTCATGATTATATCAAAGATAAGGTAAATTCAGCAACAGTTTAAAATTAGCCAATCAATAGCAAGGAAAAACTTTAAATGAAATGCAGATATTCTATTGCACTAGAATTAGCCAATCAGAGACTTGAAATACCGAAGCTTACAGGTTTAACCGTTGAAATCTTACTCAGTTGCTGGCAAGCCTTGGTATTGACCAGATGGAAGATGTGCTCTCTACGAGTGAATCGTAAAATATGTATACGTGCTAAGTGAAAGTATTGAAGATTCTCACAGTTCTTAAAAAGTGTAGTGCTTTATAAAAATGTGCAAGAATTAATAAAAAAAGTGAATTTAAAAAAGTTAAATTCTCTGATGTCTACATTCTTGTTACACCGCACCCTGAATAAGAGAAAAATGTTTCTAAAGTAAGACTGACGCAGCCGAGGCAAATTCAAACATAAATAATATATAGAAACAGTGTTAATAACAAAGTTAAATATTATAGTGTAAAACATGGAGTGTAATAACAAAAACACATGTTGAAATCAGCTTCTCATACGTAACAGCATATTGCATAATAACAGTAACTATTACGTAATAAACAAATTCAAACCGACGCCCAAAGCGTGTGTTTTAGGAACTCCTTAAATGCAACTAAAAATTAATTACGTAAAATACAATTACGTAAGCATACATCTTCTTCAAGTTCTAACATATATATTACGTGAAGCAAATAACGATCTTCAAGTTTAAACAATACGCAACAAAATATCTAATAATTTACGTAAACATATTTACGTGAAGCAAATACTATTCTCAAGTTATCCAGGTCGCGGGTTCAAACCCGGCGGAGAGCGATGGTCCCGTGTCGTAGATTTACGGCACGTAAAAGAACCTCAAGCCTGATAAAGAGTCCTCTGAGCAAAATTACCGGTATTTCACACCCAATATAGAATGGGACACTAAGGGCACAGTAGTTAAAGAGTGTCCTTAAATAATAATACAAAAATGCAGTCGCAGATGCAGTGTAATGACAGGGGTGCATAACTGAAATCTGACTTTATGAAACGTCAAAACAAAATGTAACTCACACGATGAGTGTGTACATACTGTCTCATCTAATGAGTAATGGTAAACAATGAGAAACTAACCGCTTACCGTAGACGGTATTACCGTACTATCACATCAGACACACCTAGTTACAGTGACTAAACCCTATTTTTTATAACTTGTCCCGCAGACATGTGTCGTTCGGCGCCCCCTTTACTTACCCTTTCCCCTGATTGACTAATGTACGCTCGGTCAATATAAAACTGGCCAGCGTCTCAGGGACGGAGCTCGAATAGGTACATCGGTGAGCGCCTAGACAACCAGGCTTTGCTCACAAGACTACGTATAGTGTTGTAGTAGTTATAATGGGGAACACAACTATAATATCAAAAGGCTTTCCAGGAAATAATTCATATATGGATTTCAAACAGACAGATGTTTCAGAGTGTTTCCACACTGAATATTTGTAACAAAAACACACTTTATTGATATATGGTGCTCAGGTAGAATATGACTAAAGCTTGTTACAATGCCATGCTTAATTGCAAATTCAAATCTCCGTGGAGTTATTCAACTTTTTTTCCTGTTCATTTTAAACACGTGAGTAAAAATACAACCGATTTACTTCATTTTTTACTTTCTCTACTAGGTATAGCAAGTAGGACAAGTGTTGCAATACACCCAAAAATTCGATACCGAGATTTCACCGGAAATATGTGTTTTGAGGTAGCCTGAATCCAAACAAAAATGTTTAGAAACATGGCCGTATGCGTGTCTTCGTATCTGTGTGTCTGATAAATACCAAACTTTATATTTGAGTTTAGTATCTACCAAGGATGCGACACGAAGATTTTCAAGAAAATCCCCCAATCCAGACTACCCTTTACATGGAACATTTTTCGAAAATATTGATTTTCTAAAAACTGGCTCTAAAGATTTGTATTAAAATGTATGTTTAAGATATAACTATAAACCATAACAGATAAGAAAAAAATTTTCTTCAGAAAAATGCAGATCTCGTTAAAACACGATTTGTCATACACATGTTTTTGTCGAGTGAACCATTTCCGAGATACTCCTTGTTTTTTGTTTGAATCTTCCAATACCTTCTCTCACATGGGAATTCGTTATGTATTTGTTTTTTATGTCCTGGACATACAAAGAGAATGGAATGCTCTACATAGCAACCAGCTATTAAAATATTTTACTATCGCTTAAAGCCTACAAGGAAATTAGCAATAAGATAGTTTCTGCAAATCTTTATTTCGATTAACATGAAGTAGATGGAGAATAAGCGTTTGTAAAAATAGTTTGTACAAGACTAGAGAAAGTCATGATAGTGCAACATATCAGATTGATCATGTATGTGGTGTTAATGTAATTTTATAACAAAAAAGATTCACCATTGTTGTAGTTGTATTTGTAAGTAAAATGAAGTAATACAAGCAGTATTATTTAACTATTTTAAAGTAAAAGGAGTTGTAAAAATAAGGGAGAACAATCCACCACGTAGAGAATCGAACTCGAGCTGCTTGCAGAATTTAGTAGCTTAACCAGTGCTCCACGCCAAGGACGGTGTGGATATATAGCCAAAGCGGCGCACAGAAATTGGCAATTGTGAACCGCGCGCTGATTCGAAGTGACTTTGAAAACATTTAACTGCCCAAGAGACCGGTCACCGAGTGTACACCTTTGAAAGACAATGTACACGCCCTATGCAATGCAAGTACAGGCGATAAAAGCGATATCAACACTCTGTAATGATAGATACACGTATCTCTAGCGTTCTTAAGTTGCGGCCAACGCAGCAACTACAGCTGTGTACGGCAACTGTGTATAGCGAGTGTAGGCTACTTGAACGTTAACACGATAACAGCGCCACCAAGCCAGTGCTATTGCTAAAATATGTCCCGAGTATTACTTTCGTCATTCGAGAGGCAGGTTTAAACCAAAGGCTCCTCCCGTTATTTGTTGATAAGGATTAACACTTCATGATTAATGTTTGATTCATACAGTTATGAAAATGTAAATTTACAACTCTCTTCGAATATATTGAAGAATGTGATCATGTGAAACAAGAAACTATTCTGTATCGCACAACACCATGTAGCGGGAAAGCGTTGTTCCTCTGGTTGATGCCTTGTCTCCTGCTACTGTTACTCACCGGCAGCCGATTTCTCCATTCCTAATAAATTACCTATCTAACTCATTTCATTGGTCTCAGCGTTTTCGTAGGTGAGGCGAATTAAAATACACTGCATTTCCCTTAAAAAAACTTGGTTTATTATCAAATAAATACTTATGGGCGGCTACCTTTTCCCATTGTAACAATTCCCACTATTATAATAAATTAGGAGCCTAATCTAACTGCACACGCTTCCCACCCTAATGCACACACACCTGCATCCGTCGTCCAGAGAGTAACACTGTGTGTCGACGTGATTCTATAAGAGAGTGAAAATCTGAGGCTTTCTTTCCCCTTTTATACCTAAGCCTATTGACGCTCACCTTCGCGCCTCAAAATGTAACGGCATTTCTAATTGGTTCCTCAGATCGCGTTACCTTATTATGTATGAAAATATTCTGCTCAAAGTTTTTCGCATACGCGTCCTAGTGACGTGTATGGAAGCAGGTTCGATATCTGTATCTCTTTCCTTTCTATATCTGTCTCTTTCTATTTATCCTTATTGCTACCAGTTTCTTGCTCATTAGCTTGGTGAAAGGTGGGCTCTACCTAGAATTATCTTTTACCTGGAATTAGCTAGCTCGCCCGTCCCTTACTTATCTAAGTTATAATCTGCTTTTGTACATTTTTGGTTGCTAAATATTCTAACATCTTACTTGCTGAATTATATTATTATGTTACAATTATTGTTTGGTATTGATTTATATGACTTTATGTATATGTGTATATATGTGGTATATTCCCTTTCAAACATATTCCACAACAGGCATTGGGAGGTGACCAGTGCACGTGACAGTTAAGAGATATAGAAACATACCTTAGTACTGGAAAGGTAGAATCAGATGACTGAAAAATTCAATGCCATAGCCGGGATTTGAACCACGGATCTCCCGGTCTCCGTCCGGTTGCTCTAACCACTGAGCTACCATGGCAACATGCCGACACGACATTAAATTCTCCAGCTGATTCGCATTTTTCCCGGTAAACCACAAGGAGATCTCAAATTGTATTGAGATACCATACCCCAATGGCGACTTACATTTATTGTAAGTACTTTAAGTTCCGGGCTTTATAGTTGCAACCACTATTAGGTCAATTAATGGAATTAATTGTTCTTTCACACAAGCCGTGTGTTGGACAGGGATGGAAAGGTAGAATCAGATGACAATAAATGTAAGTCGCCATTGGGGTATGGTATCTCAATACAATTTGAGATCTCCTTGTGGTTTACCGGGAAAAATGCGAATCAGCTGGAGAATTTAATGTCGTGTCGGCATGTTGCCATGGTAGCTCAGTGGTTAGAGCAACCGGACGGAGACCGGGAGATCCGTGGTTCCAATCCCGGCTATGGCATTGAATTTTTCAGTCACTGTAGAAAAGCTTTGAGAACGGACGCAATAAAATATTAAACATTTAGATCTGATCACTGCATCTTTTCAAAATATTCTCCATTGCATTCTGTATACCGTCTCATCCTTTCAAACCATTTTTCAATAGCTGAACGCTATTCTTCTTTGGAGAGAGTGCAAATACTTCTTCGTAAGCAGCTACTGCGGCTTCAGGTGACCCAAATCGTTGGCCTCGAATTTTTTCTTTCATTTTGGGAAATAGAAAAAAAGTCTCCTGGGAATAGATCTGGACTCTAGGGAGAATAGGACAAATATCTGACACCTGCAGAAATTGGGTTGTTTCTTGTGCAGTGTGGGCAGAGGCATAGTCTTGTTGCAACAAAATTTCACGCAGACCAGTCTTTTTTTCTTAGTTCATTGAACACTTGTGGCAGACATTTTGTGGTGTACCATCTGGCGGTAACAGTCTTTTGTCCTTCAAGCGGAATCGTCACAATATGGCCACTTGCTGAGAAGAAAAAACAGATCATCTTCTTGCCAACACTTCTCGTTCACTTCACTTTTGTTGGGGGATCTTCACCTGGGAAGATCCAGACTGATGACTTTCGTTTAGTTTCTGGATCTTACTGGTAAATCCAGCTATCGGCGCCTGTTACAATGTTAAATATGCTTTTGGATCTTACTCCATTGATTTTTTTCAATAATTTCCTGGCACCATTGCACACGGGCTTATTTCTGCTCATTTGTGAAGTGGTGGGGGATCCAGCGACTGCAGAGCTTCCTGGCGTCAAATTTTTGTTTCAGGATTTTTTTCACTGCCGCCGATCCAACATTTAGGGCCTCTCAAATCTGACCATATGTGCAACGACGATCTTCCCGCAACGTGCGCTCTGCTTTCACCACATTTTCATCCATTGTTGCTGTAGTGGACCGTCCTGCTCGGTCTTCAACTTCGAGAGAATCTCTTCCTCTTCTGAACTCCGCATACCATCGATAAATGGTGGATTGCGAAGGGCATAGATCCCCAAGTGCATGATGCAGTCTTTAAAGGCATTATCTCTCCCCTAAACTGACTTTAAAGTCATAGAAAATCATAGCACGGAAATGCTCTCACTTGAGATCCATCCTAGCGTATGGCGTAGCAACACCTGCTATACATACACGCGCGGTGCTGACGATGCACATTGTTGGAGCGCGCTCAGACTTGCACATGTTGCTATATGAGCTTCAATCTGAAGTTAGGAAAACCTGCTTTGGCTTGCCACTACTCATTGTTGACCATTCTCAAAACTTTCAGAGTGATCCTAATATAAGAATACATTTTGTTGATTCTGAGTACATCTGCTGAAACGCCACAAACAGGCTTCAGAATCGGAGACTGTAATTTAATGTTGACGCATGCAGCGTTTAAAAAACTTGTGGTTCCTAACCTCAAAATGCGTATTTTGGTCTGCCTTTCTATTCTATAATTTTGTATACATTGTTTTTCCGCACTCTGTAGAAACAAAGGCGTAGCGTGGAGGGGATTTCCCTAGAAATGAGATTAAAGCATTCATATTTTATCCTTGCGTTGATAACCACCAAGGACACAATTAATTAAGCCAGTAATTTAACTTTGGAACTGATATCAAAGTGTAAAACTTTGGTATTATTGAATTAATGCATGGAGATGACCTCTGTGGTCTGAGAAATTTTTATTTTGACTAGTATCATTTTCCAACATGCGCAGAGTCTACGTATTGTCGTTTATTTTTACATCTCTTCTACAAGCTATTCTTACAAAAGCTTATTATTATACGAGGGGCGTCCAATAAGTAAGTTTCCCTATTTTATAAAAAGTATTCCACACAATTGATCATGTCTAATTAATTTTATTTATATTGTACAATCCTTCTATTACTTTTCTACATAGTCAACATGTTTTTACAAGCATTTTTTGGGACGTGACACAAGTTTTTCCAAGTCAGTGTTGTACCAGGTGGGGTCCTGTGCTCGCAATCACTGTTCACTGATTTGACTTCATCATCGGTGATAAAAGTGCTTACCTTTAAGTTGGAGGAACATATGAAAATCACTTGGGGCAAGATCTGGTGAATACGGAGGATACGAGAAAACTTCCAAGTTGAATCTTGACCCAGGCGGAGCTCAGAAGATTCAACTGGGAAGTTTTCTCGCATCCTCCATATTCACCAGATCTTTTCCCAAGTGATTTTCATATATTCCCCTGACTCAAAGTTCATCTTGGAGATAATCACTTTAACACCGTGACGAAGATCAATCAGAAGTGAACAGCTGGTTACAAGCACAGGACCCAACCTGGTACAACATTGACTTGGAAAAAACTTGTGTCACGTCGCCAAAAATGCTTGGAAAAACATGTAGAAAAGTAACAGAAGTATTGTACAATATAAATAAAATTAATTCAACATGATCAACTGTATTAATGTTTTTTATAAAATAGGAAAACTTACTTATTGGATGCCCCTCGTATTTGGTGAGGTTAAAAACATAGTGCATTAAGTGTTTTAGTAAGAATAGTTTGTATACTCATTAATAAACTATAGACAAGGTGATGTGAATGTATCACATCAGATTTGTTTTGATCTATTTCATGTTAATCGAGATGAAACTCTGCAGAAAGTTTCATTGCATATTTCGTGGTAGGTACAAGGTGGATAGAGCGAACCGAATGGATAGTCGTATGTTTAAAAGTGGAATGCTATATGCTAGCCTTCACATTCCATAGTGTTTCATGATATCGCCAGAAACAACTTGAATAGCGACAGCATTTTTAAAATTAACAAACCAATATAAACGGATGTTTCAGAAACGGCTGCTGATACAAAAAAGTTATTTAAAATGAAATGTGTATTTCTGAGAGACTACAATTTTTGTGCTGTACGTGTTTTGTATCTCTTATGATTCAGCGGTTATACAAAATCATACAAATGAAGAGTTCCTCCCAGAATACTTCGGAAAATTCAGGATGTACCTAAATTTTATTTGTTATTTTAATCAAAACCGTTAGCTATTTTTGAAGAAACTAGAATGTTTTTGAAAATATTCGTGTAGCATGGTTGGAAGATGCTGAACATAAATATCATTTTAGTATTTAACCGATTTTTACTGCCTCTGCCACGTATATTGAGGCAGTATTTTTAACACTTAAATGATTTCAGTCTAATTATATAAAATATAAATTCAACAACAGCCCGCCTTAAAGTAATATGTGTATTTAACAATATATAAAAACTGTATATTACAGTCATTGTATATGTTTATATTATTATATTAATGTGTAATAATGTTATGTGAATATATTACGTAATTTAATAATGTAGGAGCTGTGAGAATAATAAGTTAAACGTTGCTAACAATGAGGTAACCTTGAGGCAATAATGAGTGTGAAAGTTTAAATGCTACTAGTCATTACTGGAGCAACAATAATGTAAATTTTGAGACACTTCAAAATAGCCAATCAACAAACAGAAAAAACTTTAGTTAAATGAAGGTATTCTATTGGAGTAGGATTAGCCAATCAGAGACTTGAAATACAGAAATTTACAAGTTTAGAAGGTTGAAATCAATTCAGTTGGTTGCAGACAGCGTTACTAACCAGACGCAAAAAGTGTCCTCAAGAGATTTAACACGTATTCGTGTGAGACGAAAAATAGTTTACGTGTTAAAAAGTGCAAGTAATTAATTAAATAATCTCACAGCTCTCTATATCAGTTAAGTGTTATTTAAAATCGTGTCAAGCATTAATAAAAGGAGTGAAATAAAATTATAATCTGTAAGCCTACATTCTTCAGTCGCACCACAACCCTGCCATGACATCTGTGTCTCTAAAATAAATACTGACGCAGCCAGGGCAAACATAAATATATAATATTTAAAGGAACATTCAAATTACAAAGTATATTTTTTAAACTTGGGGCAAAGGCCACCTGAAGGTACATTTGGGGCGAAGGCTACCGGAAACTGTTTACTATACGCGCGGTTGCAACTACTACAAGTTCGACTCCCCAACAGTTGACATATAATACAACTCCTTCAATACAAACTACTTCAAATTGACGCTCAAAGCGTGGTGCAAATTACGTTACAAACCAACTTCTCAAATCGGTTTTTCCATACGTAAAGAAAACAAACTTCTTCAAATTGGCGTCCATACGTGGAGCTAATAAAATCTACTTCAAATAGTGCGTAGAGAAGAACTGCATTCCATCTCAAAATTCGATACCGAGATTTCACCGATACTGAGATACGTGTTTTGGTGTCCCCTGAATAAAAATAATTATAAAAAGGCCCATGTGTGTGCAAACAGCATAACTTATTTTTTTTTTGATTTGATACATTCACATGGCTTTCTCCACCCTCTGTCGTTCATTAGTGGGTATAATATTTATTCTTAATCAAGCTTATTTTTCTATCTACTAATTTTTAATCCAAATAAACCTTTGCAGAAGTAGCTACATTACCCATTTCGTTATAGATACAAAGGGAACAGCGACAGTCAAATGTTTAAAAACAGAGCGCTATATGCTGTCCTTAGAATTTAACACTATTTCCATGCAATCCCGAGATATTTCAGAAACGACTTACGCCACAAAAAATTATTTGAAATAAATAGATCTGCATGTTTTGTGTAGTACGTTTTCGTCTGTCGCCTAACGTTTACCAGTTATTCAAGATTATACAAGATTCCTTCCGAATGAAGAGGGCTTCATAGGCTATTCCCCGAAAATTCTAGATATACATCTTATTTGTCATATAAATATCTTTATATTATGACATTTTAATCAAAATCATGAGAGCCAAATCAAAACTTTCTAAAAATATTCCATCTAAAGGTAGTTTGCGGTGGGGGGAATTTTCTTGAAAATCTTGTGTCATACCTTTGGGGGATATTGAATCCAAGTATCAAGTTTGTTATTTATCCGACTTTTCATTTTTGGATAATGGTGTTCACGGACTGTCTTAAAATGGTTTATTTGGATTCAGGGATCCTGAAACATGTATTTCGGGTGTTTATGGGCATAGAATGTTGGGTGGAATCCACTGCTTACTACAGATAAGTAGCAGAAGAAGTAAAACAGATGTTTCCAATGATCTTGATATTACTTCATTTTCACCCATAGGACTTGACTTTATCCCGCTGGTCTTTACCGGCGACCTTAGCACACATGACATTCAGACAGCTGTTTCTCCGGTGTCCTCATTCACAAGATCTCTCACTTGAGATGATCAATCTGGAGTGAGGTTTATCGCCAGACTTGCTCTCCAAACACACACCTAAGCCGAGTACTGCTCTTCCGCTGTGATGAATAACTGCGGGACCAAATGCATCGGCTGTTTCTATCTTGTGAACCTCAGTAGTGTAACATACAGGGCCCTTCATAAGTAAGAAATGGAGCAAACAAAACTAAAATTAACTCGTTCACATGACTTTCTCTAACCTCTATCGCTTATTAGTGGATATACAAACTGTTCTTACTAAAGCTTATTTTTCTATCTACTGCATTTTAATCCAAATAAACCTTTGCAAACATAGATACAAACAGAACGGCGATAGTCAAGTGTTTAAGAACTGGGCGCTATATGCTGCCTTAAAATTCCATACTGTTTCCATGCAACCGCGAGAAACAACTGAATGTTGAAAGGACTTTAAAGAATGACCAAGTAATGAACGATTCAAACCATTAATAACATATATCTAAGAAACGGTTTATGCCACACAAACCTTATTTAAAATAAACTGTGTGTTTTAAAGAGATCTACATTTTTTGTGCTGCACGCTTTCGTCTATTATTTAACGTTTACCAGTTATACAGGATTCCAGAAAATTCCTTCAGAATGAAGGGGACTTCACAGGTTATTCCCAGAAAATTAAATATATACATTTTATTTGCCATGAAAATATCTTTAGTATGTTACTTTAATCAAAATGGTTAGAACCATTTTCTACAAAAACAAAAATTTCGAATAATGTTCCCAGTAAGGGGTAGTTTGGGGTGGGGAGATTTTCTTGAAAATCTTTGTGTCACATCTTTGCAAGGTACTGAACACAAATACCAAGTTTGGTATTTATCTAAAATTTCGTTTTGGAGTTATGCTGTTCACAGGCACATAAACACAGATCTTTTTCTAAAATGTTTGGATTCTGAGTACCTCAAATCATGTATTTCCGGTAAAATCTCGATATCAAATTTTTGAGTGGCAGAGAAAGTAAAAACAAAAAACTTTAAACCATATTTGTGCAGGTATGACGTCATGGACAACATTTTTAAGTAGCAGTTTTCACTGTTACTTCACTTAGTTCTCGCGACGTAGCGGCGTAATTGAATACGCGTGAAACAGCCTTTCCTTCCAGACGCTTCACTCGCTATGTAGCGAGCACAAGACTTCTCTAGACTCTCGCGCGGCAGCACTCAATGTCTCAATCACACACTCGTAGTCGCACTACACTCGCTTATATCGTGTATTTCAAAAGTCCAGCATAAGTTCTGCTATAGCTAAATGGAAATGTATTTTGAAAACGCTCGGACTAGTCAATCAATCAATTTTAAAAGACTTTTTTTCACAGAAACAAAATATTCTTAATATCATTGTTATGCAAGTTGTAATATCATCGGTAACATTTTTAAATGACACTCTATAGTTCTTGAATACCATTCCAAAGATTTTATTATTGTGTATGCTTATACAAACTATCAATTGTTCATACCAAAAAAACTGCTACGTTAACTAAATAAATAGTTGCATTACTTGGTGTTACTGATGCAGTTTATTTGTAGAAATTAACATAAATTAACATACTTTTACGTGAAGGTGAGAGAATTGAGTTTAGTGTTAACTGGATACGGTGACAGGAAACTTACAGAAGACACAGTAAAATAAAAGACAATAGGATATGCGTATAACGTAACTTTTTTATTTTAATTTAGCAATATTGTTCGGTTAACAAGCATAAATGAAGGTTCTCTTTAAGCTATTTATTTGATTACCATGACAACATTTGTTGTATAATCGCCGTTTTTTTCGTGACCATGCAAGGAACATGCAATTTCAAAGACATCACATGAAGATTCGTATTCTACGAGGGTGGGTCAAAAAATAACGGGAAAACATTTTCTGTTTGCACACCATGATCTTTTATTCGAATTTAACTACAAACTTTCTAATATACTCTCCTTCTGAGACTGCACACTGATTCCAACGTTCCATTCACTTTTTAAAACACTCAGAGAAGCCCTTGTTTGACATCCTGTTCAGTACATCCGAAATAACACTATTTAGTTCTTTATCGGTTTGAAATTGGCGCCCACGAAGTAGTTTTACCAGTCGTGGAAACAGGTAGGAATCGCAGGGTGCTCAATCCGGCGAATATGGTGGGTGGGGCATGATTTCGATACCTAGTTGAGTGATTGTCGCTTGTGTTGCTATGGCTCGATGAACAGGGGCGTTGTCGTGGTGGAGGATCCATTCACTGGCAGCAAGTTCTGGTCTCTTCGTAGCCATTTTCGTCTTGAGTGGTCCTTCAAGGACGTTACTGTAGTATTGAGCAGTTACTGTGGTATGTTTAGGAAACGCGTGATCACAAATTACCCCAATTTTGTCGAAAAACACCAGCTGCATGACTTTCCTTGCACTTGGTTGCACCTTTGCTTTTTTGGCCTTGGGTTGGAAGGATGTTTCCATTGTGCACTTTGTTGTTTGGTTTCCGGATCGTAGTGATTAAACTAGCTCTATCACATGTGACAACCTTGTCCAGAAAGTTGGGTTCCCTCCGAAGCCTTGTGATCCATTGCTGGCAGACATCTGTTCCTCATAAAGCACTCGTGGAACCCATTTTACTGCCACTTTTCTGTAGTCCAAATCTTTACGAATTATGTCAACTGATCCATATTAAATGCGCATGTCTCCAATTTTCGCTATTGTAATCGTCGATCTTTCTGGAAAATGACGTCAATGGTGTTGCGGTTCACCTCATATTTCGATGTGGAAGGCCATTCTGGACGTGGAGCAACTTTAAGACTTTTTTCACCATCTTGAAATTTCGTATGCCATTCAAGAATACGTGTTTTTTTATAAAGTTTGGTCTCCATATGCTTCCTGTATCATTTGCAGCGTTTCTGTTACTGATTATTTCAGAAGAACACAAAACCACATTGACGTTCGTTGTTCTAACTTAAAATCCACGTTTCGGGTCACAGAAAACAGAAAAATAAATCTGATGTGTTACACTCACATGACTTTCTCTACTCTTGTACAAACTATTTTTACAAACTCCTATTCTCCATCTATTTCATATTAATCGAGATAATCATTTGCACCAACGATCTTTTTGACATGCAAAGGGAGTTACCTTTTACACATAGCGACCGGTTCTAAAAATATTTGACTGTCGCTTAAGGCCTTCATTGCAAGGGCAATATAGAAATACAGGAGCCTTTAAGCATAGACATATCTCTTAATAGCTGGTTGCTATGTGCAGCACCATCCTCTATGTCAGAGATTAATACTCTTTGCATATCCAAGACAAAAAAATAAATAACGAATTCCTGTCTGGGAAAATCAGTATTGAAAAATTTAAGGGAATAACAAGCAATATCTCGAAAATGGTTCACTCAACAAAAACAAAAGTATATGACATAAATTTTGTATTTTAACGCGATCTACATTTTTTGTGTAGTAAAATTGTGTCTATGTCTTATGGTTTACCAGTTATGCAAAAGTCGTTCACAATGAAGAATACTTTTGGGAGACATTCCCAGAAATTTCAAGATATACATTTTATTTGTCATGAAAATATCTTAAATATATGATATTTTGATCAAAATCGTTAGAGCCATTTTTGGGAAAATAAAAATTTTCAAAAAATTTTCCATGTAAAAGGTAATCTGGGGTGGGGGAATTTTCTTGAAAATCTTCGTGTCGCATTTCTGGAAGATACTGATCCTAAATACCAAGTTTGGTGTTTATCCGACTGTTCGTTTCTGAGTTATGCTGTTCTCAGACACACACACACACACACACAGATACACAGACACACACACGGACATGTTTCCATAAATGCTTTTTTTTGGATTCAGGGGGTCCCAAAAATGTATTTCCGGTGAAACCTCGGTATCGAATTTTTGGGTGGAATACAATACTTCCCCTACTTACTATACGTAGTAGAGAAAGTAATAATTCCTGTTTTTTTTTTTACCCATCCTCGTAATAATCTGACTATCGCTTTAGCCTACTACACCTACAACGAAATGTGTAAATGAGTAATGAAAGTTTATCTCAATTAAGAAGTAAATACAAGATAACATTTCTAAAGAATACTTTGTAGAAGAGCGGGTGGAGGAAGTCTTATGAATATAAAACATGAATGTTTACACTTTTAACCTGCACTAAGATAATACGTTGTTAAAAAAGCTTGTGTTACATTCACATGAGTTTCTATACCCTGTATCGTTTATTAGTGGACATGAGTAGGTATACAACCTTCCTTTTTTATCTGCTTAATTTTAAATGAGAGAAACTTTTGCAGATTTAGATAGCTACATAACACATTTTGCTACAGCTATAAAGGCGATAGTCAAATGTTTAAGAACTGTACGCTATATGCTGGCTTTAAAGATCCATACTGTTTCCATGACATCGCGAGACACAACTGAATATCTACAGGGCTTTAAAAGAGAATTTTTAAGAGATTTATATTTTTTCTGCAGTTTTTTCGTGTAACGTTTAATGTTTATCAGTTACAAAAGATTGTACAAAACTCCTTCAGAATGAAGAGGACTTCACAGCCTATTCTCAGAAAATTCAAGGTATGCATTTTACTTGTCATGTAAATATCTTTAATATGTGTTATTTTAATCAAACTCATTAGATTCATTTTTAAGAAAATAAAAAAGCTTTGAAAAATGTTCCATGTAAAGGGCAGTTTGGGGAGGTAGATTTCCTTGAAAGTCCTTGCGTCGCATCTTTGGAAGATACCGAACTTAAATACCAAGTTTGGTATTTATCCGACTTTACGTTTTTGAGTTATGCTGTTCATAGACACGCACAAGCAGACCGTTTTATAAAAATGCTTTTTAGTTTCTCTACTACATATAGTAAGTAGGGGAAGTATTGCATTCCACCCAAAAATTCGATATCGATATTTCACTAGAAATACTGCTTTGAGGCCGCCCGAATCCAAAAAAAAGCATTTTTAGAAAATGGTCGGTGTGTGTGTTTGTGTGGATGTGTGTCTGTGAATAGCATAACTCAAAAATGAAAAGTCAGATAAATACTAAACTTGGTATTTAGGTTCAGTATCTTTCAAGGATGCGACACAAAGATTTTAAAGATAATCCCTCTTCCTAGACTGCCCTTTCCATAGAAAATTTGTCTAAAAGTTTGATTTTCTCAAAAATGGCTCTGAGAAAATGAAATTTTTATCTTGAATTTTCTGAGAATATCCGCAAAGTCGTCTTCCTTCTGAATGAATTTTGCATAACTGGTAAACCGTGAGAGATGAACAGAATTTTACTACACACAAAATGTAGATCTCGTTAAAACACACAATTTATGTCACATACATCTTTTGTGGGGTCAACCATTTCCGAGGTATTCCTTGTTGAATTTTCCACCCAAAAATTCGATACCGAGATTTCACCGGAAATACATGTTTTGAGTCTCCCTGAATCCAAAAAAACAAACATTTTTGGAAACATGTCCGTGTGTGTGTCTGTCTGTGTGTCTGTGAACAGCATAAATGAGAAACGAACAGTCAGATAAACACCAAACTTGGTATTTAGGTTCAGTATCTTCCAGAGATGCGACACTAAGGTTTTCAAGAAAACCCCTTCACCCCAGATTACCCTTTACATGGAACATTTTTCGAACATATTAATTTTCTCAGAAATGACTCTAACGATTTTGATCAAAATATCATATATTTAAGATATTTTCATGGCAAATAAAATGTATATCTTGAATTTCCTGGGAATGTCTCCAAAAGCATTCTTCATTGTGAACGATTTTTGCATAACTGGTAAACCATAAGAGATAGACACAATTTTACTACACCAAAAATGCACATCGCGTTAAAATACACAATTTATGTCATATACATTTTTTGGTTGGGTGAACCATTTTCGAGATATTGCTTGTTATTACCTTAAATTTTTCAATACTTATTTTCTCAAATGGGAATTCGTTATTCATTTTTTTGTCTTGGATATGCAAAGAGTATTAATCTGAGGCAAAGGGAATGGTGCTGCACCTAACAACCAGCTATTAAGAGATATGTATATGCTTAAAGCTTACTTATTTCTATATTGCCCTTGCAAATACAAAACAAGGGGAACATAGTACGCCTTTTTCGATAGTCAAATGTTTTTAGAACTGGTCGCTATGTGTAAAATGTAATTCTGTTTGCATGTCAAAAGATCGTTTCTGTATATGTTTATCTCGATTTCTATGAAATAGATGGAGAATAAGAGCTCGTAAAAATAGTTTGTACAAGAATAGAGAAAGTCATGTGAGTGTAACCCATCAGATTTTTTTAAATTTAAATCGAAAATCTTAATTAGCTTTCAAGTTATTAATTTTCAAAATATAAAATTATGGGTATATGCAAAATGCAACACGTGATGCATTTTTTTTAAAAAAAATCTTAAGTTGCTTCTATTGTAAGGAACTACAAATCTATCCTATAATTTTTGTTCTACCATTCTTAGTTTAACAAAAAAAATGTTTTGCAGTTTTGTATTTGCATCATCAAATATTATCATCTTCAAAAATTAGTAGCGCAAAAACTATTCATTACACAGAAAAATTATATTACAGTTTTATTTATTTGTGTTTTTGAAATAAGCATAAAAATGTCAATATTAATAGATGAAAACTACACCGTGTGGAACATTTATGTAGTTACTGAGAATGGTTTATCAATGCTTTGTGTACTGATTTAATGTTTAAATGAGTCAGCGAAATGAAGCACACCTTATACTTCCGAGAATGAAACACGAGAAGATGTAATGCTGCCGGGGCAATATGTGAGCGCGCTGCAACCACGAGATATTTCTACCCGCTACAGTTTATTTTTATTATCTTTTCTACAAACTATTCTTACAAAATTTTATTTATCTATCTACTTCACGTTAATCGAGATAAACGTTTGCAGAAATAGTTTCATTACAGGTACAAGAGAGATACAGTAAGGTAAAGCGATATTCAAATATTTTAACAGTAGGTTGCTATGTTCTGTTATCTTCGAAAGAAATAAAATAATCATGCTTTATCACTTCAAAAATTCTGATGTGATACACTCTATGAAGCGGAAACACGTGCCGGATAATTACTTATATATACATATATAATAAATAGAGATAAAATATTTATATACGTAGTATAAGGGAATAATTTCACAAGAACTAAAGCCTGCGGAAGGGTAGATTGTAGAAACAAGTGTCTGTTAAGAGAGCCGAGGCTATAACGGGACACATTGAAAAGGTCTTCTGCCTTTAGAATCTAGCAAACACATGTGGCCCGCAAACAAAGACATAACATTTTAACGCGACATACAGACACTAGTACGTACGTGCTTAATCGGTCTCCAAAACCACTTGAGCGTAAACACCATCGCTATAAATGAATGACAGGCCATAAAAAATTCCAAACGCGAAATAGAAATTTGCACTAGTCTTGGTAGGAAAGTCTCCAATAAAAATTCATTCATTCATCATTCATTATCTGTTTACCCTCCTCTTATGTAGGACTTACACCCCCCAGGACTTACAGGCGGGTGCCTGGGGTCAGAGGTTCGTCGAGGAGCAGACACTCATGGATCAGACAGAGCATCCAGGATGGGGGATCAGCCCGATGCCTGGTATGGGATGAAGGAAGTAGATGAAACGAAATGTAGGTGAAATGGATGAAAGGAAAGGTGATGATGGAGCAGTTGGTAGAATGAATGGCGGGGGAAACCGGAGAATCCGGAGAAAACCCGCCCAGACGCCGCTTCGTCCACCACAAATCCCACATGCAGGTCCCTGGGATTGAACCCGGGCCGCCTCGGTGGAAGGCGAGCGGTCTAACCACTCGGCCACGGCGCCGCCTTCCAATAAAAATTAAGTGGGAAAAATAAAGTAGTGAATAACGGACGTGATAAATCACGTGGTTAGGGGCCCAAACTAAGCCGCCTAGAAAATGGGTGTGAACAGAAAAATCTCCTAGACAGAATGAGGTAGGAGCTGTGAAGATGAGGTGGCACTCTCTCTCTCTCTCTCTCTCTGTCTCTCTCTCTCTCTCTCTCTCTGATCATCACGATGTTAAGACGCTAAGTTACTTCTTCTCCAACGTATTGGTCGGAAAAATCATTAGGTCTGTGTTATCAAAGTTAATATACAGCGCGGTGCAAGTGAGTGAACAAATCAAAAAAATTCGTGGCTAAGAGCTTGAACTCCTTAGGGCGTAGGATAGCTAACAGTGGCTAAAATAACAGTTCCGAAACTTGGAGTAGAAATGGCTTATCTTGTATGTGGGTTAGAGGGAAAGCGTGTGAAAGGGAGGTAGTGTGTTACCTATTATTGCAAGAATAAATGACCAACAGCCAAGGTCGTCTACTTGGTACCTGAATATTCCTTGCTCGAAAACCCCTGAGATAAGAATCCTTCCCCTGTCCAACATCCTGTCACCACCGAAAGGGGGAACGAACTCACGAGGGCCCAAGAACCTACAGCCAAAAAGATACCCCCACGCATGTACCCATAACAAAGCAACAACGACAATCCTACACCAAATGGCGCCCATCGACCCATCTTACACAATCTATCTTTTATTAGTGAGTGTACAAGCTATTCTTACCAAAGCTTATTACTTTCTCTACCACGTACATAGTAGGTAGAGAAGGTATTGCATTCCACCCAAAAGTCCGATACCGAGATTTCACCGGAAATACAAATTTTGAGGCCCTCTGCAACCAAATAAAGAATTTTTTGAAACATGTCCATGCATGTGTGTCTGTGTGTGTATGTGAACAGCATAACTCAAAAACGAAAAGTCGGATAAACACCAAACTTGGTATTTGAGTTCAGTGTCTTCCAAGGATGCGACACAAAGATTTTCCCCACCACAACTACCCTTTACATGGAATATTTTCCGAACATTTTGATTCTCTTAAAATGGCTCTAACGATTTTGATTAAAATACCATATATGAAAGATACTTACATAACAAATAAAATGTATATTTTCTGGTAATAGCCTAGGAAGTCCTCTTCATTCGGAAGGAATTATGTGTAATCTTGTATAACTTATAAACGTTAAGAGATAGACGAAAAAGTATTGTACAAGGAATCTAGATCTCTTTAAAACAAACAATTTATTTCAAATAACATTTTTGTGGCATAAGATATTTCTGATATGTCTGTTATTAATGGTTCAAATTGTTTGTTAATTAGTTGGTCATTCTTTAAAGTCCTGTCAACATTCAGTTATTTCTCGCGATTGCATGGAAGCAGTATGGAATTTAAAGGCCAATCGTATAGCGTTCAGTTCTTAAACATTTGACTATCTCTGTTCCCTTTGTATCTATTATGAAATGTGTAATGTAGCTATTTCTGTAAAGGTTTATTTGGATTAAAATGTAGTAGATAGAAAATAATCTTTAGTAAAATAGTTTGCACACCCATTAATAAGCGATATGTGGTAGAGAAAGTCATATGAATGTAACAAGATTTCTTTTAAGTTCTTTATCGGATGAAAATTTATTTCCACCCTGGAACTTTTTCAGTTTAGGGAACAGATGAGGAGCTAAGTCCGGGGAATAAGGTGGATGTGGCGGCAAATCCCACACAAATCATACCCCACTTCTTTGATTTTCGTCATTGGAACAAAACATATGTAAAGGCGAACATTTTCTGGAAGGAATATGAGTTTATGCTTTGCAAATCCGAACTTTTCTCGCGTATTTTGGCGTCGAAATGCTCCAGAATGTTAGCATAATATACTCTCCGGTGATAGATATTCCAGAGGAAAGATAATCAATTAGCGTCATATTTGGCATCCCAAAAACTGGACGATATGATCTTCGCTGCGGATTTCGCTGCGGATTTGGTGGTGGAGAATCTTGATGCGTCCATTACGTCATCTATCTTGCAGATACTTGTTTCATGACCAACTCTTCTCTTTTGTCTCGGCTTTGGAGACCTTACGTTAACCAGCTAAGGTGATTCCGGGAGATGAAGGCTCCCGCATGTCACACTCAGGCAGGTGCGCCGAGATCGGTCGGCTGCTTATATGTGTGGTCTAAATAACGAACGGCATGCAACAAAGGACCACGAACTGACGAACAAGGAAAACTTGCAAAGGCACCTAGGATAAGCCCGACGTCTTGGTGAATTTCTTTCTGGGGAAAAAAAACTACGCATACTGAGATATGACATTCTTCCCATCCAGGGGAAGAAAACCTGACGGACCTAAAAGGACGATTAGCTAACGCCAAGAATCTTTTATAAATACCTATATATCAACACTACTTACCCTTTAAAGTAAACACATAACTAATACGCATGATGCATTTATCTATTCAAGACATTTGCACTATCTGCAAGAATAATATATGACTAATCACCCGGAATTTCTTAGGGCTTACGCCATGTATTCCAGCTTCTCATCTTTCTTTGAGTAACAGGGGTGCTACGATGGACCCAACTACTATGCACGAAAACCAAACAACTAATGCGCACTAACATTTAGAGGGGTTTTAGTGGGTAGGGCTTTATCTGATAGCGTATTCCAAGCTGTGAGTTTCACTGGCGTGAATAAAAAATCTCAATGTGAAATACACGTTCTCCTGAAATACCTATAAGCTCAGCGTACCTTCAGAACCATGATTTGTACTTTATTGATGGTTTCTGTTGTGGTAGCGAATTTCGGTCTTCCACCTTTCACGGCCGGATTTGAACTCCGTGGTCCATCAAGAAATGATGGTGCAAAGTCCCCTCTAGGGGACTGTTCCAACAGGGATGCGCGTCGCAGAGCCACGGAGTACTCACGACTCGCAGGAGTGTGCCTGCAGCATGCAATACAGCTCGGCACTGGGGACCATCGTCAGGGCTGAATGAAGTGTTGGAATTAGGCAGAAGCGCAAGCACTTGAGCTATGACTTTCACTCAGTGAAGTATTGGCTGTCATTCTCCCCCTCCAGCTGGGTTGCATTCATACCCTTCCTTGCAAAGTACTTAATAACGACACGATGTTCGATATTTGCCAGTTTCCAGTATACACATATCTGTATTAGCTATCTGTTGAGCAATCTCTGTCATTGCACCAAGTTTCCAAAAAGGATAGCTAGTTTTGAAAGTAAAAGTGCTTCGGAAATGCTGCTCGAATATGAGTCATTCCGAGTCCTTGCTATCCTTTTCTATTGGCAATACATTCATGTTTTTTTGGGACTTGTGCCTGTTTTGCAGCCACGTTCGCAATCATCGATTCTGCGGTGTTGTTTGTTCGAAACGAAACTAATTTACTGATTGTTCAGCGGAGTTTAAATATTTCACACACTCCATTCTCATCGATTACTGCTACACTATCATTAAAACGTAAGCTGCAATACCGGACTCCAAGTTGCTGGTCTGCAAAGTGCTCTCCCATACTGTAACGTACGACTCGCATTCGGAAGGTCCCGCGTTCTATCCCCGGCGATCGGTCACTCCAACCCATTCGTTTCTCGTGGTTTCTCCGGGTCGGCAGGCGTTACTGGAGTGGTTCATCTTTTACCGTTTCAGGGTTGTAGGACCAGGCGACGGTGTTCGGCGCGTTGTGGCAGGCTTCTTTTTAACGTCATCCCTCCTAGGGGGCCATGGTACATGCACAAGGGGTCGAATGGCTTATGTGCGCTACTCTGCCCCGGTTTTGGGGACCCCTTCCTTTCGTCAGTACCTTTACCCAGTCTTGCATTTCACGCAAAAATTCGATGTCGAGATTTCACTGTAAATACATGTTTTGAGGTCCCTGAATCCAAATAAAGCATTTTTGGAAACATGTACGTGTGTGTCTGTGAACAGCATAACTCAAAAACGAAAAGTCAGCTAAATATCAAATTTGGTACTTAGGTTCAATGTCTTTCAAAGAAGCTACGCGAAGATTTTCAATAAAATCCCCGTACCCCAACTACACTTTAAAGAATATTTTTCGAAATTTTTTATTTTTTAAAAAATGGTTCTAACGATTATGATTTAAGTACCAAAGAAATTTTGTATAATATTGTATAACTGGTAAACGTTAAGCCAGAGACGAAAACACAAAGATGTAGATCTCTTTAAAACACACAATTTATTTAAAACAAGTTTATTTTGCAGCATAAGCCAATTCTGAGATAACCGCTATTAATTGTTCGATTTGTTCAATATTTTATCATTCTTAACTCCCACCGATTTTCAGTCCTTTCTCGCGATGTCATGGAAACAGTATGGAATTTTAAGGCCAGCATATAGCGTCCAGTTGTTAAACATTTGACTATCGCTGTTCTCTTTGTATCCTAACGAAATGTGTAATGTAGCTGTTTCTACAAACGTTTATTTGGATTAAAATGTAGTAGATATAAAAATAGGCTTTAGAAAGGTTAGATTATATAATCACTAATAAAGATGGAGGGTGGATAGTCATGTGTATGCATCACATCAGATTTTGTTCTGTATCTATTTCGTACTAGCTGTTATAAGAGTTTGCACAAATAGCTTTTACTTTCTCTACTACGCATAGTAAGTAGGGGAACTACTGTATTCCACTCAAAAATTCGATACCGAGACTTCACCGGAAATATATGTTTTGAGACCCCCTAAATCCAAAAAAATCATTTTTGCAAACATGTCCGTGTGTGTGTCTGTGTGTGTGTCTGTGAACAACATAACTCAAACGAACAGTCGGATAAGCACCAAACTTGGTATTTAGGTTCAGTATTTTCTAGAAATGCGACACGAAGGTTTTCAAGAAAATCCCCCCACCCCAGATTACCATAACATGGAACATTTTTCGAAAATTTTAATTTTCTCAAAAATGGCTCCAACGATTTTGATTAAAATATCATATATTTAAGATATTTTCATGACAAATAAAATGTATATCTTGAATTTTTTGGTAATGTATCCAAAAGTATTCTTCATTGTGAACGACTTTTGCATAACTGGTAAACCATAAGAGATAGACAAAATTTTACTACCCAAAAATGTAGATCGCGTTAAAATACAGAATTTATGTCATATGAATTTTTGTTGTTGAGTGAACCATTTTCGAGATATTGCTTGTTATTCCCTTAAATTTTCCAATACTTATACTTTTTTCTCAAATTCGTTATTCATTTTTTTTTGTTCGTGGTAATGCAAAGAGAATGGAATACTCCACATAGCAACCAACTCTTAAAATGTTTGACTATCGCTTAAAACCTACCAATTCCCCTTGCACCTACAAGAAAATTAGCAATAAGATTAACATCTCGATATCTCGATTAACATGAAGCATATGGAGAATAAGCCTTTGTAAAAATAGTTTGTACAAGAGTAGAGAAAGTCATGTGAGTGTAACACATCAGATTTTTATTATACGTTTTGCATGAAGGGGATACAGGAGAATAAAGTGATTGTCAAATCTTTATATCCTGGCGATTAAATTCCATACCCTTTGCATGACATCACGAGAAACAATGAAATGGAGGCTTAACACTTAAAAGGTATAACCGAGCAAGGTGGATTCGCGGTAACGTGCGTGGCCCGCACTTGGGAGTTACTGGGTTCGTTTCCTGAGGGTAGTTTCCCTTCTTCCCCTGATTTCGTATCATTTCGCTTCCCCTTTCATGTTTCAGGTAGGCTTAGGGGCTGTGGAGTATCGGTCGGTGTCGGAACGTTGGCGCAGATGCTTAGCCGTAGGAAAGTTCTTCTCGACCATGCCAGATGGCTGCCTTTTCTGAACCGCCTCAGGTGGCTCGAGTTCTCCCTGGTTCCACCAGAGGGAAGCCTTCTGTATGCAGCCTGTGTGACCGGCTCATCCAACTAGGAATCGTTACGGACTTCTGCGCGTCTCTGTCGGTCGGTCTTCCTGCGGTTCCTTCACCTCATCCATTCCTCCTAGCGGTTGTAAGCATAAAAGATCCGCGCTGTGTCGAGGTGCGAGATGTTCCCTGGTCTCAGTCATGGTTATAAAAGGCGTAAGTATTTGAAAAATCAAACTAATACTAACGAATATGTCGGAAATGGTTAATAACACAAAAGCATATTTGTGGGATGTAGGATATAGGATGTGTTTATCGGAGGGAGACACATCGGTCATTGAGATCAGCTTGATCAATTGTGGCCACACCCACGGGAGGCAGGGATGAGGTGAAAGCACCATAGGAAATCGCAGGTTTATAGGCACACAGGCCTACAGAGACACGCAGAAGTTCCTAATATTTCCAATTTGAACACCCTCGCACCACTAGAGGCGAAGAATTCTTAAAGAGGGCGACGAAGTGACCCTGACGGGCGGGACAACGCATCCTGGCGTTCACGGAGAGAAATATTTCCAATGCGCAAACAACTATGCCATCTGCCCGACACCGTCAACAGCACAGGACCCGAAGACATACCTGAAACGTGAAAGCGAGGGATGAAGCGTGAGGAAATGAGGGAGAGAAAAAATCGTGGTAGAATACAGCACCGCGGCATTTGCCTAGGCGATCAGGGGAAAACCACAAAAAACTCCATGATCAGAGTGGGCAGTCGCCGGGAATCGAGCCCGGAGCCTCTCGAATTCGGGCTACAGAGGTGGTTTCCCGAGCCATTCCGCTCGTTAAAACACATTTGAAGTAAATTTTGTGCTTTAACGAGATCTACATTTTTTACGCAGAAGGTTTTTGTCTATCTTTAAAGTTTACCAGTTACACAGAGGCGTAAAAAATTCATTCAAAATAAAGGAGACTTCACAAGCTATTCGGAAGGAAATCAGTATTTGCCATGAAAATATTTTAAACACATGCTATGCTAATCAAAATCGTTAGATAAAAAGTAACAAACATTTTTCATGAAAAGGATAGTATCGTGTCGAACCTTGGAGGATGCTGAGGATCAATTCAAAATTTGGTATTTATCCGATATTTGGTTTTGGGTTATGCTGTTTAAAAATGCTTCAACTTTATTTACTGCTTACCTTTAATAATCAGAAGAAGTATTGTATTCCAATCAAAAATGAAACACTGAGATTTCACCTGAAATGCATGTTTTGGGGCTCCCTGAATAAAAAAAGCATATAAAGGTATATGTGTGTCTGTGAACAGCATAACTTAAAAAAAAGTCGGTTATGTTCCAAACTTGGTACTTATGTAAAACTTTTCCAAGGATGCGACAGGAAATTTTTCAAGAAAATCCCCCCACCGCAAACTATCCTTTACATTCAACAATTTTTGTTAACATTTGTTTTCTGAAAAATGGCTTTAACGATTTGGATTAAAATATTGTACCCTTAAGATGCTTTCATGACAAACTGTGTCTGTTGAATTTGCTGCAAATAGCCTTTTTATCCTGCAAGAATTTTTATAACTTGTAAACCGTATGGGATAGGCAAAAATTACTGCTCGTTAAAGCACATAATTTATGTCAAGTTTTTTGTGGCATTAAGCATTTCAGATATTTTTGTATTATTGGTTTGAATTTCCAAGTAATTTTCTTATTTTTCATGTAGACAGTAGCTATTCATAGCGAACATCACATAGCGAACAGCTCTTAAAAGATTTGAGTATCGCTTAAGTCTACCATATTCCCCTATTCACATTATACCTATAAGGAAATATGTAATGAAACCATTTCTACAAATGCTTATCTCGATTAACATGAAGTAGACAGAAGAATACACTTTTGTAAGAATAGTTCGTTAAAGAATATGTAGAAAAAGTCAAGTAAGTGTAACACAGATTTTCCGTTAGTAACTAGAAACATACTGTATTGTATGTAAAGAACACAAGGTAAAACAAAACACAGCGTACTGTAACTATACTCAATGCATCGACTCACTGTCATAGCAATTCTTACATTCAGTTCATTTACACACTTCACACAATACAGTGCACAGCCACCGGTAAGCTTGTGACTCCTGTGAAAGGTACTGTTGCCGGTTTAGATTGCACAATGGAGGGGAACACCCTGCGCACTGTAACCTACGGTAGATCTATTGCGGCTACCACTCCTCAAGAGGAAGAGATTAAGTGAAGGTCTAGGGGTACCATGCTAGACTCCAGCTCCCGTGGTCGCGGGTTCAAACCCGGCGGAGGACGATGGATTTTTTCCGGCATAAAAATCCTTAGCATGGTTTCCTTCGGAAGGGAAGCAAAATCCTGAGACTCTGAGAAAAGTTTCCGTCCTTTCAAGCCCAAAATAGAATGGGACGCTAAGAGCTATAGAAGTTAAAGGGCGTCCATAAATAAAACTCAATTTAATTTAACAGGATGCTACAGGCCGCAGGCATACAGGTCACAGAGACGCGCGGAAGTCGCTAAAAGATCCCAGATCGAAGACCTACTACTAGAGCTGCCCATAGAGGGCGATGAACGACCCGTGCTGCCAAGCAGCCCTCTAGTATCATTTGAGGAAGCATCCGCGACATCTATCCACACCGCCACAGGTCACGAAACCTAGAAGTATAATAATTGAAACATAAGAAGCAAACGGAATGAAAGGGAAAACCACACCAGCATTCGCCTTCCGACCAGAAAAAAAACACGAAAAGCCTAACGTCGGATTGGGCGGTCGACAGGAATAGAAGCCGGTATTCCCAGAATCATCTCGCTTACTGGTACTGGTACTGCAGGATCATGTTCATGCTCTTTGCTTTACCGGGAAATATTTTTCTACGCCGTTTCTGTTTGCCTGCTTCCCTCTGTGTGAGATTCTTGTAGCATTTCCACGAGGCATCCCAGTGTTTTCCTCGCCCTCTACGTCAGCAATCTTTGTGATCAAATGTGCAGGCCAAAGTCTCCCCCTGGGTGCCCATGTTGCCCTTTTTAAGGGTACTATGCTAATTATAAAACCTTACGCGGGGTTCCGATTTTGAAAACGTCAATACGTAATAATCCTATAACCATTTTAAACCGAAACGTTTGTAATGAACATTAACTAGCATTCACCGCAGACCACAAACTGCTCTGCCTGAAACGCACGGTGCAGGACCGCCTTCATCGGATTTTAATGTCAGAGGCGAAACCTCTTTATCGAATTCTAGGGGTTGGCATTAGCTGGCATTAAGGCGTGTTCCAATAAAATGTTACTATTACGCTTCCCAAATGAACTGAATTGCCTAGAACAGTGTAAGATCAAAAACCGACTATGTGTTTCGTAAGAGAAGATAAACCACAGTAGTAAGATGATGTGCTCTTACGAAGCAATTATGTCAAGTTCTTTGCAAGAAGACAGCATTGTGAGGCAGTATTTTTAACGCTTAAATACTTTCAGTCTAATTATATAATATATAAATTCAACAGCAGCCCACCTTGAAGCAATATGTATGTAATAATTTGTAAAATGTATGTAACAGTCATTGCAAATGCTTATATTATTGTATCCATGTGTAATAATGTTATGTGAATGCATTGCGTAATTTAATAATGTAGGAGCTGTGAGAATAATAAGTTTAAGTTGCTAACAAAGAGGTAACAATGAGGTAACTTTGAGGCAATAATGAGTTTAAGAGTTTAAATACTACTAGTCATTATTAGAGCAGCAATAATGTAAATTTTGAGACAGTTTAAAAATAGCCAATCAACAGTCAGAAAAAGCTTTAGTTAAATGCAGGTATTCTATTGGACTAGGATTAGCCAATCAGAGACTTGAAATGTAGAAATTTACAAGTTTAGACGGTTGAAATCTATTCAGTTGACTGCAGACCGTGATAGTAACCGGATGCAAGATGCGTCCTCTAGAGAAATATAATACGTATTCGTGTGAGACGAAAAATAAGTATACGCGTTAAAAAGTGCAAGTATTAAATAAAAGAATCTCACAGCTCTCTATATCAGTGAAGTGCTATTTAATTTGTGTCAAGAATTAATAAAAAGGAGTGAATTAAAACTAAAAATCTGTGTAACCTAAATTCTTATCGCACCACGCCCTTCCTAAGAGAAACGTGTGCAACATAATACTGACGCAGGCGAGGCAAACATAGTATTTAAAGAAACAGTTTAATAACAAAGTAAATATTTTTTTTAAACTTAGGGCAAAGGCCACCTGAAAGTACATTTGGGGCGAAGGCTACCGTAAACTGCTTAACATACGTGAGATTGCAACTACTACAAGTTTGGCTCCCCAACAGTTGAAATATAATACATCATCTTCAAACTGACTTTTCATATGTAGCAACAAACTCCTACAACAAAACAATGTAACAAACTTTCTACTTCAATTGCAAATATACCAAAGAGCAAGGAGCTGATCCTGAATTCATTTTTATTTTCTTTCCTTTGTACCCAAAAATTCCATATCGAGATTTCACCGAAAATACATATTTTTAGGGCCCATGAACCTGTGTGTATTTATGAAAACATAACTCAAAAACAAAAATTCGTTTAAATACGAAGCTTGGTATCTAAGTTAAGTATCTCTCCAAGATGAGACACGAAGATTTGCAACATCTCCCTACCCCAAACTACCCTTTACATAGAATATTTTTCGAAACTGTTTATTTTCTCAAAAGTGGCTCTAACGATTTTGATTAAAATACATATTTAAGGTACGGGGGCAATACGGAAAGTTTTTAGAATGCCATGATTCTAAAAACAAATAATTTTTTATATTTCACAGCCACTTTCTAATGTTTTGCGAACTGATTGCCGTGTAGTTTGTTGAATTTACTCTAATAGTTTGTTAATTATCATCATTTAAAGATTTTGTTATTTCCCAAAAAAAAACGAAATTTCACTAGAGAACATTTCAGGGCTATGATTTTTTTACGATTTTAAATCTTTATTTGGCGAAGAAGTGCCATCTAAGGCAACAATTTATAATTGGTAGAGCGGATTCAAAAGAGATCGATTTATTACTTTCTCTACTACGTATAGTAAGTAGGGGAAGTATTGTATTCCACCCAAAAATTCGATACCGAGATTTCACCGGAAATACATGTTTTGAGATCCCTGAATCCAAAAAAAGCATTTTTGGAAACATGTCCGTGTGTGTGTCTGTGTCTCTGTCTGTGAACAGCATAACTCAGAAACGAACAGTCGGATAAACACCAAACTTGGTATTTAGGTTCAGTATCTTCCAAAAATGCGCCACAAAGGTTTTCAAGAAAATCCCCCCACCCCAGATTACCCTTGACATGCAAACATTTTTCGAAAATTTTAATTTTCTCAAAAATGGCTCTGATGATTTTGATTAAAATATTACATGTTTAAGATATTTTCATGACAAATGAAATGTATATCTCCAATTTTCTGGGAATGTCTCCAAAAGTATTTTTCATTGTGAACGACTTTTGCATAACTGGTAAACCATAAGAGATAGACAAAATTTTACTACACAAAAAATGTAGATCGCCTTAAAATACACAATTTATGTCATATACAATTTTGTTGTTGAGTTAACCATTTTGGAGAAATTGCTTGTTATTATTCCCTTGAATTTTCCAATACTTAAAACTTTTTCGGAAATTCGTTATTCATTTTTACTTTCTCTACTACGTATAATAAGTAGGGGAAGTATTGTATTCCACCCAAAATTTCGATATCGAGATTTCACCGGAAATACATGTTTTGAGACCCCCTGAATCCAAAAAAAGCATTTTTGGAAACATGTCCGTGTGTGTGTCTGTGTGTCTGTCTGTGTGTCTGTGTGTGTGTCTGTGAACAGCATAACTCAGAAACGAACAGCCGGATAAACACCAAACTTGGTATTTGGATTCAGTATCTTCCACGGATACGACACGAAGGTTTTCAAGAAAATCCCCCTACCCCAGAGTACCCTTTACATGTAAGATTTTTCGAAAATTTTAATTTTCTCAAAAATGGCTCTAACGATTTTGATTAAAATATCATATGTTTAAGATATTTTTATGACAAATAAAATGTATATCTTGAATTTCCTGGGAATGTCTCCAAAAGTATTCTTTATTGTGAACGACTTTTGCGTAACTGGTAAACCATAAGAGATAGACAAAATTTTACTACACAACAAATGTAGATCGCGTTAAAATACACAATTTATGTCATATACATTTTTTTAGTTGAGTGAACCATTTTCGAGATATTGCTTGTTATTTCCTTAAATTTTCCAATACTTATACTTTTTCTCAAATTCGTTATTCAATTTTTTATGTCCTGGATATGCAAACAGAATAGAATGCGCCACATAGCAACCAGCGCTTAAAAGATTTGACTATCGCTTATAACCTACCATGTTCCCCTTGCATCTACAAGAAAATTAGCAATAAGATTGACATCTCGATATCTCGATTAACATGAAGCATATGGAGAATAAACGTTTGTAAAAATAGTTCGTACAAGAGTAGAGAAGGTCATGTGAGTGTAGCACATCAGATTTTTTTGTCCTGGTGATGCAAAGAGAATGGAATACTCCACATAGCAACCAGCTCTTAAAATATTTGACTATCGCTTAAAGCCTACCATATTCCCCTTGCACCTACAAGAAAATTACCAATAAGATTAACATGAAGCATATCTCGAATAAGCGTTTGTAAAAATAGTTTGTACAAGAGTAGAGAAAGTCATGTGAGTGTAACACATCGATTTTTCCTGTAATGTTTTCTGACGTTAACCTTTTTCGATGTATTTGTTATTACTTTGAATTTTCAAATACTTTATACTTCTCTGAACTACAGATTCCCTTCATTTTCGTGTTCATACAAAGGGGACAGAATTTCAAAGCCATCACATAGCAACCGACTTTGAAAAGATTTGACTATCGCTTTAGCTTATTCTTCTTATACTACAACGAAATGTATAAGCGAGTAATGAAGGTTTATCTGTATTAACAAGTAAGACTAGTTTCTAGAGGGGTGAGTAGAGAAACGGCAAGTGAATGAAACACATCCGAATTTTACTCGCCGTTTTTTTTTAAACTGCTTTCTCGAAGATAAGGCGTTTGTGTAAATTACTTTCTTACTAGGTGCCATGCGTATAGGAATAAATTATTGTAAAAATCTTGATGTATTGAATTCACAATAGCGTCTATGCCGCACCATCATTTATTACTTTCACTACTACGTATAGTAAATAGGGGAAGTATTGTATTCCACCCAAAAATTCAATACCGAGATTTCCCCGGAAATATATGTTTTGAGGTCCCCTGAATCCAAAAAAAAGCATTTTTGGAAACATGTCCGTGTGTGTGTCTGTGTGTCTGTCTGTGTGTGTGTCTGTGAACAGCATAACTCAAAAACGAACAGTCAGATAAACACCAAACTTGGTATTTAGGTTCAGTATCTTCCAGAGATGCGACACAAAGGTTTTCAAGAAAATCCCTCCATCCCAGATTAACCTATACATGAAACATTTTTCGAAAATTTTAATTTTCTCAAAAATGGCTTTAACGATTTTGATTAAAATATCATATGTTTAAGATATTTTAATGACAAATGAAATGTATATCTCGAATTTTCTGGGAATGTCTCCAAAAGTATTCTTCAATGGAAACGACTTTTGCATAACTGGTAAACCATAAGAGATACACAAAATTTTACTGCCCACGAAATGTAGATCGCGTTAAAATACACAATTTATGTCATATACCTACATTTTTTGTTGTTGAGTGAACCATTTTCGAGGTATTGCTTGTTATTTCCTTAAATTTTCCAATACTTATACTTTTTCTCAAAGGAAATTCGTTATTAATTTTTTTTGTCCTGGACATGCAAAGAGAATGGAATACTCCACATAGCAACCAGCTCTTAAAACATTTGACTATCGCTTAAAGCCTACCATATTCCCCTTGCATCTACAAGAAAATTAGCAATAAGATTAACATCTCGATTAACATGAAATAGATGGAAAATAAGCGTTTGTAAAAATAGTTTGTATAAGAGTAGAGAAAGTCATGCGAGTGTAACATACCAGATTTTTACGTATTCGGTTCTACTAACTATTACTAATATATTAGTAATAATTGTGACACCGGCCGTGAAAACCTACGTTCTTACTCTACTAACTATGTTTACAAAAGCGTTTTATTCTATCTACTTCATGTTGATCGAGATAAACGTTAGCAGGAATAGTTTCATTACACGTTTCGTTGTAGATACAACGGGGATACAAGAAACGCATGCGATAAATCCTCAAAAAGCGGAATGCTAAATGCTGGCTTTGATATTCCATACTCTATCCATGATATATCAAAAAACAACTGAATAATGATAATACTTTAAAAATTACAAAAGTATTAGAAAATTTAAACCAATAAGAATGAACATCTCTGAGATGTTGATGGCACAAGAAAGTTATTTGAAAGGAACTGTGTGATTTGAAGAAATATACGTTATTTTTACAGCAAGGTTTTGTCTATCTCTTACGGTTTACCAGTTATACAAAATTATTAAAGAGGGTGTACAAATGTCCTAAACATTCAGTATTTAAATAAAAATGTAAGGGATTTCTATGAAAGGAATAGTTCAGGTGGCAGAATTTTCTTGAAACTTTTGATATCGGAATCTTAGAAGATGTTGAAATTAAATACCAAGTTGGGTATTTATCCAATTTTTCGTTTTTAAGTTTTGCTTTTCAAAGACACGTGTACGCAAACATACATTGACATTATCTATAATACATTTATGAATTATTACGATCCTTGTGAAGTTAGTAAAAATTGTAACGGGAACATAACGTTCAAGTTCAAACATGGGAAACAAATACTATTTACCTCATTCATATAATTTTTGCTTGGTTCTGAAGTGTGTGCTTACAAAACTTTTCTAGAGTAGTAAACCATTTAGATGTGTATGCAAGGCGTTGAAAATGTTGAGGACGGACTAATTTCTTAATGTCCAATAGTGATCAGATCCTTCACGTTTTGTCCAGATGTGTAAAGTAGTGATTCAATTTGTACTAAAGTGTGAAAATGCAAATAAAGGGGGCTAGCTTTATTGAGATACCAAAGCATACAAGTCTTTATATTACTCAAACAATGGAGATTAAAGTGAACTGAGAATAGTTACATGTTTTGGGGTCCCCTAAATAAAAGATGAATATTAAAAGAAAAGTGTGCGAGATATTTCGTAAACACTGTAACTCAAAAATGAAAAGTTTGAATGAATACCAAACTTTGTATTTAAGTCCAGTATCTTCTTAAATGTGCATGAAGATTTTCAAAAAATTCTCCTGCCTCAAACTACTCTTTTTCGACATTTTTATTTTCTCAAAAACGGCTCTAACGATTTTGATTGAAATACCACATATTTAAAACATTTGCATGACAAAATGTATATCTTGAATTTTCTCCTCTTCAGATTTGTATAAATAGTAAACCGTAAGTACACAAACATTTTGATCTCGTTAAAACATAAAATTATGTAAATATATTTTTTACTTTCTCTACTGCGTATAGTAAGTAGGGAAGGGCTATTCCACCCAAAAATTCTATGTCAAGATTTCACTGAAAATGTGGCATTCTTGGATCCCCCCAAAAAATTTTTAGAAAGAGGTCCGTGTGAGTGACTGAGCGCGCGCGCGCGCGTGTGTGTGTGTGTGTGTGTGTGTGTGTGTGTACAGCGTAGCTCAAAAACGAAAATTCGAATAAACACCAAACTTGGTATTAAGTTCAGCGTCTTTCAAGGTGCAACACAAAGATTTTCAAGAAAATCTCCCACCCCAAACTACTCTTTACATGGAAAATTTTTCGAAAATTTCTATTTTATCACAAATGGCTACAACGATTTTGATTAAACTACCGTACATTAAAGTGAAGTAGTTATATTGTTTACGTAATTTATTAGCCACACACTTGCGAAGATAACCTGAAGAAGTTGTCTTTACGTTGTTTGTTTATTTATCTCCACACTTGGAAAACCAATTTGAGAAAGTGTTCTGTTTTTGAAGTTTGCACCACGCTTTGGGCGTTAATTTGAAGAAGATTGTTTGTTACGTAATTTGCTACTACTTATGTAAAGCTGATTTTGAAGATGTGTTTTTGTTGTTACGCTCCAAGTTGAAAAAATATATATTAACTTTGTTATTAAACTGCTTCTATAGATATTATTTATGTTTATGTTTACCTCGGCTGCTTTAGTATTTTTTAGAGACACGTTTCTCTTAGACAGGGTGTGGTGAGACAAGAATGTAGACTTACACAGATTTTAAGTTTAAATTCACTTATTTTTATTAATCCTTGACACAAATTAAATAGCACTACACTAATATCAAAAGCTGTGAGGTTCTTTAATGCTTGCACTTTGTTAACGCGTATATATAATTTTCGTTTCACACGAATACGTAATATTTCTTTAGAGAACACATCTTCCATCCGGTCACTACCAAGGTCTGCAGGCAACTGAACATACTTCAACTGTCCAAACCCGTATTCTTCTGTATTTCAAGTCTCTGATTGGCTAATCCTAGTCCAATAGAATACCTGCATTTAATTAAATCTTTTTCTGGCTTTTGATTGGCTAATTTTAAACTGTCACAAAATTTACATTATTGCTGCCCTAATCATGACTAGTAGCATTCAAACTCTCAAACTCATTATTGCCTCAAGGTTACCTCATTGTTAGCAAGTTTAAGCTTATTATTCTCACAGCTCTTACATTATTGAATTACGGAATGCATTAACATAACATTATTGAACATGTTTACAATAAGATAAGAATTTGCAATGCTTGTTATATACATTTTTATAAATTATTACATACATATTGCTTCAAAACGGGCTGTTATTGAATTTACATATTATATAATTTAATTGAAATTATTCAAGTATTAAAAATACTGCCTCAAAAGTTATATAGGTAACGATTAAATGTGTATCTTGAATTTTCGGGAATAGTCTGTGAAGTCATCTTCATTCGGATGGAAATTTATATAAACCTGTTTAACTGGTAAACATTAAACAATATAAAACGTATTACACAAAACATTAGATCTCTTTAAAACACAAAATTTATTTCAAATAACTATTTTATGGCGTCAACCACTTCCGAAATGTCAGTTATTAATGATTCAAATTGTTCAATACTTTGCCATTCTTTTACAGCCCTGTCGATTTTCAGTTGTTTCCCAGATTGCATGGAAACAGTATGGGACTTTAAGGCCAGCATATAGCGTCCAGTTGTTAAACATTTGACTATCGCTGTTCTCTTTGTATCTATAACGAACTGTGTAATGTAGCTATTTCTGCTAAGGTTGATATGGATTAAAATGAAGTAGATAGAAAAATAAACTTTCACAAGAGTATGTGTTTACACATTAATGAAATATAGAGGTTAGAGAAAATCATGTGAATGAGACACACCAGTTTGTTTTTTGCATTAACAATTTTTCTGTTATGGTTTAAAGTTATTCATTTGTTTCTGGCGATGCCATGCAAAGAGTGAAGTTTAAAATCCAGCATATAGCGATCTGCATTTAAATATTTGACTATCGCTTCAGTATACTGTGTCCTTCATGTAGCTACAACAAAAAAAGTGAAATGAAACAATGTCTAAAAACGTTTATCTGTATTAACATGATGTAGATAAGAAAGTAAGCTTTTTAAGCATAGTTTGCAGAAAAGAGAGAGAGACAGAGAGAGAGAGAGAGAGAGAGAGAGAGAGAGAGAGAGAGAGAGAGAGAGAGGGAACCGATGGTGGTGTAGAAAGTAATTCAGTGTAACGCCTGCTTTGTACATAAATATACATTAGTAACAATAAAATCCCAGGCGGTGACCCTAGAGAATAAGATTTCTACAATGCTGGAGTTGCCACTGTTCAAGACGTATGCTTTTTCCTCGTGACGAATACAATGGATAAATGTAATTACGTAGATGTATTTGAAGTGAAACCAGCACTTGTTTTGGAACGCTGGTCCCCAGGTGAAGCTGAGGCAGGAAAACGAATATAACAAGACCTAGACACTAATCCTATTGTCTGCAGCTTCTTGCAGCCCTGGGCAGGCTCCACAAACAAGCATCGATACATAACATATGGTACTTCCCAGATCAAGAGTGGCACGTGTGTGTGCTAGCAGTGGCGGCTTGTATGATAAATGGGCAAGCTCCACAAAAAGCATCGATACATAGAATATGGTATTTCTCAGAGCAAGAGTGGCACGTGTGAGGTCTACCAGTGGCGGCTTGTGTCATAGCTCGGCAGGGGCTCTACAAACAAGCATCGATAGATAACATATTATGGTATTTCTCAGAGCAAGAGTGGCACGTGTGTGGTCTACCAGTGGCGGCTTGTATCATAGCTCGGCAGGCTCCACAAACAAGCATCGATACATAACATATGGTACTTCCCAGAGCAAGAGTAGCACGCGTGTGGTCTAACAGTGGCGGCTTGTATCATAGCTGGGCAGGCTCCACAAACATAACATATGGTACTTCTCAGAGCAAGAGTGGCACGTGTGTAGTCTAGCAGTGGCGGCTTATATCATAGCTGGGCTCGCTCCACAAACATAACATATGGTACTTCTCAGAGCAAGAGTGGCACGTGTGTAGTCTAGCAGTGGCGGCTCATATAAGACCTGGACGTACTCCACAGACAAGCATCGATACAATGGTGCTTCCCAGAACAAGAGTGGCAACGGTGTGGTCTAGCAGAGGCGTCTTGTATCACACCAGGGCAGACTTCACAAACAAGAGTAATATGTAACATAGTGTACCTTCCAGAGCAAGAGTGGCACGTGTGTGGTATGGCAGTGGCTGTTCATATCATAGCTGGGCAGGCTCCAAATTCAATCATCGATACATAACATAATTATGGTACTTCCGGGAGGAAGAGTAGCATATGTGTGGTCTAGCAATGACAGCTCGTATGAAACCTGGGCAGGCTCCACAAACAGTATCGATACATAACATATGGTTCTTCTCAGAGCAAGGTGGGCACGGGTGTAGACCACCAGTGGCGGCTCGTATCATACCAGGACAGGCTCCACAGACAAGCATCGACACATATGGTACTTCCCAGAGTAAGAGTGGCATATATGTGGTCTAGCAGTGGCGGCTCGTACCAGACCTGGACAGGCTCGTATCAGACAAGCATCGATGCATAATATATGGTGCTTTCCAGAATAAGAGTGGTGTGTGTGGGGTCTAGCAGTCGCGGCTCTATTAGACCTGCACAGATTTCACACACATACACACACGGACAGACACACACACACACCTATACATAGCTTGTGGTGCTTCCTAGAGCAAGAATGTGTGCTGTCTAGCAGTGCGGATCGTATCAGACCTGGACAGACTCTACACACAAGCATCACACATGTGGTACTTCCTAGAGTAAGAGTGGCATATATGTGGTCTAGCAGTGGCGGCTCGTATCATAGCTGGGCAGGCTCCACAAACAAGAAGCAGTATGTAACATATGATACCTTACAGAGCAAGAGTAGCACGTGTATGGTCTAGCAGTGGCAGCTCGTATCAACCTAAACAGGCTCTACAGACAAGTATCGACGCATAAAGTATAGGATTTTTCAGAGTAAGAGTGTGTGGTCTAGCAGTGACAGCTCGTATCAGTCCTGCAAAGGCTCTACAGACAAGCATCGACGCATAACGTATAGTACTTTCCAGAAAAATTCTATTTATGGGGGCTCTATTACTGCTGTGGTCCTTAGCGTCCCATTTTATATTAGACGTGAAAGACCAGCAATTTTGCTCAGAGGACTCTTTATCAGGCTTGAGATTCTTTTACGTGCCGTAAATCTACACACTGGACTACTGGCTTTACTTCCTTTCCGAAAGAAGCCACGCTGAGGATTTTTACGCCCGAAAACATCCATTGCCCTCCGCCGGGTTTGAACCCGTGACCTCGGGAACTAGAGGCTAGCATGGTAACCATTACACCACTGAGAACGATATATATATATATATATATATATATATATATATATATACACTTTCCAGAGTAACACTGGACTGTGTGTAGTCTTACAGTGGCGACTCGTATCAGACCTGCACAGGCTTCACAAAAAAGCACCTATACATATCTTTCTAGAGAAAGAATGACATGTGTGCTGTCAAGCAGTGGTGACTCGTATTATACCTGCAGTTTCTTGCAGCCTTGGGCGGGCTCGAAAACAGACATCAGTACATGATATCGTTATCCCAGAACACGAATGGCACTTGCTTTGTCTTGCGGTGGCGTCTCTTAAAGCACCTGCAGCTTCTTGCAGCATTGGGAAGCAGGCATCGATATGGTGTTCCTAGAGCAAGAATGGACTGTGCTGACTAGCATAGGCGGCTCCTATCACACCTGCAAGCTGAGCAGACAAGTATCAATACGTAACATATGGTGCTTCCTAGAGTAAGAAAGGCATCTGTGTTACCTCATTAGGGGCGGTGACGGCTGGTATCTAACTGTGAATATAAAAGCTTAATGCGCTCCCAGCGTAGTCTATATCAAATTATTGTTAAATGATCTGGAACCATTTCTATACACAAGCCCCACATTTATCCATTAGAAGCTTAATTTTGTAAACGCAAAGATACTCTTAATAATTTATCAAATTTCCTTGATTATTATGGAAATGCGAAAGAGCATAAATTCATAAAAGTGTTCCTTTGTTTTGTAATGGTTTTCTAGTTCATCTTACTTCCAGATATCGTCCTCTGTGTCTAGAGGTACCACTCTAGCCTCTAGTTCCCGAGGTTGCAAGTTCAAACCCGAGGGAGGGCCATAGATTTTTTTGGGGCGTAAAAATCCTTAGCATGACTTATTCGCAAGGGAAGTCCCGTGTCGTAGATTTACGGCACGTGACACAACCTCAAGCTTCATTAAGAGGTTTATGAACATAATTTCCGGTCTTTCACGCCCAATGTAGAATGGGACGCTAAGAACCATAGTAGTTAAAGAGCGTCCATAAGTAAAAATCCAGCTCAAGTGACAGTTTATATGTACTTTAGTTGTATATCTTTTTGTCTAGAAAATTTTGATGACCGTATTTTCAGAAATAAATTACTGTTACAGGTGGTCAGTTTTGCGGTGTATTGGTTTGCTATTATTTTATTACGAAATTCCTTTTTACTATAAGTTACAATGTAAAAGTCATTTCTACCTTTACGCACACAGCCATTTGTAGAAATGCGGCATACATGAAAGGGAAGGCTTATATGTCGCTTTAGCTGTAAACTCGGGGTTTCGTCACTCCGCATCGAGCATGTTGCAGACAGCCCCATGGCCCCCTGTGTTTCCCCACTGTGAGCAGGATCACAGGAGGCTTTGACAGCTCTGAATATGGAGGGTGCGCGCCCGCGAAAATAAAAGGACCACAAAGGTGAGGAAAGGACAGAGATAAATTATATTCCTCGCGCAAGCGCCTTAGCGGAACGGAAAATTGCTCTGAGAAAGAAAACCTGCGAGGTGTAAACAAGCGTGAAAGCAAAGTAACGCAAGGAGTTGAGGTCCTCATTAAGGGCTCGGTGTTTAAACGCATCAGGCGGCGGTTTTACTTTTTAATCCACACACATATTATAAAGAGATGCAATTTATGTGAGCGTATAGAGTAAGTTAGAAAACAGCCAAGCGATACTGATTATTCTTCCATCACTGATAGCCCTATTCTTCACGACGGATAAAGGATATAAAACGTTTCAAACATTTTTACTTTTTCTAACACGTAGCTTGTAAGCAGGGGGAATATAGTATTCCTTTCAAAATTGATAATATGGTTTCATCGGAAAGGCATGTTTTGAGGTACCGTTATAAAAAGTTTTAGAAAAAGCTCCATGTGTGTGTGTGTGTGTGTGTGTGTGTGTGTGTGTATGAATATAACTCAAAACGAGAAGTCGGTTATAAATTCCCAACTTGATGTTTACGTTCAGCATCTATGGGGTAGTGCAGTGGTTTCGTTTTCGGCTCTCATGCTGAGAGTCCGGGGTTCGATTCCCGGCTCTGGGATGGCGATTTTAAATGGGCTGTATCTACGCCTTCACTCCTGACTCGCTCATGTAAAGTATTCCCAGGGCACAACGTGGTTCGGAGTCTAGGGTAAAAGCTTTAGGTCATTCCACCGCCATCCTAATCCCACCTTACGATACGAGTCAACAGATTCCGCCCGCTAGGTGCCTCCACCTTAGAAATGGCTCCAGTCATCACTTGGCGGGATGAGGTAAACTCCGAAGGCCATATTGGGAGGGTTAGAAATGACGAAATGATGCGACACGGGGATTTTCTGGAAAATCACCACATCCCAAACTACCCTTGTTATGTACAATTTTTCGATACTTTTTATTTTCTGCGGATAGCCAATGAAGTCCTCTTCATACTGAATTTAAGTTGCATAACTTGTAAACCGTTAGCGATACACAAAAACATATTTCGCGAAAAATATGGGTCTCCTTTACATATGACAGATAACTATTTTTATGGCACTAAACATTTCCGAGATATCCTTTACTAATGGTATGGATTGTCAAATGCTTTATACTGTAACCGAGCGGGCAAGGCCACCTGAGGCAGCCAATAGGCGCCTCTCGGCCCGGCACCTGGATGGGGCCTTCGCCAACCGTCGGAACAATAGCCAGCACGAAACAATAGCCATCGTGTGCCGCTCCGCTTACCTGTTCGAGAACAATCTTTTCCGTATGCTCTAGTAGGTTCTCTTTCTAGAACATTCCTCTTTGTACGTGGGGCCTATATAAGTGGCTGCTCCTGCCCGGGAGTTAGTTAAGGAGCAACTAAGTGAAAATGTATTCCGAGTGTGTGCCAAAAGTGACTCAAGCGTAACGTTTGGGCCACGCTGAGTGGGTAAGTGATAAAGTATGTTTCGGTGTAACTGATGTTCTCATTTATTATATTAGCGTTTACATTCTGTGTTACACAATTTATTCAAATATCCTTTTTTGTGGCATCCGACATATCCCTTAATATTGGTTTCAATTTTTCAATGCTTGTTCTTTTATAAATGCCATCGCTATTCATTTGTTTCGCACTGTTATGGAAAGAGCAGGTATAGAATTTCAAAGCTAGCATTTAGCAAGTCGCTTTTAAACATCTGCCTATCGATTCATTTTCCTGTATTTCTCTTGTACCTGCAGCGAAATTGCAACCTTATCTCTAAAGGTTTATATGTCGAACTGAAACAGATTACTATTGCAGGTCTCTATTATTCTGTGTTTAATAATTTCACGTATACGAGGGCTGTCCAGAAAGTAACCTCCGTTCATGCATAGCATAAGAAGTAGTGGGGGTAGCGCCGCCATTTCGACATCAGCTTGCGCAATGGCTCAATACGCTTCTGGCTGTGCAAGGTGGAGCATCGTACTGTTGCGTGTTTGCTAGTTATAATCCAACAACATGAGCGCCGAAATAACAAATCCCGCCAAGTGTGAAGTGTGAAAAGGCTAATAAGAGCAATCCAAAACAAGCGTGGTGGTCTTCTGACAGCTGGTGTTATATTTTTGCATGACAACGCTCGCCCTCACACAGCAAACAATTCAAATGGACGTTTAGCCAAGTTCAAATGAGACGTTTTTGACGATACCCGTAGATCCCGGACTTGGCCCCTAGCGACTTCCATCTGTTCTCGTATATGAAACACGACTTGCAACTCTGCGCTTTGACAATGACGAAGAGCTTCAAAACGCCGCGACAAGTTGGCTTAGTTCGCAGGTGGTAGAAGTTTATGTAGAGAGTATTTCAAAGACTGTGAAAAGGTATGACAAGTGCTTGAATCTGTTTGGAGACTAGGTAGAAAAATAGAGAAAAGCTGTAGTTTTCAGATGTATATAATAAAACTTTTCTATGTATACCGGTTCCATGTTTATTTCAAAACGGAGGTTACTTTCTGGACAGGCCTCGTATTTTAATGTCAATTTCTAAATCAACTTATATTTTCCTTCTCATATGAGCACTAATTATTATATAATTTAAATATTATAAATCTATATAAATTATTGTATATTTCAACAGTTTTCCTATTTTTCTGCCATTATGTACTTTTTATATTTTATACATTTCTATTTTTTAAATGTATGTATTCAATATAATTAACTACATACACTGCCACAACAGGAGGGATAGTCTGTAGCAGTAAACAAAAAACATTCTGATTCGAGACATTCATATGGCTTTTTCACCCTCTATCGTTTATTAGTGTATACAAGCTTCTTACTAAAGCTTATTTTTACATCTACTACATTTTAATCCAAATAAACCTTTGCAGAAATAGCTACATTACACATTACGTTAGGGATACAAACAGAACAGCGATAGTCAAATGTTTAAGAACTGGACGCTATATGCTGGCCTTAAAGTTCCATACTGTTTCCATGACATCGCGAGAAACAACTGAATGTTAAAAGGACCTTAAAGAATGACCACGAAATGAACAATTAATAACGGCTATCTCACAAATGGCTGATGCCACAACAAAGTTATTTGAAATAATTTGTGTATTTTAAAGGGATCTATATTTCCTGTGTAGTACGTTTTCTGCTAACACTTAACGTTTACTAGTTATACACGACTATACAAAATTCCTTCCGAATGAAGAGGACTTCAAAGACTATTGATATGAGATGAGATGGAGTTTAAGGGCGCTAAACATCGAAGGTCATCAGCGCCCTTCAAACACTATTCCCAAAACATTGACGATATATATTTTATTTGTTATGTAAGTAACGTTTTTATACGGCACTTTAATCAAAATCTTTAGCCATTATTTATGAAATCAAAATTTTGGAAAACTAGTCCATATAAAGGGTAGTCTGTGGTGGGGGATTTTCTTGAAAATCTTCTTGTCACATCTTCAGAAGAAACTGAATCTAAATATCAAGTTAGGTGGTTCTCTGACTTTTTGTTTTCGAGTTATGGCGTACACACACACGCACGCGCACGCGCACGCGCACGCGCACACGCACACGCACACGCACACGCACACGCACACGCACACACACACACACACACACACACACGGAACTTTCTCTAAAAATCTGATGTGTACACTTACATGACTTTCCCTACTCTTGTACAAACTATTTTTACAAACGCTTATTCTCCATATGCTTCATGTTAATCGAGATGTTAATTTTATTGCTAATTTTCTTGTAGATGCAAGGGAATTGGTAGGCTTTAAGCGATAGTCAAATCTTTTAAGAGCTGGTTGCTATGTGGCGCAATCCATTCTCTTTGCATGTCCAGGACATAAAAAATTTATAATGAATTCCCATTTGAGAAAAAGTATAATATTGGAAAATTTAAGGGAATAACAATCAATATCCTGAAAATGGTTCACTCAACAAAAAAATGTATATGACATAAATTGTGTATTTTAACGCGATCTACATCTTTTGTGTAGTAAAATTTTGTCTATCTTTTATGGTTTACCAGTTATGCAAAAGTCGTTCACAATGAAGAACACTTTTGGAGACATTCCCAGAAAATTGGAGATATACATTTTATTTGTCATGAAAATATCTTAAACGTATTTTAATCAAAATCGTTAGAGCCATTTTTGAGAAAATTAAAATTTTCGAAAAATCTTCCATTTAAGGGGTAATCTGGGGTGTGGGGATTTTCTTGAAAACCTTCGTGTCGCATCTCTGGAAGATACTGAACCTAAATACCAAGTTTGGTGTTTACCCAACTGTTCGTTTCTGAGTTATGTTGTTCACAGACACACACACACACACACACACACACACACACACACACACGGACATGCTTTCAAAAATGCTTTTTATGGATTCAGGGGGTCTGAGAGCATATATTTCCGGTGAAATCTCGGTATCGAATTTTTGGGTGGAATACAATGGTTCCCCTACTTACTATACGTAGTAGAGAAAGAAGAAATGATTTTGTTTTTGGATTCAGAGGCTTGTAAATGTGTATTTGCAGTGAAATCTCGGTATCGAATTCTTAAGTGGAATGTAATATCTTCTCTTAACTACTATGTACGTGGCAGAGGAAGTAATAAACTAGCTAGAGAAAGGCATGTGAATGTAACGTATCCGATTTTTAAATTTGGGTTTTAGAGGTGTTTCGCATTCACGTCAATCACTTTCAACCCCGTTTCGTTGAATATGCATATCAGTGTTTTTGACACTTCGTGTGAAAGGAGAGAGTTTTAATGACCCACGCCCAAAGGGCGTAAAGCGGAAGGCTTAAATGTTTAAATCCGGGTATTGGATGGGGTGGTGAGTATTTGGTTAAGTTTTCGATAAAAGTTGCTACACTTAGGTTTTAAAATCTAAAAATATGATAATCTACCGAAGAAGACTTAATTAAATACTTTAAATATGAGATGAAAAACATTAATAACCATTTTAATAAAGTGTGTATATTCCAAATAGTTGGTTTGCCTGAGGTTATACGATTGGCTCCTTAAATCTCGAAAGACAGTTTAATTAATTTCATTTATCTCTCTAGTAGTATTCATGAAATTATTATAAAATAATCTGGAACATTTTATGACAAATCCTCTTTATAACTATAAATCTGTAAAGCCCGTGACCGTTTAACAATGGACGAGAAATACAGTAAATATCGGAGTTGAGGTATTTATCATATTCTTAACCTCTCTGCCCCAATATTCTCCAAGTTATGGAAATATTTCATGATTTTTAGGCATTTTTAGCGGGGAAAAATTATTGAAATGGTCGAGTACTTTTCAAATAATCGCAAAAGAAGACATTTTAATCTTTGAACCTTTTTTATTTGCTCCTGTAGTTATTTAATAACATGTACACTATGCTGAGCGGAATGCCTGTGGCCAGCATTCGGGAGGTTCCGGTTCGATTCCCACCGCCCACACAGACAATGCGGTTTTTCGTGGTTTTCTTTGGACGCCAAGGCTAATGCCGGGGTGGTGTATTCTACCACGATTTCTCCTTTCCTCCCATTTCCTCTAATTTCATTTCCATTTCATGTTTCAGCTGTGCTTTCAGGGCCTACAGTGCTAGCGGTGTCGGGCAGAGAGCCTGTTTGCATGCGTGTTGTAAAGATTTCTCCCCGTGAACGCCAGAGTGAGTTGTTCCGCCCATTAGAATCGCTGTCGCCCTCTTGGGATTCCTCGCGGGTGTTCATCCTGGAAATTATAGGAACTTCTGAGTGTCTCTGTGAGCCTGTCTGCTTGCAGACCTGGGACCACCCACGGCTCCTTCACCACATCCCTGCTTCTCGGGGGGTGTAGATCACAATGATCGCGTCCGCCTCCGATGGACACATCCTACGAATACACTACATAGTTTTTACGTATTACAGAAACCCCTAGGTATAGCTATAGATATAGGTTATACAACAGAGGGAGACACCTCTTGCACTGGGACCTACATAGATCTATTGTAACTACCTACCCTAGGAGCAGGGATGATGTAAAGCAACCACTGGAGGCTACAGGCAGACAGGACACAGAGACACGCGGAAGTCCCTAATAGTCCCGCCCCACTGCTTGAACTGCCTAGAGAGGGCAATGAACCACCCGTCGACCAGCGCCTCTATTGTGCACGAGGAGTACTCTTTCCTTTAAGAAAGCATCCGCGCCATCTATCCTGCACCGCCACACATCACGAAACCTAAAAGCACACCCCAAACATTAGAAGGAAATGCAATGAAAGGGAAATGATGGAAAGGAAATGATGGTAGATCATAAACCAACGCAGCATTCGCCTGCCGACAAGGCAAAACCAAGATGAGAGTGGGTGGTCGACGGGAATCGAATCCGGGACCTCCAGATACAAGCCTCACACATCACCACGGAGCAATCTCGTTCGTTAGAAACCCCTAAAATCAATATAAAACGAAATAGTGGCAAAACTGTTGAATATGAAGATTTTCACTCCAGCACCACGTTAAAACAATTTGGAAACAAGAATTGATTGTAATCAATGAGAAAAATTGTTGTTAATTAAAAATATTATTTCACTGATTTCTGATGTTACACTGGACCAAACTTCTCTATTTATAAAAAACTGCAAAAAAGTGAGTTTATGCAAATTGTATATTTTAAAAACCTTCACGTTTCTTCTGAAATGAGTTTTTGACTTTTCATAAGTCTTCATACCTAAACAAAACTTCAACAATAATCAGGGAATTTAAAGAAAACTCGACATGTCAATATGACAAACACTTGCCCTTTTAACTATTCAAGTCATCACATCCATTTTTGAGAAAATAAAGAATAATAAACCATTTTACATGCAAAAGGTAATGTGCTTGTAGGGAAATTTTCTTGAAAATCTTCGTGTGGTGTTCTTTAAAGATAATAAAAATCAAATACTAATTTCGGGGACCTCAAAACATGTACTTCTGCGATGTCATATTGGGGTAGAACACAATACTGCCTCTAATTACTAGAGGGAGGTGGTGGAAAAAGCTATAGAACTATAAACCTTCACTTGAATTTTTTCAAAGGTACTGTAAGATGGGATGACTTCGGCCCAATTTTACTTTCTCTGTCACTAACTTACACCAGGTAGAAGAAGAAATGTATACACCCAAAAATTCGTAATCGACATTTCACCGGAAATATAGATTTTGAGATCCCTAAATCCAAAAAAGAAAAAAGGCGCGTGTGTATGTGTGCGACACTCAAAAAGATATTCTGCATGAACACAAAACTCAAAAATACCATTTATGTAGAAACTTGTTATTTTTTATTTTATCAAAGACTACTATAATCGGTAGCACAATTATATAGGCCATACTTAAGATATTTGAATTAAAAGTAAAATAAAATATTGTATTTTCTGCGAACAGTCAGTGAAATTCTTTTCATTCTGAAATAAGTTTGTGTAACTGGCAAACCATAAAAGATAGACAAATATTTACTTAAAAATCTGATGTGTTATAATCACATGACTTTCTCTACTCTTGTACAAACTATTTTTACAAACGCTTATTCTCCATATGCTTCATGTTAATCGAGATATCGAGATGTTAATGTTATTGCTAATTTTCTTGGTAGGCTTTAAGCGATAGTCAAATGTTTTAACAGCTGGTTGCATGTGGAGTTGTCTATTCTCTTTGCATTACCAGGACAATAACAAAACCAAAAAAATCTGATGTGTTACATTCACATGACTTTCTCTACTCTTGTACAAACTATTTTTACAAACGCTTATTCTCCATCTACTTCATGTTAATCGAGATAAACATTTGCAGGAACTATCTTATTGCTAATTTTCTTGTAGATGTAAGGGGAATGAATATATATTTACAAGGGCAATATAGAAATACAGTAGCCTTTAAACACATACATATCTCTTAATAGCTGGTTGCTAGGTGGAGCACTATTCCCTTTGCCACAGATTAATACTCTTTGCATACGCAAGACAAAAAATGAATAACGAATTCCCATTTGAGAAAATAAGTATTGAAAAATTTAAGGGAATAACAAGCAATATCTCGAAAATGGTTCACTCAACAAAAAAAATGTATATGACATAAATTGTGTATTTTAATGCGATCTACATTTTTTGTGTAGTAAAATTTGTTTATCTCTTATGGTTTACCAGTTATGCAAACGTCGTTCACAATGAAGAACACTTTTGGAGACATTCCCAGAAAATTCAAGATACACATTTTGTTTGTCAAGAAAATATCTTAAACATATGAAATTTTAATCAAAATCGTTAGAGCCATTTTTGAGAAAATTAAAATTTTCGAAGAATGTTCCATGTAAAAGGTAATCTGGGTTGGGGGATTTTCTTGAAAATCTTCGTGTCGCATCTCTGGAAGGTACCGAACCTAAATACCAAGTTTGGTGTTTATCAGACTATTCGTTTCTGAGTTATGCTGTTCACAGACAGACAGACACACTGACACGCACAAGAACATGTTTCCAAAAAATGCTTGTTTGGATTCAGAGGGTCTCAAAACATATATTTCTGGTGAAATCTCGGTATCGAATTTTTGGGTGAAATGCAATACTTTCCCTACTTACTATACGTAGTAAAGAAAGTAAAAATGCAGATTTATTTAAAACACACAGATATAATGGTTGTTATTGGTGATTCCGCTATTTCTCGCAATACAAAGAGTATGGAATTTCAAGGTTAGCATATAGCAAGCGCTTCTAAACATTTGACTGTAGTTTCGAACTCCTGTAATCTCTTTGTACTTGCAACGAAATATTTAATGAAACTGTTCTGGCAAAGTTTTATCTCTCGGTGGACGATGGATTTCTTTTCGGGCGTAAAAATCCTTAGCATGACTCCCTTCGAAGGGAGGTAAAGTCGGTGGTTCCGTGTTGTAGATTTACGGCACATAAAATACTTCAATCCTGATAAAGAGGCCTCTGTCTTTCCTGTCTTTTACGCCCAGTATAGAATGGGAAACTAAGAACCGTAGTAGTTAAAGAGCGTCCATAAATAAAACTAATCTAAATTCAAACGTTTATCTCGATTAACATGAAGTAGAGAGAAAAATAAGTTTTCATGAGAATAGTTCGTAGAAGAGATATACGTTTTTAGACTGCCTCTTTTGGTTAGCATGCTAGCTTCCACATCCATAGGTCCCAGTTTTGATTTCCGGCTGGAGGATGGGAATTTTTCTTTAGTCAGGATTATTTCCCATCGTCCCTAGAGTCTGGAAATATGAGAGAGTGTAAATGTGTGTATGAAGTTAACGCTTAAAAAGAAAACTAAACGTAAACAAACCTATAGGTATACAACAGTCAACATCATTGCCGACGAACAATTGTTCCAAAGGCAAAGCCGCCGATATGACCTTAGATGTTAAAGGCCATGCCCGTACCCAGAAAAAATTTCGGGGAGGGTTTTCCACAAGTAGATCTAAACTTAACACTACCCCACACAGTTACCATGTACCTAGTGTGTAGTATATAGACGTTACATGGATAATAAAATTGCTTGGATGCATTATATAGACAGGAAAAGCTCACCAGAATGTGGATATTCCACCTTACAGCACAAAACATGGAGACTGCTTCGAGAACTGGGATGTATGCTCACCTTGTCAATGTAAGACAACAATAATAAGTTTCCCTTTTTCTTGTAAATGTGCTAATAGCAATAGACCTACTGTTATATAACGACATTTTCTCATATTGGTTTGCTATGAATTTAAATAAATAAAACTGTCAGAAGTTTCCGGAGAGGGTTTGAGCCCTAAAATCCCCCCTCTAAATACGGCCCTGTTAAAGCGATATATAAATAGGGGTGGGATTGTAAAGACACAAGAAAATTCCTCTATCCTGAAATAACTTTACAAATATATGAGTGATTTAAAAAAGAATTTTACGCTAGTTATCCCAGAGGGTGAAATCCTTAGGGTAGCCTTTGACTCCTTCCACGTGATCCATATTTAACTTTTACGGCCGTTTGTCGAAGTGGTCGGCGAGTCACATTTGACGGTACCAATTTCTCTTCTTTGGAGGAAAAACACATTAGTTCTGCACTCCACAAATACCCTTCAATAATTCCCAAATAATAATTTATGGAGGCATAAACGTCACACGTTAGACACTGTACCTTTTTTTGCGGTATTTATGACGAAAGCAATCCATTCATCTTGCCAGCAGAGGGAAAAATTCCCGCCTCTATCTCGTACTTAAGCGGTGAGGGGGAGTGGGTTGAAGTCAAAAGCCTGTAAGAAAAACAAATGACGTTTGGGAAGGAAGATTATACCAGTCCTCGTCACAGGACGGAGCAATATTTTCAATAAATCGGGATGCACAAAGGATTATTTTGGCAGACCCTCCGAAACGCGGGGAGCTGAAAAACAACGCTCGCGAAATCAAAATAAAAGAGGGGAAATAAAAAAAGAGAAGCCGAGCAGAAATGAAGAAGGATGTTCCCTTGAGAGGAGATAGCTGCAGTGCCACGTAGCGGAGTAACGGACAACTAAATAGTTAATATAAAGGATCAGGTGGCGCCCGACGGTGGCTGGCTAATACAACCGCCAAGATTCTTTTATTGCATCTTCTATTTCTCTTCCTTTTTTATATGTATGTCACCTTGAATATAGGGCACTCAAACATATGACTTTCTCTACCCAAACTCTTCTTATAAAATGCTATTATTTTATTTCCTTGATGTTAATCGAGATAAACGTTTCTAGAAATAGACTCATTACACATTTCTTAATAGGTCAAAGAAGGATATAGTAAATTGAAGCGATAGTCAAGTGTTTGGATGCACTGGGCCAGGTGCATCAGCGTCTGTTAATATCTACCGTCAACAGACGTCTGTAAAACGTTTACGCTTGTTAATTAAAAATACTGGTGCACCAAAATTTAAGACTGTTTACTAATCTTGTTTAGTTAACATGCACTCATGGTGCGAATCCACTCAGGAGCTGAAAGAATGGCACTTTCATCTAGTTTCAATGGTTGATTTGTTAACTACCTAACCCGAAATTATTTAATGACGGTTATGGAATTGGAAATGTAGCTTGAGATTAAAAAACGGCAAACAAACTCACATTTTACGGCATTCGAACAAGAATTGCTCCTTGAACTTGTTTGAAAATGCAAGAGCATTATAGAAGTTAAACAAAACCAACGGAATTTCCATAGAAAAAATATTATTCTTACTAAAGTTTATCTTTAGAATCTACTTCATTTTAATCCAAATAAATCTTTGCAGAAACAGCTACATTACACATTTCGTTATTGATACAAAGAGAATAGTGATAGTCAAATGTTCAAGAACTGGACGCTATATGCTGAAGATGTTATATTTTGTATTGAAGGAGCTGTATTATATTTCAACTGTTGGGGAGCCGAACTTGTAGTAGTTGCAACAGCACGTATAATAAACAGTTTCCGGTAGCCTTCGCCCCAAATGTATTTTCAGTTGGTCTTTGCCCCAAGTTTAAAAATAATAGCTTTGTAATTTAACTGTTTCTTTAAATATTATATATTTATGTTTGCCTCGGTTGCGTCAGTATTATTTTAGAGACATGGAAGTCTTGGCAGGGCGTGATGCGACAAGAATGTAGGCTTTCACAGATTTTAAGTTTTAATTCACTCCTTTTTATTAATCCTTGACACAAATTAAATAGCACTTCACTGATATCGAGAGCTGTGAGATTCTTTTATTTAATACTTGCACTTTTTAATAGGTATACTATTTTCGTCTCACACGAATACGTATTATATTTCTCGAGAACACTTTTTTGCGTCTGGTTAGTAACTCTGTCTGCAGGTAACTGAATAGATTTCAACCGTCTAAATTTGTAAACTTCTGTATTTCAAGTATCTGATTGGCTAATCCTACTCCAATAGAATACCTGCATTTAACTAAAGCTTTTTCTGGTTGTTGATTGGCTATTTTTATAAACTGTCACTAAAATTACATATTGTTACTCCTAGAATCACAAGTAGTACGGTTAAACTTTCTTACTCATTATTGACTCAAGGTTACCTCATTGTTACCTCTTTGTTAGCAACTTTTGACCTATTTCTCACATCTCCTACCTTATTAAATTACGTAATATATCCACATAACATTATTAAACATGTTTACAATAATATAAGCATATACAATGACTGTTACATACATTTTACAAATTATTACATACACATATTGGTTCAAGGCGGGCTGTTATTGAATTTACCTATTATATAATTAGACTGAAATTATTTAAGTGTTAAAAATACTGCCTCAATGCTGCTATTAAAATTCGATACTGTTTCCATGTAATCGCGGGAAACAATTGCATGTTCAAAGGACTTTTAAAGAATGACCAAGTAATGAACAATTCGAACCATTAATACCGGATATCTCGGAAATGACTAATGCCACAAAAGAGTTATTTGAAATAAATTGTGTGTTTTAAAGATATCTACATTTCTTGTGCAGTACGTTTTCCTTTACTGCTTAACGTTTACTAGTTACACAAGATTATACAAAATTTCTTACAACTGAAGTGGACTTAAAGTCATTCCCAGAAAATTCAATATGTACATTTTATTTGTCACGTAAATATCCGTAGTTGACCGTACAAAACATTCGTTGTCGTTTACTTCTCTTTAAATTCATTCACACACCCTTCCCTACACACCTCTCTTTAAACGTTTGTCTTCGTCTCACAGCCTTCATACACGCTCGGAAAATTGTCACATACTTTAAATCCAGTTCATCGAACACCTCTATACTCTGTCATCTTTTATTGTGAAGCTTGCTAAGCTCTGGAATTCACTTCCACAAGATGTCGGGGGCTCATACTTTATATGCTTTTTCGTCACAGGTTGCAGATTTTAGTTAAAAAAAATTATTAACTTAGAAGAAATATCATTTCATTGTGTGTATGTATATGTATGTATATATATATTATAGTGTATGTATGCCATATCTTTTAAGATATTCATTACTGTTAACTTAATAATTTCTCTATATTTTCAATTAACTTAACTTTACTGTTCCCCTATATTTGTGTTCCTTTAGATATTGTCTGTGTACCATCAATGTGATGGTAATATTGTATTCAGGTTTGTTCTAGATGGTTGAGCGCGGAAGAGAAGGCCAAATGGCCTTAGCTCTGTTACAGTAAATAAACAAATAATAAATAAATGTCACTAATATGTGGTATTTTAATAAATATCGTTAGAGCCATTTTTTAGAAAATCAAAAATTTCGAAAAATGTTGCATGTAAAGGGTAGTTTAGGGTTGGAAGGTATTCCTGAAAATCCTCGTGTTGCATCTTCAGAAGTTACTGAAACTAAATACCAAGTTTGGTGTTTATTCAACTTTTCGTATTTGAGTGATGCTGTTCAGTGACAGACATACACACGGACCGTTTCTTAAAATGCGTTTTTTGGATTCTGGTGACCTCAAAACACGCATTTCCGGTGAAATCTCGGTATCGAATTTTTGGGTAGAATGCAATATCTTTTATACCAACTGTTTAGGTGGTAAAGTAAAAAGGATGCACTATGGTCACAACTATCTAGAGATTTCAACTCATTAACTAGGCTGAAACCTTTCACTTCAGCTTGGGTCATTGGAAATTTTATGTATGTATCACTCAAAGACGTTATTGCAGCAGAAACACTGTAGATAATTCCCAGTGCAGTTCTTCTGTGCACTTTTTCCGGAACACCTTTTACAATATTAAATGCCCCTGTAGCATAATATCGTAATGTTGTAAGCACTCGATTGATTGGAGATACCGGGTGATTTATTTGAGTACGGTACTCTAACCTCTCATTTAATTGTTCGACTAATGACAACACTGTTGTTTTAGATAACCTGTACCTTTCATGGACTCTCCTATTATTGATGCTATATGCGTCACCTCTTTCAAATACAAGCGGTCGCATTCGCACTTTACGTTGATGAAATAATTGATATACAAAAGATCATCTTGAAAATAATCTCACCTACACAACTCTGCCATTTTATTCAGATTCAACGCTTGTGAAGTTCTTAATTGGCAGAATATTTTCGTTTAATTTACGGACGTTATGCATTTATTTGAGTCTTGTTAGGGTAGATGCACCAAAGAAATGAATTTACAGGCGTTTAGTAGCAACTTTACGGCCGTTAATTCCTAACTACGATTGGTGTACCTGGCCCTATGTAAGGGCTTTAAAATTCCGCTGGCTCTACATGACCACAAGAAACAAAGGACTGCTGACTTAGTACCTAAAAATCTAATGTGTTTGCTCTCACATGACTTTTCTACTCTTGTACAAACTATTTTTGCAAACGCTTATTCTCCATCTACTTTATGTTAATCGAGATAAACATTTACAGAAACTATCTTATTGCTAATTTTCTTGTAAATGCAAGGGGAATATGGTAGGCTTTAAGCGATAGTCAAATATTTTAAGAGCTGGTTGCTATGTGGAGCATTCCATTCTCTTTGCATGTCCAGGACTTAATAAAAAAAAAGAAAAACGAATAACGAATTCCCATTTGAGAAAAATTATGTGTTGGAAAATTCAAACAAATAACAAGGAATAACTCGGAAATGGTTCACTCGACAAAAAACCATTATATGACATAAATTGTGTGTTTAAACGAGATCTACGAAAGGTAGAATCAGAGGACTGAAAAATTTAGTACTATAGCCGAAATTTAAACCACGGATCTCCCATTTCTCCGGTTGCTGTTGAGAGGGGTTTAGTTGTTGGTTGCACCACGTATTGTGGGAGATATGTTTCTAGGAGTGTTCGCCCCACGTTTACTTTATCGGTGGCCTTCGCCCCACGTTTACTTTATGTGCAATAGCTATTTTAATATTATTTAAACATTATATATGTATGCTTCAGCTGCGTCAGTAGTAATTTGCAGAGCACGTATCTCTTAGCAGGCCTGGTACGGCTAAAGAACAAGGCTTACACAAATTATAATTGTATTGTACTTTGCTTATTAATCCTTCACACGATTAAATAACACTTCACTGATATATCCTTCTATAGAGCTGTGAGATTATTGTTATTTGCACTTTTTAACAGGTAAACTTTACATTATTCCCACTGCAATAAATTTTCATGTCACACACTGAACCCGTATCGAACTGCTCGGGTAAGCAATCTTGTAGCGTCTCCCGCCTGAATCTGTACATTTCCTCTATTTCAAGTCTCTGATTGGCTAAGTCTACTCCAATAGAATACTTTTATTTAACTTAAGATTTTTCTAGTTTTCGACTGGCTACTTGTAAACTGTTTTAAATAATATATTACTATTGTTCCAAGAATTATTATTAGCCTTATTAAACTTTCTAATTTCTTATTGCCTCAAGGTTACCTCAACTTTCGCTTTTTACTTTGTAATTGTTTGCTACGAAAGGCAACTTGCTTCTATTCTCACAGCACCTACATTGTTAAACTACGCAATACATTTATATAGCATTATTATACATGTACATAATAATATAAACATAATACAATGACTGTTACATACACTTTATATGTTATTACAAACACATATTTCTTTTAAGGCTGGCTTTTATTTTATTTTATATTATATAATTAGACTGATATCATTTAAGTGTTAAAATACTGCCTCACTGTAACCACTGAGCTACCATGGCAACATGCCGGTACGACATTAAACCCTCCAACTGATTCGCATTTTCCCCGGTAAACCACAAGGAGATCTCAAATTGTATTGATATGTCATACCCCAGTGGCGACTTACAATGTTGTAAGTACTTTAAGTCCCGGGTTTCATAGTTTCGATCACTGTTAGGTCAGTTGATGGAATTAATTGTTCTTCAACACAAGTCGTGTGTTGGACAAGGTTGGAAAAGTAGAATCAGACGAGTGAAAAATTCAATTCCATTGCTGGGATTTGAACCACGGATCTCCCGGTCTCCGCCCGGTTACTCTAACCACTGAGGTACCATGGTAACTTGCCGGTACGACATTAAATTCCCCAACTGATTCGCATTTTTTCCCGATAGACCACAAGAAGTCATCTCAATTTGTATTGAAATGGCATATCTCGCATCTACTTTTTTGAGTAGTAAACTTTTTATTTCTCTACTACGTATAGTAAGTAGGGGAAGTATTGTATTCCACCCAAAAATTCGATACCGAGATTTCACCGGAAATACATGTTTTGAGACCCCCTGAATACAAAAAAAGCATTTTTAGAAACATGTCCGTGTGTGGTCGGTCTGTGTGTCTGCGTGTGTGTGTGTGTGTGTGTGTCTGTGAACAGCATAACTCAGAAACGAACAGTCGGATAAACACCAAACTTGGTATTTAGGTTCAGTATCTTTCAGAGATGCGACACGAAGGTTTTCAGGAAAATCCCCCTATCCCAGATTACCCTTTACATGGAACATTTTTCGAAAATTTTAATTTTCTCAAAAACGGCTCAAACGATTTTGATTAAAATATCATATGTTTAAGATATTTTCATGACAAATGAAATGTATATCTCGAATTTTCTAGGAATGTCTCCAAAAGTATTCTTCATTGTGAACGACTTTTGCATAACTGGTAAACCATAAGAGATAGACAAAGTTTTACCTCATAAAAATGTAGATCGCGTTAAAATACACAATTTATGTCATATACATTTTTTTGTTGAGTGAACCATTTTCGAGATATTGCTTGTTATTCCCTTAAATTTTCCGATACTTTTTCTCAAATGGGAATTCATTATTCATTTTTATGCCCTGGACATACAAAGAGAATGGAATGCACCACATAGCAACCAGCTCTTAAAATATTTGACTATCGCTTAAAGCCTACCAATTCCCCTTGCACCTACAAGAAAAGTAGCAACAAGATTAATATCTCGATTAACATGAAGCATATGGAGAATAAGCGTTTGTAAAAATAGTTTGTGCAAGAGTAGACAAAGTCATGTGAATGTAACACATCAGATTTTTTCTACCTCTTACGGTTTACCAGTTATGCAAAAGCCATTCAGAATGAAGAAGACTTTTGGGGACTTTTACAGGAAATTCAAGATATACATTTCATTTTTCATTAAAGTATCTTAAACATATGGCATTTTAATCAAAATCGTTAGAGCCGTTTTTGAGAAAATCAAACTTTTCAAAAAATATTCCAATTAAAGGGTAGTTAGGGGTGGGAGATTTTCTTGAAAATATTCGTGTCGCATCTTTGTAATATACTTAACTCAAATACCAAGTTTGGTGTTTATCCAACTTTTCGTTTTTGAGTTATGCTGTTCACAGTCGCACACGCGGACATGTTTCCAAAAATGCATTATTTGGATTCAGGGCATCAACACATGTATTTCTGGTGAAATCTCGGTATCGAATTTTTGGGTGGAATGCAATACTTGCCCTACTTACTATACGTAATAGAGAAGGTAAAAAAGCTACACATCTGTTCCGAATTTCAAATCTAACTATGAAGCTCATTATGACTGGTCATAAAATGTTGTGTGATACATTTGTACGGTAAAATCCATACTTTTAGCAGAAACAGTTTTTATTGGGCTGTGTGCTTTAAAGGCTTTTTTTATTTTGTATAGTAATGTAATAATTTCTACTTGTATGGATGTTTGTTTTCAAGTGCAGCTGGTTTACACAGCGGTTGATTGGATTTATTCCCTCTCACCAGCTCCGTGTGTAAACCGCCACATCTCGCTATGTGTAGATCAATTTTTTCTAACGCAGTATACCAGACTGCTGCTTAATTGTTTTACTGCAAATAGGAAAAAAAATCTGATGCACTATATTCACACGACTTTTTCTACCCACTATAGTTTATTTTTATATAGCTTCCACAAGCTTATTCTGCTATCTACTAGTCATTTTAATCGAGATAAATGTTTTAATAAATTACATATTTCGTTATAAATAAAAAGGGAATAACGATAAGTTTATTGCCCACAGACTCAATTACAAGTTTGGAGCATTGTCAAGTACAAAGATAAAAACAGTTTACAGTTTAGTAAATATATGTGTTTGTTTACACTTTGTTGAAAGTATGAATGTTGTATACAGGTTCTTTCAAGCATTTTTAAATAAAAAGAAGAAAATCATTAATATTATGTACAAGATTGTTTAAAATATATTTTTTGACACACTGTTTGAATCTAAAGCTGTTGCTTTCAGATTTTACTTCAGGTGGTAGTCGCTTGGGATCTTTGTTTATAGATTTTAAATTATAACTATTTTGGTGCAAGTCCAATTTACACCTTGTGTCGTGACCATGTATTTCACTATTTGTTTTAGGTTTGTGCAGTTCAGTCAGACAGATTACTTTATATATGTACAAAGACACTACAGTAAATAGTTTTTCTCTTTTGAAGGCTCCCTTACAGGACTCACGTTTTCACATACATTTCTTTTGGAGTACTAGAACTATTACTACAGTCACCCCATACTTCTATGCCATATTGAATGTGCTAGTAAATTAGGCCATAATATATAGTTTTGAGAACATCTATGTTACATATTTTTGCAAATTCTCTCAACAGGTACTCTACTACGTATATTAAGTAGGGGAAGTATTGTATTCCACCCAAAAATTCGATACCGAGATTTCACCGGAAATATGTTTTGAGGCCCCCTGAATCCAGAAAAAGCATTTTTGGAAACATGTCCGTGTGTGTGTCTGTCTGTCTGTGAACAGCATAACTCAGAAACGAACAGTCGGATAAACACCAAACTTGGTATTTAGGTTCAGTATCTTCCAGAGATGCGACATAAAGGTTTTCAAGAAAATCCCCCACCCCAGATTACCCTTTACATGGAAGATTTTTCAAAAATTTATATTTCTCAAAAATGGCTCTAACGATTTTGATTAAAATATCATATCTTTAAGATATTTTCATGACAAATAAAATGTATATCTTGAATTTTCTAGGAATGTCTCCAAAAGTATTCTTCATTGTGAACGACTTTTGCATAACTGGTAAACCAAAAGAGATAGACAAAATTTTACTACACAAAAATGTAGATTGCGTTAAAATATACAGTTTATGTCATATACATTTATCTTTGTTGAGTGAACCATTTTCGAGATATTCCCTTAAACTTTTCAATACTTATTTTCTCAAATGGGAATTCGTTATCCGTTTTTTTGTCTTGGATTTGCAAAGAGTATTAATCTGTGGCAAAGAGGATGGTGCTGCACATAACAACCAGCTATTAAGAGATATGTCTAGGCTTAAAGGCTACTGTATTTCTATATTGCCGTTGCAAATACAAAACAAGGGGATCATAGTAGGCCTTAAGCAATAGTCAAATATTTTTAGAACTGATAACTATGTGTAAAATATAATTCTCTTTGCATGTCAAAAGATCGTTTCTGCAAATGTTTATCTCGATTAATATGGTATAGATGGAGAATAAGAGTCTGTACAATAGTTTGTACAAGTGTAGAGAAAGTCATGTGAGTGTAACACATCAGATGTTTTACATAGATTGTCAATGTGAACAACGATAATCAAATGTTCAAAAATTGGGGTCTATATACTGGCCTTGAAATTCCATGCTTCCATGATATGGAGAAAAACAATTGAAGGTTGCCAGTACGTTTGAAAATCTGATGTGTTACATTCATATGACTTCCTCTACCCTCTATCGTTTATTAGTGGGTATTCGAGATATTCTTACGAAAGCTAGTTTCTTATCTACTTCATTTTAATCGAGATAAACCTTTATAGAAATATCTACATTACACGTTTCGTTATAGATACAAAGGGAACAGCGACAGTCAAATGTTTAAAACTGGACGCTATATGCCGGCCTTAAAATTCTATACTTTTCCCATGCAATCCTGAGAAACAACTGAATATCTAAAAAAACTTTAAAAGAACGACAAAGCATTGAACAATTTAAACCATTAATAACAAGAAATTAAACCTAGTTTTATTTATGGACGCTCTGTAACTACTGTGGTCCTTACGTCCCATTCTATATTGGGCATGAAAGACCGGTAATTTTGCTCAGAGGCGTCTTTATCAGGCTTGAGGTTCTTTTACGTGCCGTAAATCTACGACACGGGACCACCGGCTTTATTTCCCTTCCGAAGGAAGCAATGCTAAGGATTTTTACTCCGAAAAAATGAATCGCCCTCCGCCGGGTTTGAACCCGCTACCCGGGGAACTAGGATATCTCGGAAATAAGTTATGACATGTCCCCAAGGTACTGCTGACATAATGCATTCTTCAATCTGGGCTCCGCATTGTTAACTCAGTATTACACCTATTGTGCTCAGTAGAAGTAAATAGTATTGTAATAGGTTTTGTTCACCGAGTAAAAATGTCTGCTAAAGAAGATTGTATAATGAGGAATATATTAAGTGTGGACTCACGTTTCCACGTTTATTAAAAAGACAGTGTCCAACTGCCACAGTGTTTTGTGTGTCATAATATCCTCAGTAACGACTCATTGCGTCCTGTGCGTCTGTAACATCATCTAACAACGGGTCACCCGGCGTTGAAAAGTAAACCAAGAGTTTTTTTATTGGAAGAATAAATTCTTTAAATCGCATGTAAATGGATTTTACGGGGATCTTTTACTGGCAGGAAAATGAGAAGGTTATTGAAGCTCATATGAAATTTCTCTGTTAATAGCAAAAAACCAAAAAACCTCATACCATTGGTGGCAGGTTAATCAAACCTTCCATTCTTAAAGCAAACAGAATTATTTTTGTAGAAGATAGTCAGCGATGGATGGACAAGATACGTCTTTCAAATAACAGTGTGCAACGTAGGATCGAAGAAATGACCCTGAAGGTGAAAGAACAGCTAGTTAGAAGACTGAGAATGTCTCCATCTTTTTAGCCTGCAGTGTGACGATTCTACTTATATACTGCAACATAGTCACTTAATAGCATACTGCCGATTTGTGGACGAGAAGAAACTAATGGATGAGTTATTATTTTCTAAAACTTTGAAAGAATATGGGTACGATTTATATTTTGAGCCTTGGCAACCCTGAATGTTGTAGGTGCCATCTGACGTTTACAAGGGAAAGCTTGACATTTTTGACCATAATCTGCTTCAAACGTTTTGTCAATAGAGCGTCATTTGTTTTGTTTATACTAACTTTAAAATTGTGTGTCAACAAACACATGGAATTAACTCGTGAAAATGTTCGTGCAATGATTTATTACGACTTTCGACGTGGATTATCAAGACAAGAGTGCATCGATCAACTAACTTCCACATTTGGCGACGAAGCTCCATCCTTTGCCACTTGAAACGCTGGTATAACGAATTTAATCGTGGCCGCCGTTCGCTCAATGATGAAGTTCGTGAAGGTCGTCCAAAATCAGTTGCTGTGCCAGAAAACATTGATGCTGTGCAAAAACTAATAATGAAAGATCGTCATGCGACATATTGTAAGATTGAGGCAACTCTAGGCATTGGTTTCAGCAGCATATATAAAATATTGCATGATTATTTATCCGTGAAAAATGTTTGCTCTCGTTGGATCCCACATAATTTGACGCAATCTCAAAAAGATGCTCCTGTCGATTGGTGTACAAACATTCTCAAGAAATACAATGGCGGTGCCTCAAAAGACGTATATAAGATCGTAACAGATGACGAATCATGGATCTATGCCTATGAGCCGGAACGTAAACAGCAGTCGACTGTATGGGTGTTTCAAGATGAAGCAAATCCAACATAAGTTGTTCGCACTCGAAGTACTTCGAAGCAAATGGTTGCATGTTTTTTCAGCAAAACTGGCCATGTGGCAACAGTGCCTTTAGAGGAACGTAGAACGGTCAATGCCGAATGGTACACAGCCATTTGTTTGCCGGAAGTCTTCGGTGAAGTAAGGAAAACCAACAAGAACCGTAGGATCGTTCTTCATCAAGACAATGCGAGGGCACACACATCTCGTCTAACAACAGAGTATTTGAAGACTCAAACAATCGAATTGATGGGTCATCCGCCATACAGTCCTGATTTGGCACCCAATGACTTCTTTTTGTTCCCGAACATCAAGAATTGCGTAGACAAGGATTTTCGTTGGCAGGAGAAGCCGTTGATGCCTTCAAAAACCATGTTTTGGAGGTGTCACAAGAAGACTGGAATAAATGCTTTGACAAATGGTTCAAGCGGATGCAAAAGTGTATTGATCATAAAGGAGAATATTTTGAAAAACAATAAAGCAGTTTTAAATCAGAAATTACTTTTTTAAAATTATTTGGCTCAAAATATAAATAGTTCCCTCGTATCAAACGGTTCTGATGTATTTTCTGTCATCAATGAAATTTTGGTTGAAAAAATTCAGTCTTGGATCGGAGTTATGGGAATTTGTAATGACGGAGTACCTGCCATGTTAGGTTTATGTTCTGGCTTCCTAAATAATGCCAAAGAAGACTCCTAATCTTATTGGCTCTCACTGCATGGTCCACAGACATCCCCTAGGTTCTTAAACTTTACCTAAGAACCTGAACACTGCACTGAAGGTGGCTATCAGTGTAGTTAATTTAAACCAAGTACTGTGAATACTCGTATTTTCTGAGTCCTATGTAATGAACTCAGTGCTGAACACCAATCCTAAATCTTTCATAAAGAAGTCCAATGGCTTTCGAAGAGCAACGTGCTTAGTAGGCTGTATGAATTGAAATCAGAGGTAGAACTATTTATTTTGAGTCAAGAAAAACCTGAGATTCATCATTCATTCACTGATGGCACCTTTATCTTTTCCTTAGTATACCTTGCAGACTTCTTTGAAACCTTAAATAATCTGAATTTTGAGGCAGTATTTTTAACACTTAAATAATTTCAGTCTAATTATATAATATATATATATATATATATATATATATATTCAATAACAGCCCGCCTTAAAGCAATATGTGTATGTAGCAATATATAAGGAGTGTATATTACAGTCATTGTGTATGTTTATATTATTGTATACTATTGTATACATGTTCAATAATGTTATATGAATGTATTACGCAATTTAATAATGTAGGAGCTGTGAGAATAATAGGTTAAAAGTTGCTAACAATGAGGTAAGAATGAGGTAACCTTGAGGCAATAATGAGTAAGAATATTTAATAATGCTACTAGTCATTACTGGAGCAACAATAATTTAATTTTAGTGACAGTTTATAAAATAGCCAATCAACAACCAGAAAAAGCTTTAGATAAATGAAGGTATTCTATTGGAGTAGGATTGGCCAATCAGAAACTGAAAAGGAGAAAATTTTACAAATTTAAGAGTTCAGTTGGTTGCAGACAGCGTTACTAACCAGACGCAAAAAGTGTCCTCAAGAGATTTAATACGTATTTGTGTGAGACGAAAAATAGTTTACGTGTTAAAAAGTACAAATAATTAATAAAAGAACCTCACAGCTCTATATATCAGTGAGGTGTTATATAAATCGTATCAAGCATTAATAAAAGGAGAGAAGTAAAATTATAATCTGTGTAAGCCTACATTCTTAGTCACACCACAACCCTGCTAAGAGAAACGTGTCTCTAACAAAAATACTGATGCAGCCGAGGCAAATACAAATATTTAGTATTTAAAGAAACAGTCAAATTACAAAGTTAATATTTTTTAAAAATTGGTGCAAATAACAATACACCTCCTTCAATACAAACTACTTCAAATTGACGCCTAAAGCGTGGTAAAAAAATAACGTAACAAACCATCTTCCCAAATTGGCGTCCATACGTGGGGCTAATAAATATATTTCTCAAATTGGCTTTCCATACGTGTGACGGAAACTACAAGCTAGAAACACTACAATAATGGAAGCTAATGATGCCATAAGGACCTTCTTGAAGAAGACACAACTATGGAAGCGTTTCCTGGATGCTCCCATTACTAACGTTTCGTCATTCCCTCGATTCAATGAACTTCTAGATAGGCAACAGTACGATGTCAATGAGTGAACAGTTATCGTCAGTGAACATCTGGAACGGCTGCAAGAAGAGTTCAAGCTTTATTTTCTTGATTTGTCTTCAGAAGACTGGCAGTGCAAATTAGCAACATCACCCTTCACAATTGAAGTGCGTGCACTTCCCAATGAAATTTAATTAAAACGTAATTCAAGTGCTAAAAACAGTTTCGATAAATGGAGTTGGAGGAATTTTGGGTCAGTTTTCCTCCTATTTATCCAAGAGCGGCAAAGGAAGCCTTAAAAGTCCTCGTTCGGTGTTCATCTACATACCTGTGTGAGACCGGATTCTTGACACTAGCCATCATGAACACAGTCTCCTGAACGCGGAGAGTGACCTTGGATGTGGTTTACCTAAGCTGTATTCACTCTTAGGTTGATCCGTGGCAAAACAAAGCTACGTGGTCTGTGCACCGTGGTGCAAGACGGTAGCAATAGGCCCATGAAAGTAGTCCCATGCTAATCTCGGAATTTTAGAATGAATTTATCCTTAAATAGTATAATATTCTATACAAATACCTAAGGTTTTATTTAGCGCTGATTTATACCGTAAAACGGAGCTACAAGTCCCATGATGCAATTCGTATGAGTCACCTGACCTCCGGGTAGGTGGAGAATATTATTTACAGCCAGAAACCATTGTGTTTAGTATCATGGAGGACAGTGAATTCGCTCTTGTGTTTTCATCGAATTACGAAAGCATTTAGCCGCGCAAACCATTGACTAGTGGTGAAAAAACAATAGTGTTGAATCTTTATTATAAGTTATGTGAGAAATATTCAACACTTTCCGCGAAAGAAATGGTGAAATTAACTTCTGAGTTCACCGGTGTTTCGAGTACAAGTACAAACAGTGCTTGTGCAGAAAAATCTGAAACGGGAAAAGTGGTTACACCCGGAAAAAAACAAGAAAGCATATGAAATACGCAATACAGAATGTAGTGATCTTGAGAAGAATGCAATTCGCGTAACAGTGTACAATTTATTTTTTATAATGAGCCGCCAACAGTTAATAAAGTGCCGCTTCCAGAGAGCGAATAAATTAGGTTATCGCATACCTAGTGCTTTATTTTTCGCTCATTTATTTCAGAATTAACTATTATTATATGTGCAAACGTTTATTTTGTTACAACTATCAATCTTATCACCTTTAAACCTTAACAGAATATGCTAGTCACCGTTTCAGTTGTCGAAATAAGGACTCTCTTCTTTTTTGAACTACGTGCCGCTTGTGCTCGCCACATGGTCTGAAAGTGTGACAGTATTTCTAGTGCGATTGGCGGAAGGATACATTATAGCGGTGCACTGGTCACCTGGGGTTTCTTTCGACGCGGATCAACCTAAGAGTGAATACAGAGTAGTTTGAAACCAAACATTCAGCAGCTGATTAAAGAAAAGTAATTTCAACCGTCTCATTGATGTTCTGAAGTCTTCTTGTGACTTTCATCATACACAAAATGTTAGATGTGATAAGTGTTGCGCAAGTGAAAGCAATATCATTAGGTATTTAAGTAACACATAAAGACGTTTCTATTTCGGCTACCAAGTCCTTTGAAACACTACAGTTTTCTATTGCCCTACATTTGATAACTCTCTTTTACTGAAATGTGGATTGCAGATTGTCAAATAAAGTTCATTGAAAGACGTAAAAAATAAATAAATAAAAACATAAACATAGGGGTATGGAGGGCACAAGGTAGAAAAGGTTGTGTGACACTTTTCTACTTCATGGAATTCCTAAAGAGAAGTCCAAGCAAGTACGAGTCGATGTTGTATGACTCCAACAGGCTCTATATGTATGTATTTATTTTCCATAACGCTATACAACAATCTTACAACTTCTCATACTACTTTGAGTTGTTATTTTATTCATTAGTCCATCATGCATTTTAACACCGTGGTTATTTATGCATGGTGGGTCATAACAGATTCATATTGCTTTATTTTTCTAAGGCATTTTTCTCTTACTCTCCCCATATATTCTCCTGTTCTTTCTATATTCCCCTCCTTTTGTATTTTCATTATCCTAGCTTTTAATACTTCTTTGTTAACATTCTCCCATTCTTTAGGTAAAAACTGATCTCTCCACAACTTAGTTTCTTCACATTCAATTATATAATGTAAGTCATTACCTGCCTCTCCACAAAGAGGATATCTATCCAAATTCACTCCCTTCCTATCTCCCCTTAGCCTATGTGCACTTAGCCTAGACCAGGCCCACCCTTCTCTCGCTAACCTATTACCTATATTCACATACTTATCCCTTCCCCAGCCCACCTTTAATTGCCTATATAGTTCCAAACTTTTCTTTCCTTCCAGAGTTTGAAATAATTCTTGTTTCTCTATGTCTTCCACTCTGTTCCTCACTTCTTTCCAGAAACCTTTAACTAACCCCTCTCTCTCCTCCCATAAGTTACCCATTCCTATTTCCTGCAGAATTCTCCTTATTCCTTGAGCCCAGTTCATCCCAGCACTGGATTTTTCTTGTATTATTAAGCTTTGCCTCAAGAAATTATGCTCGTTCAATGATTTCAATCTATGCCAATATTTAAGTATCCTTTCTACTATCATGCCCTTGCTACTTACTCTTCCCAACTCCCAACATTACAGGCTGTATATAGCTATTTATTTAACAAGTGACGAAAAGATAGCGTTTAAAGTACAAGACAACAACCTAGTAGTTAAAGTTCTAGTTTCGTACGTGTTTCATGAGTTTTTTTTACACAGTTCCTGAAAAATCGTTACTGTGTTTACATCTTTAAAGTGAGCAAAATCGTTGATTCGTTCTCTCGCAGTTTTGTTTTCATCTCGCAAATTTATGATATTAAAGAGAGAGAGAGAGTGTATCAGACTCGTATGCAAAGAGATGGATTTTAGGGCCTTTGAATATGCAGCAGGTAACGGTGATTGTTTGGTGATTGCTAGGCAGCTGTTTAATTGGAATTCTGCTTGTCATGTCGTTTTTGCTTTCTCTGTCACGTACCTAGTAGTATTGCATACCACTCAAAATTCAGTGTCGAGATTTTATCAGAAATACATGTTTTGAGTTCCTGAATAAAACCGCATGAGCGTGTGTGTGTGTCTGAACGGCATAATTAAAAAAAAGTCGGATAAACACCAAAAGTGGTATTTAAATTCAGTATCTTCCAAAGATATGACACTATATATGGTTTTCTCAAAACCAGCTCTACAATTCTCATTAAAATACCACATATTTAAGATATTTTCATGATAAATAACATACATATGTTGAGTTTTCTACGAATAGCCTGTGAATCCCTTATCACTCTAAATGACTTATATGATTGCTAAACTGTAAGAGACAGACAAAATCTTTCTACACAAGAATGTATATATCATTAAAGCACTCAATATTATGTCAAATAAAATTGTTTCTGGCTTTAACCGATTCCGAGATATTCTTTGTTATTTCTTTGAATTTTCAAATACGGTATTTTACAAGTGATAAGTCGCTATTCTTCTTTACTTTCTCTACTACGTAGAGGAAGTATTGCATTCTACCAAAAAATTCGATACCGAGATTTCACCGGAAATACATATTTTGAGGTACCCTGAATTCAAATAAAACATTTTTGGAAACATTTTGCTCCTACTACGTGGGTGATATGGAACTAGTTTTTCAAAACACAACTGTCTACGTGCTAATCGCGTGTGATTTATGTTCAATGTATTTTGAAAATACATTACCGTACACTGTAAAACTCATGATATAACAGAAAAGTGAATGTAACTCATATTTCTGCACATTAATAACTTATTTAAATAGTAAAGTCATTTTATTTCCCACTACTAATATCTAGACATATCTACATTGTTTTCTTCCCATACTGGTAATCCTGAACAACCTGCTTTCATATTAGGGTGAGGTGCCTTCAACTGTTCATATTGATTTACAGAGAACACTGCAAGGTCGTATTCGCCACCAGCAACCCTCGGTGCGTTCCTAACTTGTTGATTTATTTACTAAAACCCCTCTGCCTAGTTATGTCTGTGCTTCAGTATCAGCAGAAATGTTAAGATGTGTTCATGCTGATACTGAGCAGCGTTTACATCAATGCATTCACCAAAGTGGACATGTACAGGGAGGATCGAAAAGTAACACACAATATTGTTTTTACAAAAACGTTTAATAGTTAAAACCAAAAAAATTCACAAATGAACTTACACCTTTTACCTACTTTTCGACATAGTCGCCAAGTTTCTCAACACATTTCCCCCATCGTGATACCAGTTTCAATATGCCCTGTTCGTAGAAGTCCGTTTCCTTGGAGTACAGACTGCTGATTTCACTTCCACATCTGTCACAAAGCGTTGGCGGCCAGGAATTTCTTCATGGGACCAAACAGACGAAAGTCCGGACTGTATGGTGGATGCTGGAGCACTTTCAAACCAAATTTGGTGATTTTCTGACGAACAGCAGCAGCCACATGGGGCGAGCACTGTCATGATGAATTTTGACATCGTCAGCATTCATGTTGTGGCGTTTGTCACGAAGGGCACGACGCAACTTCACCAAAATTTTCATGTAGGTTGCAGCATTCACAGTGGTCCCGTGTTCAGCAAGGTTCACCAATACAATACCATGCATATCCCAGAACACCGTCACAAGCACTTTCCTAGCAGATTGGGTCACTTTGAATTTTTTCTTCACTGGGGAACCAGCATGTTTCTACTCCATACTTGCCTGCTTGGTTTCAGGCATGTAGTTGTATGCCCACGACTCATCACCAGTGACGATTCCTTTCAGAAGGTCATGCCCTTCTGCGGTGTACCGCGTAAAGTGATCCAAGCTCGTCATCATTCGTTCGCTGGCCCTTGTGGTTGTCTGTCAGTTACTAGCGAGCACTATCTTCAACGTGTCGTGAACAATATTGTACACTGCACCATAGGAAATGTTGAATTGTTGCGATAAGGTTCGCAGTTGCACACGCCGGTCATTCAAAATTGCCGCCTCATTGCCTCTGACATTCTGCGGGATTGCAGCTGTTACCGGCCTCCTGGAGCGTGGCGAATCACTAAGGTTCACACGGCCCTCTAGGAAGAACGCACACCACCTGGAGACATTGCTACGGTCCATAAAATCATCCCCATAAACGCCACTTATGTCCCTGTGAATAGCACCCGACTTATGCGCCTTGGCCCACAAATATCGAACAACACCTCTGCTCTTCACGCGTGGACAGCAGTAACATGCGCGCCATTTTGTTGCGCAGTTCACACTTCTCTCGCTAGAGTTGTACATAAAAGAAAAAACAACCTCTGTAGTGTAAACTTCAAACTATATATGTGTGAAATAGCAACATTCCAGCTGCAATACCAAGGCAGAAAAAAATTATTGTGCGTTACTTTTCAATCCGCCCTCGTTAATTGAACATGTTTATTAAGAATGATGCGCTAATAGAGGATAATTTAGCTTTAAACAAACATAAATTTATACAGCTCCTTAAGAAAGTATTCGTCTGCACTTTACAAAATAATCGAGGGAGAAATCTAATTTTCTGTTTACATAAAGATCAAATGGTAATACAGTTTCCGTGTTTTGGCAGTTATTCACATCTTCATTTTATCAGTTCTATAAATTTTTGAAAAATATGCCAAAGGTACATCTTTTTGATACGTGGTGTGTTTTCAAAATTATCTATCACGCATTGGGCAGAGCATTTTTTTGTGCATACATCCACACATTTTCATCGACATGTGACAAACAGGTGGAGAAATAAAGTCGTGAAGTCGTAAAAAGTGAGCCGAAAGTGAGGAATTACGGCAAAAACGCTGAAAATTCCCAACTTTGATGTAATATTCTCCGTCAAATAAAATCTTATTTTCACCGCAAAATCACATAATACACAAAACAAGTCGACAGAGACGCGCAGAATTCCCTAACAGCTTGACCACCCGGCCGCAGTAGGGTCGCTCAGAGATATCCCTCTAGTGGGACCGGGGAAACGCGACCCAACAGTGGAAGCTAAACTCGGCAGGCTTTCTTCTAGCAGGGTCGAGAAGAAGTTCCAAATCGCAAGCATCCGAGCCAACCGCACCTAACACTACAGATCCGGAGTGAACCTGAAAATGAGATGAGAGGAAATCTGTGGTGTAATACACCAATTCGGCATTCTCTATAACGGGAAAATCCAGTGGTCAGCGAGGGCGGTCACCGGGATTCGAGTCCGGAACGTCCTGAATGCGAGGCTCTGCCTGGAACACAATACTTCCTCTACTTGCCACAGGTAAATGGCAGAGGAAGTAAAAAAGAAACGAGGCACGTATTGTTACGTCTCGCCAGAGCAAGCGAGCGTGTTTTAACGAGGCTCAGCTCCACAAGAGAGAAAAACTTGTCAGTAATATACACACGTGTTAAAGAGACACAGAAAACAGGGATTGGGTTGGATTACAACGGATCTACATTAACGTTGTTACACGCGGCGTATGGAAATGGTGACGGAAACAACGCGAGACGTGCGAAAACGTCGCGCTGCTTTTAACTCGAAATTAAACTCCGCCTTTAAACGCAGCTTTAGATGGAGCCACGTGGGGATTTGTTGCTTGAGAATCCTAGAAGCACTGCAGCTCCACACGAGTCGTTCTTTCAAGAGAGCCGGACTCAGACTTTGGTAAAAAAAATTCTGATGTGTTACACTCACATGACTTTCTCTACTCTTGTACAAACTATTTTTACAAACGCTTATTCTCCATCTACTTCATGTTAATCGAGATAAACATTTGCAGAGTCTATCTTATTGCTAATTTTCTTGTAGATGTAAGGGGAATATATATTTACAAGGGCAATTTGGAAATACAGTAGCCTTTAAGCACATACATATCTCCTAATAGTTGGTTGCTAGGTGCAGCACCATTCCCTTTGCCACGGATTAATACTCTTTGCATATCCAAGACAAAAAAATAAATAACGAATTCCCATTTGAGAAAATAAGTATTGAAAAATTTTAAGGGAATAACAAGTAATATCTCGAAAATGGTTTACTCAACAAAAAAAATGTATATGACAAATTGTGTATTTTAACGCGATCTACATTTGTTGTGTAGTAAAATTTTGTCTATCTCTTATGGTTTACCAGTTATGCAAAAGTCGTTCACAATGAAGAATACTTTTGCAGACATTCCCAGGAAATTCAAGATATACATTTTATTTGTCATAAAAATATATTAAACATATGATCTTTTAATCAAAATCGTTAGAGCCATTTTTGAGAAAATTAAAATTTTCGAAAAATCTTCCATGTAAAGGGTAATCTGGGGTGGGGGGATTTTCTTGAAAACATTCCTGTCGCATCCTTGGAAGATACGGAACCTAAGTACCAAGTTTGGTGTTTATCCGACTGTTCGTTTCTGAGTTATGCTGTTCACAGACAGACAGACACACACAGACACACATACAGACACACAGACAGACACACAGACACACACGGACATGTTTCAAAAATGCTTTTTTGGATTCAGGGGGTCTCAAAACATGTATTTCCGGTGAAATCTCGGTATCGAATTTTTGGGTGGAATACAATACTTCCCCTACTTACTATACGTAGTAGAGAAAGTAATTAGAAAATTATTGAATTCCAGATTTTTATCTTCTCTAATATTTATCTATTGGAAAAATATTTATATTCTTATTTATATTTGTTTGATTGAAACCAAATTAATTAAAATATATGTTATTAATATAAGTAAGAAGCAAATTCATTGTAATCATTGTACTCACCCAAGATTTTGATATCAAAATTTAACATAAAATACAAGTTTTGAGCCCCCTGAACAAAAACAATTATGCAAAGGTCTGCGTGTTATCTACTAGTCTGTCAAGTCTTATTCAGAAACGAAAAGACTGATAAAAACTAAAGTTGGGATGGGGATCAGAGGAGGAAGAGTTACGGCGACAAAGTACAAAGGGCGGCCAGATCAGGTGGCGACGCGCAGGGTCACTAACGTTTTCAGATTGAACATCCCCGGCCGCCCTTTCATTGGGTCCGTCTCTGAAAACTAGACTAGGGGCTGTAAGGCACAGAAAATGACTGACGATTCTGGCAGGAGAATCTGCCCATTCTGTGATTTGGATGAGCACTGGGTACATATTTTGGCGGAATGTGCACAGTAGGAGAATCAGCGAACAACTAAACTCAAAGAAAAACTCTTAGGTCCTCAAGAAAGAGATTGGCATGTTGGGAGTTACTGGCTGACAAGAGGAACTGGCAAAACATGGGCAATTTCTTGGCTAAAGCGCGCGAAGCTAGGTCAGATTTGTTCAGTTAGACAAAGATAATTTATCTCTATTTTCCTTTTCCTTGTTCCTTTATGTTTTCTTTTCTTTTTCTGTTGTTTGTTTTGTCACCATACTTGTATCTTAAATATGCATGTACGGTCAATGACCCATGCAATAAATACTTGTGTAATAACTTCAATAATTTGAAACCAATATAGATGCCTTATCTATCTAAGTTCCAATCAACAGCAGAAACAGTTCTCTCTTCAAGCACAGCGAACTTCAAACGTGCACGCCTGAAAGATGAGAAGGGATAGGAAAATTGCTGGTAAAATAACCATCCGTCCCAGCATTGCCTACCTACCCGAGAAAACTTCAAAAACACCAAGGTTAGGGTGGTTGTTCAAAAGAAATCGAAACCGGAACCTCCCAAATGCAAGCCTCAGACGCTAGTGCCTGAGCCATTTTGCTCTAATGATTTTGATTAAAATACATGTTTAAGATATTTGCATAACAAAGAAAAACATATATCTTGAATTTTCTGTGAAAAAGGACAAAAGTCTGACACTCATCTGATTTTATTTATTTACTCATCTTATACAAACTATTTTAACAAATGGTTTGTTAAAAACTATTTCTTCTAACTCTTCATGTTAAATAAAATAAACCTGTTCAGGAAAGATTTCATTACACAATTAGTTTTGGGTACAAAAGGAATACAGTCGGCTGAAGCTATAATTAAATGTTTTAAAACAGGGGCGCTATGTGATGGCTTTCAAATTTCGTACTCAGTTTAAATTAACACTAATTTTAGGTTCCCATTTAAAAAGGCTGATGAGTTACACACACATGACTTTCTCTGCTCTTGTACAAACTATTTTTACAAACGCTTATTCTCCATATGCTTCATGTTAATCGAGATGTTAATCTTATTGTTAATTTTCTTGTGGATGCAAGGGGAATTGCTAGGCTTTAAGCGATAGTCAAATAATTTAAGAGCTGGTTGCTATGTGGAGCATTCCATTCTCTTTGCATTACCAGGACCAAAAAAAATGACTAACGAATTTCCATTTGAGAAGAAGTATAAGTCTTGGAAAATTTAAGGGAATAATAAACAATATCTCGAAAATGGTTCACTGAACAAAAGAACTGTATATAACATAAATTTTTATTTTAACACGATATACATTTTTTGTGTAGTAAAATTGTGTCTATCTCTTATGGTTTACCAGTTATGCAAAAGTCATTCACAATTAAAAGACATTCCCAGAAAATTCGAGATATACATATCATTTGTCATGAAAGTATCTTAAACATATGATATTTTAATCAAAATCGTTAGAGCCATTTTTGAGAGAATTAAAATTTTCGAAAAATGTTCCATGTAAAGGGTAATTTGGGGTGGGCGGATTTTCTTGTAAACCTTCGTGTCCCTCTCTGGAAGATACTGAACCTAAATACCAAGTTTGGTGTTTATCCGACTGTTCGTTTCTGAGTTATGCTGTTCACAGACACACACACAGACAGACACACATATGGACATGTTTCCAAAAATGCTTTTTTTTGGATTCAGGGGGTCTCAAAACATGTATTTCCGGTGAAATCTCGGTATCGAATTTTTGGGTGGAATACAATAATTCCCCTACTTACTATACGTAGTAGAGAAAGTAAAAATTAATTGAGTCTAAAATAACCATCAGAACGTCCTCCAAATAAAACACGACTTTCCCCCATAAATATCAAGCAACTTTTATCGAAGACGTTTTTTTCTACAACGCTTACTTTTGGAGTTATTGTACAGTCTCAACTTAAATGGTCCACACTGTATACACAACAGAATGACAAATACAAGAGGAAGAGGAATAATAAGCAACTCAAATGTATTGTATACAATGTATAAATAGTATATAAGTTTTAAAGCAGATAATAAGTCACTCATTCATTCAAAAAATACGAGGGGTAGATTCTGCATCAATATATTTGAAGAGTTCCTTGATTTTGTTCTTTTGGTGAACACCACCAAGAGGAAATAATTTTTGAGGCTGTGCTTCATGCTGTGAAAAAATACGAATTGCCTTGGGGAGAAATTGGTCCTTGTTGCTACAGATGGGCCCCCTCAATGATAGGAGAGCAAAATGGCTTCATTGGAACGTTAATACAATTCTTAGAATCAATTAATGAGACAAATGAACTAGTGGCATCCACGCAGAGGTATTGTGTGCCCAATATGCATCTCTAAATCGCGTAATTAGATAGTCGTAAAAGCACTTAATGCAATTAAACGGTCGTCACTCCGTCATCTCCGATTTCGGGCATATTTAGGCGACATTGGAGCCTACTATTGTCAGTGCGATGGTTGAGTAGACGAGCAGTATTGAGGCGTTTCTTCGCTTTAAGGGGCGAAATAGATGCATTTTTGAAGTCGGAATGAATGGGCATACCAGAACTAATGAAGGATATGCATTCTCGTATTTCTCACAGATTTAACAACTCATTTAGATAATTCAAACCTACATTACAGGGATCGAACCATACAATGATAGATCTAATTGTTGCTGTAAAGTCCTTCATGTCGAAACTTCAATTGTTTTCCCAACAAATTAAAATTAATAATATTTTCACTTTCTTAACTTAAAAAATCTGATGTGTTACACTCACATGACTTTCTCTACTATTGTACAAACTATTTTTACAAACGCTTATTCTCCATCTACTTCATGTTAATCGATATAAGCATTTGCAGAGACAATACAAAAGTATTGAAATAAACAACTAACCGATATGTCGGAAAAGGCTGATGACACAAAAATTAATTTAAAAATATTCTGTGTTTTAAAGGGACCTAAACTTTCTGTAAAGTAAGTTTTTCTCTATTTCTTATAGTTTATCAGTTACATAAGATTATACAAAATTCTTTCTGAATGAAGAGGACTTCACAGGCTGTTAGACAAAAATTCAGGATTGTTATTTATAATGCAAATATCTTAAATGATGGTATTCTAATCAAAATAATTAGAGCCTCTTTTCATAAAATAAAAATATAACAAAAAATTATCCATATAAAGTTTGAGCTGAGGTTTTTCTTGAAGAACCTCGTGTCGCCTCTTTTAATAGTTGGTGTTTCATTCAAATGACTTTGTCTACTCTTGTACAATCTGTTTTTACAAACGCCTGTTCTCCATCTACTTCATGTTAATCCAGATAAACATTTGCAGAAACTATCTTATTGCTAATTTTCTTGTAGGTGCAAGGGGAATATGGTAGACTTTAAGCGATAGTCAAATGTTTTAAGAGCTGGTTGCTATGTGGAGTATTCCATTATCTTTGCATGTCCAGGACATAAAAAACGAATAAGGAATTCCCTTTTGAGAAAAAATGTAAGTATTAGAAAATTCAAACAAATAACAAGGAGTATCTCGGAAATGGCTCACTCCACAAAAATAATGTATGTCACTTAAATTGTACGTACGACATCTACATTTTTTGTGTATTACAATTTGATTACCTCTTACGGTTCACCAGTTATTCGAAAGTGATTCAAAACGAAGAGTAATTTTGGTAACATTCCCAGAAAATTCAAGATGTACCTACATATAATTTGCCATAAAATATCTTAAATGCATGATATTTTAATCAAATCTTAAGAGCTATTTTTGAGAAAATAAACATTTTCAAAAAATGTTCCATGTAAAGGGTACTCTGAGATGGGAGAATTTTCTTGAACATATTTGTGTAGCATCCTTGGAAGATACTAAACTCAACTACCATGTTTGGTATTTATCCAACTTTTCGTTTTTGAGTTACGTTGTTCACAGACAGACACACCCGAACATGATTACAAAATGCTTTGTTTGGAATCAGCGCACCCCAAAACACGTATTTCCGGTGAAATCCCGGTACCGAATTTTTGGGTGGAATGCAATACTTCTATTTACTATACGTAGTAGAAAAAGCAAATACGCTATTGCGTCTTGTAAAGACGTTAGAAATACAAAGATGTTTTAAGTATTTTATACGTACAGGACTTTCGAAGACAGATTTTGTGATTTAAGAACTATGGATTTGCAATGTTCCATGACATTTTCATGAGGCACCTGCCTCATTGCAACTGGAAACAATGAACTTGCAAAACAACACACGTATACGATGTTCACATAAGATCGGTTTCCAATTGTTTAAAGAACTACTCGAAAATAAAATTTCCTGACATTTGCAAGTTTGCTGATCGATTGTTAGCTCTTTATGGATCTAGTTATATATGTGAACAAATGTTTTGGAAAATGAACCTTGTGAAATCAAAGAAGTGATCAAGAATAACATAACTTCATCTAGTACCTGTGTTACCATTAAGTTGAAAAAGCTTCACCTGTAACATATACAAATTAATGTCCAAACAGTCCCGCACATGCACATGGACATACTGTGAAGATACACTACGTGATCAAAAGTATCCGGATACCTGGCTGAAAATGATGTACAAGTTCGTGGCGCCCTCCATCAATAATGCTGGAAGTCAATATGGTGTTGACCCACCCATAGCCTTCATGACAGCGTTCACTCTCGCAGGCATACTTTCAATCAGGTGCTGGAAGGTTTCTTGGGGAATGGCAGCCCATTCTTCACGGAGTACGGAACTGAGGAGAGGTAGGTCGGTGAGACTTGGCACGAAGTCGGCGTTCCAAACCATCCCAAAGGTGTTCTATAGGATTTAAGTCAGGACTCTGTGCAGGCCAGTCCATTACAGGAATGTTATTGTCGTGTAACCACTCCGCCACAGCCCGTCCAGTATGAACAGGTGCTCGATCGTGTTGAAAGATGCAATCGTCATCCCGGAATTGCTCTTCAACAGTGGGAAGCAAAAAGGTGCTTAAAATATCAATGTAGGTCTGTCCTGTGATCGTGCCACGCAAAACAACAAGGGGTGCAAGCCCCCTTCAGGAAAAACACGACCACGCCATACACCACCACCTTCGAATTTCACTGTTGGCACTACAAATGCTGGCAGATGAAGTTCACGGGCATTCGCCATACCCACACTCTGCCATCGGATCGCCACATTGTGTACCGTGATTCGTCACTCCACACAACGTTTTGCCACTGTTCAATCGTGTAATGTCGACGCTCCTTACACCAAGCGAGGCGTGTTTGGAATTTTCCTCCGTGATGTGTGGCTTATGAGCAGCTCGACCATGGAAACTGTCATAGTACTTGGAGTGGATCCTGATGCAGTTTGGAATTCCTGTGTGATGAGCTGGATAGATGTCTGTCTATTACTCTTTACGACCCTCTTCAAATGTCGGCGGTCTCTGTCAGTCAACAGACGAGGTCGGCCTGTACGCGTTTGTGCTGTACATGTCCCTTCACGTTTCCACTTCACTATCACATCAGAAACAGTGGACGTGGGGATATTTAGGAGTGTGGACAGACTTCTGACACAAGTGACACCCAATCACTTGACCACGTTCGAAGTCCTTGAGTTCCACGGAGCGTCCCATTATGCTGTTTCACGATGTCTAATAACTACTGAGGTCACGGATAATGAGTATCAGGCAGTAGGTGGCAGCACAATGCACCTAAGATGAAAAACGTATGTTCGTGGGGTGTCCGGATACTTTTGATCGCATAGTGTATACTTGTAAAGAATGTATCAATAGTTATTAAGTATTCATGCTATATATCAATTCCTCTGATGCAATAAAAGTATTTAAATACAATTTATTTTGTCCATTACTCTTTCGATCTCTCTACCGAATGAAGCAAGAATTATTTTCGTTCCATTGCTGTAAATACATTTGAATTACTACTATGTAGGCGTATGTTTTGTTCTATAAGACTTGTCAGCACCTTATTAGTTTAGGAGCACACAAGTAATACATTGCTAAGTTACGCCACTGGACACTATAGATTCAACTTGAACACAGATAACCCCGAAAAATGTACGGCTGACCTTGCTCCGGCTATGAACGAAGTGAAGTAAGTTGTACTTAGGTTTGTTCCACCCCTTTTACCCATCACTGCTGTAATGAGATCGCGAGGTGGTTGCGGGGATATTATAACTGTTTCGGCGGGAGTCGGAGCGGCCGTGGCCGGCGTGTGGGACGCCGTGTGGCGGCCACGGTCTAAAGGAAACCAGTAAGAGTTGTTTTTGGGAAAATCGAAAACAACGAAAAGTATTCCACGTAAGGGGTATTTCGGGATGAGTGAATTTCCTTAAAAATCTTTGTATCGTATTCCTGCAGGATTAACCGATTTTTCGTTCTCCAGTTGTGCTGTTCACAGTGCGCGGATCTGTATCTAAAATACTTTTTTCTCGGATACAAGGACTCCAAAAAGTGTATTTCTGGTAACGTCACGGTATCAAATTTTTGGATGTAGTGTAATACTTTTCTACTTAATGTAAAGAGAGTAATAAGCGGTAGTGTGTAAAAATGCTGAAAACATGTGTTTCCAGAGAAATGTGTTAAAGTTTGGGTGGGATACGGTAGTTCCTCTACCTAGCTTAGGTAAGCGGTAGAGACGGACGCATTAGGAAGTTTGATGACACACCGAAGGAACAGAATGTTTCCAAATACTGCACGCTGTTGCTGAATTTAACTCAGCTTAATAAAACTTCCGTCGAAATAAAAAGACTAAACCGTGATTCGCTTGGGAAAACACTGGCTACGTATTAAAGCAGTAAACGTAAACTAGAACATGACTCCATTAGCGTATATCACTGACAAAGTTCTTTCGCGACGTTCAACTTTTACACCGCCATCGTGAGCCAGCTGTTTGTTTACAAATTCGAGTCCTCCTCCTTTTCCTTGCAAGAAAATAGAGAATTTAAAAACACGATAAAGGACTTCAAAAGCTACAAACGCACTTTACAACCACGTAACCCGGGGGTACACGCGGCACAAAGGAAATTACTTCCCTGTTTGTATTTTTTATGCACAAAATCTTTTATGGCTTTGAAGACGTAAAACATTTCGACGGAAATATATCAAAACCGTTTTTATTTGAGCTCTCATTAGCATTAAGTAAGATGACATAAAAGGAAAATTTAATAAGATACACAAAGATATTATATTTGCTTAATCTGAGGAAACATTCGGACATAAAAGAAAGAATGATTTGTTACATTTGTATGAATTTCTCTACCCATGAATGTACCTGCTTCATGTTAATCGAGATTAACACTTGTAGAAATGGTTTTATTTAGGGATGGGATCTCGATATCTCGATACTATCGACACTCGGTGGTATCGAAGTATTCTAATGCTATAAATCGGAACCATTGTAGTATAAAGTAGAAGCTAAGGGATTATCGAAGAAGATGACTAGAGCATGGCTGGCTATGTATCATAGAGTGGAATTCTGCGTAATACAATGTGAGCAGCGTTTCAGAGAGCTTTGAGCGCCGTAAAGGTGTTAGACAAGGCTATGTTTTATCACCCGTTCTCTTTAATCTCTTTGTGGATGGCGTAATGGACATATTGTTAGGAGAAAATGCGGAGGCGCCTGAGATCGGTGACATTCGGATCCCGGTACTTTTATATACAGGCAATATGACGTAGCGGGAAAACGTGCATCAATTGTAGTTGGAAAATGTTGTTCCTCTGGTTGATACCCTCTGCTGCACTGTTCTCCATTCCTGATAATTAACTGTCTAACTAATTTCACGGGTCTCAGGATTTTCGTAGGCGAGGCAAATTAAAATACACCGCATTTCCCTTAAAAATGTGGTTTATTATCAAACAAATATTTATGGCCTTCGAGGTCTAATCCCTATAGCCACTGCTTCATGCCATGCAGATGGCATTATGGTGCCGTCCAGTCCAACCGTCACCCTCACAGAGAAAGGTGGACAGTTAGCCTTCTAGGTCTCATCCCTGTAACCATCTGCTTCATGCCATGCAGATGGCATTATGGTGTCGTCCAGTCCAACCGTCACCCTCACAGAGAAAGGTGGACAGTTAGCCTTCTAGGTCTCATCCTTGTAACCATCTGCTTCATGCCGTGCAGATGACATTAGGGTGCCGTCCAGTCCAACCGTCACCCTCACAGAGAAAGGTGGACAGTTAGCCTTCTAGGTCTCATCCCTGTAACCATCTGCTTCATGCCATGCAGATGGCATTATGGTGTCGTCCAGTCCAACCGTCACCCTCACAGAGAAAGGTGGACAGTTAGCCTTCTAGGTCTCATCCCTGTAACCATCTGCTTCATGCCATGCAGATGGCATTATGGTGTCGTCCAGTCCAACCGTCACCCTCACAGAGAAAGGTGGACAGTTAGCCTTCTAGGTCTCATCCCTGTAACCATCTGCTTCATGCCATGCAGATGACATTTGGGTGCCGTCCAGTCCAACCGTCACCCTCACAGAGAAAGGTGGACAGTTAGCCTTCTAGGTCTAATCGCTGTAACCACCTGCTTCATGACGTGCAGATGGCATTATGGTGTCGTCCAGTCCAACCGCCACCCTCACAGAGAAAGGTGGACAGTTAGCCTTCTAGGTCTCATCCCTGTAACCATCTGCTTCATGCCATGCAGATGACGTTAGGGTACCGTCCAGTCCAACCGCCGCCCTCACACAGAAAGGTGGACAGTTAGCCTTCTAGGTGTCATCCCTGTAACCATCTGCTTCATGCCATGCAGATGACGTTAGGGTACCGTCCAGTCCAACCGCCGCCCTCACACAGAAAGGTGGACAGTTAGCCTTCTAGGTGTCATCCCTGTAACCATCTGCTTCATGCCATGCAGATGACGTTAGGGTACCGTCCAGTCCAACCGCCGCCCTCACACAGAAAGGTGGACAGTTAGCTTCTAGGTCTAATCGCTGTAACCACCTGCTTCATGACGTGCAGATGGCATTATGGTGTCGTCCAGTCCAACCGCCACCCTCAAAGAGAAAGGCGGACAGTTAGCCTTCTAGGTGTCATCCCTGTAACCACCTGCTTCATGCCGTGCAGATGGCATTAGGGTGCCGTCCAGTCCAACCGCCGCCCTCACACAGAAAGGCGGACAGTTAGCCTTCTAGGTCTCATCCCTGTAACCATCTGCTTCATGTCGTGCAGATGGCATTAGGGTGCCGTCCAATCAAACCGCCGCCCTCACACAGAAAGGCGGACAGTTAGGCTTCTAGGTCTCATCCCTGTAACTACCTGCTTCATGTCGTGCAGATGGCATTAGAGCGCCGTCCAGTCCAACCGCCACCCTCGCAGAGAAAGGCGGACAGTTAAGCTTCTAGGTCTCATCCCTGTAGCTACCTGCTTCATGTCGTGCAGATGGCATTAGGGTGCCGTCCAGTCCAACGGCCACCCTCGCAGAGAAAGGCGGACAGTTAGGCTTCTGGGTCTCATCCCTGTAGCTACCTGCTTCATGTCGTGCTGATGGCATTAGGGTGCCGTCCAGTCCAACTGCCGCCTTCACACAGAAAGGCGGACAGTTAACCTTCTAGGTCTCATCCCTGGAAATGCCATCTTGCTTCGTCACGTGCCCACAGAGATCCCCCAGCGCATGGCAGTCGGATCTTCTGCTTCGTGCCGTGTAGATGGCGTTAGGGTGCCACCCAGTCTAACTGCTTACATTGTCTGTAGAGAGGCATAGCATTCGCTATTACCACGTATTTTTCATTTCACTATTGTTTTAGATTTAAGATGGAACTTTGGGTCGTGTTATTGAACATCCAACCCGGTATTTACCTTGGTGACTGAGGAAATCCACGAAAAAACCTCAGACTGATTGGTCGACCCACGGAATTTGAACCCGGGACCTCCCGAATGCGGGCCACAGACTTTACCGCCTGAGCCATACCACTCGGTGTAAACAATTTTGTATATACTAATTCCGAAATTGTTCCTGTTTCACATTCTACAATTGACAGCAATTCTTTTTCTTGATAGTGCCACATATGTAATTTTTCATCTGGCAATAAGCAATTAGCCATATAACCCTTGGAACACAGTAAGTTGGTGGATTAAACCTCTCTACTACCCACCCTCATAGACTGGCATATACATGTTTAATACAAAGGCATATTAGACACAATTAAACATTTACAGAAAAAATCAAGGAAGTATTATATGAGATAGTGTCACATGTGATGTTGAGGGATGCTTAGAAACCTGTTACATTTCAGGCATTTATTTTGATGGACATTTCCTTATTTTTGGATTGTATCATATAAATTATATTTCTTAGCTGACAGTTGATATTCATATTACTTTCTCTACTACATATAGTAAGTAGGGGAAGTATTGTATTCCACCCAAAAATTAGATACCGAGATTTCACCGGAAATATATGTTTTGAGGTCTCCTGAATCCAAAAAAAGCATTTTGGAAACATGTCCGTGTGTGTGTGTGTGTGTGTCTGTGAACAGCATAACTCAGAAACGAACAGTCGGATAAACACCAAACTTGGTATTTAGGTTCAGTATCTTCCAGAGATGCGACACGAAGGTTTTCAAGAAAATCCCCCACTCCAGATTACCCTTTTCATGGAACATTTTTCGAAAATTTTAATTTTCTCAAAAGTGGCTCTAACGATTTTGATTAAAGTATCATATGTTTAAGATATTTTCATTACAAAAGAAATGTATATCTCGAATTTTCTGAGAATGTCTCCAAAAGTATTCTTCATTATGAACGACTTTTTCATAACTGGTAAACCATAAGAGATAGACAAAATTTTACTACACAAAAAATGTAGATCGCGTTAAAATACACAATTTATGTCATAAACATTTTTTGTTGTTGAGTGAACCATTTTCGAGATATTGCTTGTTATTCCCTTAAAGTTTACAATACTTATACCTTCTCTCAAATGGGAATTCGTTATTCATTTTTATGTCCTGGACACACAAAGAGAATGGAATGCGCCACATAGCAACCAGCTCTTAAAATATTTGACTATCGCTTAAAGCCTAGCAATTCCCCTTGCATCTACAAGAAAATTAGCAATAAGATTAACATCTCGATTAACATGAAGCACATGGAGAATAAGCGTTTGTAAAAATAGTTTGTACAAGAGTAGAGAAAGACATGTGAGTGTAACACATCAGATTTTTTTATGCACATTCATAGTTTGTGGAGGTTAATAATTTACAGTATGTTACAGGATAAGATGGTCTACCACTTCCTATGAGAAGTCCTATGGGTTTTACCATGACATCCGTTTCCGCGGGAGTACGTGAAGAAACTTATCTGCACCCTGGACTGCCGTGTGTCACTAGGAATGTTCGAGAACAATTTCAATACTTAATTCTGATTGAATGCTAGGGCATAAGCCTTAGCCGGTGGCTCGACTTATTTGGCATAACTTCCGTCGTAATAATGGAGGCCCCCGCGCGGGCCGTGATCATCTACACTAAGTGATCAAAAGTATCCGGACACCCCCACAAACATACGTTTTTCATCTTAGGTGCATTGCGCTGCCATCTACTGCCTGGTACTCAGTATCCGCGACCTCAGTAGTCATTAAGCATCGTGAAACAGCAGAATGGGACGCTCCGTGGAACTCACGGACTTCTAACGTGGTCAGGAGATTGGGTGTCACTTGTGTCAGAAGTCTGATATTTTAAGCACCTTCTTGCTTCCCACTGTTGAAGAGCAATTCGGGGATGGCAATTGCATATTTCAACACGATCGAGCAGCTGTTTATACTGCACGGGCTGTGGCGGAGTGGTTACACGACAATAACATCCCTGTAATGGACTGGCCTGCACAGAGTCCTGACTTGAATCCTATAGAACACCTTTGGGCTTTTTTGGAACGCCGACTTCGTGCCAGGCCTCACCGACCTACATCGATACCTCTCCTCAGTTCCTCACTCCGTGAAGAATGGGCTGCCATTCCCCAAGAAACCTTCCAGCACCCGATTGAAAGTATGCCTGCGAGAGTGAACGCTCTCATCAAGGCTAAGTGTGGGCCAAAACATATTGACTTCCAGCATTACCGATGGAGGGTGCCACGAACTTGTACGTCATTTTTAGCCAGGTATCCGGATACTTTTGATCACATAGTGTATATAACGAGCCATAAAGCCCAGTTGAGGAGGGACTATTTTTGCAACTCAAGCTGGACCTTTCGCTCCCGCCGCCGCTCCAGGGCACTGCAGCTTCACTCTCAACCTCGTGTGACACCTCTCTAGGATAAGACCCACAAGGGTAAAGAATTATGTAGTTAAATTAAAGATATTTGTACACTTGTTTGGTCTCTAAGAGACGAATTTGATTGTAATGGAGCTTTGCTAAATTCGGATTGCTAATGATGGATAATAAATGGGTCATTAAACTACATTAAGAGCTGTCTCTACCATCTACCCTCCAGTTACACTCTCAGTCTGAACCCTAATTGCACAACATGAAGGAATCAAAGACTTTAGACTTTTATTTAAGAATACGAACATTCATGAAATAAAAAATAATTTTCATACGTTGTATTATTTCACTTCATAAGCTCTGATTTGTTTCTGTTGGAGTCACCAAACCAGGCTATTGCAGAAACGTGATTTAGTGCGGCGTCAGCTAAATCAGGTTAATTCCCAACTCAGTTAACACTGCATGTTACATAAGTACCTTTGCTCCTTTCCCCACTGGTTTGCATATTTTCATTTAGACACAAAGGTCTATGGAATGTTACATTCATCGCAGTCAAGGTTCATCAAGAATTGTAATCCAGAAACTCTTTGGGAACACGTGCGAGGCAGTAACATGAAGTTCCGACTCCTTTCATTTCTTATCTAGCATACAGTTAAACGCTACAACTTTCGATAACGCAAAACTTAAAAATTTAAAACCGTGGAATAGGTATCGATAGTTTAACTCAAAGTATTATACGATACCACCTATTATCGAGAGTATTGAGGTCCCATCCCTACAAAAAATGAATCACAGTAAGCGCTTCACATATGACGGAATTTTCAATTGGCGCCGCCATTTGGATATGTTGTAGAACAGACAGGCGTGATCTCACAGCAGCGGAACTCGACTCACACTGAAGTGGAGTAAGGAGTGTGCTAACAATTGTGGTGGTGGGGGACCGGCACCGAGCGTGATGTGCAATTGTTCTTTTCTTTCTGGATGTCCCTCGTGTGTGCTAATGTAGCTAATGTATGTGGATGGGTAGTAGAGAGGTTTAATCCACAAACTTACTATGTTTCCGAGTGTTAGATGGCTGCTTGCTTATTACCACATGGGAAAATACATACATTATGTGGTAGTTGCGAATAATGGTGGAACGGTAAAAGACGCACATTATTTTTAGCTGTCTTATTTTTATGTAAAATATATAGGTATTATTTTCAAGATTGCAGAACAAAGAAGTGCTCGTATATGTTTTTCTATGGGTAGAAAACCCTTTAAAAGAACATTTTCAGCATTTCAATTTCATAATTGCATAAAAATGAAAGCAAAAGAAATTAGTATTACTAACCTTGAATAACAATAGGGTAATGATCTGTGGGGTTATCAAGGAAAAAATTGCTACCAACTATAGCATTTAAAGACTTCGGAATTAAAAATACCGTATAAAGTTGTTACGTGCGTTTAAACACAGAAAACTCCTAATAAGAACATAATTCAGTGAACAAGCTATCGCCTTTACAGTCATTTATAAAGTGAGTATCGAGAAATAGTGGTATCGTCCAATCACTAGTTTCATTGTATATTTCGTGTAGGTATAAGAGGGATACAGGAAACTGAAGCGATAATAAACTGCTTAAAAACCAGATCCCATATGCAACCTTTGAAATTCCACTATGAGTGACCACGAGAAACAAACAAATGGAGACTTATTTAAAAAATCGTATGTATTACACTTACATGACTTCCTCTACTCTTGTACAAACTATTTTTACAAACACTTATTCTCCATATACTTCATGTTAATCAAGATATCTAGATGTTAATGTTATTGCTAATTTTCTTGTAATGGCAAAGGGAAATTGCTAGGCTTTGAGCGATAGTGAAATATTTTAAGAGCTGGTTGCTATGTGGAGTATTCCATTCTCTTTGCATTACCAGGACAAAACAAAATGAATAACGAATTCCCATTTGACAAAAAGTATAAGTATTGGAAAATTTAAGGGAATAACAAGCAATATCTCGAAAATGGTTCACTCAAAAAAAAAACATGTATATGACATAAATTGTGTATTTTAACGCGATCTACATTGTTTGTTTAGTAAAATTTGGTCTATCTCTTATGGTTTACAAGTTATGCAAAAGACGTTCACAATGAAGAATACTTTTGGAGACATTCCCAGAAAATTCGAGACATACATTTAATTTTCATAAACATATCTTAAACATATGATATTTTAATGAAATCGTTAGTCATTTTTGAGAAAATTAAAATTTTCTAAAAATTTTCCGTGTAAAGGGTAATCTGGGGTGGGGGGATTTTCTTGAAAACCTTCGTGTCGCATCTCTGGAAGATACTGAACTAAATACCAGTTTGGTGTTTATCCGACTGTTCGTTTCTGAGTTATGCTGTTCACAGACACACACACACACACACACACACACACACACACACACACACACACAGGACATGTTTCCAAAAATCCCTTTTTTGGATTCAGGTGGCCCCTCAAAACATGTATTTCTGGTGAAATCTCGGTATCAAATTTTTGAGTGTAATGCAATAGTTTCCTTACTTACTCTACGTAGTAGAGAAAGTAAAAAGTGTAAAGTATTAGAAAATTCAAACGAACATTTTGGAAAAACTGTTAAGGTTATAAAGAATCACATAAACTGTGTGTTTTAACTGGATCTAATTTTTTCGTGCAGAACGTTTTCGTCAATTCTTATGGTTTTACGAGTTATACAAAACTATACAAAATTAATTCCAAATGAAATGAACTTCTCAGGCTATTCGCGTAACATTCATGATATAAGTTTTATGACATGTAATTATCTTAAATATATGTCGTCGTTTCTGACGCTCTGCATATGACCTTCGGGGATATGTCATTCCACCAAGCAAGGACTGAACCCATTTCTGAGGTGGAGATACCCAGCGAGCTGTATCCGCTGCCCTCGATAGCAGGGTGATGATGAGGATGACGGTGGAATGAGAGGACCTACAGCTTCTACTTTGGACTACGGACCACGTTGAGCCTTGGGAATACTTCGCATGAGTCAGTTAGAGGTGAAGGCGTGATTAGGGTTGACTTAAAATAGCCACTCTAGACCTAGAATCGAACCCCGAGCCAGTACGAGAGCCGGTACCGAAACCAGTGCACTATCCCGGCTCATCTTTTTAAACATATTTTGTTTTAATTAAAATTATGGTTAGAGCCATTTTTGGGCCATGAAAAATAACGCAACTTTTTCCATATATCTTACTATCAATTTAGCCTCCATGTGTGTAATAAATAACGTAATGTGTACTCAAACAACTTATACAAACTCTTATCTCAATTTGCATGAAGTAGATAGAAAAAATCGTATGTGATACATTCACATGACTTTTTACTACCATCTAAACCAAGCAAACCTTTGCAGAAATAGCTACATTACACATTTCGTTATAGATACAAAGAGAACAGCGATAGTCAAATGTTTAACAACTGGACGCTATATGCTGCCTTAAAATTCCATACTGTTCCCATGACATCGCGAGAAACAACTGAAAATCGACCGAACTTAAAAAGAATGACAAAGTATTGAACAAATGGAAGCATTAGTAATGGAAATGGCCGATGCCACACAAAAGTTATTTGGAATAAATTGTGTTTTAAGGTGATCTACATGTTTTGTGTAGTACGTTTTCGTCTATCGCTTAACGTTTACCAGTTATGCAAGATTATACAAACTTCCTTCGAATGAAGACTTCGTAGACTATTCCCAGAAAATTCAAGATATACACTTTATTTTTCATGTAAATATCCTTAATATATGGCGTTTTAATGAAACTCCTTAGGGATATTTTAGAAAATAAAAATTTTCGAAACATTTTGTGTCTAAAGGGTAGTTTGAGGCGAAGATTTCTTTGTATTGCATCTTTGTAAGGCACTGAACCTAAATACCTAGTTTGGTATTTATTCAACTTCTCATTTCTTAATTATGCTCTTCACAGACACACACACACACACACACACATATACGGAACTTTTTAAAAGTGCTTTTTTGGATTCAAGGGGCCACAAAACATGTACTTTCGGTAAAATGTCGATAACGAATTTCTGGGTGGAATACAATATCTACTCTATCAACTATGCACGTGGTAGAGAAAGTAAAAAGCTTTCGTAAGAATGGTTTATAGAAGCTATATAAAATAAAAGCATAGTGGGTTTCGTGTGAACACATCAGATGTTTTTGTCATAAAATAACCTCTTCAAAGCTGGATTTACGTTGAGAATTATAATCCTTGAATTGCCAGTGAAATGCTTTTGGAGGCTTGTTTGAGGAATCATGCGGAAAGGAAAGAAATTGTTTGGTATTCAGCGCAAGTAAGACAAAACATGCTTTAACCCCACAATGCAAAGTTCATGTAACTCTCTCCTCAAACACACCCAACCCGCACCCTCCTTATATTCATCCAATCGCAGCAAACTTCCTATTTTCCTTCTTGTTACGTGATTATCTTATGCATTCAGAGATTTACCTCAGCCAGGTAGAGAAGTATGGAGTTTAGCCGGTGTCAAATGTGAAAGCTCAAGTTTGAAATCAGAGAACATCGAAAAAACATCGTTGCTCGTAATTGTACAATAACGGTATTTGTTAGCTTAAGTTATGACGGACACCGACTATGTGTGTGTATGTTGAAAAAAATTATCTTCTCATGTAAAAACAGCTAGTGTTTTGAGACCCGCTGAATAACATAAACGTATGCGCGCTTGTGTGTATGTGTGAGTCTGAACATCATTATCAAAAGCAAAAATTTGGGTAAATCTCTCTTGTAGTATTTTCTTCTCTGCGTACCTAGTAGATAGAGAAGATACTGCATACCACCAAAAATTTGATACCAAAATTTCACCGGAAAACATGTTTTGAGGTCCTCTTAATCCAAAAAAGGTATTCGTAGAAAAAGGCCCGTAAATACGGAGGGTTGACCCACTTAAGCTTGGACGACTTTGAATCGTTCTTCCACTCTTGTCATTGGTCAAACTGCTTATGCTTATTATTGCATCAGCTCACTGCGAGTGCCAGCTGCCTGCTGGGCCAGTCTAAGGCAAAGTTTACTCGTAATGCCTTCAACAATCGCTGACTTATGGCAGAGGTACATCGTTGGGCTTTCCGAAGTCGGTTAGAGCCTTTCAGTGATAGTGGAAAGGTTCAAACAAATAGGTCTTACCATAAGTAAGTCGTGTTGTGGGGCGTATAACACAGCTGCATAAAATTGGATTCCCACCTGAGGCTCAGTGTGCAAAAAAACTAACAAGAAAAAGGCCACAACCAACACGACATAAGGCAGTAGTAGCCAAAGTGAGTTGATGCAGTAATTTGTATCACAAATTATTTAAATGTAAAGAATGATTATAATATGAATATGCATTTTTATGTGACATTGATTTAAGATGTTTGTTGATTGTAATTATTGTTGAGAAGTAAGTTTATACGGCCTTACTGAAACTGACAATAACAGCGTGCAATAATGCAGCGAGGGGGTGAGCTGTTTATCATTATTGGAGACGAGGAAGTTACGTAATGTTGGCGCGTTTTTCTTTAGAATTTTCTGGAACATTTTCCCTAGAGCATATGTATTCATAATTTTCATTGGATATTAAAATAGACGCTAATGTTGGCGCGTTTTATTAGCCAATAGCAGCTCAGTTATAATCTTTAGGCATATCGGGGTGTAGGAGTATAAAAAGGGCTAGGTTAGAGGTAAAGTCCTTCAGTCCGTCAGTTCATCAAAAATCTTTGTATACTACACGTCGTCTTCACGTCAGTTCGTCGAAGACTGTACGTTATACGTCGTCTTCAGTCCAGCAGAAATATTTGTATAGTACACGTCGGCTATCTATTCGCAAGTTACGCGTAGCAGAGTTATGAAAAATCTAAAGTGTTGTAAAGTTAATTATACAAAAAGTTGAAGTACGCGAATTAAGAATGATCAGTAATGAAGTTATTATAACAGTTTCAGTTTGGCGAGTGTTAAGATCAAAGTGTAAATGTGATAGTTAATGTGTTCGACAATAAAAGTGTAAAACAAATTCCTTCATCAGTTTTATCTTTGGATAAGAGACTCCCTTCCGTTTACACAACCTGTATAAAGAGAAGTGCTCGACCAAAAAGATCATAGCTAGCCGGAGGACAGTGAACCAAAATTAAATAAAATAACAGTAGCATTCTTTAAAACAAACACTAATACTGCCGCACATTGCTAACACCAGATGGAGCTAACAAACCTAACAAAGAATCACGTCACAAAATGGCTTCACCACGTGGAGTAAACACAAATACACAAAAATTATAAGTAATACCGCCGCAAATTGGCTCCCAAACGTGGGGCTCAACAAATTAAAATAATATTACAAGTATACCACTTCAGAGTGCAACAGTGACTCAAGTAAACATTGGGATATTCCAAGGGACCGTCTATCGAATAATATACAACAATTTGGGTCTAGAACGGCGCCATAAAGCACGTGGACACGTCTTGAGAGCAGCACATCAGAGAATGCTTCCAACCAATGCAAGAAAACTCTATTAACACCACCTGGCAAGTGGAAAGTGGCAATGGGCGCTTTCTTTAGATGAAGCATGGATTTATGTAGGTGACAAAAAAAACCCGAGCCATTTATTACAATCAAGTGGGCCAAAAGGGGCGCTCCAACTTTATTCGTGAGTACAGGGAAAAGTTTTGCAAGGGATTCGGTGGTTGCGGTTATTGCTCTTGGCGGAAACCTGGCATTCACAGCGTTCCTAACAATATAAAACTTAATGCAGCTTACTATAAAAGGAATGTTATGGGCCCAATTTTTGATGAAGAGATTCCTCGGTTGTGTGGTGAGGATACCCCAAATGTTTGGATAAAGCAACCAGTCACACTTCTCAGACTTCCCAGCATTACTACCACTGAAAAGCTATGAAAACGGGTGTTAATGTGATGCTATTTTAAAGGATCCCTGTGAAGTCACCAGATGCATCGCCAATGGATTTTTGCTGATTTGGTCTGCTGAAACAGTGCCTTGCTTCTCGGCGTCCCACCACATTTGAATGACTCTGGAAAGCCTGCCGGGAGGAGTGGGCTAACATCCTCCTTCCTGTTCTTAGACGGAGCCTTCTTTAATGAAAATTGCGCTGCAGAGCCATAGTTAAAACACGTGGAAATCACACTGGTAACGAAAGGGAATCTTACCATGAAAAAACATAAGCAAAAACGTCCGAGCTTAAGTGGGGCCCGTATATCTGCCCGTATGTCTGTCTGCTGTGAACAGGACAATAAAAATCTGATGTGTTACACTCACATGACTTTCTCTACTCTTCTACAAACTATTTATACAAACGCTTCTACAAACATTTACTTCATGTTAATCGAGATGAACATTTGCAGAGTCTATCTTATTGCTAATTTTCTTGTAGATGTAAGGGGAATATACATTTACAAGGGCAATTTGGAAATACAGTAGCCTTTAAGCACATACATATCTCTTAATAGCTGGTTGCTAGGTGCAGCACCATTCCCTTTCCCACAGATTAATACTCTTTGCATATCCAAGACAAAAAAATGAATAACGAATTCCCATTTGAGAAAATATTGAAAAATTTAAGGGAATAACAAGTAATATCTCGAAAATGGTTCACTCAACAAAAAAATGTATAGGGCATAAATTGTGTATTTTAACGCGATCTACATTTTATGTGTAGTAAAATTTTGTCTATCTCTTATGGTTTACGAGTTATGCAAAAGTCGTTCACAATGAAGAATACTTTTGGAGACATTTCCAGGAAATTCAAGATATACATTTTATTTGTCATAAAAATATCTTAAACATATGATCTTTTAATCAAAATCGTTAGAGCCATTTTTGAGAAAATTAAAATTTTCGAAAAATCTTCCATGTAAAGGGTAATCTGGGGTGGGGGGATTTTCTTGAAAACCTTCGTGTCGCATCCTTGGAAGATACTGAACCTAAATACCAAGTTTGGTGTTTATCCGACTGTTCGTTTCTGAGTTATGCTGTTCACAGACAGACACACACACAGACAGACACACAGACATACACACGGACATGTTTCCAAAAATGCTTTTTTTGGATTCAGGGAGTCTCAAAGCATGTATTTCCGGTGAAATCTCGGTATCGAATTTTTGGGTGGAATACAATACTTCCCCTACTTACTATACGTATTAGAGAAAGTAAAAATAGGTCGGATAAACACCAAATTTAGTATTTAAGTTCAGTACCTTTCAAAGATGTGATACGAGGAGTTTCAAGAAAATCCCGCACCCCAAACTACCCTTTAAAGCAAAGATTTTTCGAAATTTTTATAACGATTTGCATTAAAACAGTAAAGATATTTGCAAGACAAAATGTAAATCTTGAATTTTCTGGGAATAGCTTCTGAAGTTCTCTTCATTCGGAAGGAATTTTGTATAACTGTAAAAGTTAAGGATAGGCGAAAGCCTAGTACACAAGAAATCTAGATCTCTTTAAAACACACAATTTCCGAAATGTGTGTTATTAATGGTTTGAATTGCTCAATACTTAGCCATTCCTTTAAAGTTTTGTCGATTTTCAATGGTTTCCCGCGATTTCATGTAAAGAATAAGGATTTTTAAGCCCAGCATATAGCGTCCAGTTCTAAAACGTTTCACTATCGCTGTTCCCTTTGTATCCATAACGAAATGTGTAATGTAGTTACTTCTGCAGAGGTTTTTCTGGAATAAAATGAAGTAGATAAATAAACTTTCATAATAATGATTTGTATACCCACTAATAAGTAATTGATGGTAGAGAAAGTCATGTGAATGTAATACATAAACTTTTTGTTTAGTATTTGCCAAAATGCAACGCAAAGTCTATCATAAAAGTACCGCCACTCCAGGCTACGCTTTATTTGGAATGTTTTTGTTGGTTTGTGGTGGGAAAATACTGATACATCAAAGTAAATATCTGCATTAATGTACATAATATTATACAGGTGTAAATATGTTATGTGGTAAATGTAACGGAAGCTAGCTAGCTGTGGAACTGTGCAAATTTAGGTGGCTGAAGCCAAGCGGGACCAGGCGGATATATCTCTAGGGTGGCTTGAAGCACAGGGTATCGCTTGAACATGACCAGCAGAGACACTTGAGTGGGAGAGACGGGTAGAGATTGAAAAGAAATAGCGGGAGGCCGGGACAGAAACGGAAACTCGAAATTCATCATGGTGTAAGATACGAGCACAGGTTCGTACGACGCCATTGTGATCAGCCAATCATAATATTGCTTTAAAATAGTTGTCAGAAAAATAACGATTTAACGATAAACCAGAGCCCCGGCATTCACCCCACTTTATACAATTTCCTCCGAGGGGGGGTGAAATTCATGACACTCAGACGGCTGAGCGTGTGAAGCAGGTATTAGTAATTTAGAAAAGCAACATAGGGTGGAGGGTACACTTGACTTATAGGTCCCCAAAACCCAGTAAAATAAAGGGGATAGAATTCACGACTAGCTGCGAACAAGTGTGCAAATAAATTACAGTTAACATAAACTTAAATTGTTTCATTTCGTTTCCTGTGACCACTCCGTCAAAGTTACGAGCATAGACCAACACAGAAGAGTTGTAAGACAGTCTCTTACAGCAAGTTAACACCCACACCAGAAGGAAGACGACGAGCAGCTGGAGAGAGGAGGTCCCCGGCCGATTTTTATTTTCTACAAAGATAATTTTGATTAAAATATTAAATAATTTAAGATATATATGTATATATTATAAATCTTCTGCGAATAGCCTGCAAAATCCTCTTAATTCTGAATGAATTTTGTTGAATTTTGATAAGTGATAAATTATAGAACACAAAATTATGTTACTAACAATTTCCGAGAAATTGTTTGCTATTTGTTTAAAATTTCCAATCTTCATACATTTTTTGCAGTGCCATGTCCCCACTGTTTTGTTTTTGGTAATTTTGGAAAAAGAGTATGGAATTTCTAAGCCAGTATATAGCGACTCACTTTATAAAGAGTTAACTATCGCTCAAGCCTACTGCACTCCACCTGAACCTACAATTTCTGTAATTGTTTATCTCGATTAACATGAAGTAGATAGAAGAATAAGCTTTCATAACAATAGTTTGTAGAAGAGTGAGTAGAGAAAGTGATGTAGATGTTATGTATATGATGATTTTTATCTTAAGAAGGTGACCACACTGCAGTAGTTGAGAATGATTCCGTTGTTAGCGAGGCGCTTGATATTCAAACAAGAAACCGCAGTCGTGAATTGATTTAAATTCGTGGAAGAGCTCGCCAGTAGGAAGATATTTCGCCGCAGTGTAATTATTACTTCACTGTCGCGACTCTGCTAGAATTTTCCTAAAACGGAACCTCATTATTTCCAGTGCTTAAACTTCTCTCATTGTCGCTGTCGACTTTCGCTGCAGTCCGGGCTTCCAAGAATATGCGTGAATGAGTTTCAGTCACTTAAACACTTCAATTAGCACAGCCATTCATCTTTATCATTGCATTTGTCTCCCTTTGTCTTTCCTTGGGGACACAGAATGGTTACTAGACACTCTTACTATGCGAGTGTGGTAATAATAACTTACGTCACAAGGTTGAACCTTGGGTTTTATGGATGAGTTGAGAACTTTCTGAAACGAATCAATAAAACGTTTTTGAATTCTTGTATAAGTTTTTATTTTTTATTTAAAATTTAATTTTAATACGTAAATATTTAAGTGTTTAAAATCATAAACACGTTCAGTGATATAGAAAAAGCCTATGATAATTACGGTTATTATCACAATTGATGGAAATTAGACCTATCTTGATAAGATCAATTCAAAATTTATACAAAAATACACATGTGAAATTTGAATGGGAAAATGTTTGTCAAGCGGATTTCATGTTAATCAAAGATTACGACAGGGAAGCTATGTATCTCTTACTTTATATAAACTTTACACACATAAAGGTATATAACTTTGGGAAAATAAGTGTGAAATATGGGAACTCCAATGGAATTGTTTACCTCAAATAATACCCTTAAATTGATTAACATTATTTCTACTTTTCTCAATCCTATGATAACTCAACAATATACTCCCTGCAATTTGGGGATGATCATTAATTCTGGCCCAAGAATATGAAGACTAGAATAGCTTACAAGAAAATTGATTCAAGAATACAACAATTGCAGCCTAAATATAAATATGGGTAAATCCAAATAAATGGTCATTGGAAATGTTCATCAAAATTTGGTACTGGAAGACAAAATGGGGATAATAAGAAAAGGAAATAAGATCAAAGATAAACTCAGCAAAGTATGGTATATCTACTTTGAATGGTATATTGTCGTAACCACTTATATTCTCACATGTCACGGGGGTACAGCATGGTACCGGAGTTTAACTCATAACAATCTACATGAGGTCCGTCGGGGCGAGCTAAATAAAGTCCCTAAAACACCTGAAAATGTTAAAATATTCCTAACTCATTATGGGGAAGGGAGGACGGAACAATCTACATCAAATAACTACATGGTATGAAGGATGGAAGGATGGAAGGATTTAATGACGATTAAATTTGATACATGTTACCTTCTGCTTGACGGAGCGTCCTGTTGTACATGTCTACACTGCTCGCTAGTTACATTACAAGAGAGAGAGAGCGTTCTAGACGCTTACTTCATATACAACCGGTTTACCCCCACTCCCATTACGTCATTCCGGTCTGTACTACCAACTTTAACATAGACCAAACAAATGTTGTCATAACCATATGTGTTCTTACAAATGTTACCACAACCAAATGCCACAATATTATGGAATAAACAGGTCTCAAAAGAAACTAAAACTAACACTTTCAAAACAGTAGTTAGAAGTTTATAACCCGTGGCTCCGACGTGTTTACCTTGAACTATCAGCTAAAAAGAAAATTATTGTCAACAGAAATGGATTATTGGAGGAGATCTGCTAGGAGATCTAAAAGAGAAAACATATAAATGAGATTGCAAAAGAAACTCTGAATGTTCAAAATTCAATTTTAGATTTTATTCAACAGAAACAATTAAGAGTGGTATGGGCTTGCTAAAAGAATGGAAGATGAAAGATTACTCAAAAGAATAATTGGGGTGGACGCCACCAGGAAGGAGGAGAAAACGAAGATCGCATAGCAAGGAACTAGAGGGGCCATCATGGATTGGGAAATTGAGGAAGACTTATGCTCCAACATGCAAGAATGGAATAAAGTGATAAGAAGATGTTAAAAACTGTAGTCTTCGGTGCAGGAAACATGTTTGTACATTGTAAAACCGGAAATATATATAGGGTCTTTCAACAAGAGTGTCCTTTCTTTGAACTTAAATAAAACACGTTCTATAAATGATAGAGGTTTATTTATTTTTTGTTCTGGAACATAATTAATGTCATTACGTGTGGAAGAGAACATCAGTTAAGTGACCGCCGCGACTTCGTTGGGTTGCGCGTATACGGTTGACCCAATTTCCAATGACAGAAGAACGTAAATTGGGTCCAACTTCACGAATAACACGCGTGATGTTATTCATAAGATCATTTACTGCTTCTGGCTTGTTGATATAAACTCGAGATTTAACATAACCCCACAAGAAGTAATCCAACACATGACCTCGCGGGGCCAGTTAACATCACATCCACGGGAAATGATGAAACCTCTGAATTTCTCCTTCAAAAGATCGATCGTTTCGAGAGCCGTATGACATGTGGCACTATCTTGCTGGAACCAGATGCTTCTGAGATCCATACCATCCAATTGAGGCCAAAAACAGTCCCTTATAAGAGCCCGGGATCTTTCTCCATTGACAGAGCTTCTCCATCTTCATCTTGGAAAAACTATGGACCAATGATTCCACCATACTAATATCCACAGCACAGAGTAACCTTTTGGGGATGAAGTGGTCGTTCCTGAATCTGCATTGGATTGTGATTGCTCCAATAACGGCAATTTTGTTTGTTAACACAACCATCCATCCTAAAGTGGGCTTCGTAGCAGAAGATGATTTTTCGACAAAAATCCGGGTCAGCTTCCAATTGCTCCATAGCCCAGTCAGCGAATACACGGCGCAACCTATGGTCGTTGGACTTTAGTTCTTGAGTTAACACCATTTTGTAAGCGTGAAACTTCAAGTCTAGATGCAGAATTCACCAAGTTGTGGTCGGTGAAAGCCCCAATTCTTGCGCTCGACGAGCAATTGATTTGTTTCCGTTCTCGCGTACACTCTCACGAACGGCGCCTATGTTTTCGTTGGAGCGCCTACGTCGATTACGTACAGGCGTTCTTTGATCGCTGACAGAACGATTTATTTCAAATTTATCGATCAAACGCTGAATCGTTCTCTCGCAGGGACTATTATGCACACCGTAAACTTCACGCAATACACGGAAGGTTGCTGAATGCTGTAATGTTCCATGGCTATTTGCCAATAACAACGGGAGCTATCACATGTTAAAGATAGGACACTCTTGTTGAAAGACCCTTTATAATATACAAAATGTAGTAAAATTAATTTGAAATATAGAGAAACCATTTTGTTACAGAGATCATTTTCTAGTACTTCAAACAATGTTACATAAAGATTTTACCAAAATACACGTTTAGAGGTACCCTAAATTTAAAACAGAATTTTACCAAAACATTTCGCGCCCGCGGATGTATGTCAAAAGTCAGTTAAATTCCAAACTTTGTATTTTAAGTTCAGCATCTTCCAAGTATGCAACATGTGACAACCCTTCGTACTCTTTCGCACATTGCAGCTTTCTCTATTACGTTCTTACAGTAAGTAGCGGAAGTATTGTATTCCACCCATAAAACGTATTAAGGCCCCTGAACATTAAAATAAAGTTTAGAAAAAAAGGCCTTTTGCGTATTTGTTTTCTTCTGAGGTTCTGTAACAGTGAACTCACAAACAAAAAGTCGATCGTACGTGAAACTATGTAGTTAAATTCAGGGTCTTCTAAGGATATGACAGGAAGTTTCTCAAGAAAATTCCCTCAACCCATATTACTCTTGAAATGGAAAAGTTTTTTAGTTATATCTGATTTTCTCAAAAATTGCTATAACGATTTTAATTAAAATACCATACGTTTAAGCTATTTTTAGGACATACAAAATGTATAACTTGAATTTTCTGAGAATATCCTGTGAAGTCCTCTTCATTCGGAAGGGATTTTTGTATAACTTATTCGTTAAGCGATAGACGAAAACGTACACTAAAATCTGATGCTTACACTCATATACATTTCTCTACTCTTCTACAAACTATTTTTACAACAGCTTATTCTCCATCTACCTCATGTTAATCGAGATAAACATTTGCAGAAACTATCTTATTGCTAATTTTCTTGTAGGTGCAAGGGGAATATGGTAGGCTTTAAGCGATAGACAAATGTTTTAAGAGCTGGTTGATATGTGGAGTATTCCATTCTCTCTGTATGTCCAGAATATAAAATAGCGATTAGGAATTCCAATTTGAGAAAAAGTATAACTATTGGAAAATTCAAACAAATAAGAAATATCTCCTAAATGGTTCACTCCACAAAATATTTTTCGTGTAGAAAAATTGTATCTATCTCTTTTGGTTTACCAATTATGCAGAAGTCTTTCAGAAAGAACAGCACTTTTGGGGACATTCCCAGAAAATTCGAGATACACATTTTATTTGTCATGAAAACATCTCAGATATGTGATATTTTAAACAAAGTCATTAGAGCCATTTTTGAGAAAATAAAAATTTTCGAAAAATGGCCTATGTGAAGGGTAGTCTTTGTTGGGGGAGTTTCTTAAGAATCTTCGGACATGTTTCCAAAAATGCTTTATTTGGATTCAGGGCACCTCAAAACATGTATTCCCGGTGAAATCTGGATATCGAGTTTTTGGGTGGAATGCAATACTTCCCCTACTTACTATACGTAGTAGAGAAAGTAAAAATGTGGATCTCTTTAAAACACAGGATTTATTTCAAGTCATAAGCCATTTCCGCGATATCAGTTAGTAATGGTTCAAATTGTAATTCTTTTAAAATCCTTCCATGTTGATTTATTTCTCGCATTGCACAGAAAGAGTATGGACCTTTTAAGACGAGCATATAACGTACATTTCTTAAACAGTTGACTATCACTGTTCCCTTTTATTTATAACGAAATGTGTAATGTAGCTATTTCTGCAAAGGTTTGTGGGATTAAAATGAAGTAGATAGAAAAATAAGCTTTCGTAAGAATAGCTTATACACGCACTAATAAATGATAGAGGGTAGATAAATTCATGTGAATGAAACACATAAGATTTTCTTAGCTAGCATCACTGCTGATTTGTCAGGGTAAGTCCTAGTAACAGAATTATACCACCTAGTAATTGTGAGAACGCTTTGCTATAAAATACCACACAAGAGACTTTGATGCTCCAGCTCCAGGCATCACATCCCGTTAAATGCGGGCCTCTGCTGCAGGAAAAAGCAGTAGTAATTTAGGAAGGGGCGTTTAATTAGGGAAGTGTAACGTTTTCCTAGGTGTAGCATTCTTGGGATGCAGGTTAAGAGAGCTTGTGGAAAGATCAATAAGCATCTCTGCAGTTACCTCCACACACTAACTTCCTGATTGCCTCTTCTAGTGGGATGCTATACCTACATATAATTTACAGCAACTTTCTCACAGATACGTATGAATATTACAAAACAAGGCGATGAACAGAAAAATAATAGTGCATGTGATGGAATATACAGAGTGGTAATCAAATACAGAAATTTAAATGGGAAAAAAATTGTTTTTCTTCTCAGATACCCTCTCTCCAGTTAACTTTAGAGATACATTTTATAAGAATATTTTTAAAAAAGTTAAGAAAAGGGAATAGATACCAAAATCAGAAAGTTTATTTGATGTTTATTTTAGAGAAAACAATAAAATGATAAATTAATTAATTCCTTGCATCATTATAGGGAGCCATGGCTCAATACATGTCTGTAAGAAACGAGAATCACGACATGAAAAACAGATTACGGGAGCTTACCTAGGAAATTGGTCGGTAGGCGAATGCAGGGGTAGTTTCTCGTCTACCAGGATTTCCTTTCCAATCATTTCGCTTTCATTCCATTTCCTTCTCATGTTTCAGGTGTGTGGCAGTGCCGGACAGTTGCCGCAGTTGCTTGTTCCAAGGAAAGAGTATCCCTGGTGGACAAAGGGGATGCTTGGTTGGACGTGTCGTTCATCGCCCTCTCTGGGGATTCCAATAGCGGGACAAGTCTTCGAGAAAACACTGTTAGGCATTTCAAAGATTTTTCTTTGAAATTATCAGGAAAATAATTTCTTGCACACAGAAGACCGGGCTTCGATTCCACACCGGATATTAACATTTTAATATACCTTATTCTGTCCTAAATGGGCTAAGCGCAACCTGCTTTTTATTTTAAGTTGTTTAATGTGAACTACATATAGTAAGTAGGGGAAGTATTGTATTCTACCCAAAAATTCGATACCAAGATTCCACCGGAAATACATGTTTTGAGGCCTCCTGAATCCAAAAAAGGTATTTTTGGAAGCATGTCCGTGTGTGTGTCTGTCTGTGAACAACATAATTCAGAAACGAACAGTCGGATAAACACCAAACTTGGTATTTAGGTACAGCATCTTCCAGAAATGCAACACGAAAGTTTTCAAGAAAATCCCCCCACCCCAGATTACACTTTAGATGGAACATTTTTCGAAAAATTTTATTTTCTCAAAAATAACTATTTTGATTGAAGTATCATACGTTTAAGACATTTTTATGGCAAATAAAACGTCTATCTTGAATTTTCTGGGAATGCCTCCAAAAGTATTCTTCATTGTGAACGACAAAAAATGTAGATAGCGTTAAAATACACAATTTATATCCTATACTTTTTTTCTTGAGTGAACCATTTTCGAAATATTGCTTGTTATTCCTTTAAATTTACCAATACTTATACTTGTTCTCAAATGGAAATTCATTATTCGTTTTTTTCATATTCTGGACATACAAAGTGAATGAAATACTCCACACAGCAACCAGCTCTTAAAATATTTGACTATCGCTTAAAGTCTACCAATTCCCCTTGCATCTACAAGAAAATTAGCAATAGGATTAATATCTCGATTAACATGAAGCATATGGAGAATAAGCGTTTGTAAAAATAGTTTGTACAAGAGTAGAGAAAGTCATGTGAGTGTGACACATCAGATTTTTAGAGAAACGTTTCAAGTCAAAGGGCAATGTCAGCTCAGTAATACCAGGTTAGCTTGGGCACCCCTTGAGGCATCTTCACAAATTCTAAGAATACAAAAAGCTATCATAAAAATTAATAAATCCTAGGGAAATCACAAAACATCATATTGTAATGGCTCTTTGTGGGATTCGATGCACAACCGTGGAGTTGCATTAGATTTTATAAAGTGGTGTCACTAGAAGAACCCAGGCAACGGGGACAACACGTTGCTGAGGCTGCATAGCGAAGTGCATTTACTGGCCACGTTTTTAGGTGAATATCTCAATTATCACACTTCCGCCTAGTAGACACGTAAGTACATTAAATGTGGGCCCCGAACCCCAACCAACACAGTTATCTTTTTTCTGTGAAGTCCTTCCAGATCAGTCTTCAGAAGGCGCCCTAACTTCGACTTTTTAATTATATGTCTTACCCAACAGCTTTTTATTAAACCTGGTGTCATTATTTGACACTTCCTAGCCTCCCAATGTAGGTAGGCTTACTGAGCGAGATGGTAACGTGTGGGGCTCACATTCGGGAAGTACCGGGTTCGCTTCCAACTGGACCGTCCACTATATCTTGTTTCTTTCTTATTGTTTCCTGGTTGGTAGGTGATGCTGGGCTGAATTATGTAATGCACGACGTTTACTGTCTCACATTTCCTGTATTTCATTTTTTTTATGTTTCAGGGTCGAAGGATCAGGCGAGAGGATGGTGAGCGAGACGTATGGCGATGGAGTTTGCTTTAAGGGTACAGATCGGTGAGTTTTCCCAAACCTAAATTACTCTACTGAGCCTTTTACATCCTATGCCAATATAAAGAGGTGCGGTTGCAAAGTTTGGTACATACATAATATTATGCCATTCCTGGATAATACCTTAATTTATAACAAACGCTACTTATATTTTTTATAACTATTCATTGAAATTTTTACTTTTAAATAATGTTTTAGATGTGTTCCTTATTGAGCTTAGAAATATACTTTTAAATTAACTGCATTTTTAAAGCAATATTTGAAAAAATTATAAACTTATGAAACTTCAGTGATTTACTGGAATAACACATTTGTCTTACACTAATAATTACATAGCAAGTTTTAGTCAGCATATTGTGACTACATGCGTGAAGTTGGCAGCGGCCCGCACCGGTTTGACAGCATGTCGGCCCATTTACCTAACCGTCTGGATCGTTTGAGCCGTCGGCCATCCCTTTATAACAAGTGGCCCGCACAACAAACTCTTTATGTGCGCCTCCCTGCAGTTCTAGATATTTGGTTGTGATTGGCTTTCGAGTAGTTTCCCTTTCCAGAAGATTCCGCTATGCTTCTCTCCCAGGCGAAACATGTAGATGACTACTAGCTCCTCCTGTTTCCCTAGACAGGAGAAACATTCTGCACTTCACCTTTGGAGTAGACAAGGCTAAGGACATCCGGCGGTCATACAGGGGCTTCTCGTGTACACATGAGTGGGCCACATAAAGACTGACCTCTGCCGCTCCGTTTGGTGAAGCAGCTCATCAAGGCACCTCCTGATGGCCATGCGCCAAAATCCTCGTCGCCCTCTTCTACTTGTAGTGGAGCGGGCCAACGACTCGGAGGCCAAGATAGATGACGTCATAAACATTTGTTACCTCCGAGTAAAGGTATACCGAATCACTGGCGGCCCTTTCCACTGTCACCTATGCGTGGGGTTTAACCACTCCATCACTTCAGTTACTACAACCTACACTCCCGGACTCCCACCACAAGGAAGTCTGTTAATGTGCCCAAGTGCGCAAACTGTAAGGGTGAGCACATGGCATGCTAAAGCGGGTGCCATTCATGAGGGCCATCATCCCCTTCAGACATCAGCAGCCACACTCCAAAGGCAGAACCAGGACACCCAGCCAACCAGGAAGAAGCAAGGGTGCCCTTCCACCAGCAGTGCTCAGAACTGGTCTAGCCTGCGACGCAATCAGACATTTACCACCCATCACAACAGCAGGAGGAGTTAAGGCCTACGCTTGCAACAGCCCGTGCCCCAAGCGTGTCTGGTACACCTCAGACACACTCACAGAACAACACCAGCCCCAACTTCCCGAAACCTAAAACGCTCCAACTCAAGACCGAGGAGGAGCAGAAACACTCAGGGAACCGAATCGACGGAGCGGCGTGGTGCTCCCACGCCCCCACGTCAGCAGAGGACTGATAGGGTTGACGAGGTACCTGCTCCCCCCCGGACAGCTCCCTCCAACAAACCCCGTTCCAATCCCTGGCTTTGACTTCGCGATAATGCTGAGGTGGCTGCAGACCTATGAACGGCAGATCAGCGAGCTCTTCAGATTCTTCTCCGCCAACGACTCGGTTGGTAAAGACAGTATGTACTGTCATCCGGTTCGCCCAGAATGGCAGATCGAACTAGGTCTCGCACTCGGTTCGCGTTAATCAAAATTATTAGAGCCATGTTTTAAAAAATCAAAATTTCCGAGGAATGTTCCAGATAAAGGGTAGTTGGGGGTGAGGGGATTTTCTTGAAAATCCTCATGTCGAAATTTGAAAGATATTGAACTTTAACACCAAATTTGGTACTTATCCGACTTTTCACAGACAGACACAAACACAGACCTTTTTATAAAAATGCTTTTTTGGATTGATATTAAAATATTTGACTATCGCTTAAAGCCTACCAATTCCCCCTGCATCTACATGAAAATTAGCAATAAGATTAACATGAACCATATGGAGAATAACCGTTTGTAAAAATAGTTTGTACAGGAGTAGAGAAAATCATGTGAGTGTAACACATCAGATTTTTAGAAAAAGGTCAGTGTGTGTGTTTGTGTATTTGTGAGCAGCATAACTTATTAACGAAAAGTCGGAAAAGTACCAAACTTGATATTTAGGTTCAGTACCTTCCATGGATACGACAAAGATTTTCAAGAAAATCGGCTCACCACAAACTACCCTTTACATGGAACATTTTTCCAAACTTTTGATTTTATAAAAAATGGCTAACGATTTTGATTAAATTACAGTATATTAAAGATATTTACATGACAAATAAAATGTCTATCTTTCTGGGAAGTCCATTTCAGTTAGAAGTATGGCATAATCTTCTACAACTGCTAAACGTTAAGCGATACACAACAAGTGTAGAGCTCTTTAAAACATACAATTTACTTCAAGTAAGTTTTTTATGGTATAAGCCGTTTATCAAATATCCGTTATTAAAGGTTCGTATTGTTCTTTACTTGGCCATTCTTTAAAGTTATTTCAGCATTCAGTTGTTACTGCATGGAAACAGTATGGAATTTTAAGGCCAGCATATAGCGTCCAGTTCTTAAACATTTCACTATCGCTGTTCTCTTTGTATCTATAACAAAATGTGTAATGTAGCTGTTGCTGCAAAGGTTTTTTTGGATTAAAATGTAATGGATAGAAAAATAAGCTTTAGTAAAAATTGTTTGTATCTCCACTAATAAATGGTAGAGGCAGAGCAAATCTTGTGAATGTATCACATACTTTTTGTGCATACTACCTGAAATTTCCATCGACGTATGATTTAAACTGGCGGGGAAGTACGTGTGTGAAGTCGTAAAATTTTAGGCGATAATGAGAAGATTCAGGAAAAAGTTGAAATCGCTGAATTTGATATTTTATATCCTAGAAATGATAACCTATTTTCATGGCAAAATCAGGTATCCCGCCAAAAACATCGCTTTAATTGATGAAAGATAATTCTGTAAACACCACATAGAACAAAGTCGAAAAATCGGTATATTCTTAAAAAAAAATGTAGAATTAGTAATATGCAAGATACTGACAGTTGCCAAAATAAGTAAAGTGTAGTACTATTTGTTCTTCCTGTTTATTAAAAATGAGGATTTTATCTCCATTAATTTGGCTACTAGAATTTTTAAAACTCTATAGGAATACTTTTGTCCACCTCTGTATATGATATGACAATGACGTGCGGCATCAGCCACCTTTGTTTTTTAGTAACCGAAGTTAGGCTCGTCCGTTATATCGGTTATGTTAATATTCCTTAAATCACTAGAGAACAAATGCAGGTGTTAAATATAGAAAGCTAACAAATGCTAAAGGAATATGCTAGCTTGTGGGAAGTATGCTAAAAATGCACAAGGTAATGTGAAACATTTTATTCCTCCCAGCTTCCTTCACCTTGGATGGAACAGTAACAAGGCCAGATGACCTAATACCTTTTACCGCAAACAGAAGGCAAGCGTTGACGTAATGCACGAGTTGGACACTCTCGTCACGCCAATGCGGTCATCTTTGTTTTCAAACAACAACGTATAATGATGATGCCTTTCCGAAATGGCCTCAGGAACAAACATTAATGGTAGAAGCACCGTGAAAAATAATCTGATGTGTTACTGCACATGACTTTCTCTATACACTACGTTTATTAGAGTGTATGCAAATTATTCTTGCGAAAGCTTATTTTTCTACCTACTTTGTTTCAATCCAAATAAATCTTTCCAGAAATAGCTACATTACACATTTCGTTATAGATACGAAGAGAACAGCGATAGTCAAATGTTTAACTACTGAACGCTATATGCTGGCCTTAAAATTCCATACTGTTTCCATGACATCGCGAGAAACAACTGAATGTTAAAAGGACTTTAAAAGGATAATAAGGTATTGAACAATTCGAACCATTAATAATTGATATATCGGAAATGGCTTATGCCACAAAAAATTTGTTTGAAATAAATTGTATGTTTTAAAGAGATCTATATCTTTTGTGCAGCAAGGTTTTGCCTGTCTCTTATGGTTTCCTCGTTAAGCAAAATTATGCAGAATTCCTTCCGAATAAAGACGTCACAAGCTATTCCTAGAAAATTTAAGATATATATTTTGTTTGTCATTTAAATATCTTAAATATTTCATAGTTTAGGTGCGGTGCCGTGGCCGAGTGGTTAGACCCGGGTTCGATCCCAGGGAATCGCATGGGGGATTTGTGGTGGACAAAGCGGCATCTAGGCGGATTTCCTTCGAATTATCCGGTTTCCCCAGCCATTCATTTCATCACCACCTTTCTTTTTATTCATCTCACCGTCATTTCATATCATCTCTTTCTTCGCTCTCATACTTCGGGCTTTTCATCTATCCTGGCTGTACTAGCTGATCCATAGTCTGTCGGCTCCTCAACAGGCGTCTGATTACAGGCACGCACTTATAAGTCCTAATAACGGGGAGGTTAAACAGAGAAGAAAGAAGAATACTACATTTTTACATAAAACGTTAGAACCATTTTTGATGAAATGAAACTTCGAAAAATTCTCCTTGTACACTGTAGTTTGTATGGGGGATTTTTTGAAAATGTTCTGTCACACCCTTTTTATTTGTTTATTTATTTTTATTTATTGTAATTGATCAGCGTCATTGATATTATACAGATTTGGCTGATATGGTAAAAAATTACAATACAAGAAAATTGCAACAAACTAACAAAAAAAAGACTATAACGGCACATCAGACCGGTAGTGTGCTGGTTTATGGATGGAGCGGATTCATTTGGAGCTAACTACAGAGAGTTACTGCCACTACTATGGCAGACTGCGGATCCTTGTGGGAAGCTTTGAGCGAGTGCCAAGTGGATAAGAAGGTGCTGAATTTAAATACGAAGTTTAGCATTTGTCCGATATTTGGATTTTAATCATGCTGTTTATACTCGTAGACGTACACGTGGAATATTTTCTAAGAATGGTTTTTTGGGGTATAGGGGGCCTCAAAACATGTATTTCCTGCGAAATTTCAACCCCGAATTTTAGGTGGAATACAATACTTTGCTTACTTACTACAGGACAGTGGTGGAGCCCAAAAGTCTGTACGGAGTAGGGACATATGGTCTTGATGATGGGTGGGAAGTAGTTTGAAATCCAAAGGTTATTTTGTAAGGAAGCCATAGGCTTACCAATATCAAGTGTCAAACAGGTAGCACAGATAGATATGGGCCGAGAATCAAGCAAGAGTAAGATTATGGAGAGAGCGTTGAAGTATTGGTACAGAATTCTGCACCTAGAAGAAAATAATATAATAAGGCATTGTCTAAAATTTCAAGAAAAAGGTTTGAAAATAGAGGATGGGCGTATTGTTTGAAATACGTCCTAGAATCCAACGGTCTAGACGAGATTTGGTGGAAAAGAGAGAGTAAAGAATTACATTTTTTGGAGAGAAGTAAGAAAGAGGCTAGAGGATGTGGAAATACAAAAGACATTTAATGAAATATTAGAAAAGTCTTCTTTAATAGAGTATAAAATATTAAAGTTAACATGTGGAAGGGAGGAATATGTAGAAAAAAACAGGTAAGGAAGCAAGAGAGAGCATAGCACGGGTAAGATCAGGAGTGTGGAGGTTAAAAGGAATGAGAATGGGAATAATCACAAAAACTAATCCTCTTTATGTGGAGAGCAGAAGGACCTAGTACAAAGAGCGCCAAAGAAAATCTCACTGCACCTCACGTCTATGTCACATTAATTATTGTTGTACGTGGTCTTGTGAAGCTATGGCCATTTCATTGGTTGCTTTATGTCACGATACAAGAGTGCGCCACTCCTTCTGCTAAATAGTTACACCAATAAGCACAACAAAGGTTACAAAATGGCGTGGAAACGAAATATATGTTTACGCTCTTGATCGTATTGGCTAAAAGAGAAAGAGATAGAGTGAGTGTCTTCAGTTTGTCATACAGACTTTTTATCATGATTGGTAGCCATACCTTATCGGATAGTGCAGGACATGCCTTTGAAAGGGTTAAAAGCTAAGGGGGAAAACTTGATGAGCGCCCGGATTAGCGAAATCTAGAATGTGTAGTGTGAGAAGATTTTCAGGGGGTGCAAGTTAAAGCTTGAATGGTATTCATTAAACATATAGCAAGGCAGCACTTTATAAAAAAAATAAACAGAACTGTATTCTCACAGTGATATCATTGCTTGTTGCTGCATAGAAGCAAATATAACTAAATGATAAATAAATAAAGCAGCATGTTTTCCCTCTAATTCAAACTATTATTGATTAATATTCCTTTACTAACATATTGCTGATCATAGGAGTACAACAGGATTATAGACAAAAATAGAACCCAATTTGAATGTCATATTCAGTAAACATATACATACTTATGTCTAGTTTCTAAACATAATCAGTAATTTATAACAAAATAGTAATTTTCATTTAGTAAACGAATATCATCTGGGGATGTTTTACGGGGAGTGCCCATTTTCTGACGAGTATGTAGACCGTCTTCTCCACTTTCATGGAATATTTTTATCCAGTAATTTACTGTAAAAAGACTTTTATGCACTACCGTTGCAATTGCTGTAACAGTGCGACCAGCCTCCCACATACCCGATATGTCCACAAGTAATTTCGCTAGTGTACGGCATGACTGGTTCTGAGACAATAAACATGTTTTGGTTTCAATAACACCAGAAAAAGCAAAGGTCTCAACCTGCTCTCTTTCCTCCCTTATTACTGTGTTATCAAACCCACCATGCCCTGCGATAGGTAAGGTGAAGGACACGCCTCAAAAGACCCCAGAAAACGATACAAAATCCGCCGAAGATTTTCTTTGGCGCTCTGTATACATATATTGTTTAAATGTCGGCCACTACCAAGTGGAGGTAGGAACAAATGGTCAAAGGTTGATCCAAACATTGTAGTGAAAGAAATATTTATGTGGGACTCTGAGAAGGTTGGAGTGAAACAATTAGGTCATAATGTAGTTAATAATTAGAAGTAAGAATGTTATAAGTCCTCACGAGTGTGAGAGGCAAATGAGCTTGGGCTGAACGCTAGTGACATTTCTATCTTGTATTCAGCTAAACACAATAAATACAAATACTACAGTTAAGTAGAAGAGAAAGTAAAAATTAGACCATTTTCAATTAGTGGAAGGAAACAAGAGTTTACAGCCGACTGTCCACTCAACGTTTACAGTGTCGCGTTTCCACAGCTGCAAGTTCGCACAGCGTAGCAACATTGAAAAATAACACGCTGGTTGTTGTTGATACCCCAATTAAATATTGTCCAATAATGAAACGTGACGTGCAACCACCAAAGAGTAACTTTTCTGTCGTTTACTCCCGGCTGAATGACAGCGTTAGATTATGTATTGATCAAATTATGCAGTCACGGACTTTGACAGTTGCGTACGTGTTTAATGTGGTCCATAAAACATCGTCTAGCTGTTTGGGCGTGTTCAGATTTGTTTCAAGGATTGTAACGGAAAGCTAACTTGCGCTTTTTTGTTTAAAGCAAAGTTTTAAAAATCTTGCATATTACTTTCTCTACTCACTCTTATACAAACTATTTTAAATGTTTATTCGTCTATATACTTCTTGTTAATTGAAATAAAATTCACTAATTAAACACCCCGTCATAGGATAGACTAGGCTAAAGCGGTAGCAGGTTTTCTAAAAACTGGGTCGTAATTTCATGACTTTGAAATTCCATGCTCCTTGCATGTCCTTGAGGAAAACGGGTAATGATTTCTCGTTTGAAAAAAGAATACGTATTTAAAAATTCAAACCAGTAACAAAGAAGATCTCGGAAATGTTTAAAGCCACAAGAAATTTTATTTGACATAAATTGCGGGCTTTAATGAGAACATTTTTTGTGCATCAAGATTTTGTCTAAGAAGAGGTTTCACAGGCGATTCTAGAAAATTCAAAATATGCATTTCATTTTTCATGTAAATGTCTTATATACTGATTTTAAACATAATCATTAATCATTTTTAAGAATGTAAAAGCTAACTAAAAGATTCTACGTAAAGGTTAGTTTGGTGTGGGGGAATTTTCTTGAACATCTTTATGTAACATTCTCGGAAGATACTGAATTTAGTTACCCACTTTGGTATTCATTCAACTTGTTGCTTTTAAGTTATGCTGTCCACAAACACACACACACACACACACACACACACACACACACACACACACACAGGAACCTTTCCTAAAATTATAATTTTGGATTTAGGGACCTCAAAACGTGTACTTGTATTTCATTACACATTTATAGATTTCGTTGGTGATATAAGAATACTATAGGCTAAAACAGTAGTCAGATTATCACTACACAATGACCTTGAAATTCCATGCTCCTTGCATTCCCATGTGAAAAACAGGTAACTATTTACCACTTGAAATGAGAATAAGTGTTTGAAGATTCAAAACAATAATAAAGAATATTTCGGAAATGTTTAAAGCCACAAAAGTTTGAGATAAATTCTGTGCTTTAACAATATCTAAACTTTTGTGCAGTTAGATTTTCTGTACCTCTTACGGTTTACCAATTATACAAAAGTCATTCACAATGAAGAGGTTTCTACAGGCTACTTCCATAAAACTCATTATATACATTTTATTTGTCATGCAGATATATTTAAAATATGATATTTTAATTAAAATGTTGAGAAAATAAAAAATAAGTAACAAAACATTTTCCACGTAAAAGAGTAGTTTGCTTGGGAGGGTTTTCTTGAAAATGTTCGTGTCGTATCGTTGGAAATTGCTGATATTAAGTACGACGTATATTATTTAACCAATTTCGTGTGTGTACCGCATAAACCAAAACGAAATGTCGGATAAATAAAAACCTTGGTGAAGAAATTCACATCTTTGAAGATTTACAAGAGGATCCCCACATCCTAAAACACCCTTTACATGTAAACGCTCTGTTCGATCCTGATCTAACGATTATGATTAAAGTACCATGTGTTTAAGCCATTTTTATGCCTATTAAATTGTGTATCGACCTTTAAGCCATTCCGCTTGGTAGGCATAAAGAGACTCACGTCAGGGCGCTACAGTTAAAGGTATAAGATGCATAAAGAGCCGAGATCAAAGCAGAAACCGAATTTCAGTTCCAGTGATGTTAAGTACAGTTCTTTTTCTTCAGATTGTGGCCACTATACGGCTGCTCGTGTGCCGAGCACTGCAGCTCTGACTCCCGGCGAAGCAGTTATAATATCCCCGCATCCGCCTGACGTTCTCATAGCTACAATTGCGCTGATAATAAAAAAATACCTTATCATAAGAAAATTGGTGTGCAGCACATGCTGGACCTATATTTTTTGAATAAACAATTAATGTAGTGAGGTAAAGGAATGTATACACTATTTTTTTAACAGCAAACTGACGCTGAATATCAGTCTGGAACTTTCCAACCAGGCTTTTTTCGTGCACATACAACTAAGTCATTACTTTTAATTCAATAGATTTTTGAAGATAGGTTAATTAGTAAATAATTATGGCCCTCACGATCCGTTGATTTAAGTATACGTGATTTTTTTATATATGGGGGAACTTGATACTGAATTCTCCAGTGTGAATGAAAACTTCCTGAAAAAATCTGATGTATTACACTCACATAAATTTCTCTACTCTTGTACAAACTATTTTTACAAACGCTTATTCTTCATATGCTTCATGTTAATCGAGATATCGAGATGTTAATCTTATTGCTAATTTTCTTGTAGATGCAAGGGGAATGGTAGGCTTTAAGCGATAGTCAAATATATTAAGAGCTGGTTGCTATGTGGAGTATTCCATTCTCTTAGCAGACAAAAAAAAAGAATAACGAATTCCCATTTGAGAGAAAGTATAAGTATTGGAAAATTTAAGGGAATAACAAAAAATATCTCAAAAATGGTTCACTCAAAAAAATGTATATGACATAATTTGTGTATTTTAACGCGATCTATATTTTTTGTGCAGTAAAATTTTTGTCTATCTCTTATGGTTTACCAGTTATGCAAAAGTCGTTCACAATGAAGAACCTTTTTCAGTCATTCCCGGAAAATTCAGTATATACATTTTAAATGTCATGAAAGTATCTTAAACATATGATATTTTAATCAAAATCGTTAGAGCCATTTTTGAGAAAATAAAAATTTTCAAAAAATGTTCCATGTAAAGGGTAATCTGGGATGGAGAGTATTTTCTTGAAAACCTTCGTGTCGCATCTCTGGAAGATACTGAACCTAAATACCAAGTTTGGTGTTTATCCGACTGTTCGTTTCTGAGTTATGCTGTTCACAGACACACAGACACACATACGTACATGTTTCCAAAGAGGCTTTTTTGGATTCAGAGGGTCTCAAAACATGTATTTCTGGTGAAACATCGGTATCGAATATTGGGTGGAATACAGTACTTCCCCTACTTACTATACGTAGTAGAGAAAGTAAAAATGCTAGAAATATGCGGGTAAATGACAACATTACGATGCACTTATTATCATTCCAATTGTAGTTGTAAATATGAAAGCCTGAGGCGATTTCGGGGATCCCATAATTGTTTCTGCGGGAGTCCGAGCTGCGGCGGCCGGCTTGCGAGCTGCTATGCTGTCACATTGTGAAGGGAAAGCACTGTGCTTAATTTATAAGCTTTATGAATTGAATTATGGAAGCATATATATGTATGTTATTTCCTTCGTTAGTATCATGAAATTCCCGTTTTAAAACTTTTGAGTTAAGGAACGCCTAGTCCGGCGGCAACCCTCAACGCTTCGCCGTCATGCACACAGTATACTGTATACAGCTTAAAAAAGCGTTGACAAAATATAGTCCTTTTTGTATATCAACAAATATCTTGGTTTTATTAGTTAAAACTCTGATAAATTTAAGAGGTGTTTTTAAGCGGCTATGAGGATGATTCGAAGATTTTCGATTTTCGGCGATTCTAGTAGTCTCCTAAGATCATCGTTCCCTTTCCGCAGCTTTAAAGAAGACTAACAAAACTCTCATAACGAATCTTAGAAGTTATATTAATTTTTCTATAAATGTGTTAAATAACTCTTTTTTAACTTCTATTAAGGTCACGCAGGAAGAGGAAGTATTTTTAAAGCACTACAAATTCAAGATAAAGGTTAATTTCTGGTCCATCGTGTTCTTAATTTCTCTACCATTTACCTAAAGTAAGCAGCGGAACTATTGGATTCTACCCAAACACTCCATGCCCAATGTGTATATATGCGTGTCTGTGAACAACATAACTCAAGAAAAAATCTGATATGATACATTCCCATGACTTCCTCTATCCTCTGTCGTTTATTAGTGTGTATACAAATTATTTCCACACAAGCTTATGTTTCTATCTACTACATTTTAATCCAAATAAACCTTTGCAGAAACAGCTACATTACACATTTCGTTATAGATACAAAGAGAACAGCGATAGTCAAATGTTTAACAACTGAACGCTATATGCTGGCCGTAAAATTCCATACTGTTTCCATGACATCGCGAGAAACAACTGAATGTTGAAGAGACTAAGGGAATTACCAAGAAATGAACAATTCGAACCTTTAATAACGGATATCTCAGAAACGGCTTATGCCACAAAAACACTTATTTTAAATAAATTGTATATTTTACAGAGATATAAATTTCTTGTGTAGTACATTTTCGTTTATCGCTTAAACGTTTGCCAGTTATACAAGATTATACAAAATTCGTTCCGAATGAAGAGGATCTCATAGGCTATTCCACAGAAAATTCAAGATATCATTTTATTTGTCATGTAAATATATTTAACATATTTATATTTTAATCAAAATCTTTAGAGCCTATAGAAAAGTGTTCCGTTTAAAGGATAGTTGGGTTGGGGGGGATTTTATTGAAAATCTTTGTATCGCATCCTTGGAAGATATTGAACCTAAATACCAAGTTTGGTATTTATTCGACTTTTCGTTTTTGAGTAATGCTGTTGAAACACACACATGGACATGTTTTCAAAAATGTTTTATTTGCATTCAGGGGGCCTCAAATCACGTAGTTCCGTTGAAATCTCGGTATCGAATTTTTGGGTAGAATGCACTACCTTCCCTACCTACTCTACGTAGCAGAGAAAGTAACAAGAAGAGTTAAAATATCCAGCTTGGTAGTTAACTTCAGTATCTGCCAAGGATGCGACACGAAAGTTCCCAGGAAAATCTCCCCATCCCACACTACCTTTTACATGGACACATTTTCGTTATTTTTTATTTTATAAAAATTGCCTATAATAGATTTGATTAAAATGCAATATACAGGGTACTGCATAAGTGAGTTAACCGAAAGAGCAGTACAGTGTTTTGTAGCCTTAATGGTTTATACAAAGTAGTTTGTACTACTGAAATTGTTCAAAGTGTCCTACATCGTTATCCACACATCGTTTAAACACCGATTTACAGATCTTGTCACACAGCTAGGCATTAAACAAAAATCTTTTCAAATTCTTGTTCAATCAAATCCCTTAAATCATGTAGGTTGAACGGTTTTGCAGCAAAAATATTGTCTTTTAACATCCCCCACATTGAAAAATTACACGGTGTGAGGTCCGGTGATCTTGGAGGCCAATCGATTTTACCCCGCCTTCCTATCCACTCTTGAAAATTGTCATCCAAAAATACATGGACATGTAACCCGTATCGCGGTGGAGCACCGTCTTGCTGCCAAATGAGGCTTCAAGTATAGGGGTGTTGTCTAATTCCAATAATAACTTCTCTTAACATTTCAAGATACCTTTCCACAGTCATGGTCCCATCGAACAAATAAGGGCCTACCTCTCCTTTGCTGCATATCCCAGTCCAAACCGTAACTCCAGGAACATTTAACTCCTCCCCAATAACAAATCGTGGATTTTCAGAAGACGAATACACGCAATTGTGTTTGTTAACTCTTCTATTTAACTTAAAACTTGCTTCATCAGACACAGGATTGTTTTGTAAAAGTTAGGATCAGTTTCACTGCGGATCACATACCACTCACAGAATTCACATTTTCGATCACATCATCCTCTATAGTGAGGCAGTATTTTAATACGAATAATTTCAACTGTATTTTTATAATAAGTAAATTTAATAACAGCCCACCTTGAAACAATATGTATTTAATAATTATTTAAATTGTATGTAACAGTCATTGCAAATGCTTATTTCATTGTAAACATGTTTTAATAATGTTATGTGAATACATTACATACTCTAATAATGCAAGAGCTGTGAGAATAATAAGTTTTAAGTTGCTAACAATGAGGTAATAATGAGGTAACCTTGTAGCAATAATGAGTTAGAGAGTTTGAATGTTACTATTTATGATTACATCAACGATTATGTAAATTCAGTAACAGTTTAAAATTAGCCACTCAACAGCAAACAAAAGCTTTAAGTAAAATGCAGATATTCCATTGGACTAGAATTAGCCAATCAGAGACTTGAAACACCGAAGCTTACAGGTTTAACGGTTGAAATTATGTTCAGTTGCTGGCAAACCTTGGTAGTGACCAAATGGAATATGTGTTCTCTACAGAAATATTACGCGTGAATAGTACAATATGTCTACACGTTAGCTAAGTGAAAGTATTAAACAATCTCACAGCTCTTAAAAGTATAGTGCTTTATTAAAATGTGCAAGGATTAATAAAACAAGTGAATTTAAAAACTTAAATTCTGTGTATGTCTATAGTTATTGTCGTACCGCAACTTGCCTATGAGATACATGACTCTACAACCATTACTGACGCAACCGAGGCAAAATTAAAACACAAATAATATATAGAAGTAGTTTTAATAACAAAGTTAAATATTATAGTGTAAAACTTAGAGTGTAACAACAAAAAGATATTTTCAAATTAACGCCCAAAGCGTGGTGCAAACTTCAACAACAGTAACACTACTTCAAATTGAGGTCCATACGTGGAGAGAAAGAAATAAACAACGTAAACACAATATCTTTTTCAATAGACTCATAAGGCTTCAGATGTAATGCTTTTAAAATTATCCTGAAACTGCTGTGAGAAAATTGTAGGTTCTTAGAAACCGTTCTTGCATATTTCTTGCGTGATTGAACCAATGCCTGTACAACAAACTGCGGAGTTTCTTCACGAGTTCATAATTTTGGGCGGTCACTACTTAATAAGTCAACTACAGAATCTGTCACCTCGAACCTTCGATTTAATTTGTAGATAGCTCGCCTGCATGGTGGCTGGGTATGCGGCAAATTTACAACGAAAGATCGTGTTCCTTAATAATTTCGATCAAATTTCCAACACATCCGTAAAGCAAACACGCACTGTTGTGTAGACAGTTTTATATTCATAATGTACACTTTTCACGCTTACAGTGACTGCACAAATAACGCCAAGGCTCCAATTGTCACCTGTTTATACCAAACCAGTTGTACTATCAATCTTTAAACAAATTTCACAGCACACAGGTTTCGCGTTTTTTCAATGTGGGGGACATTAATTCTTCTTCACTTCAAGGATTAGGTATTACACCTGTTCCGTCTTCGCATTCTTTTTACTTTCTCTACTACGTACAGTAAGTAGGGGAAGTATTGTATTCCACTCAAAAATTCGATACCAAGATTTCACCGGAAATACATGTTTTTAGGCCCCATGAATCCAAAAGAAGCATTTTTGGAAGCATGTCCGTGTGTATGTCTGCGTGTCTGTGTCTGTGAACAGCATAACTCAGAAACGAACCGTGGGATAAACACCAAACTTGGTATTTAGGTTCAGTATCTTCCAGAGATGCGACATGAAGGTTTTCAAGAAAATCCCCCCACCCCAGATTACCCTTTACATGGAACATTTTTCGACAATTTTAATTTTCTCAAAAATGGTTCTAACGATTTTGATTAAGGTATCATATATTTAAGATATTTTCATCACAAATGAAATGTATATCTGGAATTTTTTGGGAATGTCTTCAAAAGTATTCTTCATTGTGAACGACTTTTACATAACTGGTAAACCATAAGAGATAGACAAAATTTTACTACACAAAAAATGTAGATCGCGTTAAAATACACAATTTATGTCATATGCAATTTTTTGTTGTTGAGTGAGCCATTTTCGAGATATTGCTTGTTATTCCCTTAAATGTTCCAATACTTATACTTTTTCTCAAATTCTTTATTGAATTTTTTCTCCCGGTAATGCAAAGAGAATGGAATACTCCACATAACAACCACTTCTTAAAATATTTGACTATCGCTTAAAGCCTAGCAATTCCCCTTGCATCTACAAGAAAATTAGCAATAAGATTAACATCTCGATTAACATGAAGCACATGGAGAATAAGCGTTTGTAAAAATAGTTTGTACAAGAGTAGAGAAAGTCATGTGAGTGTAACACATCAGATGTTTTTATTTCCATCTCTTTCTTGGGCATCCGATGTTTATATTTATTAATTAATACTGGTATTCTTTCTTCACTCATGCGGTTCATGTTCTCTTTCCAGCAATGTTTATTTTCTTCAATTTTGTCATATAATTTTTAAACATTCAGTTCTTCTCTAATTGTTTCACTTCTTATTAAGTATAATCTAGTGCATCCTTTAGTTCTCCGTAAAAATCTCGCCGATTTAATTTTACTTTCGTCTTTTTCTTTTATTATCTAAGATTCGCTGCCATACATGATCACCGGGACTGCCATGGTCTTGTAGAACTTCAGCTTTGTTTTATTTTGTAGAGTTCTTGTTCCACATGTTTGTTGAAATTTATTTATCTTATTATCTATATCCCTATCCACATTGAAACTTATGTCACAACCCAAGTAATTAAACTTCATGACTTGTTTTAGGATATTATTTCCAATGCATATTTTTGTTCTCACTGGGTAGTTTCCTTGGTGAGCCGTTTCTTTGGTCTTTTTTAAAGAAATATTTAAATTATATTTGTTTCTCAGATGGTACATTTTATAAATAGAGCGCTGTAGGTTATCTTCGCTACTCTGCAGTAATACTACATCATCTGCATATAACATTATATTTAAATAAGAATTCTGATTTAGTTGTATTCCTGAATACACTTCCTTCTTCCATGTTTTTATAAGATCATATATATTGAATAAAGTAGGTGAAAGGCCACATCCTTGTCTTACTCCTTGATTTGTTAATATTGGTAATTATTATTGGTATTGGTTATTATTGGACATTAATTAATTAGGTAAAATTTGACCATGGTCAGAAATTGCCCAGCGGTTAACTGGCATTTTTTTTTTCGAGTGGAGGAGAAAATGATTTAATCACTTACCCCAGCCCCGATGGGAGTCGGGACTGAGAGTGTGGGACTCACCAATAGTCGGCATACCCACTAAAAACTCCTCCACCGGATGGAAAAGGAAGAAGGTAAAAGTGGAATGGCGTGGCTTTTTGCGGTCCCGCATAGCACCCGCGTTAGTACGTGAAAAGATGGATGTCTCCGCCCTATGGGCTGGAGCGGGATAGGTGGTTACTAGGTTGCAGCCATGAAACCTGACTGCAACCCTAGTGAAAAAAAAAAATGGCGTGGGTTTAAGGAAGTGAATAGAGGTTAGGATCTAGGATGGTGCTGACGAAGATGTTCCTGTTGCTGATTGAACTCCTTGCATTGCTGCAAGAAGCTCGCGACTCTGGCCGGGTCAGGCTTTGGCCGGTGACCGAGCGATGAAACCCGGATGGCTTCCGTGATGGCTGTGAGTCTTGAAGATGTGCTGTCGAACTGCCCGACCAGGTAAAGCTGTTGGGCAGCTGATGATGCTTGAACTTCCCGGATGAGTTCCTCCAGGGATGTCAGCTTCGTCGTCATGTTCAGGAACTCCGCGTGGAGATCCTGAACGGCGTCGCGTAGGCCCTGGACTTCCTCGATGTACGGTGAGAGTGAAGGTGCTGGTGTCGGTGTTGGTACTGGTGTCGGCGCTGGTGATGGTGCTGGAGGCGGTGGCTGTGGAGATGTCACGATCTGCGGCGTAGGTGCAGGCGGCGTCGGCGATGCCTTCCTGCGGGGACGCAGGGGGCAGAGCGCCTGGCCGGTGAAGTGCGAAGACCCTCCACAGGTCGCACAGTAGCGGCGTCGGCGGCGAAGGTCGTGCTGGGTGCACGATGCGGTGGTGCAGGCTGCTCCACAGTAGTGGCACCTGGGTTGAGCTGAGCAGGTCGTCTCATTGTGCCCGTAGGCACAGCAGCGTCTGCAGGGAGCCTGGCGTTCCACTCGGCTGGCCTCGATGCGTAAGCACCGCCCTAACAAGGGCAGGTCCGCCCTCAAGGCAGCCTCGTAGTCTGCTGGATCTGCAAACTCCAACCTGACGAGCGATGTGGGTTCCTGAGCTCCGAGAATCCTGGTGGCCTTCAAGGCTGAAGGCCACTGCTGGTGGGCTGCGGTGACGAGGAACCTGGCTGGCAGGTCCCTCGGGACCCCACGAACGACGGCGCTGTACCTCCCATGAGGCACAGGCTGGATCTGCGGTGGCTGGGAAGTGCCCAGAATCGGCAGCGTTGATGCCGGTGAGTGACGCGGCGACTGCCGAGGCAGTCGCGGCGGAGCGGCGCTGGCTGGCGGCGAAGCGGTGGTTGCGGCATAGGTTGCCCTAGGCAGCGGTGGCTGCGGCGAGATCTCCTCGGCGGGTGCTGGAGGAGACGAAGAGGTTCCTGCCTTAGCAGGAGCGGCGGCAGAGCGGACCTTCTTCCTCGCCATCTCGGAGCTGTGTGAACTGGCATGCACACCCAGCATTTAAACTATTTTAATGATAAACGAAATGTAAATCTTGAAAATTTTGAGAATAGCCTATGAAGTCCTCTTCATTTGGAAGAACCTTTTATTACCTATATCATATAACTCATAAACGTTAAACTATAGACCAAAACGTACTGCACGAAAAAGTAGATCATTTTTAAACAAACAATTTATTTCAAATGCCATCTTTTGTAACATGAGCCATTCCCAAGATATTGTTATTAATTGTTCAATACTTTGTCACTTCTTTAAATTCCTTTTGATATTCAAGCGTTTTCGCGATGTCATGGATATACTAAAGAATTTTTAGGCCAGCGTATAGCTTCCATTTCTAAAAAAATTGACTGTCACTGTTCCCTTTGTATCTACGAGGTCTGTTCAAAAAATTCCGGAACTTTGACCACAACATTTTTCTACGCTTAATTTTACTTCCTGTGCATGATCTCCTTCGAAATTGATACATGTATAAGAAATGTGTTTAGCAGCTATTTATGCAAAGGTTTATCTAGATCGAAATGAAGTAGATAGATAAAACTCTGACGTGATACATTCATATTACATTCTCTACCTTGTATCTTTATTAGTGGGTATACAAACTATTCCTACTAAAGCTTTTCTACTTACTTCATTTTAATCCAAATAAATCTTTGCAAATAATAGCTACATTATACATTTCGTTATAGTTACAAGGACAACAGCGTTGGTCTTAAAATTCTTCACTCTTTCCATGCTATCGATGGGACTTTAAGTGAAAGTGTTGAACATTTCGAACCTTTAATAACGGATATCTCAGAAACGCACCACTAAAACGCATTTTAAGTAAATTGTGTGCTTTAAAGAGATTTAAATTTTGTGTGGTACGTTTTAGTCTGTCGCTTAATATTTACTGGTTATACAACTTTATACAAATTCTTCCGAATGAAGAGGACTTCAAAAGTTATTTCCAGAAAATTTAAGATATACATTGTATTTGTAAACTAAATATATTTCATATACGAAAGTTTAATCAAAATCATTAAAGCCATTTTTTATAAAATCAAAAGTGGAAAAATGTTGATGTAAATATCAAGTTTGGTATTTATCCGACTTTTGATTTTTGGGTGCTGTTCACAGACACACACAGATAGATTTCCAAAATACCTTTTTGGATTCAGGGAGCCTCAAAACATATATTCCGGTAAAATATCGATATCAAATTTTTGGGTGGAATGCAATACCTTCTCTACCTGCCTTTGAACGTGGTAGAGAAAGTAATGGGCTTTTAGAAGAATAGTTCATATATCCACTAATAAACGATAGAATGTATAGGAAATTATACGAATGTAACGTATCAGATTTTTTAAAATAGTATTTAACACCTGCTTTTGCATTTATAGGGTAGTTTGGTTTGGGGTAAATATTTTAAAAATTCTCGTGTCGTATGCTTAGGAGCTGCTGGACCTAAATACCAAGTTTGGTATCTATCCTAATTTTCGTTTTTGAGTTACGCTGTTCTATAATTTTTACATACTTGGCGCCAATTTCGTTGTGATAAGTTTTAACGTTTATCTCTAAAGGAATTATTTTCCTTGTGAAGTTTCTCCTTGACGAGACCGACAGAGAATAAGAACTGCTACACCGTAAAGCTATTAGAAAATTTTCGGTACTACCCCTGCTGGAATAATGAGATCTCATTAAAACAGAGCCGCCGCAGTCCGGGAATTCGAATTAAGGGTTGTTCAAAGCGAAGAAAATATAATGGAATATTCATTACTTCCAATGGAATTCATAATGGTGGCGCTTCAGTATTGAAACTCCTTACGTATGTCTGTTGCGCGGTTATTCCCATTTGAATATTCGCTGGTGTAAGGTTATATTCAGTCATTAAGGGGTAAAATATCTCCAAATTATGAATACATTACTAGCAAAAGTCTAAACTGGTTCGGTCTCTTGTACCGAATCAATACTAGAAGGTCTCTATAGCCCTAACAGTCCAATATCAGCTGCAAATATAAAGTACTACCTCGAGTTGCAACGTATATTAGGTAGGGAAAGTACAGGGCGATTCAAAAAGAAGGAACAGACTTTAAATATGCATTTTTAATCAACAACAATCGATAGCAACACATACGACACATCATTGAATACAGAAAAGTTCCAAGTTTTAAGCCCCACCTATTAGTTCCATTCAATGCCTACATTGGCACTGGGTTTGTTTACGAGAAAATGGCGACGCCACAGCAAAAGTCTTTTTGTGTGCTGCAGTATGCAAAGAGTGAATCCATTGTTTCATTGCAGCGTGCATTTCGTTGTAAGTTCAACAAAGAGCCACCTCGTCATAAAAAGATTTACAATTGATACAATAAATTCGTAGAAGATGGTTGCGTAATCAAACGGAAAAGCACTGGTCGTCCTCGCATAATGGTGCTCGTTTTGAACACATAAAATAAAAGTTTTAACTCTCCTCTATTCAGTGATGTATCGCAGGAGTTGCCATCTATTGCCGTTCTTAGAAATAAATATTTAAAGTCTGTTCCTTCTTTTTGAATAACTCTGTACTGTATTCCACCCAAAATTACATATACACATTTCATTGAAAATACACTGACTTTTTCTAATCAAATTTCTAAAACCTGCTCTTACAAAAGCTTGTTCTCTAATCTATGCACCTATTGTTAATCGAAGTAAACTTTATTAAACATTACAAATGTCGCTATACGAAACAGTCAGTCAGTCAGTCAGAACGAAGGTCTACCCGGGGCAAGAGACAAGCCCAAGCCCATCTTCTACAGCTAGGGCGTGGCGCCAACCGAGTGGCTCTTCCCCACCGCGGGTTTTCCCACGAGGCCAATACCTGGTTACCTAAAAAAGACCCCCAAATACACGCGTCATCCCGAAAGGGTGACTGCCGAAAACCTCGGTAGGGCCGACAGCATTCAGGCATGCCCTCTACCGATTATCCAGAGCGGTACCGGAGGACATTGAGGCGTCTCACAACCCCGCCGGTATGGAAACCCATACAGACGTACCCCATCTCCCAAGGGTATCGGGAACTACTGCCCCATCGAGTCCAACCCAATCCGAACAACTCCCTAACGGGAGGGACTCGAGTGTTCGGTAGGTAAAGAAATAGACTATATCAGTTAAAGAGCGTCCATAAATAAAACTATATCTATTTATATATTTATTTACTAATAAACAGAAGAAAGGGGGTGATACTGGAAAGGAATTTAAATTTTGGTTTAGATGCCTGAAAAAAGATGAAGGGGAAATTTTAAAGATATGTATGGAACAACAAAAGAGTACGAAAAATACAAATAACTGGTGAACAGGGGCAGAAAAATTATGGAGAAGATAGGAATGGGAGATATTTGGAGAAAGAAATAGCAACGGCTTCTGGATAACAGTAAGAAACAGAGTGAAGAACATAGAAAGACAAGAGATCTGGGGAAGCTTAGAGAATAAAAAATCACTAGGGTTCTATAGATTAGTAAAGGAAATGGGGAAAAGAAGGGTATGTGGATTATTGTAATAGAGCTGAAAAAGAAGCGTTTGCATGAATGAAAACAGGATCAATCTACCTGATAGATCTAAGAAGCAGAAAAAGCGGAATTTGTGAACTATGCGGAGGTAGTGAAACCACAGAGCATTATATGACAGAATGCAAAGAATTAGCAGAATGGAGACAAAAACTATGGGAGGAAAAATGGGAAAAAATGGATCGAAAAATAGTAGCAGTTAAAATGTTAACAAGAAAAAAAACAAAAGAAAAAAAAGAATATGGGGGAGTTCTAAAAGAAACTAAAGGAGAAATGGATTAGAAAAGTAAGAAAGGTAAAAGGGCAAACAGAGGAGGGAGAGGATGGATCATAGGTGATTAAGGGTAGCAAGGGCTGCTCAGCTGAACCATAAGGCCAGGGTGCCAGGCAAAATGAGCAGCATAGCTGGCAAGGAAATTTGTACATAGGGTAAGTTAGTTTATAAGTGAAATATTGTAAAAAGGATTGTGTAAAAAAACATATGATGTGTTACACTCACATTACTTTCTCCACTCTTGTACAAACTATTTTTACAAACTCTTATTCACCATCTATTTCATATTAATCGAGATAAACATTTGCAGAAACGATATTTTGACATGCAGAGAGAATTACATTCTACACATAACGACCAGTTCTAAAAATATTTGACTATCACTTATGTTCCCCTTGTTTTGTATTTGCAAGGGCAATATATAAATACAGTAGCCTTTAAGTATAGACATATTTCTTAATAGCTGGTTGCTAGGTGCAGCACTATGCTCTTTGTCACAGATTAATACTCTTTGCATATCCAAGACAAAAAAATGAATAACGAGTTCCCATTTGAGAAAATAAGTATTGAAAAACTTAAGGGAATAACAAGCAATATCTCGAAAATGGTTCACTCAACAAAAAATATGTATATGACATAGTGTATTTTATCGCGATCTACATTATTTGTGTAGTAAAATTTTGTCTATCTCTTATGGTTTACCAGTTATGCAAAAGTTGTTCAAATGAAGAATACTTTTGGAGAAGTTCCCAGGAAATTCGAGATGTACATTTCATTTGTCACGAAAATATCTTAAACATATCATATTTTAATCAAAATAGTTTGCCATTTTTGAGAAAGATAAAATTTTCGAAAAATGTTCCATGTAAAGGGTAATCTGGAGTGAGGGGATTTTCTTGAAAACCTTCGTGTCGCATCTCTGGAAGATACTGAACCTAAATACCAAGTTTGGTGTTTATCCGATTGTTCGTTTCTGAGTTATGCTGTTCACAGACACACACGGACATGTTTCCAAAAATGTTTTTTTTTTGATTCAGGGGGTCTCAAAACATGAATTTCCGGTGAAATCTCGGTATCGAATTTTTGGGTGGAATACAATACTTCCCCTACTTACTATACGTAGTAAAGAAAGTAAAAATGTACAAATAAAGTTTATTCACTTACTAATAAACGATAGAGGTACAGAAAGTGATGTGAATGTAACACTTTAGATTTTACAAAATTTCACCTATGCGTTGGCACGCTATTAGCCCATATATGAGTCTACAAAACTGTACAGGGTTTTTTGTAAATTTGTAAAACGTGTATAAAATGCAAAACTGTCAAGACAGTTCGTCATATTTGCAACACAGCTCAAATGGCACTAATGGAATAACAATTATACAATCACTGCACTATTCTGTATTGTAAATTTAGGCAGAGGACGTTAAAGTTTTCAGCACGTTCGTGGTGGACTTATCTCTGCGCCCTAATCTCTAGCTCGCTATAGAGTCGATACATCCCTCCCCTAACCCTTTCCATCCGTAGCGGTATAAATATGCATTAGATTTTATAACAGGCTGATATCCTTTGGGTATTTCTAGTAACAAACAGCGTTTGTATTTGTTACATAGATAATTACGGGGTATCAACTGTAAATTGCGCCAAATGCAACAAGGAGCGCCATATTTCATTCGCTCGTGTGTTCCGCCCTGAATCGTAATGCAGTGTGCTTTAAACGGATGCCCTGAACTGAAGCTAAAGCGCAAAGACTTTGCTTTGTAGATTCCAATTGTTGCTTAGAAGTTCTAGTACTTACCGAGCGAGTTGGCACCGCGGTAACGCGTGCGATCCGGTCCCGGGTTTGATCTTCGACTCACTCTGGCCCATGGATTTTTTTGTTTTTTTTTGCGGGTCGTCAGACGAATGCTGGTGTGTTTCGTGCACTCCCGCATTACCTGTCCCTCCATTTCGTCCCATTCCTCATTTCATTCATTCGTTACTCCGTTAGGTCTGTTTCAGCGTTGGAGGTGTCGGCGATGGTGTTTCGGTGCGGCGTGGCAGGGAAAAAGGATATTCTCTGTGGAACTTTCTCCGTTCCTCGGCTTTCGGCTGTTGTCAGGGTATACAAACCGCCCCTGAAGGGGACGTTGGACCTTCTGTGTGAAGCAGAGTCCCCCGTATGCCTATCAGACTGTCGCGGCGTCTCAATCTGGAAACTATAGGAATCCTGTCATTGCTGTACTGTCACTCCTGGTTCCGGCCACCGGTATCTGCTCTCACCTCCTCCTCCCTACGTCGCCTTGTGGGGCATAGATACAATATCTTCACTGGAGCAATAACGTCCTCTTCGATAATAAGAATAAGTAGGAATAGTCAAAGTCGGTGTCCAGAAATCTCCCCATCTTTTAAGTCAGGCAACGTAGCTAGATTTTTTCCCGAGATAGGGCTGCCGACCTATCGCTCAACTCCCAACCTGGAGGATCGGAGGACTTGATTTCGGGCATATCCTTGCCCTGGAGAGGCTGCTTTTACTGATCTCTCTTCCCTAGAATTGCTTTTGTTTCGCCCTGGGTATTTTATTTCGCCAGTACCTACATATCTGGTGAGCATTCCCCTAACAGGGGCTATTTGAGCATTAAATGGAGTTGAGAATTCCATTATAGGAACAAAATTAAATGCTATTGTTGAAAATGCACTTTGATGCAGAGACGGAAACAAATGTTAAATACAGTAGAGATGGATGCACTGTGTAGAAGTTGGCATGTCTATAGAATACGAGTTCCTAATAAAACATTAAGGGAAAGAACGGAACAAGGCCCGAAAAGAGCGTGGTGCAATGCTATGGCCATGTCCAGAGAATGTCTGAAGATAGATGGCCAAAGCAGATTAGATTAGATTAGATTAGATTGTATTCTGTGAGTTCACTAGCAGCCGTAAAGCTTGTGAACATAGAACATGTCAAGGAAATGTACAAAAATTACATATAAACATAAATATTACACAGAATATGGAACATATGAAATAAAATAGACACATACTATATGCGTGTCAAGGAAATGTACAATAAAGTTACATATGTACATAAATATTACATAGTATACAGAACATTTAAAATAAAATAAAGTCATATTATATACAAAATGAAGCAAAACAAGTGTAATTTTGTACAGAGTTGAATACCTCCTTACTGTTATAAGGTTAACATACATATAGGCAAGAACAGTTATTTTAACATTCACTAGGATTTTACCTTTGTTCGTCTGATCATTTTGTTCTATTTGATTTGTAATGCATAGCATTTACTGTCAGTTCTTAATATACATTTAAATAGCTTCATTAATTCTAGAGCAGGCATCAAATATGACTGGCAATTGTCATTAATATTTACTAATACTACTTACAGAGCTATATAAGTATTATCATCTGGATAATTTGTCATTCAAATAATCTTGTACAGAATAACATGCTTTTGAGCATAGGTACTCTTTAACAGCAGTTTCAAAGACATTGCAATTGTCAACTTTTCTCTTAAGATCATTAGGGAGAGTATTAAATATTTTTATTATCCGTCATGGTCGCCATATGGGAGGAGGAAACGCTAGACGTCTCGCAGTACCTTTAAAGGTGGAGTAGCCAGGGCAATAGGGAACGAATTTAAATAAAGGCGATTGGCAGGACAGAGGGAAGAATTTGGAAGCAACCTCTGAAAAGGGAAGACACTTTTAAAAGTACTTAAGAATTAGGAGTAGAGAGACGGAGGGGCCTCCAGTAAATGGAGCAAAGCCCTCAAGTAGGCCACAATGCCCTTTTTGCTTCCTACATGACCCCTGGGAGGAAGGGATGAAGAGGAGACCCGAAAGGCAATCAGATCCGTACAAGATGTGCGTTAGTAAGGGTGGGGTCCCTAACATTTTCATATGGAGCCCATTCTGACAATGGCTAGCACCGTGTATTCCCCATGTCCTTGGGGGGGTTCCATAGCTATGGAGACAGTTATTAGGAAGGGACCCCAGCAAGCCCACCAAAGACCAGGGAGAATGTTCTTCCACCATCCTGCCTCAACACATCAATCGTTGTCGCCTGCTCCTTCAACCCTGAAACAGATGACAGATAATAATGGGGTGGTAGAAGAGTAACCACACCAGCATTCGCCTACCGACCCGGGGAAACCACGAAAAAACCCATGGTCAGAGTGGTCGCCCCAAATGGGTTCGAGTTCGGAACGTCCCGAATGCGAGCCTCACATGTTACCAAAATTGCTTGGTCAATTGTTATTGTTTTCTTATTGTTATTGATAGAGGAAGTGTTGTATATCTTTAGGTCCTGTGAACAATAATAATGATTATAAAAGCCTTCTTACAAAATATCCGATCCCAGTGAACAGTATAACCCAAAAACGAAGGATCCAATAAATACGAAATTTTGTATTTAGGTTCAGTACATTCCAAAGTTTCCACAGAAACATTTTCAATAAAGTTATCCCATACTATACTACCCTTTATAGAGAAAGTTTTTCTTTATATTTTTATTTTCTCAAAAATGACTCAAAAGACATTAAAGTATTAGAATATTTGCATGACTAATAATATACATTATTTTTTTCTATGAATGAAGTCCTCTTCATTCGGTCTGAAGTTTGTATATTAATGGATAACTGGTAAACCGTAAATGGACAAAAATTTGCTATAAAGATTTATATCTCTCTAAAACACACAATTTATGTATAGTGTGATGGTTTGTAGCATCAACCATTTCCATTTATACTATTTTGAAATGCAAAGCCGTTATTCGTTTGTTTCTCGTGTTCATTCAAATATTATGGGGTTTCAAAGCCCGCATATAGGGTCCTACTTTCAAAACATTTGACTATCACTCTCGAATCCCTCTAGTACCTATAACGAAATGTGTAGTGAAACTATTTCTGTAAACGTTTATCACGATTAAGGTGAAGTAGATAGAAAAAGTATGTTTTTGTAGAAGTAGTTTTCATAAGAGAGATAAAAATAAACGATAGTTGGTAGACAAGCCATGTGAATTAAACATATCAGATCTTTTACATACATTTTCTCTGGAGTAAGAACATACTATATGCCTATTGTATACCTAGTGATTTAATGTGCAAATGTTTTAGTTATAAGTAGGAGCGTCATTTCAGTTTCTGCTTGGTGGGGCAAGATTGCCTGAAGCAGTTGTCCGAATTTTCATGTAAATTTTAACACATTAACCTAAGAGAAAGTTATCTTTTATTTCTTAAATGTGAAATCTTTATATTAAAAGTACAGCTCTCGTAATTTGTCTTTTGGTAGAGCAATACTAACCAGTAGTCTTAATTATTTTTCGTAAATTCGGGGGTAATTGACCCCACTGAAGCCCGATATGACCCCCTACTTATTAGAAATTGAATGTAAGTGTAAAAGCAGAACCTAGTGGCGTCGCTAGGCTGACTTCCTGGACACGCCTTCTTCAACAGGACACAAGGGTGGACGATGATGATGATGATGATGAATATTGTTTTAGGGCGCTCAACTACTGAGGTTATAATCGCCCTTCTAAAACAGATTAAGGTAAAAGCCAAAGATATAGATAAAAGTTAAAAATCAAAGCAAAAGCCAATGATATGAATCAAAATCAAAGTAAAAGTCAAAGGTAAATAGATATAAAGAAGATATAAAAAACTAAACAGCAAACTGTGAAGCACCTCAGAGCAGAAATATTAAAAACGCAATTAAAATTTACCTCTGACAAAAAACACCTATCAACCACGCGAGGAGTGTCCGCCAAGATCTCTGCAAGACTGGCCGGTGCACTGGTGCACTCCAACAAGGGTGGTAGAAGCAAATGGGGTGAGAGGTATGACGCTTACCAGATGCCTCAAAAATTCATTGATATGTGCCGTGCGAGATTCCAGAGGCTTCCAAAGATGTTTGCTGACGTGAGTCAATAAGGGTAGATGAAACATATTTAAAATATATGAATGAGCGAATGAGATTCGATGTATCTAAACGCCCGGGAAAAATAGTGCCTGTAAGGGTTATAGGTAGTGTGCTGTAAAAGGGGGTATGAGGATGACCGGGGCGCATTTTCAAGATTAACATTCTGCTTGCTTCGTGCTGTCATCTGCTTATAAGAGGATGTGTACAGAAAAGAATAAGGGGTGTTAAAGGGGTTGACGAGTGGCAATGACGTCGTGTCAATAATTAGTAAAGTGTCAACAGTTAATAAAGCCAAGTATTATTCAATAATGCCAAGTGTCAATAATTAACATAGTCAAGTGTAAATAATCAGTGTCTATTCTTCCACATCGGAGATGTAAAACCAAGGGTAACGGAGACTACAACTTGGCAGCTAATAACCCACCCACACATACGTATCGCCTAAGAAAACAACCCACACCCATCCGTCACACATTCTCAACGAAAAAATCAAAGCCATTTTCACAAATATGTTATTTTATTACTCCAACATTTTGGTATTTCAATATGGTGTCTTGTGAATATTTTTTTAGCCTTTTAGTCATTTGAGAATTTAAACTATAGGCTGTCTTATAGCTATGTCAATTAGGAAGAGGAGTGAAAGAAAAAATATCTGATGTGTTACACTCACATGACTATCTCTACTCTTGTACAAACTATTTTTACAAACTCTTATTATCCATCTATTTCATATTAATCGAGATAAACATTTGCAGAAACGATCTTTTGACATGCAAAGAGAATTACATTTTACACATAGCGACCAGTTCTAAAAATATTTGACTATCGCTTAAGGCGTACTATGTTCCCCTTGTTTTGTATTTGCAAGGGCAATATAGAAATACAGTGGCCTTTAAGCATAGAAATATCTCTTAATAGCTAGTTGCTAGGTGCAGCACCATTTCTTTGCCACAGATTAATACTCTTTGCATATCCAAGACAAAAAAGCCAATAACGAATTCCCATTTGAGAAAATAAGTATTGAAAAATTTAAGGGAATAACAAGCAATATCTCAAAAATGGTTCACTCAACAAAAAACACTATATGACATAAATTGTGTATTTTAAGGCGATCTAAATTTTTTGTGTAGTAAAGTTTTGTCTATCTCTTATGGTTTACCAGTTATGCAAAAGTCGTTCACAATGAAGAATACTTTTGGAGACATTCCCAGAAAATTCAATATATACATTTTATTTGTCGTGAAAATATCTTAAACATATGGTATTTCAATCAAAATCCTTAGAGCCATTTTTGAGAAAATTAAAATTTTCGAAAAATGTTCCATGTAAAGGGTAATCTGGGGTGGGGGATTTTCTTGAAAACCTTCGTGTCGCATCTCTGGAAGATACTGAACCTAAATACCATGTTTGGTGTTTATCCGACTGTTCGTTTCTGAGTTATGCTGTTCAAAGGCACACGCACACGGACATGTTTCCAAAAATGCTTTTTTTGGACTCAGGGGATCTCAAAACATATATTTCCGGTGAAATATCGGTATCGAATTTTTGGGTGGAATACAATACTTCCCCTACTTACTATACGTAGTAGAGAAAGTAATTAGTGGTTGAGTATTGTCCGACACACACGCACACACACTATACTTTCTCTTTATAATATTAATAGGGACTCCTTCAGACACTCGAGTACATGAATCAGGCGTCAAGATTATCACCAACAGAGACGCTGAAGACCGTTGCAGTTTTGCAGGTTTCGATTAATATTTAAAACGCACCCGTGCCACTTTCGTTTCGGGTTACCTACCATTGTAGGAAAACCTCCGCAGTGTACGCGTCGGACCCGGGGATGCCGACTCGGAAAGCGTCGGGTCTGGCCGACGGAAACTGCCGAGCCATGTTGCGGGACGCTGCCGATGCGCCTCGGTTCGCAGTCCAGAAACGGCGTCCGCACTGCGAACAAGTTGTCATGCGTCGTGGTGCCCGTGACTGCAGGCAACTCACGTCGTGTTTACTGCAAGTGATAACGGAATAACGGAACGGAAGTGCCAGCTGCCGGAACTTCGTCATCGCCTGTGTTGACTGGTGAGTAACGCTTTGATTTTGTGAACCACTAAACTCGTCGTATGGCTCCGCGACTGAAACCTTTATCGTCGTAACAAACTTCCCTCACAACTTACTTTTAAAAGACGACACACTTTAATTTTAAACATTCAACAATCGAGTTGCAACAAATTGAATAAACGTATACGTTGGTGCTACTGATCACATTATTGCCGAGCAGTCTGGCAAACTTTCCCGCCGTTGCATTGTTCAACATATTTCAGCCCTTTAAATGCAATCAGAGAGACAGTCGTAACAAATTAACAACACACATGTAAACCGTACCATGTTAAATACTTCTGTCACTTACTGCAATTAACAAGCGTAATAATTGGTTTATAGAATACTGAACGGACACAAATTCACGTAATAATGCATTATGTGTGCAATTTAGGTTACAAAGCGGGCTCGTTTCCACCGCTGAATGTTCCGTCAGTATCAACCAAAGTATTCCTTATCATTTTAGATAATACAATACACGCTTACCACTTGAAAATACTCCGCTATCGTTTTATACATTTCCCATCGATTTCTTCTGCCCAAATGAACAAAGGCATTAGTTTCCAGCAAGGCTCGATTCACAATATTTTTTTCCCTCTTATGTTAGCGATAGCTTCATCTCTGTGTGGAGTTATTGAAGCGTTATTGGTTTATTTCTACTTCCGGTTGCGAAACACACAAGCCCAACATGACAACACGGTATGGAAAATTCTAGGGAAATCATATTACTGCATCACGAGCGTTTCCCAAACGCAAAATAAACAAGAGGTTGTTTTGCTGAATGCGAAAACAGCGATTGTGTTTTGCTCATTTGTGTATACGTTACTGAAATTTTCTCGCAAGGATTGCAAGCAGACCAATAAATCGCTAGCATTTACATTACTTTGTCTACCCGCTATCGTTTATTTGTGTATTCCTTCCGCAAACTATTCTTACAAAAGCTTTTCTACTTCATGTTAATCGAGATACACGTTTACAAAGATTATACATTTCGTTGTAGATATAAGGCGGCTTATCCTCGCTTTGAAATGCCATACTGTTTCCATGACATCGCAAAAGTCAAAAGAATAGTCACATCACTCCAACAGACATAAATAATTGGAAAATGAATACAAGATCAGCGAATATCTCCAAAATGGTTAATATCAGAAGAAACATTAAGTGTGTGTTTTAATGGGATCTACGTTTTTCGTACAGTATGGTTTTGTCTATCTCTTATTGTTTACCGATTATTATTCGCACATTCAATATGGCATAGAAGTATGGGGTGGCTGTAGTAATACCTTCATCCATAGGGTTCTATTACTCCAAAAGAAGCGTATCAGAACAATGTTCAAAATGGGAAAACGTGAGTCCTGTAAGGGAGCCTTCAAAAGAGAAAAAATGTTTACTGTAGTGTCTTTGTACATATATAAAGTAATCTGTCTGACTGAATTGCACAAACCTAAAAGAAATAGTGAAATACATGGTCGCGACAAAAGGTGTAAATTGGACTTGCACCAAAAGTTATAATTTAAAATCTATGAACAAAGATCCCAAAAGACTACCAACCGAAGTAAAATCTGAAAGCAACAGCCTTAGATTCAAATAGAGCGTACAAAAGTATGTTTTAAACAATCCTGTATATAATATTATAATATTAATTATTTTCTTCTTTTTACTTAACAATGCTTGAAAGAACCTGTATATAATATTCCTACTTTCAACAAAGTATAAACAAACACATATATTTTCTAAACTGTAATTTAAGTTTTTATCTATGTACTTGACAATGCTCAAAACTTCTAATTGAGTCTATGGGCAGTAAACTTAGAACTTAGATTATACAAAATTATACACACCTCAACCAAAATGAAATGGACTTCACTGGCTATTCGCAAAATACTCAATATATACATTTTATTAATCATGTAAATATCTTGAACACATGCTAGTTTAAGCAAAGTTTTAAGAGCCATTTTTTTAGTAAATCAAAAATACAGAAATATTTTCCGTGAAAGCTCAGTTTAAAGGTGGGGAAAATTTTCTTCAAAATCTTAAAGAGACATATCTTAAGAAGATTCTTACTTAAATATCAAATTTGGTGCTTATCCGATATTCAAACGAAAAGCATACACGAATATTTTTATAAAAATGCTTTTTTGAGGTACAGGTACCTCAAAACACTTATTTCCCTGAAATCTTTATAACGAATTTTGGGTGGAATATAATTCCTCCTCTGTTTATTACAGGAATGGCGTAGAAACGTAAGAGCTAAACGAATCAAAGTTATTTCTTCCAAAACCAAATGAAGCATATTTTATTGAAGATTAAGTATACGTTACAATTTTCATTTATCGTGAAGTTTTCCTTATCTTGATGATGTTAACTTTAGGTACGCTTTGCTTCTAAGCCAGAAATACTATATGCTTAAAAGTTTGTATAGATCTTTGTGTATGTATATGAATAAAGTGTACTAAAATATCTGGGATTTGGCTCCGAATAATTGAGCTTTGGACTGTCAAGGTTTGAAAAATAAATATGCTTTAGGAAAATTACATTTTTAAATATTTTTTCGGAAACATTTCTTAAAGTTTTTAATTGTAGTACGATTTATGGCACTAACACTAATAAGTATGTTTCAAATTTGGTGATTTACCTATTTTAACGTTACGAAGATAAGCAAAAACCTCTCTCCTGATTCCCTTTAAGGCTTCTCTGGAAAGAAGTAGCTTCTGCTTTGTTCTGTATGATTATTTATATTGCACTTGACAAACTCTGCGGTTTATTAGAAGTGAATTCCTAAATCAGCTTGAAGTATATCTGGGTAAGGTGCAGAACCTTCAGATGAGATCATTGGCAATCTACATAAGTTGTTCTCTTCTTTTGCGTGGATCATAAGGCTATTTAGAATAAAATACCTCTGAAATATTCAGAAATTTGTAGATAGTATAACCGAGGGAATAAAATTCTAAATCTTGCTGTCATTTTTCGGTTTATTTTTGCATAATGCACACAAACGCTATTTAAAAGATCTGATGAGTTACATACATATTAATTTCTGTAATAAATCTTCTACAAGCAATTATTAAAGGCTCATTCCCCTATCTGCTTCATGTTAATCGAGGTATACATTTGCAAAAATAGTGTTTTTATACATTTCGTTGTAGATTATAAGGCGAATACAGTAGGCTTAGGCGATAGTCAAATATTTTAAGAGAGAGTCGTTATGTGAATGACTTTGAAATTCCGTTCTCTTTACATGACCAGCAGAAGAAAACGAATAGCGATTTAGCAGCTGCAAAAAGTATCAAGTATTTGACAATTCAAACCAATAATATAGAATATCTCGGAAATGATTAATGCCACAAACAAATGTATTTGACATAAATTGTGTCTCTTAACGAGGTCTATAGTTTTTGTGTAGTACGTTTTTGTCTACTCTTTCGGTTTACAAGTTACAGAAAATTTATTCAGAATGAGGACTTTACAGGCTTTACATAGAAAAGTCAAGATAAACATTTTATTTATCGTGTGGATATTTTAAACACATGTACTCAGTTCAAACTGTTTATGGCCATTTTTGAGAAAATGAACGACGAAACACTTTCCATGTAAAAGACAGTTTGGGGTACGAGGATTTTTTTTAAATCTTCGTGTCGTATCTTTGGAAAATGTTGAATTTAAATACTAGTTTGGTATTTATCTGACATTTCGTTTTTACTTTCTCTACTACGTATAGTAAGTAGGGGAAGTATTGTATTCCACCCAAAAATACGATACCGAGATTTCACCGGAAATATATGTTTTGAGACCTCCTGAATACAAAAAAAGCATTTTTGGAAACATGTCCGTGTGTGTCTGTGTGTGTGTTTCTGTGTGTCTGTGAACAACATAACTCAGAAACGAACAGTCGGATAAACACCAAACTTGGTATTTAGGTTCAGTATCTTCCAGAAATGCGACACGAAGGTTTTCAAGAAAATCTCCCCACCCCAGATTACCCTTTACATGGAACATTTTTCGAAAATTCTAATTTTCTCAAAAATGACTAACGATTTTGATTAAAATGTCATATGTTTAAGCTACTTTCATGACAAATGATATGTATATCTCGAATTTTCTGGGAATGTCTTAATTGTGAACGACTTTTGCATAACTGGTAAACCAAAAGAGATAGACAAAATTTTACTACACAAAAATGTATATGGCGTTAAAATACACAATTTATGTCATATACATTTTTGTTGTTGAGTGAACCATTTTCGAGGTATTGCTTGTTATTCCCTTAAATTTTTCAATACTTATTTTCTCAAATGGGAATTCGTTATTCATTTTTTTTGTCTTGGATATGCAAAGAGTATTAATCTTTGGCAAAGAGAATGATGCTGCACCTAGCAACCAGCTATTAAGAGATATGTCTATGCTTAAAGGCTACTGTATTTTTATATTGCCCTTGCAAATACAAAACAAGGGGAACATAGTATGCCTTAAGCGATAGTCAAATATTTTTAGAACTGGTCGCTATGTGCAAAATGTAATTCTCTTTGCATGTCAAAAGATCGTTTCTGCAAATGTTTATCTCGATTAATAGGACATAGATGGAGAATAGGAGTTTGTAAAAATAGTTTGTATAAGAGTAGAGAAAGTCATGTGAGTATAACACATCAGATTTTTTGAGTTGTACTGTTCACACACATACCTCGATATTGAAGTTTTAGGGTGTAATACACTACTTACTCTACCTAATATAGTTAGGTAATAAACAAAGTAAGATATATATTTTCTGGGTGTAATTTTACCGGAGTAAAAAAAATATAGCATTATCTGAAAACAGAAACATCATGAAAATAAACTTGTTTTAAGAATAAATCGATTTATTTAACAGAAGTCATAAATATGCCAGGACTTCTTTTCGCCTTGTTTGAAATAACTGTATTCTTATTTAAAAGAATGAATTGAAATGTGGATTTTGATATTTGAATAAGTAATAGACCAATATTTTTATACACGTATGCAATATTGCATATTATCGTAGATTATAACTACCAACTTTGGTTGCCATAACTGTAGTACTTTTAGTATTATTCAGGTTAATTGGACGGTGAAAAAAGGAAACCATACAGTAGCAATTGAAAAAATAAGTCTTTATCAAAGGTAGCGTGCTGTTTATTTCTACGGAAATGATTTTCGGTAATTCAAGACCGGAAATTTATTTAAAAGTGTATACGATGCAGCGTGTTCAATTTGTTGAATATCTGAAAAGTCACGTTTTCTATTTAATCACATTCTGAAAGTAAGTTACTAATATTTAGAGATCTATTATGAATGTATGCACATTTTAATCGCAAACCTAGAAATAGAATCAATAAATGGGCGTTTAACATGTTTGAGGGCCCTGAATAACAAAAGAAAATATTTTTAGAGAACGGTGCGCGTATTTGAACAGCGTAACTCAAAAACAAAAAGCCTGATGAATATCAAACATGGTATTTATATTCAGTATCTTCAAAACATGCGACACGAAGATTTTCAATAAACCCCCCCCCCACACACACACACAAACTACCCTTAAATGGAAAGGAAGAGTATATCAACTGCATACCTTCATTTTTCTGCGAATAGCCTGTGAAGTCTATCTACTCTGAATGGATTTTGTATAATTTTGCATACGTGGTAAACCATAATAGAGAGAAAACACTTGCTACACGAAGAGTGTAGATACAGAATTGATGTGTTGTAAATTTTAATGGCATTAACCACCTCTGAGATATTTGGTGTTATCGATTTGAATTTTAAAATATTTTATCATGCATTGCTTGAAGATGTCAGACAAAGAACAAAATTCCAAAGCCACTATATAGCGACCCGAGCTTTAAACATTTAACTATCACTTCAACCTCCAAAATGTATAGTGAAACCACTTCTGGAAAGTTTTTGGCCCTTACCATAAAGTAGATTCTCGTAGAAAAATACATTTTTGCAAGAAAAGTTTGTAGTAAACGTTACAACGATAGTTTTAGGGAAAGACACCTGAAAACGTTGGACTTTTACTTTCTCTATGGCATTCAGATAGAGGAAAATGTCAAGGTTTCACTGGAGCTGCACGTTTTGATATATCCTGAAAAAAAACACAACTCGGTTTGTTTGTAAGCAGCATAACTCAGAAAATGAATTTTATAAATTGCTTATATAGTATGCAACATGATATTAATGAAATTATCCATATCCCATAAAGCATTGCATTACCTTTTGTTTTCCAAAATATCGCTCTAAATGTTTTTATTGAACTACCCTATATTTGAGATTTTCTCATGACAAGCTATATTATGCATTTCATTTTCTGTAAGTGACCTGCGGGAAACTACAAGAAAAATGTAAATCCTCTTAAAATGTATAACAAAGGTGTTTGTTATAATAATAACTTTCGATATATACGTTGTTGCTCGTTTAATTTTTCCCAAATTTTAAGCGTTACACTTTGAAACGTTGAGGTTCTGTAGAAAATATAATATCAAGAACAGCGTTTGTATTATAAACCAGCTTCCTTTATAACTTTCTCTACTATGCACATAGTGGGCAAAGAAGTATGGCATTCCACTAAAAAATTCGTTACGAGATTTCACCGAAAATACATGTTATGAGGCACCCTGGATAAAAATGATACCAGTCGGTTAAATACCAAATCTCACCAACCTGAACTAGCCTTTACATGGAACATTTTTGAAATGTTTTTATTTTCTAAAAGGTGATTAAAATACCATGTATTAAAGATATTTGCTTGACAAATAAATGTGTATATTGTATTTAAAGGAATAGGCTGTGTAATTCTCTCCATTTGGAAGGAATTGTATATAATCTTGTACAACTGATAAATGTTAAACGATAGACCAAACCTACCACACCAAAAAGAAGATATTTTTAAAACATAGTTTACTTCAAATTATTTTTTGGCAGAACCACTTCTGAGATATCCGTTATTCATGGTTCGAATTGTTCAACACTTAGTCATTCTTTTAGAGTCCTGTCGATTTTCAGTTGTTTCTCGCAATTGTATGGAAAAAAATATGAAATTTTAAGGCCAACATATGGAGAACAGTTCTAAAACGTTTAACTATCGTTGTTCCTTTGTATCTATAACGAATGTGTAATCTTGCTATTTATGCAATTTTTTTTCTCGATAATAATTAAATAGAAAGGAAAATGTTTAAAAATCAGATATGCCAACATAAATTACACATAAGTGGCATTATTTAAAACGAATTATTTGCTGCTATTAAAAAATAGCACTTTAGTGTGTATGATCTGCAGAACAGATATGAAAATGATAGTGAACGGAATAACCCACGTGTCTGTTATACACAGTTTTCTCTTTTCTCATAAAGTCGTTCGAACATTTATTACGTAAACTTAAATCTGATGAGAAAAGCATTAGCGTTTTTATACGCCCCAACTGCGCGATTTATTCTTTCTTCACCAAAGGTAGATTCATAAGGGTTTCCTGTGCAGAAAAAGTGGATGATTTATTGCTTTTAAAAGGCAATTTTCTGTTTCTGAGAGCATTAATGCCGCTATTAAAAGTAATATATCATCGCATGTCAAAAATGGACGTAAGAGTTACTGGAGGAAAATAGACACGTCAAAGAGATTTATTTGAGAAAAGAAGGTAACGTTAAAAAAGACTGAACATCACGTTAGCATTACGTTCAACGCATGTCCGTACAACAATTAAAACAGTTGCCTATCAGTTTCCTGTCTGCTTTAATGATACGTTTAGAAGGCCTTGATATTTAACTCCATGACTCTTGGGTAACGATGTTGACTTTCTCTGCTTATGCTGAAGAAGGTACTGTATTCTACCCCAAAGTCAATAAAGAGATTTACCTTAACTTCACATTACTTTCTCCACCTTTTCTTCCACAAACTATTCATACAAAAGCTTGTCGTTACTTTCTCTGTTACGTACAGTAAGTAGGGAAAGTTTTGCATTCCAACAAAAAATTCGATAGCGAGATTTCACCGCAAATACATGTTTTGAGGTGCCCTGGAAGACATTTTTGGAAACATGTCTGTGTGTGTCTTTGAACAACATAACTCAAAAACAAAAAGTCGGAAACTTGGTATTTCGGTTCAATATCTTTCAAAGATGCGACACGAAGTTTTTGAACAAAGTGCCCCCTCTTTACATGGAACATTGTTCGAAATTTCTTATTTTCTAAAAAATGGCTGTAACGATTTTGATTAAAATACCATATATTAAAGATATTTACATGACAAATAAAACGTATATCTTGAAACCTCGGGGAATAGTCGAAGTCCTCTTCATTCGGAGTGAAATTTTTATAACCTTGTATAACTGGTAAGGGTTAAGCGATATACGAAAACGCACTAGTTAAAAATGTAAATCTCTTTAAAAAACAGAAGTTATTTAAAATAAGTCTTTTTGTGGCATAAGCCGGTTTTGAGACGTCCATTATTTAAGGTTTGTACTGTTCATTTCTTGATCATTCTCTTAAAGTCCTGTCAACATTCAGTTGTTTCTCGCGATGTCATGGAAACAGTATGGAATTTTAAGGTCAGCATATAGCGTCCAGTTGTTAAACATTTGACTATCGCTGTTCTCTTTATATCCATAACGAAATGTGTAATGTAGCTGTTTCTGCAAAGGTTTATTTGGATTAAAATGTAGTAGATAGAAAAATAAACTTAGTAAGAATAACTTGTGTACCCATGATAAATGATAGAGGGTAGAGGAGGTGATGGAATGTTTAACATTGTATTTTTACTTTCTCTACTATGCATAGTAAGTAGGGGAAGTATTGCATTCCACCCAAAAATTCGATACCGAGATTTCACCGGAAATACATGTTTTGAGACCCCCTGAATCCAAAAAAGCATTTTTGGAAACATGTCCGTGTGTGTGTGTCTGTGAACAGCATAACTCAGAAACGAACAGTCGGATAAACACCAAACTTGGTATTTAGGTTCAGTATCTTCCAGAGATGTGACACGAAGGTTTTCAAGAAAATCCCCCCATCTCAGATTACCCTTTACATGGAACATTTTCGAAATTTTTAATTTTCTCAAAAATGGCTCTAACGATTTTGATTAAAATATATGTTTAAAATATTTTCATGACAAATGAAATGTATATCTCGAATTTTCTGGGAATGTCTCCAAAAGTATTCTTCATTGTGAACGACTTTTGTATAACTGGTAAACCATAAGAGATAGACAAAATTTTACTACACAAAACATGTAGATCGCGTTAAAATACACAATTTATGTCATATACATTTTTGTTGTTGAGTGAACCATTTTCGAGATATTGCTTGTTATTCCCTTAAATTTTCCAATACTTATACTTTTTCTCAAATTCGTTATTCATTTTTTTGTTCTGGTAACGCAAAGAGAATAGAATACTCCACATAGCAACCAGCTCTTAAAATATTTGACTATCGCTTAAAGCCTACCCGTTCCCCTTGCATCTACGAGAAAATTAGCAATAAGATTAACATGAAGCATATGGGGAATAAGCGTTTGTAAAAATAGTTTGTACAAGAGTAGAAAAAGTCATGTGAGTGTAACACATAAGAATTTTTTTCTATTTCGGTTAACCGAGATAAACGTTTGTGGAAGTGGTTTCATTATGCATTTGGTTGTGAGAAGAAGAGGGATAATGGGGATTGCAGCGAGGGTCAGATTTGTAAATTTCAGATGGCTATATCCTGGCTTTGAAATCTCATACTATTTGCATGACCATAAGAAACAAGAAATTGAGACTTAGACACCGAAAAGGAATACATAATTTGAAAATTCAGACCAGTAACAACGAGCATGGGAAATGTTTATTGGTATAAAACATTTATTTGGTATAAATTGTGTTTTTTTAAACGAGATTTACATGCTTTGTTTTCTGTAGTACGTTTTTACCGGTCATACAAAATTATACGAAATAATCAAGAGGTCTTTAATGTTATTTACAGAAAATTCAAGACAGGCATACGTTTTATCAATAATACGTGTATTTCATAAACATTGTTTATAAAATTTGTTAGAGCCTTTTTTTGACAAATTAAACCTTAATAAAAAAGTTTCGTGTAAGTGATAGTTTGGAGTGGCACGATTTTCTTCAAAATCATCGAGTCATTTTTAAGATTCCGAACTTAAATAGCAAGTTTGGAATTTATTACAATTTACGTTTTTGAGTTCTATTGTTCACAGACACACTCAAATGCTCGCGGGCACTTTTTTTAGAAATGCTTTTTCTTGGATTCAGGGGATCTCAAAATATTTATTTTCGGTGAAATCTTGATACCGAATTTTGGTTGGAATACAATACTTTCTCTACTTACTGTAGGTGAGGGGTAGAAGAAAGTAAAATGCAGCTATTCGTATTAGTTAGGGAGAAAAAGTCAAAATTAAAGCGCATCTGTTACGCAATATACAGGACTACGGTATAATTAAGTGATTGCTTATTTTTTTACTCGCTCATATTAGCTAAGTGTTAGTCATAACAGTGAAAGTGTTCACAGAGTAATACTTTGTTATCATTAACAACAAATCTCTCCTGCGGCAAAGCTTTTAATAAGCAATAATCTACCTACATCGTATTAAGGTCGTACGCAGGATGCTGTTAAAGCTTATATATCCGTAGTAATAAGTCTGTTATGATCAAGCGCTGTGGGGAGAGTTTGTACTTCACGTCACTTTCTCTACCCACTGTCGTTTAGTTGTGTATCCCTTTACAAATTATTATAACAAAATCTCATTTGTCTGTCTACTTTATGTTCATCGAGATAATATATGAAGAAGGTTTTTACCTTCTGTAGCACATGTATAGAAGGTAGAGAAAGCATTGCATTCCACCGAAAAATTAGATATTGAGATTTCATCGGAAATACATGTTTTGAGACACCCTGAATCCCCAAAAATCATTTTTAGAAAAAGGTCCTCGTGCGCGCGCTTGTGTGGATATGAACAGCATAGCTCAAAGACGAAAAATCGGACAAACACCAATTTTGATTTTTAATTTCGGTACCTTCCAAAGAGGTGACACGAAGATTTGTAAGAAAATTTCCCAACCCCAACTACCCATTACATGGAACATTAAAGACATTTACATGACAAATAAAATGTATCTTAAATTTTCTAGGAATAGTCTTTGAAGTAATTTCATTTTCTTGTATAATAACTGGTAAACGTTAAACGATAGAGAAAACGTACTACACAAGAAACGTAGGTATCTTTAGCACACACAGTTTATACCAAAGAACGTTTTTTTGTAGAATTAGTCATTTCCGAGATATCCGTTGTGATGTTTGGAATTGTTCAATACTTAACCCTTCTTTTCAAGTCCTGTCGATTTTCAACAGTTTCTCGCGATGTCATGAAAACAGTATGGAATTTTAAGGCCAGCGTATAGCGATCAGTTCTTAAACATTTGACTATCGCTGTTTCCTTTGTATTATAAGGAAATGTATAATACAGCTATTTCCGTAAACATTTGTTTAGATTAAAATGTAGTAGATAGGAAAGTAAACCTTCGTATGAATAATCTATATACCCTCTAAGGTTATGTAATATAATCTGCAAATAGTTTTTAGATTTAGTTTTAGCTTGTCTCTTGTATTATTTGCAAGATAATGAAAATCATCTTCATTGAACAAGATTTAATAGGGAAGTTTAAAACTTACAATTGTTAAAATTAAAAGCTGATGGAATTTCTTTCTTGTTGCAAACAACAGATGTATTGTTATTAGCGATGGTAGTGGAAAACGTTGATGTACATTTCCTTGTGGACTCTGGATTTCGCAATTTTTGTTATTGTTCTCGAGTGATACTGTTCATTAATTTGTTACTGTATCGATAGTTTGGTCAAAGAGGCTATGTCCGGGGATATGTTACATTGCAAATTTTAACATTGAAACCGGCAACTGAACTGACCGGAAGCCTTACATTATCAGAAAAAAGCCGTCTATTATCGGGACATGAGCTAAATAGTAAGAAAATCTCACCACAAACTACCCTTTACATGGAAAGGGTTTCTAACAACTTTGATTTAAATACGGTATGCGTGGCAAATAAAATGTATGCCTTGAATTTTCTGGGAATAGTTTGGAATTCCTTCATTTGGAGGGAAGTTTATTTTAACAAACTTTTTTGTGGCATCGTCGTTTTCCAAGATATCCATTATCCTTAGTTTTAATTGGAAGCTAGCCTTGAAATTATTATTGAAATCATCTGACCATCGATTCTGTTTATCTATCCCTCTTGTATCTATAACAAAATAACGAAACGTGTAATGTAACTATTTATGCAAAGGTTTATCTCGATTAACATTAAGTAAGCTTTCATTAGAATAGGTTGGAAAGGTAGAATCAAACGACTGAAAAATTCAATGCCATAGTCGCTGAGCTACCACGCCAACATGCGGGTACGACACTAAATTCTCCAACTGATTCGCATTTTCCCCGGCAAACCACAAGGAGATCTCAAATTGTATTTAGATGACATACCCCAATGGCGACTTACAATGTTGTAAGTACTTTAAGTCTCGGGCTTCATAGTTTCGAACACTTTTAGGTCAATTAATGGAATTGATTGTTCTTCCATACAAGCCGTGTGTTGGGCAAGGTTGGAAAGGTAGAATCAAGACAACTGAAAAATTCAACGCCATAGCTATAGCATTGCCATAGCCGGTTATAGCATTGAATTTTTCAGTTGTCTGATTCTACCTTTCCAACCTTGCCCAACACACGGCTTGTGTGGAAGAACAATTAATTTATTTCATAAGAAAAGTTTACACAAAAATAAACCACAGGGAATAGAGAAAATCATGTGAATGCAACACAGCACATGCTTGTTTTTTGTTGTACTTAAGTAAACTTAAACATTAATGCGAGAAGAGTTTATAATAGCGAGTACATAGAAGCGTAGATCCAAATTTTCACCACAAGCAGCAAAAGTTAGACATCTGTCAACAGTTGACTGTCGCAGAGGAAGTCGGCTTTGAAGCAGGACTGCATTATGCACCATTTCAGATGAAAAATGTAGACAAATGAAATGGCAGCGGAGGAACTGCTCGACTCCTGTCAGAAACACACACAGTACTTTTGAGTGCAGAGTAATGTAAAATGTCCACCTGTGTCTGTCTAATGCAATTTGACTGCGCAAATACAGCTCACTTCAACCTTCTATAGCATTTACCCATGGTATGTAGAGCAAGTATTGTCTTCATCCCTAAGCATTTTTTGGAAATCTGCACCACTCAAAAACTCTTGAATGGCTGCATTCACCTTACTTACTCTCCTACAAGAATTATTCTTAAAAATCTTATTCTTCTGTCTACTTCTTGTTAATTCTGATAAACTCTCATTATATATTTAAACGTTTCATTATAGGTATAGGGAGGATAAAGTCAAGAAGTTATTTTTTACGTTATTTATTAGCCCCACGCTTTGGGAGCCAATTTGAAGAGAAGGTTTGTTGCTGCTACGTATGGAAAGGCAGTTTGAAGAAGGTGTATTGTATGTCGACTGTTGGGGAGCCGAACTTGAAGAAGTTGCAACCACATGTATGGCAAAAAGTTTCCGGTAGCCTTCGCTCCAAATGTACTTTCCGGTGGCCTTTGCCCCAAGTTCAAAAATATTAACTTTATAACTTTGACTGTTTCTTTAAATATTATATATTTATGTTGGCCTCGGCTGCGTCAGTATTTATAGTTTTTAGAGACATGAATGTCTTAGCAGAGAGTGGTGCGACTGATGAATGTAGGCTTACACAGATTATAATTTTACTTCACTCCTTTTCTTAATGCTTGACACCATTTAAATAACACTTCACTGATAGAGAGAGAGAGAGAGAGAGCTGCGAGATTTGTTTTTTTTTATTAAATACTTGCACTTTTTAACACATAAACTATTTTTCGTCTCACACTGAATACGTATTAAATTTCTCGAGGACGCATCTAGCGTCCGGTTAGAAACACTGTCTGCAACCAACTGAATTCTGAATTTGTAAATTTTGCTATATTTCAGTTTCTGATTGGCTAATCCTACTCCAATAGAATACCTTCATTTAACTAAAGCTTTTTCTGGTTGTTGATTGGCTATTTATAAACTGTCTCAAAATTTACATTATTGTTGCTCCAATAATGCCTAGTAGCATTATTAAACTTTCTTACTCCCTATTGCCTCAAGATTACCTCATTGTTACGTCATTGTTAGCGACTTTTAACCTATTATTCTCACAGTTCCTATATTATTAAATTATGTAATACATTCACATAACGTTATTACACATGTATACAATAATACAAACATATACAATGACTGTAATATACACTTTTTTATCTTGTTACATACACATATTACTTTAAGGCGGGCTGTTATTGAATTTATATATTATATAATTAGACTGAAAATCATTTAAGTGTTAAAAATACTGCCTCAAAAGTAGGCCAAAGCCGATAGTGAACTTTATAAAAAGTATATCACTATGTGATGAGTTTAAAATTCCATGCTTTTACCTTGTTTTGTCTTGTTCGACACAGATTTCCGTCATTGCTCCGGATGCATTTCAGCATTGGGCTTATTGTGCTATCTGTATCGTTTTAAAGCCAATTAATTGTGTCTGCACCCCTTACCAAGGAATACAGTCTCATAACAGAATTCTTCTGGTTCTCAAAACATTTTCCCAAAAGCAATACATCTCCTGTAAGCCAAGGCCTTACAGGAGCGTATAATGTGCTATGCTGTTTCAGTTTCTTTCTTGCACAATCTGCAATCTAAGTTACCATGAAACACTCCCATCATGTTGAGATGCTTTTTCACAGGAGCACGTCCTGTGAGAAATGCAATAATTGTTTTCAGCTGAAGTCTGTTACATTTAAGTAAGATTTCAGCTCTTTTCTTACATGGTTTTCTAATAAACAGTTTACCATGTTTGTTTCCTGGAATTTTAAGCCAGGTTTTATCATGTTCTACTTTGGACCAGTTCTTAATATCCTCTCTTGCTAAACATCGAGATGTTCCTAAAGCCGGCTCTGGCCCAATAAATTGTGAGGCTGTCCCATTGTCTTGCAAGTTCATCAGCTTTTTCATTTCCCTCTATGCCACTATGACCCAGCACCCAGATGAGTTGAACTTCATTCTGTTCTGTCACGTTTGTGAACATGTTTAGGCAGTTTAAAATCAGTTCTTATGCTACCTGATGACTACTTAAGCCTTAAGTGCAGCCTGGCTATCTGAGAAGATAAGGATCTGTTTACCAGTGTAAGCTCTTCTTATGTTTTCATGTATGCACTGAATAACAGCATAAATTGCTGTTTAAAAATGTAGCATATTCACCAAAGGGGAAAATACTTCTTTGCATGACCATGCGAAAAAATGAATAGAATATTAGCACTTGAAAAAAAGTATAAGTATTTGAAAACTTAAATTAATAACAAAGAATATCTCGAAAATGTCATTGATGGTACCAAACATTTTGTATGACATAAATTGTGTGCTTTAACCATATCTTCATTTTTGCTGTAGTAATATTTTGTCTCTTACGGTTTACCAGTTACATATATAAGTCATTAGCAATGAACAGGACTTCAGAGGAGGCTATTCCCAGAAAATTCAAGATGTACATTTTATTTGTCATGTAAATTGTTTAATATACATATTATAATAAAAATCATTAAGAGCCATTTTTGAGTACATAAAAGCTTTCAAAAAAATTTCCGTATAAAGCGTAGTTGTGGATGGGGGATTTTTTTTCTTCGAAAATCTTGGTGTCGCATCTTGAACGATACTGAAGTTAAATATCAAATTTTGTATTAATCCACCTTTTAATTATGCTATTCAAGACACACACTTGTAAGGACCTTTTTGTAAAAATCTCGTGAGTCACATTTATATGGCTTTCTCTTACCTCTATCACTTATTAATGGGTATACAAATTATTCTTGCGAAAGTTCATCTACTTCATTTTAATCGAGATAAACCTTTACGAATTTAGCTGCATTACAAAGCGATAGTCAAATGTTTAAGAACTGGGCACTATATCCTGGCCTTAAAATTCCATACTGTTTCCATGACATCGCAGGAAACAACTGAAACTCCGACAGGACTTCATAAGAATTGCTAAGTATTGAAGAGTTTGAACCATTAATAACGGATATCTCGAAAAATGGCTGAGGTCACAAAATAGTTATTTGAAATAAATTGTGTGGTTTAAGACAATCCTATGGCGATATTTTGGTTGAAAATTCAAAATTTCACACTTTCTTGTTTTTTCACTTTCTAATAATTTAGAGCCAAAATATTACGCCACAGCATTTTGTATTTACGGCCTTATGGAGCATCTCGTGGCTCCAAATCAAGACGAAAAACCACAAAATTGTTGCATGTGAATCTTTTGATTTGACTTTATAAAAAATAAAATTTTACACATTTTTCAGTACATAAGATGTCTCTCAAAATGCAATTTTTCAGTAATCTTTCTGAAATTTGCAAGCTAAGCATAAAAATAGAAAAAGAGCTTTAAAAGCCCTTTTTTAAAGCATGTGATCGTTCTCAAATAATATTGTATAAATCGTGAAATAAGTGAAATTTTGGAATGGATTTTTCTGTAGAACAAAAGAAAAATGTTTTTGTCTATAATTAAACAAATATAGAAAAGTGCCGATTTGAGTACCTTAGCAATATTATTAGCTAATGTCAGGAAAAAAGTTATTATACTAACTTAAATAATTTGATGTATAGGACGTTTTATATAACTCACAATACTTATATAAACAAAAATTATGAGTGCTAAAATATTTGCACTAGTTGCAGGAACTTTGCATTCAGTTATAAGATAACCTTCCAAGCATGTGGTTAAAATTTCGAATCAACTGGTTAAAAATTACTATTTCTGGAAATGTCACCATAGGGTCCCTTAAACAGAACTAAATCTTTTGGCGTAGTATGTTTTAGTCTATCTCTCAACTTTACCATTTATACAAAATTATAGAAAAAAAGAACCGAATGGGATGGCTCAGGCGGTAAAGTCTGTGTCCGTATTCGGGAGGTCCCGGGTTCAAATCCCGTGGGGCGACCAATCTGTCTGAGGTTTTTTCGTGGTTTTTCCTCAGTCGCCAAGGTAAATTCTAGATTGGATATTTAATACCACGACCCAAAGCTCCACCTTATGTCTAAAACAATAGTGGTAATAGCGAACGCTATGCCATCTATACACAGACAATGAAAGCAGTTAGACTGGACGGCACCCTAACACCATCTGCAGAAGATCTGGCTGCCATGCACTGGGGGTCTCTGTGGCACGTGACGGAGCGGGTGGTTACAGGGATGAGACCTAGAAGGCTAACTGTCCATCACATATCGTTCTAAGAGTTATCATCCAGCAGATTCGTCGCGATATGACCAGGGAGTTAAAGCGACGTAAATAAAATAGAGAGAGAAAAAGAAAATATACAAAATTCCTTCTGTATTAAGTGGATTTCACAGGCTGTTCTCAGCTAATTCATGATATGCACTTTATTTTTCATGTAAATGTTTTAAATATATGGTATTTTAATCAAAATAGTCAGAGACCATTTTCAGAAAATCAAAAATATCTAAATTTGTCCATGGAAACTATAGTTTGCGGTGGGTGATTTTCTTATAAATTCCGTGTCCCATCTTTAGAAGATACTGAATTTAAATACCAAGTATGATATTTAACAGACTTTTCATTCTTGCTCTCCCACGTAGAGAAAGTATTGCATTTCATCCAAAAATTCGATACAGAGATTACACCGAAAATACATGTTTTGAGAGCCCTGATTCCAGAAAAGAGCAGTTTTTAAAAAAGGTCTTGTTGTGTGTCTGTGAACAGCATAATTCAAAAACGAAAAGTCTGATAAACACCAAACTTGGCATTTGAGTTTAGTACCTTCCAAGTATGTGACACAAATATTTTCAAGAAAATCCCCTCACCCCAGACTACCCTTTACATGGAACATTTTTAGAAATTTTTTATTTTCTAAAAAATGGCTAACGATTTTGATCAAAGTACCATATATTAAGAATATTCACATAACAAATAAAATATATTCTTGAATTTTCTGGGATTACCCTAGGAAGTCCTCTTCATTCGGAAGGAATTTTGTATTATCTTGTATAAGTAGTAAACGTTAAGCGATAGACGAAAACGTATCGCACAAAAATTGTCATCTCTTTAAAACACACAATTTACTTAAATTAAGTTTTTTGTGACATAACCGTTTCTGAGATATCCCTTATTAAAGGTTCGAATTGTGCAATACTTGTCATTCTTTTAGTCCCATCGATTTTCAGTTGTTTCTCGCGATGTCATGGAAACAGTATGGAATTTTAAGGCCAGCATATAGCGTTCAGTTGTTAAACATTTGACTGTCGCTGTTCTCTTTGTATCTATAACGAAATGTGTGATGTAGTTATTTCTGCAACGGTTTATTCGGATAAAAGCGTTGTATTAGAAAAATAAGATTTACTAAGAATAGTTTGTATACTCACTAATAAACGATAGAGGGTAGAGAAAGCAATGTGAATGCATCACATCTGACCTTTTATGTTTTTCACACGTACACACACACACACACCTTTTTCTGAAAGTTATATTTTTGGATTCAGGGTGTCTCAATGTGTTTACTTCCTGTAAAATGTCGATATGTAGCTCCTTAGGCGGAATGGAACACTTTCTCTATCCAGGAGGTATTGATAGTGAAAGTATTAAGCGATATTAAAGATCACTGGTGATTTCTCGGAGGAGTTTCTCGGCTACTGTCCAGTCGATGCTTGGAGAGCCGAGAGCAGAATATTTGCCTGCATAAAGCCCACACTACTCCACATTATTATGATGACGATGCCATTAATTATTTTGAGTAGAGGCTGTTAGCCCCAACACCTTGCTGGCACATCAAAGAGTGTTGCAGGTCAGTGTATCGCTTTGTACAAGGGGTAGGAGGACGGTAATGGGGTTGTACGTCACTTTCCGCTACCAATTAACGGGGCATTGCCTTTTTTTAACCAGAATCGTGTGTTTTAAAACATATACGGGTTTAAAACTAACGTTTGACATTGTTAGGCGAAAGTTTATCTTTTGAATTTTTCTCTACCAAACAACGGATGTGCGTTATTTAGAGTTGAAATAAAAATTGTAAAAAACATTAGTGTTATATTGTCATTACTTTATTTACTCACTCTTCTAAGTTGTCCTCCGTGGTGTGGGGTGCTAACTCTAGTTCCGAGGTCGCGGGTTCAAACACGGCGGAAAGCGATGGATTTATTTCGGGCGTAAAAATCCATAGCATGGCATTTACTATGGCAAGGTAAAGAGCAAGGTGCAGCGGGTGTGAAAACAAATGTTTGCATATAACTAGCGATAGCATTTCACATACATACGGTATTCTCATGGGATTTCTTCCAAAAGTTAATTCGCACTTTATAGGTTATTTCATAGCCTTTACTCCCCTATCTATATCTTCAAGGAAATACGTTCTTCGCTGATTGGTTTTCATAATACTAAATTATTTCAATTTAAGTTTTACAAAGAAAACTAGTGGCTTTAATTTTTTACAGGGAGACCAATAACACATCATCATCATCATCTCAAACCTGCGATCCTTAACATACCTCTTGCAGAACTGGAATAAGGATGTTATGCTTTCAATTATGACAATGTAAACAAGATCGCATGAAATGCTTTTACACTATAAAATTGCTGTGTTAACAACAGTGACGTAACACTTGTTTCCCGCGTATCAGCCCACTTCCTCTTTAAGACACCTCATTGAATAACTCGGTAGCTAAAGACAAAAGATAGGTAGAACGGGGGCGATTTGTCCTTTCTGAATACTCGCTCAGTCTGCAGACCGAGGGATTTTACTAAGTTGTTATACTATAGTACCATTATTATTTCACAAATTTCAATACTGAATGTCCTTTACATTTCTTAACTTTTCAAATATGATGTTGGAAATGTTCTTCTTGTGCTCAAAGACAGGCATTGTAGCGTCTTAACAGACTATGTTTCACATAATGCAGCTGTTTTTTTGGGAAATGTTAGTTATTTCTTCCCGTATATTACTTTGGATTTCTTGTAATGTTTGGGGATTTTGGTTATACATTTTGTCTTTTAAATTGCCCCATAAGTAAAAACCTACAGGGCATGAGGTCTAGGGATCGAGCGGCCCACACATCTATACTGATCACTCCATCAGCAAAGACGTCAGCAATTGTATCCAAAGTAGTCCGAGCGGTATGAGCTGTAGGCCCGCCTTGTTGGAATACGCCGTGCACTCACTCATTTGTCAGTTCAGGGAAAAACTGCTCCAAAATTATGCAGCATTAATTGTTTTGTGAACCTTTTAAAAAAAGTAAATGCATAGTAGCTGGAAAGTATTCAAATCAAAACGGAGTATGGCAGTATGCAGGCTGCAGCACTTTAAAACTTAGATTAAGAAACTGACCATTAAATTTTGTAGAAATATTCCCAAACCTGTTTACTTCACTTTTGACCCTTTTTCGAAAATTGCGGAATTTGATCATTTTCAACCCACATCTTTCACTAAATCTTTAACTGCTCAAAACTAGGAATCTACTTTCAAATACTAATTACCTCACACAAGTGCATTATAAGATCTAAACCGATTACGGTTGCGTAGTTTATAACTCTGCCAAGCCCTCAACTTTGAAGATGCTCGACCCCATTCACACATCTGAACTGAGGATAGCACTGGAGGCCTTTCGGACCAGTCCTGTTAATAGTATATTATGAAGCTGATTAACCTCCTGTATCTATTCGTAGAAAGCAGTAATCGTTTTTTCCAATGCAACGGAAATTAGAGCCAAGACGAAGACCAGAATGTATGACATGCTTTTCCAGAAAATAATATGTCCATTTTATTTTAAAAAAATGGCTGTATATGTGTATGTGTATGTATTGTCACGCCAGACACATTATTGTGTTGTTGGCGACAGTATTGTTGGAGTAATTCTTTCGGCTTTGGGTTTGAAGTTCGTCTGGCGTGGCGACTCGTCACCTTCTAGCTGGCGATCCTAGCCAGAGGTGAAGAGAGTGGGGGAAGTGAGCGTTACTTCTTTGTGTGTTGAGTGTCACTTTTTGGTCGAGTGTTGGATCTGAAAGGTTGTATGTGAAAAAGTGTGAATGTAGCATCTCCCCTCAATTTCTTCCTATTTATCTTTTGTGTGTGATGTAGGGGCACAGTGCTTATACTGAATAAACCACAGGTAATGTGATTAATGTGAAATTCTGTGTATTTTGTTATAAATCTCCCACGCCTGCTCTGGAATGTGTTCCTTAGATTCTGGTCCTCTTGCTGCCTCTGCAGCTATTCCTCCCAATGTGTACGCTGGGGTAACTATAATTTAATATCTAGCTGCAAACCTTTTGGCCTCACCCCAGTATATAAGAATATATATACGTATATATTGGATCAAAATACTATATTTTAAGAATATTAGCATGACAAAATGTATATCAATAGTATTTTAAGCACTATTCATTCTTAATTGCTTCTGTATAATTGGTAAACGTAAGACACAATGTTACGACACAAAAATGTAGATTTCCTTAATGCACACAATTTATATCAAATAACACTTTTTTATGGCGATAACCACATCCGAGACATTCGTTGTCACAGGTTTGAAATTTTCAAACACATACTTTTTACTTTTTCTACTACGTACAGTAAGTATGGGAAGTATTGCATTCCATCCAAAAATTCAATACCGAGATTTCAACGGAAATACATGTTTTGAGCCAGGCGAACCAAAAGCATTTTTAGAAAAGGGTCCGTGTATCTGTCAGTCTGTGAACAGCATAACTCAAAAGCGAAAAGTCAGATAAATGCCAAACTTGGTATTAACCTTCAGTATATTTCAAAGGTGCAACACGAAGATTTTCAAGAAAATCCCACCAACCCAGATTACCCTTTACTTGGAAGACCTTTAGGAAATGTTGATTTTCTAAAAAATGGGTCTAACGATTTTGATTAAATTATCATACGTTTAAGATGTGTTCATGGAAAATAAAACGTATGGCTTAAGTTTTCTGCGAATTTCCACAAAATCCTCTTCATTCTCAATGACTTTCGCATAACTAATAAACCGTAAGAGATATACAAGATGTTACTACACAAAAATTGTAGATCTCGTTAAGCACACAATTTATGTCATATACTTTTTTGTGGTGTAATGCATTTCCGAGATATTCCTTGTTATTTGTTTAAATTTTCCAATGCTTATACTTTTTTTTCAAATGGGAATTCGTTATTAGCTCTCTTATGACCTGGACATGTAAAGAGAATGCACTACTCCACATAGCAACCAGCTCTTAAAACAGGTGACTATCGCTTAAAGCCTACCAATTCCCCTTGCATCTACAAGAAAATTAGCAATAAGATAGTTTGTACAAATGTTAATCTCGATTAACATGAAATAGATGGAGAATAAGCGTTTGTAAAAATAGTTTCTACAGGAGTAGCCAACTGCAACACATCACAATTTTTCAAGTGGTACGTCGCTATCCGCTTTTACTCATGATCATGCAAGCAGCATGGAATTTCAAAGCCACATAGCGATATGCCCTTAAAAATCTGACTATCGCTTTATCCTATTGTATCCTTCGTATGGCTGCAACGAAATGTGTAACGAACGTTTATCTCGATTAACAAGAAAAATGAGGGTCTGTAAGAGTAGTTTGTAGAAGAGTGAGTAGAGAAAGGCATTTGAATACAACACATAACAATTTTATTTAGTTATTTAAAGCAGAACTGAACTAAAACATTCCCTTTAATTCCCATACATGACTATGTTTAGAAAGCTTGCTTCACATATTTGTTTTGAAACGAGTAGATCGCTTTGTGAATTATTCAAAATGATCACCTCGCTACGATCATAATATGATAATGCTGTTTTGATGTGTATTAACAGTACTTTAATTAGCGTTATGTTTTTGTTTCGCCTCGCGTTAACTGCTAAACAAACGACAGTCGTATCAGATCACTCTCTTGTGTACTGGATAAATTGAAACAGTTACGCAACGCATTTAAATTAATATTATTTTCTTGCTGAAACAATAACTACCTTGAAATCGCAGCTCAAATGAAAATTAGGTTAAGTTATGCTTTGTAAACCGAAGTTGTGACTGTTTACCATGAATAGAGAACTCCGAAAAATTAGCTTTCCTCTATACTTATTTGAAACAATTACGTATCCATAGCAAAGTGGATTTTAGGTGATACGTGGCTTTTATTGGTGATATCGCCCGTTTTAAAATTGTCTAGTCTACCTGTGCTAGCTTAGTGGCCTTCATATCACTTCAGTCAGACTACATATTTTATCCAATTCGTTTAAAAAGTCACTGCGGGTCAATTAGTTATTAGTTGATTAAAATATCATATATTTAAGATATTTTCATGACAAATAAAATGTATATCTTGAAATTTCTGGAAATGTTGCCAAAAGTATTCTTCATTGTGAACGACTTTTGCATAACTGGTAAACTGTAAGAGATACACAAAAGTTTACTACACAAAAAATTTCGATCTCGTTAAAACACACAATTTGTTATATACATTTTTTTGTCGAGTAAACCATTTCCAAGATGTTCCTTGTTATTTTCCAATACCTATGCTTTTTCTCAAAAGGGAATTCGTTATTCGCTATTTTACTTTCTCTACTACGTATACTAAGTAGGGGAAGTATTTCATTCATTCCAAAAATTCGAAACCAAGATTTTAACGGAAATACTAATTTTGAGGCCCCTGAATCCAAAAACAAACTTTTGGAAAAAGATCCACGCGTGTGTGTCTATCTGTCTGTGAACAGCATAACACAAAAACGAAAAGTAGCATAAACACCAAACTTGGTATTTAAATTCAGTATTTTTCAAAGATGCGACACAAAGATTTTCAAGAAAATCCTCCACCCTAGACCACCCTTAACATAGAACATGTTTCGAAAATGTTGATTTTTTCAAAAATGGCTTGAATAATTTTGATTAAAGTATCATATGTTTAAGACATTTTCATGGCAAATGAAGTGTATATCTTGAATGCCGCCAGAAGTCCTCTTCGTTCAGAATGATTTTCGCATAACTGGTAAACCGTAAGAGATAGGCAAAATTTTACTATACAAACAATGTAGAGCTCTTTAAAACACACAATTTATGTTATACATTTTTACTTTCTCTACTACGTATAGTAAGTAGGGGAAGTATTGCATTCCACCCAAAAATTCGATACCGAGATTTCACCGGAAATACATGTTTTGAGACCTCCTGAATCCAAAAAAAGCATTTTTGGAAACATGTCCGTGTGTGTGTCTGTGTGTCTGTGTGTGTGTGTGTCTGTGTGTGTGTGTGTCTGTGTGTGTGAACAGCATAACTCAAAAACGAACAGTCGGATAAACACCAAACTTGGTATTTAGGTTCAGTATCTTCCAGAGATGCGACACGAAGGTTTTCAAGAAAATCCCCCCACCCCAGACTACCCTTTACATGGAACATTTTTCGAAAATTTTAATTTTCTCAAAAATGGCTCTAACGATTTTGTTTAAAATATCATATGTTTAAGATAATGCCATGAGAAATGAAATGTATATCTCGAATTTTCTGGGAATGTCTCCAAAAGTATTCTTCATTGTGAACGACTTTTGCATAACTGGTAAACCATAAGAGATAGACAAAATTTTACTACACAAAAAATGTTGATCTCGTTAAAATACACAACTTATGTTATATACATTTCTTTTGTTGAGTGAACCGTTTTCGAGATATTGCTTGTTATTCCCTTAAATTTTCCAATACTTATACTTTTTCTCAAATTCGTTATTCATTTTTTTATGTCCTGGACTTGCAAAGAGAATGGAATTCGACACATAGCAACCAGCGTTAAAATATTTGACCATCGCTTAAAAGCTACCATATTCCCCTTGCATCTACAAGAAAATTAGCAATAAGATTGACATCTCGATATCTCGATTAACATAAAGCATATGGAGAATAGGCGTTTGTAAAAATAGATTGTACAAGAGTAGAGAAAGTCATGTGAGTGTAACACATCAGATTTTTTTTGTCGAGTGAACTATTTCCGAGATATTCCTTGTACTTTTTCTCGAAAGGGAATTCATTATTAGTTTTTTTATGTCCTGGGTATGCAAATGGAATGAACGGTCCACATAGCAACCAGCTCTTAAAAGATTTGACTATCGCTTAAAGCCTACCATATTTCCCTTGCACCTACAAGAAAATTAGCAATAAGGGTGTAATCCATCAGATTTTTTATTGTAATTGAACTAAGGAACAATTGAACAATTTCCATTAGACGTTTAAAGCGTTCACCCCGTAAAATAAACTGTGGAGTATCTATGGTTATAGCAAGGGTGTGTTTCTACTGTAAATAGTATTTGGTTTAGCTACACAATGACTGCATTCGCTCCATATCCCTTTAATGACATTTATTTTGTAGTTCTGCACTTAAAGCTTTTAAAGCTGTAGTTGTTTTAAAGCTTAATGATAGAGTCAATATGCTCTGACAATAAACATGATCATGTAAAAGCTGTGACGTAACGAGGTAATTAACTAAATTATCGCGGAAGTAATTAATGCATCTCTAATCTGCAGGGGAGTTTCATTGCAACGATAGAAAACAACACACACAAGATTTTAACTCTTGCATGTGTTTTACCAGACTACAAAATTTAAGCATTAAAAAGGTGACATTTTAAGTGTCTAAATGTCATCACAAAATTTTGAACTGTCAACCGGAGGTTCCGGATTCCATTTTTCTTAATTAGGATTATTCCCTACCTTCAATAGAGTCTAGAAGTGTGGATGTGAAAGTGAATATGTGTGTCAAAATAAGTTAAAAAAACCACGAAAATCTACAGTAACCTACTTAAATGCTCAAAGAATGTAGAAGGTGTTTATCCCAGGACACCTCGCCACGCGACCAGCTTGATGTATTGTGGCTACACCCCCCCCGGGAAGAAGGGATTAGGTGAAGGAGCCTTAGGAGGTCTAAGGACCGCAGGCAGCCAGGCCCAGAGAGATGCACAGAAGTGCCTAATATTTCCAGTTTGGACACCCGCCCACCAGTAGAGACGAATAATCCCGAGAGAGAGGGCGATGAAGGGACCCAAACGGGTTGGACAACGCATCCTGGCGTTCACGGAGAAAAATCGGTAATGTTGCTGCCAGCCTCTCCCTGTCGTACGTCACGTCTCTAAACCATACCAACTTTGTAACGTTGAAATACGCGAGAGGAAAGTGAGTGTGTCGGAGTTTCATAGAGGAACGGAAGTGATGAAGGGAGATGTTGTTTGCGGAAAGGACCGGAAATGGAATTGAAACGGATCGTAGATAATGCAAATATGAATGCCCAGATGAAAAGGGGATCACTCCAGTTGGACATTTTGAACACCTATGACTTTTCCCGCCGCCTTCTCCCTCTTGGGCGTGGATTACCTATTGCCACAACACTCATATTCTGCAGTACTACTCGCGTATTTTTAGCGACTTTTTTAAAGTACGTAGGTTGGCAGCATACGGTGACGTATAACAGGGAGAGGCTAGCAGCAACATTACCGAGAAATCGTTACAATGCGCGCAAGGAACTACGCCATCTACCCGACACCGCCAGCACCGCAGGACCCGAAGGCACCTGAAACGTGAAAGGGAGAGATGAAATGCGAAAAACGAGAAATTATGGTAGAATACACCACCCGTATTCGCTCAGGCGACTAACCATGAGAAACCCAATGGTCAGGCGATCGTCGAGAATTGGATCCGGGGTCACAGACGTTGCTTCCCTCGATGTTCTAAGAGTAAAAGCACTATCAAATATTTCAGTCAAAATCCCCGATATGACCATAGCTGTTAAAGGGGGCTGTAGATATGAATAAATAAATACAAATTTTAACCTGTTTACTTTCCCTACTACTTACCTATAGTAACTAGAGTAATTATTATTGTATTCCACCCAAAAATCCTATACTGAAATTTCACCGAAAATGTGTGTTTTCAGCCACCTGAATAATTAAAAATCTAATATGTTACATCCTCTTGAGTTTCTCTATTGAGACAGTATTTTTAACACTTAAATGATTTCAGTCCAATTATATAATATGAAGTATAATAACAGCCCGCCTTAAAGCAATATATGAATACTGCAATATATAATAAGGGTACATTACAGTCATTGTATATGTTTATATTATTGTGTACATGTATAATAATGTTATGTGAATGTATTAGCTAATTTAATAATGTAGGAGCTGTGAGAATAGAGGCCGAAAGTTGCTAACAATGAGGTAACCTTAAGGCAATAATGAATTAGTTTAATAATGCTACTAGTAATTCTTGGAGCAATAATAATGTAATATTTAAAACAGTTTAAAAATAGCCAATCAACAACCAGAAAAACCTTAAGTTAAATAAAAGTATAATATTGGAGTAAAATTAACCAATCAGAGACGTAAAATAGAAAAATTTACAAATTTAAGCGGTAAACGGCAGTCGCTAGAAGGCAACGTACCTGAGCAGTTCATTGGTACATATTCAGTGTGAGACATATAAAATTCATTACGGCGAGAATATTATAAAGTTTACGTGTAAAAAAGTGCAAGTAATTAATAAATAATCTCACAGGTCTCTATATCAGAGAAGTGTTATTTAATCGTGTGAAGGATTAATAAAAGGAGTGAAATAAACATTATAATTTGTGCAAGCCTACATTCTTTAGCCGCATCACCCCCTGATAAGAGATACATGTTTCTACAAATTAATACTGACGCAGCCGAGGCAAACATAAAAATGTATATTATTTAAAGAAACATAAAATACAAAGTTGATTCCTAAACGTTCGGGAGAAAGCCACCGGAAACTTTGTACCATACGTGGGGCAGCAATAAATCTTCTTCACTATTCACTATCGTTTACTTTTATATAGCTACTATAAGCGTATTCTTACATCTACTTCATGTTAATCCAGGTAAACGCCTGCATAAATAATTTCATTATACATTTCGTTGTTGGTACAAGGTACAATCGATAGTCAAGATGTTTTACTAGTGGGTCGCTCTACAGGCTGGAAAGTTTTAAGTTGAGACTGTACAATATCTCCAAAACTAAGCGTTGTTGAAAGAAATGTCTTTGATAAAAGTTGCTTGATATTATGGGGGGAAAGTAAATGTCATTAGTAGTGTTTTATTTGGAGGACATTTTGATGGTCATTTTAGGGCCAATTTAATTTTTTAAAATGGGAACATAAAATAAATTAGCGGTAATATAAAATATTTCACAGTGGTCATTAATTCTCATTTCACAACACATTTGCCACTTTGAATATCCAAAACATACTTTCCTAATTTCAATACTGCGCCTTAATCATATTTATCGTTTTTATTGATACAAATTGTTTAAAAAATGGGTCCCTATACATAACCCCGCTTAATATTTTCTGACTATGCTACTGCCCTTAACCTAAAACACGCATTTTTATAAAAATGTCCGTGTTTATATTTGTGTGTGTGTCTGTGTGTTTGTGAACAGCATAACTCAAAAACGAAATGTTGGATAAATACAAAAATTTTTATTTAAGTTCAGCACTTTCTAAGGATGCGACATGAATATTTTCAAGAAAATCTCCCACCTCGAACTACCATTTCCATGGCACATTTCTCAAATTTTTTTATTTTCTGAAAAGTGGCTTTATCTGAAATAAACCTGATAACCTGACATGGATGGGATTATAGAAACACCTATATACAATGAGAAATGTTAGAGAGGAACCAGTATGCAGGCTATGTAACAAAGAGATGAAACTGGCTCCCTTTTAATCCTCAAATGTGAAGCTCTGAGTAGGAAAATGTATAAACTTTTGGGTCTGATAAACCCAAATTATGACTTTCTGAAAAACAACTTATTTTTTTTTAATTTTTTTTAGAAGTACCCCGTTTACCCAGTTTATTGTTATTTTGTTGTACTGTATTCTTTACCGCTTATTACACAACACACCCACAAACACCCATGCCGAGAATCGAACCCGTAACCCTCAGCTTGGGGAAGCGCTGAAGCTATACACTCAAAGACGGTAGCTACGAGCGCAATTAATAAACTACTGTCCGTAATTAAAGGCACATAATTATTTAACTAAAACAATAGTGATAGGAGATAATACAACAAACCCTTAGGTTTCAGTGTGAAGGGTTCCGATAAATAAAATACCATATAATAAAGATATTTACATAAAAAATAAACTGTATGTCTTGAATTTTTTGAGAATAGCTTCGTCCTCTTAATTCGGAAGGAAATTTTGTATAATTTTGTATAATTGGTAAGCGTTAAGCGATAGACAAAAACTTACTATACAAAAAATGTAGATCTCCTTAAACACAAAATTTCTTTCAAATAACTGTTTTTGTGGCATCAGACATTTCCGTGATGTCCTATATAAACGTTGGAATTGTTCAGTACTTATTCTTTTGAAATCCTGTCTAGTTTCAGTTGTTTCTCGTGATGTCATGGAAACAGTATTGAATTTTAAGGCCAGCGTATAGCGTCCAGTTCTTAAACATTTGACTATCGCTGTTCTCTTTTTATCTATAGCGAAATGTGTAATATAGCTATTTATGTAAAGGTTTATTTGGATTAAAATGTGGTAAAGTTTTGTAACAGTAATTTGTATACCTACTAATAAGCGATAGAGGGTGAATCAGATAAATCTTCATGTAAATATTTTGAATATTTAATCAAGATGGTTTTATTTGTGTTTCAGGGAATAAAGGTTTTTCCTATAAAGGTTGGTGTTTGTTAGATGTTATTGTGTATATAGACCACGTGATGTTTTTCCAAAAACTCTTTCTTTTTGGGGGGTCCAACGTATCCCAAAACATAATGTAAACCCGACAACGAATAGCTGTATGTGTTTTGATTACGCAGTGGGGAGTTTATTGAAACCCCAGCTGTGCTAATCCTGGACCCAAACTTTCTCTTTGCACCTGAAGAGCTTTTCTTTTTAATATTTAAACACGACTGCATCTTCCCGGGCCAACATGATGCAGTTTTATCTTATACCTAAAGCAAGAGATGTCTACCATAAAAAGAGAATATACAATGAGGAATCAGTTCAGAACAAAGGTTCACGAGGACGTGAATCCACGCGGGATCCATACTGCCTCTTTCAGAAACAAACGACTGTAGAAATATCGTAAACAAGACGATCTTTGTTAATGAAAAGCAAGGCCTATACATGCTTTATTGCAAACAAAACCTTTGGAAACCATGGCAACTGGCTCTAGCGGGGATTAGGGGTTCCCAAAGATTCAAGTCTCTGGAGGAACAAAACATAATCAGTCTTTGTTGAAACAAACTCTGCGTTGCATGCATTGTTACATGAAATAGCAGCCTCCCAAATAAACCATATACCCAAAACAGCACCATTTATAGTAAAAAAAGAAAGAAATGTGTTACATTCGCATGATTTTTCTACCCTCTATCGCTTATTAGTGGGTATACAAATATTCTTATCTTACAGAAGTTTATTTTCCTATCTACTTACTTTAATTGAGATAAACATTTCTGGAAATAGTTACATTACACATTTCGTTATAGATACAAAGAGAACAGCGATAGTCAAATGTTTAACAACTGGACGCTATATGCTGGCCTTAAAATTCCACACCGTTTCCATGACATCGCGAGAAACAATTTAAAAACGACAGGACTTTAAAATGACTAAGTATTAAACAATTCGAACCATTAATTATGGATATCTCGGAAATGGCTGATGCCACGAAAAAGTTATTTGAAATATATTGTGTGTTTTAAATAAATTTACATTTTTTGTGTAGTACGTTTTCGTCTGTTGCTTAACTTTACAAGCTATATAGGATTAAACCAAATTCCTTCTGAATGAGAACTTCGCAGTCTATTCCCGCAAAATTTAATATATACAATTTATTTTTCACGTAAATGTTTTAATATGTGGTGTTTTAATCAAAATCGTTAGGGCCAATTTTTTGAATATAACAAACTTCGAAAAAATGTTCCATATGAAGGGCAGTTTGGTGTGGAGGGGTTTACTTGAAAATCGTGTCGCATCCTTGGAAGGTACTGAACCTAAATACCAAGTTCGGTATTTATCCAACTTTTCGTTTTTTGATTTATCCTGTTCACAGATACGGATCTTTCTCTAATTTTCTTTTTCTTTTTTTTTTGCGGGAGGTTCAGTGGAGCCCAAAACATATTTCTGGTGAAATCTTGACAAACGTTTGATTGAAATACTTCCTCTAATTACTATACATAGTAGAGGAAGTAAAGACGTGTTATATTCACATGACTTTCTATATATATACTCTTCTACAAACTATTCATACAAAATCATATTTTTCAATTTACTTCAAATTAATGGAGATAACCTTTGCTGAAATGTTTTCATTACACATTTTGTTTAAATTAAATTGAGTTTTACTTATGGACGCTTTTTAACCTATCCCATTCTATATTGTGATCAGAAATTTTACTCAGAGGTCTCTTTATCAGACTAGAGGTTCTTTTACATGCCGTAAATCTACAACACGGGACCACCGGCTTTACTTCCCTTCCAAAGGAAGCCATGCTAAGGATTTTTACGCCCGAAAGAACGCATCGCCCTCCGCTGAGTTTGAACCCGCGACCTCGGGACCTAGAGGCTAACATAGTATTCCCTAGACCACGGAGGACGACAGGCATTTCGTTGTAGATACAAGGGGATAGAGGCAACCGAAACGCTAATCAGATGTTTAAAAGCGTATCGCTATACTCTGGCGTTTAAATTCCATAATCCTTCCATTACATCGTGAGAAAAAGTTGAATTGGGACAGCACTTTAAAAAGATGACAAATTATTGAAAAATTTATACTAATAATAGCTAATATATCGGAAATCACTGCTGCCACAATAAAAGTTATTTGAAATAAATTGTGTGCTTCGAAGAGATATACACTTTTTGTCTGGTAAGTTTTCGTCTGCGTTGGCCTTATACAAAATTACAGAAAATTCTTTCGGAACAAGAGGACCTAACAGGCTATTTCCAATAAATTCCAGACATACATTTTACTTGTCATGTAAATATCTTAAATATAATATGGTGCTTTAATCAAACTCGTTAGGAGGTATTTTAGAGGAAATTAAAAAAAAAGTTTTTTTTACATCTATTAAAACAGCATTGCAATTGGAGGACACAAGAGGTTTAACCTATTGCTCTGTTTGGTTCCTGTATTTGTCTATCGTCAAGGAACAATTCTATTAACAGTGTCGCCGTAAAGTCCGACCATCCTCAGAGTCATAAATGTTGTAACTGTTGTAAAGCAACATTTATGTCGGAAATATTTCCGTTATTTTTTTTTCTTTTCTCATAAATGCGTGTTACATTGTGACTAAAGTATCATTGGCTTAAGATACTTAGGGACGTTTCACCAATCGATGTAAAAGACACTCTAACATCTTGTTTGTTAACATTTAGTTCAAAGTTTAACGTAATGTTAAAACTCTTGCGTGTCATCAAGCTTTTACAAACTGTTAGTTAACTACATGTTAACGTTAAAGGCAACTGCGAAGTAGCTTTCGAGAAGGTGGTGACTGAACTAGACAGCTTCTGGAACGCGCTCTGATTCACGTTTGTTTACGTATTGCAGCGCTCTCTGTGTCAGTAGCAGACAACATACATTGGCAATTGCCATGATGCCATGTGATGTTTTTTGATTGTTTGAGGTTAGAATCGCGAAGTCAACTGAGAAATTTAGATGCAGAAGAACTAAATGCTTCAACATTCGGAAAATATTATTTACAGAACTTGTTACTAAGTATAGACGTATTACCAAGTGAGAAAACCGACTTAGATAAGTAAGAGACGGACGAGCTAGCTAATTCCAGGTAAAAGTAATTCTAGGTAGAAGTACACCTTTCACCAAGCTAATGAGCAAGGAACTTGAAGCAACAAGGAGAAATAGGAGACAGATATAGAAAAGAAAGAGACAGACATATTGAATCTGCTTCCGGACACGTTACTGGGACGCGTGTGCGAAAAGTTTTGGAGCAGAATATTTTCATACATAATAAGGTAACGCGGTCTGAGGACCATTTATACATGTCGTTACATTCTAAGGCGCGAAGATGATCGTCACTAGGCTTAGGTATAAAAGGGGGAAGAAAGCCCCGGATTTTCACTCTATTATAGAATCTCGCCAACATACAGCGATACTCTCTGGACGACGGATGCACGTGTGTGCATTGGGGTGGGAAGCATGTGTAGTTAGACTAGGCTCCTAATATATTATTATGGTGGGAATTGTTACTGATGGGAAACGTTAACCGCCCATAAGTATTTTATTGATAATAAACCACATTTTAAGGGAAATGCAATATATTTTAATTTACCTTACCTACGAAAACTCTGAGATCAGTGAAACTAGTTGGATAGGTAATTTATTAGGAATGGAGAAATCAGCAGCTGCTGAGCAGAGGAAGCTGGAGACCGGAACACTGCAGCAGAGGGCATCAACTAAGAGGAGCAACGCTTTCCGGCTATATATCATAAGTAATATTGTTTTTTTTAATTGCGTTTATATTGGACGTACATTATGTGATCAAAAGTATCCGGACACTGACAAACATACGTTTTTCGTCTTAGGTGCATTGTGCTGCCACCTACTACCTGGTACTCATTATCCGCGACCTCAGTAGTCATTCGACATCGTGAAACAGCAGAATGGGACTCTCCGAGTGACTCACAGACTTCGAACATGGTCAGGTGATTGGGTGTCACTTCTGTCGGAAGTCTGTACGCGAGATTTCCACGCTCCTAAACATCCCTATCCACTGTTTCTGATGTGATAGTGAAGTGGAAACGTGAAGGGACATGTACAGCACAAAAGCGTACAGGCCGACCTCGTCTGTTGACTGACAGAGACCGCCGACATTTGAAGAGGGTAGTAAACAGTAATAGGCAGACATCTATTCAGACCATCACACAGGAATTCCAAACTGCATCAGGATCCACTCCATGTACTATGGCAGTTAGGCGTGAAGTGAGAAGCCTTGGATTCCATAGTCGAGCGGCTGCTCATAAGCAACACATCACGCAGGAAAATGCCAAACGACGCCTCGCTTGGTGTAAGGAGCGTCAACATTACACGATTAAACAGTGGCAAAACGTTGTGTGGAGTGACAAATCACGGTACACAATGTGGCGATCTGATGGCAGGGTGTGGGTATGGCGAATGCCCGGTGAACGTCATCTGCCAGCGCGTGTAGTGCCAACAGTGAAATTCGGAGGTGGTGGTGTTATGGTGTGGTCGTGTTTTTCCTGGAGGGAGTTTCACCCCTTGTTGTTTTGCGTGGCACGATCACAGAACAGATCTACATTGATATTTTAAGCACCAGTTGAGCAATTCGGGGATGGCGATTGCATCTTTCAACACGATCGAGCTTCTGTTCATACTGCACGGGTTGTGGCGGAGTGCTTACACGACAATAACATCCTTGTAATGGACTGGCCTGTACAGAGTCCTGACTTGAATCCTATAGAATACCTTTGGGATGTTTTGGAAAGCAGACTTCGTGCCAGGCCTCACCGACCTACATTGATACCTCACCTCAGTTCCGCACTCCGTGAAGAATGGGCTGTTATTCCCCAAGAAACCTTCCAGCACCTGATTGAAAGTATGCCTACGAGAGTGAACGCTGTCATCAAGGCTAAGGGTGGGCCAACACCATATTGACTTCCAGCATTACCGATGGAGGGCGCCACGAACTTGTACGCCAATTTCAGCCAGGTGTCCGGATACCTTTGATCACGTAGTGTATATATGCTTTTATTACTTTCTCTACTACGTATAGTAGATTCGATACCGAGATTTCACCGGAAATACAAGTTTTGAGACCCCCTGAATCCAAAAAAAGCATTTTTGGAAACATGTCCGTGTGTGTGTCTGTCTGTGAACAGCATAACTCAGAAACGAACAGTCGGATAAACACCAAACTTGGTATTTAGATTCAGTATCTTCCAAGGATGCGACACGAAGGTTTTCAAGAAAATCCCCCCACTCCAGATTACCCTTTACATGGAACATTTTTCGAAAATTTTAATTTTCTCAAAAATGGCTCTAACGATTTTGATTAAAATATCCTATGTTTAAGATATTTTTATGACAAATAAAATGTATATCTTGAATTTCCTGAGAATGTCTCCAAAAGTATTCTTCATTATGAACGACTTTTGCATAACTGGTACACCATAAGAGATAGACAAAATTTTACTACACTAAAAATGTAGCTCGCGGTAAAATACACAATTTATGTCATATACATTTTTTTGTTGAGTGAACCATTTTCGAGATATTGCTTGTTATTCCCTTAAATTTTTCAATACTTATTTTCTCAAATGGGAATTCGTTATTCATTTTTACTTTCTCTACTACGTATAGTAAGTAGGGGAAGTATTGTATTCCACCCAAAATTTCGATACCGAGATTTCACCGGAAATACATGTTTTGAGACCCCCTGAATCCAAAAAAAGCATTTTTGGAAACATGTCCGTGTGTGTGTCTGTGTGTCTGTCTGTGTGTGTGTCTGTGAACAGCATAACTCAGAAACGAACAGTCGGATAAACACCAAACTTGGTATTTGGGTTCAGTATCGTCCAAGGATGCGACACGAAGGTTTTCAAGAAAATCCCCCCACCCCAGAGTACCCTTTACATGGAAGATTTTTCGAAAATTTTAATTTTCTCAAAAATGGCTCTAACGATTTTGATTAAAATATCATATGTTTAAGATATTTTTATGGTAAATAAAATGTATATCTTGAATTTCCTGGGAATGTCTCCAAAAGTATTCTTTATTGTGAACGACTTTTGCATAACTGGTAAACCATAAGAGATAGACAAAACGTTACTACACAAAAAATGTAGATCGCGTTAAAATACACAATTTATGTCCTATACATTTTTTTGTTGAGTGAACCATTTTCGAGATATTGCTTGTTATTCTTATTCCCTTAAATTTTTCAATACTTATTTTCTCAAATGGGAATTCGTTATTCATTTTTTTTGTCTTGGATATGCAAAGAGTTATAATCTGTGGCAAAGGGAATGGTGCTGCACCTAGCAACCAGCTATTAAGAGATATGTATGTGCTTAAAGGCTACTGTTTTTCTATATTGCCCTTGTAAATATATTTTCCCCTACATCTACAAGAAAATTAGCAATAAGATAGGGTCTGTAAATGTTTATCTCGATTAACATGAACTAGATGGAGAATAAGCGTTTGTAAAAATACTTTGTACAAGAGTAGAGAAAGTCATGTGAGTGTAACACATCAGATTTTTTTGTCTTGGATATGCAAAGAGTATTAATCTGTGGCAAAGGGATTGGTGCTGCACATAGCAACCAGCTATTAAGAGATATGTATGTGCTTAAAGCCTACTGTTTTTCTATAATGCCCTTGTAAATATATTTTCCCCTTACATCTACAAGAAAATTAGTAATAAGATAAGAGTCTGCAAATGTTTATCTCGATTAACATGAAGTAGATGGAGAATAAGCGTTTGTAAAAAAAAGTTTGTACAAGAGTAGAGAAAGTCATGTGAGAGTAACACATCAGATTTTTTTTTAAATTTACTGTCATTAATTAAGAGTTCTTAAAGCATCTCAGGTTCTCCTGGGCGTTTCACAGATTAAAACCATACAAAGGCTACAATTTGAGAATTTCAAATACTTGCAAAACATCCTATCACACAACGTAAGAGTAAAACGTTGTTCATGTAGGTAGCCTTGCAAAACGCAAACTACACCTAAAGGATGTAGAGAAAGGTCATTATATCGGTATGTTGGTATGAAAGTGTTAAATAAAGAATGTTAACAAATGCTAAGTGGATTTTCATGGGTTGAATTTGTTTGAAATCGATAGAAATTGATAGAATGGGATTCTTCCCTAAAATTTCCACTAAATACCGGAACACTACTGAAATAGAACGCTAAACGTTTAGCTGTACGGGACTTTGCATTTGCTTACGGATTTTGATAACACTGTAGAATTCACCCCTCAGTCCTGGCTGCCATAGACATTTTATATCTTGCTCTCTAAGGGTTACAAAAGTTTCAACTTTAATATCACCGGTTTCATGGGCATATAATGACATCACCTCATTAAAAGTTTAAATTAAGGGCGCCACTTCCGTTTATATTTCCTGATTGTGGTGGCGTTATCACGAAACAAAAGTGAACTGTAGCTTCTGTAGGCTTTTAAATCCATGGAAATAATACTACCTAAGTCAAAACTGCCCAAAGTAGATGTAAACCTAAAATTAACAACGATATAATTTTATTTTCAAACATTTCTTTCGTCTCAAAGCTGGTTACATAAGGTTTCTGTGAGGATAAAATTAAAATGACATACTAAATGAGCATTATTATAATTCACATAATTTTCTCCACCCTTAACATATCCACGTAAAAATTAATTATTCTATCATCGTTAAGCTATTCGTTGTACCTAGTCATACGAGAGGCACTACTTATATTTTGAGCCTAATAATTAAAACAAAGTAATTTATGGTTGAAAACTGCTTTGTTGTTTTTCAAAATATTATACTTTATGATCAATGCACTTTTTAATCCGTTTGAAACGTTTGTCAAAACATTTATTCCAGTCTTCTTGAGACACCTCCAAAACATTGCTTTTTAATGCATCAACAGCTTCTTCTGCCAACGAAAATCGTTGTCCACGCAATTTATTCTTGATGTTCGGGAACAAAAAGAATTCATTTGGTGTCACATCAGGACTGTATGGCGGATGACCCATCAATTCGATTTTTTGAGCCTTCAAATACTCTGTTGTTAAACGAGATAAGTGTGCGCTCGCATTGTCTTGACGCGAACGATCCTACGGCTCTTGTTGGTTTTCCTTACTTCAACAAGACTTCCGGCAAACAAATGGTTGTGTAGCATTCGGCATTGACCGTTTTACGTTCCTCTAAAGGCACTGTTGCCACATCGCCAGTTTTACTGAAAAAGCAGGTGACCATTTGCTTCGAAGTGCTTCGAGTGCGAACAACTTTTGTTGGATTTGTTTCATCTTGAAACACCCATACAGTCCGGCTCTACGCATAGATCCATGATTCGTCACCTGTTACAATCTTATATACGTCTTTTGAGGCACCGCCATTGTATTTCTTGAACATTTTTGTACACCAATTGACACGAGCATCTTTTTGAGATTGCGTCAAATTATGTTGGATCCAGCGAGAGCAAACCTTTTTTACGGCTAAATAATCCTGCAATATTGTATATATGCTGGTGAAACTAATGCCTAGGGTTTCCTAATCTCACAATATGTCTCATGACGATCTTTCTTTATTAGTTTTTGCACATCATCAATATTTTCTGGCACAACAACTGATTTTGGACGACCTTCACGAACTTCATCATTGAGCGAACGGCAGCCACAATTAAATTCGTTATACCAGCGTTTCACAGTGGCAAAGGATGGAGCTTCGTCGCCAAATGTGGAAGTTAGTTGATCGACGCACTCTTGTCATGATAATCCAGGTCGAAAGTCGTAATAAATATTTGCACGAACATTTTCACGAGTTAATTCCATGTTTTTGTTGACACACAATTTTAAAGTTAGTGTAAACAAAACAAATGACGCTCTATTGGCAAAATGTTTGAAGTAGGTTATGGTAAAAATGTCAAACTTTCCATTGGAAACGTCAGATGGCACCTAAAACATTCAGGGTTGCCAATGCTCAAAATATAAGTACTGCCCATCGTATCATAGGTTCTATCACAGCTTTAAGGAATAGTTTCGGGGTTAAATGAAAACATTTTTTGAATTTTTTATGTACCATTTAATAGAACTGAATATGATGAACACTTTGTACTATCATTTCATTCAAGAATGTCCATCTTTAGCCTTCACACAACTCTTTAAATGTCTTGGGCAGTCGTCTATGGCGGCACGTATGAGTTTATGTCGACATCCGCCACTGCTCGCCCCAGGGAGTTTTTCAGACTTTCAAGATTGCTGAGACTTGAAAAGCTAGTCTGGGTCTCCAAAATGTCCCAAGTTTATAATCAAGTGGGCTCAGGTCTGGCCTGAACGATGGCCAATCCACATGGCTGATGAAATCTGGAACGTTGTGCTTGTGCCACTATTGAATCTTCCGAGCTTTATGGGCCGGAGTCTGTCCTGCTGGAGGATCCAGTGATCACCGACGAACATTATCTGGTTAAGAGGTTTCAGGACTTCCTTTACATACACAATTGCAATGGTCCTGACCTCGTTTTCACAGAAATGAACTTCGGTAGCCCCTTTGTAGGAAACTCCCAACCAAACCATCACCGATGCTGACTGATCTATTGGCCTAGAAACACTCATTCTTGACATTTGAAGCTGCTGGGCCATTATTACTTTTTCTACTACGTATATTAAGTAGGGGAAGTATTCCATTCCACCCAAAAATTCGATACCGAGATTTCACCGGAAATATATGTTTGAGATCCCCTGAATCCAGAAAAGCATTTTTGGAAACATGTCCGTGTGTGTGTGTCTGTCTGTGAACAGCATAACTCAAAAACGAACACTCGGATAAACACCAAACTTGGTATGTAGGTTCAGTATCTTCCAGAGATGCGACACGAAGGTTTTCAAGAAACTCCCCCCAACCCACACTACCCTTTACATGGAGCATTTTTCTAAAATTTTAATTTTCTCAAAAATGGCTCTAACGATTTTGATTAAAATATCATATGTTTAAGATACTTTCATGACAAATAAAATGTATATCTTTAATTTTCTGGGAATGTCTCCAAAAGTATTCTTCATTGTGAACGACTTTTGCATAACTGGTAAACCATAAGAGATAGACAAATTTTACTACACAAAAAATGTAGATCGCGTTAAAATACACAGTTTATGTCATATAAACTTTTTTTGTTGAGTGAACCATTTTCGAGATTTTGTTTGTTATTCCTTAAATTTTCCAATACTTATACTTTGTCTCAAATTCGTTATTCATTTTGTTTGTCCTGGTAATGCAAAGGGAATGGAATACTCCACATAGCAACCAGCTCTTGAAACATTTGACTATCACTTAAAGCCTGGTAATTCCCCTTGCATCTACAAGAAAATTAGCAATAAGATTAACATCTCGATTAACATGAAGCATATGGAGAAAAGCGTTTGTAAAAATAGTTTGTACAAGAGTAGAGAAACTCATGTGAGTGTAACACATCAGATTTATTTTTTTGATTTCTTCTAACACGTTCCCAAACTTCATTATCATATCCGAGTGAGGAAGGACAGATGTTGTTTTATCATCAACAATAGAAAGATGGTCGATTCCTTTAATGTCCGATAAACAAACCTGAGTGAAATTTCTAGTGGTTTTAACAAATTGAAAAGCTCCTTTGGATCCTTCTTACACTTATATAACGCTAATACAGCCATATGATCAAAATTTGACAGACCATTTCATCTTAAAACAAAAATAAACATAGGTATTACTGTTAAGGAAGGATGTTTATTCAAGATAAAAATTACGGTTATGCTAGCCTCTACTTCCCGAGGTCGCGGATTTGTTCGGGCGTAAAAATCCTTAGCATGGCTTCCTTCGGAAGGGAAGTAAAGCCGGTGTTCCCGTGTCCGGCACGTAAAAGAAGCTCAAACCTGATAGAAGCCTCTGAGAAAAATTACCGTCTTTCACGCCCACTATAGAACGGAACGCTAGGACCATAGCAGTTAAAGAGCGTCCATAAATAAAACTCAGTTAAAAAAAATCTGATCTGTTACACTCACATGATTTTGTCTACTTTTGTACAAACAATTTTTACAAACGCTTATTCTCCATCTACTTTATGTTAATCGAGATAAACATTTGCAGAAACTATTCAATTGCTGATTTTCTTGTAGCTGCAAGGGTAATATGGTAGGCTTTAAGTCATAGTAAAATCTTTTAATAGCTGGTTGCTATGTGGAGCATTCCATTCTGTTTATATGTCCAGGACAAAGAAAAACGAATAACCAGTTACCATTTGAGAAAAAGTATAAGTACATCAAGTTTCAAACAAATAACAAGGCGTATCTCGGAAATGGTTCACTCGACAAAAAAAGTGTTTATCATAAATTGTCTTTTAACGAGATCTAGATTTTTTTGCGTAGAAACATTTTGTCTATCTGTTACGGTTTACCAGTTATGGAAAAGCCATTCAGAATGAAGAGGACTTTTGGGGACATTCCCAGAAAATTCAAGATGTGCATTTCATTTCTCATACACTTAAGTATATGATATTTTAATCAAAATCGTTGGAACCATCTTTGAGAAAATCAAACTTTTTGAAAAATGTTCCATGTAAAGGGTAATCTGGGGTGAGGGGATCTTCTTGAAAGTCTTCGTGGCGCATCTTTGGAAGCTACTGAACCTAAAGATCAGCCGTGTCTAGCCAAAACCATACAGGGTTGACGTCACATCGGACAGTTTCAAAAGATCTTTCCCTTTGGCGTGGTCCGCACTGAAAGGAAAGACCGCTAAGCTGAAATATAACTAAAGAGACACAACAGTGCGTCTGGTAATGACAATAACATTAATTATACGCCACAATGTCTTTTTCTGCGGCATTAACCACTTACGGATTTTACTCTTCCTGTAAGTCTAAATCACGATTTAGATGTTTCTGGTGATGTCATGCAAAGAGTATGGAATCTGAATAACTTAGTAAAGATTTGAATTCAACCTTCTGTAATCCCATTGAACCTACAACGAAATGATACTACTTCTACAAAGGTTAGTGGGGTAGAAAGTCAGGTGGATGTAGCATATCGGATTATTACTTTCTCTACTACGTATAGTAAGTAGGGGAAGTATTGTATTCCACCCAAAATTTCCATACCGAGATTTCACCGGAAATACATGTTTTGAGACCCCCTGAATCCAAAAAAAGCTTTTTTGAAACATGTCCGTGTGTGTCTGTCTGTGAACAGCATACCTCAGAAACGAACAGTCAGATAAACACCAAACTTGGTATTTAGGTTCAGTATCTTCCAGAGATGGGACACGAAGGTTTTCAAGAAAATCCCCCCACCCCAAACTACCCTTTACATGGAACATTTTTCGAAAATTTTAATTTTCTCAAAAATGGCTCTAACGATTTTGATTAAAATATCATATGTTTAAGATATTGTCATGACAAGTGAAATGTATATCTCGAATTTTCTGGGAATGTCTCCAAAAGTATTCTTCATTGTGAACAACTTTTGCATAACTGGTAAACCATAAGAGATAGACAAAATTTTACTACACAAAAAATGTAGATCGCGTTAAAATACACAATTTGTGTCATATACATTTTTTTGTTGATGAACCATTTTCGAGATATTGCTTGTAATTCCCTTAAATTTTTCAATACTTATTTTCTCAAATGGGAATACGTTATTCATTTTTTTGTCTTGGATATGCAAAGAGTATTAATCTGTGGCAAAGAGAATGGTGCTGCACCTAGCAACCAGCTATTAAGAGATATGTATGTGCTTAAAGGCTACTGTATTTCTATATTGTCCTTGTAAATATATTTTCCCCTTACATCTACAAGAAAATTATCAATAAAATAGAGTCTGCAAATGTTTATGTCGATTAACATGAAGCAGATGGAGAATAAGCGTTTGTAAAAATAGTTTGTACAAGAGTAGAGAAGGTCATGTGAGTGTAACACATCAGATTTTTTTTTAATAACATATAAAGGTTTCAGTCCATCAAGGCTTCTGCTAATCAATGCCGATATACACGAACATAATAAAATCGCGCACATTAAATTATGGATGATCCTGGCTGCGATGTTTTGCTTCATTTTTACTCAAGGGTTTGCTCTAAGGGTTCGTATCATTGCCTTGTTGCACTGCTCGTTATATTCCACACCTGACTGGTCGATAATAAGGGCTTCTCTTTTTTGCATTTTCATGTTCACCTTTAAAATATTCTGAATACATCCCTCCTTGTGAAAAGGCCCACTTTCTTCCCTAACAAGCAAGCCGTTGAAAGAGGGCACAATAATATAATGAGAGATAAAACAATTTCATGCATGACTGAAAAACCTGATGTTACATTCACACGAGTTTCTCCTACAAACTATTATGCTTCATGTTAATCCAGATAAACACTTGCAAAAAATTGTTTTATTACACATTCCTTTGAGATACAAGGGCTTAAGCAATAGTAAAATATTTTAAAAGCGGGTCGCTATGTAAGAAACTCCCTGCTCTTTGTATGGCCACGAGTGGAATATATATGTAGATATCTTTATTGGTTTCAAAATTATTGAAGTTATTACACAAGTATTTAGTGCATGGCTCATTGACCGTACATGCATATTTAAGATACAATAGGATGACAAAATAAACAACAGAGAAAGAAAACACAACAAAAAGGAACAAGAAAAAGGGAAATAGAGATAAATTACCTTTGTCTAACTGAACAAATTTGACCTAGTTTCGCGCGCTTTAGCCAAAAAATTGCCCATGTTTTGCCAGTTCCTCTTGTAAGCCGGTAGCTCCCAAAATGCCAATCTCTTTCTTGAGGGACTTAAGAATTTTTCTTTCAGTTTAATCGTTCGCTGGTTCTCCCAGCGTGCACATTCCGCCAAAATATGTACCCAGTTCTCATCCAAATCACAGAATGGGCAGATTCTCCTGTCAGAATCGTCAGTCATTTTCTGTGCCCTCCAGCCCCCAGTCTAAACCATGCCATTCCCGATGTTTCCTTTCTTCCTAAATAAAGTATATATGCCTCTTTACCCCAGTTCAATTTTATTTCATTTGCTAGACTTAGAGAAGGTTTAATTTTACAATCCGGTTCTATTTCCTGTTGGTTGATGTCTCTTAACGTATATATATATATATATTAGTGTCTTAGCAGTTGAAATAGGTATAACCTTTTTACGTGAGGTTTATTGGAGGTTTTCGGCATCAAGAAACTTCAGTGCATATATCTAAAGAATTAGAATAAAGTTTATTCAGAGGTTTTGACTGTTTCATTATAGTATTTGATAAATGACAATTAAAGGAATATATAACATACGATTCGTGCGGTTATAGACAGGTTTATTGTCGCTTTTTTATTTTTTCTACTACGTATAGTAAGTAGGGTAAGTATTGCATTCCACCCAAAAATTCAATACCGATATTTCATCCGAAATACATGTTTTGAGGCCCCTGAATCCAAAAAGTATTTTTAGAACATGGTCCGCGTGTGTGTCTGTGAACTCAAAAACGAAAAGTCGGATAAATACAAACTTGCTATTGGTTCAGTATCTTTTAAAGATGCTACGCGAAGATTTTTAAGAAAATACCCCATCCCCAGACTACCCTTTACATGGAACATTTTTCGAAAATTTATATTTTCTCAAAAATTGCTCTAACGATTTTGATTAAAATATCACATATTTAAGACATTTTATCACAAATAACATATATTTTTCTGGGAATGTCCCTAAAAGACCTCTTCATTCTGAATGGATTTTTCATAACTGGTGAACCGTAAAAGATAGACAAAATTTTTCTACATAAAAATGTAGATCTCGTTAAAACACACAATTTATGTCATATACACTTTTTTGTGAAGTGAACCATTTCCGAGATATTCCTTGTTTTTGTTTGAATTTTCCAATAGTTATACTTTTTTCGCAATGGGAATTCGTTATTCCCTTTTTTATGTCCTGGACATACAAAGAGAATGAAATACTCCACATAGCAACCAGCTCTTAAAACATTTGACTATCGCTTAAAGCCTACCATATTCCCCTTATACCTACAAGAAAATTAGCAATAAGATAGTTTCTGCAAATGTTTATCTGGATTAACATGAAGTAGATGAAGGAGAATAAGCGTTTGTAAAAATAGTTTGTACAAGTGTAGTCATGTGACTGTAATACAACAGATTTTTAAGCTCTGTCTTCATTTGTTTAAGCGTTGCGAATGGCCATCTATGTGTATTACTTGGAATAAAACGTAATCGGCTTTTGTTTTGTATACATTCTCTGCGGAGTGCAGCAAATAACTGGCTTTTGTTTCTACACACATTCTCTGTGGAGTACAACAACTATTTTCTATTCATGGTATTCTCAACGAAGGCTTTAATAATCTTTTTAATATTTTAGTAATTTATGAATTGAAATTAGAGGGTGTTTTATAGACCGTGTTCGTCAGAAAGATTAGGACATCTCAGTGGTGAAAGAATTGTTACATACGTACATAAGTACAGACATTTTCTCTGTTTATAATATTAGTAAGATTAGTTACATTATGACTTAACATGCCGCGATATTAGATACGTTTGCAACCACACGCCGAAGATTCCATTAAGATCCCCTCTCATAGGTAGAGAGCAGAGGGCATTTGTTAACAGCGGTAGACAAATCTATGGAAACACAAAGCGTGAAATTGGAATCTGAAGCAGCACTTTCAACAGAAACTTGAGCACAGTGAAAGCGAAATTAAAAGCGCGCACAGAAGTGGGCGGCCGGCGTACGGAGACCCACGCACCCAATATTAATTACACGGAAAGAATGACATTGGAGGATGAGCAGGAAACGGGGGGAATGAATAGAAATTAGAAGCTCAATCTTCAATGCCATCGCCATGTCAAACCTCTGATGTATGTGTGTTCCTAACGGCGTATGCCCTCACAAAAGAATTTATTGTCTCGGATCCTGCAGACACACTCATAAAGTGCATACACTGTGTGTCTTTTACATGCCAGCTTTCTTTCTCCACTAGCTTTTGTTTTCCAGCATCAGTCTCTGCAACTGATTCCATTTATGATTTCTCCTTTCACTAATCCAACCGAATTACAATAGAAATGATTTGAAAATCCGTCTTATTTACGAGGAAAGGTAGTCGTGAGTATACTTTTCCTAGCAAAGCGCAAGAATAATGCAGCAAATGCTATGCAAATAAACCAAGATGGGCATGTTGGACGCTACCATCAGGCAGGGAAATGGTAGATCAGTTATGCAATTATTTTTACTGCCTCTACTGCTTAGGGTAGGCAGAGAGAGCGTTTTATTCAACCCAAAATTGCTAATACAGAGCATGCAGCTTTTAATATAGTAAATAAAGACGAAAAGGTGTATAAATACTCGTATAAACTTGGCGTTTAACTTCCAGCACCTTCCAAGGATGTGGAACTAAGTTTCCCCACCTTCACATGGAAGAAGCTTATTCATTTTATTTTCTCACTAATATACGATATTATTTAATCTATTTTATACATTTTTATTTTCCCTACCACGTGCATAGCACGTAGAGAAGGTATTGCATTCCACCTAAAATTTCGATACCGAGATTTCACCGAAAAACATGTTTTGAGGCCCCCTGAATCCAAAAAGGCCAAAGGTACAACAGGAAGATTTTCAGTAAATCCGTGCTACCGCAAACTACTCTTTAGATTTAAAAATTTTCGAAATTTTTGATTTTCTAAAAAATGCCTGCAACGACTTTGATTAAAATAACATATTAAATATACTTGCATGGCAAATAAAATGTATATCTTTAAATTTCTGGGAATAGACTGTGAAGGACCCTTCATTCGGAAGGAATGTTGCATAATCTTGTATAGCTGGTAAACGTTAAGCGATAGACGAAAACGTACTGCACAAAAAATGTGGATCTCTTTAAAATACACAATTTATTTCTAAAAAACCTTCTTTGTTGCATCAGCCATTTCCTAGATATCCGTTATTGATGGTTCGAATTGTTCAATATTTCTGCAAAGGTTTATCTCGATTAAAATGGAGTATATAGGAAAATAAACTTTCGCAAGAATAATAAATCACAAAGGGTATGGAGAGTCATGTGAATGTATAACTTCAAATTTTTTCTATTTGTAATCTACTGAACAGATTTACTACACAAAATTATTTTTGTTTTCGAAAGTTTTCTCGGGTTTTGCTTTAGAAAATTTAATGACCTCACCTTAGGGCACGATAGCGCCATACAATTTCGTATGCATGAAATAGAATGAAATTTGCCAGCTAGGTAATTGAAGGGTTGTATAATTTCAATTTTGGCCGGGGTGCTACGGCCAGATATTACCTTAAGATAACCTTGACACGGCGAGTACAACAGTGTTGCAGGAAGACGTGTGCCCAGGGGCAACGGCCGGATTGTGTACTACTTAATGAGCTTGCCCTGTTTTAACTTCCTACTAACTAGATCGCCTGGGGGCGTGACGTCACAAGCTCAAACCTCCCCTCTGTCTTCATGATTCCCATATTTTCATATCGATCTGCTCCTGAATAATCCAACATGGGCTCATAAACCATGAATAACAATGTAACTGAGAGATACTGTTCTAGAGCACATGTGTCCCGGGTTGGTTTCCTGGTTGGGCTTGAGAAATTCGTTCTTCTATACGGCGAGGTTACACGGACTATACCTACGATACCCAGTTTATGAAATTTAATTCATTTTCCCAAAAATAGCATTGGACGTTGCTGACCGACCCTTTTTTTTGCACCTTAATATTTAGGACTTTTTCTACCAACCAGTATTTATTTTATATCTGTTCTCACAAAAGCCTGTTGTTATATCTAATTCAGGTTAATCGAGATAAATGTTTACAGAAATAATTTCATTACACATTTCGTTGTAGGTGTACACTTGCTTCCGTTTATGCCGTCACCGCAGCTTTGGGAGGCATTCTACTAGTCTTCACAGGTGGAGTATGCGTAGAAGCAGGAGGTGTGTGTATCTGTTTAACTTTCCGCTAATGCAGTGCCGTTCTGGTTTACGTGCATAATTCTAGATTATTCAATATAAATATATAACTTTAAGAAATAGCTTTACTCTTCATATTTATAACCATGCTTAAATGTGTACTTAAATAAAACCCTGTTTTAAGGTTTAGATTAATCGCACTAGTAATATAATCTTCAGTGTGAGCAACTATGGTTTCAAGGCCAATCGCATGGCAGTTGCCCTTTTTATTTCCTCATGTTTAAATTCACATCTTGCTTTGATTAGGTTTTATTTTGCATTATGTCTTTTTATATGATTAATTTCTCATGTTGCTCACATCTGTTCACAGTACAGATCCACATTCGTCAATTTATCACAATTCGTTGTAGCGTTAACCTTTGCGTTATATTTTCAGCTTTCGTTGATCTAAAACGTTACTCATTTATCTAACCTACATAAAGATTAAATGACGGAATTATGAATTCAGAAGAAACTGAAATGGAAGTGAAATTACAGAAGCAGCAGAAAAAATAACACTAGAAGTACTTACTAAACAATCCAGAAAGCAATATGATATAGCATTTAATAGCTTCATTGCCTCGTGTAAGGCAACACATGGTGAATATAATTTCGCTGAAAATGACTGCTAGCGAATCAACATCAAAACTCCTGATATCTCGCTTTTTAAATCTCATTTCTCTCGGAATTAATTGTTCTTCCACACAATACGTGTGTTGGACAAGGTTGGAAAGGCAGAATCAGATGACAGAGAAATTCAATGCCATCGCCGGGATTTGAACCACGGATCTCTCGGCTTCCGTCTGGTTGCTCTAACCACTGAGTTACCATGGCAACATGCCGGCAAGACACTAAATTCCGCAACTGACTCGCATTTTTCCCGGTAAACCACAAGGAGATCTCAAATTGTATTGAGATGACATACCCCAATGGCGACTTACAATGTGAGGCAGTATATTTAACACTTAAATGATTTCAGTCAAGTTATATAGTACATGAATTCAATAACAGCCCGCCTTAAAGCAATATGTGTATGTAACAAGATATAAAAATCTGATGTGTTACACTCACATGACTTTCTCTGCTCTTGTACAAACTATTTTTACAAACGCTTATTCTCCATATGCTTCATGTTAATCGAGATTTTAATCTTGTTGCTAATTTTCTTGTAGGTGCAAGGGGAATTGCTAGGCTTTAAGCGACAGTCAAATATATTAAGACCTGATTGCTATGTGGAGCATTCCATTCTCTTTGCATTACCAGGACAAAAAAAATGAATAACGAATTTGAGAAAACGTTAAAGTATTGGAAAATTTAAGAGGTAACAAGCAATATCTCGAAAATGGTTCACCCAACAAAAAAATGTATATGACATAAGTTGTGTATTTTAACGCGATGTACGTTTTTTGTGTAGTAAAATTTTGTCTATCTCTTATGGTTTACCGGTTATGCAAAAGTCATTCACAATGAAGAATAATATTGGAGACATTCCCAGAAAATTCAAGATATACATTTTGTTATGAAAACATCTTAAACATTGATATCTTAAACAAAATCGTTAGAGCCGTTTCTGTGAAAATTAAAATTTTCGAAAAATGTTCCATGTAAAGGGTAATCTGGGGTAGGGGGATTTTCTTAAAAACCTTCCTGTCGCATGTCTGGAAGATACTAAACCTAAATACCAAGTTTGGTGTTTATCCGATGTTCGTTTCTGAGCTATGCTGTTCACACACACACACACACACACACACACACACAGACATGTTTCCAAAAATGCTTTTTTTTTGGATTCAGGGTACCTCAAAACATATATTTCCGGTGAAATCTCGGTATCGAATTTTTGGTTGGAATACAATACTTCCCCTACTTACTATACGTAGAGAAAGCAAAAAAAAAAAAAAAAAAGAAAAGGAAAACTCCCAGAGGCTAATCTTGTAAAAATGCGTTTCCTATGGTTTACTGGTTGTAGAATACTACACCTAACTCATTCTGAATGAAGGGAACTTCACAACTGTTCACTAAAAGTTCAATATATACATTTTGTTTTGTAAATAATTTAAATATATGTTATTTTAATCAACACCGTTACAACAATTTTTGAGAAAATAAGAAATAACACATTTTCTATGTAAATGGCAGCTTGAGATGTGCATTTTCCTGAAAAGCTTCCGTGTTGATTCTTTGGAAGATGCTGAACTTCGGTACCAAGTTACGGAGCGAGATGGCTCCGCGGTAACGTGTGGGGCTCGCATTTGGGAGGTCCCGGGTTCGACCGGTCACTCTGACCTTGGGCTTTACGTAATTTTCCCTGACCGGTAGACGAATGCTGGGGTGGTTTCTCATCTCCACGATTTCCTTTCCGTCATTTCCCTTGAATTTCGTTTCCTTCTCATCTTGCAGGTGTGCTGCTAGATGGTGGTGTCGGACAGATGGCGCGGATGTTTGCTCTAAGGATAGAGTACTCTCCGTAGATAATAGAGGGCTGCTTGATCGACGAGTTGTTCATCGCTATCCCCATAAGGGGGGGTCAGACCCTTCAGCTGCCATGGTGCGGGCGCTGCGGACCGTGAGCACTTGTGATACTTCTGACGTTACTAGGAGTACGCTGGACCAAACGTCCGAGCCCCTCCCGTAAGGGTGTCGTTTCAGTTGGGTTGTACGACGTCTCAAGGTCCTCCTGTACCGCCCTGGAGGACCAGTAGACAGTCTCCTAGGTTGCTGTCGTCTCCACTGAGGTCTGGTAGTCTTCCCCTTTTTTGGGTTTTGACGCGAGTAAGTGGCGTATCCACTTCCACCCTGTAATAGGGGTGGATTTAATTTTCAGGTGCCGTCCAACCAGGGTCGCATGGGAGCAAAGTCCCCCTGGTGATATGTTCATCGCCCTGTCTAGGCAGCCCTAGCAGATGGAACTATTACGGTCTTCCCACGTCTCTGTGGCCTATCTGCCTACGGCCTGTAGGCTCCTGAGCTTCCTGAACTTCATCCTTCCAACTGCGAGGTGGTAGATCTCAGTGCAAGTGAAGTTCTTCTGCTGTATAGCCGCTACCTATAAATTAAATTACATTGAGTTTTTGTATGGGCACTCTTTAACTGCTACACTATGTAATCAAAAGTATCCGGAGACCCCACAAACATACGTTTTTCATCTTAGGTGCATGTTGATGCCACCTACTGCCTGGTACTCATTATTCCCGACCTCAGTAGTCATTATACATCGTGAAACAGCAGAATGGGACGCTCCGTGGAACTCACGAACTTCGAACGTGGTCAGGTGATTAGGTGTCACTTGTGTCAGAAGTCTGTACGCGAGATTTCCACACTCCTAAACATCCATATACCCAGTGTTTCTGATGTGATAGTGAAGTGGAAACGTGAAGGGACATGTACAGCACAAAAGCGTACAGGTCAACCTCGTCTGTTGACTGACACAGACCGCTGACATTTGAAGAGCGTCGTAAAGAGTAATAGGCAGACATCTATCCAGACCATCACACAGGAATTCCAAATTGCATCACGATCCACTCCAAATACTATGATAGTTAGGCGTGAGTGAAGAAACCTTGGATTCCATGGTCGAGCGGCTGCTCATAAGCCACACATCACGCAGGAAAATGCCAAACGACGCCTCGCTTGGTGTAAGGAGCGTCAACATTACACGATTGAACAGTGGAAAAACGTTGTGTGGAGTGACGAATTACGGTACACAATGTGGCGATCCGATGGCAGGGTGTGGGTATGGCGAATGCCCGGTGAACGTCATCTGCCAGCGTGTGTAGTGCCAACAGTAAAATTCGGAGGTGGTGGTGTTATGGTGTGGTCGTATTTTTCCTGGAGGGGGCTTGCACCTCTTGTTGTTTTGCGTGGCACAGACCTACATTGATATTTCCAATACCTTCTTGCTTCCCACTGTTGAAGAGCAATTCGGGAATGGCGATTGCATCTTTCAACACGATCGAGCACCTATTCATACTGCACGGGCTGTTGAGGAGTGGTTACAAGACAATAGGATCCCTGTAATGGACTGGCCTGCACAGAGTCCTGACTTGAATCTTATAGAACATCTTTGGGATGTTTTGGAACGCCGAATTCGTGCCAGGCCTCACCGACCTACATCGATACCTCTCCTCAGTTCCGCACTCCGTGAGGAATGGGCTGCCATTCTCCAAGAAACCTTTCAGCACCTGATTGAAAGTATGCCTGCGAGAGTCAACGCTGTCATCAAGGCTAGGTGTGGGGCAACACCATATTGACTCTTCCAGCATTACCGATGGAGGGCGCCCCGAACTTGTACGTCATTTTCAGCCGGGTGTCCGGATACTTTTGATCACGTAGTGTATGTACGTCACGTAAGAGTAGATTCCATCTAATACGAAGTATACTTACAGGGGAGCTGGGGCCCTCTCTTGCTAAAAAATATAAAAAGGAATAGCAAAAATAGCTTTGCTAAAATAATAGTATCTTTTTAGGTTGGCGGGCACAATATACTTCCTAATTGTATCACTTGTAGTGCTGTATTACGTCGCATGTCTTAGACAATATCGACAAAGGTGGCAGGAACAGAAACTGTACTTAGATATCGTTGTTATAGCCATTTTAAGATATCGGGACATATTCTCGTTCAGGTGCTAAATGTGTGTGCAATATCACCCAGTTTAGAACATATCTAGAAACCCTGTAGTGAAATAAAATGGCCTGCAGCGGTAATATAAAATACTTCACAGTAGTCATTAATTTTCATCTCATAACACATTTGCCCCTCAGAATACACAAAACATCCTATCCTAATTTTAATTCCAATTTATGCACCTTAATCTGTGAGTATAAAATAGATTTATTTAAATATTTCAAATGAAAATTAATATTTATCATTTGAATTGTATACATTGTTTAAAAAATAGATCCCAATATTGCTTGTAAGTACCAAATGTGGTATCCAGCTGACTTTTCATATACACAGACGAACATACAAACGACGCTTTTCTAAAAATCCGATATGATACATTCACATGAATTTCTCTACTCTCTATCATTTATTAGCGAGTATACAAACTAGTCATACTAAAGCTTATCCGTTGTATCTACTACATTTTAATCCAAATAAACCTTTGCAGAAATAGCTACATTACTTATTTCGTTATAGATACAAAGAGAACAGTGAAAGTCAATTGTTTAAGAACTGGACGCTATACCCTTCCTTAAAATTCCATACTGTCTGAATGGAATTGGGAGAAACAGTAAGAACAGGGTAAAAGCCCCCGTTGTATCCAAGTGGCAATCCCACCTCCGAAGACTTATCCAGTAGGCCGGCAACTGATAATTTAAACGGGCCCCTCGTTAAGGGTGCTAGGGGATATGCCACTTCAAAGGGGAAGACTACCGAACGACTTCGGTGGGGCCGGCAGCCCAATAGTGGACCGTCTACTGGCTATCCAGGGCGGTATAGGAGGACCCTGAGGCGTCTCACAGCCCCGACTGGACGGAAAACCGCGCAGACGTACTCAATCTCCCATTAGTATCATGAATCACTGCCCCTTCGAGTCCAACCCAATCCATATAACACCCTCACAAGTGCTCAGGGTCCGCAGCGCCTGTACTACGGCAACTGAAGTGTTCGGAAGCTGCCTTACGCGGGAAATCGCTAAAAACAACTGCATGTTGACAGGATTTTAAAAGAATGGCTAAGTATTGAGTAATTCTAACAATTAATAACGGATATCTCAGAAATGGTTAATGCCACAAGAAAGTTATTTGAAATGAATTGTTTTAAAGAGATCTACATTTTTTGTATACTACATTTCCGTTTATCGCTTAACGTTTACCAGTTATACAAGATTATACAAAATTCCTTCCGAATGAAGAGGACTTCAAACAATATTTCAAGAAAATTCAAGGTATGCATTTTATTTGTCATGTAAAATATCTTTAATATATGGCATTTTAATAACAATCGTTAGAGCCGTTTTTTATAAAATCAAAAGTTTTGAAAAATATTAAATGCAAAGGGTAGTTGGGGTGGGGGCATTTTCTTGAAAATGCTTGTGTCGTGTCCTTGGAAGATACTGAACTTAAACGCCAAGTTTGATGCTTACCCGAATTTTGGTTTTCTATTTATGTTGCTCACAGACAGACACACAAACACACACACGGACATGATGTAACATGTTGGTAACACTGGGGATGCTAGTGTTGGCAACACGTCAGTGTAGTTGGTAACACGGACAGAATGTGACGTCCCGTAAAGAGAGGGGCTAACTTGATAATCGTGGCGTGCGCGAGCAGTGCCTTTCTCTTTCTGCAAGGCAACTGAATAGATAACACGTGTTATGACGTGGCCTTCCACGTTGAAACAAATAGGTAAAAGTAATCTGTAAATTTCTGTTCAATATAGTGGCCATCCAAAATTAAAATGGTTTGATTATTGACATAGATATTTTACCCCATAATCCTCGTAAATTAAGTGTGGATTCATATATATTTTAATGAATATTTAGGTTCGTGATATTTCCCCTACTTACTATACGTAGTAGAGATTGTAAAAATTCCTTTGGGGGGTTTGGGTGAAATACAATACTTGCTCTCTCAACTTATCTCAGATAGGTGGTAGGCAATTAAAAGTTTGTTATTTATTCTACTGAAAAAATTGTGTCCAAAGTTTCACTGTGTTAAACAAAGCAGTCTAATAACGTGATGGATTTTGTCTATAGAGAAGCGATGTATTCCATTATGACTGCTAGAAACACAGGACAACTGAACAACGATTTCTACGTTTAACTAGATTTCCTTTGACAATGATCCAAATTCATATCCAATTGAAATACGATAATAGGAAACGGACTACTGTTTAGCAAGCCATAGAACAGGAACAGTTAGATGAATTTCTGTTCTATTGTAAACGAACATCTGCAGGTCGACACGTGCATTTAATTGTCATAGAGAAGGGAACACCTGTTCATAATTACCTTAGTAATCCCACAAACAAGGACGGACCAATATCCTTACTTTCTCTACCACGTACCTAGTAGGTAGAGAGGTATTGCATTCCAGAAAATATTCCACACCGAGATTTCATCGGAAATACATGTTTTGAGGCCCCTTGAATACAAAAAAGAAGTTTTATACAAAGTTTCGTGGGAGTCTGTGAACATAACTAAAAAAGTTAGGTATTTAGGTTCAGCACCTTCCAAATATGCGACACGAAGATTTTCAAGAATATTCCCGACACAAACTACCCTTTGTATGGACAATTATTGAAATTTTTTATTTTATAAAAAATGGCTCCAACGAGTTTGTTTAAAATGCCAAGCATTAAAGATATTTACATTACAAATAAAATTTATATTTTGAACTTTCATTGAAAAACATTTCAAGTCCTCTTCATTTGGGAGGAGTTTTCTACAATCTAGTACAATTAGTAAACATTAAGCGATTGACGAAAACGTACTACAGAAGAAATGTAGATCTCTTTGAGACATGTCACTTAATTCAAATAACTTTTTTGTGGCATCAGCCATTTCCGAAGTATCCGTTATTAATGAAAATTGAGCGTTATTTATTGGTGACCTTTAACTGCTGTGGTCCTTAGCGTCCCGTTCTATATTGGGTGTGAAAGATCTAAAATTTTGCTCAAAGGCCTCTTTTTCAGGCTTGAAGTTTTTACGTGCCGTAAATCTACGACACGGGACCACCTGCTTTACTTCCCTTCCAAAGGATGCCATGGTAAGGATTTTTACGCCCGAAAAAATCCATCGCCCTCTGCCGGGTTTGAACCCGCGCCGTTATTAATGGTCCAAATTGTCCAATACATAGCCGTTCTTTTCAAGCCTATCGATTTCTAATTTTTTTCTTGCGATGTTATGCAAAGAGTTTTTAGGCCAGCATAAGGTCCAGTTCTGAAATATTTGACTATCACCGTTCCTATTGATCTATAACGAAATGGGTAATGCAGCTGTTTCCATAAAGCTTATATCTGGATTAAAATAAACTAGATAGGAAGATAAAACTTTTGTAAGAATAATTTGTATACCCACTACTAAGATACAGGGGATACAGAACGTAATGTGAATTTAACACATCAGATATTTTTACTTTCTCTACTACGTATAGTAAGTAGGGGAAGTATTGTATTCCACCCAAAAATTCGATAACAAGATTTCACCGGAGATATATGCTTTGAGACCTTGTGAATCCAAAAAAAAGCATTTTTGGAAACATGTCTGTGTGTGTCTGTGTTTCTGTGTGTGTGTGTGTGTGTGTCTGCGAACAGCATAATTCAGAAACGAACAGTCGGATAAACACCAAACTTGGTATTTAGGTTCAGAGTCTTACAGAGATGGGACACGAAGATTTTCAAGAAAATCCCCCCAACCCACATTACCCTTTACATGGAACATTTTTCGAAAATTTTAATTTTCTAAAAAATAACTAACGATTTTGATTTAAGTATTATATGTTTAAGATATTTTTATGGCAAATAAAATGTATATCTTGAATGTTCTGAGAATGTCTTCAAAAGTATTCTTCATTGTAAACGACTTTTGCATAACTAGTAAACCATGAGATAGACAAAATTTTACTGCACAAAAAATTTAGATCGAGTTAAAATACACAATTTATGTCATATAGGTTTTTGTTGTTGAGGGAACCATTTTTGAGATATTGCTTGTTATTCCTTTAAATTTTCCAATACTTATACTTTTTCTCAAATGGGAATTCGTCCTGGACATGCAAAGAGAATGGAATACCCCACACATAGCAACCAGCTCTTAAAATATTTGGCTATCACTTAAAGCCTACCAATTCCCCTTGCACTACAAGAAAATTAGCAATAAGATTAACATTTCGATAACATGAAGCATATGGAGAATAAACGTTTGTAAAAATAGTTTGTACAAGAGTAGAGAAAGTCATTTGAGTGTAACACATCACAATTTTTTCTCTCTAGTTAATTTTAATGTATGTGAAGGATAGCGAGGGTTTCTTGAAAATGTCGCATCCAAACTTAAATGCTGAAGTTTGAATTCATCTGACTTCGGCGATGTCTCGATGTCGCTGTTTTGGACGAAATACAGTACTTCCTCTACCTAGTGAAAATGACCTCTCCAGTGAAAGGATTTCTAGCGCAGTTTACACGCAACTTCTACGCTCGTGCTTCTCTATGCACCACACTAAATCTCTTGTGAAGGTTGCAAACGCATTTAGACTGCAGACAATGTCACTGAGAGAATTATTACAACACTGCTAAAGGTAAAGCTGTACGAAGGGTTGCGCGACTCAAAGGGGTAACATGTTTTCTGTCAGAGTACAAACGAGTTATACAGTTTGTCCCTTGCGTATCAAGCACACTTTAGCATGAATACAGTTGCTGTAGGTTTCCACTGAACTCATAGAAATGTCTGGAAGTACTCAAAGCTGCAGTTATTCCTTTAAAGAAGGAGTTTCCCTTTATTCGGTGCATTCAATCTTTGTGTTGGTATGAAAATGTACATGCAGGGAAATGGATGGTTGGTTAAAATTAACATTACGTATTCTCTGCGCTCAGGTGTTGTGGATGACCTAAGGTTTTCATTGTATATGATGCCCTGAACGAGATATTGTAACAGCGAGTTTTATTTTCTCTACCACTTACTTGTAGCTGGTAGAGGAATTAGTGTACTCCACGAACAATTCAAATCAATATAACTAAAACAACCATTTCCGGATGAATAAGTTCATTTTTGATATTGTAAAAGATGACCATTATGATTTTGACTATGATATATATATATATATATATATATATTTGAAATATTATTTGATAAATAGAATATATTCCCTGTGAGGTCCTGTTCATTTGGAAGGAATATTGTGCAATCTTAAGTCAAAACTTTACTATAGGGAAATATGTGATGCGTTACATTCACATTAGTTACTCTTCACTCTATCGCTTATTAGTGGGTATACAAATTATTCTTACGAAGGTTAATTTTCCTATCTACTTTATTCTAATCGAGATAAACCTTGCCGGAAATAGCTACATTACACATTTCGTTATAGATACAAAGAGAACAGCGACAGTCAAATGTTTAACAACTGGACGCTCTATGCTGGCCTTAAATTTCCATACTGTTTCCATGACATCGTGAGAAACAACTGAATGTCAATACGACGGTAAAGAATGGTAGATTATTGAAGAATTTGAACTATTAATAACGGATAACTAGGAAATGGCTTATGTTACAAAGAGTGCTGTTTGAAATAAGTTGTATAGTTTAAAGAGCTTTACATTTCTTGTGTAGCACGTTTTCGTCTATCGATCATTTACCAGCTTTACAATATTTTATAAAAATTCTTCCGAATTGTAGCGAGAAATCGTCGTTGGGTTGTTGTGGTCTTCTGCAGTGTTCTTCCTCGGCTATTGGCGCTCATCGGTGGTTGTGTATTCCATTCCTAATTATATCTAATTGTTAATTCTCAGGTTATAGTGGGTGAGGCAAGTTTAAGAAATACACTGCAATTTTCCCTTAATAAATGAAGTTTATTCACAATTGAAATAATTATGGGCGGCTAGCTTTACCCATTGTTATAATCCCACCACTTTAAATTAGTCAGGAGCCTAGCTATCTGCACACGTATTCCCACCTTTGTGCATCTGTAGCACCTCGTGTCGACGTGAATTCTTGAAGATCAGTGATAGAAAGAGAGTGGGCTCCGAGACCTTGTCTGCCCTTATATACGGGAGCCTAGTGACGCTCACCTCTGCGTTTAAAATGTAACGACGTTTCCTATTGGTCCTCAGACCGCGTTACCTTAACATGTATGAGAGTGTGTGGCTTCTGTGCGCTTAAGCGCCATCTTGGAGTGTTGTGAAGCTAGTTCCCTATCTCCGTCTCTTTCATTTCTCTATCTGTCTCTTTCTATTTCTCCGTATCGTTACCGGTTCTCTGCATGTTAGCTTGGAAAAGGTACGCTCTATTTAGGATTACGTTTTCCTGGAATTCTGCCAGCTCGCTCGTTTCTTACAATCAGCTCTGTACAAATGTTAGATGTTGAATATTTTAACATGTTAGTGAGTTAAAGTATTACTGTAGAATTCTTATATATATGGTTCCCCTTTCATATGTACAATTCCTCTATATATGTATAATATATCCCACTTCAGAATGAACAGGACTTCATAGGCTGTTCCCAGAAAATTCAAGAAACACGTTTTATTTGCCATATATGGTATTTTAATCAAACATCTGTAAACATCCTTAGCATGGATTACGGAAGGAAAGTAAAGCCGGTGGTGCCGTGTCGTAGAGTTACGGCACGTAAAAGAACCTCAAGCCTGATAAAGATGCCTCTGAAAGAAATGTCCGGTCTTTCACGTCCAATATAGAATGGGACACTAAGGAGCAGAACAGTTAAAGAGCGTCCATAAATAGAACTCAAGTTCGTTTTAGTCAAAATCGTTTCAGCCATTTTTGAAAACAAAACGTTTTGAAAATGTTCCGTGCAAAGGTTAGTTCGGCGCAGGGGATTTATTTTTAAAATATTCATGTCGCATCTTGGAAGGTACTGAACCTAAATACCAAGTTTAATGCTTATCCTACTTCTATTTTTGAGTTTTGCTGTCCACAGATAGACACAGACAGTTTACAAAACAATGCTTTCTTTTGGATTCAAGGTACCTCAAAACATGTATTTCTAGTGAAACATCTCGGTCTTAAATTTTTGGCTGGAGTGTAATACCTTCTCTACCTCATGCTGTGTACGTGATAGATAAAGTAAAAGAAAAAAGGAGAAAAACTAATAAAAGGACCAGGATCTTATTAAAATTGACAAATTTCCCCAAATACATTCTTATTGCGCCCATTAATTTATTCTGGCCCTATTTTTCCAAATCACTAGAAGGTACAAGAAAACGTAGTTCACATCGTTTTAAAAGCATAATAAATATAAACTGTGTTCTAAAAAGTTAAAAAGTAAGGCAAACAAATAATTATTTTAAAGCCTAAAAATTGTATCTATTGTTGAAAGTAAGCGAAATATATTATACACTTACCTATAGTAGGAAAGGAAGTATTGCATTTCATCAAATATTTCCATATCTATATTTCACTTGTAATACACATTTTGATCTCTCTCTGTGAATAACATAACACAAAAAAATGGGTTAATTCAAAATTTCAAACTTCAATAAACACTGTTCGCTATGAGAAGCATTCCATTCCCAATATGTAATGTAGCTATTTCTGCAAACGTTTATCTCGATTAACATGAAGTAGATGGAGAATAACCGTTTGTAAAAATAGTTTGTACAAGAGTAGAGAAGGTCACGTGAGTGCAACACGTCAGATCATTTTGAGGCGTAAGCCATTTCCGAGATATCCATCATTAATGTTTCGAATTGTTCAATACTTTTTACTTTCTCTATTATGTATAGTAAGTAGGGAAATATTGCATTCTACCAAAATATTTGATATCGAGATACACATGTTTTGAGCCCCCTTGAATCAAACAAAAGTTCCGTGTGTATGTCTGTGTGGATGTGAACAGCATAACTCAAAAACAAAAACTCGAATAAATACCAAACTTGGTATTTCGGTTCAGTATCTCTCAAAGATGCGACACGAAGATTTTCAGGGAAATCTACTTACCCCAGACTACCCTTTGCATAGAACATTGTTTGAAAATTTTGATTTTCTGAAAAAACGGCTCAACGGTTTTGATTCAAGTATAATACATTCAAGATATTTTTATAACAAATGAAATGTATATCTTGAATTTTCTGGGAATGTCCCAAAAAGTCCTCTTCGTTCAGAATGGCTTTTGCATAACTGGTAAACCGTAAGAGATAAACAAAATATTTCTACTCAAAAACTTTAGATCTTGCTAAAATACACAATTTATGTCATATACATTTTTTTGTGGCGCGAACGATTTCAGAGATATTCCTAATTATTTATTTGAATTTTCCAATACTTGTACTTTTTCTCAAATGGGAATTCATTATTCGTTTTTTGTTTACGTCCCGGACATGCAAAGAGAATGGAATGCTCCACATAGCAACCAGCTCTTAAAACATTTGACTATCGCTTAAAGCCTACCATATTCCCCCTGCACCTACAAGAAAATTAGCAATAAGATTAACATGATGTAGGTGGAGAATGAGCGTCTGTAAAAATATTTTGTACAAGAGTAGAGAAATTCATGTTAGTGTAACACATAAGACTTTTCATTCCTTTAAAACCCTTTCGAGTTTTAATTGTTATGGAAGTAGCAATGAATTTTAACGCCATCGTATAGCGTCCAGTTCTTAAACACTTGAGTATCGCTATTTTCTCTGTATATAATAAACGATAGAGGATAGAGTAGGCCAAGCGAATGCAACAGTCAGATTTTTCTCTACAGAACAACCTATATTCTTGTTCCTTTAACAAGTATTCCACTCTTTAAGTGTATTATCGAACCAATATGTTTCCTTTTTGCCTCCACTTGGTATATTTTGTATCCCGTCTGACGTTTTGGCATGTAACACGCGAGTCCAGAAGGGGATGTCCGACGCTTTTCGTTTTTCAATTAAGAAACGGAAGTGCAGTGCAAGTTAACCCCGTGATTTATTGCTCCGGGCTCCGGGCGCTCGGTTAATTAATTTTATTTACATGCTGATTGATAAAGTTTCGAAATTAATCATAAACTACAAGAGTTGGGTCTACATTTTGGGCACCATCTTCTTGTTTCCCATTAATAGACCTTGCTAAACAAGAAAAGTTCTATCTAAGCCAGGCATTCTCAACCTTTTGGACTCCTTCTGAGAATTAATTCACATAGCGCAGCTCCTTTACATGAAACATAGAGCTTAAAACATTCAAAAGTAAAAAATCTGAAGTGTTGCACTCCATGACTTTTTCTGCACTTATACAAACTATTTTCACAAACGCTTATTCTCGATCTATTTCATGTTAATCGAGATAAACATTCGCAGAAACAGGACATAAAAACGAATAAGGAATTCCCATTTGAGAAAATGTATAAGTATTGGAAAATTCGAACAAATAACAAGGAATATCTTGGAAATGGCGCACTCCACAAAAATGTATGTCATAAGTTGTTTATTTTAGCGAGATATACATTTTTTGTGCAGAAACATTTTGTCTGTCTCTTACGGTTTACCCGTTACACAAAAGCCATTTAGAATAAAACGTTTGTGGACATTTCCGGAAAATTCAAGATATACATTTTATTTGTCATGAAAATATCTTAAATATATATTTTAATCAAAATCGTTAGAGCCGTTTTTGAGAAAATCAAAACTTTCGAAAAATGTTCCATGTAAAGGGTAGTCTGTAGTGGGCTGATTTTTCTAAAAATCTTCGGGTTACATCTTTAAAAGATACTGAACCTAAATGCAAAGTTTGGCATTTATTCGATTTTTCGTTTTTGAGTTATGCTGTTCATGGACACACACTCGGATCTTTTTCTAAAACTGCATTTTTATGGATTCAGGGGGCCTCAAAACATGTATTTCCGTGAAATCTCGATATTAAATTTTTGGGTGGAATGCTATACAGTAGAGAAAGTAGTAATCTGATGGGACACATTCTCACGACTTTCCCTACCCTCTATCGTTTATTAGTGTTTCAGAAACTACTCTTACTAAAGCTTATTACTTTCTCTACTACGTATAGTAAGTAGGGAAGTATTGTATTCCACCCAAAAATTCGATACCGAGATTTCACCGGAAATATATGTTTTGAGAACCCCCTGAATCCAAAAAAAACATTTTTGGAAACATGTCAGAAACGAACAGTCGGATAAACACCAAACTTGGTATTTAGGTTCAGTATCTTCCAGAGATGCGACACGAAGGTTTTCAAGAAAATCCCCCCACCCCAGATTACCCTCTACATGGAAGCATATGGAGAATAAGCGTCTGTAAAAATAGTTTGTACAAGAGTAGGTACATTATACTTTTCGCTACAGATACAAAGGGAATAGCGAGTCAAATTTTGTCGCGGATGGGTTTTTGGAGTTGTTTTCTCAGGCGATAGTTATGTGTGGGTGGGTTATTAGCTGCCAAGATTTACTCTCCATTACCCTCGGCTATTCACTCCTATTTCAGATGTGGTCGTGCAGGTGGATGACTTGACACTGACTATTGACTCCTGGCTTTATTGAATAGCACTTGGCTTTATTAACTGTTGATACTTTACTAATTATTGACACGATGTCCTTGCCACTCGTCAACCCCTAAACTCGCCTCATGCTTTTCTATACACATTTTGTTATAAACACATAGCAGCATGAAGCAGAGTGATAAAACGCTCCTTGTTTCATCCTCACACTCCCTTTTATACAACGCTAGCTATAACACTTACAGAGGCTATTCTTCCCGGGCGTTTAGATACTTTGAATCTTATTCACTCATTCATACATTTTAAGTCTGCTTCATCTACCCTTTTTGGCTCGCTTCGGCAAACATATTTGGACACCTCTGAAATGTCGCACCCCCACGTCAATGAATATTCGAGGCATTTGGAAAGTGCCATTTCTCTCACTCCACTTGCTTCGTATATCCTTGCTTCCTGCTGAAGAAGGCGTGTCCATGAAGTCAGCCTAGCAGCGCCACCAGATATCAGTTTTATACTTACATTCAGTTTCTTATAACTAAAACATTAAAACATTTTTGTAACTAAAACATTTACACATATAAATCACTATGTATACAATATGCATATAAATATGTACCGTCTCAATACTTAAGAACTGTATTGCTATACGCTGGCCTTAAAATTCCATACTGTTTCAATGGAATCACGAGAAACAACTGAATGTTGACAGCACTTGAAAAGAATGTCTAAGTATTGAAAAATTAATAACGGATATCTCGGAAATGGCTAATGCCACAAAAAAGGACGTTTGAAATAAATTGCATGTTTTAAAGAGATCTACATTACTTGAGTATTGCGTTTTCATCTATCACATAACGTTTACCAGTTATATAGGATTATACAAAAATCCCTCAGAATGAAGAGGACTTCGGAGTCTATTCCCGGAAAATTCAGGATATACATTTTATTTATCATGTACATATCTTTAATATATGGTATTTTAATCAAAATCTTTACAGCAATCCTTTATAAAATCAAAATTCTCTAAAACTGTTACATATAAAGGACAGTTGGTGGGGAAGATTTTGTTCAAAATCTTTGTGTCGTATTCTTGGAAAATACTTCACTTAAATACCAAGTTTGGTATTTACCCGACTTTTCGTTTTTGAGTTATTCTGTTCACCGACAAACACATACCTTTTGGTAAAGATTTTTTTGGATTCAGGCCTCAAAATATGAATTTCCGGTGAAAACTCGGTATCGAATTTTTATATGGAATGCAATACCTCCTCTCCCTGCTATGCACGTGCAGATAAAGTAATTAGCTGTTACAAATCTCTTTTTTCTACAAAGTATTTTTATGTTATCCAAAACGATTGCACTTGTATTAGGATCTTAATATTCCTTTTTTTTACAAAATTTCCTCAGATGTATCGTATCAACGCTTAAGAACTGGATGCTATACACTGGGCTTAGAATTTCATACTGTTTCAATGGAATCACGAGAAACAACTGAATGTTGACAGCACTTGAAAAGAATGCCTAAGTATTGAGCAATTATTAACGGATATCTCGGAAATAGTAGATGCCACAAAAAAGGTCGTTTGAATTAAATTGTGTGTTTTAAAGACACTACACATCTCTTGTGTAGTGCGTTTTCATCTATCGCTTAACGTTTAAGAGTTATACAGGACTGTACAAAATTCCTTCCAAATGAAGAGGACTTCAAAGGATATTTCCAGAAAATTCAAGATATATATTTTATTTGTCATGTACTTATGTTTAATATATGGTATTTTAATTAAAACCATTAGAGCTAGGTTTTACAAAATCAAAATTTTCGAAAAAGGTTCCATGTAAAGGGTAGTTGGGTTGCGAAATTTTCTTTAAAATCTTTTTGTGTCCAAGTTTTCGAAAATAGCTTAAATACCAAGTTTGGTATGTATCCGACGTTTCGTTTTTGAGTTATGCTGTGGCACAGAGCTTTGTCTAAAGATTTTTTGGTCTCAAAATATGTATTTCCGGTGAAATCTGATAACTGATTTTTGTGTGGAATGCAATACCTTCTCTACCTTATGTGCGTGTAGATAAACTAATTAGCTTTTGTAAAAATACTTTGTAGAAGAAAGAGATTTGTGTTATCCAAAACGATTGCACTTGTATTAGGATCTTAATATTCCTGTGTGCATTTTCATTCTTGTTACGTACAGTTTTACAAAGTTTCCTCAGATATCATCAGAGGATAATACAATATAATATCGGTTATACATTCTTAAAGGGGTTAAAATAATGAATAAATGAGAAAATATAAAAGTAAAGTTTCCTATGGAATTGTAATTTTTTTATTTATTGGATTATTACTCAAACTAATATCGTATTACTGCATATAAGAAAACAATAAGTGAAACAAACATAAATAATAAATATGACAATACTATTATTCACAAAGACAGACATTCCGAATGCTGGTGCTTTACACTGGTTTAAAAAACGGTAAACTTTTCTTTAGTTCTTGGATTGTTCCCCAAAGCCATACTCTAGTTCATCAAGCGAGGTGGCGCCGCGGTAACGTGAGCGTCGCGCATGCGGTTCAATCCCCGATGATCGCCCTGTGTATCCCAAGGGTTTTTCTTGGTTTTCACCGGTTGGCAGGCGAATGCTAAAGTGGGTCCCCTTTTACTAGATTTTCCTCCCCAGATTGGGGAATTTTCTGTACCCATAATCTCCTCCGTTTTTATGTGTTTCAGGGTTGTAGAATCAGACCAGGGTTTCGGTGGATGTGCGCTTGGAAAGGTTTCTTCTCTGGTATCGTTGAGGAACTGATCAGTTAGGACCCGCCTCCGAGTAGGCCCACCAAGGGGGCATAGTGGGGGGTTAGAAGGCTTGTGGGTGGGTTTGGTAGGATACGTTCGAACTGGAAACGTTAGGGACCTCGTCCGGTATACACTGGTCTGTCATGCACAGAAATGCTATCATCATTTAGGCTCTGCGAGGTTACAAATTTTTGTGTAATTTCTAGAACTTGAATTGCCTCATGTATATTGGAATTACTTCCATTATTTCGGTCTATGTCATTAGCATCATCAGATTCAACTTGGGGAAGAGTGATCATAACGACCGAACTGTTAATGCGTTCCGAAAATATTGACTGTCACCTCACTCCGTTCTCACTGTCACCGTTTTTGTCTAGTTCAGTCGTCCTCCGCGGTGTAGTGGTTACCATGCTAGCCTCTAGTTCCCGAGGTGGCGGGTTCAAACCCGGCGGAGGGCAATATATTTTTTCGGGCGTAAAAATCCTTAGCATGACTTCCTTCGGAGCGGAAGTAAAGCCGGTGGTCCCGTGTCGTAAATTTACGGCACGTAAAAGAACCTCAAGCCTGATAAAGAGGCCTCTGAGCAAAATTTCCGAACTTTCACGCCCAATATAGAATGGAACGCTAAGGACCACAGCACTTAAAGAGCGTCCATAAATAAAACTCATTTTAATTTTAACTGTAGTTCAACTTTCACCGGGACTTCACTTAGTTCACACTGTCACTTCACCAACGTGAACTACTTCACTTTCCTTCTTGAGTAGCGGCGTAACGAAATAGGTACGACGTAGCCAATTCTTCGAGACCGTCTGGTGAGTCAGCCACAAGACTTCTTCAATCTCTTCTGCAGCAGCAGCACTCACTGCACGTCTCATTGTCATCACAAACTCACTTGTAGAACAGTACTTGATATCGCACCACAGACGCACTTGCTAACTAACTTTCCTTGCGAGAACGCTCGCTTATATAGTCAATGTAATCTTCCACAGAACATTCTAGAGCGTTCTGGAGGCAGGAAAGGGAAACTTCCATAAGACACTGTTTATCTATTGATACCGCTTCTAGTGTTTACACTGAGCAGGAGCGCTACCAGGTCTACTTATCCCTGTTTCTCTCTCCAACTGGACGGCGTCAACCTCCTGATAACCTTGGGATATAGCCGCAATACGAATGCCTCACTCAACATGGCTACTGTTTTGTGCTGTGACACCAAGGTGAAGGTACACAGAAACGTGCATAACATATGTTAACAAAGCATAAACATAACGTATAAATAAACGGGGTCTTCAGATTTATCGGTCTTTCTCGCCAGTCTGTTGTCTGTGCATGGCGACAATACTTGGAACGGTTTGATGTCAACAGTTTCGAGGTCATCTTATTGAAATAGGACTTGTATCGTACTCTTTCCAGTAATTGCATTTGAAACTTCTTTCGCTTGCGTCTCGTAAACTCACAATTTCAACAAGTATGCTGATAGGCAACTGAAATAACGGGATGGTTTTTGTAGCGTAGAGTGTCTCGGCTTCAATGACACAACTTTAATCTTTTTTAATGAAAAACAACTAAAGTAACCTTCATAAATATTTTAGTTGCTTCTCCTTTTTTGTTAATCAAACAACAGTTTTTATTTTTATCGTGTTTTGTTTGTGTACTTAATGAAATTCTGGGCAAGAATCATTTACACAGCGGCCAATATCGTAACGATAGACTCCTCTGTATCCTTCCAGTTCGGATGTAGCACTCAACAATGCAAATTCCGTGATGGGTGGTCACTTCCATTTCGTGTGCAAAAAACGCACCAAATGTCCTAGTGAAAAGCAGTTCTACACCACCGCAGTACACCAACCTGTTTACGAAGTCAGAAACGCATGTAGTCTGAGGTTCAATTGCGCGCCTCCTCTTTGATAAAAGGGGCTCGCTGAACTAATACTGACGTCATTCATTTAAACCGACTGGCGGTAAAGACCGAAGGACCCCATATAAACATAAGGTATAAATGAGTAAATAAATATATTTCGTAAATGGAACCAGAAAAGTGTGACGTATTAAGGAGAAAACTTATAATTGAGCTACATATTAATGTACAAATTTAGTTTAATTAAAAATTTAACGCAGAATTAAATAACGTATAAGTGAGGTTCGACTGTGTTTTTGTTTTATCCCAAAAACTGTGAACCAAGGTTTGGGCGAAAGCCATGATCCTATTGATTTTTCAAGCCAGTTAGTTTTGCTTGTATTCCCAAAGTGGGAGAGAGATTTACATGCACTCGCCCCCTAACAGTTTTAATCTGTGTCCACCCCCTCGTGATGATGTATCATCAATCAGGGTCGGCAATGACCCAGTCACCAGTCAGTCTTGATTAACCCCAAGGACAAACAAATCTACGTTTGTCGCAGCTGTTCCGAATTGAAGTGCGTTGTTAATGCGTGATTAAAACACTGCGTGGCGAGAGATAACATTACTCTGTGTCATTTGTTACGTTAATGCGTTTCTGGGGTGCCGCGCACCAAAGTACACAGTGGGGTATTAAAGGGTGATTCTCAACTTGCGAGCTCGTGTGCTCAAAAATGCCAAATGGCTGTTTTTTCTTTATCTACTCGTTACCTATGGTCAGTAGAGCAAGTACTGCATTCCGATAAAACCTTCTGACGCCGAGATTTTACTACAGGTACACGTTTTGAGACGCCCTATATCCAAAAAGAACCATTTTTTACTTTCTGTTCATGTCCATAGTAGGTAGAGAAGATATTGCATGGAACCCAAAAATTCTATACCGAGATTTTACGGCATATACATGTTTAGATGCCCCCTGAATAAAAAAAGCATTTTTAGAAAAACGTCGTGTGAAAAAATAGCATAACTAAAAAACGAATAGTCGGATCAGCACCAAACTTGGAGTTTAAGTCCATTATCTTCCAAAGATGCGACACAAAAGATTTTAAAGAAAATCCCCCACTTTAAACTACCTTTTAAATGTATCATTTTTCGAAAATTTTGATTTTCTAAAAAATGGCTCCAACAATTTTGATTAAAATACCACATATTAAAGGTATTTACATAACAAATATAGTGTATATCTTAAATTTTCTGGGAACGGTCTGTAAAGTTCTCATTGAAAGGAATGTTGTATCATCTTGTATAACTGCTAAGCTTATACACAAACTTAGACACGCAGATCTCCTTAAAACACACAATTTGTTTAGTGACTTTTTTGTAGCATAAGCCGTTTCTGAGATATTCGTTATTAACTGTTCGAATTGTTCATTTCCTGGCCATTCATTAAAGTTCTGTCAACTTCAGCTGTTTCTCGTGGTCATGGGAACAGTATGGAATTTTAAGGCCAGCAGTTCTCAAACATTTGACTATCGCTGTTCTCTTTGTATCTATAACGAAATGTGTAATGTAGCTGTTTCTGCAAAGGTCTATCACACCCTTACATATTCACTGGTCTTTACATACAGCGAATAATTAGAACAGTCGCAACGAAATCGTCTGTTGGGTTGGGAAAAAGTCTGCCCGTCACAATACCTGACGCCATTTATAATCCTTGCGGCAATACGATTGCTGTGTTTACTTACTAAAACCCATATGCCTGTTTATCACATTCCTTTAAAATAAAACTATAACGTCACAATACTTTTTTATGATCTTGATTATAAGATACAAACGAAATAAAACAAAACTTTCTTATATGAGCGTTATTAAAATATGTTGGTATTCTCAGATTCGATTCTCTGTTTTTTGTTATTTTTTGTTTATTTATTCCATTTATACGCCGCCTTTAACTGCAATGGTCATGGTGGCGGTCTTTTACCTTTGAAACATATTGTCCATCGGTAATTGTGCTATTTCGTACACTGTTAACATTGGATTTCTGGGTTTTCTTTGGATTTAATACATTAGATCACATCAAACACGAACCTCTCGTACTGTAGGCATGTGCTCTATCTGGGCACATACTTAATGGAAGTGGGCACATACTTAATGGAAGTACGTGTACTAAGAGATAAGGTGTTTATGTAATTTTTCTTTAAACATATGTGGTGCTTGAGTACATGTGCGCGACTGTGTGTGTGTGTGTGTGTGTTTGAGTGTGTGATTCAGTGTGTTTTTTTTCAATTTTATATGTATGTATATAGTGCGGTGATTGTAAAAAAATCTGATGTGTTACACTCACATGACCTTCTCTACTCTTGTACAATCTATTTTTACAAACGCCTATTCTCCATATGCTTCATATTAATCGAGATATCGAGATGTCAATCTTATTTGTAATTTTCTTGTAGATGCAAGGGGAATATGGTAGCTTTTAAGCGATAGTCAAATATTTTATCGCTGGTTGCTATGTGGCGCATTCCATTCTCTTTGCATGTCCAGGACATAAAAAAAATGAATAACGAATTTGAGAAAAAGTATAAGTATTGGAAAATTTAAGGAAATAACAAGCAATATCTCGAAAACGGTTCACTCAACAAAAAAAATGTATATGATATAAGTTGTGTATTTTAACGAGATCTACATTTTTTGTGTAGTAAAATTTTGTCTATCTCTTATGGTTTACCAGTTATGCAAAAGTCGTTCATAATGAAGAATTCTTTTGGAGACATTCCCAGAAATTTCGAGATATACATTTCATTTCTCATGACATTATCTTAAACATATGATATTTTCATCAAAATCGTTAGAGCCATTTTTGAGAAAATTAAACTTTTCGAAAAATGTTCCATGTAAAGGGTAGTCTGGGGTGGGGGGATTTTCTTGAAAATCTTCGTGTCGCATCTCTGGAAGATACTGAACGCAAATACCAAGTTTGGTGTTTATCCGACTGTTAGTTTTTAGTTATGCTGTTCACAGACACACACACACACACAGACACACACAGACACACACACACACACACACACACACACAGACACACACACGGACATGTTTCCAAAAATGCTTTTTTTGGATTCAGGAGGTCTCAAAACGTATTTCCGGTGAAATCTCGGTATCGAATTTTTGGGTGGAATACAATACTTCCCGTACTTACTATACGTAGTAGAGAAAGTAAAAATAGTTGTTTTCTGGTTGATACTGCAAGTCACGTATACAGACCAGGTATTTTTCTAGAGAGCATGTACGGTCTTATGACCCATGCGACTGTGTTATGCAATTAATGTAATACTAAATACTTAATAAATACCACCACTACTACTACTATCGACTTAGCTACCGGGAAGCCCGAAAACAATTCTTTTGTTTTGGTGTATCCTTGTTGCTAAATCGTGACCAGTTGCATATATATTGCTTAGAATGAAAATGGCGCGGAATTTGTTTTATTTTAAGCACATTCTATGGAGTAACAACAACTATTTCTAGAATCAATTGTTCTTCCACACAAGTCGTGTGTTGGGCAAGGTTTGAAAGGTACAATCACTGAAAAATGCAATGCCATCGCCGGGATTTGAACCATGGATCTCCCGGTTACCCTGCGGTTGCTCTAACCACTGAGCTGCGCTGGCAACATGCCGATAGACATTACGTCATGTCGCTATGGCAGCTCAGTGATTAGAGCAACCAGACGGAAAACCTGAGATCCGTAGTTCAAACCCCGGTGATGGTATTGAATTTTTCAGTCGTCTAATTCTACCTTTCCAACTATTTTCTATTCCATGGCATTATCAACTAAAAGTCAAGGACTTCTTCCATGGATGTTGTTTTTTTTAACTCCAATGTGCCGTACTCAAGTACATGGGCTTTGTAAATAATTTTCAATCTTTTATTAATTAATGAAATGAAAATAAAACGTGTTCTATAGCGCCATCTCCATTGAGCTTTTCAAAGGTGAAAGAATCATTAAAAAAATCTTATGTGTTACACTCACATGACTTTCTCCACTCTTGTACAAACTATTTTTACAAACGCTTATTCTCCATATGCTTCATGTTAATCGAGATGTCAATCTTATTGCTAATTTTCTTGTAGATGCAAGGGGAATATGCTAGGCTTTAAGCGATAGTCAAATATTTTAAGGGCTGGTTGCTATGTGGAGCATTCCATTCTCTTTGCATTACCAGGACAAAAAAAAATAATCTGATGTGTTACACTCACATGACTTTCTTTACTCTTGTACAACCTATATTTACAAACGCCTATTCTCCATATGCTTCATGTTAATCAAGATATCGAGATGTTGATCTTATTGGTAATTTTCTTGTAGATGCAAGGGGAATATGGTAGCTTTTAAGCGATAGTCAAATATTTTATCGCTGGTTGCTATGTGGCGCGTTCCATTCTCTTTGCATGTCCAGGACATAAAAAAAATGAATAACGAATTTGAGAAGAAGTATAAGTATTGGAAAATTTAAGGAAATAACAAGCAATATCTCGAAAATGGTACACTCAACAAAACAAATGTATATGACATAAATTGTGTATCTTAACGCGATCTACATTTTTTGTGTAGTAAAATTTTGTCTATCTCTTATGGTTTACCAGTTATGCAAAAGTCGTTCACAATGAAGAATACTTTTGGACATTCCCAGAAAATTCAAGATATAGGTACATGTTATGTCATGAAAGTATCTTAAATATATGATATTTTAATCAAAATCGGTAGAGCCAATTTTGAGAAAATTAAAATTTTCCAAATATGCTCCATATAAAGGGTAATCTGGGGTGGGGGATTTTCTTGAAAACCTTCGTGTCGCATCTCTGGAAGATACTGAATCTAAATGCCAAGTTTAGTGTTTATCCGACTATTCGTTTCTGAGTTATGCTGTTCACAAACAGACACACATACGGACATGTTTGCAAAAATGCTTTATATGCATTCAGTGTACCTCAAAGCATGTACAGAATTTTTGGGTGGAATGCAATATCTCTGCTACTTACTCTACGGAGTAGGGAAAGTAATTACTTCCGGGGTTTTTGGGATTCCATACATACACACACAAATTTTCTGTCTTTATAATATTAATATTATTATTTTGTAACAACAGGAATAGGAGTTCTATTGGATACTCAAGAAGATTTTTATAACCCAGACTGAGAACTTGCAAAGAAAGTTAAAGAGGAAAATGCAAGTTGTGGCATGAATGGACTCGCGCACCACAATGTGCGAACACCTCGTAGTTTCATTCTTCGCCGCACAATGGCATGCTACGTCGTGATCCGAATCCTAAAGTTTCCTTCTACTTCATCTCAATTTCCGACCAATAGAAATGTAATACACTTCGGAATGTGGGAACAATGCCACATGGAATTCATCACCCTCATGTCCTACCCCCGGGGGGGGGGTCTCAGAATACGATAATAACTTGCTTCAGAAACACGTGTAAACTTTCCAAACTTGTGTTCTATGATTATTATCTATTTACTAATAGTTTCATAGAAATCTACTCTTGCAGCTATGACACATCCTTGTAGACTTCAGCTCAAATTAAACATTTGAAGTTGATGGGGGAAAGAACAAAAAACAGCAACATAATTTTTGAGTTTCTCTACTACGTACCTACTGGCTAGAGAAGGCATTTTCTTCCACCCAAAAATTCGATATCGAGATTTCACCGGAAATATATGTTTTGAGACCCACAGAATCCAAAAAAAATTTTTTTGGAAACATGTCCGTGTGAGTGTCTGTGTGTGTGTGTCTATCTGTGTGTGTGTCTGTGAACAGCATAACTCAGAAACGAACAGTCGGATAAACACCAAACTTGGTATTTAGGTTCAGTATCTTACAGAGATGAGACACGAAGGTTTTCAAGAACATCTCCCCACCCCAGATTACCCTTTACATGGAACATTTTTCGAAAATTTTCATTTACTTAAAATGGCTCTAACGATTTTGATTAAAATATCATGTGTTTAAGATATTTTCATGACAAATGAAATGTATATCTCGAATTTTCTGGGAATGTCTCCAAAAGTATTCTTCATTGTGAACGAATTTTGCATAACTGGTAAACCATAAGAGATAGACAAAATTTTACTACACAAGAAATGAAGATCGCGTTAAAATACACAATTTATGCTATATGCATTTTTTTGTTGAGTGAACCATTTTCGAGATATTGCTTGTTATTCCCTGAAATGTTCAATACTTATTTTCTCAAATGGGAATTCGTTATTCATTTTTTTTGTCTTGGATATGCAAAGAGTATTAATCTGTGGCAAAGAGAATGGTGCTGCAGCTAGCAACCAGCTATTAAGAGATATGTCTATGCTTAAAGGCTACTGTATTTCTATATTGCCCTTGCAAATACAAAACAAGGGGAACATAGTACGCCTTAAGCGAAAGTCAAATGTTTTTAGAACTGGTCGCTATGTGTAAAATGTAATTCTCTTTGTATGTCAAAAGATAGTTTCTGCAAATGTTTATCTCATTAATATGAAATAGATGGAGAATAAGAGTTTGTAAAAATAGTTTGTACAAGAGTAGAGAAAGTCATGTGAGTGTAACACATCAGACGTTTTATTAAAATACCATATGTTTGACATTTACATGACAAATAAAATGTATATGTTTAACTTTTTGGGAATGGCTAGTGAAGCCCCCTTCATTCGTAAGGAGTTTTATATAATCTTGTGTAGACGTAGACATTAAGGATAGACGAAACCGTTCTACACAAGAAATGTAAATCTCTTGAAAACACACAATTTATTCCAAATAGCTATTTTGTGGCATCAGCCATTTTCGAGATATCCGTCATTGATGGGTTCGAATTGTTAAATGCATAGTCATTCTTTTGAATTCCTGTCGATTTTCAGCACACAAACACGTGGATCTTTATCTAAAAATGAATTTTCTGGATTCATGAGGCCTCGAAACATGTATTTCCGTGAAATCTCGGTACTGAATTTTAGGGTAGATTGCAGCACCTTCTCTACCTTCGTCGTGGGTGATACAGAAAGTAAATACTATAATGAGCAGAGAAAGACATATGAAAGTAATTCGCGCTCCCTGTAAGAAACATGTAGAATAAACGTTCACTTACATTTGAGAATGACCGGTGACCAGGGAACGGAGGGAGCACTTCGACCCAACACGATCTTTTGTGCTCACCATCCCTAGGAGGAACAGATGAGGTAAAGGAACCGCAGGAGGCTATAGGTCACAGGCAGGCTGGTCGACAGGGACGCACTGAGGTTCCTAACGATTCGAAACTTGATGACCAGGTCACAAAGATGTGGTGCTCAAAAAGGCTTCCCTGTGGTGGACCTGGGTAGAACTCGAACCTCTGGAGATGGCTCCGAGAAGGCTACCATCTGGCAGAGCTGAGAAGAATTCTCCGAGCAAGTACAGGGTTATTCAAAAAGAAGGAACAGACTTTAAATATTTATTTCTAATGAATGACAATATATGGCGACGCATGCGATACATCACTGAATAGAGAAAAGTTCAAAATTTTATTTTATGTGTTCAAAATGAGCACCATGTGATATTCGAGGACGACCAGTGCTTTTCTGTTTGCATACGCAACCACCTTCTACGAATTTATTGTGTCAATTGTAATTTTTTTATGACGAGGCGGCTCGTTGTTGAACTTACAACGAAATGCACGCTGCAATGAAACAATGGATTCACTATTTGCATAATGCAGCACACAAAACGACTTTTCCTGTGGCGTTGCCACTTTCTCGTAAACAAACCCAGCGCCGCAGTAGACACTGAATGGTACTAATAGGTGGGGCTTAAAACTTTGAACTTTCTTCTATTCATTAATGTTTCGTATGTGTTGCTATCTATTGTCGTTAAGTAAAAATGAACATTTAAAATCTGTTCCTTCTTTTTGAAAAACCTCGTATGTGCTCCATCTGTCTTATACCGACCGACACTGAACAGCCTGTAAGCCTATGAAACAATGAAACATGAAAGGGTAAGCGACATGAGAGAAACGAATTTCATATTAGAAATCACCCAGGCATTCATCTTGCCAGCCAGCGAAAACCAAGAAAAACCGATGGTGAGAGTGGCCGACCCTAACAATCAAACCCAGGACCTCCCGAATGCAAGACCGCGAAGCAATCTCTCTCAGTTACATCTGAGAAATGCGAGATGAAGACTTTTAACGCATATAGTGAAGAATGAATGCCACGTGCTGGGGCAACGTTTGAAGAAGGGAGACCATTTCTTGAAGAGGAACGTTTCCACCTCGGGAGAGGACGTTTTAATGAACGTAGTGGCGTCTGTTACTCTGCGAGGTGACAAAGATTTCAGTTATCGCGTGCTGCACATTACACTTCGTGTGTTGGCAGCAAATGAAAATCTCTGGTGTGTTACATTCACATGCCTTTCTCTGCCCTCTTTCGCTTATTAGTGCGTATACAAATTATTCTTACGAAAGTTTATCTTCCTGTCTATTCCATTTCAATCGAGATAAGTCTTCCCGGAAATTGCTACATTACACGTTATAGATTTAAAGGGGATAGCGATAGTCAAATGTTTTAGGTCTGGACGCTATAGTCTGGCCTTAAAGCTCCATACTCTTTCCATGACATCGCGAGAAACAAAATAAAATAAAATCTGCAATACGTCACCCTGGTACCGTGTTTCCTACAGCAGGACGTGTATTCCAAATTTGTTATTTATTTAAATATTTCTTTCAATTTATCATTATTATTGTACAGATTTTGCTTATATTCTATTGAATAAAAGTAAAAAATAAAAAATAAATAAAATAAATTCAATAAGTAACCTAAAACAATAATTAAATCAAAACTATAATCATTACAGTTAAACTTCAAATCAATATTATATATTAATAACTACTGTTACTTGTAACCGGCAACATAAGATAACTGTTATCTAGCAATTTTTAAACTAAACAATATAAGGATGACAAGTCTCTATTCCAAATTAAACTGTATTCAAACCACTGGTAACCAGTACTAAACTACCTTAATATAAATATTAATTTTCAACTAATGATAAGAATTAATAATTTATTTTAATAGCATACCAAGTTATAAGTGCGAAGTATACTATTTATTCTATTTGTTCCTACTAATAATTTTAACAAAATTCAAAATTCTATCTGCTATTTTTATTTTTAACAAACCTACTTTCAATACATTTTCCTCAAAATATGTACTTTAACCTTTCAGTTTTCTGAATATACTTTAAATATTTACAGTGGTTGATAATTTTACCAAAATTATCACTCATTCTGAGTTAAACTTAGCTTTCATTTTCACTTCGATTAACACAATAATCACTATATTTATTACTTTGCTATAAAATCATATTTCACTTTCTCTTTAAGAAGCATATTTCACTTCACTTAACACTACATTCACTTTATCTCCAATTACCACCATTCGCTCCACTTTCCTTCACCATCTTCTTCTTCTTCTTCTTCTTCTTCTTCTTCTCCTCCTCCTCCCTAAAGACCATAACTGCTCCATTCACCATCCCCTGCTCCAAACTTCTATTACTATTTACTATTGGCTCCCCCCTCATCATCGTCCTCCTCCATTTTCCTCTTCTCTACTAAAAGCTCCACCTTCTACTCTATCCTCCTCGCTTCTTCTTTCTTCTTCCCCAATTTTCGCGAGAAACAACTGAAAATCGACGGGACTTGAAAAGAATGGGTAAATATTGAACCATTAATAGCAAATATCTAGGAAATCGCTGATGCCACAAAACAAAGGTATTTGAAATAAATCGACTTTTAAAGAATGAATTTATTTGTACAACTTCTTTACATAAATTTTACATTTTTTTCATTTATCTAACCTAATTTGTGTACAAATTTATTTGGCCTTGTTGCTACCTCGGCTTGCATTATCTCCCTCTTACCCTCTGTCTTCTTCTCTTGCACTCCGTACTTTTCTCGAAAATTTTTCTTTTGCTTTCTGTAAAAACTCACCTATACTTCTAATCTCCCTTTCTTCTTTCCCCGCTAACATTTTTATAGCTACAGCTTTCGCATCTATTTTTTTACTTTCTCTACTACGTATAGTAAGCAGGGGAAGTATTGCATTCCACTAAAACATTCGTTATTGAGATTTCAACGGAAATACATGTTTTAAGGCCTCCTGAATCCAAAAAAGGTATTTTAGGAAACATATACGTGTGTGTGCCTGTATGTGTCTGTGAACAGCATAACTCAGAAACGAACAGTCGGATAAACACCAAACTTGGTAGATGGATAGGCTTTAAGCGATAGTAAAATATTTTAAGAGCTGGTTGCTTTGTCGAGTATTCCATTCTCTTTGCATTACCAGGACAAAAAAATGAATAACTAATTCCCATTTGAGAAAGAGTATAAGTATTGGAAAATTTAAGGGAATAACAAGCAATATCTCGAAAATGGTTCACTGAACAACAACAACAACAAAAATGTATATGACATAAATTGTGTATTTTAACACGGTCTACATTTTTTGTGTAGTAAAATTTTATTTATCTCTTATGGTTTACCAGTTATCCAAAATTCGTTCACAATGAAGAATATTTTTGGAGACATTCCCAGAAAATTCGAGATTTACAGTTCATTTGCCATAAATATGTCTTAAACTTATGGTATTTTATTCAAAATCGTTAGAGCCATTTTTGAGAAAATTAAAATTTTCAAAAAATGTTCCATGTAAAGGGTAATCTGGGGTAGGTGGTTTTTCTTGAAAACCTTCGTGTCGCATCTCTGGAAGATACTGAACATAAATACCAAGTTTGGTGTTTATCCAACTGTTCGTTTCTGAGTTATGCTGTTCAGAGACAGACAGACAGACTCACACTCACAGACACACACGCACATGTTTCCAAAAATGTTTGTTTTGGATTCAGGGGGTCTCAAAACATGTATTTCTGGTGAAATATCGATATCGAATTTTTGGGTGGAATACAATATTTCCCATAACTAATAAAGTAATGAGCAATACACGTTTGTAAAAATAATAAGTGATAGAGGATAGAGAAAGTTAGGTGAATGTAACGAATCTTATTTTTTGTAAATAAATTTAGTTGAGAATCATTCGAATAGGTTGTTCGTGCTTTACGAGATATCAAGGCTGAATTCAAGAGCAGACGCGACGAGTTTTAGCATGCAATGGATATTCTTTTACTGTTAACTGATAAAACTCAATTTCTTCACCTTTGTCGCCTGCATTTTTACTTTTTTTACCACTTAAGGAGAGATTAAAAACCCTATCTCGTCAAGGCTATATTTACTATATTCATGAGGCATTCTCTCAGGAACAATTTAAGATATCAGACTAAAATTTTTAAATTATATAGCTTCAAAGTTCACTAATGTACTTTAAGGCAATAATGTCATTTATTAAGTTACATGGGATCTTTTTTCTTAGCTATAGAATTTTTAATCAAACTTTATCAGTAATTACTTATTTAACATTTTACCAAATGTCTTATTAACACAGAAGATCCACCACAGCATTCAGGTATTGTTTGTTTTGTCAATAACGCTCTACGTACGTGAAAATAATACTCCTTGATAACAATATCTAGAGAAATTGAGAGGGAAATCTGGTGATATGATCCAGTGCTTTAGCGGAGAGCGGAGGGAGTGGGAGAGAGATGGAAGTGTGAGTCGTGATTTCTCTTCTACGGAACGATGAGATCTAGATGTCAGGGTGCGAGTGTTGACGAAAACAAAACAATTTTTCATTCCGGCTTCAGAATATATATCCAATTCGTTACTGTCAATTAGAAATCTCCAATTCCTCGTGATTTCGCCACAAACAGTTCCTGCCCAACGGATGCGTAAATTTCTCGTTCGGCAGGTTGTACTTCATACTGTCAAGCGCACCTAGTCGCGCTTTCACATGACACTTGTTATTCCGATGAATTACCCTAATTCAGCGCCGTTGGCGACACAGTAACAATGCGTAGCCGTTATACTTTATTCAACTCTGAAATTTTCTAAGTCCGAGTTTTGCAGCATCATCAGCGGTCTGCCCCGTTGGCGTTCCGACCCTCGAAGTTAGTTTGCGAGTGATGTTCATGCTATTTCGGAGCTTCTTCCATGCTAGATCTTTGCCCCACTCTTTCGTGATCGTGTGATATTTTTCAATCATGTAACTTTTAGCTTATTCCCTTTACGTCGTTTCAAATATTTTGGGAAATTGTTTTTGATAGTTCACGATTCATGGTTCTGGTGCTTCGATTTTGTACCGTTAGATTCCTAGAAGAAGGTTCTCGCGCTTTCGCCGAGATGTTATGATAAGGCACGCACATTTCGTCGTTCAGTTTTATTGCCATGCTTCCCAATTGTTTTTTACGCTCGTACCTTGTAGTTTTGAAACACTTTGCTTCCCAACAAACTGGCGATATTTTTAGCCCGAAACAAGGACTGTATTGCCACTGTCCAGCACACTTCTTTTGTTCCGCCAGGTTGAAGACCTGACCTAACCAACCGTTCGGTTCTGCTGCTAAGAACATTCCCCATTTTATCTGACTTTAGCATGCTTTGATATACACAATACATTTATATTTTTTTACTTACAAATCTATTAATAACATTTTAACATGATTGGTGCTTTAAAGTAATAATTATTACATCCTTGGCGCGTGTAATTAATTGATTAGTTACTGACATGCAAATGGTCAGCTGCAATGAACATGATTTTATAATATTTTAAGCCTCCCCATTTGGGCTGGAGATCATTAAAATCTGCCATGTTTGCAATACAATGCCAAAAGTATCCTATGGTATCCATAGGGATACAAATTCAGTAAAAATAATGTTATGACCGCACGCACAAAGCTACCTGCGGGCCACCGGCAAGCGCATCCCGGCCTGGCACCTGGATGGAGTCCTCGACCGGCCTTCAGAACATGAGGCGCGCAACGAACGCATTATGTACCACTTCTCCGCAGTTTTTACCACACCTAAGGGTTCATTTTGATCGTCGCTTAACCTGGAAGTACCACGTCAATTCAAAGTTGAACTTGGCTTACTCCCGGTTACGTCCACTTCTTAACCGAAAGCCTTCTCTACGTTTCCAATGTGGTTACAAATCTCTACTCCGCCCATTGCTCACATATGCTTGCCCAGTCTGGGGCGGAGCTACAGCTAGCACAGTCTACAAGTCTTCCAGAACAAGGTATTGCGTTCAATCCTTAACGCCCCTTGTTTGTACGTACCACACAGCTTCACCACGAACTTGGACTACGCACTATCTCAGAGCACATATCTGTTCTTGCTCACTCTTTTTATCAGCAACTTCATTAAGCGCCAGGAGGAGTACATTTTTCACTTGGAAGGAGACCCAAGCAATCCTAAGGATTAAGAGTCGCTTTCCACAAGAGCTACTGTTATCATCCGACGAAGACTCCAACACCGAAGACAAGCAACTGTAAACTCATGCCAGATTTCTAACTGTACATGACTGAGCGCCTCATTTGGCTGACCTTAATCTACTTGTTGCATTATTCCTTATTCTGTTAAGCTGATTCTGTATAGCAATGTAATGCTGTTTGACTTTTAAATAAATAAAAAAAATAAGACCCCTTTCAGTCTTTCCAGTAGCTTCCCCTTCTAGAACATTCCACTTTGTATGCTGGGTCTATATAAAGGCATACTCTCATCACTGAGAGAGTTCAGTTAATTAAGAACTTACGAAAGTCTAAGAGTTTGGACATTGCGGGTGCAGTTCAGTTGTTAGTTGTGGCTCTGTAGTTCGATTCTGAATCGATTCGACGGATCTGCTGTGTTCTGTTCTGAGTGTGTAAAAAGTGTCTCAAGTGTAAAGTTTGGGCTATGCTGGGCTGGTGTTTTCATTTGTTACAATAGCTTCTTTTTATGAAGTATATTATAGCCTGTCTGTCCAGACGAACAGCCCTTTTCGGTGGTGCAAGAATTATCAAGATCAGTTGAGTGCTAAGGATAATTTCACACACACACACACACACACACACACACACACACAAATGTTCTGTATTCACAATATTAATATAGCTGTGCATAAGTTAGCAGGAATATTGCTGAGAATCCAACCTTGCTGCACACTCTCCAATCAGTAATCCGTTGTCTTATACCAAATGTTATCACACGAGGTCTTGTGTTCGTTATTTAGTGATGAAATAAGAAGAACGCAGAATCTACATAAAGGAACTGCGATTTGATAAGATTTCTTCCAGATACAAGAGAATACGAAGAGCTGTTACAAGAGAGAGCCGAGATTATGCACTGATTTCTACGGTATGGATGTCATAACCACCCAGGGTTGGATGCATACCAACTATGAACTGACGCACGTAGTGATCCTTTAGCGTTCCCGTTTATCATACTATAATACATAAGATTTCGTATTCTTGAATTTCCAGGAAATAGCCTGTAAAATCCCCTTCATTCGGAAGGAATTTTGCATAATCTTGTATAACTGGTAAAGTTAAGCGATAGACGAAAACTTAATACACAAGAAATGTAGATCGCCTTAAAACACACAGTTTTTTCGAATACATGTTTTGTGCATTAGACATTTCTGAGTATTCGTTAGTAAACGTTCGAATTTTTTAATACGTTCCATCGATTTTCAGTTGTTTCTCGCAATGTCATGGAAACAGTATGGAATTTTAAGGTCAGCATATAGCGTCCAGTTCTTAAACATTTGACTATCGCTGTTCTCTTTGTATCTATAACATGTGTGTAGCTATTTTTACAAAGGTTTATTTTGATTAAAATGTAGTAGATAGAAAAATAAGCTTTAGTAAGGATAGTTTGTATATCCACCAATAAAGATAGAGGATAGAGAAAGTCATCTGGATTTATCACATCAATTTTTTTCTATCTCTATCTACGGTGTATTGATGGTAGAATTAAAAAAGTTACCTAAAAATTTGACATAAACCCAATGTATCATATATATGATACAACTCCAAAAACTCCCTCCAAATTAAAACATTTGATTAATTGAATATTTTTCTTATTTAATCCTTAGTACCTAACATATCTTGAGCCACAGAATGAAATTTATTGAGTCTAAGCCTCATTTTAGATCTCCCAAAATTTTGTAGATAACTGTCTAAATTTGATCTCGGATCTTTAGAGGAAACGGGTTACACTTACATGACTTTCACCACCTGATTTCCGCTAACGCCAGTTATCACCAACCTGGACCACTATGCATATGCAAAAGAGTGGGAGAGTGCGGGAAGGAGGCAAGAACTTTTGAAATAATTTTGTATGTTCATTATTTAATGATAACTAGTGTTTAAAATCCTATTTCGACTACCAGAAATGATTGAAAAGCTATTTCCCTAGTGAATGTAAAAAACAACCGGGAATTGTAAAGACTCGATGTCCACTTTATATCCGGTTGATTATGCAATAAGATGAACTCGCCAACTCTAACACTGGTAACTGTAAACTCGATGCTTGATACACACAGGAGACCTTGTTTTCCTTAATTAGAAACATACGTAAGCTGTGAAAACCGCACTCCTGTAGCTAACATAAGACTGACTGTCTCTGCGACCTAGTGGTTACGCGCTAACTTCCCAGTGGTTTTCTCTATCCATTATCGTTTACAGTAGAACCCCGTTTAACCGGATTTGGGGTTCGAATAAGGAATTTTTTTCTGATAATCCATGGGAACGATTTTAAGCAGCAAAAGGTAGAAAATAATTGTATTACAAATGCATGTTTAGACAATATCACCTAAAAGCAGAACTTCTAACACGCGCACACGAACTAAAAGTTTTAGATCATCGCACTAGTGCGACCTACTGTAGCTTCAAGTCCAATCACATGGCAGTTACCCTTTGTATTTGCACATGTTTAATAACTTGACTTGTTTTGATTAGGTTTTACTTTCCATTATGTCTTTTTACACGATTAATTTCTCATGACGCTCACATTATCTGTTCACAATATAAATCGTCAAACTTCAGTTATCGGAATTCGCTGTAGAGATAACCTATACGTTATATTGACAGTTTTTTTATGTAAAACGTTATTCTCTTATCTAGTATAACCCACATAAAGATTAAATGGCGGAAATTATGAATTCAGAAGAAACTAAAATAGAAGAGCCAAGTAAAATTACAGAAGCAGCAGAAAGAATAACACTAGAAAGTAGTTCTAGTGTTATTCACTATTTATCAAAACCTGTTAAAATAAAATTATAACCGTCACAATATTGATCGGAGTGAAATATCCGTGGCATTTATCTTATTTTACATGCATATTTTCTACACCATGGCATTCTCAACAGAAGCCAAGGTCTTCTTCGCAAGTAATGTATTTTTATAACTCTGATATGTTCATATTCAAGTGCAAGGGCGTTGTAAACCTTTTTAATATTTTAGCAATTGAAGAAATGAAATAAATTGCGCTTTATAGCCCCGTGCCCAACAGAAAGACTTAGCTTTTTCAATTGTTAAGAGAATTATCAAAATCCATTGAGTGGTTTTTGAGATTATCCTACAAACCCATAGTACTTGGTCACGATATGAGTGAGTACGGTGGGAAGAGGAATTAAACGGTTACGAAACAAGTGGACGGGACATCGGAAGGACATTCAGATAAAGAAAACATCCGCAGTTCCGAGTTGTAATTACAAGCGAGGCTGAGGCCTGCAAGTGTAATACTATTTTCATTGCGCAACTGTGCATTCCTCTATTGCCTTGCCTCTAACTCCCCTCTGATCCCTAGCCTTGATTGTCGACAAAAACAGTGGCGCCCTCCTCCCAGCGCATTCATATCGTGGTCGACTAATGGATACAATTTTTTTCTCTTTATAATATTGTGGCAGTCCAATTTTCCAACTGACACTTTTCTCAGTTCTCACTGTCACTGTTTCGTTTTCATATAGATCATCTTCACTGGGAGTTCACTTCACTAAGGTGAATTAGTTCAGTTTTCCGTCACTTTATCTCTTCACGCCGAACGGTTCACTTCACTCGGGAGTCGAACACAAGACCTCCACAACCCGTCGCTCCGCAGTAGCACTCGGTGCATGTAACAGCAGCCGTCACCAACTCGCTCGGTGAACCGCTCTTGATGTCCCACCTGAAAAGCAGTCGCTAACTCGCTCATTCACTGACTAACTCAACAACTCTTTTCGCACTGTACTCAGAACTCGACACGCAATGACTCGCTTTCAACTCGCGACTGTTGCCCGCGAGAGCGCTCGCTTATATAGGCAGTCGAATCCCACACAGAAGGTTCTCGAACATTCTAGAAATATTTCAACACACTTTCTGGAGGAGGGGGAGATAAAGCTTCTAGAAAGTTCTAGTTATTTCCCGACAGCGCCCGGTGTTTACGCTGCAAGCTGCAATTATCTTGTTTACTCGAACCGCTCGGCACCGACCTCCCAATAAACTTGGACTATAACCACTGCTTTACAATATAAACATATATGTAAATTTTCTCTTCTTTAGTTTTCACTACTAGAATTTTTTAAATTGGAAAAGAATTATTTCTGGAATTACGCCACAGTAAACGCATATATTGCTCTGGGAACCGCCCCTTTTTAAACACAGAGTCTAACACAACCTGCAATGCAACAGAAGGTTCTCGGACGCTTTAGTATCACGAGCGATAAAGCTAAACACAATTTTCCGTCAGTAAATAAACGTCTGTCTGATGTTTTTGTGTGCGGCAGATGTTTGGAAGTCATTTTTCATATGGCTTGTTTCCATGGAGATGTTCTTGAAGATTTACCGCTTGACCCTCACCCACATAGCCGCCCTTAATCCATCTTCTTGCTCTCTCTGTGTATCGATTTATATTAAGTGCTTCGTTGTTGGACCTCCAGTCAAAATATTAATACGTAGTCTAGACCAGCTTCCTGCGCCACGCAGTTCTGAAATATATTAGAACCAAGCGAGATGATTCCGCGGTAACGTGTGAGGTTCACATTTGGGAGATCCCGGGTTTCCAACATTTCCATTTCATTCCGTTTATTTCATGTTTCAGGTGTACTTCAAGTTTCTTGGCATATGGCAGTGCTGGATAGATGGCGCGGAGGCTTGCTCAAAGGAAAGTGTACTCCCTGTGGAGTACTCCTCTAGAGTGCTGCTTGATTCACGGATCGTTGATCGCCTTCCCTAGATAGCTAAAGGCTGGAAGTTTTAGGGACTTCCGTGCGCCTTTGTGACTTGTCTGCTCCTGTGGTTCCCCTCACTTCATCCCTTCCTCCTGGGTTTTGGTAGCTACAATGCATCTATGTAGGTCTAAGTGGCGAAGTGTCCCCTTTCATTGTCTAACCACAAACCTATTTCAAGTTAGGCAATATCTACTTATATAAGTAGAGAAAATACTGTATTCCATTCAAAGTTTGATATCGTGACTTTACCGAAAATACATGTTTTGAGGTCCCTAATTAAAATTGTGTGTGTGTGTTAACAACATATGATAGGAAACTTTTTAGCAATAACACTGATCTTGATGACGTTGTTATCGAGTTTACGTTCAAGTAGCCTGTACTCGCTATACATTTTTCTTCTTCAAATGATTATCCTCCCCTTTGTAGGACTTACACCCCAAGGACTTCCACCCAATGTCTTGGGTCAGAAGACTGTCGAGGAGCAAGCAAATTGTGGATCACAACATATCCAGGATGGGTGATCAGCCCAATGGCTTGTGTCATTAGTCTGTCGAGGAGCAAAAAAACTGGATAATAACATATCCAGGATGGGTGATCAGCCCAATGGCTTGTGTCATTAGTCTGTCGAGGAGCAAGAAAACTCTGGATAATAACATATCCAGGGTGGGTGATCTGTCCAATGCCTTGTGTCAGTAGACTGTCGAGGAGCAAGGAAACTCTAGATCATAGCATATCCAGGATGGGTGATCAGCCCAATGCCTTGTGTCAGTAGTCTGTCGAGGAGCAAAAAAACTCTGGATGATAACAAATCCAGGAAGGGTGATCAGCCCATTGGCTTGTGTCAGTAGACTGTCAAGGAGCAAGAAAACTCTGGATCACAGCATGTCCAGGATGGGTGATCAGCCCAATGCCTGGTGTCAGTAGTCTGTCGAGGAGCAAGAAAACTCTGGATGATAAGAAATCCAGGAAGGGTGATCAGCCCAATGGCTTGTGTCAGTAGTCTGTCAAGGAGCAAGAAAACTCTGGATCACAGCATATCCAGGAAGGGTGATCAGCCCAATGGCTTGTGTCAGTAGTCTGTCAAGGAGCAAGAAAACTCTGGATGATAACAAATCCAGGAAGGGTGATCAACCCAATGGCTTGTGTCAGTAGACTGTCAAGGAGCAAGAAAACTGTGGATCACAGCATAGTAGTAATAGTCCCGGATGAGCCAATTGTTTTAACGATAATCCTGCCGCTAGGGGCGCTAGTGTCGCTAGTGTCGCTGCGTGCGACGGCGGCGGCGGTAAGTTTGAAAAGCGCCCTGAGCGGTAGGATTATCGTTATTGCAATTGGCTCATCCGGGACTGTTTTCTTTATTTATACTTTGAATACAGTACATTGGATAAAGATATGTATACATAGTTTTGATTAACATGATGTATTATTTGCTTAACATATAAATACAATAAATGGACAATATAAGTAATATTAGGAGAAAAAAAAGCACATTAAAATTCATAGTTTTTGTTTGAGGCACTAGGACACACAGATTTCGCGCACAACAATGATTTTAAAGTACGTGGTGCACTTTGAGTCCTCGTCATCGCTGCTGCTGCTATCGGCGGTAAATTGGTGGATAGGTTTGGTGATGCAGGTGACGAGCAGGTGAGAGAAACTTTCGTTGACGAACTCGGTGAAGGTTGGTATATAGATGGGGATGGTAAATTCGTTGTAATGGCTGGTTGAGAAGCATCCTGTGGATGTGACTTTGTTGGTTAGAGCAGGAATGTTGCTGTTGCCGAGGTATATGACGCATAGTGCGTCTTGTTTATGCTGGTGTACTTTGGTAGGTACGCATTTGACGTGGACGGCGTGAGCCCCTTGGACGTCGAGTGTGATGGTGACAACTCTGCTGTTGCGGAAATAGGAGTTGGAGATGCAGAGGATACGGATAGGTGAAGCTGCGTTGAGAATGAGTTGTAGGTTAAGATTGTTCCCCACGGGGACGGGATAGGTTTCGTCGGACATTATTTAGGGTTATATGGGGAGAACGTGACGATGTGACGTTTGAAACCGCTGCGTAGTTTTTCCTCGCCTGCGTATATGATGCAGAATGAGTTAGAGTTGAGTTTGTTGACGAGTTCTGGAGAGGCTTTTGCAAATCTTGTTGGTAGGAAAACTTCTGTGTCGTTGTCGAGTTTGGCGACGAGCTTTGTACCGTGAACGGTGTCGATTGTTTTGACGCCGACGACGCGATATGGTACGTGCTGTTGAAGCGTAGATACGCTGAGAGTGTGGGCGCTGCTGGAAAGTTCTTCTAGCTCTTTAAGGACGTCCTGTGACATTCTGACGGCACAGATGGCAGTTTTTGATAAACGGGGGAGGGCCGTCTATATGAGTGGTTTGATGAGGAAGGTTGTAGTGTTGTTTACACCTGCGATAAGGTGCGCAAACTACCTGTGCGTCTGCGGGAAGTTGGTTCCACACAAGGTCGACGTCGCTTGGGGGATAACGTTCGAAGATGTATATGCCGTTCTGCAGCAGCACTTGGCGTTCCCTGGGCAGTAGCAGGCGGATTCTTCGTCCGTTATCGAGATACCGAAAGAGCACGATGAAGCAGTTCATGTGGTGTTTCTAGCGGAGTACCTTCGAAGGAATTGCTGAATTTGCTTGTTGAGATGATCGAGGTCTTCGTAGAAACCGTGTTGACACTGCGTGCACAGGAGGGTGAGACGGTGCTTAAGTTCGCAGCTGCACGTTTGGTGAAAGCAAAACGAGCAGTGGAAGTCTTTACACGACGGTCCTGGCATTCCCCACGGCTGGCTAGCACCGAATGAAGGGGTAAAGAATGCGCGTGCATAAATATAACCCAACTGCCGGAAGCAGGAAATCACTGGTGGGGGAAAAGTTCGTTGGAGATATACCACATCAGGGGAAGCACTGGTGGGGGAAAAGTTCGTTGGAGAAACACCACATCAGGGGAAGCAGTGGTGGGGGGAAACGTTCGTTGGAGGTTGGCTACATACGCCGGAAGCGCTTAGCGATTATTGCACAACATCCGCAGGAAAAACACTGTGTCCGTTGATTTAACGGTTTTCGTCTTGGAGGAGAACTCTGTTTTTGAACGGTGCTGAACATGCAAACGACCACATCAGGGGAAAGCACTGGTGGGGGAAAAGTTGGTTGGAGATATACCACATCAGGGGAAGCACTGGTGGGGGAAAAGTTCGTTGGAGAAACACCACATCAGGGGAAGCAGTGGTGGGGGAAACGTTCGTTGGAGGTTGGCTACATACGCCGGAAGCGCTTAGCGATTATTGCACAACATCCGCAGGAAAAACACTGTGTCCGTTGATTTAACGGTTTTCGTCTTGGAGGAGAACTCTGTTTTTGAACGGTGCTGAACATGCAAACGACCACATCAGGGGAAGCACTGGTGGGGGAAAAGTTCGTTGGAGAAACACCACATCAGGGGAAGCAGTGGTGGGGGAAACGTTCGTTGGAGGTTGGCTACATACGCCGGAAACGCTTAGCGATTATTGCACAACATCCGCAGGAAAAACACTGTGTCCGTTGATTTAACGGTTTTCGTCTTGGAGGAGAACTCTGTTTTTGAACGGTGCTGAACATGCAAACGACCACATCAGGGGAAGCACTGGTGGGGGAAAAGTTGGTTGGAGAATTACCACATCAGGGGAAGCACTGGTGGGGAAACGTTCGTTGGAGGTTCACTACATCCGCCGGAAGCGCTTAGCGATTATTGCACAACATCCGCAGGAAAAACACTGTGTCCGTTGATTTAACGGTTTTCGACTTGGAGGAGAACTCTGTTTTGAACGGTGCTGAACATGCAAACGCCGTGAATGTGATCGGGTATGATATAGGATGCTTCGCGACCCAAATGCGGGAGCGAAGGGCGCGAGATGTTTGGGTGAGGTGCGGTTGGAACGCTGGTAGAAATACATGCGCACTAAGGACTATTTTGTGAGATGCGCAGTGCGAAATGGGTGTTGAGGAAATGATGAACCTCGAGGAATGTTCTAAAATTGGCGCACCGTATGTACTTGGTGAACTGCGTGAAATTCATGTCATGTAAGGGAACGTTGGAGGCATGGTTGTGAAGCATGTACTTGTGGTATGCCATGATTTGATTTTGCACGTCCGTCTCTTCCTTCTTTTTGTGATACATGATGTCGGTAATGATGCGCTGCAGGGTATGCAACACGTGCCATTCTTGTTGGTTGAGCGTAACGGATGCGCCTTGCGGTTCTTTGAAAACGAGCTTTAGCTTTCCGAACACAAACTTAAACACGATGGTGACGCTGTCGCTGAACTGAAATTGCTGTAGACGTCCCTGCGGGTCATTCAAGCGTTTGTGAATGATGGGGATGGCTTCGACGAGTTTGTGCCACTGCGAGGAACTCATGACGACTGCGTTGTGCTGTCCACATTTGGCAATGGTGACGACGAGATGGTGCGGTGGCCGGGGGGAGAATCCCACACTGACGAATTTAGTTTGTTGCGGGTTGAGGAAGTAGATATCCGCCAGAGGACCCACAACTGCACTGTGTTGGAACTGTGCTGGCGGAGCAGGGCTGTCGGGATGCTGTTGGAGGTCGAAGATGGGTAGTTTCCTTTTTTCCCCGGGTTTTGAGGTGGTTGGGGTTTGACATCCGGTTATACTGGAACACACAAAACAATAATAATAATAATAATGTGAGGGATAGAGAGATAAACGGGATAGAAAAAAAGCAAGCTAATACATAGGTGCGAACCTACCTGGTCGGCGTGCTGCATGGCAGCAGGACTGTATCCGCGCGCTGCATGGTACACTCTGAATGAGGCGAGCGGCACCGTGACGTTGCTTTTTATATGAGCAGGAGCGTCTTCTGAAAGCACGTGCAAGACGATGGATTAGCTTAGATGTGCTGAATAGTGACACACACACACACACACACACACACACACGTACTCACCTTCAAGGGTTGACAAGTTTGCCGAGCGGCAGAGCACTTTGCGCGGCATGCGTTTTTGAACGTTTTGCGAATGACGACATCATTATGCGCGTGATTGCTGACGCGAAATTTTGAGAAGAATGTTTGCTTAGGTAAGCCGGAGCAGCGGTGGGTGAGGTAGGCGATGACGTAATGACCGCACGTGGTGCTGTCGAAACCTTGCAGCCTTCTGGCGTTGGTGGACCAACGCGTCCCGCAGACCGAATTTAAGAACCGGAGAAAATGGGGCGAAAGCGGTCCTATGCCGTAACTGTCAAAATATTCTGCACGCGAGTTTTTGTCCACAAAGATGCAAACCCAGTGTTGCCCGGATTTGGTGCTGGGGTCGGTGTTAGCCACTAGCGCCAAGGGAGGCGTTCGAATGCTGTGAAGTACGGGTAGTTTATCGCAGGGGTAGACGCCTAAAAAGTGAGAGCGCGTAGAGGGGCATGTCGATAGAAACCGTTGAATTTGAAAGGTGTTCATGATACCAAAATGGATCGGTTGGCGTCGATTTCGACCGTGCGATGTATTTCCGCTAGCAGCAGAAGTATGACCGGTTCTGTCAATTTATCGGCAAAACCGATGCTTATAGAGACGGTTCCGTGGCGCTGACCCGAGATGTGAGACTCGTTAGCGCTCATGTCTGCAGTGAGATCGAAAACCATTATCGTATACCCTTGCGGGTAGGTTTCTCTGGAGATGGAGTGTCCCTCGTCCTTGAAATGAATGCCTAGGCCGTCCTGCAGGGTTTGAAAGCATTGCAAATAGTGTCCCTTTGTAAAGTCGGGTTGCAGAGGTTGGGAGGGAACGGGTTGCCCGTTCACGTAGAGCTGAAAGAAGTTCATTTTAAAATGTTTCAAGTTGTACGGATTTGAGTTAAAATGGCCGGAATAGGCCTTGTCGGTGACCATGGCTACTACCACTCTCCTTGGAACTTGCCCTACGCACACGTCGCTAAACGTCATTGCCCTGGACTCCTTGGGGATGCTGAGAGCGTGAAAGCTGACGTCTTTGAGATGGTACTTTGCGTTGCCCTTTGCGAGCACGGCCTGGTGCGCGAGCTTTATGGTCGGCGAGGGCCGCACCGATTTTAAGCGCAGCGTGGCAGACACGATGTCGGCGTACCCCTTAAAGGTATCTACGTCGGAAAACAGATAAAACTGGGGAGAGGCGGGAGTGAGCTTGACGGTCATGCTAACGTTGTTCAAAAGCAGCTTCTCCTGTCTAAAAAGAGCGTTGGACAGAGGACCGATGAGCTGCACGACGTTGCTCCCTTTGGTAAACCCCTGACGCCACTGAAAGCCCGCATTGGCGATAAAAGTGTCCATGATGCCTGCCGTGTCCTTTCTCCAGAGGGTAGATTCTAGTTTGGTGTTCATGGCATCTTCGGAGTAATTGAGAAGCGTCTCGAGGTAGGTTCTATAGGGGTAACCGGCTTGCGGCATGGAGACGATGATGTTATTGAGGGTTACCTCCATCTGTTGAAACAGGGAATTTAAGGCGTTGTTGACCAGAGTGGCGTTAGCGTCAGCGTTTAAGGCCTCTCCTTTGTCATCTACAACGCGCACCATGAGTTCGAGTACGACGTAGGTCAAGTCTAGGTAATCGTCCGCATTTCCGGAATAATGAAAGGTGATGGGGGCATTTTTCATTAAAGTGTTTTGAGGGTTTAGGTATAGGAACCGTGACTCCTCGATGCTCATCTGAACCGGCACCTCTGTAAAGAGGTCCAGTTCGGAACTCATGTGGACGGTCGCGTCTGCCATTACGAAAATACGTCTTGCACCTTGCGCCTACCGCGTTTCAGCTTGGACTGCTTGCTCTTTCCGGATTTGCTCGGTTTTATTCTCTTGAGACGCCTGGCGCCGGAACCGAGCATGGCACCGAGCTTTTCGTCGGCTTTTCGTTTTAAATTGTATCCGGACTCCTTGAGCCTCCGCTGGAGCGCTTGCTTCGGCGCTGCTCCCGCCACAGTCACATCGGACAGAACGTGGGCGCCCGCCTTTAAGGCCTCCTTTCCGACTGCTTTTGCTCCGCTCTTTAAAAACGGTAGCAACCTTCTGAAGAGTCCTCCGAGGGCTGAAAAGAGACCGCTGCCTCTTTGGTAGCGCTTGCCCCTGTAGAGAGCGAAATCGCGATGGTGGAACGCGCCGCCGGTCTGATTGAGGTAGTACCGCGTTACGGCGTGCACGTCCATTACGCCTGTTTCGGACGAAAAGCGAGAACTACAGTAGAGGAAAATCCGTCGGCGAATGGCAAGAGATCGCCGTAACCGTTCCTTAAATCTATGCTGACCGTCTTGAAGTCCTGCTGAATCAAGGGTACCCAATTTTGGGGAAAAAACGTCTTTTCGTCGCTCATGTAAGTGTTGTTGCTTCTTTCGTATTCCACGGCCGCGCTCTGTATGACTTGGGCGAAGGTGTCGCCCACGACTTGCGGGGACACTAGATTACAGTAGACGAACATTTCGTAAGGAAACCCCATATAAGGATCTACGGGGCGTTTAGCAGCTTTTTCGAGAATGACGTCGACGTAGGGATCGAAACCCAACATTTTTGCCATAGCGGGCGTCAAGAGCAAACTGTGGATGCGGTGTAGAGGTCCCGGAGGGTCCTCCGATTTTGAAACGTCTCGTTTGGGTCTGACGGAACGAGCCGCCGCGGGTTTCTGCTGCCCCGAAGCCCGGGGCTTGGTTTCGGTTTCGGCTTTGGTCTCTGGCGGGGCGCATCGTTGAGAGCTTCGTATTCGCCGACCGCGTACGGTACGACAGCGCGCGCGACATTTTCCACAAACCCGTCGAACGGAATGTCGGGTAGTGGTTCGGGGTGGGCGACGGCGGCATTCACGCCCGCCGTCTGCTTGCGCTCGTCGAAGAGGAAGAAGTTTTCCACGTGCAAGTGTTCGAGTAGAGCGGCGTTGACGAGGTTCACCAAGTCTTTGGGATTGTGCACGATGCCTTGCGGCATTTGCAAACTGAATTTGGAATGCGTGGGGAGGAGCGTCATGGTGTACTTGGTGCCCGCCAGACGGGCGTCGTCTGGCGAAAGGTTATAAAATTTCACCGGATACCTGACCTTTTGCAGGGCGACCTCCCATTCTCCCTGCAGAACGATTCTCTCGGGCAAGATGTTAGAAAATCTGGCCGTGGTGTTGTCGGTAAAGTGTTCCATGGAAGCGTTGCTCACGAGGGTGATGGAGAAGGGCTCGGTCTTAATCATGTCGAATCGACGGTCGAAGCCAGAACCCACGAGTTAAACTTTGCCGGATACCCCTTCCACTTTACCAAGACCTGCTTGCGGCGCCCTCGGCCCTTGGTCTGTAAAACGCGCTCGATCTTAAACGTCCGAGGTAGCGCGACCTTTTGTAGCTCCTGGGTGTAAAATGCGCCGTCTATGGCTTCTCCGGCCAGATCCTTCAACTTATATACCACCGGCCGACCGCGCACCACCTCGGCTATCCGAAATATTTCGTCCGTCCAATTCTGCTCGTAGCCCTTGTCGAATTTCATTTTTTCTTTAGAGATGCGCACGTGATCGCCGACGGAAAATGTGGGTTTCCCTGCGCGAGGTAGGGTCCTATTACCGTAGAGATTGCGGTACACTCGTAAAATGTTAGACTCGTTCACGTCCTTCGGAGCCATTTTTATGGACCTGTGATGCGAGCTATTGTACGACTCGAGTAAGGCCGGAAGGACTTCCAGGTATCTGTAACTGTTTTTGTGCGTGAAATACCTCCACATCTTGGTTTTTAAGGTGCGGTTGAAGCGCTCCACGACGCTGGCTTTAACGTTATTTTTGGTTGTGTAATGTTTCACGTCGTGTTTCTTCAGAAAGTCGCGAAAAGTCTTGTTGGTGAACTCGGTCCCCTTGTCCGTCTGGAGGACCCTGGGTACGCGTCGGGAGAATATGGAGCGAAACGCTTGCGCGACCTCGGTACCCAGCTTCGATTTCAGGGGCACGGCCCAAGCATATTTGGAAAATACGTCGATAACGGTCAGAATGTACACGTAAGGTTTGTTATGTTCCCTCACGCTGTTCATGACGTTTAGATCGGCCTCCCAAAGATCGTCCATATTCGTCACGTGATAACATCTGGTGGGGAACCGCTTTCTGATCGGCTTGTGCAGAGTGTAACTGTCCCGGGTTCGAAGGAAGGACTCGATGTTCGCCTTAGACGCACCCGTGGCCTTTCGAAGGGGCTCGACCGCGCCCAAACCGGCATAGTGTTCCGGTCTGGCATAGTATCGCCTTAGCGCCTTCCATTCCTTCATGCTTTACTTGTACAGGGGTTGCCAGACGCGCTTGCGAAAATGGTACGACGCGGAAGGCGATTTCGATTTCTTTTTCGGAGTGGCAGGGTTCGCCCTCTTCTTTTTGCGAGGCGAGAGGAGGTTGACCTTTATGGTTCGGGGTTCGACCTCCTGCTTCACCGGCACGCGCTCGTGCACGTCTTCGTAATCGTCGTCGTCGTCGTCGTCGTCGCCCAGGAAGGGCTTTCTGACTTGTGCCACGAGATCGAGGTAGTTGTCCAATTTATGTTTTACGAGCCGCCACTTTTCGTCGGCAGAGAGCTTCGCGCTCTGCAGGTTCCGAATTTCTTTAGCCAATCTGGATACGGTGCGGTCTACAGCGTGAAGCCTGTCGACGGTCTTCGGTTGCGGCGCAACGAGGATCTGCCTGCCGTACTTCATCCTGTTAATTTCGACACTAGCGCGCCGCCGAGCGAAGCCAAGACGGGTAGGAGGAATGCCGGCAAAAAACCTCCTTTTTGAACCAAGATGCTCTTCTTCTTCTTCAGAGGAACCCGTTTATCCGTCAACTTCCTCCAAGAAGCCTTGTGCTTCTTCAGGCGACCCAAGCACTTTGCGGGAAGTTGCACGTGACCTCTGCACACGTTGAGCATGCATTCGCTAATGGCCTTGATCAGATCGCCGTCGGCATTTTTTAACAACTTTTTGCGCAGAGGGGCCTTCGCCTTGGCCAGAGCCGCCAAATTGCCGTGCTGTCTCGCTATGCGAGGACTGGTCAGCGTCGCGAGCCTTGACCAACCTCTAGCCATGCTTGCGCGATAATGACGTTCGCCCCGAAAGCGGTACTTTTTATTTAGACTCGACGGCCTCGGTCGGGGCGAGACCCTGCCGGGATAATATAGAACGAAACGAAACCCGAGTCCTCTCGGCGGCCTCAGTTGGGTACGAAATAAGAGAGGTTTTCCCCCGGCAGCACGCCGGTTCGATACCTGTATCGGGCGGGCGTGTACTGAGTGCAGTCCAGCACGAGATACCCGTGAGGGCGTTCGGTGGCCTTCTCGAAGGCCTCCAAGAGAAACCTAGAGTTCCTGGGTTCGATCTGCTGGCACAGTCTCTCGATCTGCATCTTGTCCCGGTTGTTCTTGAAGACCACGACGTAGTTCGCATTCAGAGAGATGTTGCGATATTTCTGACCCTGCGGAAACACGTTCTGCAGGATGTAGACGATGCCGAAGCGCTTGTGATGGGAGTCTCTGGTGAAAAAATTGGACACGTCCTTCCCGCCACCCTCCACCATCAGATCGTCGAGGACGACGAGGTCGTTCTCGCCCACCGAAGCAAGTTCGGGTATGCCCGCGTGGGTCTCGCAGCGCAGAGCCGAGGGTTCGAGTCTCGGCGAATACTCCGGAGGGTGGCACCACAGCACCCTCCTGGGGCGCACGTCGAACATCCGGTGCGCGTGGCGCAACAGGTTTTTCACGAAGGTCGACTTGCCGCAGCGCGACGGCCCCGCCACGAGCATCGTGCTGGGAAACTCGAATCGCCGCAGGTCTCGGGGACCGGGCATCGTCTCCTCGGGGGTGCCCGGTTCGAAATGACTTTGGCGCGGCTGCGGACGTCTCATTTATGCGTTCCTCTTGAACCCGTAGGGATAGGAATCGTGATCGCCGGCGAGCACGCGCTTGTTGACCACCATTCTAAACGTCTTCGAGCTGGGTTCGGTGACGACCGTCCAAGACGGTTTCCGCGAGATCTGCGTGCCCTCCAGCTTCACCGCGCGGTCGTTGTCCCTGAGCACCACGTCGCGAATCACCTCCGCGTTCACCAGCTCCAGGTTGCCCGAATTGAGCGTGATCCCCTTCACCTTGCACACCGAGAAGGTCTTGCCCGTCTCGGGGCAGACGATCTCCATGCAGTAGCTTTTGGGCCCCGTGGAGGCGAACCGGGCGATGTAAGAGCCCCTCCCGTACTTCTCCAGCTCGTCCGTCATGTCCCCCAGGAGGCGTCCGACGGACGGCGTCCAGTCGCCCGGAGCGGCGGCGACGACGACGGAATCGGTGTCGAAGTAGCAGACCCGTTCTCCCAGCCTCTTGAGGTAGGAGTAGAGCACCAGGCGCGCGTGAGCCGTGGTGTAGGCCGCCAGCACGGCTTTGGCGGCGGTGTTGACCTTGCGGCACTGCTCGCGGTACCTCCACACCGCGTACACGATCCGGTCGGTGACGGGCACGTAGGTCTGCACTTCCACGCCCGGGTCGTTGAGCAGCTCCAGGAGGCGGTCGTACCGGTCCACCAGCTCGCACGTGGGGAGGTTTTCCCTCTGCCCCAGTTTGCCCCAGAAGCTGTTGAGCATCAGCTTGGCCAGCTCCCGCCTGCCGGGGTTGGCGGCGACGGCCTGGGGATCCAGGGCGACGCCTTCGTGTTCGAAGAATTGCTCCACGTACTGCTGCTTTGCGGCGGGGTCGTCGCAATCCGAGGGCCATCCGGAGGCTTCGGTCTTGATCTTCAGGAACTGATTCACGTAGTCCTCGAAGAGACCCTTGGCTCCGGTGGTCGGATCGTGCCGCACCACGTCGTACTCCCAGATCTCGTGGACCCTGAGGAGGCGGTACCCCTCCTCCAGGGCGACCTTCATCTCGTCGACCACCCAGGTACCCAACAACGCCCTCTCGCGCTCTCCGTGGTGGCACTCGTCTTGGTTCTCCGCCTCCGCGCAAGCGCGGCATAGCGGGAACATGAGCTTGCCGCCAATGCGCGCCGGTAGCACCGGGTGGTACAGGTGTTGCGGCGGTAGAACCTCGCACTTCACCAACCCGCCCCCCACGTCTTCCAAGCGCGGGAATCGATCCACGTGGATCTTGGGATGGCCCGCGGGGTAGGGTTTCGTCTTGTTCACGTACGGGTACAGGCTGCACACGTCGTAGTAGTAGATTTTGCTATCCCCCTTCGCCTCGCAGTACGTCTTGGTGCAGTTGGTGCGACCTCCGTAGAAGGCGTCTCTGGGGTTCAGGGGTTCGGGTACCGGAAAGTCCCTTGCGTGGCGCGCGAGGTCCTGGTCGGCCTTCGTCGCGGCGTCGAACTCGCACTCCCACATTTCCACCACAGCGTAGCCGGCGGCCTTGATCTTGGCCGTGACCTTCTCGGTGCTCTCTAACCTGGAGGCCATGGTTTCGTGTCCCGAGTTGTATATCGCCGCATGGCGATTGTGAAAGCACCGCCTGCAGCCGTGGTAAAAGCACCCGTGGAAAAAGTACGCGGTTTTTTCGGCCTCTCTGTACCCGTCCACCTTGTGCCCCACGATTTTAACTTCGCGTCCTCGCATGGCGTGCTGGATGACGATGCGGTTTTGCATCTCTAGCCAAGTTAGCTATATGCATGCGGCGCGAGACTGCCGGTCCGCTAGTCGATACCCGCCCGCTGGCAAGAGGGCAATTTTTTTAAGCGGCATGAAGCGCTTTCTATACACGCACATGCACGCCTGCGCGATGGTGACGCATTCTCTGAACGGGTCTATTCCGTTCTCGTCCAAGAATTCCCTTCTGAATTTGGAAACTCCCTGACTCAGTAGAAATACGTCCATCTTGCAATACGCCACCATTTCCGCCCTCATGTCGAAGACGTGCCCGGAGGACGCCTTTTCTTCGTGCCACTGCACGAAGGCTTTCCGACCCTCCGCCGACATGCCCTCAGGGCAGTAATGCCTTTTGTCGGGAATCGAACCCACGTACCGCTCGTTTTCCTTCGTGTTAAACAGGTACGGGAAATAACCTTTGCATTCCTTCAATCCGAAGGTCTTGGAAAAGCGGGAGAGTGGCATGGGTATGAAGTTGAGCGAGTCTAGAAATGTGACGTCACCGTACCTCATCCTGTAGATCTTGCTCCCGTTCATGATGAGCTCCGGGATCCAGTCTAAGTGCGCCACCATGTACTTTAATAGAAACTGCCCGTCGTAAGCTCTGAGGTTATGCGCCACGACGTAGACGTCCCAGGCTTCGAATCTCGCCTGCGCGATGTGCTCGAAAAGCTGCTTCACGGGTTCGTCCGTGAACACCCATTCTTTGCAACCGCATTCCATGCAGTATGCCGTCTTGCGGCGTTCGTCGATGCAGTGCGGGCAGGCTTGGTACAACACGCACAAGTTAGGTACATGCTCGTATGTGTCCTTTTTGCCGGTATATGGAATGTTTTGCGTGCATTCGAAGTCGATGAACATAAACACGTACCGGTTTCTTTTGTTCTTTGCGGCGTACGGCTGCATATAGCACATGTGGCTAGAATTCACGTGTGTCTTGCAATGATAGCAGTACTTTTCCCCGCACTCGTGCGCGGTTTTTCTGTACCTCGCATTCACGAGCTTTTTGCAAGACGTGCACACCTTTTCTACGTCGCACACCGACAGCGCCTTTGGGTAAAAAACGCCTTTCTTTGCGTGGTTTGCAAAGCATGTCGGTCCCTTAAAATCTCTGTTGCACCCGGCGCAGCGTATGTAGGCGTCGAATCGCGCATCGCACTGCTGATGGCATTTAGCGCACCCGGCGTCGCACCTGTGAAATTCTTTTTTGTGTGCCGAGGGATGATGACACCGGCGGCAATACGATTTGCATTTAAAGCACTTGTGAAGGTTCACGATGGCGTTAAAGTGCCCGGCGTGGAGCATGACGTCGATGTATTTATCGCATTTCTTATCCGACGCGTACAGCACGTGCTTCCCCGTATGATCGCCAAACACCGTCACAGCGTAGCCCTTTAACGCAGCGTCAAAGCGTCTGACGTCATCTATGGTGCAGCCGTCGTGGCCTTGACCGATGCTCGCGCACAAGGCTACGGCCTTCGATTTTTGCAGATAGTCGGAACGCGTCATCGTTCTGTAGTTGACGTCGCGATCCACTTTGGCTTTGCCTACAACGATGGCTCTTGCTAAACACAAGTTGTCTTTGTTGGCTATTTCGACAATGCCTTTATTGCCCCTACAGGCATCGCAAGGTTGGTGGCACGAACCCGAGACCTCCCTGGTCCACACAAACGTCACGTGAAGAGGCCCGCTTAGCAAGAATTGTTGGTTACTTTGCATTACTTTTTCGATGCTTCCAACAATGACATCCGCATTCAATTGGTCTACGCGCCTAACGCTCATGTTGAAGGCTTTGGACGTCTCCTTTTCGTCTGTTATGGATATGCCTAAATATCCGGGTTCGTTTTCTAACAGGTTCTCTTTCGCAAAGTTTAGAATATCGTTAAACAGATGCGATACCCATTGCTCGGGGTTGACATCTCTGGGGACCGGGTTTACGGTAATTTGAGACTCTGTAAAACCGGAAAAAAGCTTTGGCAGCGTTCTCTGCTTGTGCCCTATAATTTCGAACGTAGGCTGCAAGGTGTCATCGCGACTTCCCCCGGATTGCATCTCCATCTTATCGTCCGAATGCGCCGATCGCTCTTTCCCCTGCAAAGTGCTGCTGCTATTTTGTTTTTTTTAGTTTAAACTATTTTTCGTCAAATAGAACGATTTTGTAGAAAAACTCCCGCTATCGCAACGCTTCACTACGGGCGTTTGCTCTTAGCACAGGGTTTTTATAAGCTCGCTTATCAAAAACGCTGTTTCATTATGCGCGTCGAGTTAAATGCCTCGTTTCGCAACAAAATTGTTACGTTTGTAAAAAAAACGCTGTCATTCTGCCACTATCCACCACTGCACGACCACCACTGCAATAAGGCTGCATAAACGCTGACGAGTTTCCTTTTCTCACGGTCGTGTTACACACGTCGGCATACTTCCTTGTGCAGTGCTGCGCATGCAAAATGACAAGCAAGCAAGCAGCGTTTTAACGTTTATGTACACTCGCGTCAGTACAATTTTTTAAAACTAACAACGCCGTGTGTGGTGTTTTTGTGTTGTGCAGTGCATACGTGTTATGTAAAATGCGAGAAATAAAAAGAAGCAGCAGATACTTCCTTTCTAAGGAGTAACACCAACTGTTGAATGAAAATTCTCAAGTGTTAACGTTCGTATCACCTCTAACCTCTGTCTCTTATAGGTGAGTACGAAAGTTTATTTTCATATCCACTTATTTTTAATCCGGTTAAACTTTTCGGGGAATGGTTGCATCCGAAGGGACGCTATACACTGGCCTTAAAATTCTAAATTCTTTCCAACAACATGGCGGGGCAAGAACTGAAAAGCCACATGCTTTTAAAAAGAATGCTAAGCATTGTACAATTCGAACCATTTATAACAAATATCTCGGAAATGGCTGACGTCACAAAAACGTTATTTCAAATAAATTGTGTGTTTTTTTAAAAGAGATCTAAATTTTTTTGTATTGTATGTTTTTTCTCAAACCTTAGCAGTTATACAAGATCGTAGAAAATTTCTTCCGAATCAAGAGGACTTCGCAGGCTATTTCCGAAAAATTCGAGATATACATTTTATTTTTCATATAAATGACTTTAATATATGGTGTTGTAATTAAAATCGTCAGAGGCAGTTTTAGAAAATAAAACATTTCGGAAAATAGTTCATGTAAATGGTAGTTTTGGGTGGAGGGACTTTCTTGTAAATCTCTGTGTCGTAACTTTTTGGAAGGTACTCAACCTAAATACCAAGTTTTAGTATTTATCCGACTTTTCATTTTTGAGTTATGCTGCTCTGACACATACACACAGAATTTTCTAAAAATGTTTTTTATTCAGGGGACCTCGAAACAAGTATTTAGTTTTTCCGGTGAAATCTCAATATTGAATATTTGGATGCAATGCATACCTCCTCTACCTACTATTTTACGTGGTAGAGAAAGCCCCCTAAATCAATATTATTCCATGCAGTTGTGAAATGTGTTTCAGTGGGGTGAATAAAAATTAGTTTGTTGGTATCGTTATCACAGTACTGTTTCACTTGTGATATACCGTTCTCTTTGTATCAAAATGAAAAAAAGAAAAGTTAAAAGAATGACGTTTTTTAGTGAGAAAGGTCTAAAGCTTTTAAACATTAAAATCAACATGGAAACTTTGTAAATAGACAACGCCTCAAAGTGATACTAATACACATAGATTGTGTGCTTTAACGTTCTTGTAAATAAGGCTTCGTTTCCTACGGTTTAACACTTTGTACAAAAGACATTCACAATGAGACTACTTCACAGCTATTCCCAGAAAATTGAAGTTATACATTTTATTTGTCGTGCAGATATCTTAAACATACCGCACCGTAATCAAAAGGGGTTAGAGCCGTTTTTAAGACAATAAAAATAACGAACTTTCTCCCGCTAAACGGGTAGTTTGCGGTGTGGGAATTTTCTTGAAAATCTACGGTTTGTTAAATTTTTACTTTCTCTACTACGTATAGTAAGTAGGGGAAGTATTGCATTCCACCCAAAAATTCGATACCGAGATTTCACCGGAAATACGTGTTTTGAGACCTCCTGAATCCAAAAAAAGCATTTTTGGAAACATGTCCGTGTGTGTGTCTGTGTGTGTCTGTGAACAGCATAACTCAAAAACGAACAGTCGGATAAGCACCAAACTCGGTATTTAGGTTCAGTATCTTCCAGACATGCGACACGAAGGTTTTCAAGAAAATCCCCCCCCCACCCCAGACTACCCTTTACATGGAAGATTTTTCGAAAATGGCTCTAACGATTTTGATTAAAATATCGCATGTTTAAGATAATGTTATGAGAAATGAAATGTATATCTCGAATTTTCTGGGAATGTCTCCAAAAGTATTCTTCATTGTGAACGACTTTTGCATAACTGGTAAACCATAAGAGATACACAAAATTTTACTACACATAAAATGTAGATCGCGTTAAAATACACAATTTATGTCATATACATTTTTTTAGTTGAGTGAACCATTTTCGAGATATTGCTTGTTATTTCCTTAAATTTTCCAATACTTATACTTTTTCTCAAATGCGTTATTCATTTTTACTTTCTCTACTACGTATAGTAAGTAGGGGAAGTATTGCATTCCACCCAAAAATTCGATACCGAAATGTCACTGCAAATACATGTTTTGAGAATCACTGAATCCAAAAAAAAAAAAAAGCATTTTTGGAAACATGTCCGTGTGTGTGTCTGTCTGTGTCTGTGTGTCTGTGTGTCTGTCTGTCTGTGCGTCTGTGTGTCTGTGAACAGCATAACTCAAAAACGAACAGTCGGATAAACACCAAACTTGGTATTTAGGTTCAGTATCTTCCAGAGATGCCACACGAAGGTTTTCAAGAAAATCCCCCCACCCCAGACTACCCTTTACATGGAACATTTTTCGAAAATTTTAATTTTCTCAAAAACGGCTCTAACGATTTTGATTAAAATATCATATGTTTAAGATATTGTCATGACAAATAAAATGTATATCTCGAATTTTCTGGGAATGTCTCCAAAATATTCTTCATTGTGAACGACTTTTGCATAACTGGTAAACCATAAGAGATAGACAAAATTTTACTACACAAAAAATGTAGATCGCGTTAAAATACACAACTTATGTCATATACGTTTCTTTTGTTGAGTGAACCGTTTTCGAGATATTGCTTGTTATTTCCTTAAATTTTCCAATACTTATACTTTTTCTCAAATTCGTTTATTCATTTTTTTTATGTCCTGAACATGCAAACAGAATGGAATTCGCCACATAGCAACCAGCGTTAAAATATTTGACTATCGCTTAAAAGCTACCAATTAGATTGTACAAGAGTAGAGAAAGTCATGTCAGTGTAACACATCAGTTTTTTTTTATACGCTACTATTTTAGTGTGTGTGTGTGTGTGTGTGTGTGTGTGCGCGCGCGCGAGTACGTGCCTAGGAACCGTGCGCCACAAGCCAAAACGACGACGTTATAGAAAAACTTTATCATTTGCCTACCGGCCAGGGACAACCGCTAAAAAACCTGAAAAAAGCTCTAAGAGTATTCTAACGCTTACCGATCTGGAAAACCCTTGAAAACAAGATAGTACACTTTTGAGATATTGCTTGTTATTTCCTTAAATTTTTCAATACTTTTTTACTTTCTCTACTACGTATAGTAAGTAGGGGAAGTATTGCATTAGTTATTTTTTTTAAAAAAAAGGAAAAAGACGAATAATATAAGTATGGTAGAAACAGCTTGCATTCGTCTACCAACCAGAGAAAACCCCCGAAACACTAGTTATTTAAAATTGCTGATGAGTTCTGGATAGGCTTTTGCAAATGTTGTTGGTAGCAAAACTTGCCTTTTCCATCACCTCCAACATACCCCACTCCCACACCTTTTTTTCTTTCCACCAATCATAATCTCTCTTATTCTCGCCAATCAGCAACTTTCATTTGTTCCTTTCCACCAATAACATCACTTCTTATTCCCACCAATGACAACTTCACACGTCACTTTCTGTTATACTTTTTATCCCTCGTTCGCCATCTTTCCCCCCTCTTTCAGACCCCAACCGCCGCACAGTCAACACCTCGCCGCTCCTTAACCTCAACTTCGTGCCTCCGCCATCTTATTTAGTTCACATTTTTACCACCGCGCCTCTCATCTCTCAACCAGATTGCCTGCAAGAACACATCTCGTTCATTCGCACCTCGACGGTTGCCTCGGCAGCAGCTACTGCAAACACCTACGTCGTACACGTTTTTGACCGCTTTCGACCGGCTATGAGAACCCTGCTCCTACGTACGCTAGCGACCATCACGATGGTCCAGTACCAGGTTTTTGGTATAGTTAAATTACGCCTCTGCAAAGGGTGTCTGTACCGCTTTAAAAACCTAGGTATATCAGTGCGTAGTGATGTTGGTTGATCTTAAAGCTGGTTAAGCATTTTCAAAAACAGTTTGCTTTTATTTTTCCGTCTCGCGTGCCGCGCTTTTGGTGACGCATCCACACCGGTAACAGGTAAGTAACACACGCATAATTATTTTTCGGACCTGCTTGGCGTAGGAATATATCCTTTCGTGTTTTGGTACTGTAACCTCAAACCTCCTTACCCACCTCTTGCGTCCGCCATCTTGTTTAGTTCTCACCGCATCTCCTTGTCGCAGACCCTCCGCCATTTTTAGTTCCCACTATTTTAACCTCAAAATCTACTCTTCTAAAACTCTTGCTACCCCCATCTTCTTTTAGTTCCCATTCTCACCACTGCGTCTCCTTACCCCCACCTCTTGCGACAGCCGTGTTCACCACTAACCTCCAAATTTCCTCGTCCTTAAACCTCTTGTCTCAACAACCTTGTCTAGTTCCCATTTTCGCCACCGCATCTCATATCGCCCCCATCTCTCTATCCACTCAAGAAAACTACCATCCGACGTTCAAAAATTGCTGATCAGTTCAAGACAGGCTTTTGCAAATCTTGCTGCTAGCAAAACTCACCTTTCCCATCACCTCCAACATACCCCACTCCTTTTTCTTTCCACCAATCATAATCTCTCTTATTCTTACCAATCAACAACCTTCATTTGCTCCTTTCCACCAATAACATCACTTCTTATTCCCACCAATCACAACTTCACACGTCACTTTCCTTTACACTTTTTATCCCTCGCTCCCCATCTTTTCCCCCATTTCAGTACCGACCTCCGCACAGACAACACCTCGCCACCCAGCTCCTCTCCATCACGCGACCTCCATACTCCTCCATCTCACTTCCTCCATCTCCCACCCCAAATTAACGAACCAATCAAAACACTCCACGTCACTTCCTCAATTCTTTCAACTCGTCCCGGATGAGCCAACCGATTTAACGATAATCCTACCGCTCAGGGCGCTTTTCAAACTTACCGCCGCCGCCGTCGCACGCAGCGACACTAGCGACACTAGCGCCCCTAGCGGCAGGATTATCGTTAAAACAATTGGCTCATCCGGGACTATTACTACTCAGCATATCCAGGATGGGTGATCAGCCCAATGGCTTGTCTCAGTAGACTGTCAAGGGGCAAGAAAACTCTGGATGATAACAAATCCAGGAAGGGTGATCAGCCCAATGAATTGTGTCAGTAGACTGTCAAGAAGCAAGAAAACTGTGGATCACAGCATATCCAGGATGGGTGATCAGCCCAATGTCTTCGGTCAGTAACCTTCGGTCAGATTGGTCGCCCCCTGGGATTTGAACCAGAAACCTTTCGAATGTGGACAAAAGGTTCTACCACTTGAGTCATCTCGCTCGGTTCGCTGTACACAACACGGATAGTTCAGGAAAAGAAATGTTTTTTTAAAGGTAACAGCATCTTCAACATGTGTAGAATACACCCAGTAAATATTACGTTTGAAATCAGTGTGGAAATTGTAAACCAAATTGATAAATGAAGAACAATACATCCAACAACTGTGTTCCCAAACTTTAAATAGCTTTTTCTTCATATAACAATTTTTGGTCTTTGAGGTCTACCTTTTGCAATAAATATTGATGATTCAGGCTGAACATTTTTAAGACATGCAGTATATGAAATGTTAAAGAAAATTGTGCATTACTTTGTTGATCACTTCCTACATACAAGAATATGTTTTATTTTCTAAATACAAGAAATCTGTGATATATTTACTGAATTTCTCTACCTTCTATCGTTTATTTGTGGGTATACAAATTATTCTTACTCTATTTTTCTATCTAGTATGTTTTAATCCAAAGAAACCTTAGTAGAAATAGTTAGATTACACATTTCGTTATAGATACGAAGGGAACAGTGCTGCCTTAAAATTCCTTACCGCTTCCATGATATTGCGAGAAACAACTGAATGTTGAAAGGACTTTAAGATAATGAACAACTCGAGCCTTTAAAAACGCATATTTCAGAAACTGCTTATGCCACAAAAAACTTGTTTTAAATAAATTGTGTGTTTTAAAGGGATCTACATTTTTGTGTAGTGTATTTTCGTCTGTCGCTTGTTTACCAGTTATAAATGTTTATACATTTTTTCGAAGCTATAAGCTATTACCCGAAAATTCAAGATATACGTTTTGTTAGCCATGTAAATCTCCTTAATATACGATTTTTTCATCAAAATTGTTAAAGCCAGTTTTTTTACAAATAAAACTATTTGAAAAATATTCCATGTAAAGGGTAGTTTGTGTTGGGGAATGTAGCTGAAAGTCTTCGTGTCGAATCTGTGGAAGATATTGCACCTAAATACCAAGTTAGGTATTTATCCGATTTTTGGTTTTTGGGTTATGGTGTTCACAGACAGACACACAGATACATACATGGACATGTTTCCAAAAATTCTTTTTTGGAATATAGTGTAGTAATATATATTAATATTATATACATATTTATCTTTTGGAATACAAAATTAACAAGTTTATTGCATTGAAATAGAGCATTATCATACCAAGTTTCAGACCTCTATTGTAATTCTAAATTGCAAAAAGTGAACCTTTTATTACTATCCATTTATTTGCAAACAAAAAAACCTAATAAGTAATTGTAATTACAGTATATCATGGCAGCTGCAATTTAACAAAAATGTCATTAAAATTGGTTGATTAGTTAAGAAAGTCCATTTGGTACCAGAATGTCCTCTTAACATGAAATAGACAAAATAAGTTTTTGTAGGAATAGTTTTTAGAAGAGTGGGTAGAGAAAGTCATCGCCGTTGAGGGAGTTTTGCACTCATGGTTGTGTATTTAATGATGCATTTTATTCCTCGCATCCCCGGGAGAGCATTCGTTTGGAATCGAGCTGTCAAATTCCCCAGATTTAGTAACAGTTTTCAAGGCTTGGTGTCCCTGCTGGCAATCAACTGATGGAAATGCCGCGGCACTTCAGGACCATTAGCTCGCTAATGTTGGGTTAACGATGCTGTTGACCCAGTGTAATGTTGTTTGATGCCCAGAAAAGCAAGGAAAACAACAAAAAACACTAATGTCAACGTGTGCATGCAGACCTGGGTAAAACGCAATGAAACACGCAACCTGCGCGCTGTTGCTAAAACCTTCATCCAGAGGTTAACCTTCCCAAACGATGGGGATTTATCTGGACCAGTAGTATACAAAAAAACTCTTCTTTTTATACCTCAACAAATTTTACTTTCTATACTGCTTATCTATGGAAGGAAGGGGATGTATAGCGTTCAACCAAAAGTCTGGTGTCCATCAAATTTAATACGTGAAACAGACAAGTTTTGACTAAATAGCTAAACTTGCCAAACATTACATTTAATTTTTTTGCAGTCTTATTAACTACACATTCCTCTTTAACTTGTTATATACAGGATGGCCCACATAAAATCTTACAGGTGAATACGAGTGTGATTCTGAAAATTTTTAGTGTGTCATGTTTCTAAAAACAAATGGAATACGAGGGTGGATCGAAATGTAACGCACAATAATTTTTATCTGCCTTGGTATTGCAGATGGAACGTTACAATTTCACACAGATATAGTTTGATGTTTTCACTACAGAGGGTATTTTTTCTTCCATGTGCAGCTCTAGCGAGAAAAGTGTCAACTACACAACAAAGATGGCGCACATATTTTTGTCGTCCACGTGTGAAGAGCAGAGAGGTGTGGTTCGATATTTGAGGCCCAAAGGACATAAACCGAGTGATATTCACAGGAACACGCGTGGCGTGTATGGATGATTGTATAGACCGTAGCAATGTCTCAAGGTGGTGTGCATTCTTCCTAGAGGGCCGTGTGAACCTTAGTGATTCGCCACGCTCCGGGAGACCGGTAACAGCTGCAACCCCGCAGAATGTCAGAGGCATTGAGTTAGCAATTTTGAACGACCGGCGTGTGCAACTGCGAACCTTATCGGAACAGTTCAACATTTCCTATGGTGCAGTGTACGATATTCTTCACGACAGGTTGAAATTTCGTGAAGTTAGTGCTCGCTGGATGCCTAAGAACCTGAAAGACAACCACAAGGGCCAGCGAATCATGAGCTTGGATCACCTAACGCGGTATACCGCAAAGGGCATGACTTTATGATAGGAATCGTCACTGGTGATGAGTCGTGGGATACCACTACATGCCCGAAACCAACCAGGCAAGTATGGAGTGGAAACATGCTGTTTCCCCGGTGAAGAAAACATTCAAAGTGACTGACTCTGCTAGAAAAGTGCTTGTGACGGTGTTCTGGGATATGCATGGTGTTGTATTGGCGGACTTTGCTGAACACGGGACCACTGTGAATGCTGCAGCCTACATGAAAACTTTGGTGAAGTTGCGTCGTGCCCTTCGGGACAAACGCACAACATGAATGTGACGATGTCAAAATTCTTCATGGCAATGCTTGCCCCCATGTTGATGCTCTGTTTGTCAGAAAATCATCAAATTTGGTTGGGAGACGCTCCAGTATCCACCATACAGTCCGGAACTTGCACCCTCGGACTTTCATCTGTTTGGTCCCATAAAGAAATTCCTGGCCGGCCAACGCTTTGCGACAGATGTGTAAGTGAAATCAGCAGTCCGCAGATGGCTATACTCCAAGGAAACGGACTTCTACGAACAAGCATATTGAAACTGGTATTACGACGGAAAAAATGTGTTGAGAAACTTGGTGACTATGTCGAAAAAGAGGTAAAGCGTGTAAGTTCATTCATGATTTTTGTTTTTGTTTTAACTATTAAACATTTTTGTAAAAAAATTATGTGCGTTACTTTTCGATCCGCCCTCATAGTTTGTTAATTATTATCATTTAAACATTTTGTGTTCAGCTAAAAATGAATCTGACTAGAGAACATTTTCTGGCTGTAAGGTTTTACGATACTAAATCGTCATTAACGCCTAAACTATAAACATCGCCTTAGAAATGCATGTGGTGAAGAAACCCCATCTAAGGCAACAATTTATAATTGGTACAGCAGATTCAAAGAGATCGGTATTTTCTTAGATGTGAATTTCGTGAAGGACGCCCATCAGCTGTCACCATTCAGCTGTTTCTTGTGATGTCTTGGAAAGGGTACGGAATTTCAACGCTAACGGATCTATCACTTAGGGTCTCCTCCACATACAACGTAATAAAAGCACTTGTGCAAACGTTTATCTCCATAAACATGAAATAGAGAGAAAAATGAACTTTTACAATAATGGTTTATAGAAGCTATATAAATATCAACGATAGTGGCCAGACAAAACACTGGAAATGAAATGCATCCGATCTTTTTACTTTTTGTACCACGTACATAGTAGGTAGAGAAGTTTTGCATCCGACCCAAAAATTCTATACCGAGGTTTCACCGGAAATGCATGTTTTGAAGGGGCTCCCGATTCCAAAAACAGCATTTTTGTTTTTAAAAAAAGGTCCCTGTATATGTGTATGTCTGTGAACAGCATAGCTCAAAAACGAAACGTCGGATGCATACCAAAGTTGATATTCAAGTTCAGTATGTTCCAAGGATGCGACTCGGAAGATTTTCCAGAACATTCCCCCACCCCAATCTACCCTTGATATGGAACATTTTTCGATATGTTTTTCTAAAAATGGTTCTAACAACTTTGATTAGATTACCATGCATTCAAGACATTAATATGACAAATAAAATGTATATCTTGAATTTTCTGGGAATAGTCTTTGATGTCCTCTTGAATAGGAAGGAATATCATATAATCTTGTATAACTGGTAAACGTTAACTGATAGACGAAAAATTACTTCACAAAAAATGTAGATCTCTTTAAAACACAAAATTTATTTCAAATACGTTTTTGTGTGGCATAAGCCGTTACTGAAATATCCGATATTAATGGTTCTAATTGTTCATTTCTTGATGTCCTTTCAACATTCTGTTGTTTCTTGCTATTGCATGGAAACAGTATGGAATTTTAAGACAGCGCATAACGTCCAGTTGTTAAACATTTGACTATCGCTGTTCTCTTTGTATCTATAACGAAGTGTGTAGTGTAGCTATTTCTGTAAAGGTTTATTTGGATTAAAATGTAGTAGATAGAAAAATAAGCTCTAGTAAGAATAGTCCGTATACCCACTAATAAACAATAGACGGCAGAGAAAGTCATGTGAATATATCACATAAGATTTATTTTCCTTCACAACTGATAATAGAAAAAAATGCTTCCCATAAACATTTGAATGCTCTTGTCGCATGCTGTATTTAACTAAGATCTTCTTGCCTAATTTGAAATCGCGGCTATATGTTTTAACATAAAAACATCGTTAACCGATAACAAATTTTGTCTATTCGCGAAATACGCTATAAAACCTCACTTTGAAGCTCTGAGTTACAAATCGCAATGTACTCACATTTGTTTCTTCCGTAATTTATAGTCCCGTGTTGGTAGGGAGATACGTAATACAATGTTCCAGAATTCACCAGAATGCAGATGGCGAACGTTCTCAAAACACAGCCAGTTTTATTGCATATTATACTCGTAATGTGACTTTATTTAGTTTTCACTGCCACTTCACTTTTCGTGACCTAGTTCAGTTTTCACTGTCACTTCACTTTTCTAATGTGATTTAGTTCAATTTCACTGTCACTTCACTTTTCCAATGTGATTTTGTTCAATTTCATTTTTCCGTTGTGACCTAGTTCAGTTTTCACTGTCACTTAACTTTTTCAATGTGATTTTGTTCAGTTTCACTTTTCCGTTGTGACCTAGTTCAGTTTTCACAGTCACTTCGTTTTTCTGGTATGACATAGTTCAGTTTTCACTGTCACTTCACTTTTACAATGTGACCTAGTTTTCACTGTCACTTCGTTTTTCTAGTATGACCTAGTTCAGTTTTCACTGTCACTTCACTTTTACAATGTGGTTTTGTTCAATTTCACTTTTCCATTGTGACCTAGTTCAGTTTTCACTGTCACTTCACTTTTCCAAAGTGGTTTTGTTCAGTTTCACTTTTCCAATGTGACCTAGTTCAGTTTTCACTGTCACTTCACTTTTCCAATGTGATTTTGTTCAGTTTAGCTTTTCCAATGTGACCTATTTCAGTTTTCACTGTCACTTCGTTTTTCTGGTATGACCTAGTTCAGTTTTCACTGTCACTTCACTTTTACAATGTGACCTAGTTCAGTTTTCACTGTCACTTCGTTTTTCTAGTATGACCTAGTTCAGTTTTCACTGTCACTTCACTTTTACAATGTGGTTTTGTTGAATTTTACTTTTCCATTGTGACCTAGTTCAGTTTTCACTGTCACTTCACTTTTCCAATGTGATTTTGTTTAGTTTCACTTTTCCAATGTGACTTAGTTCAGTTTTCACTGTCACTTCACTTTTCCAATGTGATGTTGTTCAATTTCACTTTTCCAATGAGACCTAGTTCAGTTTTCACTGTCACTTCACTTTTCCAATGTGATTTTGTTCAGTTTAACTTTTCCAATGTGACCTAGTTCAGTTTTCACTGACACTTCACTTTTCCAATGTGATCTAGCTCAGTGTTCACTGTCACTTCGTTTTTATGGTATGAACTAGTTCAGTTTTCACTGTCACTTCACTTTTCCAATGTGAGTTTGTTCAATTTCACTTTTCCAATGTGACCTAGTTCAGTTTTCACTGTCACTTCAATTTTCCAATGTGATTTTGTTCAGTTTTACTTTTCTAATGTGACCTAGTTCAGTTTTCACTGTCACTTCACTTTTCCAATGTGACCAAGTTCAGTTTTCACTGTCACTTCATTTTTCCAATTTGAACTAGTTCAGTTTTCACCGTCACTTCACTTTTCTAGTGTGATCTAGTTTTGTTTCACTGTCACTTCACTTTTCTAGTATGGTATATTCAGTTTTCACAATCACTTAACCTTTTCACTGTTATTTAGTTAAATTTTTATTGGCATTTCACTTTCCTAGTGTGATTTAGTTCATTTTCACTGTCACTTTACGTTTATAATGTGGCCTAGTTCATTTTTCACTGTCACTTTACGTTTCTAATGTGGCCTAGTTCAGTTTTCACTGTCACTTCAGTTTTATAGTGTGACCTAGTTGAGTTTTCACTTACTCTTCACTTTTCCGGTGCGATTTATTTCCGGTGTAATTTAGTTCAGTTTTCACTGTAATTTCAGTTTTATAGAGTGATTTAGTTCATTTTTACTGTCACTTTATGTTTCTCTTCCTTGCAGAGTAGTAGCGGTGTAGTAAATCAGAGGCGAAGCAGCCTATTCTTTCTTCCACTTCACTCACTGGAGTGTCGAACACAGGACTCGTATTCTCGCGCTGGTCGCACTATCACTCGCTCATAGAGCACAGAGTAACCCGCACTTTACGTCGAGTCAACAACTTGCTAACTCACTCTGCGAGCATTCTCGCCGATATACAGCCGCAGGATCTTCGAGAGGGTTCGCGGCAGGCGGTGTAAAAACATCCGGCAAAATCTCGTTAGCTTTCTATAGGACTTCTGATGTTTACGTTGTGTGAGAGTGCCGCCCTCCTCATGTCTCCAACCAGTCGGCTGGCCCTGAAGGACACCGACATTCAGGCAATGCCACAAGCTCGGCTCACAGCGGCTGTATCACATAAGGTATGCCTGTGAACTTTTAATGGGTAGAGAAATTTATGCGATGTATCCAACATATTAAAACTATAAATTTGAGCGTCACTTAAACCTGGTCTCCCTTGTCAAAAATATCGAACGTTTTTCACTGTTGTGATATTTGGCCTCGTACAAGGCAGCGGGCCAGCACCATAAATTAACAATCTCCCCTTCTCGTTAATATTACAAATGAAGCAACATTGAAGGTGGCCTGCATGCTAACAGGTGTCCATTTGTTACTAAAACATGACGCGGGACATCTGTCTCTCAGCAGTTTACTCCTCTGTGCAGTCCACGTGTGCTGAGAAAATTTCAGCACGATAAAAAATTAACCGCCGTCCATTAGCCTGCACGCGACTGCTGACTTCTTTTGTTTCGTTTCGTGGGGGAAACAGCACAAACTTTATATGAAGGACATTTTCCGGAAATCCTACAAACTTGGGATTAAACTGAAAATTTGAGATCTAAATTTGCAAAACCAACCATTTGGGAACCGCGCATCTGTTTGTCTTAACTTTGAACGAATAAGTGCATGACTTTCTCAAACCACTATTATTGATTGCCTTCTCTACCACGAACTCAAAAATACAATCTCGAGGTATCATGAAAGGTACACGTTTTGAGGGCTCCTAAATACAAATAAAGCATTTTTAGAAAAAGATCTATGTTTCTGTGAATGACATCTCAAAAACGAAATTTTGTATTTAAGTTCAGTATTTTCCAAGGATGACACAAGATTTTTTTGAGGAAACCCCACACACGAAACTACTCTTTACATGTAACATTTTTCTAAACTTGTCCCCAAAAATAGCTATAATTATTTTGATTAAATTACCATATATTTAAGATGCTTTACATGACAAAATATATATCTTGAATTTTCTGGAAATAGCTTGCGAAGTCCTCTACAGTAGGAAAGAATTTTGTTTAATTGGTAAACCTTAAGAGATAAACAAAAACCTACCACACAAATAGTGTAGAATTCTTTAAAATACACGATTTATTTTAAATAAATGTTTGTAGCATCGATTATTTAAGACATATCTATCGTTATTGGTTTAGTTTTTTCAATACTGTCATTTTTAAAGTCCTGTCGCTATTCAGTGGTAGTGTTCAACGTCCGTTCTTACTGCATACGCACCACAGGCGGTGCACACATATGATACACGAAATCAAATAATTGGAAAAGGAAATTTTGGAAGAAAACGTTCTAAGCCTAGGATACCTCCTCGGCATTTGCCAGTTATGAAGACAAGGTAAACATAGATGAAACTTCAGCCAGGGAGGACAGTCCGGGATTTGAACCGCGGACCTCCCTTTCACGAATTCATATTCTAACGACCTAGTTTGATGGCAAATGATCGAGAAAGTCACGTTAATGTAATGCATAATGTTTTTAATTTCTCAACTAACTAGTACACACCAGACAGAGAAGATATTACATTCCACCCAAAAATTCTATAGCAATATTTCACCGGAAATACACGTTTTCAGACCCTCTGAATCCAAAAGAACCACTTACAGAAAAAGGTCCGTTTGTGTGTCTGAGAACAGCATAACTCAAAAATGTAAAGCCAGATAAATACCAAGTATCTTCCAAAAATTTTCAACAAAATCCCCATCCCAAACTACCATTTACATGCAAATTCTTTCGATTTGTTTTTATTTTCTCTAAACTATTTCTTAATAACTTCGATTAAAATACCGTATTGAATATATTTATATGCAAATAAAAGGTGCATCTTGAATTTTCTGGGAATAGTCTGTGACGTCCTCTTCATTCGGAAGGAATATTGTATAATCCTGTATAACTGGTAAGCGCTAAGTGATAGACGAAAACGTACTACATAAAAATGTAGATATCTTTAAAACACACAATTAATTTTAAGAAATATTTATTATGGAAAGAACCATTTCCGAGATATCCATTATTAGTGGTTTAATACTTTCTCATTCTTTTAAAGCCTGTCGAAATTCAGTTGTTTCTCGGAATTACATGGAAGGAGTATGGAGTTTTAAGAACAAGCGTAGAGCGTCGTATTCTTCAAAATTTAAGTACGATGGAAAGATAGAATTAGACGACATAAAAAATTCAATGCCATAGCCGGGATTTGAACCACGAATCTCCCGGTTCCCGTCCGGTTACTCTAACCAACTGAGCTACTAAATTCTCCAGCTGACTCGAAATTTTGTCTGTAAACCACAAAGGGATCTCAAATATTTAGAGATGAAATGTCCCAACGGCGACTTACAATGCTGTAAGTACTCCAAGTCCCGGGCTTGTGTGGAATAACAGTTAATTCATTTAACTTAGCTTTTCCCTTGAATTTATAAGAGATTTGTAATGTAGCAACGTTTTATCTAGATTAATATGAAGTAGATGGAAAAATAAGTTTTCTTGAGATAAGATTCTATACCCATTAGTAAATAATACAGTGTAGAGAAAGTAATGTGAAAGTAACACAGTTGTTTTAATTCCTATCATCACCATTGTACAGGGTTATTCAAAAAGAAGGAACAGACTTTAAATATTTATTTGTAATGAACGGCAATAGATAGCGACACATCATTAAATAGAGGAAAGTTCAATGTTTTAAGCCCCACCTTTTTACAGCGGCGCTGTGTTTGTTTACGATAAAATGGCGACTCCACAGGAAAAGTCGTTTTGTGTGCTGCATTATGCAAAGAAAGAATCCATTGAGTGCATTTCGTTGTAAGTTCAACAACGAGCCATCTCGTCATAAAAATGTACAATTGATACAATAAATTCGTGGAAGATGGTTGCGCATGCAAACGGAAAAGCACTGGTCGTCCTCGCATAACAAATGGTGCTCATTTCGAACACACAAAATAAATTTTTGAACTTTTCTCTCTTCGGTTATGTATCGCATGTGTCATCTATTGTCGTTTATTAGAAATAAAGGGTAAATTGCCTTACCTCTGCCCGCATTAGCGATTGAAGTGGTCTTACACTTGCTGTAACGTAATGCTGCCAACATATGAATAATCCCACCGAAGCCGGTAAGATATTCAGCTTCAAGGCGTAGCCGAGAGATTGAGGACCCTCAGCCTCAAAGCGTAGCCGAGGGATGTTTTTTTAGAAGGAGAGGAGTGTAGCAAGTTGCGGCCGATAGGCGTAGCCGAGGGATCTGCGCGTCTGAAACTCGAATGATTCACTTTCGCAGAAACAACAGCCACATCGCGTATTTAGTGCATTTCACTTTTTATTTAGGTTGACAGTACCCACTTTGCATGTGATTTATCGGAAAAATGGCTACGTTTGTTGTGTTCCTCACGCAATTTGCCTATATAAGTAAAACACCTAAAACGGGTGGGCATCAGATATAGAAGAGACCACATCATGTTCTAAACTCTCTTCTAAGGTAATTTATTTCATTATTTCTCACTTCCTTATACCGAATATAGGTGGGCAGAGATATGACAATTTTGCCGAAATAAATATGTAAACACCGTTCCTTCTTTTTGAATAACCCTGTATTGTTCCTCGTAGTCATGCAAAGCTTATGGGATGTCAAAGTCATCACATAGCGACCTGCTTTTTTAAACATTTGACTAAGGATTCGGACTCCTGTCTCCCTGGTGTACCTACAACGAGATGTGTAATGAAATGCAAATGTTTATCTCGATTAGCATGAAGTAGACATAAACAAATTTTTGTAAGAATAGTTCGTGGAAGAATGTGAAACGAAAGTCGTGTGAATACAGCACCTCAGACCGCTGCAAACAAATCTTGTTTAACTCATGTCGAGTTGCTGATCTGCTAAAATCCAACCAGAGATTCACAAAAACGCTTTAATAAATTTATTCACTGAGCATGTAACTTAATATTCCAGCTGCCTCAGCGTTCCATCAATCTCATTACACGGTTGCCAGCATTGGAAACAGAAAAACAGGCATCCGAACCTGGGACGTGGATTTTATTGTGCCCGGAGTGGTGTAGACAAAAGTGAATGTAAAATGATTTCTGTTCCGGCAGTTTAATTAAATTTCGAGTGTAGCTAAATGACCCGGGTATGCAGATGCTCTGAACTGTTTACTTACACGGCAGGAGTAATAAAGGCTCATTACTGCTCATACCTCTGGTGTCCGAATGTGGTCCACTGCGAGCAGGAGGAGGAGGAGACGGTGTAATTAAAGCATTTGGTTTGGTGGGGGTCATTACACGCTGCAAGGGGGGACAACCCAGTCCTCAGATAGCAAAGATTTTGCTCTAGTGCTCTCTGGCATAACAATTTAATGAGGACGTTGCTTTGTCATTCTTCAAATATAGGGTGGTTCTGAATGAGTGTTGAAAAGGTAGACACTAAACCCCCACAGGAAGCCTTACGTGCCGATAATAGAAACATTGATAATGGAGTATTACAAAGCTCTTACCCCGCCCTTATCTGATTCTAGAAATTTCTTTATTGATTGACAGTCCAATCCTTTACATGTAGTATTAAATTCTTACATTTGTCTTTTTACTTTGTGTACTACATTTGGTAAATTCGAGGTGAAGATTTCACCGAAATATAGTGTCATAACTCCAAAACGAAAAGTCGGATAAATACCAAACTTGGTATTTAAGTTCAGTACGAAGGTCGTCCAATAAGTAAGTTTTCCTATTTTACAAACTCTTGTACAAACTATTTTTACAAACACTTATTCTCCATATGCTTCATGTTAATCGAGATGTTAATCTTATTGCTAATTTTCTTGTAGATGCAAAGGGAATTGCTAGGCTTTAAGCGATAGTCAAATATTTTAAGAGTTGTTTGTTATGTGGAGTATTCCATTCTCTTTGCATTACCAGGACAAAAAAATTAATAACGAATTTCCATTTGAGAAAAAGTATAAGTATTGGAAAATCTAAGGGAATGACAAGCAATATCTCGAAAATGGTTCGCTCAACAAAAGAAAATGTGTATGCATAAATTGTGTATTTTAACGCGATCTACGTTTTTTTGTGTAGTAAAATTCTGTCTATCTCTTATGGTTTACCAGTTATACAAAAGTCGTTCACAATGAAGAATACTTTTGGAGATATTCCCAGAAAATTCGACTTTAATCAAAATCGTTAGAGCCGTTTTTGAGAAAATAAACATTTTCGAAAAATGTTTCATGTAAAGGGTAATCTGGGGTGGGGGAATTTTCTTGAAAACCTTCGTGTCGCCTCTCTGGAAGATACTGAACCTAAATACTAAGTTTGGTGTTTATCCGACTGTTCGTTTCTGAGTTATGCTGTTCACAGACAGACACACACACACACAGGACATGTTTCCAAAAATGCTTTTTTTGGATTCAGGGGGTCTCAAAACATATATTTCAGGTGAAATCTCGGTATGAATTTTTGGGTGGAATACAATACTTCCCTTACTTACTATACGTAGTAGAGAAAGTAAAAATGGTTCTGAAAATGTTGATTAATATACTTTATGTTAAAGATATTTACAGGCAAATAAAATTTATATCTTGAATTTTCTAAGAATAGCCTGAGAAGTCCTCTTTACTCTGAAGGAATTCCGTACAATCTTGTGGTAAACGTTAAGCGATAAACGAAAAGCTACTACACAAAAAATGTAGATTCCTTTAAAACGCACAATTTATGTCAAATACCTTTTTGTGCCACCAATAATTTCTGAGATAACCGTTATTAATGGTTTCATCTGTTCAATACTTTGTCATTCCTTTGAAGTTGTTTATTGCGATACCTGGAGAGCCGGCAGACTGTGTGCTAGGTTATTGTCGGCCCCACCGAGGTTTTTCGGTAGTCTTCCCCTTTGAGGGTTGACGCACCTAAGTGGCGTATCTACTTGCACCCTGCAATGGGGGCCGGATTTAAATTTTCAGGTGCCGGCCTACAGGAAAAGCTCTCGGAGGAGAGAAAGTCACTGGGATCCCACCCTCCTCCCAGGGTCACGTGGGGGCAAAGTCCCCTGGTGTTTCATGTTTCTCGGATTGCATGGAAACAGTATGGAATTTTAAGGCCAGCATATAGCGTCTAGTTCTTAAACATTTGACTATCGTTGTTCCCCGTGTACGAATTGTGTAATGTAGCTATTTGTGTAAAAGTTTAACTCTTTCAGCCGCTCCTGTCCATCGGGCGGCAGCTCTCTACGTTTCGACTAAAGGTGTTGTCAACCTTAGCGGAATTACCAATTAGTTGATAATGAGTGATAAAGGGTACTTCATGCGTAAGAAAACAAGAGAATACCGGGGATAATTGTCGAAAGATGCGAAGAAAGCGAAAAAAGTTTTTTCGGATAAGTGATTAATAGAAGATATTATTTTCTTTTCGAAATAGTTACAACCAGTTAAAGAAAACAGTGCAAAAGCAAAGTATCTTTTGAACACTGCGAAAGCCAGAAATACGTAAGGAATCTAAAATGTATTAACGACCAAATATTTCTTAGCCTAATTAATTTATTTTCGTTTTACTGCAATGTTTAAATTCATTTTAACTTAATTATTCACTTAACCAAAAGATAAATTACTGCCACTAAAATCGACATAAATTACCAGAGTGTATACTAATTATTTCTGTGACTTACAGTAATGAAATAATATAATGTAGTATTTTTACTTTCTCTACTACGTATAGTAAGTAGGGGAAGTATTGTATTCCACCCAAAAATTCGATAACGAGATTTCACCGGAAATACATGTTTTGAGACCCCCTGAATCCAAAAAAAGCATTTATAGAAACATGTCCGTGTGTGAGTCTGTGAACAGCATAACTCAGAAACGAACAGTCGCATAAACACCAAACTTGGTATATAGGTTCAGTATCCTCCAAGAATGCGACACGAAGGTTTTCAAGAAAATCCCCCCACCCCAGATTACCCTTTACATGGAAGATTTTTCGAAAATTTTAATTTTCTCAAAAATGGCTCTAACGATTTTGGTTAAAATATCATATGTTTAAGATATTTTTATGACAAATAAAATGTATATCATGAATTTACTGGGAATCTCTCCAAAGGTATTCTTCATTGTGAACGACTTTTGCATAACTGGTAAACAATAAGAGATAGACAAAATTTTACTACACACAAAATGTAGATCGCGTTAAAATACACAATTTATGTCATATACATTTTTTTTGTTGAGTGAACCATTTTCGAGATATTGCTTGTTATTCCCTTAAATTTTTCAATACTTATTTTCTCAAATGGGAATTCGTTATTCATTTTTTTGTCTTGGATATGCAAAGAGTATTAATCTGTGGCAAAGGGAATGGTGCTGCACCTAGCAACCAGCTATTAAGAGATATGTATGTGCTTAAAGGCCACTGTTTTTCTATATTGCCCTTGTAAATATATTTTCCCCTTACATCTACAAGAAAATTAGCAATAAGAATTGATTTTGCAAATGTTTATCTCGATTAACATGAAGGAGATGGAGAATAAGCGTTTGTAAAAATAGTTTGTACAAGAGTAGAGAAAGTCATGTGAGTGTAACACGTCAGATTTTTTGTCTTGGATATGTAAAGAGTATTACTCTGTGGCAAAGAGAAAGGTGCTGCACCTTGCAAGCAACTATTAAGAGATATGTATGTGCTTAAAGGCTACTGTACTTCTATATTGCCCTTGCAAATACAAAACAAGGGTCACATAGTACGCCTTAAGCGGTAGTCAAATATTTATAGAACTGATCACTGTGTGTAAATTGTAATTATTTTGCATGTCAAGAACATAAAAAAAGAACAACGAATTCTCAGTTGAGAAAAAGTGTAATTATTGGAAAATTCAAAGAAATAACTAGGAATATTTCGAAAATTGTTGACTTTACAAAAAAATGTTTATGCGATATAGTGTGTGTTTTAACGAGATCTACATTATTATGTAGTAAAATTTTGTCTATCTGTTCGGTTTACCAGTTATGCAAAAGTCATTCAGAATGAAGAGGACTTTTGGAGACATCCCCAGAAAATTCGAGATATACATTTTATTTGTCATAAAAATGTCTTAAACATATGATACTTTAATCAAAATCGTTAGAGCCGTTTTTGAGAAAATAAAAATTTTCGAAAAATGTTACATGTAAGTGGTGATTTGGGGCGGGGGAATTTTCTTGAAAAATTTCATGTCACATTCCTGGAACATATTGAACCAAAATACCAAGTTTGGAGTCTATCCGACTTTTCGTTTTTGAGTTATTCTGTTCACAGACAGACAGACACACAAAACATACACACGGACATGTTTCCAAAAATGCTATATTTTTTATGTCCTGGACATACAAAGAGAATGGAATGCTCCACATAGCAACCAGCATTTAAAACATTTGACTATCGCTTAAAACCTACCATATTCCCCTTACACCTACAAGAAAATTAGCAATAAGATAGTTTCTGCAAATGTTTATCTCGATTAACATGAAGTAGATGGAGAATAAGCGTTTGTATAAATAGTTTGTACAAGAGTAGAGAAAGTCATGTGAGTGTAACATCAGATTTTTTGTAACGCAATTTTGTTCGATCTGTAGCGAGAACATTGCTGACTAATGCGGATGCTAAGCGGGACTACGTACATACTCCTTTCTTTTATTCTTCCTTTCCGGTGGAGGGGTTTTAGTGGGTATGGCCACGTACTGGCAAGTCCCTCACGAGTCTCAGTTTTGGCTGGGGTAAGTGCGTAACTGTTTTCCTCTCCTCTCGGGCTAAAAATTCGTCTCTCCTCCCCATTTTCAGTTCAGTCTGGTGGCCCTATGTGTGAAGTTTATTGTTGATGACCTTTGGGACAGCGACTCATTGGAAATTCTCTCTCTACATGTTATTCCTAGAATTTTGTGTTCCTTCTTCCTTTACTATACTTGATGTGCGTTCATTTATCTGTTTGTTGTTAACCTTGTTTGGCACCCCGTACAATAGTAGACGATCTCTAACCACCGTGGTTTATCTTCACATGTTTTCTACAATCAATTCCTACAAAATCTTATTTTTCTATCCACTAATATTAATCCAGATAAGCATTTACAAAAATTGTTTTATTACACATTTCGTCACCTTATCGTAAGAAAACCCAAGCGATAGTCAATTCTTTAAAAATCGGGCCACCACATGCTGGTTTTGAAATACCACTATTTTCATGATCAGATGAAACAAGCGAATAGCGACTTAGGACTTCAAAAAAGTATAAAATATATCCCAACGAATGTTTCAGAAATCGTTCATGTCCCCAACTATTTGACAGAAATTGTGTATATTAACGAGCTCTACATTTTTCGTGCAGTAAGTTTTCGTCTAAATCTTGTGGTTTACCAGTTTATCAAATTATACAAAGTTCATTCATAAATGCCACAGAGACGGGCTTAACTCCATAAGTTTTCAGGCTCGAAAACTCACTACACTGCTGCAGCTGCCTACCGAGGGAGATGAACGACACCATAGACCTTCTAGAGTTTATTGGGGAGCACTCTTTCCCTTGAGCAAACATCCGCGCCATCTCTCTGGCACCGCCATACGCCACGAAACCTAGCAGCACACTTGAGGCATTAGAAGGAAACGGAAAGGGAAATTATGGAAAGGAAATCGTGGTAGACGAGAAACCACTCCAACATTCGCCTACCGAGCAGAGAAAACCACGAAAAACCCAAGGTCAGAAAGGACTGTCGGCGAGAATCAAACCCGGGGCCTCCCACGTTACCGCGGAGCCAGTAGTAGTAGGTTTAACACATGTTTACTTGCGTGCAGACAGACTGACATAGGCTAATAGCTGCTCGGCGGTAGTGAGTGCCTCCAAAAACACGAACTGTAGAGTACCGAGGCACTCTATTTCATTATTCAATTATTTTATGCATGCTTTTTGTTTTCACGTTTTGTGCCGTCGCACGTTGTTTTGTTATGCCTGCTTTTGTTTGCCGTCCTTTTAATTAAATTATTTATTTGTGAAGACGCTGCACAGATAAACTTTAAACAAAGAATATTTAAAAAGTAATTACTTAATGCGTTTTGGCGGATTTGTATTTCTAAAAGTAACTCGAGTTCAGTAGTAATTAAATGTGTGTGTGTAAAGTCTGCAGTATAAAATGAAAAATGCCACTGGAAAAAAACGTGAACATGTAAATGGCAAGTGCGCTGCAATTTTTCCTACATAGTTTCACCAGAATTCAGAGACATTTCTCCCCCCTACTACGTACTTACAGTAATAGGGGAAGCATTCTATCCCACTCAACAATTCTATGTCGAGATTTCAACGGAAATATATGTTTTGTGGCCCCTAAACTTCAAAAAAGCACTTTTAGAAAAATGTCCGTGTGTATATCTGAACAACTTAGCTCAAACACGAGATGTCGGACGGTTCAGCACCGTCCACAGATACGACAGATTTTCAAGAAAATTCTCTACCCCAATCTACCCTTTTCATGGAAACTTTTTTGAATTATTTTATGAAAAATGGCTATAACGATTTTGATTAAAATAATATATATTAAAACAATAGTAAAATGCAAAATAAGTGGTAATAGTAGATATGCCATCTATCTGCAGACAAGCAGTTAGACTGGACGCCTCCCTAACGCCATCTGTACGGCAAGAAGCAGAAGATCCGGCTGACATGCGCTGGGGGTCTCTGTGGGCACGTGACGAAATAAGATGACATTTCCACGGATGAGACCTAGAAGGCTAACCGCCTTTCTGTGTGGGGGCGGCGGTTAAACTGGACGGCACCCTAATACCATCTACACAGCACGAAGCGGGTGGTTACAGGGATGAGACCTAGAAGGCTAACTGTCCGCCTTTCTGTGGGAGCGGTGGTTGAACTGGACGGTACCCTAATGCCATCTGCACGGCATGAAGCAGGTGGTTACAGGGATGAGACCTAGAAAGCCAACTGACGTAAAACAAAATAGAATAAAAAAATATTTACATGACTAACAAAATGTATATATTGGATTTTCTGGGAATAGCTTGCCAAGTCTTCTTCATTCCGAGGGAAACTTATATAATCTTGCATAACTTGTAAGCGTTAAGCGTTAAACGAAAACACAAAAAATATAGATGTCTTTAACACACTCAATTCAATTAAAATAAGTTTTTTGTGTCATCAGCCATTTTCGAGATATCCGTTATTAATGGTTCGAATCATTCAATACTCCAAACATTCTTTTCAAACCTGTGTATTTTCAGTTGTTTCTGGCGATGTCATGGAAACAGTATGGAATTTTAAGGCCAGCATATAGCGTCCAGTTGTTAAACATTTGACTGTCGCTGTTCTCTTTGCATCTATAACGGAATGTGTAATGCAGCTATTTACGGAAAGGTTTATCTCAATTAAATTAAAATGAAGTAGATAGGAAAATAAACTTTCTTGGAATAATTTGTATACCCAGCAATAAGCGATAGAGAGTAGAGAAAGCCATATGAGTGTAACAAATAAGACTTTTTTAAATGTAATTTTATAAATCTCCGAGGCCATCTTTGGAGGTGGCGTCGCAATGGAAGCATAGTTGAATAAAGCGAAGACAAACTAACCTCTCTTTTTATCGGTTTCACTACACTGCACTTTTGAAACCATTATTTATCTGCTTCTGTTTGGCTTCAGATTGATGCACAGATTAATACACTTTCATAGTAACGCCGCAAACAATCTACACTCAACTTTTATCCTGTAAAATCCTCGCCACAAATTTGGCACAGTAGTGGGAATTTATACGTCAGCATCTCCATTTAATCCCCTGATTTACGAGCAGTGAACTCTCGTATTATCGCACAACATGGAAAATATTTCAAAAAAATTGAGACATGGGTTTTTAATAATAAATCACCACGCTTCATCAATAACTGCAAAATTTAATACTCAACTGAGAGTCAGCCCTGTGTGGATCATTTTAGAACTAGGCTGTGATTTACATTTATTTATACATTAGGTGGTCCAATAGAATACGCTATTCCATCAACCCATCACGTATTTATAGTTCATTATAGACTTCATGGTATAGGCCTTCTGGTCTGTTTCGGTTCTTGATTCCACCGCCTTCTTAGTCATCTCTGGGATCTCCTTTGGCGTCAGAGGTCAAAGAACAGATGAGAGACAGGGTTCTCAGCACTTGTCACAATAGCAATAATTGCCACTCTGGAACGTCCAGAAATTACAATCCATGTTCGGAGTAACAGGAGCAAAGTCCTTAACGGCCCCTCCGTAAGAGGGGGTTCCGATTCCTTCAGTTGCGTGGTGGGGGCGCTGCACATATCCGTGGTACTTCTGACGTTACTGGAAGTAGACTGGACCAAACATCGAGCGCCACCCGTGAGGATGTTGTTTGGATTGTGTTGGACTCGGCGGGGCAGTCGGAGATTGGGCATGTCTTGCTGTCTCCGTCCAGGTGAGGCTGGGAAATGTCTCAAGGTCCCCTGGTACCACCCTAGAGAGCCGGTAGGCTGTCGGCCCCACGGAGGTTGTTCGATAGTCTTCCCCTTGGTGGGGTTGACGCGTAACTACCCTGTAATGGGGGGAGCCTTATTAAAATTTTCAGTTGCTGGCCTACAGGAAAAGCCTTCGGGTTGGGGGAGCCACTCGGTTGGCGCCCTTGTCTCTGGGTCCAGTGGAGGCAGCAGCCTTTGGTGTTGTCCTTAACAATCAAGGGCGGATGGGACAATACATCGCTAGCAGGTTATCAGGCCTTAAGGTAGAAACCCTATCATATGATTTGCTTCTCGAGACGCTGGTAGCGTCTTAGGAGGGCTAATCTATTACTCCAAAGTTCAAAAGGAAACCACCAAATTGACAATTACAAATTATAATTATAGTGGTAAATGTAGGTGTTTGTTTACTTATATCATATATCATAATTCTTGGTTATAATTTTCCAGTGCGTATACATTTTTGAAGTGATAGGTCATCATTCGTTTCCTTCTTGGCTTGTCACACAAATAGTACGGAAATTCAAGGCCACTTTTTAAAGTTTTTACTATCCCCTCGGTCTCCTGTATCCCCCTTGTTAACTGCAACAAAGTGTGAAACGAAATTATTCCTGCAAACGTTTATCTGGATTAACAAGTAGATATAAAAAACAAATCTGATGTGTTACACTCACATGACTTTCTCTACTCTTGTACAAACTATTTTTACAAACGCTTATTCTCCATCCACTTCATGTTAATCGAGATATCGAGATGTTAATCTTATTGCTAATTTTCTTGTAGATGCAAGAGGAATTGCTAGGCTTTAAGCGATAGTCAAATATTTTAAGAGCTGGTTGCTATGTGGAGTATTCCATTCTCTTTGCATTACCAGGACAAAAAAAATTGAATAACGAATTTGAGAAAAAGTATAAGTATTGGAAAATTTAAGGAAATAACAAACAATATCTCGAAAATGGTTAACTCAACAAAAAATGCATATGACATAAATTGTGTATTTTACCGTGATCTACATTTTTTGTGTAGTAAAATGTTATCTATCTCTTATGGTTTACCAGTTATGCAAAAGTCGTTCAGAATGAAGAATGCTTTTGGAGACATTCCCAGAAAATTTGAGATATACATTTCATTCGTCATGAAAATATCTTAAACATATGATATTTTAATCAAAATCGTTAGAGCCATTTTTGAGAAAATTAAAATTTTCAAAAAATGTCACAAATAAAGGGTGATCTGGGGTGGGGGGATTTTCTTGAAAACCTTTGTGAGGCATCTCTGGAAGATACTGAACCTAAATATCAAGTTTGGTGTTTATCCGACTGTTCGTTTCTGAGTTATGCTGTTCATAGACACACAGACACACACGGACATGTTTCCAAAAATGCTGTTTTTTGGATTCAGGGGGGCTCAAAACATACATTTCCGGTGAAATCTTGGTATCGAATTTTTGGGTGGAATACAATACTTCCCCTACTTACTATACGTAGTAGAGAAAGTAATAAGCTTTTGTAAGAATAGTTTGTGGGGAAGATATAAAAGTAAATGATAATGGGAAAACAAAGTCATGTGAACGTAACATAAATGTAGAAAGCAAGCTAATTTCGAGCCAAAATCATGTACCAAGGTCTACATTTTTGTAACAGGGAGATCATAACCGTATAATTTACGTTACTATTGTGAGGAAATGCTCAGGAACTTTGAAGTCAAAGCGTGTGTATTGACAGGGCCTGTGATCGACCAGAATTACTGTCGATACGGAAATGTAAAGCGGTTTTGGGTGCGCTAATGTTGAAGCAATAACCGATGACGTTGTATGTGACCCATTTGATTACCGAACACATTATCTCTGTATAGAGAAACCTCGTCAAGCGAATATTCTGCCCAAAATTAATGTTCTGCATCATTGGTCTTCAACATGGCTGAAAACAGGCTTGCAAATGGTGGCTTTGCAAACCATTGCTGCTTTCATTTTCTGACCGATCCTGTGGTTTTTTACGTCTTCCCGGTGATTTACGCAGAAGGAAAGTTAGAATTCCAACACATGAATTCATTTGCAAGGAAATCCATGTATACCAATATAAATTTGCTGGCTGTAATAACGTACAATATACATTTGATGACCTTAATATATATATATATATATATTACATCTTCTATGATATAAATAATTAAACAAAGAAATTATAGTAACATAAATAAACAACTTTAATAAATAATTTCCGTATACTAAACCAATGCATACTAATATAAGCTCGAATTGAAAGATTTGTCTGAAGAAAAAGGTAATTAGCGAGCCATATTAAGCAAAGTTATTAGTAACAGCGTGAGGAGCGAAAGCATTAGCTTAAAGATTCTTGGAATACACTTAGGTAATAAGTTCAGTACATTTGAACAGTCACGTAGGCAGAAATTCTGAAAAAGAGAGAGGTAATGCAATTGTTTGAGTCGGGGAAGTATCGCCTAGTAACAATGTAACATACGTAGGAGTTTTGAGATTGGAACACATATAAAGTAACGTTGGTGGGGGAAGGAGAATTAGGCAGAGCTTGATTTAATATAAGGGCGTGTATTCTAAACAGAGGCGCATTAGTTCGTGCACACCTTCGTGCATACTTTAGTGACACATGTCTTACTTTAAGCGCTCAGTGACGCGCATGCGTGAGAAGATTTTGCGGCCATTCGGAGGGGTTTCGCCGGTAAACATTTTAGCGACTCACGGCAAGTTACGCTTTTAATTTCTTTTATTGCGGAAACAAATATTTAAAATCTTAAAATGAATACCCCAGATGCTACTAGATATAATAATTCAACTGTTATAGTTTCGAGTGCTCCAATTCATAATTAGTTTTATTCTTTATCTTCAAACGGTCGGAAACTCGCTTCAATACATCAAGTATTATATAACATTAGACTTCTCAGTCAAATTAAACTGATGTCATTCTTTCATACTCGCCCAGGCATACCCTGAGAGAAAGGTCTCATAGCCAACCACTGTAGCAGCCGGCAGAAGAATCAACAGTAGATATTGAAGCAAAGGATACGGCTTCAAAGGTGACGACCAACGACCGGTTTCAAAACTGGCGCCTGATGGTGGTGCTATACGGATTCATCTACCACATACCTAGCAAGTAGACTGGGTATTGTATTTAATTAAAAAAATTCGATATCGAGATTTCACCGGAAATATATGTTTTGAGGTCCCACTGAATAAAAAGCATGTTTAGTAAAAGGTCCGTGTGTGTATGTGTGTGTCTGACTGTGGACAGCTTAAATAAAAAAATGTAAAGTCGAATAAACCCAAGTTGGGTATTTAAGTCCAATATCTTCCAAAGATGCCTCACAAAGATTTTCAAATAAATCCCCCACTATACTTCAGAAATAGATACACATTTCATTAGAGCACAAAAGAGAACAGCGACAGTCAAATGTTTAACAACTGAACGCTATATGCTGGCCTTAAAATTCCATACTGTTTCCATGACATCGCGAGGAACAACTCAATATCGACAAGATTAAAAGAACGAGTGTTCAATAAATCGAACCATTAATAACGGATATCTCGGATATGGCTAATGCCACAAAAAAGATTATTTAAAATAAGCTGTGTGTTTTAAAGAGATCTACAGTTTTTTGAAGTAAGTTTTGTCTATCGCTTAACGTTTACCCTTTCTAAAAGTTTATACAAAATTCATTCCAAATGAAGCGGACTTGACAGGTTATTCGCAGAAAATTATAGATATACATTTTATTTGTCATATAAATATCTATAATATATGGTGCTTTAATCAAATTCATTAGTCACTTTTTAGAAAATAAAAAACTTCGAAAAATATTTCACTTAAAGGGCAGTTGGGAATCGAGGGATTTTTTGTTTGTTTTGAAAATCTTAATGTCACAGTATTCGAGATTTCGTTTTTGAATTCCATTTTTTCCCTCCAGGGGACGTCAGATCATGTATTGCCGATGAAATCTCCATTTAGAATTTTTGGGTGAACAATAATACCTTCTCTACGTACTAAGTCATGCGAATTTAAAACATTTCTTTTTACTTTCTCTACTACATATAGTAAGTAGGGGAAGTGTTGTATTCCACCCAAAAGTTCGATACCAAGATTTCACCGGAAATATATGCTTTGAGACGCCCTGAATTCAAAAAAAGCATTTTTGAAAACATGTCCATGTGTGTGTCTGTGTGTGCGTGTGTCTGTGAACAGCATAATTCAGAAAAGAACAGTCAGATAAACACCAAACTTGGTATTTAGGTTCAGTATCTTCCAAGGATGCGACACGAAGGTTCTCAAGAACATCCTCCCACCCCAGATTACCCTTTACATGGAACATTTTTCGAAACTTTTAATTTTCTCAAAAATGGCTCTAACGATTTTGATTAAAATATAATATGTTTAAGCTATTTTTATGACAAATAAAATGTATATCTTGAATTTCCTGGGAATGTCTCCAAAAGTGTTCTTCATTGTGAAAGACTTTTGCATAACTGTTAAACCATAAGAGAAAGACAAAATTTTACTACCCAAAAAAAGTAGATCGTGTTAAAATACACAATTTATATCGTATACATTTTTTAGCGGTGAACCGTTGTCGAGATATTGCTTGTTATTCCGTTAAATGTTTCAATATTTATTTTCTCAAATGGGAACTCGTTATTCATTTTTACTTTCTCTACTACGTATAGTAAGTAGGGGAAGTATTGTATTCCATCCAAAAATTGGATACCGAGATTTCACCGGAAATACATGTTTTGAGACCCCCTGAATCCAAAAAAAGCATTTTTGGAAACATGTCCGTGTGTGTGTCTGTGAACAGCATAACTCAGAAACGAACAGTCAGATAAACATCAAATTTGATATTTAGGTTCAGTATCTTCCAAGGATGCGACACGAAGGTTTTCAAGAAAATCCCCCCACCCCAGACTACCCTTTACATGGAAGATTTTTCGAAAATTTTAATTTTCTCAAAAATGGCTCTAACGATTTTGATTAAAATATCATATGTTTAAGCTATTTTTATGACAAATAAAATGTATATGTTGAATTTTCTGGGAATGTCTCCAAAAGTATTCTTTATTGTGAACGACTTTTGCATAACTCGTAAACCAGAAGAGATAGACAAAGTTTTACTACACCAAAAAATGTAGATCGCGTTAAAATACACAATTTATGTCATATACATTTTTTTGTTGAGTGAACCATTTTCGAGATATTGCTTGTTATTCCGTTAAACTTTTCAATACTTTTCTCAAATGGAATTCGTTATTCATTTTTTGTCTTGGATATGCAAAGAGTATTAATCTGTGGCAAAAGGAATGGTGCTGCACCTAGCAACCAGCTATTAAGAGATATGTATGTGCTTAAAGGCTACTGTATTTCCAAATTGTCCTTGTAAATATACATTCCCCTTACATCTACAAGAAAATTACCAATAAGATAGAGTCTGCAAATGTTTATTTCGATTAACATGAAGTAGATGGAGAATAAGCGTTTGTAAAAATAGTTTGTACAAGAGTAGAGAAAGTCATGCGAGTGTAACACATCAGATTTTTTTTGTCTTGGATATGCAAAGAGTATTAATCTGTGGCAAAGAGAATGGTGCTGCACATAGCAACCAGCTATTAAGAGATATGTCTATGCTTAAAGGCTACTGTATTTCTATATTTCCCTTGCAAATACAAAACAAGGGGAACATAGTACGCCTTAAGCGATAGTCAAATATTTTTAAAACTGGTCGCTATGTGTAAAATGTAATTCTCTTTGCATGTCAAAAGATCGTTTCTGCAAATGTTTATCTCGATTACTATGAAATAGATGGAGAATAAGAGCTTGTAAAAATAAGTACAAGAGTAGAGAAAGTCATGTGAGTGTAACACAGATTTTTTATGGAAACATTTTATTGAAATACACTTATAAAACCCATTAAAGTAGTTACTTCAGCTTTTGAATGTTTTGAACTCTAAGAACGGCAGCTCCGCAAATCGATCTTATTAAAACCTACATATATAAATTTTGAAATGTTGCCAACATTTCCTTCCCCACTTGTAAAGAAATTCTCTTCTGGAAGCTACAGTTTCCTTTTTGGCACAAAGAGGGCTCTAGAGCGACACCCCTCTCGATTCTCTCCTAACACTTGCTTCCTTTGCCTTAATTCCTTCCTTGGGGTTGAAGGCATGGCTTACCCTACAATTCGGTTCTTAAGAAAATCTTCGTGAACTTTTCAGACGTATTGCTTTCGGTGCTTGAATATTTCTGCTTTCCGATTGCCTTCCTCAATGCATTAGCTGTGACAGGAAGGCGAGTTTATATTTTTCTTTTCCTGTCCAATACAGTGTCGTGGTATTTTTGCACGAATAACTTTAGGCACGAGATTACGAAAGAGATTGAATATACATTCAGTTCTCGTGGTAAAGCTTCAGGAATATACAGGTCGTGGGTGATTTATTCCAATAACTTTGTGTGATTTTATGGAACCTACGTTTACTTTCTCTGCCAGGTACTTCGTAGGAGAAGGTATTGCATTCCAACCAAAAATGTAATAACGATTTTTCATCGGAAATACATATTTTGAGGTTCTCTATATAAAAAAATCTGATGTGTTACACTCACATGACTTTCTCTACTCTTGTACAAACTATTTTTACAAACGCTTATTCTCCATATGCTTCATGTTAATCGAGATATCGAGATGTCAATCTTATTGCTAATTTTCTTGTAGATGCAAGGGGAATATGGTAGGATTTAAGCGATAGTCAAATATTTTAACGCTGGTTGCTATGTGGCGCATTCCATTCTCTTTGCATAACCAAGACAAAAAAATCTGATGTGTTACACTCACATGACTGTCTCTACTCTTGTACAATCTATTTCTACAAACGCCTATTCTCCATATGCTTCATGTTAATCGAGATATCGAGATGTCAATCTTATTGGTAATTTTCTTGTAGATGCAAGGGGAATATGGTAACTTTTAAGCGATAGTCAAATATTTTAACGCTGGTTGCTATGTGGCGCATTCCATTCTCTTTGCATGTCCAGGACATAAAAAAATGAATAACGAATTTGAGAAAAAGTATAAGTATTGGAAAATTTAAGGAAATAACAAGCAATATCTCGAAAACGGTTCACTCAACAAAAGAAATGTATATGACATAAGTTGTGTATTTTAACGCGATCTACATTTTTTGTGTAGTAAAATTTTGTCTATCTCTTATGGTTTACCAGTTATGCAAAAGTCGTTCACAATGAAGAATACTTTTGGAAACATTCCCAGAAAATTCGAGATATACATTTCATTTCTCATGACATTATCTTAAACATATGATATTTTAATCAAAATCGTTAGAGCCATTTTTGAGAAAATTAAAAATTTCGAAAAATGTTTCATGTAAAGGGTAGTCTGGGGTGGGGGGATTTTCTTGAAAACCTTCGTGTCGCATCTCTGGAAGATAGTGAACCTAAATAACTAGTTTGGTGTTTATCCGGCTGTTCGTTTTTGAGTTATGCTGTTCACAGAGTCACACACACACACAGACACACACACACACAGACACACACACACACAGACACACACACGGACATGTTTCAAAAAATGCTTTTTTTGGATTCAGGGAGTCTCAAAACATGTATTTCCGGTGAAATCTCGGTATCGAATTTTTGGGTGGAATGCAATACTTCCCCTACTTACTATACGTAGTAGAGAAAGTAAAAATGAATAACGAATTCCCATTTGAGAAAATAAGTATTGGAAAATTTAAGGGAATAACAAGCAATATCTCGAAAATGGTTCACTCAACAAAAAATGTATATGACATAAATTGTGTATTTTAACGCGATCCACATTTTTTGTGTAGTAAAATTTTGTCTATCTCCTATGGTTTACTAGTTATGCAAAAGTCGTTCACAATGAAGTATACTTTTGAAGACATTCCCAGAAAATTCAAGATATACATTTTATTTGTCATACAAATGTCTTAAACATATGATATTTTAATCAAAATCGTTAGAGCCATTTTTGAGAAAATTAAAATTTTCGAAAAATCTTCCATGTAAAGGGTACTCTGGGGTAGGGGGATTTTCTTGAAAACCTTTGTGTCGTATCCTTGGAAAATACTGAACCTAAATACCAAGTTTGGTGTTTATCCGACTGTTCGTTTTTGAGTTATGCTGTTCACAGACACACAGACACACAGACAGACACACAGGCAGACACATACACGGACATGTTTCCAAAAATGCTATTTTTGGATTCAGGGGGTCTCAAAACATGTATTTCCGGTTAAATAAGGGTATCGAATTTTTGGGTGGAATACAATACTTCCCCTACTTACTATACGTATTAGAGAAAGTAAAAAAAGCATCGCACGAGAGCTGTCCCAAGTACCCGATCTGACATAGAAAACACAAATTTTTTTAAAAAAAACATCTTTATTTCTCTACGTAGTGTCCTTTCAGCTCGATACACTTTACCTAGCGGTGTTCAATAGCTTCGGTACCCTGTTTATAGTGAGAAACGTCGAGATCTGCAAATTAGCCATCAACTGCAAACTCTACCTCTTCATTGTTGGCAAATGTTTTGCCACCAAGCCATTTCCTCAACTTTGGAAATAGAAAATAATCAGAGGGAGCAATGTCCGGCGAATAGGGTGCATGAGGAAGCAATTCCAACTTTAACTCATTTATTTTGGCCAGGCGATAATGGATGTGAACTGGTGCATTGTCTTGATGAAACAAAAGTTTCTTATCCACTGAATGCGGCCATTTTTGCTTGATTTCATCATTCAAATGCCAATAAGTTTGCATAATACTCACCAGTGATTGCTTTTTTTTAACATAATCAAGGAAAATTATTCCACCGCATTCCAAAAAACTGGCGCCATGACTTTGCCTGCAAATGGAACTGTCTCACCTTATTTGGAACCGATTCTCCCCTTTCAATGTTTTGACTGTTCCTTCGTCTCAGGTGTGAAGTGATGGGCCCATGTTTCATCCATGGTTATGAATCGACACAAAAACTCTGCTTTATTGCAGCAAAACATCGCCAAACACTCGACTGAAACATCTTCACGATGGTGCTTTTGTTCCATTGTGAGTAAACGCGGCACTCATCTTGCGCATAGCTTTCTCATGTCTAAATTTTCAGTCAGTGTGCGATGTACGGAACTTTTTTGAAATGCCTACGATGTTGCTAGCTCCCGCATTCAGTCAATGGTCATCAATACCATTTTGTGGATTTTCTTCACAATTTCTGGCGTGGTCACCTCATTTGGTCGACCACTGCGATGTTCGTCTTGGCAGCTGGTACGGCCTCGTTTAAACTCTGTCACCCAATATTGTACTGTTGTAGAGGAAGGAGCAGACTCCCCCAGAGTAGAATCTAGCTCAGCTTTAATATTAGTTGGACTAAGAGCTTTCAAATGACAGCATTGTATCACATAACGATGACCAGTTGTATCCATGTTTACAAATTCGCTGAGAGAGCTCACTATTAATGGTTGCAAAACAATTACTAAAGAACGTAGTATCATCGAACTTCAGACTTAAGCTTTACTATTGTTTACATAGAGATTTTTCGAAATTTGGATTTTCTCTAAAATTCTTCTAAACATTTAGATTAGAATACCATATGTTAAAGATATTTACATGACAAAATGTATATCTTCAATTTCTATCAATTAAATTTTTACTTTCTCCACTACATATAGTAAGTAGGGGAAGTATTGCATTCCACCAAAAAATTTTATACCGAAATTTCACCGGAAATACATGTTTTGAGACCCCCTTATTCCAAAAAAGGCATTTTTAGAAGAAGGTCCATTTGTGTGTCTGTGAACAGAGAAACTCAAAAACGAAAAGTCGGATAAATACCAAACTTGGTATTTAGGTTCAGTATCTTTCATAGATGCGACATACAGATTATCAAGAAAATCCCCCACCCCAGACTATTTTTTACATGGAACTATTTTCGAAATTATGGATTTTCTCAAAAATCGCTCTAACGATTTTTATTAAAATATCATATGCTTAAGATACTTTTACGGCAAATCAAATGTATATCTTGAATTTTTTGAGAATTTCCCGAAAGTTGTCTTAGTTCTAGATGAATTTTTCGTAACTTGTAAACCATAAGAGATAATACAAAATTTTACCACACAAAAAATGTAGATCTCATTAAAACACATAATTTATGTCATATACATACTTTTTGTCGAATGAAACATTTCCGAGACATTCTTTGTTATTTACTGAATTTTCGAATGCTTTTTCTCAAATGGGAATTCGTTATTTTTACTTTCTCTACTACGTATAGTAAGTAGGGGAAGTATTGTATTCCACCCAAAAATTCGATACCGAGATTTCACCAGAAATACATGTTTTGAGACCTCCTGAATCCAAAAAAAGCATTTTTGGAAACATGTCCGTGTGTGTGTCTGTGTATGTCTCTGTCTGTGAACAGCATAACTCAGAAACGAACAGTCGGATAAACACCAAACTTGGTATTTAGGTTCAGTATCTTCCAGAGATACGACACGAAGGTTTTCAAGAAAATATCCCCACCCCAGATTACCCTTTACATGGAAAATTTTTCGAAAATTTTAATTTTCTCAAAAATGGCTAACGATTTTGATTAAAATATTATATGTTTAAGATATTTTCATGACAAATAAAACGTGTATCTTGAATTTTCTGGAAATGTCTCCAAAAGTATTCTTCATTGTGAACGACTTTTGTATACCTGGTAAACCATAAGAGATAGACAAAATTTTACTACACAAATACTATAGATCGTGTTAAAATGCACAATTTATGACATATACATTTTTTTTTGTTAAGTGAACCATTTTCGAGATATTGCTTGTTATCTCCTTAAATTTTTAAATACTTATTTTCTCTAATGGGAATTCGTTACACATTTTTTGTCCTGCATATGCAAAGAGTATTAATCTGTCGCAAAGGGAATGGTGCTGTACCTAGCAACCAGGTATTAAGAGATATGTATATGCTTTACTGTATTTCTATATTGCCCTTGTAAATATATATTCCCCTTACATCTACAAGAAAATTAGCAATAAAATATAGTTTGTACATGTTTATCTCGATTAACATGAAGTAGATGGGGAATAAGCGTTTGTAAAAATAGTTTGTACAAGAGTAGAGAAAGTCATGTGAGTGTAACACATCAGATTTTTTTTATGTCCTGGACATACAAAGAGAATGGAATGCTCCACATAGCAACCAGCTCTTAAAATATTTGACTATCGCTTAAAACCTACCAAATCCCCTTGCACCTACAAGAAAATTAGCAATACGATAGTTTCTCAAATTTTTATATCGATCAACATGGAGTAGGGGTTTGTAAAAATAGGTTTTACAAGAGTAGAGAGAGTCATTGTGAAGGTAACACATCAGGTTTTGTATCAATGGTTCGAATTATTCAACACTTTATCATTCTGTCGACGTTCAGTTGTTTCTCGCGATTGCAAGGAAAAGGTATGGAATTTTAAGACCAGCGTAAACCATCCTGCTCTTAAACATTTTAGTATCATTAATTATTTGCATATATAACGATATGTGCAATGTTGCTGTTTCTGCAAAGGTTTATTTCTTAAAATTAAAGAGTTAAAATATCTAATGTGCTGCATTCATATGACTTTATGTAGTCATTCTTCCAGAAACTAATCTTACAAAAGCTTATTCTTCTATTTACTTCTTGTCAATAAGGATAAGGGTTTATGACTCATTTCAACATTTTGTTGTACATGGAAGAAGAATTCATTAAGATAAAGTGGTTGTTAAATCTTTTTAACGCGCTCGCTTTGAAGTTCCTTTCTCTTTGCATGACGAGGGGTAAAAAAAGAAAAGAAAGGAGAAAAGAAAAAAGTATGTGATGTGATGTGTTGCACTCACATGGCTTTCTCTACTTTTGTACAAACTATTTTTACAAACGCTTATTCTCCATCTACTTCATGTTAATCTAGATAAAAATACGGCACAAAAAATAGTCGACATAAGTTGTGTGCTTTAATGCGAGGTATTTTTATGCAGTAAAATTTTCATTTGCGTTCAACAGATGCTACTTTAATCAAAATCGTTAATAGCTATTTTTGAGAAATTAAAAAATAAGGATAAGGTTTTTCATATAAAAAGTAGTTTGAGGTGGGGAAATTTTCTTGAAAATCTCCGTATCATATTCTTTGGAGATGTTGAACTTAAATACCAAATTTGGTATCTAACGGGATTTTCCTTTTGCAGTTATGATGTTCATAAACACACAGACTTTTTTAAAAAATTACTTTTTTATTCGGGAATAAAAATATTTCCGGTGAAACTCCGTTCTGAAATTTTGGAGTGGAATGCAGTACTTCCCCTGCTAACTGTAGAAAAAAAATCTGATTTGTTACACTCACATGACTTTCCTTACTCTGTACAAACTATTTTTACAAACGCATATTTTCCATATGCTTCATGTTAATCGAGATGTTTATCTTATTGCTAATTTTCTTGTAGATGCAAGGGGAATTGCTAGGCTTTAAGCGATAGTCAAATATTTTAAGAGCTGATTGCTATGTGGAACATTCCATTCTCTTTGTATGTCCAGGACATAAAAAATGAATAACGAATTCCATTTGAGAAAAAAGTATTGGAAAATTTAAGGGAATAACATACAATATATCGAAAATGGTTCACTCAACAAAAAAATATATATGACATAAATTGTGTATTTTAACGCGATCTACATTTTTTGAGCAGTAAAATTTCGTCTATCTCTTATGGTTTACAAGTTATGCAAAAGTCGTTCACAATGAAGAATACTTTTGGAGACATTCCCAGAAAATTCGAGATATAGAATTCATTTGCCATAAAAATATCTTAAACTTATGGTATTTTATTTAAAATCTTAAAGCCATTTTTGAGAAAATTTAATTTTCGAAAAATGTTCCATGTAAAGGGTAATCTGGGGTGGGGTTTTTTCTTGAAAACCTTTGTGTCGCATATCTGGAAGATACTGAACCTAAATACCAAGTTTGGTGTTTATCCGACTGTTCGTTTCTGAGTTATGCTGTTCACAGACAGACCCAGACACACACACAGACACACACACACACACACACACACACACACACACACACACGGACATGTTTCCAAAAATGCTTTTTTTGGATTCAGGGGGTCTCAAAACATATATTTCCGGTGAAATCTCGGTATCGAATTTTTGGGTGGAATACAATACTTCCCCTGCTTGCTATACGTGGTAGAGAAAGTAATATGTAGATAAATTCTGAATGAAATGCAACATTCATTCTCGTGATAACGGATTAAATAATGTTTTATGGATTTTCGAACTGTCACGTACAGGAAGATTCTGTAAAACGATAATAATAATAATCGATTTATGTTTATGCAGGCAGAGCATGACCTAATTAGAATCCAGCCATTTGTCATTAGACTGCGTGCTTCCGAAAACTTGGTGACGGCCCGGTCGGCGCGGCGGTATCATGAGAGATAGACGGAGCTGTATCACCCTCCTATCCATGTCAAGGTCATAGCCTGTCTTCATGAAATTAATACGTCCATGATTTATCTCTTCCTCTCTTGCTAAACGGCGAGGGGTCGGTGAATGTGCAGTTTTACACGGGCGCATGCGCACCACCTCGCCCGAACTTGGCGGATAGATCTTCCTTCATCAGGCTGCGAGTTAACAAATAATGTGGAAAGGTGCAAAAGGGCAGAATTCCAACCGAGTAAAAAATGTACTTCTTGACCTTGCAAGGTGGCTGTTCAGTTTGCAACCTGATGGTCATGGTCCGGAGGTTTTGGCGAACTATACTGGTGAAGAACGCACACGAAGTCCTTCCGTTAACAGGGAGTGTTCATAAAACGGTTACTCTGCAATAGTTATTGTATTACAACGCCTAAAAGCCAAGGGGACAGAACTAACTTTCACTCAGTGACTGTTGCAGAAGTAACGGGCGACAGAAAATAGCTAGTTACTCAATAACTGTTTCAAAGTAACAAGGGACAGAAAGGAGCTAATTACTCAGCAACGGTTTCAGAAGTAGTGAATGAAAGAAAGTAGGTTGTTACTCAGTAACGGATTCAAAAGCAACGTGCGACAAAGTAGCTAACTACTCAGTAACAATTTTAAAGTAACGGAAAGAAGCAAGTTAGTAACGGTTTTAAAGTAACAGGTGACAGAAAGGAGCTAATTACTCAGCAAAGGTTTCAGAATTGGCGGGTGACAAAGTAGCCTGTTACTCAATAACGGTTTCAAAGTTACTGGTGACAGCAAGTAGCTAATTACTCAGCAACGGTTTCAGAAGTAGCGAATGACAGAAAGTAGGTTGTTACTCAGTAACGGTTTCAAAAGTAACGGGTGACAAAGTAGCTAACTGCTCAGCAACGGTTTCGGAAGTAGCGGGTGACAGAAAAAGCTAGTTACTAAATAACGGTTTTAAAGTAACGGGTGACAGAAAGTAGCTAATTACTCAGTAACAATTTCAAAGTAACGGAAAGAAGCAAGGTAGTTACTAAGGGCTTTAATGTAACAGGTGACAAAAAGTAGCTAATTACTCAGCTAAGGTTTCAGAAGTGGCGGGTGACAAAGTAGCCCGTTATTCAGTAACGATTTCAAAAATAACAGGTGACAAATTAGCTAGTTACTCAGTAACAGTTTTAAAGTAACGGGTGACAAAAAGTAACTAATTACTCAGCAACGGTTTCAGAGGTAGCGGGTGACAGAAAGTGGCTTGTTATTCAGTAACGGATTCAGTTGTAACTGCTGACAGTGAGTAGCTTGTTACTCAGTAACGGTTTCAGAAGTAGTGGATGACAGAAACTAGCTTGTTAGTCAGAAACAGCTACAAAAGTAACGGATGACAAAGTAGCTAGTTACTCCATAACAGTTTCAATAGTAACGGATGACTAAGTAGCTAGTTATTCAGTAACGGTTATAGACGTAAAAAGGATAGGAATTAACTAAATACTTGGTCATATAAGTAATGGAGAGGGAAATAGTCCTCAGTAACGCTTATTGAAATAACCAGTTACTCATTAACATTATAGAAATAATGGGAAGATATAATTACTAGTAGCTGGTAATGGTACATAAGTAATTGGAACGGAAAATAGCTACCTACTCATCACAGTTACCAATACAAAACGCTGTTACTTAGGTAGTTATTCAGTAACGGTTAGAGAAGTAACGGTGACAAACTAACTAGGAACACAGTAATGGTTATAAAATTAACAGGATGGAAAGTAATTAACTACCTAGCAATGGTTACAGAAATAATTTGGACGGAAAATAAATACTTATTTAGCAACGGATACAGACGCAATGGGGATAGCAAAAAAGGTATTTAATCAGTAACGGTTGCAGAATTAAAGGGTGACAAAAAGTACCTAATTACTCAGCAACGGTTACGGGAATAACGGTAAGGGAAAATAACTAGTTAGCAACGGTTACAGAAGTAACGGCAATGGAAAATAGAAGAACGGCGATGGAAAGTAGCGAGTTACTCAGTGACGGTTACAGAAGTAACGGTGACCTATAGTGACTAGTAGCTAAGCAACGGTTACAGAAGTAATGATGGCAGTCCACTCAAACTGCTGTAGAAGTAACGGGAAGAGAAAGAAACTAGTTATCCAGCAAGGGTTAGGGAAATAATGGGAACAAAGTACCTAGTTATAGGCTGATTTTTGCTTCCTGAACCCGCATATCTGTATGCACCATAGCTAAACTAGTCCATTATCTTCTGGGAGGGGTGTTGGCTCAGTAGTAACAGGGTAGCAGGCGCGTACACAATATGAGATAAGGTGACATCACCACGCGTTCCGAGTGATTGCAGTGCAGTCGCGTGCATAATTATTGTGTTACTGTGTCTGTAGCTAACAGTAAATTGGGTGGAAGTAAACTTCTGAATTCTCACACACGGGAAGTGATATACCATGTGTATAATTACTTTAGGAAGGCTCTAGATTAAGGACAATCAAGGACAACAGTTGAAGAATTTACCGGTGTATCTGTGAGCAGTACACTTTTTGACAGTACTGTACATTTTACTTTTGTGCTTCGGTTGCAAACCTTACGCATTCTGTCATTCCACGTAAGAGGAATACTACCAGCCGCTTTCCCCCACCCTAGACTACTTTCTCCTCCTCTGCATTTCTGCAGGGCCAGGTGGAAAAAATCGGTCTGTTGCAGAAGTAGCGGTTATAGAAGTGACGGTGACGAAAAGGAGCTATGTTCAGCATGGGAGCGGTAACTCACTTGGTCATGTATTTCCCCTCGCTAACTGCCTTGGCCGGGAACGCCTCTGAGTCGCTGCTTAAGCACCACACGTCATAATTACGTTTATCCCGTGTTTTATTTTGTTTTTATTATCACAAAATCGTTTATCACTTAATCACATCACTGTTGTAACTATCTAACTGTAGAGGCAGGACTAAAGATTCAAGGGCATGGCAACAAAAATGCTGTGTTTGAGATTGCTGTGCTAGGCCACGCAAAGAGCAAGGTGCATGCAGCGGGTGTAAAAACAAGTGTTTGCATATAACTAGCGATAGCATTTCACAACATGCTATATTATCATGGGATACCTTCCAAAAGTTAATTCACACTTTTCGGGGTATCCCATAGCTTTCACTCCCCCATCTATCTCTTCAAGGAAACAGGTTCCTTGCTGATTGGTTTTCATAATACAAATTATTTCAATTGAAGTATTATAAAGAAAACTAGCGGTTTTAATTTTGTTACAGGGAGACACATCATTATGATCTCGAAACTGTGCTCTCTAACATACGTCTTATTGAACTGGTATAGGCATTTTAGTTTTTGAGTTATCACGATGTAAACTAGATCATATTAGATTTTTGTACACTATAAACTTGCTGTGTTCACAACGATAACGTGGCACTTGTTTCCCGCGTATCATTCTAGTTCCTCTTTATGACACCTCATTGGATAACTCAGTAACTAAAGGCAAAAGCAAGTAGTATGGGGGGGGGGGCGATTTCTCTCTCCCGAGTACTCGCGCAGTACGTAGACCGAGGTATTTTACTAAGTTTTATACTACAGCAACTACATTTCACTACGTATGCGTAAACCTAATGGTATTAGCCTTGTTATTATCGCCGAAATCGGTAAACAAAAGCCTATATATTGCTCCAGATACCATTGCACTGCCTTTCGGTGTATCTTCTATGTGCTTTGCGTCATGCATCCAATAGTATATCATTACACTGCATCTTTTAACATATAGAAAATATTTACGCGGTTTATTAAATGGTTTACAAAATTGATTGTTCTTAATTCTTGCAACAGTACCAATTGTCTTAGGAATCCCTTGCATGGTTTTTAATATGTAATATACGAGGGCTGATCAATAAAGACTGAGACTAATTTTTTTTCACAGATATTTATTACTCCATTTCAATGTTGACATGGTCTTTCTCAAAGTAGTCCTTTCCTACTTGAATGCACTTTTTATAGCGTCTCTGCCAGTCCTCGAACACATGGCGCAGGTGATTCTTTGTCAGGTCTTTGAGAATCGCCTCACTTTTCTTCAGCACTGCTTCAGTGCTCTCAAATCGAATGCCCCGGAGCGTTGCTTTTAGTGATGGGAATAAAAAGAAATCACAGGGGACAAGATTGGGGCTATAAGGCAGATGCGGCACGCAGGTAATGTTGAATTTAGCCAAAACTTCCTGGACTTGATTTGCAACGTGAGGGCGCACGTTGTTGTGATAAGTTCTGGATGTTTCCTTGCAATGTGCTTCCTCGGTGTAGCCAATACTGACGTGTAGTACGCTGCTGTAACAGTTGTGTGAGTGGGAACAACAATCACAGCAGCTGTGTTGATGTTGACTTCAGTCATAGCAGAAGCCGAAGCACCAGGCCCACCTTGCTTAGCACAGAGGACTCGCTCTACTTTGAAGTCTTTGAACCACCTAAACACTGTTGGACGAGGTAATGCATCTTCACCGTATGCTTGCTTCAGCTTTTCCAAAGTTTCAGAGGCTGTATGATTTAAACGAAAACAAAATTGTATTGCTCCTCTTGTGTCACCTTCATTTTGTGGTATGCGAAATTCAACTAGGGTCAACAGTATACAACATTACTACCAACCTCCCGATACGAGAGTGCTGCCGCCTATGGACATTATACATGAAACTCCGCTCTTTTCAAATATTCATGGTACAGACAGGAAACTCAAGAAAGCTACAGGAAAAAATCAATCGCAGTCTTTATTGATCAGCCCTCGTAGTCGTTATAGATAATATCCCGTCTCGTATCCGTTGTTCTCCGTGGTGTAGTGGTTACCATGCTAGCCTCTAGTTCCCAATGTCGCGGGTTCAAACTCGACGGAGGGCGATGGATTTTTTTCGGGAGTAAAAATCCTTAGCATGGCTTCCTTCGGAAGGGAAGTAAAGCCGGTGGTCTCGTGTCGTAGATTTACGCACGCAAAAGAACCTCTAGCCTGATGAAGAGGCCTCTGAGCAAAATTTCCGGTCTTTCACGCTCAATATAGAATGAGACGCTAAGGACCACAGCAGATAAAGTGCGTCCATAAATAAACCCAATTTCCATGTCTCGTATCCAATCCAACCTTTCAGTTTGGTCATGAAAGCTTTTACTGAAACTTACTGAAAGATTTTGACCAATTTCATGTCTATTGAGATTGAACTTCAGTCCTCGTGTAATCATAAGGTCACCAGTGCTCAAATATTCCCTGTATGCTTTTATTTGTAGGTTTTTATGCTCTCACTTACTGCAGGGATGCAAAATCCAGGATAATCCTGTTCAAATGCATCTGCTGGGAAAAAGCAGCGTTTGAAAAACTGCTAAAATCCCATTTACTCTGCATTCATTTCCGGATAAACAGGAAAATAATTAACTGATGGTTAAAGCGCCATTTTGGAGTGTGCTGGATTGATGTTTCATATACTAAACAGGATGTAATTACCAACTATGGGATAAACGCGTAATGTCCACAAACGCTTTTCTAAATTATCTGTTTACATTATGTCGCGACGCTCTAGTTTTGTTCGCGTGGGGAATGCTGTCCAAGGATATGGCTTGCAATGTACACAGAAAACCCACTCAGGTCTTATTTGTTTGTGCATTTAAAATGATGTTAACCGAGTCATGTAGTTTTTTGTAAGACTAAAATACATGTCGTTCATTTTAACCCTTCAAAGCAAAATGCTTTGGTTGCTCTGAAGACCTTAATTACATGCACTACTCCACTTTTAGTACGTCATATTACAGTCTGCTAGTAAAACTCAACGAAACCTCAACCATTCTGTCTGTCTAAAGCCACCTATTTATCATTTTATGATAATCACTTCCCCAAGTTTTTTTACTTTATTACTTACCTATAGCAAACACAGGAGATACTGCATTTCACCCAAAATTCGATACAGAGTTTCCACCAGAAATGCACGTTTTGAGATTCCCTGAAAACACAGAAATCATTTTTAGGGAAAGGTCTGTGAATAAATGAGTGAGTGTGCTGTGTGTGTGTGTGTGTGTGTGTGTGTGTGTGTTTATGCTTGTCTGTGAACAGTATAACTAAAAAACAAAGCGTCTGATAAATACCAAAGTTGGTATTTAAGCTCAGCATCTTCCAAGGATTCCGGCTACAGATGCCAATATTCCGGCTGGGGATGCGTGATACTGGCCACTTCACCTCGTATTGGTAGGATGATCGCCCAACTCTGACTTGCGTACGTGGGCCGACAGTCGGATTGGCGAAGATGAACCGAGGTTTATTTATGGACGTTCTTTAACTACTGTGGTCTTAAGCTCCCATTCTATATTTGGCGTGAAGACCAGAGGCCTCTTTATCAGACTTGAGGTTCTTTTACTTGCCGTAAATCTACGACACGGGACCACCGGCTTTACTTCCCTTCCGAAGGAAGCCGTGCTAACGATTTCTACGTCCGAAAACAATCCATCGCCCCTTTGAACCCGCGATCTCGGGAACTAGAGGCTAGCATGGTAACCACTACACCACGGAGGACGACAGTCGGATTGGCAGGTCAAAACTCTTCATGGGCTGTAGCGTCCTGGGATAATGGTGATTATTATTATTATTATTATTATTATTATTATTATTATTATTATTAATGTCATTATCCTCCAAGGATGCGATATAGATTTTCAAGAAAATACTCACACCTCAAAATACTCTTTAGAGGAAAAAAAAGTTCCTTATTTTTTATTTTCCCAAAAACGGCTATAACAATTTTTAATAAAATCGCATATTTTAAAATATTTGTATGCATGTTAATTTTCTGTGAAAAGCTTGCGACATCCTCTTCATTCTTAATGAGTTTTGTATAATATTTTTATAACCGTTGAACCATGAAGATATGGAAAATCTATTACATAAACACTATAGAATTTTTTAAAATAGGCAGGTAAAGAAAACGAGGACTACGAACTGGGATGGAAATGTTAAAATGATTGAGGACATAGGGTTATAAGCCTATTAATCTCAATTTATAACCCGAATGCCAAAATCATTAATAACCGTTTGAAACCAATAACAGAGGTGATTCTACAAGAGGAACAATCTGGTTTGAGAATAGGATGATCTACCAGCGAAAATGTTTTTAGCATAAGAGAATCTGAGAAAAATGACGATAAGTTAACTTAGAAACTTATATAACATTGGTAGACTTCGAAAAAAGTACTTGATTTTGTGAATAGAGAAAGACTATGGAATATAACGGACAAAAGGGAATATCCATCTCATATAGTAGAAGTAATTAAAAGTTTATATAGGGACACACAAATTATTATAAACATAGGCATGTCAAAGGGAGAAGAAATAGAAGTAAATCAAGGAGTGAGACAGGGCTGCAGCCTTTCTCTCATGCTATTTAATATATACGTGGATGAACGGATTAATATTTGGAAAAAGCAAGGGACACAACGTAATAGAAATAAAACAAATATGGTTCTCTCCGCTGTTGATGTACAATAATACAGGGCAATGAAGAGAGCCTCTATGTTCCGTGTATAAAATTTATTTATTAAGAAAGGATTATAATTTAAGCATATCCACACAAAGAAAACAAAAATAGCGGCAGATCGAGGAAAATATAAGGTAAGGTAAAACATAAGAATTGAAAATAAATGCCTTAAACAGCTCTCGAATTTAAACTATTTGGGCATGAAGTAAGCTTTGAGTATTTAGAATACAAGACAAATAAGTTTTGGTAAATATGCGGAACCATAGCAGAAACTTTGAATAATAAAACACGGTATGAAACAATTGAAGCTTTATAGAATCATGAATGTTCCAGTGATCATATATGGAAGTGAGTCTTAGGTATTAAAAGAGACAAAAGTAAAATACAGGCAACAGAAATGTGGTTTCTAAGAAGGGTTAAAGGGTGTACCAGACGGGATTTAATAAGAAATGAAAGAGTTCGAGAGGAGTTAGGCATATATAAATTACAAGATAAAACAGAAGAAAATAAACAGAATTGGAAAGAATATACCAATAGAACGGATTCTAATTTGAACAAGAAGATACAACCTCGTGGAAGATGATGTTGGGCGTCCTATAAGAACATGGGAGTAGTTGTTGGAATGCGAAGACGGAATAGACAGAAATGCCTAATCTGAAGTGAAGATGAAGGTCGTTGAAGATAAGCGGAAAACACACCTGAAACATATCAGTACAAGAAAGAAAGAAGACAAAATTAAATACCACCGGAAAAAGAATTGCTAAACATGAAATGAGGAAATACCACTTGGAATTATTTTGTACCTTTCTTAGAAAGCGACATTATACGGTCTCAACTACAAGTATATATAATCTTAAAATTTATGAACCAGAGAAAGAAAGACTCTTATCCATTCAACATATTCGCTCAAAAAAGTATAGTTAAAATATTATCAAGGGTTACGGTGTCCTCCAATATTACAATACTCACAAAATTCTGATAAAGACTCCATCTCATTTGAAGATCTTTCACCACTTATAAATACGAAAAGTAATAAACCTACAGGTAATGACAGTATAAAAATTTGAATTTTCAAACTTACAACTCAACCACTCTTATTAAGACACTTAAGACTTGCTAAATTTACTTTGGAATGAAGCAGTGTCTCTAAGAAGTTGGTTGAATTCAATTGTAATACCAATCTATGAGAAAAGGAAATAAAAAATAACTCCAATAATTACAGGGGAATTCGTTTATTAAATGGCGGTTGTAACATTTTCTACAACATAATAAAAAATCCTGATGTGTTGCACTCACATGGCCTTCTCTAGTCTTTTACAAACTATTTTTACAAACGCTTATTCTCCATCTACTTCATGTTTATCGAGATAAACATTTGCAGAAACTATCTTATTCCTAATTTTCTTGTAGGTGCAAGGGAAATATGATAGGCTTTAAGTGATAGTCAAATATTTTAAGAGCTGGTTGCTATGTAGAACATTTCATACTCTTAGCATGTCCGGGACATAAAGAAAAATATTATGTGTTACACTCACATGACTTTCTTTACTCTTGTACAAACTATTTTTACAAAGGCTTATTCTCCATATGCTTCATGTTAATCGAGATGTTAATCTTATTGCTAATTTTCCTGTAGATACAAGGGGAATACGGTAGACCTTAAGCGAGAGTCAAATGCTTTAAGAACTGGTTGCTATGTGCAGTATTCCATTCTCTTTGCATGTCCAGGACATAAAAAAATGAATAACGAATTCCCATTTGAGAAAAAGTGTAAGTACTGGAAAATTTAAGGAAATAAGAAGCAAGGTCTCGAAAATGGTTCACTCAACAAAAAAATGTATATGACATAAATTGTATATTTTAACACGATCTACTTTTTTGTGTAGTAAAATTTTGTCTTATCTCTTACAGTTTACCAGTTATGCAAAAGTCGTCACAATGAAGAATACTTTTGGAGACATTTCCAGAAAATTCGAGATATAATTTCATTTGTCATGAAAATATCTTAAACATATGATATTTTAATCAAAATCATTAGAGCCATTTTTGAGAGACTTAATTTTTTTTTGATTCAGGGGGTCTCAAAACATATTTCCGATGAAATCTCGGTATCGAATTTTTGGGTGGAATACAATACTTCCCCTACTTACTATACGTAGTAGAGAAAGTAAAAAATAACGAATTCCCAATTGAGAAAAAGCATAAGCATTGGGAAATCCAAACAAGTAACAAGGAACATCTCGGAAATGGTTCACTCGACTAAAAAATGTATGTGACATGAATTGTGTGTTTTAACGAGATCTACATTTTTTTCTGTAGTAAAATTGTGTCTATCTCTTACGGTTTACCAGTTATGCACAAGTCATTCAGAATGAGGACGACGTTTGGGTAAATTCCCAGAAAATTCAAGGTATACATTTCATTTGCCATGAAAATATCTTAAACATGTGATATTTTAATCGAAATCGTTAGCCATTTTTGAGAAAACCAAAATGTTCGAATATGTTCCATATAAAGGGTAGTCTGGGGTGGGGGATTTTCTTGAAAACTCTCGTGTCGCATCCTTGGAAGGTACTAAATTCAAATACCAGGTTTGGTATTTATCAGACTTTCCGTTTTTGAATTATGCTGTTCACAGACAGCATTACGCACGTTTTCAAAAATGCTTTATTTGGATTCAGGACACCTTGAAATATGTATTTTCGGTGAAATCTTGGTATAGACTTTTTGAGTGGAATGCAATACTTCCCCTAGTTACTATACGTAGTAGAGAAAGTAATAAATTAAACAGATAATATAAAGACATTTTGGAAGAAGAGAAACTTTTGGGAATGGGAAGTTTTGCTGTGAGATACTTTACAATGAAGGTTTTGATGTAGAAACATTTAGAGTTTAATATAGAAACACATACGGCATTTATTGATTTTAAAAAAGCTTTTTACCGTGAAAACCGCAATAAACTTTAGAAATATAGTTGAGAACATTTTAATTTATACCGAGAATCCTTCATTTCTGATAAAACTGATGAGAAAATGTCGATGGTTAAAATTTTGTCGTCAAACAACGGTGCCCTCTCCCGTCTCTCTTGTTCAATATTTATATGAATGCAATGATACGAGAACTTATAAACACACGGCATGGTGATATAACTATAAATCGACATTTACACCTACATGCCCTGACATCTGCAGATGATTTGGTCTTGCTGACCACTTCAGATGATTTACAACGATCAATCTATAATTTAACATTAATAGTTGATAAATATGACATAGAAATATCCACAGCGAAAACAAAAATAACGGCATGCTGTGGCAAAGAACCTGTGCAGAGGAAAATTTGTGTAAACGACAAAATTTAAGAGTTAATGAATTTAATTACCTTGATTTGAATTCCCTTTTCCCCCATCTAGACATATCACCAAAAATCTTTGAATTCAGTGCGTCTGCTGGCATTATAAACAGTATGATACCTTCCTTAGTTAAAAAATCCGATGTGTTACACTCACATGACTTTCTCTACTCTTGTACAAACTACTTTTACAAACGCTTATTTTCCATATGCTTCATGTTAATCGAGATAAACATTTACAGACTCTATATATTTGCTAATTTTCTTGTAAGTGTGAGGGGAATATGGTAGGCTTTAAGCGATAGTCAAATGTTTTAAGAGCTGGTTGCTATGTGGAGTATTCCATTCTTTTTGCATATCCAGGATATAAAAAAATAAAGCATTTTTGGGAACATGTCCGTGAGTATGTCTGGTGTGTCTGTGTGTGTCTGTGAACAGCATAACTCAGAAACGAAAAGTCGGATAAACACCAAACCTGGTATTTATGTTCAATATATTTTATGGATGCGACATGAAATTTTTCAAGAAAATCCTCTCACCCCAAACTACCCCTTACATGGAACATTTTTCGAACATTTTTATTTTCTCAAAAATGGCTCTAACGATTGTGATTACAGTATCATATGTTTAAGACATTTTTATGGCAAATAAAATGTATATATTGAATTTTCTGGGGATGTCCCTAAAATTCCTCTTCATTCTGAACGACTTTTGCATAACTGTAAACCGCAAGAGATAGACAAAATTTTACTACATAAAAATGTAGATCTCGTTAAAACACACAATATATGTCAAACATTTTTTAAGGTGAACTATTTTCGAGATATTCCTTGTTATTTCTTTGAATTTTCTGATACTTACACTTTTTCTCAACTGAGAATTCGTTGTTATTTTTTTATGTTCTTGACCTGCAAAGAGAATTACATTTTACACATAGCGACCAGTTCTAAAAATATTTGAACTGTCGTTTAAGGCGTACTATGTTCCCCTTGTTTTGTATTTGCAAGGGCAATATAGAATTACAGTAGGCCTTTAAGCACATACATATCTCTTAATAGCTGGTTGCTATGGGCAGCACCATTCTCTTTGCCACAGATTAATACTCTTTGTATTTCCAAAACAAAAAAATGAATAACGAATTCATATTTGAGAAAAAGTATAAGTATTCGAAAATGTAAGGAAATAACAAGCAATATCTCGAAAATGGTTCACTCAACAAAAAAATGTATGACATAAATTGTGTATTTTAACGCGATCTACATTTTTGTGTAGTAAAGCTTTGTCTATCCCTTATGGTTTATCAGTTATGCAAAAGTCGTTCACAATGAAGAATACTTTTGGAGACATTCCCAGAAAATTCGAGATATACAATTCATTTACCATAAAAATGTCTAAAACTTGTGGTATTTTATTCCAAATCGTTAGAGCCATTTTTAAGAAAATTAAAATTTGCGAAAAATGTTTCATGGAAAGGGCAATCTGGGGTGGGGCAATTTTCTTGAAAACCTTCGCGTCGCATCTTTGGAAGATACTGAACCTAAATACCAAGTTTGGTGTTTATCGACTGTTCGTTTTTGAGTTATGCTGTTCACAGACACACAGACACACACACGGACATGTTTCCAAAAATGCTTTATATACATTCAGTGCACCTCAAAACATGCATTTCTTGTGAAATATCGGTATAGAATTTTTAGGTGGAATGCAATACTTCCCCTACTTATTATACGTAGTAGAGAAAGTAAAACTATACCCGCACTTGCCTGTACAAGACCTGTCCTGTGTTATGGCAGCGAAACTTGACCTTAAGAAAGTGTGATGAAAATAGAATTACTGCCATGAAATGAGGTTTATGCGCCGAACAGCAGGCTACACTAAATGGGACCATCAACTAAATGAAGACATGAGGCTTCAGGAAATGGGAATAGAACCTATCATTCAGTATATACATCAATATCACGAAAATTGGTTCCAGCACGTCAAGCATAAGACCAGAAAAAGGATCCCTCGAGCATCTTGAACTACAGACCATCAAGTAAAATTCACCGGGTTGCTGTGTGAAGTGATGGCAGGAGAATCTTGTGTAGACAACTTCTGGGACTATCACCTGTTAGGAAGGCGATAAGTTACGACAGTAAATTGTTCTGTGTCATTAATAATTTCTGAGATATGCGCTGGTATTAATTTTCAAATGGTTTCTGAAGTTAACATTCATTTGTTTCTCGTGATGTGATACAAAAAGGAAGTAGGGATAATGGAATGTATAATTCTTAACTTCCGTTGCATTAGAGAAAATTCTGCCTGATTCCGCTTTTCATTTGAGGCACCCTAGCATTTTAAAATTAAATTAGAAGAGGACAGATCAAGCACTGGCTTGCTGCAACTTATCTCTATTTTCTGCTCATTTGGAAGCCTAATTCTGGCTGGTGTTTCCAGCCAAGTTTGAGAATGTTTTTCTCCAGGATAGATGGCAGTATCACACAGCTTTAAATCGCATCATGCCCCCCCTCCAACCCACCCGATGTTAATCTTACAGCAGGCGGAATGCGATTAGCGAAGATACCGCCGCGAGCAGGCTTACTTTGTCTTTTGTTTAGAGCGATTATTTGGACATACCGCACCACAATCCAGCTCGGTTTAAATCTCTGCGACGCAGATACTGTCTGGCCGTCCAGACAATGTCGGTACTACCTGACGTGAAGCAAAACCTCGAGAAAAAGTTTATCTGCGAGTTTATTCTTACGCTCCTCAACTCTGAAGTCAGTTCCCAGTTTCAATTGGGCACAACTTAGTAACCTTTAAGAAATAATCTGATGTGTCACTTACCTACATGACTTTATTTAATCATTTTCTTTTACAAAACTTTGTTTCTTTTCTATTTATTTTATGTCGCTTTAATTACGTGGTCATATCACGACGGATCTGTTACGAGATATCCCATGGCTCGGTGTGTAGTGGACAGTGAGCTTCGTCACGTGTGCACAGAGCCCTTAGTGCTAGGCAATTGTACCCCTGCTTCTGCCACGGGCAGATGGGCAGCTTGGGTGTCCACAGAAATCTTAGTGTTAGGCAACTGTAACTCTACTTCTATACGTGACGGACAGAGGCACCTTTGACACGCGTCCTCAGAGTCCTTAAGTCCAGGCAACAGTACCTCTGCTTCCATATATGATGGGCAGATGGCAGCTTTGACACGCGTCAACAGAGGTCTTAGTGCTAGCAACTGCACTTTCCTTCTACGGGTGAAGGGCAGATGGCAACTGTGATACTCGTCCACAAAGTTCTTAAGGCTAGGCAACTGTACGTCTGCTTCTATATGTGACGGACAGAGGTAGCTTCGACATGTGTCCACAGAGACCTTAGTGCTAGACACCGTGCCTTTCCTTCTATACTTGAAGGTCAGGTGGCAGCTTTGACACGCGTTCATAGAGTCCTTAAGGCTAGGCAGCTGTACCTCTGCTTCTATTTGTGATGGACAGATGGCAACTTCGATACTTGGCCACAGAGACCTTAGTGCTAGGCAACTTCACCTCTGCTTCTTTATTTGACGGACAGATGCAGCTTCGAAACGTGTTCACAGAGACCTTAGTGCTAGGCAACTATACCTCTGCTTCTGTACGTGATGGTCAGATGGCAGCTTCGACAGTGTCTACACAAACCTTAGTGCTAGGCAACTGTACCTCTTTATTTGACGGACAGAGGCAGCTTCGAAACGTGTTCACAGAGACCATAGTGCTAGGCAACTATACCTCTGCTTTTGTACGTGATGTGCAGATGGCAACTTTGACACAAGTGCACAGAGGCTTGCAAGGTAGCAACTGTATCTTTCCTTCTATATGTGACGGCCAGATGACAACTTCGACATGCATTCACAGAGGCCTTAGCGTTAGGCAACTGTACCTCTACTTCTCTACGTGACTGACAGATGGCAGCTTAGACACGTGTCCACAGATGCCTTATTATAAGTAACAGAGAAAGTAAAAATGAAATTAAACAAAAAGGGAAAATAGAACAAATAGCAAAACCTGTATTTAGAATCAGTACCCGAACTACCCATTACATGAAACATTTTTCAAACATTTTGATATTCGTAAAAATGGCTCTAAGCGTTTTGATTAAAAACCATATATTAAAGTTAGTTACATGACAAATAAAATGTACATCTTCTTGGAATAGCCTGTGAAGTCCTCTTCATTCGGAAGGAATTTTATATAATCTTGTATAACCAGCAAGAGTTAAGCGATAGACGAAAATGTACTACACCAAAAATGTAGATCTCTTTTAAACACGCAATTCATTGCATATAAGCTTTTTTAGACAGCAAGGCCTATTATCGCACCAGTGCGATAATCTTCATTATGACCAACTTTGGTTTCTTGTCCATTCACATGACAATTACCCTTTGTATTTGCAGATGATTAATAACTCGACTTGGTTTGATTAGGTTTTACTTTTCATTATGTCTTTTTACATGATTAATGTCTCATGGCGCTCGCATTATCTGTTCACAACACAAATCGTCATACTCAAATTTATCCCAATTCGATGTAGAGTTAACTTAAACGTTACATGGCAGCCTTTTGCTTTCTTCGATCTAAAACGTTATTCTTTTATCTACTATAACCTACAAAAGTATAAAGGGCGGAATAAAATCAAATGGTAGACATAGGTGAAATTACAGAATTTAATCATTTAATCGCTTCATTGACTGGTGTTAGGCAAAACGTAGTGAAAATAATCTAACTGAAAAGGACTGCTAGCAAATCAACAAAACCTCTTAACATCTCACTTTTTTAACTTCATTTCTGTTGTTTCAAGGACCGCGTTTTAAACGTGAACGCTGTTATCATAATCTGCTATTGTGGCATCATACATTTCTGAGATATCGTTATTAATGATTCGAATTGTTCAATACTTAGGCTTTACATTCCTGTCGACATTCGTTTGTTTTTCGCGATGTCATGGAAACAGTATGGAATTTTAAGGCCAGCTAATAGCGTCCAGTTCTTAAACATTTGACTATCGGTATTCCCATTATATCTATAACGAAATGTGTAATGTAGCTCTTTCCGGAAAGGTGTATTTCGATTAATATCAAGTAAATGAAAAAATAAACTTTCGTAAGAATAATTTGTATACGTAAAAAAGCGTAAGAGGGTAGAGAAAGTCATGTGGATGTAACATCAGATTTTTATAAGTTGTGAAAATGTGCACGATCCGCCACTGGCATGCAATGGTGCCTTTTAAACCAATCCGTGCCCCATTTGACCGTTATGTTTATTTACTTAAGTCTCCATGTACGATGTCCTGAAGCGCTTTCTCAGTGACTATCTGAAGTAGAAGCCATCACGCCGGCCGGGTTCGTGCGTAAGGAATATTAGCCGTAGTGCGGCATGCCGACATGAGCGGCTTGGGGCTGAAATATGTTCCCTGATAAAAACGTCTCTTTTGTGTACACCATGTCCTTGCTCTAAATCATCGGTTTCTTCCGTGGCAGGTACGGCTTTCGTTTTCCAGACAAGCATTTTAACGTTACTCATTGCCGGATCGATAAGCTTGTACCAGCGTCTTTTAACAAAACAATGTCAGTGTGCGTATAACAGGATGTCGCAGGATAGCCTGAAATTTATATTACACTACTCTACCCTTCGTTCCCTGGGGTGCAGTATTTTCACCCGAAAATTAGATATCGACACTTCATCTATCGTTTATAACTCTCTCTCTACTCCAAGTATTGCATTTCTTACAAAAATTTGGCACCGATATTTCACCGAAACTATACATTTTCAGAGTCTCTGAATCCAAACAAAAGAATTTTTACTTTCTCTACTACGTAGAATAAGTATGGAAAGTATTGCATTCCACCAAAGAATTCGATATCGAGAGTACATCAGAAATACGTGTTTTGAGGTGCCCAGAATCCAAATAAGGATTTTTGGAAACATGTCGCTGTGCATGTTGTGCGTCTGTCTGTGAACAGCATCACTCAGTACCTTTCAAAGATACGACAAATATTTTCAAGAAAACCCCCATCCCAGGCTACACTTTACTTGGAACATTTTTTTCGAAAATTTAGTTTTTCTCAAAAATGACTCTGGTGATTTTGATCAAAACATCATATGTTTAAGATATTTTCATGCCAAATAAAATATATATCTTGAATTTTCTGGGAATGTCCCCAAAAGTCCTGAGTGACAGTCTGAGTGACATAACTGGTAAACCGTAAGATACACAAAATTTTGCAACATAAAAAACGTACACCTTGTTAAGCACACAATTTATGTAACATACATTTTAATGTGGAGCGGACCATTTCTGAGATATTCCTTGTTATTTTTTTGAATTTTCCAATACTTTTTATTAAATAGGAATTCGTTATTCGTTTTTTTATGTCTGGTAATGCAAAGAGAATGGAATGCTCCACATAGCAACCAGCTCTTAAAACATTCGACTATCGCTTAAAGCCTACCAATTCCCCTTGCACCTACAAGAAAATTAGCAATAAGATAGTTTCTGCAAATGTTTATCTCGATTAACATTAAGCATATGGAGAATAAGCGTTTGTAAAAATAGTTTGTACATGAGTAGAGAAAATTATGTGAGTGTAACACATCAGATTTTTTGGTATTTAGGTGATCTTAAAACGTGTATTTTCGGTGAAATCTCCATGTCGAAGTTTGGGTTGAAGTAATATTATCTCCACTTGCTATAGGTAAGTATGAGGGGAGAGAAAGGGAGAATAAAAAGAAACGTGGAGGATAAATATATCTTAAAAGTACAGTTGGCACCCATTTTCTCAATCAAATGGTAAAAGATGTGCTGATAATATCTCGTAAAATGTTTCTTTTCCTTGCCATAATGCGCTACGATCGAGAGTAATGGCTAGAAAACAACGAAAGCGACAGGAAAAAACAAAAAAACGATGGAGCCCATAAAATTGCCGGGAAAGCGGTACTTGTTTTCTGATCACAGCTGGAAAATGTCCAAGCATGACTATCGTGTCGAGGAAATCCGTGCCAAGTACGTGGTCTTTATGAGTCTCAGAGGAGATAATGCGGAGCTATTCCTCCAAAGTTTACGAAATCTTCCCCGATAGCGCAGCTATGGACTTCTCCGCTCAAGTCTTTCTGCTTCGACTTCAAACTCTTAACGCGCTGCGCGTGTGTAATACTACCCAGGGAAAACTTTTTATGCAGCCCTGTCTTTATAAACAGCACAAAATGGCATGGTTGCCTAGAAACAATGACGTAGGGAATGCAGCATAACTTAGGTTACTAAAAACAAGATGGCTGATGCGGCATGTCAGGGCGGTCAAAGTTCCAACTTGATTCACTAGATATTTTATAACCAGAGATATCACCGTACAATACATTTACAAAAGACACAATATTTAGATAGATAAATAAGCTATCTTTATTTGTTTCAAATTATTGAAGTTATTACACACGTAATTAGTGCATGGGTCATTGACCGTACATGCATATTTAAGATACAAGGTATGTGCCAAAATAAACAACAGAAAAAGAAACAAAACAAAAAATCTGATGTGTTACACTCACATGACTTTCTCTACTCTTGTACAAACTATTTTTACAAACGCTTATTCTACACCTACTTCATGTTAATCGAGATAAACATTTGCAGAGTCTATCTTATTGCTAATTTTCTTGTAGATGTAAGGGGAATATATATTTACAAGGGCAATATACAAATACAGTAGCCTTTAAGCACATACATATCTCTTAATAGCTGGTTGCTAGGTGCAGCACCATTCCCGTTGCCACAGAGTAATACTCTTTGCACATCCAAGACAAAAAAATCTGATGTGTTACACTCACATGACTTTCTCTACTCTTGTACAAACTATTTTTACAAACGCTTAATCTCCATATGCTTCATGTTAATCGAGATATCGAGATGTCAATCTTATTGATAATTTTCTTGTAGATGCGAGGGGAATATGGTAAGTTTTAAGCGATAGTCAAATATTTTAACGCTGGTTGCTATGTGGCGCATTCCATTCTCTTTGCATGTCCAGGACATAAAAATCTGATGTGTTACACTCACATGACTTTCTCTACTCTTGTACAAACTATTTTTACAAACCTTATTCTCCATATGCTTCATGTTAATCGAGATATCGAGATGTCAACCTTATTGGTAATTTTCTTGTAGATGCCAGGGGAATATGGTAGCTTTTAAGCGATGGTCAAATGTTTTAACGCTGGTTGCTATGCGGCGCATTCTATTCTCTTTGCAAGTCCAGGACATAAAAAAATGAATAACGAATTTGAGAAAAAGTATAAGTATTGGAAAATTTAAGGGAATAACAAGCAATATCTCCAAAACGGTTCACTCAACAAAAGAAATGTATATGACATAAGTTGTGTATTTTAACGAGATCTACATTGTTTGTGTAGTAAAATTTTGTCTATCTCTTATGGTTTACCAGTTATGAAAAAGTCGTTCATAATGAAGAATACTTTTGGAGACATTCCCAGAAAATTCGAGATATACATTTTAATTATCATGACAATATCTTAAACATATGATATCTTAATCAAAATCGTTAGAGCCGTTTTTGAGAAAATTAAAATTTTCGAAAAATGTTCCATGTAAAGGGTAGTCTGGGGTGGGGGGATTTTCTTGAAAACCTTCGTGTCGCATCTCTGGAAGATACTAAACCTAAATACCAAGTTTGGTGTTTATCCGACTCTTCGTTTTTGAGTTATGCTGTTCACAGACACACAGACACACAGACACACAGACAGACACACAGACAGACACACACACGGACATGTTTCCAAAAATGCTTTTTTTGGATTCAGTGAGTCTCAAAACATGTATTTCCGGTGAAATCTTGGTATCGAAATTTTGGGTGGAATACAATACTTCCCCTACTTACTATACGTAGTAGAGAAAGTAAAAAAATCTGATGTGTTACACTCACATGACTTTCTCTACTCTTGTACAAACTATTTTTACAAACGCTTAATCTCCATATGCTTCATGTTAATTGAGATATCGAGATGTCAATCTTATTGGTAATATTCATGTAGATGCAAGGGGAATATGGTAGCTTTTAAGCGATAGTCAAATATTTTAACGCTGGTTGCTATGTGGCGCATTCCATTCTCTTTGCATGTCCAGGACAAAAAAAATGAATAACGAATTTGAGAAAAAGTATAAGTATTGGAAAATTTAGGGAAATAACAAGCAATATCTCGAAAACGGTTCACTCAACAAAAGAAATGTATATAATATAAGTTGTGTATTTTAATGCGATCTACATTTTTTGTGTAGTAACATTTTGTCTATCTCTTATGGTTTACCAGTTATGCAAAAGTCGTTCAGAATGAAGAATACTTTTGGAGACATTCCCAGAAAATTTGAGATATATATTTCATTTCTCATGACATTATCTTAAACATATGATATTTTCATCAAAATCGTTAGAGCCATTTTTGAGAAAATTAAAATTTTCGAAAAATCTTCCATGTAAAGGGTAGTCTGGGGTGGGGGGATTTTCTTGAAAACCTTCGTGTCGCATCTCTGGAAGATACTGAACCTAAATACCAAGTTTGGTGCTTATCCGACTGTTCGTTTTTGAGTTATGCTGTTCACAGACACACAGACACACACACACACACACACACACACACAGACACACACACGGACATGTTTCCAAAAATGCTTTTTTTGGATTCAGGAGGTCTCAAAACATGTATTTCCGGTGAAATCTCGGTATCGAATTTTTGGGTGGAATGCAATACTTCCCCTACTTACTATACGTAGTAGAGAAAGTAAAAATGAATAACGAATTTGAGAAAAAGTATAAGTATTGGAAATTTTAAGGAAATAACCAATATCTCGAAAACGGTTCACTCAACAAACGAAATGCATATGACATAAGTTGTGTATTTTAACACGATCTACATTTTTTGTGTAGTAAAATGTTGTCTATCTCTTATGGTTTACCAGTTATGCAAAAGTCGTTCACAATGAACAATACTTTTGGGGACATTCCCAGAAAATTCGAGATATACATTTCAGTTCTCATGACATTATCTTAAACATATGATATTTTCATCAAAATCGTTAGAGCCATTTTTGAGAAAATTAAAATTTTCGAAAAATCTTCCATGTAAAGGGTACTCTGGGGTGGGGGGATTTTCTTAAAAACCTTCGTGTCGCATCTCTGGAAGATACTGAACCTAAATACCACGTTTGGTGTTTATCTGACTGTTCGTTTTTGAGTTATGCTGTTCACAGACACACAGACACACACACACACACACACACACACAGACACACACACGGACATGTTTCCAAAAATGCTTTTTTTGGATTCAGGAGGTCTCAAAACATATATTTCCGTTTAAATCTCGGTATCGAATTTTTGGGTGGAATGCAATACTTCCCCTACTTACTATACGTAGTAGAGAAAGTAAAAATGAATAACGAATTCCCATTTGAGAAAATAAGTATTGAAAAGTTTAAGAGAATAACAAGTAATATCTCGAAAATGGTTCACTCAACAAAAAAAAATGTATATGACATAAATTGTATATTTTAACGCGATCTACATTTTTTGTGTAGTAGAATTTTGTCTATCTCTTATGGTTTACCAGTTATGCAAAAGTCGTTCACAATGAAGAATACTTTTGGAGACATTCCCAGGAAATTCAAGATATACATTTTATTTGTCATAAAAATATCTTAAACATATGATATTTTGATCAAAATCGCTAGAGCCATTTTTTAGAAAATTAAAATTTTCGAAAAATCTTCCATGTAAAGGGTACTCCGGGGTGGGGGGATTTTCTTGAAAACCTTCGTGTCGCATCTCTGGAAGATACTGAACCTAAATACCAAGTTTGGTGTTTATCCGACTGTTCGTTTCTGAGTTATGCTGTTCACAGACAGACACACACACACACAGACACACAGACAGACACACAGACACATACACGGACATGTTTCCAAAAATGCTTTTTTTGGATTCAGGGGGTCTCAAACATGTATTTTCGGTGAAATCTCGGTATCGAATTTTTGGGTGGAATACAATACTTCTCCTACTTACTATACGTAGTAGAGAAAGTAAAAAGAACAACAAAAAGAAAAATAGGGATGAATAACCTTCAACTAACTGGGATGGCTCAGGCGGTAAAGACTGTGGCCCCCATTCGGGAGGTCCCGGGTTCTAATCCCGTGGGCCGACCAATCTGTCTGAGATTTTTCGTGGTTTGCCTCAGTCGCCAAGGTAAATACGGGATTGGATATTTAATACCAAAACCCAAAGTTCCACCTTAAGTCTCAAACAATAGTAAAATAGTAATAGCGAATGCTCTATCTACAGACAAGTAAGCAGTTAGATTGGACGGCACCCTAACGCCATCTGCACGGCATGAAGCAGGTGGTTACAGGGATGAGACCTTGAAGGCTAACTGTCCATCACATATCGTTCTAAGAGTTATCCACCAACAGATCCGTCGTGATATGACCAGGGAGTTAAAGCGACGTAAAATAAAACAGAATAAAAAAATCACACAATTTATGTCAAATAATAATAATATATGTCAAATATAAAATCACTGCTGATTTTATCTTGTCGTATCAAAGATAAGAGACCCTCAGAATAATCAGAATGTTGAAGAATGGGTAGAGAAAGTCATGTGAATGTAACAGCATAATTTTTTGATTCAGAGGATCTCAAAACATATTTCCGGTGTAGTCGATACACAAATATTACTGTATGCAATATTTGCTCTACCTTTTGGACGAATTTCGTGTACAAATGACTTAAAGCAGCGAGGATGGTGTTGGAGATAACGTCAGTTACTCGTGAAAAGTTCTCGTGACTTGTCGCAGAGCACTGTGATTCAGAGATTTACAAGTGCACAAAAGAAGTGAAGGCATTACGTACAAAAAGTGTGAATAAAAGGGTACGTGCTTGGTGGCTCCTACACAAAAGTAACGACTTGGAGATAAGAAATGTCTCGTAACGGCGAGGCGAGCGTGTTAAAAGTGCGCCTGCCGGTAGTTAACTTTAATGTTTCAGTCAATGTTTTTAAGCTGGGCTTTAGAAATGAGGTAACTGCGATACCATAGCACTGTTTGCTGCTTCCACCAGCTACCAGCATAGGCAAAGTGAACCATTTCATTTAATAATGAGAAATATCTAAGAAAATCATATGTGTCAAATTCACATCACTTTCCCTACCCACTGGATTACAATCAATTCCTACAAACCCTTATTCTCTTATCTGCTTCTTGTTAATCCAGATAAATATTTACAGAAATGGTTTTATTACATACATCGATGCAGGTACAAGGGGAATAGAGGAGGCTAAACTGAGAGTCATATCTTTTAAAGGCGAATCACTATGCGAGGCAGTTGTGAGCCGAGATTGTCGCGTGAATGGCGGTGTGCTTCAACGCCAGCAACTGTTTGGTTGTGCCAATTTAACGAGACCTACCTTTTTCCTTTCCCTACTACGTATAGTAAGTAAGGGAAGTATTGCATTCCACCCAAAACTCGATACCGAGATTTCACCGGAAATGCGTGTTTTGAGGTGCCCTAATTCCAAATAAAATTTTTTTGGAAACATATTTAGTTTCAGTATCTTTCACAGATGCGACATGAACATTTTCAAGAAAATCTCCCACCCCAGACTACCCCTTACATAGAAAAGTTTTCGAAAATTTTGATTTTCTCAAAAATTACTCTAACGAATTTGATTAAAATATCATATGTTTAAGATATTGTTATGGAAAATGAAATGTATATCTTGAATTTCTGGGAATGTCCCGAAAAGTCCTCTTCATTTTGAATGACTTTTGCACAACTGGTAAACCGTAAGAAATAGACAAAATATTACTACACAAAAAACGTAGATCTCGTTAAAACACACAATTGTTGTCATATACACTTTTTTTGTCGAGTCACCCATTTCATAGTTATTCCTTGTTATTTGTTTGAATTTTCCATTACTTATACTTTTTCTCAAGGTATATTCATTATTCATTTTTTATGTCCTGTACATACAAAGAGAACGGAATGCGCCACATAGCAACCAGCGTTAAAATATCTGACTATCGCTTAAAGCCTAGCAATTCTCCTTGCATCTACAAGAAAATTAGCAATAAGATTAACATCTCGATTAACATGAAGTAGATGGAGAATAAGCGCTTGCAACACATCAGATTTTTATGTAGCAACCTTTTGTATACCTCTCACGGTTTAAAAGATATAAAATATTCACTTCAAGCTATACATTTCATTTGTCACGCAAATATGTTAAAACATACATATATTAATAAAAATCGGTTGAACCGTTTTTGGGTAAATATAATATAATATGAAAAATGTTCTATTTAAAGGGGTAGTTTGGTATTGGGGTATTTTCTTTAAAAACTTCAAGTCATACGCTTGAAGGACTATGAAATTGAATGCCAAGTTTGGTATTTATCCGACTTTTCGCTGTTGAGCTATGCTGTTCGCAGTCACACACATACAGTCCTTTTTCTAAAAGTTTGATGTATTCCAATGACGTGATTTCCTCTACCTTCTATTCCTTATTAGTGGGTAAACAAATTATTCTTACGAAACTTTGTTTTCCTATATAATTCATTTTAATCGTGATAAAATTTTCCGGAAATAGTTGCATCATACATTTCCTTACAGATACAAAGGGAACAGCGATAGTCAAATGTTGCAGAACTGGACGCTATAGGCTGGCCTTAAAATTCCATACTCTTCCAATGACACCTTGAAAAATAACTGAAAATCGACAGGACTTAAAAACAATGGCTAAGTATTGAACGATTCGAACCATTAATATCGGATATTGTGTAAATAGCTAATGCCACAAAAGAGGTTTTTTGGAATAAATTGTGTCTTTAAATAGATCTACATTTTTTGTGTAGTACGTTTTCGTCTATCGCTTAACGTTTACCAGTTATACGAGATTATACAAAAGTCCTTCCCAATAATGGGGACTTCACAGGTTACTCCCAGAAAATTCAAGATTTTGCCATCCAAGTATCTTTAATAACAAATTTAAAGGTTAGCTGGGGTGGGGGAACTTCTTGAAAATCTTTGTGTTGATCTTTAGAGTGTACTGAATTTAAATTCAAAGTTTAACATCAATCTTAATTTTTCTTTTTCAGTTATGCTGTTCACTTTCCCTAAAAATGCTGTATTTATTCAGAGGCCTCAAGACATGCATTTACGGCATGGAATTTTAGGCTGAATACACTGCTTCCTCCTACCTCCTACCAGACGTTGGTGACTGGGAAAGTAACGTGTTTTATTTTGTTGTTTCGTCACCCAGTATTTCACGCAGCAAACGTCAGAATGCTGGCAATATTTCACTCGGAAAATTAATAGTATTCGTTTGCAAACTTTCGCTAGGCAGCCAATACGCAGAAACTGTTTCATGCGAATCGTTTCAGGTGTTGTGTGTACTACAACACAGACCTATATCTACAGGTTTTTCCATGGCCTTCTTCGTTGTAACATGTTTTGTGTCCCATTTCTGCAGCAAACACCACATTTATGATGTTTGTACATTCTCGATTGCAACAATCTTCTAAAGCAACACGACAAATGCATATCAAACAAACAGATGAATGCTGTTATTGCTTTGTTTTCACAATGACTGTTTTTGTTACAATCACACTGGCACCGTTAGCAATGTAAACCTCTGCAATATTCGACTGATTTATATATTTAAGCTGATAATGCTAAATGTGAGTAGAAATGATGCGTTGGGTAAAACATTACCTTTTCTACTGCTTACCTGTAGTAACTGGAGCAAGTACTGTATTGAGCCTAAACATTAGATACCGATATTTCCGGGGAAATGCACGTTTTGAGGTTTCCGAATCAAAAAAGAAAAACCAACGCATTTTTAGGCAAGGGTGTGTGTGCGTGTGTCTGTATCGTCCTCCGTGGTGTAGTGGTTACCATGCTAGCCTCTAGTTTCCGAGGTTGCGGGTTCAAACCCGTGGAGGGCGATGGATTTTTTCGGGCGTAAAAAATCTTAGCATGGCTTTTTTCGGAAGGGAAGTAAAGCCGGTGGTACCTGTCGTAGATTTACGGCACGTAAAAGAACCTCAAGCCTGATAAAGATACCTCTGAGCAAAATTACCGCTCTTTCATGCCCAATATAGAATGGGACGCTAAGAACCACAGCAGTTAAAGACTGTCCATAAATAAAACTCAATTTAATTTGTGTCTGTGTGAAATGTATAACTAAAACAATCTTATGTGTTGCACTCCCATGGCTTTCTCTACTACTTCATGTTAATCGAGACAAACATTTGCAGAAACATGTCCAGGACATACGAAAAAAATGTAATCGAATAAAGAATAACGAATTTCCAGTTGAGAAAAAGTATAAGTGTTGGAAAAATAAAAAAAATAACAAGGAATATTTCGGAAATGGTTCACTTCTCAAAAAGAATGTACATGACATAAATTGTTTGTTTTAACGAGATCTACATTTTTTTTGTAAGGTGAAAGTTTGTCTACCTCTTACGGTTTATCAGTTATGCAAAAGTCATTCAGAATGAAGAGGAATTTTGAGGACATTCCCAGAAAATTAAAATATTCATTTCACTTGCCATTAAAATATCTTAAACATATGATATTTAAATCAAAATCGTAAGAGCCTTTTTTGAGAAAATCAAAATTTTTCGAAAAACGTTCCATGTAAAAGGTAGTCTGTGGTGGGGGGATTTTCTTGAAAATCTTTGTGTCGCATCCTTGTAAGATACTAAACTCAAATACCAAGTTTGCTATTTATCAGACTTTTCGTTTCTGAGTTATGCTATTCACAGACAGGCGGACATTTCCAAAAATGTTTTATTTGGATTCAGGGCACCTCAACACATGTATATCAGTGTTGATATCATGATGTAAGTGAAGGCCTTTAATATCATTTTGACTCATTTATTTTATCAAAACATGTACTTCAGGTGAAATCTGGATATCAAATTTTTGGGTGGAATGTAATACTTTCCCTACATACTACACGAACTAGAGAAAGTAAAAACCAAAAGTCTGTTAAAATCAAACTGGTATTTAAGTTCAGCATCTTCTAAGGGTGCAAGATTAAGATTTTCCTGAAGATCCCGCACCGATAAACTACCCTTTTGTTTTTCGTTCTTTTTTTTTTCTCAAAAATGGCACTAAGAATTTTTATTAAAATTCCACATGTTAAGGTATTACAATGGCAAATAAAATGTGCATCTTGGATTCTCTGGGAATAGCCTGTAAAGTCCGCTTTATTCTTAATTGAATTGTGTAATCGGTAAAGCGTAGTATATATGTAAACTCCTAGTAAATATATGTTTTGAGGCCCCCTGGATGAAAAAAAGGAAAAAGAAACGGTTTTAGAAAATGCTGTGTGTTTTTGTGTGTGTGTGTGTGTGCTGGTCAATCAACCTGCGTTTGTGTGTTTGTGAACTGCATTACTAAAAAACGAAATATCGGATAAGTACCAAAGTTGGTATCTAAGTTCAGTATCTTCCAAGGTTGCGACACGAAAATTTTCAAGAATATACGCCCATCCCAACTACCCTTTACATGGAACATTTCTCGAAAATTTTGATTTTTTTTAAAAAATACCTCTAAAGATTTTGATTAAAGTACCATATAGTAAAGATATGTAATGACAAATAAAATGTATACCCTGAATTTTCTGGGAATAGTCTTTGAATCCTCCACATTCGGAAGGAATTTTGTATAATCTTGTATTACTGGTAAACGTTAAGGGATAGACTAAAGTGTACTATACAAAAAAGTAGATATTTTTAAAACACACAATTTATTTCAAACAAGGTTTTTGTGGCATTAGCCATTTCTGAGATATCCGTTATCAACTGTTCAAATTGTTCATTTCTTGGTCATTCTTTAAAGTCCTTTCAACATTCAGTAGTTTCTAGCGATGTCATGGAAACAGTATGGAATTTTAAGGCCAGCGTATAACGTCCAGTTCTTAAACATTTGACTATCACTGTTCTCTTTGTATCTATAACGAAATGTGTAAAGCAGCTATTTCTGCAAAGGTTTATTTGAATTAAAATGTGGTACATATATAAATAAACTTCAGTAAGAATAGTTTATATACTTTCTAATAAACGATAGAGGGTAGAGAATGTCATGTGAATGTATCACATCAGACTTTTTATTGTTCCATTTATACCCCACCTTTAATGCTCATATCGGCGGCCTTTTACCTTTGTAGGATATCGCCTAAAGGCAATGGTGTTAACCCGTGTACTTGTCATTGTAATTCTTTTTTTTCCCTTTATTTTATTGCTTTTCCTTCTATAGATTTTAAACATTAGAATCACACACACACACACACACTCACACTTCCAGTCTCGGGAGAGGACAGGGAATAATCTTACGAGAGATAAATTCCGACCTCTCAGCCGGGAATGGAACCTGGAACCCCTTAGAAGCAAACATTTACTCTACCGACTGAGCTACGAGGCCATCAATAAATTGTTGGGGCTTCTATTTAGGAGATATTCCTTCCTATTGGTTTGTATTTTCAAATATGTATATTTACTTAAATTGGTAAGTCGCTGTTCGTTTTTTCTCGTGGTCATTCAACACATGGAATTTCAAAGCTATCACATAACCTACCACATCCTTCTTATAGCTAAAATGAAATGCATATATACACCAGGTGTGTCAATTACCCCTCCCGTTTTTGGAAGCTAGGCCACTCTTCAAACTACAATTGCGTTTACTTCAACTCCAACAGCTATTACTTTACGTTTTTATGTAGACAAAATTCAGAGGAAAAGCGATTTAAGCGACACAAAATACTCCGATGTTACAAACGTTTACATTACAGTATACGTGGCCAACCAATTCAATAAACGCCTCTGATAAAATGGCCCTATCATATCAGTCTAGTATTAAAATCGGCTAAAATAAAATGGCGGAATTTTGTAATTAGAGGCGGGATAGGCTATGACAAATTAGAGGTATTTCTATACCCACAATGGGCGCTGTACAATCAAGGCACACAGATTATTAAATAACGGTTTATTTATATTTTGGCATAAACTACATCTCGTATATCTCAAATAACATACATAATAGCTTATGCCATTTAAGTAATTAATGCTAAGACGTCCAACAAAGGATTAAAGCCGTCTTGAAAGGCTATCATATACACGAAAAGCCGCGAGGTGACACTGGTGTGGCATGGCAAGCTAGCTCTAAGATTAATCTCAGAATACGCTCTCAACCAAGCGTCCAAGTAGCTGGATAGAATTATAACTGTATGCTATGCACTAAGCACCGATAACACGGGTTCGCGTCTAGGCATTGTACCTTTTTTTTCTCATTAAGGCCAACATGAGATGATAATGTAACAAAATACATTTCTATGCCCTGGATCAAAGAACCAAAATCATGAAACCATTAAAGCTTAGGCGCTAAAAAGTGCTATGTAACTGTTTTAGATCAAATGTGAATAATCCTGATTCAATCTTCATAAAATTACCTATGTCGCATTTAAACAGTTACCTACAAGTAGTTTAGCAATAAAAAAACACTAACATTAAAAACATTGAAAGAAATTAAAATGAAAATTCTTATGTGTTACACTCACCTGACTTTCTCTACTCTTGTACAAACTATTTTTACAAACGCTTATTCTCCATAAGCTTCATGTTAATCGAGATGTTAATCTTATTGCTAATTTTCTTGTAGGTGCAAGGGGAATATGGTAGACTTTAAGTGACAGACAAATCTTTTAAGATCTGGTTGCTATGTGGCGCATTCCATTAACTTTGCATGTCCAGTACGTAAAAAAATTAATAACGAATTCCCATTTGAGAAAAAGTATTGGACAATTTAAGCGAATAACAAGCAATATCTCGAAAACGGTTCACTCAACAACAAAAAAATCCGATGTGTTACACTCACATGACTTTCTCTATTCTTGTACAAACTATTTTTACAAACGCTTATTCTCCATCTACTTCAGGTTAACCGAGATAAACATTTGCAGACTCTTATCTTATTGCTAATTTTCTTGTAGATGTAGAGGGAAAATATATTTACAGGGGCAATATAGAAAAGCAGTAGCCTTTAAGCACATACAAATCTCTTAATAGCTGGTTGCTAGGTGCAGCACCATTCCCTTTGCCACAGATTATAGCTCTTTGCATATCCAAGACAAAAAAATGAATAACGAATTCCCATTTTAGAAAATAAGTATTGAAAAATTTAAGGGGATAACAAGCAATATCTCGAAAATGGTTCACTCAACAAAAAAAAAATGTATATGACATAAATTGTGTATTTTAACGCGATCTACATTTTTTGTGTAGTAAAATTTTGTCTATCTCTTATGGTTTACCAGTTATGCAAAAGTCGTTCACAATAAAGAATACTTTTAGAGACATTCCCAGAAAATTCAAGATATACATTTTATTTGTCATAAAATATCTTAAACATATGATATTTTAATCAAAATCGTTAGAGCCATTTTTGAGAAAATTAAAATTTTCGTAAAATCTTCCATGTAAAGGGTACTCTGGGGTGGGGGATTTTCTTGAAAACCTTCGTGTCGCATCCTTGGAAGATACTGAACCTAAATACCAAGTTTGGTGTTTATCCGGCTGTTCGTTTCTGAATTATGCTGTTCACAGACACACACGGACATGTTCCCAAAAATGCTTTTTTTGCATTCAGGGGGTCTCAAAACATGTATTTCCGGTGAAATCTCGGTATAGAATTTTTGGGTGGTACAATACTTTCCCTACTTACTATACGTAGTAGAGAAAGTAAAATGTATATGACATAAATTGTGTATTTTAACGCGATCTACATTTTTTGTGTAGTAAAATTCTGTCTATATCTTATGGTTTACCAGTTATGCAAAAGTCGTTCACAATGAAGAATACTTTTGGAGACATTCCCAGAAAATTCGAGATATACATTTCATTTGTCATGAAAATATCTTAAACATATGATATTTTAATCAAAATCGTTAGTCATTTTTGAGAAAATTAAAATTTTCTAAAAATGTTCCATGTAAAGGGTAATCTGGGTTGGGGGGATTTTGTTGAAAACCTTCGTGTCGCATCTCTGGAAGATACTGAACCCAAATACCAAGTTTGGTGTTTATCCGACTGTTCGTTTCTGAGTTATGCTGTTCACAGACACACAGACACACACACGGACATGTTTCCAAAAATGCTTTTTCTGGATTCAGGGGTCTCAAAACATATATTTCCGGTGAAACCTCGGTATCGAATTTTTGGGTGGAATACAATACTTCCCCTACTTACTATACGTAGTAGAGAAACTAATAAGAATTGAAAATTAAAATGATGATAATTATGTTAAACATAATACCAGTTTAACCAAAATTACTTATGAATAGTACAACAGAATAAAAGTATTAATGCACGCAGGTGATTCGAACAACCTATACTCTAGGAGGATTACTTACAATCCACACGCTCGTTGCACCTAAGCTATCTAGAAAAGGGAAGATGCATAGTCGATTTAACACAATAATATGTAATATTTGCTACTCTCAGTTGTGCAAACGTCAGCTGTCTAATTACGAGTGTACTGAAAGGCGATGCTGTAACATCGGCTATATTATTAGCAATTTCACTGAGTGTTCAACCAAAGACACCCCTGCTACACATTTTGGGTAGATACTACTTTACGAGCCGATGTCTTCATTTTGGAGTATAAATTGCGGATTGATAAAACTGCCAAAGGGGGGGTGGTTGACTCACCAGGTATAATGAAACTTTATCTCAACAGGAAGTAGACTGAAGAATATAAAGTAAGAGTACTTTATAAAAGAGAATATCTCAGAAATGGTCAACGCCAAAGAAAAAAACTTATTTTTCAGAAATTGTGATGTTTAACGCATTCTAAATTTTTTGTGGAGTAAGAGGGTGAAAAGATGAACATCAATACTGATTAAAAATAAATATAAGAAATAAATTACTAATTGGGAATCTATTGATGAAAAAATGATCAACTTAAACTTAAACATTCTTGGAAGTTCTGTCATAGTTATTGGAGTTTATGCATTAAGCGCAGAAAGATTAGAGTTGTAAAGATGAATTTTAGGAAAAATTAAATAGAGTTATAAATGACTGAGGCAATTCAAGAGAAATAATTTTAACAGGAGATTTCAACTCTAGGATTGGAGAAAAAATCTGATATCTTACATTCCCATGGCTTTCTCTATTCTCTGTCACTTATTGAGTATATAAATTATTCTTACGAAAATTTCTTTTCCTATCTACTTCATTGTAATCGAGATAAATTTCCGTAAATAGCTACATTACCATTCGTTATAGATACAAAGGGAACAGCGATAGTCAAATGTTTAAGAACTGGACGCTATATGCTGGCATTAAAATTCCAAACTGTTTCCATGACATCGCGAGAAACTGCTACAGAACTTGAAAAGAATGATTAACTATTGAACAATTCGAGGCATTAATAACGGATATCTCGGAAATGGCTAAAGCCACAAAAATTACTTGAAAAAAGTTGTTAGTTTTAAAGAGATACACACTTTTTGGGTACTAAATTTTGTCTATCGCTTAACGTTTGCCAGTTATACAAGATTATACAAAATTCCATCCGAATGAACTTTACAGGATATTCCCAGAAAATTGAAGATATACATTTTATTTGTTATGTAAATATCTTTAAGACATGATATTTTAATCAAAATCGTTGAAGATTTTGAAAATCTTTGTGTCGTAGTTTGGAAGATATTCCAACTTAAACACCAAGTTTGGTATTTATCCGACATTTCGTTTTTTAGTTATGCTGTTCTCTCTATCTCTCTCTCACACGGATATTTTTATAAAAATGTTTTTCTTATATTCAGCAGACCTCAAAACATGTATTTCCGATGAAATCTTTGTATCGAATTTTTGGGTGAAATGCAATACCTCCTCTACCTACTATATACGTGGAAGACCAAGCAATAAGGAATAATATAGAAGGTCCACATGATGAGAATACGACAAATGATAATGGGGAACGTTTAATCGAACTATGTGAGCAATATTCATTTAAAATATTAAATTGTTATTTTCCACATAAATAATTCACGAATTTACCTGGCACCACGATACAATACAGATTAAACATATCATACGAGGGTTGGGGCATAAGTCATGGCAACTATTTTGGTTTTTTTGTGACAAATTGTTGTTGGAGTACAAAATGGTATGTCACAGGAAAGAGAGTCCTAGTGTGTATTGACAATGACAGATGGCACTGGGATGGCCTGTACAAGTACAGAGACCAATGTGAAATCAGTTGTCCAGTGACCACTGTGCAAGATGGATGTGACTCATGTTGAGCAGCACTTTTACGTCCTTCTCCATGGGAGAACTGCCAGAGAATGTCACAGGGAATTGGTGGAAGCTATTAGGAATAATGCTGGAGAGAGTAATCATTCTTCACATCACAAGACCACATAAAGTAGAGTGTCAGAAGGCTGCTACAGTATTGGGTATAGGAAGAATTGGAGCATCCACCATACTCTCCTGACCTATTTCCATGTGACTTCGACCTTATACACAAAGCAAAGGAACCATTACGTGGTAGGTAGTTTTCAACAAGTGAGGACATTGCAAATGCTATGTAGTAACAGATGATCAAATTCCCTCATGGGGAGGAAAGTGGTGACCCAGATGGTATTCAGTGCCTCTCACATCATTGGCAACATGTTTTGAACATTGCAGGAGATTACTTTAAGAGCATTTAGAATGGTTACGTGTGCTGTGCTGTAATGAACGTGAAATATAAAACCAGTACTGTCATGTCAACTACCTTAATAAATATATGAGGCACAATGTTGGCATTATGTTTAATGTCCATACACGTAGTTCATACCTTGTCCTGTATTGTGTGTATTTCACATGTTCCACATACGCCAGTATTCTCACAAAATAAAATAGTTGCCATGACTTATGCCCCAACCCTCGTAGATTAAGATAGGAGGGGGACTTAGCATCTAGACCTACGCAGCTCTTTTATACCTAGGCCCCTGACGGGGCGGGGTGAAGTAAGAGGAGACAGAGGGTGGCCGGACCAGGAGGCACGACAGGCAGAGGGCAGTTTCCCTACCGTTTAATATTAGAACTCCAAGGGTGGTGGCTGGTACAGCCGACTTCCCTTCACCCTGTGGGCTTACACATCCCTGGGGGGCCCGGACCCGGAGACCGCTCGCAGTCCGGGGACGAAGGTTTACTCAGGGCACCCTTTTCCCATGCCGAGACCTTCCGCCGACACTTGCAAACCTGAAAGAAACCTAGCATATGAGAGGTGAAGTGAAATGAGTAGGGAAGGACAGTAAATTCGGGGGATGTAATGATCCTTCCCAACATTCGCCTGGCGACCCGGAGATACTACGAAAAACCCATGGGTCAGAATGGTCGACCTCGGACCTCCCGCATGCGGGCCACAGCGGTTACCGCCTGAACCACTCCGCTCGGTACGGGGGGAGGTAAATGAAATGAATTCGATATTCGAGTTAAGGTTACCCGTGCAAAGAGGCTATAAGTTTCAATAGATAAATCCGTAACCTCTCGTGGGATTTCATCTGATAAAATATTTCAAGTCAAAACTAACAACTTGCATTCAAACTTCCAAAACGTTGAAGGTTGCACACATTGACGATGGACACTTTTTATGTATAAGGTTCCTAAATTTCGTTGGCGTTTCTCTTGAATGTTACATGACAGAATTTCCCTAATTTCAAACACACGTCAAACTGTTACTGCAGCAGTGGAATTCCCTTTCAAGCGCAGCGTTCATCAGGAATCGTCAGTTACAGAACTCAGGGGCTTTCAAACCAGGATCAGCGAGTCCTAGTTGACCTGCGACCTCTTTAAACGAATTCCGCAGCACAAAAGATTAAACACGCGCTCCAAAGAAATACTGCTAGTGAAGCTAGCGAGCTCTCAATGTACATAGCGTTATTCAGAATTGTAATGATCAATACACTTTTGCCTGCGTTCGAAACATTTGTTATAGCCTTTTTTCCAATCTGCTTGAAACAACTACAAAACATGGTTTTTGAATACATCAACAGCTCCTTCCGCCGACGAAAATCTTGTCTACGCAATTTATTCTTGATGTTGGGAAAAAAATCAGGACTGTACCGCGGATGACCCATTAATTAGATTGTTTGTGTTCAAATAGTCGATTGTTAGACGAGATGTGTGTGCGCTCGCATTGTCTTGATGAAGAACGATCCGACGGCACTTGTTTGTTTTCCGTATTTCACCGAAGACTTCCGGCAAACAAATGGTTATGTACCATTCAGAATTGACCGATTTACATTACTCTAAGGTCATTGTTGCCAAATTACCATTTTTTCCGAAAAAACAGGAAGTGTTTCGAGCGCAAACAACTTCTGTTGGATTTGGTTCACCGTGAAACACCCATACAGTCGACTGCTGTTTATGTTCCGGCTCACACGCATAGATCCACGATTCGTCATCTGTTACAATCTTATATACATCTTTTGAACCACCGCCGTTATATTTCTTGAGCATTGTTGTGCACCAATCGACACGAGCATCTTTTTGACATTTCGTAAACTTTTCACGATTAAATGATCAGGCAATATTTTATATATGCTGATATGCCTAGAGTTGCCTCAATCTCACAGTATGTCGTATGACGATCTTGCATTACCACTTCTTGCACAGCATCAATGTTTTCTGGCACAATTAATTTTGGACGACCTTCACCAATTTCGGCAGTGAGCGAACGGCAGCGTTTCACAATGGCAAAAGGATTTCATCGTCAAATATGGAAGTTGATCTGTGCACTCTTGTCTTGATAATCCATGAAGAAAGTCGTAGTAAGTCATCGCACGAATATTTTCACGAGTTAATTCCATTTTTTTCGCTGAGAAAAATTTCAAGTCACTGTAAACAACACAAATAACGCTCTATTGACAACATTTCTGAAGTATATTATGATAAACAATGTAAAAGTTTCCAGTCAAAACGTTGGATGGCACCTATCAACAATCAGTGTTGCCAGGACTCAAAATATAAATAGTCGCTTTCGTAAGATCTTTAACACAAACCATTCTAATGGGCCTTCAGATTTAGTCGTCCTTTACCGCCAGTTGATTTAAATGAATGACGGCATTATTATTTAAGCGAGCCCCTTGTCTCAAAGGCGAGGTGCGGAACTAAGCCTCGGATGCGTGTATTTCACCTTCGTAAAGAGGTTGATGTAAAGCGTCGGTGCAGACCTGTTTCTCACTAGGACATTTTGTGTGTTCTTTGTACGCGATCACAGAATTTGCATGATTGACTGCTACTTCCAAATTGGAAGGATACGAGGTGTAGTCTATCGTTAAGATATTGACCACTGTGTGAATGATTTTTTTCTGTTCTTGCCCAGAATTTCATCAAGTCCGGAGACAAAACAAGTTTTTTTTTAATTTAACAAAAATATTTATACATATTTAAAATATTTATGTTATTTCAATTCTTTATTAAAAACTGGCTGTACCATTTAAGTCGACGTACTCTACCTTACAAAATCCATCCAATTATTTGAGTCACGTATCAGCATACATACTGAGATTGCGAATTTACGAGACACAAGCGAAAGAAGTTCCAAATGTAAATATTGGAAAGATACGATACAAGTCCCATTTCACTAATGACCTCCAAACTCTTGACATCAACCCCTTCCATTTATCCTTCGTTAGTCCTCCGCCAGAGGACTGCTCATAAACTCGCTTCAAAGTGTTGACACGCGCAGGTAACTTACTGGCGGCAACGGCCGAATAAATCTGAAGACACTGCACAATCGCTATTTAATTTCCTTACTCATTGATTTCCCAAGATGTCTTTCTATAGCGACATTTACTAAACGACATTCATTAATAATAATTTATAACTATTTATTAATCTTATAAACGGATATTTCACATTCTAGGTATTTCAAAGTATTGTGTTATCTGATTATTTTTTGTTATTTTTACTCTTCTCTTACCTTCCCCTTCCATAGCCATAGCTTTAGTTTTTGTGTATGATACCTTCATATTGCACGTTTGTGATATCTTTTCACTTTTGTCACATTTGTTTGCATTTGTGGTACTATCACTTTGAAAGCAGACCACATCGCAAAAGTTTTGTCGTCAGAAACCTACAGTACGAAGTGTTGATCGGAGGGGGACACTCGGCACTGCAACCAGCTTAATTTTCTTTAGTTACACCCCCGGGAGGCAGGAGGTCACAGGTCCGCAGGCAGACAGGCTCACAGAGGCGCGCAGAAGTCCCTAATATTTCCAGTTTGAACATCCGCCCACCAGCAGAGTCGAAGAATCCCAAGTGAGAGCGACGAAGCGACCCTAACAGGCGGGACAACACACCCTGGAGTTCACGAGGAGAAATCTCTCCAAATCGCAAGCAACTACACCATCTGCCCGACACCGCCAGCACCGCAGGAATCGAAGAGACACCTGAAATGTGAAAGAGAGAGACGAAATGAGAGGAAATGGGGGAAGGAAGAAATCGTGGTAGAATATACCACTCTGCATTCGCCTAGACGACCAGGGAAAAACCGCAGAGTGGACGATCAACAGGAATCGAACCCGGGACGTTACCGCCTGATCCATCACGCTCGGTTAAGAATACGTATATTCCAGAATATCTCTATATGGAATTTTTAGTATAATACAATTCTTTTTACAAGTGGCAGGGAAAATAAAAATAGCTTTCGTATTATATATTTTATTTTACAAACAATTGTGTATTATAACAGAAAATAACAGGAAAATGAATATAACATAATTTATTAGTCGGTAACCGGAAATTCGGCGATGAATTCTGTATATGTTTTCTTTCTTTTGAATAATTTCCTAGTCGATCATAAGGCCCTAACCGCACAGAAGTACCGAAAAGTGGACGATAACACGAAAGCAATAAAATAAAACGTTTCCACATAAAAGAAAAACTCGCCGACCGTAAAGTTTTTATGGCCGTGCTTCACAACAATTTTGGCAACCCTGGTCGCATCCATATTCATGACCTCTCCGCCCCCGCAAAGTTTGTTGAACACATTGGACCAAGGGCGCAGCGGTTGAGGCTGGTTCGAAACAATGCCACTGACATATGTAAATAAATTAGATAACCAATGGGAAGCAAGACGTTTTTTTCGGTAGTCTGTCCGTTGATAATCACGGTGACGGAATCCTAGCTCTGGGGGATTACAATCTATTTCGGACAACAAACGCTGTGGCGGACACACGTCGTCCCCATGTGTTGGGAATCGATATGGCTGTCGATAGTGTACTTTTTGCAGCCACAGGATCCTAACGTAGATTAGAGGAACCTCTGTGTGACGTTTCGTTAAATTCCATCATGACGAGGTTTGGGGTCAACATTTCTTTCTTTTGTTTCCTTTGTTCCATACCAGGACAATACAAGAGGTTTATAAACGCACATTTGCTGTACTAACATTGTGGTGTTCTAAAAATGTCACATTTTACCAGAAATACAGTTTTTGAGTTCCCTTGATTATCACTCACTCTTGTATAAACACTTCTTACAGAAGTTTATTATTATGTCTATTTTTTACTTTCTCTACTACGTATAGTAAGTCGGGGAAGTATTGTATTCCACTCAAAATTTCGATACCGAGATTTCACCGGAAATACATGTTTTGAGATCCCCTGAATCCAAAAAAGCATTTTTGGAAACATGTCCGTGTGTGTGTCTGTTTGTGTGTCTGTGAACAGCGTAACTCAGAAACGAACAGTCGGATAAACACCAAACTTGGTATTTGGGTTCAGTATCTTCCAAGGATGCGACACAAAGGTTTTCAAGAAAATCCCCTCACCCCAGAGTACCCTTTACATGGAAAATTTTTCGAAAATTTTAATTCTCTCAAAAATGGCTCTAACGATTTTGATCAAAATATCATATGTTTAAGATATTTTGACAAATACAATGTATATCTTGAATTTTCTGGGAATGTCTCCAAAAGTATTCTTTATTGTGAACGACTTTTGCATAACTGGTAAACCATAAGAGATAGACAAAATTTTACTGCACAAAAAATGTAGATCGCGTTAAAATACACAATTTATGTCATATACATTTTTACTTTCTCTACTACGTATAGTAAGTGGGGGAAATATTGTATTCCACCCAAAAATTCGATACCGAGATTTCACCGGAAATAAATGTTTTGAGACTCACTGAATCCAAAAAAAGCATTTTTGGAAACATGTCCGTGTGTGTCTGTGTGTCTGTGAACAGCATAACTCAGAAATGAACAGTCTTATAAACACCAAACTTGGTATTTAGGTTCAGTATTCTTCCAGAGATGCGACACAAAGGTTTTCAAGAAAATCCCCCCACCCCAGACTACGCTTTCCATGGAACATTTATCGAAAATTTTAATTTTCTCTAAAATGGCTCTAACGATTTTGATTAAAATATTATATGTTTAAGATACTTTTATGACAAATAAAATGTATATCTTGAATTTTCTGGGAATGTCTCCAAAAGTATTCTTCATTATGAACGACTTTTGCATAACTGGTAAACCATAAGAGATAGACAAAATTTTACTACACAAAAAATGTAGATCCCGTTAAAATACACAACTTATGTCATATACATTTCTTTTGTTGAGTGAACCGTTTTCGAGATATTGCTTGTTATTTCCTTAAATTTTCCAATACTTATACTTTTTCTCAAATTCGTTATTCATTTTTTTATGTCCTGGACATGCAAAGAGAATGGAATGCGCCACATAGCAACCAGCGTTAAAATATTTGACTATCGCTTAAAAGTTACCATATTCCCCTTGCATCTACAAGAAAATTACCAATAAGATTGACATCTCGATATCTCGATTAACATGAAGCATATGGAGAATAAGCGTTTGTAAAAATAGTTTGTACAAGAGTAGAGAAAGTCATGTGACTGTAACACATCAGATTTTTTTTGTTGAGTGAACCATTTTCGAGATATTGCTTGTTATTCCCTTAAATGTTTCAATACTTATTTTCTCAAATGGGAATTCGTTATTCATTTTTTTGTCTTGGATATGCAAAGAGTATTAATCTGTGGCAAAGGGAATGGTGCTGCACCTAGCAACCAGCTATTAAGAGATATGTATGTGCTTAAAGGCTACTGTATTTCTATATTGCCCTTGTAAATATATATTCCCCTTACATCTACAAGAAAATTAGCAATAAGATAGAGTCTGCAAATGTTTATCTCGATTAACATGAGGTAGATGGAGAATAAGCGTTTGCAAAAATACTTTGTACAAGAGTAGAGAAAGTCATGTGAGTGTAACAGGTCAGAATTTTTTTCAATAGAGAGATTTTCCGTACACATTTCGTTGTAAATACAAAACGAATAAAGTAGGCCGAAGTGATAAGGAGATTAAAAAAACTAATTTGTTGCATTCACAAGACTTCCTCTACCCTATATCGCTTATTGAGTCTTATGAAAGTTGAGGCAGTATTTTTATCACTTAAATGATATCAGTCTAATTATATAATATAAAATTTACTAACAGCACGCCTTAAAGCAATATATGTATAATATAATATATAAAGTGTATATTACAGTCATTGTATTAGGTTTATATTATCATGTACGTGTATAATAACGTTATGTGAATGTATTACGTTGTTTAATAATGTAGGAGCTGTGAGAATAGAAGCAAGCTGCTTTTCGTAGCAAACAGAATTATAAAGTAAAAGCCGAAAGTTGGTAACCTTGAGACAACAATAAATTACAAAGTTTAAAAACCTTACTAATAGTTCTTGGAACAATAATAATGTAATATTTAAAACAGTTTATAAATAGACAATCAAAAAATAGAAAAAGCTAAAAGTTAAACAAAAGTATTCTATTGGAGTAGGCTTAGCCAATCAGAAACTTGAAATAGAGAAACTGTACAAATTCAGCGGCAAACGCTACAAGATTGCGTGCCCGATCGGTACGATACGTGGTCAATGTAAGACATAAAAATTCATTGCGGTGAGAATAATATAAAGTTTACGTGTTAAAAAGGTGTAATTAACAATAATCTCACAGCTCTACAGTGGGATATATCAGTGAAGTGTTATTTAATCGTGTGGATGATTAATAAAAACAAAGTACAATACAATTATAATTTGTATAAGCCTTGTTCTTTATTCACACTACCCCTGCTAAGAGATACGTGTTCTAAAATAATACTGACGCAGCCGAGGCATACATATATAATATTTAAATAAACCTTCAAATTACAAAGTTGATTTTTTAAACGTGGGGGCGAAGGCCACCGCTAAGTTTGTATCGTGTGTGGGGCGAACACTCCAAGAAACACATCTACCGCAATACGTGGTGCAAACAGCAGTAATAAACAACTTCAAGTTTGGCTCTCCAACGTGGGGCTTAAACCACCACAAAGTTTATTTTCCTATCTTCTTCACTTTAATCGAGATAAAACTTTCCGGAAATAGCTACATTACACATTACGTTGTAGATACAAAAAGAATAGCGATAGTCAAATGTTTAAGAACTGGACGCTATATGCTGGCCTTAAAATTCGATACTGTTTCCATGACATCGCGAGAAACAAGTGAAAATCAACGGATCTTTAAAAAATAACAATTCGAACCATAAATAACCGATATCTTGCAAATAGCTGATGCCACAATAAAATATATTTCAAATAAATTGTGTGTATTAAATATATCTACATTTTTTGTGTAGTAAGTTTGTGTAGAATATATTGATATACAATATCAGAATGACCTGATATATACAATGCACAAACAAAACAATATACCAGATGAAATGAGAGCCATAGCAATAGCTAAGGAAAATGAAAGATACCCAGAAAAAGAATGGCTCTGAATATATACAGATGGATCCCTTATCAATAAACAAAATGCTGGTGCAGGAGTATACTGTAAACACTTTGCACAGTATCTAACATTAGATGAAACGTCAAACCACTATGATGGAGAATTAATAGCTATAAAACCAGCGTTACAGAACATTTTATATAGACCATACATAAAACAAAAAATAGTCATCTAATCAGACCAAAATCAACCATAGACGGTATAGTAAATTACAATAATAAAGTAACAAAAATATTAAATAAATAAGAAGCCTAATTAAAGCAGTTGAAACTGGAAATCATGTCACTCTACGATGGATTCCAGCTCATGTTGGACTTTTGGGCAATGAACATGCGGATCAATTAGCAAACAAAGGAGCAATACAACAAATAAAACCTGCGGGACAAATAGAAATAAATAAGCAATCAAATAACATTAAACAATATTTCAAAAGGCAGCAGAGACTTCAGGAAGAAGATAAATTAAAAGATAAAGATAATAAGAATATTAAAGATAGAGTTGTTATACAAAAAATGCCAAGGAAGACATCAGTGACCTTATTTAGGATAGCAACTGGCCACGATTGCCTCGCAGAACATCTCTAAGGATACGATGCCTACCTACACCCAAGTGCACTCTCTGTGAAGAAGATGTCATCCTGAACAAACAACATCTCGCCAAATGCAAAGGCCTTAAAAGGGATAACTTACAGACTTTATATTGGGAAGCCAGAGGGAAAATGATGCAGATTAATTAATCCCCAGTGCCATTGGTGAAGAAGAACAACAACAACAACAGTTTTCGTCTATCACTTAACGTTTACATTTAAATAAGATTATATAAATTTTCTTCCGAACGAAGTGTACTTCACAAGTGTACTTTAAATGGAACAGATTTCTCAGGCTATTAGTAGTAAATTCAAGTTACATATTTTATTTGTCATTTATGGTTAGTGACATTTTCTGTGCCGTTCGTTTGTTTCTCGCGAGATCACGGATAGAGTATGTAATATACATGACACTTGACTGCTGTCCAGTAAAAGATGCAGAGTGATTTATGACCATCTGACGCATTTATTTCTGTAATTGTTTCAAAGCGAGTTATGCTAGCGACAACTTATTATACCCGAAATGCAGAGGAATTTTGGGAGATTATTTACCTCTATACCAAATGTTGAAAATGTTCTCCATCCTGCGTAAGGCACAACTCAACACGTCGTTCCATGTTACTGGCCATTCGTTGGAGGACTCTGTTGTCAATAGCTTGAATCTCCTGTGTAATGTTGTGCTTCAGATCGTCCAATGTCTGGGGACGTGTGGCATAAACCCTGGATTTTAAATAGCCCCATAGAAAGAAGTCCGGCGATGTCAAATCCGGAGATCTCGGTGGCCACAGGTTCTTGGGAATTATCCGGTGTCAAATAAACTTGCAATTAGTGCCATGGATTCATTTGATGTATGGCATTTAGCGCTGTTCTGCTGAAAATATCCTTAACTCAGCTCTACATCGTCTAGTTGCTCAGCAAACTCCATGAAAATCCGTCGGTACTCTGCAGTGTTCGCATTGTTTTAAAAACAATTGGTTCCACTATTCTCTGTGCGGATATTGCGCACCAAACTCCGATTTTAACCGGGTGCATAGGTGCTTCATGAATAACATGTGGATTTTCACTGGCCCAAAAGCGTGAGTTATTTGAGTTCACATAGTCGGATAAATGGAACCATGTTTCATCTGTGAACCATGTGATGGACAATATGGCAGGATTTTGCACAATGAAGGCCTGAAACCAGCGATAATAATTCAGTTGTCTACCCTTATCTGGTTCTTGTAACTGATGGATAACCGTAATCCTATACGGCTTTAGGACTGCACTTTTCACAGCTCTCTGACGCATTGAGTAGCTGTACCCTGTCTCCTGCGACAAACGTCTTAATGATTTTTTGGATGACTGATCCAGTCGTGCTCTTATGGCAACAACAGCCATGGGAAGCCTAGATGAACGAGTTTTGCCTTTTTCACTCACCAGAGATCCAGTTGTTTCCAATTTGTTTACCATTCCCAGTATTGTGTTTCTTTTGGGAGGATTCCGAACACCAAATTCTCTTTGGAATGCCCTTTGAGTAGCTGAAATTGAATTCGTAATCCAGTATTGCTTTACAAGGAAGAGTCCTTCATTTAATGTGTACTCCATTTTCACGTTGACTAGAACAAAATTTCAAAAACAGTTGCCGACAATAAAACTAACATTTACGAATAAAACATGAACATCTGCGTATTAGTGACAGGCAATCGAAGCTCCAGAACATTCTGCTTAATTTGGTGCTAAAATTGGGGCATGGAGTGAATTTCGAACAGAATGATTAAAGAAATAAATGTGTCAGTTTTCTTCATAAATCACCTGTAGTTTCCGGGCTTGCAGGCCGTGGTCCAGTAGATGAAGTAAAACCGAACGTTTCGCTCGGTCACCGACGAACATCTTCAGAGGAATGATTGACACAGTTGCTGCAGAATGAGTTCGGCCGTGAAAGCCTAAGTATGTATACTTGACTGCTGTATTAGCTTCCTGTATGATAGCAAAGTTTTAAGGTATACTTTGTAGAATATTAACGTTATTGAATGGAGAACTCTGGGTGTTTGTAATACAGCAGTTCTTTTGTTTCTCTTCCCTTTAAATATTTCCAACGTTTCAATAAATAATTTTAAAAGGAAGATAAACTGCTTTCATTTTAAGAGTTAATAGAACTTTCTCTAAAACGAGTTTACTGTCAGTAGATAACGAAGTAATAAATCTCCTAATGTAGTCCATAAACCAGTGATTATTTTTCACCGTTCCCCACCTGTCACTTGCAGGCAGAATGTGAAAAGGGAATTGCTACAGAAATAGAAGATGCAAACAAGAGATACCATAACATAGATGGCCAAAAGTTGTTGCAGAAGCATACACAGGTTCAATTTATCAACAGCAGCCTACACAGACTGTCATAAAAATCTGATGCGATACATTCACATGACTTTCTCTACCCTCTATCATTTATTATACAAACTATTCTTACTCAAGCTTATTTTTCTATCTACTACATTTTAATCCAACTAAACCTTTACAGAAATAGCTACATTGCACATTTCGTTATAGATACAAAGAGAACAGCGATAGTCAAATGTTTAACAACTGGACGCTATATGCTGGCCTTAAAATTCCATTGGCTGGCCCTGTAGCTCAGTGTAAAGAGCAACTACCTGCTGCACGAGGGGTCCCGGCTCGATTCCCAGCTGGTGAGTTGGGAATTTTTGTCTAACCAAGATTATTCCGTATCCTCCCCAGGGTCTGGAAGTATGAATGAGAGTGTGAACGTGTGTGTGTGTGTGTGTGTGTGTGTGTGATCTAATGATTAAAATTGACGCAGACACGCTACGTCCTCCAACCACTGAAGCAATACCTTTGCCTCACGGTTGCTGCTTTTCTCCTTCTAGTTGGTTTTTTTTATTTTGCCACGCTGCTCGAGCATGAGATCTTAATCACTGGGTATACGTGAGTGTATGTACATAGAAACACGAACGCTTTCTTGGAACACTGTTATTCACCATTAAAATAAGGCTTAAGATTTGCCGATCACTTTTAAATTCTTACGATGTTATTGTGTCTTTTCCAAGACCGAAGATTATCAATTACAGCTGAACGTTCGATCCTCTTGCAAGTTCACACCCAGAGAATATTGTTCCGCACCCCAAGAGGACCCCAGCGAGAATGTTCTCACCACACGCGCGATACAAGGAAAAACCTCCTAACCTCCCCACTCTACCCTTAAACATTTCGCACCAAAACTGAGCGTCATGAAGCTTCTAGTGACCTTCACTTCCTGGCCAGTGCAACTGTACCCATTAATTCCAAGAGAAACTGCCTTCAGCGGATTTAACCTTTATACCTGGGGCTGGTCCCTAATTGGCTAAACTGTGCCTGTCTGGCCTTTCTGTCGCTTTTAACAGTCAACAATTTTCCCAATGCTTCTCCTTTTAATACATGCACTGATTTTAAATATCTTATTATTTATTTTATTTCGCTATCCTTCCCAGATTATTATGATAATTATTGACTTTATAATTTTGGCTTTAAAATCTAAAAAGTCCAAAAGCTCAACGATAAGACAACACCAGTTAACACCATTGCCAACAGGCAATAAATTCCAAAGGAAAGGCCGCTAATAACACTAATGTAGTTAAAGCCAAGATATAAATGGAACTAAAAAATCTGATGTATTACACTCACATGACTTTCTCTACTCTTGTACAAAATATTTTTAGAAACGCTTATTCTCCATCTATTTCATATTAATCGAGATAAACATTTGCAGAAACAATCTTTTGACATGCAAAGAGAATTACATTTTACACATAGCGACCAGTTCTAAAAATAGTTGACTTTCGCTTAAGGCCTACTATGTTCCCTTGTTTTGTATTTGCAAGGACAATATAGAAATACAGTAGCCTTTATGCATAGACATATCTCTTAATAGCTGGTTGCTATGTGCAGCACCATTCTCTTTGCCACAGATTAATACTCTTTGAATATCCAAGAAAAAAAATGAATAACGAATAACCATTTGAGAAAAAGCATAAGTATTGGAAAATTTAAACAGATAACAAAGAATATCTGAGAAATGGTTCATTCGGTCAAAAAAAAGTGCATATGAGATAAATTGTGTGTTTTAACGAGATCTACATTAGTTATGTATAACATTTTTGTCTATGTCTTACGTTTTACCAGTTATGCAAATGCCATTCGGAATGAAGAAGATTTTTGGGGGCATTCACAGATTCAAGATATATATTTCATTTGTCATGAAAATATCTTAAATACATGATATATTAATTTAATCAAAATTTTCCAAAATTTTTCATGTAAAGTGTAGTCTGGGGTTAAGGGATTTTCTCGAAAATCTTAATGTCGCATCTTTGAAAGATAGAAAATGTAAATATGAAGTTTGGTATTTATACGACTTTTCATTTTTGAGTTATGCTGTTCACAGACACGCACAGACCTTTTGCTAAAAATGCAAGTAGGGGAAGTATTGTATTCCACCCAAAAATTCGATACCGAGATTTCACCAGAAATATATGTTTTGAGACCCCCTGAATCCAAAAAAAAAGCATTTTTGGAAACTTGTCCGTGTGTGTGTGTTTGTGAACAGCATAACTCAGAAACGAACAGTCGGATAAACACCAAACTCGGTATTTAGCTTCAGTATCTTCCAGAGATGCGACACGAAAGTTTTCAAGAAAATCCTCCATCCCAGATTACCGTTTACATGGAACATTTTTCAAAAATTTTATTTTTCTCAGAAATGGCTCTAACGATTTTGATTAAAATATCATAAATTTAAGATACTTCCATGACAAATAAAATGTGTATGTCGAATTTTTTGGGAATGTCTCCAAAAGTATTCCTCATTGTGAACGACTTTTGCATAACTGGTAAACCATAAGAGATAGACAAAATTTTACTAAACAAAAAAATGTAGATCGCGTCAAAATATAAAATTTATATCATATACATTTTTGTTTCTTGAGTGAACCATTTTCGAAATATGGCTTGTTATTCCTTTAAATTTTCCAATACTTCTACTTTTTCTCAAATGCGGATTCGTTATTCATTTTTTTTTGTTCTGGACATACAAAGAGAATGGAATGCGCCACATAGCAACCAGCTCTTAAAACATTTGACTATAGCTTAAAGCCTAGCAATTCCCCTTGCATCTACAAGAAAATTAGCAATAAGATTAACATCTCGATTAACATGAAGCATATGCAGAATAAGCGTTTGTAAAAATAGTTTGTACAAGAGTAGAGAAAGTCATGTGAGTGTAACACATCAGATTTTTTTGGATTCAGGGGTTTGAAAACATGTATTTTCGGTGAAATCTCAACATCAAATTGTTAGGTGGAATGCAATACTTCCCCTACTTGCTATACGCAGTAGAGAAGGCAAAATTTGTCAGGAATTGCTCTTATCAAGTTTGATAATTCTTTCAGCCTTGTTAAGTATTATTATTCTTCCCCACGGACATATGCTGTTAGGCAGCTTCTAATTTCATCTGAAAGAAACTAAAAATAATTTACAAGGGCTATATATTAAAATACGCATATTGGAGTCATAAAAGAATATACTTGGAGAGATGGATTTCACTTTACGTTGAGAATGCCACGAAGTAGAAAATAGTTACTCAAAAAACATTCGTTGTTTGTTAACAATGAGATGTGTTTCATATCTGCAGGGCCTGGGGTCGGGAGATATTGAGTACTGAATGAAATAATGCAGATTTATGTAAATATTATGAAGAATTATTTATCATATTCGTCGATAGTCCTTTACATGACGACCTTTCTTTTAATAGAGTGTTATATTATACTCGATATAAGCTTCGCTTGTGCGCTTGACACATCGCAAATAATAGCTTGACTGCTCGGTGAAGGCTGCCGACATTTCGCCCATAAGTTGAGGGTTTTGTAAGGGGATAAGTTGTTGTAAATAATAGGAACAAATAGCTAATAATGTAATATAATATCGTGAAATAGTCTTGTCATCCTTCCTGGTGTAGTGGTTGTCATGCTAGCCTCTGCTTCCCGAGATTGCGGGTTCAAACCCGGCGGAGGGCAATGGACTTTTTTGGGCGCAAAAATCCTTAGCATGGCTTCCTTCGGAAGGAAAGTAAAAGCCCGTGGTCCCGTGTAATAGATTTACAACACGTAAAAGAACCCCAAACCTGATAAAGAGGCCTCTGAGTAAAATTACCGGTCTTTCACGCCCAATATAGAATGCGACGCTAAGAACCACGGCAGTTAAATAGCGTTCATGAATAAAAACACCTAATTTTAAGTGAAGTAGTGTTACTGTGAAATAACTTTTAACACAAAATGTAATTAGCGAGGAAGCGAACATGCAAGGAACAATGTAATTAGCAACCAGGCGAACTAGCAACAAGGGTAAATGTCCACCGCCACACACACGTTAATGCATACAGGTTTTAGGCAAAGTCACAGAAAATAGATAGGACACTTAGACAAAGGTGGAGATAGAGGACTAATTCCTGGAAATGAAGGAAGTTGTAAAAATAGAAAGAGAAACAAGAGCTGTAGAGTGAGACGGAGGTAGTGGGTTTTACCGTAGAAGTCCAAGATAAGCTTGACTCCTAAAAGTGGAACATTTTATTTTCATAGCACGCCAGGCCTTCCAATGAGAATAGTTTACATATAAAGAAGCGAATATGGCGGCATAGTAGGGGGATATAAAGATGGGAGAATGCCCTAAGTTAATAACTCTTGCTGATTGTCTTCTGACGCACCTCATATGAAGTAAGCTGGAGATCTCGTAGGTGTGTGTGGGTGGGAGTAGGATCCACGTAATAAGTCATTGTAGCACGAAGATTTAATATGCAGCTTTTATAGGTCTCTGTCATTAAGGAGGGGGAAAGTTGCTATCCGCTTTAATGAGTATTACGTTTTAATATTTTAAGCTGCTTATGGGAATCCATTTTATTAATAGCCTTCGCCCACACCATCCTGAGAAATACCAATGACATCTAGTTAGGATAGACATTTCTTGTCAGCTCTATGACAAGTAGCCTGGCAGAGAACATCAGGTAACTTCGGAGACCCCAGACAGCATCCAGGTGGGATAGCACGTGTCTCTTTACGTGTAAAACATCGCTTTTACCGCCACAACTTCTTCTGGGCACTGACAAAGGACCGTTGCTTGCACTCATATTTATACTGTAAAGTACACTCCCTCCTACTCATTGGCTGGTGACTTGCCACTAATTATATGTTCTGTCAGCAATGTTTCCCATGCTCCTACAATTTTATTTATCACCCATAATATTTACATATTTTGTCGCTACGGTCTGCTTCCTATGACGTGAACACAAATAATGCACTGATTCGACAAGATGTTTGCGTTTTGCTTTCTCTACTACGTATGGTAAGTAGGGGAAGAATTGCATTCCATCCAAAAATTCGATACCCGGATTTCATCGAAAATACATGTTTTGAGGTGCCCGAAATAAAATAAAGCATTTTTGGAAATGTGACCATGCGTGTGTCTGTCTTTGAACGGCATACTCAAAAACGAAAAGTCGGATAAATACCAAACATGGTATTTGAGTTTAGTATCTTCCAAGGATGCGACAAGAAGATTTTCAAGAAAATCCCTCCATCCCATACTACCCTTAACATGGAACATTCTTCGAAAATTTTGATTTAATCAATTTTATCTCCTCATTCTGAATGCCTTTTTCATAACTGGTAAACCTTAAGAGATAAACAAAATGTTACTACACAAAATGTAGACCTCGTTAAAACACACAATTTATGTCATATACATTTCTTTGTGGAGTGAACCATTTCCAGATATTCCTTGTTATTTGTTTGAATTTTCCAATACTTACCTATACTTTTTCTTAAATGGGAATTTGTTATTCGCTTTTTTATGTCCTGGACATACAAAGAGAAAGAAATGCTCCACATAGCAACCAGCTCTTAAAATATTTGTCTATCGCTTAAAGCCTAGCAATTCATCTTGCATCTACAAGAAAATTAGCAATAAGATAGTTTCTGCAAATGTTTATCTGGATTAACATGAAGTAATGAAGAATAAGCGTTTGTAAAAATAGTTTGTAAAAGAGTAAAGAAAGCCATGTGAGTGTAACACATAAGGTTTTTCAATGTTAAACACTAATTATTTACCTGACCTTATATTGGTTTAAGTCCTTGTCGCATGATCCGAGATCAATTCACACGATTTGCAAAGCCTGTACGGTAGCTTATGCCGGGAACCTAACACTAAACTATTGCTGTCCTGTTCTGACCAGATTGTTGCTTAATTTCTGACATTAATATGTGTGACATTGCACCTTTTGAAATGACGTTTAACAGTAGCATATAAATGAATATTACATATAACATACGGAGATAAAAAGAAGTATACAGTACGTTAAATAAAATTAAACACAAATAATGAACTTAAAGCAATGGTGTTGTCCTGAAATCAATTATTCCTTCCTTTGTCACCAATCAATCCATTCAAAACGTATTTATAGTTATAAACCAGAAACATTATGTAGGGTTGGAGAATTAAATAACAAACGTCGTCTCGCCCCGTAAACAAATTTTTACTTTCTCTACCATGTACATAATAGGTAGAGAAGGTACTGCATTCCAACCAAAAATTCGATACCGATACTATAACGAAAATACTTGTTTTGAGGCTACCTGAATCTAAATAAAGTATTTTTAGAAAACGGCCCGTGTGTGTGTGAACAGCATAACTCAAAAAAGAAAACTCGGATAAATACCAAACTTAGTGCTTAGGTTCAATACCTTCTAAGAATGCGACACAAAGATTTTCAAGAAAATCCGCCACCTCAAACTATCCTTTACAAGGATACTCTCGAAATTGTTGATGTTGTAAAAGTGCCTCTAGCGATTTTAATTAAAATACCATATATTAATGTTATTTACATGACAAATAAAATGTATATATTGAATTTTCTGGGAATATCCTTTGAAGTCCTCTTCATTTGGAAGGAATTTTGTATAATCTTGTATAACTGGTAAACGTTAAACGATAAAAGCAAATGTACTACACAAGAAATGTAGATATCTTTAAAACGCACAATTTATTTCAAATTACATTTTTCGTGGCGTAAGCCATTTCCGAGATATTCGTTATTAATAGTTCGAATTGTTCTTTACTTGGTCACTCATTCAGTTCTGTCTCCTAAGTTTTGGGCAGCTATTTTGGAAAGGGATTTGAGGAGGATAGGAATGGGGTCAGTATGGCAAAGAGCTGAAACAAATGACAAAGACATATGGAAAGGTGTCAAAAGAAGACTAAGAGACATCAACCAACAGGAAATAAAATCGGATTGTAAAATTAAACCTTCACTAAGTCTAGCAAATGGAATCAAATTTAATTGGGGTAAAGAGGCATATATACTTAATTTATGAAGAAAGGAAAGATCAGGAATGGCATGGTTTAGACTGGGGGGCTGGAGGGCACAGAAAATGGCTGACGATTCTGGCAGGAGAATCTGCCCATTCTATGATTTGGATGAGGACTGGGTACATGTTGTGGCGGAATGTGCACACTGGGAGAACCAGCGAACAATTAAACTCAAAGAAAAACTCTTAAGTCCGTCAAGAAAGAGAATGGCATGTTGGGAGCTACTGGCTGACCAGAGGAACTGGCAAAACATAGTCAATTTCTTGGCTAAAGTGTGCGAAGATAGGTAAGATTTGTTCAGTTAGTCAAAAGTAATTCATTTCTATTTTCCTTTTTCTTGTTCTTTTAGTTTTGTTTTCTTTTTCTGTTATTTATTTTGTCACCATACATTGTATCTTAAATATGCATGTACGGTCAATGACCCATGCACTAAATACTTGTGTAATAACTTCAATAATTTGAAACCAATAATGATACCTTATCGATCTATCTCATTCAGTTGTTCCTCGCGATGTCATGGAAACAATATGGAGTTTTAAGGCCAGCGTATAGCATCCAGTTCTTAAAACATTTGACTATCGCTGTTCCCTTTGTATCTATAACGAAATGTGTAATGTAGCTATTCTGCAAAGGTTTATTTGGATTAAAATGAAGTAGATAGAGAAACAACCTTTAGTAAGAATAGTTTGTATACCCACAAATATGCGATAATGGAAGAGAAAGTCATGTGAATGTATCGCATCAGATTATTTTGTCATTGCAGATGGCAACATCTCTTATTACTAAAACTAACGAGATGAAAAGCTAAACGGAATAAAGAAGAAACACAGAAAGAAAACAAGCAATTACAGTAACATAATGGTGGTGCCATTATTCTCTAGTTTCTCTTTTGCTGAAGCATTTTCATATTTGGTCTCGTTACTGAAATTGCTCGTATAACCGTGAAAGAGCTCACTCTCCACTGCAAAAAAATGTTTAAATCCGTCCTGAAAATTCTCCGTTTGTAAAACAAAGAAATTCTCTGCAGATCTGGCGACCATTATATATAGTACTAATCCTAATAAGAGAAACATTGTGTGTGGGGGGAGGGGCGTCCGCCGTTGGCTAGTATATCATGCTAGCCTCTGATTTCTGAGATCGCGTGCTCAAACCCGGCGGAGGGCGATGGATTTTTTCGAGCGTAAAAATACTTAGCATGGTTTCCTTCGGAAGGGAAGTAAAGCCGGTGGTTTCGTGTCGTAGATTTACGGCACGTAAAAGAACCTCAAGCCCGATAAGTTTTGCAGTTAGATATTAAATTTCAGTTACTCCGGCATATACATTGGGAACATAGCTGCAGAAGTAGCAATAGGACCAGAATCTTAAACTACACATTCCAGAGCAGGCATGGGATAGTTATAACAAAATGCACAGAATTTCACATTAATCACATTAGCTGTGGTTTATTAAACACGGTGCTCCTACATCTCACACACGAGAGTTAAAAACAAAAAAATTAAAGGGAGATGTTACACACATGAGACTACATTCACACGACCTTACAGATGCAACACTCAGACCAAAGTAACGCAAACACACAACACAAAGAAGTAACGCTCACTTTCCCCACTCTCCACCGCTAGCTAGGCTTACCAGCTAGAAGGTGGCAAGTCGCCATGCCAGGCGAAACTTCAAAACCCCAGCCGAGAGAATTATCCCAGCAATACTGTCGCCAACGACGCAATAATGTGTCTGGCGTGACAATACACACATGCACGCCACAATACCAGATGAGCACAATAGCTCCGCGCTGAAACATGTGGAACCGAATGAAAGTCCAGCAGTATGAGTATATCACTGTGTTTGCTTAGTTGTGTGCTCTTGTTCTTGATGCATCAAATGGCGTCAAAAACAGAACCAATCTGATAAGGGTACGTTATTGCCTTTTCCGATGCAAAATATTTGTATTCTAAGATTATTAAGCAATGCCACAACAGGACCATAAGTTGCCTCCTCTTCCGGACAAACACAAGACCTCCACAAGACCACCTCCGCAGTGCAGGGGGCACAAACTCGCTCGGAGAACCGCACTTGATATCGCACGGGAAACATCCGCCAACTCGCTCGCTCATTGACTGACCGACGCCAACTCAACTCACTGCTCTCGCAAGAACACTCGCTTATAGACACAGTGAAATCTTCCACAAAACATTCTAGAACTATTTCGACACATGTCCTGTGGAGGGGGGACAAGAAACTTCCAGAAGGTTCTGATTATTTGCAGATTTGCTTATAGATACAAAGGGAACAGCATAGCAAAATGTTTAAGAACTGGATGGTATACGCTGGTCTTAAAATTCCATACGTTTCCATGCAATCGCGAAAAACTCCTGAATTTTGAAAGGACTTTAAAGAATGACCAAGTAATGAACAATTCGAACCATTAATAACGGATTCTTAGAAATCGCTGATGCCTCAAAAAACTTATTTGAAATACATTGTGTTTTTTAAAGAAATCTATATTTTTGTTACGTAGTACGTTTTCGACTATCCCTTAACGTTTACCGGTTATGCTAGATTATACAAAATTACTTTCGAATGAAGAGGACTTCTAAGGTTATTCCCAGAAAATTCAAGATATACATTTTATTTGTCATGTAAATATTTTTAATATACGTTATTGTAATCAAAATCGTTACAGCTAATTTTTAGAAAAAAAAAACAATTTTCAAAAGTTGTTCCTTGTAAAGGGGTGTTGTGGATGGGGCGTTTTCTTGAAAACCTTTACGTCGCAACTTTGAAAGGCACTAAAACTAAATACCAATTTTGGTATTTATCCGAATTTTCTGTTTTGAGTTATGCTGTTTACACACACATATGATTGTTTTTGGATTCATAGCGCCTCAAAACTTGTATTTCCCTTGAAATCTCGCTATCGATTTTTTTTGTGGAGTGCAATACCCTCTCTGCCTACTACGTGGTAGAGAAGGTAAAAAAGCATTTTTAGAAAAAGATCTGTGAGTATCTGAACAGCATAACTCGAAAACGAAATGTCGGATAAATACCAAACTTTATATTTCAGTTCAAGACCACAAACATGTGATATCAAAATTTTCAAGAAAATCCCCTACCCCAAATAACACTATATAAGGAAACGTTTTTAAATTTTTTTATTTTATTAAAATAGCTGTAACGATTTTAATTAAAATACCACATGATAAAGATATTTACGTGACAAGTGAAATTTGTATGTTGAATTTTATAGAAATAGCTTGTGTAGTCCTCTTAATTCGGCAGGAATTTTGTATAATCTTGTGTAACTGGCAAACGTTAAGCGATAGATCTCTTTAAAACACACAATTTATTTCCAGCAACTTTGTTGTGGTATCACCAATTTGCGAAATATCACGTAGGTACTAATGGTTCGAATTTCGATTTTCAGTTGTTTCTCGCGGTTGCATGGAAACAGTATGGAATTTTAAGGCCAGCATATATCTTACAGTTCTTAAATACTTGACTATTGCTATTATCTTTGCAATTTAAACGAAACCTGTAATGTAGCTATTTCCGAAAAGGTTTATCGTCATTAAAATGAAGTAGAAATTAAACTTGAGTAAGAATACTTTGAATAATAACATATTAGCGGCAGGGGTTACAGAAGGTCATGTGAATGCAACACATCGGATTTTTTTGCTCATTCTATCTTTCTTTCTTTCTTTCTACTTCCTCCGGGGTTTCGGTGGAGCGGTTTTTACTATAACTATTTATTTGCTATAATTATTGGTTATAAAACACCATTCTACGGTGCTGGAAACAAAAACACTATAAAAGTTCCAAGTAAGTTTTGCTTTGTTACTTTCTCTACTACGTATAGTAAATAGGGGAAGTATTAAATTCCACCGAAAAGTTCGATACCGAGATTTCATCAGAAATGTGTGTTTTAAGGCGCCCTGAATCCACATAAGGCATTCTTGGAAACACGTCCGAGTGTGTGTCTGTCTGCCCGTCTTTCTGTGAACAGCATAACTCAAAAACGAAACTCGAATAAATACCAAAGTTGGTATTTGAGTTTAGTATATTCCAAGCATGGAACACGAAGATTTTCAAGAAAATTTCCCACCCAGATTTGATTTTCTCAAAAGTGGTTATAACGATTCTGATTGAAATGTCATATGTTTAAGATATTTTCAAGACAAATACAATGTATATCTTGAATTTTCTGGGAATGTCCCCAAAAGACCTCTTCATTCTGAACGACTTTCGCATAATTGGTAAACCGTAAGGGATTGACAAAAATTTATTTACAAATAATGTAGATCTCGTCAAAACACACAATTTAGGTCAAATAGTTTTTTTTTTGTGGAGGGAACCATTTTCGAGATATTCCTTGTTATTTGTTTGAATTTTCCAATACTTGTGCTTTTCCTCAAATGGAAATTCGATATTCGGTTTTTTATGTCCTGGACATACGAGTACAAAGAGAACGGAATGCTCCACATAGCAACATTTTACTATAGCTTAAAGCCTAACAATTCCCCTTGCAGCTACAAGAAAATTAGCAATAAGATTAACACCTTGATATCTCGATTAACATGAAGCATACGGAGAATAAGCGTTCGTAAATATAGTTTTTATAAAGTAGAGAAAGTCATGTGAGTGTAATACATCAGATTTTTTATGTCCTGGACATGCAAAGAGCATAGAATGCTCAACATAGCAACCAGCGCTTAAAAGATGTGACTATCGCTTAGAGCCTACCATATTCCCCTTGCACCTACAAGAAAATTAGCAATACGATAGTTTCTGAAAATGTTTATCTCAATTAATATGAAGTAGATGGAGAATAAGCATTTGTATAAATAGTTTGTACAAGAGTAGAGAAAGTTATGTGAGCGCAACACATCAGATTTCTTGGAAATCAATTCATTCACGTAATATATTTTACGTCTGAAATGTTTAGAAAACGCTGTCATCATGGAAGAGTTGACAGCAATAGGAAAGATGAATCAAACATCTGCACAATGGGAGTGGAAGTAAAAAAGAACAACAAAAGAAAGTTGCCATTAATTTTGTTCTGCAGACTTCATGTGAGGTATAATTTTTCTTCTGTGCAAGGACAAATGTGCAGCGACTAGTAGCAGGTAAACAAATGAAAACTGCTGTGCGCTCCAGCAGATACGTCACGGCTGTGGGCAGAAGTAACCAACTAACGGCCCGTGTTCCAAAAAAAGCGGCAGGGGGAGGGGGCTACAAATTTACCACCAGGCGGCGACTTGCTGGCGATGTTAAGTCTGGAGAACTTTAAATGGACTGTCATATGACATCGATAAATCGATAGTTTGTACTGTGATGTTGGCCAGGACACACATTTGTCTTAACGAACGAACGCATGTGATGCTGCAAATCCAGGGAACAAGGATTACCAACATCAATCTTTGCGTCTGGGAGATGTTCATGTCGCCAGGGTAACACATGGCTACGATTAACAAGTCTGTGTGCTGGCGTTAGAAACGGAAGTTGAATTAAATAATAGCTGTCCACATACCACTCAGGTGTGTTACCGACACAGGTAGCCGAGGTGGTTAAGGCATGGGCTCGTGAATGGGATGTCTGCGATTCAAATTCTCTTAACACCGTTCTCCCTAACAGAGTTTTTTTTCCCTCCAGGCTCTTTCCTCTTTCCTCACAACTGGCAAATACCGGAGAGATACCCTCAACTTAAGCCGGGAAAGCTTCCTTAGTCAGTTATCACTTTATTTTGCGTATTGTTATCGAATAAGATGGATGTGAGGCTCGTATTCCGGAGGTCCCGGGTTCGATTTCGTCGGGCCGGCCATACTGAACGAAGATTTTTTCGCGGTTTTTCTCGGTCGTTACTGGAATGCTGGGTTAGATAATTTGATCCGCAATTTTTCCTTCCCTTTAATCCCTACATTTCATTTCATTCTTCTTCATCGCCATACCGGGCAGTGGGCTGATCACTCATCCTGGATATGCTATGATCCAGAGTTTGCTTGCTCCTCGACAGGCTACTGACCCAAGACATTGGGCTGGTCACCCAACCTGGATATGCTATGATCCAGAGTTTGGTTGCTCTTCGACAGGCTACTGACCCAAGACATAGGGCTGATCACCCAACCTGGATATACTATGATCCAGAGTTTGGTTGCTCCTCGACAGGCTACTGACCCAAGACATTGGGCTGATCACCCAACCTGGATATACTATGATCCAGAGTTTGGTTGCTCCTCGACAAGCTACTGACCCAAGACATTGGGCTGATCTCCATCCCAGATATGCGATTATCCAGCGTTTGCTTGCTCCTCGACAGGCTACTAACCCAAGGCATTGGGCTGATCACCATTCTAGATATGCTATGATCCAGTTTTCTTGCTCCTCGACAGACTACTGACCCAAAGCATTGGGCTGATCACCCATCCTGGATATGTAGTGATCTAGTGTTTCCTTGCTCTTCGACAGATTGCTGACCTAAGGAATTGACTTATAAGTCTTTGGGGTGTAACTCTTACAGCGAAGAGGGTAATCAGTTAAAAAAGAAGAAATTAAAAAACCTAAGAACAGGAACCTGGCTCACGAGAAAATTTACCATATATTGCACATGGTTTTATATTATGAGAATAGGACATTCCGTATACCCGTAAGTGTCACTTTAGTACTTAAACTACTTTTCGTTTTTATTGTGCTGTTCACACATACACAGGGTCCATTTTCTAAAGATTTTAGCTTCAAAGGGCCTTAAAAGGTGAGTTTTCAAAGAAATTTCGGTATCCAACTTTTGGGATACAATACTTCCTCTATTTCTGGTAGTTAAGCAGTAAAGAAAATAATTGAATTGTATTGTGAAGCGGAGGGGATTCGTACCGATCCAGGAATGCTGATATGTCACCGATCCTCTATGAAGATGGGCCCCCGCGAGGAAGGGATAAGGTGAAGGGAGACACCGGGTGGTCAGAACCAGGAGTAACAGCACAGCAATGGCAGGGCCCCTATATTTTCCATATTGACAGGCAGAGCGGGGACCCCGCCCCCATACATGTTCCAACGTACCCCCCACCCCAAGGGGCGGTTCATATACCGCGGCAACCAGCCAAAGGCATACTTTTCGCTTGACATGCTGCACTGAAACATCATCGCCGACACTTCCAACCATAAAAAGGCAGATCAAATGGGATGAAGAATGAATGAAATGATTAATGGAGCATAATGGAGGGAATTTCGGGGAATTGAAGAATCCACTCCAGCATTCACCTGACGACTCGGGAAAGCCCGCCCAAAAAATCATGGGTCAGAATGAGCAGTCACCGAGGATGGAACCAGGAACCTCCCGATTGCGGGCCACAGACGTTACCTCCTGAACCTTACATTCCACCCAAAAATTCTATACAGAAATTTCACCGGAAATGCATGTTTTGAGGTGCCCTGAATTCAATTTAAGCATTTTTGGAAACGTCCGTATGTTTGTGTGTCTGAACAGCATATCTCAAAAACGAACAGTCGGATAAATACCAAACTTGGTATTTAGGTTCAGTATCTTCCAAAGATGTGATATAAAGGTTTTCAACTAAATCCCCCGCTCCAAACTACTCTTTACACGGAACATGTTCCGAAATTATTTATTTTGTAACAAAAGCCCTAACGATTTTTTTTAAAATGCCATGATGTAGCGTGTATGTGTGTATTGTCACGTCGGACGCAGTATTGCTTTGTAGCATGACATTGTTGTGTATAATTATTTTGATTTGAGTTTGAATTTTGCCCGACGCGGCATTTCTCTCCCCACCTACTGGTGTAGAGAGGAAGGGGAAGCGAGCGTTACTGCTTTCTTTGTTTAGTGGCGTCAGTCTAGTACCGTGGGTCAGTCGTGTGTGTGTCTTCAGGGCGAGTGGTTGTAGCATGCGTGTTATCGTGTGAGTGTGGAGCATCTCCCTTCAATTTCAATGTTTGTCTGTAATCTGTTGTTAACGATGTAGTGACACCAAGATAACTACGTAATAAACCACAGTAAACGTGAAATTAAGTGTATTTTGTTATGAATATCTCACGCGTGCTTTAAAATGTAATGTTAATGTACCTGGTCCTCTCGTTGCCACTGAGTCTACGCTCCCCAATATTTATTCCGGGGTAACTAAATTTAATATTTAGCTGTAAAACCTTATGGTCTCACCTGATGTATAACAATATATTAAATATATTTTCATGGCAAATAAAATGCACATCTTGAATTTTCGGGGAAGTAACTTATGAAGTTCTCTTCATTTAGAGGGAATTTTTTACAATCTTGTGTAACTGGTAAACGTTAAGCGACAGACGAAAACATACTACACAAAAAATGTAGAGGTCTTTGAAACACACATTTTATTTAAAATGTGTTTTTTTGTGCATTAAGGCGTTTCTGAGATATCCGTTATTAATGATTCGAATCGTTCATTACTTGGTCATTCTCTTAAAGGCCTGTCAACATTCAATACTATCGCTGTTCTCTTTGTATCTATAACGAAATGTGTAATGTAGCTGTGCCTGCAAAGGTTTATTTGGATTAAAATGTAGTAGATAGAAAAATAAGCTTGAGTAAGAATAATCTGTGCACCCAGCAATAAACGATAGAGGGTAGAGAATGTCATGTGTAAGTATCACGTCATATTTTTCAATAACTGTTTAAATTCACTACAGTGGTATGCAGTTTCATTTTATACGACAGCAACAGTGTATCAGGGCTAGAAGCAGTTTTAGCAGCAAAACATACGAGTAAAATGATAAGATAATGCCCATGCCGCAAATACGCATTTAGGCTTGATGTGTTAACAGGCGTGCAAGCAATAATGAATAAACTGGTGTGGACCCTATATGATGAAACGAGGGTCGGAAGGGGGGTAGAACACAACGCAGTGATTGTCAGAATGTCTGTCGCTCCACAATGCGCTCTGTGTTTGACCCGCATATCCCTGTCATGTCCCACATTCAATGTTTTGTTTTTTTCTTCACTTCACGTTTTCTGTTGGACATGTGACAACGTTTCCATATCGTTAACAGACGAGATCAGTATCACGCCTGTCTGCAGCAGGTATCCTATAAATGGATTCGCCTTTTATCTACGAAGCGAACAAATGCTAGTTTAAATTTATTTTCACAGTAGTGTGCTCGTAGATAAGGCAACGTTCAGATAACCTCAGTTGCTGTTTCATTAGATCAACATTGTCGCGCAGAATGCTTGTTTACGATGCTACATTATGACTGTACGAGTACACTGCCGCGCAAACATTTTTGCCAATCCCCTAGATTTCAGTAGTGGTTATTTCTCTCCACTGGACTACTAACGATGCTGGAAGATAAGTTGTTTACACAGGATGTACATAAAATTCGTTAACACTTTGCTTAATTTATTACAAAAAATGTATACATATTAGAAGTTTCTTATACACAGGGTCATTAGAAGTGTTATACAAACAGGAAGTGAAATTTTGAAGAAAGAGTAAAGCAGATTTAATTGAATGATGAAGCAAACTCTCTCTCCACTTAATTATTTTTATGGGAATATTTGAATGTTACGAGACCTCAAATGTAGAAGAGTTAAGAATGAGGATCAGCAATGAATGCAGAGATATACCACCAGCAGAATTGAAAATGTTCAACATGAGTTCACGCTTTGAGTTAACCTCTGCCAGATAGTAAATGGGGAGCAGTTTGAACACCTTATTAAATAATTAGAATTTCACTTTTTACAGTAGTTTTATAAACAGTAGTGAAAGTTGTTAAACAAGCCAACAATTAAATTGTTTCCATAGCAACCAAATCTGTTGTATGAAACAAATTAAATTGTTCATGGATTTAAATAAGATAACTACGTTTCAGAAAACCAAATGAAAAAATAATATCCTGCATTTAAAAATTTTAACACCACATCTGTACAATAATGCCTAAATTTTTGTTTCTTTTTTCTGAAATTTTCATTTCAAAATATGAAATTATACGTGTCTGATCATTTTTTAAAAAATGAGTTATTTTTAGTTTTATTTGCATTAATCTTTGCTTATAAAATACTGTACAGATGGACCACTAGAAGGCGGCGAGCGAGACGAAAATGCTGCGTAAACATTTTCTACTGTCCCCATCAGGTTTATGCACACTAGTATTTTATAAGATACACAGTGTTGTCAGATTACTCGTCCATGGCTTTTCTTTATGCAGTATACCGTAACGCGTGTTAATAGCGAGAGCCACATAATGCGTATCCAGCACTTACCTTCTATTATTAGATCTGGCGGCATGAGTGATTCGCACGCGCACGCGCACGCACACGCACACACACACTTCGTAGTAAACAAATTGACTATGTGAGTAGATAAATAGTTCAGGTCTCCTCTCGCCTTCTTCTGGTGGTCCGACAGTGTATTGACGCAGGTAATTCTTTCAGCCCACGTTTAGGCGCTATATGACGCAGGCACGCTCCGTCCTCCAACAGTGAAGCAATACCTTTGCCTCACGGTTGCTGCATGTCTCCTCCCAGTTGGTGGTTCTTTTGCCAGGGCTGCTCCAGCATGAAATCTTAACCTCAGGGTATGCGTGGGTGTGTACAGAGAAACACACAAACGCTGTCTTGGAACACTTTTATTCACTATTTAAAATAATACTGCGGTTTGCCGATCACTATTAAATGCATACGAAGTTACTTTGTCTTTATCAAGACCGAAGAATTATTAACTACGGCTAAGTGTTCTACCCTCTAGCATGTTCGCCGCCAATGTTCACAACTCGACGAGAATGTCGTCCCGTCCTCGGCAGGCACTCAGGACAGACTGATCTACCCACGCTACTACAAGGAAACCCAACGCCTCAACTTCCCCTCTCTCCCCTCAAACATTCTCCACTCTAAGTGCAGCTGTACTCGGCTGTTTACCAGGAAAAACTTGCTTCAATGGTATTTACCCTTTCTACCTGAGGCTGGTCCCTAATTAACAAAACCGTGCCTGTCTGCTTTTTCTATCGCTTTTACAGTCAACAATTTTCACAATGCTTCTCCTGTTTCTACATACACTGATTTTAAATATATTATCACTTATTTTATATCGCTATCCTCAGATTATTATGATAATTATTGCCTTTATAATTTCGGCTTCAGTATATATACAGTGTCTTCGTTTTATACCAAGACCACAACCGCCTTATATGCGTATCGGCCAAGACGGCAGTGATCTCGGTATTACGTCACAGCGCAGAAGAGACACAGGACGTGTCAAGGTACGTTTATCAGCTGTGAGCTGTCCCAGTCGTTGCTTTGTCTTCGTTTTGTGAAGTGTTTCAACAATGTGTGCGTTGTGTGTGATTTCTTTAGGAATGACATTCTCTTATTAGTCCACGTAAATGCTTGCCAACAAATCCACGTTTGAACAGCGTATTTTTATGTACGATACGTTCGTGAAAGCTGAATCATGTAGACAGGTGTGTAGATAATTTCAGTAGCAATTTCCTGGTTATTCGGTTCCGGTTGGAGACCCTATGAGATGTTTTGTCAATAAATTTAGAACAACGGGATCGCTAAACGCTAAAAAAATAAAGCTTATAGGAACAATCTCCACACCATAGACGAACTTAAGTACAATATAAAAGCAGAAATTATGAACCTTACGTGGGAAGAACTTATGCGTGTGAATGGTAATGTCATCCGAAGATGTCAATGTCTTCGTGCAGATGGACACCACGTTCAACAACACTTATAACAAGGTTAGTACTCATTACACATATGTTACTAACACTTGTGAGTAACGCGGGAGTTACGGAACGGAAAACCCCGCAGTCTAGTACACTGTGTGTGGAGCATATATACAAGGTGTGATCAAAAAGTCTTCGGAATGACGTCATAAATACTACACAACAGTTTTTTTTTCTAATCTGCACTGTCACCCTCGAAGTAGTCTCCTTGGGAGTTGATACACCTGTCCCAGCGCTTCTGCCACTGCTGAAAGCACCTCTGGAAGTCCTCTTCTTTCAACTTGTTCAGAGCGTTCTGCGATTTGCAACGAATGACATAAATGTCCTCAAAACAGTGTGCGCTCGGAGCCGCATTTTAAGTCGCGGGAAAAGAAAAATGTCCGCTGGTGCCAAATCTGGAGAATATGCGGAATGGGGAACAGTGTTCATCCTATTTTCATCCAATAATTGGCGAACAGAAAGAGCTTAGTTTGCGGGAGCATTGTCATGATGCAGGAACATGTTCAAATTGTCTTTTAAAATGCTTTGAACTTCCAAAGGAGAATCCTAATGAGTCAGAAAGTTCTCTTATTGTAATGCGCCTATCATTTAAGACCATTTCCCTCATCTGGTTGATATTTTCATCAGGTTTGCTGGAGCAGGGTCGCCTCGAACGATCTGCATCTTTAACTAATGTCACCCCACTTTTAAATTTCACAAACCGCTCAAATTCTTGGGTTTTGCCCATAAATTCCTCCTCATAAGCTCTCCTTAACATTTCATAGGCTTCTGTTGCAGTTTTACTGAGTTTACATCAAAATTTGAGGTTCGTTCTTTGTTCTTCGTAATCTGATATTTTTGCTACGCGGAAAAATCGCAGCACACGCAAAACACGTGTTCACTTCAGAGCGTCTACCTCGTTACTGCATGGTCACGGAAATCACATGACCTCTCATTTTTATCGGGAAGGAAAGCTGCATGTACAGTCTGGGTAAGAATTAAAGAAATCTCAGCGTCAACATTGTTGTGAAGCCATTCCGTAAACTTTTTGATCCCACCTCGTATACTTCATAATACTTTGGGATTTAGTCTTCATATCTCGGCAAACTTTTCTTCAAATATTTTCATGGCTGATTATTTAAAAAACGTGATTGTGGATAAATTTTAAACAAAAGATGCTGTTAAGAAAATAATTCTTAATCTTCTTTAATAAACAAATGTATTGCATAAAGTAGATCCGTGAACCTAGAAGGCATACATCTACTTACTCTAAAAATTTCAGCGGGGTTTCTTAAATAGTTCCTTAGCACATTTAACATTTGCAGTATAGAAGTTTTAAGCACCCTTCAATATGCTTTTTAATGTTTAGGAAATGGAAGGAAGGTGTTTATTTTTACAATATAACATAACGAAAGCATAATTTGTCGTCCTCTGAGATGGTAATAGTGGCTATAGACCTTCTGACCCGATAATGTGTCCTCACGTAAAGAACACACACACAGTATCACTCCGAGCTTGACATCTCGTGAACGCATCGAGGAATTATGTACTGATGTACTAACTCAACAATGGATAAAGAAATGTTACTTATTTTTACTTACATTTTTACTTATTAATGCAGAAAGTACGAGGGCTGTCCCAGAAGTACCCGACTTAACAATAAAAACACAAAATTTTTGGGAAAAAATCTTTATTTCTCTACATAGTCTCCTTTCATCTCGATACACTTTTCCCAGCGATGTTCAATACCTTCGATACCCTGTTTATAGGGAGAACCGTCGAGTTCTGCAAAATAGCCCTCAACTGCAGCTTCACATCTTCATTCTTAGCAAATCTGTTACCACCAAGCCATTTCTTCAACTTTGGAAACAGAAAATAATCAGAGGGGGCTAAATCTGGTGAATAGAGTGGATGAGGAAGCAATTGGAACTTTAACTCATTGATTTTGGCCATGGCGATAATGGATGTGTGAACTGGTGCATTGTCTTCAAACAAAACTTTCTTTTTCACTAAATGCGGCCGTTTTTGCTTAACTGCATCACTAAAATGCTGCAATAAGTTTGCATAATACTCCCCATTGATTGTTTTTCCTTTTCGAAGATAATCAATGAAAATTATCTCAGGCGCATGCGAAAAAACTGACGCCAGGCCTGCCTGCAGATAGAACTGTCTTCGCCTTCTTTGGAGCCGATTCTCCCCTTTCAATCCACTGTTTTGACTGTTCCTTCTTTTCAGGTGTTAAGTGATGGACGCATGTTTCATCCATGGTTATGAATCGACGCGAAAACTCGGCTTTATTGCAGCAAAACATTGCCATACACTCGACTGAAACATCCTCACGACGCTGCTCTTGTTCCATTGTGAGTAAACGCGGCACCCATCTTGCACACAGCTTTCTCATGTCCAAATTTTCAGTCACTGTGCGATATACACCACTTTTTGAAATGCTCTTTCAATCGACGGTCATCCAATACTATTTTGTGGATTTTCTTCACAATTTGTGGCGTGGTCACCTTATTTGGTCAGCCACTGCGATGTTCATCTTGGCAGCTCGCACAGCCTCGCTTAAACTCTGTCACCCAATATTTTACTTTTTTTTGTAAACGAAGGAGCAGACTCCCCCAGAGTAGAATCTAGCTCAGCTTTAATATTAGTTGGACTAAGATCTTTCAAATGAAAGTAATGTATCACATAACGATGGCCAGTTTTATCCAGTTTACAAATTTGCTGAGAGCGTTCACTATTGATGGCTGCCAGACATCTACTAAACAACATAGCATCGTCAAACTTCAAGCTTAAGGTTTATGAGGTTTTCAGTTTCTACCATAGTCATTTGTTTGGAACAACAGCCGCCATCTATACATCAGGTCGGGTACTTCTGGAACTGCTCTCGTACCTTGAAGCGTATGGAACTTTTCAAGAGGTCATCCACTTTACCTAAATACTGCACTTCAAATCCTTTTTTTTTCTCGAGGTTTTTCACAGTTCCCACCTCTTTCATTTCTTCGCATTGGGAACACCATTTACAGACACCTCAGCTGCTTTCCATTTTAATTTAATGACATCATTAACAATATCGCTCAAGCAAAGAGTTTAATACATTCAAAGTTATTGCTTTTCCACCACCTTTAAGGGGTTTGTCACGTCTATGTTTAATTCCACTGCTCTGAACTGTTGCACACTGACCGCGATGTAAATAATATTACATCAGCACGACCGTTGCTCAAGCAAGAACGTGGGAATATCGATGGCTGCATGGCCATGGTAATAAATACAAGCTAGTTATTTAAGCTATGTTTAAATGAAGATTATTAAATACTATGCTTTTTCGCCGACTTTGTTATTTGAAGTGCAAGAAGGGGCGATAAATAGTAACGAACTGGTTTTTATTCTCTTGAAAGGTGTGCTGCTGCGAAGGCACGTGCGTTTGTTTTACACCAGAGCGTTTTCTTGGGCTGGATTGTGTATAGCCACTATACTCTGTTCCAGACAATAACCATCCTGTTGTAAACACCCCGGAGCGGACTCGATTCGCCACGTGTTTGACGTACACACAGGTTTTGCAACACTTGCTGTAGCAGAGCTAACTTCTTGACAATAAATCGAGTAAGACATTGCCAGTAAGTTATTAAATCTATGCGTTACAGAATTAATATCTTCAGTAGTATACTGTCTACAAAACACTCTCTTCACCGACTACTTCGGGGTATGCTCACAGTAAGTCGGTTCCAAAACACACCACCAGGCTGCGGCCACAGGGTTTGAAAATGCCGTGTCCAATGGCGAGTTCGTTGCAGCAGAAGGTTCCGGAGACGTGACCGCTTTGTTATGGTTACCAAAACGGCCGCAATAGATGAAAAATCTCGTACCAAACTGTGAGGAGGGCGTACAAACTGGTACAGATTCTACGAGGGCTGTCCCAGAAGTACTTGACCTGACGTATATATAGCCGTTGTTGGTTCAAACAAATGACTATGGTAGAAAGTCCCACCGTTATAAAGCTTAAGCTTGAAGTTTGACGATGCTACGTTGTTTAGTAATTGTTTGGCAGCCATCAATAGTGAACTGTCTCAGCCAATTTGTAAACATGGATAAAACTGCCATCGTTATGTGATACAATACTTTCATTTGAAAGGTCCTAGTTTAACTAATATTAAAACTGAACTAGATTCTACTCTTGGGGAGTCTGCTCCTTCGTTTACAACAGTAAAATATTGGGTGGCAGAGTTTAAGCGAGGCCGTACGAGCTGCCAAGATGAACATGCAGTGGCCGACCAAATGAGGTGACCACGCCAGAAATTGTGAAGAAAATCCACAAAATTGTATTGGATGACTGTCGACTGAAAGTGCCCGAGCTAGCAGACATCGTAGGCATTTCAAAAAGTGCTGTACATCGCACACTAACTGAAAATTTGGACATGAGAAAGCTCCGCAAAATGGGTGCCGCGTTTAATCACAATGGAACAAAAACAGCGTCGTGAGGATGTTTCAGTCGAGTGTTTGGCAAAGTTTCGCTGCAATAAAGCCGAGTTTTTGCATTGATTCATAAGCATGGATGAAACATGAGTCCATCACTTCACACCTGAGACGAAGGAACAGTCAAAACAGTAGATTCAAAGGAGGGAATAGACTCCAAAGAAGGCAAAGACAGTTCTATCTTCAGGCAAGATCATGGCGTCAGTGTTTTGGGATGCTCGTGGGATAGTTATCATTGATCATCTTCAAAAAGGAAAAGGAATCAATGGCGAGTATTACGCAAACTTATTGCAGCGTTTGAATGATGAAAAGGAACGTTCTGTTTCATCAAGACAATGCACAACTTCACACATCCATTATCACCATGGCCAAAACCAATGAGTTAAAGTTGGAATTGCTTCCTCATGCACCCTGTTTGCCAGACTTAGTCCCCTCCGATTATTTTTTGTTTCCAAAGCTGAAGAAATGGCTTGGTGGTAAAATATTTGCCAACAATGAAGAGGTGGAGTTTGCAGTTGATGTCTGTTTTGCATAACTCGACGGTTCTTACTATAAACAGGGTATCGAAGCTATTGAACACCGCTGGGAAAAGTGTATCGAGCTGAAAGGAGACTAGGTAGAGAAATAAAGATGCTTTTTCCGAAATTTTTGTGTTTTCTTTGTTAGGTCGGGTACTTCTGGGACAGCCTTATATGTCAATTTCTTGCAATGAATTACAACCAACAACATTGTATTCTGTAGTTTATATTTGGAAATATCGGCGGAAATAAATGCCGTGTATAACCCATTAAACGTTAGATTTAATGGAAGTGACGTTTACTGTAGCATTTATCCTCACATTTTGCAACTCAACGCTTCTGTGTTGACGTGTCTTCGCACATTACTCGATCCACTATGCGCAGAAGCAATTTTACTATTGCATGGTTTGCAATAAAGGTTTTCTTTAATGATAGAGAAAACATATTCCCCATACTGCAATATAAAGGTTTGCAGCGTTGGTTGTTGAGTTTGTTACCCTTTTCTTTGGCACTTCGTCTATGTGAACACTGTGCGGCGATACATTTGACTCGCCTGTACACGAATAAATATATATAAGCCTCTCACAACAAGAGTAATCCTGCTCCAGCTTACAATATAAAGTTATCGATTTCTTTGTACTTTTGCATTAGAAATTAGATACATAAAACTTTCAGGCTTTCACGGCATTATTGTCCTCACCGTAGTCATTAGCAAATTCCTACCCTTGTACCTCATGCTGCATTCAAGGTGATGTCACTGTGCAGACCGAAGGAAAACAAGCAGGGCTTGATAATTCCACCATGGGTTGGTAGAACTGATCTAACAATACACAGTGCGACACGTCGCATGCATAAATTTACCATTTTAAGCTATGACGCTTCGCATCTTTCCTTGTCGCGCGGCATGAATCGCATGCATAACCTGGCCTTACAGCTCTGTCCTTCTTAGAGGTTATTATTATTATTATTATTATTATTATTACTCTATTTATTTACGACACTTTAACTACAGGGTTATATCGCGACGGATCTGTTAGTGGATAACTCTTAGATCGAGGTGTGGCGGACAGTGAGCCTTCTAGGTCTCATGCCTGTAGCCACTCATTTTGTCACGTTTCGTAACGCATAACATCCGGATCTCCTGCCCCGTGGCGTGCAGATGGTATTAGGGTCAGTCTAGTCCAACCGCTGCCCTCATATGCAAAGGTGGACAGTTAGCCCTCTAGGTCTCATCCCCGAACCACCCGCTTCGATGTGTCCACAGAGACCCTAGGGCACAGCAACTGGATCCCTGCTTCGTCCGTCCAGTCCAAACGCCACCCTCATATAGAAAGGCGGACAGTTTAGGTATCATCCCGTGCGAAAACAAATAAAAGAAAACACAAATGAACTTCCCTCCAAACAATCAGCGGCATAACAGCGTTCTGTCTCAATGTGTCTATCTTTCTCTTTCCTCCCTTCCATATGTTTACAAGAGGATCGTTCTAGTTTGAGAGATATTATAAGAACGCTATTATAAAACCGGTGCATATGTAGCTTCGTGACTGTGGTGTATGTGCCGAGCTAAATGCTGGTCTCTGCATGCAAGCGATGGCGTTGAAAGCCAGCGGGGCGAGAAAGTAAGGTTATGTTTTACTTATTAACAGCAACTGGTGTGAAACTCGAGATGGTCGTCGACGTTTTAATGCAGAGTAATTAGCACGAAAATAAATTTGGTCTTAATGCGAATGAGTTACTCTTTTCGGTAAGGGATTAGAGGCAATTTTGCTAACGCTGATTCTGCACTTAATCTCACCGAGGTCCTGGAGACGGAAAAACGTGTACGTTTAATGCTGAGCATGCGTCAGTTGAATTCTGACCCCCCCTTTTTAACGCTGTGCTAACTTGGTCCACCCCCACCTCGAGAGTCTTACTTTGGGCTTTGAGGTGAAGAAAATTGGGACATTTCCCTAATGGAGGGCATCCCTCTCTTTCATCTGGCAACTTTAAAGTACCGCTAAGCTGGAGGTCAAACTTTTGCAGTAGTTAAAGATGCCGACGTATGCACTAGTTTCCTCCCCCTTTCTGACGGTTTCCATGGAAACGCCTAGTCAAGATTAACAACCGTAATCAACACAGGACGGGAACGTTATTCGGCTTTTTTTATAACGAGATCAAAAGCGAGTTAACTGCAATGCCGAGAAAAAGTGTGATGTATCTGAAGTTATTCCTCTAAAACCCCTTCGTTTCTCTCAAATAACTACAGCAGGTAGAAACGCGAGACATGATATTTTCTTGTTATTCCAGGCAACTTCCATTTCGTTGTAGGTATAACAATACGGTATGTCAAAGCGACAGTCAGATTTTAAAAAGCGTTTTCCTTTGTGAGGGCTTTGAAATTCCATTCTCTTTGCCAGACCACGAGAAAAAACTCTGACTCGTATGACTCTTATTAATGGGTGTACAAACTATTCTTACCAAAGTATTTTTCTATCTACTTAATCCTAATTGTGGTAAACCTTTTCAGAAATACCTACATTACACATCTCGTTATAGATACAAAGAGAACAGTCAAATGTTTAAGAACTGGACGCTATACGCTGGCCTTAAAATTCCATACTGTTTCCATGTAATCCAGAGAAACAACTGAGTGTCGACAGGACTTTAAAAGAGTGAAAATCTATTCATCAATTCGAAGCATTAATAACATGTCGTGGAAACGACTTGTGCCACCAAGAAGGTTGTTTGGAATAAATTGTGTGTTTAAAAGATATCTATATATTTTGTGTAATACGTTTTCGTCTATCGCTTAATGTATATTACTTAAGAATGAAGAGGACTTTACAGGCTATTCCCAGAAAATTAAACACATGCATTTTATTTGTCATGTAAATATATTTAATATATAGTATTTTAATCAAAATCGTTTACAGATATTTTTGAATAAACAAAAATTTCAAAAAACTTCCAAGTAAAGGCTAGTTGAAAGAGGGGGATTTTCTTGAAAATTTGTATTTGACAACTTTGGAAGATAGTGAATCTAAATACCAAGTTTGGTATTTATGCGACATTATGTTTTTGAGTTATCTATTCACACACACACACACACTTTATCATTCTAGCATCTAGTTCCCGAGGTCGCTGGTTTAAACCCGGCGGAGGGCGATGGATTTTTTTTCGGGTGTAAAAAACCCTTTGCATGGCTTCCTTCGGAAGGGAAGTAAAGCCGGTGGTCCCGTGTCGTGGATTTACGGCACGTAAAAGAACCTCAAGCCTAATAAAGAGGCCTCTGAGCAAAATTCCCGGTCTTATGGGACGCTAAGGACCACAGCAGTTAAAGAGCGTTCATAAATAAAACTCAATTTAATTTTTAAACACACGCGTTCCTTTTTCTAAAACGGCTATTCGAGGGACCTCAAAGCATGTATTTCCAATGAAATATGGTTTGCAATTTTTCGGTGGAATGCAATACTTTCTCGAACTACTATATACGTGGTAGAGAAGGTAAAAACGAATAGTGGCTTACCATTTGAGAAAAGTACACGTATTTGAAACATTTCAAACCAACGAGAAAGAATATCTTGGAAATGGTTAACACCAGAAAAAGAGAAACAGACAGACAGACAGACAGACAGACAAATGTTGTGTGCTTTAACGACATCTCTTTTTACAGTAAGATTTTCTCTACCTCTTATGGTTTACAAATTATACAAAGGTAATTCCAAATGAAGAGAACTTCACAGCCTGTCGCCATAAAATTCAAGATATACATTCTGTTTGTCATGCAGAATATTTTAAACAAAGAGTATTTTAGTCGAACGTTGTAACTACTTTTTGAAGAAATAAAAAGTAACCAATTTTCCATGCAAGGACTCGTTTGCGGTATGGGATTCTATTGATAATCTTCGCGTCGCATCCTTGGAAGATGCTGAACTTAGTGCCAAGTTTGGTATTTAACGGATTTTTCATTTCTCAGTTACTCTGTTCGCGGACATACACACCCACCAACACACACATGGGCTTTTCTTTAAGTGTTTTTTTTTATCCTCTCTACTACGTATAGTAAGTAGGGGAAGTATTGCATTCCACCCAAAAATTTGATACTGAGGTTTCACCGGAAATGCATGTTTTGAGGGCCCCTGAATCCAAATAAAGCCTTTTTGGAAACACGTCCTTGAATGTGTGTCTGAACAGCATAACTCTAAAACGAAAAGTCGGATAAATACCAAGCTTGGTATTTGAATTAAGTATTTTCCAAGGATACGACACAAACATTTTGAAGAAAATCTCTTCACCCTAAACTATCCTTTTATGGAATATTTTTCGAAAATTTGAAATTTCTAAAAATAACTAACGAATTTGATTAAAGTAGCATATACGAAATATATTTGCATGACAAAATAAAATGCATATCTTGAAACTTCAAGGAATAGCCTAGGAAGTCCTCTTCATCCGAAAGGAAATTTGATAATCTTGTATAACTTGTAAACGTTCAGCGATAGACGAAAACGTACCGCACAGAAATGTATATATCTTTAAAACACACAATTTACTTAAAGTAAGCTTTTTGTGGCATTAGCTGTTTCTGAGATATCCATTATTAAAGGTTCGAATTGTTCAATAGTTGTCATCCTTTTAAGGTGCCATTGATTTTCAGTTGTTTCTCGCGATGTCATAGAAAAATAAGCTTTAGTAAGAATAGTTTGTATACTGACTAATAAACAATATAGGGTAGAGAAAGTAATGTAAATTTTTAATACGTTTTATTATAATACGTATTTACTTAAATAGAGGAAGTATGGCATTGTACCAAAAAATTCGATATCGAGATTTCACCGAAAATACGTTTTTAGAGGACTCCTGAACCCAAAAAGAAAAAGGAGTTTTTAGAAAAAGTTCCTTGTGTGTGTGTGAACAGCATAAATTAAAAAGTAAAAGGCGGTTAAATACCAAGGTACCCTTTACACAGAAAATGAAAGCGAACGGAAGGAGGCAGGTAGGTCGCAAGGTAAACAGCGGTATTCAAGAAGCGTAATTCTCCCCAGTATTCTACTAATAAGCTTTCATTAATAATATGGTATGCACGCACTCATCATTTTATTTCACTAACCTGTTATAGGAGTTGTTCAAAGTGGAGTCCCTCAGCATTCACACACTTCCAAAATCTTTTAAGAAATTTGCATTCACATACAAAAGTTCTTCCTCTGTAAACCTTCTGATTTCGGATCTTATTTGTCTTTTAGTTTATCTACATTGTATGGTTTGCTTCTATACAGGATGTATCTTTATTGGTGTCATACATTTGGGGGACGTGCTTCCGACATCAAAACAGTAAAAAAAAACATGGGTTTGAAAATCATTTATTTCAGAGTTACAACACAAAATCGAAAGTTACAAAAATTGCTCGAAGTGGCTTCCTCTTGTTTCGATGTATGCAGTAAGCCTGCGTTCCAAGCTCTGGCGTACTCTGTTGAAAATTCCTGGTGTGTTTTGTATTTGGTCAAATCCAGTTTGGATACGTCCTCTCAAAATGTCAACATCAGGTACAGGAATTGCATAAACCAAGGACTTTCAATGTCCCCAGACGTAGAAATCCATTGGATTCAAATCAGGCGAAAGAGCAGACCATGCAATGGGTCCCCCTCGACCACTCCATCTTTGCGGAAATCGATCATTCAAAAACGTAAGAACTATGATACTGAAATGAGCAGGAGCACCATCGTCTATAAACCACATTCGTTGGATGATGTCCAGAGGCATATTATCAGTTAAGTGATGCAACTCATTTCTGAGAAACTGGAGATAGGTTTGTCCATTCAGACGTGGAGGGAAGAAGTAGGGACGAATAAGGTGATCATGAATGATTCCACCCCAAACGTTGAGAGAGAACCTCTATTGATGTTGTCCTGTCATACTTCATTAGGATTTTCAAATGCCCAGTTATGAGTGTTAAGAAAATTGAAGATGCCGTCGCGAGTAAAACCAGCCTCATCCGTGAATAAGATACAGGCTAGGGAATTGATGAACACCGCACACTGCTGTAACATACGTTGACAGTAACGTCTTCTTGGCTCAAAGTCCGCCTCATTTAATCCATACCTTGAAGGTGGTACGTGTACAGAAGATTTTCATGCAGAATTCTCCAGATAGTCATACGACTAACTCTTTCTCTTACAGCCATATATCTTGTGCTTTGTAATGGGTCTGTATCCACAGCACGAAGAACTCGTTCTTCAAGCTCAATGCCTCGTACCGCTCTTGGTCTCCCAACATCCCTAGTACTCCTCTCAAATACCCCATTCACTCTCAAGCGTTGGTGAATTCGTGCGAATGTTCTTGCACACGGTAACGGCCTGTCAGGGTACCTTTCTGCATAAAGTTCACGTACTCGTGCTGCACTGCCGTCTGCACGGCCATATGTGTAGTGCATATCCGTCTGTTCACTCATGGAATACATCTTCTTTGACCTATAACAACGAAACGTTTGATTTTCAGACCCAAGCACATAGGTGAACGTTTTTTACTGTGTTGATGTCAGGAACACGTCCCCCAAATATATGACACCAATAAGGATGTATCCTGTATATTGAAATGTATTTTACGGTTGTAGTAATCATCTGTTCCTATCTATATATTTCTAAAGGTCAAAATTTATCTTCTCTGCACTGCACTAATATTCCACATCTCCACACGCTGAGCTTCATCTACTGAACTGACTTGGCTTGGGCACGCTACCTCTCAGCGTCCACAGCTTAAAATTTTAAATTTAATTTTTCTATTTTTTGATTCGCTAAGCCTACTCTAGCAGACACTGTTGGTTTGACTTTGGTTGGCTTTTTGCACCCACGTGACTATTTAAAAACTTTTTGACGTTACATCAGTATTTTTCCATCGACTGTTGGTAGCCTTCCTTAGCTTTCTAACATATTGTTCTGCCAAGTTTCAACTTTCCACTTTATGACACTGTTTGCTACAAAGAACAGCTTGCTTCTACCCTCACAGCTCCTACGTTTCTAAACTAAGAAATACACTCACATAATATTTTACACATATATACAATAAATAAACATAATGCAATTGCTATACTATACACTTCATAGCAATTACTGATTGCTTATATGCGGGCTATTATTTTTGTATTATATAATTAAATTTATAGCAGTTAAGGGATAAAAAAAATACTGCCTCAAAAGGAATTGAAAGTTTGTCTGGATTAACAAGATGAAGATAGGTTACATTTTGGTATGAACACTTGTAGAAGAGTGAGTAGAGAAAGTGTTGTGAGTGGAACAAAAGATTTTTAAGGCCAAAAACCAGATTCCAGTTCGACGCAGATGTTAATGTCATTGACCTTGGCACTAAAATCACCATGTTCAACAGATGTTAGTAATTAACTTTTATTTTCACGTACTATTTATGTTATTCACTATCATCGAAAAAACTATTTTTCCTTCTCCAATTATGACTTACCACACTTATATCGCAATATGTTATTTTGGAGAAGTAGACAATGCGTAAACCGATAACGTACAACAAAACAGAATGCTAACACGGCAACATATACTACTGACAGATATGCCACATCCCAGATGAAAGAAAAAGGCAGAATTGAGTGCTGCAGGGAGCACAAAACGTGCAGTGACAATCAATGAAAGCGTGTAACGCATTCGGATGAATCGACCTTTGCCTATCGCAGGATGTGTTTGTGTACAGAAGCCCACAATGAGGATTTTCTTTCAGCAGGCTTCCTCGTTTGACACGTTCAATATCGCGGATTTCACCAGGTTCCTATTATCGCCTGCACGAACGTCCATTCAGACGCTCAGGCATTGTTCCTTGCAAAACCGATTGTGTCTAACATCCAATGAACGTAGTTGGAACATTCAATATAGCTTGAAGAGTAAAGACAGAAAAATTATACGACTTAACGTTCCCTGAATTAAATTTTAACAGTGCAAACAAGGGTGGTTTACATTTGGAAGACAATAGCTCGATTTTCAACCTACACTAATACTAAAATTATGTGTTACATTTATATGAATTTCTCTAATTACTATAGGGAACACAGCCTAACTTAGGTTACTAAATAATAAAGATGCCGCATGTCAGGGCGGTCAACGTTCTAACCCGAGTGTCTAGATAATATTGTTATATGCTGGATAGATGGCCGAAACGTTCACATGAAAATTAAATTAATTTCTAATACCCAGCACGCACATTGAGAGGACATATACTTGGCTGCGGAGGACCGAAACGTGGTGTGGAGGTTAAGAGGAAGGCGTGGGTTTTTCACTGTGCAAAATCCATAACACAAATCTACTCACACATTCCCAAATTTATTTCCCAACCATTTGGGGTTCCTACATTATTAAAAATGCAAGGTGGGAGAAGACGTCCGCCGATCCAAAGCCCGGCTTACATACGTGGGCCGTTCCTCACGGAATCCTCAGACAGACGCTATATCCCCCACTACTCGTGGCTAGCAAAAGCTACCAGCCAGGAGTGACGTAATCAACAATGTGTCTGGTAATGACAATGCAGAACAATAACGTAACTCCCCAAATTATTAATAGGCCAGAAAATATAACCGGAAAAATCACCAGACAACCTATTTTAAAATCTGATGGGATGCATTCGCATAACTTTCTCCACCCTCTATCGTTTACTATGGGTATTCAAACTATTCTTACTAAGAAAAGCAATAGCTAAATGTTTTAAGAATTGGACGCTCTACGCTGGCCTTAAAATTCCATACTGTTTCCATGCAATCACGAGAAACAGCTGAGTGTTGACAGGACTTTAAAAGAATGACGAAGTAATGAACAATTTGAACACTGAATAACGGATATCTCAGAAATTGCTTACGCCACAAAAAATCTTATATGAAGTAAACTGTGTTTTAAAGAGGCCAACAATTTCTGTGTATTGCGTTTTCATCTATTGCTTAATGTTTACCAGTTATACAAGATTATACAAAATTTCTTCCAAATTATTATTTTGTACTTTTTGTAGAATATATATAATTTTATTCTGTTTCTTTTTTAAAAGAAGTTTAATTCCAATTTTATTCTTAATTTTTAGATTGCAATTGATTTGCTTCTTGCTTATTTTAAGGAAAATTGATAGTTCAATACTTCACAGGCTGTTCCAGAAAATTCAAGATATACAGTTTACTTGTAATACTTGGCATATTAAACAAAACCGTTAGAACCATTTTTTGGAAAATAAAATATTTCGATAAATCTTTCACGTAAAGGGTAGTCTGGGGCAGGGGATTTTCTTGAAAATCTTCGAGTTGCAACTTTGGAAGGTATTGAATCTATACTAAGTTTGATATTTGTCCGACTTTTCGTTTTGAGTTATGTGTTCACAGACACACACACGGACCTTTTTTCTAAAATTGCTTTTTTTTATTCCGGGGCCTCAAAACATGTATTTCCGTTGAACTCTCGGTATAGAAATTTTGGGTGGAATGCAATACCTTCTCTACCTGCTATACACGTGGTAAAGAAAGCAAAAGACGCACTAAGCGTTGTAGAAAGAAATGTCTTTAATAAAAGTTGCTTGGTATTATGGGGGAAAGTAAATGCCATTAGTTGTGTCTTATTTGGAGGACGTTGTGTTGGTCATTCTAGAGTAAATTTAATTCTTTTAAATGGGAAGCTACATATTGTATGTTGTTTTCTCACTTCCCATAAACACTAAACAACATTTGTATACAGCGCTTTGCAATTGTTCTTAGACTAACGTAAATAACAATGAAATTTCTGAATGGCTGTATACTAGACCGAAGTGAATGATTGGACCGTCCATGGATGGTCATTAAGGTTCAAGTTAAGTTTCATAAATTGGAACCAACACCTTTTTTGTTTTCTTATTCCTCATCACAAAATAAACAGCTTTTAATAAACCATTTTCTAATGGGAAAACAACATTATTTATTTGTGTGTGTCTGAATTTGTTAGTGGTAGAGAAAATCGTGCGAGTATATCACATCAGATTTGTAAAGATTTCACTGTTCTGTACTGCACATTTCAAGCATGGTCATTGTAGTGGGAATACGTCGATCCTTGGGTTGTTGTGGTCTTCGACAGTGTTCTTCCTCGGCTACTGATGCTCGTCAGTTGTTGCTGCCTATCCCATTCCTAATTATATCTAATTCTTAATTCTCAGGTTCTAGTGGGTGAGGCAAGTTAAAGAATACACTGCAATTTTCCCTTAATCAATGAAGTTTAATCACAATTGAAATAATTATGGGCGGCTAGCTTTTCCCATTATCATAATACCACCACTTTAAATAAATCAGGAGCCTAGCTATATGCACACGCACTCCCACCCTTGTATGCACCCACGTGCATCTGTAGCACCTCGTGCCGACGACAATTCTAGAAGATCAGTTAGCGAGAGAGAGAGAGAGAGAGAGAGAGAGAGAGAGAGAGAGAGAGAGAGAGAGAGGCTATTTGGGGGGGGGAAGAAACAGGAATAAAGGATTTAGGAAAAACAAGATATATAGGGTATTTGAGAGAAAAAAGGAAGAGGAATAGAAAGAATGTTATACTGTGGTGTCTCTGTTTATTGGCGGCATGTTGGCTGGTACCGCCGCAGCAAACCTGCTATTCGTGAGTGATTACTACGGAGACCTCCAAATGGACGAATTCCTCAGTGGGGAATAGGTAAAAGTGATGGCCGAGGCCCTGACAGTAACCTAGAACAGTGGTGCTATAAAAGTATTTAGCTTTGATTTTGGATTCCGTGTCCGGGTCTGTTACCTCAAGGCAGTGGTTGTTGTGCAGTGTTGGTGGTGATGTGGCGTCTATCTGTTGCGGCGTCTGTTTTGTTGAGCTGGTGGTTCTAGTACGTGTTGCTCAATAAAGTTGCGTATTAGCTGGTAACCTTCCTCCAGCTTGTGGTGATTGTCCTGTAGTTGGCGGAGGCTGTTGGTGATGTCTGTGTTGGTCCGTAGTTGCTGTTCACTGATGCTTGCGATTGAGGCCTCGATGGCCGAAAACCGCTCGGCCCGGTCTTCGGTGGTGTCGGTAGCGTGGTCTTCTTCCAGATAGCTTTCGATGCGGTACAGCTTTCGATGAATCGATGACAGCAGATCTGGATCATCATAGTGGGACAGCTCATCAATTGAAGCCCCGAGTCTATTGAGACTTCCTATGACGCTGGTGCAGTTTCGCTTCAATGCCTGCAAACCGCCGGTTGGCGGCCTGCCGAAGCGCTTCCAGTTTCTGGTTGAGTGTTGCGACCTCTGCCTGTATGGTGGCTGAGGCCGCTAGAAGTTCGGTGATTGATGTTTCTATGGCTGTCAGTGTGGTGGTTTTGGTCGTGTTGGTGTTGTTATCGGCGTCGTTTCTGTCCCGGCATGAGCGGGAAGGCTGAGGTGGAGCGTCTTGTTGTGTCTGTGGTGGTGTTGCCCTTCTTGGGTAGAGCGGGCAACAAGCTTGACCTGTGAAGTGATCCATCCTGGAGCAGGTGGCGCAGAATCTTCTACGCCGAGAGAGATCATGCTGCTTGCAGGCGGACGTCAAGGCCGGAGAGCCACAGTAGTGGCAGCGTGGTGTAGCACTGCATTGTGCCGCCGAGTGCCCATACTGGCAGTATCGACGGCACGGTGGTGTCCACTGTGTGCGGCTGGCTTCAAAGCGGATCGTGGTACCGAGAAGCTCTACGTCCGTCTGAAGAGCGGCGTCGTATTGCGTCTTGTTGAGGAACGCAAGGCGCACCAGTGGTGACGGGCCGTTGCTTGAGACAATCCTGGCGCCTTCACCATTGAAGGCTAGCGTTGTTGGAGCTGCTCAAGGAGAATCTGTATGGCTATATTTCTCTGAATCCCGACCGCAACGGTGCTGAAGCGGCCTTCTTGGTCGGGGGTGACGTCCAGAGAAGCATCAGTGTTGTCGGATGAGGCCATCTGTTGCGTCAGTCGGGCGCTGATAGCCGCCGGCGGTGGTGTTCACTCGAGCAGCGATGGCGGCGGTGTACAGTCGAGATACGGTGGCGGTCGCTATTGCCAGTGCTGCAGTTGTGTTGCTGGCGGCAGGTGACGAAGGTTTGGCTGGGCGACGAGACCGCAGCCAATTGTTGATTTCCGGGCACTGAATGGGCTATGAGGCCTTGTCTGCCTTTATATACGGGAGCCTAGTGACGCTCACCTCTGCGTTTAAAAATTTAACGACGTTTCCTATTGGTCCTCAGACGGCGTTACCTTAACATTTATGAGAATGTGTGGCTTCAAATCCGTGCGCATAAGCGTCACCCTGGTGCATTGTGAAGCCGGTTCAATATTTCCGTCTCTTTCTTTTCTCTATCTGTCTCTTTCTATTTCTCCGTACCGATTCCCTTCCTGTTGGCTTGGTGAAAGGTACGCTCTCTGTGCTTTTCCTGGAATTTTGCTAGCTCGCCCGTTTCTTACAATCAGCTCTGTACAAATGTTAGATGTTCAATGTTTTAACATGTTAGTGAATTATATTATTACTGTAAAATTCTTACATGTATGGTTCCCCTTTCATATGTACACTTCCTATATATGTATAATATATCCCCTTTCATCATCTACATCGTAACGGGTTGATGCAGCTGTTCTAAAATGCCTAAAAGAAAAGAAAAATCGTCATCTGTGTTGTGTAATTCGACAGCGACAGTAAATTACCTCAAATGGAAGAATCTAATTAGGAAGGGCTTTTACATTAGATTTACCAACTCTGCTAGAACATAAAATTTTATAACGGTTCTTGTGGCGGATGTGTGGTAGTTGCCAAATGTAGTTTCCGTTGCCCTCGGCTATTCACTCTTGTCTCAGATGTGGTCGTGCAGGTGGATAAATAGACACTGATTGTTAACACTTGACTTTGCTAATTATTCACACTTGGCTTTTTACTTTCTCTACTACGTATAGTAAGTAGGGGAGTATTGCATTCCACCCAAAAATTCAATACCAGATTTCAACAGAAACATTGTTTCAGGCACCCTGAATCCAAAAAAGGCATTTTTAGAAAAAGGTCCGTGTGTGTATGTGTCTGCGAACAGCATTACTCAAAAACGAAAAGGTGGATAAATACCAAACACGTTATTTAACTTCAGTATCCTTCAAAGAAGCGACACCAAGATTTTCAAGAAAATACCCCCATCCCAGATTACCCTTTACATGAACAACTTTTGAAAATTTTAATTTTATCAAAAATAGCCCTAAGAATTTTGATTAAAATATCATATGTTCAAGATATTTTTATGGCAAATGAAATGCATATCTTCAATTTTCTGGGAATATCCCCCAAAAGCCTCTTCAATCTGAATGACTTTCGCATAATTGGTAAACCGCAAGAGATAGACAAAATTTTACTACACAAAAAACGTAGATCGTTTTAAAACATACAGTTTATGTCCTATACATTTTTTTGTGCAGTGAACCATTTCCGAGATATTCCTCGTTATTTGTTTGAATTTTCCAATACTTATACTTTTTCTCAAACGGGAATTCGTTATTCGATTTTTTTATGTCCTGGACATGCAAAGAGAATAGAAGGATCCACATAGCAACCAGCTCTTAAAAAGATCTGACTATCGCTTAAAGTCTACCATATTCCCGTTTACCTACAAGAAAATTAGCAATACGATGGTTTCTGCAAATGTTTATCTCGATTAACATGAAGTAGATGGAGAATAAGCATTTGTAAAAATAGTTTGTACAATAGTAGAGAGTGTCATTTAAGTGTAACACATTAGATTTTTCCTTTCTCTACTACGTATAATAAGTAGGGGAAGTATTGTATTCCACCCAAAAATTCGATACCGAGATTTCACTGGAAATATATATTTCGCGACCCCCAGAATCCAAAAAAAGCATTTTTGTAAACATATCCGTGTGTGTGTGTCTGTGAACAGCATAACTCAGAAACAAACAGTTGGATAAACACCAAACTTGGTATTTAGGATCACTATCTTCAAGAGATTTTTCAAGAAAATCCCCCCACTCAGATTACCCTTTACATGGAACATTTTTCGAAAATTTTAATTTTTAACAATTTTGATTAAAATATCATATGTTTAAGATATTTTCATGGCAAATAAATTGTATATCTTGAAATTTTCAGGGAATGTCTCCAAAAGTATTGTTCATTGTGAACGACTTTTGCATAACTGGTAAACCATAAGAGATAGACAAAATTTTACTACACAAAAAATGAAGATCGCGTATAAATACACAATTTATGTCATATACATTTTTTTTTGTTGAGTGAACCATTTTCGAGATATTGCTTGTTATTCCCTTAAGTTTTTCAATACTTATTTTCTCAAAAGGGAATTCGTTATTCATTTTTTTGTCTTGGATATGCAAAGAGTATTAATCTGTGGCAAAGAGAATGGTGCTGCCACACCAGCAACCAGCTATTAAGATATATGTTTATGCTCAAAGGCTACTGTATTTCTATATTGCCCTTGCAAATACTAAACAAGGGGAACATGGTACGCCTAAAGCGATAGTCAGATATTTCTAGAACTGCTCGCTATGTGTAAAATGTAATTTTCTTTGCATGTCAAAACATCGTTTCTGCAAATGTTTATCTCGATTAATATGAAATAGATGGAGAATAAGAGTTTGTAAAAATAGTTTATACCAGAGTAGAGAAAGTCATTTGAGTGTAACACATTAGATTTTTACTTTCTCTACTAAGTATAGTAAGTAGGGGAAGTATTGTATTCCACCCAAAAATTCGATACCGAGATTTCACCGGAAATACATGTTTTGAGACCCCCTGAATCCAAAAAAAGCATTTTTGGAAACATGTCCGTGTGTGTGTCTGTGAACAGCATAACTTAGAAACGACACTCGGATAAACACCAAACTTGGTATTTAGGTTCACTATCTTCCAGAGATGCGACATGAAGGTTTTCAAGAAAATCCCCCCACTCCAGATTACCCTTTACGTGGAACATTTTTCGAAAATTTTAATTATCTAAAAATGGCTATAACGATTTTGATTAAAATGTCATATGTTTAAGATATTGTCATGAGAAATGAAATGTATATCTCGAATTTTCTGGGAATGTCTCCAAAAATATTCTTCATTGTGAACGACTTTTGCATAACTGGTAAACCATAAGAGATAGACAAAGTTTTACAACACAAAAAAAGGTAGATCGCGTTAAAATACTCAATTTATGTCATATACATTTCATTTGTTGAGTGAACCGTATTCGAGATATTGCTTGTTGTTCCCTTAAATTTTCCAATACTTGTACCTTTTCTCAAATTCGTTATTCATTTTTACTTTCTCTACTACGTATAGTAAGTAGGGGAAGTATTGTATTCCACCCAAAATTTCGATACCGAGATTACACCGGAAATACATGTTTTGAGACCCACTGAATCCAAAAAAAGCATTTTTGGAAACATGTCCGTGTGTGTCTGTGTGTCTGACTGTGTGTGTGTCTGTGAACAGCATAACTCAGAAACGAACAGTCGGATAAACACCAAACTTGGTATTTGGGTTCAGTATCTCGCAAGGATGCGACACGAAGGTTTTCAAGAGAATCTCCCCACTCCAGAGTAACCTTTACATGGAAGATTTTTCGAAAATTTTAAATTTCTCAAAAATGGCTATAACGATTTTGATTAAAATATCATATGTTTAAGATATTTTTATGACAAATAAAATTTATATCTTGAATTTTCTGGGAATGTCTCCAAAAGTATTCTTTATTGTAAACGACTTTTGCATAACTGGTAAACCATAAGATATAGACAAAATTTTACTACACAAAAAATGTAGATCGCGTTAAAATACACAATTTATGTCATATACATTTTTTTGTTGAGTGAACCATTTTCGAGATATTGCTTAAATTTTTCAATACTTATTTTCTCAAATGGGAATTCTTTATTCATTTTTTTGTCTTGGATATGCAAAGAGCTATAATCTGTGGCAAAGGGAATGGTGCTGCACCTAGCAACCAGCTATTAAGAGATATGTATGTGCTTAAAGGCTACTGTTTTTCTATATTGCCCTTGTAAATATATTTTCCCCTACATCTACAAGAAAATTAGCAATAAGATAGAGTTTGCAAATGTTTATCTCGATTAACATTAACTAGATGGAGAATAAGCGTTTGTAAAAATACTTTGTACAAGAGTAGAGAAAGTCATGTGAGTGTAACACAGATTTTTTATGTCCTGGACATGCAAAGAGAATGGAATGCGCCACATAGCAACCAGCGTTAAAATATTTGACTATCGCTTAAAACCTACCATATTCCCCTTGCATCTACAAGAAAATTACCCATAAGATTGACATTTCGATTAACATGAAGCATATGGAGAATACGCGTTTGTAAATTTAGTTTGTACAAGAGTAGAGAATGTCATGTGAGTGTAACACATCAGATTTTTTAATTAGTGACACTATTTCCACTCACCAACGCCTTAACACGTCTCATTCTTTTCTGTCACTTTAACACAACCTCGTATAAGTAGATGACTGAGCAAGAAACAAGGAGATTGTTAATGCTGAAAATGCTCCAATTTCAACTCTCACACTCCCTTTTATAGAACACCAGCTATAACCCTTACAGACGCTATTTTGCTCGGGCTTTTAAACACATGAAATCTCATTCGCTCATTCATATATTTTAAATTTGTTTCAGCTACCCTTAGTGGGTCACGTCAGCAAACATATTTGAAAACCTACTGGAATCTTGCACTCCCCAGATCAACGAATTTCCGAGTCATCTGGCAAGTACCATGCCACTCACCCCACTTGCTGCTTTAACACTTGCCTCTGGTTGAAGGAGGCGTGTCTGGGAAGTCAGACTTGCGACGCCACTAAATTTCAATTTTACACTTTCATTCAACTCCTTATAACTAAAATATGTATCAGAACCAGAAGTCGGGTCTTGTGCTCGTAACCATCTATTCATCTTCGTCACGGTGTTAAAGAGCTAACCTCCATGATGACCTTTGAGCTCCGCCTGGGTCAAGATTCAACTTGGAAGTTTTCTCGTATCCTCCGTATTCACCGGAGCTTGCCCCAAGTGATTTTCGCATGTTCCTCCAACTTAAAGGTAAGCACTTTTAACACCGATGATGAAGTAAAATCAATGAACAACTGGTTGCGAGCACAGGACCCGACCTGGTACAACACTGGCTTGGAAAAACTATTGTCACGTCCCCAAGAATGCTTGGAAAAACATGTTGACTATGTAGAAAAGTAACGGAAGAATTGTAAAATATAAATAAAATTATTTCAGCATGATAAATTGTGTGCAATGTTTTTTATAACATAAGGAATATATGAATGTGTGTATATATATATATATATATATATAAACTATCTTATCTCCCAACCACTCACTATGTATATATGTACCGTCTCATTCTTCAGATATTGGTTTCGGAAGCTGCAAAGGAACATACACGACAGAGTGCTATATAACAGGCAGTGTTTGCTGCAGACTCTCGAGATGATTTTTACAGCTCATTTTTCGGCTCGAAAGGCTTCAAAGTTGTTATGAAAAATTGTCCATCACGTTGTTGGAAGCCTTCAAACTGTCGCTTGTCCAGTAAATTCTCCAAGAGACACAAGAAGGCCGGCTAGTCTCTCTCTCCTAAACTACAACCATTTATCACTGGCCCCTGTCAACCCTGCATTTCCCTTCGATGTGTCCCAAAAGGATATCGAAACAGTTTCGATTTCCCGTCATGAGCAGAATGTCAAGTTGTCAAATGAGTGCTGATGATTCACTGAATTTCTCTTCATAGAGCGAGCATTTTGTTAGCATATGTAAAACCGGATAATACGTTATTGGAAAATAAAATAAGAAAAGCCTGTCATACTTTTCAACATTGCTCTGCTCCCTGGCAGGGAGGGGGGTTGGCAGAGTAGAGAGATTTCATCCTATGAGAAATGTCTAACTCATTCTGTGAGAGCATACTTCATTTTTACTTTCTCTACTACGTATACTAAGTAGGGGAAGTATTGCATTCCACCCAAAAATTCGATACCGTGATTTCACCAGAAATACATGTTTTGAGGTGCCCTGAAACCAAATAAAGTATTTTTGGAAACATGTCCATGTGTGTGTGTCTGTTTGTGAACAGCATAACTCAAAAACGAAACGAAAAGTCGGTAAAAAACCAAAACTGAGTTTAGCATCTTCCAAGGATGCGACATCAAGATTTTCAAGAAAATCCCACCACTCCAGACTACCTTTTAAATGGAACACTTTTCGAAAACTTTGATTTTCTCAAAATCTCTGACGATTTTGATTAGAACATCGTATGTTTATGGTATTTTCATTGCAAGCGAAATGCATATTTTGAATTACCTGGGAATGTTTCCAAAAGACCTCTTCAAAGAGGTAAGAGATAGACAAAATGTTAGTGCATAAAAAATGTAGATCTCACTAATGTACACAATTGATAGCATATACATTTTATTGTTGTTGAGTGAATCATTTCCGAGATATTTATTGTTATTTGTTTCAATTTTCCCTATTTCTCAAATGGGAGTTCGTTATTAGTTGTTTTATGTCCTGGACATACAAAGAGAATGGAATGCGCCACATAGCAACCAGCTCTTAAAACATTTGACTATCGCTTAAAGCCTACCATATTCCACTTGCACCTACAAGAAAATTAGCAATAAGATTAAAACATCTCGATTAACATGAAGTAGGTGGAGAATAAGCGTTTGTAAAAATAGTTTGTACAAGAGTAGAGAAAGTCATGTGAGTGCAACACGTCAGAATTTTACTTCCTCTACTACTCCCCTATAGTAAGTAGAGGAAGTATTGCATTCCAACAAAAATTCTATATTGAGAACTCAGCGAGGAGACGCCGTGGTAAGTATGCGACTCACATTCAGGAGGTCCTGGATTCGATCCCCGGCGACCGCCCACTCTCACCTATGGGTTTTTCGTGGTTTCCCCGGGGTCGGCAGGCGAATGCTGTGGTGGTTTCTCCTCTACCACGATTTCCCTTCCATCATTTCCCTTTCATTCCATACTTCTCATTTTTCAAGTGTGTTTCTAGGTTTTGTGGCGTATGGCGGTTCCTTCACCTCATCCCTTCCTCCTGGTAGGTTGGATTAGATTGGGTACAGAAGGGAATCGTCACTGAACCAGGGGATATTCTACTTATGCCCCTCAGGCGGGTTCCTGGGAGGAAAGATGAGGCGAGAGCAGACGCCAGGGCTGGCAGAAGAGGAATGGCAGGGTCCCTATGCTTCCAAATAGAGACTCCCCGGCAAACGGTCAGGCGGACAGGGGACCCCATCCCGCACAGAGGGGATCCAACGCCTCTCAAGGGGATTCGGATACCCTCGGAAGCCAGCCCAAAGCTAAGGGACGGAGAGAGTTACAAAGAGCATCCTTTTCCCCTGCCACACTGCATCGAAACTTTAGCGTCGACACTTCCAACCATGAAAGAGACCAACGGATGAAATAGAGGACAAGAAATTCGGGGGATGAGAATCCTTCCCAGCATTAGCCTGGCGGCCCAGGAAAGCCCCGAAAAAACCCATGGGTCAGGAAGGTCGGCCACGGAAATCGACTCCACGGACTTCCTCATGCGGCCCACAGACGAAACCGCTCATCTCCTGGAGGGTGGTGGCCGCAATAGATCTATGCAGGCCGCAGAGAGCGAGGTGTCCCCCTCCGTTGCATGACCTCTACCTCTATATTGAGATTTAACCGGAAATACTTGATTTGATGCCTTGTGAATCCGAAAAAAGCATTTTTAGAAACATGTTGAGTGTATGTCCGAAAACATAACTCAAAACCGAAAAGTCGCATAAATACCAAATTCAGTACCTTCCAAAAATGCAACGCGAAGTTTTTTAAAGACATTCCTCCATCCCTAACAACCGTTTACGTGGAGCATTTTATACTTTTTTTTATTTTATGAAAAATGGCTCCAAGGGTTTTGATTGAAATACCATATAATAAAGATATTTACATAACAAATAAATTGTATATCTTAAATTTTCTGGGAATAGCTTGTGAAGTCCTCTTCATTCGGACTTGTACAAACTATTTTTACAAACGCTTATTCTCCATATGCTTCATATTAATCGAGATATAGAGATGTTAATCTTATTGCTAATTTTCCTGTAGATGCAAGGGTAATATGGTAGACTTTAAGCGATATTCAAATATTTTAAGAGCTAGTTGCTATGTGGCGTATTCCATTCTCTTTGCATTACCAGGACAAAAAAATGAATAATGAATTTGAGAAAAAGTATAAGTATTGCAAAATGTAAGGGAATAACAAGCAATATCTCGAAAATGGTTCACTCAATAAAAAAATGTATATGACATAAATTATGTATTTTAACGCGATCTACATTTTTTTGAATAGTAAAATTTTGCCTATTTCTTATTTTACCAATTATGCAAAAGTCGTTAACAATGAAGAATACTTTTGGAGACATTCCAAGAAAACTCGAGATATACATTTTATTTGTATTGAAAGTATCTTAAATATATGACATTTTAATCAAAATCGTTAGAGCCATTTGTGAGAAAATTAAAATTTTCAAAAAAATTTCCATGTAAAGGGTAATCTCGGGTGCTGGGATTTTCTTGAAAACCTTCGTGTCGCATCTCTGGAAGATACTGAACCTAAATACCAAGTTTGGTGTTTATCCGACCTTTCGTTTCTGAGTTATGCTGTTCACAGACTGACAGACATACACACGTGCACACACACACACACCGCACGCACGCACGCACGCACGGACATGTTTCCAAAAATGCTTTTTTGGGATTTAGGGGGTCTCAAATCATATTTCCGGTGAAATCTCGGTATCGAATTTTTGGGTGGAATACAATACTTCCCCTACTTACTATACGTAGTAGAGAAAGTAAAAAATGCAGATCTGTTTAAAAGACGTAAGTTATTTCGAATAACTTTTTTGTGGCATTAGCCATTTCCATTACTAATGGTTTGAATTGTTCAATACTCAAGTCATTCTTTTAAAGTCTGAAGATTTTCAGTTGTTTCTCGTGATGTCATGGAGGCAGTATGGAATTTTAAGGCCAGCATATAGCGTCCAGTTCTTAAACATTTGATTATCGCTGTTCTCTTTGTATTTATAACGAAATGTGTAATGTAGCTATTTCCGGAAAAGTTTATCTCGATTAAAATGAAGTAGATAGGACAATAAACTTTCTAAGAATAATTTGTATATCCACTAATAAGTCATGTGGATGCACTACATCATATTTTAAAAAAAATCTGACTATCGCTTTATCTTACTGTATCCTTCTTATATTTACAACTTGTAGGTTTATCTCGATTAACAAGGACTAGATAGGATAAGTTTTTTTTAAGAATAGCTTGGGGAAGACTGAGTGGAGAAAGAGATGCGAATGCAACACATATGTTTAACCAAATTTCTCCGGGAACTTAGATGCTAGGAGGTAAACGTCATAGAAGTCTGAAAATTGATGCCTCTTTGCCAAAGGTTACACTGAGCGTGCAATTTTAGGAGAAGCACGTCATTTACTTTAAAGATCCCATGGTGGTATAAATGTTCTTTTCTTAATCATGACCGGTTTATGGGCCCATTACACTTCTAATATTTTCCCTCTTTAGCATTTAACTCGAAAACTTTTCAGTGCGTCATTGGAGGGATAATTAAACAGAAGAAAACTACGGAACTCTGCAAAGAACGTTTTGAAGAGCGTTTTCTAGGCTACAGATAGAAGCTGTGTGCCGCAAATCTTCAACTCGTTAAAATTGTTTTCTCAGACGTGAAGCCGGGAAGTACAAGTGAAACCCAAATCCTATGTGCTTCATTTGTTCCTAAAGAACCAACAAGGGACATTTCCGTACATAGTAAGTAGAGAAGGTATTGCATACCACCCTAAAGCTCGAAACCCAGATTTTACCAAAATACATGTTTTGAGGCCCCTGAACAAATAAAAAAATCTGATGTGTTACACTCACATGACTTTCTCTACCCGTGTACAAACTATTTTTACAAACTCTTATTCTCCATCTATTTCATATTAATCGAATTAAACATTTGCAGAAGCGATCTTTTGACATGCAAAGAGAATTACATTTTACACATAGCGACCAGTTCTAAAAATATTTGACTATCGCTTAAGGCGTACTATGTTCCCCTTGTTTTGTATTTGCAAGGGTAATATAGAAATACAGTAGCCTTTAAGCATCGACATATCTCTTAATAGGTGCAGCACCATTCTCTTTGCCACAGATTAATACACTGCATATCCAAGACAAAAAAATGAATAACAAATTATTTGAGAAAATAAGTATTGAAAAAGTTAAGGGAATAACAAGCAATATCTCGAAAATGGTTCACTGAACAACAAAAAAATGTATGTGACATAAATTGTGTATTTTAACGCGATCTACATTTTTTGTGTAGTAAAACTTTGTCTCTCTTATGGTTTACCAGTTATGCAAAAGTCGTTCACAATGAAGAACACTTTTGGAGACATTCCCCGAAAATTCTAGATATACATTTCATTTGTCATGAAAATATATTAAACATATGATATTTTAATCAAAATCGTTAGAGCCATTTTTGAGAAAATGAAAATTTTGGAAAAATGTTCCATGTAAAGGGTAATCTGTGGTGGGGGAATTTTTTTGAAAACCTTCGTGTTGCATCGCTGGAAGATACTGAACCTAAATACCAAGTTTAGTGTTTATCCAACTGTTCGTTTCTGAGTTATGCTGTTGACACACACACACACACACACACACACACACACACACACACACACACGGACATGTTTCTACAAACATATATTTCCGGTGAAATCTCGGTATCGAATTTTTGGGTGGAATACAATACTTCCACTACTTAATATACGTAGTAGAGAAAGTAAAAATTTTTTAGAGAAAGGCCGGCGTATGTGTCTGTAAACAGTATAACTCCAAAACAAAAAGTTGGATAAACACCAAACTTGGTATTTAGCATCAATACCTTCGCAAAGAGAACCTAGCGGAATGGCTTAGGCGGTTACGTCTATGGCCTGCATTTGGGAGGCCCCGGGATCGATCCCCGACGACTGCCCACTCTGGCCCATAGGTTTTCCGTGGTTTCCCTGGGTCGCTAGGCGAATGCTGGGGTTGTCATCTTCTACCGCGACTCTCCATCCTCTCATTTCTTGTACCCATCATCTTTCTTGTCATGTTCCCGGATTGTAGGACCAGGCGACGGTATTCGGCGAGTTGCGGCTGGGCGATGGCTTGCGCTGTGTAAAGGTTTCTTCCCTGGCGTCGCTGCGGTACCACTCAGTTAGGTCTCTCCTCAGCGTGGGGTTCCGCTCCGGGGACCCTGGAGGTTGGTGGCTTGTGGGAGGGATCTTGCTGCGTCGAATGCGTTCTATCTGAAAACGTCCATGCTTGCGCCCAAAGGCACCCGGATCCGGTCGCCCTTCGGGTCTCTCCCTCATCCCTCCCTCCCAGGGGTTGTAGCGGGAACTACGATAGCATTGTAAAAGCAGTGTGATATGAAATAAGGTAACTTAATACTGTAACGCACACATGTAAGATGTGAGGGAAGGCCAGCTAGCCGTAAGAAGGGTAAGAATACAGGTAACAAGAGGATAGAGAGGATGACAGAATTGCACAGACACTTGCAAGAGATGAGTGAGAGAGACAGCGATAGGATAGAAAGAGAGGGAGAGACATCTTGACACTTTGGGGAATTGTCAGAACTTCAAATATGAGGGCAAATTTTTTCATACCACGCGCAGGGGAGAGCCAATAAGAGTAAAGCTTTTAAAATTGCTAGGCAAATGTAGCGTCCCCCTGTGACGGTATAAAAGGGAGGACGTGTAAAGCTTTGGCGTCTTATCGCTTTGCTGATTCTGGAGAGGAGGTAAGCCAGCAATAGGAAATAGATTTAGCTTGGGGAGGTAAATCTCTGCAGATGGCCGCTTTGATTTGTGTATTAAACAAAGCATACGGCTAGCGGCGTTATAAAGTACTATTATTATTATTATTATTATTATTATTAATATTATTATTATTATTATTAATAATAATAAAATTAAAGTTAAATCCTCACAGAGTTTCATTTCGTCTACTGTTACCACACCCTGGGGAAGAGTTTAGCAATAGGGAACACACAAGTGTGCTAGGCTCGCAATTTCAGCTTAGAGCAACCACCCACAATTCCATCACAGAAGGAAGGAAGACGACGCCACGAGGAGGTCCGTTGCATAGTCACGTTGGAAGCCCAAGGAGCCGACCGGACTGAGTAGTGTCCTGATTCCGGAGGTCCCTCTTTGATACGTACCTTCTAAAAATGTGACACGAAGATTTTCAAGAAAATCACCCCATACCAAACTACCCTTTACATGGAAAAGTTTTCGAAATCTTTAATTTTCTAAAAAAACGACTAACGATTTTGATTAAAATAGCATATATTAAACATATTTACATGACAAAATGTATACCTATCTTCAATTTTCTGGGAATAGCTTTTGAAATCCTGTTCATTCGGAAGGATTTTTGTATAATTTTGTATAACTGGCAAACGTTAAGCGATAGACGAAAAAATCAATGTGACGCAATTTATTTCAAATAACTTTTTGTGGCATCAGCTATTTCCGAGATATCCGTTATTAATTGTTAGAATTGTGCAATACTTAGCCATTCTTTTGAAAACCTGTCGATTTTCAGTTTCTTGCGATATTATGGAAAGAGTTTTAAGGCCGGTATGTAGCGTCCATTCTTAAACATTTGATTGTCGCTGTTCCCGTTGTACCTGTAACGCAATGTTTAATGCAGGTATTTCTGAAAACGTTTGTCTCAATTAAAATGCAGTAGATAAGAAGGTAAACTTTTGCAACAATAATTTGTATACGCACTAATAAGATATAGAGAATATAGAAAGTCAAGTGGGTGTGACATCAGATTTTTTTCTGGGTTTTTTGAAAAGGGAAATTAAAGCAATGCATCTATGAAAATGTAACAATCTACCGTTTCTTTTTTACTTTCTCTACTACGTATAGTAAGTAGGGGAAGTATTGTATTCCACCCAAAATTTCGATACCGAGATTTCGCCGGAAATACGTGTTTTGAGACCCCCTGAATCCAAAAAAAGCATTTTTGGAAACATGTCCGTGTGTGTCTGTCTGCGTGTCTGTGTGTCTGTCTGTGAACAGCATAACTCAGAAACGAACTGTCGGATAAACACCAAACTTGGTATTTAGATTCAGTATCTTCCAAGGATACGACACGAAGGTTTTCAAGAAAATTCCCCCACCCCACAGTAACCTTTACATGGAAGATTTTTCGAAAATTTTAATTTTCTCAAAAATGGCTCTAACGATTTTGATTAAAATATCATATATTTAAGATATTTTTATGACAAATAAAATGTATATCTTGAATTTCCTGGGAATGTCTCCAAAAGTATTCTTTATTGTGAACGACTTTTGCATAACTGGTAAACCATAAGAGATAGACAAAATTTTACTGCACAAAAAAATATAGATCGCGTTAAAATACACAATTTTTTTTCTTGAGAGAACCATTTTCGAGATATTACTTGTTATTCCCTTAAATGTTTTAAAACTTATTTTCTCAAATGGGAATTCGTTATTCATTTTTTTTGTCTTGGATATGCAAAGAGTATTAATGTGGCAAAGGGAATGGTGCTGCACCTAGCAACCAGCTATTAAGAGATATGTCTATGCTTAAAGGCTACTGTATTTCTATATTGCCCTTGCAAATACAAAACAAGGGGAACATAGTACGCCTTAAGCGATGGTTAAATATTTTTAGAACCGGTCGCTATGTGTAAAATGTAATTCTCTTTGCATGTCGAAAGATCGGTTCTGCAAATGTTTATCTCGATTAATATGAAATAGATGGAGAATAAGCGTTTGTAAAAATAGTTTGTACAAGAGTAGAGAAAGTCAGGTGAGTGTAACACATCATATTTTTTACTCTATTTTATTTTACTTCGCTTTAACTCCCTGGTCATATCGCGACGGATCTGTTGATGGATAACTCTTAGAACGATATGTGATGGACAGTTAGCCTTCTAGGTCTCATCTCTGTAACCACCCGCTCCGTCACGTGTCACAGAGATCCTAGCTCATAGCTACGAATCTTCTACTCCGTGCCGTGCAGACGGCATTAGGGTGCTTGTCCAGTCCAAATGCCGCTCTCATATAAATGCTGACAGTTAGCCTTATAGGTCTCTCATCCCTGTAACCACCTGCTTCATGCCGTGAAGATGGCATTAGGTTGCGTCCAGTCCAAACGCCGCCCTCACACAGAAAGGCGGACGGCTAGCCTTCTAGGTCTCATCCCTGTAACCACCTGCTTCATGCCGTGCAGATGGCATTAGGGTGCGTCCAGTCCAACCGCCGCCCTCACACAGAAAGGCGGACGGTTAGCCTTCTAGGTCTCATCTCTGTAACCACCTGCTTCATGCCGTGCAGATGGCATTAGGGTGCGTCCAGTCCAAACGCCGCCCTCACACAGAAAGGCGGACGGTTAGCCTTCTAGGTCTCATCTCTGTAACCACCTGCTTCATGCCGTGCAGATGGCATTAGGGTGCGTCCAGTCCAACCGCCGCCCTCACACAGAAAGGCGGACGGTTAGCCTTCTAGGTCTCATCTCTGTAACCACCTGCTCCATGCCGTGCAGATGGCATTAGGGTGCGTCCAGTCCAACCGCCGCCCTCACACAGAAAGGCGGACGGTTAGCCTTCTAGGTCTCATCCCTGTAACCACCTGCTTCATGCCGTGTAGATGGCATTGGGATGCCGTCCAGTCTAACCGTCACCCTCACACATAAAGGTGGACGTTAGCCTTCTAATTCTCATCCCTGTAGCCACCTGCTCCATGCCGTGCAGATGGCATTAGGGTGCGTCCAGTCCAACCACCACCCTCACACATAAAGGCGGACAGTTAGCCTTCTAATTCTCATCCCTGTAACCACCTGCTTCAGGCCGTGCAGATGGCATTAGGGTGCGTCCAGTCTAACCGCCACCCTCACACATAAAGGCGGACGTAGCCTTCTAATTCTCATCCCTGTAGCCACCTGCCCCATGCCGTGCAGATGGCATTAGGGTGCGTCCAGTCCAACCGCCGCCCTCACAAAGAAAGGTGGACGTTAGCCTTCTAATTCTCATCCCTGTAGCCACCTGCTTCATGCCGTGCAGATGGCATTAGGTTGCTTCCAGTCCAACCGCCGCCCTCGCACAGAAAGGCGGACAGTTAGCCTTCTTGGTCTCATCCCTGTAACCACCTGCTTCATGCCGTGCAGATGGCATTAGGGTGCCGTCCAGTCCAACCGCTGCCCTCACACAGAAAGCGGACAGTTAGCTTTCTAGGTCTCATCCCTGTAATCACCTGCTTCATGACATGCAGATGGCATTAGGGTGCCGTCCAGTCCAACCGCCGCCCTCACACAGAAAGCCGGACAGTTAGCCTTCTAGGTCTCATCCCTGTAACCACCTGCTTCATGCCGTGCAGATGACATTAGGATGCCGTCCAGTCCAACCGCCGCCTTCACACAGAAAGCCGGACAGTTAGCCTTCTACAGTTTCTTCTTATTCCTTAAACTTTTTTTTACCATAATATTTTTACGAACTATGTCAAACGTTGCTAAGGTATTATTGGGTATAGGGATTACAAGGGAGGGCGACTCCTCGCGCATTTTGACCTACCGAAGACCACCTTCCAGCAGGAAGTGATGAAGTGAAGGAACCAAACAGGTTTTCAGACAGGTTATACGCGCGCGGAAGGCCATAACAGTTGCAGACGCGTTCTCACCACTGAGGATGCTTAGTGAGGGCGTGACCCCTCAACGAAGCAGCCCTCTAGTGTGTATGGTATGTGCGGTTGCTTGCAAAGAGTATTCCTCGTGAGCATCAGAGGGCTGGTTGGTTGGACGGGTCGTTCATTATCTTTTCTGGACAGCTCTTTTAGTGATACAGAATCTTCGAGCCAGGAATTGCTACGACCGTCTCTGTGGCCTTGGACTCCTGTGGTTCCCTCACTCCATTCCTTACTCCGGGGGTGGTAGTCGCAATAGATCTCGCAGCCGAGTTCGTGGTGTGATAATAGATAAACGTACATCAGTTTCAAGCTTATAAACTATAAAGATTGTAAAGTGTACTTGAGAGGTTTTCTGATTTAACAGTGTGTAACAGGTGATTAACTTAAACACTGCACTTACATTTATTGTAGTCATTGTTTTCAGTAATATATCCTGGTAATTAACACGTCGAAAAAGTCAGGGGAAGATAATGTCGTGAGAAGCAACTTACCACAATTCGACGCGAACTAAAACAAATTCCTGGACCGCAGTTTTAGTTCTGAAAGGGCAATCAACTTTTGAAACTACGACCCTTCAGCAACGCACAGCTGCATGGGGACATGGAGTTAAAATGTTTTTAATCACTTTGCCTTGCAGTTAGGCAAGCCAACATCGCGGTTTTCCTCCCATCAGTGTCTTCATTCAGATCCTGCTGACATTTACGACTCTTCCGGGATCCCCTCCCAGCTTTTACCAGCACTGGCGGTCCATTAGCTTTTTTAATTCTTCGTCCTGTGATAGCGGCTAAGTCACACAAGTGCATTTTGGTGGACTTCCGTTTTAATCTCACAAATAATTGCTATTTTATTCAAGCGATGCTCCAGCACGGGCCTGCTCGCCGAGGGCATTCTGCTCCCTGTGCAAGTAGCGGCAACACGGAGCGCTAGCCATGGTTATTTATCGTATCGCAAAGATTAGCGTAGCATAAAATGTTGTATTTTGCATTCATTTCAGCACTTCTTGGACAAACACGGAGCTGGATTGGGTAGATAGATATATTTTTAGACAGCATGGCCTAAAAAAAACAACTTCTAACACAATGTACACGAGCTAAAAGCTAAAAGGGCGGTAATCTTCATTTTCACAAACTTTGTTTTCAAGTCCAATCACATGGCAGTTAACCTTTGTATTTGCACATGTTTAATAACTCGACTTGGTTTGGTTAAGCTTTACTTTCCACTATGTATTTTTACATGTTTAATTTCTCATGACGCTCGCATTATCTGTTCACAATACAAATCGTTATGTTTTAATTTAATCTACACATTATATTAGAAGTAGCACTTAACCAAAAAATCCAGAAAGCAATATGATAAAGCATTTAATCGCTTCATTGGCTGGTATAGGACAAAACGTTGAAAATAATTTCACTGAAAATCACTACTAACGAAACAACAAAACATCAAAACATTGATATCTTACTTCTTTACTTTCACTACTACGTAGAGTAGGTAGGGGAAGTATTGTATTCCACCCACAAATTCGATACCGAGATTTCACCGGAAATACATGTTTTGAGGTCCCCTGAATAAACAAAATTTTTTGGGAAACATGTCCGTGTGTGTGTCTGTGAAATAACTCGGAAACGAACAGTCGTATAAACACCAAACTTGGTATTTAGGTTCAGTATCTTCCAGAGAGGGACACGAAGGTTTTCAAGAAAATCCCTCACCCCAGATTACCCTCTACATGGAACATTTTTCAAAATTTTAATTTTCTCAAAAATAGCTGTAATGATTTTGATTAAAACATCATATATTTAAGCTACTTTCATGTCAAATAAAATGTAATCTTGAATTTTCTGGGAATGTCTCCAAAAGTATTCATTGTGAACGACTTTTGCATAACTGGTAAATTATAAGACAGAGACAAAATTTTTCTACACAAAAAATGTAGATCGCGTTAAAATACACAATTTATGTCATATACATTTTTTTGCTGAGTGAACCATTTTCGAGATATTGCTTGTTATTCCCTTAAATTTTCCAATACTTACACTTTTTCTTAAATGAGAATTCGTTATTCATTTTTTTTGTGTTGCTATTGCAAAGAGAATGGAATACTCCACATATCAATCAGCTCTTAAAATATTTTACTATCGCTTAAAGCCTACCAATTCCCCTTGCACCTACAAGAAAATCAGCAATAAGATTGACATCTCGATATCTCGATTAACACGAAGCATATGGAGAATAAGCGTTTGTAAAAATAGTTTGTACAAGAGTATAGAAAGTGATGTGAGTGTTACACATAAGATTTTTAAATTTATTATAACAATAATAGTAACTTACAATTACCTCATTTTTCAACGCAGTCCCCTGCTTCTCAATGCACATGGTCCATCGTCCACAAGCTTTCTGACGCCCTCAGAAAAAATGGTTTTCTGCTGAGCAGCAAGCCATGTATGCACCGCTTCCTTCACTTGTTGGTCTGTGGCGACTCGAAGGCCCCTAAGGCATTTTTAAGTGGACCAAAAAAAGATGTGGTTCGCCACTTCATCGACAGTCAATATTTTGGTTCACTGAATCAGGATACAGACTTGCTCATTGTTGGCGTCACTAGCGGATATGGATGGGTTGCTGTTTCCTCGTCCTTCACAGTTGTCTGACCATTCATACACAATTTGCCAGGGTAAGCATTGCCAACGTATTGTGCGAAAAGTCTTCGATGAATTTCGTCTCCTGGTACACCATCAGAGGACAAAAAAACCGGATAACCGCACACTATTTTTCTTCAGTACAAACGGTGAGGAGTGCAGCCATGCTTAATATGCAACAATACAGCACTCACTGGATTTATGGCGGTCAAATATTCCACAAGCGGAGACAATGGAACAACATGTCGACGTGCGCGCGCACAAACTGATACAGCCAATCTACGAAAAATTAAAAATTGTGTGCAGATACTCACCCTCGAACGTAAAGTAGGACTCTACAAGGATGAACTCATTTGTAGAATGTGCAAATATGAGGAAACTGCCTCACATATCCTCTCTGACCACCCATTCCTCGCAAGAAAGAAACTTATTCTATCTATAACCAAGGAACACCTAGGACATTGCAACCAAGATACTGCAACTTGTTCACGGAACAGATTTTGGGAAACAATGAAAGCATCCTTTCCAATGGGGTTGCACAATAAGCCTTTTCGGCTGATGTGTTGGAGGTCGACAAAATCCCAACAAAAAGAAACCCTGTCATCTAATCTAATCTTCCTGCAGTAAGAAGAGGTGTCTCCGTGGTAACGTGACTCGCATTCCGGAGAGAAACGAATGTTGAAAGGACTTTAAAGAATAACCAAGTAATGAACAATTCAAACTACTTATAACGGATATTTCAGAAATGGCTGATGCCACAGAAAAAGATATTTGAAATAAATTGTGTGTTTTAAACAAATTTACATTTTTTTGTGTTGTACGTTTTCGTCTATCGCTTAACGTTTACCAGTTATACAAGATTATATGAAAGCTCTTCCAAATGAAGAGGACTTCAAAGGCTATTTCCACATAAACATTTTATTTGTCAAATAAATATCATTACGTACTTTAATCAAAATCGTTGGAGCCATTCTTTAGAAAAGCAAAAATTTTGAAAAATGTTTCATGTAAAGGGTAGTTTGGAGTGGTTTCCTAAAAAATTTCCGTGTCGCATCTTTGGAAGGTACTGAATCTAAATATACCAAGTTTGGTGTTTATCCGACTTTTGGTTTTTGAATTTTACTGCTCACTGACACACACACATGCACCTTTTCCTAAAGATGCTTTTTGGATTCAGGAGGCCTCAAAACATGCATTTCCGGTAAAATTTCGGTATCTAACTTTTGGGTGAAATGCAATTACCTTCTCTACCTACAATGACCTCTGAGATAATTATTCTAAGAATAGGTTGTGGAAACTATACAAAAAAATCTGATGTGTTACACTCACATGACTTTCTCTACTCTTGTACAAACTATTTTTATAAACGCTTATTCTCCATATGCTTCATGTTAATCCAGATACCGAGATGTCAATCTTATTGCTAATTTTCTTGTAGAACCAAAGGGGAATATGGTAGGTTTTAAGTGATAGTCAATTTTTTAAGCACTGGTTGCTATGTAGCGAATTCCAATCTCTTTGCATGTCCAGGACATACAAAAATCTGATGTGTTACACTCACATGACTTTCTCTACTCTTGTACAATCTATTTTTACAAACGCCTATTCTCCATATGCTTTATATTAATCGAGATATCGAGATGTCAATCTTATTTGTAATTTTCTTGTAGATGCAAGGGGAATATGGTAGCTTTTAAGCGATAGTCAAATATTTTATCGCTGGTTGCTATGTGGCGCATTCCATTCTCTTTGCATGTCCAGGACATAAAAAAATCTGATGTGTTACACTCACATAACTTTCTCTACTCTTGTACAATCTAATTTTACAAACGCCTATTCTCCATATGCTTCATGTTAATCGAGATATCGAGATGTCAATCTTATTGGTAATTTTCTTGTAGATGCAAGGGGAATATGGTAGCTTTTAAGCGATAGTCAAATATTTTAACGCTGGTTGCTATGTGGCGAATTCCATTCTCTTTGCATGTTCAGGACATAAAAAAATGAATAACGAATTTGAGAAAAAGTATAAGTATTGGAAAATTTAAGGAAATAACAAGCAATATCTCGAAAACGGTTCACTCAACAAAAGAAACGTATATGACATAAGTTGTGTATTTTAACGCGATCTACATTTTTTGTGTAGTAAAATTTTGTCTATCTCTTATGGTTTACCAGTTATGCAAAAGTCGTTCACAATGAAGAATATTTTTGGAGACATTCCCAGAAAATTCGAGATATACATTTTATTTGTCATGACAATATCTTAAACATATGATATTTTAATCAAAATCGTTAGAGCCGTTTTTGAGAAAATTAAAATTTTCGAAAAATGTTCCATGTAAAGGGTAGTCTGGGGTGGGGGGATTTTCTTGAAAACCTTCGTGTCGCATCTCTGGAAGATACTGAACCTAAATACCAAGTTTGGTGTTTATCCGACTGTTCGTTTTTGAGTTATGCTGTTCACAGACACACAGACACACACACAGACACACACACACACAGACACACACACAGACACACACACGGACATGTTTCCAAAAATGCTTTTTTTGGATTCAGTGATTCTCAAAACATGTATTTCCGGTGAAATCTCGGTATCGAATTTTTGGGTGGAATGCAATACTTCCCCTACTTACTATACGTAGTAGAGAAAGTAAAAATGAATAACGAATTTGAGAAAAAGTATATGTATTGGAAAATTTAAGGAAATAACAAGCAATATCTCGAAAACGGTTCACTCAACAAAAAAAATGTATATGGTATAAGTTGTGTATTTTAACGCGATCTACATTTTTTGTGTAGTAAAAGTTTTTCTATCTCTTATGGTTTACCAGTTATGCAAAAGTCGTTCATAATGAAGAATACTTTTGGAGACATTCCCAGAAATTTCGAGATATACATTTCATTTCCCATGACATTATCTTAAACATATGATATTTTCATCAAAATCGTTAGAGCCATTTTTGAGAACATTAAAATTTTCGAAAAATGTTCCATGTAAAGGGTAGTCTGGGGTGGGGGGATTTTCTTGAAAAACTTCGTGTCGCATCCCTGGAAGATACTGAACGTAAATACCAAGTTTGGTGTTTATCCGACTGTTAGTTTTTTAGTTATGCTGTTCACAGACACACACACAGACACACACACACAGACACACCAGACATGTTTCCGAAAATGCTTTTTTTTGGATTCAGGAGGTCTCAAAACATGTATTTCCGGTGAAATCTCGGTATCGAATTTTTGGGTGGAATGCAATACTTCCCCTACTTACTATACGTAGTAGAGAAAGTAAAAATGAATAACGAATTTGAGAAAAAGTAAAAGTATTGGAAAATTTAAGGGAATAACAAGCAATATCTCGAAAACGGTTCATTCAACAAAAAAAATGTATATGACATTAATTGTGTAATTTAACGCGATCTACATTTTTTGTGTAGTAAAATTTTGTCTATCTCTTATGGTTTACCAGTGACGCAAAAGTTGTTCACAATGAAGAATACTTTTGGAGACATTCCCAGAAAATTCTGGATATACATTTCATTTCCCATGAGAATATCTTAAACATATGATATTTTAATCAAAATCGTTACAGCCATTTTTGAGAAAATTAAAATTTTCAAAAAATGTTCCATGTAAAGGGTAATCTGGGGTGGGGGGATTTTCTTGAAAACCTTCGTGTCGCATCTCTGGAAGCTACTGAACCTAAATACCAAGTTTGGTGTTTATCCGACTGTTCGCTTCTGAGTTATGCTGTTCACAGACACACACAGACAGACAGACAGACAGACACACACCCGGACATGTTTCCAAAAATGCTTTTTTTGGATTCAGGGGGTCTCAAAACATGTATTTCCGGTGAAATCTCGGTATTGAATTTTTGGGTGGAATACAATACTTCCCCTACTTACTTTACGTAGTAGAGAAAGTAAAAAATCTGTGATACATTCTCATGCTCTTCTCTACCCTCTAACTTTATTAGTGGGTACACAAACTATTCGTATTAAACCTTATTTTTCTGTGTACTTCATTTTAACACATATAAACTTTGCAAAAACAGCTACATTACACATATCGTTATAGACACAAAGGGAACAGCGATAGTCAAATGTTTAACAACTGGACGCTATATGCTGGCCTTAAAATTCCATACTGTTTCCATGACATCGCGAGAAACAACTGAGGATCCTTCAGACTTTAAAAGAATTAGTATTGAACAATTGGAATCTTTAATAACGGATATATCAGGAACGGTTTATGCCACGGAAAACTTATTTAAGTAAATTGTGTGTTTTATAGAAGTCTACATTTTTTGTATAGTACGTTTTCGGCTATTCTTAACGTTTGCCAGTTATACAAGGTTATTCAAAATTGTTCCGAGTGAAAGGGACTTCACAGGTATTCCCAGAAAATTTAAGATTTATATGTTATTTATCATGCAAATATCTTAAATATATGACATTTTAATCAAAGTCGTTAAGTCCTTGTGTAAAAATCAAAATTTTTGAAAAATGTTCCATGTAAACGGTAGCTTGGGGTGGGGGATTTTCTTAAAGATCTTCGTGTCGCTTCTTTGTAAGGTGTTGTTTTTCAGGAAAATCCCTCACCACAAACTACCCTTTATTTGTTTATAAAAATGGTTCTAACATTCTGATTAAAATACCATATATTAAAGATACTTACATAACAAACAAAGTGTACATCTTAATTTTTATGGGAATAGCTTGTGAAGCCCATTTCATTTGGAATAAATTATGTATAAGCGATAGACGAAAATTTACTACACAAAAATATAGATCTCTTATCGGTTATTAAAGGTTCGAATTAATGAGTTCTAAGTCATTCTCTAACGTCCTGTCAACATTCAGTTGTTTCTCCCGATTGTATTCACTATGGCTGTTCTCTTTCTGTCTATAACGAAATATGTCATGTAGCTATTTCTGCAAAGTTTTATTTGGATTTAAACGAGTAGAGAAAAATAATAAGCTTTAGTAAGATTTGTTTTGTATACCCACTAATAAAGATAGAGGGCAGAGAAAGTCATGTGAGTGTAACACATCAGATATTTCTTTTTTCTCTTGGTCATGCAAAGATAAGGGACTTTCAAATCCATCACCTAGCGACCCGCACACAGATGATACATGAAATGAATAAATTGGGAAAGAAAAACGGAAGAAAACGTTCCAGGCCTAAGTTTTAACGTGACTCCGCAGCATTTGCAGTAATGAAGACTGAGGTAAACGTGGAAGAAACTCAGCCAGGGAGGACGGTCCCCGGGATTTGAACTGCGGACCTCCGTTCACGAGTAGTTTGAAAAATGGGTAGAGAAAGACATGTGAATGTAATTTAAAAGCCATCATGAAACGAGTTTACTATCGCTTAGCATATTATATTCTTCTTATATCTAAAAGAAATGTCTAATAAAAGTTTATCTCGATTAATAAGAAATAGACACAAGAATAGGATTTTCTACGAATAGTGAGTGGAAAAAGTAATTTGAATGCTACACATAATGTTTTTTATGCACTCAGGGGCCCTCAAAGCATGCATTTCCGATGAAGTCAGGATAACGAAGTTTTGGATGCAGTGGTAGACAAAGTTAGATAAACATACAGCATTAGATTATTCGCTACAGATTTCGAGTCACCTCTAATTTACATTTATGCTATCTGCTTTGTCTCCTTTGTTTATCAAATTGCATTTCCAGACTTTCCTTGTCTCGCGTTATCATGCCTTTTAGTGTCTCATCATCAGGCATCTTTTCCAGATGCTGTCGCCATTTCATTTTGTACTCTTGACTTCTTTTTCATTTGTATTAAAATATTCAAGTCATATCTTATTTCAGCCCTTGTTCTTTGTTCACGCAGGAATATTCCATCTCCTGTGGGAAAAAGAAAGAAAGAAAAAAGTTTATCTCAGAAGTAGAAAGTGGTCTTAGGTAATGTTTTCTTTTTTCTGTTTTTTTAAAACCAAGAGCCGGCAATTTCTTCGAGAGAGATGCGGTCTAGAAGGTATAATCCTCAAGTTTTCATCTTATATTTTACATTCCAAGTGCAGTAATATGTTTATCACTCAAAATGCTTGACGCATCCTTTTAAAGGAAACGTTTGGAGAAGCGTTTAATATAATCTCTGTGCCATAAACATAATTGAAAGCCTTTTACGTATTCTGGTTACAGATGCCATTTTTGTTAAATATAAGAATGATTGTTTTTGATTAATTTTACTTTAAGTGGAGCATAAATGGCAACAGTTGCCAAAATATGACAACTTTAGTTTCTTGCGCAGTCTTATCAGTTGGATTTTCCTCTATAATTTGATGTACAATATATTTCATAATTGTACACAAAATACATAAATATATTTATACTATCTGTTCACCGATGTTTTAGGTAGTGGGTGGGGGGAAGCCTCCAAGCAGGTAATAGTTCAGCTAGTGGAAGCAGGTAGTGTTTACTTGGTATAAGGCAAGTAAGGGGCAAAGACGCGCGATAGTGAAAAACAGTTGGCTGTTTTCCACTGTACGCGTTACGCGCGGCACAAGTACGCATACTGTATACCCCTCCCACCAGCTATAGCTTTACCTGATATGCCACTACACCCCACAGCCTCTTCGAAGTATACGACAGGCATACTTTCCAGAAAATACCCCGCCTTCAAACTACTCTTTGTAGGAAACTTTTTCTCATTTTTATTTACTCAAATATGGCTCTAAAGATATTATTATTATTAGAATACCATATGTTTAAGCTATTTACATGACTAATAAATTTTATATCTTAAATTTTCTGCAAAAAGCTCTTGACGTTCTCTTTATTCTGAATGGATTTTGAGTAATTTTGCATTGGTAAAGCATAAGAGACACACTAAAGTTCTCTTTACCAAAAAGTGTTATATTCACACGTCTTTCTCTACGCTCTATCGCTTATTCCTACTAAAGTTCATTTTCCTATCTACTTTATTTTACTCGAGATAAACCTTTGCAGAAATAGTTACACTACACATTTCGTTATAAGATACAAGAGAACAGCGATAGTCAAATGTTTAAGAACTGAACACTATATGCTGGCCTTAAAATTCCATACTGTTTCCATGACATCGCTAGAAACAACTGAAAATCGATGAGACTTTAAAAGAATAGCTAAGTATTGAACAATTCTAATCATTAATGACGGAAATCTCGTAAATCACCAATGCCACAAAAACGTTATTTAACATAAGCTGTGTGCTTTAATGGGTACGTTTTTGTATGGTACGTTTTCGTTTATCGCTTAGTGTTTACCAGTTATACAAGATTATACGAGGGCTGATCAATAAAGACAGACTGATTTTTTCTGTAGTTTCCTTGATAGTTTTATGTCTCTACCACGAATACTTGAAAAGAGCAGGGTTTCATGTATAATGTCCATAAGCGACAGCACTCTCGTAACGGTAGGTTGGTACTAATGCTGTATATTGTTGACTCTACTTGAATTTCGCATACCACAAAACGGAGAGGAACAATACAGCGGGATAAAATTTTATTTTTGTTTAAATTATACAGCCTTGAAACTTTCGAAAAGCTGAAGCAAGCATATGGTGAAGATGCACTACCTCGTGCAACGGTGTTTAGGTGGTTCAAGGACTTCAAAGAAGGGCGAGTCCTCTGTGCTAAGCAAGGTAGGCCTGGTGTTTCGGAATGGAATGATTTAACAGCATGCAGTTCCCCCTCACACTACTGTTACAGCAGCTACTACACGTCAGTATTGGCTACACTGAGGAAGCACATTACAAGGAAACGTCCAGAACATCATCGGAATGGGTGGCGATTTCATCACGATAACGCGCGGCCTCACGTCGCAAATCAAGTCCAGGAATTTTTTTGCTAAATTCAACATTACCTGTTGCCGCATCCGCCTTAAAGCCCCGGTCTTCCCCCTGTGATTTCTTTTTATTCCCATCACTAAAGGCAAAGCTCCGGGGCATTCGATTTGAGAGCACTGAAGCAGTGCTAAAGAAAAGTGAGGCGATTCTCAAAGACCTGACAAAGAATGGCCTGCACCATGTGTTCGAGGACTGGCAGAGACGCTATAAAAAGTGCATTCAGTTAGGAGGGGACTACTTTGAAAAAGATCATGGCAACATTGAAATGGAGTAATAAATATCTGTGAAAAAAATCAGTCTCAGTCTTTATTGATCAGCCCTCGTACATAATTCCTTCCGAATGAAGAGAACTTGAAAAGTTATTCCCAGAAAATTCAAGTCACATAAGCATTTTATTTTAATCTACATCGTTGCAGCCATCTTTTAGAAAGTAACAAATTTCGAAAAATCTTCCATGTAAAGGGTTTGTTTGGGATGGGGGATTCCCTTGAAAATCTGAGCGTCTCATCTTTGGAAGTTACTGAACTTAAATACCGTGTTCATCCGTCTTCTTAAGTTTGGTTTTTAAGTTATGCTGTTCTCTCTCTCTCTCTCTCTCTCTCTCTCTCTCTCTCTCTCACACACACACACACACACACTCACGCGCACGCACGCGCGCACACACACACGCACACGCACACGCACGCACGGATCTTTTCCTAAAAATTAGCTTTTTTGGATTTTGGGGCCTAAATGTTGCATTTCCGGCTAAATGTCGGTATCGAATTTTCGGGTAGAATGCAATATCATCTCTACCCAGTATGTACGTGGCAGAGAAAATAATAATAATAATAATAATAATAATAATAATAATAGATTTCGTTGCAATACAATTTATGAGTATTATTATTAATATTTTAAACAAACTTCCTTATCCAGCTCTTCCGAAGTTTGCGCTTCCCCCAATAGGAGCAGCTCTGCGCCTCTCGTTGATACACTTCAGAAGTGAAGAGTTGACAACATGCGAGTGAAAAACAAGCTGTAAAACGACTGGGACTTCTGGTATAGAATTTTACCCCGAGTTAAGGTTACGGCGCCTAGGTCTTCATTTCGAACGTTCCCCACAGGCCTATGACCTTCAGGGGATACCTTATTCCACCAAGCAAAGATTGGACCCATTTCTTAGGTGGAGGCACCCACGGGCTGAATCCGCTGCCTTCGATGGTAGGGTGATAATGAGGATGGCGGTGGAATGACAGGACCTACACCTTTTACCGTAGACACCGAACCACGTTGGGCTTTGGGATGTTACACAGGGAAATTCAGAGGTGAGGGCGTGGATAGAGCCGACTTAAAAGCCGGGAATCGAACCCGGATCCTAATACGAGAGCTCGAAAAGAAACCAGCGCGCTAACGGTGCCTGGGTTAGTGCGTGTATATCAATGGGATCAAATAGTCTGTTCTCGTGGATCACACCTGTACCACTTGAGTTGGCAGTTTCTTCTGCGCATGCGCAGTAGTAACAAGAAACAATCCTTTGTTGACACTCCGCGATGATTTTGCTATAAACTAAATGGGGTGCAAGAGTGAATTCCAGTTTTTCCAAGTGTTAACATCACCTCCTAAACCTCTAATTTAGGCCTTTTCATTGGATTTCTCGTTTGTTACAATTTTTTGGGAGAGGGCTGCCTAAAGTAGTTTAGCCCCAACTAATTCCTTGCTAGTTGTTTGTATTGCCCAATATTTTATATATTTTTACATTCTCTACTACGTATAGTAAGTAAGGGAAGTATTGTATTCCACCCAAAAATTTGATACAAAGATTTCACTGGAAATATATGTTTTGAGACTCCCTGAATGAAAAAAAAACATTTTTCGAAACATGTCCGCGTGTGTGTTTGTCTGTGTGTGCCTGTCTGTCTGTGAACAGCATAACTCAGAAACGAACATTCGGATAAACACCAAACTTGGTATTTAGGCTCAGTATCTTCCAGAGATGCGACACGAAGGTTTTCAAGAAAATCCCCCCGCCCCATATAACCCTTTACATGAAACATTTTTCGAAAATTTTAATTTTATCAAAAACGGCTAACGATTTTGATTAAAATATCATATGTTTAAGATATTTTCATGACAAATAAAATTTATATCTTTAATTTTCTGGGAATGTCTCCAAAAGTATTCTTCATTGTGAACGACTTTTGCATAACTGGTAAACCATAAGAGATAGACAAAATTTTACTACACAGAAAATTTAGACAGCGTTAAAATACACAATTTATGTCATATACATTTTTTTTTGTTAAGTGAACCATTTTCGAGATATTGCTTGTTATTCCCTTAAATTTTTCAATACTTATTTTCTCAAATGGGAATTCGTTATTCATTTTTTTGTCTTGGATATGCAAAGAGTATGAATCTGTGGCAAAGGGAATGGTGCTGGACATAGCAACGAGCTATTAGAGATATGTATGTGCTTAAAGGCTACTGTATTTCTATATTGCCCTTGTAAATATATATTCCCCTTACATCTACAAGAAACTTAGCAATAAGATAGAGTCTCGATAACATGAAGTAGATGGAGAATAAGCGTTTGTAAATATAGTTTGTACAAGAGTAGAGAAAGTCATGTGAGTGTAACGCATCAGAAATTTTTTAAGTACTAACTCACCGTTCTTTTATTTCTCGTAACACCATGGAAGGAATATGGAATTTCAACGCCTGCATATAAAGGATTAGAATTAGGATTCAACGCGTAAGGTGACTTAGAACGTTGACCTACATAGATCTTTCGTACCTCCCGGATGGGGCGTCTCCAGGAGGGAGGGATGAGGTGACCGGACCAGGCAGATGGCAGGGTTCCTACCATTTACAGATTTAAACTCATCTCCGGGACCGCCCCATTCCGCAGGACGAAATTTTCCACAGAGCATCCTTTTCCCCTGTCATGCACACAACGAGACCTCTCGCCGACACACACGCCCCTGAAAGAGACCAAGGTGAAGTGAAATGGGAATGGAGGTGAAATGGAGGGACAGGAATTCGAGAGACTTAATTATACTTCCCAGAATTTGCCTAGTGACCAGGGGAAACAGTAGAAAAATCCCATGGTTCAGGAAGATCGGCCACGGGAATCGAACCCACGACCTCACACAGACGTTACTGCCTGAGCCATCCCGCTCGGTCAGCATATAAAGATCTGACTATCGCTTCAGCCACCTGCAATACCCGTTTACCTGTAACGAAATATATAATGAAATTATTTCTACAAATGTTTATATTAACATTAAGACGATATTTTTAAAGCATAGTCTGTAGAAGAGATTTGAGTGAAATCGAGCCTTGGCTTACAGGATGGCAATGTCGTGGCGGTGGAAAATAATAAACTCTGGACCGGCAGTCCATAAACAGACAGAATGAAAATGTGATTCTTTTCGCGGCTTGATTTAAATGAGATTTTTACGGCAGCATAAAAAAGATAAACTTTTAATTAGAATCATTCGCCACGCTGCACACATTTCACTCTGCTTCTACTGGCCCGAAGTTATTTGAATTGTGCATGGTAAGCGTTTTACCTAGCAGTAATTTCTCGCCGTTAGCGAGCTTTCTACAGTGCGTTCCTTGTATTGCTAGGTCGCAAATAGAGCGTAGCTACGGTCCGTTACACTGGGGGGGGGGCGATCTAGAACTTATTCGCGTTACTTACTCATGAGTAATACGAGAGTAAGTCAATAAGCATATGCGCATAATTTTTTACTTTCTCAACTACGTATAGTAAGTAGGGGACGTATTGTATTCCACCCAAAAATTCAATACCGAGATTTCACCGGAAATACATGTTTTCAGGTGCCCTGAATCCAAATGAAACATTTTTGGAAACATGTCCCTATATATGGCTGGAACAGCATAACTCAAAAACGAAAAGTCGGATAAATACCAAACTTGATATTTGAGTTTAGTATCTTCCAGGGATGCGACGCGAAGATTTTCAAGAAAATTCTTCCACCACAGACTACCCTTACATAAATTTTTTTTTCAAAATGGTTCTAACGATTTTAATTAAAATATATGTTTAAAATACTTTCATGGCAAATGAAATGTTTAACTTGAATTTTCCGGGAATGTCCCCAAAAGTCCTCATCATTCTGAATGTCTTTTGCATAACTGGTAAACCGTAAGAGGCAACATTTTACTACAGGAAAAATGTACATCTCGTTAAAACACACAATTTATGTCATACACATTTTTTTGTCGAGTGAGCCATTTCCGAGATATTCCTTGTTATTTGTTTGAATTTTCCAATACTTATACTTTTTGACAAGTTGAGATTCGTTATTCATTTTTTATGTCTTGGACATGCAAAGAGAATGAAATGCTCCACATAGCAACCAGCTCTTAAAACATTTGACTATCGCTTAAAGCCTACCAATTCCCCTTGCACCTACAAGAACATTAGCAATAAGATAGTTTCTGCAAATGATTATCTCGATTAACACGAAGTAGATGGAGAATGAACGTTTGTAAAACTAGTTTGCAGAAGAGTAGGGAAAGTAATGTGAGTGCAACACATCACGCTTTTCAAACTAATCCCATTGCTTCTCAATGCACATGGTCCATCGTTCATAAGCTTTCTGATGCCCTCAGAACAAAAAGCTTTTTTTCGGCTTAGTAGCACAGATATATTGTGTTGTTACGCGCTCCCCATACACGAAGATGTATGGCGTCCTCAACGAGTGGGCATGAAGTCAAGGAGGTAATGTACCCACTTTTAGCAATATAACATCTTACCATCCAAGTCTTCCCCGTTTAATTTACCATAGTATAAAGCTCCTTTCTTCCATTCTGAACCATGTAGGAATCCTTTATCAGATATTCTATAATATTTTTCATTTTCAATTAGCTGCGTCCCTTGTCGTGGCCTCGCCTTGTTTAAGTTGTTAACTTCCTGGTACCTTATTAGCGAGTCGCTCTACCCCCCATTTGAGCGAGTTGTTTAGAGGTCACGACAATATGTATAGCTTCCTTCACTTCTTAGTCTGTGGTGAATCCGCGGCTTCTTAAGGCATTTTTAAGAGGACCAAAAACATAGAGTTTGCCACTTCATCGACAGTCAGTCTTCGGCTCTCTAAATCAGGATACGGACAAGCTTATTATTGCCGTCACTAGTGGATATGGATGGGCGTCCTGCTCTTTCCTCGGCTACCACAGTTGTTAGACTATTTTTACTTCATCTACCACGCGTAGTAAGCAGGGGAAGTATTGTATTCCACCCAAAACTTCGACACCGAGATTTCACCGGAAATACATGTTTTGAGACCCACTGAATCCAATTTTTTTTGGAAACATGTCCGTAATCTGTGTGTGTGTCTGTGAACAGCATAACTCAGAAACGAACAGTCGGATAAACACCAAACTTGGTATTTAGGTTCAGTATCTTCAGAGATGCGACACGAAGGTTTTCAAGAAACTCCCCCCACCCCAGACTACCCTTTATATGGAACATTTTTCAAAAATATTAGTTTTCTCAAAAATGCCTCTAACGATTTTGATTAAAATATCATATGTTTAAGATATTTTCATGACAAATGACATGTTTATCTCGAATTTTCTGGGAATGTCTCCAAAAGTATTCTTCATTGTGAACCACTTTTGCATAACTGGTAAACCATAAGAGATAAACAAAATTTTACTACCCAAAAAAATGTAGATTGCGTTAAGTACACAATTTATGTCATACACATTGTTTTTGTTGAGTGAATCATTTCGAGATATTGCTTGTTATTCCCTTAAATTTTCCAATACTTATACTTTTTCTCAAATTCGTTATTCATTTTTTTTGTCCTGGTAATGCAAAGAGAATGCAATACTCCACATAGCAACCAGCTCTTAAAACATTTGACTATCACTTAAAGCCTACCAATTCCCCTTGCATTTAAAAGAAAATTAGCAGTCAGATTAACATCTCGATTAACATGAAGCATATGGAGAATAAGCGTTTGTAAACATAAAGTCATGTGAGAGTAACACATCAGGTTTTTTAACTTTTCAATCCATTCGTACACAATTCGCCGAGGAAAAACATTGCCCTCCATATTATGCAAAAAGTCTTGATGGGTTTTGGTTCCTGGTACACCTTCAGACGACGAAAAACGGATAACCGCACGGTGAGGGGTGCCCATCCTGGCTGACAGCGCGCAACCTGATGAGAGATGAGAAAATATAATGAAGCTTCTTACATCGGCTGCTGCATTGGCTGAAACAGCGGCCGAGAACTTGGTTTTGGTGAACTCCAAGTTGTTGTTATATTAACTGTGGGGCTGTGCCTGGAAATACAACTATTCAGTAACTTGGAGGAAGAGCCATATATGGCACACTCCACCCTGAACTGGAATACCAGGAAATTTCCGCTGAAATTGCCTACAAACCTGTTTACATGATTCCGGTTAATCATGCAAATTGTTTGTTTAAGTGTGAATTTTACAGTAGGCATTTCAGTGGACTAATAATAATAATAATAATAATAATAATAATAATAATAATAATCAGAGCAATGAAAAACAGCATGTTTTTTGGATAAACTTTCGCTTTTGAGATGCACAATTAACAAACTCCAGATTTTACAGCTCGAACTGAAAGTGGCAACTGACACAGTATAATATAGGTGATAAACTTAGCCTTGAGAGGGTCATTCATCGCTGGCGTGTTGCGGAAAAAATACAGAGGCCACTGCAATGAAAGCGAACTACCCATATACGCGATCTATGGCCCGGCTACAAATGAAACGTACTGATGATAACAGGGATTCAAGGAACAAATGAGATTAAAGTTAAGAAAACTCTTTCAGACCTATCGTTAATGTTCGCTTGGCAATTTAAAGAGATAAGATAAATGTGCACACGCTATGCAGAAATTCTGGCGTTACCACACCGATACACTTTCAAACTCCGATCACTTCATACTGTTTTCTATTTACAAAATTGTGCTAGAGATTTTACTTGTCTTTTTGCACGTGGTAACGGTCACGAATTTCTCCACCCACTAGCGTTTATTAATGGGTAAACAAACTATTCCTACGGAAGCTTATTTTCCTACTTACTTTATATTAAACGAGATAAATCCCTCCAGAAATAGCTGCATTACACAATTCGTTAAAGTAATAAAGGGAACAGCGATAGCCGAATGTTCAAGAACTGGACGCTATACGCTGACCTTAATATTCCATACTCTTTTCATGACATTGCCAGAAATAGATGAAAATCGACAGGACTTTAAAAGAATGATGAAGTATTGAACATTTCGAACCATTAATAACGGATATCTCGGAAATGGCAAATGCTATAAAAAGTTATTTGAAATAAATTGTGGTTTTAAAGAGATCTACCCTTTTTGTGTAGTACGTTTTCGTCCATCGCTTAATTTTTACCAGTTATGTAAGATTATTTAAAATTTCTTTTGAAAGCAGTACTTTACAGATCATTAACATAAAATTTTATTTGTCGTGTAAATGTCTTTATGCTCGAGCATGCCAAAATGTAGCATTTATACGACTGGTAGCAGTACTTTAATGGGCCTCATTAAAGTATTGGTATTCGACCAATCAGAAGTGGCCACGTAACATTGTGAAAGCGCAAGTATCAATTATTCTGCGTAGCACGTCTCACAACGCTAGCAACTTTGTTTGACACAGGTGCTACAAGGTCATTGTATTGTAACCATTGATAAAGGAATAACGATTATAACACATCACTCAAACTTACTTGCTTGCTTCGCTCGCTCGGTTTATAATAATACTCGCGTTTTAATTACTACCATTATAGTCTCGTTGCATAATATACTATTAATATATGGTATTTTAATAAACATCGTTAAAGCTATTTTGAGAAAATAAAAAATTTCGGAGAGCGTTCCATTAAAAGTGGAGTTTGGAGTGGGGGAATTTTCTTGAAAACATCGGTTTCGGATTTTTTGGAAGATGCTGAACTTACATATCTAGCTAGATGTTAAACCGAGTATTTCTTTACACACGAACCTTTTTCTAAAAATGCTTTTTTATTGAGGCTGCCTTAAAACGTGTTTTTCTGTTGAAATGTTGGTATCGAATTTTTGGGTGGAGTGCAACATATTCTGTACTTGCAATAAGTAAATACTAGGGAAAGTAAAAACGTAACAGACAATGGTTCAGGAGCGACCCAGAGGTTATTCTCAGGAAGTTTGGGCTGCCTTTGTTGGTTATGATTTCCTAATCGCTACAGCTGAGCTTCCTTTGTTCTGACAAGCTGGGGGAGGGTGTTTCACTTTTTTCCCCAACCCTTTCCATTAAATAAATTGATCCCTACGTCGTTTCTAAGTAGAAAATATTGAAGCTAAAAGAGATGGCCCTTCCCTTTGTGAAGCAGATACCGATACACTAGCTTTGTTCGCAATTTTTAATTTTAATTCCAGTTGCCTTTGTTTCTACATGGCTCAGAAAATTAAAGCATAAAGCCTGTCTTCATTGCAATACCAAAAGCTTATATTGATTGGAGAATTCAAGGTATGTCATCCGAACGATAAGGAGAGTATTCCAGTAATACTTATATACTTACAACAAGAGTAGAGAAAGTCATGTGAGTGCAACACAACAGACTTGTTTCTCTCAAATTCCATTACGTGAACACGAAGGCTTGAAAAGTTTGGGGTTTGGTCTGGCGATAGTGTTCATGTTAATGAAAATTGTTGTGAATGGCCTCATTTATTAATCTGGCCACAACCATATTGCATTTACGTAAACGTTTCTACGCGAATGGGTCCTAACTCATGTCAGAAGTAACCCTTACTATCGAATTTTTAGTTCAACAGGAAACATATCCGGAAGAGGAGAGCCCTGAAATAAACCCGAAAATGCTCACGGGAATCATAAGGCAATCTATTGCATATTTAAAGTGCCCTCATGAGAAAACAAAAACGAAAAAGTGTGTATCGCACACCGACAGCCAAAGAAGTGATTTCAGCCTTTCCCTGATACAACTCATGGCACAGAACTCGAGTTCCCCAAACCAGCCACCGACAGGAGAACAAAAGCAAACGACCGACGCCACAGGCAGAGCGGGATGGCTCAGGCGTCAACGTCTGCGGCCCAATTCAGGAGGTGCCGGGTTCAATTCCCAGCAACTGACCACTCTGACCCACGGATTTTTCCGGGGCTTTCCCGGGTCGTCAGGAAATGCCGCAGTACTTTCTTTTTTCCTGTCCCTTCATTTCGTTCCATTCAACATTTCAGGTCTGTTTCAGGGTTGGTAGTAAGACCTAGGGGCAAAAGCCCCCCGCTGTACCCTGGGAGCACGGCGCCATCCGAGTGGCTCTCCAAAGGCTTTGACACCGGCACATGAAAATTTAAACCGGCGCCCCCTTTACAGCGCGGAAAGGGATACGCCACTTACGCGCATCAACCTCCAAAGGGGTAGACTACCGAATAACCTCGGTGGGGTCAACAGCCCACTAGCGGGCCGCCTATCTGCTCTTGGCTGTACCGGAGGTCTTTGAGGCATCTCACAACCCCGCCTGGACGGAAAACTACCCAGACGTAGGTTTGGGAGAAGGTGTACCAGAGCAAGAGCCGAAGTCCAAGACACCCTCCTAAGCCTAGGATGGCGCCATCCGATTGGCTCTCCGGTCCGTGGTCATTTCCCGTGAGGCCAATACCTAGAGTCTACAAAGGCCCCCGTTTACGCGAGGATGAAAGTGGATGCGCCATTTACGTGCGTCATTCCAAGAGGATAACTACCGAAAACCTCAGTAGGGCCGACAGCAGTACCGGAGGACATTGAGGCGTCTCACAACCCCGCCTGGACGGAAACCCGCGCACACACACACACACACACACACAAACACACACACACACACGCAATCTCTCACGGGTCTCGGGAACCACTGATCCGCCGAGTCCAACCCATTCCAAACGACACCTCTTTGGGTGGAGCTCGGACGTTTGGTCCGGCGTACTTCTAATAACGTCAGAAGTACCATGAGGTGCAGCGTGGCAGTTTAAAGGATGCTTTCTGTGAACTCTCTCCGTCGCTCGCCTTTCAGGTGGCTGCCGGCGTATCCTAAACCCCTTGAGGGACGTTGATCACCCTCGGTGTGGAGCGTGCTGCCTGTCCGTCTGTCTACATCTGGAAAATTAAATTAAATTGAGTTTTATTTATGGACGCACTTTAACTACTATGGTCCTTAGCGTCCCATTCTAAATTGGGCGTGAAAGACAGAAATTTTGCTTAGAGGCCTCTTATCAAGCTTGAGGTTCTTTTACGTGCCGTAAATCTACGACACGGGACCACCGGCTTTACTTCCCTTCCGAAGGAAGCCATGCTAAGGATTTTTATGCCCGAAAAAATTCAAGGAACCCGTCATTGGTTTAACCCTCATAATTATAACTTCCGGCTATTTCGAATAATGTATGGAAACATCCTATGCAAAAGGATGTGAAACATCCAAGAAACGACTGAATTCTTTAACCTCCTCCCGGCAGTCTTCTAAGTTCTGGAAATTCTGCATAGGCTATACGTGCCCTATGGCACAATTATTGCTGAGAATGGTCGAATAAGTTTTACTTTCTCCACCACGTGTGTAGTAAGTAGGCATTCCACCCAAAAATTCGATACTAAGATTTCATTAGAAATACAGGTTTTGAGGCACCTTGAATATAAAAAAGGCTTCTGGAGAAAGGTCCGTGTGTGTGTGCGTGTGCGCGCTCGCGCGCGTGCGTGTGTGTGTGAATAAAAAAATCTGATGTGTTACACTCACATGACTTTCTCTACTCTTGTACAAACTATTTTTACAAACGCTTATTCTCCATATGCTTCATGTTAATCGAAATATCGAGATGTTAACCTTATTGCTAATTTTCTTGTAGATGCAAGGGGAATTGATAGGCTTTAAGTGATAGTCAAGTCTTTTAAGAGCTGGTTGCTATGTGGAGTATTCCATTCTCTTTCCATTACCAGGACAAAAAATGAATAACGAATTTGAGAAACAGTATAAGTATTGGAAAATTTAAGGGAATAACAAGCAACATCTCGGAATGGTTCACACAACAAAAAAAATGTATATAACATAAATTGTGTATTTTAAAGCGATCTACATTTTTTGTGTAGTAAAATTTTATCTATTTCTTATGGTTTACAGTTATGCAAAAGTCGTTCACAATGAAGAATACTTTTGGAGACATTCCCAGAAAATTCGAAATATACATTTCATTTGTCATGAAAATATCTTAAACATATGATATTTTAATCTAATCGTTGGAGCAGTTTTTGAGAAAATTAAAATTATCGAAAAATGTTCCATGTAAAGGTTAATCTGCTGGATTTTCTTGAAAACCATGGTGTCGCATCTCTGGAAGATACTGAACCTAAATACCAAGTTTGACTGTTCGTTTCTGAGTTATGCTGTTCACAGACACACACACGGACATGTTTCCAAAAATGCTTTTTTTGGATTCAGGGGGTCACAAAACAATACTTCCCCTACTTACTATACGTAGTAGAGAAAGTAACAAACTTCCTTACTTGAAAGTTGTTAAAATTTGTTGACAACTGTATCGCATGCGTTGCTAAATCGCGACCATCTACATATATATTGCTTGCAATTAATTATCCACGGCATTTGTTTTATTTTACATGCATATTCTGTGGAGTAGTAATAACTATGTTGTACTCCATGGCATTGTCAACTAAAACTCAAGGCCTTCTTCCCAAGCATGTTCTTTTGCAACGCCAACAAGCTCGTATTCAAGTACAAGGGCTTGACAAATTCTTTCTAATATTTTAGTAATTTACGAAATGAAATTCGGTGTTTTAGAGATTATGTCCATGAGAAAGAATAGCGTTTTTTGATGGTAAAATAGTTATCAAAACTGATAGAGCGGTTTTTGAGATAACCCTACACATACACACATACAAATTTACGCTCTCTATACTGTTCATATAGTTAATGCAGAAAGAAAACATCTGATGTGATACATACACATTGACTTTCTCTACCCTCTCTTTCTTAGAGGATATATACAAACTATGCTTACTAAAGCTTATTTTTCTATCTGCTACATTTTAATCCAAACATCCTTTGCAAAAATAGCTACATTACACATTTCGTTATAGATACAAAGAGAACAGCAATAGTCAAATGTTTAAGAACTGGACGCTATATGCTGGCCTTAAAATTCAATACTGTTTCCATGACATCGCGAGAAACAACTGAAAATCGATGGGACTTAAAAATAATGACGAGTATTGAACAATTCGAACGTATAACAACGGGTTTCCCAGAAGCGGCGTCTGTTTTAAAAAGCACAACACTTTTATGTGACGTACGTTTTCGTCTATCGCTTAACATTTACCAATTATGCAAGATTATACAAAATTCCTTCGGAATGAAGAGGACTTCAAAGGCTATTCCCAGAAAATTCAAAATATACAGTTCATTGTCATATAAATATCTTTTATATATGGTATTTTAAACAAAATACTGTCATATTATAGAAAATCAAAATTTTTGAAAAATGTTCCATGTAAAGGGGTGGGAAGATTGTTTTAAAGAATTCGTGTCGCATGTTTGCAAGATATTGAACCTAAATACCAAGTTTGGTCTTTAACCGAATTTTCGTTTTTAAATTTGAGCCAATTGTGGCTCTTCTTTCACCGAGTGGCTGTTTTTGCAGAGAAGGCCGCAGTTCTTTTATGTGCCTGCAATCATGATCTACCATTTTAGGCCCCTGCTTATCATTACGCCGGCAGCCTGGTTAACACCAGAAGTCCGCTGCACCAGGTTTCTACAGCGCTCGCCAGGTTGTGTCCTTTCCGCCAGTATAGGTAGCGCTTATGCTCTCTCCACGTCATCAACACCTTACCTTACCGGTGACTCCCAAGCGATGCGTTCCGAGGAAGAACAGTTCTGACAGTTCTCGACAACCAGCGAAGGATTTTTATTGAGCTTCATATCTGGGAGCGGCCGTCTCCACACTTTTCGGCCTTGTCTAAATTATTCATAACATATACTTTTGGCGTAAGTAAAATTCTAAATTCTTGTAGTATGTGGGTCGGCATTTAAAATCTTATGGAAGCGAGCTTATAACATATTATTGCGTGTTAAATTCCATTTCAAAATGGCAAAGGTGCGAAAAGGACAAATTCAAATGCAATGTGTTTCAGTTATAACATATTTTTGTTTCTAAATTTCAATGTTAATATATTCAGTACTTTTGGGGCTGTATGGATTGTTACTTTTATTTAAAGCTGCTTTCAATCCTTGTTTCATTTCCTTTAATCCTTGGTAGTACAAACAATTATTACTCTGGGGGAATGGTTTATTTCCAATGCATTCTATAATGGGCCTGGCATTTTATTTTTCTGGTTAATTTTTTACTTTCTCTACTACGTATAGTAAGTAGGGGAAGTATTGTATTCCACTCAAAAATTCAATACCGAGATTTCACCGGAAATACATGCTTCGAGACCCCCAATTTTTTTTGGAAACATGCCCGTGTGTGTGTGTGTGTGTGTGTGTGTGTGTGAACAGCATAGCTCAGAAACGAACAGTCGGATGAACACCAAACTTGGTATTTAGGTTCAGTATCTTCCAGAAATGCGACATGAAGGTTTTCAAGAAAATCCCCCCACCCCAGATTACCCTTTACATGGAACATTTTTCGAAAATTTTAATTTTCTAAAAAATGGTTCTAATGATTTTGATTAAAATAGCACATGTTTACGATATTTTCATGACAAATGAAATGTATATCTCGAATTTTCTGGGAATGTCTCCAAAAGTATTCTTCATTGTGAACGACTTTTGCCTAACTGGTAAACCATAAGACATAGAGCAAATTTTACTACACAAAAATGTAGATCGCGTTAAAATACACAATTTATGTCATATAATTTGTTTGTTGAGTGAACCATTTTCGAGATATTGCTTTTTATTCCCTTAAATTTCCCAAAACTTATACTTTTTCTCAAATTCGTTATTCCTTTTTTTTTGTCCTGGTAATACAAAGAGAATGGAATACTCCACATAGCAACCAGCTCTTAAAATATTTGACTGTCGCTTAAAGCTTACCAATTCCCCTTGCATCTACAAGAAAATTAGCAATAAGATTAACATCTCGATTAACATGAAGCATATGGAGAATAAGCGTTTGTAAAAACAGTTTGTACAAGAGTAGAGAAAGCCTTGTGAGTGTAACACATCAGAAATATTTTTTGGATTCAAGAGGCTTCAAAAGATGTATTTCCATTGAAATCTCGGTATCAAATTTTTGGTTGGAATGCAATACTTCCGCTACTTACTACACGTAGTAGAGAAAGTAATAAAACAACTTTGCCATTTGAAAAAATGGGTCTCACGTTTGTCTAATTTACCATTGTGTTTAAATCCCTTTAATGCGTTATGCCCTATGTTTTTATGAAAAATGGTCTATTTACAGATTTAATTTTCTAGAAAATGTAGAATTCTGGATTATAAATTGATTAGTTGGGCAATAAATTTAATAGATTTACTCTAAAATCGTATTTCTTTCCTCCCTCTGCTGTGGATGATGTAGAATGATCTTCTAGTTAATGGTCCAGGATTTTTGCAGAGAATGGGACGACCCCATATCAGAAAGATATAATTTGCGAATTTAATGATAATCTGCAAGGGCAATGGAGAGGCAGTTTGTACCCCCACCCACACAGTAATTACCAGAGCAGCCGGCGTGTCTCTTAGTACAGGGAGGGAGAGAGAGAGAGACAAATGGTGGAGGAGGAGGAAGAAGAAGAGTTAGAGGGTCATGTAATTACAGTCTCCCTGCTTGTAATCTTAGACTCCACCGACCTAAGTCTCATTATGCTCATTTTTACATGCTACGTTTCAGAAAGCACCCATTTTATCTCACGGTCTTGTTGGTTACGAAAATATCACAGCGTCGCATCGCTTCAATAGGAGAATGAGATGGAAGTTGGAATGTGGCACAGCGCGTTCTGCTACGGCTTCTAAATACTTCTGAAAGAAAATATTTAGTTTAAAACGCGGTCTGGCACAAATTAACCGCGATTACTGCTAACGACGCCGAAACGGTAGCGTGTAAGGTTCGCATTCAAGAGAGCACGAGTTTGATTCTTGTTAGATTGGCCACCCAAGTCCTTCAGTTCGTTTCCTTTCGTCTTGCAAGGTAACAGGGTTAGGCGCGATGGACGGTGATGTGCTTTGAGGAGAGAACTGTTACTTCCTTGGTATGTAAACTTCTCTCTGACCGAGCATTCGGTAGGTCCCTGGTTCAATTTCCGCCCACTCATGGTTTACTTAGCCGGTAGGTATCAGATTGCCTCTCCCTCATTTGCCTTTCATTCCATTTCCTTCTCATGTTTGAAGTGTGCTTCTAGCTTTCGTGATGTGTGGCGGTGCCGGGACTGCCTGGAGGATGATAGCTGCAATCTCACGTAGGTCGCAGTACGCGGAGTGTCGCCTTCCGTTGTACACCCTAACATTCTCCCAGAATCGCTCTGAGAGGATAAGAAGGTAATCGGATGGGCGCCGAGGGATGTTCAAACTGAAAACGATAGGGACCCCGATTGCCATAATTATAACTGGTCGAGCTTCACACTCTCTCTGTCATACTTTCTTTCGGAAGCTCGTATGCTCACTAAAATACCTTGACCAGTCTCCTGTCACTACTTTGGTATCATCCTCCGTCAATCCTTTGGTCTCGTCTCCGGACATTCGCTTGCTCTCATCTGCTTACATCCCTTGGTCCATCTTCTGTCACTGGCTATGTCACCGCTTTTGTTACTTACTTGGTCCCGTCTCCTGTCACTGGATTTCTACTGCTAAATGATATTCGTAGCTTATGGTACTAGACATAACAATAAATGTAAGTGCCCTTCTTAAGATTAGCAGCTTAAGATAAATATACGGTCACCTTGTTTTAAGTCTATAATTTTATAATGAGCTGCCTATTCTTATTACGTGGTGTAACTATAGCTTTTTACTTTCTCTACTACGTATAGTAAGTAGGGGCAGTATTGTATTCCACCCAAAAATTCGATACCGAGATTTCACCAGAAATGTATGTTTTGAGACCCCCTGAATCAAAAAAAGTATTTTTGGAAACATGTCCGTGTGTGTGTCTGTGTGTGTGTGTGTGTGTGTGTGTGTGTGTGTGTGTGTGTGTGAACAGCATAACTAGAAACGAACAGTCGGATAAACACCAAACTTGGTATTTAGGTTCAGTATCTTCCAGAGATGCGACACGAAGGTTTTCAAGAAAATCCCCTCACCTCAGATTACCCTTTACATGGAACACTTTTCGAAAATTTTAATTTTCTCAACAATGGCTCAAACGATTTTGATTAAAATATCATATGTTTAAGATATTTTCATGATAAACGAAATGTATATCTCGAATTTTCTAGGAATGTCTCCAAAAGTATTCTTCACTGTGAACGACTTTTGCATAACTGGTAAACCATAAGAGATGGACAAAATTTTACTACACAGAAATGTAGATCGCGTTAAAATACACAATTTATGTCATATACATTTTTTTTGTTGAGTGAACCATTTTCGAGATATTACTTGTTATTCCCTTAAATTTTTCAATGCTTATTTTCTCAAATGGGAATTCGTTATTCATTTTTTTGTCTTTGATATGCAAAGAGTATTAATCTGTGGCAAAGGGAATGGTGCTGCACCTAGCAACCAGCTATTAAGATATATGTATATGCTTAAAGGCTACTGTATTTCTATATTGCCCTTGCAAATACAAAACAAGGGGAACATAGTAGGCCTAAAGCGATAGTCAAATATTTTTAGAACTGGTCGCTATGTGTAAAATGTAATTCTCTTTGCATGCCAAAAGTTCGTTTTTGCAAATGTTTATCTAGATTAATATGAAATAGATGGAGAATAAGAGTTAGTAAAAATAGTCTGTAGAGGAGTAGAGAAAGTCATGTGCGTGTAACACATCAGAATTTTTTTGTGGAGTGAATCATTTCGAGATATTCCATGTCATTTGTTGGAATTTTCCAATACTTACACTTTTTCTCAGATGGAATTCTCCACATAGCAACCAGCTCTTAAAAATTTGACTATCGCTTAAAGCCTACCATATTCCCATTACATCTACAAGAAAATTAGCAATAAGACTGTATTTCTATATTGCCCTTGCAAATACAAAACAAGTGGAACATAGTAGGCCTAAAGCGATAGTCAAATATTTTTAGAACTGGTCGCTATGTGTAAAATGTAATTCTCTTTGCATGTCAAAAGTTCGTTTCTGCAAATCTTTATCTGAATTAACATGAAGTAGATGGAGAATAAGCGTTTGTAAAAATAGTTTGTACAAGAGTAGAGAAAGTCATGTGAGTGTAACACATCAGATTTTTTATTTCTCTGGAGTTTCAGTTAAGCGCAATTTGGATAAGTGAGGTTCTAGCATATTTTAGTAAACGCTTCACGTATAGTATACATAAAAATAAGCGATTATGGGCAAAGAAGGTTATGTGAATCTAACATATTGGTTTTCAGGATAGTTTTCTTGCAGCCCAGCAGTATGGGAAACTGTCAGAAGCTTAAATGAGGATTATGCCTCGCTAAACTCAATTTAGTGGAAGATGTACTTTGACTCCAGGCACTTTAAACGATATTGCACGTTGTATATAAAATTCACAAGGCAAATCCATAACCTTGCTACGCAGGCAGGAAGCTCTAAAGATCCTCTCACACCCTTCCCTAAGATGAAAATTTCAGGCTTTTGAAATAGCTATGGCGCCTTAAATTCGTCTCGGCTATCCATACTGACGTGCACACAGCCTCAGAATTCCTTAACACCTTATCCAAACAGAATATTTGAGAGAAAGTAAATCTTATGATTTCACAAATTAATTTTAACACTTTGGTGTATTCATTTGTTGTAACCCTGAAATACCTTTGAATTTGTTCCAACCGATTTCACTTGTAGTGAAGAATCTCTATTTACCACAAGTGGTCTCTAAGAAAATTCAATCACAATCAATCTATATTTTTGTAAAATTCAATACTTTTCCTTTCTCTATAATATACCTGTATAGGTAGAGATAGTACTTGAGGATGGTTATTATATCTTTACATTATTTGCACCACGCTTTGTGCGTTAATTTGAAGTAGGTTGTATTGAAGGAGTTGTATTATATTTCAACTGTCGGGGAGCCGAACTTGTAGTAGTTGCAACCGCATGTATGGTACCCGGTAGCCTTCGTCAAAAAAATTTAAAAATATTAACTTTGTAATTTGACTGTTTCTTTAAATATTATATATTTATGTTTGCCTCGGCTGCGTCAGTATTATTGTTAGACATGGATGTCTTGGCAGGGTTGTGATGGGACAAGAATGTAGTCTTATACAGATTATAATTTTCCTTCACTCATTTTATTAATGCTTGACACGGTTTAAATAACATTTCACTGATAGAGAGCTGTGAGATTCTTTTATTAATTACTTGCACTTTTTAACACGTAATCTATTTTCGTCTCACACGAATACGTATTATACTTCTCGAGGACGTGTCTCGCGTCCGGTTAGGAACACTGTTTGCAGGCAACTGAACTCTAAATTTGTAAAATTTTCTCCTTTTCAATTTATGATTGGCTAATCCTACTCCAATAGAATACCTTCATTTAACTAAATCTTTTTCTGGTTGTTGATTGGCTATTTTATAAACTGTCACTAAAATTACATTATTGCTTCCAAGAATCAGAAGTAGTATTGTTAAACTCTCAAACTCATTATTGCCTCAAGTTTACCTCATTGTTAGCAACGTTTAACCTATTATTCTCACAGGTCCTACATTATTAAATGACGTAATACATTTAGATAACATTATTACATGTATAAAATAATATAAACATATACAATGACTGTAATATACACTTTTTATAAAGTTACATACACATATTGCTTTAAGGCGGGCTGTTATTGAATTATATATTATATAATTAGACTGAAATCATTTAAGTATTAAAAATACTGCTTCATACTGAATTACAATTACAAATTTGTCATTCACATTTTATAAGAAATATATGTTTTGATGTCCCCTGAACTCTAAAGTTTAAATTATATATATTTTTTAAATTTATGTTTAACATTTTCAGAGACATGCAACCTCCTCCGAACCAATTTTTACATGGAAAGAATCTGTGTGTCATACTGACACGAATTTCTCTACACACTAGCATTTAATACTTTCTCTTCTACGTCTAGTAAGAAGGGGAAGTATTGGATTCCATCCAAAAATTTCATATCAAGACTTCACCGGAAATGCATGTGTGTCTGTGAACAGCATAGCTCAAAAACGTAAAGTCTAATAAATACCAAACTTTGGTTTTAGGTTCAGCATCTTTCAAAGATACGACACGAAGATTTTCAGGAAAATCCCCCACACCAAACAACCCTTTACATAGAAACCTTGAGGAAAATTTTGATTTTCTGAAAAATGGCTACAATAATTTGTATTAAAATATCATACATTTAAGATATTTTCATGACAAATAAAATATATATCTTGAATTTACTGGAAATGTTCCCAAAAGTTCTCTTCTTCCGGAAAGGCTTTTGCATAACCTGTAAATGAGCGATACACAAAGTATTACTACATAAAAATGTATATCTCCTTAATACACAAATTACGTCACATACATTTTTTTAGTGGAGTGAAGCATTTCCGATACGTTCGTTGTTCTATGTTTGAATTTTCCAATACCTTTTTACTTTCTCTACTACGTATAGTAAGTAGGGGAAGTATTGTATTCCACCCAAAAATTCGATACCGAGATTTCACCGGAAATATATGTTTTGAGACCTCCTGAATCCAAAAAAAGCATTTTTGGAAACATGTCCGTGTGTGTGTCAGTGTGTGTGTGTGTGTGTGTGTGTGTCTGTGTGTGTGTCTGTGAACAGCATAACTCAAAAACTAACAGTCGGATAAACACCAAACTTGGTATTTACGTTCAGTATCTTCCAGAGATGCGACACGAAGGTTTTCAAGAAAATCCCCCCACCCCAGACTACTCTTTACATGGAAGATTTTTCGAAAATTTTCATTTTCTCAAAAATGGCTCTAACGATTTTGATGAAAATATCATATGTTTAGGATAATATTATGAGAAATGAAATGTATATCTCGAATTTTCTGGGAATGTCTCCAAAAGTATTCTTCATTGCGAACGACTTTTGCATAACTGGTAAACCATAAGAGATAGACAAAATGTTACTACACAAAAAATGTAGATCGCGTTAAAATACACAACTTATATCATATACATTTCTTTTGTTGAGTGAACCGTTTTCGAGATATTGCTTGTTATTTCCTTAAATTTTCCAATAATTATACTTTTTCTCAAATTCGTTATTCATTTTTTTTATGTCCTGGACATGCAAAGAGAATGGAATGCGCCACATAGCAACCAGCGATAAAATATTTGACTATCTTAAAAGCTACCATATTTCCCTTGCATCTACAAGAAAATTACAAATAAGATTGACATCTCGATATCTCGATTAACATGAAGCATATGGAGAATAGGTGTTTGTATAAATAGATTGTACAAGAGTAGAGAAAGTCATGTGAGTGTAACACATCAGATTTTTTTGTATATACCAAGAGTATTAATCTGTGGCAAAGGGAATGGTGCTGCACCTAGCAACCAGCTATTAAGAGATAAGTATATGCTTAAAGGCTATACTGTATTTCTATATTGCCCTTGTAAATATATATTCCCCTTATATCTACAAGAAACTTAGCAATAAGATAGTCTTCAATTGTTTATCTCGATTAACATGAAGTAGATGGAGAATAAGCGTTTGTATATATAGTTTGTACAAGAGTAGAGAAAGTCATGTGAGTGTAACACATCATATTTTTACTTTCTCTACTACGTATAGTAAGTAGGGGAAGTATTGTATTCCACCCAAAAATTCGATACCGAGATTTCACTGGAAATACATGTTTTGAGACCCTCTGAATAAAAAAAAAACATTTTTGGAAACATGTCCGTGTGTGTGTCTGTGTGTTCTGTGTGTCTGTCTGTGAACAGCATAACTCAGAAACGAAAAGTCGGATAAACACCAAACTTGGTATTTAGGTTCAGTATCTTCCAGAGATGCAACATGAAGGTTTTCAAGAAAAGCCCCCCACCCCGGATTACCCTTTACATGGAAGATTTTTCGAAAATTTTAATTTTCTCAAAAATGGCTAACGATTTTGATTAAAGTATCATATGTTTAAGATATTTTCATGAAAAATAAAATGCATATCTCGAATTTTTTGGGAATGTCTCCAAAAGTATTCTTCATTGTGAACGACTTTTGCATAACTAGTAAACCTTAAGGGATAGGCAAAGTTTTACTACACAAAAAATGTAGATTGCGTAAAAATACACAATTTATATCATATACATGTTTTTTGTTGAGTGAACCATTTTCGAGATATTGCTTGTTATTCCCTTAAAGTTTTCAATACTTATTTTCTCAAATGGGAATTCGCTATTCATTTTTACTTTCTCTACTACGTATAGTAAGTAGGGGAAATATTGCATTCCACCCAAAAATTCGATACCGAGATTTCACCGGAAATAAATGTTTTGAGACCTCCTGAATCCAAAAAAAGCATTTTTGGAAACATGTCCGTGTGTGTGTCTGTGTGTGTGTCTGTGTGTGTGTGTCTGTGGGTCTGTGAACAGCATAACTCAGAAACGAAGAGTCGGATAAACACCAAACTTGTTATTTAGGTTCAATATCCTCCAGAGATGCGACACGAAGGTTTTCAAGAAAATCCCCCCACCCCAGACTACCCTTTACATGGAAGATTTCTCGAAAATTTTAATTTTCTCAAAAATGGCTCTAACGATATTGATGAAAGTTTCATATGTTTAAGATAATGTCATGAGAAATGAAATGTATATCTCGAATTTTCTGGGAATGTCTCCAAAAGTATTCTTCATTGTGAACGACTTTTGCATAACTGGTAAACCATAAGAGATAGACAAAATGTTACTACACAAAAAATGTAGATCGCGTTAAAATACACAACTTATGTCATATACATTTCTTTTGTTGAGTGAACCGTTTTCGAGATATTGCTTGGTATTTCCTTAAATTTTCCAATACTTATACTTTTTCTCAAATTCGTTATTCATTTTTTTGTCCTGGACATGCAAAGAGAATGGAATGCGCCACATAGCAACCAGCGTTAAAATATTTGACTATCGCTTAAAAACTACCATATTCCCCTTACATCTACATGAATATTACCAATAAGATTGACATCTCGATATCTCGATTAACATGAAGCATATGGAGAATAAGCGTTTGTAAAATTAGATTGTACAAGAGTAGAGAAAGTCATGTGAGTGTAACACATCAGATTTTTTTTGTCCTGGACATTCAAAGAGAATGGAATGCGCCACATAGCAACCAGCGTTAAAATATTTGACTATCGCTTAAAAGCTACCATATTCCCCTTGCATCTACAAGAAAATTACCAATAAGATTGACATCTCGATATCTCGATTAACATGAAGCATATGGAGAATAGGCGTTTGTAAACATAGATTGTACAAGAGTAGAGAAAGTCATGTGAGTGTAACACATCAGATTTTTTTATTACTTCCTCTACTACGTATAGTAAGTAGGGGAAGTATTGCATTCCACCCAAAAATTCGATACCGAGATTTCACCGGAAATACATGTTTTCAGACCTCCTGAATCCAAAAAAAGCATTTTTGGAAACATGTCCGTGTGTGTGTCTGTGTGTGTGTGTGTGTGTGTGGTCTGTGTGTGTGTCTGTGAACAGCATAACTCAAAAACTAACAGTCGGATAAACACCAAACTTGGTATTTACGTTCAGTATCTTCCAGAGATGCGACACGAAGGTTTTCAAGAAAATCCCCCACCCCAGACTACTCTTTACATGGAAGATTTTTCGAAAATTTTCATTTTCTCAAAAATGGCTCTAACGATTTTGATGAAAATATCATATGTTTAGGATAATGTCATGAGAAATGAAATGTATATCTCGAATTTTATGGGAATGTCTCCAAAAGTATTCTTCATTGTGAACGACTTTTGCATAACTGGTATACCATAAGAGATAGACAAAATTTTACTACACAAAAAATGTAGATCGCGTTAAAATACACAACTTATATCATATACATTTCTTTTGTTGAGTGAACCGTTTTCGAGATATTGCTTGTTATTTCCTTAAATTTTCCAATAATTATACTTTTTCTCAAATTCGTTATTCATTTTTTTTATGTCCTGGACATGCAAAGAGAATGGAATGCGCCACATAGCAACCAGCGATAAAATATTTGACTATCTTAAAAGCTACCATATTTCCCTTGCATCTACAAGAAAATTACAAATAAGATTGACATCTCGATATCTCGATTAATATGAAGCATATGGAGAATAGGTGTTTGTAAAAATAGATTGTACAAGAGTAGAGAAAGTCATGTGAGTGTAACACATCAGATTTTTTTGTATATACCAAGAGTATTAATCTGTGGCAAAGGGAATGGTGCTGCACCTAGCAACCAGCTATTAAGAGATAAGTATATGCTTAAAGGCTATACTGTATTTCTATATTGCCTTTGTAAATATATATTCCCCTTATATCTACAAGAAACTTAGCAATAAGATAGTCTTCAATTGTTTATCTCGATTAACATGAAGTAGATGGAGAATAAGCGTTTGTATAAATAGTTTGTACAAGAGTAGAGAAAGTCATGTGAGTGTAACACATCATATTTTTACTTTCTCTACTACGTATAGTAAGTAGGGGAAGTATTGTATTCCACCCAAAATTTCGATACCGAGATTTCACCGGAAATACATGTTTTGAGACTCACTGAATCCAAAAAAAAGCATTTTTGGAAACATGTCCGTGTGTGTGTCTGTCTGTGTGTCTGTCTGTGTGTCTGTGAACAGCATAACTCATAAACGAAGAGTCGGATAAACACCAAACTTAGTATTTAGGTTCAGTATCTTTCAGAGATGCGACACGAAGGTTTTCAAGAAAATCCCCCCAACCCAGACTGCCCTTTACATGGAACATTTTTCGAAAATTTTAATTTTCTCAAAAACGGCTCTAACGATTTTGATTAAAATATAATATGTTTAAGATATTGTTATGACAAATAGAATGTATATCTCGAATTTTCTGGGAATGTCTCCAAAAGTATTCTTCATTATGAACGACTTTTTCATAACTGGTAAACCATAAGAGATAGACAAACTTTTACTACACGAAAAATGTAGATCGCGTTAAAATACACAATTTATGTCATATACATTTCTTTTGTTGAGTGAACCGTTTGCGAGATATTGCTTGTTATTCCCTTAAATTTTCCAATACTTATACTTTTTCTCAAATTCGTTATTCATTTTTTTTATGTCCTGGACATGCAAAGAGAATGGAATGCGCTACATAGCAACCAGCGTTAAAATATTTGACTATGGCTTAAAACCTACCATATTCTCCTTGCATCTACAAGAAAATTATCAATAAGATTGACATCTCAATATCTCCATTAACATGAAGCATATGGGGAATAAGCGTTTGTAAAAATAGTTTCTACAAGAGTAGAGAAAGTCATGTGAATGTAACACATCAGATTTTTTATGTTCTGGACATAGAAAGAGAATGGAATACTCCACATAGCAACCAGGTCTTAAAACATTTGACTATCGCTTAAAGCCTACCAATTCCCGTTGTATACAAGAAAATTAGCAATAAGATTAACATCTCGATTAACATGAAGTAGATGGAGAATATGCGTTTGTAATGATATTTTGTACAAGATTAGAGAATGTCATGTGAGTGTAACATCGGATTTTTCTGTAAGTACCTTTTACTTTCTCTACCACGTCATAGTAGGTAGAAAAGGAATTAAATTCACCCCAAAATTAGAGATTTCACCGAAAATACATGTTTTGAGAACTCCTGAATCCAAAAAAAGCATTCTTAGAAAAAGGTGTGTATGCCTGTCCGTCTATCTGTGTGACTATGAACAGCATAACTCAAAAAAAGGTTGGATAAGCACTCACTTGGAATTTAATTTCAGTATCTTCTAAAGATGTGACACGAACATTTTAATGAAAATCTCCCCGCCCAAATATCGTATACATGGAGCATTTTTCGAGTATTTTAATTTTCTAAAAAATGCTTCCACCGTGTTTGATTAAAATATCGTATATTAAAGATATTTGCAGGAAAAGTGAAATTTATATCTTGAATTCTCTGGGAAAATTGAGAAAATTTGTATAATCTTGTATAACTCGTAAACGTTAAGCGTACTGCACGTACTGCACAAGAAATGCTCATCTCTTTAAAATTTATTTCAATAATTTATCTCAAACAAGCTTTTTGTGGCATAAACCATTTCTTAGATACCCGATATTAATGGTGTGTATTATTCATTTCTTGGCGATTCCTTTCAACATTCAGTTGTTTCTCTCAATGTCATGGAAACAGTATGGAATTTCAAGGCCAGCATATAGCGTCCAGTTGTTAAACATCTGACTATCGCTGTTCTCTTTGTATCTATAACGAAATGTGTAATGTAGCTATTTCTGTAAAAGTTTATTTGGATTAGTAAGAATAGTTTGTATACTCACTAATAACGACAGAGGGTAAAGAAAGTCATGTAACTGTTCACATCAGACTTTGTTTATTCATGGTGTCTGAAAACATGTATTTCCGGTTAAATCTGGGTATAAAATGTTTGGGTGCAATGCATTACGTTCTTTACGTACTATTTGCGTGGTAGAGAAAGTAAACAAATACAGTCTAGACAGACCAATATCAGCGAATATCTCAGAAATGGCCATTGCCCCAATAATTGTTTGAAACGAATTGTGTGTTTTAAGGAGACTGAATTTTTAGTGTCGTTTAAGTTTTTTGTATCTCTTATGGTTTACGAGTTATACGAATTACACGGAAATAAATTTTAAAAAATCTGATGTGTTACACTCACATGACCTTCTCTACTCTTGTACAAACTATTTTTACAAACGCTTATTCTCTATATGTTTCATGTTAATCGAGATGTTAATCTTATTGCTAATTTTCTTGTAGATGCAAGTGGAATTGGTAGGTTTTAAGCGATAGTCAAATATTTTAGGAGCTGGATGCTGTGTGGAGTATTCCATTTTCTTTTCATGTCCAGGACATAAAAAAATGAATAACAAATTTCCATTTGAGAAAAAGTATAATTATTGGAAGATTTAAGGGTAACAAGCAATATCTCAAAAATGGTTCACTCAACAAAACAAATGTATATGACATACATTGTGTATTTTAACGCGGTCTACATTTTTTGTGTAGTTAAAATTTTGTCTATTTCTTATGGTCTATCAGATATGCAAACGTCGTTCATAATGAAGAATACTTTTGGAGACATTCCCAGAAAATTCAAGATATACCTTTCATTTGTCATGGAAATATCTTAAACATATGATATTTTCATCAAAATCGTTATCGTTAAAGTGTAATCTGGAGTGGGGTGATTTTCTTGAAAACCTTCCTGTTGCATTTCTGGTAGATACTGAACCTAAATACCAAGTTTGGTGTTTATCTGACTGTTCGTTTCCGAGTTATGCTGTTCACAAGCACACACACACGGACATGTTTCCAAAAATGCTTTTTTTGGATTCAGGGGGTCTCAAAACATATATTTCCGGTGAAATCTCGGTATCGTATTTTTGTGTGGAATACAATACTTCCCCTACTTACTATACGTAGTAGGGAAAGTAAACACACATTTTATCAGTCGTTTTAAATACAGTTTTTTATCCAAAATCATTAGAACCATATTTGAGAACATAAAACATTGCGAAAGCTTATCCATGTAAAGGGTAGTTTAGTGTTGAAGGATTTTATTGAAATCTTCTTGGGAGATGCGGATCTTAAAAGGAAAGTTTGATTATTTAATCAACTTTTCGTTTTTGAATTATGCTCCGCTTCACGCGCGCGTACACACACACACGCACGCACACACAGAAATCATTCTTAAACATCCTTTTTTGGCTTCAGAGGGCTTCAAAAGGTATATTCGAGGTGAAATCTCTACATCGAATTTTTGGGTGGAAAACAATACCTCCCCTTCTTACTATACGTAGTAGAGAACGTAATAAAAGAAGGTGGCTAGAGAAAGACATATGAATGCAATATCAGAATTTATATTCATTGGATTGCTTTCTCAGTCCTACGTCTTCAGGAAACCTGGACTCACGATATCAGTGTTTCCGTTGTGTATGATTTATTTTATCGCAAACCTCTTGGTATTCCATGAGAATTCCCCAGCCCGGACCAAATGGACGGTTATGTTTCTCATACTTTGAGCCTGTCCTCAAGCCCAGTGTTTGTTCCAGAGTTGAAATGCGCCAATACCAGCTAGCGAGGATGTTAAAGGCGAGAAACCGCTTTAAATGGCAACGTAATATCGGGGTTCCACTGCGTTTGCTCTTCCTGTCTCCGTTCAGGAGCTCGTCCAATAAATTTAACCCTCTCCGCGTCTGCGTGCGCGAATTTACGACGAAAGTTTGTTGCCTGTCTCTTAGGAAAGCCTTAAACCTATTTATAACCAAGCTCATGCGTGCATTTTGAGAGGGTATTTTGTTTTCTGCATCGCCTCATGAAAACTTGAGTGGTTCTCGGTGAAACTTAATCTCGAAAATGCGTCGCTACGTATTGCCACTTAAGTTCTCGAAGAAAAAGTTGCGTGCGTTTCGCCTTGGGGTTAGCGGATGGCTTTCTCTCACACTCTGATGCGTTACATTCACATGACTTTCCCTACCCTCTATTGCTTATTAGTGGGTATAGAAACTGTTCTTAATAAAGATTATTTTTCCATATACTTCAGTTTAATCCAAATAAACCTTTGCAGAAATAGCTACATTACACATTTCGTTATAGATACAAAGAGAAAGCGATAGTCAAATGTTTAACAACTGGACGCTATATGCTGGCCTTAAAATTCCTTACTGTTTCCATGACATCACGAGACACAACTGAACGACCAAGTAATGGTCAATTCGAACCTTTAATAAGAGATAATTCGTAAATGTTCTATACCACAAAAGAGTTATTTGAAATAAATTGTGTGTTTTAAACTGATCTAAATTTCTAGTGTAATACGTTTTTGTCTATCCCTTAACATTTACTAGTTATACAAGGTTATATAAATTCCTTCCGAATGAAGAGGACTTCAAACACTGTTCCCGGAAAATTCAAAATATACATTTTATTTACCATGTAAATATATTCAATATGCGTTATTTTAATCAAAATCATTAGAGCCATTTTTTGGAAAATAAAAGACTTCGAAAAATGTTCCATCGAAAGGGCGGTTTAGGGTGGGGAAATTTTCTTGAAAATTGCCGTGTCGTATCGTTGGCAGCTACTGCACTTAAATACCAAGTTTGGCATTTATCAGACTTTTGTTTTTTGAGTTATGTTGTTCACAGACAAATACACACACGCGCACGCACCACAGAGACTTTTGTATAAAAACACATTTCTTGGATTCAGAGGGCCTCAAAGCTTGTATTTCCAGTGTAATCTCAATATCGGGTTTTTGGGGGGGAATTCAGCACCTTCTCTACATACTATGTACGTGAGAAAGTAAAAATCTTAACTGCTAAACACTTTGGAGAGGTAAACTTCAGCCCACCTTTTAGGTAAAATGTTGTGTTAAAATTGGTATTACTGCTAAGTATTGGAGCTTCTGTGTGCTCCACATATGCTTTCTTTCTTTGTAAATATATGCGAGTTCTTTTTCTGCATGTTTACTTTCAAAAACTTTTTCTGTGAAGGAATTTTCTGGTATAAAGCACCTGTTTTCTCAGCAGCTCTTGAAAATAGCTAAATTACATTTTTGGAAGATAAAAACAATCTGTATGGGCTATTCTGCAACTGTTTGGTGGTAATAATGTGATGTTTTATTTGAAGAAAAATAACTGCTGATAAACGTTAATTAAAAATCTGATGTATTACACTCACATGATCTTCTCTACTCTTGTACAAACTATTTTTACAAACGCTTATTCTGCATATGCTTCATGTTAATCGAGATGTCAATCTTATTGCTAATTTTCTTGTAGATGCAAGGGGAATTGGTAGGCTTTAAGCCATAGTCAAATATTTTAAGAGCTGGTTGCTATGTGCAGTATTCCATTCTCTTTGCGTTACCAGGAGAAAAAGAATGAATAACGAATTTTAGAAAAAGTATAGTATTGGAAAATTTAAGGGAATAACAAGCAATATCTCGAAAATGGTTCACTCAACAAAAAATGTATATGACATAAATTGTGTATTTTAACGCGATATACATTTTTGTGTAGTAAAACTTTGTCTATCTCTTATGGTTTACCAGTTATGCAAAAGTCGTTCACAATGAAGAATACTTTTGAAGCATTCCCAGAAAATTCGAGATTTACATTTCATGTCATATCTTAAACATATGATATTTTAATCAAAATCGTTAGCCATTTTTGAGAAAATTAAACTTTTCAAAAATGTTCCATGTAAAGGGTAATCTGGGGTGGGGGGATTTTCTTGAAAACCTTCGTGTCGCATCTCTGGAAGATACTGAACCTAAATACCAAGTTTGGTGTTTATCCGACTGTTCGTTTCTGAGTTATGCTGTTCACAGACACACACACACACGGACATGCTTCCAAAAATGCTTTTTCTGGATCCAGGGGGTCTCAAAACATGTATTTCCGGTGAAATCTCGGTATCGAATTTTTGGGTGGAAAACTATACTTCCCCTACTTACTATACGTAGTATAGAAGGTAAAAAAACGGTGTAATTAAGACAATAATCCTATATTTATAATAAACAAACTGTATAAAAGAAGATCCCTGTGTATAGAAGGCATGGATCTACATCCTTAAATAGATAATGATAATAAAGTTAGCAGATTTAAGTTAGGGGGATGGTGCTTCAATCTCTCCTTAAATAAAGCACGTATGACGCTGCCAAATTAGGGAAATTAAATTAGTAATATTATTTTCTTTTGTTTCAGGTAAGCTTTGCTGCTTTCAAAAGTTTTTTGGCAGATCAAAAACGTGAGTTATAACCTAATGTTTTTTTTCTTCTAAAATGATATTGTGTTTATATGTAACTTCTTTTCTCTTTGTGTATGTAAGATCCAAAGTAGAAAATCAATAATCATGATATATTGCTGGTAAATGTAAACCGTGTGTAAACGAATTGATAAATATTGCAAATACTCATATTTTTTGTATAATCCTTTTTAGATAATGGTTCACTCTTATTACTCTTGTTGGCAAATGTTGGAAATGTTTATATGTTGAACTTTGCGATTTAAATTAAAATATTTTATAAATATAAAATCTCATCAGTTTAACTCTTTTTTGTCTCTGTGTGTATGAAGCGGTATTTTTTTTTGACGGACATAGTATATAAAATACGCCCAAAATGTCAAAACTGGGGTTATGGGGGCTTTCATATATATGCCAATCTCGTTTCATTCAATATTAATATCAGAGAGTATTTGTGGTTCTAAATTTATTGCGAGCAAGGTAGATTTCTACAGGTTATCTACTGATATTGGCTATACTGGAAATATACTTGAATTATTTTTGTGTTCGATATACGAAGGCGACACTGAAGGTTTTTAGCACATGAAACAAGGATTAGTTTTGAAAATTTAATTGATATACTCTTTCAAAATCATCCCCTTTAACATCAATACATTTTTGCATTCGATGAAACTAATGATGCCTGTCTTCCTGAACCAGGTTTTTGTAATGTTCCACTGCTTCATCTGATGACGAAAAAGTGATTTTTCGCATTTTATTTTTAATTTTTGGAACATAAGGAAATCACAAAGTGCTGGGACATGGCTGAATGGTGGAGCATCCATGATGCTGACGTTTAGGGCATCCAAATACTCAGTTGTTACTTTTGCTATTTGCAACGATGCGTTGTCATGGTGTAAGATTTTTACTTTTGGACCTTTTGACGAACTTTTTAAAAACTATGCGGTAAAAATACATTTATGTACTAATTGGCAGTAACGGTAGGTCCATCTTCTAAAGGTATACTACCAATATGGCCCGTTTTATGAAAAAAAAGTAGCAACCATCTTCTTACCAGCACTGCAAATTTGTCGGACTTTTGTAGGCTTAGATTCTATTCGAAAGACGCAATGAGCCGATTGCCTTTTCTTTTCAGAATTATAACAAGCAATCCATGATCCATCACCAGTAACGATATTCCAAACCAAACTTGAAGAGCCGCCATAGAATTTTTCCAGAGTTTCTCTGCACCAATCAATGCGTTGTTGATTTTGATCGGGAGTGAGTTAATGTGGAATCCATCAACAACAACGTTTTCTCAAGTCTGACTGTTGATGTAAAGTGTTTTGGATTTGATTCATACCAGCGCTCAATGTCGCTCGTATAAATTCATAAGATGTCCGTCGATCATATTCAAACATTGATCGAACAGAGGCAAAATTTTCATCAGTAACAGCAGTTCTTGGGCGTTCTTAACGAAATTCATCACTAAGAAAAAATATGTGTTACAGTCACATGACTTTCTCTACTCTTGTACAAACTATTTTTACAAACGCTTATTCTCCATCTACTTCATGTTAATCGAGATAAACATTTTCAGACTCTATCTTATTGCTATTTTCTTGTAAATGTAAGGGGAATATATATTTACAAGGGCAATATAGAAATACAGTAGCCTTTAAGCACATACATATCTCTTAATAGCTGGTTGCTAGGTGCAGCACCATTCTCTTTGCCACAGATTAATACTCTTTGCATATCAAAGACAAAAAAAATGTATAACGATACCCATTTGAGAAAATAGGTATTGGAACATTTAAGGGAATAACAAGCAATATCTCGAAAATGGTTCACTCAGAAAAAAAAATATATGACAAATTGTGTAGTTTAACGCGATCTAAATTGTTTGTGTAGTAAAATTTTTGTCTATCTCTTATGGTTTACCAGTTATGCAAAAGTCGTTCACAATGAAGAATACTTTTGGAGAGATTCCCAAAAAATTCGAGACATACATTTTATTTGTCATGAAAATATCTTAAACATATGATATTTAATCAAAATCGTTAGAGCCATTTTTGAGAAAATGAAAATTTTGAAAAAATGTTCCATGTAAATGGTAATCTGGGGTGGGGGGATTTTCTTGAAAACCTTCGTGTCACATCTCTGGAAGATACTGAACCTAAATACCAAGTGTGGTGTTTATCCGACTGTTCGTTTCTGAGTAATGCTGTTCACAGACAGACACACACACGGATATGTTTCCAAAAATGCTTTTTTTTAATTTCAGGGGGTCTCAAAACATATATTTCCGGTGAAATCTCGGTATGCAATTTTTGGGTGGAATACAATACTTCCCCTACTTACTATACGTAGTAGAGAAAGTAAAAACGATCTCTTTTGAATTCGCTGTTCCAATTATAAATTGTTACGTTACATGCGTCTTCTTCGCCAAATGCATTTCTTAGTCGATCTTCACGTTGTCTAGGCGTTAATGGCGATTTAAAATCGTAAAAAATCATAGCTTAGAAATGTTCTCTAGTTAGATTCATTTTGAGGTGAACTCAAAATCTTTAAATGGTGGTAATTAACAAATTATTAGAGGAAATCGAACAAACTTCACTGCTATTAACTGGCAAAACATTAGAAAGTAACTGTCAAGTATAATTTATTTTTAGAAACATGACATTCTAAAATGTTTACTGAAATTATACTGGAATTAGTGATTACATACTGGAAAACCTGAATGGAGTATCCATATAACAGTGATTTATTTGAGATTAAGTTTTCGAAGAGGTTGTTGCTTTACATGATATCTGTTTGCTATAAACCGTATCTTATATAATAATGACTCAAACGTTTGGATGATCTCTTAACCCTAAAAGTTTTTACAAGCTATACAACATTTCCAGAATTATGAAAATTGTTGTAATGGAGGGTTGTGGAAGGCTAAGTTTCGAAATACAAAATCTGCTGATATTTTATACCCAATTCTATGAATATCTGTGAACGTTTGGTCCATTATTATTATAGCCCGCATTCGGGAGGTCGCGGAATCGATCCTCGGCGACCGACCACTCTGATCCATGGGTTCTTTTGGGGGTTTTCCCGGTCGTCAGGCGAATACTGGAGTGGTTTCTTTAATCCCCGAATTTATTATCCCTCCATTTTGTTCCATTCTTCATTTCATTCATCTTTCAACCCGTTGTAGCGGAAATGTCGGCGATGGTGTTTCGGTGCAGCGTGACAGGGAAAAGGGATGCTCTTTGTGACTATCCTTCCTTGGCTTTTAGATAGCTACCGGGATATCCGAAGCTCCCTTGAGGGGGCATTGGACCCCCTGTTTGGGGTGGAGTCCTCGGTCCGCCTGTACGTCTGCCGCGGTGTCTATCTGGAAACTTAGGGACACTACCATTGTTGTACCGTCGCTCCTGGTTCCGGCCGCCCGGTTCCTCCTCTCGCCTTATCCCTTCTCCCGGAGATGCCACCTTGTGGAGCTTAGGTACAATATCCACTCTGGATCGGTGCCGAGTCCCCTCCGTAATCAATCTTATTCTATCAGTTTAGCATCTTCGAAGGAGCGAAATAAATACTTTCAAGGAAATAATCCACACTTCAAACTACCCTTTACATGGTTAACGATATTGATTAAAATGCCATATATTGAATATATTTACTACATGACGAATACAATGTATGTCTTGAAAGTTATGTTAATAGTCTTTGAGGTCCTGTTTCTTTTGAATTAATATTGTGTAATTTTGTATTAATTTAAACCATAAGAGCGTGACAAAAATCTCGTTAAAACACACAATTTATGATAAATAGATCTTTGTGGCAATCATTTGAAAAGCATTTGTTGTTTTCTAATACTTCATTTTTTGAAGTGCTGTGTCACTGTTCTTTTGTTTCTCGCGATGTAATGGAAAGAGTATGGAAATTAAAAACGATATAGCGGCCCGCTTTTTAAAGATTTGATTATCGCTTGAGTTTCGTGCACCTCTCTTGGGAAGGTTTTCGTTTTGTTTGATTTTCTAAAAAATGGCTCTTAACGATTTTGGTTTAAGTAGCATATGTTTAGGATATTTTCATGACAAAATGTGTATCTTGAATTTTCTGAACAGCCTGTGAAGTGCTCTTCATTTCTAATGACTTTTGTCTAATTGGTAAACTGTAATAATATTTTTCCAACTGTACATTTTACTCAGTTCTCACAGTCATTGTTTTTGTTATCTGTCACTGTTTCGTTTTTATGTAGTTTTCACCTTTACTGGGAGTTCACTTCACTAAGGTGAACTAGTTCATTATCCATCACTTCACTTCCTTCGTGACGCAGTCTCTTCACGCCAGGCGGTTCACTTGACTCGGGAGTCGAACACAAGAGCTCCACAACCGTTGCTCCGCGGTAGCACTTGCTGCACGTCACCAATTCCCTCGCTCACTGTCTAACCGACGTAACTCTACTGACTGGACTGTGCGAGAACGCTCGCTTATATAGGCAGTGGAATCTTCCACAGAAGGTTCTCGAACGTTCTAGAATTATTTCGACACACTTTCTGAGGAAGCGGAAAAAGAAGCTTCCAGAAAGTTATAGTTATCTCCTGATAGCGCGCCAGGTGTTTACGTTGGCAGCGGCAGTTTACTTGTTTACTCTGACCGCCCGGCGCCAAACTCCTGATAACCTGGGGCATAGCCGCTGCGTCACAGTATTATATGAACAAAATCTTAATACACAGAAAATATAGATCCCGTTAAAGTAGACAATTTAAGACAAATAAATTTTTTGTGGTGCTGACCATTTCCGAGATATTGTTTGTTATTGGTTTTAATTTTCACATAGTTCAGCTTTTCTCAAATGGAAAATGGCTATTAAAATTTCTTCTTGTGGTCATGCAAAGAGAACGGAATTTCAAAGCCACCACCAAACTCCCCGCTCTTAAAAGATTTGACTATCGCTTAAGACTATTGTATCCTCCTAATTCCATTGTACCTATAAGGAAATATGTAACAAAGGCGTTTGTGCAAATGTTTTATCAGGATTAATATAGCTTTGTTGAGAAATGGATAGAGAAAGCCATGTGAATGTAACGCATCAGATTGCTTTTATTACAGAAATCTACGACGCTAATAGTGGTTAATTTAGAAACAGTGAATATACGTATATGTAAACAGAAGCGCAGTCAACGTATCAAACTCACTGACAAAGGAACTACTTACGTCACTAGAGCTGGAATGCCATGAAATTGGTGTCTGGACCGAATTCAAGTCGTTGATTCGCCTGATGATAGTCATCCGTTTGGTAATTGTGTCCTTGGGCCGCAAATTACTTCCAAATTTCGTGACAGGGACTCTTTTGCGCGCATATATGAATATGTTGGCACGCACACATGAAACTGAAGGAACAGTACATTAAACGGAAATGACCTAGCTGATTACCAGCGGCTATTTAAATCTCATATGCTTTTATTTATTTCCTCCATAATCTATTAAATAATTTCACATTAACTGCAAGGCGCTTTTATGCTTTTTATCCCTTTAGAAATGCAATTTATAACGCCCTATGATATACATAAATAACAAACAAAAAATCGGATGTAATACTTGACCTTTTCTACCCTCTATTGTTATTAATGGGTATATAAACTATTCCAACTAAAACTTATTTTTCTATCTACTACATTTTTATCCAACTAAACCTTTGCAGAAACAGCTACACTACACATTTTGTTATAGATACAAAGGGAACAGCGATAGTCAAATGTTTAAGAACTGGACGCTATATGCTGGTCTTAAAATTCCATACTGTTTCCATGACATCGCGAGAAACAACTTGAAAATAAAGTATTGAACAAATCAAATCTTTAATAACGGTTGAAATGACTGATGCTACAAAACAAAAGTTATCTGAAATGAATTGTGTGTTTTAAAGACATGTACATGTTCTGTGTAGTACATTTTCATCTATCGCTAAGCGTTTATTAGTTATAAAAATTATATTCCAAATTCCTTCCGAGTGAAGTGAAGTTCGCAGGCTATTCCCAGAAAATTCAAGATATACATTTTATTTGTCATGTAAATATCTTGAATATGTCGTATTTTAATAAAAATTATTAGAACCATTTTAAGAAAATAAAGAAAATTTGAAAAATAGTCCATGTAAAGGGTAGTTTGTGTTTGGGAGTTTTCTTGAAAATCTTTGTATCGCATTTTTGGAAGCTATTGAACCTAAATAGCAGTTATCTTTTTTTTGAGTTATGTTTTTTAGAAACACGCGCAGAGCTTTTCCTAAAAATACTTTTTTTTATTCAGGGGGCCTTAAAACGTGTATTTGCGGTGAAATCTAGGTATCGAATTTTTGGGTGCAATGCAATACCACCTCTATCTACTATGTACGTGGTATTCACGGAAATGGTAGCGAAATATCCTCCTCCCGCCGACAATATTCCCATTTCTGATAATGTTGGTATACCCTATAAGCATCTTTGTGTGCTAAAAGACTTATCCAGATGATTAAATAATTACCCAAAAGTAGACAAACCGTGCGAACAATTTGTACAACCTTTATAAATATTTAAACAGACCATAAATTGTCACTCACCCGCAGTCCTATCCAAGTATAAAAGGTCTTGGTGAACCTATGTACATATGTGTATGTAACAGTTTGCAACGGTACCTATCCGTGTGGGAATATTACGGCTGTGTTGTGCGATAGGTGTTTTGCAAATCTAGGTTCCTAATTTACTTCTAACCACTTTAACCTTGGTTTTTTTCGTGGTTTTCCTTGCGCAGTAGTCGACTGCTGGGGTTGATTTTCTTTCCCTCATTTACCTTCCATTCCGCTGCTTCATGTGTTTCAGATGCTCTTCTGGGTTTCGTGGAGCGACATGATACCAGAAACTAGAGGGCTGGGCAGCTCCAGTAGTTGGATGGGTCTGCAAGCTAGGAACTGTTTGGGATCTCCGCGCGTCTCTGTGGCCTGTAATCTCCTGTGGTTGGTTCACTTCATTTCTTCCTCTGGGGTGATAGGCAGAATATATCTCACGTAATTCGCAGTGCCCAAGTGTCCGCCCTGTTGTATACTCTATTTCTATTTCTAGCGGTAGCATTGCATTTATATCTTAGGCGGTGTCCGATTACACTTGACATACCCGAGCGCTTTTTCAAATGGTTGTAATAAATGAATGAGGCGTGTGTTTACAGTAAGCGCCGTTTTAATATTTTGCCTCTGTAGCACTGCAGTCACGATTTGAGCATACGCGATCACTTTCTCCATTCATTAGAAAGCCAGACGCAGCTGTGAGCGATCGTCACTGTGCGTTTTCCTGTTATTAGAGCGTTTCGAAGCAATCGAACGATCCGCCTACTGTGGAGTCAAATAATATATACGGAAAATGTTACGCGAGCAAACATTCATCGGCAATTGCGCGAGGTTTATGGGGGAAACAAAACTGATCGACAATGCCTGGCTACACACAGCCAAACAAACTCAAGATCTGATCGCATCATTTGGCTGGGAACAATTCGACCACCTTCCCTAGAGCCCGGGTTTGGCACTAAGCGATTTTCATCTGTTTCTTCGTTTGGTGAAATTCTTTGGTGGAAATTATTTCAACGACGGATTAACTTATGAAATAAGAAGTGCAGACTTGGCTTTCATAACCGGCGGCACCATTCTTTGATGAAGGCATACAATAATTAGTTTCCCGTTAGGACAAGTGCCTGAATAACAACGGTGACTATGTGAAGAAATATTTTAAGGTGTAAGGTAATGAATGATAACATATTTGGAAAATATTATGTTATTTTTTTAAAAATTATATTTGTATATTTGATTGGGCTGTATTTTACTTTTACCTAATAAACGTTTCAAGAACCTTCGGGTGCTTTGTTTTGGAAACACTCGGCGATGTACAAATTATGCAGTGTTTATTCGATTTTGATACCACAAATGCCAATAATTTACATTTTTTGGACAATCTAGAACACAAACGCTTTCAGAATAAGCCGAAATCTTACTATAAATTTCAGTAAAATGCTGTACATTTTTTTTGGAGTGACATTCTGTCTATCTGTTACGGTATACCAGTTACGCAGAAGTCATTCAGAATGAAGAGAGCTTGAGGCAGTATTTTAATACCTGAATGATTTCAATTGTGTTTTTACAATAAGTAAATTCAATAACAGGCCGCCTTGAAACAATATGTGTGTAGTGATTATTGTTTAAATGTATGTAACAGTCATAGCATATGCTTATTTTTATTGTAAAACATGTTTAATAATGTTATGTGAATACATTACATACTTCAATAATGCAAGAGCTGTTAGAATAATAAGTTTTAAATTGCTAACAATGAGGTGATAATGAGGTAACCTTGTATCAATAATGAGTTAGAGTGTTTGAAAATTACTAGTCATGATTATAGCAAAGATAATGTGAATTCAATAACAGTTTAAAATTAGCCAATCAATAGCAAGGGAAAGGTTTAAGTAAAATGCAGATATTCTATTGGACTAGAATTAACCAATTAGAGACTTGAAATACCGAAGCTTACGGGTTTTAACCGTTGAAAGTTGCTCAGTTGCTGGTAAACCTTGGTAGTGACCAGATGGAAGATGTGTTCTATACAGAAATATTACGTGTGAATCGTAAAATATGTATAAGCGCTAAGTGAAAGTATTAAAGATACTCACAGTTCTTAAAAACTGTAGTGCTTTATAAAAATGTGCAAGGATTAATAAAAGAAGTGAATTTAAAAACCTAAATTCTGTGATGTCTACAATTATTGTCATACCGCAAACCTAATTAAGATATATGACTACAAACATTACTGACGCAGCCGAGGCATATTCAAACATAAATAATATATAGAAGCAGTTTTAATAACAAAGTTAAATATTGTAGTGTAAAACTTTGAGTGTAACAACAAAATTACATTTTAAAATCAGCTTCTCATACGTAGCAGCATATTGCGTAATAACAATAACTATTACGTAATCAACAAATTCAAACCGACGCCCAAAGCAGTTGCAAACTCCATAAAGCAACATAATACTTACGTAAATAATTACGTGAAACAAAACCCTTTCTCAAGTTGGCTCCCATACGTGGGGCAGTTAAAATTACGTAACAAACAATTCTACTTCAAGCTTTACTGACTAATCGAAGAAAATTAAAGATATACTTTTTATTTGTCGTGTAAATATATTAAAAGTGTGATATTTTAATCAAAATTGTTAGGAAGCCATTTTTTGAAAATATCAAAAGCATTAAAATTTTTTCCATTAAAGGGTAGTTTGAGGTGGGGGATTTATAGGGTATAGGATATACATCGGAGGGGGACACCACGCGCACTGGAATCTATTGCGAATACCACCTTCCGGGAGGTAGGGATGAAGGGGCTACAGACCGCTGGCAAAGTAGCCATACAAACGCGCGTAGAGGACGATGAACGACCCGTCAAACGGATCTGGTGTCCACGGAGCAACCTAGAAGCAAACGGAATGAAAGGGAAATGAGGCAAAGGAAACCGTAATAGATGAGAAACCATCCGAAGATTTGCCTACCTACCAGGAAAAACCATGAAAAGCCCAACATCAGAGCGGGCGGTCAAAGGAAATCGAACCAGGGACCTCCCGAACATGAATCCCACACGTTACCGCGGAGCCAACTCGCTAGGTGTGGGGGGGGGGAGATTTACTTGAAAATCTCGGAACTTATGGAACGAGTATAGGAGGAGACTCGACATAGCTCTAGTTAAGATATCGTATCTACGCCCACCTGCTGAGGGAGGGAGGAGGTAAGAGGAGACATTGGGCGGCCGGAACCAGGAACAACGGCACAGTTATGACAGGGTCCCTAGAGTGTACAGATTGAGACGCCTCGACACGGACAGCCAGACCGGGGACCCCGCACCACATAGAGGGTCCAAAGCTCCCAAGGGACGTTCCGTATACCCGGACAACCAGCCCAAGGCCGAGGGAGGGAGAAAAAGAGCATCCTTTTCCCCCCACCACGCTGCACCGGAACATCTCCAACACTTCCAACTCTGAAACAGACCTAACGGGGTGAACGATGAATGAAATGATAAATGAAACGAAATGGAGGAACAGGGAATTCTGGATCTGAGAGAAACCACTCCAGCATTCGGCTGGCGACCCGAGAAACCCGCTGAAAAATAACCCATGGGTCAGAGGGGCGGTCGCCGGGAATCGATCCCGGGACCTCCCGAATACGAGTCATCGCGTTACCACCTGCTCGGTTTCTGAATTAAATACCAAGGCTAGTATTTAAATGACGTAGGGTTTTTTATCTATGCTGTTCACACACACAAAGATTTTTCCAAAATGCCTTTTACTTTCTCTACTACGTATACTAAGTAGGGGAAGTATTTATTCGACTCAAAAATTCGATGTCGAAATTTTACTGGAAATTTATGTTTTGAGTACCCCTGAATAAAAAAAAAACATATTTAGAAAAAGGTTCGTGTGTGTGTATGTGTGCGCGTGTGTATGTGTGCGTATGTGTGTCTGTGAACAGCATAACTCCAAAACAAAAGGTCGGATAAGTACCAAATTTGGTATTTACGTTCAGTATCTCTCAGGGATGCAACACGAAGATTTAAGAAAATTTAGATTTTCTAAAAAATAGCTTTAACGATTTTGATTAAAATACCATATATTAAAGATATTTACATGACGAATAAAATGTATATCTTGAATTTTCCAGGAAGAGCCTTTGAAATCCTCTTCATTCGGAAGGTATTTTGTATAATCTTGTACAACTGGTAAACGTTAAGCGATAAACGAAAACATACTGCACAAGAAATGTAGATCTGTTTAACACACACAATTTATTTCCAATAAGTTTTTTGTGGCATTATCCGTTTCTGAAATATCGTTTATTAATGGTTCGAATTTTCATTTCGTGGTCATTCTTTGAAGTCCTTTCAACATTCAGTTGTTTCTCGCGATGTCATGGAAACAGTATGGAATTTTAAGGCCAGCATATAGCGTTCAGTTGTTAAACATTTGACTATCGCTGTTCTCTTTGTATCTATAACGAAATGTGTAATGTAACTATTTCTACAAAGCTTTATGTTATAAAATGTTGTAGATATAAAAATAAGCTTGAGTAAGAATAGTTGTGTATACTTAGTAATAAACGATAGAGGATAGAGAAATTCATGTGAATGCATCACATCAGTTTTTTTGTTTATTCAAGGAGCCTCAAAACATGTCAGTTTTGGTATAGAATTTTTGGCTGGAGTACAATACTATATGTAAATCGTAAAGAAAATAATTATGTCTTTGAAAACGTAACGTTGATAAAATAATCACTTTTTATATAAACACTGTACTTTTAACATATATGTGCGAGTTTGTTTTTGGTAGAGAAATTCGTGTGAATGTATCATACCAGATTTTTATCTTTGTAATAATAGGATATTTGCAATACACTTTATAGCCCGGAATTCGTTTAAAGCCCGATGGGGTAGCCATAACTCAAAGCTTTTACATTCCACACACGTTACTGGAAATGACCAAAGCATAAAGGAATTTTAATAGTTTTACTGGTGGAGGGGGAAGCCGTTGCTTGTTTTTTTGTTCATGTATCACATTCATTTGATGTTCCTGTGTAAATTACCAACGTTAATGGATTAAAAAGGGCGGATAATGAACTTTAACAATATCACCGCTACACGTAAATTTAATTACTCCAGAAAAAAAGGATATAGCCAAAGGCATCTAAAAAAAAAAAAGAAAGAACAACCCCAAGACAATAAAGCACGAAACATATTTCTTTCGACACTGTTGGTGCCCGCAGGAAACCCGCGAGGCCTCTAAATCGAGTTTAAGCCCTCAGACGCCCAGGAGGGGCCTAACTTCCACTTACTTCGGCCCCGTGCACCTCTAAACCACAAAATACGAGACTGCTACCCGAGCCAGAATCGTTTATAGATGCGTCCGGCCTAAATGAATAATATAAATAGCATCTGTGCCATTCTCTGTGACAGCCATGGCCTGCTGGAGGAAGCAGAAAACATGTTTCTAAAGGAGGCCATGCATTCTTGTTACCTTTCTGCCTTCAAGCCGAGTTTTATGCTTAGATGATGAGTTTTCGTAAGGGGAGAGTAAAAGTCTGAGGCAATATTTTATCATAACATGCTGTGAATGCCAAAGTGATTGTAGTGTAAATTAATATTATCGTATGTACAGGATTTTAGATGTTTGTTAGCCATAAGTATTGTTAGGAAATAAGTTTACACGGCCTCACTGAAACTGACAATAGAAGTGGGTAACAATAAACCGAGGGGGTGAGTTGTTTGTCACTAAGAAGAGACAAACAAATGACGTCAGGGTAGCGTGCCTTTCTTTAGAAATGGAGGGAATATCTTCCCTAGAGTATATATGTTAGTAGCCGTGATTGGCTGACAAAACATACGCTAAATTGGGCGCGATTGGTAACCAATAGGAGCTATATTATTATGTTTAGGCAATTAGAGATGGAGTATATATTCTCGAGCCATAAGCAAGTGTCGCGCAGTCTTGAAGAATCTTTCACGAGGTGCACGTCACACAGTCCTGAAGAATCTCTCACGAGGTGCACGTCACACAGTTAGTTACAAAATGTGAAGTACGCGAAGTAATTGGTGCGCGGCAACTATAACGACTGTAGTTACATTCGGAAATATCACAGTTTCAGTCAGGCGTGTATAAATATTAAATATGTGAATTATTAATTAAGTGTGACGGAAATAAAAGTGTAGAAACAAATTATTTTATCAGTGTTATCTTTTAGCAACAAATCCTTTCCGTTTACACACCCTGCATAGACACACTTGCTTGACTGAGTTGTAATAGCTAGCCGGAGGACAAAGAACCCAAATTTAAAATAATAAAACAAGAAGCGCTCAACAAATAAGATAACACTAGCCATTGAAAACTGCGACAAGTCCTATGTCACCAATGTTAAATCTGCTAAATTCATGACCCACTATCTTAAAAACGGTTTAAAACATTAGACGAACGTTTACAGGATACACGTACCCGCCTTCTAAGCTTACTCATCCGCCTTTATAAAGCAAGTTTTAGCGATATTTCTGCCTGATTACACATACACAAAAAGGAACTCTGTAATAATTATAATTTAGGAATTATTGATAATTAATTAACTTGTAATTAATAATTTTCCATAATTTTAAAGAAATATGATTCAAAACTGTATCAATCGAAAGCCCTTCTGAAGCTGTAGATTTGTTTTAAGTTTTAATACTGTTATAAAATAAATATAGGCGGAATTGCCTAAGAAAAACTGCAAGATTTAGACAAAATAAGAGTAGCTTCGTTTCAGACTGTCCATTATGTTTTCCGAGCGTGGGGCCATAAAATTCGAAAGCTTCTTTTGTACTTCGTGAGGGAGAGGCAAGTTTTAAGAGTAAACAGTCGCTATGAGGCAACGGACATTTCTTACAGTTAGGCTTTGAATTTTCAACTAGGGAACCAATAAACGTAGAGGATTACGTAGAGGATTAGAACATTACGTTAGAGCAAGCGTAAGACATAGTGACATCTGTTGCACTTATAACACATCATTTTCTTCGCTGTGGGGGATACACTAACAGGAGAATGTCGAAATATTTATATAATGTGCTAAGTATTCTTCGATATAATTATATCCAAGGACATAAATGAGTTAATGTTCGTCAAGTGAGTACTTCAAGTTCGGGCAAAGTTAAAGAACGGTGATAGAGCACCGAGATATTAAATAACTAGCCGGAGCAAACTTTAGCATTTTAAGAGACAATAGTGGGAAGGTAGTGCTAAAAGAATTACACGTGTTAGGGAATACCAATGAACCTTGCAGGATTTCTAGCATAAAGAGTGAGAAAGTGAAAACAGTGTTTCTTTCAAGACAATATCCTGGTGTCACCGCTCCTGCAATACTACCCTGAAAACAACTGTAGGGAATTTCAGGCCGATTCGCCGACAGTCGACCCTGAGATACGAGAAGTGCTTCCTGACTGACATCGGCGATTTCGAGTCCTGAAGACTACCCATACAACGACGCAGAGACGAGAACAACGCAGATAAGGATACCCACAACGAAGTAGCGGGGGAAAAAGCTACAAAGTTTATTGATTGAGAAAGATAGCACTATTTTGTTCATTATAACTAGACCTCGGATTTTTAGGCTCTTAAACCAATTTTAGGCACCTAAAATAGCCTGTCAAATTATAAAAATAGGCACCAAAGACGAATTTTAGGCACTAAAAATACGGTTTGCAGGAGATAAATATTAGGTTCGATGCATTAAAAACTAATTTAATACACTCACATAACCTTCTCTAACCTCTGTCGTTTATTAGTGTGTAGACAAACCATTCTTATTAAAGTTTTTTCTCTACTACGTATAGTAAGTAGTGACCACCTACAAGTTCAGTATTGTCTCTTCGCCACCTGCGAGGTATTCCTTCACTTTGCTGCGACCCGCGCGGGTTTACGAACCAGTGACCGCCGAGCTTAAAATCTGGCGTAGACTCCTGCAGGAGGTTGCCAGCATACAGACTCAAGTTGCGTAAACATTATTGTCTACGTTATTTAAACCAAACTGCATGCTGTTTGTTTTAAACACTTTTAAATAGCCAGGAATCGAATCCTAAACAAATGAAACGTATGTTCGTTCTCCGGCACAGCACGAACAGGTTGCCCTTTCCTTTCACAGTGCAGGACCGTTGAACCAATAGCCAAGCAACATCCAACCTAAAACACGTCCACGCTAGCACAAAGGTCGTCTTTGCTGATAAGCAACACGAATGTTTGAGAATCACAATGCCATGGTTCTTCGGACCCCATACATCCATTGTTCTCTTGCTCTTCCCCGTCCTCTTATTTCCTTCAGCTTCACAATGCAGCAACATTCTTACTATTCTATCGTTTCCCATTCCTTACACATGGCCGAACCATTTTAATCTCCACTCTTCTATTATTTTCAATACATTCTTGTTTGATATTCATTATTTCCTGAATTGTTGTATAATTCTAACTTTATCTCTTCTTGATATTTGACAAGCCCTCCATAAAAATTCAGCTGTGTTGCTAATTTTTCTTACTTATTGCCTATTCGTTGTGCACGTTGAAGAAGATGGCTTGTTACGGCCCCACGTATGAAAAGTCAGTTTAAAGATGATGTATTATTGTAACTTGTTTGCACCACGCTTTGGGCGTCAATTTGAAGTAGGTTGTATTGAAGGAGTTGTATTATATTTCAACAGCACGTATAGTAAACAGTTTCCGGTAGCCTTCGCCCCAAATGTACTTTCAGGTGGCCTTTGCCCCAAGATTACTTTCAGGTGGCGTTTGCCCCAAGTTTAAAAAAAATTAACTTTGTAATTTGATTGTTTCTTTAAGTATTAAATATTTATGTTTACCTCGGCTGCGTCAGTATTATTGGTAGAGACATGGAAGTCTTGGCAGGGCGTGATGCGACAAGAATGTAGGCTTACACAGATTTTAAGTTTTAATTCACTCCTTTTTATTAATCCTTGACACAAATTAAATAGCACTTCATTGATATCGAGAGCTGTGAGATTCTTTTATTTAATACTTGCACTTTTTAACAGTATACTATTATCGTCTTACACGAATACGTATTTAATTTCTCGAGGACACATCTCGCGTCTGGTTATGAGCACTGTCTAGAGGCAACACGTCTGGTTATAAGCACTGTTTGGAGGCAACTGAATTGATTTCAACCGTCTAAACCTGTAAACTTCTGTATTTCAAGTCTCTGATTGGCTAATCCGACTCCAATAGAATACCTGCATTTAACTAAAGCTTTTTCTGGCTGTTGATTGGCTGTTTTTAAACTGTCACTAAAATTACATTATTGTTGCTCCAAGAATCACAAGTAGTGCTGTTAAACTTTCTTACTCATTGACCTAAGGTTACCCCATTGTTACCTCATTGTTAGCAACGTTTAACTTATTATTCTCACAGCTCCTACATTATTAAATTACGTAATGCATTCACATAACATTATTGAACATGTTTACAATAATATAAGCATATGCAATGACTGTTACATACATTTTACAAATTATTACATACACATATTGCTTCAAGGCGGGCTATTATTGAATTTACATATTATATAATTTTACAGAAATCATTTAAATGTTAAAAATACTGCCTCAAAGTTTATGCTCTATAGGGTAATATACTTTGTACTACTGAACTACGAGACGTGTTTTTTTAAATACGGATAATTTTTAAAAAATAACATTATTTTCCAAATGCTCATCACTCCTTACCTTACACTACTTCTCCACATAGTCACCGCCGTTATTCAGACATTTTAATGGAAAACCAGTCTCTGTATGCCTTCGTCAAAGAATGCTGCCGCCTGTAATGAAAGCCAAGTTTACACTCCTTGTTTCACAACATCATCGTCGTTGAAATGTTTTCCACCAAGGAATTTCTTCAGATGAGAATCCTTTGGTGCCAAATCTGGACTGTAGGGAGGGTGGTCGAATTGTTCTCAACCAAATGCTGCGATCAGATCTTGAGTTTATTTGTCTGTGTGCGGCCGGGCATTGTCACTCATCATTGTTTCCCCATAAACCTCACACAATTGGCAATGAATGTTTGCTGGCGTAACATTTCTCGCATTCAAAGAACGAATCACTGATCTGACTTCACTGTCGGCGGGACTTTCGATTGTTTTGAACATTTCGAAGCGCTATAACAACAGGAAAACACAAAGTGACGATCGCGTACAGCTGCGACTGGCTTCCTACTAAATGGAGGAAGTGATTGCCTTGTATAGGCGAGTTTTTTAGTTTTATTTAAAGTGTTTTTTCTCCATAATATTGAGTTTAACATTCCATTTTTTCTTTCACTTATTCTTTTTTTCTATTTCTAATCTTCTTGTTCCATTTTCTTCCTTAATTCATCCCAAATACTTTAATTCTTTGACGATTCTAATTACCTCATCAATAACCCCTAATTTTTCACCCGTGTTCATCACTCATGTTAATACGTACTCTTCTTCAATTACTTTTTGCAATTGACTAAGCAATAATAACATAAGATATGGCGTGAGAAAGTAAACCAAAGAATATAAAATGTGGTAACTTAATATTAACCTTAGTAGTCATAATCTTTTGCAACGTGGAAGAATAAACGTTTGAGTTTTTAGGCAGGTCGTTTATCGTTGCGAGCGTTCGTAGGCGCTCCACAGTCGCGCTCTCGAACGTCGTGTACGTTAATCACTGGGCCCAAAGTTGGCCACGTTGTATTTATCGTAAAAATAATAAATTTTTCGAGCTCGTATTCGGAATGGGTTTACCTCACTGGTGCTTAATTTACAGCAGTGCGTCCTTGTGCTCCAGTGTGTTGTAAATCGTGGAGTACAGTGTCTTATCGGAGGTTCCCTGCTGCAGTGACACTGTCACGCGTGATTAATTTTGGCGAGGATGGATGTGACCTTAGGTACACCTGCCACGTGATGACGTGCGACACGGAGGGCTAATGTATGCGAGAGTCAATACTTGTCCTCAATGACTGATCCATTCTTCGTATACATCACCTGTGTATTCCTTGTAAAGGGGTTATATAACAGAGGTACGAAAAAAAATCTGATGTGTTACACTCAGATGTTGTACTCTTGTACAAACTATTTTTACAAACGCTTATTCTCCATCTACTTCATGTTAATCGAGATAAACGTTTGCAGACTCTATCTTATTGCTAAGTTTATTGTAGGTGCAAGGAAAATATATATTTACAAAGCCAATATAGAAATACAGTAGCCTTTAAGCACATACATATCTCTTAATAGCTGGTTGCTAGGTGCAGCACCATTCCCTTTGCCACAGATTAATACTCATTGCATATCCAAGACAAAAAAATGAATAACGAATTTCCATTTGAGAAAATAAGTATTGAAAAATTTAAGGGAATAACAAGCAATATCTCGAAAATGGTTCACTCAACAACAAAAATGTATATGACATAAATTGTGTATTTTAACGCGATCTACATTTTTTGTGTAGTAAATTTTTGCCTATCTCTTATGGTTTACCAGTTATGCAAAAGTCGTTCACAATGAACAATACTTTTGGAGACATTCCCAGAAAATTCAAGACATACATTTTATTTGTCATGAAAATATCTTAAACATACGATTTTTTTAATCAAAACCGTTAGAGCCATTTTTGAGAAAATTAAAATTTTCGAAAAATCTTCCATGTAAAGGGTAATCTGGGGTGGGGGATTTTCTTGAAAACCTTCGTGTCGCATCCTTGGAAGATACTGAACCCAAATACCATGTTTGGTGTTTATCCGACTGTTCGTTTCTGAGTTATGCTGTTCACAGACAGACAGACAGACACACACACGGACATGTTTCCAAAAATGCTTTTTTTGGATTCAGGGGGTCTCAAAACATGTATTTCCGGTGAAATCTCGGTATTGAATTTTTGGGTGGAATACAATACTTCCCCTACTTACTATACGTAGTAGAAAGTAAAAAAAACAACGGTCGTGATATACTGTCTTGGAAATGCCATATGCTTTGCACAACATCGCGAAACAGAAAGGAATATTGATTTAGTACTTGCAAATAACACACCGTTTTAAAATTCTAAAGGTTTTTGTGTATCTTTTTGGTTTACCAGTTAAGGCAATCCATCTGTGATATTTAAACAAACAATTATAAAAACATTATGATGTATTGTATTCACATAACTTTTTCTACCCTGTATTGTTTATGGGCGTACCCTTTGCAGAAATAGCTATATTACACATTCGTTATAGATACAAGGAGAACAGCGATAACCAAATGTTTAACAACTGGACGCTATATGCTGCCTTAAAATTCCATACTGTTTCCATGACATCGCGAGAAACAACTGAATTTTGACAGGATGTTAAAAGAATGACCAAGTAATAAACAGCTCGAAGCATTAATAACGGATATATCAGAAATGGTGTATGCCTCAAAAAAGTTATTTGAAGTCAATTATATGTTTTAAAGAGATTATTTTTGGGTAGTACGTTTTCGTCTATCGCTTAACGTTTACCAGTTATACAAGAATATACAAAATTATTTCCGAATAAATTTGACTTCATTGGCTATTCCTAGAAAATTCAAGATATACATTTTATTTTCGCAGCAAATATCTTTAATATACGGTATTTTAATCAAAATCATTATAGACATTTTTTAGAAAATACAAAACTTAGAACAAAATGCGCCATGTAAAGGATAGTTCGGGGTGGAGGAAATTTCTGGAAAATCTTCGTGTCCATCTTTGGAAGATGCTGAAGTTAAATACCAATTTTGGTATTTATCCGACATTTCGGTTTTGCGTTATGCTGTTCTCTCTCTCTCTCTCTCTCTCTCTCTCACGCGGACCATTTTCCAAAAAATGTTTTTCTTGGGTTCACGGGACCTCAAAACGTTAATTTCCAGTGAAATCTCGATATCGAATTTTTGGGTAGAATGCTGTACTTTTCCTACTTATTATTATACGTAGCAGAGAAAGTAAAAAAAAACTTTAAGAAAACATTAATGTTAATTAGTCCTTAATTAATCCTTATTAATAGGCAGGTCCAACTTTAAACCTTGTTTTCTCGAAACGTTTTTCAGCATTTTTACATACTCAAAATCTCCACACGATGCAATTTTTTACAAATTTGTTCCAAAATGTTTGTACTGTCTCTTAAAAGTACATTAAATAAAACGACCAGATCTTTTAATGCTTTAATTTTGAGAAATAAATTATTAACGTTTGGAAAATCAAGAATTTTCGAGAATACCAAAGATAACAACCCTTCTAAATCATTAGAACTTAATATAAGATGACATTATAAATATTTTTGTAAACTAATTTTTGAATTTTTGATGTTAATATTTTACAATGTCGTAAGTACTTTAAGTCCCGGACTTCATAGTTTAAGCAATTATTAAGTCAGTCAATAGTTATTATTTGCTCTTCCTTGCAAGGCGGTGCAAGACAAAGTGGAAAAGTCGCCATTGGAGTATGTAATCTCAAAATAATTTGAAATATACTTGTGGCTTACCGCGGAAAATGCGAACCAGCTGGGAATTTAATGTCATACAGGCACATTGCTATGGTAGCTCATTTGGCAAGAGCAACGGAGGAAACTGAAACATCCGTGGTTCAAATCCCGGCTATGGCATTGAATATTTCAGTCGTCTGTTTCAACCTTTACAATCATATTCATTTATTTCACACCAAAATGAATAAGAATTATATACTTTTAACTTAGATAGATTTTGAGTGTAGATCGGTGTTATCAAATTGTAATTTTGTACTCAAATTAATGCCAACATTATAAACACTTGTACAAATATTGCAACTACAGGGGCTTTTCCCCCCAACTTAAATGACTATGAGTGAATTGGAAGGAAGTTTGGAGATAGGTGAGGTTCCGCATGAGCACCCTCGTTGGTAAGCACCCATTCAGGGGATACTTTACTGCTACCCGTCTGGTAAGAGGGATGAGGTGAGTACCGAGTAACAACCATGATCTAGCCCTGCCTGGCATCAGGCGTTTAGCGAGGCCTTAGACGGGCAAGAAGGTTTTGGAAATTAGTCACAATAGTTGGTAAATTGAGTCTGATTTATAGGTAACCATGTATAGTGATAGAAAAAATAATTTTACCAAAGAATATTTTAACGTAATGCGTGTCTTATAATTTTATCGTTTGAATTCATGTTTCAAATTACTTCACAAAAGACGAAAAACGCAGCAAACTGAAATATTCTCAACCAGAACTCGATTTCTGCAAGTTTATCGCGAGGGTGGAGTTTTTATTTTAGGTGAATGATACATATCCGCATCTCTCAAGAGAATGTGACATGTATATAATCGCTGGATCCCCCACCGCTGCGTTGGCCCTTTTGATCCTTTGCTGTTTGATGGGTTTATAGGGCTTAGGATGATGCGTAACGTACAGAATTTCCTTTATCTCAGAGGCGCGTCTTTACGTTCCAGAATCTTCACAAGGAGAAGAGGGGTAATAAGAATCCGTATAGGTAATCCTTTGAACCTTCCTGCCATCTATATTTCAATAACGCTTCTGCAAGATACAAAACAGCTATTCATGTTGAGAAAAACGAGTGTTTTACATTCGGGATGCTGCGTAGTATTCATTGAAAACGTTGCGTTAATATTACGTCATCAGTGGCAATACTACGTTATCTATCAATTGCTTGAAATACTTATACTAATATAATACGAGCATTATGTTATTTCTTAGCACAAACATGAGGGCGATATTGAAAATCTTTAGAATGCCATGTTTCTAAAAACAAATAAAATTTGCTTATATGTGAGCGCTACGTTCTAATGTTTTGCGAGCTGATTGCTCTGTGGTTTGCTTGATTTGCTCTAAACATTTGTTAACTATCATCATTTAGAGATTTTATGTTCAGCTAAAAATGAATTTGATTAGAGAACATTACCAGGCTATGATGTTTTTACAACTTTAAATTGTCATTAACGCCTAAACAAAGTAAAAAGTGTCTTAGAAATGCATTTGGTAAGGAAGGCCCATCTAAGGCAACAATTTATAATTGGTACAACGAATTCAAAAGAGATCGGTATTTTCTTAGTGATGAATTTCGTGAAGGACGCCCAAGAACTGCTGTTACTGATGAAAAATATTGCCGCTGTTCGAGCAATTCTTGAAGATGAAGAACAGACATTGTATGAATTTCTTCGGGTGACATTGGGCATTGGTATGAGACAAATCCAAAACATTTTACATCAACAGACCTGAGAAAACATTGTTGTCGATGAATTCCACATAAACTGACTGCCTATTAAAACAACAACGCCTTGATTGGTGCAGAAAACACTGGAAAAATTCCAAGGTGGCACTTCAAAATTGGTTTGGAATATCGCTACTGATGAGGAATCTTGGATTTATTGTTGCGATCCTGAAAACAAAAGACAAACGACTCAATAGGTCTTTCGAACAGAACCTAAGCCTACTAAAGTCAGACGAATTCGCAGTGCTAGTAAGAAGATGGTTGGTAGTTTATTACTTTCTCTACTACGTATAGTAAGGGAAGTATTGTATTCCACCCAAAAATTCGATACCGAAATTTCATCGGAAATACATGTTTTGAGGCCCCCTGAATCCAAAAAAATCCTTTTTGGAAACATGTGTGACTGTGAACAGCATAACTCAGAAACGAACAGTCGGATAAACACCAAACTTGGTATTTAGGTTCAGTATCTTCGAGAGATGCGACACGAAGGTTTTCAAGAAAATCCCCCCACCCCAGATTACCCTTTACATGGAACATTTTTCGAAAGTTTTAATTTTCTCAAAAACGGCTGTAACGGTTTTGATTAAAATATCATATGTTTAAGATATTTTCATGACAAATGAAATATATATCTCTAATTTTCTGGGAATGTCTCCAAAAGTATTCTTCATTGTGAACGACTTTTGCATAACTGGTAAACCATAACAGATAAACAAAATTTTACAACACAAAAATGTAGATCGCGTTAAAATACACAATTTGTGTTAAATACATTTTTTTGTTGAGTGAACCATTTTCGAGATATTGTTTGTTATTCCCTTAAATTTTCCAATACATATACTTTTTCTCAAATTCATCATTCATTTTTTTGTCCTGGTAATGCAACAAGAATGGAATATTCCACATAGCAACCAGCTCTTAAAATATTGACTATCGCTTAAAGCCTACCAAATCCCCTTGCATCTACAAGAAAATTAGCAATACGATTAACATCTCGATATCTCGATTAACATGAAGCATATGGAGAATAAGCGTTTGTAAAAATAGTTTGTACAAGAGTAGAGAAAGTCATGTGAGTGTAACACATCATTTTTTTTTCTAAAATGGGCCACATCACTACTATAGCATTAGAAGATAGATCTACCGTTATTGCCGATTGGTACATAAATGTTAATTTACCGCAAATTTTTGAAAACGTTCGTGAAAAAGGCCCAAAGTAAAAATAATGTTACATTACGACAACCATCGTCGCATACAGTAAAAGTAATAACTGAGCATATGGATGTCCTAAAGGTCAGCACCATGGACCCTTCACCATACTGACCTAGTGATTTTATTTGTTTCCAAAAATTAAAGATAAAATGCTTGAAATAACTTTTTCGTCATCAGATGAAGCAGTGAAACATTATCAAAACCTGGTTTATGAAGTATCTGAGAAAGAGTGACATCATTGCCTTAAGGACTGGTTTCGTCGAATGCAAAAATGTATTGATATTAAAGGGGAATATTTTGAAAAACAATAACATAATTTTCCTAACAGAAATTAAGGTTGCCGATAACATAAATAATGAAAAAATCACAGTTATTTCAACTTCTGTTCATCATAAATAATTACCACTCAATACACATCACACCCTCGGCATTAGTGCACCACTTCTGCTATCAAAAATCAGAATCCGAACATAGCGGAAGGTACGGTACTGCCAACAGTTGGGAGTACCTTAAGCCGCAAAGCTTAGCCGGGGATTGAGGGCCATTAGGTGAGGCAGTATTTTAATACCTAAATAATTTCAATTGTATTTTATAATAAGTAAATTCAATAACAGCCCGCCTTGAAACAATATGTATGTAATAATTATTTAAAACGTATGTAACAGTCATTGCATATGCTTATTACTTTCTCTACTACGTGTAGTAAGTAGGGGAATATTGTATTCCACCCAAAAATTCGATACCGAGATTTCACTGGAAATACATGTTTTGAGACCCACTGAATCCAAAAAAAGTATTTTTGGAAACATGTCCGTATGTGTGTGTGTGTGTCTTGTCTGTGAACAGCATAACTCAGAAACGAACAGTCGGATAAACACCAAACTTGGTATTTAGGTTCAGTATCTTCCAGAGATGCGACACGAAGGTTTTCAAGAAAATCCCCCCACCCCAGATTACCCTTTACATAGAACATTTTTCGAAAATTTTAATTTTCTCAAAAATGGCTCAAACGATTTTGATTAAAATATCATATGTTTAAGATATTTTATGACAAATAAAATGTATATCTTGAATTTTCTGGGAATAACTCCAAAAGTATTCTTCATTGTGAACGACTTTTGCATAACTGGTAAACCATAAGAGATAGACAAAATTTTACTACACAAACAATGTAGATCGCGTTAAAATACACAATTTATGTCATACACATTTGTTTTGTTGAGTGAACCATTTTAGAGATATTGCTTGTTATTCCCTTAAATTTTCCAATACTTATTTTCTCAAATGGGAATTCGTTATTCATTTTTTTGTCTTGGATATGCAAAGAGTATTAATCTGTGGCAAAGGGAATGGTGCTGCACCTAGCAACCAGCTATTAAGAGATATGTATGTGTTTAAAGGCTACTGTATTTCTATATTGCCCTTGTAAATATATATTCCCCTTACATCTACAAGAAAATTAGCAATAAGATAGAGTCTGCAAATGTTTATCTCGAATGCAAATGTTTGTAAAAATAGTTTGTACAAGAATAGAGAAAGTCATGTGAGTGTAACACATCAGATTTTTTTATTGTAAAATATGTTTAATAATGCTATGTGAATACATTATTTACTTTAATAATGCAAGAGCTGTGAGAATAATAAGTTTTAAGGTGCTAACAATGAGGTAATAATGCGGTAACCTTGTAGCAATAATGAGTTTGAAAGTTTGAAAAGTCACCAGTCCTGATTATATCAAAGAGAAGGTAAATTCAGTAACAGTTTAAAATTGGGCAATCAATAGCAAGGAAAAAGTTTAAGTAAAATGCAGATATTCTATTGGACTAGAATTAGCAATCAGAGACTTGAAATAACGAAGCTTACGAGTTTTAACCGTTGAAAGTTGCTCAGTTGCTGGCAAACCTTGGTAGTGAACAGATGGAAGATGTGTTCTCTGCGTGTGAATCGTAAAATATGTATACGCGCTAAGTGAAAGTATTGAAGATTCTCACAGTTCTTAGAAAGTGTAGTGCTTTATAAAAATGTGCAAGAATTAATAAAAGAAGTGAATTTAAAAACTTAAATTCTCTGATGTCTACAATCATTGTCATACCGCACCCTGACTAAGACACATGACTCTACAAACATTACTGACGCAGCCGAGGAAAAATTCAAACATAAATAATATATAGAAGCAGTGTTAATAACAAAGTTAAATATTATAGTGTAAAACTTGGAGTGTAATAACAACAAAAAAACACCTCTTGATATCAGCTTCTCGTAAGTAGCAGCATATTGCACAATAACAGTAACTATTACGTAATCAACAAATTCAAACCGACGCCCAAAGCGTGTTCCACGAACTCCTTAAATGGAACTAAATAAATACTACGTAAAATACAATTACGTAAACAATAACTTCAAGTTAAATATATTACGTATGCATACATGTTCTTCAAGTTGATAAAAAAATACGTAAATAAAAATTACGTAACAAAACAACATCCTCTTCAAGTTGCCGCCCATACGTGGGGTAAATACTGTTACAAACTACAATTTGAGAAAAATTAACTTCTTCAAAGGCATGACCGCAACTGCGGAACGACAACAGGACATTAGGATCTGTGAGGGTAATGCTCAATGTTGGCGACATTGATTTAGCGACTTTTTGCCAATTGTTTAGCGGTTTTCATCTCAAAATGGCACCGGTTTCTTCTACATACGTGTCGTCGCTATAAAGGGGTGGGCTGGTGTCTAAGATCATTTCATTTTAGTAACTTCTAGTAATTAACTTCTTCCTTTAACATTCTGGGTTGTTGTACATGCGCTCTTTATTCGATTTGATAAGACATTTTATTGTAAAACCTGCATGAACAGATATAGGAGTAATCATTTCATAACGAAACTGTACGCTGGTACACAAAAGTTTATTCTTCTATGTACTTCTTGGTAATTGAGATAAAACTTTCTTACACGTTCGTTTTAAGTATAAGAAAAATGCAGTAGGCTAAAGCGATAGTCAGATTTTTCAAAAGTCAGTCGCTATGGTATGGTTTTGAAATTCAATGACCACGAGTAAAAAAGAAATAGTGAGTTATCACTTGAAAGAACTGTACGTATTTGAAAATTCAAATCAATGATAAACAATATCTTGGTAATGCTTAAGGCACAACAAAATTTATTTAACATAAGTTAGGTACTTTGTGCTTTAATGAGATCTACATTTTCGGTTTAGTAAGAAGTCTATTTATTACAGTTTACTAATTATTAGAAATATACGAGGTCGTCCAGAAAGTAAAGAACAATTGCACAGCACGCTCGGTACCGGTCCTCCACCAACACAATTGCAAGCACGCTGGTTAGCTCCTTACTCCACCTTAGTGTGAGTTGAGTTTCGTCGCTGTGAGGTCACGCCTGTCTGTTCTACAACATATCCAATTGAAAATCCCGCCAAATGCGAAGTGCGTAGTGTGATTCATTTTTGAATGCGCAAAACGTTCGGCAAGTAGAAATTTATAGGTAAATAATGCATGTGTATGGTGATAATGCAATGAACGAGTCTTCAGTGAGGAAATGGTGCATAATGTTTAACCAAGAAAGAACCAGTGTGCACGACGAAGAACGGTGAGGGAGGCCATCACTCATTATGGATGAGTTGAAAGCAAATGTTGATGAAAGAATTCAGGATATGTTACATGCTGGGGTGAGGGTCAAAAGGTTCCCAGCAAATTATTAAGTTTCGATCACCCCAACATGCACATGGGGGAAGCGTAGCTACAAACGGCTAGAGGACCAGAACCTTGGTGACTGCATTCCGATGAAGGCGTGGTGTTTTTAAAAAATTATACATAAATTTCACATCAATCACAATACCTGTGGTTTATTAATAAAGAAGTTTGTGGCCCTACATTACACACACAGGGAAAATCAAGGATTGAGAGAGATGCTTCCCACACACACATCCTACACCTTACACACCAATTGTCAGACTGATTACAAGTGACGCTCAAAACACAAAGCGATAACGCTAACATCTATCCCCCCTCTCTCCAAATCTGGCTAGGCTCACCGACCAGAGGTGGAGAGTGTCATGCCAGACGGAAATTAAAAAAGAAGCCGAAAGAAATACTAAATTACCCCAACAACGCTGTCGCCAATGCGACGCAATAATGTGTCTGGCATGACAATACCTACTAATACGCCAAAATTCACTTGGTTTCGAAACTAAAGGACTTATTCGGTGAAAATAGTCTCCGATCGATGAAGACCTCAAAAAGGCAGTGACAGTCTTTGGTAGTAGAAGCAATACATCGGTGCTGGTACCACGTTACAATAAACGCCTTGACAGAATGACGATTACATTGAGAAATAGAGTGAGGTACTGTATATATGTAAATAAAGTTTTGTGTTGATGTATTTCGTTATTATTTAGTTATGCCAAATCGTTCTTTACTTTCTGGATGTACCTTACACAAAATTCATTCAGAATGAAGAGGTCTTCACAGGCTATTTGCAAAAATTCAGGTTGTTTATTTTATTGTTATGTAAATATCTTAAACATATGGAGTTTTAATAAAAAATCATAGCCATTTTTGAGAAAATAAAAAACAATCGAAGAATTTTCCATTTAATAAGTATTTTGGGGTAGGTGGATTATCTTAAAAATCTTCCTGTCCATCCTTGTAAGATCGTGCAGTTTGGAAGTTAACACAGTTTTCGTTTTTGAGTCACGCTTTTCATACAAATACAGATCTAAAAATGTTTTTTTTGGGGGCTTCGGGAACCTAAAAAGGTATACTGCCGGTGAAATATTTGTATCTATAAAAAATCTGATGTGTTACACTCACATGACTTTCTCTACTCTTGTAAAAACTATTTATACAAACGCTTATTCTCCATCTACTTCATGTTAATCGAGATAAACATTTGCAGACTCTATCTTATTGCTAATTTTCTTGTAGATGTAAGGGGAATGTATATTTACAAGGGCAATATAGAAATACAGTAGCCTTTAAGCACATACATATCTCTTAATAGCTGGTTGCTAGGTGCAGCACCATTCCCTTTCCCACAGATTAATACTCTGCATATCAAAGACAAAAAAATGAATAACGAATTCCCATTTGAGAAAATAAGTATTGAAAAGTTTAAGGGAATAACGAGTAATATCTCGAAAATGGTTCACTCAACAACAAAAATGTATATGAGATAAATTGTGTATTTTAACGCGATCTACATTTTCTGTGTAGTAAAATTTTGTCTATCTCTTATGGTTTACCAGTTATGTAAAAGTCGTTCACAATGAAGAATACGTTTGAAGACATTTCCAGGAAATTCAAGATATAGATTTTATTTGTCATGAAAATATCTTAAAGATATGATATTTTACTCAAAATCGTTAGAGCCATTTTTGAGAAAATTAAAACTTTCGAAAAATCTTCCATGTAAAGGGTAATCTGGGGTGGGAGGATTTTCTTGAAAACCTTCGTGTCGGTCTCTGGAAGATACTGAACCTAAATACCAAGTTTGGTGTTTATCCGACTGTTCGTTTCTGAGTTATTCTGTTCACAGACAGACACACAGACACACACGGACATGTTTCCAAAAATGCTTTTTTTGGATTCAGAGGGTCTCAAAACATGCATTTCCGGTGAAATCTCGGTATCGAATTTTTGGGTGGAATACAATACTTCCCCTAATTACTATACGTAGTAGAGAAAGTAAAAATGTGTAATTAATCTAGTTACACAACTTTTATCTCAATTAAGTCAATTAAAGCTTTTGCGAGAATTGTATTTATAGATGCTATATCAAACAAACGAAACTGGGTAGAGGAAGTTGTGTAAAAACTAAATAGGATTTGTTTGAATAGAAAATGCGTAAATTGTTCTTATTAAAGATGAGGGGTTTTTGCGGTTTATCGTCAGGTTGCGTGTGCATAGACGTTGTATAGCTAATGCCCAGGGCCTGTGTTGACTTACAACGTACATAAACCACGCGAAGCGTACAGTCTGAAAATTAGAAATGCAACACTCCGTTAAGGTCTAGCAGATGACAGTATAGAAATATGAGGGATATGGTGAAACCGTAATAATGTTAGAACAAACTTGATGATTCATCCGTAACTTTAGAGCCCTCACAAGCCGAATTGGACTGCACTAATATACACATTTTTACTTTCTCTACTACGTAATTTTGGAAACATGTCCGTCTGTGTGTCTGAACAGCATAACTCAGAAACGAACAGTCGGATAAACACCAAACTTGATATCTAGGTTCAGTATCTTCCAGAGATGCGACACGAAGGTTTTCAAGAAAATCACCCCACCCCAGATTACCCTTTACATATAACATTTTTCGAAAGTTTTAATTTTCTCAAAAATGACTAACGATTTTGATTAAAATATCATATATTTAAGATACTTTCATGACAAATAAAATGTATATCTTGGGGAATGTTACCAAAAGTCCTGTTCATTCTGAATGACTTTCTCATAACTGGTAAACTGTAAGAGATAGACGTAATTTTACTCCGCAAAAATGTAGATCTCGTTAAAACACACAATTTGTGTCATGCATTTTTATCGAGATATTCCTTGTTATTTGTTTGAATTTTTCAAACTTTATACGTTTTCTCAAGTGGGAATTCTTTATTCGTTTTATTACGTCCTCGACACGCAAAGAGAATGGGATACTCCACATAGCAACCAGCTCTTAAAAGATTTGACTATCGCTTAAAGCCTACCATATTCCCCTTGCATCTACAAGAAAATTAGCAATAAGATAGTTTCTGCAAATGTTTATCTTGATTAACATGAAGTAGATGGAGAATAAGCGTTTGTGAAAATAGTTTGTACAAGAGTAGAGAGAGTCATGTGAGTGCAACACATCAGATTGTGTGGAATGTTGTGCCATTTATTCTTTAACATCTGTGTGCAAGGTGCTAGAGGTCCTTTTTGATTTTTTCTGATACCTCGTCTATTATTGTTATGAAGAAGATATTTGCAGCTTCTGGTTGAATTTTTTTTGGATGTACTGCCCTTGGATATTTACCTAACGTGTATTGCGTGCCGCGTACGAACCCCTTACCTTTAGACACCACCTTTGTCCAAACCATGAGCAAAGGAAAGAAATCTGATGTGCTTATATTTGCATTATTTTCCTTACTCACTCATCTACAAACTATTGTTACAAAAACTTATTCTTATATTTAATTCTTATTAAACTTGCATACACATTTCGTTAAAGGTACAAAACTGATATACAAGGCTGAAGAATATAGCTGTATGCTAGCTTTGAAATTCCATGCTCTTTGCTGATCACGATACATTTAGAAAAATCTGACGTGCTCCATTCACTTGACTTTCTCTACCCTGTATTGCGTATCTGTGGGTATACAAATTATTTTTACGAACGTTTATTTTCATATCTACTGGATTTTGAAATAAACCATAACTGCATTAAACATTTTGTTACCTAGATTCAAAGAGAACAGTAACAGTCAAATGTTTAAGAACTGGACGCAAAATGCTGCCTTAAAATTCCTTACTGTTTCCATGACATCGCGAGAAACAACTGAAAATCGAGACGACTTGACAAGTATGACTAAGTATTGAACAATTTGAACCATTGTAACGGATATCTTGTAATGGCTGATGCTACCAACAAACTATTTAAAATAAATTGTGTGTTTTAAAGAGATATACATATTTTGTAGTACGTTTTCACCTATCGCTTGACGTTTACCAGTTATACACTTTTTGCCATGTAATTTTCTTAATATATGGTATTTTAATAAAAATCGTTAAGAAGTATGTTTAAGAAAATCAACAAATTCGAAAGGGTAGTTTGGGGTGGGGGATTTTCTTGAAAACGTTCGTGTCACATCTTGGGAGTACTGAAGTAAACACCAAGTTTTGTGTTTATCCACTTCGTTTTTCTAAAAAAAGCTTTTTTGTATCAAGGGGACTGAAAACATTTCCGGTGAAATCTCTATATGATTTTTGGGGTGAAATGGAATATCTTCTCTACCTACTATATACGTGGTAGACAAAGTAAAACGTAATCTGTAGTATTTGAAAATTGAAAACCAATAGCATGAATATTTTGAAAATAGTCTTGAAAATGCTTTAATTGACAAAGTATGTGTATTAATGAGATCTATAGTTTTGTGTAGTAAGCGTTTGTCTATCTCTTTTGGTTTACTAGATACATACAGTTTATTCCGAATGAACAGGAATTCATAGGCTGTTGGCACAAAATTCAAGATATACATTGTATTACTCTTGCAAATACACTGAACATATGGTATTAGAATCAAAGTCTTTAAAACTTCGTTGTAAGGTACAGTTTAAGGTGAGGGCACCTTCTCGACAAATATTATTCATGTCGCGTCCTTTAAAATTAAATACCAAGTTTAGTATTTATCCAACATATGATTTCTAATTATACTACACACAAAGACACAAGATGCATTCAGAAAGAGCAGAATTAAAGACATGCATTTTGTCATGTAAACATTTAGTATATGGTAGTTTAATATAACTCTTAAGGGCCATATTTCAGAAAACAAATTTCAAAAAATGTTTACATGTAAGGTTAGCTTTATGTGGGAAGATATTCTTCAAAATCTTACGCGTACATGTGTGATGCTGAACTTAAATTCTAAGTTGGTATTTATCCGGCTTTTTGTGTTTGAATGTCACCTTCAACACCCTAAAATTGCTTCTTTACTTTCTCTACTACGTATAGTAAGTAGGGGAAGTATTGTATTCCACCCAAAACTTCGATACCAAGATTTCACCGGAAATATATGTTTCGAGGCCCCCTGAATCAAAAAAGAGCATTTTGGAAACATGTCCGTGTGTGTGTCTGTCTGTGAACAGCATAACTCAGAAACGAGCAGTCGGATAAACACCAAACTTGGTATTTAGGTTCAATATCTTCCAGAGATGCGCCACGAAGGTTTTCAAGAAAATCCCCCACTCAAGATTAGCCTTTACATGGAACATTTTTCGAAAATTTTAATTTTCTCAAAAATGGCTCTAACGATTTTGATTAAAATATCATATGTTTAAATACTTTCATGAGAAATAAAATGTATATCTTGAATTTTCTGTGAATGTCTCCAAAAGTATTCTTCATTGTGAACGACTTTTGCAAAACTGGTAAAGAGATAGACAAAATTGTATTACATAAAAATGTAGATCGCGTTAAAATACACAATTTATGTCATATACATTTTTGTTGTTGAGTGAACCATTTTCGAGATATTGCTTGTTATTCCCTTAAATTTTCCAATACTTTTTCTCAAATGGGAATTCGTTATTCATTTTGTTTATCTCCTGGACATACAAGGAGAATGGAATGCTCCACATAGCAACCAGCTCTTAAAATACTTGACTATCGTTTAAAGTCTACAATATTCCCCTTGCATCTACAAGAAAATTAGCAATAAGATTAACATCTCGATTAACATGAAGCATATGGAGAATAAGCGTGTGTAAAAATAGTTTGTACAAGAGTAGAGAAAGTGATGTGAGTGCAACACATCAGATTTTTTATTCAGGGAACTCAAAACGCATTTTGCGTTGAAAAAAATACAGAATTTTCTTGTACTTTATAAGCAGCTAGAAAATGTAAAGGGGCTTACAGGTATTATTATTATTATTAATTATTATTATTATTATTGATCGTACGATACCACTATTTCTCAATACCGATGCTCACTTTATAAAAAACGGTAAAGGCGATACCTTGTTCACTGAATTATGTTCTTATTAGTATTTTATATAAACACATGTAACCAATTTTGTATTGTGTGCTAATTCCGAAATTGTTTGTTTGACATTCTCCAATTGGTAGCTAATAATAGATAATAATACGAAGAATAAGAATAATTCTGCTCTTTTTATGTAATCATATTTTGTGCTGAAAACGTTTTTTTAAACGATTTTCTATCCATATTATGGAAATTAGTCGTACTGGACTCGAGTTTGACTTGCATAAACACAAACTAACAGATGGACGGAAAGAAAAAAATATTTTCACACGCTGTGTTATCTCACGTATTAAGTTTTGGTTTGTTTCTGACGGAATCACAGATTTTGGTTACCGGAGTAGGGTATATGTAATGGCTGAGAGTGAGTCACCAAGCCTGGCTGTTGCAGAAACGTGATTTACTGCGTCAGCTAAATCAACTTCATTGCATCTCAGTTAACGCTTCCTTTCCTCATTGCTTTGTATATTTTCATTTAGACACAAGAGCCTATGGAATAACGGGCGCAGAATAGGGGACTTCGGTCCATCTACTCTGTCGGCCGCTTCTTCCCCGTGAGACTACTACACGAAACCTCATCTCTTCCCTATGTGGAAGATGAAATTAGGCGCCGGGCTACAAAATTTTACGCCAGTTTAACAAATCATCAGAGTATCCTGGTCAGATCTCTTGGGGATTACGACCCTAGCACTCGCGTCTTCGGCGTCATCGGGTTCCCCGCATGGCATGTGGGCACACCAGATAACCAAGGAGCTAAACCAACAGCAGCTAAAGCTGAACTCCATAGTAGTCCCACTCAAGAGTTGATTGGCCTCAAAATTCAATCCTAACCAAATAAATTTAATAAACTTATAAACAAATACACACCAGGGTGCAGAAGGGCCGCTGCATCCTAACAGTCAGTTCGAGGAGCTACATGCTTCCTCTCTTCTTTCTCACAACCTAAAAACAAACCGTCTTCCTGAAACATCATTTCCAAATTGAAATACTCATCCTGTGGTAAAACCCTATTGAGGGTGGGCACACAGCAAAAACTCACTCGGGCTAAAACTTAGCCTGCCAGCAGCCAGTCGGAGTCGGCCTATGGAATGTAGCATTGATTCACCCACAGGATACGCAGTCAAGGTCTACCAAGAAGACTATAGTCCAATAACTCTTTAGGAACACATGCGAAGCAATAACGTGCAGTCTCCATTCTTTTAATCCCTTATCTAGTATAAAGATAAACACAACAACCTTTAATAATTCAGAACTTAAAAATTTTAAAGTATCGAAGGCTTATCTCAAAGTATTGGACATACTTCGATACCACCGAATATCGAGGTATCGAATGTATCGAGTTTCCTCCCCTAATTATTATTATTACTATTGAGCATGGCTGAATACAGGCTTAAAGGTCGATAGTTTTTAATCGTTCATTAGGAAACAGGATTTCCGCAATTCTGATTGAAAACAATCTCTATGCATATATTTATTGCAATCAACATGAAACGGATATAAAATCAAGTATTTATATAAACAGAACCTGATACCGCTTTGAATGGATAGTGGATAATGGCGTGTGACTGTTACTAGAAGACTATTTTTGTATTATTTCCAACTCATATAGCCCAGGGGCCATATTTCAATAATTAGTATGAACATATACACACACAGAGTTAACAGCGAATGGCCAGATGGGAATACAAATTAACCTGAGCAAATGTATATTAATTAACAAAACACATTCTCAAATCCACGCACATCTTGTTTTAATAAACTCATTAAAAAGCTTATTTTAAATGATCTCAGCTATAACGGTAATATTGTAAATGATAAACGGCGGAAATGCGGATCACTCCCCAGTGACGTAAAACTGTATTTACTGCGTTTAAATAGCATCGCAATCAATGTCATATTGCAATATGAACCGTGTTTGTGTTTTTAAAGCATAGCTGATGTTAGCTTAGAGAAACACTGAATGGTTTTAAAAATTGGGATGTATGATGCATATAGCATTTCCGGGAAAGGGTTATTTTTAGCTGAAATGGCTGCGTAAATCAACAAGGGAGTGCAATATCGTACCCACGCAAGAAATGTGATACCACGCAAAATGGAGCAGCTGTCCGCCGGTCGCAGTTTATTCATATAATGCACACGTTATGTGCAATATATACCAATACAAGCTATGTTACCCGCCATTAGACGAAGGGCTTGAAAATTAGCATAAAATCGTGCGTAGCCTACCATTTTCAAAATGAGGGGGTAGTTTTTACTTTCTCGGAAGTATTGCAATCCAGCCAAAACTTCTATGCTGAGATTTCACCGGAAATACATGTTTTGAGGCTCCCGGCTCAAACAGGAACTATTAGAAAAATCTGAAGTGATCATTAACATGACTTCCTCCACCCTCTATCATTTATTAGTTGTACAAACTGTTATGAAAACGTATTACTTTCTCTACTACGTATAGTAAGTAGGCGAAGTATTGTATTCCACCCAAAAATTCTATACCAAGATTTCACCGGCAATACATGTTTTGAGACCCCCTGAATCCAAAAAACGCATTTTGGGAAACATGTCTGTGTGTGTGTCTGTCTGTGAACAGCATAACTCAGAAAAGAACAGTCGGATAAACACCAAACTTGGTATTTAGGTTCAGTATCTTCCAAGGATGCGACACGAAGGTTTTCAAGAAAATCCCCCCACCCCAGATTACCCTTTACATGGCAGATTTTTAGAAAATTTTAATTTTCTCAAAAATGGCTCTAACGATTTTTATTAAAATATCATATGTTTAAGATATTTTTATGACAAATAAAATGTATATCTTGAATTTCCTGGGAATGTCTCCAAAAGTATTCTTCATTGTGAACGACTTTTGCATAACTCGTAAACCATAAGAGATAGACAAAATGTTACTACACAAAAATGTAGATCGCGTTAAAATACACAATTTATGTCATATACATTTTTGTTGTTGAGTGAACCATTTTCGAGATATTACTTGTTTTATGTGCTGGACATGCAAAGAGAATGGAATGCGCCACATAGCAACCAGCGCTTAAAACATTTGACTATCGCTTAAAACCTACCATGTTCCACTTGCATCTACAAGAAAATTAGCAATAAGATTGACATCTCGATATCTCGATTAACATGAAGCATATGGAGAATAAGCGTTTGTAAAAATAGTTTGTTCAAGAGTAGAGAAAGTCATGTGAGTGTAACACATCAGATTTTTTTCTATCTACTCCATTTTAATCCAAATAAACCATTACAGAAACAGCTACATTGTACTTAAGTTTCATTATAGGTACAAAACAGCGATAGTGAAATGTTTAAGAACTGAATGTTATATACTGTCCTTAAAATTCCATACTCTTTCCATGACATCGCGAGAAACAACTGCATATTGACAGGACTTTAAGAGAATGACCAAGTAAAGGACAGTTCGAACCATCAACAACGGATATCCCAAAAATGGCTGATGCAGCAAAACAAACTTATTTGAAATAAACTATGTAGGTACTTTAAAGAGATCTACAGTTTTTTTATAGTACGCTTCCGTCTATCGCGTAACGTTTACCTTAATAGAAGATTATACAAAATTCCTTCCAAACGAAGAGGACTTCATAGGCTATTTCAAGAAAACTCAAGATATACATTTTATTTGTACTGTAAATATCTATAATATATAACATTTTAATTCAAAATCGTTAGCCATTTTTATGAAAATCAAAATTTTCGAAAAATGTTCCATGTAAAGGGTAGTCGAAGGAGGGAGGATTTTCTTGAAAATTTTCGTGTCGCATCCTTGGAAGATAGTGAACTTAAATACCAAGTTTGGTACTTATCTAATTTTTATTTTTTGAGTTATGCTATTCACACATCACATCACACCACACACATTTTTCTAGAAATGCCTTTTTGGATTCAGGCGTCTCAATTATGATGAATCTACATCGTCTTGGTGTCCTATAGTTGAATTCCCCTGTTGCCTTTTAATCTCGGAATTATGATGTCCTCTCATCCGCGTCGTCTGTCGTCCCTGTAGTTATTTCTGGAATCTGCGTCTTGTAGTTCAGTTCACTGCTCCATTCGCTCCACGTCCTGGTTCATTCTGCTCTTTCCTGGTCATTATGCCCCTTTCCTGGTCATCGTGCCCCACGTTCTGGGTGCGAATTTGCAGTGGTTTTAATGTTATTTATATTTAACATTTTTGTAGTCCCACGTTGTGGTAGCCAATTTGCGGCGGTATACTTGTTATATTTATTTATTTATTGAGCCCCACGTTAGGGAGCCAATTTGCGGCGGTATACTTATAATGTTTGTGTATGTGTGTTTACTTCACGTGGTGAAGCCATTTTGTGATGTGATTCTTTGTTAGGTTTGTAGCTCCATCTGGTGTTAGCAATTTGCGGTAGTATTAGTGTTTGTTTGAAAGAATGCGACTGTTATTTTATTTAATTTTTTTTACTGTCCTCCGGCTAGCTATGATCTTTTTGGTCGAGCACATCTCTTTATACAGGTTGTTTAAACGGAAAGGAGTCTTTTATCCAAAGATAACACTGATGAAAGAATTTGTTTTACACTTTTATTGTCGAACACATTCACTATCACCTTTACACATTGATCTAGACACTCGCCAAACTGAAACTGTTATAACAACTTCTTACTGATCACTTTTAATTCACGTACTTCAACCTTTTGTATAATTAACTTTACAACACTTGAGAATTTTCCTAACTCTGCTACGCGTAACTTGCGAATCGATAGTCGACGTATACTTTACAAATATTTCTGCTGGACTGAGGGCGACGTGTAGCATACAAATATTTTCGACGAACTGACGGACTGAAGGCGACGTGTAGCATACAAATATTTTCGACGAACTGACGGGGTCTATCTCTAACCTAGCCCTTTTTATACTCCTACACCCCGATATGCCTAAAGATTATAACTGAGTTGCAATTGGCTAATAAAACGCGCCAACATTAGCGTCTATTTTTATATCCAATGAAAATTATGAATACATATGCTCTAGGTATAATGTTCCAGCAATTTCTACAAAAAAACGCGCCAACATTACTTAACTTCCTCGTCTCTAATAATGATAAACAGCTCACCCCCTCGCTGCATTATTGCACGCTATTATTGTCAGTTTCAGTAAGGCAGTATAGACCCACTTCTCAACAATAATTACAATCAACAAACATCTCAAATCAATGTCACACAAAAATTCATATTCATAATATAATCATTCTTTACATTTAAATAATTTATGATACAAATTACTGCATCACAAAACATGTATTTCCGGTGAAATCTTGGTATGGAACTTTTGAGCTGAATACCTTCTCTACCTACTATGTACGGGGTAGAGAAAGTAAAAAGGTTCCTGCGTGTCAACACAACTAAGAAAAAAAATCTGTTACATTCACATAACTTTCTCTACCCATTCTTCAACAACGTATTCGTATACAACCCTACTCTTTTATCTACTTTATGTTAATAGAGATAAACATTTGTAGAAACGGTGTTATTACATGTTTCCTTGTAAGTACAATAGGAATAGGGCGGCACAATAGCCTTAAGCGATAGTCAAATCTTTTAAGAGCAGCTAATAAATGAATTACAACTATCCGGGCTTGTAGGCCGTGGTCTAGAAGGCATCGTGGATACCGACGTTTCGCCAAGTACAGCGCTTGGCATCTTCAGGGTGAAGTGATTCAGTGTCTGCGGTGGTCGGAGTCATTCATACGTATAATACCGTATATGAAAGATATTTACATGAGAAATAAAATGTATATCTGGAATTTTCGGGGTATAGCCTATTAAGTCTTCTTCATTCGGAGAGAATTTTGTATAACTCGTTAACGTTAAGCGATAGACGAAAACGTACTACACAAAGAATGTAGATGTCTTTAAAACACAATTTATTTCAAATAAGCTTTTGCAGCATAAGCCATTTCTTAGATATTCATTATTAGAGTTTCGAATTGTTCATACCTTGGTCATTCTCTTCAAGTTCTTCCAACATTCAATTGTTTATCGCGATGTCATGGAAACATTAAAGAATTTTAAAGTCAGCATACAGCGTCCAGTTCTTAAACATTTGACTGTCGCTATTCTCTTTGCATATATAACGAAATGTGTATGTAGCTATTTCTGCAAATGTTTATTTGGATTAAATTCTAGTACATAGAAAAATAAACTTTAGTAAGAATAATTTGTGTACCCACTAATAAACGATAGATGGTAAAGTGATGCGAATACATCAGATTAGATATTTTTTGAAGTGGTAAGGCACCATTCATTTGTTGTAGTGATGTCATATAAAAATACGTAAATTTCAAAGCCAAGGGCTATATCCCTCTTTATACCTACAACGAAATTAAACTGTCTGTGTAAACATTTATCTCTATTAAACTGAAATAAATGTAGTTCGGAGAAGATATAATTAAATTATAGTGGGGTAGAGAAAATAATGTGAATGTAACACATCCGCTCTGCTATTTTTTTGGCTGTATCTCAAAGGGTATTATTATTTATTGAAAATATTACATGGAAGTGTGTGCTTTAGTGTTTGGTCGCGCGGACCCCTGGTTGAACATTTCTTTCATTAACGAACAGGGATCTACGGATTTTCCTATTTTCGAACAGCTCCAATATTGGCCAGAGATAACCTTGTTTAGTGCGGAAAGTTTATGTTATCTGTTTTATTGGAATTTAAAACAGCGATACGGTTGCTATATAATCCTATGCCATCTAACACCTACCCACGCTATCACACGCGAGGGCTGCAAGGGGGAGAGGAATAAAAATAAGCTGATTAACCTAGCTGAATGACAAACACTAATCTATTTCCCGTATCAGAGCTTTGCAGTGTTGCAGCTCGGCTGGGGAAGCTGGTCTTTTTAACTCAGAAACGTTTTTTTGAAAATCCCAAGTTGCGACGGTTTTATCGAAGATGGACAGAGCGTACAATAATTATTTTTAATGCAGGCTCTTTGCGACACAAAGCAAAAAATACCTATTGTGTAACATTCATTTGATTTTCTCTTCCCACTCTATCACTTCAATGTTAATCGAGGTACATTTATGCGGAAATGCTTTCTTACACATTTCATTATGAGAACGAGAGAGATAGAGCAGGCTGAAGCGATAGCCAACTGTTTAAAAGCGGCTTTGTGGTGTATTTGAAATTCCATTCTCTTTGTGTGACCACGAGAAGCAACTAAATGGTAACAGAATTTTAAAAATGAGAAAAACCTGGAGAAAACTTCAGATAGAGATGGTGGTCCTGGCGGGATTTGAACTGTGGACTTCCCGCTCACGAGTCTGTGCTTTAAGCAGCTCCAGCGTCGTTGGAAGTATTGCATCCCGTCCAAAAATGCAACATAGAGATTTCATTGGGTATACATGTTTTGAGATCCACTAATTCCTAAAAAGGCATGCTTAGAAAGAGAGAATGTGTATGTGCGAATTACATAACTAAAAAACGAAGGGTTGTTTACATACCAAATTTGGCATCTAAGTTTAGTATCTTCTTAGAATATGACAAACGATTTTCAAGAAAATGCACCCAACTCAAATTATTCTTATAGAAAAGTTTTTTTCTTTATTACTTTCTCTACTACGTATAGTAAGTAGGTGAAGTATTGCATTCCACCCAAAAATTCAATACCGAGATTTCACTGGAAATATATGTTTTGAGATCCCCTGAATCCAAAAAAAGCATTTTTGGAAACATGTCCGTGTGTGTCTGTGAACAGCATAACTCAGAAACCAACAGTCGGATAAACACCAAACTTGGAATTTAGGTTCAGTATCTTCCAGAGATGCAACACGAAGGTTTTGAAGAAAATCCCCCACCCCAGATTACCCTTTATATGGAACATTTTTCGAAAATTTTAAATTTCTCAAAAATGGCTCTAACGATTTTGATTAAAATATCATATGTTTAAGATATTTTCATGACAATTAAAATGTATATCTTGAATTTTCTGGAAAATGTCTGCAAAAGTATTCTTCATTGTGAACGACTTTTGCATAACTGGTAAACCATAAGAGATAGACAAAAGTTTACTACACAAAATGTAGATCGCGTTAAAATACACAATTTATGTCATATACATTTGTTTTGTTGAGTGAACAATTTTCGAGATGTTGCTTGTTATTCCCTTAAATTTTCCAATACTTATACTTCTTCTCAAATGGGAATTCGTTATTCATTTTTTTGTCCTGGTAATGCAAAGAGAATGGAATACTCCACATAGCAACCAGCTCTTAAAACATTTGACTATCGTTTAAAGTCTACCATATTCCTCTTGCATCTACAAGAAAATTAGCAATAAGATTAACATCTCGATTAACATGAAGCATATGCAGAATAAGCGTTTATAGAAATAGTTTGTACAAGAGTAGAGAAAGTAATGTGAGTGTAACACACCAGATTTTTTTTCTCAAAAATGCTAATAAGGATTACTGTTAAAATATCACATGTTAAAATGTTTGCCTTACCAATAAAATATATATCTTGAATTTTCTAGGAACAACCTGTGAAGTCATTTTTACCTTGAATGAATTTTCATATAGTTTTGTAAAACTGTTAAAGCATGAAAGAGAGACAAAAACTTACTACACAAAAGATATAACTGATTAATCTACCCAACTTCAGTTTTTTTGTGGCCTAAGACATTTCCGTTGTTAATGGTTCAAATATTCTGTCACTATTTAACTGTTTCTCGTGATGTTATGGAAACAGCATGTTATTTCAAAAACAGCATATAATGAATAGCTTTTTAAAGGATTTTCCAATCGCTTTAGCCACCTATATACTCTTTGTACAACCTTTCGTCTGAATTGTCTGAAAATATTTATTTCAATTGGAACGAACCTGTTAGAAAAATAAGATTTTTTGAGAATATGGTAATTAATTGATCTAATAGTTGGTGAAACTATGAAGCCGGGACTTAAAACTACTCAAGACATTATAAGTCACCATTGGGTTATATCATAATGCGAATCAGTTGCGGAATTCAGTGTCGTGCCGGCATATTGTCATAGTAACGCTTTAGGATAGAGCAACCGAACGGAAACCGGAAGACACGTGGTTCAAATCCCGGCTATGGCATTTCCAATTTTGGGAGAATATTTTGTGGAAGAGATATATATATATAATCAGACTTTTTGTTGTGAAAACTGATGTATTTTTTCAAACCTTTTATGAATATTCCTACTGTGCTAACAATTTCTTGTGCTCTGAAAAAAAACAATCAGATAAACAGTTTTATTTTTGAGAAATGTTACACACTTGGGAGACAGAATCACATAAATGTCCCTGTGAATTTTACATTTATTTCACACATACGAGTGTGCTCCGTGTAGGTCACACACCAAATGCAAGGCCTCCTGAGAAATATTTTCATATTTTCTACTTGAAATAAATGAACATCCTGCTGCGGAAGTAAGCGCATGCATAAAGCATGGCTGATGAAGACCTTCAACACATGGGAGCATGGGATAGGTCCCGACCTCTGGAGGTCAGGTCACATGTAGTGTTAGTACGGCAGTGTACTTGCTATCGATTTGTAAGACTCTATCTGGGTCACAGCCAGCCGCATAGCGGGGTCCACCACACCTTCGCCGTCGTCGTCTACATACCTTGTGTTATATCTGTTCGCGTTGCTTTGAGAACCGGTGTAAACAAAACCACGTGGTCGTGCCCAGTGTTCAACAAACTGAGCATGTGCGTAGCTGGGTAGGTTTGGAATACGTTGTTATGACGACAAAAATCCTGCATAGTTGCGTCATTCTAGCACGAGTTGCTTAGCAACAATCACGTAATAAATCCATGTGCATTTATAGTCCATTTCACCGATAATATCGCCCTTTACATTCCTTTTAATTTTAGTTGGCAATGTAAACGACTATGTTTTATTTCAAAGAGGCAATGCATATATAAAGCAATTATCGAAAACAACATTAATCGATATGCTAACATGAGTTACTATACATTTAACACCATATTGTGACTATTAATATAGGCTACTGCAGGAAAGAAATTTGAAAACACATAGCTTATTAATTTCTCTACTACGTATAGTAAGTAGGGAAAGCGTTGCATTCCACCCAAAAATTATATACCGAGATTTTACCAGAAATACATGTTTTGAGGTGCCCTGAATCCAAATAAAGCATTTTTGGAAATATGTACGTGTGTATCTGTGAGCAGCGCAACTCAAAAACGAAAAGTCGGATAAACATGAAACTTGATACTTAGTTTACCACCTTCCAAGGATAAGACAGGAGGAATTTGAAGAAAATCCCTCCACCCCAGACTACTCATTACATGGAAAATTTTTCGAAAATTTTTATTTTCAAAAATGGCTAACAATTTTAATTAAAATATCATACGTGTAAGATATTTTTATTGCAAATAAAATGTATATCTTGAACTTTCTGGGAATGTCCACAAAGTCCTCTTCATTCTGAATGACTTTTCAGTAACTGCTCTTAAAATATTTGACTATTGCTTAAAGCCTACCATATTCCCCTTGCACCTACAAGAAAATTAGCAATAAGTACAAGAGGAGAGAAAATCATATGAGTATAACACATCAGACTTCTTTTTCATATCATCATCAGGGTTGGGTAAATTTCACTAATTGGATTTTGCGAAATGTTAAAGTAATTGAGCCACACTTAATGTTCTTCTCTGATGAAGCACGGCTCCATTTATATGGTTATTTTTCGTCGCAATATAACAGGTATTGGAGTACAGGGAAACCCAATTTTATACGAGATTCCCTTGTATGGAGGGAAAATCGGTCTGCAGTAAATACATACAGAAAAATCTGATGTGTTACACTCACATGACTTTCTCTACTCTTGTGCAAACTATTTTTAAACACTTATTCTCCATCTACTTCATGTTAATCGAGATAAACATTTGCAGACTATCTTATTGCTAAGTTTCTTGTAGATGTAAGGGGAATATATATTTACAAGGGCAATATAGAAATACAGTAGCCTTTAAGCATATACATATCTCTTAATAGCTGGTTGCTAGGTGCAGCACCATTCCCTTTGCCACAGATTTTGTATATCCAAGACAAAAAATGAATAACGAATTCCCATTTGAGAAAATAAGTATTGAAAAATTTAAGGGAATAACAAGCAATATCTCGAAAATGGTTCACTCAACAAAACAAATGTATATGACATAAGTTGTGTATTTTAACGCGATCTACATTTTTTGTGTAGTAACATTTTGTCTATCTCTTATGGTTTACCAGTTATGCAAACGTCGTTCACAATGAAGAACGCTTTTGGAGACATTCCCAGAAAATGTAAGATATACATTTTGTCTGTCATGAAGGCATCTTAAACATATGATATTTTAATGAAAATCGTTAGAGCCATTTCTGAAAAAATTAAAATTTTCGAAAAATGTTCCATGTAAATGGTAACATGGAGTGGGGAGATTTTCTTGAAAACCTTCGTGTTGCATCTCTGGAAGATACTGAACATAAATACCAAGTTTGGTGTTTATCCCACTGTTCGTTTCTGAGTTATGCTGTTCACAGACACACACATGGACATGTCTCCAAAAATAATTTTTTTGGATTCAGAAGGCCTCAAAACATGTATTTCCGGTGAAATCTCGGTATCGAATTTTTGGGTGGAATACAATACTTCCCCTACTTACTATACGTAGTAGAGAAAGTAATAAGAAAATAGAGAAATTTGGATGTCTCATCCATAGACTTACTGCGTCAAACATGGATCAAATGAACCTTCACATGGAAACAATATTGGCAGAAAAGTAAACGAAGTACTAGCAAGCAGAGAAATTGACATAATCCACCGTCTCCTTTATAGAGGAAACAGCATTGCCCTCGCGAAACAAAACGTAGTAATGGAGTTTATAGGAACATTCTGATGAATAAACTTCTAGGTGAAGACCCTGTCCTTCAACTCATAGAGCTTCAACCTACTCGCAGTCAATGACAAAGTACGCCTCTCAAGACCCAAAACCCAGGCGAATCCCCCTTCAAGGAGATCCACTTAACCTAATGTTACTCAACCTGTTGACACATGACGTAATACAAGAGGCAGCATTAGACTTCGCGATGTTCCTATATGCAGACAAGATGGTCTGATATCAAACAGCAAAGATACTTACAAGAAGGTCTTGACAGACTACATATATGGTCAAACTGAAATGGACTAGACACAAATAAAAGCAAAACGAAAGATAAGTTTAGAAGAGAAGGAACCGTCTCCAAACCAGACACCTTCGTCTATGGCAGCAACAAACTGGAACTTGTGAATTCGTGTAAATATGAGAGCTGTCCCAGAAGTACCCGACCTAACAAAGAAAACACAAAAATGTTGGGAAAAAGCATTTTTATTTCTCTACATAGTCTCCTTTCAGCTCGATACACTTTTCCCAGCGATGTTCAATAGCTTCGATACCCGGTTTATAGTGAGAGCCATCGAGTTCTGCAAAATAGCCATCAACTGCAAACTCCACCTCTTCATTATTGGCAAATCGTTTACCATCTTGCCATTTCTTCAACTTTGGAAGCAGAAAATAATCAGAGGGGGCTAAGTCTGGCAAATAGAGTGCATGAGAAAGCAATTTGAACTTTAACTCATTGATTTTGGCTATGGCGATAATGGATGTGTGAACTAGTACATTGTCTTGATGAAACAGAACTTTATTTATCGCTAAATGCGGCAGTTTTTGCTTAATTTCATCATTCAAATGCTGCAGCGAGTTTGCATAATACTCGCCAATGATTTCTTTTCCTTTTTGAAGATAATCAATGAAAATTATCCCACGCGCATCCCAAAAAACTGACGCCATAACCTTGCCTGCAGACGGAGCTGTCTTAGCATTCTTTGCAGCCGATAGTCCCCTTTCAATCCGCTGTTTTGACTATTCATTCGTTTCAGATGTGAATTGATGGACCCATGTTTCATCCATGGTTATGGATTGACGCAAAAACTCGGCTTTATTGCAACTAAATATCGCCAAACACTGGAATGAAATATTCTCACGACGCTGGTTTTATTCCATTGTGAGTAAACGCGGCACCCATCTTACTCGCAGCTTTCTCATGTCTAAATTTTCAGTCAGTGTGCGATGTACATCACTTTTTGAAATTCCTACGATGTCTGCTAGCTCGCGCACTTTCAGTCGACGGTCATTCAATACCTTTTTTGTGGATTTTCTTCAGAATTTCTGGCGTGGTCATCTCATTTGGGCGACCACTGCGATTTTCGTCTTGGCAACTCGTACGGCCTCGGTTAAACACTGCCACCCAATATTTTACTGTTTTAACAAAGCAGCAGGCTCCCCCAGAGTAGAATCTAGCTCAGCTTTAATATTAATTGGACCAAGACCTTTCAAATGAAAGTAATGTATCACATAACGATGGCAGTTTTATCCATGTTTACAAATTCGCTGAGAGAGTTCACTATTGATGGCTGCCAAACAATTACTAAACAACGTAGCATCGTCAAACTTCAAACTTAAACTAATAAGGGTGGTACTTTCTACCATAGTCATTTGTTTGAAACAACAACTGCTGTAAATACGTCAGGTCGAGTACTTCTGGGACTGCCCTCGTTTCTAGGATTAGCGCTGCAAGTAACAGGCAAAACATTTACTAAACACGTGGAAGAAAGTTGCGCGGTAGCGACCAAGGCTATGTTCGAGATAAAGAAACTTGAGAAGCTCTCCCCAGACCAATGTCTGTTCCACATCAAAATTTTGGCAGTAATTTGTATCACAATAATGTAAATGCCAGAGTGATTGGAGTGTAAATAAGCATTATTGTATGACAATGATTTGGGATGTTTGTTAATTATAAGCATTGTTAGGAAATAAGTTTACACGGCCTCACTGAAACTGACAATAAGAGCGAGTAACAATGCGCGAGAGGGTGAGTTGAATACTAATTAGAAGAGACAAACAAATGACGTCATATTGGCGCGCTTTTCTTAGAAATAGCGGGAATGTTTTCCCTAGAGCATTTGTGTTCGTAATTTTGATTGGATATAAAAATAGACGCTAATGTTGGCGCGTTTTATTGGCCAATAGCAGCTCGGTTATAATCTTTAGGCATATCGGGGTGTGGGAGTATAAAAAGCTAAAGCCAGAGGCAAGTATCGCCCAGTTCAACAAAATCATCCACGCGTTACACGTCGCTGAGTCCAACAGAATCATTCAGAATTTAAACGTCGGTTAGTTCATCAGAATCGTTCGCGAGTTACACGTCGCAATTCTACAGAATCTCTCGCGTCTTAAAGTTTGTTATAAATGTGAAACACGCAAATTAATAATGTGCAGCAAATAAGTGATTATAGTGATATCAGAAAATATAACAGTTTCAGTCTGGCGTGTATCACGAGTCAATATGTGAACTTAATTAATTGTGACGGTAATAAAAGTGTAAAAACAAATTCTTTTATCAGTGTTATCTTTGAGTAACAAATCCTTTCCGTTTACACACCTTGTTCAAGAGATGTGCTCGACTGAATAATAATAATAGCTAGCCGGAGGACAATGAACCCAACATTCAAAGTAGTAAAACAATAACAGGCTCTCAGAAATAAGATAACACGAAGTGACCGCGACAAATTGGCTTCCATACGTGGGGCAGATAAACATGAAGCATCTTCCAACCACCAACAAATATATACTTCAAATTGGATCTCAAACGTGGGGCTAACAAACCATCTACTTCAAAATCGCCCCGATAGCGTCATACGCGATCAACAAAATATGAATCCATCTCCGGGGAGGTCTTGAAACATTTTAAACTTATCTGCAATAAATCGTATTTGCTTTCTCTGAAGTCCGCAACAGTCAGAAAAACAGAGAAATCAATAAAATAACCTAATACGTTATCAGTTTTTCTTCCTAGAGCTTAACCAACCTTTCGAAACTTCACATATTTTGTAACGTCTGTTTGCATGTATAGATGGTGCCACTGTCATGGGGATTTTTTAGCATCGGTCAAAAGGACTGTTGAGCCATGAGTGAGCGAGATATACACACATACACACCCCCTTTCCCTCCCGGAGGCAATACAGTCTACTTCCTTTGTTGCCAAGGTCCTGGGTTCACAATCGTGGAGTTGCTCCTTGAAAAGCAAAGACAAAAGGCGAGAGAAATCCCGGCTCGTTACTTCAACCCCCTCCCCCCGACCGCCCTTCTTGTGGAAGACAAAGGCGGGGAGGGGGGAAAAACCGCAGGTGTTGCTGAAACAAAACACAGCTGCCAGAAGTTTGGTTTTGTGCGGGGCTCCACCATCCATTTAAAATTACTGCGTTGAGAATCACAACTCTGCGAAATGGGATTCAAGAAAGTGAAGCAACTTTCTCATAGAGACTTTCTCGTATTGAAATAGCAACGTTGGTGAGATTTCATTCAGTGCTACCTCTGTAATTTAGAATAAATAATATTACATCATAACGGAGCTACAGTAGTTCAACAGAAACAATTATGTTTTGCTTTCACATGACTTTCTCCATTCACTCTTCTACAAACTATTCTTACAGAAGTTTATTATTTTATCTACTTCTTGTTAAGGACACTGGGACCGAGTTTTTAGGTGAAATTACCACAAATTTCGATTTTTTACTTTCTCTGCCAGTAGGAAGAGAATGTATTGCATTCCATCCAAAAATTAGATTCCGTAATTTCACGGGAAATACATGTTTTCAGGTCCCCTGAATCCAATAAACGATTTTTAGAAAAATATCCGTTTCTCTTTCTCTCTCTGTAGGTATGTATGACTAGTCGGATGAACCAAACTTGGTATTTGAGTTCAGTATCTTCCAAATATGCGACACGAAGATCTTCAAGAAAATCCTTCAAAGCCAAACAACCCTTTACATGGTAATATTTTCGAAAATTTTGATTAAAGTAGGACATATTAAAGATATTTACTTGAAAAACTGTATATCTTCAATTTTTCACAAGGAATTTTGTGTAATCTTGTATAACTGGTAAACGCTAAGTGATGGACGAAAACGTACTACACAAAAAACTAGGTCTTTTTTTAAGACACAATTTGTTTCCACTAAGCTTTTTTGTGGTATAAGCCATTTCTGAGATACCCTTTATCAATGGTTCGAATTGTCATTCCTGTCAACATTTAGCTATTTCTCGCGGTTGCTTGGAAACAGTATGGAGTTTTAAGACAAGCATACAAGGTCCAGTTCTTAAACATTTGACTATCGCTGTTCTTTTTGTGTTTATAATGAAATGTGTAATGTAGCTATTTCTGCAAACGTTTATTTGGATTAAAACGTATTAGATAGAAAAATAAGCTTAGTAGGAATCATTTGTATACCCAATAATAAACGATAGAGAGTATAGAGTCATTGAATGTATGACAGAGTTTTTACTTACATCATGTAAATATTCCATAGACACCTGTGACTTATTTTGGTCAAACATTTTTCATGATCCTCCATTTTTAAAAGGCCAGCGACATGTTTAAATCACCCCTGCGCTCCCTAGGAGTTTTTGTTTTTCTCTAAGTTTTTCATGTTTGCACATGATAGTTATTCCTTACATTTGTTTTGTTCCGATTTGTATGTAAAGTTGCCTAAATAATCCTAAATGTGCTATCTAAAGGCTGAAGTATGCATTTAATAATTGCTTTATTCTGTAACGGTGCTCTCATGATTGTTATTATTCCTTCAAAGCACTCGTTAGCATTTTATGAAGGTAATTAAACTGCTGCCCAATTTAACCTTAATGGTATGTTATTGCCTCAAAAGCGATGGATTGTTATAGAAGCTCAAGATTTAATTACTGCAACGAGTAAACTGACTTTTTTATTACAAGAACAGTTGTGTAGCGTTAAACCATTATATGGCTTCCAATTATGCCTGCAGCTTTAATATACATACAATTGTGAAATAGTTTGCACCTTTAAACATTATAGATCTCGTTTTTCGTTTCACTTTTCCTTTTGACAATTACTTTCCTTTACAAGCTCTAATTCTGTACACAGAGTTTCTATTTGCTTCAATTACCAATTCGATTTACGGTGCAAGTTTCTAGTATTGATCTAAATGTCTCTCCCGCAAGCTAAACAACTTAGAAACAATTTAGCCTTGTTAGCAACATGTCGAAAAATTCTCATCCAAGCCAAATGCCAGCTATACTTGCTAGGCGGTCTACTCGCTATGTCGTTTCCTTGTTCACTGGTCACTGTCTTCACCCAGGAAAACCACGTTCCTCCTCCTGCCTGCTAAAGCGCTGCGATCGCTGACGCTGTTTAAACCATCCAATGGCAAGCATGGACGGCCCATTACGTCGTTCTACCATGCTTGCGTCAGGGATGACAACATATCCTCTGGCACGTTCCTTTAGTATCTCCTGATGCCGGCGTGCTCAGCGCAGAGGGGAGGTTTAAAACGCTGCATTAATTGACTCACAGAAAATTAAATTTATACTGGAAACTAGCAAAATTTTAACACCAACAGCTTCATAAAAATAAAAAGTTATTTCTCTACAATTAATAAAATCCTTCATTTATTTTCACTGCAGGAACGGCAGTCTCTGACAAATCTGAATGCGCAAGGTAGAAAATTTGCATTTTTCAATAATTAAAACACTGTACTAAAAAACTGAACTAGAGCTTGGGGATTTTGTACAGTGATTATTATTTACTCACATTAAGTGTGCCAATTTTCAAGCAAACCGCTTTAGAATTTAAAAGAATGTTAGAAAATTCAGTGCCAGTGTCCTTTAAAACGGATAAACATTCATTGTACATTTGCAGATTGCAGTTTAAAAATATAATAGGCTAAAGCGATAGCCATATTTTTAAAAAGCGAATCACTAGATGATGTATTTGAAATTCCTGCTCTTTGCACGACGCAAGACAAAACGAATAGCGACTTACCACTTAAAAAAGTGTAAGCATTTGAAAACTAAAACCAATAACAAATAGAATCTTGGAAATGGTTAACACCACAAAAAGTTTATTGGATATAAATTGTGTTTTCCTGACATCTACATTTATGTATAGCAAACTTTGGTCTATCTCGGTTTGCGAATTATGCAAAATTCGTTCATAATGAGGACTTTGCAATTGATTTCCAAAAAATTAAGATATTCTGGCGCAGCCTTGGGGCGGTATGCCTCGTCTATTCTCCCCTGACAGTAGGGGAGAATAGACTCAGACAGTAGGGTAGGTTGGTACCGAGATGCAAGGGTCCATGGCAGGGTATCGGGGGGGGAGGCGACAAATAAGTACCCGGGGTTGTATAAAAGAATAATGAATATATTCTTGGTTACTTCAACATAGCGTTGGGGCCCCTCGGTGGAGGGGTCATATATGCAGAAACTTAGACGTAGCCACACATCTCTTACCTGGAAACCTCTGGTCGGACTTGTGACCTGAATTAAAGGTTAAGTATTTAGGGTGGGGCGTCGGAAACCTGGCGAGCGTAGTCTCGTTGTCGTAGTGTGTCGAAGAGGATTGACAGCGATTGACCTACATACATGACCAATATATACCCTTCGAAAAGCCACGTAAGCAACCTGGTGTTCTACAATCCGGTGCTTCCTACATAACCACATCTTTCAGTACTCCATGAAATCTAACGCAATCCCCTTGACCGTGTTTCGGACTCTACGATGGATCGCTACAATATAGATTTTATTTTTTATGCCAATATCTTAAACATATGGAATTTTAATCGCCGTTGTTAGTGCTGTTTTTAGGAAATAAAAACAAAAAGGAAAATGTCCAAGAAAAGGGTAGTTCCTGATGAGAGGTGTTTTTTATCGTATCTTTGGAAAACTCTGAGCCTAAATACCAAATTTGATATTTAACTGGTTTTCCTTTTTTGTTTGGTGTTCACAAACACATACAACCTGCAAGCGCGTGCGCACCCATAGCTGTTTTCAAGTTTTTATTCAGAGGACCTCACAACCAGTATTTTTGTCGAAATGTAGGTGTCTAATTGCTTTCTGTACTACGTATAGTAAGTAGGGGATGCATTGCATTGCAACCAAAAATTCGATACCGAGATTTCACCGAAAATACATTGTTTTGATGCCCCGCTGGATTCAAATAAAGGCATTTTTGGAAACATGTCATTGTGAGTACCTTGTAATCTGTGGACATCCTTACCTAAAAACGAAAGTTTCTGTAAATACCAAACTTAGTATTTTGATTCAATATCTTCCAAAGATGGGACACGAATATTTTCATCAAAATCCCCCAACCCAAATTACTCTGGTGAATTTTATTAAGATGACATATATTAAAGACATTTACATGATAAATAAAATGTATATCTAGAATTTTTGCGGAATAGCCTATAAAGTCTTCTATACGCGGAAAGAATTTTGTATAAGTTTGTATAGCTAGTAAACATTAAACGACAGGCGAAATTGTAATACATAAAAAATTGTAGATCACCTTAAAATACACAGTTTACATTAATTTTTTTTCGTGACATAAACCGTTTGATATATCCGTTACTAAAGGTTCGAATTGTTCATTTCTTGGTCATTCTCTTAAAGTCCTGTTTCACGCGATTGCATGGAAACAGTATGCAATTTTAAGGCCAGCGTATAGCGTCCAGTTGTTAAACAGATAACAGTTGTTATCGTTGTTCTCTTTGTATCTATAACGAAATGTAGCTATTTCTGCAAGTGTTTATTCGGATTAAAATGTAGTAGATAGAAAAATAAGCTTTAGTAAGAATAGTTTGTATACCCACTAATAAACGATAGAGCGTAGAGAAAGACATGTGAATGTATCACATCAGTCTTTTTTGGTGGAATGCAATGCTCCCATATTTACTATAGGTAAATGGCATAGAAAGTAATAAGCTTTTTGTAAGAATAGTTTATGAGAGAGTGGGTGGAGAAAGCCATGATACTATCAGTTTACTGAGGTGGTGAAAGTTGGGGAAATGTCAATATCCTACAGCAAGGTGAAAGGACATGTAAATTATATGTCAGTTATGTTGTGACATGGCTAACAAGTGGTCCAGTCAGCGAGCCACGACACGGAAGTTGGTCGGTGTATTGTTTGCTAGTTATCAAGGTCGCCACTTGCCCTTGTGGGAAGAGAAACATCTGGCGCCTGATGCATAGCCAAGCCCGCGCAGCACGTATGTCAGAGAAGTTGTCTGCCAGGCCAGGCGAGCCGCTTACACGTGCATCTGTGGGGTCTTGGTGTAAGACAGCAAGCGTACACTCCACTTGGGTTATTTCACCATAGTAAACAACCTGGGTAAACTCTAGTGTTAAATGCTAGTGTTTTAAGAGGCTATATAACAGAAGTGTCAACCTACCACAAGAGAGAAGTTTTGAAGTCTAAAATACCTCTCGAACCCTTATAAGTGCTATATTTTCTTCATTCTCAATATTTTTACCGTCTACCTATTGGGAATAAATATATTGAAATCTCCTGAATAACAACAGCCTTTTTAGTTAATACCTATCTGTACTTCTGTATGTTTGTCTGTAAACAACGTAACTGAAAACACAATGCCAATTAAATACCAAACTTGACATTTTAAGTTCGGTGTCTTCCTGGATACGACATGAAGTTTTCAAGAATATCTCCTACTCCAAACTGCCATTTACATGGTTAAAAGTTTCGTTATTTTTTATTTTCTCAAAAATGGCTCTAATGGTTTTGATTGCTTTACCATACGTTGAAGATATTTTAATAATAAGTAAAATGTGTATATTGAAAATTATGCAAATAATCTATAAAGTCCTGTTCCTTCTGAATAACTGAATAGTTTGTTAACAGCAAAAAACAAAACAAAACAAAAAACAACAAAGATAAAAAATAAATATCTCGATAAAACAAACAATTTAGGCCAGAAGATCCGGCTGCCATGTGCTGGGGGTCTCTGTGGGCACGTGACGAAGCAAGATGGCATTTCCAAGGATGAGACCTAGAAGGCTAACTGCCCGCCTTTCTGGTGAAGGCGGCGGTAAGACTGGACGGCACCCTAATGTCATCTGCACGGCATGAAGCAGGTGGTTACAAGGATGAGACCTAGAAGCCCAACTGTCCGCCTTTCTATGTGAGGGCATCGGTTAGACTGGACGGCACCCTAATGCTACCTGTACGGCATGAAGCAGGTGGTTACAGGGATGAGATTTAGAAGGCTAACTGTCCGCCTTTATATGGGAGCGGCGGTTGGACTGGACGGTACCCTAATGGCGTCTGCACGGCACGAAGCAGAAGATCCGATAGCTATGCAGTAGGGTCTCTGTGATACGTGACGACGGAGTGGGTGGTTACAGGGATGAGACCTAGAAGGCTAACTGTCCATCACATATCGTTCTAAGAGTTATCCGCCGACAGATCCTTCCCGATATGACCACGGAGTTAAAGCGACGTAAAATAAAATAGAGTTAAAACAAATTAGGCCAAATAAATTTTTTGTGGCGTTATCATCATTTTTATTGCTTTTAAATTATATTTATGTTGTTGCTAGTGTTCAGAGTCCGTTGTTACTACATAGACACCACAGGCGGTGACATTGATGCGTTAAAAGAAATTATTATTTGGGAAAGAAAAATTTTAAGGCTATATTCTGACCTAAGTTTAAGGTACATCCCGGGCATTTACTAGTAATTAGGCCTAAGGAAAGCTTTAAAAAAAGATCGGAGATGACCTTATTGGTGGACCTGAACCCCAGACCTCCCGTCAATGGGCCTGTAGTTTAACGAGCTCGGTTACCTATGTCGGTGAATTTACAAATTACTTACAGCTTTTTCAAGTGGTTATGGATATTCGATTTTTGTCGTGGTCATGTAAGAAGCACCTAATTTCAACACCATTAGAATCGCTTTAGTCTACTGTATCCTTATATCTAACACGAAATGTGTAATAAAAATCTCGATCAACAAGAAGTATACAGAAAAACATGTGATTCACTCACATGAATTTCTCTATTCTTGTACAAACTATTTTTACAGACGCTTATTCTCCATATGCTTCATGTTAATCGAGATGTTAATCTTATTGCTAATTTTCTTGTAGATGCAAGGGGAATTGGTAGGCTTTAAGCGATAGTCAAATGTTTTAAGAGCTGGTTGCTATATGGAGTATTCCATTCTCTTTACTTGTCCAGGACATAAAAAACGAATAACGAATTCCCATTTGAGGAAAAGTGTAAGTATTGAAAAATTCAAACAAATAACCAGGAATATCTCGGAAATGGTTCAGCCCGCAAAAAATGTATAAGATATAAATTTTGTGTTTTAACAAGATTCACATTTTTTGTGAAGTAAAAATTAGTCTATCCATTACTGTTTGCTAGTTATGCAAAAGCCTCTCAGAAGGAAGGAGACTTTTGGAAACATTCCCAGAAAACTCAAGATGTACATTTCATTTGTCATGAAAATATCTGAAACATATGCATTTAAATCAAAATCTTTAGAGCCATTTTTGAGACAATTAAAATATTCAATAAATGTTCCATGTAAAGGATAGTCTGGGATGGAGCATTTTCTTGAAAATCGTCGTGTCGAATCCTTGAAAGATACTCGATTAACATGTGTGGCAGTATTTTATATCACAACATTGTAAATGCCAGAGTGATTGTAGTGTAAATAAGCATTATTGTATGACATTGATTTGAAATGTTTGTTAATTATAAGCATTGTTAGGAAATAAGTTTACACGGCCTCACTGAAACTGACAATAGGAGCGGGTAACAATGAGCGAGGGGGTGAGTTGTATATCAATTATAAGAGACAAACAAATGACGTCAGAGTAGCGCGCGTTTCTTTAGAAATGGAGGGAATTTCTTCCCTAGAGCATATGTGTTCGTAATTTTGATTGGATATAAATATAGACGCTAATGTTGGCGCGTTTTATTAACCAATAGCAGCTCTGTTATTATGTTTAGGCATATTGGAGTGAGAGAGTATAAATTCCGTGCCAGAGACGGGTAACGCGCAGTTTGATAGAATAATTCACAAGGCAAACGTCGTTCAGTCCAACAGAAGGATTCGCGGGTAATACGTGATTCTGTCCAACAGAATCATACAAAGGTTATACATCGCACAGTTTAAGAGAATCGTTCACGCGTTATACGTCGCGCAATTCTACAAAATCTCTCGCGTTGTAAAGTTAGTTATAAATGTGAAATACGCGAATTAATAATGTGCAGCAAATAAGTGATTATAGTGATATTAGAAAATATAACAGTTTCAGTCTGACGTGTATCAAGAGTCAATATATAAAATTAATTAATTGTGACGGTAATAAAAGTGTAAAAAGAAATTCTTTTATAAGTGTTATCTTTCAGTAACAAATCCTTTCCGTTTACACACCCTGTTCAAGAGATATACTTCACTGAGTAGTAATAATAGATAGCCGGAGGACAAATAACCCAAAATTCAAACTATTAATACAATAACAGGCGCCCAGCAATAGATAACAGGAAGTTACCGCGACAAATTAGCTCCCATACGTGGGACAGATAAACATGAAGCATCTTCTAACTACCAAAAAATATTCTACTTCACATGAAGTAGATGGAGAATAAGCGTTTATAAAAATAGTTTGTACAAGAGTAGAGAAAGTCGTGTGAGTGCAACACATCGGATTTTTTTTAAGGTATTCGTATCCAAAACTGACTTACCATATACGAACAATTGTGTATTGCTTTCTTTATTGTGTACGTAGTACATCTATACTATTTATAGTGCATTATTATGCAGCAAAGCTTCAACCAACTAACAATTGGACAGCTGAAAATAATCTAAAAATAAATACGAAGAAGAATTGAAATAACCTTCCGGAAAGGAAGGGAAAAATACGCAGAAACAATCACATTGAGAGAAAGATATAACAGTGAGAAACATCTACAAATACATGGAAGTAACCCTGCAAACAACTGGGGCCACTTTCAGGGTGCATACAAAAGAGAACACCACAATTGTAGATCATATATAGCAAATCTTCCTACAGGTGTAATGAAACTCTTCAGAGCCAAAATTGTCCCAATTCTAACATATAGCATACATCAAATAGGAGAAAACCTAAAAGAATAGGAGAAAGTAAAGGTTACTTTCCTCAAGCGAGTAATTGGGTTCTCGAAATACACCACATTGATATATATATATTCTGACGAACTACTACTCCCTGTAATAGAGTCCTATAGAAAGCTGAGGGCAGAAAACTTGAGGAAGAGAACTGAAGTCGAGGAGGACTTCTATGCAACAAGTGCCGTGACAGACAGCAGTTGGACAGGACCGAATCAAAACATGAGGAACGTTGTAACGAGGCTGGCCATGTATGGTTTCCACTATAAAGTATGCAGTGACAGATAAGTATGTTTGCAAATTCTGTAAACTAAAATGTGATGAATACCACTTGCTGAACTGCAACAAATGTCCAAAAACAGTGACAGAATTTTGCTGGAAGCTAAAGTTATGTTCATTCGCCACACTTGTGATCACTTCAATACTTATTATCATTTATCGTCACAATTTTCCTATTTTTCTGTTATGTACTTTTTGTATTTTCTATTTTATACTTATTTAACTTTTTAATGTATGTGTTCAATGTTATAAGTAACGTAACGTGAATAGGAGAATTACGTTTAATATGAATACTAAACTAAGGGATAATTCTATGTTGTAATTAATGTACAAAGTTGTGTGTGTGTGACACATCAGGTGTTATATTTCTCTGATGCACTTACACTTTTATCATGCACATAGAGAAGTTGAAGCTACATGAAAACTGTAATGTCATATATTCACATGACTATCTACCCTCTTTCGTTTATTAGTGGGCACAGAAACTAGTCTTACTAAGCCTTATTTTTATATATATATATATATATATTTTAGTCCAAATAAACGTTACAGAAATGCTACATTACACATCTCGTTAAGGATACTGCAAAGGAAACAGAGATAGTCAAATGTTCAAGAACTAGACGCTATATGGTGTCCATGTTTCCATGACATCGCGAGAAACAACTGAATGTTGATGGTACTTCAAGAAATGAAAATTCGAACCACTAATAACGGCTATTCCGGAAATGGCTGATCCCACAAAAAAGGTTGTATGAGATATATATTTCTTATGTAGTACGTTTTCGTACCAAAATTTCTTCCCAATAAAGAGGACTATAATAGGCTATTCCCAGAAAATTCAAGATAAACATTTTATTCCTCATATAAATATCTTTAATATATGGTATTGCAATAAAAAACGTCACAGCCATTTTTTAGAAAAATGTAAGATTTAGAAAAATGTTCGACGTAAAGGGTAGTTTGGGGAGGGGAATTTTTTTAAACTCTTCATACTGCATCTTTGGAAGATACTGCATCTAAATACTATGTTTGGTATTTGTCCCACTTTTCATTTTTGGGTTAAGCAGTTAACAGGCACAAAGACAGACTCAAAAAATCCTTTTTCTAAAAATGCTTTCTTTGTATTCAGGGGTCTTAAAACATATATTAACCGGTGAAATTTTGGTATCGAATTTTTGAGTGAAATGCAATGCCTTCTCTACTTATTGTGTACGTCGTAGAGAAAGTAAAAAAGGAATTTTATTACAAAAGTTCCGTCATTTAGTTGTCGTGGTGTGTTCGTCATTATAAACTCATGTCAAACACTCTTCTAGTCTGCAGATTGCAAATTCATGTTTTATAAATTGGTTTAGTTTGTGTGTATACATATCGACGGAACAGCACGGATTGACACAGACCCCCTTTACAGGAGAAGAGGCGGTGATATTCTGTGCGTGTGAGTGCAACAGTGGCATATGTCCTTCTGAGAAACTACTTAGAGCAAAGGGAGTTTTTATTTTCTCTATTATTTACCTATCGTAACCGAGTGAGATGGTCTGTAGTAACGTGACCTTAGGTATTTCGTTGTTCTCCCTGGTCGGTAGGCGAATGCTGGGGTGTTTTCTCATCTAGCACGCGTTACTTTCCTCATTTCCCATTCATTCCGTTTCCTTCTCATCTTTTAGGTTTACTTCTAGGTTTTGTAGCCTATGGCGGTGCCGCACAGATGGCGCGGATGCCTGCTCAAAGGAAGTATATATCAGCGGGCTGCTTGGTCGACGGGCGTTGACCGCTCCAGTAGTGGAACGAGTCTTCGGAAATGCTAGGAACATCCGCACGTGTATGTGGCCTGTAGCCTCCTGTGGTGCCTTCATTTCTTTCCTTACGTCTTTTGGGGGTAGTAGCCATTATAGATCTATGTGGGTCGCAGTGTGCGAGGTGTCCCCCTCCGTTGTATAACGTATAGCAAGTAGAGGAAATATTGCATTCCACCCAAAAATTCGATATCGAGATTTCACTAGAAGTACATGTTTAGAGGCCCCTGAATCCGAAATAAGCATTTTTAGAAAAAGGTCCGTGTGTGTGTTTATAAACAGCATAACTCAAAAACCAAAAGTCGGATAAATACCAAACTTGGTATTTAGGTTCAGTACCTTTCAGAGATGCGACAAGGATTTTCGATAAAATCCCCCCATAACAAACTACGGTTTACATGCAATATTTTTCAAAATCTTTGATGAAAATGCCACGTATTAAAGTTTCTTCACGTAACAAATAAAATGTATATCTTGAATTTTCTGGGAATAGCCTCTAAAGTCCTCTTCATTCGGAAAGAATTTTGTGTAATCTTGTATAACTAGTAAACGCTAAGGGATAGACAAAAACATGCTACACAAGAAATGCGGATCTCTTTAAAACACACAATTTATTTCAAATAACTTTTATTGTGGCATCTATCATTTCCGAGATCTCTGTTATTAATGGTTCAAATTGTTTAATACTTAGGCATTGCTTTCAAGCCCTGTCAATTTCTTACAATGTTATGGAAAGTGTTTTAAGGCCAGCATGTAGCGTCCAGTTCTAAAACATTTAACTATAGCTCTTCCTTCTGTATCTACACTGCCCTTTGTGAAAATTGCAACACCAAGAAGGAAACGCATGAATTCAATGGATTTAATACCACAGGTTAGATACATGACAAGTAACAAATGATCAACTTTTCAAATCTATACATGACCTTTGAGCTCTAGTATTCAATATTTGGTGTGGCCTCTATACGCTGCAATTAGACCTGCTATACGCCGCGGCAGTGATTCAAAAAGGTTTTGAATAAGTTCCTGAGGTATTTCCCTCCATGCAGTTTGTATTCGAACCCACAAATCCATGATAGTGGTTACTGGAGAACCGTGACGCACAGGTGTCGACCAACCATATCTTCGTTCGATGGGCGACTTGTCCGGCGAACGTGCAGCCAGGGAAGCAATGGTACCCGTCACTCTTCGAAGAAGGCTTGTATATTCCTCGCAATATGTGGTCGGGCATTGTTCTGTTGAAATGTGGCCTGCGGAGATGCCTGAAGCGGGGGAGTACCTCAGGCTCTACAATCACGGTTAGGTACCGGTTGCTGTTCAAAGTGTCCTTAATTCGTAGGAGGCGAGATCGGTTGTTGTAACCAATGGCGCTCAAAACCATCACACCCGGTGTTTGTCCACTATGCCGCTCAACAGTGCAGGTTGCGCCCACCACGGTACCGCCGGACACGTATGCGGCCATCACTGTAGGACACGTTGACGGGACTCGTCCGAAAAGACTAAAATTTACCACTCAACACCCCAGTGACGGTGTTCACGTGTGCATTGCAGTCGGAGGAGCTTGTGGTTTCTGGACCATGGAAGCTGAAGTAATTTTATGCATGCAACGAGTCCAACCTGCAACAGACTGCGACAAACCGTTGATGCAGACAAGCTCACGCCTGTTGCAGTGCTCCAGCGTCGAGCCAACACTGTGGGCGAAGCTGTACGGTCCGTTATGGCCATGAGGACAAGATGACGGTCATCACGTGCTGTGGTCCAGTACCCGTTCCTCGCTACGTACGACCTTCTTCTGTCCACTGCTTCCACCCACGCATCACTGTCGTAGCAGCATGGTCTGTACGAGCCGAAATGTCACGGTATGACAAACCCGCTTCCCAGAGACCGATCATTCTGCTCCGTTCGAACTCACTCACATGCCGATATGGCTCCCTTTGACGTTGACGAGGCATACTGGCACTCACTTTGTTTCCACCCTGTTTGACAGCTCTGCACTGACTATACTGGGCGCAATACTGACCTTATCGGACCGACACGAGAGGGCTCTGCTCGGCCTACGTGTACGTCATCTCTCTGCAAACCTAATCACTTATTGCTTGCACACTCTTCTACAATCTACACCACCAAGTTTGCAGTTATTCGGGAAATTCTTTCTTGGTGTTGCAATTTTCACAAACTGCAGTGTATAATGCAGTATTTCCGGAAACGTTTATCTGGACTAAAATTAAGTAAATAGGAAGAGGAACGCTTGTAAGAATAATTTGTATGCCCACTAATATGGTATAGAGGGTAGAGAAAGACTTGTGAATGCAACACATCATTTTTACTTTCTCTACTACGTATAGTAAGTAGGGGAAGTGTTGCATTCCACCCAAAAATTCGATACCGAGATTTCACCGGAAATACATGTTTTGAGACCCCCTGAATCCAAAAAAAAAACATTTTTGGAAACATGTCCGTGTGTGTGTTTGTGAACAGCATAACTCAGAAATGAACAGTCGGATAAACACCAAACTTGGTATTTAGGATCAGTATCTTCCAGAGATGCGACACGAAGGTTTTCAAGAAAATTCCCCCACTCCAGATTACCCTTTACATGGAACATTTTTCGAAAATTTTAATTTTCTCAAAAATGGCTCTAACGATTTTGATTAAAATATCATATGTTTAAGATATTTTCATGACAAATGAAATGTATATCTCCAATTTTCTGGGAATGTCTCCAAAAGTATTCATTGTGAACGACTTTTGCATAACTGGTGAACCATAAGCATAACCAAAATTTTACTATACAAAAAATGTAGATCGCGTTAAAATAGAGAATTTATGTAATATACATTTTTTTTGTTGAGTGAACCATTTTCGAGATATTACTTGATATTTCTTTAAATTTTCCAACACTTATACTTTTTCTCAAATGGGAACTCGATTTTCAAATTTTTTGTCCTGGTAATGCAAAGAGAATGGAATACTGCACATAGCAACCAGCTCTTAAAATATTTGACTATCGCTTAAAGTTTACCATATTCCCCTTGCATCTACAAGAAAATTAGCAATAACATTAACATCTCGATTAACATGAGGCATATGGAGAATAAGTGTTTGTAAAAATAGTTTGTACAAGAGTAGAGAAAGACTTGTGAATGCAACACATCAGTTTTTTCGTGTTATGAAGTGTAAAATTTGGACTAGAAATCTGTGTGTAGCCTAGGAAGTGGAGTATTTATTGCGATACTAGAAAACATTTCAGTACGGCTGATACAAGCAGTACTATCCCGTATTTAGGGATCCCCATTTAAGTTTTGTTAATTTATTGTATTGAACATTTTACGCATTCTAAATTTCATTTCATCGCAAAATTATGACTCTTGTTGTGAGGCAGTATTTTTAACACTTGAATTATATAGTACGGCCTTAAAAAATAAGTATGTAATAATTTGTAAAAATGTATGTAACAGTCATTGCATATGCTTATATTATTGTAAACATGCTTAATAATGTTATATGAATACATTACATACTTTAATAATGTAAGAGCTGTGAGAATAATAAGTTTAACGTTGCTAACAATGAGGTAACAATGAGGTAACCTTGAGGCAATAATGAGTTTGAGAGTTTGAATGCTACTAGTCACGATTACAGCAACGATAATGTAAATTTTGTTACAGTTTAAAAATAGCCAATCATCAGTTAGAAAAAGCTTTAGTAAACTGCAGGTGTTCTATTGGACTAGGATTAGCCAATCAGAGACTTGAAATACAGAAGCTTGCGGGTTTTGGGCGGTTGAAATATGTTCAGTTGCTGGCAGACCTTGGTAGTGATCGGATGAAAGATGTGTTCTCTAAAGAAATATTACGTATTCGTGTGTAACGAGAATTAAGTATACGTGATAACAAAGTGCAAGTTTTAAATTAAAGAATCTCACAGCTCTTAATATCAGTGTAATGCTATTTAATTTGTGCCAAGGATTAATAAAAAGAAGTGAATTTAAACTTAAAATCTGTGTAAGCCTACATTCTTGTAGTACCACGCCCTGATTAAGAGAAACATGTCTCTAAAGTAAGACTGACGCAGCCGAGGCAACACAAATATTATCTATAGAAGCAGTTTAATAACAAAGTTATAATAGTAATTTTTTTTAAACTTGGAGCGTAACAACAAAAATACATCTTCAAAAATCGGCTTCTCATACATAGCAGCATATTACGTAATAAACAATCCACTTCAAAATTGACGTTCATACATGGAGCTGATTAAATAAATAAAGTCCAAGACAATAACTACTTCAAGTTGGCTTCCCAAGCGTGTGGCTAACAACAACAGTTAAACTTCAACAACAATAAACTACAACATTTGAAGAACATAACTTCAAGTTGGCTTCCTAAGTGTGAGGCTAGTAATTTACGTAACAATAAATTATGTAAATAAATTACGTAAACAAAACACCTTCTCAGTTGGACGAGGGAAGGTTTTACGGGTTTCAGTTTTCTGAAAATACAAGGTTCGTGGTTGATGTATTTACACATATAGGGGAAACTTCGCTCAATGTGATTCAACCAGGATTCGAACTTTGTTGATGTTATTGTGAAGGACGAGATTTTCCATTAAATTCCAAAGGGCAAAGGTTTTTGTGTTTAAGGATTCGTAATGCTTTGCTGCTGCGATCACAGAATAAATGCAGCATCCATCTCTCCGCCGAACGATGCTAAAGGATCAGGCTACCGCGAAATGGATGTTAAGCTGACCAAAACGGCTGGTGGCATTATAAGGATTAGTGGTCACCCTCTAATACTGGGCTCTATTAGGGTGCATCCGACGCGGATTTTATATATATTTTTCCGATAACGGCACTGAACCATCAAAAATTGCAGAAACAAATGTAAACGTATGTTTGGAAGCTGAAATAAGTCGTTCCATTCTCAAAATCGGTTAAGCTTGCTCAAAATCCAAGCTGAGTTACATGTGCCCAGTACAATAATAGAATTTCGGCCGTATTTTCAAAATTTGTGTACTGCAGGTACTTTTTACTTTCTCTTGCGGGTACCGAGCGGGATGGACCCGGCGGTTACGTCTGTGGCCCGCATTCGGGAGGTACCGGGATCGATCTCCGGGGACCACCCACTTTGGCCTATGGGTTTTTCGTGGTTTCCCTGCGTCACAAGTGGTTTATCCCCTACTCTTATCCCTCTCGTGTTCTGTTTCGGTGTTGTAAGTCCAGATGACCGTTTGGCGGTGGCTTGCGCTCGGAAACGATATTTTTGCTAGCGTCGCTGCGGTACCCTCAGTTAGGTCTCCCCTCGGCGTGGGGCTATCCGCTCCGGGGGACTCTGGAAGTTGGTGGCTTGTTGGTAGGGACCGTGCGACGTCGGATGTGTCTCTGGTCGCCCTTGGGTCTCTCCGCTCCTCCTTCTCTCCCTGGGGTCGCGCTGGAAGCACAATGGGCTGACTTGCCTGCGTGCGGTACTCTGCTCGGTTCCGGGGGGCCCCTCCGTGGTATTTACCTTTACCTAGTAGGTAGAGAAGGTATTGTATTTCTATAATAAAATTGATATATAGATTTCAGGAAAATACATGTTTGGGGTCCCCAGCAAGCAAAAAAGAAAGCATTTTTCGAAAAACGTGTATGAGTGTGTGTAAACAGAATAACTCAAAAACGACAACTCTGTTAAATACCACACTTGGTATTTAAATTCAGTGTCTTCCAAGAATGCGACACCAACATTTTCAAGAAAACTTTGCCACAAAAACTACCCTTTACATGGAAACATTTTCGAAATTTTTTATTTTCTAAAAAATGGCTCTTAACGATTTTGATTAAAATACCTAATGTTTAATTAATATACTATTTGGTATACTATAGATGCCTTGGTGAACACATACCAAAAGGTAAACGAAGTATTGGTCGACCACTACTCCGATGGGAACAGGACCTCAGAGTCGGACGGCCCGGTACCGGTCCGCCTTGCAGAAGAAGAAAAAGATGATGAATGTAATGCCTTTTCATGCCCGTGGTGAAAAGCTGCAACACTTTGAATCTGCCCACAAAGCCGTAAAAACGCCTCGTTTGCGCTGAAGTCGTAAAAAGACGTTTACGGGCAAACGGTAAAGGTTGGGAGGTACGCATATGCTATAGGTTATACAACGGAGCACTGCGAGCTACATAGATCTATTGTGACTACCACCCCTAGGAGAAAGAAGTGAAGTAAAGGAAACACAGGAGGCTACAGACCGCAGGCAGACGGGCCATACAGATGCGCAGAGGTCCCTTACAGTTTCAGACTGGAAGAACTGTCCTACTACTGTAACTGCCTAGAGAGGACGATGAAGGACCTGTCGAACAAGCAGCCCTATAGTGTTCATGGGGAGCACTGTTTCCTTTGAGCAAACATCCGCGCCAACTGTCCGGCACCGCCATACGCCGAAGTTTATAAATACAACTAAGAGATGAGAAACCATCCCAGAATTGGCCTATCGTCCAGGTAAAACCACAAAAAACCCAAGGTCAGAGTAGGCTCTCGATGGGAATCGAACCTGGAACCTCCCGAATGCGAGCCTCACACGTTACCGTTGAGTCATTTCGCACTGTTATGCATATGGTATTATTTCTTTTTATAAAATCGGATTTTTACTTTCTCTGCCTCATGCGTAGTAGATAAAGTATTGCGTTCTACCAAAAAATTCGAGATTTCACACGAAATGAATGTTTTGGGGTCCCTGAATTAAAACAGCATTTTTAGAAAAAGATTCGCGTCTGTGTGTGTGAGCAGCGTAACTCAAAAACTAAAAGGCGGATAAATGCCAAACTTCGTATTTAGGTTCCGTACCTTTCAAATATGCGACACTAAGATTTTCAAGAAACTCCTTCCACCTCCAACTACCCTTTACATAAAACATTTTCCGAAAATATTGATTTTTTGAAAAATGGTTCAAACGATTTTGATTAAAATCTCATATATTAAAGATGTTTAGATGACAAATAAAATGTATATCTTGAATTTTCTGAGAATAGCCTGTGAAGCCCTCTTCATTCGGAAGGAATTTTGTATAATCTTGTATAACTGATAAACTTTAACCGATAGACGAATACGTACCAAACAAAAAAATGTAGATATCTTTAAAAGACACAATTTACTTAAAATAATTTTCTCTGTGGCATAGTCTCTTTCTGAGATATCTGTTGTTAAAGGTTTGAATTGTTCAATACTTGTCATGCTTTAAAAGTTTCATTAATTTTCAGTTGTTTCCCGCGATGTCATGGAAACAGTATGGAATTTTAAGGCCAGCATGTAGCGTCCAGTTGTTAAACATTTGACTATCGCTGTTCTCTTTGTACTGTGTAGTGTAGCTATTTTTGCAAAGGTTTGTTTGTGTTATAATGTAGTAGATATAAAAATAAACTTTAGTAAGAATAGTTTGTATACCCACTAATAAAGATAGAGGGTAAAGAAAGTCATGTGAATGTATCACGTGATATTTTTCACGTAAAGGGAAGTTTGAATTGGGGGAGGGATTTTCTTAAAAACTCTAGTATCACATCCTTGGAAGATGCTGAATTTAAAAGCAACTTTTCATAATATTTTAAGGCTTTCAGTCACGAATATCCGAAACGTTATTTTAGCAGAAATACATATAATAGTCCGTTTGATACCAGTTCGAAAACAAATATTTATAGCTTAAAAGCGGTGTCAATGTAAGCGTACCCTTTGGCATCACGTTTATTCACTTTGTGTTTCATTTTTATCATCTGCATGTAATATACAAAAGGACAGCTTTGTATGATTGGCTTCTGGCTGTTGCTTTGCGAATTAATGTGGGAGGAAAAATAGGCAACATCAACAGCAGCGATATTTGATACAGTAAAATAAAACATCTGCTTGTATGAGAAAAATGCAAATGTATAACTGGGTTTTATTTTCACGCGAGACCATTTCCATTCATTGAATTTCCTTTTAGAACGGATATTTGCTTTCTGTTTATTTGATCATGTAGCATCCCCAAATGGCTCTGTTCTCCCCATTGCTAGTTAAGACTGTACTACGTATCTGATGCTTTTTTGCTTTTCAATCCATGAACAGCTCGATGGAAATGGCGACTAAATTACTGATTTCGTGTTGGGGTCAATTGACGTCACAGCAGCTTTGTGAAAATAATTTCATAAATTTTATTTCGCCTCGTAGCACGGTATCTCTTTGCTGTCTCCCTTGCTACTACTTGACTACAGTAACAAGAGATTTCAAAGCAAAAATTACAAAAAATCGGATGTGTTACATTCACACGATCGTGTGGGTTGGATCAGGCGGTTACGTCTCAGACCTGTATTCGGGAGGTCCCGGGGTCGACCCCCGTCGACCGCCCGCTCTGTCCCATGGGTTTTTCGTGGTTTCCTCGGGTCGCCAGGCGAATGCTGGCGTGGTTCATATTCTACCACGACTCTGCTTTCTCTCATTTCCTGTACCCATCATCTTCCTTGTCATCTGTTTCCGGGTTGTGGGACCAGGCGACGGATTCGGCGAGTTGCGGCTGGGCGGTGGCTTGCGCTTTGTAAAGGTTTCTTCCCTGACGTCGCTGCGGTATCGCTCAGGTCTCTCCTCAGTGTGGGGCTCCGCTTTGGGGGACCCTGGAAGTTGGTGGCTTCTTGGTAGGGACCGTGCGGCGTCGGGTGCATTCTACCTGGAAACGTTAGGGACCCCGTCCATGCTTGGGCCGTCGGAATCCGGACCTGGTCGCCCGTCGGGGCTCTCCCTTCATCCCTACCTCCCAGGGGTCACGTTTGGAAGCAAAAAAGGGCCGACTGGCTTGTGTGCGGTGCTCTGCCCCAGTTCCGGGGCCCCTCCATGAACCTTTTACATTCACATGACTTTTACCACCCTCTAACGTTTATTAGTGGGTATAAAATTATTCTTATGAAGGTTTATTTTCCTATCTGCTTCACTTTAGTCGAGATAAACCTTTGCTGCATCACGCATTTCGTTATAGATACAAAGGAAATGGCGATAGTCAAATGTTTAAGAACTGGCCGCTGACCATAAAATTCTATTTTCGTTCCACAACATCGCGAGAAACAGCTGAAAATTGACAACACTTAAAAGATGGCCAAGTATTGGACATTTTGAAGCATTAATAACGCGGAAATGCTGATGTCACAGAAGGAGTTATTATGCAAGATTGCTCCTGAATGAAAAGGAGCTAACAGGCTATTCCCAGAAAAATCAAGATATACATTTTATTTATCATGAAAATATGTTTAATTTTTGGTATTTTAATCAAAATGGTCATGTTCATTTTTCAGAAAGTCAAAATATTTGAAAATTGCTGCAAGTAAACGATAGTTTGGGATAGAGGAGGTTTCCTTATGAGCAAATTTTAGTATTTATCCAACATTTCGCGTTTGAGTTATGCCGTTCACAAACATACACACACGGAAAGTTTTATTTTCAAGCGGCCTCAAAATATTTTTTTACAGTAAAATCTCGATATCTAATTTATGATGGAATGAAATATCTTCTCTAATCACTATGTACGTAATGGAGGCAGCAGAAATGAACCTGCGGTAAACACAAATCTTGGCACTCTAAGTATTAAAGATGCAACTCGAAGCTTTTCAAGAAAATCCCTAAATTACTAACTACATCTAAATGGAACATTGTTGAATATGTTTGATTTCTTCAAAACTGTCCCTAGCGATTTTAATTATAATACCAAATATTTAAGATATTCGCATGACAAAATGTATATCTTGTATTTTCTGGAAACAGCCTGTGAAGTCCTCTTTGGTAGAAATTTTATATAATCTTGTATAACTGGTAAAGGTTAAGCGATAGATGAAAACGTACTGCGTAAAAATATGCATCCTTTATTAATGGTTCGAGTTGTTCAATACTTTGACAATCTTTTCAAATCCCATAGATTTTCAGTTGTTCCTCGCGATGTTATGGAATTTTTAAGTCCAGCATATAGCGTTCAGTTCTTAAACATTTGACTATCGCTGTTCTACTTCTATCTATAACGAAATATGTAATGTAGCTATTTCTGTAAAGGTTTACTTGGATTAAAATGTAATAGATAGAAAAATAAGCTTTGGTAAGAGCAGTTTGCATTACCACTAATAAGCGATAGAGGATAGAGAAAGTCGCGCATCAGGTTTGGAGATAAGATGTTTGTATGTCTGCACAGCGTAACTCGGAAAAAGAAAACTGGGATAAACATAAAACTTGGTATTTAAGTTCAGTAACTTCTAAAGGTATAGCATGAAGATTTTCAAGAAAATCCCCACATCCCAAACTATCCTTAAATGGAACATTTTTTGAAATCTTTGATTTGCTCAAAAATTGCTCTAAGGATTTTGATTTAAATACTATATACTTATGATTTTTGTATGACCAACAGAATAACATCTTGAATTTTCTGAGAATAGCCTATGATACCTTCTTATTCTGAATGACTTTTGTATAATCTGTAATCTTATTACACAAAAAAGTAGATTCCGATAAAGGACACACTTTATGTGAAATAATTGTTTTTTTTAAGTTAAGTATTTCAGAGGTATTATTTGTTATTGGTTTAAATATTTAAATACTTATATATTTTTCAACAGGTGACTATTCTGTCGTCCTCCGTGGACTAGTGGTACCATGCTGTCCTCAAGATCGCGGGTTTAAACCCCGGCGGAGGGCGATGGATTTTTTTCGGGCGTAAAAAATCCTTAGCATGGCTTCCTTCGGAAGGGAAGTAATGCCGGTGGTCCCGTGTCGTAGATTTACGGCACGTAAAAGAACCTCGACTGGTAAAGAGGCCTCTGAGCAAAATTTGTCGCAGTTCTCATGGCTTGTGTTATCTTATTTGTTAGGCGCCTCTTGTTTTATTATTTTAAATTTGGGTTCTTTGTCCTCAGGCTAGCTATTATAACTCAGTCGAGCAAGTATCTCTAAGCAGGGTGTGTAAACGGAAAGGAGTTGTTGCTAAAAGATAACACTGATAAAAAAATTTGTTTCTACACTTTTATTGCCGTCACACTTAATTAATAATTCACATATTAATCTTTATACACGCCTGACTGAAACTGTGATAATTACGAATGTAACTACAGTCGTTTTAGTTGCCGCGCACCAATTACTTCGCGTACTTCACATTTTTGTAACTAACTCTGCGACGTGCACCTCGCGAGAGATTCTTCAGGACTGCGTGACGTGCAACTCGTGAAAGACTCTTCAAGACTGTGCGACACTTGCTTATGGCTCGACAATATATACTCCTTCACCTCGAAATGCCTAAACATTATAATATAGCTGCTATTGGTTACCAAATCGCGCCCACTTTAGCGTCTGTTTTGGTCAGCCAATCACTACTACTAACAACTCTAGGGAAGATATTCCCTCCATTTCTATAAAAGGCACGCTACCCTGACGTCATTTGTTTATCTCTTCTTAGTGATGAACAACTCACCCCTCGGTTTATTGTTACACACTTCTATCGTCAGTTTCAGTTAGGTCGTGTAAACTTATTTCCTAGCAATACTTATGGCTAACAAACATCTATAATCCTGTACATACAATAATATTAATTTACACTACAATCACTTTGGCATTCACAGCATGTTATGATATAAAATATTGCCTCAAATTATCGGTCTTTCACGCCCAATATGGAATGGGACGCTAAGGACCACAGTAGTTAAAGAGCGTCCATAAATAAAACTCAATTTAAATTTTTATTCTTCTTTTTTTTCTCGTAGTCATACAAGTAGCATGGGATTTCAAAGTCGTCACATAGCGACAGGTCTTTTAAAAATCGACTATCGCTTTAGCCTGTTGTATCCTTCTTATATTCTATAACGAAATGTGTAAATGTCTAACGAGTGTTTATCTGGATTAACAGAAGTAGATACAAGAATAAGTTTTTGTATAAGAGAAATCCATATGAATGTAACATCTGATGTTTTGGATACGAGGGATCACGAATTTATCTGATGAATCTCGTAGCTTCGAATAGGATTTATTAAGACTATTCCAGGAATAGTCAGTGTGCTATTAATATTGGAATAATCTTCAGTGTGACCCACTTTGGTTTCAATTTCAATCACATGGCAATTGCCCTTTGTATTTGCAGGTGTTTAATAACTCGACTTGGTTTGATTAGGTTTTACTTTTTATTATACCTTTTTACACGATTAATTTCTCATGGCGCTCGCATTATCTGTTCATAGTACAAACCGTCATACTTCAATGTATGTATTTCGTTGTAGAGTTAACCTATATGTTAAATTGACAGATTTCTTTAATCCAAAACGTTACTGGTTTATCTATCCTACATAATGAGTAAATAACATAAATTATGAATTCAGAAGAAACTGAAATGGAAGTGAAATTACAGAAGCAGCAGAAAGAATAACACTAGAACAATCCAGAGAGCAATATCATATAGAATTTAATCGCTTCATTGGCTGGTATAAGACAAAACATGCTGAAAATAATTTCAATGAAAATGACTGTTAGCGAATCAACAAAAAGTCTGACATCTCGCTTTTTTAACCTAATTTCTGTTTTTTCAGTAACCCCATTATAAACGTGATCTCTGCTAGTTTCAGAAATGAATATAATATTATTGATGTTATATAAATTCGAACGCTGTCTATATGCTACAAGTGTTAAACGTGGTGTTATCCCTTGTGTTATAATCTAGTATTTTACTTGTGTTGTTTAAAATCAAATCTTCGTTGTGTTAGCTGTCGGATCACGACATGCTAAATCAATAAACAATCCAATTTGTTAGGAATACTAACAAATGTCATCAACAGTAGGAGAGAGAAAATAGCCTCAACATTTAGATAAGCTAAAATAAGATCATTGTGTTTCTCGAGAACATAATGTAATTATACATTGACATTATTTAAAGGTGGATTGATTAAAAACACAATTTGAAAGTTTAACGTTGAAGAAATTTGCTAGTTTTCGGTAATGTAAACTGAGGTGGATGTTGAGGTGGTAGGATTTCGTAATTCTTCAGAAGTGATGAATAACCTAGCCTATTAATCACTGCACACTGATACAATACGGTTCAGTAGCTAGCTGACATTTCATTCGATGGAATTGCATCCTTTCAAGCATATTGAAGGTCGATAGCCGAGGCATTTCTAAACGTTATTGGTTAATATCAAATACGCAGCGTATGAACGGAATCTCTATACAATTTGAAAACTTTCTAGAAACGGTATTTATAGGGCTTCGGGGTAGTCCAATGATTTCGTTTGCGTCTCTAGTACCGGGACTCGATTCCCAGCTCTTAGGTGGCGAAATTAAGTGACCCTATCCACATCTTCGCCTCTGACTTGCTCATGTGAAGTGTCCCCGAGGCCCAATGTGGTTGGGAGTCTGTAGTCTTCTCATTCAACCACCATCCTCACCATCCCCATACCATCGGAGGTAACGGACTCTGCCCGCTAGATCCTCCACTTCAGAAATGGGTCGTCACCGCTTGGTGAAATGAGGTAACCCCTGAAGGTCATAAGCCATATGAGGAACCTGAGAGAGGTCGTCGACGAATTTATGGGAGTGCGTTCAGTTTCGACGGACTGACGCTTTGCTTTTCATCCGGAGTCATTATTCATCTTGAGATAACTTTCTCATGTCCAATTCTCTTAAAATGTGAAATGCATATTTCCCTGAAATGCCTACAAATTCAGCAGTTTTGGGCATCTTTATTCGGCGATCCTGCAGAACCATGTTGAATACTTCATTAATCATTTCCGTTGTAAGGAAGGATTTCGGTCTTCCAAGGTTTCTCGGCCGCGTTTAAACTTTATGATTGACTTGGAAATTTTGCTGCGGAGTTCCTTAGTATTTGTCATAGCGGTATCTTGTGTTCGTAGACTTCCTTACGAAGTACGAGGCGTGTTTTTAAAGTAAGTAGTGAAATATGTTTGAAAAAATAACAGAACATCACTTTATTATCATTCATTACCTTACACTACTTCTCCACATAGTCACCGCCGTTATTCAGGCAGTTGTCGTAACGGGAAACCAATTCTTGTGTGCCTTCGTCAAAGAATGGTGCCGTACGTGATGAAAGCCAAGTCTGCACTTCTTGTTTCACATCATCGTCGTTGAAATTTTTTCTACCAAGGAATTTCTTCAGATAAAGAAACGGATTAGGATCGCTTGGTGCCAAAGCCGGACTATAGGGAGGGTGGTCGTATTGTCCCCAACTTAATGATGCGATAAGACTTTGAATTTGTTTGACTGTGTGTCGCTGGGCATTATCACTCTTTATATTCCCATAATCTCACACAATTGGCGATGAATACTGTTATACACCGGGGCGAGGCCAAAAGGTTTGCAGTTAAAATATTAAATTTAGTTACCCCGGCATAAACATTGGGGGACGTAACGTCAGTGGCCAACGAAAGATACCAGGAACCTGCTGCACAAAACTAAGCGGGCGTGAGATATTTAGAACTTTAAAAATGCATAAATTCACATTTACTTCTAATTTATTATACTTAACAAGCCGCCCTATATTATATACAAAGGGTTACAGAAGAACACTGGGTGAGATGCCCCACACACGCAACCATTCCCTCAGAAGACCTACACTAAACTCTGCCTACAAGTGGCGCCAAGCCACCACACAAACAGGCTCTTCCCTCGACCTGCATTCACCCCCAACTAGGAAGATGGAATTGCCGCACCGAACAAGAACTTAACACACAAACAACAGTTAGCTCAACAATATATACACAGCAATAATGATGTCCGACGCAACAATACACACACATATGTTACATGATTTGCTGGCGTAACATTTCTCGCATTCAAAAAAACGAATCACTGATTTGACTTCACAGTTGGCGGGTCGTTCAATTGTTTTGAACATTTCGAAGCACTCTAACAACAGGAAAACACAAAGTGACGATCGCTCACAGCTGCGTTTGGCTTTCTAATGAACGGAGGAAGTGATCGCGTATGTTCAAAATCGCGACAGCAGGTGCAAAATATTAAAACGGTACTTTAAAAAAAAAACCTCGTACTCAATAACCCCACGATATTCCATATTTACCATGTTTCCCGTATATGCATGTCTGTACTGTAACAGCTATGACTTGAAGAATCTCTATGTTATCGCACAAATATTGCGGAAATAGTGCTGCTATCTGTGAGTAATTTCAAGAATTAATCAAATGATCCGTGTATATTCTGCAATAGTGAAACATAAGCGCCTTTCGGCAGAGTCTTCGGGAGAGAAGATTATATGCCAAGACCAGAAGATAACTGCATACAGTTTGTACCCAGTAGTAAATTAATTTAATTTACAAAAAAACAATTGAATAAAACATCCCCAGGACCTAGCAAAATAATTCTGTTACATTCAGCTGATGTTAAATAAATAAGAGCAACTTTTATTAGGATAAAATGTAATATAAAAAGTTTTCTGTGTTTAGATGCTTTCACTAATTAAACAGCAACAACTGTTTAGCCCGAGGGAAGTAATCAATTAAAACGTAATGTTATGTAAACTAGTATTAAAAAGAGGGAATAATATATCGGGATATGAGTGTGGTAAATGCATTATTACAGACTCGATGAGCAGTTTGTAAAGACGAGACGGAGTCATACCTTGATTTCTATTTTAAAGATTCGTTATGCATTTTCAAGGATGCGATACAAAGATTTTCAAGAAAGTCCTCCCCTCCAAACTACCCTTTACATGAAACATTTTTCGAAAATTTTTATTTTCTCAAAAAATGGCTCTAACGATTTTGATTAAAATACCATATATTTAACATTTTTCACTACAAATGAAATGTACGAGGGCAGTCCCAGAAGTACCCGACCTGGCGTATATATAGCGGTTGTAGTTTCAAACAAATGACTATGGTAGAAAGTACCACCCTTATAAAGCTTAAGTTTGACAATGCTACATTGTTTAGTAATTGTTTGGCAGACATCAATAGTGAACGCTCTTAGCGAATTTGTAAAATGGATAAAACTGGCCATCGTTATGTGATACAATACTTTTATTTGAAAGCTCTTAGTCCAACTAATATTAAAGCTGAGCTAGATTCTACTCTGGGGGGTCTGCTCCTTCGTTTACAGCAGTAAAATATTGGGTGGCAGAGTTTAAACGAGACCGTAGGAGCTGCCAAGACAAACATCGCAGTGGTCGACCAAATGAGGTGACCACGCCAGAAATTGTGAGGAAAATCCACAAACTTGTATTGGATGACCGTCGACTGAAAGTGCGCGAGCTAACAGACATAGTAAGCATTTCAAAAAGTGCTGCACATCCCACAATAACTGAAAATTTGGACTTGAAAAAGCTGTGCGCAAGATGGGTGCCGCGTTTACTCACAATGGAACAAAAGCAGCGTCGTGAGGATGTTTTAGTCGAGTGTTTGGCGATGTTTCGCTGCAATAAAGCCGAGTTTTTGCGTCGATTCATAACCATGGATGAAACATGGGTCCATCAATTCACACCTGAGATGAAGGAACAGTCAAAACAGTAGATTCAAAGGGGAGAATCGGCTTCAAAGAAGACTAAGATAGTTCCATCTGCAGGCAAGGTTATCGCGTCAGTTTTTTTGGGATGCACGTGGGATAATTTTCATTGATTATCTTGAAAAACGAAAAGCAATCAATGGCGAGTATTCTGCAAACTTATTGCAGCGTTTGAATAATGAAATAAAGCAAAAACGGCCGCATTTAGTGGAAAAGAAACTTTTGTTTCATCAAGACAATGCACCAGTTCACGCATCTATTATCGCCATGGCCAAAATCAATGAGTTAAAGTTAGAATTGCTTCCTCATGCATCCTATTTGCCAGACTTAACCCCCTCTGATTATTTTCTGTTTCCAAAGTTGAAGAAATGGCTTGGTGATGAAAGATTTGCCAACAATGAAGACATGGAGTTTGAAGTTGGTGGCTATTTTGCAGAACTCGACGGTTCTCAGTATAAACAGGATATCGAAGCTATTGAACATCGCTGGGAAAAGTGTATCGAGTGAAAGGACACTATGTAAAGAAATAAATATCTTTATTTCCCAAAATATTTGTGTGTTTCCTTGTTAGGTCGGATACTTCTGGGACAGCCCTCGTATACCTTGAATTTAGGGGGAATAGTCTCTTAAGTCCGTTTCATTCTCATTAACTTTGCATAACTGGTGAACTGCCTCACACGTGTCCCCAAAGAGTTGCTGGACTATAATTCTTGAAAGACCTTGAGTGCGTTTTCTATGAATGCAATATTGCATTGACTCTTGCGTCTAAATGAAACAGTGCAAAACTATGTGGGGAAGGAGTAAAGTACTCATGTGACATGCAGCGTTAACTGAGTTGTGAATGAAGCTGATTTAGCTGATGCACTGAATCACGTTTCTGCAATAGCCGGCCTTGGTGATTCACTCTTAGCCAGTACATTTACCTACTCCGGTGACGAAATCTGTGAATCCTGCACAAATAAATCAGAACTTATGACATGCAATAATACAGCGAATGGAAATATTATTCTTCCATGGTTACTCGTGTTCTTCACGGAAGAACATTCACCACGTTAGTTTATTTATCGTCAGGAATCAGTAACAACATACGCCATTTCACCATCCCAAAGGTGAATGGTTATCGGGTTACGGCTTGTTGTTGAGACGACGCGTGACGTCATGAGAGCTACACTGCACCCAGACAAGACGCACGCAGCATAGGTATTTTAAATGAGTAACAAATTTACGTGTTAATTACACTACAAGTTCCTAACTTCTCTCAATAACAAAGAGTAGAGCTAAAGCCAATCACTTTTCATAATACCGTTAATACCTAATAGGTGATAAACATTAGCCAACAATTTGCTTTGAAAATGAGGGAACGTGGTATCCGACCTTGATCAATTGAACCAAAAAGAGCGATTTTGAAGATTTACACTATTCTGACAAAGATTCCGAGATAGCGTGAACACGGAACCGTGCTGGTTCCATTCATTGATGTAAGTGTAAGGAATGTATACCTATGAATAATGATGAGGAAAGCACAAACTTGTGATTTTGTATCACAAAGCATCCTAATTTTCTCAAACGAGTTATATATTGTGGTGTTTTGAATATTTTGAGGAATAAGTTAGCGTTGAAAACAAAAATTTGAGATAAAAATAAATTAATCACCGCCAATAATACCTAGCGATATTCCTACTACAAACAATTTACAGCGGATTAATTCATGGGATACAATTGGACACAGAAGAAGAGTTGTCATTCCATCAGTTGTAGTGCTTAGTATTGAATGACTGAGTTGTCTACTTTGTACTTACATACAATTTATACATTGTTTACAATACAATGGAGTTGCTTATTATTTCTCTTTCCCTTATATTTAATATTCTGTTGTATATAACGTGGAAGCATAATTTTCAACTATTTACTTTTTACTTTCTCTGCTACGTATAGTAAGTAGGGGAAGTATTGTATTCCACCAAAAAATTCAATACCGAGATTTCACCGGAAATATATGTTTGAGACCCCCTGAATCCAAAAAAGCATTTTTGGAAACATGTCTGTGTCAGTGAACAGCATAACTCAGAAACGAACAGTCGGATAAACACCAAACTTGGTATTTAGGTTCAGTATCTTCCAGAGATGCGACACGAAGGTTTTCAAGAAAATTCCCCATCCCCGATTACCCTTTACATGGAACATTTTTCGAAAATTTTAATTTTCTCAAAAATGACTAACGATTTTGATTAAAATATCATATGTTTAAGATATTTTCATGACAAATGAAATATATATCTCGAATTTTCTGGGAATGTCTCCAAAAGTATTCTTCATTGTGAACAACTTTTGCATAACTGGTAAACCATAAGAGATGGACAACATTTTACTACACAGAAAATTTAGATCGCGTTAAAATACACAATTTATGTCATATACAGTATTTTTGTTGAGTGAACCATTTTCGAGATATTGCTTGTTATTCCCTTACATTTTCCAATACTTAGACTTTTTCTCAAATGGGAATTCGTTATTCATTTTTTTCTTGGTAATGCAAAGACAATGGAATACTCCACATAGAAACCAGCGGTTAAAATATTTGACTATCCCTTAAAGCCTACCAATTCCCCTTGCATCTACAAGAAAATTAGCAACAAGATTAACATCTCGATATCTAGATTAACATGAAGTGGATGGAGAATAATGGTTTGTAAAAATGGTTTGTACAAGAGTAGAGAAAGTCATGTGAGTGTAACACATCAGAAGTTTTTGTACAATTTTAATTTTTTCATTAGAGTTTTACACAAACGCTATACGTCAGATTCATGTTCAACTTCTGGATACTGGGTTTTTAAGGGACATTTTACACCTTAATGTCTGTCGGAGATAAAAACTTTAACTCTATACATTTCCTGTTTTGCAAGCCTAGTCATTATGTTATCAGTAGCAGCCTTTTCCAAATCACCTTTCACCGTACCTTTTTGAACAAGTTCAAAATCAATAATTTTGCGGGAATTTAAATCCATGACAGAATAGACTAAATATTTGGCTGAAAATTCTGGGGAGTATAGTGCCCATCCCTTGCCAACCATATAGAATGAACTCAAGTTCTTTCTTCTTTCTTAAAGCCAAAATGCTCTAACAATTGGTGCTGCCATGTTTAGAATGCTTTTATCGAATGTATGCCTTTAAAACATTGCCAAACACAGTGATTTGCAGAAGAACATAAATTGATGAAACAATTTACCAGATAATAATAAAGAACTTGCTGTTAAAAGTATTTCCTTCCAGTTTGTTTACTGATAAATTTTGTGAGTTGCAAGTGAATGTATTACCACAATATCACTGTTTTAAGACATAGCATTGTCCCTTTAATGTAATGAGAAATTGTTTTGACTTTATTTCTACATAAAACACATATGTTGAAAAATAAAAGTAGAGATGTGCAAGCGACAATGAAATATTCTTGTACCTTCATTTCCATCTATGGTGAAAGTATTTTCTGCTTATTATTCTTTTTCCTCGTTATCACTTGTATCAGAATCTGAAGTAACAGGTTCGTAGAAACTTCATTCTGCGTATCCCGATCTTCTTCATTATTGTTTGTTTCGTAGGTATTTTCAGATTACATCAATGAATATACTGCGGCGTATGAATAATTTGTGGGTTTCATTGTTATTACCAGACATATTGTTGTTTTAATTTTATGTTGACTGGGATAATGTCACTCCTGGCTGGTCGCTTTGTTAGTCACGAGTGGTGGGAATAGCGTCTGTCTTAGTTACGATTCCATGAGAAGCGGATCGCGTGTGCATGCCGACTTTTGGATTGGTGGACATCTCCCCTCACGTTTCATATTTAAAAATGTAGGAACCCCAAAACGGTTGGGAAATAAATCTAGGAATATGCAAGTAGATTGTGTTATGTATTTTGTACAGTGAAAAAACCCACGCCCTTCTCTTAACCTACACACCACGTTTCGATCCTGCGCAGCCAAGTGAGTATACGTTCCCTCAGTGTGCGTGCTGGGTATTAGAAATTAATTTAATTTTCATGTGAACTTTTAGGCCATCTACCCAGCATGTAACAATATTTCCTTATGATTTTAGTACCTAGTTCACATTGTACTTCTGAATTCTTGATTCTTTCATCACCTTCTATTCTGAATTCTCTTTCACTACTCTTATCGTCGCCTTCTTTGTCAGTCATATTGGAAGTAACATTATTGCACAGCTCAGAAACTATGTTTTACGACTTCTAGCTTCATATCGTTCTGTTCTTTGACGTTTGTTCTTGAAGACGGTGAAGTATAAATTGTCTTGCTAGAACTTGATATCTGGAAATTGTCTTCATTTTCCCTAATAGTAGGAATAGTTCCATGTTTTAATAAAGACCCTCTGAAGTTTTCATCCGGCATAAGCTGCTTTTTAATAACTTTGTCTGCTCATAAAATGGAAGGAGCTTAAACGAGCGTCGGGACCAGGCAAAAAAGTTTTTTGTTTTGCAAAATTCTGCCCATAACTTATATATTTTGGGAGATTTGTGTATTCCCTTTTCACATTACAGCCATATGCACAACATTGAGGGATTTTATTTTTCACAATACCTAATACGTTGTTTGTATTACTGCATGTGTAACAATGAATAACTTGTGATCTCCCAACTGACTCCAGCGTACGGCTGGCTCCGATGACGTATAAGGGGGTTATTATTTCGCTTGCGCAGCGATAACGCTGTGCCGAAGTAAGAAAAAAAATCTTACCACTGTATTTTACAGGTCCTTTATTTAGGAAGAAACATAATTTTTGTGTTTCGTTTCCCTTTAAACAAAAATCCTTTATTGCTTTACATCTCTGCATTTAATATAATGCTTCCTTGATTATTTCTTCAAATTTTTAATCGTGTCTAATATGGCTTTGTATTAAACATATTTATGCTAATGTACGAGGCTTAATCCATAAACTTATTGTGTTTCCGAGTGTTATATGGCTAATTAATTGTTACCGGATTATTGTATGTAATTTTTATATCTGCTCGAGTTTTTAAAGCATGTCATGTGGTGATTTAAACCTCTGGATGTAAGCCTAGCTTCATATTAAATTGTAGTAGTAGTAGTAGTAGTAGTAGTAGTAGTAGTAGTAGTAGTAGTAGTAGTAGTAGTAGTAGTAGTAGTGGTGGTATTTATTAAGTACATAGTATTACATTAATTGCGTAACACAAGTGCTCAAGTACCACATATATTTAAAGAAAATTTACATAAACACCTTATCTCTTAGTACACGTACGTCCATTAAGTATGTGCCCAAGCTTGGCCAGTTTTGGCTGTTTAGAATCAGGTCCCAGCATGCCGTCCTCCGTCTGTTGGAAGCCAGAAATACTTCCGGTAATAGTTTTTTCCTAACACCCTCCGTCTGCACGCATGCTGCCAAAATATGCGTCCAGTCTTCTTGTTCCCCGCATAATGGGCAAATCAGCATCGTCAACAATCTTGCGAGCTTTCCACCCTCCCAACCTAAGCCATGCTATTCCCGTCCTCTGTTTTATACCTAATTCCAAAATATATGTTTCCTTACCCCACCTAGTTTTTATTTCATTTTGTAGCTCCAATGTTGATCTTTGTCTACATTCATATTCTATTTCCTGCGTGTTTGCATCATATAGTCGTCAGTAAAAAACTAAATTTGCCAACATGAAAGTGAGCAAATCATTCAAGAGATGACCTCAGGAACCATCAAATATTAAATTAGTTACAGAGGAACAGAAAAACATGAAGGAGGGCGGTGTATGCACTAATAGTAGATTATGGCACAAGTGTTAAATGCAGGGTTTTATTATGGAGTAGGAATGTTTGTGAAACGAAGGCCGTTGGCCGAGTTTCGTAATCCTACTAGCAAAATAAACACTTTTAACACGTGTGGCATATACTATTTTTAGAATCCGCTCGAATTTGTAAAATGTCAATAATATTATATTGATTCCTGAAACTAACAGAAATCACGTTTAGAGCGTGGTTCTTGAAACAAGAGAAATGAAAGCGAGATGTCACATGTTTTGATGCTTTGTTGTTTGGCTAGCAATCATTTTCAGTGAAATTATTTTCACCATGTTTTGCCTTTCACTAAGCAATGAAGGATTAAATTATATATTACTTTGCTTTCTGGATTTCTGCTTCTGTAATTTCACTTGGCTCTTCTATTTCAGTTTCTTCTGAATTTATAATTGCCACCATTTAATTTTATGTAGGTTATAATAGATAAACGAATAATGTTTTAGATCAAAGAAAGCTGCCAATATAACGTGGTTAACTCTACAACGAACTGCGATAAACTGAAGTATGACGATTTGTGTTGTGAACAGATAATGCGAGAACCATGAGAAATCAATCATGTAACAAGGCAATGGAAAGTAAAACCTAATCAAACAAAGTGGAGTTGTTAAACATGTGCAAATACAAAGGGTAACTGACATGTGATTGGACTTGAAACCAAAGTTGGTCACACTATATATTACCGCACTAGTGCAATAATAATCTAAAGGTTTTAGCTCGTGTGCACTGTGTTAGAAGTTCCACTTTTAGGCCGTGCTGTCCAAAAAAATTAATTAAATTCTCATTTGAGTTTAAAAAACCCAGCGGTATAACGCCGGGTAGGCCAGATAATATAATCATATGAAAGATGTTTTATCTGAGTAATGAAAGATATGAAATTTGCGAGTTTTGCAATGCAGAGAACCCGAGGCCTGCAGATAATCAATGCCGCCGCACCGCAAACATGGCCACGTGTGTTATCATAATGCAGTAGGGTACCTAACCCCAGGGGGCTATGACCCAATCAGACTAACTAGATGTCTCGCTAATCATTTATACTAAAACTGTTTGTACACGACTGCGCTCAATAAATGTTTGAACGTCACAGTCATATGACCTCTGTCCATCATCGTTTATATTTTATACGACTATGAAAGCTTATTGCTTTCTCTACCACGTATATGGTAGGCAGAGAAGGTATTGCATTCCAACCAAAAATTCGATACCGAGATTTCACCCGAAATACATGTTTTGAGGAGCCTTGAATAAAAGAAAACTGAAAACGAAACGTCAGCTAAATACCAGACTTGCTACTTAGGTTTAATACCCTTCAAATATGTGAACGAAGATTTTCAAGAAAATTCTTCCATCCAAAACTACCCTTTACAAGCAAACTTTTTCTAAATTTTTTATTTTCTAAAAAATCTAGAATTATTTTGACTAATTTACCATATATTAAAAGATATTTATATGATAAAATGTATATCTTGAATTTTCTGGAGTAGTTTTGAAGTCTTCTTCATTCAGAATGTATTTTGATCTGCATCATTTCCCTCTGGCTTCCCATATAAAGTCTGTAAGTTATCACTTTTAAGGCGTTTGCATTTGGCGAGATGTGGTTTGTTCAGGATGACATCATCTTCACAAGAGTGCACTTGGGTGTTGGCAGGCATCGTATCTTGTAGAGGTGTTCTGCGAGGCAACCGTGGCCACTGCAGTTTTTCTTGGCATTTTTTGTATATCATCTCTATCTTTAATATTCTTATAGTCTTTATATTTTATCTTCATCAAGTCTCTGCCGTCTTTTGAAATGTTGTTTAATGTTATTTAATTGTTTATTTATTTCTATTTGTCCTACAGGTTTTATTTGTTGTATTGCACCTTTATTTGCTAATTGATACGCATGTTCATTGCCCAAAAGTCCGACATGAGCTGGGATCCATTGTAGAGTGACATGATTTCAGTTTCAACTGCTTTAATTTGGCTTCTTATTTCTTTAATATTCCTTTTTGTTTTATTATTGTAACTTACTATCCCATCTCTCCCATCAGGCAAAAACTTGCTACGCAAAAAATGTTGGATATCTTTAAAACACACTCTTCATATTCGATAACTTTAACTGTCCAATACTTAAACATTCGGTCCTGTCAATTTTCAGTTGTTTCTCGCGGTGTCAGAGAAACAGTATGGAATTTTAAGGTCAGCATATAGCGTCCAGTTCTTAAACATTTGAATATAGCTGTTCTCTTTGTATCTATAACGAAATGTGCAATGTAGGTATTCCCGGAAAGTTTTATCTCGCTTAAAACGAAGTAGATAGGAAAATAAACTTTCTTGAGAATAATGTATATACCCACTTATGAGCGATGGCGGGTAGAGAAAATCACGTGAATGTAACACATCAAATTTTTTTCTACCTACTTCATGTCAGCACATTTAATTTTAAATGAAAGGGGAATAGAGGGAAACGTCGCTATATGCGGGTCTGGAGTTTCTATGCTCTTTCCTTGACATCGCAGAAAAACAATTGAAAACCGATGGCACATTAAAAAACGACAGAATATTGAATAATTCAAACCAGTAGTAACGGATATCACGAAAACGGCTGATGCCACTGAAAAAGTTATTTGAAATAAATTGTGAATTTTAAAGAGAATTACACTTTCTATGTACTATGTTTTTGTCTTTTACGGTTTACCATGGGTTATACAAAAATATAGAAAATCGATTCCAAATACGGCTTCACAGACTATGTCGTCCTCCAAAGTGGAGTTGTTGTTATGCTAGCCTCGAGTTCCCGAGGTCGCCGGTTTAAACGCGGCGGAGGGCGAAGGATTTTTTCAGGCGTAAAAGAGCTTAGTGTAGCTTCCTTGGGAAGGGAAGCAAAGCCGGTGGTGCCGTGTCGTAGATTTGCGGTACGTTAAAGAACCTCAAGCCTGATAAAGAGGCCTCTGTGCAAAATTACCGGTCTTTCACGTCCAATATAGAATGGGACACTAAGGAGCAGAACAGTTAAAGAGCATCCATAACCAAAACTGAATTAAATTTAATTTCACTACTTCTAGAAAATTGAAAATCTGTATTTTATTTGTAATGAAAATAAAAAAAATTCAAAAATATTGCCATGTAAATGACAGTTTGGGGTGGCGGTGTGTCAACTTTGGAAGATAGTAAACTTGAATACCAAATTTGGGTTTTCATCGAGTTCGTAGGCGCGCGCACGCACACATACACACAAAGACATGTTACTAATAATGCTTTATTTGCATTCGGGTGACCTCAAAACATGTATTTCTGGTTAAGTCTCGGTATAGAATTTTTGGGTGGAATGCAATACTTTCCCTACTTTCTATATGTAGTGGAGAAAGTAAAAATAAAGCCTCTCACAGACAACGCTTACACCAAAATTTGCAAAGGTATACACATTTCTAATTAACTGCAAGGGTAAGACCTAATAGTAATAACCTAACCATATAATAAATTACACAATTCAGTGGTCGTATAATTACCCTAATTAATGTAAGTATAGGGTCTTACAAAAAGAGTGTCCTATCTTTGAACTTAAATAATACACGTTCTATACATGATAGATGTTTATTTATTTTTTATTTTGGAACATAATTAATATCATTACGTGTGGAAGAGAACATCAGTTAAGTGACCGCCGCAACTTTGTTGGGTTGCGCGTATACGGTTGACCCAATTTTCAATGACAGAAGAACGTAAATTAGGTCCAACTTCACGAATAATACGCGTGATGTTATTCATAAGGTCATTTACTGTTTCTGGCTTGTTGACACAAACTCGAGATTTAACATAACCCCACAAGAAATAATCTAACGGCGTTAAATCACATGACCTCGGGGGCCAGTTAACATCACCACTACGGGAAATTATGAAGCCTCTGAACTTCTCCTTCAAAAGATCCATTGTTTCGAGAGCAGTACGACATGTGGCACCATCTTGCTGGAACCAGATGTTTCCGAGATCCATACCATCCAATTGAGGCCAAAAATAGTCCCTTATAAGAGCCCGGATTCTTTCTCTATTGACAGTTAGAGCTTCTCCATCTTCATCTTGGAAAAAATATGGACCAATGATTCCACCATACCAAAATCCACACCACACAGTAACCTTTTTGGGATGAAGTGGTCGTTCTTGAATCTGCATTGGATTGTGATTTCTCCAATAGCGGCAATTTTGTTTCTTAACACATCCATCCATCCAAAAGTAGGCTTCGTCGCTGAAGATGATTTTTGTGCAAAAATCCGGGACAGCTTCCAATTGCTCCATAGCCCACTCAAAGAATACAAGGCGCAAACTATGGTCGTTGGACTTTAGTTCTTGACTTAACACCCTTTTGTTAGAGTGAAACTTCAAGTCCAGATAAAGAATTCGCCAAGCAGTGGTCGGCGCAAGCCCCAATTCCTGCGCTCGACGAGCAATTGATTTGTTCCCGTTCTCACGTACACTCTCACGAACGGCGCCTACGTTTTCGTTGGAGCGCTTACGTCGAGTACGTACAGGCGTTCTTTGATCGCTGAGAGAACCACTTCTTTCAAATTTATCGATCAAACGCCGAATCGTTCTCTCGCAGGGACGATTATGCACACCGTAAACTTCACGCAATACACGGAAGGTTTGGCGAACAGATGATCCATTTTGATAATAAATTTTCACAATTTCTACGCGTTGCTAAATGCTGTAACGTTCCATGGCTATTTGTCAATAACACAACTGTAACTACATGAAAAAAATGACTGCTGTTAACTCAACAAAAACTGCAGCTACCACATGTTAAATATAGGACACTATTGTTGAAAGACTCTTTATAAGTAATCCAATATAAATAGTAACAGAATTAATATAATGCAATAATACATAATTAAGTAATAATATTATCAGTGGTGACTAAACGGTCGGCGTGCAAAGTTTGAACACCTGCGAATATAAACACATGGTGTCAACGTGATAGATACAGTATAACTAACCTTCCCAATACATATAACAGGTGCGTATTTGCGGAGGAGTTGCCGCTTATGAATAGAACCTAACAAACCGAATATCACCAGATTCTAGTGGTTTATCGCATAATGGTGGGAAAATGTCAAAGTTTCACTTTAGTAATCTCTATAAATGCGGATAAATCTTGAGCCACACGGATATAATCATACTATATTTTGACCTCTAATCACGAATTTGGAAAATAAAACTTTAGAATATCTCTTCCATTACACATCATCATCTTTGAGAAAAGGGAACAAGCGCCAGTCTGAACCACATGGGTTTGCCCCTAGGGACCCAGACCTGGATCGCACCATAGACCAGCTGTCGTCCGGCATTTGTTTGCGATACAAACACCCTTGTGTTGACATTAGTAATTGAAAGCTACTGCAAATTACTACCCTACACGTATGTAGACCGAGGTTAACAGAAATTTAATCCTGTGCATGAAATGGAGCAAGGCGCGACATTTACAGAGCTCTATTTACGCAGAGCACCTTTTTAAGTGCAAACACAGCACAAAATACACCTGCATATACGACACCTATACGAAAAAGATAACCAAATGTTTTCCGGTATTCTTACATTTTTTACCTTCTCTACTACGTGTAAGGGTAGTATTGTATTCCAACCAAAATTTCGATACCGAAATTTCACCGGAAATGTATGTATTGAGGCCCCTTTGTGTCTCAAAAACGAAAAGACGCATAAATTCCAAACTTGACGTTTAATTTTAATACCTTCCAAAGATGTCAAAAGAATATTTTGAAGAAAATCCCCCACCCCAAACTACCCTTTACATGGAACTCTTTCCGAAATTTAGATTTTCTAAAAAATAGTTAAAACTATTTTAATTAAAATACCACATATTAAAGATGCTTACATGGAAAATAAAATGTATATCTTGAATTTTCTGGGAATATCCTATGAAGTCTTCTTCATTCGGAAGGAATTTTATATAATCTTGTATCACTAGTAAACGTTAAGCGATAGACGAAAACGGGCCATACAAAAAAATCTGATGTGTTACACTCACATGACTTTCTCTACTCTTGTGCAAAATATTTTTACAAACCCTCATTCTCCATATGCTTCATGTTAATCGAGATGTTAATCTTATTGCTAATTTTCTTGTAGATGCAAGGGGAATATGGTAGGCTTTAAGCGATAGTCAAATATTTTAAGAGCTGGTTGCTATGTGGAGTATTCCATTCTCTTTGCATGTCCAGTATATAAAAAAGTGAATAACGAATTCCCATTTAGAAAAAGTCTAAGTATTGGAAAATTTAAGGGAATAACAATCAATATCTTGAAAATGGTTCACTCAAGAAAAAAAATGTATAAGACATACATTGTGTATTTTAACGCTATCTACATGTTTTGTGTAGTAAAATTTTGTCTCTCTCTTATGGTTTACCAGTTATGCAAAAATCGCTCACAATGAAGAATACTTTTGGAGACATCCCCAGAAAATTCGAGATATACATTTCATTTGTCATCAAAATATCTTAAACATATGATATTTTAATCAAAATCGTTAGTCATTTTTGAGAAAATTAAAATTTTCGAAAAATGTTCCATGTAAAGGGTAATCGGGGATGGGGAATTTTCTTAAAAACCTTTGTGTCGCATCTCTGGAAGATACTAAACCTAAATACCAAATTTGGTGTTTATCCGACTGTTCGTTTCTGAGTTATGCTGTTCACAGACAGACAGACATACACAGACACACACGGACATGTTTCCAAAAATGCTTTTTTTGGATTCAGGGGGTCTCAAAACATGTATTTCCGATGAAATCTCGGTATCGAATTTTTGGGTGGAATGCAATACTTCCCCTACTTACTATACGTAGTAGAGAAAGTAAAAATGTGGATCTCCTTTAAAACACACAACTTATTTCAAATAACTTTTCTTGTGGTATCAGCCATTAGATATCTGTTATTAATAGTTTCATAGTTCGGCATTCTTTTTAAGCCCTGTAGATTTTCAGTTTCTTCTCGCGATTGAATGGAAACAATATGGACGCATATAACGTTCAATGTTTAAACATTTGACTATCGCTATTCCCTTTTTATCTATAACGAAATGCGTAATGTAACTATTTGCAGAAAGGTTTCGTTATTTTTAGCTTCTCAAAATTGGTCTAACGATTTTGGTTAAAATAACATAGAATGCTTAAGACATTTGCATGACAAATTAAATGTATATCTTGAATTTTCTGGGAATAGGCTGTGATGTCCTCTTCATTCCGAATGACTTTTGTATACTTAGTAAACCGTAAGCAGTAGACAAAATCTTACTATACAAAAAACGTAGATCTTGTTAAAGCAGAAAATTTATGCCAAATAATTTTTTGTGGAGTTAAAGATTTCCAAGATAACTCCCGTTGTTGGTTTGAATTTTCAAATACTAATATTATTCTGAAATGGGAGGTCGCATTTTTTGTTGTTTTGGTTTTTTTTTGTTTGTTTCAAAGAGCGTGTAATTTAAAAACCTTCATATAGCGACACGCACTAAAAAATCTGATGTGTTACACTCACATGACTTTCTCTACTCTTGTACAAACTATTTTTACAAAAGCTTATTCTCCATCTACTTCATGTTAATCGAGATAAACATGTCCAGGTCATAAAAAAACGAAAAGTAACAAGGAATATCTCGAAATTGTTCACACGACAAAAAATGTATATGGCAAATTGTGTGTTTTATCGCGACCTACATTTTTTGTGTAGTAAAATTTAATCTATCTCTTACGGTTTACTACTTATGCGAAAGTCATTCAGAACGAAGAGGACTTTTGGGGATTTCCAAAAAATTCAGGAAATACATTTCATTTGTTATGAAAATATCTTGAGCATATGATATTTTAATCAAAATCGTTAGAGCTATTTTTAAGAAAATAAAAATTTAGAAAAACATAGAATGGTAGTCTGGGTTGGGAGAATTTTCTTGAAAATCTTCATGCTGCATTTCTTGGAAGATAGTAAACTCAAATACCAAATTTGATATTTATCCGACTTTTCGGTTTTTAATTATACTATTCAGACACACAGATATATTTCCAAAAATGCTTTATTTGAATTCCAGGCACCTCAAAACATGTATTTCCGGTGAAATCTCGGTATCGAATTTTTGGGTGGAATGCAAAACCTTCCCCACCTACTATTTACTTCTTTCTCTATTTAACCTCCTCTTAAGTAGGACTTACCCCCCATCCAGGACTTAAAGGGGGTGCCTGGGGTCAGAGGCCCGTCGAGGAGCAGACACTCATGGATCAGACAGAATATCCAGGATGGGCGATCAGTCAGATGCCTGGTATGGAAGGAAGGAAGGAAGGAAGTAGATGAAACGAAATGATGGTGAAATGGATGAAAGGAAAGGCGGTGATGGAGCAGTTGGTGGGATGAATGGCGGGGGAAACCGGAGAACCAGGAGAAAATCCGTCCAGACGCCGCTTTTTCCACCACTCGGATACGGCGCCGCCTTGTTTACTATTTACGTGGTATATAAAGTAAATAAAGACAGTATAAATGAATTCAAACTAATAACATCGAATATCTCGGAAATGCGGATGCTCCAAAAATTATTTCAAATGAACTGTGTGTTTTAAGGAGACTGAAATTTTAGTGTCGTGCAATTTTTTGTATATCTCTTATGGTCTACCAGCTATATACGGAATTATATGGATAGAAATTCAAAATATACATTTTATCAGTCGTTTTAAACACAGTATTTCCTTCAAAATCGTTAGAACCATATTTGAGAACGTAAAACATTGCGAAAGCTTATCCATGTAAAGAGTAGTTTAGTGTTGAAGGATTTTATTGAAAATCTTCGTGCCGTATACTTGCAAGAAGCGAAACTTAAAGGGCAAGTGTTATATTTAACCAACTTTTTGTTTTTGAATTATGCTGGACCACGCGCGCACACACACACACACACGCACACACAGAGATCATTCTTAAACATGCTTTTTTGGCTTCAGAGAGCCTCAAAAGGTATATTCGAGGTGAAATTTCTACATCGAATTTTTGGGTGGAAAACAATACCTTCCCTTCGTACTATACGCAGTAGAGAACGTAATAAAAGAGAGAGAGAGAGTTATATGAATGCAATATCAGAATTTATATTCATTGGACTGCTTTCTCAGTCCTATATGTTCAGGAATCCTGGACTCACGATATCAGTGTTTCCCTTGTGTATGATTTAAATCTGACTATCACTTTACCTATCGTATCGTAAAACAAAATGTGTAAATGTGAACTGAAAGATTTTGGGATTAACAATAAGCATTTATTGTCAGAATAGTTTGTAAATAGAGAAAGTCATTTGAATGCAACACATCAGATTTTTTAAAGATATTCATTTCCTCGCGTCTTCTAAGCATTATTTATTTATTAACCATTATGTTCACCAGATAAAAACATACAACATTCTGGCTGACGTAAAAAGGCGTGTGCGTCATTTAATATTAAAACGTTAGGGGTGACGACCTGAAGATGAAAGCAGGCTTTAACTTCCGTAGTCTGCATTGTAAATGACTTTCACTTGCCAGCTAATTGAAAAGCGAAACAAGGTCCAAGATGAGCCGACATTATACTTACTAATGAAACAAAAGCTGTCTACGGATTTAATATAACCGGAAAATCAAAGTTTCGTTCCCAAATCGTATTTTAAAATCTACAGCGTCACATCGATAAAAGCACCTGAAATTTACTCCCAAAAATATATTTAAAAAAATCTGAGTGTTCACTCGCATAACTTTCTCTACTCTTGTACAAACTGTTTCTACAAACGCTTATTCTCCATCTACTTCATGTTAATCTAGATAAACATTTGCAGAAACTATTTTACCGCTAATTTTCTTGTAGGTGCAAGGGGAATATGCTAAGCTTTAAGCGATAGTCAAATGTTTTAAGAGTTGGTTGCTATATGGAGCATTCCATTCTCTTTGCATGTCCAGGAGATAAAAAAAAACGAATAACGAATTCGACAAAAAAGCATGTGACATAAATTCAGTGTTTTAACGACATATATATTTTCTGTGTAGTAAAACTTTGTCTATCTCTTACGCTTTACCAGTTATGCGAAAGTCATTCAGAATGAAGAGGATTTTTGGGGACATTCCCAGAAAATTTAAGATGTACATTTCATTTGCTATGAAGATATATTAAACATATGATATTTTAATCAAAATGGTTAGAGCCACTTTTGAGAAAATAAATTTTTGAAAAATGTTCCATCCAAAGGGTAGTCTACGTTGGACGGAGTTTCTTGGAAATCTTCGTGTTGTATCCTTGGAAGATAGTAAACTCAAGTACCAGGTTTGGTATTTCGACTTTTCGTTTTTGAGTTATGTTGTTCACAAACTGACACACACACACACACACAGGACATGCTTCCAAAAATGCTTTATTTGGATTCAGGGCACCTCAAAACATGTATTTCCGGTTAAATCTGAGTACCGAATTTTTGGATGGAATGCAATACTTCCCCTACTTAATATGCAGCAGAGAAAGTAATAATAATTACCAAGTATGCCTAAAATCTCCATGTTGCTAATCAAAATCAAATCTGGCATAAGCGTTTTCCCCCTTTATTCAACATAGTCAGAGTAAATCATTACATTTAGTGCAATGACTTTCTATCTTCTCCACATCCTCAGCAAAGTAAGATATGTCAAACTGTGCAAAACCAGTGTTGTCTCAGCTTAAACCTCGTTATTTTATGTGAATCTGTCCACTCAGCCTGTCTTCAGGTTTTGAAACAGAAAGTATCACTGGGAGCCAAATGTGATGATTATGACAGCTGTGGAAGCGAAGTTGGCACAGTTTTGCAGCAAAAACCCCTGGCGTGTTTGAAGGTGCATTGTTGTATTAACAGATAACTAGTTTTTCCAAGGTCTGGACGTGTAAGCTGAATTCACAATCGCATTTGGGCGACAGTCTCTCTCAAGTGAAAGGGAGCTGGAATTTTGCAGTCCGGATTAGCTACTCTAGGAAAGATTCACCTAGTGCATTATCCTACTATATCCATTAGTTTTTTTCTAAATTTCTCTCTCTTTAGCTATCGTGGTCCACTTGCTGTCGAAGGCCCCCTTAGTCCATCTGCCCAGAGGGTTCTCTGCCTGCCGATGTTCCTCCGACCAATTCTGGGGTCTCAAGAAGTCACTCTGTGTGTCCGTCTATTTGGGTGCTGTCTGATAATGTGTCCTGCCCATTTCCATTTTAAATAGTGTTGCGGTTTCTGTATCGTTCATGTTGGCGTGTTCGTACTCTACCAAAGGTCTAATCCGGAAGGTTACTCAGTTACGTAGTAGTGCCACCGCTTGCACGCCTCGAGCGCTTCCTCGAAGAAGGTGGCTCACAGAGTTCGAGCCGGGTTCGTCATCCTACAAACAACACAGTGCCATTTGTCTGCCTCTACCACGAAGTTCCACTTGAGCAGTGCCGAGTACTCTGGTGAACGAAGCTCACCGATCTCAGAGACACCGTCCAGGATCGTCAGATTGTCAGTGGGAGAACGCGGCGGTTGAAAGGAGCAGGTTGAAGGAGAGCATTAGGGAAGACAGGTCTGAGTAATCAAAAATAGTGTTTGCTGTTCCTCTTAGGGATGGACCATCGAGGCTGTCGCTAGTGTGTCGGCAAGGCCCAGAGCAGGACTACCTCCGTTGCTATCTGCGCGCCTTACATACCTTCTATGCTAGCGACCCGTTCCAGAGAGCGGTGAAAGTACCGGCGGTGTCATCTCGTTTATTCGACTGCCGTTGCGTCGCTTACTGCTATTATGTTGCCATTGTGGCGAACTTACTAATTTGTAGCGATGTGTCGCTACAGGTAACTTCCTGTGGTCATGGCGTGCTTTAATCGTATTCTCTTCCTTATTTCATGGTCCTGCATTCTGTGTCTCATTATTATACCCAAGATGTCGCTTTCGATTATCCTTTGCCCTATTTCTGTCGCTTCCAGCTTACTTCAATTGGTCAAGCAGCGAAGCACAATCCTCTCTGGTGATGGTAATAATAGTAATAGCTGTTTGAGTGGTGCAAAATTACTATGGTCATCAGCACCACCCTCTGGTTATAGATTTATTCATGCCAAATACATAAGCAATGCATACAAAGCAATTACGGGGTTAAGCAACTGAGATTACAAAAGTAGAAAAAATAAACAAAATAATACATAAGTCAGACACAAAAAACTCACAAATCAATATATACCAGAACTATCCTCAGCAAACACAAGCAGCTAAGTCAGTATGGACACAGTGTGAAAGTCATTAACACAGGATTATAGTTTTGTAAGGAAAACACTGAATTTAGCAAAAAAGCTTGGCGATAGAGGCAGGCTCGTTCCCCAAACCGTAATTATATTAGGAGAGGGTCCAAGTCGTTCCCGAAGGACGGAATAGTAACGACACTGGGTGAGAAAATGCTTCACCGTTAATGGCACATTGCATTGGAGACAGGCTCTAAGGACGTAGCCATCTTCGGTGACGGTTCTGCTATTTTGGAGGTAGTGTATGCACAGCACATTATGAGAATCCCAGAAACCAGATCCTACAGATGCAACAGTTTTTCCTTTCTTTGGTGACGTTCATCTGTTGCCACCCTCTGTTTCGACTGCTCCTTCATCTCTGGCGTGTAGTGATGATTCCATGTTTCATTTACTATCAACTGACAGGAATTTCTTTAAACAATCCTAAATTGCTCTTGAAAAATGTTCATTCGAATGCGTTTTTGGTGCATTATTAATAAATCTGGTACTCATCGAGCTGAAGGCTTTCTCATACCCAATACCGGGTGTAAAATGCAGTACTGGACACGGCCAATTGAGATATTTGATTTTTGAATGGAATAGAACACACTCTATGTAGTAGACAAAGAAAAAAAAAGAAGAAGCGATTTGCAGTTGAGAAAAGTATTAAGTATTTGCAAATTCAAACCAATAACGAAGAATATCTCGGGAATGGTTAACGCCACAAGAGAAATTAGTTTACATAAATTGTGTGCTTTAACGAGATCTACGTTTATGTTTAGTAAGATTTTGTCTATGTCTTAAGGTTTATTAATTATACAAGGTCATTCACAATAAAGAGGTTATTCTCAGAGAATTCAAGATATACATTTTAATTTTCATTTAAAACACACATCATTTTCTGAAAATTATTGTTTTTTTGGATTCAGCAGATATCAAGTTTATTTACAGTGAAATCGTATTTCTGGGCAGAATACAATACTTTCTCTAATTACTATACGTAAGTACTAGAGAATTCAAAATACTCCTAGATCATTGTTCAATAATTTGAAAAAACGAATACAGAGGAAGGCCAATTAAATATTTAAATAATCATATGGAGTTTAAAAAGCAACACTACAACACAATCGCCCAAAAATAACAGTGTAAGCGCTTCGCGGGGTGGCTCGTATCTCCACGTCGTTATTTCGCGTATCACGGCAAAGAGATAATTAAAAACCTGGATTTTTCTTCAACAAAAATCGATGGCATTAAATAGCTGCAATATCAAAAGCTCTCTTATGATTTCACAGACAGCCATATTCCATGCGATGATAATTTTGTAATTCTGTTGTTACCCGAACAAAGAGTGACATTTTGTCGATATCGGTTGGGCTTCATTCTGGTTTGCCAGGCAGATTTCACAGATATAATGATGAATACTGAATTACAACGAAATCAGCTATCTGAAAAAGAAAGTTGTTTTGGGAAATGGATAACTAATACAACGTCGTCTTTAAATTAATCAGAGAGTTTGGCCATTCAATATTTTAATTGCTTGGGACATTAATAACCGATTTAATTACTCCCTAAAATGTTTTAATTTTCTCTGCCAGCAAGCAAGGAAGTATTTGTATTCCAGTAAAAAAATTTATGTCGAGATTTCACCGAAATGCATGTTTTGAGGACCTCAGAACGGAAAAAAGTAATTTTTAGAGAAGGTTCTCAGTGTGTGTAATTTGCTTTTTATTTATTCTGCAAAGTAAAACCTGTTTTACTATTTGTATATTAGAGTTCTAGTTTTATAATTTAAAAATAATTAAATTAGTATAATTAATTACATTTTACAACGTTCGAGGATGAGTAAATAAAGTTTACAAAATACTTGTAGCAACATCTACTAACATTAGATTAAACATCAAACTACTATAATGGAGAATTAACAGCTATAAAAACAGCATTACAGAACATTTTATACAGACCATACATAAAACAAAAATAGTCATCTTATTAGACTCAAAATCAGCCATAGATGGCATAGTATATTACAATAATGAAACAAGAAATATTAAAGAAATAAGAAGGCTAATTAATGACGTTGAAACTGGAAATCATGTCACTCCACAATGGGTCCCAGCTCATGTCGGACTTTTGGGCAATGAACATGCGTATCAATTAGCAAAGAAAGGTGCAATATAACAAATAAAACCTGTAGGACAAATAGAAATTAACAAAGAATTAAATAACATTAAACAACATTTCAAAAGACAGCAGAGACTTGATGAAGATAAAATATTATAAGAATATTAAATATATACAAAAAGTGCTAAGGAAGACTACTGTGGGCTTATTTAGGATGACAACTGGCCACGATTGCCTCGCAGAACATCTCTACAGGATACGATGCCTACCTACACCCAAGAATACTCTCTGTGAAGAAGATGTCATCCTGAACAAACAACACCTCGCCAAATGCAGAGGCCTTAAAAGTGATAACTTACGGACTTTATATTGGGAAGCCAGAGGGAAAATGATGCAGATCAGTTAATACCCAGTGCCATTGGTGAACAACAATAACATCTATTAAAATGTTTATGCAATAGTTTTATACCGGGTGTTTCAGAAATACTTTTACAAACTTCGAGTATAGGTTCCTCACACCAAAAGAAGGAAAAACGTTCATATGAACATATGTCCCATAATCCTTGCTTTTCGCGTTATTCCTGTCACAATGAAAGTGTGAGTTCAATGGTCTTCGGGGTCCAACCTCAAAAATTTATTTCCCTATGCATTCATAGAAAGCGTTGACCCATTGTACTACATACGGTAGATGGCGAAGTGTTGCCATGGAGACTTGTTTACGTTTGTCATTTGTCATTAGTCTGTCTTCAACGTTTCAATTGTGTACATGTAGTGGGTTAACTGCACGTGTTTCGTTCCACCATGGCTGGATATTCATTACGTGAACAGGCAGACATGATTTTTATGTATTGTCGCGCGAATGGTAATGGACGCGAGGCTGCACGGCTCTATCAGATGGAGTTTCCAGACCGAAGACAACCGAGTCATCCAACCTTTGTCGCTGTTTATTGTCGCCTTGCTGATAAATGTGATAAATGCCTGGCTCCGGCACATTTTAGTCGCATTGTTCGATGCACTGACTGGTATCTACCATGACCGATGGATAGGCACAGGAGGACCAGTTCCATGGCCTACACGTTCTCCTGACCTCAATCCTCTGGACTGTGCTGTTTATGGAGCAGCCATCCCAGATGCAGAAACGCTTCATCGACGTGTCATGGAAGCCTGCGAAACCATTCGACACCATCCCGGAGTTTTTAACAGGGTGCGACATTCCATGATTCGACGAGTGCAGGCATGCATAGAAGCAAGAGAAGGACATTTCGGGCATTTATTATGAGTTTTGTGTGATATAAGTGTACCACTGTGTTGAACACCTAACGAGAAAACTAAGGATTATGGGACATATGTTCATATGAACCTTTTTCCTTCTTGTGGTGTAAATAACCCATACCGAAGTTTGTAAAAGTATTTCTGAAACATCCTGTATAAGTACACATGCATATTAGAATGATTTAAATGAAGTTTTAACAGCTCCTTCTGTACACAAATCGAGGACAATTTAAGAGTAAATGCTGATTTGTTTCTTCAATTCCACAAGGGCAATCGAGATCCTTTCTATCATAATATGGAATCATCGGAAGTACGTATGCATTTTGGTCTCCATCGTTTACTAGTGGGTATGCGAACTATTCTTACTAAAGCTTATATTACTGTCTACTACATTTTCATAAATATTTTCAGAAATAACTATATTATACATTTATTTATAGATGCAAAGGGATAGCGACAGTCAAATGTTATAGAACAGGACGCTATATGCTGGCCTTAAAATTCCATACTTTTCCATGAAATAGCGAGAAACAACTCAATTTTGACCGGACTTCAAGAGAGTGGCCAAGCATTGAACAATTCGAACCATTTATAACAGATATCTCGGAAATGGCTGATGCCACAAAGAAGTTATTTAAAATAAATTGTGTGTTTATATAAAATTCCTTCCGAATGAAGAGGACTTCATAGGCTATTCCCAGAAAATTCAAGATATACATTTTGTTTGTCATGTAAATATCTTTATTATGTGGTATTTTAAACAAAATCGTTAGAGCCATTTTTAGAAAATGAAAATTTTAGAAAAATGTTCCATGTAAAGGGTAGTTTTCGGGTGCGGGTTTTCTAGAAAATCTTTGTGTCGCATCCTTAGAAGATACTGAACCTAAATACCAAGTTTGGCACTTATGTGAATTTTCGATTTTAACTTATGCTCTTCACAGAGAGAGACACACACACACACACACACGCACACACACGGACATGCTTCCAAAAATGCTTTTTTGTGATTTAAGGGGTCTCAAACCATGTATTTCCGGTGAAATCTCGGTATCAAATATTTGGGTGGAATGCAATACTTCCCCCACTTACTATATGTAGTAGAGAAAGTAAACATAAACTAGGTAACGAAAAATATTTAGTAGTTCGTGGTTTATTGCAAAACGGACCTTTTAAAATGGCCCACGAACAGTTAATAACACCGAAATAATATGTGGTTAGATTGTTGTAACAAAGCTAAATGCTAATACACCAAATACACTTGGCTCGTACCCGGCGACAATGTTAGCAATAGGCCAGAACGCTTTTAGTGGTATTTATTAAGTATTTAGTATTACATTAATTGCATAACACAGTCGCATGGGTCATAAGACCGTACATGCTCTCTATAAAAATACCGGTCTTTATACGTGACTTGCAGAATCGACCAGAAACAACTATGTTTATAATCACCACGTTATATACATACATATAAAATTGAAAAACACTCTGAATCATACACGCAAACACACACACACACACACGCAAACACACACACACATACACACACACAGTCGCACGCACACAAGTACTCGAGCACCACATATGTTTAAAGAAAAATTACATAAACACCTTATCTCTTAGTACACGTACTTCCATTAAGTATGTGCCCAAGCTTGGCCAGTTTTGACTGTTTAGAATCAAGTCCCAGCATGCTGTCCTCCGTCTGTTGGAAGCCAAAAATACTTCCGGTAATAATTTTTTCCTAATACCCTCCGTCTACACGCATGCTGCCAAAATATGCATCCAGTCTTCTTGTTCCCCGCATAATGGGCAAATCCTCCTGCCAGCATCATCAACAATCCTGCGAGCTTTCCACCCTCCCAACCTAAGCCATGCTTTTCCCGTCCTCTGTTTTATACTGAATTCCAAAATATATGTTTCCTTACCCCACCTAGTTTTTATTTCATTTTGTAGCTCCAATGTTGATCTTTGTCTACATTCAGACTCTATTTTCTGCCTGTTTATATCACATAGTCGTCTTTTGACTTTTTTCACGGCACTGTGTATTTTCATTACCCCTTTGCCTGATATCGTTTAAGGCAATTTTTTATAATTGCTATGAAGGGGTTTCTTTCCTGTAGGACTCCTCAGTAATGACCCACCTCCGAGTGGGCACAACAAGAGAGAGACCGCCGGGTGTCTGGAGGCTTTTAGGTGGGCTCGGGTGGCATAGGAAGCTTTCTAATTGGAAATTTTAGGGACTCCGCCTATGCTTGCGTCCGTCGTCATCCGAATCTAGTCGACCTTCGGATCCCGGATCCCTCCCAGGAGTCACGGTAGAGGCAAAAAGGGCCGTTGCGGCTTAACCGTTCGTCCGTACCCTTAGCTTTACCTGACTTGACTTGACCGCCTTAACGCGAACCATCTCGCTAATTTAATAATGCTTTAGTATGTGCTCGAAAACTGATGTACAGACCATAATGAAGTTATTCAAAAGGTATATAAAACAGAACTGAAGCTGTCATAAACATATATAAATTCAATTTAACATTCATAATATGTAGTGCCCTTAAAACATGCACTCTTTTTAATGATTGTGTCGTGTAACTGTAATATGTGAAATGACATTCTCGATCGCGGACACACATGATTTCTTGTCCCCTCCATTAACATGCAACTGTGTTACTCAAATGCACTTCTCTATTTGCTCTTGGCCTGCAGTGTTCCCAACATTTGCATTTCATCTATTTTCTACTCTCATCACCTCATCACGAGATGTCTCTTTCCAACTTCTACCAACCTTTCGTTTCTCTCTTTTATTTTCTTTTTTATTCACAAGGGTAACAACTGAATAATTCACGTGTCCCGGATCGATGTGAATGTAAAGCTGGGGCGGAAAACACTTCTGTGCTCTCCGTGGCCATTGCGTTCGATATTCTGCTGCTGATTCTATAAATACTCACTCTATGGATAATGTCCTAAAATCCACTTATCTGCTTCATGTTAATCGAGATAAACGAATAGTGCACGGAAAAGATTAAAAACTAAACTATATGGGATGTAATCTGGCCTGTGATATTCGCGGATATTTGCTTTTTAAATATCACAATAGTTTTATATTTTTGAGGGCCTTGGGCACCACTCTTTTATTCCTTGGGATGTTGCAGTATGAACATGTATGAATCCACTATGTAAAGATTTTACTATCGTCTCAGCCTCCTTAACAACCTTGTACCTATAACGAAATGTGTAATAAAACTATTTATGAATAGAAAATAAAATCTTTTATTATATTCACATTACCTTCTCTACCCTCTAATACATATTAATGGGTATACAAACTATTTTATCCACTTAATTTTAATCGAGATAAACCTTTGCAGAAATAGCTACATTACACATTTCGTTATAGATACAAAGAGAACAGCGACAGTCAAATGTTTAAGAACTGGACGCTATATGCTGACCTTAAAATTCCATACTGTTTCCATGACATCGCGAGAAATAACTGAAAATCGACAGGACTTGAAAACAATGGTTAATTATTGAACAATTGCAACTATTAATCACGGAAATGTCCGAAATGCTGGTGTCACAGAAAAGTTATTGTTTTTTAAAGGAATTTACATTTTTTGTGTAGTAAGTTTTCGTACATCGTTTAACGTTTACCAGGTATACAAAAATTATTCAAAATTCCTTCCAAATCAAGAGGACTTCAAAGGAATTCCCAGAAAATTCAAGACATACATTTTATATAATGTGAATATCGTTAATATATGGCATTTTAATAAAAACATCCATTTTTTAAAAAATAGAAAATTTCGTTAAATCTTCCATGTAAAGGGTAGTTTTGTGTGAGGGGATTTTCTGCAAAATCTTCTGTCGCATCTAACTTGAACACCAAGTTTGGTACTTTTCTGACTTTTAGCTTTTGAGTTATGCCGTTCGTAGAAACACACGGACCTTTTTCTAAAAATTGGATTCAGGGGGCCTCAAAACATATTTTCGGTGAAATCACGACATTAAACTTTTGGATGGAATACAATATTTCGCCTACTTACTCCAAGCAGCAGAGGAAGTTAACAAAAATAGTGATTTTGCAGTTGTTAAATATGTAAAATATTTCACAATTCAGACCTATAACAAAAAATATGTCGAAAATGATTAATGCCACAAAAATGTTAGACATAAACTGTGCCATTTAACGACATCTACATATTTTCTGCTGTTCCTAAAATATTCAATATTTGTTATGAAAATATCTTAAACCTGTGACATTTTAATTAAATGCAGGCATTTTTGAGAAAATAAGAAATCTCGAAAAATTCTCGACTAAACTTCCGTTTAAGAACCTCGTCAAAAATGAGTTTAATGTCATTAAAACCCTCGGAAAAGTGAGTTATTCTGTTCATACACATACAAACAAACAAACAAACAAACAAACGGACCTTTTCTAAAATTGATTTTTCCGAATTCAGGATACTTCAAAACGTTTATTTCCGGTGAAATCTCGGTATCGAAGGTTTTGATGGAACGTAATACTTCCTCTACTTACTATAAAGTAAATGGTAGAGAAAGTAACAAGCTTTTGTAAAAATAAGAGTTTATATATATATATATATATATATATATATATACAGGATTATTAAAAAAGAAGGAGCAGGCTTTAAATATTTACCTATTTCTAATGAACGACAATAGATGGCGAGCATGCGATACATCACTAAATAGAGGAAAGTTCGAAATTTTATTTTGTGTTCAAAATGAGCACTAATTGTTATGCGAGGACGACCAGTGCTTTTCCGTTTGCATACGCAACCATCTTCTACGAATTTATTGTATCAATTGTAAATTTTTTATGACGAGGCGGCTCGTTGTTGAACTTGCAACGAAATGAACGCTGCAATGAAACAATGGATTCACTCTTTGCATAATGCGGCACACAAAACGACTTTTCCTGTAGCGTCGCCATTTTCTGGTAAACAAACACAGAACCGCTGTAGGCACTGAATGTAACTAATAGGTGGGGCTTAAAACTTTGAACTTTTCTCTATTCAATGAATGTGTCGTATGTGTCGATATCTATTGTCGTTCCTTAAAATGAATATTTAAAGTCTGCTCCTTCTTTTTGAATAACCCTATTATATATATATATATATATATATATATATATATATATATATATATATATATATATACCTGGTATCTTAGTGATGTGACATATTTTGGATTTATCTAAACTCACGTCACCAGACACCAAGGGTGGATCGCTACCAACCAATTACCTTATAGGCCTAGATTGTCAGGGACGTGGAATAACGAGAAAGTCTTTGTTTTCAAATGCCTGTGCAAAGAAGGCCTCAGCTAAATTTATTGCTTTCGTAGAGCAATTGAAGTTCAATTCTTTCAACTGCATAATATTAACCAAGTTTGTCTTAAATATTGCTTTCGTCTTACAAACTTTAACAGCATAAAACCTTTAATATAGCAGCATTAAACCTTTAATACAGAAACAGTTGACGAGGTTCTTGATACATTAATTACATAAAACCCACTTTTACAATAAAAGATTGTTAAAATCTCGAGTTCTTAAAACGTTGCAGAATTATTGACCAATGTCCATAAGAAAATATTTTACTCGTTCCCTTTCTATTCTATTCATCCTGATAATAACTTACTAACCTGCTCGAAAATGTGTACTAGAAATTACAGCTGTAAAGAACATGTAATCCAGCTTCAGATGTTCTACATGACCTTCGCTTCGCTAAATGTTTACAAGGCGAGCTTCTGAAAATATACGTACCCACGTCTTGAATCTAGATTTAGAAAATTAATGCTTACAAATGATGCTGAATTTGAATTTAGAATTAGGCGGAGAGTATTGGCGTACGCCGCAATTCGCTGCTCGCGAGCCTCCTGCAAACAAAGTCTGTCGACGACTGGGTCTCGTTAGACTCTCCTTGTCATACCTTGACTATTAGCGTAGCTGCTCAGTTCAAGCAGGGGAGGGGAGGCACTCAGCATCTTTACTGACCTTCTCCTTGCAGCTGCGTAGTATTCAGCGTTTTGTCACACGTAGTTCAAATTAAAACATATATAAAAATCAATTGGAAGATGAATCATTAATTTGGAATTTACAAAGTTAAGAGTTAAAATTTAACTGACAAACATGGGGTAAACTTGCATAGGTAAACTTGCACATAATTTAAAACCTAAATAATGCCTTTAATTAAACCCTGGTCCGTATGCAACTTTTCTACCTAGTCATGAAAGTCCTTGGTGCAGAGTTATGCATCAAGGGATGCCAACAAAAACAGAATAGCAACACCTCGCCTTCTAATTAATTTATCACATTCCACGTTTGTTTAGAACTTCCGGCGGAAACTTTTGTTCAATCGTTTGCATACATAAAAAGGGAGCTGATGTCAATTTCGGAGGAAAAACTAATTAAAATTTCATTAACACAATCAGTAATGGAATGGATTCTATCTTCATAATAAATTGGATTAATGAATTAAAATTTCAAAAGTGCGCGTCACTGGACTGCCACCATCCCTATCTTACTTTCGGGTTCCTTGTGTTCTTTTATTTCTAATGCAATTAAACAGTGCAACAAGTTCTGCTCGTCGTAGAATTAAAATTCCTTTACTTCAGAAAGAATGTCTGTAATTACAGGAAGCTGTCGACAGTTGCATTGGGGGCACAGACGTATTGACTGAAGGTAGGTTTTTTCTCCCGCACAGCTGTTTACGAACCTGATTATCAAGCTGCGATTTTCCTATACCAGTTACTGTCATAGTTGTTTTACAAATACTTATACCCAATTTTATTTTTACTTTCTCTACTGTTGACTTTTATTAAGTAGAAGAGTTATTCCATTCCATCCAAAAATTCGATAATTAAATTTCACTGGAAATACACGTTTGGAATAAATAAACGTGCGCTGAATAAATAAAAAATCTGATGTGTTACACTCACATGACTTTCTCTACTCTTGTACAAACTATTTTTACAAACGCTTATTCTCCATCTACTTCATGTTAATCGAGATAAACATTTGCAGACTCTATCTTATTGCTAATTTTCTTGTAGATGTAAGGGGAATATATATTTACAAGGGCAATATAGATATACAGTAGCCTTTAAGCACATACATATCTCTTAATAACTGGTTGCTAGCTGCAGCACCATTCCCTTTCCCACAGATTAATACTCTTTGCATATCCAAGACAAAAAAATGAATAACGAATTCCCATTTGAGAAAATAAGTATTGAAAAATTTAAGGGAATAACAAGCAATATCTCGAAAACGGTTCACTCAACAAAAGAAATGTATATGACATAAGTTGTGTATTTTAACGAGATCTACATTTTTTGTGTAGTAAAATTTTGTCTATCTCTTATGGTTTACCAGTTATGCAAAAGTCGTTCACAATGAAGAATACTTTTGGAGACATTCCCAGAAAATTCGAAATATACATTTCATTTCTCATGACATTATCTTAAACATATGATATTTTAATCAAAATCGTTAGAGCCATTTTTGAGAAAATTAACATTTTCGAAAAATGTTCCATGTAAAGGGTAGTCTGGGGTGGGGGGATTTTCTTGAAAACCTTTGTGTCGCATCTCTGGAAGATACTGAACCTAAATACCAAGTTTGGTGTTTATCCGACTGTTCGTTTTTGAGTTATGCTGTTCACAGACACACACACACACACACACACACAGACACACAGACACACACACACACACACACACAGACACACACACACGGACATGTTTCCAAAAATGCTTTTTTTGGATTCAGGAGGTCTCAAAACATGTATTTCCGGTGAAATCTCGGTATCGAATTTTTGGGTGGAATGCAATACTTCCCCTACTTACTATACGTAGTAGAGAAAGTAAAAATGAAGAACGAATTCCCATTTGAGAAAATAAGTATTGAAAAATTTAAGGGAATAACAAGCAATATCTCGAAATTGGTTCACTCAACAAAAAAAAATGTATATGACATAAACTGTGTATTTTAACGCGATCTACATTTTTTGTGTAGTAAAATTTTGTCTATCTCTTATGGTTTACCAGTTATGCAAAAGTCGTTCACAATAAAGAATACTTTTGGAAACATTCCCAGAAAATTCAAGATATACATTTTATTTGTCATAAAAATATCTTAAACATATGATATTTTACTCAAAATCGTTGGAGCCATTTTTGAGAAAATTAAAATTTTCGAAAAATCTTCCATGTAAAGGGTACTCTGGAGTGGGGGGATTTTCTTGAAAACCTTCGTGTCACATCCTTGGAAGATACTGAACCTAAATACCAATTTTGGTGTTTATCCGACGGTTCGTTTCTGAGTTATGCTGTTCACAGACACACACACAGACAGACACACAGACACACACGGACATGTTTCTAAAAATGCTTTTTTTGGATTCAGGGGGTCTCAAAACATGTATTTCCGGTGAAACCTCGGTATCGAATTTTTGGGTGGAATACAATACTTCCCCTACTTACTATACGTAGTAGAGAAAGTAAAAAGTCATGATTATATAAAGGTTATAACTGAAAAATCTGATGTGTTGCACTCGCAAAACGTTCTCTACTCTTGTACAAACTATTTTTACAAACACTTTTTCTCCATATACATCATGTTAATTGAGATAAACATTTGCAGAAACTATCTCATTGCTAATTTTCTTGTAGGTGTAAGGGAAAGGCTTTAAGCGATAGTCAAATATTTTAAGAACTGGTTGCTGTGTGGAGCATTCTATTCTCTTTGCATGTCCGAACAAAAAATGTAAGTATTGGAAAATTCAAACAAATAACAATGAATATGTCGGAAATGGTTCACTGGACAAAAAAGTGTATATGACATAAATTGTGTGCTTTATTCAGATCCAAATTTTTTGTGTAGTAAAAATTTACCAGGTATGAAAAAGTCATTCAGAATGAAGAGAGTTTTTGGGTTCATTCCCATAAAATTTAGGATCTACATTTCATTTGCCATGAAGTCTCTTAGATATCATAATTGTTTAAGAATTTTTGAGTAAATCAGAATTTTCGGAAAATGTTCCATGTAAAGGTAAGTGCGTCGCGGTAACTTACGTGTTATCTTATTTGCTGAGCGCCTGTTATTGTTTTACTATTTTTAATTTTGGGTTCTTTGTCCTCCGGCTAGCTATTATTACCCAGTCGAGCAAATCTCTTAAACAGGGTGTGTAAACGGAAAGGAGTTGTTACTAAAAGATAACACTGATAAAAGAATTTGTTTTTACACTTTTATTGCCGTCACACTTTATTCATTTCACATAATTACTCTTGATAAACGCCCGACTGAAACTGTTGTATTTTCGAATGTAACTATAATCACTTATTTGCCGCACATTATTAATTCGAGTATTTCACATTTTATAACTAGCTTTACGACGCAAGAGATTCTGTAGAATTGCGTGACGTGTACTTCGTGAATGATTCTGTTGAGTGGCGCGACGTTTGCTTGTGAATTATTCTGTAGAACTGCGCGTTACCCGTCTCTGGCTCGGAATTTATACTCCCTCACCCCGATATGCCTAAATATTATAATCGAGCTCCTATTGGTTAATAAAACGCGCCAACATTAGCGTCTATTTTTATATGCAATCAAAATTACGAACACATATTGTCGTGACCTCTTAACAAACTAGCTCAATGGGGGATAGAGCGATGAGGTTACCGAGGATCTTAAAGTTAATAATTCACATTTACGAGGTCAGACGGGGGACGCAGCTGAGAGAAATTATGAAACATATTAGAAAGTTCCTAACAGAAATATTATCCCATGGTGGGGATGAGGGAAGGGATCTATCTACTATAATAACTTGCATTAAATGGAAGTGGATGGCAACTACATTTATTAATAAAAGGGGATTACATTACCTCATTACTTCCTTGTCTGTCGGTGAGGACGCCATACTGTTGGTATGGGTAGCGCGCACACACTAACAACTTGCCTCGAACAGTAACTAGCCTCGACTCACTAAACCCACGCTCAACTCGGCGTGGTAACGCTATGCTAACTGGCTTATCCCCTGCACTCTTGCGCAATACCCGATCTGGGCAGCCAGGTCACATACGCAATAATACTTATACGTCACATCATGCTCTAGGGAAGATATTCCCTCCATTTCTAAAGAAAAGCGCGCTACTCTGACGTCATTTGTTTGTCCCGCTCCTATTGTCAGTTTCAGTGAGGCCGTGTAAACGTATTTCCTAAGAATGCTTATAATTAACAAACATCTCAAATCATTGTCATACAATAATGCTAATTTACACTACAATCACTCTGGCATTCACAGTGTTGTGATATGAAATACTGTCTCAAGTGTGAGGTGAGGGATTTTCTTGAAAATATTTTTGTGGCATCCATAGAAAACAGTAAGCTCAAATACCAAATTTGGTATTTATCTGACTTTTCGATTTTGAATTATGCTGTTCATAGACACACACAGACACGGATATGTTGCCAAAAATGCTTTATTTCATTTCTTCATTTTCAAAAGAATTTAGAAATTAGTTACTTTTTATTTTTGAAAATGTTAATCTGGGAATAGATTGCGAAGTCCACTTCATTCGGAAGGAATTTTAATGATCTTGTATAACTGCTAAACGTTAGGTGATAGACGAAAACGTACTGCACAAAAAATGTAGATCTCTTTAAAACAAACAATTTAATTTATATAAATTTGTTTATGGCACATAAAAATTACCGAGATAACCGCTATTAATGGTTCAAATTGTTCAATACTTAGCGATTGTTTTATAGTCCTGTCAACATTCAGTTGTTTCTCGCGATGTCAAAGGTCTAGAAGCACAATTTGATATATTTTCTAGACATTCTCTGTAAATGTCGATTCAATTCATACAAACTTACAGTTAGAAATTATTGCTATAGAACTGAAAGACAACACTTGATTGATTTATACCAATCTTTTCCTCGTTTATTATTTTCTCGCCTAAAATGCCTTTATTTGTTTGAACAGCTCTTCTCCGGTTTGAAATTAAGAAAATGCGAGCAGCAAAGTAACTTGTTTGATGAAAATCTGAAATCAATTCTCAGAATCAAGGCACCATAAAACATCCCCAAAAATTCACAGGCTGATTAAAGAAACACTTGGCAACAAAAGTAAAAGATTTAATTCAACTTACAGTTTCATTTTATCCTATTCAATGATTGGTATTAATTTACTTGTAAATGATTACTGTTCAGTTATATATTAAATGGTTCTGTGGGTATTGTCCGTATTGGGACAATATTTTTTGTTCTGAAATATGTTTAAGGGGCGTATCAGCATGGCCGTTTTTCGAGCATAATATCTTAAGGCAATGTTTAATAATACAATAAAAATCCAGTGATGTGATGAACTGGGCTCGAGGAATAAGGAGAATTTTACAGGAAATAGTAATGGTTAACTTATGGGAGGGGAGAGAGGGGTTAGTTAAAGGTTTCTGGAAAGAAGTGAGGAACAGAGTAGAAGTTATAGAGAAACAAGAATTAAGTCTGGAAGGAAAGAAAACTTTAGAACTATATAGACAATTAAAGCTGGACTGGGGAAGGGAGAAGTATGTGGATGTAGGTAATAGGTTAGTGAGGGAAGGGTGGGCCTGGTCCAGATTAAGTGCATTTAGGCTAAGGGGAGATAGAAAGGGAGCAAATTTTAATAGGTGTCCTCTTTATGGAGAGGCAAATAATGATTTGCATTATATAATTGAATGTGAAGAAACTAAGTTATGGAGAGATAAATTTTTACCTAAAAAATGGGAGAATGTTTACAAAGAAGTATTAAAAGTTAGGATAATGAAAATACAAAAGGAGAGGGATATAAAAAGATTAGGAGAATATATGGGGAGAGTAAGAGAAAAATGGTTTAGAAAAATAAAGCAATAATTTTTTATGACCCACCATGCATAACTAACAACTCAAAGTAATGTATTAAAAATTGTAAGAATTTTGTATAGTATTATGGAAATAAATATGCATACGTGATGTTAACTTACTTTGCACTGTAGTCTGTTTATATTGAAGGAGAGAGGGCGAGGCCAGACGTAAACAACAGGCGCGTGCCAGCAGTGCTCGTATAGGTTATATCAAGAGAACATGCAGGATTGTCGAAAGCGAACGCTCTCCGTCTCACTTAAACAAAAGCTATATCGTGAGAAATTCCTTTTGATATCCCAAAAGGTAACAGTTGCATACCGATAATCCACTTACATCACTGATTGATATATTTCTTACTTTGTTTGCGAAGCAGAACATCATACCTACTACGGTGTATCTCTTTACCCGCCGTCTGTACCCAGGGGAAAAGTGCTAAGACATTATGCTCTCTACATCCATAACTTGAAATCACGGACCAGGTCACTTTGACCGACCCTTCTGTTACGTTAAGTGTTGATCAGTTAAACGTGGAAGCGTTTTGTTCCTTGTGATTAAGTTATTATACATATGGGTATAAAATAATTATATTAATCAAACAGAAAAACAGAGGGAAAATTTTCTACTTGAGGCAGTATTTTTAACACTTGAATAATTTCAATTAAATTATATAATATGTAAATTCAATAACAGCCCGCCTTGAAGCAATATGTGTATGTAATAATTTGTAAAATGTATGTAACAGTCATTGCAAATGTTTATATTGTTGTATCCATGTGTAATAATGTTATGTGAATATATTACGTAATTTAATAATGTAGGAGCTGTGAGAATAAGTTAAAGGTTGTTAACAATGAGGTAGCAATGAGGCAATAATGAGTAAGGAAGTTTAAATACTACTAGTCATTATTAGAGCAGCAGTAATGTAATTTTGAGACAGTTTAAAATAGCCAATCAACAACCAGAAAAAGCTTTAGTTAAATGAAGGTATTCTATTGGAGTACGATTAACCGATCAGAGACTTAAAATACAGGAATTTACAAGTTTAGACGGTTAAAATCAATTCATTTGCCTCCAAACAGTGCTCATAACCAGACGCGAGATGTGTCCTCGAGAAATTAATTATGTATTCGTATGAGACGAAAGTAGTATACGTGTTAAAACGTTCAAGTATAAAATAAAGAATCTCACAGCTCTCGATATCAGTGACGTGCTATTTAATTTTTGTCAAGGATTAATAAAAAGGAGTGAATTAAAACTAAAAATCTGTGTAAACCTACATTCTTGTCACATCACAACCCTGCCTAAGAGAAACGTGTCTCTAACAATAATACTGACGCAGCCGAGGCAAACATAAGTATAATATCTAAAAATACAGTCAAATTACAAAGTTAATGTTTTTTTAAACTTGGGGCAAAGGCCACCTGAAAGTACATTTGGGGCGAAAGCTACCGGAAACTGTTTACTATTCGTGTGGTTGCAACTACTACAAGTTCGGTTCCCCGACAGTTGAAATATAATACAACTCTTTCAATACAACCTTTTTCAAATTGACTCCCAAAGCGTGTTGCAAACAAGTTACAGTACAATCAAATCTTCTTCAAATTGGCGCCATACGTGGGGCTAATAAAATAATCTTCTTCACATTGGCTTCCCAAACGTGGGGCTAACATCAACTATAATCTTCTTCAGACTGTAAGTAACGTAGAACTAGGTCTGATAAATGGTCTGACAATTTTAATAAATATGTCTGTAATACCATGTAGATACTTTGTAATGCTATACAAACTATGGTCGAATATTATTAGGCTTTCACGTTATATAATTTGACCTGCTGTTTGTTTCGTTCCGTATCGATAAAGCAGGCCATCGATGGAACCCAAGAGCTGTGTTGAGACTCTCAGCCAACGGCAAGCAAGAGCAGAGCTCGATCGGCAAACCCTGCCGGTGAGAGATGTGAACAGTTTAAAATTATTCAAGAAAATAACAAACTTAGTTGCTGCAAAACAGGCTAGCTTCACCCACACAAAATCAGTCAAAATGCAATAAGGTTTCTGCAAGATGTTTTGATATCTTGTCTAATTAGTAACTCAATCTTTGAATATTTTTTGCTCTGAAACTTTGCTGAGAGTTTAGTAAAGTTGCAGCTAATTTTTAAAGTATCGGGTTTCTTGGTGCCTATAGGAAATCAGGCTTGCGTCAGAGGACGAGACGTGAGTTACTGCAGCCGGGGGAAATCAGTAGCGACGTCAGACATCGTAGCAGTCCTATTCAACACTAAGCAGATTCCCTTATTCCCACACTTATTTCGCAGCCCACGCCGAGAAGTGCAACGCGCAAATCTATAGGATGGGGTGAAGCAAACAACCTAGTGACCACAACAGGTGTAGTTTCAAACTTCTTGGAGCTCCGTATACTTTACCTCAGAAGAACAAAGTCCAGTGTATCACATTCTACCATTCTCTCTTCTAGAACTATACTTACAAGCGTTTATTAATTACTCCACTACGTCCTCACAGTAAGATGAAGTGTTGTATTCCAACCTAAAATTTGCGATGGTAAATTTATAATGTTTGTGTATGTGTGTTTACTTCACGCGGTGAAGCCATCTTGTGACGTGATTCATTTGTTAGGCTTGTTAGCTCCATCTGGTGTTAGCAATTTGCGGCAGTATTAATGTTCGTTTGAAAGAATGCTACTGTTATTTTATTTAATTTTGGTTCTCTGTCCTCCGGCTAGCTACGATCTTTTTGGTCAAGCACTTCTCTTTATACAGGTTGTGTAAACGGAAGGGAGTCTCTTATCCAAAAATAACACTGATGAAAGAATTTGTTTTACACTTTTACTGTCGAACACATTTACTATCACATTTACACATTGATCTTGACACTCGCCAAAATGAAACTGTTATAATAACTTCATTATTGATATTTCTTAATTCGCGTACTTCAACTTTTGTATAATTAACTTTATCACACTTGAGATTTTTCATAACTCTGTTACGCGTAACCTGCAAATTAATATCCGACGTGTGCCGTACAAATATTTTCGATGAACTGAGGGCGATCTACCTCTGACTTGGCTTTTTATACTCATACACCCCGATATGCCTAAAGATTATAACTGAGCTGCAATTGGCTAATAAAACGCGCCAACATTAGCGTCTATTTTTATATCCAATGAAAATTATGAATACATATGTTCTAGGGAAATGTTCCAGAAGATTCTAAAAGAAAAACGCGCCAACATTACATAACTTCCTCGTTTCCAATAATGATAAACAGCTCACCCCCTCGCTGCATTATTGCACGCTATTATTGTCAGTTTCAGTAAGGCAGTATAAACTTACTTCTCAACAATAATTACAATCAACAAACATCTCAAATCAATGTCACATAAAAATGCATATTCATATTACAATCATTATTTACATTTAAGTAATTTGTGATACAAATTACTGCATCAAATTCGATGTCGAGATTTCACCGAAAATACATGTCTTGTGGCCCCTGAACACAAAAGGAACTTTTGGAAAAATCTGATGTGTTACACTCACATTACTTTATCTACTCTTGTACAAACTATTTTTACAAACGCTTATTCTCCATATGCTTCATGTTAATCGAGATGTCAATCTTGTTGCTAATTTTCTTGTAGATGCAAGGGGCATTGCTAGGCTTTAAGCGATAGTCAAATCTTTGAGCTGGTTGCTATGTGGCGCATTCCATTCTCTTTGTATGTCCAGGACATAAAAAAATGAATAACAAATTCATATTTGAGAAAAAGTATAAGTATTGGAAAATTTAAGGGAATGCAAGCAATATCTCGAAAATGGTTCACTCAACAACAAAAATGTATATGACAAATTGTGTATTTTAACGCGATCTACATTTTTGTATATTAAAATTTTGTCTATCTTTTATGGTTTACCAATTGTTCAAAAGTCGTTCACAATGAAGAGACATTCCAAGAAAATTCAAAATCGTTAGAGCAATTTTTGAGAAAATTAAAGTTTTTGAAAAATGTTCCATGTAAAGGGTAATCTGGAGTGGGGGGATTTTCTTGAAAACCTTCGTGCCGCATCTCTGGAAGATACTGAACCTAAATACCAAGTTTGGTGTTTATCCGGCTGTTCGTTTCTGAGTTATGCTGTTCACAGACATACACGGACATGTTTCCAAAAATGTTTTTTTTGGATTCAGGGTGTCTCAAAACATATATTATGGTGAAATCTCGGTATAGATTTTTTGGGTGGAATACAATACTTCCCCTACTTACTATACGTAGTTGAGAAAATAAAAATGTTCCATGAATACCAAAGTTGGCATTAAGTTAAGTATGTTCCATAGATACGACGGGAAGATTTTCAATAAAACCTCCCAACCATCAAATCACTCTTTACATAGAAATATGCTGTAACTATTTTTACTTTCTCTACCACGTGCATACTAGGTAGAGAAGGTACTGCAATCCCCTAAAAGATTCGTACCGACATTTCACCAGAAATACATGCTTTGAGACCTGCTGAATCCAAAAAAGCAGTTGTAGAAAAAGATCTGACTGTGTGTCTGTGAACAGCATAACTCAACAACGATAAGTCGGATAAATACCAAACTATTTAAGTCCAGTATCGTCCAAAGATGCGACACCAAGATTTTCAAGAAAATCCTCCATCTTCAAGTACCCTTTATAATGAACATTTTTCGAAAATTTTGATTTTATAATAAATGGCTCTAATGATTTTGATTAAAATACCGTATATTAAAGATATTTACATGACAAATAAAATGTATATTCTGAATTTTCTGCGAATAGCCTTTGAAGTTCTCCTCATTCGGAAGGAATTTTATATAATCTTGTATAAGACAGACGTAAACGTACCACATAAAAGAACGTATCTCTCTCTAAAACCCACAGTTTATTTCAAACAAATTTTTGTGGCATGGGAGAACAGCGAAAGCCATGCGAATGCACCATGTCAAATGTTTATTAAAATGCCGTGTGTTTAAGCTCTTTACAAGAAAGATAAAATGTACTGGCTGTACGGTGACGTTTTACCTAGTGGTGTGGGCTGGTGTGAGGGGTATATAGTATGCTGAACTGCTGCCGCGCGTAACGCGTAAAGTGGAAAACAACCAACACTCTTTTACTATCGTGCTTCTTTAGCCTTCATTTCCTTTATACTAAACAGACACTACCTCCTTGTCCACCTCTGTGGTGTGGGAGTAGGTGTCTCGGCTCACATTCAAGTAATCCCTCGTTCGAATCTCGGTTAGGTTGAGTTACCCTGTTAAGGAGCGATGCATGCTCACTGGAAAGAATACTTGCGTGGACCCAGAGGGATGCTCGACTGATGGGTCGTTCAGCGCCCTCTCTCGGGGGCTCGCGGTGACATACGAGTCTGTGAGCTTGGAAATGTTAGGGACTTCTGCGCGTCTTTGAGTCCTGTCTATCTACGGCCTGTATTCTCCTGTGTGGTTCCTTCCTTTCCTCCTAGGAGGTGGTAAGCACAATAGATGTGGTCGCGGTGTCGTTGAACAACCTATAACCTATACTTCCTGTATTTACTGTGAGGGAAGTGTGCCCCCTACACATCCGAATTACAAGGTAACGTGACATGGCCGTTACAGTCGGGGATATGATGTATTTTAGTTTTACGTCAGAAAACAGACATAAAAGCGTATAATATTTTGTCGGGGCTGCCGGCTATATCAGAGCTTATCTTCAGTAGCACAGCAGTATTTTAGAGGCTATTGTGTTTTGAGGCGGCGTTCTCTTGACAGCTTTACTGCTAGAGACCCGAGCCTTCATTTTATAGCTGTCTTTTATGGCTCTCGGCGGCAATTAGTGCATTACGACCATGCAAGTAATGCCCTCCATAAGCTTCTCCCAGAACAGCTGAAAACTTGGCGACTCACGCACTAAAAACCGTATTTGGGCATTTTATTGAGTCGTTAAACTTAATCGCCTTGTTCAGAAAATTCTGAAAATTGTCAGCAATCTGCCTTACATCTTAACAACAATTAATGTTCATTATCTCAGGGGCAAAAGGGTATGCCAAAATGGCCACCGTATGTGTCTTAGGCAGAGAAGTAACGTCCAGTGCTAAACCTCCATGCCAATGTGCCTTCAGTTTGGGCCACAAAGGGATAGGATTTAGAAACGGAGGGGGATTTAAGCACGGCGGCCCAAGGCTGGGCCTATTACGTCAACTAAACCTCCGGGAGGAAAATGTACGAGAGGCGTTCTTAAGGTTCTAGGCCTGGCTCAGAAATGTCGTGAAGATATAGATGGAGCTCTGTAAAGCTTCAGGCACCTAAGTATAGTCACTTGTTTATTATTTCTTCTCCCTTTGTTATTTTACGTCACTTTAACTACAAATAAGTATTTATTTCCATGCATATTTTCCAAAAAAAAATACAATTTACTTCAAATGTTACTATAATAACTTCCAATATAATTATACAACGTTTATAACTTACAATTAAATTAATTTTGTTAAAAAATGTTACGAGATTTTGTGTATTTGAATTAAATTTTTTAATGAGGTGGCCACATTCCATTTACTTTTGTTACCTTTCTCTTAAAGTGTGCTCTTTGATTCTGTTTCCACACATAGGATCATCAGTCGTTTTAAATCTATGGAAGTATGCATTTATTCTTCCATGACCAATTAAAAATGTTGATATATTGGACGTATCATCTTACTTTCTTACATCTGCACAGAGGCATGTGTTCAGCAACTGTACCTCTGCTCTGTGATGGGCAGATGCCAGTCTCGACACGTGTCCACAGAGGCATGTGTTCAGCAACTGTACCTCTGCTCTGTGATGGGCAGATGTCAGTCTCGACACGTGTCCACAGAGGCATGTGTTCAGCAACTGTACCTCTGCTCTGTGATGGGCAGATGCCAGCCTCGACACGTGTCCACAGAGGCATGTGTTCAGCAACTGTACCTCTGCTCTGTGGTGGGCAGATGTCAGTCTCGACACGTGTCCACAGAGGCATGTGTTCAGCAACTGTACCTCTGCTCTGTGATGGGCAGATGTCAGTCTCGACACGTGTCCACAGAGGCATGTGTTCAGCAACTGTACCTCTGCTCTGTGGTGGGCAGATGTCAGTCTCGACACGTGTCCACAGAGGCATGTGTTCAGCAACTGTACCTCTGCTCTGTGGTGGGCAGATGTCAGTCTCGACACGTGTCCACAGAGGCATGTGTTCAGCAACTGTACCTCTGCTCTGTGATGGGCAGATGTCAGTCTCGACACGTGTCCACAGAGGCATGTATACAGCAACTGTACCTCTGCTCTGTGATGGGCAGATGTCAGTCTCGACACCTACCCTTAGAGGCATGTATACAGCAACTGTCTGTTGCTTCTACACATGGCAGGCAGATGGCATTAGGGTGCCATCCGGTCTACCTGCTTTCATTATTTGTGAATAGATGGCAGAACATTCGTTTTACCTTCTATTTTTTTATATTTGACTATTTTTTAAACTTAAAGTGTAACTTTGAGTGGTGGTATTAAGTATTCAACCTGGCATTTACCTTGGCGAATCCACGAGACAGAAACCAGCTAGATTGGTCGGCCCACAGGATTTGAACCCGGGACCTCCCGAATGCGCGTCACAGACGTTGATACCCTAATTATTACTGACGGGAATATTTTAAGTAAATAAAGAAGTAACAGTAAAATTCAGAAATAATAATCGCAACAAATTTCTTCTGTATACTAAATCAATGTATAATCTTATAAGCTTGCGAAGGTAATTAGGAAATCAGCTTAGCGAAATTATTTAGCGACAGCCGAAATAGCGAATGCATTAGCTTGAAGTTTCTGGGAATCCAGTTTAGAGTTAAATCCAGTACGTTTGCAGTCACGTAGGCCAATTCAGTAAATCAGGGAGGCAAAATGAATTCTGAGAAAAGTGAAACGCTCAGTTAGTAACAAAGTAAGATACGTGCATGAAGAGGATTTTGAGTATTAGCCTGGGCGTATAATAATGTTGGTGGGAGTAATGTAGGCGGAGCTAAAAGTAGTAAAGTCGTGCAATTTTAGATTAGAGTTACTCTGACTTGTACCGTCACTGGTACGTGCACTGATATCTTAAACGCCTAGTGACGCACTTGTGTGAAGGATTTCACGGCTATTGCGAGAGGCCTCGCCGATAAGCATTTTAGCGACTCACGGCAAGTTACCTACTAGCTTTTTTATTGCTGAAACAGTTATTTCAAGCGTAACTGCAGAAGTTAGTAGGTATAATAATTCATGTGTTTCAATTTCGAGTGCTACAATTCATTATCAGTTTCGTTCTTTATCTTCAAACGGTCGGCAACTCGTTTCAAAAGATCAACCATCAGATCACATTAAATTTCTCATTTAATTAAACTTTGACAATACGCCCACGCATACCCTGAGAGAAAGATCTCATATTCATAACACCAGAGCAGCTAGCGCACGAGACAACGGAATGGGCTACGAGATCACGGCGGCAGAATCAACAACGAAGCAGGTAAACAGCTTCAAAGTGCCGACCAACGTTCCTGCTTCAAACTGACGCCTCGTTATGGTGCAATAATACTGCTTCAATATTACCACCTGAGCAATCCCCCTTGGTTTTATGATCTTGTAAACAAACTAGTGTTAACATTTTTTACAACAGAGATACGAATTGTGAAGTAGTACTTCGTATAGAAGCATTTAACCCCAACATAAATACAAAATAAATTAGATTCAACATCAAAAGGATTCTTTCCCTTCGTTTGCGACGATTAAAAAGTGTACTGCTGAATTTAAGCGTGACCATAAATCCATACAAGATGATGAGCGCTCAGGCCGTCCGAAAACCTCTTAGATGGACGAGATTATGACATAAAATTCACAACCCCGCACTCAGTGATCCTCAATTGACGGTATTCGAGCTGAATAATATTACAAAGATCTCCATAGGCCGTGTACATGACGTTTTATGTATAAGAAAGCTTTCCGCTCGTATAGGTACTGTTCGTTAACAATGGACCAAAACAGCTTTCTAACGTACATTTCTTAACAGAGTTTAGACTTATTGAGACCATTTCATTGAGTTTCTCCGACGTTTCCTAACAGTAGATGAAACAGGGATTCATCACTACACGCCAGAGACGAAGGAGCAATCCAAACTGTGGGTATCAACAGGTGAAAGTGCACCACAGAGAGAAAAAACGGGAAAATCTGCAAGAAAATATACTTTTTTTCTGAGATTCTCATGGTGTGGTGCTCATAAGCTACCTACAGAAGAGCAGAACTAAGGCGAGTATTACGTTTCACTACTGGCCCAACCGAAAGATGCTGTTTATCTTAATGTCAACACTTTGTGAAAAAGGTTTTCGATCACGATAATGCGGCTTCATACGAGTTATGCTATTGTTGCTGCAAAACTTTCGTATTTCGTTTCCAAGAGCTTCTATATGTGACGCAATCTTCGGCTTTGGCCGTCAGTGACTAATTTTTGTTTCTAAACCTGGTGAAATGCCCGGGTTGACGAAGATTTACATCAAATGGTGAGATCGAAGCCGAGACAGACACATATTTTGCATATTAATTAGAAAAATCTTATTTTACTGAAGAATTAAAAAGCCAAAATTTTAAATCAATGCGTTTAGTCCAACAAGGTGACTGTGTTAAAATATTTATATTTTAAATCTCGTGTTTTCTTGGTCAGGCCGAGAACTTTTAGAGCACTCCTCATGCAAGAGTGGCAGCGGAGTCCCTAAATCTTCCAGACATAACATTCCCTCCTCCCCTTCAATGGCCCTTCCTCAAAAGTACATGCAGCGCAAATACCACACACGGCGCCTAATTTTGTGACCCTGCACGATGAATGGAAATGAGCAACAGGGAAATTCGTAACCTGGGAAAACCACGAAAACACTCAATGTCAGTTTGGCCGGTTCTAAGGAATCGAAACTGAGCCCTCTCGCATGCAAGTCTCAGAAACTACTGCCTGAACCAACCTGCTCGGTTCATCGCGCGTGTAGGCTTCTACACTAGTGTATATAGAACAAATAAAACAATATCTCCGTTGTATATATTCAAGAACATGTTGTACAAATTCTAAATGCAACTTAGAATTGAAAAGTAGCATTTAATTACCGATATGAAATGAAGAATGTTTTTCTAAGTAAAGGGCAGTTTGTGACGAGGCATTTTTTTTAAATCTTCGTGTCGTATCCCTGAGGGACACTGAACTTAAATACCAAGTTCATTATTTATCAGAGATTTCGTTTTGGGTTACGCTGTCCACAGACACACACGCAAGGATGTTTTTATAAAAATTCCTTTTAGGACTCAGGGGGCCTCAAAACATGTGCTTCCGGCGAAATCTCGGCATCGAATTTTTGGGTAGAATACCATGATTCTTCTACTTCTACAGTAAAGCGTGAGTGGTGTGCGACTCGCATTCAGAAGGACCCAGGTTCGATCCCCAGCGATTACTTCCTCTGATCTATGATTGACCCCCCGGGGTCTGCAGGCGAATGCTAGGGTGGTCCCTCTTTCCTGCCCCTCATATACTACACCTACCATCTTCTTCATTGTCATCTCGTTCAAGGTTGTAGGACCAGACAACGTGTTCGGTGGATGTGCGTTTTGTGGAGATTTCTTCCTGACGTCGTTGCGGGACTGGTCAGTTAGGAACTGCATCCGAGTGGCCCCACTAGGAACGGGGTTATGGAGGCTTGTAGGCGGATCCAGGCTGCGGATGCGTCCGATCTAGAAACGTTAGCAGCCCCGTTGTCATCCGGATCTAGTTGCTCTTCGGATCTCTGTCCTCATTCCTGCTAGAGCTCACGACAGAAGCGAAAAAGTCCCTTGTGGCCTACTTGTGGTGCTCTGACCAGGCTGCAAAGGTCCCTCCTTTCGTCCGTACCTTTATCTTTTACTATAGGTAAGCAGTGGAAAAAGTGAAAATTGATTTTCATTTACTGATTTCGTACAATAGTTTCGTGTATTCTCTCCAACTACTAAAAAGCATAGAGAGGGAATATTTCCGAACAGTATTGCTTTAGGAAGGCGTCATTGGCAGACAGACAGCACGGACATTCCTGCACAGTTGGTGGGTAATGCGAGGTAAAAGCATTAAACACAGACGCTTTCATCTGAAAGTGCGCCTCACTGTTAATTCAATAACAGTTTATTCCGTTCTCAGATGTACATTAGCTTGCACGCGGCTCCAAGGCAAACGTGGATCGGGCTTTCTCTAAAACAACAGGCAATTAACGTTTGTGTACGCCTTCTTTCATACTCGCCGTACCAAGCAATTCCCTCGCGATGCTTGTCTTTGAACTTCAACAGCTTTCGGGGTTAAAATCGCTTAACACCCAGCTTTATCACATCCTGTGTTATTAAATACGAACCGACGAGTATGTATACTGTAACAGATGCCTTATTTGTCACTTAGATGCTCAGCGCGGCGCAAACTTTATACTTAAGACGCTTTTGGCACACACTCAGAACAGAACACAACTGATCCGTTGAATCGAATAACAACTGAACAGCAGATTAAAACTCACAACTGCTGCACACCGCACTGTCCACTTTTAACTGTCCAAACTCTTCGACTTCTTGACTATACCTAACTTCGTTACTCCTTAAGTGAATTGAACTACTCACTCACTCACTCACTCACTCACTCACTCACTCACTCACTCACTCACTCACTCACTCACTCACTCACTCACTCACTCACTCACTCACTCACTCACTCACTCACTCACTCCAGTCTGGTAGGCTCATGGTGAGCCTAAGTAATGCTGCTATGTACCTTCCCTTGGTAGGACGTAACTACAGAGGATAGGTGAGGAACGTAGTTTCTGCCCCACGCATGGAAAGCCAATTTTAAGTAGGTGTTGTATTGTATTTCGACTGTTGGGCAGCCGAACTTGAAGTAGTTGCAACCGCACGTATGGTAAAAAGTTTCCGGTAGCTTTCGCGCCAAAAATGTACTTTCCGGTGGCCTTGGCCCCAAATGTTTAAAAAAGATTAACTTTGTAATTTTGACTGTTTCTTTAAATATTATATATTTATGTTTGCCTCGGCTGCGTCAGTATTTATATTTTTTTTAGAGATATGCATATATTAGCAGGGAGTGGTGCGACTGAAGAATGTAGGCTTACACAGATTTTAAGTTTTTCTTCACTCATTTATTAATGCTTGTCACGATTTACATAACACTTCACTGATATAGAGAGCTGTGAGATTCTTTTGTTAATTACTTGCACTTTTTAACAGGTAAACTATTTTGTCTCACACAAAATACGTATTAAACTTCTCGAGGACGCATCTCGCGTCCGGTTAGGAACACTGTCTACAAGCAACTGACTTCTGAATTTGTAAGTTTTGCTCCATTTTAGTTTCTGATTGGCTAATCCTAGTCCAATAGAATACCTTCATTTAACTAAAGCTTTTTCTGGTTGCTGATTGACTATTTTATTAAACTGTCTCAAAAATTACATTAGTGTTACTCCAAGAATTACTAGTAGCATGTTAGCAACCTTTAACCTATTTTCTCACAGTTCCTACATTATTAAATTACGTAATACATTCACATAACATTATTACACATATACACAATAATATAAACATATACAATGACTGTAATATACACTTTTTATATCTTGTTACATACACATATTGCTTTAAGGCGCGCTGTTATTGAATTTATATTTTGTATAATTAGACTGAAACCATTTACATCTTAAAAATACTGCCTCATAGGATGGTTCTATGATGATGATTTTTGGTATTTAAGGTAGTGGTTTGTTAGGAGGTAGCTTCTATGTATTTATAGGCTCCTCAACGGTTGCCGTTACAGGAGCAGCATGTATCCACTACTCCGCTGGTGTTTTTTGTCTCAAATGGATGTTTTAAATTTTGAATGATGATCGAGTACTTACTATCAGCATTATGCTTTTGGCTGATTTAGCGCTGAACTTGGGGATCTGACAAGGGCGTTCTCATGATGAGTCAATCTCACGTAGGAAAGCTAGAATCAATCTGATTAATTCAATAGCATTGCTAGTATTTAAACCGTGGACTTTCGGCTTTCCGTGCCGATGATCTAATCACCTGAACCACCATAGCAGCCTAGCTTGTACGACTCACATTTAGTGATGTGCTGACATGTTGCCATGGATGCTGGTTAGAGCAGCGGCAAAAACAGTGGAAAATCCGTGGTTCAAATCCAGGATATGGATCGAATTTTTCCAGCTGATTATACCGTTCCAACTTTAGCCTACATACTGTGTGATAGAACAACGAAATTAATAAAGAGCGCTAAGTAATTCAAACATTTCGAAGCTAATGGCACACCTTTCATGACTGTTTGTGCATTTCTTTTGCTTTACCAGTACACAAATTATGCAAAATACATTAAAAATAAACAGGACTTCACGGACTATTTACAAAAAATCTCATGTTTTAAATTCACATGACTTGCTCTACTCTTGTACAAACTATTTTTTACAAACGCTTATTCTCCATCTACTTCATGTTAATCGAGATATCAAGATGTTAATATTATTGCTAATTTTTCTTATAGGTGCAAGGGGAATATGGTAGGTTTTAAGCTTAGTCAAATATTTTAAGAGCTGGTTGCTATGTGGAGTATTCCATTCTCTTTGCATGTCCAGTACGTAAAAAATGAATAACGAATTCCCATTTGAGAAAATAAGTTTTGAAAAATTTAAGGGAATAACAAGCAATATCTGGGAAATTGTTCACTCAACAACAAAATGTATACGACATTAATTGTGTATTTTAACGCGATCTACATTTTTGTGTAGTAAAATTTGGTCTATCTCTTACGGTTTACCAGTTATGCAAAAGTCGTTCACAATGAAGAATACTTTTGGAGACATTCCCAGAAAATTCAAGATATACATTTTATTTGTCATGAAAATATCTTAAACATATGATATTTTAATCAAACTCGTTAGAGCTATTTTTGAGAAAATTAAAATTTTTAAAAAATGTTCCATGTAAAGGGTAATCTGGGGCGGGGGATTTTCTTGAAAACCTTCGTGTCGGAGAAACCTTCTGGAAGATACTGAACCTAAATACCAAGTTTGGTGTTTATACGACTGTTCGTTTCTGAGTTATGCTGTTCACAAACACACACACAGACATGTTTCCAAAAATGCTTTTTTTGGATTCAGGGGGTCTCAAAACATGTATTTTCGGTGAAATATCGGTATCGAATTTTTGGGTGGAGTACAATACTTCCCCTACTTACTCTACGTAGTAGAGAAAGTAAAAATGAATGTATTAACGATGAATATTTTGGTGTGTGCAGTACTCTACTTATGTAAGTGTGTGAAAGAGAAAGCATAAATGATTTTACAAAACTGGTTTATTCTAATAAGCTCTTGTACTTTTTTCTTAAATACCTTACCTTGTATACCTTACTAGGTATACAAACTTTTGCAAAACTCATTCAGAAGGAAGAGGATTTCAGAGGGTGCAAATAGAAATTTAAAGAGATACATTTTATATAGCATGTCAATACGATAGACGTACCTATAGTGTTTTAATCAACATCGTTACATCCATTTTTGAAGACAAAAAAGTAAGGGAACTTTTTCAATGAGAAAGGGCAGTTCGTGGTGGGGCAATTTTGTTGGAAAACTTTGTGTCGCATTCATGGAAGATGCTAACCTTAAATACCAAGTTTAGTAACCACCATGTGTGTCAAAGTTCAGCAAATTCCAAAGATTCGACACTCGTGAAAATCTGCCTAATCTATAGATGAAAAATATTTCCTTATTTTTATTTTCTCAGTAATGGCTTAGCACTTTTGCTTAGAATTCCATATATTTAAGATATTTCCATAATTTACAGAATATATACATTGAGTTTTACGACAATTGAGAAAGATGGTTTGTTACGTTATTTGCACCAGCTTTGGGAGCCAATTTGAAGAATGTTGTATTGAAGGAGTAGTATATTATTTCAACTGTTGGGGAGCCGAACTTGACGTTTGTTTGCAACCGCACGTATGGTACCTGGTTTCCGGTAGCTTCGCCCCAAGTTTACTTTCAGGTGGCCTTTGCCCCAAGTTTAAAGAAATATTATCTTTGTAATTTAACTGTTTCTTTAAATATTATATATTTATGTTTGACTCAGCTGCGTCAGTATTATTGTTAGAGACACGTTTCTCTTAGCAGGGTTGTGGTGCGACTGAAGAATGTAGGCTTACACAGATTATAATTTTACTTCACTCCGTTTATTAATGCTTGACACGATTTAAATAACACTTCACTGATATAGAGAGAGCTGTGATATTTTTTTTATTAAATACTTGCACTTTTTAATACGTAAACTATTTTCGTCTCAAACGAATACGTATTATACTTCTCGAGGATGCGTCTCGCGTCGGTTAGGAACAATGTTTGCAGGCAACTGTACTCTAAATTTGTAAAATTTTCTCCTTTTCAGTTTCTGATTGGCTAATCCTACTCCAATAGAATACCTTCATTTAACTAAAGCATTTTCTGGTTGTTGATTGGCTATTTTATAAACTGTCACTAAAATTACATTATTGCTTCCGAGAATCAGAAGTAGTATTGTTAAACTCTCAAACTCATTATTGGCACAAGGTTACCTCATTGTTACCTTGGCAACTTTTAACCTATTATTCTCACAGCTCCCACATTATTAAATTAGTAATACATTCACATAACATCATTACACATGGATACAATAATATAAATATATACATTGACTGTAATATACACTCCTTATATGTTGTTACATACATATGTTGCTTTAAGGCGGGCTGTTATTGAATTTATATTTATATAATTTGACTGAAATCATTTAAGTGTTAAAATAGTGCCTCACAATAGCCTTTAAATTATGAATGTATTTTGTGTCATTTTGTAAAACTGGCTATGGATAAAGTGGCATTAAATATTTCTGAGATATGTCCGCAACATTTTGAATTTTATACTAATTTCACACGTTTAATTTATCTTGCACTTGTGTAGTTATAGCAAATATTGTGTTCTCAACAAAAATTCGATAGGTTCGGAGGTTTCGCCAGAAATACACGTTTTGAGACTTGAATAAAAAAAGTATTCCCTTTGAAACGGGAAATGTTTCCTTATTTTTTTACTTTCTCAAAAATCGCTTTAAAGATTTTTATTAAAATACTGTATCGTAACTTTGTCCGTTTTTTCAACTGCCACTTCTCTAAGTTCGCACTGCCACTTCACTAATGTTAACTAGTTGAATTTTCCCTTCTCTTCACTTTCTTCGTGATGTAATGGCGTAATGAAATGCACGACGGATGGGAAGAGTCAGACAAAGGCCTTCTCTAATCTCTCGCTCCGCAGTCGCTCACCAACTCGCTTACGTACTCGCTGACCGATTCCTCTCACAATAGCGCTCGCCTATATTGCCAATAGAATTCTCCAGAGAACATTCTAGAACTATCTGGACGCACTTCTAGAGAAGTGGGAAAAGATAACTTCCAGAAGTTTCTGGTTATCTGCCGTTAGCGTTTCGGGTGTTTACGTCTTGCGAGAGCGTGACTTATCGTTGTTTACTCCGATTGCCCGGAGCCAATCTCCCGATAACCTTGGACCATAGCCATTTCCATGCCAAATAAAATGTTTATCTTGAATTTTCTGCGAGTACTCCGTGAAGCCATTTTCACTCTGGAAATTTTGCGGTTCAGATCTCGCCAAGACCGTCCTCCCTGGCTAAGGCTCTTTTCATGTTTTCGTAGTCTTCATAACCGGCAAATACCCGGGAGGTATCCTAAACTTAGCCCAGGAACGTTTGCTTCCCAGATATCATTTCATTGCTCTCATCACCAGTGCGTTAAGCGGTACTAAAGAGAAATGTACAACTGGTAGTGCATAAAAGATGGAAAGAAACTTGCTACACGAGCATGTAAATTATGACATATACAGTATGACATATACCATTTTCGAAATATGTGTAGATGTTTTGAGATACACATTTACAGATTTGATTCTCGCGGTGTCAAACAGAGAGTATGGAATTTCAAGACTAACATATAGCTGCGTGCTTTAAAGAAGTGACTATCACTGCAGCCTACTGTATCTCTTATAAATTCAGCTAAATGTGCATTGAAATCATTTCTAGAAACGCTCATCTGGATTAAAATGAAATAGGTAGGATAAACGAGCGATAACTTCCGAGGTTCGCATTCCGGAGGTTCTGGGTTCGATTCCTGGGCCGAGCCACTCTGACAAAGAGTTCTTCGTGGTTTTCCTACTTAGCAAGACGAATGGTGAGGTGTTCTCTATTCTACGGTCAGTTTCCTTTTCCTCACTTCCTCTCCTCAGCTGCCAAGGTGCGGGCGCTGCGGTTTCATAGCACTCGTGGTACATCTGACGTTACTAGAACTACGTTAGGCCGAACATTCGAGCCCCTCCCGGAAGGAAGCTGTTCGGATTGGGTTGGACTCGGCGTAGCAGTGGTTCCCGAAACCCATGCGAGATTGGGTACGCCTGGCTGATTTACCACCCAGGTGGGATTGTGAGACGTCCAGATGTTCTGTAGCTAGACACTATCACCCCCACCGAGGTCTTAAGTAGTCTTTCCCTGTAGGTTGTTTCCAATATTAGGACTGACGTGCGTAAGTGGCGTACGCACTTCCACTTTGTGCAGTTGACGGTGTCCTGAGCTCGTCTGGTGAAGCAGGGGGGCCGGTGTGTACAATAGGTACTGGCCAAGTGCAAATCCCCACGGCTTGACCCTGGGACGCAGAGAGTAGCGGGATGAGAGTCATTCCATCCCTTCATTGGTATCTATTTTCCTCATTTCTTATCATTTCGCTTCCCCTTTCATATTTCAGGTAGGTTTAGGAGTAGATGACGCAGAATCTTGCTCGTTGGAAATTTCTTCTCAGACCTGTCAAATGGCAGCCTTCTCTAAACCGCCTCAGATAGGTGGAGTTTCTTAGGTTGCGCCAGGGAGAAGTCTCCTCTGGGCAGCCTGCAGGTGTGCCCAGGAATTGGAATTGTTAGGGACCTCTGCGCGTCTCTGTCGGCCGGCCTATAGCTTCCTCGGTTCCTTCTCCCGCTCTCCTGGGGGTTGTAAGCACAAAATATCCGCGTGGGGTCGAGGTACAGGAATCCCCTCCTCTCCCTGGTCATACGTAAGTGACAGATGCGGTAATATTATACTCTCTGGGTATGTAATGGAATTCAATAAGACGCGATGAATTTCCCTACGCTAGGGCATGGCTGGCGTGTTACCAACTTTCTCTTAACTGAATGGCTAAGTTTTCTCACCTGAAATAAAAGCTTATAAGGCGGAGGGATACGGATTCCTTCACTTACACTTTCGCCCCAGCGTATCAGAAAATGAAGTTTCGCCAAGGAAAAATAAATTACTTTTTAACGAAATTTCCAACGGAGAGAGATAAGGCTCTAAGCGAGAGAGTGGGTACCTCCCCCCTTTTTCTGCCCTACCTAAGTTGGAGACACGAGGATATCTTCTCTGTGTTCTACCCCTGCTCCCAGAATAATTCTGTTACTCAGAAAAGAGAAATGAAGAAGGCACAAGAAAAAGGAATGTGATGGGGCGGAAAAAAAAAATCCGAGGTAACTAAAATGGAATCTGAAATTCGAGCACCCTCAAAAAATAACAGTTCTTCCTCTTACTTTTGATGCTTTCTTTATCCTCTTGCAGTTTAAGAGATGCTTTATGTGGATACAAACATGCAGGAAGGAAAAGATAAAACGACATTAAAATGCATAACAGAGGGCTCTCCAGTCACATTATTAAGAAGAGCATACTACATTGATTTATACTTCATTTTTCCAGATAATGACCTAAACTTCGTGTTAGAAAAGCCTATCCTAACCCCTCGCGTGAGGTTTGTCGAGATTTCACCAGAAATACACGTTTTGAGGTTCCAAGACTAAATACATTAGAAAAATATCTGTGTGTTTGCAAAAATCTAAGATGCATACCAAACTTAGTATATCAAATAAGTTCTGAGAATGCAACACGAAGATTTTAAAGGGAATTCTCACCTCAAACTACTGTTTAACATGGAATTAATTGTTCTTCCACATAAGCCTGTGATTGACAAGGTTGGAAAGGTAGAATCAGACGACTGAAAAATTCAATGTCATAGCCGGGATTTGAACCACGGTTCTCTCGGTCTCCATCCGGTTGCTCTAAGTACTGAGCTTTTTCAGTAGTCTGATTCTACCTTTCCAAGCGAAAAAACTTGTCTCCCAAGTTTTGGGCAGCTGATTTGGAAAGGGGTTTGACGAGAATATACGTGGGGTCAGTATGGCAAAGAGCTGAAACAAATCGCAAAAACATATGGAAAGGTGTCAAAAGAAGACTAAGATACATCAACCAACAGGAAATAGAGAAGGTTTAATTCTACAATCCGATTCTAAATCTAGCAAATGAAATAAAATTGAACTGGGGTAAAGAGGCATATATACTCAACTTAGGAAGAAAGGAAAGATCAGGAATGACATGGTTTAGACTGGAGGGCACAGAAAATGACTGACGATTCTGGCAGAAGAATCTGCCCATTCTGTGATTTGGATGAGGACTGGGTACATATTTTGGCGGAATGTGCACAGTGGAAGAACCAGCGAACAATTAAACTCAAAGAAAAATTCTTAAGTCCCTCAAGAAAGAAATTGACATGTTGGGAGCTACTGGCTGACCAGAGGAACTGGCAAAACATGGGCAATTTCTTGGCTAAAGTGCGCGAAGCTAGGTCAAATTGGTCAGTTACACAAAGGTAACTTATCTCTATTTTCCTTTTTCTTGTTCTTTTCTGTTTTGTTTTTCTGTTGCTTATTTGATCACCATAATGATATCTTATAAATGCATATACGGTTAATGACCCATGCACTAAATACTTGTGTAATAACTTTAACAATTTGAAAGCAATAATGATACCGCATCCAACCTTGTCCAACACACGACTTGTGTGGAACAACAATTAATTGCATTAATTGACCTAATAGTGGTTGAAACTATGAAGCCCGGAACTTAGAAGTACTTACAACCTTGTAAGTCGCCACTGGGGTATGTCATCTCAATACAATTTGGGATCTCCTTGTGGTTTACAGGAAAAAATGCGAATCAGTTGGAGAATTTAATGTCGCGCATGCAAGTTGCCATGGTAGCTCAGTGGTTAGAGCAACCGGACGAAGATCGGGAGATCCGTTGTTCAAATCCCGACTATAGCATTGAATTTTTCAGTGTTCTAATTCTACCTTTCCTACTGTTTAACATGTTTTTGTTAACCTTTATTTCATTAAAAAGCTTTCTGATCTATCTTTATTACAGTATAGTACGTTTAAAATATTTGCATGCCAAACAATACGTATTATTTAATTGTTTGCGAGTGATCTGTGAAGCTCTGCTCATTTTGAGTGAATTTTGTATACTTTTTTGTTAAATATTGGTGAACTAAAAAAGATAGATAAAAACTTACTACCCAAAATTGGTAGATCTTTTTAAAATAGTATTTATTTCTAACAACTTTTTATGGTATCAACCATTTCCAAGATATCCGTTATTTAAATTTGTCAACTGTTTTGTCATATTTTAAACCATTGTCGCTATTAGCTATCTCATGGAAAGGGTATAGAATTTCAAGGTTAGCATATAGCGACCACTTTTAAAACATTTGACTACGAGAGTGATACTGAACAATTTTAGAATGCCATGTTGAATTGGCTCTAATATTTTGTTAATTATCATAATTTAAAGCTTTCGTGATCACCCAAAAATGAATTAGACTAGAGAAGATTTCCAGGCTATGATTTGTTACCACTTTAAATCGTTATTAATGGCTAAAAAAATGCAAAGTTCGGCTTAGAAATGCATTTGGCGAAGATGACCCATCTAAGGAAACGCTTTATAATTTTTACAGCGAATTCAAAAGAGCGCTTTTTTCTTAGTGATGAATTTCGTGAAGGACGCCCAAGAACTGCTGTTACTGATGAAAATATTGCCGCTGTTCAAGCAATGCTTGAAGAAGATCGACGGACATCTTAGTAACTTATTCGGGGAAATTAGGCATTAGTATGAGTCAAATCCAAAACATTTTACATCAACAGACACGAGAAAACTTTGTTGTCGATGGATTCCACTTAAACTGACTCCCGATAAAAAACAATAACGCATTGATTGATGCAAAAAAGCTCCGGAAAAACTCCCAAGGGCGCACTTAAAATTTTGTTTGGACTATCGTTATGGTGATGAATCTTAGATTTATGATCCTGAAAAGAAAAGTCAATCGGCTCAATGGATCTTTCGAACAGAACCTAAGTCTACAGAAGTCCGACGAATTCGCAATATTGGTAAGAAAATGGTTGCTAATTTCTTTCTCTAAAACGGCCCATATTGCTACTATAGCATTAGAAGATAGATGTAACGTTACTGTCGATTGGTACACAAATGTCTGTTCACAGAAATGTTTGAAAAACTTCGGGAAAAAGGTACGCAGGAAAGATAATGTTACACCATGACGGCGCATCGTTGCATACAGCAAAACCCTAAATGTCAGCACCATGGACCCTCCACCATACAACCCTGACCTAGCATCAGTGATTTCCTTTTGTTTTCGGACATATGTTGTAAGGGACTTTTCTTATTGTCTACATAAGGAGAATGTATACCTAAAACAGAAGCACAGAACCTGGCATACTTCAGTAGTACCAATAGTAATGAAAGCTACCCCTAAAATAAGGGTTAAAGGTTACCATTCTAATCCAAAATGAGCAGGAATTATGACTTTTTCCCTGCAAAATGGTGCATCTCCAGTTTCCCCCACCTTTCATTCCAGAAACTGCTCCATTATCACATTTCCTTTCATCTAGTTCGCCTTCATTTCATATCTTCCCCAACTCTCATACCTGGCTACCGGTCGATCTTCATTTTCTGATTCAATGTTCGTCTGCTCCTCTACAGGTCTCTGACCCTAGGCACGCTTGTAAGTCCTAGGGGTGTAAGCCCTACATACTTTAAGTAAGGTGGTGCAGAATTCACAGTAAAAATTCGGATGTGTTACATTCACATGACTTTCTCTGCCTTCTAGAGCTCTTTAAATTATAATAACAAAAGTTTATTTTCTTGTCTACTTCATTTTAATCGCGATAAATCTTTCCGAAAATAGCTACATTACACGTTCTGTTATAGGTACAAAGAGGATAGCGATAGTCAAATGTTTAAAAACTGGACGCTGTATGCTGGTCTGAAATTTCATACTCTTTCCATGACATCGTGAGAAACAGTTGAAAATCGAGAGGACTTGAAAAGAATGGCTAAGCATTACATAATTCGAATCAGTAATAACGGATCTCTCGGAAATGGCTTATGCCACAAAAAAGTTATTTTAAATATACTGTGTGTTTTAACACAGTACGCTTTCGTCTATCGCTTAACGCTTACCGGATATACAAGATTATACAAAATTCCTTTCGTATGAAGACAACTGCATAGGCTATTCCCAGAAAATGCAAGATATACATTTTATTTGTCATGTAAATAACTTCAGTATATGGCATTTTAATCAAAATCCTTCCTTTCTTTTAGAAAATAAAAAAATGGAAAAAGTTCCACGTAAAAGGTAGTTTGGCATTTTTTTCTACAAATGCTTTTTTCGGATTCACTTCCCTTACTTACTGTATGAATAGTAGATGCAGTAACATTTTTAAAGACTCTACAACAAATTAAATATGTCAATATTTTGGCAATTTTCGCGGTTTAATCGCCACTTAAAACATAAGTGTATAAACGTTTGCAAACAGTTTATGGTGTTTAGAATCTGGCAACCAATGGTAACACCCACTGCGTAGTCAATTTTGGAGATAGTTCCAAGTGAAAGAGGCACGAGATTGCTACAGTTAACAATAGTGAAGCTAATTGTATCCACTGCCTTCCTCAGCAAGTGATTGACAAGCTCAAAGGAACTGGAATTTATTGCTTCCAAAGTTCCTTGCAAGGAGCTATTATCTGTTGTACAGACTGAGACATGTTAGAACAGCCTCTGTTAAAGCGTATAGATAGAACGGAGACGAACAAAATTAATTTATAACAAAAGGCTTTTAAATTATACAAGAAGTTCGCCAACGCCTAGCTCCTTCGTAAAGGTGCAAGAAAGTCGGATTTGCAGGAATTTCAGAATCTTTTAGTGGTGCAATTAATGTATTTTGTAAGGGACATATAAATCGATGATTTCAATTTATTTATTATAATATGTGTGTCTGTGTTTTCTTTATTTTTATCTTTGATTTTATGAATATATATTAGTACCTTATATTCATTGAAATGTATTATGCCTATTTAAAACAAGAAGTCAAGCCAAGCCGAAATTCTTTGTGGATCTTTTAAACCATAGTATTAAAACCGAATATCATCTGTGTTGAAAAATCTTGAGTTACGTTCATATGGCTTTCTCTCCCCGCCATTACCTATAGATCTGTCTGTCTATCCGTGTTCATGTATGCATATTACTCAATATATACGTTTACAGAAATGGTCATGACATCGTGAGAAACAAAAAATTGGTGACTTAGCACGTCAAAGAATGCAAAAAAAGAATTACAAAGTTCATACTAAGAGCAATGAATGTATCAGAAATAGATAAATTATGTGTTATGACGAGATTTACATTTTTACTTTCTCTACTACGTATAGTAAGTAGGGTAAGTATTGTATTCCATCCAAAAATTCGATACCGAGATTTCACCGGAAATATACGTTTTGAGACTCCCTGAATCCAAAAAAGGCATTTTTTGAAACATGTCCGTGTGTGTGTGTGTGTGTGTCTGTGAACAGCATAACTCAGAAACGAACAGTCGGATAAACACCAAACTTGGTATTTAGATTCAGTATCTTCCAGAGATGCGACACGAAGGTTTTCAAGAAAATCCCCCCACCCCAGACTACCCTTTACATGGAACATTTTTCGAAAATTTTAATTTTCTCAAAAATGGCTCTAACGATTTTGATTAAAATATCATATGTTTAAGATATTTTTACGACAAATGAAATGTATATCTCGAATTTTCTGAGAATGTCTCCAAAAGTATTCTTCATTGTGAACGACTTTTGCATAACTGGTAAACCATAAGAGATAGACAAAATTTTACTACACAAAAAATGTAGATCGCGTTAAAATACAGAATTTATGTCATATACATTGTTTTAGTTGAGTGAACCATTTTCGAGATATTGCTTGTTATTCCCTTAAATTTTCCAATACTTATACTTTTTCTCAAACTCGCTATTCATTTTTACTTTCTCTACTACGTATTGTAAGTAGGGGAAGTATTGCATTCCACCCAAAAATTCGATACCGAGATTTCACCGGAAATACATGTTTTGAGACCTCCTGAATCCAAAAAAAGCATTTTTGGAAACATGTCCGTGTGTGTGTCTGTGTGTGTGTGTGTGTCTGTGTGTGTCTGTGAACAGCATAACTCAAAAACTAACAGTCGGATAAACACCAAACTTGGTATTTACGTTCAGTATCTTCCAGAGATGCGACACGAAGATTTTCAAGAAAATCCCCTCACCCCAGACTACTCTTTACATGGAACATTTTTCGAAAATTTTAATTTTCTCAAAAATGGTTCTAACGATTTTGATGAAAATATCATATGTTTAAGATAATGTCATGAGAAATGAAATGTATATCTCGAAATTTCTGGGAATGTCTCCAAAAGTATTCTTCATTATGAACGACTTTTGCATAACTGGTAAACTATAAGAGATAGACAAAATTTTACTACACAAAAAATGTAGATCGCGTTAAAATACACAACTTATATCATATACATTTTTTGTTGAGTGAACCGTTTTCGAGATATTGCTTGTTATTTCCTTAAATTTTCCAATACTTATACTTTTCTCAAATTCGTTATTCATTTTTTTATGTCCAGCGATAAAATATTTGACTATCGCTTAAAAGCTACCATATTCCCCTTGCATCTGCAAGAAAATTACAAATAAGATTGACATCTCGATATCTGGATTAATATGAAGCATATGGAGAATAGGCGTTTGTAAAAATAGATTGTACAAGAGTAGAGAAAGTCAAGTGAGTGTAACACATCAGATTTTTTTGTCCTGGATGTGCAAACAGAATGGAATGCTCCTCATAGCAACCAGCGCTTAAAGGATGTGACTATCGCTTAAAAGCTACCATGTCCCCCTTGCATCTACAAGAAAATTAGCAATAAGGTTAATATCTCGATATCTCAATTAACATAAAGCATATGGAGAATAAGCGTTTGTAAAAATAGTTTGTACAAGAGTAGAGAAAGTCATGCGAGTGTAACACATCAGATTTTTTGTTTTGTAACTGTTTGTCTGTCTCTTATGGTATAACAATTCTGATGTGATATGTCCATATGTGTGTCTTTCTGAGAACAGAATAACTCAAAAACGAGAAGTGGGTAATACCAAACTTGGTATTTGAGATTAGCATCTTCCAAGGATGCGACACTAAGATTTACAGGAAAATTCCTCCACCCAAGACTACCCTTTACATGGAACATTTTTAAAAATATATTATCTTCGCAAAATGGTTCTAGCGATTTTGATTAAAATATCATATCTTCAAGATATTTTCATGGAAAATGAAATGTATATCTTGAATTTTCTAGGAATTTCCCCAAAGCATAACTGGTAAACCGTAAGAGATAGAGAAAATTTTACTAAACAAAAATGTTGATCTCATTAAAACACAATTTATGTAATATTTTTTTGTTCAGTAAACCATTTCCGAGATATTCCTTGTTATTTGTATGAATTTTGCAATACTTATACTTTTTCTCAAATGGGAATTCCTTATTCGTTTTTTTTTTGTCCTGGACATACAAAGAGAATGGAATGCTCCACATAGCAACCAGCTCTTAAAACATTTGACTATCGCTTAAAGGCTACCATATTACTTTGAACCTACAAGAAAATTAGCAAAAAGATGGTTACTGAAAATGTTTATCTGATTAACATGAAGTAGATTAAGAATAAGCGTTCCTAAAAATGGTTTGTACAAGAGTAGAGAAAGCCATGTGAGTGCAACACATCAGAATGTAAACTGTATGCTGTTAACTGACAGACACGAACTTTTTCTAAAACTTTTGTGGGTTCAGGGGGCCTCAAATCATACATTTTGGTGAAATCTTGACATTTAATTTTTGGGTGGAATGCCATACTTCCCCATATACTATACGTAGTAGAGAAAGCAATTCGCAATATTTGGTAGGAAAAGTCTTTGAATGTAACACAATTTTTTTATGAAACACAATCTTTCATTACCTTTCTCTAGTACTAGAGGAATTGTTGAAATATTGGCGTGAATCTAGCACGCAAGTGACAGCAAAGCACAGAAGATGCAAATAGCAACGGAAAAGAAGAGGAAAAACCAAAGGCAAATGTGCAAGTAACTTTGCCAAGTCCAGGCACGCCAAGTCATTTCGTTTGTTTTGTTATTAAGGGTAAAGATGAAAACCCTTGGGATCTGCCCTCTAATTCTGCAGCAGTAATTTCAAATGTTAGCGTGACGTGGCCTTAATTATCTATGCGCATGATCGTGGGTGTAAGTATGGCATGGGTTCGTGCAGCGCTTCGTAGCAGTTCTTGCAAGGCGTTATTCAACCAGCAAAATCAATGAGAGGCTTATACACTGTTCCTTGGTTTGGCTTTACAAAGCTTCGAGGACCCAATTTTCCTGCACAGAAAACATTTTTTTCTCCCAGGATCAAGTGTTTTCTTGACAACACAGAGCATGGACTTCCACACAATAGAAATGCACTTTGTGTTAGCAACTATTTGTCCATTATTGGTCTTAAATTTTAAGGGGAAAGAATGGGGAAATGTACAACCTTTTTATTACTGCATGAATTGATCCCATTTTTACTTTTCTACTACGTATAGTAAGTAGGGAAGGTATTGCATTCCACCCCAAAAATTCGATACCGAGATTTCACCAGAAATACATGTTTTGAGGTTCCTGAATGCAATCATTGAGTCCATAACTTTTAGAAAAAGGTCCGTGTGTGTGTCTGTTGTCTGTGTGTGTGTATGTGAACAGCATAACCCAAAAACGAAAAGTCGGATAAATACCAAACTTGGTATTCAGTTCAGTATCTTTCAAAGACGTGACACAAAGACTTTCAAGAAAATCCCTCAACACCAGGCTAGGCTTAAATGGAACATTTTTCAAATTTTTTATTTTCTCAAAAATGGCTAACAATTTTTATTAAAATATCATATGTTTAAGACGTTTTTTTGGCAAATGAAGTGTATATCTTAAATTTTTTTGAAAGTTTCCCCCAAAGTCGTCTTCATTCTAAATGAATTTCGCATAGCAGGTAAATCGTAAGAGATAGACAAAACTTTACTGCACAGAAAATGTAGATCTCGTTAAAACACACAATTTATGTCATTTATTATTTCCAAGATATTCCTTCTTATTTGTTGAATTCTCCACTACTTATACATTTTCTCAAATGGGAATTCATTATTCGTTTTTTTATGTCCTGGACATGCACAGAGAATGAAATGCTCCACATAGCAACCAGCTTTTAAAATATTTGACTATCGCTTAAAGCCTACTATATTCCCTTTGAACCTACAAGAAAATTAGCAATACGACAGTTTCTGCATGTTTATCTCGATTAACATGAAGTAGATGGAGAATAAGGTTTGTAAAAATAGTTTGTTCAAGAGTAGAGAAAGTCATGTGAGTGTAACGCATAAGAAATTTTTTTGTCCTGGTAATGCAAAGAGAATGGAATACTCCACATAGCAACCAGCTCTTAAAATATTTGACTATCGCTTAAAGCCTAGCAATTCCCCTTGCACCTACAAGAAAATTAGCAATAACATTAACATCTCGATTAACATGAGGCATATGGAAAATAAGCGTTTGTAAAAATAGTTTGTACAAGAGTAGAGAAAGTCATGAGAGTGTAACACATCAGATTTTTTTTGATCGGGAGTCAGTTTATGTGGAATCCATCGACAATAAATATCATCCTCCGTGGTGTAGTGGTTACCATGCTAGCCTCTAGTTCCTGAGGTTGCGGGTTCAAACCCGGCGGAGGGCGATGGATTTTTTCGGGCGTAAAAATCCTTAGCATGGCTTCCTTCGGAAGAGATTTACGGCACGTAAAAGAACCTCAAGCCTGATAGAGGCTTCTGAGCAAGATACAGGTCTTCCACGCCCAATATAGAATGGGACGCTAAGGACCACAGCAGTTAAAGAGCGTCCATAAATAAAACTAAAAAAAAAAATCGACAACAAAGTTTTATCACGTCTGTTGATGTAAACTGTTTTGAATTTGACTCATACTAATGCCCAATGTCGCTCTAATGAATTTATAAGATATCCGTCGATCTTCTTCGGGCATTGCTCAAACAGCGGCAATATTTTCATTAGTAACAGCAGTTCTTGGGTGTCCTTCACGAAATTCGTCACTAAGAAAAAACCGATCTCTTATGAATTCACTGTACCAATTATAAATTGTTGCCTTAGATGGGGCTTCTTCGAAAAATGCATTTTGAAGTCGATCTTCACATTCTTTAGATATTAATAACGATTTAAAATCGTAAAAAATCATAGCCCGGAAATGTTCTCTAGCGAGATTCATTTTTGAGCGAACACAAAATCTTTAAGTGATAATAATTATCATACTACACGGCAATCAACTCGTAGAATACCCCTCGTACTATTACGGTTCAGGAAAAAGATTGCGTTTTATCCGATAATATTGTAGCCTTCGAGGAATATTGTGAGATAAGCGACCGTGATTGGTCGATGTCTGAGGCGTTGATAAACTTTATTGGTCAATATTAAACACGTGATGTATGAAAATTTTCAAGAATTATGTCGCATTCTAAGTGGAAGTTGTATTCTGTGTGAAATCTCGATGTTTTTAGTGGAATATAATATTTCCTCTACTTGCTGTAGATAAGTGGAAGGGAAAGTAATGCGATCCCCATTGTCTAGAAAGAGATATGTACGTTGTAAGATGTATGGGTAAGAAGGTCGATTCCAATCTGGAGCCGAGCGGGCAATGTTCTGCGGTGTTGCTGCATCGAACCGATGATCCTATATACACAGACTGACTACGACCCTAGAGGGTGATCAAACACTTCAAAATCAGCGTAAACAAGAAGCTTCAGTGCAGTTTTCAAACAGACCTACTGGTGTTTCAACAAGCAGCATTGCTTATTCACGGTTTCGACTCCCCACATTCCCTCTTCAACAACAGCGTTACTACTCCAGTGGTTCGCGTACCAAATGCTAAGTACCGAGACGAGTCTATTTGCAAACATCGTTACGTCACACTCACGTAGACGATAAAAAGGCCTAACATGATCCTAACAAAAAAGTTCTGACGTGTTATATTCACATGACTTTCTCTACCCACTATCTTCTATTTTTATGTGGCCTTTACAAACTGTTCTTACGAAAACATTAATTTCTCTGCCTCCTATTTATGGTAGAGAAAGTATTGTGTTCCAACCAAAACTTCTATGTCAAGATTTCACGGAAATACACGTTTTCAAACCCCTGAAAAAAAACAAACATTTTTATAAAAAGGTCCATGTATGTGTTGTCTGTGAACAGTATAACTCAAAATGAAAAGTCGGATAAATACCAAACTTGGTATTTGGGTTCAGTACGTTCCAAAGTTGCGACACGAAGATTTTCAAGAAAATCCTCCCAACCAAAACTACCCTTTACATGGAACATTTTTTGTAAATTTTGATATTCTCAAAAAAGTGGCTCTTAGGATTTTAATTAAAATACCGTATATTAGAAACACTTGCATTACAAATAAAATATATTTGTAATTGAGAAAGCGTATGAAGTCTTCATTCGGAAGGAATTTTTTTTATAATGTTGTATAACTGGTAAACGTTAAGTGATAGACGAAAACGTACTGCACAAAACTGCAGAGTTCCTTAAAGCAAGCATTTATTTTAAACAATTTTTTGTGACATAAGCCATTCCCGAGATATCCGTTATTATAGGTTCGAATCTTCAACACTTTTGTTACTCTCTTGAAGTCCTATCAACATTCAGTTGTTTCTCGCGATGTCATGGAAACAGTATGGAATTTTAAGGCCAGCATATAGCGTCTAGTTCTTAAACATTTGACTATCGCTGTTCTCTTTGTATCTATAACAAAATGTGTAATGTAGCTATTTCTACAAAGCTATATTTGGGTTAAAATGCAGTAGACAGAAAAATAAGCTTTTGTAAGAATAGTTTATATACTTACCCAGTGATAAAGATAAGGTGTAGAGAAGGTATGTAAATGTAACACATAAGATTTTTGGAGAAAGGTCCGCGTATGTGTGAACAGCAAAACTCAAAAAACAGAAAGTCGGGTAAATACAAACCTACAAGGGCCCATTGTCACACTAACGTCGCAGATTCAGAGGCGATTTTTTATAGCGAAAACACATGCAATACAAAACAACCTCTCTCGGTTTTCTCTCCCATAGGATCCCTATTTGCCGGAAAAAATATAAAGTTTTAAGTTATAACGGCTGACTTTAGGTCTGTCTTACACTCTACGATCAGCTACCTGGTACTATGCAAGACTGCAGTAAATGTATGCAAGGGAAATAAACGTCGTGTTTCTCAGGCATCGGAATATTGAATTTGGAACTGGCAAGCGAAATGCGTAATACACATGAATTAAAAATATATAGTATTATGCATGTTTAAACCGTTTTCATATGAGAACGTAAGCATAATTTGAATATAAGAGAGACTTCGTTACAAATAGTTTTTATATTGCTTCAAACTTTAAACAATCATTATTTCAAGTATAATTTACACCAAAGAAACTAGGTACACACATCTTTGTAATATGTCCTTATAAATAAACACAGTAGTATTGAACTGACGTAAACATACACACATATTGAAACGTCCCAGCAGTTGGATCATTCCTAATTAATACATTTATTCCCCAATTAATGTTTGAGAAAACTTAACATACATCACGCTGCATGGAGACAGAACTAATGGAAAGAAAATAATGTATTCCTTCGTCAATGTATCAACACAACCGCGGATGGGATGGGATCATAAACTTGACCCCGCACCGAGACTTAAAGTATCCACACAGAACCACACTAGAGATAACTTACAACCAGATTTCATGTAGCGAAGAGAAAATCGGCCGCAGTTACGTTTTATCTTTTTTCCAGTGATGGGTGTCTGCAATAAAAAAAATGAAGAGAAAATTGCAGAGTTTTATAAGTTCTCTCGTTTATTACTTTTAAAACACCGATATATTTAAGGAATTAGATATTATTGTTGAATCATTCTGATTCGTAAATAAATTTTTCTTGTTAAACTTGAGCCTATGGGAGAGAATGCGATACTCAGGTGTTTTTATTTTCAACCTACTTTCACTAACAAAATCCTAACTCGATCTTTAATATCAATTTGACAATGGCCCCTTGTAGTATTTAAGTTCGTATCCTCCAAGAATGTGATGCGGAGATTATTCAAGAAAATCCTGGCATCCTAAACTACCCTTCTTACACTTAACATTTTTTCTAGTTCTTATTTGCACCAAAATTGGTACAACGATTTTGATTCAAATACTACATATATAAGATATTTGCATAACAAATAAAACATATATTTGGCTTAAGCTCGGTGAAGACGACATCATTGCCCTCACCTGAAGGAACGTAGCACAGGGTGGCCAGGTGTGGTAGCTGGAAGGGTGATGAAATGCTGCTGTTATAAGAAATGTAATTTCCGTTCCCAATCTTTCTAATCTTTAATTTGTCTAATATAACTAGACTACATTCCAAAAAGAACGAAATAAACAGATGGCAAATTTACGTGCGGGGCAAAGAAGGTCTAACGGTCCATCTTCGTCGGGCCTTGCGCCTGCATCGAGATTGCAAATTAACACTATATAAATTTAAGAAACGGGCCAGCCAAGATTCCTGCTAGAAACGAGGTTGGTCGAGAGACCGCCGTTAAAAACCCTAAGTTTAAATGCTCGACAAAATGCTGATTAGTGTCTAGCTAGTAACTGAGTAAGCGTATGCCTGCAGAAACTACCTAACCCACCCAAATTCGGACATGAAGTGATCCTTTACCCAAAGCCGCATGTCACCTAATCTCTGCTTGCTTCAACATCCGGGCAATGACGAGCAAGAAAGCTAAAGCCAATTTCCTGGAGTTACTCTTGAATATCTCAAACTTATAAAATCATATTCATCACAATGTGTTAAAATAGAACATCACAATATTTTCAACTTTCTGGGAATCCTGAGACATTTTTCATTCTGAAAGACTTTTGTGTAACTTTTAAGCCGTAAAAAACAGGCAAAGACTTACTACACAGAAAATGCAGATCTCATTAAATAACACAATTTATATAACACAATAACTTCCGAGATATCAATGACTACTGGTTTAAATTCTTCAAAGCTTTGTCAGTTTTTAAAGCGCTGTTACTATTGGATGATTCTAGTGATTTCTTGGGAAGAGCATATAGAGACCAGCTTTTAAACATCTGACCATATATTCGGTTTCCTCTATTCTCCTTGTACCTACCAGGAAATATGCGATGGGACTATCTGTAGAATTTCTTTATTCTAAGTTACATAAAAATAAACGATAGTGGATCTGAAAGGCATGTGAGTGTTACAAGATAGATGTTTTAAAACTCGCCTTGCTATAAAAACGCATTTCGAGGGTTGAGAGAACCTCAAAACTTATATTTCTGATGAAATCTCGAAATTGTGTTTCGATGGAACACCTGTCATGGTTATAATTTAATTTTACAAACTTTGAATTTATAAAGTTTGAGATATTAAGAACAAACTTCGTTTAAGTAACTTAGGGATTTTTCACGTGCTCTCTCGGCCAACCACGTGCCTAGCTGGACTCTCTGCTGGCCAGTTCCTTAAATTTATTTGGTGTTAATTTGCGATCTCGACGTAGGAACTAGACCCGACGAAGATGTCATGTGGTGTAGTGGTTACCCCTCTAGTTCCCGAGGTCGGAGGTTCAAACCCGGCAGAGGGTGATGGATTTTTTAGGGTATAAAAATCCTTAGTATGGCTTCCTTCAGGATGGAAGTAAAGCCGGTGGTCCCATGTCATAGATTTACGGCAGGTAAAAGAATCGCAAGCTTGATTAAGAGGCTTCTGAGCAAAATTACCGGTCTTTTACGCCTAATATACAATGGGACGCTAAGGATCATAGCAGTTAAAGAGCGTTCATAAATACAACTCAATTTAATTTAATTTTCCGACGAAGACCTCCTCTGCCGGTAAATCCACCAGCTATTTAATTCTTTCTTTTTGGAATTTAGTTTAGACCATATCAAGAAAACTAAAGATTAGAAATATTGGGAACAGAAGTTACATCTCTTATAGTGGCACCCTTTCACCTCCCTCCCTGCTACCGCAACAACCTGTAACCCTCTCGAGGCCATCCTGTGCTACGTTTCCCCATCCTTTACGTGACTTCCGGTGAAGGCGAATATGACGTCGTCCAGGGTTTACGTCACAATACCTAACATCCCATTAAAAATTACGTATGTATGTATAAAAGCACTTCAAAGACGTGCCGCAAATTAAACCCAGCATTAGGAGTTTTATATACTGCCTCAGTATTTCACGAAATGCCGGGAATGGCACGAGAACTCCTGCCACAAACAGATGTTCGATAAACACGCATTCCTTTAATAGATTTTTATTGCTGTAGAACAGAAAACTAAATTGCGGTTATGTTTGCTGCAGACTTTAAGGGTATACGAAAAGAACATAGTGATGGCTATGAAATTCCGTTCCCTTTGTATGACCAGGAGGGGAACAAAGAGAAAGGACTGTATAAACAAATAAAATATAACTCTGAAATGTTAGTGCCGCAAACAGACCTCATATGACATAACTTGTGTGTTTTAACAGGATCTCCATTTCTTCCGGAGTAAGATTTTGTCTATCTCTGGCGGTTTAGCAATTATACAGGGTGATTTATGAAGAACTGACACACTTCTTTCTTTAATTATTCTGTTAGAAATTCACTCAATGCACCAATTTTAGCACCGAATTAAGCGGAATGTTCTGGAGTTTCGATTACCTGTCATTAGATGCGCCGATGTTCCTGTTTTATTCGTAATTGTTAGTTTTATTGTCGGCAGCTGTTTTTGAAATGTTGTTTTAGTCAACGTGAAAATGGAGTACACATTAAATGAACGACTCTTCCTTGTAAAGAATTACTGGATGGCGAATTCAATTACAGCTACTCAAATGGTATACCAGAGAAATTTGGTGTTCGGAATCCTCCCCAAAGAAACACAATATTGGGACTGGTAAACAAATTGGAAACAACTGGATCTCTGGTGAGTGAAAAAGGCAAAACTTGTTCTTATACGCTTCCCATGGTTGATGTTGACGTAAGAGTACGACTAGATCAGTCACCCAAAAAATCATTAAAACGTTTGTCGCAGGAGACAGGGTACAGCTACTCAATGTGTCAGAGAGATGTGAAAAGTGCAGGCAAAGCAGTATAGGATTACGGTTGTCCATCAGTTACAGGAACCAGATAAGGATAGACAACTGAACTATTGTCGTTGGTTTCAGGCGTTCATTGTGCAAAATCCTGCCATATTGTCCATCACATGGTTCACAGATGCAGCATGGTTCTATTTATTCGGCTATGTGAACTCAAATAACTCATGCTATTGGGCCAGCGAAAATCCACATGTTATTCATGAAGCACTTCTGCACACGGTTAAAATTGGAGTTTGGTGCCAATATCCGCACAGAGAATAGTGGGACCAATTTTGTTTGTTTTTGAAAACAACGTGAACGCTGCAGAGTACTGAACAATTTTCAATGATTTTCTGAGCAACTAGACGATGTAGAGCTGAGCCAAGGATATTTTCAGAAGGACGGCGCTACATACCATATATCAAATGAATCAATGGCACTAATTGCAAGTTTCTTTGACGACCGGATAATTTCCAAGAACCTGTGGCCACCGAGTTCTCCGGATTTGACATCGCCGGACTTCTTTCTATTGGGTTACTTAAAACACAGGGTTTATGCCATACGTCCCCAGACGTTGGACGATCTGAAGCATAACATTACACAGGAGATTCAAGCTATTGGCAACAGAGTCCTCCATGGCCAGTAAGATGGAACGACGTGTTGAGTTGCGCCTTATGCAGGATGGAGGACATTTTCAACATTTGCTATAGAGGTAAATCATCTCGCAAAATTGCCCTGCATTTCAGGTATAAGAAGTTATAACTAGCATAACTCGTTTTGAAACAATTAAATAAATCAATGTGTCAATTCTTCATAAATCACCCTGTATAAAAGTCATTCAGAACGAAAAGGACTTTACAGGCTATTTCCAGAAAATTCAAGATGTACATTTCATTTGTCATGCAAATATAGTAAACATATGGTGTTTTAATCAAAATCATTAGAACCTTTTTGAGAAAAGCAAAACTAACGAAACATTTTCAAAGTAAAGGGTAGTTTGGGGTTGGGGGACTTTTTTCCAAAATCTTGGTGTCACGTCCTTGGAAGATCCTGAAATTAAATACCTAGTTTGGTAGGTAACCGACTTTTCGTTTTTGAGTTGTACAGTTCACACAAACTCTTCCTCTCCCCCTCTCTCTCACATACACACACACACACACACACACACACACACACGAACTTTTTCTGATTCAGGGATCCACAAAACATATTGTGACTTTGTCCAGTTTTTCATCTGTCACTTCTCTCACTTAATCAGAGCTTCTCGGGTTACCAGCCGTGTAATATTGATGAAATCGCTCAATCAGGGTGACAGTGTTAGCTAAGTGATCTAGTTTGATTCCCCCGTCACTTCACTTCGTGGCGTAGCCTCTTTTTCCGAACGACTCATTTGCTGGAGAGTCCAAAGCAAGACTTCCACAATCTCTCGCTCCGTAGTAGCACTCGATGCACGTCACAGCGGTCGTCAGCGACTCGCTCGCAGAAGCGCACTTGATGTCCCTACAGTGGATGGAGAAACTCATATTAATGTAACACATCAGATTTTCTAAAGTGTTAAGTTCCCTTTTATTTCCGTGATGTAATGCATTCAGGGATCCGTTTTTTAAACACAAACACACTATCTTGTTCGAAAAGGCTTCTTTGGGGATGGGGGATCTCAAAACATATATTTATGGTGAAATCTATAAATTCAGTGCTTCGGTAGAATATATCCTGTTTTCTAATTTTTTATTTTTATTGCATAAATTAATTATACTTTTAATATACCTTAGCCTGATCTAGGCAAGTTTTTTAATATAGAGTCAACTCAAAAATTCATCGCCGCAGCCGGAATTTGAACACAGTTCTCCCGCTCTCTGTGCGGTTGCTCTAACCATTGCGCTACTGTGACACGCCGGTGGGACATTGAATTCCCCAATTGACTCAAGTTGTTTCCCAGACAGACCACTAAGGCATCTCACTCCAGATGACAATCATAGCGGCGACCTGCTTATCGCAAGTACTTCAGTGCTTTTTAAGGTTTTTTACATTTTTTATTGTTATTGTATAAATTAAAAACCCATATATATCTTATTTTGTGCATAAAAGCCCTTCAAAGCTAATGAAACCCAATATTAGGACGTTCATATATTGCGTCAGTGTTTCACGAAATGCTGAAGAATGGTATGGGAATTCCCAATGCAGTCAGATGTTCCATAGATACGGTTCCTTAAACAAATTTTTACTTTCTCTACATGTGTAGTAAGTAGGGCAAGGACAACCCAAAAATTATATGTCGAGATTTCAACGGAAATATACGTTTTGGGGCCCCCTGAACCCCCAAAAAATCTTTTTAGAGAAAGAAGGTCCGTGTGTGCATCTGTAAACAGCATAACTCGAAAACGAAAAGTCGGATAAATATCCAACTTGGTATTTACATTCAACACCTACCAATGATGCGACACGAACATTTTAAAAAATGGCTAACGATTTTGATTAAAATACCATAGATATCTAAGATATTTACAGGACAATAAAATTTATATTTTGAATTTTGTGAGAATAGCTGTGAAGTCCTCTTCATTCGGAAGGCATTTTGTATAAACTCGTACAACTGTAAACGTTAAGCGACTAGGAAAACGAACTACACAAAACAATGTAGATCTCCTTAAAACACACAATTTATTTCAAATAAGTTTTTATGGCACCAGAATTAATGGAGACATTTTTAAAATCCTGTCGATTTTCAGCTGTTTCTTGCAATGTCAAGGAGAAAGTATGGAATTTTAAGGCCAGCATATAGCGTCCAGTTCTATGTATAACATATGACTGTCGCTATTCGCTTTGTATTTATAACGAAATGCGTAATGTAGCTATTTCCGGAAAGGTTTATCTGAACTAAAATGACGTAGATAGGAAAATAAACTTTCGTAAGAATAGCTTGTAGTCCACTAAAAAGCGATAGAGGGTCATGTGAATATAACACATCATAATTTCCCCCCCCCCGTGATGTAATGCGTTCAGGGATCCGTATTTTAAACACACACATGTGCCTTGTTCTACAAACGCTCGCTATATATGCACTACTATGTAATACTAATATAATGGACGAGAAAGCAAAAAATAATAATAATAATAATAATAATAATAATAAGCATGAATTACAATTATACTACAAATGTCTACAGTGCTCCGACACTTAAGAACTCGTCTTATGTACCGTCCCCCCTCTTGCATTCTCCAGGGCAATTAACCTCCTTTGCCGAATCTTAGACAAAAAATCTGATATGTTACACTCACATGACTTTCTCTACTCTTGTACAAACTATTTTTATAAACGCTCATTCTCCATGTGCTTCATGTTAATCGGGAAGTTAATCTTTTTGCTAATTTTCTTGTAGATGAAAGGGGAATTGCTAGGCTTTAAGCGATACTCAAATATTTTAAGAGCTGGTTGCTATGTAGAGTATTCCATTCTCTTTGCATTACGAGGACAAAACTTCTGATGTGTTACACTAGCATGACTTTCTCTACTCCTGTACAAACTATTTTTACAAACGCTTATTCTTCATATACTTCATGTTAATCGAGATAAACATTTGCAGAAACTATCTTATTGCTAATTTTCTTGTAGATGTAAGGGGATTATATATTTACAAGGACAATATAGAAATACAGTAGCCTTTAAGCATATACATATCTGTTAATAGCTGGTTGCTAGGTGCAGCACCAATCTCTTTGCTAAAGATTAATACTCTCTGCATATCCAAGGCAAAAAAATGAATAACGAATTCCCATTTGAGAAAATAATTATTGAAAATTTTAAGGGAATAACAAGCAATATCTCGAAAATGGTTCACTCAACAAAAAAATGTATATGACATAAATTGTGTGTTTTAACGCAATCTACATTTTTTGTGTAGTAAAATTTTGCTTATCTCTTAAGGTTTACCAGTTATGCAAAAGTCGTTAACAATGAAGAATACTTTTGGAGACATTCTCAGAAAATTCAAGATATACGTTCTATTTGTCATGAAAATATCTTAAACATATGATATTTTAATCAAAATCGTTAGCCATTTTTGAGAAAATTAGAATTTTCGAAAAATGTTCCATGTAAAGGGTAATCTGGGGTGGGGGAATTTTCTTGAAAACATTCGTGTCGCAACTCTGGAAGATACTGAATCTAAATACCAAGTTTGGTGTTTATCTGACTATTCGTTTCTGACTTATGCTGTTCACAGACAGACCGACACACACAGACATGTTTCCAAAAATGCTTTTTTTGGATTCAGGGGGTCTCGAAACATGTATTTCCGGTGAAATCTCGGTATCGAATTTTTGGGTGGAATACAATACTTCCCCTACTTACTATACGTAGTAGAGAAAGTAAAACACACCCCATTTAATGACACCCCGCTTCCAACTTTGCATCCAAGCAGGCCTCCATTCCCCTAATGGAGCCCAGAAACTGTGGTGGTAAATATTGCTTTCTTATTAATTCCGTTTCCCTACACGCAGCCAGAATATGACTCCATGTTTTCCTTTCACCACAGAGTGGACATATTCTCAGTCCGGCATCATTAGTTAATTAGTTGCCTTTCCAGGCGCCCAATCTTAGGCACGCCAAAACACTTCTTTCCTGTCTCGTACAGTTATCTAAATAGGCCTCCCTCCCCCAGGTCCGCGCTATTTCACACTGTAAATTAAGTAAAATAAAAAAGAAATTAGCCGTACATTGTGATTCTAAATTCTGTCTGTCAATATCCCGTAGTCGTCTCTGAATTATCTTCCATCCTTTACGTCCCATGTCCCTTCCCTGTAGCCAAATGTGCCTCATTCCAATTTCTTCTAAGCCCCTGCGCAATTTCGTTGCCCAACAAGTTGCCCACCCTTACCCTACTTGCTCCCTGATACAAGCCGCGCGTAGAAGTGTCTGATCTCTCCGCACTATGCGTAAACAGTATTTAACTGCCCTTATTTTTAGAAGTATGGTTTCTTTCATTATATAAGCCAAATTCTTTATGGTGTGGCAGTATTTTATATCACAACAATGTAAATGCCAGAGTGATTGTAGTGTAAATAAGCATTATTGTATGACATTGATTTTAGATGTTTGTTAATTATAAGCATTGTTAGGAAATAAGTTTACACGGCCTCACTGAAACTGACAATAAGAGCGGGCAACAATGAGCGAGGGGGTGAGTTGTTTATCAATTATTAGAGACAAGCAAATGACGTCAGAGTAGCGCGCGTTTCTTTAGAAATGGAGGGAATTTCTTCCCTAGAGCATATGTGTTCGTAATTTTGATTGGATATAAATATAGACGCTAATGTTGGCGCGTTTTATTAACCAATAACAGCTCGGTTATAATGTTTAGGCATATTGGGGTGAGGGAGTATAAATTCCGTGTCAGAGACGGGTAACGCGCAGTTTGATAGAATAATTCACAAGGCAAACGTCGTTCAGTCCAACAGAAGGATTCGTGGGTAATACGTCGCTCAGTCCAACAGAATCATAGAAAGGTTACAAGTCGCACAGTTTAAGAGAATCGTTCACGCGTTATACGTCGCGCAATTCTACAAAATCCCTCGCGTTGTTAAGTTAGTTATAAATGTGAAATACGCGAATTAATAATGTGCAGCAAATAAGTGATTATAGTAACATAAAAAAATATAACAGTTTCAGTCGGGCGTGTATCAAGAGTCAATATGTGAAATTAATTAATTGTGACGGTAATAAAAGTGTAAAAACATATTCTTTTATAAGTGTTATCTTTCAGTAACAAATCCTTTCCGTTTACACACCCTGTTCAAGAGATATGCTCGACTGAGTAGTAATAATAGCTAGCCGGAACACAATAACTCAAAATTAAAAATTGTAAAACAATAACAGGCGCTCAGCAATAAGATAACACGAAGTTACTGCGACAAATTGGCTCCCATACGTGCTGCAGATAAACATGAAGCATTTTCCAACTACCAACAAATAATCTACTTCAAAGGACCCCACAGTTTGCAATACCTCTCCCCTAAATTCCTTCAGAAAATGCATCTAGTTTTGATTCAAATTTTTTCCCCAACAGCAAATTTCTACCCCATATGATAAACCAGAGCTAACAATAGCTCTCTATATCATCTCCGTTGTCCTCATTGCTATATCAGGAACTTTCATAAGAGATTTTTAAGGACTCCATATTTTTACTTTCTCTACTGCGTATAGTAACTAGGGGAAGTATTGCATTTCACCCAAAAATTCGATACCGAGATTTCACCGAAAATACATGTTTTGAGCTTCCCTGAATCCAAAAAGAAAACATCTTTAGAAAAAGGTATCTGTGTGTTTCTGTGAACAGCATAACTCAAAAACGAAAAGTTAGATAAACACCAAACTTGGTGTTTAGATTCAGTATCTCTCAAAGATACGACACGAAGATTTTCAAGACTACTCTTTATATGAAACATTTTTCGAAACTTTTGATATTAATAAAAATGGCTCTAACGATTTTGATTAAAATGTCATTAATTTAAGATATTTTTGTCACAAATAAAATATATATCTTGAATTTTCTGGGTATGTCCGCATAAATACCCTTCTTTCTGAATGGTGTTTCCATAACTGGTAAACTGCAAGAGATCAGACAATATTTTTCTACACATAAAATGTAGATCCCGTTAAAACACACAATTTATGTCATATACATTTTTTTCCAGTGAACCATTTCCGAGATATTCCTGGTTGTTTGTTCGAATTTTGCAATACGTATACGTTTTCTCAAATATTTGTTTTTTTATGTCCTAGACATGCGAAGAAAATGAAATACTCCACATAGCAATCAGCTCTTAAAATATTTCACTATCGCTTAAAGCCTACCATATTCCCCTTGCACCTACAAGAAAATTAGCAATAAGATAGTTTCTGTAAATGTTTATCTCGATTAACATGAAGTAGATGGAGAATAAGCGTTTGTAAAAATAGTTCGTACAAGAGTAGAGAAAGTCATGAGAGTGCAGCACATTAGATGTTTTTACCATGCATTTACTTTTTGTTGTCTATGGCGTCCCCCGCTTTCCTTTCATAGATACTATGGCGCCCAGATACACAAATATTTTAACATTCTCCAACATCTGTCCTGGGTATGTCCAGATCTCCTTGCTCCATTCTTGAACGTCAGCGTTTTTGTTTTCACTTCATTCACTGCTATTCCCCATTCCTTACAACATGCTTCTAAGCAATTTAGTTCTCTTTGCAGCCCGGTAATTGATGTGGACATTAAAATTAAATCATCCGTGTATAGCAGAGTGGGTGTGGGGATATCTTCTATACTAGGAGCATCAGGTTCAACTGAATTCAACCCTTCCAGGATATCTCCAAGAACAAGTTAAAAAGCGTCGGTGAAATACACCCCTGTCTTACTCCCCTACGAGCTATAACTCCGAGACTGTTTTGGAATCGCATGAAAGCACTTGAAAGTGAGGCAGTATTTTTAACAATTAAATGATTTCAGTCTAATTATATAAATATATAAATTCAATAACATCCCGCCTTAAAGCAATGTGTGTATGTAACGATATATAAAAAGTGTATATTAGAGTCATTATATATGTTTATATTATTGTATACTATTGTACACATGTTCAATAATGTTATTTGAATATATTACGTAATTTAATAATGTAGGAGCTGTGAGAAATAAGTCAAAAGTTGCTAACAATAAGGTAACAATGAGGTAACCTTGAGGCAATAATGAGTTTGAGAGTTTAATAATGTTACTTGTGATTCTTGGAGCAACAATAATGTAAATTTTGTGACAGTTTATAAAATAGCCAATCAACAACCAGAAAAAGCTTTAGTTAAATGAAGTTATTCTATTGGAGTAGGATTAGCCATTTAGAAACTGAAAAGGAGAAACATTTACAAATTCAGAAGTCAGTTGCCTGCAGACAGCGTTACTAACCAGACGCAGAAAGTGTCCTCAAGAAATATAATATGTATTCGTGTGAGACAAAAATGGTTTTATGTGTTAAAAAGTGCAAGAAATTAATAAAAGAATCTCACAGCTCTCTATCAGAGAAGTGTTATATAAATCGTGTCAAGCATTAATAAAAGGAGTGAAGTAAAATTATAATCTGTGTAAGCCTACATTCTTAATCACACCACAACCCTGCTAAGAGAAACGTGTCTCTAACAAATATACTGACGCAGCCGAGGCAAACATAAATATTTAGGACTTAAAGAAACAGTCAAATTACAAAGTTAATCTTTTTTTTAAACTTGGGGCAAAGGCCACCGGAAGGTACATTTGGGGCGAAGGCTACCGAAAACCGGGTACTCTACGTGCGGTTGCAACTACTGCAAGTTCGGTTCCCCAAAAGTAGAAATATAATACAACTCCTACAACAAAACTAATCTTCTTCAAAAGACTTGTCACTAATAAAACCAAACATTAGGACCTTCATACACTGCGTCACTTTTTCGCGAAATGGTACGGGAATTCCTACCGCAGTCAGATGTTCGATAGGCACGCGTTCCTTAAACCACTTTTTATTGCTGTGGAAAAGGAAATTAAATTACGGTTCTGTTTGCTGTAAACTTCAAGGATACGAAATGAGGACTTACCTCCAACTGGCCCGGAAGATAAGTTATATTGCTGTAAACAACACAGAGACCTGAAATTCCAGTCTCTCAAGCGGAAAGTAAACTTATACTTATCTACCCTTTGCCCTTTAGAATGACAATTTAACTTTTTCATCCAGGAGGCTTTTGTTCCGATCCAACTCTCTTTCAAATCTATTCCTGCAAACTTTTGGGGGAAATATTTTATCTCACTTCTTGTTTCTTTTTCGTGGAGGAAGGCACTGGATTTTAATTCGTGTTTTCGTTTTAGTGATTTCTTTCTTTTGTCAGCGTGTTTCAATTGTTTCTACAGCGTTTTAATTTGTCGTATAAAGAGGAACAGACCATTTACTCTGTCTTTAAAGTTATTTAGAACTCACGTTTATGAATTTCTTGTATTAATGTTTCAAAGCCATAATTTTTACTTTCTCTACAGATCGGGTTCGAATCCGGTCGGAGCGGTCACTATGATCAAAGGTTTTTCATGGTTTCCCAGGGTCGATAGGCGAATGCTGCGGTGGTTCCCTTTCTACCACGGATTTCTGTCCAATGATTTCTTTTCCCATCATTACGTTTAATTTGTATCAAGGATGAAGGACCAGGCCACGGCGGTTTGCATGTTTCAGCAGGACAGTAAAATTTGTGTTTGGAAATATTTCTTTTAGGCGTTTTGTGGGACTACTGGGGCCCACTTCGTAGTGCCTCGGGACCCGGGTTGCGAGTGGCTTAGGCAGTGCTAGTCGGCGTCAGGATTAGTGCCAGTTTGGAAGCGTTAGGTACCCCATCCTAGTTAGTGCACATTGCGTCCGGATTTGGTCTCCCTTCGGTTCTCCGCTTTATCCCTTTCCACCAGTGGTCACGTTGGAACGAAAAAGGGCCCAATATGGACTATTTGCGGTGTTATGTTCCATTTACTGGAGGCCTCTCCGACTGTCTACTCCTAAATTCCTTTACCACTTACCTATGGTAGGTAGATCAATTATCACTCAAAAACCGTATCAAGATTTCACCGGAAATACAGGTACTCAAAAAGAAAAGAAGCAGCCCGGCTCCGTGCGCGTAGCGGGTCTGCCTCGCATTGAAGAGGTCCTGAGTTCGAATCTGGGTTAGGACGAGTTACCTGGATCAGGTTTTCCCGGGGTTTCCCTTATCCAAAGATGATGAAAGTTGGGTAGGAGGAACAGACAGCTTCCCGAAGCCTGGGCAGAGCGCCGCATGTAGACCAGGTGGTCCTTTGTGCTTCTCCATTTGGGTGGCAGGGATGAGGACAGAGACCCTAAGGGTCACCAGTTCCAAATGACGACGGGCGCAATCCTGGACGATGTCCCTAACGGTTCCAGATAGAACGCATTCGCCGCCGCCTGGAGGTAGATCCCAAATGTACAGTTCCGCAACGACGCCAGGGAAAAAAAACTCCAACGCATACAACCCGCCAAACACCATCGCCTGGACCTACAACCCTGAAACGGATGACAGGGAAGATGATGGGAGCAGAAAATGAGCAGGAAAGCTGTGGTAGAAGTTGAACCAGACCAACATTTGCCTGCCGACCCGGGGAAACCAAGGAAAACTCACGCGTCTGAGTGAGCGGTCGCGGGGGATCGAGTTCGGGACCTCCCGAATACGAAACGCACACGTTACCGCGGCGCCACCTCCCTCGGTACTGTTGGGTAACTAAACTCCAGGCCTATTTAAGCATTATTTAAACCCTTTCTTCATTCACCGTTCCTTGGTCCTAGGCAGTTCAAGGACCTTAAACTTAAGAAATAAAAAGTACAGCACAACTGTAAAAGCAAGAGTGGGGTAAATACCAAACTTGGTACTTACTTTTATCATCTTCAAAGGAGTCGACACTAAGACCTTTATTATTGTTTATTTCCTCAGAACCGACGGTTCAGATTAAAAGAAGAATTTTAATTGAATGTTATTTATGGACGCTCTTTAACTACTATGGTCCTTAGTGTCCCATTCTATATTGGGCGTGGAAGACCGGTAATTTTGCTCAGAGGCCTCTTTATCAGGCTTGAGGTTCTTTTACGTGCCGTAAATCTATGACACGGGACCACTGGCTTTACTTCCCTTCCGAAAGAAGCTATGCTAAGGGTTTTTACGTCCGAAATATCCATCGCCCTCCGCCGAGTTTGAACCAGCGACCTCGGGGAGTAAAGGCTAGCATGGAAACCACTAGACCATGGAGGACGATCTATGATTAAAATAGCTTATAGGTATTTAAGCTAGTTGTATGACAAATCAAATGTATATCTTGCATTTTCTGAGAACACCCTGTGAAGTACTCTTCATTCGGATGGAATTTTATACAGGTTGAGCCAGAATTCCACCCACAACTTTCAGAGGTGTGTGTGTGTGTGTGTGTTTGTGTCTGTGAACAGCATGATTAGGAAACGAAAGGTTGGATAAACACAAAACTTGGTATTTAGGTTCATTACCTTCTGAAGATGCAACACAAGGATTTTCAAGAAAATCCCCTACTTCAAACTACCCTTTACATGGAACATTTCTCGAAACTTGATTTTATAAAAAAAATATTGACGATTTTGATTAAAATAACATATTAATATTTACATGACAAAATTTATTTATATCTTGAATCTCCTGGGAATACCCTGTGAAGTCATTTTCCTTCGGAAGAAATTTTGTATAATGTTGTATAATTGGCAAACGTTAAGCGATAAAAGAAAACGTACTACACAAGAAATATATATCTCTTTAAAATATACGAATTTATTTCAAATAACCTTTTCGTGACGTCAGTCATTTCCGAGATATCCGTCATTAAAGGTTCGCATTGTTCAGTACTTGGTCATTCTTTAAAGTCATTTTAACATTGAGTTGTTTCTCGCGATTGCATGGAAACAGTATGGAATTTTGAGGCCAGCGTCCAGTTCTTAAAGATTTGACTATCGCTAACCCGTTTGTATTTCTAACAAAATGTGTAATGTAGCTAGTTCTGCAAAGGTTTATATGGATTAAAATGAAGTAGATAGGAAACAAACTTTAGTAATAAAAATTTGTGTACCCACTAGTAAGCTATAGAGAAGAGAGAATCAGATTTACTTTTCAGACGAAGCAGGGTTTTATTTACATGTCCATGAAGAATTAATGAGTGTTGATGCAAATTTTCTTAGATGGTGTGAGAGATGTGTGGCAGCACAAGGGCGTAATCTTCAACACCTTCTATGACGAATATGTGGTACATGTAGTTATAATTTACATGAGAAATGTACGCGATTGAATTTAAGGAACTATAAATATTCGACTCCGTCGAGCAACAGCGTGCTTCAGGTGCCAAGAAATTTCCTTTAAACCGGCCACACGTCCAAGCAAAAGCCTTGTTATACAAAGAGTACCAATGAAAATCTCACTGTACCTCGCGTCTATGTCACATTATTTATCATTGTACGCGGCCTTGCGAAGCCATGTGCATTTCATTGGTTGATTTAGGCCACGGTGCAAGGGTGCGCCACTCTTTCTGCTAAATAGTTACACCAATAACCACAACAACGGTTACAAAATGGCGTGGAAACGAAATGTGTATTTACACTCTTGATCATATTGGCTATAAGAGTAAGAGGTAGAGTGAGTGCATTCAGTTTGTCATACAGACCTCTTATCGTGATTGATAGCCCATACCTTATCGGTTAGTGCAGGACACGCCTTTGAAAGGGTTAAAAGCTAAGAGGAAAACTTGATGAGCCCAGGTTAACGAAATGTAGAATGTGTAGTGTGAGAAGATATTCAGGGGGTGCAAATTAAAGCTTGATGGTATTCATTAAATTCATAGCAATGCAGCTCTTTATAACAAAAAATAAACAGAACTGTATTCTCACAGTGATATTAATACTTGTTGCTGCACAGAGGCAAACATAACTAAATAATAATAATAATAATAATAATAAAAAAGCATGTTTTCCCTCTAGTTCAAACTATAATTAGTTAATATGCCTTTACAAACATATTCCTGATCATAGGAATACAACAGGAGTATAGACAAAAATATAACCCAATTTTATTGACATAATATGTATGTCACATTCGGTAAACCATATACATATTTATCCAAACATGATCAGTCAATTATAACAAAATATTAATTTGCATTTAGTAAACGAATATCACATGCGGATGTTTTACGGGGAGTGCCCAATATCTGACGAGTATGTAGATCGTCTTCTCCACTTTCCTGGAATATTTTTATCCAGTAATTTACTATAAAAACACTTTTATGCACTGCCGTTGCAATTGCTGTGACAGTGCGACCACATACCCACGATACGTCCACGAGTAATTTCGCTAGTATACGGCATGACTGTTTCTGAGACAATAAACATGTTTTGGTTTCAATAACATTAGAAAAAGTAAAGGCATCAACCTCACCTCTTTTCCCCCTTATTGCTGTGTTATCAAGTCACCACACTCTGCGATAGATAAGGTGAAGGACACGCCTCAAAAGACCCCAGAAAACGATACAAAAGCCGCCAAAGATTTTCTTTAGCGCTCTGTGTACATTGTAGTAAAAGTTGGAGATGGATTTGATGCAGAGTGACGTCTGGATTACACATCGCTGTGCTTGTCTGTAACACGAGTCGATGCTGTGTGCCTCAGGCTTGGCGGAAGGAGTTCATAATGACTAAACTGGAGCTAGGAAATGAGATACTAACGTCAACAGTTACCTCACTGTTAAAGGAAAATGGCGGATGCGTCGATACACCGTGCTTGATTACTTGTACTGCTAGGAGCCGACCTCATAAGCACTGGTTTCCAACGTGTGTTGATCATAGTGTATTTATGGTCCATTCCAGATCAGTACCGAGTGGATACAAACAAACCTGGTTAAAAACTATAGTATTTACAACAGGGATATCGGATCTGTACCACTTACCTAAGGCAGTTGAAGTATTTTACTATCTGTGTATATCTGAGCAATATAACTCAAAAACTTCAAGTCGGATAAACACCAAACTTGACATTTAGTTTCAGTATCTTCCAAACATACGGCACGAAGGTTTTCAAGAAAATCCACCAAAGCCTAACTACCTTTACATGCAACATTTTTAGAAAAAGGTTGAATTGTTCATTACTTGATAATTCTTTAAAGTCCTGTCAACATTCAGCTGTTTCTCGCGATATCATGGAAACGGTATGGGATTTTAAGGCCAGCATATAGCGCCCAGAAATTAAATTGAGTTTTTATTTATGGACTCTCTATAACTGCTGTGGTCTTTGGCGTCCCATTCTATATTGGGCGTAAAATACCACTAATTTTGCACAGAGACCTCTTTATCAGGCTTGAGGTTCTTTTACGTGCCGTAAATCTACGACACGAGACCATCGGCTTTACTTCCGTTCCGAAGGAAGCCATGCTAAGGGTTTTTTACACCCGAAAAAACCTATCGCCCTCCACCGGGTTTGAACCAGCGACCTCGGGAACTAGAGGCTAGCATAGTAACCACTACACCACGCAGGTCGACATAGCGCCCAGTTCTTAAACATTTGACTATCGCTGTTCTCTTTGTATCTATATCGAAATTGTAATGTATCTGTTTCTGCAAAGGTTTATTTGCATTAAAATGTAGTAGTCAAGAAAATAAGCTTTAGTAAAAATAGTTTGTATACCCAGTAATAAAGATAGAGGGCAGAGAAAACCATGTGAAGGTATCGCAATGGGATTGTTTTCCATTGCATCATTAATTTTATAGACCCCTTTAACTTCTTGGTCGTATCGGGGATTTCAACTTGAGAAACAATAGAGGTTAGTACTCTTTAAATTGTAGGTTTTCTGAACGTTGGTTATTTTAAAACCTTTTACTTTTTCTACTACGTATAGTAAGTAGGGGAAGTATTGTATTCCACCCAAAAATTCGATACCGAGATTTCAACGGAAATATATGTTTTGAGACCCCCTGAATCCAAAAAAAGCATTTTTGGAAACATGTCCGTGTGTGTGTGTCTGTCTGTGAACAGCATAACTCAGAAACGAACAGTCGGATAAACACCAAACTTGGTATTTAGGTTCAGTATCTTCCAGAGATGCGACACGAGGTTTTCAGAAAAATCCTCCCACTCCAGATTACCTTATACATGAAACATTTACCGAAAATTTTAATTTTCTCAAAAATGGCCCTAAAGATTTTGAATAAAATATCATATGTTTAAGATATTTTCATGACAAATGAAATGTATATCTCGAATTTTCTGGGAATGTCTCCAAAAGTATTCTTCATTGTGAACGACTTTTGCATAACTGGTAAATCATAAGAAATAGACAAAATTTTACTACACGAAAAATGCAGATCGGTTTAAAATACAAAACTTATGTCATATAAATGTTTTTTGTTGAGGGAACCATTTTCGAGATATTGCTTGTTATTCCCTTAAATTTTCCAATACTTATACTTTTTCTCCAATGGGAATTCGTTATTCATTTTTACTTTCTCTACTACGTACAGTAAGTAGGGTAAGTATTGTATTCCACCCAAAATTACGATACCGAGATTTCACCGGAAATACATGTTTTGAGACACCTTGAATCCAAAAAATGCATTTTTGGAAACATGTCCGTGGTGTCTGTGTGTGCATCTGTCTGTGAACAGCCTAACACAGAAACGAACAGTCGGATAAACACCAAACTTGGTATTTAGATTTAGTATCTTCCAGAGATGCGACACGAAGGTTTTCAAGAAAATCCCCCCACCTCAGATTACCCTTTACATGGAAGATTTTTCTAAAAGTTTAATTTTCTCAAAAATGGCTCTAACGATTTTGATTAAAATATCATAGGTTTAAGATATTTTCATGACAAATAAAATGTATATCTTGAATGTTCTGCGAATGTCTCCAAAAGTAATCTCCATTGTGAACGACTTTTGCATAACGTGTAAACCATAAGAGATAGACAAAATTTTACTATACAACAAATGTAGATCGCGTTAAGATACACAATTTATGTCATATACATTTTTTTGTTGAGTGAACCATTTTCGAGATATTGCTTGTTATTCCCTTAAATTTTTCAATACTTATTTTCTAAAATGGGAATTCGTTATTCATTTTTTTGTCTTGGATATGCAAAGAGTTATAATCTGTGGCAAAGGGAATAGTGCTGCACCTAGCAACCAGCTATTAAGAGATAGGTATGTGCTTAAAGGCTACTGTTTTCCTATATTGCCCTTGTAAATATATAATCCCCTTACACATACAACAAAATTAGCAATAAGATAGTTTCTGCAAATGTTTATCTCGATTAACATGAAGTAGATGAAGAATAAGCGTTTGTAAAAATAGTTTGTACAAGAGTAGAGAAAGTCATATGAGTGTAACACATCAGATTTTTTCTATGTCCTGGACATACAAAGAGAATGGAATACATCACATAGCAACCAGCTTTTAAAAGATTTGACTATCGCTTAAAGCCTACCATATTCCCCTTGCACCTGCAAGAAAATTAGCAATAAGATTAACATCTCGATATCTCGATTAACATGAAGCATATGGAGAATAAGCGTTTGCTAAAATAGTTTGTACAAGAGTAGGGAAAGTCACCGGAATGTAACACATCAGATATTTTTAACTATAATTATAGTTTGGAAAGCTTAGAAGGCATTGAAATAACATGGAGCTGATATCAAGAATTTTATAGTAGTTACTGAAAAACAAGGACGTTATATTTCTTAGTAGGGCAAACTTAAAATTCTGAGAACTTCAAAACTTTGTTGCCAGTTACTTCGAATAGATTGAGATTCATTATTGTAAGGTTGCAATCTCGTTTGGAACTGCAAAACGAATGTCTTCTCGTGTGGCAAACCATTTGCAATGTAATGATTCCATCAAACTGGATTTCAAATCATGATTACTGGATATTATGACCGAAATTTCAACTAATAATGCTTTTATACTACATCTATTTTGATTGAAGCTTGAAAACACGAACTCCGCGTGGAAAACCTGCACCAGTTTCAGAATAGTACAGACATACAACCTAAAGACAATATTGGACAAACGTTTTTCTCTTGATTTTCTCCACTACGTACTTACATATAATAGCGAAGTGTTCGAGCATCTTTCAAGGACGCAAAAAATTGTTTACAAAGAAATTCTTCGTTTCAAAAATAACATTTATAGGGGTCCTTTTTATTGTTACTTTTGAGTTACATAAAAATTACCCTGAAAGTTTACTTAAGATGCCGCTTGCTAAATATATATGCTTGACTACTAGAAGTTTAACTTCAATTTTCAATTAATGCTTGTATGAATTCCTCTTTATTCTGAAAGACTATTATATAATTTTGTAAAACTTGTAAAAGATAGACAAATGTTTACTACAGGAGAAATGTGGATATCGTTAAAACTACAATTCATATAAAATTAATTTTTTTGTAGCTTTAACCAACTGTTATTCTCCAATACTTTATTACTTTCTCATAATAAGTAAGAAAGGTATTGAATTCCACCGAAAAATTCAATACCGAGATCTCACCGTAAATACATGTTTATAGGCACCCTGAATCCAAATAAAGCATTTTTGGAAACATCTTCGTGCGTGTGTGTGTGTGTGTGTGTGTGTGTGTGTGTGTGTGTGTGTGTGTGTCTGTGTGTGAACAGCATAACTCAAAAAGGAAATTTCGGATAGATACCAAGCTTGGTATTTGAGTTTAGTATCTTCCAAAGATATGACACAAAGATTTTCAAGAAAATACCCCCATCCCAGACTACTCTTTGCATAGAAAGTTTTTTTACTTTCTCAAAAATGTCTCTAATGATTTTGATTAAAATGTCATATGTTTTAGATATTTTATGGCAAATGAAATGCCTATCTTGAATTTTCTGTGAATGTCCCCAAAATTCCTCTTCATTCTGAATAACTTTCGCATATCTGGTAAACCGTAACAGATAGACAAAATTGTACTACACAAAAAATGTAGATCTCGTTAAAACACAATTTATGTTATATAAAAGAAAATTTCCAGTGAACGATTTCCGAGATATTCCTTGTTGTATGTTTGAATTTTCCAATACTTATACTTTTTCTTAAATGGGAATTCGTTATTTGTTTTTTTATGTCCTGGACATACAAAGAGAATGAAATGCTCCACATTGCAACCAACTCTTGAAACATTTGACTATCGCTTAAAACCCACCATATTCTCCTTGCACCTACAAGAATTTTTTTTTCTTTACGGTCATGTCAAGAGTATGGTCTACGTTACTCCAGTGACCACCAGAGCTTAACTGATTGACCGAATAAATGCTGCATTTGACGATATCAAACAGAATCCAGGCCTGCTCTGCCGTGTTGGCGCATCGTTGTTGCCACGATATCACACATGTAAAGAGGCGCAGGGTCAACTGTTTGGACATTTATTGTAAGAACATGCCTTTTTCAATAAAATTTTATTTGCGTACTGTTTTTTGTATTCAATTCCGACCCTTATGGACATGCGCATAACTTATAAACGACATTTTGGCAGTATCTGTTTCTTCAAAAAAAATCTGATGTGTTACACTCACATGACTTTCTCTACTCTTGTACAAACTATTTATACAAACGCTTATTCTCCATATGCTTCATGTTAATCGAGATAAACATTTGCAGACTCTATCTTATTGCTAATTTTCTTTAGATATAAGGGGAATATATATTTACAAGGGCAATACAGAAATACAGTAGCCTTTAAGCACATACATATCTCTTAATAGCTGGTTGCTAGGTGCAGCACTATTCCCTTTTACACAGATTAATACTCTTTGCATATCCAAGACAAAACAATGAATAACGAATTCCCATTTCAGAAAATAAATATTGAAAAATTTAACGAAATAACAAGCAATATCTCGAAAATGGTTCACTCAACAACAAAAATGTATATGAAATAAATTGTGTCTTTTAATGCGATCTACATTTTTTGTGTAGTAAAATTTTGTCTATCTCTTATGGTTTACCAGTTATGCAAAAGTCGTTCACAATGAAGAATACTTTTGGAGACATTCCCAGAAAATTCAAGATATACATTTTATTTGTCATGAAAAAATCTTAAACATATGATATTTTAGTCAAAATCGTTAGAGGCATTTTTGAGAAAATTAAAACTTTCGAAAAATCTTCCATGTAAAGGGTACTCTGGGGTGGGGGGATTTTCTTGAAAACCTTCGGTCACATCTCTGGAGGATACTGAACCTAAATACCAAGTTTGGTGTTTATCCGACTGTTCGTTTCTGAGTTATGCTGTTCACAGACAGACACACACACACGGACATGTTTCCAAAAATGCTTTTTTTGGATTCAGGGGGTCTCAAAACATATATTTCCGTTGAAATCTCGGTATCGAATTTTTGGGTGGAATACAATACTTCCCCTACTTACTATACGTAGTAGAGAAAGTAAAAATGAACCTCTCAGTTTGTCGGTGAGATATTGTAACACACTGTATATCGATGAGCGTGCTCGCGACGAGTCAGTAAATTTGTTGTTGAGGTGAGTACTTAGCAAATTTTGTGACCGATTAGTGCGAGAGAAGAGGAATCCTCTGTTTGACATTGAGCGACCGTAAGAGAAAAGTGGAGACCAGTAACCACAATTAGTGGGCGAACGAAGAGAGGAGCCGTGTATTCTAAACTTAGAGAGCGACTGGAAGAGAGAAGAGGAGTCCTGTGTTCGACACTGAAGCAGGGAAAGAGTGAATTAAAAAAGAGGACGCTTCGCACGTGGTTCATTACAAGGCTACGAGCAAAAGAATGAAAATGAAGCAACAGAGAAAACTGAGCTGTCACATAGTAAAGAATGTTGTAAACGAAACAAAGTTGGCTTAGAAAGTAAAGGAAGCATAACTCAAATAGTTGAACGACACAGTAAGAAAAACTGAAATACAGTAACACACTGTTGCTAAAGAAGAAAAATCAAGAAGCAGAGACAACATAGCATCGTTTCGAGTAAGTAACGCTAAGCATTGCAGAAGAGTAGGGTAAATCAGCGCAAATACGAAGAGAGTAGGAAATATAATTGTAATCGCGCGAGGTAGAGCTATTTCCACAGTTATTAGGGAGTGAATTTGAGAAGAATTCCGAAGAAGACAGCATAAAAATACTACAAGCGTCGAAGTGAAGCGAGTAGGAAGGAAGCTAATTTAAACTCCGCAAGCAGGCGTCGAGTGTAGCATCTCCTTAACGTAGAAGAACCTGCAATTAATTATCGTGAAGTATTGATGTTAATTTACAATCCACGAAGTTAATTTCAGCGTCGTTGCAGAAAAGAATAATCACCTAATTGTAAAAATAATTTAGCAGGAAAATCACAGAAGAGGTGTCCTTACAACTTATATTAAAGTAAAATTAGGTTTGAAAATTTTTGTAGTTTATATATAAGAAAATTATTATGATTTCAAGCATTTCGTTATTATTTCACGCACATTCTTTGCAAGCACCACGACCTACAACTATCACCAAAATTCTTAATTTTCGTTTCCAAAGGGGGGCAATTTTATCGTGGGCGTACAATGCTAACCCTCCGAGTCCATAAACGGAAAAAAAATCCACTAAGTGCATAGTCTTTGTAGGTTTCTCATGAGCATTAAGCATGCCTATTTGGACTTAAATAGGAAACAAAACAGCAGCAGATATGCTTGGCTAAATGTCAAGCAAGACTCCAATATTATGGAAAAGCCCACCTCCGTAGCGTGGGGGTAGCGTGTTTGCCTCAAGAGATCCGGGTTCGCATCTCGGTTAGGGCGAGTTACCTGGATAGGGGTTTACCTTTTCGGGGTTTTTATCTTGAAAATACAAATGTCGTGTAACCCTAAGCTCTATGGATTCCAGACTCTTTTGAGCATTCTTTTATCCATTTCATTCACTGTACAATAACATCTACCCGGTTAAAGGAGGGGGAGGGAAGGAAAAAACTTAAGTTAAAAAACATTGGCAGTGGATTTTCCCTATACACCTACGTTATATTCTGCTGCAATGTAAATATTTTCTTTCATATTTTGATTAAAGAAGAATGTTCATAGTGGTGTGCCCCCCTCTCTCTCCAGTTATATCAGTAGCGTAGATAAGGGGAGGATAAACGAAATAAATAAAAATGCAAACAGAAGTCAAAACTGCAAATAGGAGCAATAGCGTAAAGCCTGCTAAATTATACTATAATAAAAACACAGACAACACAAACGCTATAGCAACTATAAATCATACAAAGTATATATCGGACTATATGTAAAGCTCTCCTTCAGGTTAAGCGAAATGTAAACACACTAGCTGACAGGTGTAATACCGATGCCAAAGACAATATGATCTATAGTTATGGGTGTGGAGGTATAGCTGAATGGAAACCTTGAGCAAACCGAATTGCTTGTAGTACGTGTGCTGAAAGAAATATTGCACTCTAATCATCCAATAATTTTAATGAACAGTATTTAAAATAAAAATAATAAAGTAGGTAATTAGACAACTGGAAATAACATCATTGGTTAATACATGATTTAATCAGTAAAATTGCTCTCTCCCCCATATATATGTGCCAGGTAGCCCAAACAAGCCGTCCGTTACAGTTTGTTTCCCACACACATAGGTGCAAAAGAAGTTGCCGCATCACTGATGATGAGGCAGTATTTTAGTACCTGAATAATTGCAATTGTATTATATAATAAGTAAATTCAATGACAGCCCGCCTTGAAACAATATGTATGTAATAATTATTTAAATTATACGTAACAGTCATTGCATATGCTTATTTTTATTGTAAACATGTTTAATAATGTTATGTGAATACATTACATACTTTAATAATGCAAGAGCTGTGAGAAGAATAAGTTTTAAGTTGCTAACAATGAGGCAATAATGAAGTAACCTTGTAGCAATAATGAGTTTGAGAGTTTGAATGTTACTAGTCATGATTAGAGCAACGATAATGTAATTTCTGTAACAGTTTAAAATTAGCCAATCAATAGCAAAGAAAAGCTTTAAGTAAAATGCAGATATTCTATTGGACTAGAATTGGCCAATCAGAGACTTGAAATACCGAAGATTACGGGTTTAACGGTTGAAATGATGTTCAGTTGCTGGCAAACCTTGGTAGTGACCAGATGGAAGATGTGTTCTCTACAGAAATATTACGTGTGAATCCTAAAATATGTCTACGCGTTAGCTAAGTGAAAGTATTAAAGAATCTCACAGCTCTTAAAAAGTGTAGTGCTTTATTAAAATGTGCAAGGATTAATAAAAGAAGTGAATTTTAAAAACTTAAATTCTGTGTATGTCTACAATTATTGTCGTACCGCACCTTGCCTAAGAGATACATGACTCTACAAACATTACTGAAGTAGCCCAGGGAAATTCAAACATAAATAATATATAGAAGCAGTTTTTTAATAACAAAGTTAAATATTATAGTGTAAAACTTGGAGTGTAATAACAAAAACACATCTTTAAATCAGCTTCTCATACGTAGCAGCATATTGCGTAACAACAGTAACTATTACGTAATCAACAACTTCAAAACGACGCCCAAAGCGTGTTGCAAACTTCTTAAACAAAGTAACTTCAAGAACAATGCTTCTTCAAATTGGCTTCCCAAGCGTGAAGCTAAATAAATATACGTAAAAAAAAATATTACGTAAGCACACACCTTCTCAAGTTGGCTCCCATACGTGGGGCATATCTACTTCAAATTGGCGCCCATACGTTGGGCAGTTAAACTAAAGCAACTATTCTTCTACTTCAAGTTAGCTTCCCAAACGAGAAGCTAATAAAATAATTAACGTAAAATATATTACGTAACAAAACATATATCTTCACAGTGCAGGTACAAAGCGAAAGGCCACTGAGGTAGTGCTGCTATCTGCATGTATTTACTTGGTAGTTTCTTACTGATAAGCGTCGAGTGCATTTTTTTTTATTTATGGTCGCTCTTTAACTGCTGTGGTCCTTAGCGTCCCATTGTATATTGGGCGTGAAAGACCTACAATTTTGCTCAGAGGCCTCTTTATCGGGAGGCTCTTTTACGTGCCGTAAATGTACGACACGGGACCACCAGCTTTACTTCCCTTCCGAAGGAAGCCATGCTAAGGATTTTTACGCTTGAAAAACTCCATCATCCTCCGCCAGTTTTGAACCCGTGACCTCGGATAGAGGCTAGCATGGTAACCACTACACCACGAAGGATGGTAAGTGTCGCATGGTCACCTGCATGCAGATCTAGCCACATGATTCAGACAAAAAGGTAACGAACACATAGATATGGTTACGATCTGAGAAGAGACGCACCAAAATGCAGCTGAAGCTCAAAGGTTGTGTTCTGAATATTTTCAGGCGCGGCATCTGTCTTCTGCGCACTTTTTATTTATTTGTGTAATTTTTATAGTGTAGAGATGATATTAAGAAATGAGGGATCATTCCAGGTAGAATATGGATCCGACAGGCCCTTGCATCAATTCGTCCATCAAGGCGGCGGACATGTTTTGCACATGCTTATTATGAATAATGCATTAACGGAAAACAATTTAATTCTAACGCACCTTTAAAGGTATATAAATACAATAAAATTAAACTTTTGTTTAATCTTATTAATCTTATTAGTGTTATATGGTTGTAAAGATTGCAAATTAACTGTCATGGAACTAAATTACTTAACACGTGTGCTCAGGTTTGCGTCAAGCGGCAATCCTGAATTCTTATTAATGAGCTAATTGGTTATTAAATAACCGATAATACCTCCCACACACACTTAGGTACTCTCACATTCAACACACACCCTGGACATACTGTGAAATGTTTTTATTTAAAGACAACTTTCTGGAGCTCAGCTGGGAATCGAACTCGGAACACCTCATATAGCAGTTTATCGAGAAAAGAAGCTCTGGAACCATCAATAGCAATTAAAGTGTTCTTTTTAAGTATTGGTCTTTCATTTAACTGTCTCCTCTCTGTCGGTGTGGAGTCGGTGCGTAGTTCTGCTTACGCAAATTTTTGGCATCCGCACCTATCCAGTATAAGCTATCTTCAACTAAGGACGGCTTGTGTGGGCCACCTGTTATATATGTTTATATGTATGTTATTGAAATCATATTTGAAAAATGAAAAGTCTTACAATGTGTCTTTAGGTACTTTGGGGAAATAGTACTGGTTTACGAGATCACACCAGACACTCCCGAAGAAAGTTTTATGTACCCCACTGTATTATATATTTTTAAATTTAAACTTGCCTCTATCGCATAAAGCTCCCGGTTCGAGGAAGGAATTCCCACAGACGTAAAAACGTTTCACAGAACAGTGGAGTTCTTTCCTAGAAATCACGGCGAATTTACTGCAAATAAAAAGATGAAGGCAGAGTTAATGAGCGCAAAATTGCGTATACAACATTCGCCTTGTTAACACACTGTTGTTCCTCCACAAACACATTGTTGGTCAAGAAATTCCACGAGCTGGCTTCATGCAGCACTCTCATTAGTCAACGGCCATATAAGAACAGGCCAGGCAAACCTTCGTTAGCTCACTGTTACCACATGCCTCTCGTAATTGTATCCCGGACTGAAATATCCCATGTTCTGTCAGGCGAAAAGGAATCGCTCTGCTATGTTGGTAGGCTTTATTTGTCTACTGCTAGCACTTGTTTAGCGCCCTGTGATGCATTCTCTCTGGTATGTCGGCAGGAATTTACTTCATCTGGGGCACCGATTACGCTTTGAAGGAACCCTGCCAGCGTGACAAAATATTCAGGACAGCGATGACATGTTTTTACACAAAAATGTGTGAAAATAAGTGCAAATATTTCACATTTATACGTCACTATCTTTTTACTAGTTAATTTAATGTACTTCCCACGTTCTTTATGTAATATTTTACAATGATCTAGAAGAATGATACGAATTATTGTCAGGAAGATATAAATGGTAATAACTGCAATAATTAATTTCCATACATTAAATCAATAAACAATGAAAGAAGAAAGGGTTACAACTTTGTATGTGAATAAGGAAGTCATTACCAGTCAAATTACGAGTTCAGAAAATGTAATTAGTTAAAGTGTAGAGCAGCTAAGGTAATTAAGCGATCCGGCGAACTTAAGTCAACAGGAAATCCAGCTCAAGGTTTAGTTAGCTAGAATTCAAGACATTAGGCAATAAGAGATGTGAAACTGGGCGTATGCCATTCAGAAAAATTGAGAAAGTGAAAGAATTCTTAGAATTTGGTAGTCAAAGAGTAGAAGTTGCGTTTCAGATGTGTAACTTTGGTGGGGTAGTTCTAAAGTAGGCGGGACTTAAGTTAATAAAAGAGGGTTTAATGTTGAAATTAGCATCTTCCTTTTCTTTGGGGTACAGCTTTAGGGGCTTACACTGTTTTATGGTGATCGGTAGCTCGCACCGCCTAAGGCCGAGCTGGGTTATCAGTTACTTAACGGGGCCGCGAGGGGTTTCGCCGGTAAGAGTTTTAGCGACTTACGTCAAGATACTCTTCTAGTTTCTTTTATTGTGGAAACGTCCGCAACTCATTTCAAGAGCTCAAGTATTAGACCACATTACATTTCTAAATCAATTCAAACCCTGAGAGAAAGATTTCATAGCCAACCACTGTAGCACCGGCAGCAGAATCAACATCAGATATTGAAGGCCAGTTTTTTTTAAAGCTCTCTTGTTTACCCAGCTCCCTGTGTTTTACTATTTACTGTGCCTCCTATTACACATATACGCACACAAACACCCATGCTCATGGCGGGACTCGAGTACGCGACCCTCGGCTATACGCTATGCGCTCCAGAGACTACGGCTATGAGAGCCAACGTTAAAAGGGACATCGGCCTTTCGTCGTCAATATTTTTGTAATTAACCCTCACCTTTAAACTTTATAATTGTAAGTTCTTATAGAACGGCTATTTCTGATAATGGATATAAAAAGTCTCCGATATTCATGCAAAGAGATGTGAAACTTCGGCTTCCTTAACCTTCCCCCGACAGTCTTCCAAGTTCTGAAATTACTGTGGAACAATCATCGGTTAGAATGGTGGAGTAATTCTTTAAATAATCACAGTTGGTAGGTGAAATTAAAAACCTTTGTTCCTTCTAATTTGAGAAAGGTATTTATTAGCCCCACGTACGGACGCCAATTTGAGAAAATGTTTGTTGCTCCTACGTATGGAAAGTCAGTTTGAAGATGATGTATTATATTTCAACTCCAGCAATCGGGAACAGGTCGCCCAGGTTCACCTGAGCGGAATGTGATCGCCACAGTACCTAGCTGCATATGCGGCTTTACCTGTGCCTTAAAGGTTTTTAAAGAACACACAAGCTTTTAATAATTGTCAATTTGTCTTGGGCGGAGTTTAGCTTTCTGCGCTACCATTGGCTGGGCTAGCGACCACGTGGTGACCAAGCCTAATACTGCTTAACTTGGGCGATCGCTTGTGTGGTCGTCAAGCCAAGCAGGCCGGTGTGGCAGCAAAGCAAGATGGGAAAATGAGGTAATGGTATGGGTATCCAAGATGGCAGCAGGGCGGGTCGCTGCTGGTGACCAAGTCCAATGCTGTTTAACTTGGGAATGTTTTTGATGTGAGGGATTGGCAGACCTCAGCCTCGGGGGCCCAAGCCGTCCTTCGGCAACCGGTAACTCTTCCTCCGCCTTGGCGCCTTATGGTGTAGCGGCTCAAAGAGTTTACCAGCTGGTTGGTGTGGTAAGTGGTTTTCGTGTACATGGTAGGTTGTCTCCCGCACCACGTCCACGATGTATGGGAGACCGGAACGGGTGTGTAGGATGTGTGACGGGAATCTACGCCCCTATTTCAACGTTGGGGAGCCGAACTTGTATTAGTTGCAACCGCACGTATAGTAAACAGTTTCCGGTAGTCCTCGCCCCAAATGTACTTTCAGGTGGCCTTTGCCCCAAGTTTAAAAAAACATTAACTTTGTAACTAAACTGTTTCTTTAAATATTTATGTTTATGTTTGCCTCGGCTGCATCAATATTTATTTTAGAGACATGGGTTTCTCTTAGCAGGGTTGTGGTGCAACAAGAATGTAGGCTTACAAAGATTATAATTTTACTTCACCCCTCTTATTAATTCTTGATACGATTTAAATAACACTTCACTGATATAGAGAGCTGTGAGATTCTTTTTATTAATAAATTACACTTTTTTAACACGTAAACTATGTTTCGTCTCACACAAATACGTATTTAAATCTCTCAAGGATGTGTCTCACGTCTGGTTAGGAACTCTGTTTGCAGGCAACTGACTTCTAGATTTGTAAATTTTGCTATATTTCAGTTTCTGATAGGCTAATCCTACTTCAATATAATACCTTCGTTTAACTAAAGCTTTTACTGATTGTTGATTGGCTATTTTATAAACTGTAAACTGTCACTAAAATTACATTATCGTTACTCCAAGAATCACAAGTAGTACTGTTAAACTTTCTTATTCATTATTGACTCAAGGTTACCTCATTGTTAGCAATTTTTAACTTATCATTCTCACAGCTCCTACATTATTAAATTACATAATATATTCACATAACATTATTACACATGGATACAATAATATAAGCACATGCGATAACTGTTACATACATTTTACAAATTATTACATACACATATTGCTTCAAGGCGGGCTGTTATTGAATTTACATATTATATAATTAGACAGTGTTAAAATACTGTCTCAACTCGATCCCATAGTTATTTAAGGGTCATTGGAACTGATTTCTGAAACGAAAATGACAAAATGTTGGATGTTTTAATTATTTAAGTACAGTGCGATTCTTTCGCTAGAGGCCCCAAACTTTTGCCTATATGTTGGCTATTTATGTGAGTTTTGTGATGAAACTTTGTGAACACATACCTTGAACAATGTAAGTAGTGCCACATCCCTCCCAATAGGCTTGGACTGTTCCACTGACCTTGGCTCTGCTTAGTCACACGAACGTCTCCACGCGCTATACTCCAGTGTTGGCTTGTCATACACAATTGCAGAACGCGTGTTTCTACAACTGGCAAAAGGGTTCATTTAAATCATGTCAAAGGGCATTTCGGACCGAATTTAGTATGCGACGCGTGCCCTCAAAATGTTGTATTCAGAAATTGGTAACAAAGTTAGAGACTGCTGGAACCTTGATCACGCAGCATGCAGGCGGCCGGAACATGAATATGGGTGTAATGGAAGAAGTAAACAGCGATTACTGGCGTCACTATCAAAATCCTTGTGACGAATATCCCAGGTAATGAATGTTCCATATTCTGTATACCAAAGAGCTGCTAAGACAGCAAACCTCCACGCTTACGGAGTGACATGTGTTCAAGAACTGCTACCGACGGACCATGAAAAACGTGTGCAGTTCTGTGTGTGGTTCCAAAACTTTATTAATCAGAATCCTGGGATTTTGGACTTTACTTGGTCCACGTGGTTTCATCTGAGTGGCTACATAAAATCTCAGAACACGCGTATATGGCCACAAACAAATCCTCATGCTCTACATGCAGAACCTCAACATGCACAGAAAATTGAAGTGTGGTGTGCAGTGTCACGTAGGCATATTATAGACCCTATTTTTCATAAGAATATGGTAAACACTGAAGAATACATTAGAATACTGACTGACTTTGTCAATCAGTTAACAGATGATGAATTAACTCACGGATATTTCCAGAAAGATGGTGCAAAAAGTCACACGTCACGTGCAAGCATGAGGGAAATTGAAAGCTTTTTCGAAAATCGAATCACCTCAAAAACGCTTTGGCCACCAAGATCTCCTGACCTAACACCACCCGACTTCTTCCTCTGGGTATGTCTGAAGGGAAAAGTATACAGAAATAGACCACGTACAATTGCAGAGTTGAAACATGCTAATAGGTCAAGAGATTGAAGTCATTACCGAGGAGACCTTAATAAAAATATTCCAGAATTTGGAGCGACGTGTACAAACGTGATTGGATGTGGGAGGGAACCAATTTCAGTATTGGATGTGACAGTGCATAGTTCAATGTATGTGTACACAAATGTTCATCACAAAACTCACATAAATGGCCAACATATAGACAAAATTTTGGGGTCTCTAGCGAGAGAATCACAGTGTATTATATAGACATCTGTGAATCATTTTTCCAAACATTTTTTACGATCTACCATTTTTAAATCCCAGCGACATGTTTAAATCACCTACCTCCCTTTTAACTCCATTGGACTCTTTCTGCATGTGTTTTTTCTCAGTTTTATATTTATTCCTTACGTTTTGGATTTGCTCAAAATTGCATACATAATCTAAAATATGCTATCTAAAGATTCAAGCATGCATTTTATGATTAGTTTATTAATTTCTTTATTCATCATTGTCTCACAAAAGTTCATTTATACTGAAAAACCAGTAAAAATTGAACACTAACATCTCCATAAAAATAACAATTCATTTCTCACTAATAACGTAAATTTCAATCAAATCCTTACATATAAGAAGAAAATGTCACTATCATATTTCTGACAAACTTGAATTGCATTAGGCAGTTTAAGAAAATTTGCATTCTTTCTGCTAATTACATATTTTTAATTGTATTATATAGGGTAGTTAAATTATATTCGAACCCACTCGCGGCCTCTCTCTACTGCGCGAGACAGCCGGCAGTCGCCGGGGAAATTACGCCGGCAGAGGCGGACTAAAATCCTTGTCTTATAATAGATGCTGGAAATGTTGACCTTCTGCTATCAAACAGGCAGCATATCTCGTGTAAATATTCTCGCCCACTTTCCAAAGCTCAGCAATAGGAATTCTGATCAGAAAATTGGAGTGTGGTATGCGATAAGTGCTAGAAGAATAATAGAGCCCATATTCTTTGATAAAACAAATGCAGAGCGATATCAGAGGTTAATTTTGAGGCCATTTTGCAATCGCTTGACAGAAGAAGAGAAATCGTATGGTTGGTTACAGCAAGATTCTGCAACAGCACATACGGCTGCCGAATCATTACATGCAATAAGAGAGGTGTTTGATGACAGAATAATTAGTGTTGATCTGTAGCCCCCTCGTTCTACTGACCTAACGAGTTGTGATTTTTATTTATGGGGTTCTTTAAAAGACAAAGTGTATCGTTCCAATCCTTGCACACTACAGGAACTTAGAGAAAACATTGTGCAGAAATCAGCGATAGTCGAATGTTTCAAATATGGGCGCTATTCGCTTAAAATTCCATACTGTTTCCATGCAATTGCGGGAAACAGCTGAACGTTGACAGGACTTGAAGAGAAAGGCCAAGGAATGAACAATTCCAACCTTTAATAACGGATCTCAGAAATGGCAATCCTCAGGCCGTTTTCCGAACTCTACTACGTGTACTCATATCGTCCTCCTTGGTCTAGGGGTGCCGTGCTAGTCTCTAGTTCCCGAGGTCGCGGCTTCAAACCAGGCAGAGTGCGATGGATTTTTTCGGGCGTAAGAATCCTTAGTATGGCTTCCTTTGCTCCCGTGTCGTATATTTTAGGCATGTGAAAGAACCTCAAGCCTGATAAAAAGCACCTGAGAAAAATTTCCGGTCTTTCACGCCCAATATAGCATGGATGCTAAGAACCATAGTAGTTAAACAGCGTCTATAAATAAAACTCAATTTAATTTTTAAGTACTCACAAATCGATAACGAATAATACAGGTAAATCATTACTGTTTGGCTTGTAAAGTAATTGCACGAAGGCCTAAACTATTAAGATGACACGTGCAAAACAAATATTGACAAATTCATTCCAAATGCGCCCACGTACATTACAGAGGAAAGATAATTAGGAAAATGGATGTTTTGTCAAATTTGCTTGTATTTCGAGTAGCTATTCTCTGGGCCAGTACTTAATTGAATGTGTTTTATGCAGGCTTGGTGTGTTTGAACCAGATGGACGAAATCCATTGCAGGGTCTCCGGCCTGCTTTCCGTTCACTCCCTCTTCCGGAGCTTTCCGGGCGTACAATGGAACACAATGCCAGAGCCGGTCTCTGAATGGGAATCACTAATTACCTGTAATTACACCAGCACTTAAAGCTCACGTGACAAGCGTACAGAATGGCCATGTTTCATTTTCTGGCACACTCACAATGCCACCACCTTCGTCGGCAAATAACCTACAAAGGGACTCACGCAACAATCAACTCTGAGAGACCTGGCAGGCTTGTTTATACGGCTTCAAATATGCTGGCTTCTCTAAATCATACATCCGCTAAATGTAAAGTTTATGATCAGGCAGTGGCGTAGATAAGGGAGTCATGGCTTTCTCTACCCTCTTACGTTTATTTGTGGGCATACATTAGTATCATTCTTGCGACAGTTTATCTTCCTATATACTTCATTTTAATTAAATAAATCTTTCCGGAAATAGCTGCATTACACATTTCGTTATAGATACAAAGAGAACAGCGACAGTCAAATGTTTAACTGAACGCTATCTGCTGCCTTGAAATTCCATACTGTTTCCATGACATCGCGAGAAACACCTTAAAAGCAACAGGACTTTATAAGAATGCGTAAATAATGAACAATTCGCACAATTAATAGTGGATATCTAGGAAATGGCTGATACCACAAAAAAGTAATTTGAAATAAATTGTGTGTTTTAAAGAGATCTACATTTTTTGTGTAGTATGTTTTCGTCTATCGCTTAACGTTTACTAGTTATACAAAATTATACAAAATTCCTTTCGAATGAAGAGCACTTCAAAGGCTATTTGCAGAAAATTCAAGACATATATTTAATATGTCATGTAAATATTTTTAATATACGGTATTTTAATCAAAATCTTCACCCATTTTTATAAATCAAAATTTCCAAAAATGTTCCATTGGAAGGGTAGCTTGGGGCGGAGGAATTTTCGTGAAAATTTTCGTGTCCATCTTTGGAAGGTACTGAACTTAAATACCAAGTTTGGTGTTGATCCGACACCTACACACACACACACACACACACACACGTTTTATAAAAATTCTTTTTGGGGGGATTCAGGGGCCTCTGGATCATTTTTGTGAAATAATGCCTTTGAATTTTATGTATATGGTAGAGAAAGTAAAACTAAGAACGCTAAAAGTGCAAAACATAAAAATTGCAAATAGGAGTAAACCAATAATGCAGAGCCCAGTAAATTAAAATATACGCATACCTTGATGTGTAAAGCCATAAAAACTACGAGGTTGGGAAACAACAAATGTAGTGGTAGTGGTGGTATTTATTAAGTATTTAGTATTACATTAATTGCATAACACAGTCACATGGGTCATAAGACCGTACATGCTCTCTAGAAAAATACCTGGTCTGTATACGTGACTTGCAGTATCAACCAGAAAACCATTATTTTTTTTTATAATCACCGCACTATATACATACATATAAAATTGAAAAAACACTCTGAATCACACACTCAAACACACACACATACACACACACATTCGCGCACAAGTACTCAAGCACCACATATGTTTAAAGAAAAATTACATAAACACCTTATCTCTTAGTACACGTACTTCCATTAAGTATGTGCCCAAGCTTGGCCAGTTTTGGCTGTTTAGAATCATGTCCCAGCATGCTGTCCTCCGTCTGTTGGAAGCCAAAAATACTTCCGGTAATAGTTTTTTCCTAATACCCTCCGTCTGCACGCATGCTGCCAAAATATGCGTCCAGTCTTCTTGTTCCCTGCATAATGGGCAAATCCTCTTGCCATCGTTATCAACAATCTTGCGAGCTTTTCACCCTCCCAACCTAAGCCATGCTATTCCAGTCCTCTGTTTTATACTCAATTCCAAAATATATGTTTCCTTACCCCATCTAGTTTTTATTTCATTTTGTAGCTTCAAAGTTGATCTTTGTCTACATTCAGATTCTATTTTCTGCCTGTTTATATCGCATAGTCTTCTTTTGACCTTTCTCACGGCACTGTGTGTATTTTCATTACCCCTTTGCCAGATATCATTTAAGCCAATTTTTGATAATTCGCGTTGCAACCCCGCCGCCCACCATTTTGGATGCTCTATGTTGTTCATTTGATGACGATAACATATTGCTCTCAGAGTTGTTTGATAATCTTTAATTATTCGCAGCCAGTACCTAACTACGTTTAGTTTAGCAAATACAGCATCTTCCCAGCATCCTACCTCCCGAAGAACTCCGTAGTTTGAAGTACCCCTCCCCAACCCTAGAATGCGCTTCCAGAAATTGCATTGTATTTTATTTACATTATCCACTCTCTCCCATCCCCACACTTCACTGCCGTATAGTAATGAGGACCTAACCATTGCTTCATACATGGTCTGTAATGTTTTTACTGGCATATCTGGTACCCGTGTCAGTATCCGTAATACTTCAGAAAGTTGTCCAATCCCTTTGTGTTTTATAAACTCCATGTTCTTGTTCCATTTTCCGCCCATATCAAACCTTACTCCTAAGTAATCGAAGTGTTTAACATTTTGAATTTCTTCCTCCCCATAGGTCCACTTTTCATGTTGGCCGTACACATATCCATTTTTAAATGTGACTGTTTTAGTTTTAAGAATATTTACCTCCATACCCCATTGCCTACAGTATTGTCGAAGAGCATTTAAACCAGACTGCAAACCTTTTATCGTTTTAGAAAGAACTACAATGTCATCCGCGTACAAAAGAATTGGTATTTTTTGGTCTGCGATTGTCGGTGCATCTATGTCTTCCTCCGTCATCACGCTAACATCATCAATAAACAAATTAAAGAGTAACGGAGATAGTATACAACCCTGTTTAACCCCCCTCTGCGCTATGTTACATTCTGATGTATTGTGTTGATCGGTCTTGATAACAAACTTAACTTCTTTATACATTGCCCTAAGTGCTCTAATCATTTTCCCCGAAAGTCCTTTACGTGTTAATTTCTCCCAGAGAGCACTACGTTCTACAGTATCAAATGCCATTTTAAAATCTACAAATACAGTATATACCTTACCACCTTTATTTCTCAAATTGTCATCAATTATTGTTTTCAGAACAAAGACATTGTCAATAGTCGAGAAACCTTCCCTAAATCCTGCCTGAAATTTAGAAATCCTATTATGTGTCTTAGCCCAACACTTAATTCTTTCATATAAGATTCTACTGTAAATTTTTCCAAATATAGAGAGCAGCGAGATACCCCTGTAATTTCCTGGAATGCTGTAACTCCCTTTGCCCTTGTAAAGAGGTTGGATAATGGCAGTTTTCCATGCTTCCGCATATTCTCCGCCTTCAAATATTTTATTGAAGCTTTTTCTAGATCTAGAACGATCAACATAAACAGCTGACATACATGATGAAAACGCAGACACATACAATAGATTATATACAGGTTATTCAAAAAGAAGGAACGGACTTTAAATATTTATTTCTAATGAACGACAATAGATGGTGACCATACACTGAATAGAGAAAAAGTTAAAAATTTTATTTTGTGTGTTCAAAATGAGCACCATTTGTTATGCTTTTCCGTTTGCATACACAACTATCCTCTACGAATTTATTGTATCAATTGTAAATTATTTATGACGAAGCGGTTCGTTGTTGAACCTACAACAATATACACGCTGCAATGAAATAATGGATTCCACTTTACATAATGCAGTACATAAAACGACAAAACGACTTATCCTGTGGCGTCGCCATTTTCTCGTAAACACAGCAACGCTATAGACACTGGATGGAAATAGGAGGGGCTTAAAACTTTAAACTTTCCTCTGTTCAATAATGTTTCGTATGTGTCGCTATGTATTGTTGTTCATTGAAAATGAATATTTAAAATCTGTTCCTTCTTTTTGAAAACCCTGTACATAATGTGAACGGCTTCTTGATAACAGTAAGAAACAGAGTGGAGGATATAGACAGAGAAGAGATCTGGGGAAGCTTTGAGAATAAAAAGTCACTAGGGTTTTATAGGTTAGTAAAAAGGTGATGGGGAAGTGAAGGGTATGTGGATTATTATAATAGAGAGGGAAAAGGAAGCGTTTGCATGGATGAGAACAGGATCGATGTACCTGAGAGGGCTAAGAGGCAGAAAACGTGGAATTTGTGAACTATGCGGAGGTAGTGAAAGAACAGAGCATTATATGACAGAATGCAAAGAATTAGCACAATGGAGACAAAAAATATGGGAGGAAAAATGCGAAAAAATGAATGGAAAAATAGTGGCAATAAAAGTGTTAACAAGAAAAGAAGAAAGGTAAAATAAGAACATGGGGGAGTTTTTAAAGAAAGTAAAGGAGAAATGGATTAGAAAAGTAAGGCAGATAAGAAAGGGAAGGGCAAACGGAGAAAGGAGAGGATGGATCACAGGTGATGAGCAGTATAGGTAGAACATAGCTGGCCAGAAAATTTGTAAATAGGTTAAGATAGTTTACAGGTGAAATATTGTAAAAAACGGATTGTGTATAAAAGGTGTTCAAACGAAGTTCATTCATTCATACATAATGTGAGACAGCAGCTTTGGCCCAAGGTTGTCAAGAGGTCGGCGCCGGGTGGTCGAGTAAACGACAACGGCCGCTCGCCAGCGTAAACACCGGGCTCGCTACCGGCAGATAACTGGAAGCTTTTTCTCCCGTTCTCCAGAAAGTGCGTCGAAATACTTCTCGAGCGTTCGAGAACCTTGCACCCAGTTTTTAAACATTTGACTATCGTTGTTCTCTTTGAATATGTAACGAAATGTGTAATGCAGCTATTTTCAGAAAGGTTTATCTCGATTAAAATGTAGTAAATAAGAAGATAAACTATCGTAGGGATAATTTATATACATACTAATATACGTTAAAGGGTAGAGAAAGTCATATAAATTTAACACATCAGATTTTTACTTTCTCTACTACGTATAGTAAGTAGGGAAGTATTCGATACCGAGATTTAACCGGAAATATATGTTTTGAGCCCCCCTGAATCCAAAAAAAAAATTTTTGGAACCATGTCCGTGTGTGTGTGTGTCTGAACAGTCAGATAAACACCAAACTTGATATTTAGGTGCAGTATCTTCCAGAGCTGCGACACGAAGGTTTTCAAGAAAATCTCCCCACCCCAGATTACCCTTTACATGGAACATTTTTCGAACATTTTAATTTTCTCAAAAATAGCTCTAACAATTTGGATTAAAATATCATATGTTTTAAGATATTTTCATGACAAATGAAATGTATATTTCGAATTTTCTGGGAATTACTGCAAAAGTATTCTTCATTGAACGATGTTTGCATAACTGGTAAAACATGAGATAGACAAACTTTTGCTACACAAAAATGTACATCGCGTTAAAATACACAATTTATGTCAAATACATTTTTGTTGTTGAGTAAACCCCTTAAATTTTCCAATACATTTTCTCAAATGGGAATTTGTTATTCATTTTTTATGTCCTGGACATGCAAAGAGAATGGAATATACTCCACATAGCAACCAGCTCTTAAAATATTTGACTATCGCTTAAAGCCTACCAAATATTTATCTCGATTAACACGAAGCATATGGAGAATAAGCGTTTGTAAAAATAGATTATACAAGAGTAGGGAAAGTCACGTGAGCGTAACACATCAGATTTTTTTTTCTTGTTTTATTATTTTGTATATTCTGTCAGACCCGTGCGATTGAGAGGGACCAATCTATGTAGAGTGTTATTTATTCATTCATCCTAAAACTGAGCAGGAACATGTTACCTCCGTAACTTCCGTTGCACTACTTCACTTTGCATAACTGCCAAAATAAAAAAAAAAGTTTTGAAACATAAAGAAGTATTATGTATTGAAAACAGGGACAATTTATTGGGGCACCGAACCACAATCCTATATAGGAATTTTGTCTGTTTCACGAGTACGAGCTCCAAATTTTACAACTAATCACAAAATACTAAAGTGATATTAACTGCTGCTTTTAGAGCATGCCATCTGAAACATTCGAAAGCAGATTTAAGAGCAGTAATTCAGTAACACCAAATGGCAATGATTGAAGATGTTTCCCATGACCATTTTGACTGTTATCTTCCCATTAACGTGACAACGTGAGTGCTCATTAAGGGTGAGGGGGTGCAGCTAATAGGAAGGGACGAATTAGGTGCCGCTGAAAGGCAATTAATTCTTATTGCCGGCTGTTAGATGCAAACGAGTGCAGGAGTGGCTCCATCCAATTAAACACACTTTGCCTGATTCTGGCACAAACGAATGGTACAACTCTTTCATTATGTTTTATGTGCCCATTTTAGAATTTCCACGCATTTTCCTGTCGATTACATGCTAGAGCATATTTTTCTGACAGAGGTTTCAAATTAATGACGGCGAAGTTAATATCCCTTAAGGACGTTTTAAATGAAATCCCAACTAGAAATGTATATGCTTAAAGAAAATCTATACAAAGCAGAGGAAGTAGTGTATTCACTATATACAGCTGAGCTGATAGCTGAGAATAATTTTGGGCAATCACGTTTCACGTTCCGCCATCATGACGTCTTTAAATCACCCATGCGCTCCCTTTTAACCCCAATGCACTCGCCCACATCTACTTTTGTATGTCCTTTTTACTTTCTCTACTACGTATAGTAAGTAGGGGAAGTATTGCATTCCACCCAAAAATTCGATACCGAGATTTCACCGGAAATACATGTTTTGAGACCTCCTGAATCCAAAAAAAGCATTTTTGGAAACATGTCCGTGTGTGTGTCTGTGTGTGTGTGTGTGTGTGTGTGTGTCTGTGTGTGTGTGTCTGTGAACAGCATAACTCAAAAACTAACAGTCGGATAAACACCAAACTTGGTATTTACGTTCAGTATCTTCCAGAGATGCGACACGAAGATTTTCAAGAAAATCCCCCCACCCCAGACTACCCTTTACATGGAACATTTTTCGAAAATTTTAATTTTCTCAAAAATGGCTCTAACGATTTTGATGAAAATATCATATGTTTAAGATAATGTCATGAGAAATGAAATGTATATCTCGAAATTTCTGGGAATTTCTCCAAAAGTATTCTTCATTATGAACGACTTTTGCATAACTGGTAAACCATAAGAGCTAGACAAAATTTTACTACACAAAAAATGTAGATCTCGTTAAAATACACAACTTATATCATATACATTTTTTTTGTTGAGTGAACCGTTTTCGAGATATTGCTTGTTATTTCCTTAAATTTTCCAGTACTTATACTTTTTCTCAAATTCGTTATTCATTTTTTTATGTCCTGGACATGCAAAGAGAATGAAATGCGCCACATAGCAACCAGCGATAAAATATTTGACTATCGCTTAAAAGCTACCATATTCCCCTTGCATCTACAAGAAAATTACAAATAAGATTGACATCTCGATATCTCGATTAACATGAAGCATATGGAGAATAGGCGTTTTTAAAAATAGATTGTACAAGAGTAGAGAAAGTCATGTGAGTGTAACACATCAGATTTTTCTCAATGTTACACTTTTACGCATAAAATTTATTGCTTACATTACAGTTTTCCTCCGATGTGCTATCTAAAGTTTCAAGCATGCATTTTATAATTTCTTTATTCATTGGCTGACAAAAATTAATTTATACTGAAAAAAAAGGAAAATTTTAACACAAACAACATGTTTTTCCACCACTACTACAGCCAACTTGAGACAGTGTTTTAACACTTGAATAATTTCAATTGAATTATATAATATGTAAATTAAATAACAATATGTATGTAATAATTTTTTTAAAAAAAATGTATGTAACAGTCATTGCAAATGCTTATATTATTGTAACCATGTTTAATAATATTATGTAAATGCATTACGTAATTTAATAATGTAAGAGCTGTGAGAATAATAAGCTTAAAGTTGCTAACAATGAGGTAACAATGAGGTAGCCTTGAGGCAAGAATGAGTTTGAGAGTTTAAATGTTACTGGTCATGATTAGAGCAACAATAATGTAAATATTGTGACAGTTTAAAAATAGCCAATCAACAGCCAGAAAAAGCTTTAGTAAAATGCAGGTATTCTATTGGACTAGGATTAGCCAATCACTGACTTGAAATGCAGAAAGTTACAAGTTTATACGGTTTAGATATGTTCAGTTGTTGGCAGACCTTGGTAGTGACCGGTTGGAAGATGTATTCTCTAGAGAAATATTATGTATTCGTGTCAATCGTAAAATTAAATATACGCGTTAACAAAGCACAAGTTTTAAATTAGAGAATCTCACAGCTCTTGATATCAGTGTAATGCTATTTAATTTGTGCCAAGGATTAATAAAAAGAAGTGAATTTAAACTTAAAATCTGTGTAAGTCTACATTCTTGTCGTACCACGCCCTGTCTAAGAGATACGTGACTCTAAAACAATGCTGACGCAGCCGAGGCAAACATAAACATAAGTACTATATATAGAAGCAGTTTAAAAACAAAGTTAATATAATATTTTTAAACTTGGAGCGTAACAATAAAAATACATCTTCAAATCGACTTTTCATACTTAGTAGCATATTACGTAACAAACAATCTTCTTCAAATTGACGTCCATACGTGGAGCTGAGTAAATAAATAAACTCCAAGAACAATAACTTCTTCAAACTTCAAAAGAATCCTTACATTTATTTTCACTGTTTTTAGGTATCAGACGTCTGATACTGAAACACCATACATGCTCCTTCACATCTGGAAATTTGGGAAATTATTTTCATCCATCACACGAGGATAAATCAAATATAAACGAGACTTTTTGTTCTGAGCGCGTAATTTTGAACAAAGCGCGCTGCGACGTCAACATGGTTTGGATGGGGATATCAGGAGTGCAGATGAGCAGGATCCGTTGTTAGTTCTGTTCACGATGTTCTGCAACTGTGCAATGCATCATCATTAAATTCCTTGCTCGTGAAGGCATGAAACCGGCTGAAAGTTTGCAGAGACTGGCAGCACAGTTCGGTGAGCAGACACTTTTAAGGGCTGTTGTGTTTGTTTGGCATAAAGCGTTCAAGGAAGGCCGTGAACGGGTCGTAAATGAGAGTCATGATCGTCGTCAAGGACAAGAATTACGGCGGAAAACATTGAGGCCATTCTTATTGAAGATGATCAACGTTTGACGGTTGCAGAAATTTCCTATTGGGTTGGAATAATCTATGGCTTAGGTTTTCGTAAAGTGTGCGCCCGTTGAGTACCTCGTCTCTTGATTGAACACCACAAGTTGGCACGTCTGCAGACCTGTGAGAGGCACTCAGCAAGGTTTGCAGAGGAAGGCGAAACATTTTAGAACCGCATTGTCACCTGTGATAAAACTTGGGTTCACCATTACGCGCCTGAGTCGAAACAGGCCAGTAAAGAGTGTGCAAAGGAAGAGTGAGGCAACTCCAGTGAACGTCTAGTGTCAACTCTCCGCTAGCAAGGTGCTTGCGACTGTGTTTTTTGACTGCTATGGCATTTTGTTTATTGATTTCAACACGAACGTCGCACCATCAATGCAACATATTACTGTGACCTTTTGAGTGAAGTTACACTTGTTTATCGCAATAAACGACGTGGCCAGCCAATAACAGGAGTCATTCTTCTCCAAGACAATGCCCGACCCTACACTGCCGAGCTAACTAGCTGTAAATCGGAGGAAATGAGATGGACACCACTTGACTACCCTCCCTGCAGTCCAAACTTATCGCCTTGCGCAACTGGCTGATGACGCAACCCCGCTCTTTTTATGCTGACGGCATCAAGAAGCTGCCAATACACTGGGATAAGTGCATCTCTAAAGCAGGAGACTATGTAGAAAAGTGATGTGTACTTTGTAAATGTTTTACATGAAATAAAGTATTTTGGGAGCAAAAGTCCCGTTTACATTTGATTTACCCTCGTAATATAAGAATATTCTGAATTTTGAAATCCCACCATCAGATTCCTTGATGCAGCTTATCCATTCAGCTTATAGAAGAGAAGAGAGAAGGCAGGAGAGTTCCCAACCTTCACCACAGATGGCAGTAATTCCAGCACAAATAGGTAACAACTATTCCCAAAAGATTGCAGAAATTTCAGCTTTGAATTCAAATCCTGGGGTCAGGGTATAGAAGCTGAACTGAGTCGGTTTTCAGCTGATGATAGCAGAGCTTCTAGCAAGAAACTCCAAGCGCATATGTGATGTGAGGAAAAACCAACCGACTCAACTTACTTTATAATGAATCTAACATCACAGTTTACAACACTTCTTTTAATTATAAATCAGACAGTGTCTTTATTACCAAAGGATCTCGATACCGTCGATACCTGGATACTCGGTGGTAACAAAGTACGAGGGCGGATTGATATGTCAGTGAGGTTTTAAAGAAAATAACAATTGTTTCCAAAAAATATTTTTGGTCTCACAGTCTCCTTTCAATTCAATATATGTTGTCTAACGTTTCTCCAATTTTTTTAACCGTTCCGAAAAAATATGACTTTTCTAAGTTTGCGAAACATGAGGTTGTTTCAGCCTTGATGTGTTCACTGGGCGTGAATTTCTTCCCAGTGAGCCAATTTTTCAGGTTTGCGAAGAGAAAGCAGTCGTTCGGAGTCAAATCTGGATAATATGGTGGCTGAGGTAGCAGTTCGTAGCCCAATTCCACAAATTTTGCGATGGCAATGGCTGACTTGTGTGTGGGTGCATTATCCTGGTGAAAGAGAACCTTTTTTTCACCAAATTGGGTCGTTTCTTTAACAATTCCTTGTGAATCTGACCAACCATTGCAGCATAATATGAATTTGTGATCGGTTTACCCTTTTCCAGGTATATGACGTCTATCACCCTTGTGAATCGCAAAAGACAGCTGCCATGATCTTTCCTGCCGACGGAATAGTTTTCGCTTTCTTTGGAGCAGGTTTGCCGAAGGAAATCCAATGCTTTGTTTGTTGTTTGGTTTCAGGTTGATAGTAATGGATCCAAGTTTCATCAACCGTGATATAACGCCGCAAAAACTCATTTGGGTTGCGCTGGAACATGTTCAAACATTCCTGTGAAATGGTCACACGATTCCACTTGTTCTCACTTGTGAGCAGTTGCGGCACCCATCTTGCTGACAGCTTTCTTATACCCAAAAATTCGTGCAGAATGTTATACACCCGTTCACTTGAGATGTTTAGGTTTTTGTTCACCATTTCTTCTGTTGTGACCTCAACCGGCCGTCCTGTGCGCACGGCATCGCTTGTGCTCGAACGGCCACATCGAAATTCTGTGAACCATGCCATGTGATGGAGCAGAGTCCCCATAATACTTGTTCAGCTTTTCTTCCGTTTCCTTCACCGTCTTACCACGCAAGAAGTAGTGCTTTATCACAACACGAAATTCACGTTTCCCCATTTTCTACGAAGCAACACACATGTGCTTATTTTAGACGCTCTCAACAATGTTCTAAGAAACAAATGACGAATTTCTGCGATTATACCCAGAATAGATGTAAGAATTGGGTGCAAACAGAAACCTGTGACTAGAACGCGATCTCTCGTCAGTGTCTGGACTTATCAATCCGCCCTCGTATGTCTAATACTTTTGAGATAAATTTGCGATACTCTTAACGTTTTAAGTTTTGCATTGTTGAAAGTTGTTGCATTTAAATTTGTGCTAGATAAGGAATGAAAGGAGCAGAAACTTCGTTATTGCCTCGCACGTGCCCCCAAAGAGTTGTTGGACTTTAGTTATTCATATATTTTGACTGGGTTTGCTGTGGACAGATTAATTATCTTGCGTCTAAATGAGAAAAAATGAAAATAATGTGGGAAGGAGTAGAGGTACTGATGCAAATGCGGCGTTAACTGAGTTATGAATGAAATTCAATAGCTGACGCACTAAATCGCGTTTCTGCAATAGTCTGGCTTGATGACTCACTCTCGGCCATTACATTTACCTGCTCCAGTGAACAAAATCTGTGAATCAGCAGAAACAAATCAGAACTTAAGACCTGAGATAACACAGCGCATGGAAATGTTTTTTATTTCCTTCTATCTGTCAGTTTGTGTTTACGCAAGTATAAACTCGGGTCACGAGCGTACATATACTGTAGGAACTAATTTCCATAAATATTCTGTTTTACTAATGTACAACAGTGATATTGAATAGAGCAGGAGTGAAGTGTGGAACTATTTTGAAGTAGACCGTAGTAATAACAACAGAGAAGTGTATAAAAGGTGCAGAAAAAAACAGAAAAAAAATTATTATAATCATTATTAGCCTTGACTACAATAGAGGATATGTAACTTGGGGTATTAAAAAAATCTGATGTGTTAAACTCACATGACTTTCTCTACTCTTGTACAAACTATTTTTACAAACGCTTATTCTCCATATGCTTCATGTTAATCGAGATATCAAGATGTTAATCTTATTGCTAATTTTCTTGTAGATGCAAGGGAATTGGTAGGCTTTAAGCGATAGTCAAGTATTTTAAGAGCTGGTTGCTATGTGGAGTATTCCATTCTCTTTGCATTACTACGACAAAAAATGAAAAACGAATTTGAGAAAAAGTATTATTGGAAAATTTAAGGGAATAACAAGCAATATCTCGAAAATGGTTCACTCAACAAAAAAAAGTGTATGACAAATTGTGTATTTTAACGCGATCTACATTTTTGTGTAGAAAAATTTTGTCTATCTCTTATGGTTTACCAGTTATGCAAAAGTCGTTCACAATGAAGAATACTTTTGAAGACATTCCCAGAAAATTCGAGATATACATTTCATTTGTCATGAAAATATCTTAAACATATGATAATTTAATTAAAATCGTTAAAGCCAATTTTGAGAAAACTAAAATTGTCGAAAGGGTAATCTGGGGTGGGAGGATTTTCTTGAAAACCTTCGTGTCGCATCTCTGGAAGATACTGAACCTAAATACCAAGTTTGGTGTTTATCCGACTGTTCGTTTCTGAGTTATGCTGTTCACAGACACACAGACAGACAGACACACACACGGACATGTTTCCATTAATGCTTTTTTGGATTCAGGGGGTCTCAAAACATTTCCGGTGAAATCTCGGTATCGAATTTTTGGGTGGAATACAATACTTCCCCTACTTACTATACGTGGTAGAGAAAGTATAAACAGAAAAGAAATTATTGTAATTATTATTGGCCTTGACTAATAGTACAGGATATATAACTTGGGGCATTAAAAAACATTATTGGCAGTTGGAGAATGTCAAACAAGAACTATTTCGGAATTATCATACAATACAAAATTGGTTACATGGGTTTATACACAGAAAATTACTTATAAGAAGAGTGAACAAGCTCTCGCCTTTACAGTTTTTTATAAAGTGAGTATCAATTATCGGAAAATAGCGGTATCGCTCCATGACTAGTCTTTGTCATACTTCTCTGGCAAATGTGAATGCGTAAGTCTGTTCTAGAAAATTTGTATTTTTTCCGAAATTAAAAATTGCATTGTCTAAGAAATCATTTGAGTTAGAGCTTTGGGTTTTTGCATAGCATTTATTTATTTACTCATATCAAGTATGCCAATTTCCAAATAAATAGCTTTAATTAAGAAGGTTACAAAATTCAGTCGCAGTGTCCCTTAAGATAAACTTTCATTACACATTACGTTGTAGTTAAAACAAGAATTTTTAAAACGCGAGTCGCCATATGATAGAGTTGAATCTCCGTCCTCTTTGTAGACCATGGGAAAAACGAATAGGCGACTTTATTTTCTCCCTAAACTATTTTAAACGTGTTAAACTTTGCAGAAATAGTTTCATTACATATTTCATTGTAGACGCAACGGGGATGCAGGAAAACGAATCAATATTCAGATGTTTAAAAGCGGGACCTGTATGCTGGCTTCAAAATTCCATGGCTTTGCGAGAAGTAACAGAATGGCTACAGCATTTAAAAAAAATCTGATGTGTTACATTCACATGACTTTCTCTACTCTTGTACAAACTATTTTTGCAAACGCTTATTCTCCATCTAGTTCATGTTAGTCGAGATAAACATTTGCAGACTCTATCTTATTGCTAATTTTCTTGTAGATGTAAGGGCAATATATATTTACAAGAGCAATATAGAAGTACAGTAGCCTTTAAGCACATACATATCTCTTAATAGCTGGTTGCTAGGTGCAGCACCATTCCCTTTGCCACAGATTAATACTCTTTGCATATCCAAGACAAAAAATGAATAACGAATTCCCATTTGGGGAAATAAGTACTGAAAAATTTAAGGGAATAACAAGCAATATCTCGAAAATGGTTCACTCAACAAAAAATGTATATGACAAATTGTGTATTTTAACGCGATCTACATTTCTTGTGTAGCAAAATTTTGTCTATCTCTTATGCATTACCAGTTAAGCAAAAGTCGTTCATAATGAAGAATACTTTTGGAGACATTCCCAGAAAGTTCAAGATATACATTTTATTTGTCATAAAAATATCTTAAACATATGATATTTTAATCAAAATCTTTAGAACTATTTTTGAGGAAATTAAATTTTTCGAAAAATGTTCCATGTAAAGGGTAGTCTCGGGTGGGGGGATTTTCTTGAAAACCTTCGTGTCGCATCTCTGGAAGATACTTAACCTAAATATCAAGTTTGGTGTTTATTCGACTGTTCGTTTCTGAGTTATGCTGTTCACACACACACACACACACACACACACACAGACACACACGGACATGTTTCCAAAGATGCTTTATTTGGATTCAGGGGGTCTCAAAACATGTATTTCCGGTAAAATCTCGGTATCGAATTTTTGGGTGGAATGCAATACTTCCCCTATTTATTATTTCTGAAGAATTTCTAGAAGAATTTCCAATACCATATTTGATGATGACTTGGCTGCGTTATGGCTAAGTACTATACCACTTTTAATATTAACCACCACCTACACAGAAATATATATAGTTTACTGAATATACTGAAACAGGAGTATTTGTTCACCTCGCGCCTGTAAACGCATCCCCCTGTTTTTTAGTGCACAATTTATTTACCTAGGTTTTATACTTTGCAAATAAGCCACTGGAGACTCAACAATAATGGACCACTTCTCACCTTGGTCAAGCTATAATTATGAAGTGCTTGCCACCTTGTTGGCAATTGTGGCAATCAAGGAGTTTACGATGACCCACAGAATTGTTTAATAATTTCAAGCTGACAGTCTGTATGTTACTCTTCAAGCAAAACCTAACACAATAAACACACGCTGTTCTGGAATATACCTCATAACTACACAAAACGTTATTCCACCATGCCAATGTGAGCTAGGCTACCTCAGAGAAAGGTCACGATGCCGCAACTACAGAGCTGTTGGATAGCCTGTTCACTAGCGGTCTGCGCAGTTGCCAGAATTCGGCCTTTTAATTTTCTAGCCCATTATGAATAAGTTGAAACAACCGTGATGGACTGTAGGAAATAAACCTATGGCCGCAGTGCACCCTACATGCGCGCATGGAAATTAACAGCGCTATTCTTCAATTCAGAGACAGCGATAAAGCGGTAAAACAACACACGCATTTAAGTCTTAATTATTCAGCGTTGTCACGTATAGCAGAGGATTATGGCAACACTTGATGGCGCAGGATGTCCATTGGCGCAACTTGAATAATACAGCACTAGCTAATTCTAATTGATGTTCTTCTGTTCCCGCGAGAGAGAGAGAGAAACATCTGCTGGCTTGTTAACAATTCAGGCATTCCCATATCAAGCGAATTTCCACTTCTCTGTGAAATAAATATTTATGTCGCAGCATTTTGTATGGGGAAACAAAAAGAGAGGCATTTTTGTTGATTGCACAACAGTTTTTGGAATTGCCATGTAAACCGAAGCGGGATAATTCTCGTTCACTGTGCTGGTGTAGCCAAAACGCACAGTAAACATATTAATATAAGAAATATAAATGCCAATACATTTGTAGATAACGCAGCCAATTCATTATATAATTCGTGTTTCTGTCTCTCTCTTTAAACTCGAATGGATGTGAAATAAACGCAAAAAATCTTCACATTCGTTAACGAAGAGCGAAGCCAATGGGATATCCTCGTGTTTATGTTCTCATCTGCCTATAGGGTGTTAAAGTTATGAAACCTTTGGTTCAGCGCCTGTGCTTCAACTCGGTTACCTCAAGCAGCTGTTCTCTTTAACATTAACTTAAAAACATAGTAAACGAAAATTTCCAGTGAAGATGACAAATGTGTGAATAGAGAATGACATTTCAAAGCCCTAACGCGACTACAATGAATTTTAATAGTTACAATATTTTGAAACAAACTACGTTGATTATATAACATTATACAATTTTATTTCTATTAAAAACTTTACTATGTTGTGATAGATGGTTGGATCACTCAAGGCCACCGAGAGGTTGGCAGGAATACCACACTGAAGCCGATGAACATCGTAGATAGGGCACTCTGCAACTATATGCTCAACTGTGAGAATGGAGTGACATGTAGGCTGTTGATCTTTTCCAAGGAGATATGAATGGGTAATTGCAGTATGTCCGATACATAGCCTGGTGAGAAGTACCTGGTCACGACGAATTAGATGTTTTATTGGGTAACTGAAACTAGGATTGGAGCTTAAGTTTGCTATTGGATGTGGAACTCCAGTGTAACTTCCATTTCTTACATATTTCGTACTTTAGGTAATTTTGGAAATCGTGATGCGGAAACTTGAGGTCGGCCAGGCTTGGAGAGTGGCATGTTACTTCACCAGCTTTTTCATTTCCAGATATGCCCGTGTGAGATGGTATCCACGCCAGTGTCACACGTTTATTGTAGGCTTTTATCTCATTGTACAGCTGTAAAATGTTCTGCACTAAAGAGTTTCTGGATGACTTGTGTTGTAGACCTGGAATTGCGCTCATCGAGTCAGTGAAGATGAAGTAACAACGGTGTTGAGTTTTCATTATGTACTCCAGGATAAATTTTCGACTCACGAAGTGACTATTTTACAAATAAAATTAAGTGATTTACCAAATAAAGCACGATTATTACAATAAAATCATTATATTTATTTGCAACATAAGTGGCGTTGCTTTCGGAAACTATTTAGAATCGCATGGTCACGTTTTGTTTGTTTCATCAGTGCAACTTGATCATTTATACGTATTACTCGTATTTTCTGTCATCTGGCGTGAGAAACCTGCAGTAGGAATTTGCTATTCTACAATTGTAAGGTGAGGCAATATTTTATATCACAACACTGTGAATGCCAGAGTGATTGTAGTGTACATTAATATTATTGTATGTACAGGATTTTAGATGTTTGTTAGTCATAAGTATTGTTAGGAAATAAGTTTACACGGCCTCACTGAAACTGACAATAGAAGCGGGTAACAATAAACCGAGGGGGTGATTTATTTATCACTAAGAGAAAAACAAATGATGTCAGGGTAGCGTGCCTTTTTTTTTAGAAATGGAGGGAATATCTTCCCTAGAGCATATATGTTAGTAATAGTGATTGGCTAACAAAACAGACGCTAAAGTGGGCGCGATTTGGTAACCAATATGAGCTATATTATAATGTTTAGGCAATTCGGGGTGAAGGAGTATATATTCTCGAGCCATAAGCAAATTTCGCACAGTTCGGAAGAATTTCTCACGAGGTGCACGTCACACAGTCCTAAGGAATCTCTCACGAGGTGCACGTCACACAGTTCTAAGGAATCTCTCACGAGATGCACGTTACACAATCCTAAGGAATCTCTCACGAGGTGCACGTTACACAGCTCGGAAGAATTTCTCTCGAGGTGCACGTTACACAGTTCGGAAGAATCTCTCACGAGATGCACGTCACACAGCCATAAGGAATCTCTCACGAGGTGCACGTTACACAGTTCGGAAGAATCTCTCACGAGGTGCACGTCACACAGTCCTAAGGAATCTCTCACGAGGTGCACGTTACACAGTTTGGAAGAATCTCTCACGAGGTGCACGTCACACAGTCCTAAGGAATCTCTCACGAGGTGCACGTTACACAGTTTGAAAGAATCTCTCACGAGATGAACGTCACACAGTCCTAAGGAATCTCTCACGAAGTGCACGTCACACAGTCCTAAGGAATCTCTCACGAGGTGCACGTCACACAGTCCTAAGGAATCTCTCACGAGGTGCACGTCACACAGTCCTAAGGAATCTCTCACGAGGTGCACGTCACACAGTCCTAAGGAATCTCTCATGAGGTGCACGTTACACAGTTTGGAAGAATCTCTCACGAGATGCACGTCGCAGAGTTAGTTACAAAAATGTAAAGTACGCGGAATAATTGGTGCGCGGCGACGAATATGACTGTAGTTACATTCGGAAATATCACAGTTTCAGTCAGGCATGTATAAAGATTAAATATGTGAATTATTAATTAAGTGTGACGGCAATAAAAGTGTAGAAACAAATTATTTTATCAGTGTTATCTTTTAGCAACAACTCCGTTCACACGTCCTGCTTAGATGCACTTGCTCGACTGAGTTGTAATAGCTAGCCGGAGGACAAAGAACCCCAAATTTAAAATAATAAAATAAGAGGTGTCAACAAATAAGTTAACACGAGCCATGAGAACTGCGACAAAGGATGCTCCTAGTAGAGAAAATATTAAACAAATAAAATCTATATAATCAACATTTATAGGTTATGGCTTTGTTTACAGAAAGACTAACAGATGTTAACTTGTTTCAATTCATTATTTTATTATGAACATTAATTAAAACACAATTATCTCGTAATTTTATAGCGTATTCCTCTTCGTTTGATTTCCTTATATTGATGCTATAAAAACAATGTGGAATTTCACAGCTAAATTCTACAAATGATGTGTTTTAAGAAATATCATGTAAAGTTCAAACCATTTGAAGACCAGCGGTTTCAAGAGAAGAGAGATGTAAGGAATGCGAAAAGAAAACTGCTCAGAACTTACAAGAAAAAGGAAAGCCTTAGTGTAGTGGTTTTAAAGTCCGAAGGATGTGAAATAATGATCAATTTATGTAATGAAAATACCCTTAAAGGATTACAAATGAATTTCTTCCTTATCTCTGTGCTAGAATTGGCATACCTGGTTAATAATCTCGTCTATATCTTCATTTGAAGCGTTATTTAATCTCGTTTCTGCCATTTTTATGTTTAAACGTGGCGACATTGGTTTTTGGCAGCTGAACCACTGCAAAATGATACTCCAAACTCTTTAGAGCATTAAAAAAAGGAAGAGTCCAAAGGAGGAGGTGATAAAGATACTTCGACAAACATTGAGTAGAATCATGGCCGTGATTGGTTCAAAAGCAACGTTCCTTTAATCGTGATTGGTCACTATCTTCCATTTGTGGCATGAATGTAATAGTCATTGTAATTTTATTGTCACTATAAATATGAGAAAGCGAGGCAGTTGCACGGATATTATAACTGTTTTGGCTGCGACGGCGTCTGGTGGCCGCAGTGTGGAAGAAAAGCACTGTATTTGGCCCATAAGCTAATTATGTCACACCAGTTGCGCATACACAAAAGCTTCTTAAAATGTACACATATCAAGATGTGCTAGCGACACTGTTGCCATGTTTATTCGAGATTAGAGGAGCATTGCGACAGAATTAGACTCCGTAGATTTTAAGTTACTGCATATAGGTTATGATTAACACCATTCAAAGAAAAAATAAATCCGCAAGGTTGCGACTCACCTGCTCCTCTTTTCGGTTGTTCGTCGTCTTCTTTCTGATGTGGGTGGTGAATTGCTGTCTGAAAATGCCCCTACAACGCTTCTGTGCCGGTGTATGCTCTTTAACTCTTGTCTCCGGAGTGGTCGCAGCAGACGAAGTGAAAAAAGTTTAATTTCTTTTTAACTTTAAATTATTTTATACTTATTCGTCTCTAGCCGTGAATTCTATCCCACAACTATATGACTGGGTTATACGGCCCTATCTACAAAGCTGTATCTCGACCCTACGTTGCTTTTCTAAATTGCTAACAGCTTTTTCACATGCACAGGCTGAGTGGTATGAAGTTAATCCGCCGAGAAAATTGTATAAAGTCGTGTGGATGACATCGCTCTGCTTTATTTATACACCCTGCTATAGACGCTATTCCTCCAGTCGTATCTCAAAGCAATATTGTGATTTGCTGATCACCTTAGCGTCGTATGATAAAGTGTACTTTCATGAGAATTCGAACTTCCCGTTTATGTCCCAGCCACTTGTTATCTCTCTTCAACATCTACTCCTTTTTCTCACTCCAGCGTCTCTGTTGGTCATATTCAGCCAATTCCCTGTGCTTTGTGCAAGCCTTGAGATATCTCCGCCTGATACCACGTGGTTTCAGCCACCTAAATTGTAGCGTTGTATGGCTAGCTTCCTTTACATTTATCATTCAGCATATTTACACATGTACGGTATAACATTATTTACATTAAAGCTGATATTTACATTGATACACCAGTGTTCCCGCTAGAAGGTGTCAAAAAGTTAGGGTGTTCACATCCAGCGGGCTGCTCAGGACACAAAGTCCGTGGCCCACGTTTGGGAGGTGCCGGGATCAATCCCCGGCGACTGCCCACTCTGACCCATGGGCTATTTCGGGTTTTTTTCTGGGTCGTCCAGTGGTTCCTTTCACCCCTTGAATATCCTGTATTTACATTTTGCTCCATGTAAGAAATGAAGTTTCGGTGCAACGTGGTAAGGAAAAAGGATGTTCCATCCTTTCTCCATCCCTCGGGCTTCGACGGTTGCCAGGATATAAGGAATCCCATTCGGGGGGCGTTGGAGTCCACGTGCGGCGGGATCTCCGGTCTACCCGTCCGTCTACTGGGACGTTTATATCTGGAAATGGTAGAGACCCCGTTATTGCTCTACCGTCGATGCTGGTTCCGGCCGCCCTGTGTCTCCCTTTATTTCATTTCTTCCTTCTGTATTGAGGGAGGTGGGATGTTATGAGGACACAATACATGCAAAATAAGAACAGTGAAGTACTGGCTAAGGCTGATGCAGGGGGATAACTCCACATTACGATCCAAATGTTATAAATACCAGCGTGAAAACCTGTCTCCTAAGTTTTGGGTAGCTGATTTAGAAAGGGGTTTGACGAGAATAGGAATGGGTCACTATAGCAAGAGCTGAAACAAATGACAAAAACATATGAAAAGGAGTCAAAAGAAGACTAAGAGACATCAACCAACAGGAAATAGAATTGGATTGTAAAATTAAACCTTCTCTAAGCCTAGCAAATGAAATAAAATTGAATTGGGGTAAAGAGGCATATATATTCAACTTAGGAAGAAAGCAAAAATCAGGAATGACATGATTTAGACTGGGGGACTGGAGGGCGCAGAAAATAACTGATGATTCTGGCAGGAGAATCTGCCCATTCGGCGATTTGGATGAGGACTGGGTACATATTTTGGCGGAATGTGCACAGCGGGAGAATCAGCGAGCAATTAAACTCAAAGAAAGAGATTGGCATGTTGGGAGCTACTAGCTGCCCAGAGGAACTGGCAAAACATGGGTAATTTCTTGGCTAAAGTGCGTGAAGCTAGGTCAAATTTGTTCAGTTAGACAAAGGTAATTTATCTCTATTTTCCTTTTTCTTGTTCTTGTTTGTCTTCTTTTCTTTTTCTGTAGTTTATTTTGTCGCTATACTTGTATCTTAAATATGCATATACAGTCAATGACCCCTGCACTAAATACTTGTGTAATAACTATAATAATTTGAAACAATAAAGATACCTTATCCATTCATCCTTCTGGGGAGTACGTATAATACCCGGATTTGCTGGATCGGTCCTGAATCCACCCCGCTTCACGTGGTCGCTACTCCCACTAGGTACGTGGTACAGAAAGTAACAAGCTTTGTAAGAAAATCTGTAGAGGAATATGTGGAGAAGGTTCATAGGAATGTAAAACTGCCACATGCAATGCCCTGATGGACTCGTAAACATGGAAACAAAACGAGTTATTGGCGATTATCGATTAGATGGTACGAAAACAAGATTCTTTAAACGAAGTATGACCCAGTAATTCTTTTTGGCGCACGTTCATAAAGTGGGACTTTATCCGGCACATTAGAATGCTCTTTGTTGCCACTTTATACACGCGTGTGGAGTGATAGTGGCTAATGGAGCAGATTAGGTCGCAAACATTGTTACAGTGGTGGGTACAGGAAGGATGCCATTAGTCCATACAATCATCACTGCGATGCTCAAATGTCATATACATCAGTCGGCTGGAATATCAACTCCTCTAATAGTCACCAGGGTGCGTTTGGAAACGGTAAGAATCATTATCCAGCTACTGTCAGTGAAAATCATTTGCGTAACAAGCTCACCAAACTCTGATTTTTCAACCATAATTCTTGCAAAAGCAATAAAAAAATCTGATGTAATAAATTCACATGATTTTCTCTACCCTTAATCCCTTATTACTGGCTATACAATTATTCTAAGGAAATATTTTATTTTACTTCATTTTAATCAAGATAAACCTACGCAGAAACAGCTACATTACACATTTCGTTATAGATACAAAGAGAACAGCGATAGTCAAATGTTTAACAACTGGACGCTACATGCTGGCCTTAAAATTCCATACTGTTTTCATGACATCGCGAGAAACAACAGAAAATCGACGGGACTTAAAAGGAATGACAAGTATTGAACAAATCTAAGTATTAATAACGGACATCTTACAAACGGCTGATGCCACAAAGAAAGTTATTTCAAATAAAGTGAATGTTTCAAAGAAACCTACATTTTTTTTTGTGTAGTACGTTTTCGTCTATCGCTTAACGTTTAATAATTATACAAGATTATACACAATTCCTTTGGGATGAATAAAACTTCATAGGCTATTCACAGAAAATTCAAGATATACATTTTATCTTGTAAATATATCTAATATATAATATGTTAAACAAAATGTTAGAGCCATTTTAAAGTGAAAAAATTCGAAAAATGTAAAGGGTAGTTTTGGATGGCGGAATTTTCTTGAAAATCTTTGTTTTTCACATTTTTTTAATGTACTGAACCCAATTAACAAGTACGGTATTTATCCGCCTTTTTGTTTAAGAGTTATGCTGTTCACAAACACACACACCTTTTTGGATTCAGCGGGTATCAAAACATGTATTTCTGGTAAAATCTCGAGAGCGAATTTTTGGATGGAATGAATACCATTCCTACCTAGTATGTACGTGGTAGAAAAAGTAAAAAAAGTGGTACATTCACATGGCCTTCCCTACTCGCTCTTCTACAAACTTTTCTTACTAAAGTTTAATCTTCTATTTCCTTCTTGTTAATAGAGTTAAAACCTTCATTATATTGAGACAGTAACTATTGTTATATATATGCCATATATACATTAATGTAAATTATAATGTAAAATAATATTAATAATCAAAATGCTAGTTATAGAAATAGAAGTTAAGGCATAAGTTTTATGTATGTGCAAGAGTAGCTGGAGCTGTGGAACCCTTTTTAAAAGCCGACAAACATATCTTCGTGTTAGAATTAGGGCCCAGGCAAAAAGGACTTGTACGGGAAAGTCATAAAAGCCAGAGATTGAGTCTTTGTGAAATAGAAAAGGCGACAAGCGAACACAACATATTTTTGTAGAGAGGTCACATGTTTGCAAACGTCGAACAATAGCCAGGTAAGTCTTCTGGAAGAATCCAAGCTGAACGAAGACAGACAATGAAATTTTAAGGAAGAATAAGCTTTAAAATCTTTAAGTACAGAAATGTTAGTTGTAGCGACCCCATCAGCCAGGCGGTTGAGTATAAAGTGCTGCGATGTGAATAACATTTATGTAAGCTCTCAGAAGCAGGCGTTATTAGTTACTTACTTCTTATAATGTAGTAGGAACGTTGAAATGTTATCAATTTAAAAGTCCATAGGAAAGTGTGATAAATACTACAATTATTTCTAGAGCACGTATAAAATGCTTGATTGCGACCGCAAGTTTGGCTCACGAACGTGGTAGGGCTCGACCGTTCTACAGCTCCAACTAATTTAAGTAACTGTGTGGCTTATTACTAAGACAGTAAAGGCGTGTGCCATTAAAGCATAGTGTTATTCATCAACTTAATCCATTGTTAGAGTTGTTAGTTTTTACCTTCCTTCCCGTATCACACCCTGCAAAGTTAAACAAGCTCTACCAAAAACCCAAATAACAGCAGCCGTGGCAAGAAATAAAGATAAACTTTAAGAGTAACAGCTAAAACACCAGATATTTATCAGTATCACCATAGTTCATATATTAAATCATATATTAATATATCGGACATACTGCGAGTTATGCTCTCCCACCACGAGTATACCGCAATATAATACAGATTTTGCTGTAGATATAAGAAGAATACTGTTAACTAATGCGGCAATCAAATTTTTTAAGAGTTTCATTGTCAGAGTATTTTTTGTGGCCTTTTTGTGGCATTTTGTGGCATTTAGCCATCAGAATGCCATTTTAACGTTCTCTACTACGTATAGTAAATAGGGGAAGTATTCAATTCCACACAAAATTTTGATACCGAGATTTCACCGGAAATATATGCTTTGAGGTGCCCTGAATCCAAGTAAAGCATTTTTGAAGACATGTATGTATGTATGTATGTATGTATGTATGTATGTATGTATGTATGTATGTATGTATGTATGTATGTATGTCTGTATGTCTGTCTCTCTCTCTCTTTGTGTGTGTGTGTGAACAGCATAACTCAAAAACGCTTTCGGATATATACCAAACTTAGTACTTAAGGCTGCGACACAAAGATTTCAAGAAAATTTCCCCTCCCCATACTACCCTTTACATGGCGCATTTTTCGAAATTTTTTATTTTCTCAAAAATTCTGGTAACGATTTTGATTAAAATAACGCATGTTTAAGATATTTTGATGGCAAGTGAAATGCATATCTTGAATTTTCTGGGAGTGTCCTTAAATTCCTCTTAATTTTGATGACTTTTGCATAACCGGTAAACCGTAAGAAATTCACAACATTTTACTGCATAAAAAATGTAGATCTTATTAAAGCACACAATTTATGTCATATAATTTTTTTGCCGAGTGAATCATTTCCGAATTATTCTTTGTTATTTTTTTGAATTTTTCAATACATATACTTTTTCTCAAATGGGAATTCGTTATTGTTTTCTTTTTAATGTCCTGGACATGCAATGAGAATGGAATACTCCACATAGCAAACAGCTCTTAAAACATTTGACTATCGCTTAAAGTCTACCATATTCCCCTTGCACCTACAAGATAATTAACAATAAGTTTCTGAAAATGTTTATCTCGATTAACATGAAGTAGATGGAGAATAAACGTTTATAAAAATAGTTTGTATAAGAGTAGAGAAAGTCACGCGAGTGCAGTACATTGGATTCTTTAATAATAGCTAATAGAACTAATATTACTACATTTACTTTTCCTACCCTACTTTAACACAAGATAATTGTACCGAGTTAGGTAAATTCTTTTTCACACAGTAATACAAATGGATTAGCATGAGCGAGGAAGCTGAACAAAAACCAACACTGAACGGGGTGCATTAGGCTCAGTATGCTCGTCTGTACTTGCAAGACAAACAGTGACCACAGAATCAAAGCTGAAACAACAAAATTTCCTCTTATGATAACGGAAAGGATTTAATTGGATTTACAACGCGAGCCTATACCAACTGGAAATGTTAACGTTTCTCTAGAATGAAAGATAATATTTGTGATGGCGGGTTCCTGAGTAACGTTTTTATCATTGTGAAATTAAATTTTGAAAATCACATATGCTATTCACTTACAAAACGCAAGCGTTATACAATTTCTTTCGCATCACGCAATGGTCTTACTACTGATCTTAAGGGGGGGGAAATCTGTTTTACTACATTCACATGACTTTCTCTGCTCTCTATCGTTTATTACGCAGTTTACAAATTATTTTTTACGAAAGCTTAAACTTAAGCCTCCTGAATACAAAAAAAGGACTTTTAGAAAAGCGTCCGTATGTCTCTGGACGGTATAACTCAAAAACGGAAAGTCGGATAAACACCAAACTGAGGCAGTATTTTATATCATAACATGCTTTGAATGCCAAAGTGATTGTAGTGTAAATTAATATTATTGTATGTACAGGATTTTAGATGTTTGTTAGCCATAAGTATTATTAGGAAATAACACGGCCTCGCTGAAACTCACAATAGAAGTGGGTAACAGTAAACCGAGGGGGTGAGTTGTATATCACTAAGAAGAGATAAACAAATGACGCCAGGGTAGCGCGCCTTTTTTAGAAATGGAGGGAATATCTTCCCTAGAGTATATATGTTAGTAGTAGTGATTGGCTAACCAAAACAGACGCTAAAGTGGCGCGATTTGGTAACCAATAGCAGCTCTATTATAATGTTTAGGCAATTCGAGGTGAAGGAGTATATATTCTCGAATCATAAGTAAGTGTCGCGCAGTTTTGAAGAATCTTTCACAAGTTGCACGTCGCAGAGTTAGTTACAAAAATGTAAAGTACGCGAAGTAATTGGTGCGCGGCAACTATAACGACTGTAGTTACATTCAGAAATATCATAGTTTCAGTCAGGCGTGTATAAAGATTAAATATGTGAATTATTAATTAAGTGTGACGGCAATAAAAGTGTAGAAACACATTTTTTATCAGTGTTATCTTTTAGCAACAACTCCTTTCCGTTTACACGCCCTGCTTAGAGATACTTGCTCGACTGAGTTATAATAGCTAGCCGGAGGACAATGAACCCAAATTTAAAATAATAAAACAAGAGGCGCCCAGTAAATAAGATAACACGAGCCATGAGAAATGCGACAAAACTTGGTATTTAGGTCGGTATCTTTCAAAGATGCGACACGAAGATTTTCAAGAGAATCCCCAGACTACCCTTTACGTGGAGTAGTTTTCGAAAATCTTGATTTTGTCATAAATGGCTCTAACGAGTTTTATTAAAATATCATATGTTTAAGATACACATTTTCATGGCAAATAAGATGTACATGAATGTTCTGGAAATGTCCCCAAAAGCCTTCATTCTAAATGGCTTTTGCGTAACTGGTAAACCGTAAGAGATAAACAAAATATTTCTACACAAAAAATGTGGAGCCAGTTAAGGTACGCAATTTATGTTATATACATTCTTTTTGTTGAGTGAATCATTTCCGAGATATTCCTTGTTATTTGTTTGAATTTTTCAATACTTACACTTTTTCTCAAATGGGAATTCGTTATTCGTTATTTTTTGTCCTGGACATACAAAGAGAATGGAATACTCCACATAGCAACCAGCTCTTAAAACATTTGACTATCGCTTAAAGCCTACTATATTCTCCTTGCACCTACAAGAACATTAGCAATAAGATACAAATGTTTATCTCAATTAATATGAAGTAGATGGGGAATAAGCGTTTGTAAAAATAGTTTGTACAAAAGTAGAGAAAGTCATGTGAATGTAACACATGATTAGTTTTATTTACTTCATTTTAATCGAAATAAACCTTAGCATATGTAGTTACATTACACATTTCTTATATGTATACAAGGGGAATAGCCATAGTCAAATGTTTTAGAACTGAACGCTACACGCTGGCCTAAAAATCCCATACTCTTTCAATGACATCGCGAGAAAACAACTGAAAATCAACAGGACTTAAAAAGCACAGATGTGTATTGAACAATTAGAAGCATTAATTGTTCTTTCACACAAGCCGTTTGTTGGACAGGTTTGGAAAGGTAGAATCAGATGACTGAAAAAAATTCAATGCCATAGCCGGGATTTGAACCACGGATCTCCCGGTCTCCGTCCGGTTGCTCTAATCCAATAATTGGCCTAATACTGGTTGAAACTATAAAGCCCAGGACTTAAAGTACTTACAAAGAATGTAAGTCGCCATTGGTGTATGACATCTCAATACAATTTTAGATCTCCTTGTGGTTTACCGGGAAAAATGCGAATCAGTTGGTGAATTTAATGTCGTGTTGGCATGTTGCTATGGTAGCTCAGTCGTTGAAGCAACCGGACGGGAGATCCGTGGTTCAAATCCCGGCTATGCATTGAATTTTTCAGTCATCTGTTTCTACCTTTCCAATTAGAAGCATTGTTAATGAATATCTCGGAAATGGTTTTTGCCATAATCAAAGTTACTTGAAATAAATTGTGTGTTTTAAAGAGGTCTACATTTGCTGTGTAGTACGTTTTCGTCTATCGCTTAACTTCATCAGTTATAAAAGATTATATAAGATTCCAACCGAATGAAGAGAGCTTCACAGGATATTCCCAGAAAATTTAAGATACACATTTTATTTGCCATGTAAATGTCTTTAATATATGATGTTTTAATCAGAATCGTTAGAGCCATTTTTGAGAAAATAAAAAATTTCACTTTTTTACGTTCATATAAAAGGTAGTTTGGGGTGAATGGGATTTTCTTAAAAATGTTCGTGTCGCATCTTTGGAACATACTGAATTTAAATACTAAGTTTGGTATTTATCGGCTGTTCGTTTCACTTTTCAAAGTGTCACACGCACGCAGGCACGCAGCACGCACGCACGCACACAAGAGAGAGTGAAATTTTACAATTTCAATGCTTAACAAAACTGTCGTTTAAAACATATATGTTTAAGATAGTTACAGGAAGAATAAAATGTATATCTTTAGTTCTCTGCGAATAGTTTACGAGTTCTCTATTTCGAAAGAAAGTTGGTGTATTTTTGTATAACTGGTATCCATAAGAGACAAAATATTATTACATAAAGAATACGTATTATATTAAAAAACACAATTATATTTTAATTTCTCTACTGCGTATAGTAAATAGGGAAAGTATTATATTCCACCCAAAAATTTGATATCGAGATACGACTGTGTAAACGTTAGTCGATAGATAAAAAAGCACTTCACAAAAATGTAGATCCCGTTCCAACAGAGAATTTATTTCAAATAACCTTTTTGTAGCATCAGTCATTTCCGAGATATCCGTTATTAATGGTTTGAATTGTTCAATACTTAGCCATTCTTTTAACCCTGTCGATTTTAAACTGTTTCTCACGATGGCATGGAAGCAGTATGACGTTTTAAGGCTAGCGTACAGCGTCCAGTTCTTAAACATTTGACTATCGCTGTTCTCTTTGTATCTATATGGAAATGTGTAATATAAATATACTTACTCATGAGCGACAGAGGGAAAAAGGAAGCCATGTGAATGTAACACATCAGGATTTTTTAAATTTTATATCAATATAACGTCTTAATACGTTTATACGGGTGTGTTATGTGCATATTATGGAAGTTTTATTCATTGGTATTAAAGGAATTATTAGGGCATACAATTTATGCCCCTAGTGATGTAAGTAATTCTGCAAGGTTTATCTGCATTTACATGAAGTAGATGGAAAAATAAGCTTTTTATCCTCTACAGCATATGATTGACATTCAAGCAGGAATCAAAATCAATTTCAGGCCTTACGCAGTATAGAAGGCCGTTACTTTTTTTTCTCAACAAAATGGGTTGAAAGACGAGGTAGATTCTGGATAGATTATCTGTCAATTTGAGGCGTGACGGAGGTGCTGTTGATTGCATGACCTAGTTTCGGCAGGAACACAGAGAAAATAATGTAGACGAAGGGATTCCCCCTCCTCACCTCATGGCACCAGAGCAGAATGTGCTAATTAACTTCGGGTTTCTGAATCTCTAATTCTCTGATAATCCGTTTTTAACTGTCAGTTATTTTTCGCACTTTTCTTTTAATCCTTTCTAGTGAAAAGTCGGAGGCATAAATCAAGGTTTAATGCCAACTTCACGGACAGCCGTGTAGCTTTTCCCTTTAATGGCGAGTGCCACGATTTAATAAAAAAATAAAGGATTAATTGCCAACATTATTAGCAGTCTCTATGACACGTAGAGATTAAACTGAAGAAAAAATTACAAAAGTAGAGAAACATTTTATCTCTCGAATTTTACTGTGTCTAAGTACAGTGCTTTTCCTTCGCACTGTGGCCGCCCGCACTGCCTCTTGCGCGCCGGCCGCTGCAGTTTGGACTCCCGCTGAAGCATTGTAATACACCGCAACCACCTCAAGATTTCATACTTACAGTTGCAATGCTATTAAGCGAATATCTTAACGTAAGAAATGCTGGAAATGGAAAACCTGTCCTCTATCCACATTTCTGCCATCATCTCAGCAAATGTTCACTCATACTGGAGAGTTCAGTATTCGCCTGGTGTTTGTTTTTAGTTCTTACAATACATAGGGTTAATATTACGATTTGTTCAATACTTTATCATTGTCTTTAAGCCCTATCTTTTTCAGTGGTTTCTCGCGATTGCATGGAAACAGTATGGAGTTTTAAGGCTAACATATAGCGTCCATAAACATTTTACTATCACTGTTCTCTTTGTACCTATAACGAAATGTGTAATGTAACTATTTATACAAAGGTTTATTTGGATTAAAATGAAGTAGATAGAAAAAAATTCTGTTGTGATACATTCACATGACTTTCTCTACCCTCTATCGTTTATTAGTGTGTGTGTGTAAATTATTCTTACACAAGCTTATTTTTCTATCTACTACATCTTAATCCAAATAAAACTTTGCAGAAATAGCTACATTACACATTTCATTATAGATACAAAGAGAACAGCGATAGTAAAATGTTTAACACCTGGACGCCTTAAAATTCCATACTGTTTCCATGACATCGCGAGAAACAACTGAATGTTGAAAGAACTTTAAGAGAATGATCAAGAAACGAACAATTCCATCTACATTTTTACTTTCTCTACTACGTGTAGTAAGTAGGGGTGTGATTGGTGAGCCTGAAAACGTGCACTTTTGATGACACTGGAATATCGAATTTAGGGTGGAATGCACAGTAGTTCCTCCACCCACGTTGTAGGTAGGTAATCATAGGATTATTGTTACGCCCTTATGAGCAGTATTGTTTTCCATTAGCGAAGGAAAACTGACCTCTGTTGCGTCCAATAAATCATACCGTGGAATCTGGAACTCGAACAAGAGACCTTAATGGAATTGTACAGTTAGTAAATTAAGTAACATCGTAACGCAGGCAGGCCACGAATCATATTTGTATCTCTTGTGAGGTAATCAGCCCTGATTCAGGTAAAAACAGAACGTGTTTCGGTAGAGATTTAATTAAGCTGAACACACCTATTGAACCATACACTCAGCGAAACAAAAAGGTATGCGTGAGCGCAGAACTTAATTTAAAACACGCAATGAAGGGCGTGCTCTCCGCAAAATTGCCTCCACTAGCAATTTGCATTTCGTGTAAAGGGTATGAGGTGATAAAATTAGACAATCTGTACAGCAGGCCCCCGGATATGTCCAATAAGACATCCCGTTCCATCCGCTTTTAGCAAATTTGTACTTCGTTTAATTCCCAGAGATCATATTTTAGCACCCTTGGAACCGAAGTCTCCCTACCCACCCTAGTTTAACCTTCTGAATGGTCTAGCAGTAGTAGGCACGTATGCGATCGCATTCGGAGGTCCCAGGTTCGATTCCTGGTGACCGCCACTCTCACCATTAGCTGGAGTGGTATTGTCTACCACGGATCTCCTCTCTCCCTCATTTCCTCTCATTTCATCAGCCTCTTTCACGTTGCAGGTTGACTCTGGAGCTGTGACGGTCAGCGGTGGATAAATGGCGCAGGGCTTGCGCTTTGGCTCCAGGCTCCGTTATAGGGGAGCCTCTGAACCACCCACCGGTACCTTGGAAGGGTTACATTGACTATATTAGAGACAGTGGCAACAAGAAGCCCTAAGCCTCGCCCATTCGCCAAGCCCAAGGCACTATGGATATACCCATAAAAATCTGATGTATTACACTGGCATGACTTTCTCTACTCTTATACAAACTATTTTTTACAAACGCTTATTCTCCATTCATTTCATATTAATCGTGAAAAACATTTGCAGAAACTATCTTATTGTTAATTTTCTTGTAGGTGCAAGGGGAATTGGTAGGCTTTAAGCGATAGTCAAATATTTTAAGAGCTGGTTGCTATGTGGGGCATTCCATTATCTTTGCATGACGTAGTAGAGAAAGTAAAAATGCATGAAACGGAGGCCTAGTTTACTTTCTCTACTACGTAAAGTAAATAGGGGAAGTCCGGCATTCCACCCAAAAATTCGATACCGAGATTTCATCGGAAATACATGTCCGCGTGTGTTTCTGTGTAGCTGTCGGAAAGATACAAAACTTGGTGTTTGAGTTTAGTATCTACCAAGGATGCGACACCAAGATCTTCAACAAAATCCCCCACCACAAACTACCCTGTTGATGGAAAATTGTTCGAAAATTTTGATTTTCTCAAAAATGCTGTAACGATTTTGATTGAAATATCATATGTTTAAAATAGTTTCATAGCAAATGAAATGTATATCTTGAATTTTCTAGGAATTCCCTTAAAACTCCTCTTCTTTCTGAATTTTGCATAACTGGTAAACTGTAAGAGATAAACAACATTTAACTACACAAAATGTAGATCTCGTTAAAACATATATTCTTTTTTGTCCTGTGAACCGTTTCCGAGATATTCCTTGTTACGGGTTTTAATTTTCAAATATTCGTTTTTTTAGGTCCTGGTATGCAAAGTGAATGGAATACTCCACATAGCAAACAGCTCTTAAAATATTTGACTATCGCTTAAAGCCTAGCAATTCCCCTTGCATCTACAAGAAAATTAGCAATAAGATTAACATCTCGATTAGCATTAAGCATATGGAGAATAAGCGTTTGTAAAAATAGTTTGTACAAGAGTAGAGAAAGTGATGTGATTGCAACATTTCAGATATTTTTTATTCAGAAGGCCTCAAAATATATGTTTCCAGTGAAATGTTGATATCGATTTCTTGGGCAGAATGCAATATCTGCTCTGTCTACTAGGTACGTGGTGCAGAAAGCAACACTAGATAGTGGATAGCGAAATTCATGTGAATGTAACAACATATTTTTCTTGGACTGCGTTTTTCTTCGAGGGGCTCCAAAACATGCATTTGTGGTAAAATTTCGATGTGGAACTTTTGTGTGAAATGTAATACTTTCTCAACCAGAAAGTAAAAATCTAAACAGGTCCAGAAGGATTTATTTCCTCACAGTTTCATTTTAATGTACCAATGCTATTCAGTACATTTATGCACTACATGGAATTCTAAACGAGTATACATTTACAATCCAAAACACAGGCACACAAAAACGTATTACACATTAACTCCTGATAAGTGTTACATTTTGAGGGCTGGGGGGGGGGGGTTCCCCAAGCTTCACGAACCTCATCATTTCACCGTTGAATGATTATTATGACTTGTCCCATTCCAAAGCCACAAACGTGTCCAAATTGCCGGAGACGAAAGCAGCATGGAAGAGTCATTCATGCAGGGGAAGTTAATGATGGCCGTTACACCTGCTGGCTTGTAATGGGGCTGGCATATCTCCTCTGTGCAATTTTCACAGTAATAGCATTGCCCAGAATGGCTTTAGTACCGAAAAACGGAGCGCGATAATATTCCTAATGGTATCTGCCCCATCTCTGTAAGTTATATATGGGTATTCACCAGGAAATGCTTTCATCTCTTAGGATTCTTTTTAACACATAATTGGAATCTCTATGCATTCGCATTTCCCTCTTAGGAAGCTATTAGGAAATGATCCGCGAGAGTAAATGTCACTATACTGATATCATAAATGTACAGTTGGTTAATTTAAAGCTGCCTCGAATCGGGTACTTCCGTGAGCGCTCGGCACAGCCAGGCTTTGTTCACAAGACTGCGTATATTCTTGTAGTAGTTATAATGGGGAACATATCTAGTGAAGCAGAATATGTGACCCGCGATGGTGCGACAATTTGGTACACGAATGTAGTTGCCACATTTTCACGGTCCCGCAATATCTACTGTTGATACTGCTGCCGGCTGCTCCAGTGGTTAAGCTATAAGTATTTTCCCTCGGTGTAAATTGACTGAGAAATTTATTGTGAGCTAATATTTGAGTTCTTGAAGTGAGTTGCCGACTGCTTGAAATAAAGAAATATTGCATTGTAACACTCGAAACTACAACACTTGAATTATACTTGCTAACTTCTGCAGGATCAATTTTAAGGTTTGAAATAACTGTAATAAAAGAAAGTAGAAGCCTAACTCGGCGTAAATCGCTATAATTTTGACCGGCAAGATCCCTAGCGGTAGCCGCGAAATCATAATCACACAAGCGCGTCACTGGAGGCTTTAAATCACACATGTTAGTACCGCTGACGGTACCAGAGAAGAGTAATTAATGTGTGCGCAACGGTGTGCACGAATGTAGGTAAGTACCAGTGCCGGTACCGCAGAAGAGAGTGACCCTCGGATCTAGTTGCACGAACATTTATTAATTTTAGCTACGCATGATATTATTCCCTCAGCAAAGTGGTTTTTCACGCGCAGCCAATCTACAATTCTTGCGTGTTTCTACGTCTCTGACTTCATAACTAAGGCTGACTACATTCTCAGAATGTAAATGCCTTTCTCTTTTTCAGAATTGGCCTACGTGCATGTGTAACATATTGAACTGCGTTCCCAGAAAACCTTAAGGGGACAAGGTACTCTGAAATGGTCAAAAATTACTTTTTTGTTTTCGACACTAATAAAATCTGTATTATTTCCAGCTTCAGAAAATATATACCTTTTGGGGGTTAAGAGGTTTATAAGACATTTAAATACCATTTAAATGCCAGTCTGCATTCCTTTAAAGTTGTCATGCAACGCCCCTTTTTATAACATCTTTGTATCTTTCAACAACGAACGACCATATCATGCCCAGCGAGCAATTCAGCAATTAACAAAAGAGGTCAAGACCAAGAGTAGGCAATCAGAAAAGATGAAGCAATCCAGGAATGAAGATGTAGATGATTATGACCCAGGAATGTACTGAAGTGTGTCAGAATTTTAATGTTCAAACTTTAAATTCAGTTTTCTCAAAACAACATTTTTGGATACTTCTGTACCTTTTTCTCAGAAAGTATGAGTAGAGAGCTGAAATTTTCAGTATATGTATACAACACATAGTTAAACTTTCTGAACCAAAATCATAATTTTATAATGTATATTACTGATATTAAGAAAGTAACAACATTGTAAATTTTCACATTTTTACTTTTTTGACTTTGCAAATAATTTTGTTTTTCAATCTTTAGTGAATTGATATACATAACTAAATAATTGAGGTTCAGAAGATAGCTGAAACGGAAATGCAAAAGTGTGATTCTGTATTGCAAGTAGTATCAGAGAAAAAGGTACATGAATTCACTTGTTTTAAGAGAAATGTTATTATTTTTCTGCTGAATGAAATAATTTTTTCGGACTCAACTACAATAGCTACCAATGCAAAAAACCACTTGAAATAATTGCCATGATTTACAAAATAATTAATAAACATTTCAGGAAAAACCATTGAGAACTTTAAGAGCTGTGGTAATTTAGCACACTTAAGGTGTAATTTCCATGTGTTCAGGCTACCTTGTCCCCTTAAGGTAATGTGTATCTTACTTCGGCTCTCTAATGACTTTCGTTAACCTGAATCCTAATTACCTCCGTCTTTGCGGACAAACATTTCAACTCAAACTTGTTACATTATACACTGATTTAATATACATAAATTATTTATTCCAATTATTTCTCTATCTCCTGTTAAATCTTTATTTAATTATTTTTATTTTCCCGTCGATAATTCGGTATCACACAAAAAGTCTTCTGAAGAAATAATTCATATACTAGATTTCAAACAGAAAGATGTTTCAGTGTGTTTCAACACCGAATATTTGTAATAACCAAACCACACTTTATTGATTTATGGTTCTCAAGCCGAGTATGACTAAATCTCGTTACCATGCCACGCTTACTGCAGCACTGTTACCTCAGTGGCAAAGACTTAGGTTTCTGCTCCTGAAGCTATAAGTTAAAATCTCCATGGAATCACCCAAATTCTTCCCCTTTCATTTTAACTACACGATTGTAAATATAAACAGCTTTTCTTCATTTTTACTTTCTCTACTACGTATAGTAAGTAGGGGAAGTATTGCATTCCACCCAAAAGTCTGGGGTGAGGGATTCACTTGTAAATCTTACTGTCACATCCTTGAAAAATACTAAACTCATATACCAAGTTTGGCATTCATCCGACTTTTCGTTTTTGAGTTATGCTGTTCACAGATGGACACACAGACATACACTACATGATCAAAAGTATCCGGACACCCCACAAACATACGTTTTTCATCTTAGGTGCATTGTGCTGCCACCTACTGCCAGGTACTCATTATCCGCGACCTCAATAGTCATTCGACATCGTGAAACAGCAGAATGGGACGCTCCGTGGAACTCACGGACTTCGAACGTGGTCAGGTGATTGGGTGTCACTTGTGTCAGAAGTCTGTACGCGAGATTTCCACACTCCTAAACATCCCTAGGTCCACTGTTTCTGATGTGATAGTGAAGTGGAAACGTGAAGGGACATGTACAGCACAAAAGCGCACAGGCCGACCTCGTCTGTTGACTAACAGAGACTGCCGACATTTGAAGAGGATCGTAAAGAGTAATAGGCAGACATCTATCCAGACCATCACACACGAATTACAAACTGCATCAGGATCCACTCCAAGTACTATGACAGTTAGGCGTGAGGTGAGAAACCTTGGATTCCATGGTCGAGCGGCTGCTCACAAGTCACACATCACGCAGAAAATGCCAAACGACGCTTCGCTTGGTGTAAGGAGCGTCAACATTACACGATTGAACAGTGGCAAAACGTTGTGTGGAGTGACGAATCACGGTACACAGTGTGGCGATCCGATGGCAGGGTGTGGGTATGGCGAATGCCCGGTGAACGTCATCTGCCAGCGTGTGTAGTGCCAACAGTGAAATTCGGAGGTGGTGTTATGGAGTGGTCGTGCTTTTCCTGGAGGGGGCTTGTTGTTTTGCGTGGCACGATCACAGCGCAGACCTACATTGATATTTTAAGCACCTTCTTGCTTCCCACTGTTGAAGAGCAATTCGGGGATGGCAATTGCATCTTTCAACACGATCGAGCACCTGTTCATACTGCACTGGTTGTGGTTGAATAGTTACACGATAATAACATCCCTATAATGGACTGACCTGCACAAAGTCCTGACTTGAATCCTATAGAACACCTTTGGAATGTTTTGGAACGCCGACTTCGTGCCAGGCCTCACCGACCTACATCGATACCTCTCCTGAGTTCCGCACTCCGTGAAGAATGGGCTGCAATTCCCCAAGAAACCTTCCAGCACCTGATTGAAAGTATGCCTGCGAGAGTGAACGCTGTCATCAAGGCTAAGGGTGGGCCAACACGATATTGACTTCCAGCATTACCGATGGAGGGCGCCAGGAACTTGTACGTCATTTTCAGCGCGGTGTCCGAATACTTTTGATCACGTAGTGTACATACACACACACACACAGAGATATGTTTCCAAAAACGCTTTAGTTGGATTCAGGGCACTTCAAAACATGTAATTCTGGTGAAAATTCGGTATCGAATTTTTGGTAGCAATGAAATACCTTCTCTAGCTACTACCTAGGTGGTAGAGAAAGTAAAAAACGATAGTGGGTAGAGAAAGTCATGTGAAAGTAACAAATTAGACCAGCTGTTAAATTTTCGCCATTTGGTCTCCCTTTAAGTTGCCATATCTGAAAGTTTGAAATCTTTAAATTTGGGAGTAAAACGTGCTCCAAGATGTGGGTTTAAGCACCTCTTTCTACTGTGGTGGATTGTATGTAGCTATGCGTACATTGGGTCTGGGAATCCAAATGACTGCTATGGACTACCCCGAATTATCCTTCATTTCCCTGTGGAACAAAATAAAAAGGAGCAAATGTCAGATATCGCGTTGAGACCCAGGGTTTATAGCCCACAGGGGGAAACCAGGCGCCCGCCCGCTCCAAATTCAAAAGATAATAATGTGCAGCGATATTTTTTATGTAGCGATAAATCGGTTCTATGCCTCGAGGCCACGTGACAACTTACCAACATATTGCCTCTTTGTTAACTTTTATTGCTGGTACTTGTGTATCCGTATTTACACGTCATGCAACAGATTTGTGCGCCAACTGGCGGGAATTATCTCAAACAGAAGTGGTAATGGGAAAGCGGCCTGTGTATCGAACTTCTGGGAGTAAATAAATGGCACGTACAGGCTGTTCGAATTTTTAGAGGACGATGAGAACATGCTGTTGAGAATGTAATGAGAGAAAACGAAAAAAAAGGTCTTATGTGTTATATCCACATGACCTTCTCCACCCTCTATCCTTCATTAGTGGCTATTGAAATTATTCTTTCCAAAGTTAATTTTAATCCAAATAAACCTTTACAGAAATAGCTACATTACACATTTCATTATAGATACAAAGAGAACAGCGATAGTTAAATGTTTAACTGGACGCTATATGCTGGCCTTAAAATTCCATGCTGTTTCCACGACATCGCAGAAACAAAATTAAAAGAAAAAGTATTGAACAATTCGAACCATTAAGAAGGATACCTCGGAAATGGCTGATGCCACAAACAATATTATTTGAAATAAATTGTGTGTTTTAAACAGACCTACATTTTTTGTGGAGTACGTTTCTGGTCTATCGCTTAAAGCTTATCATTTATACAAGATTATACAAAATTCATTCTAAATGAAGAGTTTATTCCCAAAAAATTCAAAACATACGTTTTATTTGTGATGTAGGTAAATAATAAGATTAGGAATTCCATGCATGAGACTGCTCTTCAGGACGACCTAAATGAAATCAGGTGGTGGGCCGAAGCAAACAAAATGACAATTAATGCTGGGAAAAGTAAGTCCATTGTTTTTAGCAGAACTAAGGGGAAGATTATACATAACTATCAAATGGGCGGGGAACCAATTCCACAGGTGGACAGCTGCAAATATTTGGGAGTGTGCTTGTCAAGTAATGCTGGATGGGGGGAACAGATAAATAGTACATCTAGGAAAGCGTGGAAAGCATTGCATTTCGTAATGAGAATACTGAAAAAGGGGAGCGCAAAGACCAGGGAACTAGCCTACAAATCTTTAGTGCGGCCGGTTATGGAATATGGAGTAGCATGTTGGGACCCATACAGAGTCAATCAGATTGATTCCTTAGAAAAAGTGCAGAGAAGGGCTATAAAATTCATAAGGAGAGGTAAAGATTTTGGGTTTACAAAAGGTGAAGAGAATGAATGGGAACCGCTAAAAGTTAGGCGTAAAAAACATAGATTAGTTGCGTTATTTAAAGCTTATACTGGTTCAAATGTTTGGGCGGATGTTAGAGAAAGGTTAGAGAATCCAGCACACTACGGTCGAAACGATCATCTGTTTAAAATTAGGGGTAGAAAGTGCAGAACCGACGTGGGAAAATTTTCTTTTGTTAATAGAACCATTGAGGAATGGAATGAATTGCCTGTAGCAGCCTTTCAGGGCTGTCCTCTGACCTTAAAGCAGTTCAGAAATAATATTAGCAGAATAAATGTTGGTTAATTAACTAGTGTACTCATTTCACAAACTATACTATTAAAGTTGACACTACCAGGTTGAAAATACTGGTAACTAAATATAAGGACCAATTGTAAATAGTTAAGTACCTCGAAAATAGTTACGTACTTTGTAAATTGTTAAGTACTTTGTAGATAGTTAAGTAAATGGTGAATAGTTAAGTAATTGTGAATAGTTAAGTAAATTATAAATGGTTCAGTAATTAGGGATTTTAAAAGCTTTGTTAATATTTAAAATTAATCATTTTGTATTGTTAGTCTTGTTTATTATTATTATTATTGTAAGCTAGTCATGGTGATGTAAATTTTGTACGGTTTAATTCTGCCACCGGGAAGTACCCAATTGCAGAATAAATAAATACATACATACATACATACATACATACATACATACATACATACATACATCTTTAATATATGGTATTTAAGCAAAATCGCTAGCCATTTTTACAGGAATGCAAAAATTCGAAAAAAATCTTCAATGTAAAGGGTAGTTGGGGTTAGGAGATTATCTTGAAAATCTTCATGTCGCATCTTTGGAGTGTACTAAACCTAAATACCAAGAATGGTATTTATCTGACATTTCTTTTTTGAGTTGTGCTGCTCACAGACACACACACAGGAACGTTTTCTAAGAATCTGATGTGTTACTCTCACATGACTTTCTCTACTCTTGTACAAACTATCTTTACAAACACTTATTCTCCATATGCTTCATGTTAATCGAGATAAACATTTGCAGAAACTATCTTATTGCTAATTTTCTTGTAGGTGCAAGGGGAATATGGTAGGCTTTAGGCGATAGTCAAATGTTTTAAGAGCTGGTTGCTATGTGGCGCATTCCATCCTCTTTGGATATCCGGGACATACAAAAAAAATAAATAACGAATTCCCAATTTGCGAAAAAGTATGTATTGAAAAGCTCAAACAAATAACAAAGAATATCTCGAAAATGGTTTGCTCGACAAAAATATGTATATGACATAAATTGTGTGTTTCAATGAGATCTACATTTTTGTGTAGTTAAATTTTTTCTATCTCTTACAGTTTACCAGCTATGCAAAAGACATATAGAGCGAAGAGGAGTTTTGGGGGCATTCCCAGGAAATTCAAGATATAGAATTTCATTTGCCATAAAACCATCCTAATTATATGATATTTTAATGAAATCCTTTGGGCCATTTTTAAGAAAACAAGAAGTTTTGAAAAGTTTTCCATGTAAAGGTAGTCGGGGGTGGGGAATTTTCTTCAAAATCTTGGTATCGCATCTTTGGAAGGTACTGGACTGAATACCAACTGTGGTATTTATCCGACTTTTCGTTTTTGAGTTATGCTGTTCAAACTCTCTCTCTTTCTCTCTCTCTCGCTCTCTCACACACAAACACACACACACACACACACACACAGGTATCAAATCTTGGTATAAAATTTTTGGGTGGAATGTAATACGTTCTCTACCTACTATGTACGTGGTAGAAGTACAGTTAGTTTACAGTTCAGGGGTAGTTATTCACTATGCAACATTTCCAGAATTGTCGGAGAGAGCGTTGTTAATCAAGTCAGACGTTTCGCCGATGTTTCACATTGTTTTGCGTGAATATTGGTGGATTTTTCATCCGTTATTAATAACAGATGTGGCTGTGAGAAATATCAATTATAAGGGGTAAAGGGGAGCATTTATTACAAAAATTTTCTAAATCACGTACAATAATTTCAGTTTAAAATTTGAGTTTTTGCAACGTCGGCAGTCGTTAATATATAAAACTTGAATAATTTAAATTAAATTGTAGGTATATCAGCTTTATTTTCAGGATCGCATCTTCTACTTCAGTTCCGGTATAGGCCGCTAGGGTGCACCTTGCTCTCGTGTTGTAATTTATTGGATACAACTCCCACGAATTCGGTGCCTATTCTTCACCGTGATACAACGCCCCTACATTTTTCTCCATACCGCGTTGTTTTACGACTTTTATGGTCGGGCGTTGAAAAATCTGAAGTCATTGACCAAAGCGATTGCACTTTGCGGGCTTTAGAATTATTTAGCTCTGAGGTTTTGTGTATATTGTAATGTATGTGTATGTGTGTACATTGTCGCGTCGGACACATTATTACTGTATATAATATTGTCGAATTAATTTTGTGTTTTGCACCACTGCGCGCTGTCTGCTTACAGCATTTTGTTTACCATACCCAGAGGGAAAGTTACCATGAAAAGGAACTATTGCTTAGGAGCTAGAAAATAGGAAATATTCACGAACACATAGATTAACAATTTATTTCAAAGTGATATATCCGTTCACAATGATTAAATCAGCTTGCTTTAACATTCGATTAACAAATTACTATGCTCAAATACAATGCAATATTTTCTTTCGCTTTGTACACTTTAAAGTTGCCATATGAGTTTAAAGCTTTTGTAACAAAGTGACGAATACCATAAAGTTACATGAAATGCAAATGGCAATACTTCTCCCGTACAAGAATTTAGAAAGGCACCAAGAGCTAAAGGTTAAATTTCAAAGCTTACCGAATAAAGTGTAAAAGATAATTTAGAAAAGGCCAAAACAACTCATGGTGAATTATGCCGAAAACCTCGCTGTCACGATGGCTAGTTGTATCTGCCTGCCCAGGAGTTGCTGGAACCGTCGGAGAGCGTGAGAGCGCTAGCGTCATTGGCGTGTCGCAAACCAGCCAATCCTGAATGTCCATGATGCATTACGTGGTGAGGTGATGTCATATCTCATGGCGATATGTTGTTCGAAGCTTTGGGTGTTGCTATCTCTGGTTATGAATGGCGTCATCACTCTGAAGCATTGTGACGTTCTGGTTGCATGAGCCATGACCATGGAGGAGGCGAAAACGCCACAGTTTGTATGTTGATTATTGTCCGGCGCAGCAATTCCATTTCCTAGTCGGGTGGTGAAGGCAATTGAGGGAATAGCATCTTTGTTGATAGCGTGGGTCTAGCAGTAGCGTCCTTGGCAGCGTGAGTCTTCTTAGTGTAAGCATGTGTGTGTGTGTGTGTGTGTGTGTGTGTGTGTGTGTGTGTGTAAGAGTGCTTTATGGATGTGTGTGCGTGGGGCATCTCCTCCAGTGTTTTGTGTCTAACTTTTTGTGTATAATGAGGTTACCTTGTTATAATAAATCCGAGGTAATGTGAATTTATATATTTCTAATGTTCTAAATATCCCACACCCGCTTAGTTTGTGCAGCAAGTTCTTGGCACCTTTCTGGTTGCCTCTGTAGCTGCGTTCCCTAATGTGTATGCGGGGTAACTAAATTTAATATTTTAGCTGCACACCTTTTGGCTTCCCCCCGGTGTATAACAATATTTTTGGAAACTTTGGTATTCTGTTCATCCTCATGGTACCGTAGTTTCTCATCCTTAGGGCGTTTCATTGGTGGCTTTTTAGGTCTCGGGTAACGGTTTAATGTAATATTCTCCCCTCACTCTTTCAAATTAATACAAGGATTTAGATGTTTTTGTATTTTAACCCCTATATTTATGAAAATGTGTGAAATATCAGCAGTTGCTGTCTTTCTGATTTCTTAACCTACCCCTGAAATAGTTTAAATACTGTAAAAGTCATATACAGCGGGATTTGTGGTGGATAAAGCGGCATCTGGAAGTTTCCCTGGATTTCCCCGCCATTTATTCCAATAAATGCTCCATAATCAACCTTTCCTTTCATCTATTTCACCGTCATTTCATACCTTCGGGCTGATCACCCATCTTGGATATTCTTTCTGAAACAAATTGTCTGTTTCTCGGCTGGCACCCGCTTGTAAGTCCTAGGAGGTACAAGTCCTCCAAACGAGGAGGGTAAACAGAGAGAAAATATAAGTTATATACCTTGTATGGGATATACAACGGAGGGGAGGGCACCTTGCGCACTGGGGCAGTTGTGAGGTCTATTGCAGCTACCACTCCTCCTGAGGAAGAGATGAAGTGAAGGAACCACAGGAGACTATAGGACTCAGGCAGACATGCGACAGAGACGCGTCGAAGTTTTTTAAACGTTTCTGACTAGAATACACGTCCCACTATTGAAGCAGTCCAGAGAGGACGACGAAAGACATGTTCAACCAAGGACCCCTGTAGTGTCCATGAGGAATACTATTTCCTACGCGCATCCGGCACCGCCATACGCCACAAAACCTATAAAATGAAAAGGAAACGAAACTAAATGGGAATGATAGCAGGGAAATCGTGGTAGACGAGAATCACCCCCAGCATTCGCCTACCGACCAGGGAAACCACAAAAAACCCAACATCAGTGTCAGCTGTCGACGGGAATCGAACCGGAACCTTCCGAATGCAAGCCTCACATGTTACTTAGGTAAAACCTGTCTCCCAGGTTAGGATGTTGTGGTAGACTGAACACATGTGAACTCGATGCTCCGTATATGACTGTGAAAAGCGCCTTCTGGTAGTAAGTAGAGGAAGTATTGCATTTCATCCAATAATTCGATATGTAGATTTCACCGGAAATACACATTTAGAGCTCCCATTATTACAAAAACGAGCACAGCTTTAAAAATAAAAGCTTTGTGTTTATGTTCATCTTCCACTAATTCGCCACTAAAATTTTCAAAAAAATCCGCCCACACGAATGAAAATTACATGCAAACATTTTTGTTATTATTTATCTTCTGAAAAAGGATTACAACGATGTTGGTTAAAATACCAAATAAAATGCATACCTATCTAGGTCTGTGAATCATTAATTTGAATTAATTTTGTTTATTTTTACTTTCTCCACTACATGTAGTAAGTAGGGGAAGAATTGCATTCACCCAAAACCTCAATTCTGAGATTTTACCGGAAATACATGTATTGAAACTCCCTGAATCCAAATAAAGATTTTTGGAAACATGTCCGTGTGTGTGTGTCTGCCTGCCTGTGAACATAACTCAAAATGAAAAGCCGGATAAACATCAAACTTTCGTTCAATATCTTCCAAAAACTATACACGAAGATTTTCAACAAAATCTCTCACGTCAAACTAGACTTTAAATGAAAAAAATTTCAAAACTTTTTATTTTCTCAAAAATGGCTCCAACTATTTTGATTAAAATACCATATATTAGGATATTTACAAGAAAAATAAAATATATATTTAGAATTTTCGGGGAATGGCCTATTAAGTCTTCTTCATTCGAAGAGAATTTTGTATAATCTTGTGTAACTGGTAAACGTTAAACGTAGACGAAAATGTACTACACAAAAATGTATAGGCCTTTAAAACACACACTTTATTTAAAGTAACTTTTTTGTGGCCTATGCCATTTCCGAGATATCCGTTATTAAAGTTTGAATTGTTCATTCTCTTAAGTCCTTTCGACATTCAGTTGTTTCTCGCGATGTCACGGAAACAGTATGGAATTTTAAGGCCAGCATATAGCGTCCAGTTGTTAAACATTTGACTATCGCTGTTCTCTTTGTATCTATAACGAAATGTGTAATGTAGATATTTCTGCGAAGGTTTATTTGGATTAAAATGTAGTAGATAGAAAATAAGCTTTAGTAAGAATAGATTGTATACCCACTAATCAATAATACAGGGTAGAGAAGATCAATATGTAATCTGTTTAAAACACGCCATTTAGGACAAACACATTTTCTGTAGCATTAACCGTTTCCAAGATATTCGTCGCTATTGGTTTGAATTTTCCAATTCTTTACAGCTTTTGAGGCACTAAATCACCGTTTGTTTTCATACCTGCCAAACGTTTACGGATTGCTGTAAAATGTAAGGGAGCGGAAGCATTTTTACGACTTTACAGCACATACAGCATTTTTATGGCTTTGTGGGCAGATCGAAAGTGTTACAGACCTTCACCATGGAATATAACAAAACGTTAGCTTCTATTGCATTATATTGAAACTTAAGATTACAGAATGAATATACAGAGCTATGATGCAACAAAACGTATAGGTAGCGTGCGGACTTAAAATTGTATTGCACCACTAGTAACTTCTTGTAACCGATTAGCAGTAAATGAGCTCGAACGACGTGAACTGTACGGTCAACTCCCTCACGTAAATTGTTTATCTTATCCGCGTTATATGTCTGCAGTTTCCCATTTTTGTGACAGTTTTTGTTTATAGTTCATTTTATGAAGCGTAAAGTATGGACCACAAGTCTGTGCATAATCTAGGAAGCCCTTATCAGTTCTCAGCTCACAAACCCGACCTCCTGCTGTAGCCGCGATGAACGACCTATCAACCAAGCAGCCCACTGCTGTCCACGGGGCAGCATCCGCGCCATCTTCCGGAACCGCCATACGTCACGAAATCTAAAAGCATACCAGAACATTATAAGGAAACCGAATGAAAGGGTAGAGACGAAACCGCCTCAGTATTCGCCTGCTGATCCTGAGGAAATCACGAAAACCCATGGGTCAAGGCGGACTGTCGCCGAAGATCGAACCCGTGACCCCGAATGCGGGATTCAGACCTTACCGCAGCGCCAACTCGCTCTGTAACCTACACCTATATGGTTATACTAGGTCTTCAAGAATTCTTTTAAAACGGGGTTCCCATTTTATTTTACTAAATTTTGTACATTTACTACAATGTTAATCGCACTCATTATGTCATTAGTCAACGACAGGTAGAGTATGCTATATCAGGTGACCAATCAAAGCCATACCACACTGATAGTATTTCATGGTGGTGCACTTGTTTTTAATTTGTATGGATTCAATGAGTGAGATCATCTACAATAATAGCAACTGAAAATATTGGTAATATAAAACAGCTGTATATAATTTAACGCCATAAAACAAAACGAAAAACAAAATTTTCAGAATCCTGAATGGAGAGAAATTCAGAACAAATGTAATGTAATTGCATTTCGGAGAGAATGCAATAATCAAACTGTCAGTTCAAAAACCCAAGGGTCAGTTATAAATTACAACTGCGCAATTATTAATAATTATTGAATGCATTCCCTAACCTTAGTTACCTGTAATTTAGTTAATTATTTCATATTTTGTTTCAATAAAATCATATCATTTTAGAGATCCCATGCTTTTATTTCCTTTTGACAAGCATGCATCATAATCTACACTGCAGTGACTAACAAACATGGTTGGCACTAAACTAGTCGCAAGTTCAAAAGAAGTTTTTCGTGTGATTATGTACCCGAGTAGTAGCATCCGTACTACTAGTTTTACATGACAATTTAATTTTGGTTTCAAACTTATGCCTCTTTTCCTAAGATAATTATTTCGAGACTTTGTGTAGCTCTACTACTATGGAAAATTTTACGCATTCTAAATCCCATGTCATCGCAAAATGTTTACGTTTTGCTGGATGAGGGCCAGTCTTACGGGTTTAAATTTCAATAAGTTGGCAAGTATGCGTTAGTTTGTCGTGGTCATTCAAAGAGTGAAACTTCATAGCTAGCGTATAGTTTTAGTCTCCTGTATTCACGTTGCACACTGACTTCCATTTATGCCGTCCCCGCAGCTTTGGGAGGTATTCTACTGGCCTTCACAGGTGGAGTATGAAGTAGGTATAGGTTTCACTGCCCCACGTATGGGAGCCAATTTGAAGTAGTTATTATTATTCAAGTTTATTTATTTATTTCCGCACTTGGGAAACCAATTTTTAAGTAGGTGTTGTTTACGTAGTAGTTACTGTTGTTGGAGTTTGCACCACGCTTTGGGCGTTAGTTTGAAGTAGATTGTTTGTTACGTAATATGCTGCTACGTATGAGAAGCCGATTTTTGAAGATGTATTTTTGTTGTTACGCTCCAAGTTTAAACACATTAACTTTGTTATTAAACTGCTTCTATAGATAGTATTTATGTTTGTGTTTGCCTCGGCTGCGTCAGTCTTAATTTAGAGACACGTTTCTCTTAATCAGGGCGTGGTACGACAAGAATGTAGGCTTACACAGATTTTAAGTTTAAATTCACTTCCTTTTATTAATCCTTGGCACAAATTAAATAGCATTACACTGATATTAAGAGCTGTGAGATTCTTTAATTTAAAACTTGCGCTTTGTTAACGCGTATATTTAATTTTACGATTCACACGAATACGTAATATTTCTTTAGAGAACACATCTTCCATCTGCTCATACCAAGGTTTGCCAGTAACTGAACATATTTCAATCATTCAAACCCGTAAACGTTTGTATTTGAAGTCTCTGATTGGCTAATCCTAGTCCAATAGAATACCTGCATTTAATTAAAGATTTTTCTGGCTGTTGATTGGCTAATTTTAAACTGTCACAAAATTTTACATTATTGCTCCTCTAATCATGACTAGTAGCATTCAAACTCTTAAAATCATTATTGCCTCAAGGTTACCTCATTGTTAGCAACTTTAAACTTATTATTCTCACAGCTCTTACATAATTAAATTACGTAATGCATTCACTTAACATTATTAAACGTGTTTACAATAATATAAGCATATGCAATGACTGTTACATACATTTTTAAAATGATTACATACATATTGCTTCAAGGCGGGCTGTTATTGAATTTACATATTATATAATGTAATTAAAATTATTCAAGTGTTAAAAATACTGCCTCAAGTATATGTAGCAAGAAGGTGTGTGTATCAGTTTACCTTATCGCGCATGCAGTGGCATCCTGTTTTACGTGCACATTTATGGATTATTCACATGTAGATATATAACTTTAAGAATAGGTTTACTCGTCGTCACTTATAATAACCATGTATAAATATTCATATAAGTAGATAGATGGATAAGGTATCTTCATTGGTTTCAAATTATTGAAGTTATTTCACAAATATTTAGTGCATGGGTCATTGACCGTACATGCATATTTAAATTACAAACAGATACAACAGAGAAAGAAAACACAACAAAAAGCAACAAGAAAAAGGGAAATAGACATAAATTACCTTTTTCTATCTGAACAAATTTGACCTAGCTTCGCGCACTTTAGCCAAGAAATTGCCCATGTTTTGCAAGTTCCTCTTGTCAGCCAGTAGCTCCCAACATGCCAATCTCTTTCTTGAGGGACTTAGGAATTTTTCTTTCAGTTTAATCGTTCGCTGGTTCTCCCACTGTGCAAATTCCGCCAAAATATGTACCCAGTCCTCATTCAAATCGCAGAATGGGCAGATTCTCCTGCCAGAATTGTCGGTCATTTGTAAAACTGTTTTACACAACATTTCCACTAAAAATATTTTAATGGAAATATGATACAAAAGCGAAATACATTATCCTCAAAGAGGATACATTTACTAGTCATTATTGGAATAATCTGTGCAGTCTAAATTTATAACTAAATAGAACATTGTTTTGCACAATTTCTTCATGAAGAGTATTATTAATGACAATATAATATAAACGTGAAGTAAATTATACTTTCTTCTCTCAAACAGGACACATTTACTAGACATTTTAATAATCTGTCCAATCCCTATTCTTCTCCAATACCTGATTTAGCCGCCTAATTCGAATCGCTTTTGTGCTGGAAGGGCTCTGACGTATAGTCCCACTTTTCATGACAGTGTTCCCAAGGGCGATCTGTGATTGTGTCTAGTAGGCGTCCTCTTTGAGAATAAAAAGTATAACCTATTTCACTTTTATATTAAGTTCCCAATAAAATAACTTTTCATGTATAAATTGCGCAAAAGTGTTTTATTTAGTTATATATTTAAACTGGTTGAATGAAAGTGATGTAAGTAAACTAGCAAAAGTAGAACAGGAGCCATAGAAGGGCAGGAGATATGGGGAAGTTTAGAAAACAAGAAATCATTGCAATTCTAAAAACAAATAAAGAGAGATTGCGGACAAGAACCATATGTAGATCACTATAACAGACAAGAAAAAGAAGGGATAGCTTGTATGAAAACAGGAACAATGTTTCTAAGAGGGATTAGGGGTAGAGATAAAGGAATATGCGAAATGTGAGGTGAAAAAGAAAGTGTAACACATATGACGGAATGTAAGGAGTTAGCGTTATGGAGCAAAATGGTTAGGGAGGAAAAATGGGAAAAAATAGACGAAAATTATAGCTATAAAAATGTTAACGGAGAAAGAAGAAACGAAGATTAGAAACATAGGTGAGTTTTTACAGAAAGCGAAAGAAAAATGGTCGAGAAAAGACGGCATAGGGAAGGAGGGGGTTAACTAAGATTAAAGGGAAGGAAGAACACGAGCTACCAGGCGGAGCAAACGGCCTGGGTGCCATGCAAGTCGAGGTAGCAACAAGATTAATTTAATTTGTACATAGTTTATGTTAGACAAATAAAAAATAAGAAACAAATTGTAAAGGAAGTCCTGATGATGAGTAAATCTATTGCTCGAAGTTATATATTCATATGCGAATAATCTAGAACTGTGCACGTAAAACAGGACGCCACTGTATGCACGAAAACGTAAACAATACAATAACCAGGGGTTGCACTGCCCCCACTGGAAACAGGGAGGAGGGCGCCAACCGAGTGGCTCTCCCACCCCTGAGGACTTTTCCCTAAAAATTAAATCCGGTCCCCCAATCACAGGGTGGAAGTGGATACACCACTTACGTGCGTCAACCCCCGAAGGGGATGACTACCGAACAACCTCGCTGGGGCCGACAGCACTCTAGCGGACTGTCTACGGCTCTCCAGAGCAGTACCGGAGGGCCTTGAGGCATCTCACAACCCCGCCTGGACGACCGCCCAGACGTACCCAATCTCTCATGCGTATCGGGAACCACTGCCCCGCAGAGTCCAACCCAATCCAAATAACATCCTGGGTGGGCTTTGATGTTTGGTCCAGCGTACCCGCGCAACGGTAGCTGAAGGGGCCGGAAACCCCCATATGGGGGTTAAATAGATACGCACACCTCCTCCTTGCTATACATACCACCTGTGAAGGCCAGTAGAATACTTCCCAAAGCTGCGGGGACGGCATAAATGGAAGCCAGTGCACCTACAATGAAATGCATAATGAAACTACTTATCAAAAGTTTATCAAGATTAATAGTGATTAGAAAACGTTTTTAATGTTTGATATTATTTCAGAGGACCTCAAAGCGTGTATTTCCTGCGAAGTGTCGATAGTGAATGTTTTGGGTATACGGCGATGAAAGTAAAAGTTCAAACAAAATGTTCATCAGACCGTTCCCGAATACTTGTAACGTTTGAAATGAGAATTAACCCGGTATAGAGTAGCCGTTACAAATTGTGGAACAGTGATGTGCTGTTAATATCACACAATGATGGAACATCGCATCACCGGCTTGTATAACAATACTCTCGCACTAATCTAATACCCATCATCATCCATCATCCGCGATGACAAGGTCCTCTCTCTCGTAATTTTTCATGATTTTATATTTTCAATTTATGCTCCGCCGCAAATGCAATGTTGTCATTGTTCATCACAGATGAAATATTACAGAATATGAAGTGCTTGGGGCAGATAATGTTTGCTGTGTTTCATGCTGGGAAAGTTGAACATCACTATTTGTTCTCGCCGACGATAAATGATTGCCAGCTTTCGGTCTAATGGTTGAATTTGTTTGTTAGCCCTATTGGGCTGGGCTGCTGTTTTTATTTTCTCTACTACTTATTTATGGTGGGTAGAGGAGGTACTGCATTCCAAATAAGTGAGAGGTCCCGGGTTTGATACCCGTTGGGATCAACCTCTCTAACCTTGAGTAATTTTCACGGTTTTCCCTGGTTGGTAGTCGAATGCTTGGGTGGATTATATTTTGCCGCGAATTTTCCTGTCTCACACTTCCTGTCATTTTATTCCCTAATAGTGTCTAAGTGTCGAAGGATCAGGCGAATGGACGGCGGAGGAGGGGTGTGTCGGTGGGATTCTTGTAGAAATGTCTGTCCCGGGACTTGGTGTGGGACGACACCTCAGAGAGGTGGGTGTGTTGGGAGTTCCCGCCGGTGTCAAAATGCAATATCTGGAAACGTTACGGACCCCACCAGTGTCCGAGCTTGCCGTCCTGGATCTCGTCGCCTTCTGTGTTCTTCACTTCACCCCACCATCTAAGGTTTCCAAAAGTACAATAAACGACTATGCTCTTAAATATCTAAATCCTCGCCCGCTTTCTGGTAACTAGACACAAAATTCTAAGTATTAAAGCCAGGACGGAAAGAAATTAAATTGAACTGTTATTAGATTATAGGCATCAACTTCTCGGATCAACTTATAAATTCAGCATTCGCCTAGGGACCGAAGAAAACCGCAAAAAATTCTTCAATCAGATTGGTTGACCCGGGGATTTGAAGCCGGGACTCGCGAATGCGGCCACTGACGTTAAAGCCGGAGCTATCCTGCTCAGTTAAGATATTTCCGTGATAAATAAAATGTGTCTTGATTTTTCTGCGAGAAGCCCGTGAAGTCCTCATTCGGACTTGTATAATTGGTAAGAGCGAGACAAAATCTTACTACACCAAGAATCCTGATCTCGTTGAAGTACACAGTTTATGTAAAATAACATTTCTTCTCGTGTTAACTATTTCTGAATATATACTTTGTTTTTGGTTTGAAGTTTCAAATACGTTTGCTTTCTCTAACATACTGTAGCTCATGAGAACACAGTTACTCCGAAAACAGACTTTATTTATCATTAGGTACTCAACATAGTAGAAACATTACACTCGAGTCACTTTGACACGTACTCGGAATACAACTGAACTGCACGATTTACAACTGACTGCTGAGATACAACTCTCAGCTAAGCTGCATTGTTCACTTTTTACTCCGTTACTGATAATTAAAAAAGTCCCCCCCCCTGCTTGCGCGAGGATGGAAGTGGATACGCCACTTGTACGTCTTCCCGAAAGGGCGACTACCGAAAACCTCGGTAGGGCCGACAGAAATCTGTATGCCGTCTACCGGCTATCCAGGGCGGTACCTGAGGACATTGAGGCGTGTGTCACATCGCGGATCTCTCGCGTCGGGGCATGGTGGCTACGGCCTCCCTGTACCCCATGTGGGATCCGTGATGCCGATACCGCTTAAGTTGCGTCTTTTTAGAGCATTTATAATCCCCGTCCTGCTCTACGCCTGCGAGATCTGGGGCATGGTCGCAGACCCCAGTCTGCTCCGACTGCAGCGGGTACAGAATAGGAGCCTTCGAGCCATCTATTCTGTATGCCGCGCTTTCCCCGTGAGACTACTCCACGAAGCCTCATCTCTTCCGTACCTGGAGGATGAAATTAGGCGCCGGGCTAGAAAACTATACGACCAGTTGCCATTCCATCGGAGTGCCCTCGTTTGGTCTCTAGGGGACTATATCCCCAGAGAATGCCGCTTGAGGCGTCACCGGGTTCCCCGCATGGCTTGCGGTCACCCCCGGTAACAATGGAGTTGAACCAACCAGCAGCAAAAGCTGAACTCCTTATAGTCCTACCATGAGTTGCTTGGTAAATTCAAAATTTATCCAAAACAATTTCGAAAATATCTTCCACCAGCGGTGCACTAGGGCCGTTTCACCCTGACCTGCAGTCGTCGAGGAACTCAATGCTATTTCCTATCACCCTCACAACCTCAGTCTCAACCGCCATCCTGCAAAACCCTTTCCCCCTAGCAAGGGTAGGTACACTCGATAACACTTCTTCGCGCTGCCCTCGGCCTGCCAACATGCCTTGGACTTGGACAACCCCGCCTACATGGGAGCCCAAACAGACATACCTAATCTCCCACGGGTCTCGGGAACCCAATCCGGGAGGTGCTCCAATGTTCGGCCCAGCTTACTTCTAGTAACGTCAGAAGTAACACAAGTGCTCAGGGTACGCACCACGGCAGCTGAAGAGGTTGGAACCCTCCCCCCCATACGGGAGAGATGGAGGGACACAAAATTCGGGGGACGTAAGTGACCTTCCCAGCATTCGCCTAGCGACCCAGAAAAACCCCGAAGAAAACCTATGGGTCAGGAAGGTCGGCCGCGAGAATCGAACCGAATTCGAGACACACGCGCCACCTAGCTCAGTGAAAGTCATGTAAATGTAACACATCATATTTTGAACTTCTGAGTTATAATGGTTTCAAGCTTGAAGTGTCTATTGAAAACTCCCACATAACGTATTAAACTAGTTAGAATGAAACAAAAGGAATCTATCAGTAAAAGACCTCACATAGGATTTTTGTTTATAATTATTGCATACTCTCGTTTGGTTGAAGAGCACAGAAAAAAATCGTAGCGAGCACTCGTATTCTAACAGCAGAAATCAAAACTGCATTAAATAAAAACGCTGGAGTACGAACTACGACCCTTCAAAGCCTTGTTAAAATTACTTAAAACACACAAGTTGTGTTGGGGGATCATAAAAACCACTTAGCAGTACTAAACTGCCGCAGCAGGCAGGTAGAGAGCAGGAGAAATGTAAACATTGATAAGTGAGTCAGTCTAAATGACATACAGAGCGGTTCCCAACGGAGTTTTCAAGTGCAGCCAGCAAGCCCCTGTGAACGGAAAGTGGATATTCCTGGCACACGCTGCGCACAAAATACATCAACTGTTTATTTTATCTCCTCGGAGCTTTGGTAAAAACCTCAATTTTCCAAATATTTTTTTATTTACACTTAACTGAGTTAAAGCAATTACAATATTGCCTGTATTGAAATTCAATTTCATAACCTCACCTTCATTGTGACAAATTTACCATTCGTACTCAAAATAATTTAAAAGCCCCCATCCAACATTAGAGTGGCTTTTCGTATTATCAGCCCTAAAAATGATGAAAGTAATACTTAACTCTATAATACAGAGTGGCGTAAAAGTCAAGTTTCCCATCACGTAGCACTACATAAACATATAATTGGGGGACAACATGTACAGATTTAGATTTAATTTGAAGCAGTATTTTATCACTTAAATAATATGTCTAATTATATAATATAAAATATAGTAACAGCCCGCCTTAAAGCAATATGTGTATGTAATAATATATAAAATCCATGTAAGTCATTCTATTATGTTTATATTATTATGTACATGTATAATAATGTTATGTGAATGTATTACTGATTTAACAATGTAGGAGCTGTGAAAATAGAAGCAAAATACATTCCGTAGCAAACAGAATTATAAAGTAGAAGCCGAAAGTTGCTAACAATGAGGTAACCTTGAGACAACAATAAATTAGAAAGTTTAATAAGGCTGCTAATAATTATTGGAACAATAATAATGTAATATTTAAAACAGTTTATAAATAGTCAATCAACAACTAGTGAAGTATTCTATTAGAGTAGGCTTAGCCAATCAGGGACTTGAAATAGAGGAAATTTACAAATTCAGGCGACAGACGCTACAAGACAGCGTTCCCAGGCAGAAGCTATAAGATTGCGTACCCGATCGGTACGATACGTGTTCAATGTAAGACATAAAACTTCATTGCGGTGAGAATAATATAAAGTTTACGTGTTAAAAGTGCAAATAACAATAATCTCACAGCTCTACAGTAGGATGTATCAGTGAAGTGTTATTTATTCGTGTGAAGGATTAATAAAAACAAAGTATAATACAATTATAATTGGTGCAAGCCTTGTTCTTTAGCCACACCAGCCCTGCTAAGGAGATACGTGTTCTAAAAATACTGCTGAAGCAGCAGAGGCATACATATATAATGTTTAAATAAACATTGAAATAGAAAGTTGATTTTTAAACGTGGGGTGAAGGCCACCGGAAAGTTTGTATCGTACGTGGAGCGAACACTCCAAGTAACATATGCATCTCCCGCAATACGTGGTGCAATCACGGCAATTAAACAAGTTTGGCTCACATACGTGGGTCAACACAACACCCTCAAGATTTGCGCCCAACGTGGAGCAATTATAAACCCCATCAAATTAAATTCCTTGGCAACACATTCATTTTTGTTCAAGTTGCCCGCCACCTTGCTCAATACATTTCAGGCAACGCCTTACAACTGATTTACAAATACGGGACAATAAATGTTTATCTTCATTGACGGTATGAAGTTAATTTTGAAGGGGAATTCTCAGTTCATTCGCGCTGAAAAAATCTTAAAATTTCTTTCCACAGAACATTATCCGCCCCGCCACCCATTAAGGGTGGTTTATTGTGACAGCACCTCGCAGCATCTTTACGCTTGTCTTAAAGAGTATGTGTCGAATTTTCATTCGTACAGAAAATCCTTCAAAGTGCTTTTCATCGAACAAATTTCAACCCCATCTCACGTTAGAGGTGGATTTTTGGATTCCCGTCCGTAAAATAATGAAGAGAACAGCATCATTTATTGCTTTTATTTAGCTAAATTATTGAGAAAACGCTCACTGTTTATGAGAATCTTCAATTGCCTCCTGAGTTAGAGAATTTAATGTCGTACCGCCATGTTGTCATGGTAGCTCAGTTATGAGCAACCGGACGGAAACCGGGAGATCCGTGGTTCAAATCTCGGCTATGGCATTGAATTTTTCATTGGCCTGATTCTACGCATCATCTTCTTCTTCTTTGTGAACCTTCACGTGGTAGATCCAGATACCTAGCTGGAGAGTCTGCGACCTGACAGAGGACCACAACGCATATATACACTGAAAAGTAAAACTAAACTAAAGTGTGTAAAAAAAAAGCAATGTGAACATAACGTATAAGATTTGTAAATATTATGCAACTATTTTCAATGACCGCTAAAGCAGGAAAATTCGAGGTCTATGCGTGTGTTGCGTATCAGTATAAATCAGTTTTAAACTGGGCGAGGCTATAACCTTCTGTTTCCTCTTATGGGGAGGCCACGAGATCCTTTTTATAAAAACGATGCGAGGAGCTTTAGAACGGGACAGATATGCCCCATGTTTAAACAGAATTATGGTATAGTATGTTGAACCTCGCTACGGTCCAGCGGTGGCTTTGCTGCCATCTCTGCCGCTGTATAATAACTATTAAAGGAAATGGACTATTCGTGTACGCAATATTTATTTTAGTGTCCTGTAAGGAAGGAAACTGTAGAAGAGACAAGAATATTGGCTCACAGCTTGACTTGGAAAAGCTCCGGCTGGTGTTTACGTGCATCCGCACTGAATATTTTACAATGTACATTTCTTATTTATTCTTGCTTAAGGTACAGGCCAAAAGATTCAAAACAAGTGGCGGATCTCTATTCTTCTTCAAGGCTGTGGTTATCAGAGCTGGATTTTCTGATCGGTAACCAAGGGTCAAATATAGTACAGTACAGGTTTTGGAGTTTACTGCAGAATGCCCTAGCTTTTAGCAGAAAATATATTTCTCTCAGTAAAAATACACTTCAAAATATAAACACACGTTTTGAGGTTAAAACGTTTGTGTATCTGTGAGCAGTATAACACATGGTGTGTTACATTCACATTACTTTCTCTACCCTTTATCTCTTATTAGTGGATATACAAATTATTCTTACGAAAGTTTATTTTCCAACCCATCATTTGAATCAAGTCAAGTGTTTCAGGAAATATTTCCAGTATACATTTCGTTATAGATATAAATGGAATAGCGATAGTCAAATGTTTAAGAACTGTACGCTACATGCTGCACTTTCAATGACACCGCCAGAAACAATTTAAAATCTGCAGGACTTTAAAAGCATGGCTAACTGTTGAACAATTGGAACCATTAATAACGAATATCTCGGAAATAGCTGATGCCATAAGAAAATTATTTTTGAAATAAATTGTGTGTTTTAAAGAATCCAGAATTTGTCTGCAGTACGTTTACCAGTCACAAAGATTATACAAAATTCCTTCCGAATGAAGAGGACTTCATAGGCTATTCCCGGAAAATTCGACATATGCATTTTATTTTTCATGTAAAGATCTCTAATATACGTTATTTAAATCAAAACCGTTTGAGCTAGTTTTATGAAATAAAGAAATTCGAAAAAAATTTCCATATAAACAGTAGTTTAAGTTGGGCAGATTTTCTTGAAAACCTTGTGTCGCATCATTGAAAAATTATGAACTTAAATACCAAGTTTGGTACTCGTCCGACTTCTCGTTTTTGAGTTATGGTGTCCACAGACAGACACAGAGAGACGGACGTTCTTCTAAAAATCTGATGTGATACATTCACATGACTTTCTTTACCCTCTATCGTTTATTAGTGAGTGTGCAAACTATTCTTACTGAAGTATATTTTTAAATCTACTAAATTTCAATCCAAATAAACCTTTGCAGAAATAACTATATTGCACTTTTCGTTATAGATACAAAGGAAAAAACGATAGTCAAATGTTTAAAAACTGGACGCTATATGCTGGTCTTAAAATTCCATACTGTTTCCATGACATCGCGAGAAACAACTGAATGTCGAAAGGAGTTTAAAGAATAACCAAGAAATGAATAATTCGAACCATTAATAACAGATATCTCAGAAATGGTTATGCCACAAAAGAAACTCTTTGAAATAAATTGTGTGAAGGAAGTCTACAGGTTGTGTGTAGTACGTTTTCGCCTATAGCTTAACGTTCACCAGTTATACACGATTACACAGGATTCCTTCCAAATTAAGAGGACTTCACGGGCTCTTCTCGCAAAATTCGAGATATACATTTTATTTGTCATGTAAATATCTTTGATTTATAGTATTTTAATGAAAATCGTTACAGCAATTTTTTACAAAATCAAAACTTGCAAAAAGTATTCCATATAATGGGCTGTTTGGACTGGAGTATTTTCTTTAAATTCTTCATGTTGCATCCTTGGAGGATATTGAACTTAAATACACGCGGAACGTTTTCTAAAAATGCTTTATGGATAAAATATGTTTTATTTCTCCACGTAATTATTACCTCCGTTATTTAAGACTTTGTTCACGAGCTTTAGAGTTCCGTGTTACAGTCCATTAGTTCAAGATGATCGGACACAACTTCACCAAGCAAAGAACGTGAAATTTTTGGGAAAGAAATCCGTAACTCATCTAGGGTTAAACGTCTGACTTGTACACCCGTGGACAAAAGAATGAGTCATGTCTAGCGCATTGTTTACACCATACGCAGTACAGTTGTATAGCATTAAACATACTATCTTCCATGTGTCTTCTCTGTAGCGCTGTGGCAAAGCGTAGGGTACTTTTGTGGTTAAGACCATAGGTTCGCTTCTCCTATGTAGCAAACACTTTTTTTTCTTTCTTCTGTTAATAATGTTTAAACAGCACACAGCGACTACTTATTTTCTATAAACTCCATTTCACACACAGAATAAAGTTTCTAATAGAATAGTTACTACGATGTAAAATACGTGGCTTCACAATTTCATCATGGTCGCATCTCTGTATCTTGTTGCATATCAACGGACGGTCTAGGTGTGTTGTGGCAGCTTGGCGGTACACTCAACAGTGCGCTATGCATGGTAATACTTGAAAATATTTTTAATCCCACTGTGAGGATAAGATATCCTGATGGAATTGTTGTATTCGTACAGGATTCTGGGTACAAATTCAAGAAGCCTGCGTTGTTGTAGCTTCTCGTCTATGTTACTGCAGGGATTTAATTTCACCTACAACCTGAAATACGTGCTCAGGATTGATATACCCGATATTAATTTTGTTTATGGTTTTAGAACATAATAGCTTATTTGCATTTATTTCCTTAGTTATTTAAAACCAGCGTTTTAATTCAATTATGATTTTGTGTGCATAGATATGCCTAAAACTTAAAATGCTAACGTTATATTAATGCAATATTATGTTCTACATATACAGCCAAAAAATTAACAACATAAAAACTAACAATAACTAATGCGATATTAGAACCGAGGAGCTGATGAGCGAAAGCTGTACCTTCTTAACCTCTCGGCCAACGAAATGTTTTTTCGTGCGTTGTTTTAAATAGCTTAGAAGCGTCACCACTGAGAAACCCTGTTATAAAGTGACCATTGTGCTAACATGGCTCAGACCAGTTTTTGTGTGCGGGTTATGAACACAGCTGTTGCGAAAGTATACGAAGCCCTCCGATCCTCACATGGAATGTGGGCACGATTCGTTTTGTTTCTCCAGGGATGTACAATTTTATTGTTTACTTAATTCTTCAAATCATCTGTGATGAGTGTCGGATCGAGTTTAGTTATGCACACTTATTCGTCCAGTTTTTAACGTTTACACCCCTTTCCTACATTTTTTTCTTTCATTACTCTTATCATACGTATCATTTAGTTGACTGTATATTTCTGCAGACTTCAACTTCCGTGCATTCAAGAATCTAATACCTCTCACGCGAGTTGGAGAGATTTTGTAATACATAGTTCATTTTGAGCAATCACAGAATGCACAATAACTTGTTTCGTCTGAAACTCACATAACACTGAGAAAATATGTCAAGGAAGCCATTCCACTTTGTACAGAAGACTGCTACTACACCCTGGGAGATCCTCATACCTAAAACGAAATATGCAATGAAACTATTTCTTTAAAGGTTTATCTCAAATAACACGAAGTGGACAGAAAAATAAGTTTATGTGGCAAGATTATGTCTATGGTTTAGCTATTATACAAAATTCATTCTGAATGAATAGACTTCACAGGCTATTCAGAGAGAACTCAAGATATCCATCTTAAATATCATTCCAAATAAAATCTTAAACGTGTCGTATAAATTTCAAGATAGCCATATAACTTGCCGTATTAATGTCTCAACATATTGTGACGCAGCAACTATGGCCTAAGGTTATCGAAGGTCGGCGCCGAGCGGTCGAAGTAAACAAGATAACGGCCGCTTTCCAGCGTAAACAGTGGCTGCATTATCGGGAGATAACTAGAAGTTTCTCACTCTTGCTCCTCAGAAAGTGTGTCGAAATAGCTCTGGAACGTTCGTGGAAGATTCCACAGCCTATATAAGCGAGCGTTCCCGCAGCTTCGAGTCAGTGCAAGGGCGAGTCGAGTGCGAATAAAGTGGTTGAGTCGGTCATAGAGCGAAGTAGTTAGCATCTCTGATGAGATATCAACAGCGATTCTCCGAGGTGTTTGGTGCAGGCTTCTTTGAAGTGCAGCGAATGTTAACGCGGAGGCTGCGTCACGAAGGAAGTGAAGTACGGAGAATTGAACTAGTCCACCGAAGTGAAGCGACATTAGTGAGGTGAACTCCCAATGAACTTGAACTAGGTAAGAACTTAAAACTTGACATTGAGAACTGAGAAAAGAATGAAAGTTGAAAAAAGTGGACAACGTCCCACATTTGATTCATTATCTTTACAACTATTTTTGAGAAAGTGAAAAATAAAAAAAACATTTTCAAAACAAAGGGGTTAAGACATTATAAAAGCTCTTCACCTTACATGTTTAATCAATGTTAAGTCAGGTATTATTTTGTAGTTATCAAATATTTATTTCCCGAGTTTTGCTATTCACAGACTCGCAAACATTTCGAGAGTTTTCTAAAAATACCTCGAGCAAAAGACGACGATTCAAATGGCATTGGAAGGGTCTTTTCCGTAGCGATTCAGCGGAAATGGTCCAATTCCATTAATGTGAAGAAAAACGGAAGATAGGCACCATAATCCACTTTATAGACTGAATCACTTCATTTTGTTGCTGAAGTCAGCAAGGAGAGTTAAAAGCATTATTTAAAAAAAATGAGAGCATCGCAGAGTACATTTCATAGGAGCAGCAGAACCAGCAGAATAAATTCTAAGTGTCGAGGAGAAGGTCGGTGTTGACACTAACTTCGTGATGTAATTCGATTCCTCGGGGCGATGCGGCGTGAATGCGAGGTATCGATCCTGTAGGTCGAGGTCGCTAAGAAACTGCGGCATTTCTAGATAAAATAAACAACTTTCCTTCCTGACTTCATCCAAAGACGTCGTTTTTGTCAACGGTATTATCGATATTGTAAGCTTCCATCACAAAACTTTCTAATCGTTTTTTACATTCTCGATAAATTGGCTTTAAATTTTAATTGGCTCTAAGTCAACGAGGCTAAAGTGATAATTCGATTTCATAACTCAGAATCTGGTACAAGAATATAAACACTTTCAACCAATCACCCATGTCTGCCATATTTTTATTGGTTTCATTTTATCACTTTCGTTTTATCAATATATAGACAGGATATACAATGGCAACTTTAGTTTAAAGGTATCTGTGAAATCACTAATCAATTTGAAACACTTCTTCCATTGTGATATAGGCTATTGTACTTTTTAAAATGCACTGCGCTTTAAGAATAAATTTTGCCGAAAGTGACTGCAATTTAATGCTTTTCCTATCGTGTTTAATTACTTACTAGGTATTGCATGAATTCAGCAAATTCTACCACTCCAAACTAACATTAGATGCTAAATTAATTATTATGTTCACAAAAAATGTGAGAATATTTAAGATATTTGCGTGACAAGTAAAATGTATATAAAATTTTTTGTTACATTCACACAGTCTTTACCCTCTATCGTTTATTAGTGGGATATGCAAATTATTCTTACACAAGTTTATTTTCCTATCTACGTCATTGTAATCGAGATAAACATTTCCGAAAATAGCTACATTGCACCATTTTGTTATAGATATAACGGAAATACCAATAGTCAAATGTTTCAGAACTGGACTCTATACGATGGCCTTAAAATTCCATACTCTTTCCATAACATCGCAGAAACAACTGAAAGTCGACAGCACTTTTAAAGGAATGCCTAAGTATTGAACAACTGAAACCACTATTAACAGATATCTGGAAAATAGTTGAGGACACAGAAGAGTTATTTGAAATAAATTGTGTGCTTTAAAAGGATATACATTTCTTGTATAGTACGTTTTCGTCTATCGCTTAGCGTTTGCCAGTTACAAAAGATTATAGAAAATTCTTTCCTAATGAAGTGAACTCCACTGGCTATTCCCATAAAATTGAAGATATACATGTTATTTTTCATGTAAACATATTTAATATACGGTATATTTAATCAAATAAAAATGTTAAAAAAATCCATGTAAAGGGTAGTTTGGGGTGGGAGGGTTTTCTTGAAAACCTTCGTATCATTTTTTTGGGAGGCACTGGACATAAATAACAAGTTTTGTATTTATCCGACTTTTCGTTATTGAGTTATGTTCACAGACACACACACATACACACATGTACCTTTTTCTAAAAATGCTATTTTTATTCTAGGTGCCTCAAAACCCGTATTTTCGGCGAGATCTCCGTATTGAATTTTTGAGTGGAATGACCTACTATGAGGTGTATAAGAACTGTCGATGTTTATGGTTTGCTATACTGTTTTTCTTTATTTTGTGTTGGAAAAAACCCCTTATCAGTTGTGTTCTACATCTACCCTGATGTGCTAATCTCTTATTGGTTTGAGCAAAGTGAGCAGCGAAAGGGGGTAAGCAACGGAAGCATTTCACCCGAACGGATGCACGGTACTCGCCAGACACTCGCCAATTAGTCCGTCTCTTATTGGTTTTATGTCAAAGATCTGGCACTCAAACCCTAACCAATGAATAGTGATCGATTTCTGGCTCAGGAGCGAAGGTACCCGGGGAACGGGGCAAGACAAACATTATGTGATATTTACAACTTAATATTAAGTGCATGCAACTCATAAGGGCACACTTTAATTACAAGTAATGAATAAAGTGAGGTGGTTTGATGAATTTGGCTTATAAACAATGTCCTCTTTATTATATATCATTTAAAAGGAACAACGGATATTTACAACGAAACGAAAATTGTCTGTAATGAGCAAGATTATACTGCGCAGCAAGGACTGTGGAGCTCAATAGGATTTCCAAGAGCAGTATCAAACTGATAGAACAAATACCACGAACGTGTTCAATGGATATGCAAACCTGGTGGCGTATTTAATTATAAATGCATAATGTAGCCCGCATGGCACCAGAAGCTTCAAAATCATATCACAGCGGGGTACAAAGCAAAATTAAAGCACATGTGAAGAAAACAGTTTAATAAACAAAGTTTTCAGCAGAGATAAAAAAGTATTTTACTTTGAATAACTAATTTAATGGGTTAGAGCATTATTATTACCACCTTATACTACGAAGGTAGAATGAAAAATATTGCTCCCACTAACTCTTCAGCAGATGGCAGCACTGGTATATGGCAAGTACTGGACAGTTCAGTAGACTCTCCTCTACAGCTCCTGTTGGCTGAAAGCCTTAGCATTGAACCTTTGTATTGTTACAGCGTAAAGACGGTCGGTCACTACGAGTTAAGCAATGTGCTATCATTAAATTCTTGACAGCAGAAGGTGTCCCCCAAAGGAAATTATCAGAGAATGCAGGCCAAATGTGTTGATACGAGCACCGTGCGTCCGTAGGCCAGTAGATTTAAAGTTGATGTGATGGGAACATCCCACTTGTTTGACAAAGAAAGAGTTGGAAAGGTGGAGTCATTACTTTTCATTCAACCCTCGTAATAATAATTGTTTACAAAGCAACATATATTGATTTGTGTCACAAACAGGCATGGTAAGGAACTGAAGTATAAGAAATGAACCCGTAAAAACGAAACAGCATCACAAAAAAGTCGCAAAACGTAGCATTTTCGCATTGCCTGAAAAGAATTGGCAACTTTCTTTATATTCATTTTCTTGCAAAGCTCTGATAGTAAAATTTATTGAAGATAATACTAATTCCGAAGTCACTATGAGAAGGTGGAATTAGAATAAACAACTCAATGCCATAGTCGGGGTTCGAACCTTCCGATCTGCAGCTTCCCTAACCGCTCTCCGCCGTCGGAGTTACGATGTCAATAATACCTCATGAAATTCTGCATTCGGCTCAAATTTTCCCGATAAAACACAAGGTCCTTAACTTCTTTTCAGATAACATGCCCCATTGTCGACTTACATACATTTTCATTCTGATTCTATCTTTCCAGCCTAGGAAGAACAATTAATCAAACTGAATTAATTATGTTTTCTCAACGAATCTAAAACTGCCTTGGATCCTAGCCTCCGGTGCACATCCGCCATCGCGAAAAAAGCATATACAAAGGTCGCCAATCAATTCCTAGTTGCTTGGGGTGGGGTGGAGTCATGAATGGGAGGGACCTACTTTACTAATCCCTTACGAACTTAATATGCAGTTCATTACATTGGCACTTTTTTTGTACCGAAGTGTACGTGGTAGAGAAAGTAATATATTGAATTTTCTGCAAATAGCATGTGAAGTCTTTCTTCTTCGGAATAAATTTTGTGTAACCATTTATAACTACAATATATAGACAAAAGTTACTACAAAAAACATATAGACGTCGTTAAAATAAACCAATTTTGAATTCTTCAAGGGTTTATAATTTCTTGAAATGTTGCCACCATTTGATTATTTCTCGCAGTGTTACATGAGCAATGAAGCTATTTATACAAACGTTTATCTCGATTAACATTAGTAAATGGTTTTTGCAAGAGTAGTTTGTAAAACAGATAAAGGAGATAAAAGTAGACCATAGTAGGTGGAGAAAGTCGTATAAATGCAACACATAAGTACAACAGACTGCCTCAGGCGCCATTCTTTCCTTAATTTTCAACACGTACTCGTGTAACGAGATGTATAAAAAGTTCAGCTCCGAAATGACGGCCATAAAAGACACGCATGTCGTCTGAAAGCGCTAGTTACGTTTAAAACAATTGACTACGTGCAAACGAGCCCTTAAACAAGCCTCTTCTTGTAGTACGAGCAAATATAATGGTCCGCTACGTGTGCTATTCCCTGACAAATGAATGTCTACGTACGTATAACTCTAAACCGGCAAGAAAACGATGCTCTCCAGTTATTGCGTCTTCTATATCGATTTAAGGCGCTCTGAGATTGCTCACGTATGCTATAGAACGTGGCCCTAAGGATATGTGTTTCTTACCTGCAATAACTCGAAAATACATAATAGTCTATCCTTATACCCCAAGTGTGATGAATTATTGTACAGTAGAGATGGAACTTCGGTACCGTCGATACCTTAATACTCGATGGTATCGAATTATTTCTAATACTTTGAGATAAATCTTCGATACCTTTAAGTTTTGGATAAATGAAAGTTGTTGCACTTAACGTTTTACTAAATAAGGCGTGAAAGAATTCACATTATTGCCTCGCACGTGTCCCCAAAGATTTGCTGTACTATAGTTCTTGATAGACCTTGACTGTGCTTCCTGTGCATGAATCAATGCTACATTTCATAGACACGTGTGTCTAGATGAAAACGTGCAATATAATGAGGGAAGAAGTGGGGGTACTCATGTAACATGCAGCGTTAACTGAGTTGTGAATGAAGCACATTTACCTAACGCACTAAATCGCGTTTCTGCGATAGCCTGGCTTGGTGAATCACATTTACCTACTACGGTGACCAAAATCTGTGAATCCAGCAGAAACAAATTAGAACTTAAGACGTGAAATAATACAACACATGGAAATGTTTGTTCTTTCCTTCATGTGATGGTTTGTGTTTACGGTTACAAGCATACCTCACGACTAATTTCCATAATATGGATAGTAAATCCTTTAAAAGAAGGTTTTCAGCACCAAATGTTGTTATATTAAAGGAAAACAATTATTATTAATGTGTGTTGAACAAGGTTGGAAAGGTGGAATCAGACGACTGAAAAATTCAACAACAAACGGCTTGTGTGGAAGAACAATTAATTCCATTAATTGACCTAACAGTGGTTGAAACTATGAAGCCCGGGACTTAAAGAACTTACAATATTGTAAGTCGCCATTGGGGTACGCCACTCAATACAATTTGAGATCTCCTTGTGGTTTACCGGCAAACATGCGAATCAGTTGGGGAATTTGATGTCCTACTGGCATGTTGCTATGGTAGCTCAGAGGTTAGAGCGCCCAGACGGAGACCAGGAGATCCGTGGTTCAAATCCCGGCTATGGCATTGAATTTTTCAGTCGTTTTATTCTACCTTTCCTATTATTATTAGTATTATTATTATTACTATTATTATTATTAACCTTGACTAACAATAGTGGATATTAAACTCTGACTTTATCAAGATAAAGAAAATTTGGTCAATTGGAGAATGTAAAACAGGAATAATTTCGGAATTAACACACAATACAAAATTGGTTACATGCGTTTATATATAGAGAACTGCTAATAAAAATCTGATGTGTTACACTCACATGTCTTTCTCTACTGTTTCACAAACTATTTTTACAAACGCTTATTCTCCATATGCTTCATGTTAATCGAGATGTTAATCTTATTGCTAATTTTCTTGTAGGTGCAAGGGGAATTGGTAGGCTTTAAGCGATAGTCAAATATTTTAAGAGCTGATTGCTATGTGGAGTACTCCATTCTCTTTGCATTACCAGGACAAAAAAATGAATAACGCATTTGCATTTGAGAAAAAGTAAAAGTATTGGAAAATTTAAGGGAATAACAAGCAATATCTCGAAAATAGTTCACTCCACAAAAAAAATGTATATGACAGAAATTGTGTATTTTAACGCGATCTACATTTTTTGTGTAGTAAAATTTTGTCTATCTCTTATGGTTTACCAGTTATGCAAAAGTCGTTCACAATGAAGAATACTTTTGGAGAATTCCCAGAAAATTCGAGATATACATTTCATTTGTCATGAAAATATCTTAAACATATGATATTTTAATCAAAATCATTACAGCCTTTTTTTAGAAAATTAAAATTTTCGAAAAATGTTCCATATAAAGGGCAATCTGGGGTGGGGGATTTTCTTGAAAACCTTTGTGTCGCATCTCTGGAAGATACTGAACCTAAATACCAAGTTTGGTGTTTATCCGACTGTTCGTTTCTGAGTTCTGCTGTTCACAGACAGACAGACAGACAGATACACACACACAAACACACATACACACACATTTACCAAAATTGTAGAGAAAGTAAAAACATAATTCACTGAACCAGCTATCGCCTTTACAATGCTCTGTAAAATGAGTATCGAGTATTGGTGCTCAAAAATCAGCATCGATCGGTATCCAGTATCGAGAAATACTGGTATCGTCCCATCAGTTTTATAGATCGAAAAATATGGATTATCTACGCTACAAGAAAATAAGGTTTGATTTTAACCACGAATGGAAAAGTTACCTCCCAAAGTGAGACTAGTATTCTGCAGTATTTTATCACAATTATACCCAGAAAATCTAAGACATACATTGACTTACTCATGTAACTATATTGTATATATGGCATTCTAATCACAAACATATCTACTTATATTTTATGCAAAAATTTTACAGCCAGGTTTTAAGAACTTTAAAATATTCTAGTGTTTTTCTTTCTATAAACTGTGGTTTTGGGGGGGACAGTTTCTTTAAAATTTTCATGCTGCATCTTTGGATAATGCTCAATTTAAATACAAGTATTGGTATGTATCCGACTTTTTATTCTGGGACAAACACACATACTAAAACATACACATTTTTCTAAATTTGTACTTTTCATACTATATACATAGTATGAGAGAAGGTATTGTATTCGACCAAAAATTCGATACCGAGATTTCACCGGAAGCACATGTTTTGAGACCCCTGAATACGCAAAAACCAGTTTTACAAATAAAGTTCGTGTGTGTGGTCTGTGCACAGCTTAACTCAAAAACGAAAAGTAGGATAAACATCAAACTTAGTATATAGGTTTATTACCTTCAAAAGTTACATACTAGACAAAAATACCATTTTCATAGAACATTTATCAAAACTATTTATTTTCTAAAACACGGCTCTAACCATTTTGATTAAAATACTATGCATTAAAGTATAAGCTTGGATTAACCATTAAGTGATACACGAAAACATACCAAACAAAAAATATAGATCTCTCTAAAACACAATTTATTTTAAATGAAATTTTTGTAGCATCAGCAATTTCCAGGATATGTATCATTAATGGTCTAAATTCTTCAATGCTTAACCAGTTTACCAGTGTACAAAATTATGCAAAACTCCTTCCGAATGAAGGGGACCTCAAGAGCTATTCCCAGGATATTCAGGAATACATTTTATTTGTCATGTAAATATCTTTAATATATGGTATTGTAACCAAAATCCTTAGAGGCAATTTTTAGAAAATAAAAAATTTCAAAAAATCTTTTGTGTAAGGGGTATGGAGAATTTTATTGAAATTTCGTATCCATCTTTTGAAGGTACTGAACCTAAATACAAAGTTTGGTAGTTAGCATACTTTTCGTTTTTGAGTTAAGCTGTTCGCACACAAACACGCTTTTCTAAACGTGCTTTATTTCGAATCAGGGTGCTCTAAACATGTTTTTTTCCAGTAAAACCTCGGTAATGAATTTTTGGGCCAAATGCAATATCTCCTCTACCTACTAGGTACGCGGACAGAAAGTAATAAAGATGTAATCCTCCTTGCATAATCCTACGAATGTCCATTTGTTTAAAAAAAAACAATGTTCTTATTTACATTCGCAGAAGGCAGGTGTAACATTCTCTGTTGACAAATTCATGTTGCATTACATTAATGTTGATAACAATAGCTTACAGCTTTCCCCGACCTTCGATATCGACCACACAAAGCATTGAGAGAAATTGGTATTCGTAGGACGCTACCGTACAGACCACCACCGTTACTACGATGTGGAAAGTTCTCACGTTCAGGCCGAACGCCGTGCTATGTAGGCAACTTCTCCGACACACAAGTCATACGCCTCTGCGGAGGTACCAGGCGCATGGAATTGTAAGCTAAGCGGCTAAGCAAGTGACTTCATACAGCATATTATGACACACTTGGAAATGAACCCCCAGTAGTAGAGAAAGTAACCATACATTTAGAAAGAGCGGGTAGAGAAATCATGTAAATATAACACACAAACGTTTTTCTCTCTCTACCACGAACATAGTAGAACACACCCAAAAATTCTATACTAAGATTCCACGGAAATACATGTTTTGAGGCCCGCTGAAGCCCCAAAAATAGTTTTTTAGAAAAGTAGGATAAATACAAAACTTGGTACTTGGTCAATACCTTCCAAAGATACGACACGAAGATTTAAGAAATTCTATCCACCCAAAACTACCTTTTACATGGAACACTTTTCGAAATGGCTGTATGGGTTTTCATTAAAATATCATATATTAAAGATATTTACATGACAAATAAAGATCATCTATTGAATTTTCTGGGAATAGCCTGTGAAGTCCTCCTCATTCGAAAGGAATTTTGTATAATTTTGTATAACTAGTAAACGTTAAGCGATAGACGCAAAGGTACTGTACAGAAAATGTAAATTTCCTTAAAACACACAAATTGTTTCAAATAACCTTTTTGTGGCATCAACTACTTCCGAGATATTCGTTATTACTGGTTCGAATTCCCATTCTTTTAAAGTCCTGTCGAGATTCGGTTGTTTCTCGCGGGTGCACGGAAATAGTATGGGCTTTATGGCCAGCTTATGCCGCGTTGTTCTAAAACGTTCGACTAGCGCTATTCCCTTTGCATTTATAACAAAATGTGTAATGTAGCTGTTTCTGCAACGGTTTGTCTCGATTAAAATGAAGCTTTCATACGTTTGATACGCTTTAATAAATGATAAAGAGGTCAGAGAAACTCATGTTAATGTAGCACACACGTTTTTTGTTTCTTTCTTTTGACAAGCAAGAATTCATTTAATGAAGTAAATTGAGAAAGTTCACGCGCAGTTTTCCCCAAACGCGATTTTAGAGGAAAGTTGAGGATAAACTTGCACGTAAACGACAGGTCCCAGCGCTACGATGTTGATGAAGTTAATTTGTTTATGACACAGAGGGCTATAGTTACAGACTCGCCAGTATAAAGGAAACTTCGCCTTAATTGAAGGTCGCTTTGACGCGAGACCTCGCGCGTTTAAATCGCGTGCCTAATGATGTGCGAGAGATATAATAAGAATAGGCCCGGTAAGGACGTTAACAATATCCTGGACCCTTACCGCCTTCTCTACTAATAACCTGTGTGTGTATGTGTGTGTCGCCTTGGTTTAAGCAGACACAGTCTTAAGGAGAGATGTAGAACCAAGTGACCGCAAACTCCCAATTTACATAAATCTTAAAGTTGTCGAACTAAATACTTGAAATGTTGTAGGATGGTTTAGAATAATTTCCTGCAAGATCCAGGATTTTTGCTTTCGAAGGAGTCGATATATATATTATTATATCCTAGCCATACTTACTGAAGCTAAGGGACATTTTCACAAAAAAACAAAGCACTTCAGATATTGTTATATGCTGAAATGAGGACCAAAAGGTGTCCAGAAAATTCTTAAATTTTAATCACCCCAACACGCACATGGGGGAGCGTAGCAGAGACACTGCGTGAGGACCAGCAGCTTGATGTTCACATGCCGATGCAGGCGTGAGGTTTTGTAACAAATTACACAAATTTCACATCATTCACATTACCTATGATTTATTAATAAAATAATTTGTGGCCTTACATTACATACACAGGGAATGAAGGATTGAGGGGAGATGCCTCACACACACGCAACCTACACCTCACACACCAACTCTTAGACTGACGCTCATACACAAAGAAAGTAACGCTAACATCTATCCCCCTCTCTCTCCAACTCTAGTTAGGCTGGCCAGCCAGAGGTTGAAAGAGTCATGTCAGATGGAAATTCAAACACAAGCCGAAAGAAATACTAAATTACCCCAACAATGCTGTCACCAATGCGACGCAATAATGTGTCTGTCATGACAATACTTACTAATACCTACTAATACGCCACAACATAGAGGGAGCGATATGGCTCCATGGTAATGTGTGAGGCTCGCATTCAAGAGGCTCTGAGTTCGATTCCATCAACCGATCACTCTGGCCTTAGATTTTTCGTGATTGGTTGGAGAATGCTGGGATGGTTTGTCAACTACCACGGATGTCTTTCCCTAACTTCATTTTCATTCCGTTTCCTTTCAGGTGTGCTTCTAGGTTTCATGGTGTGTGGCGGTGCCGGACAATGGCATAGATACTTAGAACAAGGAACGACTATTCCCTGTGAAAACATTTTAGGCGTGCTTGGTTGAACGGATCATTCATCGTCGTCTCTGGGTAGTTCAATTAGTGGGAGAGGTCTTGGAACCAGGAAATGTTAGGGCTTCCGCGCGTCTCTGTTGCCTGTGTAGACTTAGAAAGAGGTTCGTGTGTGTATGTGTGTGCAAGCAATATAACTCAAAAACCATAAGTCGGATATATACCAAACTTGGTATTTACTCAGTACCCTCCAAAGAGGAAAATCCCAGCACCATAAACTACCCTTTAAAAGGAACATTTTCCGAAGTATTTGATTTTCTAAATAATGTCTCTAAAGATTTTGATTAATATACCACATATTAAAGATATTTACTTAGCAAATAAAATGCATATATTGAATTTTCTGTGAAGTGCTCTTCAGGAATTTTTGTATAATCTTGTATAAGTAGTAAACGTTAAGCGATAGACAAAAACGTACTACGCAAAATATGTAAATCTCTTTAAATGACTCAGTTTATTTAAAATAACTTTGTGTAACCAGCCATTTCGAAGATATCCGCTATTAATGGTGCGAATTGTTCAATGCAATCGTCATTCTTTTCAAGTCCTGCCGATTTTCGGTTGTTTATCCCGATGTCATGGAAAGAGTATGGAATTTTAAAGCCAGTTCTTAAACATTTGACTGTCGCTGTTCCCTTTGTATCTATATATAACAAAATATGTAATGCAGCTATTTACGGCAAGGTTTATCTTGATTAAAATGAAGCAGATAGGAAAATAAACCTATCGTAAGAATAATGCGTACTAATAAGCAATAGAGGTTAGAGAAAGTCATGTAAATCTAATACAAGATATTTTGAATTTTTTATTACTCTATTTTACGTCGCTTTAGCAACATGATCATATTGTGACGGATCTGTTAGTGGATAACTCTGAGATCGATGTGTGGGGACAGTTAGTCTTCTAGGTTTCATCTCTGTAACCACCCGATTCGTCATGTGTCCACAGAGCTTAGTGCATAGCTTCATGCCGAGCTGATGGTATTAGAATGCTGCTTTCACACAGAAAGGCGGACAGTTAGCCTTCTAGGTCTCATCCCTGTAACCATACCATCTTGCTTCTTCACGTGTCCACAAAGACCTTAGTGCATACCAACTGTATCTTCTGCTTCGTGCCGTGCAGATTGCATTAGGATGCCGTCCACTCTACCTGCTTTTATTGTCTGTGGATAGATGGCACAGCATTCGCTATTACCACTTATTTTTCATGTTTACTATTGTTTTAGACTTAAGGTGGAACTTTGGGTCGCAGTATTAAATATCCAGTCCGATATTTACCTTGCTGACTGAGAGAAACTACGAAAAAACTTCGGTCTGATTGGTCGGCCCCCGGGATCTCCCGAATGCGGACCACAGACGTTACCGCCTGAGCCATCCCGCTCAGTTTTTGAAAATTGAGAAGGCAAGAGCATTTATTTATCCTTCAAAACCTATTGAGTTAAAATGGTCAGGGACACACTGGTGTACAAACACTAAATGTGGAAGGAAGCATAATAGGATATTGCTTTTTTGTTCTGTCTGTCGAAATAACAAAAATGTTGTGTTACATTCACGTAATCTTCTCGAACCAACTCTTCCACAAACTATTCTTACAATTGATTATTTATTTCTCCAATAAACTACACTGGAAGGCGTTGCAGTGCACCCAAAAATTCGATATCGAAATATCACCAGAAATATTAGATATAAGGTCCTCTGAATCCAAAAACGTGATTTTTAGAAAAGCTTCGGTTGTATGTGTGAACACCATTACAAAATCGAATAGTTGGTGAAATAGCAAACTTGAGCCATTGTAAACGTGACCGGATGTTCATTTTTTAAAACGTATTTTCTTAGAACGTTAGGTTAAATTGTTTGAAATTTGTATAAAAGTAGTAATTTCGGCACCAGTGTGTCCCTCACATTCATATACAGCTTCAAAATCCATACTAGGATACTGGGATGCAAAGCTATTATGAATATCTTGTGCTAATTTTCTGACTCGACTCTCGTGTTTCACTTGTCACATAGACCATCTCATTAAGGCCCCTTCACATTGTTTCTTGTAAACACAGCACTAGTCTGATGTTGCACGTGAATCGGCTAAGTAATGCATTTCGGTTTATTTGCTCTTGCAGGTTTGTCGAGACAATTTCATCAAGAACAATGATGCAAATTTCACTTAAGGATCTCCCAAGATGCTGCAGTTTCGCTCTCTGCAGTGCGGAGATTGCACTGCATTCACAAATGTTGATGAGAAGCCTTAATGTATTACCTTGAATTACACATTACTTGTAGCAGAAAACTGAAAATAACGCCTGTGCTAGAGGTAGGATGCGTTACATTCACATTACTGTGTCTATCCACTATCGGTTGTTTTTTGCTTTCTCTACCACATATAGTAAGTAGGGGAAGTATTGTATTCCACTCAAAAATTCGATACCGAGATTTCATCGGAAATACCTGTTTTGAGGCCTCCTGAATCCAAAAAAGTATTTTTGGAAACTTGTCCGTGTGTGTGACTGTGAACAGCATAACTCAGAAACGAACAGTCGGATAAACACCAAACTTGGTATTTAGGTTCAGTATCTTCCAGAAATGCGACACGAAGGTTTTCAAGGAAATCCCCCCACCCCAGATTACCCTTTACATGGAACATTTTTCGAAAGTTTTAATTTTCTCAAAAATAGCTCTAACGATTTTGATTCAAATATCATATATTTAAGATAATTTCATGACAAATAAAATGTATATCTTGAATTTTCTGGGAATGTCTCCAAAAGTATTCTTCATTGTGAACGACTTTTGCATAACTGGTAAACCATAAGAGATAGACAAAATTTTACTACACAAAAAATGTAGATCGTGTTAAAATACATAATTTATATCATATACATTTTTACTTTCTCTACTAGGTATAGTAAATAGGGGAAGTATTGTATACCACCCAAAAATTAGATACCGAGATTTCACTGGAAATGTATGTTTTGAAATCCCCTGAATCCAAAAAAAACATTTTTGGAAACATGTCTGTGTTTGTCTGTGTGTCTGTCTGTGAACAGCATAACTCAGAAACTAACAGTCAGATAAACACCAAACTTGGTATTTAGGTTCAGTATCTTCCAGAGATGCGACACGAAAATTTTCAAGAAAATCTCCCCACCCCAGATTACCCTTTACATGGAACATTTTTCGAAAATTTTACTTTTCTCTAAAATGGCTCTAACGATTTTGATTAAGATATCATATGTTTAAGATATTTTCATGACAAATAAAATTTATATCTTGAATTTTCTGGGAATGTCTCCAAAAGTATTCTTCATTGTGAACGAGTTTTGCATAACTGGTAAACCATAAGAGATAGACAAAATTTTACTACACAAGAAATGTAGATCGCCTTAAAATACACAATTTATGTCTTATACTTCTTTTTGTTGAGTGAACCATTTTCGAGATATTGTTTGTTATTCCCTTAATTTTCCAATATTTATACTGTTTCTCAAATTCGGTATTCATTTTTTTGTCCTGGTAATGCAAAGAGAATGGAATACTCCACATAACAACCAGCTCTTAAAATATTTGACTATCGCTTAAAGCCTACCAATTCCCCTTGCATCTACAAGAAAATTAGCAATAAGATTAACATCTCGATATCTCGATTAACATGAAGCATATGGAGAATAAGCGTTAAAAAGATCCGAACTAGATCTGTAATATTAACGTGACAATGCCCCCTTGTAAGCCAATCTTTGGTGCAGACTGTGATATACCGAAGTTAAAGCCTCTTGTTAGGAAAGGAGTTTTAATCATTATGAGCGGAAATGCACATATATACAACAAATGTTGTTGTAAGAAGTGGTACAGAGTAAATTTGTAACACATTTTAACCGTGGAAACATAACGAGCGGGTGGGTGGAAGGGTTTGCAATGCCCTGATATGAAAGTTTACATTCAGCTGTGTTTGTTTGCTCACTAATAACACTTTCTGTTTTGCTGACTTCTCGCTGGGTAAGCAAGGCATGGCATAAAATATGAACTTTGCCAGCACCGCAACTGTTTAATATTACCCTGCTGGTCCTTTTTTATGCATGGAATCAACTCTCACACAATAGTGTTCCAGCAGCACGCACCAGCTAATTATGTTCATTAACGTATCGGCGCACTGGAATTCCTAATGGCACGCTGCTTCACACCCCGCCGTCGGTTATGGGTCACGGCATCCATTTGTTCCGAGCAATGGCCAATTTCCAATAGACCAACCGCGTTCAGGACAGATGAGCCGAGCGATTTCACCCGCTCAGTTAGGACATATTCCTTTAAGTGGAGATTAAAAGCCCTATCCCACCAATTTCAAATCTGCTAAATCCATGACACATTATCTCAGAAACTGTATATTTAACGCTGTAATGCACAGTGTTGCCATTTGACAACAAACATGTTTTGTCAATGTTTAATCGATGAAATTTATTTATCTCTAACAGCTACTTTATAATGCTATGCGAGTTGATTGCCGTGTAGTCTGCTAGATTTACTCTAATAGTTTGTGAATTATAATCATTTAAACAATTTGTGCTCACTCAAAAATTAAATTGACTAGGAGACATTTCCGGGCTCTGATTGTTTTAGGATTTTAAATTGTCATTAACTCCTGAACAATGAGAATATTTGCCTAGAAATGCATTTGGTGAAGAACCCTCTAAGGCAACAATTTATAATTAGTACAACGAATTTAAAAGAGATCGGCCTTTTCTTAGTGATGAATTTCGTGAAGGACGCCCAAGTTCTGTTGTTACTGATGAAAACATTGTCGCTATTGAGGAATGCTTGAAGAAGATGAACGGACATCTTATGAATTTATTCGGGCCACATTGGGCATTGGTGTGAGCCAAATCCAAAACATTTTACATCAAGTTAGACGTGACAAAACTTTGTTGTCCATAGATCCCGATCAAAAACAACAACGCATTGACGACTGGTGCAGTAAAACTCTGGAAAAATTCCAAGGCGGCACTTCAAATTTGGTTTGGAATATCCTTACTGGTGATGAATCTTGGATTTATTCTTAGGATCCTGAGAAGAAAATTGAATCGGCTCAATGGGTCTTTCAAACAGAACCTAAGCCTACAAAAGTCCGACGAATTCGCAGTGTTGATAAGAAGACGGTTGCTAGTTTTTTTCTAAAACGGGCCATATTGCTAATATAGCATTATAAGACAGACGTACTGTTACTGCCAATTAATACATGAAAGCCTGTTTACCCAAATTATTGAAGAAGTTCCTGAAAATAACGCAAAATAAAAAACATGGCAACGTATCGCCGCATACAGCAAAACAAACAACTGAGTATCTTAATGCCCTAAAGGTCAGTACCATGGACCCTCCACCATTCAGCCCTGATCTAGCATATTGTGATTTATTGTTTGTTTCCAAAAATTAAAAATAAAATGCGTGGAATCACCTTTCGTCAGCAGATGAGGCGGTGGAACATTATAAAAACCTGGTTTCTCAAGTGCCTCGGGAAGAGTGGCATCATTGCTTTAAGGACTGGTTTTATCGAATGAAAAAAATGTATTGGTGTTAAAGGGGAATATTTTTAAAAACAATAAAATCATTTATATTTTTAAAACTATCCCTTCTTTGATTTTCTAATATTTTCAGAGTCGAGATAGTAGCTATTTTATGTCTTAAATATATTAATTTATTCCGGTGTTATTCTGGTTTTCTTTTAAGAACAAAAACCAAAATTCATGCAACTGCAGCCAAATGTAACCCCATTATCATCCACGCGTGCTACTCCCTTATTTTACGTGAGCCTTCCCCGTCCTTTGCTACAAGCAAATTTGACTGCATACGCTGGGACTACAATTTATGACGTACGGGTTTGAATGGATGGCCAATGCATTTTGTCTCACCTTAACGATCATGGCTATTCCAATCGCTTACATTAAGGTGTCTGTAGAGATCCAGCCTTCAAGACACAACAAAAAAGTTTTAATACCCGAGGAGTATGCTGGCTAGTGCTTTCAGACAACATTGACGTAAGCGGGTGCCAGCATGTTATGCATGATTCACCCACGTGTCGAACATGAGGTGACCATTCCCCTAAAAATCATATTACCAAACCCCTGCTTACATAAGCATCCGGGAAAGGCTCGCAGCAATTCTAAAGCCAACTTCATGGATTTAGTTAAACAAATTTTGTCCTGAATATCTCAAAACTTATAAAATTATATTTATCGCTCTTGTAAAGTAAATGTATAGCTGTCACAATATTGTTAACTAGAAATGTATGAAGTACATTTTTCTGGACAGATTTGTAAGATAAAATATCATGTTGACATTTCATCTAAGTACAATTTTGTTAGTTTGTAATCTCATTAATAGTTTAATATTTCTCTTATTTTTTCAGGTAAGAGAACTACACAAATTCATTTGAGGCAGAACAGTTAGAAGCAGCGGAGTATGGTAACTACCTCAGCTGAAAGCGACCTTCAAATAAGGTTTGAAATTTGAGAAAAACAACTAAGTAGAATACCAGATATTGATAGTAACCGTAACGACTTTAGGGATTTTTAATCCGTGCATACGTTGGTACCAAAATGATAAAGGTAGGGTGAAAAATATGCAGAAACACACACGTGAAAAAGAACTTATGATATGTTTATGTGGCAGAAGGGGGTAACATATTTTACGCCTTCTCCTCGTTTAGCATGGCTACTGGAACATGCTAACCTTTGTCCTACCTTATATAATTTACTAATAGGTATAAAACGTATCTTACTAACGCTTACCTTTTCTATCTACTTCATTTTAATCCAAATAAGCTTTACATAAATAGCTACATTACATATTTCGTTATAGATACAAAGAGAACAGCGATAGTCAAATGTTTAAGTACTGGACGCTATATGCTGGCCTTAAAATTCCAAACTATGTTCATATAATCGTGGTAAACAATTGAAAATCGACAGGATTTCAAACGAAAGACATAGTAGTGAACAATTTGAACCCTTAATAAGGGATATCTCGGAAATAGCATAAGCACAAACAATTATTTGAAATAAATTGTGTGTTTTAAAGAAACCAACATTTTTCGCGTGGAGCGTTTTCATTTATGGTTTACCAGTTATACAAAATTTTATATAATTAATTTCATAATGAAGAGAACTTCACAGGCTATTCCCAGAAAACTCAAGATATACACTATTTGTGATGAAAACCTCCTTAATACGTGGTATTTTAATCAAAATCATTAAGAACCTTTTTTAATAAAATTGATAATTTCGAAAAACGTTCCAAGTAAAAGTAGTTGAAATTTTCTTGAATTTCTTGTGTTGAATCTTTTGAAGATATTGAACCTGAATACCAAGTTTGGTGTTTATCCAACATTTTGTTTTTGAGTTATGCTGTTCACAGACCATTCTCTAAAAATGTGTGTTAGCTTCGCATGACCTTTTCTACCCTATGTAGCTTGTTAGTAGGTATACAAATTTTTCTTAGGAAAGTTTATTTTCCTATCTACTTCATTTTAATTGCGATAAACATTTCTGTAAATATCTACATTGTACATTTCTTTATATGTATACACAAGGAAATAAGGAAAGTGAAATGTTTAAGAACTGGACGCTATATGCTGGTCTTAAAATTCCATATACTCTTTCAATAAGATCACAAGAAACAACTGAAAGGACTTTAAAATGATGGCTAGGTATTGAACAATTCGAACCATTAATAACGGATATCCCGGAGATGGCTTCTTCCACGAAAAAATCTGATGTTACACTCACATGACTTTCTCTACTCTTGTCAAACTATTTTTACAAACTCTTATTCTCCATCTATTTCATATTAATCGAGATAAACATTTGCAGAAACGATCTTTTGACATGCAAAGAGAATTACATTTTACACATAGCGACCGGTTCTAAACATATTTGACTATCGCTTAAGGCGTACTATGTTCCCCTTCTTTTATATTTGCAAGGGCAATATAGAAATGCAGTAGCCTTTAATCATAGACATATCTGTTAATAGCTGGTTGCTATGTGCAGCACCATTATCATTGCCACAGATTAATACTCTTTGCATATCTAAGACAAAAAATGAATAACGAATTCCCATTTGAGAAAATAAGTATTGAAATATTTAAGGGAATAACAAGTAATATCTCGAAAATGGTTCACTCAACAAAAAAAATGTCTATGACATAAATTGTGTATTTTAAGGCGATCTACATGTTTTGTGTAGTAAAATTTTGTCTATCTCTTATGGTTTACCAGTTATGCAAAAGTCGTTCACAATGAAGAATACTTTGGAGACATTCCCAGAAAATTCGAGATATAGAATTCAGTTGCCATAAAAATGTATTAAACTTATGGTATTTTATTCAAAATTGTTAGAGCCATTTTTGAGAAAGTTACAATTTTCGAAAAATGTTCCATGTAAAGGGTAATCTGGGGTGGGGGGATTTTCCTGAAAACCTTCGTGTCGCATCTCTGGAAGATACTGAACCTAAATACCAAGTTTGGTGTTTATCCGACTATTCATTTCTGGGTTATGCTGTTCACAGACACACACACACTCACACACACGCACACACACACACGGGCATGTTCCTAAAAATGCTCTTTTTTGGTTTCAGGTGGTCCTAAAACATGTATTTCCGGTGAAATCTCGGTATCGAATTTTTGGGTGGAATACAATACTTCCCCTACTACTATACGTAGTAGAGAAAGTAGAAAGGTTATTGGAAATAAATTGTGTATTTTAAAGAGATATACAATTTTTATTTAGTAATTTTTCGTCTATCGCTTAACGATTACCAGATATATAAGATTATACAAAATTCCTTCCGATGGAAGTACACTTCATAGGCCATTCCCAGGAAATTCAAGATATACGTTTTAGTTGTGTAAATATCTTTAATATTTGGTATTTTAATTAAAATCGTTTGAGCCATTACTGAGAAAACAAAACGTAAATGGAAGGGACATTAAACATTAAAACAAAGGAAAGGTTATTTACTCCTGGGTAACATTGAGGTAGAAACGGTAGAAAAAGACTTCCCTATATTTTTACGAGCGCTCTCAGAAGACACCATTACTTGCAATATTACGAATCCGTAGGGGACTTCCCAAAGTCCACAAAGTAATATTTCCCTGACAGTTGATTTACGTGCTGTGACTGCCCTTCAGAGACACCTAGTGACCAAATATAGCTGAGTAGTAACTTTTGCGTGAAGGGTCGTATTTTCTCTCTTTATGATCTTTGCAGTTCCGAACTCAATAAAATAATAATGCCGGAACTCTCGTAATCAAGAAGGGTATTCGTTCAAGTGTCAAGTGAAAGTTTCTCATATTGCTTTCTTGCGACATTTAACTCATTATTCAGAGTCGCCCAACTTGAACTTTTACTTTTAATATCTGATATAGAGCAGATAACTCATTCTTCATAGGTGTTTATTTTAGAAAGTTAATTTCTTCTTCTCCTTTTTCACTTCAAGGATTAGGCATTTCGCCTGTTCCGTCCTCGCATTGTTCACTCTACTCTCATACTTTTCTGGCGCTTTATCGACATCGAAACCTATAACACAAACCAAGTGATTAAAATTTACTACTTGTTCCAGACTATTATTTCCAATACATACTTTCGTTTTCAGGGCTGTGTATGAATGCGAACCTCACGTGGAAGGGGTACCAACTCGCACAACACCAACCTGGAAGACCAGGGTTTTCCTGTCAGGATTTCCTTCCTTAGACGATTGTCTACCAAGACTAAAGATAGACGTCTTCCCGGAGTTTATTCTGGAGTCTGCCCCTCCTAGATGAGTGGTTTTACAGGACAGTTGAGCACATCGACCCGTTGTGCAATCATCTTAGCTTCCCCCTCCTCCTGTCACTTAGAGAGGTTATTTTTATTAGGCGTTTACGCCAAATTCAGTTCGTATTTGCGGATACACCTATTCTATAAAATTATATCTTATTTCACTTTTAAGCATGTAAGGTAAGAGATGGCCTACATTCCTTAGGGCAATGGCCAGCTACTCTAGGTAGGGTAGCTAAATGTAAACTCCCAAGGTGAGCCAGTCCGTGAGTGAATTTAACCCTTACTTGTCTTTTAACTTAACCCTCTTCATCGAAGTTTAGTCCAGCACAATTGCCCGTAGCACTATATTGTTGGCTTTACTTTTAACTTGCGATGGACACGTTGGCTTCATCACGTAATTCTGACTGATGAAGACATCGCAGCCACGCAGCCGTTTACGATAATTTATCGGGCGCTGGGAACCCCGACACGACGAAGAGGACGGACCTAACGAATGTCGTAGGGGGAAAATTGAAGAAAGAAACCACGGAATAGTAATAACCTATACAAAAATGAACCTGGAGATAATCTCCGAGCATAAAAAAGAAACAGAACTATTTAAATGCCCTTATTGTGATCAATAACTATGCCACATTAACATTGGCCCTCACAGCTACGCCATTCACATTATATTGACACCAAGTTCATGAACTAGTAAAACGAGCATAACACATTAAATGAAATATAAACCTCCACGATGCCTTTAAAAGAAAAGCGAAAATTTTAATTTTAAAAGGGAAGCAAAAAAATAAAAATACAAAGTTGAAGTAAATTTATAAAACAACTTCGATCTCAGAACAAAAATTTAATATGAAATTGAATTATACTTTAACATACAACGTAAAGTAAGACAAAAACACACAACTTGAAACAACCCATTAAAGCTAAGAAAACATAAAACAAAAACAAATGCATTCAGAAACTAGTCTTTTCAGGGTAACATTTAAACATCTTTATATATAGCTAAGCCTTTAAATTGTAATCTGGTAAAGAAAACTATATTGCACATTAAGATTCTTTTGAAATTTAGAACTGGTAAATTGGCTCCTTTATAAAACCACTATTATAATTATAAGAACCAGGAAAATAGAAAGATACTAATAGTGAACGTAAGGATTAAATAAACTCAAACCCTGAAACAACTCCGTAAATTATTTAGCTGAAAAGGAAAAATATGAAATTCACAACCAAGAAATGAAACACTTAAAGCAAAAGGATAAATCGTGAAAAACACCATGTGCACTAAGGAGTAGAGTTCGATACTTGGTCACGAGAGAAAGCCAGAGCAAAACTTAGTTTAACATCCCCCACTTAACAGTCAAATGGACATTACTTCAGCAAACAAAGGAAAGAAAGAAAGTTTAACACCCAAAAAACCGGTGAGAACAACCAAATGGTTTTCACCCGACCAGAAATAATGTTGAAAAGTATACTTGTAACTTATGTTTCCCTTTAAGTGCAAGTGTTGGTCCCACTTCCTTAAAATTAGGACGACTAGCATTAATACAGTTATTATTGAATTAGTATTAGTACGGTGCTATCGCCAAAACAAAACCCCAAATGAAATATAATTTTTAAGGTAGCAAAAAAAAAACAAATTATTTCCTCAAATAGGAAACTTTCACATACCCACTTTCAAATGGGCAATATGACTTAACAGCTTTATAAAAGCTATGAATGTGGCTTGATCAAAAATTAACAAGCAACTAAATACAACAGACACATAGCCTTTGGTTTAATGAGCCCAAACTTTCTTTAAATGTTGTGTTCCAAATCAAGTAGAACCTGATACATTTAACTATTAACTCGAAAATCTGAGAAAGTGAACACAAAATTATACCATGTATTACCCCCTAAAAACCAGTCACTTACGACATCTTTGGGACATAATCTCCAAAATATTACATTCACTCCCATTCACCTAGAAAAGCCAAACTAGAAAATGAGCTGCACAATTAGTTCCTACCTTCATATAAGCCAAGATGGAGAAATCTGTCGTGAATACCCTGAAAATGTATGCCACCGACGAATTTTGAAAACTATGAAGCCACGTTTACTAAATTACATTCACGATGATGGCATACAGAACAAAATTCTCAAAATGTGGCCAGCTTAAAGAAAAACGTGAAAATAGCGCGGTCTCACTCCCACACCAACTCCGCCTCGCTCGTACTCCAGCCGTGCTAGAACTGCCAAGCGAGCCACGCAGGCAGCTCTCACCAGGCGACCGAGGAAGGCACGCCCACAATCCATGGAGCTCGAAACGGCAGAGCGAGAGAGAGGCGGACAAAGAGATCAAAAAATTACGCAAGTGACTGGCGGTAAATATAACAGTTTTACAATTTAACAATAAGCATCAGCACAAACTCCATAGTTGTCGGTCCTCGGCTACGGTCCTCTTCTTCCAACTCCCTCGTACCAGTTCGTCTGGTCATCTCTGGTGTAGGAGACCTCTGCTTCTTTTCTCCAGCCAGCCTGTTGTCCCAAACTTTGGTCGCATGGGCCCATCTTCCATAGTTGGTGGTCCTTGGCTAGGGTGATTCATCTTCTTCCAGCTCCTCATACCAGTCCATGTGATTATTTATTGTGGGTCCTCTACTTCTTTTCCCGAGGTTATGGTCTCGTGGGCCCTTCTTCCTTAGTCCACCCTTGTTACACGGCCTTCCCATTTCCATTATTGTCGTGCGCGTACTGCTGCGTCTTCCGTACCTGAAATTCTTGTGATTTCGGTGTTTCGTATTCTATTTTGTAGCCTTAAGTTCAGCACTTTTCCGTTCCATCTTTCTCTGACACACATGCAGGACCTTTGTTTGGCGTTTGGTGAAGCACTACATCCGGCATCCATATAGGCACCATATATAAAATAAAAAAAGATTGGGTTTATTCCTAACCTTTACTATCTCACAGATATTATCTCTCTTATATAAGAAGAGATTTTTACTTTCTTTACTGCGTATTTACACTGGCGTTTGTGAAAGTTGTAATACCAAGAGGAAAACGCGTGGATTCAATGAATGTAATGCCACAGGTTAGGTACATGACAAGCAATAAATGATAAACTTTTCAAATTTATACATGTCCTTTGAGCCCTAATATTCAGTATTTGGTGTGGCGCTGCAATTAGAGCTGCTATACGCCATGGCATTGAATCAAAAAGGTTCTGAATAAGTTCCTGAGGGATTTTCCTCCACGCAGTTTATATTCAAGCCCACAAATCCGTGACAATGGTTACTGAGGACCGCGATGCACCAGGTGCCGACCAAACACATGTTCGATGAGCGACATGTATGTCAGGCGAACGTGCAGGCCAGGGAAGAAATGGTACCCGTCGCTCTTCGAAGAAGGCTTGTACATTCCTCGCAGTATGTGGCCGGGCATTGTCCTGTTGAAATGTGGCCTGTGGAGATGCCTGATACAGGGGGATTACCTCAGGCTCTACAGTCACCGTTAGGTACCGGTTGCTTTCAAAGTACCCTCAATTCGTAGGAGGCGAGATTGGTTGTTGTAACCAATGGCGCTCAAAACCATCACACCTGTGTTTGTCCGCTATGCCGCTAAACAATGAAGCCCTCCAGGTTGCGCTCACCTCGGTACCGCTGGACACGTTGAAGCGGGACTCGTCCGAAAAGGCTACATTTTATCACTCAGCACCCCAGTGACGGTGTTCACGTTTCCATTGCAGTCGGAGGAGCTTGTGGTTTCTGGACAATGGAAACCGAAGTAATGGCATGCGTGCAACAAGTCCAACCTGCAGTAGACGGCGACGAACCGTTGATCAGACAAGTGCACACCCATTGCAGTGGTCCAGCGTCGAGCCAACACTGTGGATGACGCTCATCCCGTGCTGTGGTCATGTTCCGTGGTCCAATACCCGCTCTTCGCTAAGTAAAACCTTCATCTATCCACTACTTCCACACACGCATCATCGTAGCAGCATGCCCTGTACGAGCCGAAATGTCACGGTATGACAAACCCGCTTCCCGGAGACCGATTATTCTGCCCCGTTCCAACTCACTCACATACGATATGGCTCTCTTTGACGTCGACGAGGCATACTGGCGCTCACTTTATTGTTTCCACCTTGTTTGACAGCTCTGCACTGACTACACTGGGCGCAACACTGACTTTATCGGACCGACACGAGAGGGCCCTGCTCGGCCTACGTGTACCCCCATCTTTCTGCAATTCTAATCACTTATTGCTTGCACACTCTTCTACACTTCCACCAAGTTTGGAGTTATTCGGGAAATTCTTTCTTGGTGTTGCAATTTTCACAAACGGCAGTGTATATAAAGTAGACGAAGTATAATATTCCCCAAAAAATTCGATACCGAGACTTCACAAAAAATATAGTTTTGAGACTGCAGAAAGGTACGTGTGTGGTGTGTGTGTGCATGCGTGTTTGTATGTAAACGTAACTCAAAAACGAAATGTCAGTTAAATACTAACCTTGGTATTTAAGTTCAATATCTTTCAAAGATACAACACGAAGATTTTGAAGAAAATCTCCCTACCCTAGATACCTTTTATGTAAAGATTTATTTTTTTCAATTGTCGAACTTCTTAAAAAATGACTAATGATTTTTATTAAAACCATTCATTAAAATGTTTACACGACCAACAATATGTATTTCTTGAATTTTCTGCGAATAGCCTGTGAAGTCATCATTCAGAAGAAATTTGTATAATCCTGCATAGCTGGTAAATATTAAGCACTGGACGAAAACGTACTGCACACAATTAAAATATAGAATTTATTCCAAATAACGTTTTTTGTGCTATAACCAATTTCCGAGATATCCTTTATTAGAAGTGCTTTCGATTTTCAGATGTTTCTCGCGATGTCATGGAAACAGTATGGAATTTTAAGGCAGCATATAGCGTACAGTTGTTAAACATTTGACTATCGCTGTTCACTTTGTGTCTATAATGAAATGTGTGATGTGGCTATCTCTGCAAAAGTTTATTTGGATTAAAATAAATATCATAGAAAAATAAACTTTAGTAAGAATAGTTTGTATACCCACCAATAAGCAAAGCAAATTTTTAGAAAAAGATCGGTGTGTGTGTGTGTGTGCGCGCGCCAACGCCATAGGTAACTCAAAAATGAAAATTCGGCGAAATACCAAACTTGGTATTTAAGATCATACCTTCCATAGATGCGATATCAAGATTTTCAACAACACATTCCCACCTCAAACAATCCTTTTCATTGAACTTTTTTGAAATTCTGAATTTTCTGAAAAATGGCTTCAACGATTTTGATTAAAATACCTTATACGCGTATGAAAGACGTGTACAGGACAAATAAAATTATATGTTCAATATTGTGGGAATAGGCAAAGAAGCCCTCAAGATTATACAAAATTCCTTCCGAAGGAAGAGGACTTCAAAGGCTATTCCCAAAAAATTCAAGATATACATTTTATTAACCATGTAAATATCTTTAATATATGGTATTTTAATGCAAATCATTAGAGAGCCATTTTTAAAAAATTAAAATTTTCCAAAAATATTCCAAGCAAAGTAGAGTTTGGGATGGGGCGATTTTTCTTGAAAATCTTCGTGTCACATCTTTGGAAGGTACTGAAGCTAAATACCAAATTTGGATTTTATCCGACTTTTTGTTCTTGTGTTATGTTCTTCACACAAACTTTATTTGGATTTGAGGGCCTCAAACAGGTATTTCCGGTGAAATCTTGGTATCGAAGTTTTGGGTGGAATGCAATACCTTCTCTACCCACTATGTACTTGGTAGAGAAAGTAATAAACGTATAGTATTTTAAGTTTTTTCTATACACATTATGGTATTCATAATAAATTTGTTTTCCTGGAAGTGCGAAAACGACTGTTAGGTGTTTACATCACCCGCCCCCAAAAGATCTGATTTTACATTCACATAAGTTTCTCTGGTCATTTATTTTTGTGTCTACTTTACAAATATTCTTACAAAAGTTTATTTCCGCTGAAATATCGATATAGGTTTCTTTTGGGAAGGCTGAATGTAATGTTTCCACTACTTACAATAGGTGAGTAGTGGAGAAAGTAATAACCATTTTTCCCACTTCTAGAAAGAATACATCAGATTTTTGTTGTTAAATTGGCGTTAAATACGAAGCGCGGCACATATCAATGCTGGAGTTGAAATCTTCGTCAGTCATTTGCGGTTGCCGGTATTGCAATTAGCTGGAGGCGAATGCTTCTAATCAAACCGCAGCGCCATCCTTGTTCATGCTTCACTTGCATCTGGGACCTAATCAGATTACCGCCAAATCAACATCCTCTGTCCCCATTATCGCGGACGATAGCGCCGTCTCTCAACCTACGACGTGGTGGGTACGTGTTTTTGGGGCAGTTGGAAACTGTGTCAACTATGGTTAGTGGCCCATACTTCAAGGATGCGTTACGACTTACACCCCACACCAGTGTTGACCTAAGGGGAGATTACACCCCCTCTCCATCCAACGTTAAATCTGTTATTATCTCGGACACTGTTTAAGATGTTGGGCCGAAATTCTTACTGGGTGCAGATGAATGCCACCTAAGTTCACTGATTACTTTGTTTCTTAAGTAAGATAGGATTATTTTCTTAATTATACACCTTAAGATTAAAGTTTATCAGCAATTATCTTCTTAAAAATAACCAACAAAGTTACGAGGGTCGTCTCCAATAAGTAAGTTTTCCTATTTTATAAAATGCATTACACCCAATCGATCATGTCTGCCTGTTGGCATAGCCAACATTTTGGCAGACGATGCGCATGCTGTAGAATGTCTTTTACGTTTTATAAGTGACATTGGTTTTAATCGGCGCATTTGATGCGCTGAGCGTCTTTTAGCTTTGAGATTTTACATTGTCAGTTTTACTGGGGCTCTTCTCCCCGACCGACATAAGGCGCTCATGTCCCTTGCATTCTACAGTTCTTGACACGTTGTTTTATTCTTTTAGTGACCATGATTTTAGTGTGTAGATTTTAGACTTTGGTCTGTTGTGTTTTTTAGTGCTTTTGACCAAGCGGGTTTGTGTGTGGTTTTTTAGTTTTTGGACTTTTCAATTTTATATTTTATACATTGTAAGGGCGCTAATAACCATAGCAGTTGAGTGCCCTTAAGCCCCATCTCATCATCATCATCATCCAATCGATCATATTGAATTAATTTTATTTATGTTGTACAATCCTTCTATTACTCTACTACTTAGTCAACATGTTTTTCCAAGCATTTTTGGGGACGTGGCACAAGGTTTTCCAAGCCAGTGTTGTACCAGGTCGGGTCCTGTCTCGCAACCTACTGTTCACTGATTTGACTTCATCATCGGTGCTTACCTTTGTTGTTGGAGGAACATGTGAAAATCACTTGGGGCAAGCTCCGGTGTATACGGAGGACACGAGAAAGCTTCCAGGCTGAACCTTGACCCAGGCGGAGCTCAGACGATTCAACTGGGAAGCTTTCTCGCATCCTCTATACTCGCCAGATCTTTTCCCAACTGATTTTCACATGTTCCCCTGACTCAAAGGTCATCTTAGAAGTAAGCACTTTAACACCGTGACGAAGATGAATCAGAAGTGAACCAGAAGTCGGGTTCTGTGGACGTAACCAGGTGTTGAATTTTGTATTATCACCAAAGTGGATTTACATAATTAAGAGCTTGTTATCATCATACTAAAATTCAATGTGGATATCTGTCTTCAGTAGTTTCTGATAAAAAAGTTTATTTATACTGTGACTTTGTCCAGTTTTTCAACTGTCACTTCTCTCAGTTCTCACTGCCATTGTTCTAAGCTGTTATCATCTTCGACTTCACTGGGAGTTCACTTCGGTCCCACTATCACTTTACTAAGGTGAACTATTTCAACTCTTCGGACCTTCACTTCCTTCGTGGCGTAGCATCTTCACAACAGACGGTTAACTTCACTCGGGAGTCGAACACAAGACCTCCACAACCCGTCGCTCCGCAGTAGCACACGCTCCACGTCACAACAGCCGCCACCACCTCATTCAAAGAATCGCTTTTGATGTCGCACAGAAATGCCATCGCTAACTCGCTCGCACACAGACTCAACAAATCTGACTGCTCTCGCGAGAACGGTCGCTTATATAGTCATTGGAATCTTTCCACAAAGTTCTCGAAAGTTGTAGAACTACTTCACGCACTTTCTGGAGAAGGGGGAGAAGAAGATTCTAGGAGGTCCTAGTTATCTGCCGATAGCGACCTCGGAGTTTACTCCGACGAGCGGCTATTATCGTTGTTTACTCCCACCGCCCAGTGCCGACCTCCCGATAACCTTGAGTCATAGCCGCTGCGTCACAAAACCATAAAATATGATTCCCATAAAAGCTGTTCAAAGCAAAATACTTTTATGATGTGTTACATTCACATGACTTTCTCTACTTTCGTCGCTTATTAGTGGGTATGCAAAACTATGCTTACGAAAGTTTATTTTATATCTACCACATTTTAATCCAGATAAACCTTTACAGAAATAGCTACATTACACACTCTGTTATAGATACAAAGAGAACAGTGATAGTCAAATATTTTGGAACTGGAGGCTATACGCTGCCTTAAAATTTCATACTCTTTCCAAGACATCGCGAGAAACAACTGAACTTCCACAGGACTTTAAAAGAATGGCCAGGTATTGAACGATTTGAATAATTTGTAACTGATATCTTGGAAATGGCTGATGCCACAAAAAAGTTATTTGAAATAAATGGTATGTTTTAAAAAGGTCTACACTTTTTGTATAGCACGTTTTCGTCTATCGCATAACGCTTACCAGTTGTACAAGATTATACAAAATTCCTTCCGAATAAACTGGACTTCACAGGGTATTGTCATAAAATTCAAGATAATGCATTTTATTTGTAAATATCATCAATAGTTATATGGTATTTTAGTCAAAGTTTTTGGGGCCGTGTTTCAGAAAATCACAAAATTGGATGTTCCATGTAAACGGTAGTTTGGGGTGGGGGAAATTTATGGAAAGCCTCGTCGCATACTTGAAAGATGCAGCTTAAAAGCCGATGCGAGTGTTGTCTGCAACGGACAAAAGACTTTACGAGGGATGGGGGAAGGATTGTTGTCTGCTACTTCCCTGCCTATAGTCCAGCGACAGTTCAACCACATTTCCTTCTATGGTAGTTTTAATGCTTAGGAATTCATATGCGTAGTCATGAATTTACCAGATTTAATATTGCAGGGATAGAGGTTTTAATCTCCCCTTAGATTATACACACAATTTTCTTAACTTTTTACTCAGGGAACATGTACTTCTGGTAAAATCTATATATAGAATTTTTGGATGGTATGCAACAATTACTGGTGAGGCGCTCGCACGTGAGTACCGCGTGCTATCTGACGTAGATGTCTCGAATTTCCGAAGTTTCTTATAGTTCTCTTTCGGGCCGCTTGCTGTAGAGCTGAGGAGATATTCCTATCCTAGGTAGCTAACGTGATATTTGTCAGACTTTTATGTAGGTAAAGGCAAATTATAAACTAACTTTCCCTTAAACAGCTTAATTTATTCATCATATAATGCCCATTGAGGCGGCTAGTAACTTTCCGTTGCTTAACACAAAATGATACAAAAGCTGTATATTTAATCTACCCGCTACTATGAATTCTTTACGTGGACCTATCTAACTACGTTACACTATGTTTTCCCACCCACATACACGCACACAATCTTCCGCCTGAGTCACAAGTGTTTACATCGTGAGAGTAAATTGGGGCATCCTCCCCTTTTCATACCTTCCTACCATGACGCTATAATTCGGGCCTTTATATATAACAACTATTCCCATTGGTTATTTACTTTGCGTGCTATGAAAATGTTCAATTTTAGGAGTCACGCCGACTTCTCTAGTAAAACCCACTATATCCATCTCACTTTACAACTCTCGCTTCTCTTTCTGTCTTTCCAACTCTCTTGTCTTCCAGGAATTGGAGGACTATCTCTGTCTCACTCTAATCTCGGACCTCTCTCTATTTTCTGTGACTTTGTCTAAACCCTGTGTGCATTAGCGTGTATGCAGGTAGATTTTACCTCTGTTTCTCGCTCGCCTAGTAGTTACTAATTACACTGTTCCTTACATGCTTCTTTCACGTTAATTACATTCTGTGGTACAAGTTATTTTACAGTAAATCTATTTCTCAATATTATTTTACATTGTTAGTCTTCTAATTCACGGATTAGGCTGAATAGCCTGTTCCGGCATAACCGACCATCTCATTCTCGGACCTCCTATACTTTTTTCCCGTCGAGGATTATAATTGATGGCCAACTTTGGTAACATGTTGATATCAATTGTACCTATATTCATTAATCTTGTCTTGTATCGCATATATATTGAGTTCTTCTTGTGTGCCATTATTTTGTATATATTCCATTTTAATGTATCCTTTCACTCCCCTCAGAAATTTCAACTCAGTTATCTGCATTTTCCTTCTATCATTCGGTCGTATTACCCATGATTCACACCCATGTTAAACCAGGCACCAACATAACCTTATAAAATTTTAATTGGGTCTCTTTTCTACAATAATGTAGTGTTCTGTGGATCGTACCCAATATCCTTTAGTATATATTAATGTTATTATCTATATCGTGATCAAGGCATAGGATATATCACAGCCTAAACATTTAAGGTGCGTAACTTGTTCAAGGACTTTATTATTTATCAAAATTTTGATCTTAAGACCTTTACTGCCTTTAAAAGCCATAATTTTAGTTTTTTTCTGTAGATATTTCTAAGTTATACTATTTACCCATTGTTTCCAAAATATATATTGATTTCTGAAGGTTATCCTCTGTTGCGGCGACGATGACCTGATCGACGGCAAAACGTAAAGTGTTTATAGCTAAATTTTGTTTTAAATAAATTCCTGGGAGGGACATTCAGTTTCCACTTCTTGATTAAGCCAACCATACAAATACTAAAAATTAGAGGTGACAGGTAACATCATTGTCCTTGATTAATATATATATCGGCTCAATGGTGTTGTCATTGTTAAGAACTATAGAGATTGCGATGTTCCTGTTTGTCTCTTCAATGACTTCTATTAGGAGTTCCGGGTAGCCTCTCCCTCTTTAAATACTCCATAATTTTGCAGGATCTAGTTGGTCAAATGCCTTAATATAATCTATGTAGACAATGCGTGTTTCTAAATTTTGTCGACGTTTCTCTATTACCTGTTGGAGTGTAAAAACAGCATCGCTATATGAACGATCCTTTCTGAAACCTATTTGCTCTTCATTTATAACTTATTCTTGCTGTTATAATTTTCATATACATTTTATAACCAGCATTAAGGCGACCTATTCGTCTATAGTTATTTGTATTGCTCTGTTTACTCTTTTGAATAAACATATAAAGTTTCCGATATTACAATTTTCAGGTAATAGGTTTTGTAACGAAGACATATTAAAAAATCTGATGTGTTACACTGACATGATTTTCTCTGCTCTTATAAAAAATATTTATAAAAACCCTTTTCTCCATCTACTTCATGTTAATCAAGATAAAAATATGCAGAAACTATGGTATTGCTAATTTTCTTGTAGATGCAAGGGGAATATGGTAGGCTTTAAGTGATAGTCAAAACTTTTAAGAGCTGGTTGCTATGTGGCGCATTCCATTCTCCTTGTATGTCCAGGACATAAAAAAATCTGATGTGTTACTTTCACATGACTTTCTCTACTCTTGTACAAACTATTTATACACGCTTATTCTCCATTTACTTCATGTTAATCGAGATAAACATTTGCAGACTCTATCTTATTGCTAATTTTCTTGTAGATGTAAGGGGAATATATATTTACAAGGGCAATATAGAAATACAGTAGCCTATAAGCACATACATATCTCTTAATAGCTGGCTGCTAGGTGCAGCACCATTCCCTTTGCCACAGATTATAACTCTTTGCATATCCAAGACAAAAAATGAATAACGAATTCCCATTTTAGAAAATAAGTATTGAAAAATTTAAGGGAATAACAAGCAATATCCTCCAAACGGTTCACTCAACAAAAGAAATGTATATGACATAAATTGTGTATTTTAACGCGATCTACATTTTTCATGTAGTAACATTTTGTCTATCTCTTATGGTTTACCAGTTATGAAAAAGTCGTTCATAATGAAGAATACTTTTGGAGACATTCCCAGAAAATTCGAGATATACATTTTATTTGTCATGACAATATCTTAAACATATGATATTTTAATCAAAATCGTTAGAGCCGTTTTTGAGAAAATTAAAATTTTCGAAAAATGTTCCATGTAAAGGGTAGTCTGGGGTGGGGGGATTTTCTTGAAAACCTTCGTGTCGCATCTCTGAAAGATACTGAACCTAAATACCAAGTTTGGTGTTTATCCGACTCTTCGTTTTTGAGTTATGCTGTTCACAGACACACAGACAGACACACAGACAGACACACACACGGACATGTTTCCAAAAATGCGTTTTTTGGATTCAGTGAGTCTCAAAACATGTATTTCCGGTGAAATCTCGGTATGGAAATTTTGGATGGAATACAATACTTCCCCTACTTACTATACGTAGTAGAGAAAGTAAAAAACGAATAACGAATTCCCATTTGAGAAAAAGTAGAAGTATTGGAAAATTAAAATATACAACAAAGAACATCTCGGAAATGGTTCACCCAAAAAAAAGTATGTGCTATAAATTGTGTGTTTCAAGAGGTCTATATTTTTTTGTATAGTAAAATTGTATCTATCTCTTACAGTTTACCAGTTATGCCAAAGTCATTCAGAATGAAAAGGACTTTAGGAGACATTCCCAGAAAATTCAAGATATACATTTTGTCATGAAAATATCTTAAATATATGATGTTTTAATCAAAATCATTACAGCCATTTTTGAGAAAATAAAATAAAGGGTTGTCTGTGGTGAAGGGAGTCTTTGAAAGATACTAAACAAAAACTAAGTTTGGATTTATCTGACTTTTCGTTTTTAAGTTATGCTGTTCACAAAATCTTTTCTAAACGCACTTTTTTGGATTCAGCGGGCCTCAAAACGTATATTTCCGGTGAAATCCCGGTATCAAACTTTTGAGTGGAATACAATATTCTCCCTACTTACTATACGTAGTAGAGAAAGTAATAATGCAGAAAACCTAATTTAAACGAAGTCCTCAGTATTTCAAGAGCTCTACATTAATTCCATCGGTACCATTAACTTGCTTGTTCTTTATTACTTTCTCTACTACGTATAGTAAGTAGGGGAAGTATTGTATTCCACCCAAAAATTCGATACCGAGATTTCACCGGAAATTCATGTTTTGAAGCCCCCTGAATCCAAAAAAAAGCATTTTGTAAACATGTCCGTGTGTGTCTGTGAACAGCATAATTCAGAAACGAACAGTCGGATAAACACCAAACTTGGTATTTAGGTTCATATCTTCCAGAGATGCGACACGAAGGTTTTCCAGAAAATACTCCCACCCCAGATTACCCTTTATATGGAACATTTTTCGAAAATTTTAACTTTCTCAAAAATGGTTCTAATGATTTTGATTAAAATATCACATGTTTAAGATATTTTGATGAGAAATAAAATGTATATCTTGAATTTTCTAAGAATGTCTCCAAAAGTATTCTTCATTGTGAACGACTTTTGCATAACTGGTAAACCATAAGAGATAGACAAAATTTTATACACAAAAATGTAGTTCGCGTTAAAATACACAATTTATGTCATATACGTTTTTTGTTGCCTGAACTATTTTCGAGAAATTGCTTGTTATTCCCTTAAACTTTTCAATACTTATTTTCTCAAATGGGAATTCGTTATTCATTTTTTTGTCTAGGATATGCAAAGAGAATTAATCTGTCGCAAAGAGAATGGTGCTGCACCTAGCAACCAGCTATTAAGATATATGTATATGCTTAAAGGCTACTGTATTTCTATATTGCCCTTGCAAATACAAAACAAGGGGAACATAGTACGCCTTAAGTGATAGTCAAATATTTTTAGAACTGGTCGCTATGTGTAAAATGTAATTCTCTTTGCATGTCAAAAGATCGTTTCTGCAAATGTTTATCTCGATTAATATGAAATAGATGGATAATAAGAGTTTGTAAAAATAGTTTGTACAAGAGTAGAGAAAGTCATGTGGGTGTAACACATCGGATGTTTTTATTATTGCTTCTTGTAATTCATCAGTAGTTAGTTCATCAACAATATCGATGATAGATGTACCAGTAGTTAACTACTAATACATTATTAGTTATTCCCATCATTTCAGTACTCTATTATATTGGGTAAATGTCGCCTTACAAGCTCTATAGGTAGATGATAGGGAGTGTAAAGCTTCCTAACAAGATTGTTGAATTTAATTTACCCACAATATATTATAAACTTACGGCACTGCGACAGAAAGAACACAAAGAGGATTGAGGGAGTGAAACTCTCACGCTTTGAAACAATCGGAGAGGAGTGGAGCATGCGATCGTTAGGATTATGATGTTTGGGGGGGGTGCGGGCTTCTAGAACGAGGTAACCTCAGAAATGCCTCCCTTGGAACTCATTTTAAACTCGCATAAACAGAAGGTGGAAACGCAGTCAAGGTATTTCGTTACCACGCTTTTCCTTAAAGCTTTTTAATGTCTGAAAGTCAGCATAAATAGGTATACATTGCAGCTTTTAATTAAAAGGTATCGCAGCAACTGCGGCTAGAAGATTTATTGTTGCTAAATCCTGGCTCTAAATGAACGGAATGGACGCGGAACTTGCCAATGTTGCTGTTATTTGGAGTACAGCTACGTGCAAAAAGTTCTATTTAATTCCGCATATCGAAGCTGTGGGTTTTTCTCAATGAAGTTATCAAGCTCTAACGTCATAGAAATCAGATAAATAAAAATTAAATAATTAAAAATCCTCTGATACCTATCTTACATTCATATGACCTCCTCTTAACGCTCTTGTACAAACTCTACCTACCAATGCTTGTTTCCCTATCGAATTACTGTTAATTAATTAAACTTTCTCTACACTTTCCTTTATAAACATAACTGAACAGTAGGATAAATCGATATTCAGATGCTTACTTTCTCTACCACGTACCTAATAGGTAGAGAAGGTATTGCATGCCACTCAAATACCCGATACAGAGATTTCACTGAAGTACATGCTTTGGGACCCTCTGAATAAAATAAGATAATATTAGAAAATGGTGCGTGTGTGTAAACAACATAACTCAAAAATGAAAATTCGGATAAATACCAAGCTTGGTATTTAGATTGAATATCTTCCAGAGATGCGACACGAAGATTTTCAACAAAATCCCCCCACCCCAAACAATCGATTAGATGGAATATTTTTCGAACATTTTCTAAAAAATAGATCTATTAATTTTGAATAAAATACCACATATGTAGGATATTTACATGTCAAAAATATGTGTATCTTAAATTTTCTGGGAAAGCCTGTGATGTCCTCTTCATTCGGAAGCAATTTTGTATTATCTTGTATAACTGGAAAACGTTAAGCAATAAACGCAAACGTACCACACAAAAAATGTAGATCTCTTTAAAACACACAATTTATTTCAAACACATTTGTGCCATTTCTGAGATATCCGTTATTAAAGGTTCGAATTCATTTCTTGGTCATTCTCGTAAGTCCTTTCAACATCAGTTGTTTCTCGCGATGTCATGGAAACAGTATGGAATTTTAAGGCCAGCATATAGCGTCCAGTTGTTAAACATTTGGCTATCGCTGTTCTCTTTGTATCTATAATGAAATGTGTAATTAGCTGTTTCTGCAAAGGTTTATTTGGATTAAAATGCAGTAAATAGAAAGTTTGAGTAAGAATAATTGTATACCAACTAATAAACGATAGAGGGTACAGAAGGTCATGTGAAGTACACATTTTGTCTATCTACTACATTTTTATACAAAAACCTTTATAGAAATAGCTACATTACACATTTCGTTAGGATAAAAAGAGAACAGCGATAGTCAATTGTCCATGTAAAGGGTAGTTGGGGTTGGGGATTTTCTTGAAAATCTCATTGTCGCATCCTTGGAAAATACTGAACTTAAATACCAAGTTTGCTATCTATCCATATTTTCGTTTTTGAGGTATCTGTTCAAAGAGAGAGAGACACCCCCACACCCCCACATGGACCTTTATCTAAGAAGTTTGGGTGGAATACAGTATTTCTCTTAGTACTATACGTTGTAGAAACCGGTTACGAGTTTGTGTCCATGTGTGTTTACAGCATAACAATCGAATATACATGAATTGAAAAAATACTAAAATTCAGATTTGTCAGACATTTTTCAATGATGCGAATCAAACGTTTCATTCCGCACCAAAGTACGTTTTTTATTTTATAAATAATGTCTCTTAAATATTTTAATTAAAATACAATATGCATGAGAACTATATTATAAATAACGTCACTTTTGTTTGCAGCTGATCCTTTTTTTAATATCCGACAATGAAGGTACACTACTAAAACCTTATAAGTTACATTCGTATTGACATTCTCAACCCTCTGCTACAATTTTACCTACAAAAGTGTGTTTTTCTCTCTACTTCATATTAATTGACATTTTGAATTACACATTTCGTTATAGATACGAGAAGCAGCTATATGCTAGCTTTGATTTGTAACGGTTAGAATTTTAATTTAACAGACCTTGATAAATATGATTTTATACAGTTCGAGATATTCAGAACAAACCTTGTTGAAGTAACTCCATGAAATTTGGCTTTCGATTTCTTCGCGTCATTTCCCGAATGTTGAAGTAAGCATAGAGTGGGTGACATGCAGTTTATGGTAAAAGATCACTTCATGTTCGACACGTAGGTGAGTTACGTAGTTTCTACTGACATGCGCTTACGTCAGCGACTAGCAGGATACTAATCAGCATTTTGTCGGTATTTAAATTTATAGAATTTTTCACAGATCTCTCTCTCTCTCTCTCGCTCTCTCTGGACCACCCACGTGACTAGCAGGACTCTCTGTGGTCAGCTGCTCAAATTTATTTAGTGATAATTCGCAATCTCGACGTAGGCGCTAGGCCCGACGATGATGGGCCGCTGGACCTCCGCTGCCACGCATGTAAATCCACCGGTTGTCTAATTCTTTCATTTTTAAATGTACTATAGATTCTATAACATAAATTAAAGATTAGAAAGATGGGGAACATGTCTTATAATGGCACACTTTCACCACCCTACCGCAACGTGTAACCCTCTCGAGGCCATCCTGTGCTACGCTTCCCCATCCTCTACGTGACGTCTGGTGGTGGGTGATGATGGCGCCGGGCTCACATCACACTATTCCACTCATTGCATGCCAGCAGAAACATATGAATGGTGACTTTGCACTTAAAGAAGGTATAAGTATCAGAAAATTGCAACCAATAACAACGAATATTTAGGAAGTGTTAATGGCTACAAGAATGCATTTGACATATGTTATGTTTTCAACGAGAACAGCATTTTGTCCATCAGTTATGGTCTACCAGTTTAGAGTATACAAAATTAATTCAGAATTTAAAGGATTTAAAAGGATTTTAGTAGAAAGTTACGGATCCAAATTTTATTTTTCTTTGAATGTGTCAAATATAGATAATTTAATAAAAATCTTTGAAGCCATTCTCCAAAAAATAAAAACATTTTTATGTAAACACTAATTTTGTGTGGGGGAAGTTTCTCCAAAGCTTGCGTTCAGGGTTCTTCAATACATATATTTCCGGTGCTAACTAGATATAAAATTTTGGTTGAAATATAATACTTCCTGTATCTGGTATAGATAAAGTAAAATCGATGTGTCATACTCACATGACTTTCTCTACTCTTGTACAAACTATTTTTACAAACGCTTATTCTCCATATGCTTCATATTAATCGAGATATCGAGATGTTAATCTTATTGCTAATTTTCTTGTAGATACAAGGGGAATTCGTAGGCTTTAAGCGATAGTCAAATATTTTAAGAGCTGATTGCTATGTGGAATATTCCATTCTCTTTGCATTACCAGGACAAAAGAAAAAATAAATAACCAATTCCCATTTGAGAAAAAGTATAAGTATTTCAAAAATTTAAGGGAATAACAAGCAATATCTGGAAAATGATTCACTCAACAACAAAAATGTATATGACATAAATTGTGTATTTTAACGCGATCTACATTTTTTGTGTAGTAACATTTTGTCTATCTCTTATGGTTTACCAGTTATGCAAAAGTCGTTCACAATGAAGAATACTTTTGGAGACATTCCCAGAAAATTCAAGATATACATTTCATTTGTCATGAAAGTATCTTAAATATATGATACTTTAATCAAAATCGTTAGAGCCATTTTTGAGAAAATTAAAAGTTTCGAGAAATGTTCTATGTAAAGGGTAATCTGGGGTGGAGGGATTTTCTTGAAAACTTCTGTGTCGCATCTATGGAAGGTACTGAACCTAAACACCAAATTTGGTGTTTATCTGACTGTTCATTTCTGAGTTATGCTGTTCATAGACACACACACAGACATGTTTTCAAAAATGCTTTTTTTTTATTCAAGGGTCCTCAAAATATATATTTCCGGTGAAATCTCGGTATCGAATGTTTGGGTGGAATACAAGACTTCCCCTACTTACTATACGTAGTAGATAAAGTAAAAAGAACTCAGTTTGAAAGGGTGAAGATACGCCACTGCTGTTTTAAGCATTTTACGGTGCATAGGCTCGGAAAATTCACAACCGTCAGTCAGGGCACTTTCATTTGTTTACCTCCACCACCGTTATCTCTGCTGTACCCCAACCCTGTATAATTTCCCTTAATTACTTGCACACGTACCAAATCCCAGTTTACGGTATAGGGCTTTTGATGCTGGGCATAGTGTAGTCCATATGGTTTGCATCCCGTCTGTTGCTTTTAAACGCGTTAACCGTTGATTGTTGTCGTTATTTTATGTTCAGTTTACGGCAACTTTAACTTCCCAATAAAGCCCTTGCCAGCCCAGCATCACTTATAACAGGCTTAAGTGACTCAACTTGATCAGATGTATCCTTCTCAATAACGAACAAAAGTTTCATTTTGTTTCCACTTACAGGTATCATCATAAGGTATTTGTATATCATTTTCGATAAGACGAAAACAATTTTTAGTTGTCACTTTCTCTACTACGTATAGTAAGTAGGGGAAGAATTGCATTCCACCCAAAAATTCTATACCGAGATTTCACCGAAAATACATGTTTTGAGGCCCCAGAATCCAAATAAAACATTTTTGGAAACGTCCGTGTATGTCCGTGTGTCGGTTAACAGCTTAATTCAAAAACGAAAAGCCGAATAAATACCAAACTTGGTATTTAGGCTCAATAACTTTGTGAACTGCAACACGAACATTTTCAAGAAAATCCTCCCACCCGAAGCTACCCTTTACATGAAAATTCTTCCAATTTGTTTTCATTTTTCTAAAATAATGACATTAAGAATTCTGATTAAAATACCATATATTAAAGACATTTACATGAGAAATAAAACGCATATCTTTAATTTTCTGGAAATAGCCCGTGAAGTCCCCTTCATTCGGAAGGAATTTTGTATAATCTTGTATACCTGGTAAACGTTAAGAGAAAACTACTACATAAAAATTGTAGATATCTTTAAAACACACATTTATTTAATAACTTTTCTTGTGGCGCTAGCCGTTTCCGAGATATCATTTATCAATGGTTCAAACTATTTAATACTTTATCATTGTTTTCAAGTCCCTGCGGTATTTAGTTCTTTCTCGCGATTACACGCAAAGGGCATTGCATTTTAAGGCCAGCATATACGTAAAGGTTTGCCTAAATTAAAATGAAGTAGATAGGAAAATAAACTTTCGTAAGAATGATTTGTATGCCCACTAATAAGTGATAGACAGTAGAGAAAGTCCTGTGAATGTAACCCACCAGATTTTTGCTTCTACCGTTACCCCTGGGAGGGATAGATGATGGGAGAGATCCAAAGGGCGACCATATCTGGATGACAACGGGCGTAAGCATGAAAGGAGTCCCTAATGTTTCCAGATCTAACGCCACCCACAAACCCTAGGAGCTCCCCCCAAAAATGACTACTGGAAGGCGAGTCCTAACTGAGCAGTCCCGCAGCGACGTCAGGGAAGAAAGCTCTACAGAACGCATAGCCAGTGCCCAGTCGCAACCCACCGAACACCGTCGCCTGGTCCTACAACCTAAAAGAGATGATGAGGAAGATGATGGGTACAGGAAATGAGCGGAAGGAGGGTCGTGGTGAAAGATGAACCACCCTAGAATTTGCTACCCGGGGAAACCACGAAAAACCCATGGGCCAGAGTGGGTGGTCACCGGGGATCGATTCCAGGATCTCCCGAATGCAGGTCACAGACGTTGCCGCCTGGGTCATCCTGCCCTGGTGCGTGGTGGAGAAAATAATAAGCTTTTGTATAACACAGATAAAACAAGGTATATTGGTTAGAGAAATTCATGTGAATTGTCAAACTAATGGTTCATTATTGTAACGTACCCGGAGGTAGCCAAGTCTAAGAGAATCATATCTAGATGTTCAGTTAATATAGTACTCCCAAAAGGTTGCACTGGAGAACAGAGGATGACATGAATAGGTACGTATTTTATGTGTCAAGTTTATTATTAGTGTAACTGTTCATGAACAACTTAATGGATGTATCTGCTCTGTAGCTAGGAGGTGCATACTAAGCATAGAGTATGCATTACCTGTATATAGAAGGAACTGTTCAGGTAAATTGTATCTTACATACCTGCACAAGGTCCAAAATTTGGAGAGGCTTCATAGTTCAGAAAGGTTACTATATATTAATGCTTTTGGTTTCTTATGGTGCTTTTCTTTATTTAAGTTGGCAGAATACCATTTTCAGTTTTGTTCCACACCTATCCGATATGCTAATCTCTTATTGGTTTGAACAAAGTGAGCGCTGAAAGGGGTGGGGAGCGGAAACACTTTACCTGAATGGCTGCAACGTACTCGCAAGATACTCGCCAAATTTGTCCGTCTCTTATTGGTTTGATGTTAAATTCTGTCACTCAAACAGTGATCGATTTCCAGCTCAGGAGCGAAGGAAGCCGTGGTGAGGGGTAAGACAAACATACTGCGGTAAATAGATATTATTTTTGTCTTGTAGAGCTTACAAGCCATAAGACAAATCTTATTAAATTGCAACCTAAAATTAAGCGCATGCAAACCGTAAGGCCACACTTTAATTGCAAGTAATTAATAAAGTGAAGTGTTGGAGGAAATTGGCTTGTAAACAATATCCTATTTATTATACATGTCAAGTGAAAATAGCAACCAATATGAAAAAAATCGAACATTATTGCCCTTAATGAGCAAAGTTATAGCGCAGCGAGGGCTACGGAGTATCTCCAAAAAGAGCGTTAAAATGGTGGAAGAAATACCAAGAATGTAGCTACTAGACATGAAAACTCTATACTTATTAGTGGATGTACAAACTATTCTTACTAAAGCTATTTTAATGTCTAATACATTTTTATCAAATAAACCTTTGCAGAAATAGCTACATCATACATTTATTTATAGATACAAATAGAACAGCGATAGTCAAATGTTTAAGAACTGGATGATATATGCTAGCCTTAAGATTCCGTACTGTTTCCGTGCAATCTCGAGAAACAACTGGATGTTGAAAGGACATTAAAGAATGATCAAGTAATGAACAATTCGAACCTTTAATAACGGATATTTGTGACTTGTGCCACAAAACGCTTATTTGAAATAAAATGTGTTTTAAAGACATGTGCATTTTTTGTGTAGTACGTTTTCGTCTGTCGCAGTCATATACAATTATACAAAATTCCTTCGGAATGAAGAGGACTTGACAGGCTATTTCCAGAAAATTCAAGATACACATTTTATTTGCCGCATAAATAACACTAATATATAACATTTTAATCAAAATCGTTAGCCATTTTTTAGAAAATTAAAATGTTCCATGTAAAGGATAGTTAGAGGTAGGGGGATTTGCTTGAAAATCTTCGTGTGGCATCTTTGGAAGGTACTAAATCTAAATAGCAAATTTGGTATTTATCCAAGTTTTTTTTTTGTACAAACTATCTGTTTAAACGCTTAATCTTCACCTACTTCATGCTACTCGAGATAAACATTTGCAGAAACTATCTTATTGCTAATTTTCTTGTAGATGCAAGGGCAATATGGTAGGCTTTAAGCGATAGTCAAATATTTTAAGAGCTGGTTGCTGTGTGGAGTATTCCATTCTCTTTGCATGTCCAGAATATAAAAAAATCATGTGCTACATTCACATGACTTTTTCTACTCTTGTACAAACTATTTTTTCAAACGCTTATTCTCCATATGCTTCATGTTAATCGAGATGTTAATCTTATTGCTAATTTTCTTGTAGGTGCAAGGGAAATATGGTAGGCTTTAAGCGAAGTCAAATATTTTAAGAGTTGGTTGCTATGTGGAGTATTCCATTCCCTTTACATTACCAGGACAAAAAAATGAATAACAAATCCCCATTTCAGAAAAGAATAAATATTGGAAAATTTAAGGGAATAACAAGCAATATCTCTAAAATGGTTCACTCAACAAAAAACAACTGTATATGACACAAATTGTGTATTTTAACGCGATCTACATTTTTGGTGTAGTAAAATTTTGTCTATCTCTTATGGTTTACCAGTTATGCAAAAGTCGTTCACAATGAAGAATAATTTTGGAGACATTCCCAGAAAATTCAAGATATACAATTCATTTGCCATAAAAATGTCTTAACTTATGGTATTTTATTCAAAATCGTTAGAGCCATTTTTGAGAAAGTTAAAATTTTCTAAAAATGTTCCATGTAAAGGGTAAATTGCGGTAGAAAATTTTCTTGAAAACCTTGGTATCGCATCTCTGGAAGATACTGAACCTCAATACCAAGTTTGGTGTTTATCCGAGTGTTCGTTTCTGAGTTATGCTGTTCACAGACAGACACACACACGGACGTTTCCAAAAATGCTTTATATGCGTCCAGTGTACCTCAAAACATGTATTTCCTGTGAAATCTCGGTACCGAATTTTTGAGTGGAATACAATACTTCCCCTCATTACTATACGTAGTAGAGGAAGTAAAAACGAATAACGAATTCCCATTTGAGAAAAGTAAGTATTGGGAAATTCAAACAAAGAACATGTAATAATTCGGAAATGGTTCACTGGAGAAAACAAACGTGCATGGCATAAATTGTGTGTTTTCTTGTGTAGAAAAATGTTTTCTACAGTTTACCAATTATGCGAAGTCATTCAGAATGAAGAGGACTTTGGGGACGTGAAAATATCTTAAACATGTGATATCTTAATCAAACTCGTGAGAGCAAATATTGGGAAAATCAAAATTTTTTAAAAATGTTCCACGTAAAGGGTAGTCTGTATTGGACGGATTTTCCTGAAAATATTTGTATCGCATCCTTGAAAGATACTACATTCAAATACCAAGTTTGGTATTTATCCGAGTTTTAGTTTTTGAGTTATACTGTTCACAATCTGACAGACATGCAGATAGACACACGGACATGTTTCCAAAAATGCTGTTTTTGGATTCAGGGCAGCTCAAAACGTGTATTTCCGGTGAAGTCTCGGTATGGAATTTTTCAGTGGTATGCAATACTCCTACTGCTTACTATACGTAGCGGAGAAGGTAAAAATATTAATTAATTTTCAGCACTTTTTAAGTTCTTTATCAAGCTATTTGGTCCTTTTTATGACATTGAGGTGCTTTCAGGCAATTTATAGGTCTTCAACTTCCTAGTAATTACAATAACTTACCTGAGGACAATGTGATATTGGTCAGCTATAAACAGCCCATACTGAGAATCAGGAACACGCTCTTCAAGGCTGGTCCAGCAGAATTGAAACCAGGAACGGTGGTAGCTTTTGAATCCTTTTAGAAGCCTTTCCTAGGGCGTCCTTTATACGTTTTAATTAGAGTGCTAACCAATTCCCTCGGGCACGAGTAACGCTTTTAAAAAGATACTTTTGGTGCGTTATTAGTTTAATTAAGAACCAACTCAAAGTTGAGTTCCAAAACTGGACTTAGGGCCTCCATAAAGAGAGCGTAATGTAGTTAAATGAGAACAAAACATAACCCCCCCTTTTTTGTGCTGTTATTAGATCATGGTGCAGCGGTTACACTGAGAATGTTCAAGAACATTATCGGTCCTCCTGAAAGCACTAAGCCTGATTAAAAATGTAACCTCTACCATGTTAAAAATATTCAAAAACTTGGAGCCTCATAATGAATATTACAACATAAATACAGTTATTTCCTTCTCTCTATTTTAAGTCGCTTTAACCGTGTGACCATATCACGATGGATCTGCTAGGAGAGACCTCGTAACAACTTCCAACTTGACCGCAGAGGCCTTAGATAATGACAGCTACATCTCTGCTTCTGTGATGGGCAGCTGACATTAGAGTGCCGTTGAGAAAGGAGAATTTTAGAAGGAGTTGTATCGTATTTCAACTGTTGGGGAGCCGAACTAGTATTAGTTGCAACCGCAAGTAGAGTAAACAGTTTCTGGTAGCCTTCGCCCCAAATGTACTTTCAGGTGGCCTTTGCCCTACGTTTAAAAAAATATTAACTTTGTAATTTAACTGTTTCTTTAGATATTATATATTTATGTTTGCCTCGGCTGCGTCAGCATTATTGTTAGAGACATGGATGTCTTGGCAGGGTTGTGGTGCGACTAAGAATGTAGGCTTACACAGATTATAATTTTACTTCACTCCTTTTATTAATAATTGATACGATTTAAATAACACTTCACTGATATAGAGAGCTGTGAGACTTTTTAATTAATTACTTGCACTTTTTAACACGTAAAACTATTTTCGTCTCACACGAATACGTATCAAATCTCTTGAGGACACTTTTTGTGTCTGGTTAGTAACGCTGTCTGCAACCAACTGAATTTATTTCAACCGCCTAAACTTGTAAATTTCCGTATTTCAAGTCTCTGATTGGCTATCTGTAATCCAATAGAATACCTTCATTTATCTAAAGCTTTTTCTGGTTGTTAATTGGCTATTTTTATAAAATGTTACTAAAATTACATTATTGCTTCCAAGAATCACAAGTAGTATTGTTAAATTTTCAAATTCATTATTGCCTCAAGGTTACCTCATTGTTACCTCATTATTAGCAAATTTTAACCTATTATTCTCACAGCTCCTACATTATTAAATTACGTAATATATTCACATAACATTATTACACATGGATACAATAATACAAACATATACAATGATTTTTATATATTGTTACATACACATATTGCTCTAAGGAATCATTTAAGTGTTAAAAATACTTCCTCACAGTACAATCTACCTGTTTTAATTATCCGTGGATAGATGGCAGAGCATTCTCTATAAATATCTATTTTCATTTTTTACTATTATTTTAAGATAGAACTTTGGGTCGTAGCATTAAATATTCAATCCGGTATTTACCTTGATGACTGAAGGAAATCACGAAAAAAAACCGTCAAATTGGTCAAACAATTCAAATGCAGGCAAAAGACGTTACCGCCTGAGCCAAGTTATAAGGAAACTTGTTTCAGTATTTGATGCACATTCACATGACTTCCTCTACCCTCTAACGTTTATTAGTGAGTATACCTTTCGTTATAGACACAAAAAGAACAGCGATAGTCAAATGTTTAAGAATTGGACGCTATATGCTGGCCTTAAAATTCCGTACTGTTTCCGCGTAATCACGAGAAACAACTGAATGTTGACAGGAATTTAAAAGAATGACCAAGTAATGAATTCGAACCATTAATAACAAATATCTCAGAAATGGCTTATGCTACAAGAAAATTATTTGACATAAATTAAAGGGAGATACAAGATTTGTGTGGTGCGTTTTCGTCTATCGCTTGACGTTAACCAGTTATACAAGATTATACAAAAATTTCTTCTTCACAGGCTATACCCGAAAAATTCAAGATATACCTTTGTCATGTAAACATATTTAATATATCGTATTTCAATTAAAACGCTAGCCATTTTTTATAAAATCAAAACTTTCGAAAAATGTTGCATGTAAGGGATAGTTTTGGATGGGGGGATTTTCTTGAAACTCTTCGTGTCGCATCCTTGGGAGGTACCGAACCTAAATATCAAGCTGAATTGTGCTGTTCACACACACACACACACACACACACACACACACACACACACACACATGGACCTTTATAAAAAAATCTGATGTGTTACACTCACATGACGTTCTCTACTCTTGTACAAACTACTTTTACAAACGCTTATTCTCCATCTACTTCATGTTAATCGAGATGTTAATCTTATTTATAATTTTCTTGTAGATGCAAGGGGAATATGGTAAGCTTTAAGCGATAGTCAAATTCCCTTCTCTTTGTATGTCCAGGACATAAAAAATGAATATAACGAATTCCTATTTGAGAAAAGGTATTGAAAAATTTAAGGGAATAACAAGCAATATCTCAAAAAGGATTCACTCAAAAAAATGTATATGACATAAATTGTGTATTTTAACGCGATCTACATTTTTTGTGTAGTAAAATTTTGTCTATCTCTTATGGTTTACAGTTATGCAAAAGTCGTTCACAATGAAGAATACTTTCGAAGACATTCTCAGAAAATTCGAGATATACACTTCATTTGTCATGAAAATATCTTAAACATATGATATTCAAATCAAAATCGTTAGAGTTATTTTTGAGAAAATTAAAATTTCCGAAAAATGTTCCATGTAAAGGGTAATTTGGGGTGGGGGATTTTCTTGAAAACCTTCCTGTCGCATCTCTGGAAGATACTGAACCTAAATACCAAGTTTGGTATTTATCCGACTGTTCGTTTCTGAGTTATGCTGCTCACACACACGGACACGTTTCCAAAAATCCTTTTTTTGAATTCAGGGGGTCTCAAAACATGTATTTCCGGTGAAATCTCCGTATCGGATTTTTGGGAGGAATGCAACACTTCCCTTACTTACTGTACGCAGTAGATAAAGTAAAACTAACGAAAACGTTTCCATATAAATGACAGCAGGAGGTGAAGGGTTATATACAAACATTTTAATATTCCATTCTTGAAAAATGCTACATTCAAATACCAAATAACCACATAAGTTCTGGCTTTTTATAATATCCCTTTTTAACTCTCTACTCTTACCTATAGTACGCAGAGTAACCGAGCAAATAGCCCCGAGGTCTCGGGTTCGATACTCGACGACCGCCCACTCTGACCCATGGATTTTTTCAGGGTTTTCCGTGTCGCCAAGCGAATGCTGGAGTGGTTTCCTTCAGCCCCTGAATTTCCTTTTCCTCCATTTCGTTCCTATTGTCATTTCATTCATCCTTAGGTCTGTTTCAGGGTTTGAAGTGTCGCGGTGGAGCTTCAGTGCGACGTGGCAGAGGAAAAGGATGCTCTTTTTTAAACTTTTTCCGTTCCTCCGCTTTCGTCTGGTTGCCGGGGTATACGTACCGCCCCTTCGGAGTAGGGTGTTGAAACCCTCTATGTGGGGCGGGGGACCCCGATCTGTCGGGGCGTCTCAATCTGGAAACTGTAGGGATCCTGTCATTGCTGTGCTGTCACCCAATGTCACCTCTCGCCTACTCCTCCCACCCGGGAGCGCCCCCATGTGTGAGCATAGGTTCAATATTTTTGCAATCGAAAATTTGATGCCGAGGTTTCACTAGAAATGCATGTTTTGAGGCTCCCTGAACCCCCTTCCAAAAAAGCCATTTTTATAACTAGGTGAGTATGTGTGTCTGAACTGTATAACTCAAAAAGTTGATTAATACTGAGGCAGTATTTGTAACACTTGAATAATTTCAATTAAATTATATTATATATAAATTCAATAACAGCTCGCCTTGAAGCAATATGTATGTAATAATTTTTTTAAATGTATGTAACAGTCATTGCATATGCTTCTATTATTGTAAACATGTTTAATAATGTTATGTGAATGCATTGCTTGCTTTAATAATGTAAGAGCTGTGAGAATAACAAGTTTAACGTTGCTAACAATGAGATAACAATGGGGTAACCTTGAGGCAATAATGAGTTTGAGAGTTTAAATCCTACTAGTCATGATCAGAGCAACGATAATGTAAATTTTGTGACAGTTTAAATTTAGCTAATCAACAGCTAGAAGAAGCTTTAATTAAATGCAGGTATTCTATTGAACTAGGATTAGCCAATCAGAGACTTGAAATACAAAAAGTTAAAAGTTTATACGGTTGAAATATGTTCAGTTGCTGGCAGACCTTGGTAGTGACCGGATGGAAGATGTGTTCTCTAAAGAAATATTACGTATTTGTGCGAAACGAGTTATGAATGCCCGTTAACAATGTGCAAAGATTAAATAGGGGAATCTCACAGCTCTTATATCAGTGTAGTGCTATTTAATTTGTGTCAAGGATTAATAAAAAGAAGTGGATCTAAACTTAAAATCTGTGTAAGCCTACATTCTTGTTGCGCCACGCCCTGACTAAGAGATACGTGTCTCTAAAACAATACTGACGCAGCCGAGGCAAACATAAACATAAATACTATCTTTAGAAGCAGTTTAATAACAAACTTAATAAATATTTTTAAACTTGCATTGTAACAACAAAAATACATCTCCAAAAATCGGCTTCTTATACGTAGCAGCATATTACGTAACAAACAATCTTCTTCAAATTAACGTCCATACGTGGAACTGAGGAAATAAACAACTCCAACATTAAGAACAGTAACTTCTTCAATACCAAACCTGTTATTTAAGCTAAGTATCCTGCAAGGAAACGATACGAAGATTTAAAGAAAATCTCCATAGCCAAATTGCTTTTACATGGGAAAATTGTCCTTATTTTTAGTTTTCTCAGAAATGGCTCTCACGATTTTGTTTAAAACACCATAGATTTAAGATATCTGCATGACAAATAAAATTTATCTACATCTTGAACTTTCTGCGAATGGCCTGCCAAGTCCTCTTCACTGTGAATGAATTTGTATATTTTTTATAATTCGTGAATCATATGAGATCAGCAAAAACTTGCTACATAGGAAATCCAGATTTTTTAAAATATACCTGATACACTTGGTTTGGGTTTTCTAAGGCTTAACGTTTTCTGAAACATACTCTCATTCCTTTGCTTCTCGTGATGTCATGCAAAGTGTGGAACTTCAACGTCAATGTATGGCCACTACTTTTTAAACGTCCCAATAACCTTTCAGTTTCCTGTATTCCGTCTTATACCTACTACGAAATGTGTAATGAAACTACACACGCAAAGTTTGTCTCTATTTCCCTCAAGTAGAGAGAAGAATACTTTTTTTCCTGATTACCGGAGGAGACTCGGCACTGGTCCAGGAGGTTGTTGTACCTATGCCCCTCAGGAGGGAGGAGAGAAGAGATACCGGATTTTCGGAACCAAGGGTGGCTTCACAGCAATGACATTTTCCAGATTGAGACGTCCCGACTATTGGATAATAGACCACGGTCTCCCGTCCCAAACAGAGGGTCCAACACTCCACTCCGAAGGGGCGGTCCGTACACCCCGGCAGTCAGCCGAAAGCCGAGGAATGGATAAGAAACACCATGCCGACACTTCCAACCCTGAGACAGACCTAACAGGGTGAAGGGTGAATGAAATGGAGGGACAGGGGGCTGAAAGAAACCACTCCAGCATTTACCTGACGACCAGGGAAAACTCGGAAAGAAACTCATGCGTCTGAGTGGGCGGGAATCGAACCCGGAACTTCCCGAATGGGAGTCGTACGCGTTCCCTCGATCGGTTATAACAATAGTTAGAGAAGAGTGAATAGAGAAGGCAATTTGAATGTAACTTATCGATATTTTAGGTTCAGGGGTGTCTAAAAATATGTCTACCAGGAAAATCCGCTTGAAACCAGGCCGTACGCTGGCCATTGACGGGTCCGCACAGACACCTTTTCGACAAAGAGAACACGCCGAGTGCCGGATGCTGCTTGCTAACACAGTGGCACCAACCTATGTAACTACATGTTGGATAATGTCTACTAAAGCAGAGACGCAAATGCATATCCAAGAGCAGACCTGTAACAGAGTGAACGGTTTGAATATTGAATGCGCTGACTAGCTTATTCATGACTGTGGGATGATTTCTGTCATGGAGTGGGTTACCAGCCTCAGCATTAATGTCGGTACTGCACAGATATGTATCCAGTCCAACCCAAGTTAAATCTACTCGGGATTCTGTGAAACATGCCTCTCCCATCTCCAAAAATCTCATGTCACAATCAGATATCTTCTGCAAACTGTTCTACTACGTATAGTAAGTAGGGCAAGTTTTGTATTCCACCCAAAAATTTGGTGCCGAATTTTCACAGAAATACATGTTTTGAGGTCCTGAACACCAAAAAAGCTACTTCTAGAACAATCTCATATATTGCACTCACTGACTTTCTCTACTTTTTACAAACGCTTATTCTCCATCTACTTCATGTTAATCGAGATAAACATTTGCAGAAACTATCTTATTGCTAATATTCTTGTAGGTACAAGGGGAATATGGTAGGCTTAGAGCGATAGTCAAATGTTTTAAGAGCTGGTTGCTATGTGAAGCATTCCATTCTCTTTGCATGTCTAGGGCTTAAAAAACGAATAACGAATTCCCAATGAGGAAAAGTATAAGTATTGGAAAATGCAAGTAAATAACATGGAATATCTCGGAAATGGTTCACTCGACAAAATAAAAGTGAAAACTTGTGTGTTTTAACGTGATCTACATTCTTTATGTAGTACCAGTTTATGTTTTCCAGTTATGCAAAAGTCATTCAGAATAAAGAGGACTTTTGGGGAAATTCGCAGAAACTTCATGGTACACATTTAATTTGTCATGAAAATATCTTAAAAATGTGATGTTTTAATGAAAATCGTTAGAGACATTTTCGAGAAAGTTAAAATTTTCGAAAATGTTCCATGTAAAGAGTATTCTGGGATGAAGGGATTTTCTTGAAAATCTTCGTGTCAATCCTTGATAGATACTAAACTCAAATACCAAACTTGGTATTTATCCGACTTTTCCTTTTTGAGTTATGCTGTTCACAGGCATACAGACAAAACATACACACACACAAACACACACAGACATGTTTTCAAAAATGCTTCATTTGGATTCCAGGCATCTCAAAGTATGTATTTCCGATGAAATCTCTGTATAAAATTGTTGGGCACAATACTTCCATTACTGTCTGTACATAGTAGAGAAAATAAAAACGAAATGTCGGATAAATACCAAACTTGGTACAGTCAAATGCCGTTTTAACGAACGCCACTTTAACGAATATTTCAGCTCAAGGAACAAATGAAATCCCCTTCTAAATCTGCATAAGCGTCCACGAATGTTCAACGAAACAAAATCTACAACAAAATCTCCGTACAGGGAAGATAACAAATTCCCTTAATAAATATATGTGACAATTGAACGAATTTTTAAAACGCTTTTTTGACTTACTGAACAATTTACAGAATCGTTTTCTGATTCACATAGTGGTGGGCTCATTCTTGATCTCGCAATGCTGTGCCTCAGCTTGAAGTAGATATGCCCCCGTATGAATGCCAAACTTGAAGTAGGTGCTGTCTTTACATTGGAGTTGTTTATTTATTTAGCTCCACGTACGGACGTCAATTTGAAGTAGATATTGTTACGTAATATGCTGCTACGTATGAGAGGCCAATTTGAATATGATGTGTTTTTGTTGTTACGCTCCGAGTTTAAAAAAATAATAACTCTGTTATTAAACTGCTTCTATAGATAGTATTTATGTTTATGTCAGTATTGCTTTAGAGGCAAGTTTCTCTTAATCAGGGCGTGGTGCGACAAGAATGTAGACTTACACAGATTTTAAGTTTAAATTCACTTCTTTTTATTAATCCTTGACACAAATTATATAGCACTACACTGATATTAAGAGCTATGAGATTCTTTCATTTAATACTTGCACTTTGTTAACGCGTATACACAATTTTCGTTTCACACGAATTTGTAATAATTCTTTAGAGAACACATCTTCCATCCGGTTGCTATCAAGGTCTGCAGGCAACTAAACATATTTCAACCGTCCAAACACGTAAACTTTTGTATTTCAAGTCTCTGATTGACTAATCCTAGTCCAATAGAATACCTGCATTTAATTAAAGTTTTTTCTGGCTGTTGATTGACTATTTTTTAAACTGTCACAAAATTTATATTATCGTCGCTCTAATCATGACTAGTAGCATTCAAACTCTCAAACTCATTGTCTCAAGGTTACCTCATTTTTAGCAACTTTAACTTATTTTTCTCCCAGCTCTTACATTGTTAAATTACATAAATTACATAACGCATTCACATAACATTTTTAAACATGTTTGCAATTATATAAGCATATGCAATGACTGTTACATACATTTTACAAATTATTAAATACATATTGCTTCAAAGCGGGCTGTTATTGAATTTATATATTACACAATTTAACTAAAATTACTCAAGTGTTAAAACTACTGCCTCAAGCGTTTGTCCTAAAAGGTATCTTTTTCTAATCGAATTCTGTAGTCCAGCAGTTTAACAGGTATCGTTAAATGCTAAACTTTTATTCCGTCTACTTATTGCTGTCTCATGTGGTTTAACCAACGTAAGACAGGAATTTTAGTGCCCTCAGAGAAAGTCTGGTTTAAACAATGTCAGCTAACGGAGTAGTAAAAGCAGTTTTCTCCATAAAAAATGTTAAAAATTTGGAATGTAACCCACCTGGGAGAATGAATTCTTAAGGGTTCTGTCCACAGAACAACAATTATTGATTTGTTTCTCAAACTGAAAACGTTTGTAAAATATGCTACGTAGTATATAAGCTTACTACATATTAATTATGTAATGTTGCCAAATTAAATGTATTAAATATGAAATTACTTTAGTTGGAAACTTCGAATGCATTATTTTCTTCCTTATTGAAGTAGATAAATCTTTACGTTATTTGCACCACGCTTTGGGCGTCAATTTGAAGTAGTTTGTATTGAAGGAGTTGTATTATATTTCAACTGTTGGGAGCCGAACTTGAAGTAGTTCGTTTGCAACCGCATGTATGGTACCCGGTTTCCGGTAGCCTTCGCCCCAAGTGTACTTTCAGGTGGCCTTTACCCCCAAGTTTAAAAAAAAATATTAACTTTGTATTTTTACTGTTTCTTTAAATATTATATATTTATGTTTGCTTCGGCTGCGTCAGTATTATTGTTAGAGACATGCATGTCTTGGCAGGGTTGTGGTGCGATTAAGAATGTAAACTTACACGGATTATAATTTTACTTCACTCCTTTTATTAATACTTGATACGATTTAAATAACACTTCACTGATATAGAGAGCTGTGAGATTCTTTAATTAATTACTTGCACTTTTTAACATGTAAAACTATTTTCGTCTCACACGAATACGTATTAAATTTCTTGAAGACACATTTTGCGAGTGGTTAGTAACGCTGCCTGCAGGCAACTGAACTGATTTCAATCGCCTAAACTTGTAAATTTCTGTATTTCAAGTGCCTGATTCCTAATCAAATAGAATACCTTCATTTAACTAAAGCTTTTTCTGGTTGTTGATTGGCTATTTTTATAAACTGTCACTAAAATTACATCATTGCTTCCAAGAATCACAAGTAACATTTAAACTTTCTAATTCATTGCCTCAAGCTTACCTCATTGTTACCTCATTGTTAGCAAATTTTTACCTATTTCTCACAGCTCCTACATTATTAAATTACGTAATACATTCACATAACATTATTTACACATGGATACAATAATATAAACATATTCAATGATTGTAATATACACTTTTAATATATTATTACATACACACATTGCTTTAAGGCGGGCTGTTAGTGAATTTATATTACATAATTTGACTGAAATTATTTAAGTGTTAAAAAATACTGCCTCAATATCCATTCCTAATACATATAAATTAAATTTTAAAAAAGTACAGAAAATATTGGATTTAAAAGTTGCAATTTTGGCCCTTCTAAGATAAACATATTAAATAACCGATTTAATGAAATTTCAGTAAACAAAATTAATTTCAGTCCCCAGAAATTATTTATAGCATTTGACTGTATTTAGGTTCAGTATCTTCCAAAGATGCAAAACAAAGTTTTTCAAGAAAATCATCCCCCCCACCTAAGACTACCCTTTACATGGAAATCTTTTCGAAAATTTCGAGTTTCTAAAAAACCTGCTTTAACGATTTTGATTAACATACCATATATTATAGATATTTACAGGACAAATAAAACCTATATCTTGGATTTTCTGTGAATAGTCTGTGAAGTCCTCTTCATTCGGAAGAAATTTTACATAATCTTGTACAACTGCTAACGTTAAGCAATAGACGAAAACGTACTACACAAAAAATGTAGATCTCTTTAAAACACACAATTTATTTCCAATAACTTTTACTGTGGCATAAGCCATTTCCGAGATATTGTTATTAACGGCTCGAATCGTTCAATACTTAAGTCACTCCTTTAAAGTCCTGCCTATTTTCAGTTGTTTCTCGCGATTGCATGGAGACAGTATGGAATTTTAAGGCCAGCATATAGCGCCAGTAATTTCCGAAATATCCGTCATTAATGGTTCCAATACTTATCCAGTTGTTCTCAATTCCTGTTGATTTTTTACTGTCTCTCGCGATGTTATGGAAAGAGTATGGAATTTTAAGACCAGCGTATAGTGTCCATTTCTAAAACATTGGTCTGTCGCTGTTCCTTTTGTATCTATAACTAAATGTGTGGTGTAGCTATTTCCGGAAAGGTTTACTTCGTTTAAACTTAAGTAGAGAAAATGCAGTAAAGTTGAGCGATAGTGAAATACTTAAAATATTTTGAAATTCCATACATCAGGAGAAACAAAGGTATTTCAAAAAAATGTATGATAGAAGTGCTGGAAAATTCAAAACAATAGCAAGGTGTTGAGACGATGTGCTTCACCGCACGTCAAACAAAAGCCCTTTAAGTGTGCCAGAGAAAGATGGAACGGAAAATAATGAAATAGAATACGAAACACAGAAATCAGAAGAACGGCGGGAATGGAGAACGCGCACGACAACTCAAGTGGAAATGGGGAGGCCATGTAACCAGGATGGACCACAGTTTGGGATAGCAGGCTCGGGAAAAGAAGACGAGGTGGCCCATTCAAGAGATAGTCAAAGGAACTAATACGAAGAGCTGGAAGAAGATGGACTATTGTAGCCAACGACCGCCAACCATGAAAGGAAGTCGCCGCCAAGGAGTTAAAACTACAGCGAACATTATTATCTAAGGGCTAATTTGGTCTTGGACTAAACTTTGATGAAAAGGGTTAAGTGAAAAGACGAGTAAAAGTTTAATTCTGCCACGGACTGGGAGTTTTTACATGAGCTAGCCTATTTAGAGTACGAGATCACTGCCTTAAGGGGATGAAGGGCTATTTTATCTTATCTCGTAAGTGATAAATGCTACAAGAATTTAACATAATGTGCGATTTGTAGCCGTGATTAACATTTCCATGCAGTAGGCTTCAGTCTGTCTCTAAGGCCTACCGGTTATAACAAATCGGACGCATTACATTAAATGTAAATTTTACACAACTTTCTCGACTCACTGTTCTGCAAATTATTTTTGCAAAAGCTTAATTTTCAATCTATTCTTGTTAAGAGTAGATTAAGAGTTCTATTCCTCCAAGCCGAGCAGCATGACTCAGACGGTTACGTCTGTGGCCTTATTCGGGAGGTCCCGGGGTCGATTCCCAGCGACCGCCCTCTCAGGCCCATGGGTTTTTCGCGGTTTCCCCGGGTGGTCGCAAAGCGAATGCTGGGATGTTTCGTCTACTACCGCGACTCTCCTTCCTGCAACAATTTTTCTTGTCGTCTGTTTCAGAGTTGTAGTACCAGGCGACGGTGTTCGGCGGTGGCTTGAGCTCTGTAAAGGCTTCTTCCCTGGCGTCGCTGAGATACAGCGCAGTTAGGTCTCTCCTCGGCATGCGGCTCCGCTCTGAGGGACTCTGGAGGTTGGTGGTTTGTGGGCAGGGACCGTGCGGATCGGATGCATTCTATCTGGAAACGTTAGGGACGCCGTCTATAGTTGCTCTTATCGGCATCCGATTCTGGTCGCCCTTCGGGTCTCTCCCCTCATCCCTCCCTTCCTCCCGCAGCTCGTTTCCGGAGCCTCCCCCCGTGATACGTACCTTTACCTTCTATCCCGCCAATGTTAAATTTACAAATTCATTATCCATTATCTAACAAAATATTTAACATACCAAATTGAAATTTTTGCAGGACGTAAATGGTTGATCTTTTAGTCTACTGATTTATTTTTATGCAATACGGCGATTTATTAAGGAAGATATGATTTAGTAATTACACTTGGTTTGTTAAAAGATATCAGTAATTACTATTTTAAAACATAACTAACCAACTTATTAACGCCATAGTAGATCACTAAATCAAATGAAGTGTTCTTTTTACCATATCAATCTTTCATTCAGCTATCTTTAATAAATCCTGAAAAACGGGTTATTTATATTTGAAAAGGTCATTCACAGAAAAAAAGCAAAAATCACATTGCTTGGACACACGGAAGCTGCCAGATTTAGAAGTAGTACACTCGCTTCCATTTATGCCATTCGCCACCGCTTCTGGAGGCATTTTACAACCTTCACAGCGGGCGCGTACATAGCAAGGAGGGGTGTGTCTGGAGCGTTCTGGCTTTTGTTGTTCGACCAAGCAGCGATGTGTGTTAATTGTAGCTCACGCGATGTATGCAAATATTTCTTAGGTGCATTGGTAAAAAATTGTGGGTATAAAGAAGCCAATTTTTCATTTGAAGACATTGCTAGGGCAATTCAATGTAGCATTCTCATGGACATGTTATTAAACTAATGTGTCGTAAATATATTCCCCTTGAGAGTAGTAAAAATAATGTGTCTTTTTACATTATGTTGATATTAAATATATATATAAACATGGTTATTACAAGTGATGTGAGTAAAACTATTGCTCAAAGTTATTTATTCATATGTGAACAATCTTGAACTGTGCACGTGAAACAGGACGTCACTGTATGCGCGAAAAGGTAAACAGGTACATCACAGCTTTTCCTTGCTATAGATACTTCGCCTGTGAAGAGCAGTAGAATACCGCCTCGAGCTGCGCTCACGGCATACATGGATGCGAGTGTACCAAGTTATAGAGCAAAGCTTTCCTAGAACATGAGCTACAATGTACCTCTCTACTCCAAAGATTATGGAAGCTATTATTATTTACTTTCTTTGCCGCGTGCATAGTAGGTGAAGAAGGTATTGCATTGCACCTAAAAATTCAATACCGAGATTACACCGGAGATACCTAGTAGTAATAAAAGTAGTAGTTTAGTAAAAGGTCCGCCTGTGTGACTTTGAACGACATAACTCAAAAACGAATGGTCGTATCAACACCAAGCTTGGCATTTAAATTCAGTATCTTCTAAGGATACGAAAGGACGATTCTCAAGAAAATCGTCCCACTCAAACCTACCCTTTACACGCAAATGTTTTTGAAATTATTTATTTTCTAAAAAATCTTGTGTTACATTCACATAACTTTCTCTACTCTTATAAAAATTATTTTTACAAACGCTTATTCTCCATATGCTTCACCTTAATCGAGATGTTTATCTTATTGCTAATTCTCTTGTAGATGCAAGGGGAATTGCTAGGCTTTAAGCGATAGTCAAATGTTTTAAGAGCTGGTTGCTATGTGGAGTATCCCATTCTCTTTGCATATCCAAGACAAAAAAAATGAATAACGAATTCCCATTTGAGAAAAAGTAAAAGTATTGGAAAATTTAAGGGAATAACAAGCAATATCTCGAAAATGGTTCACTCAAAAAAAAATGTATGACACATAAATTGTGTATTTTAACGCGATCTACATTTTTTGTGTAGTAAACGTTTTTCTATCTCTTATGGTTTACCAATTATGCAAAAGTCGTTCACAATGAAGAATACTTTTGGAGACATTCCCTGAAAATTCGAGAAATACATTTCATTTGTCATGAGAATATCTTAAATATATTATATTTAAATCAAAATCGTTAGAGGCGTTTTTGAGAAAATTAAAGTTTTCGAAAAATGTCCCATGTAAAGGGTAATCTGGGGTGAGGGGATTTTCTTGGAAACCTTCGTGTCGCATCTCTGGAAGATACTGAACCTAAATACCAAGTTTGGTGTTTATCCGACTGTTCGTTTCTGAGTTATGCTGTTCACAGACACACACACACACACACACGCGCGCACACGCACACACACACACACACACATACGGACATGTTTCCAAAAATGCTTTTTTAGGATTCAGGGGGTCTCAAAACATATATTTCGGGTGAAATCTGGTATGGAATTTTTGGGTGGAATACAATATTTCCCCTACTTGCTTTACGTAGTAGAGAAAGTAAAAAAACGAATCACGTAGTAATTTCATGCAGCAAATTTTCGTCTAGATCTCATCGTTCACTATGTATGTTAAATTATACAAAATTAATTCATAACGAAGAAGATTCCCAGACTATTTGTAGAAAATTAGGATATAACACTTTATTAAACATGCAAACATCTTAGGCATATCAAAATCGTGAGCAATTTTTGTGAAAATGATAAATAACAAAACTTTTTCCCATACAAAGAGTAGTTTTGGGTAAGGGAATTTTCCTTAAAACCTTTGTTTCGCATCATTGGAATAGGATGACCTTATATATTAAATTTGATATCTATCCCAAATGTCATTCTTGAGTTATGCTAATCTCAGATTGACACACGCACACGCCCCTATTTAATTTCTCTACTACGTAAGTAGGGAAAGTATTGTATTCCACCCAAAAATTCGATACCAAGATTACACCGGAAATATATATTTTGAGACCCCCTGGATTAAAAAAAAGTATTTTTGGAAACATGTCCATGTCTGTGTCTGTGTCTGTCTGTCTGTCTGTGTGTCGATGAGTCTGTGAACAGTATAACTCGAAAAGAACAGTCGGATAAACACCAAACTTGGTATTTAGGTTCAGTATCTTCCAGAGATGCGACACGAAGGGTTTTCAAGAAAATTCCCCCATCCCAGATTACCCTTTACATTAAACTTTTTTGGAAAATTTTAATTTAAGATATGTTTAAGATATTTACATGACATAAAACGTATATCTTGAATTTTCTGAGAATAGCTGTGAAGTTGGGAAAAAATGTATAATATTGTACAACTAGTATACGTTAAAATATAGTTGAAAATGTACTATACAAAACATGCATATCACTTTAAAGAAAACACACTTTATTTCCAATTACCTTTATTGTGGCATAAGGAATTTCCGAGATAATGTTATTAATGGCTCGAATAGTTCAATACTTAAAGTCATTCCTTTAAAATCCTGTCTATTTTCAGTTGTTTTTCGCGATGTCATGGAAACAGTATGGAATTTTAAGGCCAGCATATAGCGTCCAGTTGTTAAACATTTGACCATCGCTGTTCTCTTTGTATCTATAACGAAATGTGTAATGTAGCTGTTTCTGCAAAAGTTTATTTGGATTAAGCTGAAGTAGATAGAAAAATAAACCTTCGTGGTAATAAATGAAAGAGGATATAGAAAGTGAGGTAAAGGTAACACACTTTTTTTTTGCCATACAAAGAGAACGGAATAACCCAACGGCATGGCTCAGGCGGTAAAGTCTGTGGCCTGCATTCGGGAGGTTCCCGGTTCAAATCACGTGGTCCGAACAATCTGTGTGAGGTTTTTTCGTGGTTTTCCTCGGTCACCAAGGTAAATACCGAATTGGGTATTTAATACCACGACCCAAAGTTCCACCTTAAGTCTAAAACAATAGTACAATGAAAAATAAGTGGTAATAACGAATGCTATGCCCTCTATCTACAGACAATGTAAGCAGTTAGACTGGAAGACACGCTAATGCCATCTGCACGGCACGAAGCAGAAGATCCGGCTGCCATGCGCTGGGGGTCTCTGTGGGAACGTGACGAAGCAGGATGGCATTTCCAAGGGGTGAGACCTAAAAGGCTAACTGTCCGCCTTTCTGTGTGAGGGCGGCGGTTAGACTGGACTGCACCCTAATGCCATCTGCACGGCATGAAGCAGGTGGTTGTAGGCATGAGACCTAGAAGGCTAACTGTTCACCTTTCTGTGTGAGGGCGGTGGTTGGACTGGACATAATGCCATCTGCACGGCATGAAGCAGGTGGTTGCAGGGATGAGACCTAGAAGGCTAACTGTCCACCTTTCTGTGTGAGGGCGGCGGTTAGACTGGACGGCACCCTAATGCCATCTGCACGGCATGAAGCAGGCGGTTACAGAGATGAAACCTAGAATGCTAACTGTCGGTCTTTATATGGGCGGCGGTTGGACTGGATGGCACCCTAATGTCGTCTGCACGGCACGAAGCAGAAGATTCGGTAGTTATGCGCTAGGATCTCTGTGACACGTGACGGAGCGGGTGGTTACAGGGATGAGACCTAGAAGGCTAACTGTTCTAAGAGTTCTTCACCAACAGATCCGTCGCGATATGACCAAGGAGTTAAAGCGACGTAAAATAAAATAGAGTAAACTAGAGAACGGAATTTCAAAACCATCACATAGAGATCTGCTCTTAAAAATTGGGGTTCGGTTAAAGCCTTCTGTATACATGTAATAAAACCATTTCTGCAAATCTTTATTTGCATTAATATGAAGCATGGGAGAAGAATACGCTTTAGTAAGAATACTTTGTTGAAGGATAGAGAAGGTCATGTGAATGTAGCAGTACTTTTTTTTCATTACCTTCCTAATGGAAACAAATCACGGTAAGAGTTGTTAAACCTTTGTTAGTTGTAAACGCGTGCTGGGGAAGCATAGAAGTAGATTTTCGATTTGTTGAAGATTTTTTGATACTTAAGGAAAAGCCCCTTGAGTGTTTATGGACTGGCGCCGTCAAACGGAAGCAGAGATAACAACAAATGCCAAGCGCTGTCCCAAGCAATCACAAAAGTAATATTTCCTTTGAGTCCTTCTGGCGGAGTCTCTGTATGGAAGCAATTTGTGGCTTTACAGAAGGGCGGTGGAAGGGGGAGGGGGAGGCGGCACCCTCGCATTTTGGCGGTGTGTTCAGAACATAATGACCCTGCGCGGGCAACACAAAGGGAGAAAAACGTGGCTGGAGAACAGAATGGCAAATCTCAGAAAGCCTATCATCCTTCACATTCACACTTCTTCATGAAGATTCAAGTGTGGAAATAAAAGTTAACTGTCACATACATAGAAGGGCGTAAAGAGTAAAACAAACCGCCACTCTTTCAAAATATCCTACCCGTTCTCATACATATTTTAAAAGAGGGAGACACACCGGGGAAAAAACTGAAACAGTATGAACTATAACACTCCCATGAACTTCACTACTCACATTTTTTACTTCAAATATGCCGAAGTTTAGGAATATGGACTTAACTCCTTATAGCCTGGTGTACCATATGTGATACAAAAGTATTTTTTAAAAGTTTTAGGTTTTTAATAGCCTTTTCTTCTAATTTCATTTTATACCTTTAATAATAAAAACAGGTACTTATAGTTGTTTTATGTTGTAAAAATATTAACTTTTAAATAATGTTATATACCTGGTTGAGGCTCAAAGGTGTGCAGCTAGATATTAAATTTTAGTGACCCCACCATATACATTGGGAGGCACAGCTACAGAGGTAGCGAGAGGACCAGAATTTTAAACAACACATTCCAGAGCAGGCGTGGGATAGTTGTAACAAAATACACAGAATTTCGCATTAATCATATTACCTTTGATTTATTCGTATAAGCATGGTGCCCCTACATCAACACAAAAGATAAAAAGGAAGAAATTGAGGGGAGATGCTACACACACGAGGCTACATTCACACGATTCACATACCACCTTTCAGACTCAACACTCGACCAGAAGTGACGCTCAACACACAAAAAAGTAACGCTCAGTTTCTCCACTCTCCACTTCTGCTAGGATCGCCAGCTAGAATGTGGTGAGTCGCCAGAAGAACTTCAAACCCAAAGACGAAAAAATTACCCCAATAATACTGTTGCCAACGATACAATAATTTGTCTGACGTGACAATATACACACATACACGCTACAATAATAAGAGGAAAATCCTTGCAAATGTAGTCAAATGTATCTCGCCAGTATTCCATCATGCCATATCACCGGTTATTTGACTTGGGTCCTCCCCGTCCTTTCCCACAGACACATTTGAACTGCAGTCGCTGGGACTCGGAACTCGCGAGTTTGTTTTTGAATGGCCATTCCATTTCGTGCTGCTTTAATTGTCACGGTGCAACCAAGCATTCTTGTTAGTAATTAAGTAATAATATGCATTCACGTCAGTAATTAACGAAGTAACGTTATGCGCTAAGAACCTAATGATCATTACTTAATTATTAATAAGACGATATCTGTAAGTAAAATATACATTGAGAATATAAACGCATTCTGAAGACAAGGAAAATGTAGAATATTCTTGGAAGCAGAAACCAAGGGTTTAGTGGAGTCCCGTTAGCCCTGGTCTTTAAATTAAACTAACAATGGGCAGGCATTCGGACAAATACAACAGTGTCCTTGCCTCAGGGTGCGACCGGCACCAGTATGTCGGGAAGCAAACTCTTTCAAGACTAAAAAATATATGCATAAGAAAGAGTTAGGAGGTTTATGGCAATACAAATGAACGCCGAAACGTAGTACCTTATCGTTAAATCTTAACCAGTGCACAAGATATGTCTGCAAACAAAACAACGGGACCAAATAGAAGCAGGGCGACCAGGAATTGAGAATTACCAATCATAATTTCCCAAAATATTTAAAATTACGTATAAGAAATAAAACAGAGGTCACATGACCAACAAATAGCACGTGACCACGGAAGAGAGGGGCCCCGAAAATTATGTACATGCCATCGCAAACTTATTACGTGTCAACATCGCCATGCGAATAATTACATATTAAAACTGAGTAGTGAATCAGTAGGAATATAATGAGAGAGCTGGCCCACAGAGAGATGCCGACAGCTGATAAGGGTAATTACATGTGTTTTAACATATGTAAACATATGTAAACACGTGTAACCCGCTAATGACCGCCGCTAATGTCAAGTCTAATGGATATGTGTGGTAATACATATGTAAACATATGTAACCCGCTAATGACCGCCGGAGATGCCGACAGGTCCTACCCCCTCCCCCATGCGTTCTACTGTGGCGTCCTGACTTGAGGGAATTGTTTTCTCGAGGCCTGCCGCCCCTCGGCAAATTAATTAGGTAATGTTCGTCAAACATTTTTTTATGACTACTAAGGCCTGCATATCTAAGGCTCCTCGAGCAATTAAGTTTTTTGAATAATGAATTGTTGACTCGAGCGTGAGTATAAGTAGTCTGCTCACGGGAACAGTCTGTAATGTAATGGAAACACTTCTTCTATCTGGGGAAAGCGCTTGTCCATTAGCTGGCCATGTTAGACGCTTTCACCACAGTAATAGACCTTTAAGTTTGCATTCAGGATCTGTTTGCGTACATTAGCGAACAACGACCTACTTCTGCCTGGTGGTAACGGTGACCTCCATTAGCTGACCACGTTAGACGCTTTCACCACATTAGCGAACAAGGTCAGTAATTGTTTTCCTAAGTGCTCTGCACAACTCTCACCGCTTCAGCTTTAGCGGGGGAAATGATATAAAAAGCAGCAGCTTCTCCAATGAGTTCCAAGTTGACCGGGATGGCTGGGGTCGAATCCTAGGAGTGAATACAAATTCAGCTTCTAATAACTCAGAGACTAATTACGATAAAGACGTCAAATAAAGTTTATTACATTAATGTCATTAAATAGTTTCTTGTGAATGTATATTCGGGTACATGGTGTCCAGGGTTCGAATACCGATAAAATGTAATTTAATTATAAATTTAATAACTCCTAAACTAATTAAGATAAAGACACCAAATAAACTTAATTGCGTTTATGTTATTAGGTAGTATCTTGTGAATGTGTAATTAGATACCTGACGTTCTGGGTTCGATCCTAATTTTTAAATCGTCATTATCTAAGAAACTAAGAGAGGTAGAGGAGTGAAACAAAGCATGATTGATAGCTCCTATGATGGGTAATTAATACTGTATATAATTTTCAATCAGTTGTCCTTATTTCGAATCCCGATCTTTCAATCACTTACTTATTTTCTCTCTATAATCTAGAATATATCACTTAGATTTATGCTGTAACTGCATACAGCACCTTTAAACGTATCAAACTAATATTGTAAATAATTTTGTTTCTGATGTCCAGGGTTCGAATACCGATAAAATGTAATTTAATTATAAATTTAATAACTCCTAAACTAATTAAGATAAAGACGCCAAATAAACTTTATTGCGTTTATGTTATTAGGTAGTATCTTGTGGATGTGTAATTAGATACCTGACGTTCTGGGTTCGATCCTAATTTTTAAATCGTCATTATCTCAGAAACTAAGAGGGGTAGAGGAGTGAACCAAAGCATGATTGATAGCTCCTATGATGGGTAATTAATACTGTATATAATTTTTAAACAGTTGTCCTTATTTAGAATCCCGATCTTTCAATTACTTACTTATTTTTTCTTTATACTCTAGAATATATCACTTAGATTGATGCTGTAACTGCATACACTATCTTTAAACATATCAAACTAATATTGTAAATAATTTTGTTTTTGGTGTCCAGGGTTCGAATACCGATAAAATGTAATTTAATTATAAATTTAATAACTCCTAAACTAATTAAGATAAAGACGCCAAATAAACTTTATTGCATTTATGTTATTAGGTAGTATCTTGTGGATGTGTAATTAGATACTTGACGTTCAGGGTTCGATCCTAATTTTTAAATCACCATTATCACAGAAACTAAGAGAGGTAGAGGAGTGGAACAAAGCATGATTGATAAGCTCTATACTGGGTGATTAGTGCTGTATATAATTGCCAATCAGTTGTGCTTGATTCGATTCCTCATCTTTTAATGACTTCCTTAATTTTCCTCTGTTCACTAGAGTATATCACTTAGATCGATGATGTACCTGCATACAGCTTTGTTTAACATGTTGAGCTAATATCATAAATTATTTTGTTCCGGGTGTTCTGGGTTCGAATACCGATTCAATGAAATTTATTTACAAATTTAATAACGCGTAATCTAATTTAGATAGACATGACAAGGTAAACGCAAACAGAGTATCTAGTCCTTAAATATCGTTATCATGACAAATATTACTTTAAAGTACTCAGATCGATTCCCGAAGGGATGATTTCATATATCTTCAAGCCTAGGGATCATATCAGGTTCTAATAAAGATTAAATGCTTGATGCTGATGTGGGGGAGCTAAAATAGATTTATTAAAAGTATTACCCGGTTCGATTTAGAAGCTTAGAATCTGTGTAACTATGGAAAAATTGCTTTACTCGTGATTGTAGTTAAATGTAATGGGCTTTCTGTGAGAAGATGGAAAGGAAGAATTGAAAAGCGAATGAAAACATGAGATAATTAAGTAAATAAGGGGAAAATCTTCTCGTTACCTTTTAAGCTTTTACTTTAAGTATTGTGATAATACAGCTGGAATTAACCTTGGTACAATAGGTGGTGGTGGTGGTAGGCTTTGAATTTGAAATATATGTCTGAATGAGCGTGGGGGAATGCTTCTCTTGCTGGTGTGACAGCATAAGCAGGTAGTCATGAGATGAGTTTAAACGTGTTTGATGCTGTCAGACATCATGTCTCTAGGTGTGACGTCATAAACATCATGCTTCAGGGCGTGAGGTTATATGGCTGAGATTAATACACGTTGAGTGATCATATACAGCTGGTTATGGAGCGAGTTTATGATTGATCTAAAAGGTTCGTGCTCCCTCTATAAATATGTTATAGGGGAAAGGATGCTCTCCTAAAACATTAGATCTCTAGACCGAAATTGTTCACATAGACGGAGACGTCAGGATGGATGGGTGCATCTTATATATGAGAGAGGTAGGGGAATATGAGGAGAAGTGCTAGACTAGTCAGGAAGGTCTGAATGACAGAGTATACGTCTATATGGGAAAAGATAGGGAAAACGCAGGTAGGTACTAGGTTGAGACAGTCTTCAAGGAGGAAAATGCATTTATATGAGAGCGCTAGGGCATGCGAGGAGAGATGCTAGTCTAGACATGGTTTGAGGAGTAGAGTATACGTTTATATGGGAGAAATATGGAAAACGGGAGAGATACAAGGATAGACAAGGTTGAAGGAGGAGGAATGTAGGTTTATACTGTAATATAGAGAGTAATTCGATTATAAAACTTTTCTCATCCAGCGTTACAACACTTTTATATACTTATTTTCTAAACCTTACAAACTTTATATATGTTAAACACTAGTGCGCGAGACGGAGAGGGACAAACTGTATATCGGTTTACAGTGAAGTATACGTTCTAACCTATTCTCACCTTGTTTGTTCTGGATCTTCTCATTCCTATCATCATCTAACGTAACAAGACGTAACACAACGTAACATAACAGCATGACAAGACGTCATACTAAGTAACATAACCACGCAACATCACGTGACATCTCGTAACCAGAAACGTTACGTGACATAGCAACTATGTAACCAAGTAACAAAACGTAAGAACTACACTCTATGTGAAGAGTCGCTCACTTTGTAGGACTACAGGCGATTATGAAAATGAAGACGATATAACACAGAAATACCATAAATGTCGAGTTCTTAAATTCTGCAAGTGTAATAAAACTACTTCCAAGTGCACTGTTTGTAAGAAAATGCATAAAGAAACCTGATTATAAATGTGTCAATTGTGTAGAGTATGAACTAGCTAAAATTGCTGTAAACGTGAATAATTCAATTTTTTTCTACGCAATTAAAACTAAGTAAACTCCCTCATTTGCTTTCTCTTGTTCGGGTTTTATGGTTTCAATGAAATTTATTTATTTTTAATAATTGATATTATTTGTGTTTTGTTGCAGAATTCACAATTCAGCATTTTAACTGGCATATAAATCATGTAAAAACATTAAAATATACTAATTGAATACAAATATAAATTTGAAATAATGATGCAGAATGTTAATGTTATATGGTAGGGGTCAAAATGATCTTCTGGTTGTTAGAGAGGGTAGGGAAAGGTCGGACTGTCCTAGCGTTAATTTATAAATTAGAAAACTAGCAGTTCAGGGATTAACAAAGGCTTGAATCAATTCATATCTAAGAAACAGAACACAATGTATTGAAATAAATTATATAAATAAGAAAAAATGAAACAATGGAAAAAAATAACACTTTACAAAAAGTAATGCAGACAACATTTATTTTTATAAACATTATCCTATTACATTCCTTCACAAAAAACACCATACATATTTCCTAAAGACAAAGGTGATAGTCTAGACATTCTAAACACTCAGTTATATAATCATATACTTCACACAGATAGAGACCTGCATTATCAGTAAAAAAACTAAACACCTCAACAATGTCTGAATGATGTATTTTATAAGTACAAGTTTTTGATATTTCAAAGTTCCTGTTAACCATGGCCGTAATTGATTAACAAAATTTCCCGATCCTGTCATGCTATAACTTTAGAAGCTTTCAGCTTACTTATAATTTCATCAATCTCTTGTGTGTGACTATTATTACCAGCGTCCCTCGACGCAATTAGTAACCTCAATATATTTACTAGTCTATTCGGATTTTCAAGCGTAGATATCACTGAATCGTCATCATATGAAGATTTCATATTCTCGTAACTTCCGATGTATCCAGATTTTTCACCAACAGTAGTCTCCAGTAAAGGACAGAGGTTTGATCCGGTATAACATCCCCCTCTATACATCTTCGGATCTTCGAGTGTAGGAGAGAGAATCGATTCGGTATAACATGTTGCTCTATGAAGCTTAAATCTTGACAAAGAACGATTCTTAAAAACCCGCCCGCATATACAACATCTAATAACGCGTTTTCCTCCATGTGTAATGTATGTAAAATTGAGTTTCTCATTCGTTAGTTGCACAGATTTTCTCGGGCAGTAGCTCGTGATAAAACTAAAAGAAATTAAATGAATACGTGAATGCTAACGCTCGAAGGAATTAAAAGCGAATGAATGAATTCATAACACGCAACTATGTATATATCCAGGATGAGGACGACGGAGGGAATTGCGATCTATGCATAGCATTGGGAAAGGATACTCTCTTGAAACATTAGTCATCTAGACAACTATTGTTCACGGAGCCCGTAGACGTCAGGTTGAATGGTACAGACCTCAGGTTCAAATCTTTAAGGGCACGGACCCCGCCTTTTGCCTGTCATGTATACTAAACCATCCTAACAGCGTAACATTACGTTACAACGATACGTAACCAGAACATGGCGAGTGCGAGCATGGAAAAAAGGATGCTCTCTGGGAACATTCGTGAAACAACGATGCTCTCTGGAAACACCAGTCATCCGCACAACAGGTTGTCCCTAACATTTCCAGATTTCGGGTCGTTCAACATCGTGACGCGCCCCTGTCATCTAAATTTCGACGAAATTTTACCTCCTGAATTAAAGTTTGGTGATCTGTATAGACCTGTACAACATGCATTACGCTATGTAACAGACTCATCACGCTATGTAACAACCTGATCGCGCTATGTAACAACCTGATCACTCTATGTAACAACATGATCACGCAATGTAACAACATGATCACGCTATATAACAACCTGATCACGCTATGAAACAACATGATCACGCTATGTAACAACATGATCACGCTATGTAACAACATGATCACGCTATGTAACAATATGATCACGCTATGTAACAACATGATCACGCTATGTAACAACCTGATCACGCTATGTAACAACCCGATCACGCTATGTAACAACATGATCACGCTAAAAAGCAACATGATCACGCTATGTAACAACCTGATCACGCTATGTAACAACATGATCACGCTATGTAACAACATGATCACGCTATGTAACAACATGATCACGCTATGTAACAACCTGATCACGCTATGAAACAACCTGATCACGCTATGTAACAACCTGATCACGCTATGTAACAACCTGATCACGCTATGTAGCAACATGACCACGCTATGTAACAACCTGATCACGCTATGTAACAACATGATCGAGCTATGTAACAACATGATCACGCTATGTAACAACATGATCACGCTATGTAACAACCTGTTCACGCTATGTAACAACATGATCACGCTATGTAACAACCTGATCACGCTATGTAACAACCTGATCACGCTATGTAACAACCTGATCACGCTATGTAACAACATGATCACGATATGTAACAACATGATCACGCTATGTAACAACATGATCACGCTATGTAACAACATGATCACTCTATGTAACAGCATGATCACGCTATGTAACAACATGATCACGCTATGTAACCTCATGATCACGCTATGTAACAACATGATCACTCTATGTAACAACATGATCACGATATGTAACAACATGATCACGCTATGTAACAACATGATCACGCTATGTAACAACATGATCACGCTATGTAACAACATGATCACGCTATGTAACAACATGATCACGCTATGTAACAACCCGATCACGCTATGTAACAACATGATCACGCTATGTAACAACAGGATCACGCTATGTAACAACATGATCAGGCTATGTAACAGACTCATCACGCTATGTAACAACATAATCACGCTATGTAACACCAAGACCACGCTATGTAAGATAATGATCACGCTATGTAACAACATGATTACGCTATGTAACAACCTGATCACGCTATGTAACATCATGTTCACGCTATGTAACAACCTGATCACGCTATGTAACAACCCGATCACGCTATGTAACAACCCGATCACGCTATGTAACAACCCGATCACGCTATGTAACAAGATCACGCTATGTAACAACATGATCACGCTATGTATCAACATGATTACGCTATGTAACAACACGAACACGCTATGTAACAACACGATCACGCTATGTAACAACATGATCACGCTATGTAACAACATGATCACACTATGTAACAACATGATCACGCTATGTAACAACATGATCACGCTATGTAACAACATGATCACGCTATGTAACAACATGATCACGCTATGTAACAACATGATCACGCTATGTAACAACATGATCACGCTATGTAACAACCTGATCACGCTATGTAACAACATGATCACGCTATGTAACAACATGATCACGCTATGTAACAACCTGATCACGTTATGTTACAACATGATCACGCTATGTAACATGATCACGCTATGTAACAACATGATCGCGCTATGTAACAACATAATCACGCTATGTAACAACCTGATCACGCTATGTAACAACATGATCACGCTATGTAACAATCTGATCACGCTGTGTAACAACATGATCACGTTATGTAAATAGGGTGGACCATTTAAGTTGAGACTATACAAGATATCCAAAACTAAGCGTTGTAGAAAGAAATCTCTTAAATAAAACTTGCTTGATATTATGACGAAAGTAAACGCCGGTAGTCGTATTTTGTTTGGAGGACGTTGTAAGGGTCATTTTGGGTCAATTTATTTTTTTGAAATGGGAACCTACAATTAGGGTCCCATTTAAAAAGACCCTGAAATGACGATCACAACGTCCCTCAAACAAAATACGACTAGCTGCATTTACTTTCGCCATAATATCAAGCAAGTTTTGTTTAAGACATTTCTTTCTACAACGCTTAGTTTTGGATATATTGTATAGCCTCAACTTAAATGGTCCACCCTATTTACATAGCGTGATCGTGTTGTTACATAGCGTGATCATGTTGTTACATAGCGTGATCATATTGTTACATAGCGTGATCGTGTTACATAGCGTGATCATGTTGTTACATAGCGTGATCATGTTGTTACATAGCGTGATCATGTTACATAGCGTGATCATGTTGTTACATAGCGTGATCATGTTGTTACATAGCGTGATCATGTTGTTACATAGCGTGATCAGGTTGTTACATAGCGTGATCAGGTTGTTACATAGCGTGATCATGTTGTTACATAGCGTGATCATGTTGTTACATGGCGTGATCATGTTCTTACATAGAGTGATCATGTTACATAGCGTGATCATGTTGTTACAAAGCGTATCATGTTGTTACATAGCGTGAACATGTTGTTACATAGCGTGATCGTGGTGTTACATAGCGTGATCATGTTGTTACATAGCGTGATCATGTTGTTACATAGCGTGATCAGGTTGTTACATAGCGTGGTCATGTTGCTACATAGCGTGATCAGGTTGTTACATAGCGTGATCAGGTTGTTACATAGCGTGATCAGGTTGTTACATAGCGTGATCAGGTTGTTTCATAGCGTGATCAGGTTGTTACATAGCGTGATCATGTTGTTACATAGCGTGATCATGTTGTTACATAGCGTGATCAGGTTGTTTCATAGCGTGATCATGTTGTTACATAGCGTGATCATGTTGTTACATAGCGTGATCGGGTTGTTACATAGCGTGATCAGGTTGTTACATAGCGTGATCATGTTGTTACATAGCGTGATCATATTGTTACATAGCGTGATCATATTGTTACATAGCGTGATCGTGTTGTTACATAGCGTGATCGGGTTGTTACATAGCGTAATCATGTTGTTACAAGGCGTGATCATGTTGTTACATAGCGTGATCATGTTGTTACATAGCGTGATCATGTTGTTACATAGCGTGATCATGTTGTTACATAGCGTGATCATTTTGTTACATATCGTGATCATGTTGTTACATAGAGTGATCATGTTGTTACATAGCGTGATCATGTTGTTAAATAGCGTGATCATGTTGTTACATAGCGTGATCATGTTGTTACATAGCGTGATAAGGTTGCTACATAGCGTGATCAGGTTGTTACATAGCGTGATCATGTTGTTACATAGCGTGATCAGGTTGTTACATAGCGTGATCAAGTTGTTACATAGCGTGGTCATGTTGTTACATAGCGTGATCATGTTGTTACATAGCGTGATCATGTTGCTACATAGCGTGATCATGTTGTTACATAGCGTGATCAGGTTGTTATATAGCGTGTTCATGTTGTTACATTGCGTGATCATGTTGTTACATAGAGCGCGATCAGGTTGTTACATAGCGTGATGGGTCTGTTACATAGCGTAATGCATGTTGTACAGGTCTATACAGATCACCAAACTTTAATTCAGGAGGTAAAATTTTGTCGAAATGTAGATGACAGGGGCGCGTCACGATGTTGAAGGACCCGAAATCTGGAAATGTTAGGGACAACCCGTTGTGCGGATGACTGGTGTTTCCAGAGAGCATCCTTTTTTCACGAATGTTCCCAGAGAGCATCCTTTTTTCCATGCTCGCACTCGCCATGTTCTGGTTACGTATCGTTGTAACGTAATGTTACGCTGTTAGGATGGTTTAGTATACATGACAGGCAAAATGCGGGGTCCGTGCCCTTAAAGATTTGAACCTGAGGTCTGTACCATTCAACCTGACGTCTACGTGAACAATAGTTGTCTAGATGACTAATGTTTCAAGAGTGTATCCTTTCCCAATGCTATGCATAGATCGCAATTCCCTCCGTCGTCCTCATCCTGGATATATACATAGTTGCGTGTTATGAATTCATTCATTTGCTTTTAATTCCTTCGAGCGTTAGCATTCACGTATTCATTTAATTTCTTTTAGTTTTAGCATGAGCTACTGCCCGAGAAAATCTGTGCAACTAACGAATGAGAAACTCAATTTTTCATACATTACACATGGAGGAAAACGCGTTATTAGATGTTGTATATGCGGGCGGGTTTTTAAGAATCGTTCTTTGTCAAGATTTAAGCTTCATAGAGCAACATGTTATACCGAATCGATTCTCTCTCCTACACTCGAAGATCCGAAGATGTATAGAGGGGGATGTTATACCGGATCAAGCCTCTGTCCTTCACTGGAGACTACTGTTGTTGAAAAATCTGGATACATCGGAAGTTACGAGAATATGAAATCTTCATATGATGACGATTCAGTGATATCTACGCTTGAAAATCGCTACGCTTGGGAAATATGTATGTTTTTTTTGTGAAGGAATGTAATAGGATAATGTTTATAAAAATAAATGTTGTCTGCATTACTTTTTGTAAAGTGTTATGCTTTTTTCCATTGTTTCATTTTTTCTTATTTATATAATTTATTTCAATACATTGTGTTCTGTTTCTTAGATATGAATTGTTTCAAGCCTTTGTTAATCCCTGAACTGCTAGTTTTCTAATTTATAAATTAACGCTAGGACAGTCCGACCTTTCCCTACCCTCTCTAACAACCAGAAGATCATTTTGACCCCTACCATATAACATTAACATTCTGCATCATTATTTCAAATTTATATTTGTATTCAATTAGTATATTTTAATGTTTTTTACATGATTTATATGCCAGTTAAAATGCTGAATTGTGAATTCTGCAACAAAACACAAATAATATCAATTATTAAAAATAAATAAATTTCATTGAAACCATAAAACCCGAACAAGAGAAAGCAAATGAGGGAGTTTACTTAGTTTTAATTGCATAGAAAAAAATTGAATTATTCACGTTTACAGCAATTTTAGCTAGTTCATACTCTACACAATTGACACATTTATAATCAGGTTTCTTTATGCATTTTCTTACAAACAGTGCACTTGGAAGTAGTTTTATTACACTTGCAGAATTTAAGAACTCGACATTTATGGTATTTCTGTGTTATATCGTCTTCATTTTCATAATCGCCTGTAGTCCTACAAAGTGAGCGACTCTTCACATAGAGTGTAGTTCTTACGTTTTGTTACTTGGTTACATAGTTGCTATGTCACGTAACGTTTCTGGTTACGAGATGTGACGTGATGTTGCGTGGTTATGTTACTTAGTATGACGTCTTGTCATGCTGTTATGTTACGTTGTGTTACGTCTTGTTACGTTAGATGATGATAGGAATGAGAAGATCCAGAACAAACAAGGTGCGAATAGGTTAGAACGCAACTTCACTGTAAACCGATATACAGTTTGTCCCTCTACGTCTCGCGCACTAGTGTTTAACATATATAAAGTTTGTAAGGTTTAGAAAATAAGCATATAAAAGTGTTGTAACGCTGGATGAGAAAAGTTTTATAATCGAATTACTCTCTATATTACAGTATAAACCTACATTCCTCCTCCTTCAACCTTGTCTATTCTTGTATCTCTCCCGTTTTCCATATTTCTCCCATATAAACGTATACTCTACTCCTCAAACCATGTCTAGACTAACATCTCTCCTCGCATGCCCTAGCGCTCTCATATAAATGCATTTTCCTCCTTGAAGACTCTCTCAACCTAGCACCTACCTTCGTTTTCCCTATCTTTTCCCATATAGACGTATACTCTGTCATTCAGACCTTCCTGACTAGTCTAGCACTTCTCCTCATATTCCCCTACCTCTCTCATATATAAGATGCACCCATCCATCCTGACGTCTCCGTCTCTGTGAACAATTTCTGTCTATAGATCTAATGTTTTAGGAGAGCATCCTTTCCTCTATAACATATTTATAGAGGGAGCACGAACCTTTTAGATCAATCATAAACTCGCTCCATAACCAGCTGTATATGATCACTCAACGTGTATTAATCTCAGCCATATAACCTCACGCCCTGAAGCATGATGTTTATGACGTCACACCTAGAGACATGATGTCTGACAGCATCAAACACGTTTAAACTCATCTCATGACTACCTGCTTATGCTGTCACACCAGCAAGAGAAGCATTCTCCCACGCTCATCAAGACATATATTTCAAATTCAAAGCCTACCACCACCACCACCTATTGTACCAAGGTTAATTCCAGCTGTATTATCACAATACTTAAAGTAAAAGCTTAAAAGGTAACGAGAAGATTTTCCCCTTATTTACTTAATTATCTCATGTTTTCATTCGCTTTTCAATTCTTCCTTTCCATCTTCTCACAGAAAGCCCATTACATTTAACTACAATCACGAGTAAAGCAATTTTTCCATAGTTACACAGATTCTAAGCTTCTAAATCGAACCGGGTAATACTTTTAATAAATCTATTTTAGCTCCCCCACATCAGCATCAAGCATTTAATCTTTATTAGAACCTGATATGATCCCTAGGCTTGAAGATATATGAAATCATCCCTTCGGGAATCGATCTGAGTACTTTAAAGTAATATTTGTCATGATAACGATATTTAAGGACTAGATACTCTGTTTGCGTTTACCTTGACATGTCTATCTAAATTAGATTACGCGTTATTAAATTTGTAAATAAATTTCATTGAATCGGTATTCGAACCCAGAACACCCGGAACAAAATAATTTATGATATTAGCTCAACATGTTAAACAAAGCTGTATGCAGGTACATCATCGATCTAAGTGATATACTCTAGTGAACAGAGGAAAATTAAGGAAGTCATTAAAAGATGAGGAATCGAATCAAGCACAACTGATTGGCAATTATATACAGCATTAATCACCCAGTATAGAGCTTATCAATCATGCTTTGTTCCACTCCTCTACCTCTCTTAGTTTCTGTGATAATGGTGATTTAAAAATTAGGATCGAACCCTGAACGACAAGTATCCAATTACACATCCACAAGATACTACCTAATAACATAAATGCAATAAAGTTTATTGGGCGTCTTTATCTTAATTAGTTTAGGAGTTATTAAATTTATAATTAAATTACATTTTATCCGTATTGGAACCCTGGACACCAAAAACAAAATTATTTACAATATTAGTTTGATATGTTTAAAGATAGTGTATGCAGTTACAGCATCAATCTAAGTGATATATTCTAGAGTATAAAGAAAAATAAGTAAGTGAATGAAAGATCGGGATTCGAAATAAGGACAACTGATTAAAAATTATATACAGTATTAATTACCCATTATAGGATCTATCAATCATGCTTTGGTTCACTCCTCTACCTCTCTTAGTTTCTGAGATAATGACGATTTAAAAATTAGGATCGAACCCAGAACGTCAGGTATCTAATTACACATCCACAAGATACTACCTAATAACAAAATGCAATAAAGTTTATTTGGCGTCTATATCTTAATTAGTTTAGAAGTTATTAAATTTATAATTTAATTACATTTTATCGGAATTCGAACCCTGGACACCAGAAACAAAATTATTTACAATATTAGTTTGATATGTTTAAAGGTGCTGTATGCAGTTACAGCATCAATCTAAGTGATATATTCTAGAGTATAGAGAAAAAATAAGTAAGTGATTGAAAGATCGGGATTCGAAATAAGGACAACTGATTAAAAATTATATACAGCATTAATTAACCATCATAGGAGCTATCAATCATGATTTGGTCAATTCCTCTACCTCTCTTAGTTTCTGAGGTAATGACGATTTAAAAATTAGGCTCGAACCCAGAAAGTCAGGTATCTAATTACACATCCACAAGATACTACCTAATAACATAAACGCAATAAAGTTTATTTGGCGTCTTTGTCTTAATTAGTTTAGGAGTTATTAAGTTTATAATAAAATTACATTTTATCGGTATTCGAACCCTGGACACCAAAAACAAAATTATTTACAATATTAGTTTGATATGTTTAAAGGTGCTGTATGCGGTTACAGCATCAATCTAAGTGATATATTCTAGAGTATAGAGAAAAAATAAGTAAGTGATTGAAAGATCGGGATTCGAAATAAGGACAACTGATTGAAAATTATATACAGTATTAATTACCCATCATAGGAGCTATCAATCATGCTTTGGTTCACTCCTCTACCTCTCTTAGTTTCTGAGATAATGACGATTTAAAAATTAGGATCGAACCCAGAACGTCAGGTATCTAATTACACATCCACAGGATACTACCTATAACATAAACGCAATAAAGTTTATTTGGCGTCTTTATTTTAATTAGTTTAGGAGTTATTAAATTTATAATTAAATTACATTTTATCGGTATTCGAACCCTGGACACCAAAAAAAAAATTATTTACAATATTAGTTTGATATGTTTAAAGGTGCTGTATGCAGTTACAGCATCAATCTAAGTGATATATTCTAGAGTATAGAGAAAAAATAAGTAAGTGATTGAAAGATCGGGATTCGAAATAAGGACAACTGATTGAAAATTATATACAGTATTAATTACCCATCATAGGAGCTATCAATCATGCTTTGGTTCACTCCTCTACCTCCTTAGTTTCTGAGATAATGACGATTTAAAAATTAGGCTCGAACCCAGAACGTCAGGTATCTAATTATACATTCGCAAGATACTACCTAATAACATAAACGCAATAAAGTATATTTGGTGTCTTTATCTTAATTAATTTAGGAGTTATTAAATTTATAATTAAATTACATTTTATCGGTATTCGAACCTTGGACACCATGTACCCGAATATACATTCACAAGAAACTATCTAATGACATTAATGTAATAAACTTTATTTGACGTCTTTATCGTAATTAGTCTCTGAGTTATTAGAAGCTGAATTTGTATTCACTCCTAGGATTCGACCCCAGCCATCCCGGTCAACTTGGAACTCATTGGAGAAGCTGCTGCTTTTTATATCATTTCCCCCGCTAAAGCTGAAGCGGTGAGAGTTGTGCAGAGCACTTAGGAAAACAATTACTGACCTTGTTCGCTAATGTGGTGAAAGCGTCTAACGTGGTCAGCTAATGGAGGTCACCGTTACCACCAGGCAGAAGTAGGTCGTTGTTCGCTAATGTACGTAAACAGATCCTGAATGCAAACTTAAAAGTCTATTAATGTGGTGAAAGCGTCTAACATGGCCAGCTAATGGACAAGCGCTTTCCCCAGATAGAAGAAGTGTTTCCATTACATTACAGACTGTTCCCGTGAGCAGACTACTTATACTCTCGCTCGAGTCAACAATTCATTATTCAAAAAACTTAATTGCTCGAGGAGCCTTAGATATGCAGGGCTTAGTAGTCATAAAAAAATGTTTGACGAACATTACCTAATTAATTTGCCGAGGGGCGGCAGGCCTCGAGAAAACAATTCCCTCAAGTCAGGACGCCACAGTAGAACGCATGGGGGAGGGGGTAGGACCTGTCGGCATCTCCGGCGGTGATTAGCGGGTTACATATGTTTAAATATGTATTACCACACATATCCATTAGACTTGACATTAGCGGCGGTCATTAGCGGGTTACACGTGTTTACATATGCTTACATATGTTAAAACACATGTAATTACCCTTATCAGCTGTCGGCATCTCTCTTTCGGCCAGCTCTCTCATTATATTCCTACTTGAATCGCACTAAACAGTAACACTAAAATGGAAATTTGCACGTTTATATAAGCAATCTGATGTGTTACACTCACATGACTTTCTCTACTCTTGTACAAACTATTTTTACAAACGCTTATTCTCCATATACTTCATGTTAATCGAGATGTTAATCTTATTGCTAATTTTCTTGTAAATACAAGGGGAATTGGTAGGCTTTAAGCGATAGTCAAATATTTTAAGAGCTGGTTGCTATGTAAGTTATCCATTCTGTTTGTATTACCAGGACAAAAAAATGAATAACGAATTTGAGAAGTTTATTGGAAAGTTTAAGAGAATAACAAGCAATATCTACATTTTTTGTGTAGTAAAATTTTGTCTATCTCTTATGGTTTATTAGTTGTGCAAATGTCGTTCACAATGAAGAATACTTTTGGAGACATTCCCAAAAAATTCGAGATATACATTTCATTTGTCATGAAAATATCTTAAACATATGATATTTTAATCAGAGTCGTTAGAGCTATTTCTGAGAAAATTAACATTTTCGAAAAGTGTTCCATGTAAAGGGTAATCTGGGATGGGGGATTTTCTTGAAAAGCTTCGTGTCGCATCTCTGGAAGATACTGAACCTAAATACCAAGTTTGGTGTTTATACGACTGTTCATTTCTGAGTTATGCTGTTCAAAGTCAAACACACATACATGGACATGTTTCCAAAAATGCTTTATTTGTGGTCTCAAAACATGTATTTCCGGTGAAATCTCGGTATCGAATTTTTGGTTGGAATACAATACTTCCCCTACTTACTATACGTAGTTGAGAAAGTAAAAATACAGCGCGCCGAAAGAGAGACTTAGGCGTCCGTTATGCCGGAGCGGTTTGTGGAGAAGTCACTAGGAGTTGGAGAATGCTAATCACATCACAATAAATTGAGCAATAATTCTAAAGCCGGAATCAAGAATTTATTTACGTCTCCTCTAGAAACTAGAGGAAGCGTGACATTTATAGTAAAATAGTTCTGGTAATAAAGGGTTACTTTGTCTTCAAATTAGATTATGTCTGTCCTTGAACGTTCCAAAACCGTCAACCAATGGGAGTCTTGCCATGTTGTCATATTGTGTTTGCGCTAGTAGGAGAGACCGCGTGCCAAGTGAATTCTTCTCTAATAAATACCACTCATGCTAGGTCTAAATATTCTAATTTTGCAAAAACTTAATCCACGAGGAAGGTGGAGAATAACGTTTTTAACACAACCGTGAAAATTACATTTTTACTTTCTCAACTACGTATAGTAAGTAGGGGAAGTATTGTATTCCATCCAAAAATTCGATACCGAGATTTCACCGGAAATATATGTTTTGAGACCCCCTGAATCCAAAAAAAGCATTTTGGAAACATGTACGTGTGTGTGTCTGTGAACAGCATAACTCAGAAACGAACAGTCGGATAAACACCAAACTTGGTATTTAGGTTCAGTATCTTTCAGTGATGCGACACGAAGGTTTTCAAGAAAATCCCCCCACCCCAGATTACCCTTTACATGGAACATTTTTCGAACATTTTGATTTTCTCAAAAGTGGCTCTAACGATTTTGATTAAAATATCATATGTTTAAGATATTTTCATGACAAATGAAATGTACATCTCGAATTTTCTGGGAATATCTCCAAAATTGTTCTTCATTGTGAACGACTTTTGCATAACTGGTAAACCATAAGAGATAGACAAAATTTTACTACACAAAACATGTAGATCGCCTTAAAATACACAATTTGTCAGACATTTTTCTTGTTGAGTGAACCATTTTCGAGATATTGCTTGTTATTCCCTTAAATTTTTCAAAACTTATTTTCTCAAATGGGAATTCGATATTCATTTTTTTTGTCTTGAATATGCAAAGAGTATTAATCTTTGGCAAAGAGAATGGTGCTGCACATAGCAACCAGCTAATAAGAGATATGTCTATGCTTAAAGGCTACTGTATTACTATATTGCCCTTGCAAATATATATTCTCCTTACAGCTACAAGAAAGTTAGCAATAAGAGAGAGTCTGCAAATGTTTATCTCAATTAACATGAAGTAGATGGAGAATAAGCGTTTGTAAAAATAGTTTGTAAAAGAGTAGAGAAAGTCATGTGAGTATAACATATCAGATTTTTTTATCTCAAATTGTTTTAACAATGCAAATTAATAAACATCTCATATATTCGATCACAGCTATGTAGGCGTTGAAATGATCATCATTTGTATGTACCTATATATTTCTAACTACATGGTAGGGTAATGAAATCATCGCCAGAACGGTGCTAAAGAAATTACATTGAACAAGCACCGGGAATTTATTTTTTCCAAGACCAGAATGCTGAATCTAGTGAACATCCGGTACATATTTATGTCCTATAAGTAGGCCTTATGTTAACACTATAAAAGTGCTTTATATGACTAACCAGTTATTGTTTTAAGTAACAATAGAACAGGCGTGAATTCGTTCAATTACTTTAAGCGGCGAGGCAAAGAGGCAGGTATCACGAAGACAGGCTCGAATTATTAATTTTAGGGTATACACATGTTTTAAAAGATGCAACAACGAGGACGAGAGAAATCACCTCAATTTCAAAACTGCTCAGCAACTTACGGCTAAAGCGTGTGGTGCAGGCAAAGCAAGTGTATCTTACGACGTACTTGCATTATCTTACTCTACACACCGTTCGAATGAGAGGGAAATTTGAAAAGAATGGGGGTAACAAAGTAGCCACGCATAGTTAATAACGGCGTCCGATTCGCTGGAGAGCAAAACTCTTTCCATTTGATAGGCACTGTAGTTGCATGCACAATACGAACCAAAAACTATTGCTACTAACGAACCCGTGTATGGGAAAAAAGAGAATAATACCGTAATATGCTTTATAGATGAATAAAAGAATCCTCTAATGTGTTGTATTCATATGACTTTCTCTACTCTTCTACTCTTCTACAACAGCTTAATCTTCTGCCTACCTCTTACTAATCGAAATAAATACATAATGAAATAAAAAAATCTGATGTGTTACACTCACATGACTTTCTCTACTCTTGTACAAACTATTTTCACAAACCCTTGTTCTCCATATGTTTCACGTTAATCGAGATGTTAATCTTATTGATAATTTTCTTGTAGGTGCAAGGGGAATATGGTAGGCCTTAAGCGATAGTCAAATCTTTTAAGAGGTGGTTACTATGTGGCGCATTCCATTCTCTTTGTATGTCCAGGACATAAAAAATGAATAACGAATTCCCATTTGAAAAGAAGCATTGGATAATTTAAGGGAATAACAAATAATATCTAGAAAATGGTTCACTCAACAACAAAAAATGTATATGACATAAATTGTGTATTTTAACGCAATCTACATTTTTTGTGTAGTAAAATGTTCTCTATCTCTTATGGTTTACCAGTTATGCAAAAAAAAGAGTTTTATTTATGGACGCTCTTTAACTACTATGGTCCTTAGCGTACCATTCTATATTGGGCGTGAAATATCGGCAATTTTGCTCAGAGGCCTCTATATCAGGCTTGAGGTTCTTTTACGTGCCCTAAATCTACGACACGGGACCACCGGCTTTACTTCCCTTCCGAAGGAAGCCATCCATGCTAAGGATTTTTACGCCCGAAAAAATCCATCGCCCTCCGCCGGGTTTAAATCCGCGACCTTGGGAACTAGAGGCTAGCACCGTACCACTAGTCCACGGAGGACGACACCAGTTATGCAAAAGTCGGTCACAGCGAAGAATACTTTTGGAGACATTCCCAGAATTTTCTAGATATACATTTCATCTGTCATGAAAATATCTTAAACATATGATATTTTAATCAAAATCGTTAGAGCCATTTTAAGAAAATTAAACTTTTCGAAAAATGTTCCATGTAGAGGGTAAACTGGGGTAGGAGATTTTCTTGAAAACCTTCGTGTCGCATCTCTGGAAGATACTGAACCTAAATGCCAAGTTTCGTGTTTATCCGACTGTTCGTTTCTGAGTTATGCTGTTCACAGACACACACACAGGATATGTTATCCAAAAATGCTTTTTTTTGTTTCAGGGGGTCTCAAAACATATATTTCCGGTGAAATCTCGGTATCGAATTTTTGGATGGAATACAACACTTCCCCTACTTACTATACGTAGTAGAGAAAGTAAAAATAGAGAAATAATTTAAATAATAAGTCAATGTATAATACAACAATCTTGAGTTGAAAAGATTTGGCCAAGGAAAAGATCATTAAGAGTTATGTTAAGCAAAGTCATTAGCGACAGCCGAACGTTTTAGTAAAAAACTTCTTGGTGCAGTTAAGGGATGAATTCAGTACATTTGAACAGTCACGTATACCAGAATTCTGTAAATGAGAAAGGGAACGAAATTCTGATATTCAGGGAGGTACCGCCTAGCAACAAGGTAACAGACACACACGTAAGAGTGTAAGATTGGCTTGGGGTAAGAAGGTGACTTGGTGGGGTAGTTCTAAAGTAGGTGGAGCTGAAGTTAATATAAGGGCGTGCATTCTAACCGGACACACATTCGTTCCTGCACACATTCGTCACTCTGGATACTTGTGACGACTTGTGTGTTTTTTTAAGCGCCCAGTGACGCTTCAGTGAGTAAGGTTTAGCGGTAGCCGCGAGGGATTTTGCCGGTAAGCATTTCAACGACTCAAGAAATTTAGGCTTTTAAATTCTTTCAATACGAAACCAGTATTTCAAACTTTAAAAATGAAACTGCAGAAAATAGTAGGTATAATAAGTCAATTGTTATACACCCGCTCACGCATAACCAGAGAGAAAGATCTCATAGCTATACCACTGGAGCAGCCGGCAGCAGATGCAGATATTAAAGGAAGCGGTACCGCTTCAACCAATACTCAAGATTTTTAAAAAGCGGATAGCTATGTGATAGCTTTGAAATTCTATGCTGTTTACGTGACCACGAGAAAAAGCGAATAGCGACTTACGACTTGAAAAGCGGTTTAAGTATTCGAAGATTCAAGCCAATAACAAAAACATCTCGGAAGTATATTGAGATAGAAGCGCGGTAAGTGTGGGTTTTTTATTACCTACATTTTCATTGAAGAAACTATTTTATTTGATTCTGTGTGAAAATAACGAGCAGATACATATATTCAACTTAACAGGAAATGACAGACACTAGAATTACTGTTAATTTTATTCCTCCGAGTCACGCGTTTTAATATCCATCAACACGAAAGATAATGGTAGCCTAGCATCCAGAACCTTCCAATATCCGGCAGCTATGTCTTTACTGCTGTCGTAAATTGCTACCAGGTCAGGCATTAAAACTTCGAACTAATTTGTAAAAGGTTCCAACTTAACGAGGGAAGGTTAAAACGAGGAATCTCTTTATGACAGTTTATACGCGAAACTTTTTGTTTAATAACACTTAAGTGATGCTATTACCATCGTTCCTGCAGGAGAGCCAACAAAGCAGCGATACAGAGTAGGGACGGTCAAAAAGTAACGTAATGCCTACTTTGTAACTGTGATAGAAATTAACAGTGACAGAATAGAACCAGTTACCGAGTAACAGTTACATACATAATCGGTTTAGAAAGTAACGAGTCATCTTTAACGACTACAAAAGTAACGGGGACGTAAGGTGACAAGAATAGAAAGCAACTAGTTACTCAGTAACAGACATAGGAAGTAACTGTTTACTTAGTAACGGTTACACAAATAACGGGATAAAAAGTAACTAGTTACTCAATATCAGTTACAAACATAATTGAACGATAAACAGTAACAGCTACAAAAACAATGGCGACGTACAGTGACGAGAACGAAAGTAACTGGTTACTTAGTAACAGACATAGAAAGTAAATAGTTAATCAGTAACGGGATTAAAATGTGACTAGATACTTAATAATATTATTAATGTTAAGAATAACATTATTCTAAATAATGAAAATGCATGCGTTTCTCAGAGGTGTGTCATGTCTCGGCACAGCACACTCAGTAGCGCACGAGACTACTGCCTCTCTCCTCTCCGCTCGCTTGTAAACAAAGTAGCAGTATAATAGAAGTTAACTTAACCTAAAGTCATGTCCGAAGCCTAGTTATCAACATTAAATGTAGGAAATTTACCTTCCCACCATGACGGCATGGACCGGAAGCGAATAAAAAACACTATGGTCGAAAAATGTTTTTATAACGTTGGTGTTACTTTAGAGCCAGGAAGGATGACTGCTGAGAAACGATAATACCAGTGAAGTAGCATTTTATTCTTGAAGATGTTTTTGTTGCTGGAATATGCTTGCTCACACATTCGATATCGTGGCCTAGGGCGCGCGGCAGGAAATCATACGGGCGATATAGCAAGGAGATTAAGCGATGCGCCAGTCAGCGAAAATACCAACTCGTGACCCGCCTTAAAGGTTGCGTCTACCGCAGAGCAGCCCACAGCATTTGTTCTGCTTCATAATGATGATAATCCAAATATATCTCTTAGATGCTGCTCTTTGCCCCCCTCCACCTCCCAAGTGGATGTTTAGGGGGACTTGTAAAAGTCGATCAACCCACTCGTCTGGTTCTGACAGCGACACAGCGCTCAATAATACACAAGCTACAGTAGCAGCACACTTCATTATTAAACTCAATTTGGGAAGGCAAGTCGAGGAAAGAAAAATATCTTCAAGCGTGTGTACGCAGAGCGTTACACTTCAGGCGTGTTCGTTCTAGCAGTGGAAATAATTAGTTATCAGTTTTGAGAAATAATCTATAGGATGCACTGCGATCTATATATCTATTGTGTCTACCGCCCAGGAGGAAGGGATAAAGTGAAGAAACCACAGGAGGCCATAGGCAACAGATACGCGTTGTAAGTCCCTAAGAGCTCCAGGCTCGCAGACCCGTCCCATTGCTGTATCTGCCTAGAGAGGACGAACGACCTATCGACCAAGCAGCCCTCTAGTGTCCACGGGAGTACTGTCCTTTGAGCAAGCATCCGCGACATCTTTCTGACACCCCCATACGCCACGAAACCTAGAAGCACACCCGAAACATGAGAAGGAAACGGAAAGAAAGCGAAATTATGTAAATTGAAAGGGGATATATCACACACATATACATATAGACATATAAATCAATACTAAACAAGAATTGTACATAATAACTTAATTCAGCAAGAAAGATGCTGGAATATTTAGTAGCCAAGAGATGTACAAAGCAGATTGTAACCTAGATAAGTAAAGGACGGGCGAGCTAGCTAATTCTAGGTAGAGTCCACCAGCTTTCACCAAGCTAATGAGCAAGGAATTTGAAGCATTAACCAGAAATAAAAAGAGACAGATACAGAAAGGAAAGAGACACAGATACTGAATCTGATTCCGGGCGCGTCACTGGGGCGCGTGTGCGAAAAGTTTTGGAGCAGAATATTTTCATACATAATAAGGTAACGCGGTCTGAGGACTAATTAGAAACGTCGTTACATTTTGAGACGCGAAGGTAAGCGACACTAAATTTGGTTATAAAAGGGAGAAGATAGCCCCAGATTTTCACTCTTTTATACAATTTCGTCAACACACAGTTATACTCTCTGGACGACGGATGCACGAGTGTGCATATGGGTAGGGAAGCGTGTGCAGTTAGATTAAGCTTCTAATTTATTATGATGGTGGGAATTGTTACAATGGGAAAAGCTAGTCGCCCATAAGTATTTATTTGATAATAAACCACATTTTAAGAGAAATACAGTGTATTTTAATTTGCCTCGCCTAGAAAACCCTGAGACCAGAGGAATTAGTTAGATAGGTAATTTATTAGGAATAGAGAAATCATCAGCCGATACGTAGAGGTAGCCGGAGATCAGAACACTGCAGCAGAGGGCATCAACCCGTCCCGCTACAAAAGGAAGCCTTGGTAGATCAGAAGCCACTCTAGTATTCGCCTACTGACCAGGAAAAAACCAAGGTCAGTGTGGGTGATCAACGGGAACCGAACGCGGGATCTCCCGAATGCAAGACTCGGATGTTACCGCGGGAGCCATCTCGCTCGGTTAGCTCTGCAGTATCGTGCGAGGCTTGCATTCTGGAGAGCCTGGGTTCGATTCCTAGAACCGACCACTCTGATCATACCTTCTTAGTGGTTTTCCCGGTTGGCAAGGCGAATACATGGGTGGTTTCTCTTCCGTCACGAATTGCCTTTCCATCATTTCCTATTATTTCGCTTCCCCCTTCATGTTTCAGATAGGCTTAGGAACTGTGCAGGTCATCAAGCTTGGAATCATTAAGAACATCTGCGCGTCTGTGTCGGGCGGCCTAAAGCCTCCTGCGGTTTCTTCACCTCATCCATTCTTCCTAGAAGTGGTAGGCAGAAAACATCAGTTTCTCCGTTCCCTATCATTATCATAGTCATGCTGTAGAGAAAGTATTAAAATCCTGAGTGGAAAAGAAGCGACAGGCCTTACAGAAAGATTAAACTGTTGTGACATCGAGGGGGATGCAATATTGACGTTCAGGTAGATACATAATGTTACGTTTCCAAATGACTATTTTAACGATAAATTTTTATACGAGATATAATAAGATGGAAGGAAATGCCAATTTCAGCACAGAAATTTAATACATCACGGCTTTAGTTTTGTTTTCATAACCATGGCAACGTTTTTATTACGGCCATTCAAAGTGAAACTCGCATCCGACCTAGCTGCCTGCAGTTGTCAAGGAGTTGGTCGTTTATGAACCCCAGGAATTAAATGTAAGAGAGATGTATTGAGCTGTGAGGAAAGCTTTTTTTTAATATCTCACTGTAAAAATGACTCAGAAAAGGAAAACAAGCAGTTGAAATAGTAATGGGAATTAAATCAGGTTATTGCATGATGGAGAACTCCCGGTTATATCGTATATCTAACTTAAATCAGATCCAGCTTTGCTTTTATACTTTGTCTACCACGTACATAGTAGGTGGTGAAGGTTGCATTCCACCCAGAAATTCGATACCGATATTTCACCGGAAATGCATGTTTTGAATCCCCCTTCTAGAAAAAGGTTCTTAAGAGTGTATGTCTATGAACAGCGTAATTCAAAACCAAAATGTCGGATAGATACCAAATTAGTATTTAAGCTAAGAGTATATTCCAAAGATGCCACGCGAAGACTTTCAAAAAATTGCTCACACTTCACTACCCTCTTCACGGAAAATTTTTTGATTTTCACAAAAATGAATGCAACGATTTTGATTAAAATACCTATTGTGGCGTATTAGTAGGTATTGTCATGCCAGACACATTATTACGTCGAATTGGCGACAGCATTGTTGGGGTAATTTTAGTATTTCTTTCGCCCTTGTGTTTGAAAATCCGTCTGACACGACGACTCGTCACACCTGGCTGGTGAGCCTAGCCAGAGGTGAAGAGAGAGGGGAACTACTTTAGCGTTACTTTTTTGTGTGTGCAAGCGTCAGTCTAAGTCTGTGAGTTTGTGTGAAAGAGTGTAGATGTAGGTCGTGTGTGAAGCATCTCCCCTCAATCTTTTATTCCCCTGTGTATGTGTGATGTAGGGACAACATTTACGTTATTAAATAAACGACAGGTAATGTGATTGATCAGAAATTTGTGTAATTTGTTACAAAAACCCCACGTCTGCATCGGAATGTGAACACCAAGGTCCGGTCCTGTCCTCTCGCCGTTTGTAGCTACGCTCCCCCATGTGCATGTTGGGGTGATTAAAATTTAATACTTTGCTGGAAACCTTTTGGTCCTCACCCCAGCATGTAACAATATGTTGATATTTACATGATAAACAAAATGTATATCTTGAATTTTCTGGAACAGTCTCAGAAGTCCTCTTCATAATGAAAGAATTTCGTAAATTCTTACACAACTGGAAACGTTAAGTTACAGACCCTACACAAAAAAATATCTGATGTGATACATTCATATGACTTTCTATCGTTTATTAGCGGGTATACAAACTATTCTGTGAAATATATTTTAATCCAATAAGCCTTTGTAGAAATAGCTATATTACACATTTCGTTATAGATACAAAGTTAACAGCGATAGTCAAATGTTTAAGAACTGGACGCTATACCCTGGCCTTAAAATTACATACTGTTTCCACGACATCGGGAGAAACAACTGACTGCTGATAGGACTTTATGGAACAATCACCAAGAGATGAACATTTCGAACCATTAATAACGGATATCTCAGAAATTGCCTAAAAATTCATATTTTTAATTAAATTTTGCGTTTTAAAAGAGGTCTACATTTCTTTGTGTAGTATGTTTTCGTCTATCGCTTAACGTTTATCAGTTATACAGGCGTATATAAAATTTCTTCCAAATGAAGTGGACTTCACAGGGCATTCCTAGAACATTCAATATATAAATTTTATTTCTCATGTATCTTTAATACACGGCACTTTAACAAAAGCGTTAGAGAAATTTTGTAGAAAATAAAAAGTTACTTAAAATCTTCCATGTAAAGGATAGTGTGGGCTGGGGAGATTTTCTTGAAAATCTTTGTGCCGAATCTTTGGAAGGTAGTGGACTTAAATACCAAATTTGGTATTTATCCTATTTTTCGATTTTGAGTTATGTTGTTCACAGACAGACACGTACACAGAAATGTTTCCAAAATGCTTTATTTGGGTTCAGGGTGTCTCAAAACATGTATTTCCGGTGAAATTTCCGTATCGAATTTTTAGGCGGAATGCAATACTTCCCATACTTACTATACGTAATAGAGAAAGTAAAAACAAAATGTAGATGTGTTTAAAACAGATTATTTCAAATAACTTTTTTGTGGCATAAGCCATTTCCAAGATATCCGCTATTAATAATTCGAGTTCAATTCTTTGTCTTTCTTTTGAAGTCCTTTCAATTTTCAGTTGTTTCTCGCGATGTCATGGAAACAGTATGGAATTTTAAGGCCAGCATATAGCGTCCAGTTCTTAAACATTTGACTATCGCTGTTCTCTTTGTATCTATAACGAGCTATTTCTGCAACAGTTTATCTCGGTTGTATACCCACTAATAAACGACAGAGGGTAGAGAAAATCATGTGAATGTAACATATAAGATTTTGGTCTTCTTAAAACCCATATTTTAGGTAGAATTATAACATATAATTTTGGGATGTAGGTACCCGGATGAGGGAGTAAAACCATAGAGTTACGTATTTCATTCCAGTTAGCCGAAACAAAAGGAAGTTTATGCAAATACAGAAAATGTTGAAAGTACACTGTACAATATTTATTTAATTTAGCGCAGCGAGCACAACGGTAGCGCCTTGGTGACCATATTCTTGTTAAACAAAAGAGTGGTGAAACGGCCATGGTCCGAACTTACGCAAGTGCCGGCAGTGGCTATGCCCACACACGTAATCAGGTCCCTTGCGTTCAGGGACGCTGTAATACTCTCCCAAGAGACCTTCCTTGGTATTAGCATGCAAATCCACGTTGACAGTTCATCTAGGTAAGGGAGTAGAGCGGCGATAATACGCCCGCACAGCGCTAATTGACTCAAGGCAGGCCAAAAGCGAGCTTCGTGTCCGGAAGAAGATGAAGAAAACCCAATTTCACAGCAGCAACGGCGGTGCATAATTTCTTCATTTGAACCATCGATCTCCATTGTTTATTTTTTATTTATCTGCTGTACCCTTCTTTCAGCAACTAAGGTCGTAAATCAAATATGCATTAAGTCTTCCCCCTGTTTTTTCCTTCCCAACAGAACTTTGGTCTTACACATACAGCGCATTCTGCCAGCCATCTGGTGTTACATTCACATGACCTTCTCTACAAAGTATAGTAAGTGGGAAGTATTGCATTCAACCCAAAAATTCGATACCGAAATTTCACCGAAAATACATTTTTGAAGCCCCCTGAATCCAAATAAAGCATTTTTGTAAACGTGTCTCTGTCTGTGAACAGCATAACTCAAAAAGGAAAAGTCGGATAACTATCAAACTTGATAATTGAGTTCAGTATCTTTCAAGGATGCGACATTAAGATTTCAAGAAAACGCCCCAACCCTAGACTACCCTTTACATGGAACCTTTTTCGAAGGTTTTTATTTTCTCACAAACGGCTGTAACGATTTCCAAAAACAAAATCATGTATTAAAGATATTTACATTACGAATAAAATGTACATCTTGAATTTTTTGGGAATAGCTCATGAATTCTTCTTCATTCGGAAGGAATTTTGCATAATCTTGTCTAACTGGTAAACGTTAAGCGAGAGTGTATATCTCTTTAAAATACACAATTTATTTCAAATAACTTTTTACCAATGACCAAGAAATTAACAACTCGAACCTTTAACAATGGATATCTCAAAAAAAGCTTATGCCACAGAAAAACTTATTTTACATAAATTGTACTTTTTAAAGAGAACTGCATCTTTTGTGTAGCACGTTTTCCGCTGTCGCCTAACATTTACCAGTAAGTGTACAAGATTATATATAATTCCTTCAGAATGAAGAGGACTTCATGGGCTATTCCTAGAAAATTCAAGATATACATCTTGTTTGCCATGTAAATATCTTTAATATATTATATTTTAATCAAAATATACCATTTTTTGCAAAATCTTCCTGTCGCATCTTTGGAAGGTATTGAAGCTAAATACTAAATACCACTGAAGTTAGTTACTGACCTTTTGAAATGAAGAAATAGGCTGACTTTGAATTGTAGCACTCAAAATTGTAATAACTGAATTACTATACCATCTAACTTCTACAGTATCAATCAATAGAAACACTTGTTTCTGCGATAAAAGAAAATAGTAGCGTAAGTTGCCGAGAGTCGCTAAAATGCTTATCGGCGAGACCTCTCAAAATAGCCGCGAAATCTTGCTCACGCGAGGGCGTCACTAAGCGCTTAAAACATCACACGAACAGTAGTAGCGGTGACGGTGCCAGAGAGAGTAATGTATGCACAACTGTGCACGAAGGTGTGCAGGAACGAATGTAAGTACCAGTGCCGGTACCAGTCAGAGTAACTCTCTGATCTAAAATTGCATGCCTTTATTACTTTTAACTCCACCTTCAGTACTCCCCACCAATGTTATTTTTCACGCGCAAGCAATACATAAATCCTACACGTGCCTCTTAACTTTGTTACCAAGGGACCTAGCTGAATTCTCAGAATGTAAGTGCCTTTCTCTTTTTCCAAATTCGCCTACGTGACCCTGCAAACGTACTGAGCTTATAACTTAACTGAATTCCCAGAATTTTTAAGCTAATGCGTTCTCTCATCGACTGATACTATTGACTTTAGCTAACGTTTCAGCTCTATCCTGTTACGTTATACTTTGATTTAATACGCAGAAATTATTTATTGCAATTATTTCTCTATGTTATTGTGTCGCGGTAACTTTCGTGTTATCTTATTTGCTGAGCGCCTGTTATTGTTTTACTATTTTGAGTTCTTTGTCCTCCGGCTAGCTATTATTACTCAGTCGAGCAAATCTCTTAAACAGGGTGTGTAAACGGAAAGGAGTTGTTACTAAAAGATAACACTGATAAAAGAATTTGTTTTTGCACTTTTATTGCCGTCACAATTTATTAATTTAATATATATTACTCTTGATACACGCCCGACTGCAACTGTTATATTTTCGAATGTAACTATAATCACTTATTTGCCGCACATTATTAATTCGAGTATTTCACATTTTTGTAACTAGCTTTACGACGCGAGAGATTCTGTAGAATTGCGCGACGTGTAACCCGTGAATGATTCTGTTGAACTGTACGACGTGTAACGCGTGAATGATTCTCTTAAACTGTGCGATACCTGTCTCTGGCTTCAGCATTTATACTCCCTCACCCCGATATGCCTAAACATTATAACAGAACTGCTATTGGTTAATAAAGCACGCCAACATTAGCGTTTATTTTTATACCCAATCAAAATTACGAACACATATGCTCTAGGGAAGATATTCCCTCCATTTCTAAAGAAAAGCGCGCTACTCTGACGTCATTTGTTTGTCTCTTCTAATTAATAAACAACTCACCCCCTCGCTCATTGTTACCCGCTCCTATTGTCAGTTTCAGTGTGGCCGTGTAAACGTATTTCATAACAATGCTTATAATTAACAAACACCTCAAATCAATGTCATACAATAATGCTAATTTACACTACAATCACTCTGGCATTCACAGTGTTGTGATATAAAATACTGCCTCAATTGTTACTTCTTTATTTAATTATTTATATCTTTCCGTCAAAATTAGGTATTAGGTTCTATTTTTTAAGTAGATATAAATTTAGTAAAACGCAAAGTAGCTTTGAAGTAGGATCTATTAATCTATTCAACATTTTACCTGACAAAATTAAGAAACTTTCATATGACAACTTTAAAAGAGATGTTCCAATGATACTAAAGAGATATGTCTCTATAGGGTCCAGGAATTTTATAAAACTGAATATTTGCAATACCTAATATTTAACGTTGCTATGCATGTATACATATTTTTAGCAATAAACATCCTCCTGTCTTATCCTTGGAAGATGCTGAAATTAAGTACTAGTTTTGGTATTTATCCGACTTCGCGTTATTAAATAAAGCCTTTCATAGATATAGAATACAATACTTCCTCTACGTACTATCCGTAAGGGTAGAGAATCAAGGATGTTAACACTGTATGAAACGTTTCAGGTGAAGTAAATTTAACGACAGAAAAAAGCAGCAGTTCCCCATTTGACAGGAAAGGAAGCATTCTGTCCTCATTATGAGAGGTTCAACATGCTCTCTCACGGCCGGCGGCTCAGGGTGGCACTTTTTGTTATCCTGTCTAGAGCTGTAGTGATCATTAGTCTTGACCTACTCTAATATATCACAGGAACACCACTCTAAAGCTATTTCAGTCACACTGTTATTCATTTGTGATGGTTTCCGAGCACAAAATAAAATAGGTCTCCCCTTTACAGCGCCACATTATTTCCTATATAAAAGGGATGTTTTTAAAGTATGATAATTTTCTTACAAAATAACAGAAGGTTGTTTTCCAAATACTTTATTATCTTACACTACTTCTCCACACAGTCACCGCCATTATTCTGGCACTTGTCGTACTTTGTATGCCTTCGTCAAAGAACGATGCCGCCTGTTATGAAAGCCACTTCTTGTTTCACATCATCGTCCTTGAAGTGTTTTCCACCAAGTAATTTCTTCAGATGAAGAAACATGAAAATCGCTTGGTGCCAAATCCGGACTGTAGGGAGGAAGGGTAGCTAGTTAAGTGCGAAGGTCTACCCGGGACAAGCCCAGGGCTAGCCGACAGCCGACCATTTTCGACTGGCTCACTAACCGGGGTTTTCCCATGAGGCCAATACCTTATTTCTTAAAAAGGCCCACCTACAATGCGGGAGATGGAAGTGGATACGCCCGAAACGGGCGACAGCCTTCTAGCAAGCCGTCTACCGGCTATCCACGGCGGTACCGGAGAACATTGAGGCGTTTCGCAACCCCGTCAGCATGGGAAACCATACAGACGTACACAATATCCATGGGTTTCGTGAACCACTGCACCGCCGTGTCCAACCCAATCCGAACAACTCCCCAGTAGGGAGGGGCTCGAATGTTCGGCCCAGCGTACTTCTAGTAACGTCAGAAGTACCACGAGTGCTAGGGGTCCGCAGAGCCCGCACCACGGCAGCTGAAGCGGTCGGAACCCCTCCCCTACGAAGGGAGGCTGGTTGAATTGTTCCCAACTAAATGATGCGATCAAATCTTGAGTTTGTTTGGTTGTGTGTGGCCGAACATTATCACTCACACAATGTCCATGAATGTTTGTTGCGTAATATTTCTGCATTCAAGAAACGAATCACTGATCTTATTTCATAGTCGGCGGGTCGTTCGATAGTTTTGAATATTTCGAAACGCTCTGAAATAGGAAAACACAAAGTGACGATCGCTCACAGCTTCCTAATGAATGGAAGAATTGATTGCGCATGCTTAAAATCACAGCTGCAGAGGCAGAATATTAAAACACGCCTCATATATAACAACGAATAATTTATTTATTTATTTATTTATTTTACAAAAAACAATGGCATACTTTAATGAATTTTAGCTTTCATCATGTTTTTTACTATCTCCTGTTTTATCGGTTTTGCAAAATTAAACAAAATGGAATCTAATAAAAAAATCTGATATGTTACACTCACATTACTTTCTCTACTCTTGTACAAACTATTTTTAAAAACGCCTGTTCTCTATATGCTTAATGCTAATCGAGATATCGAAAGGTTAATCTTATTGCTGATTTTCTTGTAGATGCAAGGGGAATTGGTAGGCTTTAAGTGATAATCAAATATTTTAAGAGCTGGTTGCATTCTCTTTGCATTACCAAGACAAAAAAAAATCTGATGTGTTACACTCGCATGACTTTCTCTACTCTTGTACAAACTATTTTTACAAACGCTTATTCTCCATATGCTTCATGTTAATCGAGATATCGAAATGTCAATCTTATTGCTAATTTTGTTGTAGATGCAAGGGGAATATGGTAGGTTTTAAGCGATAGTCAAATATTTTAAGTGCTGGTTGCTATGTGGAGCATTCCATTCTGTTTGCATGTCCAGGACATAAAAAAATGAATAATGAATTTGAGAAACAGTCTAAGTATTGCAAAATTTAATGGAATAACAAGCAATATGTCGAAAATGGTTCACTCAACAACAAGAATATATATGACATAAATTGTGCATTTTAACGCGATCTACATGTTTTGTGTAGTAACATTTTTCTATTTCTTATGGTTTAGCAGTTATGCAAAAGTCGTTCACAATGAAGAATACTTTTAGAGACATTCCCAGAAAATTCGAGATATAAATTTCATTTGTAATGAAAATATGTTAAACATATGGTATTTTAATCAAAATCGTTAGCCATTTTTTGAGAAAATTAAAATTTTCGAAAAATGTTCCATGTAGAGAGTAATCTGGGGTGGGGGGATTTTCTTTAAAACCTTCGTGTTGCATCTCTGGAAGATACTGAACCTAAATACCAAGTTTGGTGTTTATCCGACTGTTCGTTTCTGAGTTATGCTGTTCACAGACACACACACGGACATGTTTCCATAAATGCTTTTGGAATGTATTTCCGGTGAAATCTCGGTATCGAATTTTTGGGTGGAATACAATACTTCCTCTACTTACTATACGTAGTAGAGAAAGTAAAATATATATCTTGAATTTTCTGAGAATAGTCTTTGAAGATCTCTGCATTCGGAAAGAATTTTGTATAATCTTGTATAACTGATAAAGCTTAAGCGATAGATGAAAAATGTAGACCTCGTTAAAACACAATTTATTTCAAGTACGGTTTTTTGAGGCAATAACCATTTCTGATTTATTTGGATTAAAATATAGCAGGGAGAAAAATAAGCTTTGGTAAGAATAGTTTGTATATCCTCTAATAAACGATACAGGATAGAGAAAGTGGGGTGAATGTATCAGAGATTTTTTTTTATTCGTGGAGGTCAAAACATGTGTCTCCGGCAAAATGTCAAATTGAAGTTTCTGGATTAAATACAATAGAGGGGATGTAAAAAAGTGTAACATTCACATAACTTTCTCTACTCACTCCTCCATTAATTATCTTTACAACGGCATATTTTTCCCTCTGCTTCGTATTAATGGAGATAAACATCCATTACACATTTTACTTTAGGTGCAGTTCTTCTCGAAGGTCTTCTTGGAGCATAGGGACAAGAGGGATACACGAGGCTGAGACGATAAGCAAATACTTAAGCGACACCTGAGGCAAAGTAAAATTTTCCAGGTAGTTTCTCCATCTCAGAAATATTTATTAATGCGTTTTATTAAAATAGAATTTTCTAAAATGTTATTTTTATAACCAATAAAATTTACAACTTCAGTTTCCTGTAAATAGCTTAAATTTTTACTTCTCTACTACGTATAGTAAGTAGGGGAAGTATTGTATTGCACCCAAAAATTCCATACCGAGATTTCACCGGAAATATATGTTTTGAGGCCCCCTGAATCAGAAAAAGCATTTTTGGAAACATGTCTGTGTGTGTGAACAGCACAACTCAGAAACGAACAGTCGGATAAACACCAAACTTGGTATTTAGGTTCAATATCTTCCAGAGATGCGACACGAAGGTTTTAAAGAAAATCCCCCCCACCCCAGATTGCCCTTTACATGCAGCATTTTTCGAAAATTTTAACTCTCTCAAAAAAGGCTCTAACGATTTTGATTAAATATCTTATGTTCAAGATACTTTCATGACAAACGAAATGTATATCTCGAATTTTATGGGAATGTATCTCCAAAAGTATTCTTCATTGTGAACGACTTTTGCATAACTGGTAAACCATAAGAGATAGACAAAATTTTACTACACAAAAAATGTAGATCGCGTTAAAATGCACAATTTATGTCATATACATTTTTTGTTGTTGAGTGAAAATTTTCGAGATATTGCTTGTTATTCCCTTAAATTTTCCAATACTTTTTCTCGAATTCGACATTCATTTTTTTTGTCTTGGTAATGCAAAGAAAATGGAATACTCCACATAGCAACCAGCTCTTAAAACATTTGACTATCGCTTAAAACCTACCATATTCCCCTTGCATCTACAAGAAAATTAGCAATAAGATTAACATCTCGATTAACATGAAGCATATGGAGAATAAGCGTTTGTAAAAGTAGTTTGCACAAGAGTAGAGAAAGTCATGTGAGTGTAACACATCAGATTTTTTGTCATGTAAACATCAAAATAGTGAGATTTTTTTTATAACTTGTTTGTGTTATTAGCCATTTTCGAAAAATTGGTTGTTAATGATTATAATTGTTTAATACTATGTCATTCTTTTCAAGTTCTGTAGATTTTCACATGTTTCTCGTGATGTCATGGAAATAGTATGCAAGTTTAAGGCCAGCATATAGCGTCCAGTTCCTAAACACCTGACTATCGCTATTCGCTTTGTATCTATAACGAAATGTGTAATGTAACTCTTTCTGCAAAGGTTTATCTCGGTTATAATGAAGAAGATAAGAAAGTAAAGTTTCTTAAGAATAGAATTAATTATTCTACACAAGCCGTGTGTTGGACAACGTTGGATAGGTAAAATCAGACGACTGAAAAATTCAATGCCATAGCCACGATCTCCCGGTTTCCGTCCTGTTGCTCTAACCACTGATCTACCATGGCAACATGCCGGTAGGATATGAAATTCCTCAACAGGACGAACAATGAATTCCATCAATTGACCTAATAGTGGTTGAAACTATAAAGCCCAGGACTTAAACTACTTACAACATTGTAAGTCGCCATTGGGGTATGTCATCTCAATACAATTGGAGATCTCCTTGTGGTTTACCAGGAAAATGTGAATCAGTTGGAGAATTTCATGTCATACCGGCAAGTTTCCATGGTAGCTCAGTGGTTAGAGCAACGGGACGCAGACTGGGAGATCCGTGGTTCCGTGGCATTGAATTCTACTTTTCTCAAGAATAGTTTGTACGCCTACTACTAAGCGATAGAGGGTAAAGAATGTCATGTACACTGTATTCACTCTTAGATTGATCCGCGTCAAAACAAACCCCAGGGGACCAGGGCACCGCTATAATGTATCCTTCAGCCATTCGCACTAGAAATACTGTCACACTTTTAGACCATGTGGCCAGTACAAGCGGCACGTAGTGCAAAAAAGAACAGAGTCCTTATTTCATCAACTGAAACGGTGACTAGCATATTCTGTTAAGGGTTAAAGGTGATAAGATTGACAGTTGCAACAAAATAAACGTTTGCACATATAATAGTTAATTCTAAAATAAATGAGCGAAAAATAAAGTAACAGGTATGCGATAGCCTAATTTATTCGCTCTCTGGAAACGGCACTTTATTAACTGTTGGCGGCTTATTTTTAAAAACATAAATTTTGCGGTGTTACGCGAATTGCATTCTTCTTAAAATCACTACATTCTTGCATCGCGTATTTCATATGCTTTACTTTTTTCCGGGTGTAACCACTTTTCTCGTTGCAGATTTTTCTGCACAAACACTGTTTATACTTGTACTTGAAACACCGATGAACTCACCATTTTCTGACATAACTTATAATAAACATTCAACACTATTGTTTTTTCACCACTGGTCAATGGTTTGCACGGCTAATGCTTTACGTAATTCGACGAAAACACAAGAGCAAATTCACCGTCCGCCATGATACTGAACACAACTCCTGGTTTCTGGCTGTAAAAATATTCTGCGCCTCCGGATGTCAGGTGACTCATACGAATTGTATCATGGGACTTGTAGCTCTGTTTTACGGTATAAATCAGCGTTAAATAAAGCCTTAGGTATTTGTATAGAATATTATACTATTTAAGGATAAATTCATTCTAAAATTCAGAGATTAGCATGGGACTACTTTCCTGCGCGCATTGCTATCGTGTTGCACCACGGTGCACTGACCACGTGGGTTTGTTTTGCCGCGGATCAACCTAAGAGTGAATATAGTTTAACACATTAGGTTTTGTTTTAGTAGTATTAACTCTAATTCTTATTGAGGACGATACCACATTTGTGGACACTGATGCTACATGAAGTGATAAATGGGGAGGGAAATTTTGGCAGGAAACGTTCCAGCACTATATTTAAGGTACCTCCGCGGCATTTTCTAGTTATGAGGAGAAGCTGGAAAAGCCTAAGTCAGGAAGGACGGCCCTGACGGGATTTGAACCCAGAAGTACCGTTCACGAGTACGTGCCTTAATAATCTCTGGTATTCGTATCGGTATTTTGCACACCTGAACCCTAGAGGCAGCCAAAAACTTATTTCATGAATAATATACACTCTGTCAAAGTAGCCGGTCTCTTGAGGACTACATTTTTACTTTCTCTACTACGTATAGTAAGTACGTAAAGTATTGTATTCCACCCAAAAATTCGATACCGAGATTTCCCCGGAAATACATGTTTTGAGACCCCTGAATCCAAAAAAAAAAGGATTTTGGAATCAATTTTGCTTGCGTTACTTCACTTTATTTACAAACGATGTAGCACCCCTGTAGCGCTTGCAGTAGGGGGCAGTAAGCTCAGTTGGTAGGAACAATCGGTATCGGGATAGGTAGGCCGGCACTCGTGCAGGTGACTCACGGGGGTAGCATTGAATAAAAGGCCCCGAGGGTAAATTAGATTTACGAGTTGCATTTGCACTTAAGGTACATATTGCAGCTGGTAGCTGGTCGTTGCTTGACCTGGCGGCCAGTTTGGGCAAGAATTTAATGCTAGAGCGTCTTACGGTCATCTTGAAGTCTGCACAATGGAAATATTAACTAAATTACGGTGGAGGTGAGAGGCACCCCTTGCGGCTCGGAACTTGAGTGAAATTAAAGGCGCGTCATGACCTAAATCCACGCTCTTAAATATTATTTTGACTGCTGACTGCGCGGTCTTGCGTTCTACATCGCCATGTCACAAGGTTTCAACATTTTCTGGCATATTGGTAATATTAACGCAATCTCTTCAAACCTTCGGATCCCGCTACCTTATGTCGTTACAATATAATTACAATAAGGGTGAAATTTGTTATAGAATTAAAAGTGACTATGTATGAAACCGCCTCCCGATACATAAATTAATGCAATGCCTGCCATCTACCGGAATGACGAAACTACTAAATCAATGCAACATATATAAAAAAGAAAACCTATTATACTTTTACTCTCTCTACTACGTATAGTAAGTAGGGGAATTATTGTATTCCAACCAAAAATTCGATACCGAGATTTCACCGGAAATACATGCTTTGAGGTCCCCTGAATCCAAAAAAAAGCATTTTGGGAAACATGTCCGTGTGTGTGTGTGTGTGTGTGAGAACAGCATAACTCAGAAACGAACAGTCGGATAAACACCAAACTTGGTATTTAGATTCAGTATCTTCCAGACATGCGACACGAAGGTTTTCAAAATATTTCCCCACCTGATTTTCTCAAAATGGCTCTAACCATTTTGATTAAAATATCTTATGTTTAAGATATTTTGATGACAAATGAAATGTATATTTCGAATTTTCTGGGAATACCTCCAAAAGTCTTCTTCATTGTGAATGAATTTTGCATAACTGGTAAACCATAAGAGATAGACAAAATTTTACTACACAAAAAATGTAGATCGTGTTAAAATACACAATTTATGTCATATACATTTATGTTGAGTGAACCATTTTCGAGATATTGCTTGTTATTCCCTTAAATTTTCCAATACTTTTTCTCAAATGGGAATTCGTTATTTTTATGTCCTGGACATGCAAAGAGAATGGAATACTCCACATAGCAACCAGCTCTTAAAATATTTGACTATCGCTTAAAGCCTACCATATTCCCCTTGCATCTACAAGAAAATTAGCAATAAGATTAACATCTCGATTAACATGAAGCATATGGAGAATAAGCGTTTAAAAATAGTTTGTACAAGAGTATAGAAAGTCATGTGAGTGTAACACAGTATATTTTTACTCGTGTATTTAAAATGAAGAGGAGGGCAAGTTTAGTAGCTTCACGGAGATTTGAACTTGCAACCTCAGGAACAGAACGCTAAGAGTCTACTACTGCATTAAGCTGGGAAAAAGATTTAGTCATACTCCACTTGAGAACCATGAATGAATAATGTGTTTTGATTTCAAATATTCAGTGTTGAAACAACCTGAAGCATCTGTTTGTTTGAAATACGTATATGCATTATTTTCTAGGATGGCGTCTTGAGCGCTCACAGAAGAACTCTCAGACGCCGGTCAGTTTTAAACTGACCCAGTGTACACTTGATTGAAAAAGATATTATGAATTGTGTATTACGTTGGTAAGGGATTAGTAAAGCATCTCCTTCCCATTCATGGCTCAACCCCACCCTTAACTAGTTGATTGACGGTTTTTGTACAGCCTTGTTTTCGCGATGACGGATGTTCACCAGAGGCTAGGATCCAAGGCAGTTTTATATTTATTGAGAAAACATAATCAGTTAGCTTTATTAGTTGCTCCTCCGTAGGCTGGAAATCTAGAATCAGACTGGAAAAATGTGTAAGTAGACATTGGGATATGTTATCGGGAAAATCGGAGTAACATGGAAAACTTCATAACGTGTTATCATATCCAAAATAAAATTGAGTTTTATTTATGGACGCTCCTTAACTGCTGTGGTCCTTAGCGACCAATTACATATTGGGCGTGAAAGATCGGTAATTTTTCTCAGAGGCTTCTTTATCAGGCTTGAGGTTCGTGCAGCAGATCTACGACAAGGAACCACCGGCTTTACTTTCCTTCCGAAGGAAGCCATGCTACGGATTTTTACGCTCGAAAAAATCCATCGCCCTCCAACGGGTTTGAACCAGCGACCTCGGGAACTAGAGGCTAGCACCACAGAGGACGACGTGTTGTCATATTGACATAATAGCTCAGCGGTACGGAAAGCTGAAGTTCGTGTGTTCGAATCCCGACTATGGCATTGCATTTTTTATTCGATTTTACCTTTCCATGGTTTATTCGGAATTATTCGGAAAAATTCTTTAATAAATCTTATTATCAGTGTTATGCAAGAAAAGGAATATAAAACAGGTTGCGAACTCCTTTCAAGTAAACCGAAAATCCTATGTTTTGCGGCTTTTTTTAGTAATACTTTTTTGTTTTACGTGGTTCACTTAGTATAATTCAGTTACTTGCAAACTTCTTTGTGATACTTTATAATCCAAAATCAATATGTCTGTTTCTTTGTTGCTTTTCAATTATTATTAGTAGAACATAATAATAATAATAATCATCCCATAATGTTCTAAGTTATTAAATGAGTTGTTCAAAGTAAAATACTTTTTTATCTCTCCTGAAAGATTTTTTATTAAACTGTTTTGTTTACAATATGTCCTTTAATTTTGCTTTGTATGCCGTTGTGATATGTTTTTGAAGCTTTTGGTGTCATGCGAATTGCATTATGCATTTATAAATTACTTACGCCATGTGGTTTGCGTGTCCAGTAACCACATTTATGGTGTTTCTTCCACCAAGTTGACGCTATTCTTGGAGATACTCAGCAGCCCTCGATACGCTATAACCTTACGCATTAAGATCAATACTTTTCAGTTTGCTGTCTATATTCTTTGTTCCTTTCAAATGACATAATAAAGAGGTCATTGTTTACAAGGTATTTAAATCCAACCATTTCACTTTATTAATTACTTGTAACTAAAGCGTGCCCTTTAATTTGTAATTTTATATGACTTATCTTGCAATATAAGTGTCTGGTGAGTACCTTGCAGCCATTCAGGTAAAATGCTTCCGTTTTCCAACTCTTTCACCGCTCACTTTGTTCAAATGAATAAGATATTATCGCATTCGGATAGGTGTAGAACACAACTGATAAGGGGATTCTGCCAACATTGAATAAAGAAAACACAAATTATATAAACTTTTTTTGTAACATCAGCCATTTCCCACATATTTAGTGTTATTGATTTGAAATTTCCCATGGCAGACTTATGCTTATTTTTATCACCAAATGACTATAATTTTAATCTATTATGGAGACCTTTAAACACTTTGACACGTGAAAACACTAGTCTGCATTTTCAAACTTTTTGTCAAATGATTTCTTAAAAGAAGATACTCTTGAATCAAATTTTTATGCTGATTTCAGAAGTAACGTCGTTTTTTTCTATCACGTCAGGTTTTTACACATAACAAGAAGTAATGTTTTGACAATTTTACTATTGAAAAGTATTCAAATACCATTTCACACAAGGTAAGTTTTTATTCCAGAAACATTTAAAGAATACTCTCAAAAACTTCCCTAACTTATTTCATGACTACATTTTAACAAAACAAGAAGCCAAAGTGTTTCATTTAATTTTTTTCATACTTTCTCTTCTTTCACTTCCTTGCAGATCCTTGAAGATGACTGTCCCTCCTCAACATCCAACAGTAGTCGGCCATCATAGTTTCATTCCATCTCCCCTGGTACCTCCTCTCCATTTCCTTAATATCTTTGTGAAAACGTTCACCCTGCTCTTCACTATAATGTCCCAAATTTTCTGGAAAGTGAATATGTGAATGCAGAAAATGCACCTTTACACTCATGTTACAACCCATTTTCTTGAAATTTTCCAACATTGTTTCAATGGCCTTGTAATTAGGACCTTTGTTATTGCCTAAGAAGTTTTCAGTAACTGGTCGGAAGGCGGCCCATGCTTCTATTTCTCTATCTTCTCTATCTCCCAAAATCTTCATCAATTTCTTTATTTGAGGACCAACAAAAATCATAGCTTTTAATGTGGCTTGTGTAATAAAGGGAAATTTCTTGGAAAGGTACTTGAAGCAGGGTCCATCCTGTGGTAGAATCCTTACAAATTGCTTCATCAAGTCCAATTTTATGTGTAGTGGCGGAAGCAATATCTTATGTCTCTCTACAAGCAGTTCGTGCAGGATGGTTTTAGTTCCAGGCAACAAGTTTCTCCGCTGTGGCCATACTTTCACACCCCAATGTCTTTGCTTGGCCCGACTGTCCCATTCGCCAGAAAACAAGGCATTTTTGTGAACCCAGCTTGTTGTCCTAATAGTATTCCAATAACTTTGAAATCACTGCAGATACGCCATTTGTGTTCCTCGTATTGGATACTTGTTAAAAGTATCTTCATGTCTTGAACTGATTCTTTCATTTGAACTGAATGTGCGACAGGAATGGACCCATACACATTCCCATTATGCAGTAACACTCCTTTCAGGCTCCTCTTTGATGAATCTATAAGAAGTCTCCACTGAGTAGAATCATGCTCAATGTCACAAAAGTGCATTAACTCGTTTATATTACTGCAGTAAACCAAGGACTCGATCTGTGAGAAAAAAGGAACTAGTTCTTGTTCTCTGTGTCTGTACCATGAGTAATGTGTTCCTGGTTCCAGAAGATTCTTATTTTTAAGACAGGAGCCTAGTAACTCTGCAGATTCCTTAGACAAATTCAAATCACGTACTAGATTATTTAGTTCACTCTAAGAGAACAGTTGTGGAGTCACGTCGTATTCAGGGCGGTAGACATCATCAGAATCATCTTCGGTGATTGCACGAGGTTCCTTTCAACACCATCTTCTTCCAAGATCTCTAAAACAGCTGGAGGAAGAGGAGCAGGCAGATCTTCTCCGTGTGGAACTGGCCTGGTGGCTGAAGGAATACTTAGATACACAGTGTGTTTCTTATTTTTCGAATTGCACCCCTGAACATTAACTAAACAGAAATAACAGTCTTTAAGGTGGTCTATAGGCTCCCTCCACACCATAGGAATTGCAAATGACATGCGTGATTTCTTTCCTTTTATCCACAATCTTAACCTCTCAATACAATAGCGGCAAACTGTCTTTGGAGCCCAGCCTTGTCTTGGTCACCAAGTTTCATTTTAAAATAAGCAGGTACACTTTTTCACAAAGTCTGTTATATCAGCTCTCTGCTGAAGCACTGTATAATTCCCACAAATGTACCAGAAAACATTTGGATTGTTCACACACTTGCGTGTAGACATAATGTATTTATAACTTCAATCATGATATAGCACTGGTAATGCAAGCCTCTGATATTAACAACATTGCCTAAATTACAAATAGCAACCAGCATCTACAGGTGCAACAACCTAAAGACTTACAAGCCTGTATTCAGAAATTTCCCTACAAGAAGTGATAAATTTCTCTTCAACAATAATCATCATCTACTGGCTCAACTATATATTTTTGAAGTGAAATTGTTAAAAAACTGTACGTGATAGAAAAACACTAAAAGCAGTTCTGAAATCAGCATAAACAGTGAGTCAGAATCACTTCCTAGTTTTCAGTCATCCGACATCATGCAGACTAGTGTAATAAGTGCTTTAAGTGTTGGGTGACCATTTTTTCTTGCGATGTGAAGAAATGCAGAATGAGAAAAGTCTATGGTCCAAGCCTTTTACACGAAATTTGGATATTATGCCTAAAAGTAGCACTGAAGGCCATACTTTTTTCTGTTATTCAAAGGTTTTGCCCCCCCCCTACTTCCTAATTATCTGCATTCGCTACTACCTAAAAGGGCTTAGCTTTTAATGGAATAAAAACAAACTTTTTAAGAGGCAGAATCCTCCACATGCTAGTTTTTAAAAGGTTGGGTAAACACCGAGTCCTTTTCATGCATCTATGGAATTACTCTCGTCCTCTGCTTTTAGAATATTTTCAACAGGTCTTTGAGTATTTATGTAACATCACTTTGACATTAGTAGCCACGATATAAACAAGAGGACTCAAAAATATTATTTTTTGTGGGATTCTTTAACTACAGTTCTTTAACTACAGAAATACGTTCAATAAAAAAATTATTACCGGTTCAATGCTTCTTGTATATCCTTTGAGTTACAAAGCGGGAATACGAAACGTCACTGCGTTTCAGTATCAATTACAATAGGCATATTAGGCCATTAGAAATATTACGAAACATTTTTAAAAGATCTAATGCATCAATGACTTTCTCTACGTATATTTCTACAAATGCTTATTGCCTTCCCTACTCGTATAGTAGAGTGGTGTATTTATTGGTCTTAAAACATTTTTTCATGTTCAACCTCATACATCACACGGGTCAGATAGACCATACGTGCTTATACAATACACTGTAGTTCATATTTATCAGTCTATATTCACTACACTGAACTTTAAAGTTAATATTTACAAGAAAAGAAAAGAAAAAAAACAGATGAATTAACAACAAAAATCACACAAACAAAACAGAAGAAGAAGAGAAAAACTTGTTCACAAGCACACACTTTTGTTTACAAAACAAACTAATACCCACTCCCAAGCCACTAACCCTCCTCCTCTCACTCTTGACCCTCTTCCTTGCACTCCGATCTGAGCTACATAACCTTTTGTACCAATTCCCTCTCCCTCCCAACCAGCAAGGTTCAACAAGCTTGTAACCCTCTCTCCTTGAGTTAACAAAGGAACCTGGAAGATACTTTCTCAACTGTTCTGTATTAGTACAATGCTCCAGAATATGAATCAAAGTTTATTCATCTCTACACCAGGGACAGATTCTTATGCTTCTTCGTTAATGAATTTGATCGCTCGCCATGATCCCAGTTCTGAGCCAAGCTAGCCCTTCTACGTCCCATTCTAATAAGGGGAAGCATTGTATTCCACCCAAAATATTCTATACCATGTGCCACCGGAAATACATATTTTGAGGCTCCTCGAATCCAAATAAAGCATTTTAGGAACCATGTTCCTATGTGTGTCTGTCTGTGTGCAAATGAACAGCATAACTCAAAAACGAAAAATCGTATAAACACCAAACTCGGTTTCAAACATGCGACACCAGATTTTCAAGATAATCCCCCACACCGGACTACTCTTTACATGGAACATTTTTCTAAAATTTGGACTTTCTCATAAATGGCTCTAACGATTTCGATTAAAACATCATACACTTAAGATATTTTCGTGGCAAATGAAATGTTTACCTTGAATTTTCTGGGAATGTCCTCAAAGATCCTCTTCGTTCTGAATAACTTTTACATAACTAGTAAGCCGCAAGAGACAGACAAAACTTTTACTTACAAAAAATGTAGATCTCGTTAAAACACGCAATTTATGTCGTATACTTTTTTTGTGGAGTGAACCATTTCCGAGATATTCCTTGTTATTTGTTTGAATTTTCCAATGCTTATACTTTTTCTCAAATGGGAATTTGTTATTTGTTTTTTGTATGTCCTGGACATAAAAACAGAGTGGAATGCCCCACAAAGCAACCAGCTCTTAAAATATTTGACTATCACTTAAAGCCTACCATATTTCCCTTGCATTTACAAGAAAATTAGCAATAAGATTAACACGAAGTGGATGGAGTAGAGAAAGTCATGTGATTGCAACGGTCCTTATATCCCGGCACGCAGCACCGAAACATCATCGCCGACACTTTCAACCTTGAAACAAACTAAACGGTCTGAAGGTTGAATGAAATGATTAATGAGACGAATTGGAGGGGAAAAAATTCGGGGATGTGAGAAACCAGGCTACCATTAGCCCGGCCAGGGAAAACCCCATAAAAAACATGGAACAGAGTGGACGGTCGCCCGGGAGTCGAACTCTGGACCTGCCGAATGCGGATCACAGACGCTACTACCTGAGCCATTCCGCTGGGCATGTAAAGAGTACTTTGGATTCACTCAAGTTTGGTTTTTGAGTTATGTCCAGTTGAAATCTCCATTTTGAATGTTTGGGTTGGATACAATATCTACTGTAGATAAGTGGTAGAGAAAGTAATGAACTATAGTGGATGCATCACGTGGGGTATTTTCAGCCCCTGTTCTGTGTAATTTTACAGAAACACCTTCACCCTAAAGAACACAGCCACTATACACAACACTAATAGAGTGGTAAGAGCGTTCTTCAACGAAAGCGAAGTGTCTCGACTGAAATTAAAACCTTTTAACAAGCAGAGGGCAAGGGGAGGAGCGGGGTGAGGTACTAACGACCTCATGTGCAGTGAAAGTTACTTACAATTCAGTGCTCGAGGGTTGGAACCGTCTTCTGCAGTCGCTTTATGCAGCGAGATATTTTTGCGCAGTTGTAAGTAAGTCACGTTCGGTGTTCGACAGACCGCCTGCCTCCTAGATCGTTAGTATCCAGTGCTTGCGCGGAATTGGGCTTCATTCCTTCTCGCCTTTACTGCGGGTGTGCTATACCTGTACGAAATGACCTCAGAGAAACCACCAAATTTAAAGCAGCGAACATACTTCACATAACAAAACTATAAACACTTGAAGCTTAGACAGTATGAGTAGACCCCGCTAGTAACTAGTACATATACATTAATAAATAAACTAAATATGTATACAAGTGATTCATATGAAATAGTAATGTTGCATAATAATGCAATAATACGAAAGGAAATATTTAATAGTAATTTAAAAATCTGTATAATATTTAAATATAATGTAATACTTTTACGAAACATTTAAGGCAACTCTATGGTAAGATTTTGCTTGAAAATTCAAAATTTCACACTTTTTACTAAGCAGGAGAAGTATTGCATTCCATCAAAAAATTAGATTCTGAGATTTCTCCGGAAATACATGTTTTGAGGCGCACTGAAGCCAGCTAAACCATTTTTGCAAACATGACTCAAAAACGAAAACTCGGATAAATACCAAACTTGGTATTTGAGTTTAATGTTTTCCAAAGATGTGACATGAAGATTTTCAAGAAAATTCCCCCAACTCAGACTAACTTTTACATGCAAAATGTTTCGAAAATGTTGATTTTCTCAAAAACAGGTCTAACGATTTTGATTATAATATCGTATGTTTAAGATATTTTCATGGCAAATGAAATGTATATCTAGAAGTTCCTGGGAATGCCCCCAGAAGTCCTCTTCATTCTAAATAGATTTTGCAGAACGATAAACCGTAAGGGACAAAATTTTACCGGTCAAAAATTTTAGATCTCGTTAAAACACACAATTTATGTCAAATACATTTTTTTGTTGAGTTAGGCATTTCCGAGATATTACTTATTATTTGTTTGAATTTTCCAATCCTTACTCTTTTTCAAAAAGCCTACCACATTCTCGTTGCACCTTTAAGAAAATTAGCAATAAATTAGCAATTTCTACAAATGTATATCTCGAGTAACATGAAGTAGATGGAGAATGCGTGTTTGTAAAAATAGTTTCTACAAGAGTAGACAAAGTCATGTGAGCGGAACATATCAGATTTTTTGTTTTTGCATTTATAACAATTTAGATTCTATAGCAACATATTATGACTCAAGGCCAGAAACACAAAACTAGTGGTATGTAAATCTTTAACTTGATTTTCTAAGAAACAAAATTTTCCACAATTTTTCGGTACATAAAATGTCTCTCATGATGCAAGGTTTTTATTTAAAATATATGAATCGTGCCCACATAATATTGTATAGATTGTTACATAAGTGACCTCAGAGACGTTATCTCTCATCTATAGTTAAATATGAAAACAGGCCGATTTGAGCGTCTTAGGAATATCTTTAGCTTATGTCAGGAAAAATCTTATTGCACCAACCAAAATAATTTGACATGTAGGACGTTTTATATGAGTAACAGTATTTATATAAACAATGATTAATAAATTTTGAAGTATTTGAACTAACTCCACGATACTTTCTACTCACTTCTAAGATAACCTTCCAAGCATTTGGTTAAAATTTCAAAACAATTCTTTAAGAATTACGGATTTTGGAAGTTTCACCACAGTGTTGTCTTAAACTAGAAAAGAGGACACGCTTAAAATGTTGCAGTTAGAAAGTAAGTAGTGGCTCAGGCCGTGGTCGGCCATTATCGAAGTCTAAGTTAAGACTTCTTTTGTAGCTTAATTGAGTAGGCAAGTTCCAGTTAGGAGGAAATAGATCAGCATCTACATTTTTTGTGTAGTATGTTTTCGTCTATCGCTTAACGTTTACCAGTAATACAGGTTATACAAAATTCCTTCCAAATGTAGAGGACTTCAAAGAGTATTCCCAGAAAATTCGTCTTATTTGTAATTTAAATGATATTTTAATCAAAATCGTTAGACGCATTGTCTTTTAAAATAAAACATTTCGAAAAATGTACTATGTAAACATTAGTTTAGGGTGGATGAATTTTCTTGAAAATCTTTGTGTCGCATCTTTGGAAGGTACTAAACCTATATACCAAATTTGGTACTTATCCGTATTTTGTTTTTTGGTTATACGGTTAAAACACAGACACATACACAGGAAGCGTTTTAATCAAGGGGCCTCAAAACGTGTACTTCCAGTGAAATCACAGTATCAAATTTTTCGGTGGAATCAATACCTTCTATACCCACTAGTTACATGGTAGAGAAAGTAAAAATGGCAAAATGTTGAAAACGAATATCTCGGAAATGATTAATGCCACAAAAAAGGCATTTCAAATATATTGTGTGCTTTAAAGATGTGCATTATTTCTGTAGTACGTTTTTATCTATTTATTAAAATTTATCAGTTAAACGATATTACACAAAATTCATACCAAATAGCTAGGGCTTCATAGCTATTGTCGGAAAATTCGATATATGCACTTTATTTGTCATATATCTTAAAGTTATTGTATGTTAATCAAAATCGTTAAAAAAATTAAAAGTTTGAAAAACCTTCCATATAAAGTGTAGCTTGAGTTAGGGGGGTGTTTTCTTGAAAGTCTTCTTGCGCATTTTGGAAGATCCTGAAATTAAATAACATAACGTTTTTGAGTTATGTTGTTCACAGGAACATACTCACACCCTCACTCAGACACACACAACTATTCATTCATTCATTCATTATCTGTTTACCCTCCTCTTATGTAGGACTTACACCCCCCAGGACTTACAAGCGGGTGCCTGGGGTCAGAGGCCCATCGAGGAGCAGACACTCATGGATCAGACAGAGCATCCAGGATGGGTGATCAGCCCGATGCCTGGTATGGGATGAAGGAAGTAGATGAAACGAAATGTGGGTGAAATGGATGAAAGGAAAGGTGATGATGGAGCGTTGGTGGAATGAATGGCGGGGGAAACCGGAGAACCCGGAGAAAACCCGCCCAGACGCCGCTTCGTCCACCACAAATCCCACATGCAGGTCCCTGGGATTGAACCCGGGCCGCTTCGGTGGGAGGCGAGCGGTCTAACCACTCGGCCACGGCGCCACCTACACACACAACTATTTTTCTAAAAAAAAATTATTTTTAGATCCATGGTCCTTCAAACGTATATTTCCGGTGAAATCTCGACACCGAAATTTTGGGTAGAATACAACACTTCCACTACTTAGCATGTAATTTTTTCTGTGTAAAACTTTGAATCGTTACCGAAATACCCAATCTAGTATTATAACGGCGGGCTAGAGTGATTACGACTACATATGAGGCATGTTTTATTAAGTAGTACCGTTTTAATTAGCGACGGAACCTCGATACCGTCGATACCCTCGATACTAAGTCTAATACTTTTGAGATAAACCTTCGATATGTTTTCGATACTTTTAAGTTTTTAAGTTTTGCATTAGTGAAAGTTGTTACTTTTAACTGTATGCTAGATAGGGAATTAAAAGAGTCGAGACTTGATGTTATTTTCACGTACATATCCCGAAAGAGTTGCTGGACTACACTTCTTGATAGACCTTGACTGCGATGAATATAAAATTTCATAGATTCGAAGATCTAAATGAAAACATGGAAAACAATGGGGTAAGAGTAGAGGTGCTCATGTAACATGCAGCGTTAACTGAGTTGTAAATGAAGCTGATTAGCTGACGCACTAATTCACGTTTCTGCAATAGCCTGGCTTGGTGACTCAATCTCTACCATTTCATTTACCTACTCAGGTGACCAAAATCTGGCAAATCCAACAGAAACAAATCAGAACTAAAGACGTGAGATATTACAGCTTATGGAAACATTTGCTCTTGCATGAAAGCTTGTGTTCTAAACAAAAATATTTGTTTGCTTTATATCTCTGCATTTCGTATAACACTTTCTTGATTTGTTTCTTCAAATTCTTAATTCCGTCTATTATAGTTTGTATTACACATATAAACGGTCTTTCAACAAGAGTGCCATATCTTTAACATATGATAGCTGCCGTTGTTATTGAGTTAGAGCAGTAATTTTTTCATGTAGTTACAGTTGTTATTGACAAATAGCCATGGAACGTTACAGCATTCAGCAGCGCGTAGAAATTGTGAAAATTTATTATCAAAATGAATCATATGTTCGCCAAACGTTCCGTGTATTGCGTGAAGTTTACGATGTGCATAATCGTCCCTGCGAGAGAACGATTCGGCGTTTGCTCGATAAATTTAAAAGAAGTGGTTCTGTCAGCGATCAAAGAACGCCTGTACGTGATGGACGTAAGCGCTCCAACGAAAACATAGGCGCCGCTCGTGAGAGTGTACGCGAGAACGGAAACAAATCAATTGCTCGTCGAGCGCAAGAATTGAGGCTTGCGCCGACCACATCTTGGCGAATTCTGCATTTGGACTTGAAGTATCACGCTTACAAAATGGTGTTAGCTCAAGAACTAAAGCCCAACGACCATAGGTAGAGCCGTGTATTCGCTGACTGGGCTATGGAGCAATTGTTAGCTGACCCAGATTGTTGTCGAAAAATCATCTTCAGCGACGAAGTCCACTTTTGAATGGATGGTTGTGTTAAAAAACAAAATTTCCGCTATTGGAGCAATCACAATCCAATGCAGATTCAAGAACGACCATGGTGTGGATTTTTGTATGGTGGAATCATTGGTCCATATTTTTTCCAAGATGAAGTTGGAGAAGCTCTAACTGTCAATGGAGAAAGATACCGAGCTCTTATATGGGACTATTTTTGGCCTCAATTGGATGTATGGATCTCAGAAGCATCTGGTTCCAGCAAGATAGTGCCACATGTCATACTGCTCTCGAAACAATCTATCTTTTGAAGGAGAAGTTCAGAGGTTTCATCATTTCCCGTGGTGGTGATGCTAACTGCCCCCAAGGTCATGTGATTTAACGCCATTGGATTACTTCTTGTGTGGTTATGTTAAATCTCGAGTTTATATCAACAAGCCAGAAACAGTAAATGACCTTATGAATAACATCACGCATGTTATTCGTGAAGTTAGACCTAACTTACGTTCTTCTGTCATTGAAAATTGGGTCAACATTATACGCGGAACCCAACGAAGCCGCGGCGGTCTCTTAACTGGTGTTCTCTTCCACACGTAATGACAATTATGTTTCAAAATAAAAAAATAAATAAACCTCCATCAGTTGTAGAACGTGTTTTATTTAAGTTCAAAGATAGGACACTCTGGTTGAAAGACCCTATATATACTAATGCATGAGGGTGAGTAGTAAGAGGTTTAATCCACAAACTTACTATGTTTTCGATGTTACATAGCCAATTATTTATTACCAGATGAGAAGTACATATGCAGCATTATCAAGAAAAAAATGCTACCAATTGGAGACTGTCCCTGTCGACGCAAACAGGTACCATGGGACTGCGCAGCAGGTTCCTCTGTGCTTCGTCGTGTCGGTGCCTTATTAATCTCAGTGTTACAAAGAGTGGTGTGTCACATTATTTATTCAGTTCTGCATGGTGTGATATACATATTTCGATCCGCTACAAACAATGAGAAATCTTCTTGGCTGTGCTTTTATATCTATTACATTCTTTATGCACCGGACTTCCAGCGTTCAGAAGAGATTTTGGGCACCGGGGGTAGGGGGCTCTCACGTGTTCTACAAATAATTCATTGTACAGTTTCAATTCTTTTACTGTATAAATTTTGTTGATCGTTAAATTAATCACGATTCATACGTCAATTTCATTTGTATTTTGCATTTTTTTCCCTTCTTTCTTCGGCGGAGACGCCTCATTTTTGTAAGTGGGGAGATATGGCGTATTAATTTGGAGGGTTAGATTTACATTGTCATTACCAGACACATTGGTGTTTACGTAATTCCTGGCTGGTAGCTTTGCTAGCCATGAGTGGTGGGGGATATAGCGTCTTACTTAGGATTCCGAGAGAAGCGGATCGCGCATGCAAGCCGGCTTTTGGATCAGTAGACATCTCCTCTCACCTTTCATATTTAATAATGTAGGAACCCTAAAAGTTTGGGAAATAAATCTAGGAATATGCAAGTAGATTTGTGTTATGGATTTTGTACAGTGAAGAACCCACGCCTTCCTCTTAACCTGCACACCACGTTTCGGTCCTCTGCAGCCAAGTGAGTATACGTCCCCTCAATATGCGCGCCGAGTACTAGAAATTAATTTAATTTTCATGTTAACTTTTAGGCCTGTACCAAGCATGTTACAATATGTAGCATTATCAAGAAACAAAATGCTACCAATTAGGGATTGTCAAACAGGAACAGTTTTGGAATACAAAATTGATTACATGTGTTTGTACACAGAAAACTACTAATAAGAACGTAATCCAGCGAACAAACTATCCTTTATAGTTTTTATAAAGCGAGTATCGAGTGTCGAGAAATAGTGGTATCCTCCCATCATTGGTTTCAATATTTTGTCGCTGCAGTTGCGATTTTGAGGATGCGAGATTATTTCCCCCTTTCACTTGGAAGCCAGACGCTTTTTGAATGCGAGAAATGTTAGTCCAGAAAACACAGTCAAGCAAGCTCAAGATCTGATTGCATCATTTGGTTGGGAACGATTCAACCACCCTCCCTACAGTCCGGATTTGGCACTAAGCTTTTTTCATCTATTTCTTCATCTGCAGAAATTACTTGTTGGACAGCATTTCAACGACGATGGTGTGAAACAAGAAATGGAGAGTTGGCTTTCATCATAGGCGGCTTCATTCTTTGACGAAGGCAACTGGTTACAAGTGCCTGAACTACGGCGGTGAATATGTGGAGAATTAGTGTAAGGTAATGAATGATAATAAAGTATTTAGAAAATAATGTTGTGTTAGTTTTTTAAAAAAATTATCGGTTCTTACTTTAAAAACACGCCTCGTTTGAATTCAGGACCTTCCAAATTATAGCACTCTCGCTTGGTTATTACGTTTAACAGGATGTGCATGAGAATTATACAGAAGTTATTATTTTAAATGTAATTGTTGAGTGATAAGCGGTGTTCTGCTCCTGACAGGTGTTTCTAGAAGAACCTGCTGGCGAGTTTCAGCAGACAACCTCCCACTCATGACCTTTACAAGCCTACCTGGATGAGTTTGAGTTACCCCTACCTCCTCGGGGTCAATACTGACTAAGCGCCGTTTGGCATGCAGAATGGGATGAGGGCTGCACGGCAGAGATAAGGCTTCAAAAATAAACTTGCCTGCTCTCCAACATATCTCTCTCTGAGCCGCTGTTAAAAATGAGTACTTTAATTGCACTGTGCTGCGTTAACAACAGATAGCTCCCAACATATTATTTAAATGTCCCACAATAGGGTATTACAGTCAAATGTTAATATGAGAGCAGTATACTACCTCAAATACTGGAAATTATGTCAGCTTCATTAAAACAGTTCACAATTTCGGAGACAATAAATACTAAAAATATCTAATGTGCTATATTGACATCGTTTTCTCTACCCTCTATCGCTTATTAGTGGGCACACAAATTGTTATTACCCAAGCTTATTTTGCTATATACTTTATTTTAATCCAAATAAACCTTTGTAGAAACAGCTACATTACACATTTTGTTATAGATACAAAGATAAGCGATAGTCAAATGTTTAACAACTGGACGCTATATGCTGGCCTTAAAATTCCATACTGTTTCCATGACATCGCAAGAAACAACTGAAAATCGATGAAATTTAAAAAAGTAACAAGTATTGAACAATTCGAGGAATTAATAACGGATATCTCAGAAACGGCTTATGGCACAGAAAAACGTATTTGAAATAAATTGTGGGTTTTAAAGACATATATATTTTGTATGGTACATTTTCGTCTATCGTTTAACGTTTACAAGTTGTACAAGATTAAATAAAATTCCGTCCGAATGAAGAGGACTTTACAGGCTATTGTCAGAAAATTCAAGTTATGCATTTCATTTTGCATAACATTTCTTAAACATATGATATTTTAATCAAAATCCTTAGAGCCATTTTTGAGAAAATCAAAATGTTGGAAAAATGTTACACGTAAAGGGTAGTTTGGGTTGGGAGATTTTCCTGAAAATATTCGTGTCGCATCCTTGGAAGATACTAAACTCAAATACAAGGTTTGGTATTTATCCGACTTTTCGTTTTTGAGTATGCAGTTCACAGACACACACTCGGAAAAGTTTCCAAAAATGCTGTATTTGGATTCAGGGCACATCTTAACATGTATTTCCTGTGAAATCTCGGTATGGAATTTTTGGGTGGGATACAATACTTCTAGTTACTATACGTAGTAAAGAATGTAAAAATGATATTTTTTGGATTCAGGGGTCTCAAAACATGCATTTCAGTTGAAATCTCGGTATCGAATTTTTGTGTGGAATGCAATATCTTGTCTATCTACTATGTCCGTAGTAAAGAAACTAAAAATATCTGATGTGTTGCATTCACATCACCTTCCCCACCCTCTATCGTTTATTAGTGGGTATACAAATTATTCTTACTAAAGTACATTTTTCTACTCATTTTAATCCAACTAAACCTTTCCAAAAATAGCTACATTACACATTTCGTTATAGATACAAAATATTCTGCTTAACTTGACGTTAAGCCCGTCGTTAATTTCGATCCGAGTATAGAAACGTATTAGTTGTATATAAATACATTGTAGCAAGGTTCGGCTCAGAGTGTTTTAAACTTTCGACACACATTCTATTTGCTTCCCTTCGATTTCCCTTTTAATGATATTTACGGAAGGCTCAATCTTCGAATGTAATTTCGCTGTTCATTTTCGCATCTCATTTTCTAATGATAAAACAATCCCACTCTGCATATAATGAACTTTCATTTGGATTTGCATACGAAAGCCTGGTTAATAACCACTCGTGTTCAATTTCCGTTGCACCGCATTCTCTCCTCGAAAGTTCAGAAAAGCACGTTCCTTTCCCAAATTGCTCTGCTGTGATTTTCAGGCCTGTCCAGGACTAATTGACGACTACAATGAATTTGTCAGAGGACTTTGTTGACTTGCCTGCGGACAACTTGGCAGGGGGGAATGCATACCTGATGTTCATTTGTTACACCAGCGACTCGCTTTGCTTGAAGAGTCCGTTTTATACACATAAATATTTGTATCACCGGGTCGACTTTTCCTAACAAGACTTACTAAAACACAAACGTTATTTCTCCGTAAAGATTACGCTATACTAAATCATGTTGTACAGTCACTTCGGTATTATGTCACTGTGCAGAAGCGGCGCAGGACGTGTATCTGCTGTGAGCTTTCTCAGTCGTTGCTTTGTGTTCGTGTTGTGAAATGTTTCGACAATACGGTGTAGTGTGTAATTTCCTTAGGAATGGTATTCTCTTATTAGTTCACTGAAATGCCTGCCAACGAATTCACACTTGAACAGCGTTTTACCTTCTCTACTACGTATAGTAAGTAGGGGAAGTATTGTATTCCATCCAAACATTCGATACCGAGATTTCACCGAAAATATGTGTTTTGAGGCCCCCTGAATCCAAAAAAAGCATTTTTGGAAACATGTCCTTGTGTGTGTCTGTGAACAGCATAACTTTGTATTTAAGTTCAGTACCTATCTTCCAGAGATGCGACACGAAGGTTTTCAAGAAAATACTCCCCAACCCAGATTACGCTTTACATGGAACATTTTCCGAAAATTTTAATTTTCTGAAAAATACCTCTAACAACTTTGATTAAAATACCATATGTTTAAGATATTCTCATTACAAATAAAATGTATATCTTGAATTTTCTGGAAATTTCTCCAAAACCATTCTTCATTGTGAACGACTTTTGCATAAGTGGTAAACCATAAGAGATAGACAAAATTTTACTACACAAAAAATGTAGATCGCGTTAAAATACACAATTTATGTCATATACATTTTTTTTTGAGTGAACCATTTTCGAGATATTGCTTGTTATTCCCTTAAATTTTTCAATACTTATTTTCTCAAATGGGAATTCGTTATTCATTTTTTTTTGTCTTGGATATGCAAAGAGTATTAATCAGTGGCAAAGAGAATGGTGCTGCACCTAGCAACCAACTATTAAGAGATGTGTCTATGCTTAAAGGCTACTGTATTTCTATGTTGCCTTGGAAATACAAAACAAGGGGAACATAGTACGCATTAAGCGATAGTCAAGTATTTTTACAACTGGTCGCTATGTGTAAAATGTAATTCTCTTTGCATGTGAAAAGATCGTTTCTGCAAATGTTTATCTCGATTAACATGAGATAGATGGAGAATAAGAGTTTGTAAAAATAGTTTGTACAAGAGTAGAGAAAGTCATGTGAGTGTAACACATCAGATTTTTTTATGTACGATACATACGTGAAAACTGAAGCATGTAGACAATTTCCTGGTTATCGCCACACCATAGACGAACTACGAAAACAGAAATTATTAAGATTACACAAGAAGTACTTAAGCGTGTGAATAGTATTTTCATCCGACGATGTAAAGAATGTCTACGCGTAAATGGATACCACTTTCAACACTTACAAAAAGGTTTAGTACTTATTACATGTATGTTACTAACACTCGGGAGTAAGTGACGCGGGAGTTACGGAACACAAAACCCTGCAGTGTGGTAAGACTGTGTGCGGAGCACGCATTTGCGCGATCCGCGGCCTTGGTATAAAAGGAAAGCACGGTATATAACCTTAGGAGTGGTAACATCACTACGCCTCTCCGAGAACATCGAAATGGGGAAGAGGAGAAAACGTCGTGCCGCTGAGGATTCCACCGCTGCTTCCCCGGCTCCGGCCGCGGATTCCGCCGTCTCGCCGGCAGCTTCACCGGCATCCGCCGGGAAGGCTGCCTCGCCGCCACCGCTGACCGGGCCCAGCTACGCTTCGTCTGCTGCCTCACCCGTTCGCATTGCTACTCCACCGGATAATGAACTTCGACCACCACAGGTTGCCACCAGCCCTGTATCTCCTACACAGGGCTGTACAACGCCACCGACTGCCGCCGGCTTACCGCCACTGGTGAGTCCACTGTCGCCGCAGACGCAACCTACTTCAGATGGCCGCCACAGCGTTGTCATCTGTGGAGTGCCTAGGGATCTTCCAGTGCACTTCGTGCTGGATGCCGCAAGGCACCACTGGCGCTCGGCTATTCGGGCCTCCCGGATAACCTCTCCCAGAGGACCAACACCGCTGGTACGCCTCCATCTGGGTTCCGCCTCGGACGTTCAGGCGACCTTGCGATCAAGCCTGCCTCTTCTCGGGCAGTGTTTGCGTGTCGAGGCAAGCAGGAGTGAACGTCCGGGACCCTGCCGCCGCTGTTGTGCCTACGGCCACACAGCGCAGGCATGCAACGCCGCACCTCGGTGCCACTACTGCGGGGCAGGTTGTCTCACTGCAAACTGCACCGCCCACGACCTCCGCCGACGTCGCAGATTCTGCGCCACTTGCTCGGGGCATACGCACTTCACGGGGCAGGCTCAATGCCCCCTGTACCCCCGGAGCAAGCCATCTGGGTCAGTTACGCTGACGACGACCACTAAGCCGCCTCCGCCGACGACGCCCCGTGTAAGGGGTACATCACCACTGACACAACCAGACCTACGAGACACTCTTTCTGCAATACAGGCTACTCTACAGGATTTCACCTCTCGCATGGCTGAGTTACGCTGTGCAACCAACACGCGCCTAGCGGCAGTGGAGGCCAAGCAGCGGACCTCGGCCAGGGCAATCTTCGCACTCTCCAAACAGATCTCAGACCTCCAGGTGATGACGGGATCCTCGCGTCGGTCCAGCGCAAGCTGGCACGCATCGAGGGCCACCTCGGCGAACCAGATGACGCGACGACCGACCCACGTGACTGGGAGCCCTTGAGGCGACAGTTGCGGGGCTTCGAGAGCTCCATGCCAATACCAACAGCCTCATAAGACATAGCATAACATTTCTCAGTGAGGAGAACGGTGAACTCATCGCCGGGCTCCGCAACTCAATTGAACGTGCAGCCAAAGATGATCTCAGGGAGGTTCATCATCCAACAACTCATCCAACGGACTGGCCGGGCGCGACACACAGAGGCCGCAACCGGCGCCCGAGGAACTACTGATTGCCACACCTTACTTACCACGGCAGCAAGCTGGGAACTGTTGCCACACATTCACCTTTAACTTCCCTTTACTCTTCACTCCCGAATTCCCACGGGCGCAAGTAGGGCTTCGGTCATGCTTGCGTCCTGGCACCGTCCTCACCTGGCTTAGGCCCTCGTGGCCGGCCAATATATCCTTACCCTGAATACGCCGGTACAACAGCGGTACGGCCGCATTATCACTCCGAATTCCTCTTTCTTCCTTCTTCCATTTTCCATTCCGGTGGAGGAGTTTTTAGTGGGTATGCCGACTATTGGTGAGTCCCACACTCTCAGTCCCGACTCCCATCGGGGCTGGGGTAAGTGATTAAATCATTTTCTCCTCCACTCGAAAAAAAATAACCTTAACCCGCGTCTCTCAATTACCACGTGCACCAGTAACCTTAATATAACCGAAGCGAATTGTGAAAATTGTGTGTGTGTTCCTTATAGCCTTCTACACCAATTTCGACGAAACTTGACACAGATAACCTTTGAGACAAGGCAAAAAAATTACTGTCTAGTTTAGAATTCGAAATTCTGTCCCATTTCACAAAATTAATTATTTAATTTTATGTAATGCCTACAAAAACTCGGAAGCTCATCTATATCTTTCTCAACGACTATCCGACTAAGTCAAACAATGCCAGTATAAGAATAATAATTACAAAAAATTACAAAGGAACGAGTTCACATACTAGTTGATCTGACCAACATTGATTATGAAGTAACAACATAGTCAAATAAGTAATTACAACAGCTATCCCACGTATGATAAAACCAACAGCATCAAATCAGACAAAATACCACTTCTTCTTTGCCTTCATTTGATTGATTATTGTGTAAGGATATAAAAATTTCTGATGTGTTACGCTCTCATGACTTTCTCTACTCTTGTACAAACTATTTTTACAAACTCTTATTCCTCCATCTATTTCATATTAATCGAGATAAACAATTGCAGAAACGATCTTTTCACATGCAAAGAGAATTACATTTTACACATAGCGACTAGTTCTAAGAATATTTGACTATCGATTAAGGCCTACTATGTTCCCCTTGTTTTGTATTTGCAAGGGCAATATAGATATACAGTAGCCTCTAAGCATAGACATATCTCTTAATAGCTGGTTACTATGTGCTGCGCCATTCTCTTTGCCACAGATTAATACACTTTGCATATCCAAGATAAAAATATGAATAACGAATTCCCATTTTAGAAAATAAGTATTGAAAAATTTAAGGGAATAACAAGCAATATCTCGAAAATGGTTCACTCAACAACAAAAAATGTATATGACATAAATTGTGTGTTTTAACGCGATATACATTGTTTGTATAGTACAATTTTGTCTATCTGTTAAGGTTTACCAGTTATGCAAAAGTCGTTCACAATGAAGAATATTTTTGGAGACATTCCCAAAAAATTCAAGATATACATTTTATTTGTCATGAAAGTATCTTAAACATATGATATTTTAATCAAAATCGTTAGAGCCATTTATGAGAAAATTAAAATTTTTGAAAAATGTTCCATGTAAGAGTAATCTGTGGTAGGGGGATTATCTTGAAAACCTTCGTGTCGCATCTCTGCAAGATACTGATCCTAAATACCAAGTTTGGTGTTTATCCGGCTGTTCGTTTCTGAGTTATGCTGTTCACAGACACAGACACACACACACACACACACACACACACACACACACACACACACACACATACATACACGCGGACATGTTTCCAAAAATGTTTTTTTTTTGGATTCAGGGGTTCTCAAAACATATATTTACGGTGAAATCTCGGTATGAATTTTTGGGTTGAATACAATACTTCCCCTTCTTACTATACGTAGTAGAGAAATAAAAATATACTATCGAGCCGTAAAGTCTGTAGCGCGCATTCGGGAGGTCCCGGGTTCAAATCCCGTGGGCGACCTTATATGTCAGTTTTTTTCGTGGTTTTCCTCAGTCACCGAGGTAAATACCGGATTGGATATTTAATACCACGACCCAAAGTTCCACCATAAGTCTAAAACAATACTAAAATGAAAAATAAGTGGTAATAGCGATGCCATCTATCTACAGACAATGTAAGCAGTTAGACTGGACGGTACCCTAACGCCATCTGCACGGCACGAAGCAGAAGATCCGGCTGCCATGCGCTGGGAGTCTCTGTGGGCACGTGACGAAGCAAGATGGCATTTCCAGGGATGAGACCTAAAAGGCTAACTGTCCGCCTTTCTATGTGGGGGCCGCGGTTGGACTGGACGGCACCCTAATGCAGTCTGCACGGCACGAAACAGGTGGTTACAGGGATGAGACCTAAAAGGCTAACTGCCCGCCTTTCTATGTGGGGGCGGCGGTTGGACTGGACGGCACCCTAATGCCGTCTGCACGGCACGAAACAGGTGGTTACAGGGATGAGACCTAGAAGGCTAACTGTCCGCCTTTCTGTGTGGGAGCGGCGGTTGGACTTGACGGCACCCTAATGCCATCTGCACGGCATGAAGCAGGTGGTTACAGGGATGAGACCTAGAAGGTTAGCTGTCCGCCTTTCAATGTGAGGCGTTTGGACTGAACGATAACCTAATGCCATCTGCACGGCATGAAACAGCTGGTTACAGGGATGAGACCTAGAAGGCTAACTGTCCACCTTTCAATGTGAGGCGTTTGGACTGAACGATAACCTAATGCCATCTGCACGGCATGAAGCAGGTGCTTACAGGGATGAGACCTTGAAGGCTAACTGTCCGCCTTTCTATGTGAGGGCGGCGGTTGGACTGGACGGCACCCTAATGCCATCTGCACGGCACGAAGCAGAAGATTCAGTAGCTATGTGCTAGGGTCTCTGTGGCACTTGACGGAGCGAATGGTTACAGGGATGAGACCTAGAAGGCTAACTGTCAATCACATATCGTTCTAAGAGTTATCCACCGTCGCGATATGATCAAGGAGTTAAAGCAACGTAAAATGAAATACAGTAAAAACATTACGTAACATATTTGATGCATCTGAAATGCAGTAGATTCCTATGAAAAGCATTGTGACTGTCCAGTTTTCACTGTCACTTCACTAGTATGATATAGCTATATTTTCATTGTCATTTCACTTAGTTCTCACTGACCGAGCGAGGTGGCACCGCGTGACGTGTGCGCCTCGCATTCGGAAGGTAAACCGGCTGTAATCTTCGAAATATGACCAATTAGTTAAAACGATGTCAAACAATTAAGAACAATTAACTAATTAATTTCTGATTTCTCGTATTCGGAAACAAATAACGGAGGAGGACAAATGCCTGATGACGATTTTCATTTCCTCTGAACTCCATAATTACCCTCTAATCAAGCGGTGTTTGGTTGATATCCAAGGGTTATTAAACGCTATTCGTCCATATACTGCTCACGTCAAATGGGTAAAATGGTTCACAGAATTGCTTCTCACAGAGGAGTAATTTATTTCCTGTAAAACTAGATTTACTCCCTGCGGGGAATCAATAGTAAAACATGCGTTAAACACAATCCATAAAGGTCTATCCAGAGTCCTGATGTGGACCCGTCCGGCGTACTCCGTTCGGAAGAACCAGTGACATATTGCCAACCATGTAACACGCCCTGTAGCGCCCTCCAGGAAGCAATGGACTCAGCAGGAGTTAATGTACACTGTGTTAAGGCCATCAGATGGGGACAGACCGCCCATAATGCAGGTAGTGTTTTTGGCAGGTCAGCGTGTAGAATTTTAATACTCAATCTCTTTTAACGCATTCCGCCTGAAGGTTAGACAACACTTTCTACATTCCATCAGCGGTTCAACCTTTTCCAAATACATGCGATAATAAATTTATTTCTTTAACCTAAAATATCATGTTTTACATTCACATAAATTATATTTTATACCCACTATTTAGGTAGTTTATTAGTTTCTCAACCACGTACTGATAGGTACAGAAGTATTGCATTCCACCCAAAAATTGAATACGATATTTCACCGGAAATACATGCTTTGAGATGCCATAAATCCGGAAATAGAATTTTTGAAAACATGTCCTTGTTAGTGTCCGAGTTTAGTATCTTCCAAGGATGCGATACGAAGATTTTCAAAACATCCCCCACCCCAGATTACCCTCTATATGAAACATTTTTCGAAAATTTTTATTTTCAAAAAATGGCTCTAACAACTTTTCTTAAAATATAATATGTTTAAGATATGTATATCTTGAATTTTCAGGGAGTGTTCCCTAAAGTCCTCTTCATTCTGAATGACTTTTGCATTACTGATAAACCGTAAAAGATAAGACAAAATTTTACTACACAAAAATGTAGATCGCGTTAAAACACACAATTTATGTCCTATACATTTTTTTGTTAGTGAACCATTTCGGAAATATTCCTTATTATTTATTTGAATTTTCCAACACTTATGCTTTTTCTAAAATGGGAATTCGTTATTTGTTTTTTTTATGTCCTGGACATGCAAAGAGAATGGAATGCTCCACATAGGAACCAGCGTTAAAATACTTGACTATCGCTTAAAACCTACCATATTCCCCTTGCACCTACAAGAAAATTAGCAATAAGATAGTTTCTGCAAATGTTATCTCGATTAACATGAAGTAGATGGAGAATAAACGTTTGTAAAAGTAGTTTGTACAAGAGTAGAGAAAGTCATGCGAGTACAACACATCAAATTTTTAGAAAAAGATCCGTGTGTCTGTCTGTCTGTCTGTCAACAGCATAACTCGAACACGAAAAGTCGAATAAATACCAAACTGGGTATTTAGGCTCAGTATCTTCCAAAGATGCTACACAAAGATTTTCAAGAAAATTCCTTCACCGTAAACTACCTTTTACATGGAACATTTTTCGAAATTTTTTATTTTTGAAAAAAATATATCTAACGATATTGATTAAAATACCATATTTTAAAGATATTTATATTACAAATAAAATGTATATCTTGAATTTTCTGCGAATAGCATTTGAAATCCTCTTTATTCGGAAGAACTTTGTATAATCCCGTATAATTAGTAAACATTAAACAATAGAAGAAACCGTATCATACAAGAAATACAGATCTCTTCAAAATATAATTTATTTCATATAACTTTTTTGTAGATTCAGCCATTTCCGAGATATCCGTTATTCATGGTTCGAACTTTTCATTATTTGGGTCATTCTCTTAAAATCCTTTCAACATTCAGTTGTTTCCCGTGAAGTCATGGAAACAGTATGGAATGTTAAGGCCAGCATATAGCATCCAGTTGTTAAACATTTGATTATCGCTGTTCTCTTTGTATCTATAACAAAATGTGTAATGTAGCTGTTCTTAAATAGGTTTATTTGTATGAAAATGTAGATAGAAAAATAATCTTTAGCAACATAGTTTGTATACCCGTTAACAAAGGACAGAGAGTATGGAAAGGCATGTCAATGTATTTAAAATGTTTGTTTCACGTAAATTTTGTGGTTTAAGGAGATTACGTTTTTTGTTTAGTAAGATTGTGTATATTTCTGATGGTTTAACAAATTAAATAAAATTCATTCAGCTTGAATAGCTCGTTAATGTACACAATTTAGGTCAAATACAAATTGTAGACGTTGACCATTTGAGAGATATGCTCCGTTTTGCTTTGAATTTTCAAATATTTAAGCCTATTAATGAATCTACTATATACTTTAGTATGTCAAGACTTCACCCGAAATACATGTTTTGAGGCCCCTGGTCTCGAGAAGACGAATGTCATGTAACTCGTTCTAGGGAGCATTTTAGCATCATTTCAACCATTTCGTTTATTCACCGTCTGATACGATCCACCCAGTTAAGGGAAGTTAAGTAATGATAAAAAATATCTGGTTAAAATCACATGACTTTCTCCACCCATTCAGAAAACTTCCTACCATAGTTATTCTTCCACCTACTTTTTCAGAAACGGTTTGATTACATATTTCCTTGAAGGTACAAGGGGATTAGTGGATACAATAGGCTTAGGCAATAGTCAATGTTTTAAGAGCGGGTCACTATGTGATAACTTTGAAAATCGTTCCCTTTGCACGACCACGAGAAAAAAGATCTTATGTGTTGCATTCCCATGACTTTCTCTACCCTCTATCGCTTATTAGTGTCCAGGTAAATTATTGTTACGAAGTTTATTTCCTAACTACGTCATTTTAATCAAGATAAACCTTTCCGGAAATAGCTATACTACACATTTCGTTATAGGTACAAAGAGAACAGCGATAGTCAAATGTTTAACAACTGGACGCTATATGCTGGCCTTAAAATTCCATACTGTTTCCATGACATCGCGAGAAACAACTTTAATAGAATAACTAAGTTTTCAGCAATTCGAACTAATAATAACTGATATATCGGAAATTCCTGATGCCACAAGCAAGCTATTTTAAACAAATTGTATATTTTAAAGAAATATATATGTTTTCGTCTATCGCTTAACGTTTACCAGTTATGCAAGATTATACAAATTTACTTGTCAATGAAGAGGACTTAATAAGCTATTCCTAGAGAATTCAAGATATAGTACATTTTATTTGTCATGTGAATATCTTTTATATATATTATTTTAATGAAAAAGTTGGCCATTTTTCAAAAAATCAAAAAGCATAACTTAAACAGAATCGCCGGATAAATATCAAAATTGACATTTAAGCTCAATATTTTCCAAAGGCTCGACACGAATTCCCCCAGCCCAGCTACCCTTTACATACAGCATTTTTCGAAATTTTTTACTTTCTAAAAATGAGTAACGATTTGTATTAAAATACCATATATTAAAGTAACAAATAAAATGTATATCTTGATTTTCTGGGAATGGTCTTTGAAGTCCTCTTCGTTTTGAAGGAATTTTGTATAACCTTGTATAACTTGTAAACGTTAAGTGATAGTCGAAAACGTACTACAAAAAAATCTGATGTGTTACACTCACATGACTTTCTCTACTCTTGTACAAACTATTTTTACAAACTCTTATTCTCTATCTATTTGATATTAATCGAGATAAACATTTGCAGAAACGATCTTTTGACATGCAAAGAGAATTACATTTTACACATAGCGACCAGTTCTAAAAGTATTTGACTATCGCTTAAGGCGTACTATGGTCCCCTTGTTTTGTATTTGCAAGGGCAATATAGAAATACAGTAGCCTTTAAGCATACATATCTCTTCATAGCTGGTTGCTAGGTGCAGCACCATTCTCTTTGCCACAGATTAATACTCTTTGCGTATCCAAGATAAAAAAAAATGAATAACAATTCCCATTTGAGAAAATTAAGTATTGAAATATTTAAGGGAATAACAAGCACTATCTCGAAAATGGTTCACTCGCCAAAAAAAAAATGTATATGACATAGGTGTATTTTAACGCAATCTACATTTTTTGTGTAGTAAAATTTTATCTATCTGTTATGGTTTACCAGTTATGCAAAAGTCGTTCACAGTGAAGAATACTTTTGGAGGCATTCCTAGAAAATTCAATATACACATATTATTTGTCATAAAAATATCTTAAACACATGATATTTTAATCAAAATCGTTAGAGCCATTTTTGAGAAAATTAAAATTTTCGAAAAATGTTCCATGTAAAGGGTATTCTGGGGTGGGGGGATTTTCTTAAAAACCTTCGTGTCGCATCTCTGTAAGATACTGAACCTAAATACCAAGTTTGGTGTTTATCCGACTGTTCGTTTCTGAGTTATGGTGTTCACAGGCGCACACACGGACATGTTTCCAAAAATGCTTTTTTTTGGATTCAGGGGGGTCTCAAAACATGTATTTCCGGTGAAATCTCGGTATCGAATTTTGGGTGGAATACAATACTTCCCCTACTTACTATACGTAGTAGATAAGGTAAAAAAGCCTATATCTCTTTAAAACGCACAATTTATTTCAAATAACTATTTTGTGGCATTAGCCATTTCCGAGGTATCAGTTATTAGAGGTTCCAATTCTTCAATACTTAGCCATTCTATTAGTGCGGTTGCTTTTCAGCTGTTGCTCCGGATGTCATGGAAAGAGTAAAGAATTTTAAGGCCAGCATGTAGCGTCCAGTTGTTAAACATTTGACTATCGCTGTTCTCTTTGTATCTATAACGAAATGTGTAATGCAGCTACTTCCAGAGAGGTTTATCTCGATTAAAGTGAAGTAGATGGGAAAATAAACTTCGTAAGAATAATTTGTATAAAAAGGAATGTAAATGTAATGCATCAGATATTGCTCACTGTTACTTGCTAGTACTGTTAAAGAATGCTGGCATATTTGAACTCGGTGTGTACTAGGCTCACGAGCAGCATATTAATCCTTCCCTATACTCCGCTGGCTAGGTTTCAAATTGGCGTTGACCTTTGTGTGTTCGACGAAAGGGAGAACTTTTCACTGGTGACCTTTGGAAGGAAAAATGCCCCACTTTTTATTTCACTTGCCTTTTGCTTCATTGGACCCGAAGCGAGAAAAGCTGGAGTAATCAGTTTACAAATGGCAGCCATCTACTTCTCTTGCCTACGGATACAACTTTCTAATTTGGGAGGGAAACGTGCTGTGAATATTGGCAACACCTTAATGATAGGACTTCTGTTGCCAATTGATTCTTTCCTCTGTATCTACATTCTGTCAACGAACTGCCGACAGCCCTTATGCAAATTGCTTAGGGTTTAAGATTGCACTGGCGCGTGGATTGTATTCCAGAAGGCTTTGTTTCTCGCTTCCTTTGTCTTCAGATCGTGACTCGCCGTAAATTCAGTTTTTCTTTTCCTTATTTCTCTTTTTTTTAAAGAAAGGTCATATCGCAATACTGAGTGCCAAATTCTCTGCGAGAATATTAAACATCGTTGCTTTCTTTCAAAAAGAATCTCATGTTTTACATTCATATGACCTTCTTTACATACTTTTCTACTAGCTACTCTTTCGAAACCTTATTCTTAGGTTCTCTGTAACGTAGGTGGAGAAGGTATTGCATTCCATCCAAAAATTTGCTACAGAGATTTTACTGGAAATACGTTTTGAGGCCCCCAGAATTAAAAGAGAAAGCCCATATGCATTTCTGATAAAGAAACTTAAGTTTAGCACCTTCCAAAGACGCGAGACGATTTTCGAGAAAATCCCCCACAGAAACTACCCTTACATGGAACAATTTTAGAATATTTTATTTTCTTAAAAATGCCTACAACGATTTTGACTAAAATGGGGTACATTAAAGATATTTACATAAAAATAAAATGCAAATTTTGAATTTTCTTGGAACAGCACCTGAAGTCCTCTTCATTCGGAAAACAGGTGAACGTTAAGCGATAGCCGAAAACGTACTGCCCAAGATATGTAGGTATTTAAAACACAATTTATTTCATATTATCTTTTTTCTGGCATCAGCCATTTCCGAGATATGCGTTTTTAATGGTTCGAATTCTTTAATACTTAGCCATTCCTTTAAAGTACTCGATCTTCAGTTGTTTCTCGCATTGCATGGAAACAGTATGGAATTTAAAGGCCAGCATATAACGTCCAGTTCTTAAACATTTGACTGTCGCTGTTCTCTTTGTATCTGGAACGAAATGTGTAATGTAGCTATTTCTGCAAAGGTTTATTTGAATTAAAATGAAGTAGACAGGAAATTAAAGCTTCTTAAGAATAATTTGTATAGCCACTAATGGACGATAAAGGGTAGAGAAAGTCGTATGTATGTAACACATCAGATTTTTGCTCTATCTACTTCTTGTCAATAGAGATAAATACACTGAAATATTCAATGCCATAACCGTATTTCAACCACTTATCTTCCGATTTCCGTCCGGTGCTCTAAACAACTGAGCTACTTAGGGACTTAATGTACTTGCGACATTGTAAGTCGCCATTGGGGTGTAACACCTCGAAATAAATCTGAGATCTCCTTGTGGTTTACCGTAAAAAATGCGAGTTATTTGCAGAATTTAGTGTTGTACCGCTATTATGCTGTCTTGTCTCGGTTAGAGCAACCGGAAACCGGAAGATCCGTGGTTCAAATCTCGGATATGGCACTGAATTGCCACTGATTCTACCTTTCCAAATTGTCCTGCACAGGCTTGTGTGCGAGAACGCTTAATTATAGCCCACCTCTGTGGTAAGGGGTTAGCGTGTTTGTCTCATATTCAAGAGGTTCCGAGTTTGAATCTCAGTTATGGTGAATTACCCGAATTAGATTTTTCGGGTTTCCCTGTATTCTGAGAAGATGAATGTCGGGTAGCTCTAAGCTCTTTGGACCCCGAGTTTATTTGAGCATCATTTCACTCATCGTCTGATATGACATACTAGGTTAAAGGAATTTAAACTTCTAAGCCATAAAAAAGTAATTAATTGATAATAATCAGGAATAAACCCTTTACTCATTTACACACTTCGTTGTAGGTTATGAATATGTTTAATAAATGGCATTTTAATCAAAATCGTTAGCCATTTTTTTTATAAAATTAAACCTTTTGAAAAATTGTCCATGTAAAGGGTAGTTTGGGGTGGAGATATTTTCTTGAAAATCTTCGTGTCGCATCTCTGGCAGGTACTAAACCTTTTAAGTTATGCTGTTCGCAGACACACACAGACATACATAGTACTTTTTCTAAAAATGGTTTTCCTTTATTTAGGGGTCTCAAAATATATATTTACGGTGATATCTTGGTATCGTATGGAATGCAATACCTTCTCTATTTACTATGTACGCGGTAGATGAGGTAAAAATGAGTTGAAATGGACTACTACCTCAACCTATGAAGATCTTTTGTGCCTAAGTCCCTGATGGGGCGCCTCTGGAAGGTGAGAGGAGACAGAGGGCGGCCGGATGAGGAGACACGACAAGGCAGAGAGCAGGGTTCCTACTTTTTCAGATTGAAATTACCCGGATGGAAGCTGGTACAACCGGTTCGCCCCCTGCAGGCTTGCACATCCCACTGGGGAACCCGGGACTCTGAAACTGCCCTCATTCCACGCGACGAAGCGCTACATAGAGCATCCTTTTCCCCTGCCATGCAACGCCGATACTCCCACCGACACTAGCAACCCCGAAACAGCCAAGTAGATGAAATGTGAAATGAGAATGGAGGTGAAATGGGGGGACAGAAAAATCGGGGAATGTAATGAATTATTCCCAGTATTCATCTAGCGACCCAGGGAAACCCTCGAAAAAACAAAGGGTCCAACGACCTCCCGAATGCTGCTGAGCCATCCCGCTTGATCAATAACATGTAAATGTGGGCAATAAGATTTGCTTAATAAACTTCTATGAATTGTAGCAGTTATCTACTAAATGAGTTATCAAGAGCCAAATTTCAGCACACAAGCCACATTGTTCTTAGCATATTATCAAATAAAAATACTTCTTGAGTGTCTCTCTAAAAGTCAGAGTGTTGTATGCAAGCATTTATTGCGTGTGCAAGTGAATTGGTTACGTCCAGTTATAATCTAAATGTATTTGTGAAAGTAACACCATAATTTGGCAGAATACAAGGTCATCCATCATCCATAATCGTGTGGGGATCGTAGCACCTGGTTGAAACAAAGAGAGTATTTTTGAAACAATGGATAATTAACTGTAATGTAGTGGAAGAGTTGTCAGCGATAAGCGTGACATGCACGCAACATTTTGTTTAATTACTGTTAGCCTGACATCAACTTCAATATCAGGACTGTTCAGTTTTCCTCCAGAGTTCCTCGGAAAATATTTTATGTTTATTTAACCGATAGATACAGTGAATAGCTCTGAGGGTAACGGCCCCATTCGGAAGATCGGAAATTCAAACACCGGATACCAGCCAAATACACCTTTTTGGGTCTCTGAACTCAAGTTCAGCATCTTACAAAACGGTTTCCAAGAAGATTCTCAAGTCTGAACTAATCTTTAACAATTTTACTTATAATACTATTTTGTGCCTTTAATTTTACTTTCTCTACTACGTATAGTAAGTAGAAGTATTGTATTCCACCCAAAAATTCGATACCGAGATTTCACCGGAAATACATGTTTTGAGACCCCCTGAATCCAAAAAAAGGCATTTTTGGAAACATGTCCGTGTGTGTGTGTCTGTGTGTCTGTCTGTGAACAGCATAACTCAGAAACGAACAGTCGGATAAACACCAAACTTGGTATTTAGGTTCAGTATCTTCCAGAGATGCGACACGAAGGTTTTCAAGAAAATTCCCCCACCCCAGATTACCCTTTACATGGAACATTTGTCGAAAATTTTAATTTTCTCAAAAAACGGCTCTAACGATTTTGATTAAAATATCATATTTTTAAGATATTTTCATGACAAATAAAATGTATATCTTGAATTTTCTGGGATTGTCTCCAAAAGTATTCTTCATTGTGAACGACCTTTGCATAACTGGTAAACCATAAGAGGTAGACAAAATTTTACTGTAGAAAAAATGTAGATCGCGTTAAAATACACAATTCATGTCATATACATTTTTGTTGTTGAGTGAACCATTTTTGAGATATTGCTTGTTATTCCCTTAAATTTTTCAATAATTTTCTCAAATGGGAATTCGTTATTCATTTTTTTGTCTTGGATATGCAAAGAGTATTAATCTGTGGCAAAGCAAATGGTGCTGCACCTAGCAACCAGCTATTAAGAGATATGTATATGATTAAAGGCTACTTTATTTCTATATTGCCCTTGCAAATATATATTCCCCTTACATCTACAAGAAAATTAGCAATAAGATAGAGTCTGCAAGTGTTTATCTGGATTAACATGAAGTAGATGGAGAATAAGCGTTTGTGAAAATAGTTTGTACAAGAGTAGAGAAAGTTATGTAAGTGTAACACATCAGACTTTTTCGTGATATACATATTTGGTCGTTTCGACTGCTTGATCTTATCACGACCTTTCATAAGTTTATAACAGATACATTATTTTAACATCAACACAAAGGTATACATTTTTATACTTTATCTTGCAGATTAATATCCTTAAGAGGCTGTAAAGCTTTTATTATTTTTTCTGGTTTGTTCACGGCACTGGAGATATCCAAGATACCTTTGTCTGCATTTGGTGTACAGTGGACAGTCCACAATGATGTGCCGGATGGTTAATGGTGTGTTCCAGTTGGCACAGATTGGAGGTTGGTCTTTGGTTAGAAGAAAAGAGTGTGTCAGCTGTGCAGTGGCCAATTCTTAGACCAGAGATGATCACTTGATTTCGTCGTTTTGAGTGTTCGTAGAGGTTGGAGATAGTTGGTGCAGACTGAACGAGCTTCATGAAGTTTGCTATCAAGTGATAACCACTCTGTCTTCCATTTCCGCATGAACGCTCGTTTAAAGAAGGCGATGACGTCTTGGTGCGAGAAGGCTATAGATGGGTCACTTACAGGATGTCTGGGTGATTATTTAGCGCTTCGGTTGAGGCAATATTTTATATCATAACATGCTGTGAATGCCAGAGTGATTGTAGTGTAAATTAATATTATTGTATGTACAGGATCTTTTATGTTTGTTAGCCATAAGTATTGTTAGGAAATAAGTTTACACGGCCTCACTGAAACTGACAATAGAAGTGGGTAACAATAAACCGAGGGGGAGAGTTGTTTATCACTAAGAAGAGATAAACAAAATGACGTCAGGGCAGCGTGCCTTTTTTAGAAATGGAGGGAATATCTTCCCTAGAGTATATGAGCATATTAGTAGTAGTGATTGGCTGACCAAAACAGACGCTAAAATAGGCGCAATTTGGTAACTAATAGCAGGTCTATTATAATGTTTAGGCAATTCGAGGTGAAGCAGTATATATTCTCGAGCCATAAGCAAGTATTGCACAGTTCTGAAGAATCTCTCACGATGTGCACGTCGCAGTGTTAGTTACAAAAATGTAAAGTACGCAAAGTAATTGGTGCGCGAGAACTAAAACGACTGTAGTTACATTCGGAAATATCACAGTTTCAGTCAGACGTGTATAAAGATTAAATATGTCAATTATTAAGTAAGCGTGACGGCAATAAAAATCTAGATTCAGATTTTTTATCAGTGTTATCTTTTAGCAACAACTCCTTTCCGTTTACACACCCTGCTTAGAGACACGTGCTCGACTGAGTTATAGTAGCTAGCCGGAGGATAAGGCACCCAAATTTAAAAAATAATTAAACAATAAGCGTCCAACAAATAAGATAACACAAGTCATTGAGAACTGCGACACGGTTGGCTATTTCATTGCCATTTATACCTATATGGGAGGGAATCCATATCAAGAATACCTTTTTCCCTGTGTTGTTAATTTTTGAGCACAAGGAACAAATATGTTGTATCCTTGCTTAGGAAGGATCAGATTTCTGTATGGCTGTAGCGCACTTAAGGTGAAGATAGTGAAGTGTGCGTTTTGGAGAGCGAGCAAAAGAGCTTCTTTTATGGCGAAGACTTGACAAGAAAACATAGTAATCAAGTTTGGCAAGTCATAGAGTATTACATAGTCGGAGTACACCACTATGCAACCATGTCCTTCAGAATTTCACAAGAGCTAAAGCCTCCGGAAGGGTAAGCAAGAAACAAGTATTTGTCAAGAGAGCTATAACGGGACACATCGAAAAGGTTGTCTGCCCTTTAAGAATTCTGCCGAACATGTGGCCTGCAAAATAAAACACATAACTTAGTTGTTGAATTGTCGGTAAAGATTTTTACGGAGTTGTGGATACTTATCTAGTAAATGACTGAACGTTTGTTGAAGAAGAAGAGTGGATGTTTGGAGTTTTGCATGGGAGAAGGTTGAGGCTGGTTCTCTGCAGGTACGGCAGAGGTAATGACAGTCTGAAGTTACCGTACTGTTTTGAGCTCCTCTCATCGGGGTTTCTTCTTCTGCTGCTACCTCCGTGTACGGATGATGTGCTTGTAATAATTTAGTTTGTTGTTTGCCTTGGCTAGGGTGATTCTCAGTGGAGATATGTGCATGGACTTTGGCATCAGAAAAGGATAAGCTTCGGCAATCCAGGTTGTGGGATAAAGGAAATTTCAGGGAAAATTTAAGAAATACCAGGGAGTTCACTTGACTGAATTTAATTACCACCAATGAAGACACTAGATAATGGTCCTGATCACTGGGAGCGTGTCTTACGGCCCGTTGTCATCTCGCTGCGCGTGGGCGTAGCTTATTCTTCGACACAACACTAAAATTACACGCGACGATGCATACCCTCAATCCGGAATGTACTTCGGCACTTTGGAGAAACTACCATGCTTTTCACGGGCGCCTATTTGCGCGTCAACTTCTGCACACAAGTGACGTGGAGTCTGTGTTCAGAATTACACATCGACTGCCTAATTTCTGGGGTAAACAAGGAATATTTATACAATCCTATCCCTCACTCAATACTTTAAGCTTCTGCTATATTATTGCAACATTTTTCGCGGGATAGTAAGCGTCAGTTTAATATTTCGTCATTTATCTAACATCTCATTGGCTACTTATTTTAGCGTATGTGTGTACATTGTCGCGTCGGACACATAATTGCTGTGTATAATATTGTTGAGCTAATTGTATTTGTATGTTAAGTTCTTGTCCGGCGCGGCAATTCCATCTCCTAGTTGGGGGTGAAGGCAATTGAGGGAATAGCTCTCTTTGTGTGGCTTGGCTTGGGTTGTAGACAGAGGGTTGTGTGTGTGTTAGCATGTGTGTAAGATTGCGTGTTGCCATGTGGGTGCGTGGGGCATCTCCCCCAGTGTTTTGTCTGTAAACTTTCATGCACCTTAATTTATAATAAGCCTGAGCAAAATGTGAATTCAAATGTAATTTTTTATAAATATTCCACGCCCGCTTTAGGTTCGTGCAGCAAGTTCTTGGTATCTTTCGCTTGCCTCTGTAGCTACGTCCCTCACTCTTTATGGCGGGGTAATCAAATTTAATATTTTAGCTGCAAACCTTTTGGCCTCACCCCGGTGAAATTGAAATTGAGTTTTATTTATGGACGCTCTTTAACTACTGTGGTTCTTAGCGTCCCATTCTAGATTGGAAGTGAAATACCGGTAATTTTGCTCAGAGACCTCTTATAAGGCTTGAGGCTCTTTTACGTGCCGTTAAATCTACGACACGGAACCACCGGCTTTACTACCCTTCCAAAGGAAGCCATGCTAAGGATTTTTACGCCCGAAAAAATTCATCGCCCTCCGCCGGGTTTGAACCCGCGACCTCGGAAACTAGAGGCTAGCACGGTACCACTAGATAACATTATTCATCATCTGACTTTTTCTTCACATCACAGCTGTTTTCCGCATTCCAAGTCAAAATCTCTCTACATTCCAGCGCTCGTATGCGGGATCCTTTTCGACGAAACTGTAGGATTTAAGGCGTCTACCAACTAGTGGACCAGGAATATAATAATTAATTATTCTCTCACACAAGTCGTGTGTAGGACAATTTGGAAAGGTAGAATCAGAGGCAATTCAGTGCCATAACTGAGATTTGAACCACGGATCTTCCGGTTTCCATCCGGTTGCTCTAATTAACTGAGCTACAATACCACATGCGGCAGGATATTAAATTCTCCAACAGACTCGCATTTTTTACGGTAAACCACAAGGAGATCTCAAATTTATTTCGAGGTGTTACACCCCAATGGCGACTTACAATGCTGCAAGTACTTTAAGTCCCTAAGTAGCTCAGTTGTTTAGAGCACCGGATGGAAATCGGAAGATAAGTGGTTGAAATACGGTTATGGCATTGAATATTTCAGTGGGTTTATCTCTATTGACAAGAAGTAGATAGAGACAAAATCTGATGTGTTACATACATACGACTTTCTCTACCCTCTATCGTTTATTAGTGGGTATACGAATTATTCTTACGAAACTTTATTTTCCTGTCTAGTTCATTTTAATCCAAATAAACTTTACAGAAACAGCTACATTACACATTTCGTTACAGATACAAAGAGAACAGCGATAGTCAAATGTTTAAGATCTGTACGCTATATGCTGGCCTTAAAATTCCATACTGTTTCCATAACACCGCGAGAAACAACTGAAAATCGACGGGACTTAAAAAGAATGGCAAGTACTGAACAATTTGATCCATTAATAACTGATATCTCAGAGACCGCTGATGACACAAACACTTATTTTTAATAAATTGCGTGTTTTAAAGAGATCTACCTTTTTATGGTACGTTTTCATCTATCGTTTAACGTTTACTGGTGATTATACAAAATTCCGTCCGAATGGAGAGGAATTTGCAGGCTATTCCTAGACAATTAAAGACATATATATTATTTTTAGTGTAAATATCTTTTAATATATGACACTTTAATCAAAATCGTTAGGGCCATTTTTTATCAAATCAAAATTTTGGAAAAATGTTCCATGTAAAGGGTAGCAAGTTCGTGTTGCATTTTTGGAAGGTACTGAACCTAAATACCAGGTGTAGTACTTATTCGAGTTTTCGCTTTTGAGTTATGCTGTTCACACACACACGGGGGACCTTTTTCGAAAAGTGTCTTTTTGAATTCAGGGGGCCTCAGAACATGTTTTTACCGGTGAAATCTTGAAATCGAATTTTTGGTGGAGTGCAAAATTTGCCCTACTTACTGTACATAGTAGGGAAAGCGAAAATGTACATTTGTAAGTTTTTGTAAGCCAAGCAGAGAGAGAAATCCTTCTCAGTAATCTGTGCACACTCATAACATATAAGAAGACAAACGAAATCGGAGCACTTCTCGCGGAATGGGCAGCTGAAACACGCATGCGCAATAACGCACTGCAGAACGGCCAGCACACACCTGTTGTTGAAATCTTTAGCAAGAGGGAATTTTTAACGAAACAGCGGTGCCCCAAATCCACTTAGGTCGCAGTTGAAGAAACACGAGGAGCCTAACAATACCCACCGCCGGTCCGTTATTGTTTTTATGAATTACGGATGACTACATCTGCATAAACACAAAGCGCATGTTATCTGCACAATGGCAGACCTCTCTCGGAGTTGACCTCCACTGCGGGCAGATTACACTCTCGTGTCGCCCGTCTTTCTTCTTTTTAACTCAACCGCGTAATCGAAACAGCCCCAAACTATTACAAAATGGATATTGCTAAACGTGTGCCTATACCTTTTTCTCTACTCATATCACACATATCCCTTATATACTATGCTACCCACATAAAAATGGAAAGTCGAAAAATACCAAACTTTGTATTTAAATTCCCCCATTCCGAACCAATTTTTCCACGGAAATTTTTTCGTTAAGATTTTGATTAAAACAGCACGTGTTTAATTCATTTGCAAGACACATAAAATGTAAATCCTGAACTTAAAGTCTTCTTCAATCTGAATTACTTTTGTATAATTGGTAAACCGTAAGAGATTTACGAAACCTTACTAAACAATTCTGATGTGTTATACTTACACGACTTTCTCTACCCTTGTACAAACTATTTTTACAAACGCTTATTCTCCATCTATTTCATATTAATCGAGATAAACATTTGCAGAAACGATCTTTTGACATGCAAAGAGAATTACATTTTACACATAGCAACCAGTTCTAAAAATATTTGACTATCGCTTAAGGCGTACTATGTTTCCCTTGTTTTGTATTTGCAAGGGCAATATAGAAATACAGTAGCCTTTAAGCATAGACATCTCTCTTAATAGCTGGTTGCTAGGTGCAGCACCATTCTCTTTGCCACAGATTAATACCCTTTGCATATCCAAGACAAAAAATGAATAACAGATTCCCATTTGAGAAAATAAATATTGAAAAATTTAGGGGACTAACAAGCAATATCTCGAAAATGGTTCACTCAACAAAAAAAATGTATATGACATAAATTGTGTATTTTAACGCGATTTACATTTTCTGTGTGGTAACATTTTGTCTATCTCTTATGGTTTATCAGTTATGCAAAAGTCGTTCACAATGAAGAATACTTTTGGAGACATTCCCAGAAAACTCGAGATATATATTTCATTTGTCATGAAAATATCTTAAACATATGATATTTTAATCAAAATCGTTAGAGCCATTTTTGAGAAAATTAAATATTTCGAAAAATGCTCCATGTAAAAGGTAATCTGGAGTGGGTGTATTTTCTTGAAAACCTTCGTGTTGCATCTCTGAAAGATACTGAACCTAAATACCAAGTTTTGTGTTTATCCGACTGTTCGTTTCTGAGTTATGCTGTTCACAGACACACACACATGGAAATGTTTCCAAAAATTCTTTTTTTGTATTCAGGGGTCTCAAAACATGTATTTCCGGTGAAATCTCGGTATCAAATTTTTGGGTGGAATACAATACTTCCCCTGCTTACTATACGTAGTAGAGAAAGCAAAAACAAATAACGAATTCCCATTTGAGAAAAACTATTGGACAATGCAAACAAATAACAAAGAGCATCTCGGATTCGGTGGTGGTGACCACTTCACCGGCCAGGCATCGTGCCCGCGCTACCCAAGGACACAGCAACGTCGTCATCAGTCAACTCCGCCTCCTGCACCGTCTCTCAACCATCAAGAACCAGCCCTTGAGGCCTTAGTTGCTGGGCTTCGAGAGCAGCACAGGGACAGCGAGACAACCATTATACAGAAGCTTCAAGTACTACAGAACAACCACCAGCAGCTGCACGAAGGCTACATCCTTTGCCGAGCTTTCATTGAATCACACACGTCACATGCCCAACTACCAAATCTGCCACTTGTAAGACCCAACTATCGACGCAGCAATCGCTGAGACAAGTTAACTATGATTAAAGAGCAATTAATACTCCTAACCTTCCTTCACCTTAACCCCCGGGTGGCAGCCAGGGACTTGTGCCATGGCTGTACTCCAGGTCCGACGACAAACCGCTCCCGGCACGGCCGGCAGCTAGTACCAACACTTTACTAACGGAGGTGCTAACGCGGTACTCCCCATACCTTTACCCGTATTTCCTTCTAACTCCTACTCAACACCTGAAGAAAATCCTTACCTATAAACCAAAAAAAAAAAAAACTAAAAAAAAAAAAGAAAGCATCTCGGAAATGGTTCACTTCACAAATTAATGTATATGACAAACTGTGTGTTTTAACGAGCTCGTAATTTTTACTTTCTCGTTACGTATAGTAAATAGGGGAAGTATTTCATTCCACCCAAAAAAAATCTGATGTGTTACACTCACATGACTTTCTCTAGTCTTGTACAATCTATTTTTACAAACGCTATCCTTGGAAGATACTGAACCCAAATACCAAGTTTGGTGTTTATCCGACTGTTCGTTTCTGAGTTATGCTGTTCACAGACACACACACAGACACACAGACACACAGACAGACACACAGACACACACACGGACATGTTTCCAAAAATGCTTTTTTTGGATTCAGGGGGTCTCAAAACATGTATTTCCGGTGAAATCTCGGTATCGAAATTTTGGGTGGAATACAATACTTCCCCTACTTACTATACGTAGTAGAGAAAGTAATTAGATGCCGAGATTTCACCGGAAATATGTTTTGAGGTGGCCCGAGTCCAAAAAAGGATTTTTAGGAAAAGGTGTGTCTCTGTGCGTTTGTGAACAGCATACCTCAAAAACAAAAAGTTGGATAAGTACCAAACTTGATATTTAGGTTCAGTACCTTTCAAAGATGCGACACGAATATTTTCAAAAAAATCTCTCTACCCCAGACTACGCTTTACATGGAACATTTTTCGGAACAGTTGGTTTTCTCAAAAATAGCTCTTACGATTTTGATTAAAATATCATATAAGATATTTTCATGATAAATAAAACGCATATCTTGAATTTTCTGAGAATGTCCCTACAAAGCACTCTTCATTCTGAATGACTTTTGCATAACTGGTAAACCGTAAGGGATAGACAAAATTTTACTACACAAAAATGTAGATCTCGTTAAAACACACGATCTATGACATATACATTTTTTGTGGAGTGAACTATTTCAGAGATATTCCTTGTTATTTGTTTGAATTTTCCAATACTTATACTTTTTCCAAATGGGAATTTGTGATTCGGGTTTTTTATGTCCTGGTTATGCAAAGAGAATGGAATACTGCATATAGCAACCAGCTCTTAAAATGTTTGACAATCGCTTAAAGCCTACCATTTCACCTTGCATCTACAAGAAAATTAGCATTAAAATAGTTTCGGCAAATGTCTATCTCGATTAACATGAAGTAGACGGAGAATAAGAATTTGTAAAAATAGTTTGTACAAGAGTAGAGAAAGTCATGTTAGTGTAAACACATCAGATTTTTTTTTTTTTTTTGCACTTTGACTGTACATGCTAGGGAAAGTAAAAGAAAGCTTGAGCGATTTCATCAATATTACACGGCTGGTAACCCGAGAAGCTCTGATAAATAATTTTCTACAACTGGTAAATGTTAAGCGATGGACAGAAACGTACTACACAACAAATGCACCTAGATCTCTTTAAAGCATATAATATATTTTGAAATAACTTTTTTGTGGTATATGCCATTTTTTAGATATCCGTTATTAATACTTCGAATTGTTCAAGACATCATTCTTATAAAATCCTATCGATTTTCAGTTGTTTGTCGTGATGTCGTGGAAAAAGCATGGAATTTTAAGGCCAGCGTATAGCGTCCAGTTCTTAAACATTTAACTAACACTGTTCCCTTTGTATCTACGAAGGGCACTATTTATATTTTGAGCCTTGGCAACCCTGAATGTTGTAGGTGCCATCTGACGTTTCCAATGGAAAGTTTGATATTTTTGACCATAATCTACTTCAAACATTTTGTCAATAGAGCGTCATTTGTTTTGTTTACACTAACTTGACAATTGTGTGTCAACAAAAACATGGAATTAACTCGTGAAAATGTTCGTGCAATGATTTATTAGGACTTTCGACGTGGATTATCAAGACAAGAGTGCATCGATCAACTAAGCGCAAAGCTAAAGCGGGCGTGGAATATTTATAAATAATTACATTTGAATTCACATTTTGCTCAGGTTTATTTGGCGACAAGCTCCATCCTTTACCACTGTGAAACGCTGGTATAACGAATTTACTCGTGGCCACCGTTCGCTCTATGATGAAGTTCGTGAAGGTCGTCCAAAATCAGTTGTGCCAGAAAACATTGATGCTGTGCAAAAACTAATAATGAAAGATCGTCATGCGACATATTGTGAGATTGAGGCAACCGTAGGCATTAGTTCCACCAGCATATATAAATATTGCATGATTATTTAGCCGTGAAAAGGGTTTGCTCTCGTTGGACCCCACATGATTTGAGGAAATCTCAAAAAGATGCTCTGTCGATTGGTGTACAAAAATGCTCAAGAAATGCAATGGCGGTGCCTCAAAAGACGTATATAGTATTGTAACAGGTGACGAATCATGGATCTATGCGTATGAGCCGGAACGTAAACAGCAGTCGACTGTATGGGTGTTTCAAGATGAAGCAAATCCAACAAAAATTGTTCGTACTCGAAGCACTTCGAAGCAAACGGTCGCCTGATTTTTCAGCAAAACTGACCATGTGGCAACAGTGCCTTTAGAGGAACGTAAAACGGTTAATGCCGAATGGTAAACAACCATTTGTTTGCCGGAAGTCTTCGGTGAAGTAAGGAAAACCAACAAGAACCGTAGGATCGTTCTTCAAGAGAATGCGAGCGCGCACACATCTCGTCTAACAACAGAGTATTTGAAGGCTTAAAAAATCGAATTGATGGATCATCCGCCATGCAGTCCTGATTTGGCACCCAATGACTTCTTTTTGTTCCCGAACATCAAGAATAAATTGCGAGGACAACGATTTTCGTTGGCAGAAGGCGATGATGCCTTCAAAAACCATGTTTTGGAGGTGTCTCAAGAAGACTGGAATAAATGTTCTGACAAATGGTTCAAACGGATGCAAAAGTGTATTGATCATAAAAGAGAATATTTTGAAAACAATAAAGCAGTTTTCAATCAGAAATTACTTTGTTTTAATTATAAGGCTCAAAATATAAATAGTGCCCTTAGTATAACGAAATGTGTAATGCAGCTGTTTCTGCAAAGGTTTATTTAGATTATAATGAAGTAGATGGAAAAAATAAGCCTTGATAAGAATAGTTTTATACCCACTAATAGACGATACAGTATAGAGAAACTCGTGTATATGTAACACAGATTTTTTTTTTTAGAATAATCTGTAGAGAAGTTATAAAAAGAAACGCTGGTGACAGTGTACTTAAGCATTCGTTGAACCTTCCCATAAAATTTATTGTGAATCTCATAGCAACCCAATGTTCTCTTTTAACCCTTGGCACCTTACCTGAAATTTAACGCAATGTTTACACTTATCACGTTGTTTATTGCTATCTCTCGCGTGTGAACAGATAGAGAGAGGGAGTTTGCATGCTCGCCATGCAGTCCTGTCCACGTGACCTCAGCATATTTGCAGTAAATTAATTGCTGGGCTGTTCCAGTGCACGACTCAGCGTGTTAACAATGTCGGCGCTCTTCAAGGAGTTAATTCAATGTTCACAAAAACCGCTATGTGCTCTGGCTTGATGAATGCCGCCACCGTTTACTTCTTGTATAGATTACGTCCATTGACCAAGCTAATGAGAGTCGTTGTTAAATCTCATCCCTGGACTAACCTTTGAACTTTTTTGTAGATTAAGGGGCGCCATGCAGCTCCCATTCCAAAATGGTCTTGCGCTCAGAGCCGAAACAATTCAGGATAGAGCGTATACATAGACTTAGTGCGAAGAAAGCAGACAGTCCCAACTTTTCGCACTCATAGACGCTAAGCCAGCTAGAAGTTAGATCATGTATACCGAGGAACATGGCTCGGTTTTTTTCAGTAGGTGCCGCGTTCGATTCCTCTCGACCGCCCACCCTGAACTTGGGTTTTTTTATGGTTTTCCCTGGTCGGTAGGCGAATGCTGAGGTAGCTACCAGGATTTCCTTTCCATCATTTGCCATTCATTTCGTTTCCTTCTCATTTTTCAAGTTCCCGGCGTATGACGGTGCCGAACAGATGTTGTGGATGCTTGCTTAAAGGAAGGAGTTCTCCCCGTAGACACTAGAGGGCTGCTTGGTCGACGGGCCGCTTATTGCCTATCTCTAGGAAGCTCAAGTGGGGCTGGCCTAGGAGCCTGGAATTGTTAGGAACTTCCACGCATTCTTTGCAGCCTGTAGCCGCCTCCTGTGCTTCCTTCACTTCATCCCTTCCTCCTGGAGGTGTTAGCCATAATAGATGTATGGAGGTCGCGACCCCTTCCATTGTATAACCTATACTTATAGCTATAGTTCGTGGATCAGCACTGCAACCTTGTAAAATGATGCGGAATACTGCTATTGCGCATGATTAGACGTGCAGCGTACCACGTACCTAAACAAAGTATTGCATTCCACCCAAAAATTCGATATCGAAGTACATACTACGAGGGTCCCTTTACCCAAAAGGAAATCATTTTTAGAAAAGAATTATGGTTGTATCTGTGAACATGTAACTCCAAAAACAAAAAGACTAACAAATATCAATCTTGATATTTAAATTCTACATCTTCCAAATATGTGATACGGATATTTTGAAGAAAATGCCCCCACTCCAAACTATACTTACATGGAAATGTTTCGTTATTTTTGATTTTCTCAAAAATGCCTCCAGGATTTTGAATAAATATAGATGTTATCTCTAAGTAATGTCAGTTTTTAAGCAAAACTTTGTTTGGAACGCTTTCTGACAACAAATTAAACTACTCTTCAAAGTAGAGACCAAGAGGTTTATTATTCCTCGACGGTACCAGTCTGGCTTTTGATGTGAAGAATTCGGTGAGACCCGCTTTCACAGCTTCATGGTTATCGAAATTTCTTTCACGCAAGAAATGCGCCATGGATCGAAACAGATAGCAATCTGAAGGCTCAAGATCAGGTCTCTATGCTGGGTTTGGTAGCAGGTCAATTCCTGAATTTTTGTCATTGTTGTTCGTGTAGTATGAGGTGTTGCATTGTCCTGTTGTAGGAGAATTCTATTTCGGTTAACCAATGCTGGGTATCTCCGTCTCAAAATGTTATAAAATCGTTCCAGTTGTTGAGAATAAAGATCTGCATTGACTGCACGCCTTTAGGAACAAACTCCCAGTGAATCACTCCTTCACCAGAGGCACATTACTTTGGGCCCAACTGATTTCTTTTTTAACGATGACTGGCAGGTTGACGGGACTGAGCCACTGTTTCGAGGCATCAAGGTTGCGGTAATAGACCCATTTTCATCACATGTGACAATTCTCCTGATAAATCTATCATCCCAGGAATTACCGATAGGCTGACGACAGATGTCCACTCTACGTTGAGCCTGTTGAGGTGTCAATTCATGAGGTACAGATCTACAGCTTCTGTTTGATTTTCCCAGTTTCTTAATCTGGCGATGTATGGTATCTTTTGATGGACCAAGTTCTTCCGACAGCCTACGAGTACATTTTTGCTGATTTTCTTCCAAGACACTGCGTGTATTCTCACAATCCCAAAACTTAGGCCTTCCAGTTCGTGGTAAATCTTTAGTGTCTTCTTCTGCAGTGTTGAAACGTTGGAACCATCGCTGTGCCACACACTCGCTAACGACACCTTCTCCCTCCACTTCACACATTTTTCGCGCCGCGGCAGCAGCTTTATAATCTTGTTTCCAGTAGTGCTTTAGAAGGATTCTGATCTCAAACTTTGTAACTTCCATTTCGTGATTGTGTATTAACAACTGACGAATGACACATTCTCGCAATACTATGCCATGACATCCTGTAAATAGCATTGGTGAGCCAAAGAAAACCAATTCTATCTTATAAAACCCAAATTTAAAAACCAATATTACTTATACGACAACCTAATATAATTATTTTAAGATATTTTCAGGACAAAATGTTTATCTGGAATTTTCTGGGAATAGCCTGTGAAGTCCTGTTCATTTTACAGTCTTTTGTTTAACTGATAAACCTAGCCTGTGAAGTCCTGTTCATTTTAAAGTATTTTGTTTAACTGATAAACCAAAAGAGATAAAACAAAATCTTAATATACAAAAATATCTGATGTGATACATTCGCATGACTTTCCGTTCCCTCCATCTTTATTAGTGGGTATACAAACTATTCTTACTGAAGCTATATGCTGGTCTTAAAATTCCATACTGTTTCCATGCTATCCCGAGAAAAAACTGAATGTCGACTTGGTATTTAAGTTCAGTATTTCCAAAGATGCGACACCTGGATTTTCAAGAAAATCTCCGCAACCCCAACTACCCTTTCTAGGGAACATTTTTCGAAATTTTGATTTTCTAAAAAAGGCTCTAATGGTTTTGATTAGTGTATCATATATTAAATATACTTAACGTTAAGTGATAGACGAAAATGTGCTAGACAAAAATTATAATCTCTTTAATACAATTTATTTAAAGTAATTTTTTTGGCATAAGCTATTCCAGAGTTACGCGTTATTAATGGTTCCAATTGTTCTTTACTTGGCCTTGTCAATATTCAGTTGTTTCTCGCGATGTCATGTAAACAGTATGGAATTTTAAGACCAGCATATAGCGTCCAGTTGTTAAACATTTGACTATCGCTGTTGTCTTTGTATCTATAACGTAATGTGTAATGTAGCTATTTCTGCAAACGTTTATTTGGATTAAAATGTAGTAGATAGAAAAAATAAGCTTTATGAAGAATAGTTTGTACACCCACGAATAAATTATAGAGGGTAGAGAAAGTGATGTGAATGTATCACATCAGATTTTTGTAATCAGGAGCCTCAAAACATGCATTTCCGGGTAAATTTCGACAACGATAATAAGAACAATTATTTCAAAAATCTATGGCATCATTTTGTACTTCATTCCGAAAACTTTGCTAATGACCCTATTATATATTCTCCATGTGCTAGAACAAAATTTTGTTCGAGTGGCGTGCTTTACGTACACATCCTGAGAGAAGTTCGTGGCATTTCCTCCCATTCCTCATGTGGCTTATGTTTATTTCAACAAAAAGTTTGAGAATTTTCTCGCACCGTAACGGATTGTGTGTATTTCCGGTCCGATGTGTTCTTGGGTCACGCAACGAAATAAAAACGCGTCTACTTTACGGTCTGATCACAGACCGAGCACTTTTTGGTGATTTACCACTCCCGAGATATGCTATTAGATTAGTACATAATTTATATTTCTAAAGTTGGCTACAACCAACTTTTGTTTCCTGTTTCGTAAAGTGGTAGCTGCATTACAAAATTATACATGGAACCTTCTTAATGGCATCTGCTCTTCAACTCAGTTTACTGAACTGATTCAGTAAGTAAAAATAGCATGTGTTACATTCACATGATTTCTCTACTACATATAGTACGTAGGGGAAGTATTGTATTCCACCCAAAAACTCTATGTCGAGACTTTACCGGAAATACATGTTTTGAGGCCCCCTGAATAAAACTTTTCAGAAAAAGGTCATATCTGTAAATGGTAGGGGCCCTGACCTCTGCCTGCACTGCCTCATGGTGCGGCCACCCTCTATCTCCTCTCATCGTTTCCCTCCCTCCTGAGAGCTTAGGCACAAAATATCTGCGTAGGTCGAGAATCGAATTGATATCCTTTGCTTCAATATGTCTTGCTTTCACGTTACCTGCAACAACTCGATAAATACGGCGTGGACTAAAACATACTGTCATATGTTGCACTATTCGCAAACACGCTCAAGGTCCTACCATGCAATAAGCATTTAATTAAACATAATTAACAAGGAAAGATGTTTTTGTAAAACCCCAGTTTTGAAATTATAGTGTGGTTTCAATTATCACCGTTTTAGTCTTGTTGCATAATATACTATTATCAATTTACGAAATGAAATTAGGTGTTATATAGTCTATGACCGTCGGAATGTATTGGGCTTTTCAATGGTCAAAGAAATCGGTTGAAATTGAAATTGGGTTTTATTTATGGACTTTTTTAACTGCTGTGGTCTTAGCGTCCCATTCTACCTATATTGGGCGTGAATGGCTGGTAATTTTGCTCAGAGGTCTCTTTATCAGGCTTGAGGTTCTTTTACTGTTGTAAATATACGACACGGGACCACCGGCTATACTTGTCTTCCGAAGGAAGCCATGCTAAGGATTTTTACGCCCGAAAAAAAATTCCATCGCCCTTCGCCGGGTTTGAACCCGCCACCTCGGGAACTAGAAGCCAGCATGGTAACCATTACACCACGGATGACGACAAGAAATCGGTTGAGTGGTTTTTGAGATTACCCTATATACAAACAACCCTCCCTCCCTCTCTCCCATCCAATTTTTCCTCTTTATAACATTAGTACAGATAACTGGTGATGGAAGGAAAACGAGAGCTTTAAGCAGTGTTACCACATATTTCATGATATACTTTCGTTTTTGACCGACCCCTATCAACTAAGATATCCTCCGATGCCCTTTAGGGTCCTTCTGTAGACGTGTCCACAGCAGTTGAGCCTTTCTGAACGACCCATCAGACAAATAACGCTGTTAAATCTGACGATTTCGCTCGGCAGTATCTTACGTTTAACTGAGGAACGTTCTTGTGGGATAATGGGTCCCAGAACTACAATGGGATGTGGTGAATCCCCCAACGACGGAAGGGAGAACCGTTCCCGGTACTTTATAGGCTAGTCCTGTAGGAAGCATTTTGAGTTAGGTTAGCGTGACCATATGATATACGTCTCTTGATCGGGGAAGGACTCCGGAACTAAATTTTCCCACAGTGAGGCAGATAAGGAGAGCCAGGGCACAGCCCCCATGTGACAGCGGTCCCCAACAATTTACTGGTGACGTTTACTCCACAAATGGGTCTAGTACATGAACAGCGCGTTGGCGCATTTCCTGGCCACATTTCTCAAAGCCGATTCCCTGCCCCTTACGCGACACAAATCCGCGTTTGCCCTTCTGAGAGCGAGAAGTGTGATTAATAAAACGTATATCCTTAATATCCTGCGAAGAATCTGCGAAATCCTCTTTACTCTAATTGAATTTTGTATAACTTTGTATAGCTGGTAAACAATCTGTGTTGTTCTCTACCCTCTATTCTTATTAGCATACAAATTATTCTTACGAAAGCCAATTTTCCTATTTTATCCATCTATATTCATTTCGTTACAGATATAAAGGAATAGGGACAGTCAAATGTTTACGAACTGAACGCTATACGCTAACCTTAAAATTCCATAGTGTTTCCATGACATCGCGATAAACGGCTGCAAATCAAGACTTCAAAGGAATGGCTAAGTATTGAACAATTCGAATCATTACTAACGGATATCTCGGAAATGGCTGATACCACGAAAAAAGTTATTTGAAATAAATTGTGTGTTTTCAAGAGAGATGTATTTATGTGTAGTACGTGTTCGTCCATCGCTTACCACGTACTTAGTGGGTAGAGAAGATATTGTATTCCACCCAAAAATTCGATACCGAGATTCCACAGAATATACACGTTTTGAGGCCCCATGAACCCAAAAACTGCATTTCTAGAAAAGGGTCAGTGTGTCTGTGAACAGCATAACTCAAAAACGAATACCCGGATCAACATCAAATTTGTTATCTAAGTTCAGCATCTCCCAAGATGTGACACGAAGATTTTGAAGAAAATCCTCCAACCCAAGTTACTCATAAATTTCATATGTTGATTAAAATGCCATATATTAATGATATTTTTAAGAAAAATAAAATGCGTATCTTTAATTTTCTGGGAGTAGACCATGAAAAAAAAATTTAATTCAGTTATTTTTATGGACGCTCTTTAACTACTATGGTCCTTAGCGTTCCATTCTATATTGGGCGTGAAAAATCGACAATTTTGCTCAGAGTCCTCTTTATCAGGCTTGAGGTTCTTTCATGTGCCTTAAATCTACAACACGGGACCACCGGCTTCACTTTCCTTTCTAAGGAAGCCTTTGCTAAGGATTTTACGTCCGAAAAAACCAATCGCCCTCTGTTGGGTTTGAATCCACGACATGGGGAACCAGAGAAATTTTGTATAATCATGTATAACTCGTAAACGTTAAGCGACAGACGAAAACGTACTACACAAAAAGTGTACATGTCTTTAACACACACAATTTATTTCAAAAAACTTTTTTGTGGCATAAGCCGTTTCTGAGGTTCAAATTGCTCATTTGTTGGTTATTCCCCTGAAGTCCTTTCAACATTCAGCTGTTTCTCGCGATGTCATGGAAACAGTATGGAATTTCAAGACCAGCATATAGCGTCCAGTTCTTAAACATTTGACTGTCTCTGTTCTCTTTGTATCTATAACGAAATGTGTAATGTAGCTATTTCTACAAAGGCTTATTTGGATTAAATTTTAGTAGCAATAAATGATAGTGGGCAGAGAAAGTCTTGTGAATGTATCACATCAGAAATTTTTTTAATGCATAACGTACCATTATTGCGTACCTCTTATGCCGCAGCCTATTATTTTACTTTTCTCCTTCATGCAAGGCTTGGAGAAAGGTGTATGCTTTTACGTGCTTTCCAGTAATTCAGGCGAAGTAACACAGTTATATACCCCTGGCGGAAGACCGCAAGAATAATGCGAACATCCGGGGTAACTGGAGGTAGACTGTTCAACGGAATCAATTTCCCCCTCATCAATATTGCCTTCGCCCAGTCCTGCGTGGAATAGAAGCCATAAATAACACTGCCCACTCATTTCCGTAGATAGAAGCAGAGATTTCCAAATTCATAAACAACGAGCCGCCGTGACGTGATATTTTTCTCTGACAAGAGCCAAGAATTACATCTGCACCAGGTTCTGGGGAAAACACTTCGCCGAGCGGGAGGGTTCAGGAGTTAGCGTCAGAGGCTCGCATTCGGGACGTCCCGGCTTCGAATCTCCTTGGACCGGCCACCCACCGGTGTGTCTTCACAATAAATCAGACTGTACAAACACGTCAAGAATAGAACTTGCCTGCATATGTGTTACTAACTGCCTTATTCGACGTTGCACGATTAAGTTTTGAAGCTAAATGACAAATTAATTTCATTTACCTCTCCCTGTTCTTTATGAAATTATTGTATAGTAATTCTCCCCTTATACTTTTATACAGTCCGTAATATTCCAAATAACGGATGAATAAAATATTCCCTGAAACATCCGAGGAACGTCTCAATCCTCGAATAGCGTATTAAGATAATTTATTTCACCATATCTATCCAAATACATATACATAGTATAATTACATTCAGTCAGCTCTACTACTAACCCTTAACCTACTTGTTAACACTACAGATTCTTTTATCCTGAATGCAATAACTCCCAACCTGTGAGTTGCTGCCTACCTATCCTTGGTTCCAGCAAGCTTCAACACAGTGATTATCTCGCTGCTGAAACCATTATATCTACAATTCTTTGGCTACTATCTACCTCTGTTGTGCCAATATCCCTTCCATATATAATTTTCTCATCCATTTTTGTTTTACCCTACCTAAATAGTTACCAATTTCCTTAACACCCTCATCTGATTTTATTTTCAATATCTTTTTTCCTGTTATTTTTATTGGTAAGTTAGCCCATTTCCTCAGTATTGATTTATCCCTCATTTATTTAGTTTCTTCACATTCTAAAATTCATGCCAATAATTGTCCATCTTTCCACACATTGGACATTTGTCTACCTTCCTTCTCTGTCCTATACCTTTCAATTTTACTACCCCTGTTATCGCCCATGCAATTCCCTCCTTGGCGACTTTATCTCCTTTTTCCACATATGTCTCCTTTTCCCATTCTAGCTTTACTTCCCTGTAAATATTCAATGATTTTTTGTTATTAAAACTACCAAAAAGTTCTTGAATTTCAATATTATCCATTCCTAGTTTGATTTGATTCCAGAATCCTCTTTCATTTAGTTCGCTATTCAATCATGGTTTATAAGAAGGGAGGTAAGGTGGGAAGACATGAAAAATGGTGTTGGGAGGGAACGGAAATCGAAGTGGTTAATAAGTTTGACTATTTCGGCATCCGTTTCATCAGTAATGGGGGCTGGAATGAACACAAGAACAAGAAAGGAGGGCACTGAGTGCTATTATTCCATTTAGACATAAACTACCAGGAATGAATATAAAGTGGTTGGAGAGAGTATATACGGCTGTAGTCGAAGCAAAAATGCTGTATGGGGTGGAAACATGAGGAATAGAGAGGGATAGAGAAAAGAAACTGAACATGCATCATCATTCTAAAGTATTAAGTAAAGGATATTTAGTATTTGTGTTAATATAACTTCTTTTAACTTTCTTTTACAACCTCCTAATAAAAACCTCCACAAATTAGGAGACATTCCCCTATCTATATCAGATGCCCTTCAGTGCTGCATCATTTTCACATAATACAGAAACCATTCTTCCTGCTTATAGCAACACAAGACAATGTCGTTCTTTTGAAACCTTCTTCCAGAGTCAGTCAAATGACTCTTCTAGTTCCAATGTTCATCGCATGACGGCCTCATCTTCCCCAAATTGGGTAACTTCACCAAAATAGGGGACTTTGTTTCCATAACTAGTACACTTACGTGCATAAAAATGGCGATTCCAATGGAGTTTTAAAACATGTGTTTCCTATAAAACTGAGATGTATTATATTTTTAGCTCCACTTATGGACGCCAATTTGAAGATGATGGTTTGTTACGTTATTTGTTATTAGCAACACGCTTTGAGCGTCAATTTGAAGTAGTTTGTATTGAAGGAGTTGTATTGTATTTCAACTGTTGGGGAGCCGAACTTATAGTAGTTGCAACCGCACGTATAGTAAACAGTTTCCGGTAGCCTTCGCCCTAAATGTACTTTCAGGTGGCCTTTGCCCCAAGTTTAAAAAATATTAACTTTGGAATTTGACTGTTTCTTTAAGTATTTAATATTTATGTTTGCCTCGGCTGCGTCAGTATTTATTGTTTTAGAGGCATGGATGTCTTGGCAGGGTTGTGGTGCGACAAGAATGTAGGCTTACAAAGATTATAATTTTACTTCAATCCTTTTATTACTGCTTGGCACGATTTAAATAACACTTCACTAATAGAGAGAGAGCTGCGACCATCGGGAAAAGTAAGTACAACTATTTTTTACAAACGCTTAATCTCCATCTACTTCATGTTAATGGAGATAAACATTTGAGAAACTATCTTTTTGCTAATTTTCTTTTAGGTGCAAGGGGAATATGGTAGGTTTTAAGCGATAGTCAGATGTTTTAAGAGCTGGTTGCTATATGGCGCATTCTTTGCATGTCTAGGACATAAAAAACGAAAAAGGAATTTCCGTTTGAGAAAAAGTATAAGAATTGGAAAATTCAAACAAATAACAAGGAATGCTTCGGAAATTGTTCAATTGACCAAAAAATGTGACGTAAATTGAGTGTTTTAACGAGATTTTTATGTAGTACAATTTTAATATCTCTTACGGTTTACCAGTTATTCGAAAGCCATTCAGAATGAAGAGGGCTTTTGGGGACATTCCCAGAAAATTCAAGATATACATTTCATTTGCCATAAAATATTTTAAACATATGATATTTTAATCAAAATCGTTATAGCAATTTTTGAGAGAGTCAAAATTTTTGAAAAATGTTCAAATTAAAGTGTAGTCTGTGGTGGGGGATTTTCTTTAAAACCTTTGTGTCGCATCCTGGGCGAATACTAAACTCAAATACTGTCGAGTACCTCAATATTTATTTATTATTTAACTTCAGAAATTCAGATGGGAGCAACTCGCTTAGGAGAAGGATCGTTGATCAAACAAAGAACGTTAATTTAAGAGGCACGGACGAAGGGACGCAGCTAAAGTTATATTCACAACATAATTCCTGGTTGAAGGGAGAGGCAAGGATTCTATTCTACTATCATAATTAGAAACTGCAAAGGAATGGACAACTAGTAGATTTATTATAATAATATCTCTTACCCCATGTATCTGCCGGGCGAGGACGCCATGGTACAGTTATCCGTCTAGCTCACGCGAAGACTCGTCACAGACTACTGAGAAAACCCCTCTAACTTGGCGTCACTAACACCATCCCCACCAATGAGACTGTTTCCCCTCAATCGCCCCTCCTCGGATAAACTGCCAACCTTCGACTTGGGTAACCAGAGGACGTATTACTATTACTATAATCTGTGCACATGCCACATCTCCCCCTGGCCACCGAAGTCGACGTCCTCGTCGACAGAAAGAAAATGAATACAATAAACAGGAAAAACAAAACAAAGACATACCAAAAATGACATACAAATGTGTGATGAAGTAAAATATAACAATAATATATATGTGTGGTAAGCACCCAGCCGACGACACAATATTGCTGGGCGATGACGAGAGGCGAGGAACGTAAGTGCTGTCGACTTAGTATTGTTAATGCACTTAGCTTTAGCATCCCGCACACGCACACACCACGCTGCCTTAGTTCACAGGCACACTACACTGCGCAAGAGGGTGATGAACTGCCGTAACTGTTTGTGGGTGGGTTTAGACAGTGCCCACAACGACGATTTGTCCTGGTGTAGAATTAGCACCGCAGGTCTCTGGTGATGACAACAGGGTGGGCAGTCGCTGGCTTGGACTGCCCCCCGACATGGTGGCTCCTTATGCCACGGCAGTGTAGTGGCTGCCCGACAGCTTCCCTGTGGTGTTTCTTGACTTCTGGTGTGCCCTGGGGATGCTGATGCACCTTCTCGCTCTCTGCCACAGCAAAATACTAAAACAAAACCACCACACAATAAACAGGATGCTCCCACAAAGAATCACACACAAAAGAAGGGTATGTCATTTACAATTAAAGATTTTAAAGTTTGAAAAATATACACTAAAAAAAATTCTTATGACATGGGGCAAAGAAAGAGAGAAAAAAAATTAGTACAAATTGGCATAAGAAAGAAATTTTACAGAGTTGCCATCCAAAGTGTAACTTACAATGCTTTACAATCCAAATAACAGTAAAACAGAATCAAAATACATGAACATGACAGAAATGAAACATAACCTTGTTTTGGGATCCCAATATTACATCTCAATAACCAGCTGGTATCACTAACAAAAGAAAGTAAGTGCACTTATAAGACAGTCACACATGACTATGAAATGAACTCATTCACACTGACCATGGCCCCAAATTACACACAACACTGACTTCACTATCTACTCAAACTAGTGTATACATCACTACAAGCTACATCCACAATACATTTCTAAACTACGCCACGTGACATGCTTTCAACTACTAGTGTCCTACTCTTGTCACCAATACAACTTCTTGTCCACATCATTATCTTTCTCATCGCAGTATGAGCATCAACTCAATCATAATCATCATGAACATCATCAGCAGTAATAGTGCAATCTCGATCATTACTTCAAGCATCATCATCTTTCAATTTTCTCTCCAAAACAAAACATCTGCACTTACGTGTCTCATTTAACAGGCTGTAAATTCAAAACATTTGACATAGGCATAACCTTCAAGAAATCACATTAACAATTCAGGAATTACACAAATAACATGACATTATAATGTTGCATCTACATCCTCAAAATGAAAATTTAAGCTGGAAAACAGGTGGTATTAACATTTGCTATCTAAGATGGTAATAAACTTGTTGCATAAACAGAGAAAAAAAAATTATTTTCATTACATTCACTTCCATCTATATAATCTCTCGTGTGAATTCATCACACACGCTATACTGGGCACGTTACAGCAACACCAATAAGCAAAATCTCTGAAATCAGACAACTGTCGGGGTTACACTGTGGCACTTCCACCGAAGCTGACATCATCTCGTCTCATCTCATCTCTCCTCATCTCACATCAACACCGTCGGGGTTACTCTTTGGCACTCCCACCGAGGCAAATCTCACCTATATCACATAACCTCAAATACACACATACATACAAACACTATTCATGCAACAATTTTCTGCAAATAAAGATCACAGCATCATTATGAAACCCAAAATCAAATCGAGTCAAAATCAAATCATATATCAAATCAAATCGAATGCAACAAAACAACATCACATCATTACTCAAAACAATATTGTCACATAACATTCCTGAAAATGAAAGCTCAATTAAGCATATAGTACACCTGAAACACATTCCTGCAGCATAATACAACAAACAAAACAAATGATTTGCAGTTACCAAAACATAATTCAAAATTTAAATTACACCCACAATAATAATATACTTGTAATTTAGCAGAGACATTCATAGCACAGTATTCCTGAAAAACAAAGCTTAATTAAGCATCAGTCACTGAAACAATAAATTTAGCATACCTGTGTGAGTCGTAAAACTGTTTCATTCATCCAAACTTTAGCACTCACAATGATTACATACTTACGGGTGATTTTTTTCTTTTCTCTTACTCGTTTACCACAAAATTCCCGTGCAAATTGTCCAAAATCTGGTAACACACGTACAGCTGGTTCATCAACATCCACATCGTACTGGTCCATATCAGAAGCACATCAAACCTAATTAGGTGTAGATGCTGGCAAGGTTGGTAGCTCCTGAAACTTTTACTTACATGAGTAACTGCGAAAGATTTTCCCTTAAAAATATGCATTGCGGAATTAAATAAACCAAACTTGGTAACGGTAAAGCAAAATTATCATCATTATTATTTTCTCAGAGCGGCCATTAGCAGTAGTAGCCTACATTTCAAAATTCTAAAGTAACTCATACGCCGACATCCTACTGGGATTCTTCACGTGAGAGGGGTCAATGACCGGGCGGCAGACAGCTGATTGCTTTGCAACAACAGGCGAACCAACACTGGACAGAAAGTCTATGTCACTGTGCTCGCTAACAGGAGCAATTACTATATCAGATTTCTGTGCAGTACGTCGCTTAGGCATGATTGCAGCACAAAAGATAACGCAACCAATAAACAAACCGTAGGACCAAGCAAACAGATTACACCAAACTAAACACTTATAGCATCACATGAATGTAAGTAGCAAGAGTAGAACATAGCCAAATAAAACAGTTGCAGAAAGAACACAATTAAGGCGCCCGCGGCGAAATATCAGAAAATTAAACTAACACACGGCTACACAAGCCACTTGGACACAATACCAAGATTTTGAATCAGAATGAACACATGGAAGAAAACAAAATGATAGCTTCAGTGAGAAACCTCGAACTGGAAGTTAAAAAAACTAGGTCACACTTACTGTGACCACCGTTAATATTCTCAAAAAGGAGCAGAATACAGACTTGTAATTTAAACTAGCACACAAAACTTCTCTTTTTTTTTCTTAAATCAAATGTATATAATCTGATATGCACACGCAAATAAACGCGCCAAAACACGTGCTGAGGAATACTGGTTTCACAAGCTAAAAATTATTGCTGAAATGCACGACCACGCGGGAATTACACAACACACGTGCGTACATAAAAGTTACACGAAAAATGACCCAGAAAAGTGCAGTAAATAGCTAGAAATCACAATCACTGGAATATAAAGTTATACATTTCTAAACCACTGCTAATAAGCACAAAAAAACAAGATTTGCAAACAGATAGCCAACACGTGACGAGCACATTTTGAAACAACAACTATCTCGCTCGTTTCTTCTCAAATTTCGCAAAAACATTTTTTGGAAAATAACCAGCACGAAGAACGGAACACAGTGATATAATTTAAAGGAAATGAAGCCAAAACAAGGGGGAAATGGAGTCAGAAGTTTTAGCGTCACCCGGCAGACAATGGGAAAAAATGCAAAAATGAACTCAAAATTGAAATTTCGACACCAGACTTTCAGAAATGATGGAAACAAAATTTAGAAGAAGAGAATCACAAATTAAAGTATAAAAATCCTTACCCTTCAGCCAGAAAGAACTTTACATTTTTCACGACCACGTGGGGCAGAAACCGTTAAATTTGGAGGGAAAAAAAATTTTGCACTTAAAATCTCAAAACAAATCAAACCAATTGCTCGGCGCCTCCGCCAATTTGTCGAGTACCTCAATATTTATTTATTATTTAACTTCAGAAATTCAGATGGGAGCAACTCGCTTAGGAGAGGGATCGTTGATCAAACAAAGAACGTTAATTTAAGAGGCACCGACGAAGGGACGCAGCTAAAGTTATATTCACAACATAATTCCTGGCTGAAGGGAGAGGCAAGGATTCTATTCTATCATAATTAGAAACTGCAAAGGAATGGACAACTAGTAGATTTATTATAATAATATCTCTTACCCCATGTGTCTGCCGGGCGAGGACGCCATGGTACAGTTATCCGTCTAGCTCACGCGAAGACTCGTCACAGACTACTGAGAAAACCCTTCTAACTTGGCGTCACTAACACCATCCCCACCAATGAGACTGTTTCCCCTCAATCACCCCTCCTCGGATAAACTGCCAACCTTCGACTTGGGTAACCAGAGGACGTATTACTATTACTATAATCTGTGCACATGCCACAATACCAAGTTTGGTATTTATCCGACTTTTTATTTTTGAGTTATGTTGTTCACAGACAGAGGGACACACACACGAACATGTTTTCAAAAATGCTTAATAAGGGCTCAGAGCACCTCAAAACATGCATTTCCAGTGATATACCGATATCGAATTTTTGGGTTGAATGCAATAGTTCTACCACTTACTATACGTAGCAAAGAAAGTCTGAAAGCAAACACTTACATAATGGTGGGGTCCAAAAGGTTAATAATTGCTGTATTTCACCTTTGAGCAACGACTATGAAAATCAGTTTCTCCAACTGTCAAATGACAACGTACAATAAGTTCACAAAAAGCCCTAACGACATCCGGCATTTAGCTCGTGAAGTATTAATAAATAAAATAGGCTTAGGGATTCATAGACCCCATCAGCACAGTTAAAGCTTGACATTTATAGTGACGTAGTTGTATTCGAAGGGTAAATGCAGCTGAGAGAAAGTTTTGGACTAGGATGTTTTATTATTAATATTAGTGTGTTTGTTTTCATATTTTGGCCGCCGTAGCTCGGACTCCCCCCGAAACAGTTATAATATCCCCGCAAACGCCTCACGTTCTCATAGTTTCAATTACAATGATAATAAGCACGTGCATTATGATAAAAGATGTTGGAAATGTTGTCCTTCTATATCCGCATATGTTTGGCATCTGTTTAGAAAATTTCCGTTTAGACTCGACAGTTCAATATCTGAAGCTGAGTGAATTTTCTAACTAAGGCCGAAGGCCTTGAAAACCTTTGAAACTAGCATTGAAATATATATGTAATATTTATTTCCATCCTTATTACAATATACAAATAAAACTTACATTTAAAGCTTAAAATCTAGTGCTTCAGTTCTCTAGCTTTCCCATATTTAACCCCTGGCTGTATATATGGGATAAAGCTACTATACCACGTCACCACTTTCCAAACTATGCCCATTCCTAAACTCCTTATTCACGCCTTATATTGCCTAAAAATGTCCCCATAATTTTAATTGTTTCTGCTTGTGTGTTTCCCAACATTCTTAATGCTACTATTTCTTTATTTAGCTTGTCCCATTTTTTATTCCATATAACCTCTCTCCACCTTTTAACCTTATCATCACATTCTATTAGCCAATGAAAAATACTACCCAATTCATCACACATAATACATCTCCCCGAACAATTATATCTATTCCTTTTTAAAAATATTACTCCTGTGCGCATCCACGCAAGCCCTATTCTACCAAATTGATTGCATATATCTACATACTTCTCCCTTCCCCAATTTCTTGTAACTGATTCATACAAGATCAATGACCTTTTATCCTTAAAACTAGCCCATATCTCTCGTTTCTCAATGTCTTCTACCCTCAATCTCACTTCTTTCCAAAACCCACTATCATCATCTTTGTGTAATAGGAAAATATTCCTCATGCCAATTTCTTTTAGCACATTTCCCATCTCCCCAAACCATCATTCTTCTCCTAGAACAGCTTTTTGGAACTGTATACATTCTTTTAATATATTACTATCTTCTAAATTGAAAAATCTATACCAATACTTCAAAATTCTTTCCACTATTATACCCTTTCTCCCTACCCTTCCTAGCTCTGCCAGTGTCACGCCCCTTGGTGAATTCTTAGGTAAACCCAGAGCTTCTCTACAAAATATTCTACGGACTATATCAATCTTAACCCATCCCTTTGCCACCCCCTTATTTCTATTCCATGAAATATATATGTAATTGTCTGCAAACCGGTGGGAAGAAATAAAGATTTCACCGGAATTACATGTTTTGAAAAAAAAATTAAATGAAAAAAAAGTTATGTGTGTGTGTGTGTGCGCGCGCGCAATTTAAGTACAAGACAGAAAAGGCAATAAATACCGAACTTCCAAGGGAGCAACGTGAATATTTTCCAGAAAATCCGCTAACCCCAAACTACCCTTTATACAAACATTTTCGTTACTTTTTTAATTTTGCAGAAATGGCTGCAGCGATTTTGACTGAAACATAAATTTGTAATGCTTCATAAAGAATACAATGATTATCTTTTAAGTTATGCTATTTACCTTAAAATTCTAATCGTTTTCATTGAATTTCGTATAATTCTGATTAAACATACACCTACTTTTGGGGAAATGTAAACCCCATTAACACACAGTTTATTTCAAATAAATCTTTTTGTAGCATTAGCCATTTCCATTCGTTGCTATTGGTTAGAATATTTCAATACTTTGTCCTTTTTACTCTCTCTATTACGTTCTTGCAGTAATTAGATGTATTCTTTTCTCTGTTTTATGCGGCTTTAATCACGTGGTCATATCGCGACGAATGTTTTTGGAGTTACCTCATATCTCGGTATGTGGTGGACAGTTAGTCTTGTGCAGAGAGACGTTATTGCAAGGCAACTGTACCACCTCTTTCTGTTAAAGCAGATGGCATCTTCTACACGTGCTGGGCTGATGTCATTAGAGTGCCGTCCAATCTATGCGCTTGCATTATATGTGGATAGATGGCAGGGCATTCGCTATCACCATCTGTTTTCACAAATGTTTTAGACTTCAGGTGGAAATTGGGTGTGATATTAAATATCCAATCCGGTATTTAGATTGACGATCAAGAAAAACCACGTAAAAAAGCCAGTCATATTGGTCGGCCTACGGGATTTGAACCTGGGAGTTCCCTAGTGCGGGTAACACATTAGCCATACCGTATTGGAATACTGTATTCCACCAAAATATTTTATGTCGAGATTTTGAGGCAGTATGTTTAATACTTAAATGATTTCAGTCTAATTATATAATATAAAATATAAATTCAATAACAGCCCGCCTTAAAACAATATGTGTATGTAACAATATAGAAAAAGTGTATATTACAGTCATTCTATATGTTTATATTATTGTTTACTATTGTATACATGTTCAATAATGTTATATGAATGCATTATGCAATCTAATAATGTAGGAGCTGTGAGAAACAGGTCAAAAGTTGCTAACAATGAGGTAACAATGAGGTAACCTTAAGCCAATAAAGAATAAGAAAGTTTAAATACTACTAGTCATTATTGGAGCAACAATAGTGTAAATTTTAGTGATAATTTATAAAATAGCCATTCAACAACCAGAAAAAGCTTTAGTTAAATGAAGGTATTCTATTGGAGTAGGATTAGCCAATCAGAGACTTGAAATACAGAAATTTACAAGTTTAGATGGTTGAAATCAGTTCAGTTGCCTGCAGACAGTGTTTGTAACCGGATGCGAGATGCGTCCTCGAGAGATTTAATACGTATTCGTGTGAGACGAAAATTAAGTTTACGTGTTAAAAAGTGCAAGTGTTTAATAAAAACATCTCACAGCTCTCTCTCTATCAGTGAAGTGTTATTTAAATCGTGCCAAGCAGTAATAAAAGGGGTGAAGTAAAATTATAATCTTTGTAAGCCTACATTCTTGTCGCACCACAACCCTGCCAAGACATCCATGTCTCTAAAACAATAAATACTGATGCAGCCGAGGCAAACATAAATATGAAATACTTAAAAGAAACTGTCAAAATTCCAAAGTTAATATTTTTTACACTTGGGGCAAAGGCCCCCTGAAAGTACATTTAGGGCGAAGGCTATCGGAAACTGTTTACTATACGTGCGGTTGCAACTGCTACAAGTTCCGGTCCCCAACAGTTGAAATATAATACAACTCCTTCAATACAAACTACTTCAAATTGACGCTCAAAGCGTGTTGCTAATAACAAATAACGTAACAAACCATCATCTTCAAATTGGCGTCCATACGTGGAGCTAAAAATATAATAATCTCAGTTTTACAGGAAACACATGTTTTAAAACTCCTTAGGAATGGCCATTTTTTATGCACGTAAGTGTACTAGTTATGGAAACATAGGACTCGCCAATTCGTTATATAATTTCCATAGGACAGCTATTCTCGAGTAAAGAAGCGTGTCTTTAAGTGCAGGTTTTCAGAAAGCGTTCCTCTCAGAGTGGCTGCCGTGTTATTTTCCGGAGATGCAGGAAGATATCTTGGCACAATCCTCTTGGAAGTGCTTGCTGTACTTTAATCTGGGATCTGAGCGGTGGGATTAACGGAATTTGAGAACGAGTATTCCGCCCTTGGCAACGAAACAGGCTTTGTTTAACGTGTTGCTTTCTTAGGCAAGCTCCCACACAAGTTCTGCTTACTCATCACCAGGGGGCAAGTGGTGCAGCGCTGGCAGTTTATTACTGGCGCTCGAGGTCAATGTGTATCTCTTGGGGAACCATAATAATTAGCTAAGCTGGGTCTATATGCTGGCTTCTAGAAGGGAGAAATAGGGCTAATATAAGCGGTATTTAGTAAAGAATTTTCATTTATGTAAGATAAAAAATTTGTTGAGTGGTATTTCAGATTCTCATGTGTTGAAAACGACCTTGCTCTGCGATAGCCTAGCTAATGCTGTTTGACATGGAGGAATAATACAGTGTGTAGTTGTCGTAGTGCATATTTCTCTTTCCACTATTTACCCATAGTAAGTAAAATACAATACCGAGATTACACCGGAAATAATTTTGATTAAAATGCCAAATACCGCGGTCGTTCTAAGATGAGGCCAGTGCGCCACTGGCGGCGCATGACGTGTTCAAGGTTAGTGGGAGTGTCCCCTATTTTGGGGAAGTCAAGAAGATGAGGCCGTCATGCGATGAACATTGGAACTAGAAGTGTCATGTGACTGACCCTGGAAGAAGGTTTCAACAGAACGACATTGTCTTGTGTTGCTACAAGCAGGAAAATGTTTTTCACGTTCTGAAGATTTGTTCCTTGTTAAAAACCTGCAAATATATTACAGAGATGAGAACCTGATTAAATAATTCTACACAGGTTATAAACTACAGAAAAAGTTTTTATTTTATTAACTTCGAAGGCAATGATTTAATATGTTTCGTTAACACATGCAAGTGCGTAAATTTGGGAAGTCTGGGATTTCTATTAGGGCCCTAGAAATTGAAAACCCAAATTATTCGTTCTGTGTTATTTTGCTACTAAACATACAATACTTTTTCTCCGTCACTTTTAAAACACCTTCTATGGTATTGTATCCAAGGCATTTTTAAACGATCACAATCCAGAGAACTGGATGCAGTGTTGCAAATGCATGAAATGCACACATACAGCATGTGTTAACTTTCCAAGTAAGAGATATATTTCTAATAAGTGCACCTAGGGGTGCTAAAGATGTGAAATATCTGAATACTTGGTTTGTATATAATCGACATAAGATCTCCCCAAATTAGGCACTCATTTTCAAAATAGACGGTTTTGCAAAACTGTTTTCCATGATATCTAATGTAAGTGTCTAAAAAGAAAAGAAACTGAACATGCATCATCATTCTAAGGTATTAAGTAAAGGATACTTAGTGTTTGTGTTAATATAACTTCCTTTAACTTTCTTGTACAACCTCATAATAAAAACCTCCACAAATTAGGAGACTTTCCCCTATCTATATCAGATGCCCTTCAGTCGCTGCTTTGTGTTCGTGCTGTAAAGAAGGTTGTGCATCTCAAAGATGAAAGTTATTCAAGACGTTGTGTTGTGTGTGACTTGCTTAAATGTGTTAATGTCTTGTTATTAGTCTACTGCAATGTCTGCCAACGAGTTCAGGTTTGAACAATATACTTTTTATGTACGATACATTCATAAAAAACGAATCATGGCAACAGGTGTGTGGACAGTTTCAGGAGAAATTTCCTGGTATTCCAGTTCCAGATAGAGAAACTGTTAGGCGTCTGTAAATATATTTAGAAGGGATCGGTAAAGTCTAAATTAATAAGAAGCGAAACCAGATGTTCTAACGGAAGAAAACGTTAGACAAAATTGGTGCGTCTATTTGGAGGAACCCTAAAAAATCTGATGTGTTACACTCACATGACTTTCTCTACTCTAGTACAAATTATTTTTACAAACTCTTATTCTCCATATATTTCATATTAATCGAGATAAACATTTGCAGAAACGATCTTTTGACATGCAAAGAGAATTAGATTTTACACATAGCGACCAGTTCTAAAAATATTTGACTATCGCTTAAGGCGTACTATGTTCCCCTTGTTTTGTATTTACAAGGGCAATATAGAAATACAGTAGCCTTTAAGCAGATACATATCTCTTAATAGCTGGTTGCTAGGTGCAGCACCATTCTCTTTGCCACAGATTAATGCTCTTTGAATATCCAAGAAAAAAAATGAATAACGAATTCCCATTTGAGAAAATAAGTATTGAACAATTTAAGAGAATAACAAGCAATATCTCGAAAATGGTTCACTCAACCAAAAAAATGCATATTACATAAATTGTGTATTTTAATGCGATCTACATTTTTGTGTAGTAACATTTTGTCTATCTCTTATGATTTACCAGTTATGCAAAAGTCGTTCACAATGAAGAATACTTTTGAGACATTCCCAGAAAATTCGAGATATACATTTCATTTGTCATGAAAATATCTTAAACATATGATATTTTAATAAAGATCGTTAGTGCTATTTTTGAGAAAATTAAGATTTTCGAAAAATGTTCCATGTAAAGGTTAATCCTGGGTGGCGGAATTTTCTTGAAAACGTTCGTGTTGCATCTCTGGAAGATACTGAACCTAAATACCAAGTTTGGTGTTTATCCAACTGTTCGTTTTTGCTACACACAGACATACACACAGACACAGACACACACACACACACACGGACATGTTTCAAAAAATGCTTTTTTTTTATTCAGGGGCTCTCAAAACATATATTTCCGGTGAAATCTCGGTATCGAATTTTTGGGTGGAATACAATACTTCCCCTGCTTACTATATGTAGTAGAGAATTTTCTGCGAATAGCCTGGGAAGTCCACTTCATTCCGAAAGAATTTTCTATAATCTTGTACAACTGCTAAACGTTAAGCGATAGACGAAAATGTACCACACAAAACACGTAGATCCCTTTAAAACACACAATTTATTTAAAATAAGCTTTTTTGTGGCATAAGTGGTTTATTATATATCCGTTATTAAAGATTGAAATTGTTCATTGCTTGGCCATTCATTTAAAGTCCTTTCAATATTCAGATGTCTCTCGTGATTTCATAGGAGCAGCATGGAATTTTAAGGCCGGCGTATGGCGCCTAGTTCTTAAACATTGTCTATCGCTGTTCTCTTTGTATTTATATAACGAAATGTATAATGTAGCTATTTTACAGGTGTTTATTTGGATTAAAATTTAGCAGACAGAAAAATAGGGTTTAGTAGTTTGTATACCCACTAATAAAGGTAGCGGGTCGAGAAAGTCATCAGATGTATCACATCAGATTTTTAGAAAAAGGTCCGTATGTGTGTGTGTGTGTGTGTGTGTGTGTGTGAACGGCTTAAATCAGAAACGAAAAGTAGAATATATACCAAAGATGTGACACAAAGATCTTTAAGAAAATCCCCCACCCAAAACTACCCTTTACATGGAAAACTTTTCGAAATGGTTTATTTTATAAAAAAGGCTCTAACGATTTTGATTAAAATATTATATACTAAAGATATTTACATTGAAAATAAATCATATATTGAATTTTGTATAACTTTGTATAACTGGTAAAAGTTAACCGATAGAGAAAAACGTACCACACAAAAATGTAGATCTTTTTAAAACACTCAGTTTACTTTAAAAAAGTTCTTTTTTGTGACATAAGCGGTTTCTAAGATATACGTTATTAAACGCTGGAATTGTTCAGTACTTGACATTATTTTAAAGTCCCATCGATGTTCAGTTGGTTCTCTTGATTGCATGGAAACAGTGTGGGATTTTAGGGCGAGCATATATCGGTCAGTTGTTAAACACTTGACTGTTGCTGTTATCTTTATATCTATAACGAAATGTGTTATTGACTTTTTCTTCAAAGGTTTATTACTTTCTCTACTACGTATAGTAAGTAGGGCAAGTATTGTATTCCACCCAAAAATTCAATTTCCTAGATTTCACCGGAAATATATGTTTTGTGGCCCCCTGAATCCAAAAAAAGCATTTTTGGAAACATGTCCGTGAGTGTGTGTGTTCGTGAACAGAGTAACTTAGAAACAAACAGTCGGATAAACACCAAACTTGCTATTTAGGTTCAGTATCTTCCAGAGATGCGACATGAAGGTTTTCAAGAAAATCCCCCCACCCCAGATTACCCTTTACATGGAACATTTTCCGAAAATTTTAATTTTCTCAAAAATGGCTCTAAAGATTTTGATTAAAATCTCATATATTTAAGATAATTTCATGATAAATAAAATATATATCTTTAATTTTCTGGGAATGTCTCGAAAAGTATTCTTCATTGTGATCAACTTTTGCATTATTCGTAAACCAAGAGGTAGACAAAATTTTACTACATAAAAAAATGTAGATTGCGTTAAAATACACAATTTATGTAATATACATTTTTTTTGTTGAGTGAACCATTTCCGAGATATTCCTTGTTATTCCCTTAAATTTTCCAATACTTGTACTTTTTCTCAAATGGGAATTCGTTATTCATTTTTTTTGTCTTGGTAATGCAAAAGAGAACCACATAGCAACCAGCTCTTAAAATATTTGACTAGCCTAGCAATTCCCCTTGCATCTATAAGAAAATTAGCAATAAGATTAACATCTCCATTAACATGGAGCATATGGAGAATAAGCGTTTGTAAAAATAGTTAGTACAAGAGTAGAGAAAGTCATGTGAGTGTAACACATAAGATTTTTAGGATTAAAATGTAGTAGATAGCAAAATATGCTTGAGTAAGAATAATTGGTATAGGTACTACTCGAGCTGAGAGTTAAAAGATAGGCCAGCACAGAAGTGTTGTAGGACGCTCTTTTGCAGCAATTCACCACCACACCAGAAGGGATACGAGATAGAGGGTATCGAAAGTTATGTGAATGTATCACATAAAAGTTTTATGTAAGTAATTGCTGACAAAATTTAATCAAAGTATAGTATATTTAAAAATAATCATCTTGTCTTCCTTAATATACAAACACGGTGTATGAAAGCAGACGAATGAACTTGGAGAGTAGGCATCTATATTCTGTATTCTTTTCTGTCTTATATGCTGAATAGTTTGCGAGGTAATAGGTCACGGATTTGGCAGATTTAATATTGGCGGAATAGGACGTTTAGTCTCACCTTAGCAGGAAGTAGGTGGAAATTAAGCAGTTGTAGTTTGTAGAAGAGTGAGTAGAGAGAGTCAACACATGATTGTTGGAACGGAGTTACACTGGTCTGTCAGCTTGAATTTATACAGAAATTCTCTCTCACCGTTCCTAACAAATCGATTCCCGATGCACTGGTTACCATGACCTTTCTAGCTGGATTAAATACTACCACGAATTTTCCTGTTGTTCATTTCATTTCCTTTTATCTTGATTTTTAATAAGATAGACGCGGTAGACGGCGATGTGCAGGATATGAGTTGATAACTTTCTTGTAATCTTCTGTCCAAACATGTCCGTGAGGATAGGAGAAGGCATCGAAGAGACTACCGGGAATCTTCAATCCGGAAACGTTAAATAACCCGCCTGTCACTATTGCATCTGGACGTATCTCGCGTCATCCCTTCCTCCAGGACGCTTACTTGGCCTAACCTGAGCCACAGTTTTGAAATGCCACTTGCGACGGACCCACTCCTCTCTTCGGCTATGTCGTCTTCCTTCTGGTGTGGTGGTGAATTGCTGCAAAAGAGCGTCCTACAACACTTCTGTGCTGGCCTATCTTTTAACTCTCAGCTCAAGAGTGGTTACAGGAGACAAAATGAAAAGGTTTAACTTTGCTTAAACTGTAATTTATTTGCACGCTTATTGAAGTGTAACTTCTTTAGGTGCGGTAGGGAAAATTGGCCTGGATGAGACGAAAAGTTAAACGCTTCCCCTTCTCCTACTCCAACACGCAGTTGAGAAAAAGAGGGAGAATCAATACTTCAGCTATCATAAACCTATAATTTCTTCCTTAGAGTGTGAATTAGTACAAATTGATGAATAAAAGAAATATTTCATTTAATTAAGAGAAACCTTCTTCAATTAAATTCCACATAACCACTTCCAAATCCTGAATAAATAAAATCGTTAAGAACGTTAGTTTCACTTCTAATGCGCGAGTGTCTCACACAGTAGCTAGCCGTGAATTCTGTCACACAATTATTTGATTGGGATATAGAGGGAGGCCTATTCTATCTACCTGTACCTCGCACCCTAAGTTGCTTCTAAATTGCTAACAGCTTTGTCACACTCCGATCATCTGGGTGGCATGACATTCACTTCCCGAGGAAAATGTATGCAGTTCTGAAATTGCCTGGGACCGCTTATTTACACACCTAACTAAAGACACTATTTCCTCCCTCCGTAGCTTATAGCAATATTGTGATTGGCTAATCACGTTGGTTTCGTATGAGCACATGAACTCTCGTATCTTCCCATTTCTGTTCCATGACGAACTCGGATTCCCGTTTCTGTTACGGCAATCTCTGCTCCTCTCTCTCACTGAAGCGTCTCTGTTGGTCGTATTTAGTCGATTCTCTGTGCTTTGGGCAAGCCTGGAAATACCTTGATAAACATACATGTGATATGTTCCACACTTATATGATATTATTTATATTGATGCACCAGTATTCCCTCTACACACTAACTTTCTAATCACTACCTCTAATGCACAAATTTGCACCATTTTGACTGTCTGAACATAAATTTGCACTGCGACTTTCAAAAAACACCCCAATCCTTATATTTTGAACCAATTACTTACAATAGATTCAAAATGCAATACACCAGGTGTATATGCAACAGCTCAGGTCCCAATCTGTGCGAAGGGATTGTGGAATGTGCTAAAATAGGCCAAAACCAAAACGATTGTGTTAGTAAATGAATGATTTAGCTGCACCTCAAAATTGTTATTATCTTTGTAAATAGGATATATATATATATGCAACAATTGAAAGAAAGTAAAATTTCTTAGTAACTCCTAAATTAATATTATAAAGAGAAAATTTATGTGTCTATTGGTAGGATATTCTCAAAAACCATCGACCAATTTTAATAATTCTTTCGCCATTGAAAAGGCCAACACTTTCTGACGGGTATGGTCTACAAAATATCTTATAATTTAATGTTATAAATTCCTAAAAGTTCAAAAAGTATTTAAGAAGTCCTTCTGCATGAATACGAACACATTGGAGTCGTAAAAGAACAGCTTGCAAAGAACGCTTTGAGTTTTATTGAGAATGCCATGGGGTAGAAAATATTTGTTACTCCACGGGAAATGCATGTAAAATAAGGCAAATGCCGTGCATGTTTCATTCCAAGGAATATACAGGCTGCTCCGAAACTGCTCGTTAAAATTAATACAGGTGGTAGAGAACATCAAAACGAATATGTTTTGATAAGGAGCATATGGTCCCTGACGGTAGTTTCTGATCCTAGGGACGTTTAGCATGCTAATTACAGAAACCGCTCGAATGCACGATCACTGGCCTGTATGCACGCAGTACATCGTCAGATCATTGATTGTCGTGTCTGTTCGAAACTCCTGGCATGTCTGCAATGGTACCAGCAGCGACGAGGTCTTCTTCTGTTTCCACATCGGTTTCTTACAACAGCTGCCTCATAAGCCCCCAGAGGAAGAAATCCAGACACGTGAGGTCAGGTGACCAGGCCACAGAGTCTCCTCGGCCGATCCATCGATTCCCCAAGGTGTCTCTCAGATGATTCCTCAAAGCAATGCTGAAATGGGCTGGCGCCCCATCGTGCTGGAAGTATATCCTCCAGCAGTTCTGGCAACACATATTCCACGAAGATGCGATAGCTCCGTCGGTTGAGGCAGAATTGAAGAATGTATGGTCCGATCAACCTAACACTGAGAATGCCGTGCTTCCAAGCAGACCTCAGAGCCAACCGTTCGTGCACAGAGCAGGTTTGAAGGTCAGTAAACATTCCAAGTCAGCTACACCGACACAAAAGCTTACGTCAGCACCTCTCAGAAACAGTTCCCTAACATTACAAGTTGACTTCGGATACCGTATGTCCACTATTGAAATATATTTGTTTTGATGTTGTCTAACACCTGCATTACTTTTAACGAGTGGTTTCGGAACATTCTGTATATACCAGGTGGCTCACACAAGTGCCCTTAGTTGAAGTAGTTTATATCGGATGGTGCAGACGTCAAAAGGTTTGCCTAACCAGAACTGCAAAGCGGACTCCATATCGACCGAGAGGAGACCGCTAAATAAACGACCAGTGCTTGAAAAGGAACACTTTATCTGCTACTACTGGTTCCAGAGCTCATTTATTAGAGAAACTGCCTGCTATATGAGGTGTTCCATGTTCTATTCCCGCTGGGCTCTCCAGAAAGTAGCCTTTAAACAAAAACATTTCCTGGTGTTTACCTATCCAAAAAATGTGATTATTTTCCTTGTAAATATATGTCGCCTTGGCCGAGTGGTTAGACCGCTCGCCTCTCACCGAGGCGGTCCGGGTTCAATCCCAGGGACCCGCATGTGGGATTTGTGGTGGACAAAGCGGCGTCTAGGCGGGTTTTCTCCGGGTTCTCCGGTTTCCCCCGCCATTCATTCCACCAACTGCTCCAACATCACCTTTCCTTTCATCCATTTCACCATCATCGTTTCATCTACTTTCTTCCTCCCATACCAGGCATCGGGCTGATCGCCCATCCTGGATATTCTTTCTGATCCATGAGTGTCTGCTCCTCGACGGGCCTCTGACCCCAGGCACCCGCCTGTAAGTCCTGGGGGTGTAAGGTTAAACAGATAAAGAAGAAGAAGTAAATATATGTGACATGTTTGGTACATATTTACTTTGAACAGTGTTTCTGTGAATTACAGTTAGATTGTATAAATGCCCTGTTCTCTCAGGAACTATTGAAGATACCTAAATCAAATTTTGATAGGATGAAAACAAATCTCAGTGGTGTTGTTGATGTGCTTTGATGATTGGTTATGTTACAAAAATTAATTGCTGATAAATATTAATAAAAATGGTGTAGTTAAGAAACGAAAGTAGATAAGTGAACTCAGAAAGCAAGTATCTACTTCTTGTAAAATGTTCAGTCTGATATGTTAAGTATAAGATGACCCATGATTATACATATAATGTTTGACTGACTGTAGTATGTGTAATTCTAGACAAAAGGTTTCGATACTGCAACACTGCGAAGCCTGAGTGTGGGGGATAACTGTCACTGGACTTAGAACCATTAGTGTATGCCAGACAAGATGGCGGAACGGTTGTCTCTGGAACAGCGTGCGCGTTTGTATTCTGCAACAAACAATTACGTGGAGGTGAGACGGAGGATGACAGTCGAGTTTGGAGTAAATGGTCCCGTTGTGTTAACAATCGCAAGAATAAACAATAAATACAATACTACTACTGGTAGTATTTTGCATGCAAAGGTAGCGGATAGGCCTCGGATTATACATACCGATGATGATAGAGCTCGTGTGTTGGAAGCCATTAACTCGTCCCCTGGGAAGCCGAATCGCAAAGGCGTATGTCCGAAGAGTTAAACATTTCACGCAGAACACTGCAGAGAACAATGACTTGTGATGGCAGCAAGATGGAGCACCGCCACACTAAGCCATACCAGTACAAGATGTCGCAGTTCTCAATGGCTTGTGTTATCTTATTTGTTGGGCGCTTATTGTTTAATTATTTCTTTTAAATTTGGATTCTTTATCCTCCGGCTAGCTATTATAACTCAGTCGAGCACGTGTCTCTAAGCAAGGTGTGTAAACGGAAAGGAGTTGTTACTAAAAATAACACTGATAAAAAATCTGAATCTAGACTTTTATTGTCGTAATGCTTAATTAATAATTGACATATTTAATCTTTATACACGCCTGACTGAAACTGTGATATTTCTGAATGTAACTACAGTCGTTTTAGTTGCCGCGCACCAATTACTTCGCGTACTTTACATTTTTGTAACTAACTCTGCGACGTGCACCTCGTGAGAGATTCTTCAGAACTGCGCAACACTTGCTCATCGCTCGAGAATATATACTCCTTCACCTCGAATTGTCTAAACATTATAATATAGCTGCTATTGGTTACCAAATTGCGCCCAGTTTAGCATCTGTTTTGGTCAGTCAAACACTACTACTAGCATATATGCTCTAGGGAAGATATTCCCTCCATTTCTAAAAAAGGCACACTACCCTGACGTCATTTTGTTTATGTCTTCTTAGTGATAAACAACTCACCCCCTCTGTTTATTGTTACCCACTTCTAGGCCGTGCAAACTTATTTCCTAACAATACTTATGGCTAACAAACATTTAAAATCATGTACGTACAATAATATTAATTTACACTACAATCACTCTGGCATTCACAGCAGGTTATGATATAAAATATTGCCTCAAACAGTGGCTGAACGAAACATTCCCGAACCGCTGGATGGGACGATGTGGGTTTGTGGAGTGGCCAGCTCGATCTCCCGATTTAACACCACTTGACTTTTCCTTATGGGGCATTTTAAAGGACAAAGTTTATGAATATCATATACGCAAATTGGCCGAAAACTGCGGTGAAGTATCGCAGTAGAGTTACACAGGATACCACTACGGTTCTGTCAAGCTGCTTGACACAACGTTGCTCTTTGTCTCCAGCATGCATCGATTTGGATACTGCATTGGTGGATCAGGTCATGGAGAACAGAGATTAAAATTCTTGTAAGGAAAGGTATGAGAGTGTTATGTACAATTTTATGTTCAAGTTATGTTGCTAGTTTCTTTACCTCATTCTTTGAAACATCACATACATCATATAGATATTTATGGACCACCCAGATTCTGAGAAATTGGGTCACAATTTAGTATTTTTAATGGGACTTCTATTCTATCCTTTATCCTGCAACTTGATATGTATATTTATTGTTACAGACATGCAATACAACCCTATTTGATATTTGAATTGCACTATTTATATATTTTCGTCTTGAAGCTGGATTAGGATGCCGCGATAATGGTTCGCCAGTTAGATATAGGAATGCAGTTGTCACCTTTTCTCGTCGCCTCAAACATCTGCTGTTGGTTCTGCTGCCGGCTGCTCCAGTGGTGTAGCTATGAGTACTTTCTCTCAGGGTATACGTGGATGTATTGTGAAGGACAAAATCCGTTTAATCTGACTGAGAAATTTATCGTGACCAATATTTGAGTTAGTGAAACGAGTTGCCGACCGTTTGAGATGAAGAAATAGACTGAATATGAATAGTAGCACTTGAAATTGTAACAACCTAATTATTAAACCTGCTAACTTCTACAGTTTCAAAGTTATGGTTGAAAATAACTAAAACTAGAAGTGTAACTCGCTGTGAGTCACTAAATTGCGTATCGGCAAGACCTCTTGCAATAACCGCAATATCTTACTCACACAAGCGCGTTACTTAGGCGCTTAAAATCACATACGCCAGTACCGCTGACGCTTTCAGCAAGAGGAGTAGTTCTCTGATTTAGATGCCTAACTTTATTACTTCGCCTACACTAGAATTACTCCCACCAAACTTATTTCATGACTGGGTCCTGTGCGCGCCTCTGATTTTGGTTACTAGGATCTGGCTAAAATCTCAGAAATAGCTTCAGTTCTCTTTTTCCGAATCTCTGTCACGTGACTGTGTAAGTATACTGAACCTAATTCCGTTCCCAGAAATCCTTAAGCTAATGTGTTCTCTAATCGGCTGTTACTAACGACTTTCGCTAATCTGACTTCCTAATTACCTTCGACTTTCCGGACAAAATGTTTTAACTTAAGCTTATTACATTGTACATTGATTATATATACGGAAATTGTTTACTGGAATTATTTCTATATATTAGTTTTTTCTTTGTTTAATTATTTATATCTGCCCGTCAATAATTACCGTATAAGTCTTTAATATGTTTTATTTGTGAACATTTACTTACGACTTAATTCATGCAGCACTTAAATATAGCTCTTTAGGTGCAAGCAGCCATCTCACCTTCAGTTGTTGTCTGGCTTTGTCAATACTAGCAGGCGTGACTAATCGATTACCAGTTTGGAGACGCCATGTTTGGCGTGATCTTGATACTGCTTTTGAACATCTGAAAGTAATTAATTATATTTTAGAGTAAATATTTATATGATCAGTGTAGTAAACTTATATACTATTAAGGAAATACGAAACACAAAAAAGTTTTCCAGTTAATGAACAACACACATAAACAAGGGAACATAACACGACATTGTGGACAGAGATAGACATTCCAAATGATGGCAATTGTCACATTTACTCACATTGTTTACTAAATGAAACGTTACACCCATTTTTAACAACTCTTGATAAGGTTGTGGTATTGAATTTCTTTTCCGTACAAACAAAGCACCGGTCTGGACTGACAGGTAGATGCGGCGAAGGCCAATAAATCGATGGGAGGTCACATGAAGTCAGATGGGTCGTTAATTTAGCCGCCGAGGCGCGGGCATGTTCTAGGTCACTGGAGCGGGGCATCATGCAGTCATTTTCGTTTTCAGAAACATGGTTTGTGAACCCGTGACCCCGGACCAAGAAAACATGGCGATACACGTTCATTGCCATGTATCTGTGCTGTTTGGGATAGAAACATGCTTTCCTCTCTGACGTTACCCAATCTTCTCTATAAACCACGTGGTACGCGGACTTTGAATGTATTAGAAATTACCTTTCGGAAAAAGTACAATAAAATTCTTATAATATAAATTACATTTTACTTTCTGTACTACATATAGTAAGTAGTGGAAGGACAGTATTCCACCCAAAAGTTAGATGTCGAGATTTCACCGAAAATATATGTTTTGAAGATCCCTTAATCCAAAATAAGCATTTTTGAAAAAGGTCCGCGTGTGTGTGTCTGTGCACAGCATAATTTAAAAACAAAAAGTCGGATAAGTATCTAACTTGGTATTTAAGTTCACTATCCTCTAAGGATGCGACACGAAGATTTTCAAGAAAATGCTATAATCCACAACTACCCTTAACATGGAACATTTTTCAAAGAGTTTAATTTTCTAAAAAGTGGCTGTAACAACTTTGATTAAAATAACATATATTAAAGATATTTACATGATAAATAAAATGTATATGTTGTATTTTCTGATAAAAGCCTGTAAAATCCACTCCACTCTGAAGGAATTTTGTATAATCTTGTGTAACTGGTAAACATTAAGTGCTAGACGAAAACGTACTGCATAAAAAATGTGCACTTTGTTTTATCCAGGGGGCCTCAAAACATGTATGTCCGGTGAAATCTCGGTATCGAATCTTTGGGTGGAATGCAACACCTTCTGTGCCTACTACGTGCGTGGTAGATGAACTTGCAAGACAAGGAACAGCTTCACAATTTACTGGGCCAGAGCAGACCCTATCTCGAACATCTCGATGTGTAGTAAGTGTAGCGGGAAAACGTTGGTCCTCTGGTTGATGCCCTCTGCTGAAGTGTCCTGGTCTCCGGCTATCGCTGCTCCATTCCTAATAAATTACCTATCTAGCTAATTTCACTGATCTCAGGTTTTCGGAGGTGAGACAAATTAAAATACACTGCATTTCCATTAAAATGTGGTTTATTATCAATAAAATCCTTATGGGCGGCTAGCTTTTCGCATCTGTAACAATTCCCACCATAATAAATTAGAATTCTAATCTAACTACACACCCTTCCCACCCATATGCACACACCTGCATTTGTCTTCCAGAGAATATCACTGTGTGTCGACGAGATTCTGTAAGAGAGTGAAAATCTGGGGCTTTCTTCCCCCTTTCATACCCAAATTTAGTGACGCTCACCTTCGCGCCTTAGAATGTAACGACATTTCTAATTGGTCCTCAGACCGCGTTACTTTATTATGCATGAAAATATTCTGTTCCAAAACTTTTCGCACACACGCCCCAGTGACGCGTCCGGAAGCAGATTCAGTATGTCTCTGTTTGCTTTCTGTATCTGTCTATTTCTATTTGTGGTTATTCCTTCAAGTTCCTTGCTCATTAACTTGGTGAAAGGTGGTGGGCTCTACCTAGAATTACCTTTTACGTGGAATTACCTAGATCGCCTGTCCCTTACTTATCTAAGTTACTATCTGGTTCGTACATTTCTTGATTAGTAAATATTCTAACATCTTTCTTGTTACGTACAATTCTTGTTTGATATTGATTTATATGTCTATATGTATGTGTGTGGTATATCCCCTTTCATTAGAGAGGCTATTAGGAACTGGCTCAAAGTAAAACATCGTAAAACCTGTCTTAAAACTCCAAGAAACAAACATGGTAAACTATTTATTAGAAAACCATGTAAGAAAAGAGCCGAAAGCTTACTTAAATGTAACAAACTTCAGCTGAGAACAATTATTGCATTTCTCACAGGACATGCTGCTGTGAAAAAGTATCTTAACACGATAGGGGTGTTTCAGGGTAACTTAGATATCAGGTTATGCAATTTCACCGAATGAGGCTTTGCCTCACAGGAAATATATTACTTTTGGAAAAATGTTTTTAGAAGCAGCAGAATTTTAAACCATATTTGTAATAAGACCACATTCCTTGGTAAAGGATGCAGGCATAATAAATTGGCTTTAAAACTATAAAGATGGCAGAATAAGCCCAACGCTGACGTAAATCTGTATCAAACGAAACATGTTGTACACTTACATGTATTATTGAATTCAGAATAATTATATTTAATCCTCGAAAATTTGGGATCCACGTCAGGATAGACGTTAAGGTACTGTCGTTATGTTAAATTCTTCCAAACGTTTTACTTCGTAATTAAACTGCCTTGGATTTTTGTATACACCACTTGAAGTTTGAGATAATCCACTCTTAAATTTCCATCCCCTCAGCAGTGTGTCATTAAGTACCTGAAATCTCTCTCCTTCCATTTAATATCCTTTCTTACCTGTGCAAAAGGAATATAAATATGAGATCTTTTGTCCCCTTTGTGTTTCGAAGCTCTGTTTTCTCCCTTTCCCTTGCTCACTCAGCATTTCCGTGTCTTTGTTTTGCATTTCGGTGCTCTGTACAGTTCACCCTGGATTCGATCAAAGTTTCCCAGGTGAAATTTTCCGGGTGAATGAGCGCTCCGGTGTAGTGGTACCATCATTAATTCATATGATAGCTTGGGACTTAAAGGCTTAAAGCTGGTTGCTAGGGAACAGTGTTACTTAAGCCTATGGGCCACTGGCTAAGTTTTTATTTTGATTAATGGCCCATACACTACCACAGTTTCACTAACACACATTGTCACTAATTACAAATGATCAAATATATTGTCATCTGTGTAACGCCCCCGAATGGGGAATGGTTTTACATTTTTCTCAAAAGCGTCATAAATATCGCTCCTCCCAAACCAAAAAATTCTAAGGTAAAAAAAACCTGATTTATTGTATTCATACGACTTTCTCTGCTCACTCTTCTCTTGTTTGTTTACAAAAGCTTATTCTTCTAGGTCCTTGCTTCATATTAAGGGACACTGGACGGAGCTTTTAGGTGAAAATTGTATTTTTTTTTATTTTTACATTATCTACCACGCACCTAATAGGTAGTGAAAGTATTGCATTCCAATAATTTTAGAGAAATTTTGTGTGTCTGTGAACAGCATAACTCACAAAATTGGTATTTAGACTCAGTATCCTTCTAAGATGCGACAGGAAGATTTTAAAGAACATTCCCCACCCCAAACTACCCCTTACATGAAAGTTTTTCGAAGTGTTTTATTTTATAAAAATGGCTAACTATTTTCATTAAAATAAGTATATCTTAAAGATATTTATATGACCAATAAAATGCATACCTTGAATTATCTGGGAATAGCCTCTAAAACCCTCTTCATTCGGAAGGGGTTTTGTATAATCTTATATAACTGGTAAACGTTAAGCGATGGATGAAAACGCACAACACAAAACTGTAGATCTCTTTGAAACACACAATTTATTTAGAATAAGTTTTTTGTAGCATAAGCCATTTCTGAGATATGCGGCATTAATGGTTCAAAATGTTAATGCTTGCCCACTTTCTAGTTCATCATTGTTGTTTCTTATGATGTCATGGGAACAGTATGGAATTTTAAGGCCAGCATATAGCGTCCAGTTCTTAAACATTTGACTATCGCTCTTCTCTTTGTATCTATAATGAAATGTGTAATGTAGATATTGTAATGTATGTGTGTGTATTGTCGCGTCGAACGCATTATTGCTGTGTATAATATTGTTGAACTAATTGTTGTGTTTGTGTGTTAATTATTGTCCGACGCGACAATTCCATTTCTTAGTCAGAGAGTGAAGGCAATTGATGGAATAGCATCTTTGTTGATAGCGGTATAGCAGTAGCGTCCTTGGTAGTGTCATTCGTACGTGAGTCTTCCATATGTGTGTGTAATAGTGCGTGTTACCATGTGGGGCATCTCCCCCAGTTTTTTGTCTGTAACCTTTCACGTACCATGTAGAGCACCTTAATTTACAATAAACCTGAGCAAAATGTGAATTCAAATGTAATTATTTATAAATATTCTACGCCCGCTTTAACTTTGTGCAGCAAGTTCTTGGTATCTTTCGCTTGCCTCTGTAGCTATGTCCCTCACTGTTTAAGCCGGGGTAACTAAATTTAATATTTTAGCTGCAGACATTTTGGACTCACCCCGTGTATAACAATATTTCTTCAAAGATGTAGTAGATAGAAAAATAAGCTTTAGTAAGAATAGTTTGTATAGCCACTAATAAACTATAGAGGGTAGAGAAAGTCGTGGAATGAATCACATCAGATTTTTTTGTGAAGTACGCTTTCGTCTATTGCTTAACACTTATCAGTTATACAGGGTTATACAAAATCCCTTCCGAATGAAATGGACTTTACAGGGCTATTACCAGAAAATTCAAGATATAAAGATTTCGAAAAATGTTCCTTGTGAAGGGTAGTTTGGGTGGGGGAATTTGCTTGAAAATCTTCGTGTCACACCTTTGTAAGATACTGTACTTAAATAAAAACTTTGGTATCCACTCGAATTTTCGTTTTTGAGTTATGCTGTTCATAACATATGCACGGTCTTTTTTTTAAAAAAAAAACACGCTTTTTTTGGATTCAGGTGACCTCAGAATAAGCATTTTTAGTGAAATCTTTGTATCAAATTTTTGGGTGGAATGCAGTACCTTCTCTACCTATCATTTACGTTGTGAGAAAGTAAAATGTCAAGAATAAAATTGTATGTGATGACTTTGAAATTCATTTCTTTTCTTTGTTACATTTATATAACACTTTATGGTCATATAACTTGTATTGTCATATCTGGAGCTTTGACTTGATAAGCAACTCGTTTTACTGTAGGTTCTTGATGATTATTAATTGTTCCTTTTAATCATTTGTAATTTATAACACCTTCACTTCCATATGCATACTTCCAGACTCTTTGGAGGGCAGGGAAAGAAAAATGCCCCGCCCCAGCCCGGCATATAAGCCGGGAATTCTGCGTTGAAATTGCTGACCATTCGACCAAAGCTGCAGTGAATTTTCCGTTGCCTTTGCATGACCGCGATAAAAAAATTAATTGTGATTTATCAGTTAAAAAGCAGTTTAAGTGTTTGACAACAAGCCAATAAAAATAATACCTCGGAAATGGCTAACGCCACAAAAGTCTTTGACAAAGTGTGTGCTTTAACGAGATGTACATTTTTTGTGGTGTAACGTTTTGCCTATCCCTTACGGTAAACCAGTTATACAAAACTCACTCAGTGAAGAGGACTTCACAGGCTATTCCCAGGAAATTCAAGACATGTTATTTGGCATGCAAATGTCTTAAACACAAGGTATTTTAATTAAAGTCACTTTACGCGTTTTTGAAGAAATTAAAAATAAAGACAATTTTTTTTCAGGTAAAGGGCAGTTTGTGGTGGGGCATTTTCTTAAAAATCTGATGTGTTTCACTCACATGACTTTTTCTACTCTTGTACAAACTATTTTTACAAACTATTATTCTCCATCTATTTCATATTAATTAAGATAAACATTTGCAGAAACCATCTTTTCACATGAAAAGGGAATTACATTTTACACATAGCGACCAGTTCTAAAAATATTTGACTATCGCTTAAGGCGTACTATGTTCCCCTTGTTTTGTATTTGCAACGGCAATGTAGAAATACAGTAGCCTTTAAGCATAGACATATCTCTTAAAAGCTGGTTGCTAGGTGCAGCACCATTCTTCTTGCCATAGATTAATACTCTTTGCATATCCAAGACAAAAAAATGAATAACGAATTTCCATTTGAGAAAAAGTATTGGTCAATTTAAGGGAATAGCAAGCTATATCTCGAAAATGGTTCATTCAACATCAAAAAATGTATATGACATAAATTGTGTATTTTAATGCGATCTACATTTTTTGTGTAGTAAAATTTGTCTATCTCTTATGGTTTACCAGTTATGCAAAAGTCGTTCACAATGAAGAATACTTTTGGAGACATTCTCAGAAAATTCGAGATATACGTTTCATTTGTCATGAAAATATCTTAAACATAGGATATTTTAATCAAAATTGTTAGAGCCAATTTTGAGAAAATTAAAAATTTCGAAAAATGTTCCATGTAAAGGGTTATCTGGGGTGGGGGGATTTTCTTGAAAACCTTCGTGTCGCAACTCTGGAAGATACTGAACCTAAATATCAAGTTTGGTGTTTATCCGACTGTTCGTTTCTGAGTTATGCTGTTCACAGACACACACACACACACACACACGGACGTTTCCAAAATTTTTTTGGATTCAGGGGGCCTCAAAACATGTATTTCCGGTGAAATCTCGGTATCGAATTTTTGTGTGGAATACAATACTTCCCCTACATACTATGCATAGTAGAGAAAGTAAAAATCTTTGCGTCACATCCGTCAAGGATGCTTGCCATATGTTCTGAAACAAAACGATGAGATGATTCTCCACTGTGTTGTGGAGTGATCTTCAAAATTTTATAAGACTAAATATTTTATGTAATTTTAGCTAGCTACTAAGGAAACTTTTGTTTTGATTTCAGAATTTCTGCTGCCTAACTCCTGGAACTCCATAATAAGCGGAGGTAAGTTTTTACTTTCACTTGATATGTTTCTCCTCTAGCTAGATGCACGATTCGACAGTTCACTATCATGCTACATTTATATACATACCCTTCCCCTTTTGAGGATTGTTTTACAACTAAACGTGTCAAAGTGATTCAATAAACCAGATTTGTACATTTAAGTAGTAAGCAATTACATTTATGTGATTTAAAACCAAAAATAAGAAAATGCAGGAAAATTATTCCCGCAAGATGACGCACCAGCTCATACTGCTAGAATTTCCATGGCAGCTATGCGTTGCCTCTTTAACAGTCAAGTCATATCAGAGACATACCCAGATTTCTCTGTCTGGACCACTTTCTCTGGGGACATTTGAACAGCAAGTTTACTCAAATGGTCCACAAACACCTCTAGACAATATTCATAGAGAAATTAATCCTATTGCAGTTTAATGTTACAAAAGTCATCTGGTGAGATGCATCGCATGTATATGATTGTCGTCGCAGAAACGGGCCCATTTTGGGGACATAATTTTAAAATAATTTTCAAAAAATGAAATGTTTTCCTGATTTGATAAAATGATACATTATTGGTATTAATCCCGTATGTTTGCTAATTTACATAAATAATATTATTAATATTTACCATCAATTATAAAATTTTGGTTTCATTGAATTGTCCCGCATTTCGTTGTCTTATCCAATTCGGCAATTTATCATCTTATGGAGTGTCCATTTCTCGAGCGTTTTTACCAAATTACTTCGCTTCCAAAGCAAACACACAGCTGACTGTAACAACAATGCTTCATTTGGGTGGTGTCGCTGCTTCTTGCCCCCTTTATATAGATGCGTACTTATGAAGTCATGAACTTCCGATACAAAATATTCGGGTTCCATGAAACCTTCGGCAGATAGTGCTAAAGAGATGGACCTCGAATTGAAATCAGCTGATCGTCACAGTCCAGTCGCCTGGTATTCTTAGAAAGAAAGAAATTGCTAAGTACATTCATAGAAAACATATAGTTATGTTATGAACCTATTAATTCTGGCCACGTTTAAGAGTACCATTATCACGTACTTCTACAAGCCTATGCCAATTTCCCTTCTCCTAGCAGTGAACTAGACAATGTGGTGCAGCATATGTTACAATATTTACAATTTGGTAATTTTAAAAAAATAAAGGAATCCTTTATCATCACTTTATAAGAGTAAACTTTATCTAGAAATTATCCACTTGTTAGAGAGAGAGTAATTGAAAATACAGTCTCCTAAAGTATTAAAGTAAGAATGCTGAATTTTGGTACTACTATAATTATTAGGGTGAATTAAATATAAACCGGAATTAATTTTTACAACTTCATTTAATTCACCAACAAAAACAAAACAAACACCTAATTTTTCTACATAGTCTCCCAAATTTGACACACATTTTTGCCATCGAATTGGCAACTTTTTGATGACTTTCGTCCTAGTCTTCCAGCAGCTCAAATAAATAGTAATCAGAGGGTGACAAATCTGGACTGTAAGCTGAATTCTTCAGAGGTGTCCAATGCATTTCCTCCATTTGTTCCCATGTTAAGCCAGTAGTATGTGACTTTGCATTGTCATGTAGAACAATCACATCTCGGATTGGTTGTCGCCGTCGTTTGTATGCAGCTTTTATCTGGATCAAAAGATGGCAGTAATAGTCAGTATTCACTGTGCATCGTTCACAAAAGAAACCCCTGCCGAGTCCCAAAAAACAGTTGAAAGCAACTTTCCAGCAGAAAGGCCTATTTTGACCATCACTGGCCCAGCTGCACCTCGTTCCCGCCACTCCCTGCTTACTTGTTTTGACTCTGGGGTGTAATGAATGAACCCAAGTTTCATCAGAAGTCACAGTTCGTCTAAAAAGATCATTTCCTTTCTGCTCGATTTAGATGCCTCTGACAAACTTTTTGTTCCTGGATGAGGAGAGAAACCTATCTGGCAGACAAGTTGCGTTCATCATTGTTGTTGGCTTGAACACTTCCAAAAGTTGCTATGCGCGGATCTTCTTCAATAAGACCACGTACAGCATGATGTCTGCAGCGATGCTTATCCGTGGTCGTCTTCTACTGCTTCTCGTCTTGTCAGAAAATGCTTGTGCCATTCATACACCTGGCCCTTTGAAAGAGTTGCTTCCCCAAACTGTGCATGAAACCTGCTCATAATTTCCGAAGGTTTGGTGCCTTCTTTCGCCAAAAACTTTATGGTGCATTGCGCAATGGACGCGTGTACCTCTTGCTCGCTCATGGCCTACTGAAGCGAGCGACCGCTCTGTGACGTGTAACGCAAAAATACCACTAATCCGAACTTCCCCACCAACATCCTTTCAAAGCCCTACCCATTTCCGTTCACTACCAGAGGCACTGCCTTAAACTTACGGTTTATATTTATAAAGCTTCCATTCTCGTAGTAGCTGCTATACGGTTATTAGCATACACGTGTTAACTTAAGTATTTTTGATAAACTTTCAATTTTTATCACATGTACGAACTCTATACTGCCATGTTTAATTTCAAACACCAAATGTGTTACATTCACACGATTTTCTCTACCCAGTATGTTTTTTTATATATATCTTTTGCAAACTAATCTAGCAAAAATGCTTTATTTTTCTCTCTACTTTAAATTAACGTTTGCAGGAATAGTTTCATTACACATTTCGTTTTATGTACACTCGCTTCCATTTATACCATCACCGCAACTTTGGGAGACATTTACTGGCCTTCACAGGTGGAGTATGTATCTATAGCAAGGAGGAGGTGTGTGTAGCTGTTTACCTTTTCGCGCATGCAGTGGCGTCCTGTGTTACGTTCAAAATACTAGGTTATTCTCATGTGAATATACCGGGTGGACCATTTAAGTTGAGACTGTACAATATCTCCAAAACTGAGCGTTGTAGAAAGAAACGTCTTTAATAACAGTTGTTTGAATTTATGGCGGAAAGTAAGTGCCATTAGGCGTGGTTTATTTGGAGGACGTTGTGACGGTCATTTTAGGGTCAATTTAATTTTTACTTTCTCTACTACGTATAGTAAGTATGTGAAGTATTGTATTCCACCCAAAAATTCGAGATTTCAAATATATGTTTTGAGACCCCCTGAATCCAAAAAAAGCATTTTTGGAAACATGTCCGTGTGTGTGTCTGTCTGTGAACAGCATAACTCAGAAACGAACAGTCGGATAAACACCAAACTTGGTATTTACGTTCAGTATCTTTCAGAGATGCGACACTAAGGTTTTCAAGAAAATCCCCCACCCCAGATTACCCTTTACATGGAACATTTTTCGAAAATTTTAATTTTCTCAAAAATGGCTCTAACGATTTTGATTAAAATATCATATGTTTAAGATATTTTCATGACAAATAAAATGTATATCTTGAATTTTCTGGGAATGTCTCCAAAAGTATTCTTCATTGTGAGCGACTTTTGCATAACTGGTAAACCATAAGAGATAGACACAATTTTACTACACAATAAATGTAGATCGCGTTAAAATACACAATTTATTGCATATACATTTTTTTGTTGAGTGAACCATTTTCGAGATATTGCTTGTCATTCCCTTAAATTTTTCAATACTTATTTTCTGAAACGGGAATTCGTTATTCATTTTTTTTTGTCTTGGATATGCAAAGAGTATTAATCTGTGGCAAAGGGAATGATGCTGCACCTAGCAACCAGCTATTAAGAGATATGTATGTGCTTAAAGGCTGCTGTATTTCTATATTGCCCTTGTAAATATATATTCCCCTTACATGTACAAGAAAATTAGCAATAAGATAGAGTCTGCAAATGTTTATCTCGTTTAACATGAAGTAGATGGAGAATAAGCGTTTGCAAAAATAATTTTGACAAGAGTAGATAAAGTCATGTGAGTGTAACACATCAGAGCTTTTAATGTGAACCTGCATTTTCTGTGTTGTTCTCTCATTAGTGAATTGTTTATAAAAAGCTGCTTATTCTGTGATGAGGAATAAGGAAATAAAATAAACAATGTTGGTTCCCAATTACGAAACGTAACTTGACCCTCAAATAACCATACATGGATGGTACAACCATTCATTGCGCTCTTCGTAGACAGCCATTCAGAATTTTCATTGTTATTTACTTGGTGTAAGAAAAATTGCAAAGTGTTTTATACAAACTCTGTTTAGTTTTTTATGAGGAGTGAGAAAACATAAAAGGGTAGGTTACCATTTTAAAGTATTAAATTTACTCCAAAATGACCATCACAACGTCCTCCAAATAAAACACGACTAATGGCATTTACTTTCCCCCATAATATCAAGTAACTTTTATTAAAGACATTTCTTTCTACAACGCTTAGTTTTGGAGATACTGTACAGTCTCAACTTAAATGGTCCAGCCTGTGTAAGTTTGAGCAATAGCTTTACTAGTCGTCACTTATAATAGCCACCTTTAAATATTAAGGATGTATCATAATTAATAGTGCAAATGAAGCGGTTGAAATGTATATGATAGTAGAAGCAAAAACATTCAAGTAAACATTGGTCCGCAAACGAGCCATGTGCGAGATAACTGCAAATGTGTGTTTACAAGCCGCCACTGACTTCATTTAAAACATCGTCCCAATTACTAGAAATAAATTTGAAAAGTAGACTTTTCGTTTAATAATTGTCATTCTAAGTTGTCTCAAAATTCCCTTATAGCTTAACTTAACAAAGAATAAAATTCTACTTTATTATGTTAATGTATACTCTTCCCTGTTAAAGGTGGTGTTCAAAGTATCATCCTTGCATCTGGATACAATACTGCACTCGTCTCTGCAGTCCATTTTGAATTCTTTCAACCCCCGGATCATCTCGGAATTCTTGACGAGCACAATTCTCTACTCCAATACTTCAACGATATCAAGGAGTTCTGTACAATATACTTTTGAGGTGACCGCATACAGAAAAATCCAAAGGATTGAGATCAGGTGATCGTGGAGGCCAAGGTACAGGCTCACCTAGACCTATCCATCTTGGAGCATATCTCCACTTAAGATGTCTTCTTACAGCAGCAGCAGCAAAATGTGCCGGTGCTCCATCATGCATATACCATATACTCCGACATTGCTCATGGGGTACATCCTTAGGCGATTCACGTCAGTGGCGGCTCATAACCACACATTCGCACAAACTTCGTTTGCAGACCTAGGTTTATTGGAAATTTTTTGTTTTTCTTATCGTATACCTTCAACACTTTAAGCTTGCGCTATTAATTATGATTGACCGTGTGTAACTAAATAAAACCCTATGTTAAAGAATATCTCCCTGAAAAAAATAGATAGCATGCCCTAAAAGTAGAACTTCTAACACAGTACACACGAATTAAAAACTTCAGATTATCGCACCAGTCCAATAATTTTCATTGTGACAATCACATGGAAATTACACTTTGTATTTGCACATGTATAATAACTCGACTTACTTTGATTAGGTTTTAATTATCATTGTCTTTTTACATGATTTGATTTCTCATGGCGCTCGCATTATCTGTTTACAATACAAAATGCCATACTTCAGTTTATCGCAATTCGTTGTAGGGTTAATCTTAAAGTCTGCTTTGTTATCTAAACGTTATTCTTTTTTCTGGTATAACCTACTTAAAGATTAAATGATGAATTCAGAAGAAATGTAAGACCCAGGTGAAATTACAGAAGCAGCAGAAAGAATAACACTAGAAGTACTTACTCAAAAAGTTCAGAAAGCAATATGATATAGCATTTAATAGTTTCACTGGCTGCTGTAAAGCAAAACATGTTGAAAGTAATTACACTGAAAATTCTGGCGAATTAAAAAGAACATCTGATAGCTGACTTTTTTAACGTAGTTTCTCTTGTTTTCAAGAACCGCGTTTAAAATGTGATCTCTGTTAGTTTCAGGAATAAATATAATATTATTGATATTTTACAAATACGAGCGCTGTCTAAAAATAGTATATGCCACACGTGTTAATGTGGTTTTACCACTTCTATCTGCACCACCGGGCGCTGTCTGCTTACAGCATTTTGTTTACCATACCCAGAGGGAAAAGTTACAGTGAAAAGGGACCATGGCTTAGGAGCCTGAAAATAGGAAATATTCACCAACACATAGATTAACAACTTGTTTTAAAGTGATATATCCGTTCATAGCTTGCTTTAACATTCGTTTAACAAATTACTATGCTCAAATACAATGTGATATTTTCTTTCGCTTTGCACAGTTAAAGTTGACATATGAGTTTAAAGCTTTTGTAACAAAGTGACGAATACAATAAAGTTACATGAAATGCAAATGTCAATACTTCTCCCTTACAAGAATTAGAAAGGCACCAAGAGATAAAGGTTAAATTTCAAAGCTTCCAGAATAAAGTGTAAAAGATAATTTAGAAAAGGCCAAAACAACGCTTGGTGAATTATGCCGAAAACCTCGCTGTCACGATGGCTAGGTGTTCCGCCTCGGTCCCTGCAAAAAAGCGATTGTTTGTGTCTGCCTACCCAGGAGTTGCTGGAACCATCGGAGAGCTTGATGGCTCTAGCGTCAGTGGCGTGTCGCAAATCAGCCAATCCTGAATGTCCATGATGCATTACGCGGTGAGGCGATGTCTTAGGGCATTCATGGCGCTATGTTGTTCGAAGCTTTGGATGTTGCTATCTCTGGTTATGAATGACGTCATCATTCCAAAGCGTTGTGACGTGCTGGTTGCATGAGCCATGACCATGGAGGAGACGAAAACGGCACATATCATAATAATCTATTAATGGCAAAGTAATGTAAAACTGAAATAGGTAAAACCTGATTCAGCCGCCTTGGCAATCAATCACTCGTCACCCTTTGGGAAAACTGTGATGAAATGTGGGAACATTTGCGTTTAGAGCCAGAGTTCTTCTAGCTTCCAAGTGATTCACTGCCTAGGCAGCTAAACCACGTATTGGATAAGATTGGGGATTGGATATATGTGTAGTAAATGTGTCCTCTTTGAGAGAAAAAGGGGCATACGTTTCAAAATCTAGTTTTGCTATCTTTGGAATGTAACACTCCCCCCATCTATCATAGGTAAGCAGTAGAAAAAGTAGAAGAGTTAAAATATCCTATAAATTGCGGCACACAAACACAAGAAGTGCCACTTGACGTTTGCATTCTAGAGGTCATGACGTCATTAAACGCTAGATGAAGGAACATAAAAGTAAGCATTAAAAGAAGGAATTCATCGCGCTCGTCATAAGGTAGCGCTGGTAAAAGGACATATTTACTGCTCGACCTACATTTGCCAACCTACTGCTCCCTACACTGCAGTATATCGTGCCCGCTTATCAACACAGCTACTGATAAAGTCCTGGATATCCTTGCCGTTAGATTCTTTCTAAGTGCTCGTTAAAAGTCATCCTGGAGTTAATCGAGAAGACCCACCTGAATACTGTTACAAACTGAGGTGAGGCCAAAAGGTTTGCAGCTAGATATTAAATTTTAAATGCCCCAGCATGCACATTGGGAGGCATAGCTGCAGAGGCAGCAAGAGGACCAGCATCTTAAACAACACATTGCAGAACAGTCGTGGGAAAGTTGTAACGAAATACACAAAATTTCACATTAATCACCTTACCTGCGGTTTATTGAGTATAATCAGGGTGCCCCTACGTCACACACAAAAGATAAAAAAAGAAGAAATTGAGGAGAGATGTTACACACACGAGGCTACATCCACACAACTTCACATACAACCTTTCAGACTCAACACTCGACCAAAAGTGACGCTCTGCACAAAGAAGTAACGTTAACTTTCCCCTCTCTCTCCACCTCTGCTAGGATCGCCAGCCAGAATGTGGCAAATCGCCACGCTAGAGGAAGATCAAATCCAAAGCAGAATGAATTACCCCAACAATACTGTCACCAACGACACAATAATGTGTCTGGTGTGAAAAATACACACATATACACGATGCATCAAACCTAGTTTTTCTATTTTTGGAATGCAATACTTCCCCTATCTATTATAGGTAAGTGGTAGAAAAAGGACAAATTTACCAGAACAGGAAAAGCTATAAAAACACGCAATTTCGTATTAATCACATTACCTGTGGTTTATTCAGTATAAGCACGGTGCCCCTACGTCACACACAAAAGTTAAAAAAAGAGAAGAAATTGAAGGGACATGCTACACACACGAGGCTACATTCCCACAACTTTACATAACCTTTCAGACTCAACACTCGACCAAAAGTGACGCTCAACACACAAAGAAGCAACGCTCACTTTCCCCACTCTCTCCACCTCTGCTAGAATCACCAACCATAAGGTGGCGAGTCGCCACGCCAGACGAACTTGAAACCCAAAGCTAAAAGAATTACCCCAACAATACTGTCGCCAACGATACAATAATATGTCTGGCATGACAATACACACACATACACGCCACATCAAATCTAGTTTTATCTTTGGAATGGAATACTCCCCCTATCTATCATAGGTAAGTGGTAGAACAAGTAAAAGACGTTTAACATTTCCCATAAAATGCAGCACACAAACGCAAGAAGTGCCGCTTGACGTTTGCATTCTAGAGGTTATGGCGTCATTAAACGCTAGATGAAGGAACATAAAAGTAAGCATTAAAACAAGAAATTCATCGCGCTCGTCATAAGGTAGCGGTGATAAAAGGACATATTTACTGCTCGACCTACATCTGCCAACCTATTGCTCCTTACACTGCAGTATATCGTGCCCGCTTATCAACACAGCTACTGATAAAGTCCTGGATATCCTTGCAGTTAGTTTCTCTCTACGTGATCGTTAAAGTCATCCTGGAGTTAATCGAGAAGACCTACCTGAATACTAAACATTTGTTGTGGGCTGAGTGGTAAATAAGAACAACTTTCTTGAGACTTCTGGTGCAGCAGATCCTCTGTGAGCGAAACGTGCATCCGTAAACAAGTGAACAAATCACATGACTTTCCCTACCCTCCATCGTTTATTAGTAGGTATAAAAGTTATTCCTATTAAAGCTGTTGTTTTTCTATCTACTACATTTTAATCCAATTTGAGGCAGTATTTTGTAACACTTAAATAATTTCAGTCTAATTATATATATATATATATATTATTCAATAACAGCCCGCCTCAAAGCAATATGTGCATGTAACAATATATAAACAATTGTATGTAACAATGATTGTATATGTATGTATTATTGTATCCATGTGTAATAATTTTATATGAATGCATTACGTAATTTAATAATGTAGGAGCTGTGAGAATAATAAGTTAAAAGTTGCTAACAATGAGGTAACCTTGAAGCAATAATGAGTTTGAGAGTTTAACAATACTACTTCTGATTCTTAGAAGCAATAATCTAATTTTAGTGACAGTTTATAAAAATAGCCAATCAACAACCAGAAAAAGCCATAGTTAAATGAAGGTATTCTATTGGAGTAGGATTAGCCAATCAGAAACTGAAAAGGAGAAAATTTTACAAATTTAGAGTTCAATAGCCTGCAGACAGCGTTACTAACCAGACGCAAAAAGTGTCCTCAAGAAATATAATGTGTATTCGTGTGAGACGAAAAATAAGTTTACGTGTTAAAAGCGTAATTAATTAATAAAAAGAATCTCAGAGCTCTCTATATCAGTGAAGTGTTATATAAATCGTATCAAGCATTAATAAAAGGAGTGAAGTAAAATTATAATCTGTGTAAGCCTACATTCTTGACGCATCACAACCCTACTAAGAGAAACATGTCTAACGATAATACTGACGCAGCCGAGGCGAATATAAATATATAATATTTAAAGAAACAGTTAAATTACAAAGTTAAGATTTTTTTTTAAACTTGGGGCAAAGGCCACCTATAAGTACATTTGGGGCGAAGGCTACCGGAAACTGTTTACTATACGTGCGGTTACAACTACTACAAGTTCGGCTCCGCAACAGTTGAAATACAATACAACAAAATACCTTCTTCAAAATAAACTTTTACAGAAATAGTTACATTATACATTTCGTTATAGGTACAAAGAGAACAGCGATAGTCAAATGTTTAAGAACTGGACGCTATATGCTGGCCTTAAAATTCTATGCTGTTTCCATGACATCGCAAGAAACAACTGAATGTTGACACGACTTAAGAGAATGGTTAAGTATTGAACAATTCGAACCATTAATAACGGATATCTCGGAATGACTGATGCCACAAAAAATATTATTTGAAATAAATCGCGTGTCTTAAACAGATCTAGATGTTTTGTGAAGTACGTTTTCGTCTATCGCTTAACGTTTACCAGTTATACAAGATTATACAAAATTTCTCCCGAATGAAGAGGACTTTACAGTCTATTCCCAGAAAATTCAAGATATACATTTTATTTTTAATGAGTATCTTCTTGTTTTTATACTTTATTTTACGTCGCTTTAACTTCCTGGTCATATCGCGATGTATCCGTTGGTGGATAACTCTTAGAATTATATGTGATGGACAGTTAGCCTTCTAGGTCTCATCCCTGTAACCGCCCGCTCCGCCAGTATTACAGATACCTCAGCGCATAGCCACCGAATCTTCTGCTTCGTGCCATGCAAACGGCATTAGGGTGCCGTCCAATCCAACCGCCGCCCTTACACAGAAAGGCGAACAGTCAGCCTTCTAGGTCTCATTCCTGGAAATGCCATCTTGCTTCGTCATGTGTCCACAGAGACCCCTGCGCATGGCAGCCGGATCTTCTGCTACGTGCCGTGTAGATGGAGGGTGCCGTCCAGTCTACCTGCTTACATTGTCTGTGGATAGATGGCATAGCACTGGCTATTACCACTTATTTTTCATTGTACCATTGTTTTAGACTTAAGGTGTAACTTTGGGTCGTGGTATTAAATACCCAATCCAGTATTTACCTTGGCGACTGAGGAAAACCACGAAAAAACCTCAGACAGAGTGGTCGGCCCACGGGATTTGAACCCGGGACCTCCCGAATGCAGGCCACAGATTTTATCGCCTGAGCTATTCCGCTCGGTATAAATATCTTTAATATGTGGTATTTTAATCAAAATTCTTAGTCATTTCTTAGAAAATAAAAAGTTTCGAAAAATCTTCTATGCAAAGAGAAGTTTTGGGTGGGGAATTTTCTTGAAAACCTCTGTGTTGTATCTTTGGAAGGTAGTAAACTTAAGTACCAGATGTCGTCCTCCGTGGAATAGGGGTACCTTTAGTTCCCGTGGTCGCGGGTTCAATCCCGGCAGAGGGCGATGGACTTCTTTGGGCGCAAAAATCCTTAGAGTGGAAGGAAAGTAAAGCCGGTGGTCCCGTGTTGTAGATTAACGACACGTAAAAGAATCTCAAGCCTAATAGAGAGGCCTCTAAGCAAACTTTCCGATCTTTCACGCACAGTATATAGGTAGAATGGGATGCTAAGAACTACAATTTAATTTAAATACCAGATTTCGTGTTGATCCACACACATTCATATCAAATAACTTTTTTGTAGCATCAGCCGTTTCCGAGATACCGTTACTAATGGTTCAAATTTTTCAACACTTGGTCATCCTTTTAAAGACCTTTTCGATTTTCAGTTGTTTCTCGCGATGTCATGGATACAGTATGGAATTTTAAGGGCAGCCAATTTGACAATTGTAGTTCTCTTTGTATCCATAACGAAATGTGTAATGTAGCTACTTTCGGAAGGATTTATCTTGGTTAATATGAAGTAGATAAACGAAAAAAAAGTCTTTCGTAAGATAATCCCGACTAATAAACGATAAAGAGTAGAAAAAGTTATGTGAATATAACACAAAATTTGTAAATACATACCGCAATGTGGGTGTCTTATATAGTGTTTTAATATACAGTTTTGTATTTTTCCAACTTTTCGTTTTTAGTTGTGTTCAGGACCGCAAAACGTGTATTTCGGTGAAATTTTGATATGGAGGCTTATGCTGGATTGAATTCATTCCTCCAGCTAATGTAGATAAATGGTAGAGGGCGTAAAAATTACTCACTCGATTCTTTACATTTAATCGCAGTCTCGGCAAACATTCATTTCGCGGTCGCAAAAATGATTTGTGTAAAATGACCCTCTGCAAACTTTCCTCGCGTGATTTTGCTACATTTTCACGGAGACTGTCACATTAACCTCAGGGCGATATTTTTTCCAGTCATTTTCCGATTCCAGTCCCGTGGAAGTGCCTCGCGCTTATTGGGGAAGATAAATATCAGCGAGAACGAAGCCAGACCCCCGAGGTAAAAGCATAATTTTCTTCATCACATGATTAATGACGTAATTAATTAACGCCAGCACCCTTTTCCTTTGCCTGGCCGTCAAGTGAAGCCCCTGGAAAATATTAATTATGCCTTTTAAATTATTATTGTATAATATCATCACGATGGCGACACTGGCAGGTAATTTATGGAAGTCCCGCCAGGTGGTACCGAGAGCGCCAGCTTCTCGCTAATGGAATTTTGAGTATTTGCGCTTTGTCTGTGAATTAACTTAAGCACGTCTTTCTTTTGTGCTTCCCTGGAGACGTTTGTTCTACTACTACTTCTTCTTCTTCTTCCTTCAGTTTGAGCAAACTTCCCATGTCTATAAATTAGTTTGGTGTGTTAAAGAAAAGGACCCAGTTTCATCACATCTGACTCTTGTGCATGCAATCTTTACGTGTTGCCGCTAGATGCCAGAAAACAACCGAGTCATTTCCTCCACGCAAACATTGCATACTTCAAACTTTTTATCAGAAAATAAAATATAGTTTACTTCAGTACACTAATTATATGAACTGTACTTAGACTCAAATTACTCGTTATCAAATAAAGTAACATTCATATTAATTTCCCCACGCGATTTATTACTTTCCCTACAACCTACCTATAAAAGTCAGCACACAGGCAAATATTTTTAACAAATTACCCCAAAAACATTTTTCCCTACCACGTACATAGAAGGTATAGAAGGTATTGCACTCCATTCAAAATTCTATACCGAGATTTCACCGAAAATACCTGTTTTGAGGCCCCTTGAACCAAAAAAGCATTTTTAGTAAAAGTATCGTCCGTGTGTGTGTCAGTGTACAGCATAACTAAAAAACGAAAAGTCGGATAAATACCAAGTTCAAAGATGTGACAGGAAGTGTTGTTTAAGAAAATCCCCCCTCCTAAGTACACCTTACGTGGAACATTTTTCGAAATGTTTGATTTTCTAAACAATAGCTATAACGATTTTGATTGAAGGCCATAAATTAAACATATTAACATGTAAAATCAAATGTATATCTTGAATTTTCTGGGAGTAGTAAAATCCTCTTCATAAGGAAGGAATTTTGTATAATCTTGTTAAACTGCTAAACGCTAAGGGATAGACAAAAACATACTGCTAAAAAAAATGTAGCTATCTTTAAGACAAAATTTATTTCAAATAACGTTTATTTGGGGTACACGCCATTTCCGAGATATCCATTATCAATAGTTTGATTTGTTATATACTTATTGCAAACCATTCTTGTTAAGTACTGTCGATTTTCAGTTGTTTCTCGTGATGCATGGAAACAGTAATACATTTTAATGCCAGGATATAGCGTTCAGTTCTTAAACACTTCTCTATTGCTGTCCACTTCGTACGCTAACGAAATATGTAGCGTAGGTATGTCTGCAAAGATTTATCTCGTTTAAAGGAAACAGGATGGAAAAATAACCTTTCATAAGAATAATTTGTATACCTACCAATAAACCGTAGCGTTACACAAATCCATGCAAATGTAACACATAGGATTTGTATTATTTTATTGCCTCTTAACGATTTTGATTAAGGGTGCAAAATAGGGCAAAAATATTCAAAAATTAGAATTTAGGCTTTTTATCTTACTATTTCCGAATTCTCAAGGAAGGCTTTTGTGTAAATATTTTTTTTTATGGAGTGAAAATGAGTGAATAGGGCGTGGTGGCGCATTTGAGCCTTTTGCTGATGATTCTCATGTTTTACCACAACTTATAGAAGTTTTTTTTTTTCAAAATTTTCTACACATATGTTAATCAATTTTTAAATTATGCAGTTTAAGTAAAACTGTAGGCTATTTAATAAAAACAATCCGAGGTATTAAATACACTATCGCTCATAAACGGGTACACGAATTATTCTTAAGGTTTATTTACTATCTACTACATTTTAATCGATTTAAGCCTTTACAGAAATAGCTACATTACACATTTCGTTATAGATACAAACAGAACAGCGATAGTCAAATGTTTAGGAACTGGACGCTATATGCTGGCCTTAAAATTCCATACTGTTTCCATGACATCGCGAGAAACAACTGAAAATCCACAGGACTTCAAAAAATGGCTAAGTATTGAACAGCTCGAACAATTAAGCGATATCTCGGAAATGGCTGATGCCACATAAAAAGTTATTTGAAATAAACTGTGCTTTTTAAATTGATCCACATTTTTTGTGTAGTACGTTTTCGTATATTGCTTAACGTTTACCAGTTATACAATATTATACAAAGTTCCCAACTAATGAGGAGGATTTTACAAGTTACTCCCAGAAAATTCAAGATGTTATTTTATTTGTCATGTAAACATATTAATATATGAAATGTTAATCAAAATCGTTAGTCATTTTTTTGAAAATAAAAAATTTCTACAAATTTTCCATGTTAGGGGTAGTTGGAAGTTGGGAAGGTTTCTTGACAAATCCAACCTAAATACCAAGTTTGGTATTTATCCGACTATTCGTTTTTGAGTTATGCGCACTCGCGCACGCACACAATTTTCTAGAAAACCTTTTTGTTTTGGATTCAGGTACCTGAAAACATGTATGTCAGGTGAAATTTTCATAATAACGAATTTTTGGGTGGCACACAATACTTCCCGTACTTACTACGTATAGTAGTAGAGAAAGTAAAAATGAGTGTTGCATTCCTTCTGCAAACTATTCTTACAAAAGCTTATTCTTCTTTCTTCTTGTTATTGGAGATAAACTTTTAACACACATTTACACATTTCGTATAAAAAGCATACAGTAGACTAAAGTGATAATAGGATTTTTAAAAAGCGGATTGCATTGTGATGGCTTTGAAATTCGATGTTATTTCATGACCACAAGAAGAAACGAACGGGGACCTACCATTTGGAAAAGGTATTTGAACAATTCAAAATAATGATAGAGAATATCTCGGAAATGGTTAATGTCAAACATTTTTATTTGACATACCTTGAGTGCTTTAATCAGATGTACATTTGTTGTGTAGTAAGATTTTTTCCTCCATACTGTAGTTAAATCAAAATCATAAAAACTATTGTGGAGAAAAATAAAAATAAGGACAAATTTTCAATGCTTAATTTTAAAATCCAGTTTGGTACTTAACCAACTTTTTATTTTTTAATTATGCTATTCACAAAACACGTACCTTTTTTCCAAAACATTGAGGTAGCCCCAAAACTGTATTTCTAGTAAAATCTAGGTAGGTAAAAACTTTTGGGCGGAAGCAACATCTGCTTACTATTCACAAGTAGTAGGTAACAACCTGATGTGTTGCACTCACATGACTTTCTCTACTCTTGTACAAACTATTTACACAAACGTTTATTCTCCATCTACTTCATGTTAATCGAGATAAACATTTGCAGACTCTATCTTATTGCTAATTTTCTTGTAGATGCAAGGGGAATATGGTAGGCTTTAAGCGATAGTCAAATGTTTTAAGAGCTGGTTGCTATGTGGAGTATTCCATTCTCTTTGTATGTCAATATCAATATCAATTTATTGTCATTAAACAGTTATATAACTGCAATAGACCTTGTCAGTATATACAATAATACAAATCAATAATACAACATAAATCACACCTTATGCAGCTTTTACAGCAAAAAAGTAACAATTAAATATCAATATCAGATGCATTAAAATCAATAAATTCATTAATAGAATAAAATGGATTATCCACAAGCCAAGAATGCAATCGCTTACAAAATATTTTATAAGGCAAATCTTTTACAGCTTGAGGTAGCTTGTTAAAAAGCTTAATGCCAATATAGGAGTAACTTTGAGAAGTTTTCATAAGTCTATGGTGAGGTATATAAATCATTTGACCATTACGGATATTATAATTATGAATATTGGATCTCGTGTCATACATATGTTGATTCTGTTTCATAAAACCCAATACAGTATAATTATACAAATTTATAACATTCAAAATATTATATCTTTTAAAATAGGGTTTACAATGTGATATAGTAGTTATCTTAGCCATAATTCTTATAGCTTTCTTTTGCATAAGTAATACATATTGGATATATGAGCTATTACCCCAAAGTAAAATACCATAATTAATAATACTGTGAAAGTATGCAAAATAAGAGACACGTATATACTCAAAGGGTACACAATTGACTAAGTTCCTCATCAAGAATAAAACCCTTGACAGCTTTCTGCATAAAAATGCAATATGTGATTCCCAGGTTGCATGACCAGGACATAATAAAAAACAAAAAAAAAAAAAAAAGAATAACGCATTCCCATTTGAGAAAAAGTAAGTATTGGAAAATTCAAACAAATAACAAGAAATATCTCGGAAATGGCTCACTCGACAAAAAGAAAAAATGTACGAGACTTAAATTGTGTGTTTTAACGAGATCTACATTTAGTGTCTAGTAAAGTTTTCTGTACCCCTTAAGGTTTACCAGTTATTCGAAAGTCATTCAGAATGAAAAGGACTTTTGGGGACATTCCCAGAAAATTCAAGATATTTCATTTGCGATAAAAGTATCTTAAACATGTGATAATTTAATCAAAATCGCTAGAGCCATTTTTGAGTAAATCAAACATTTAGATAAATGTTCCATGTAAAGAATAGTCTGGGGGTGGGGGATTTTCTTGAAAATCTTCGTTTTGCATCCTTGGAGGATAGTAAACTCAAGTACCTAGTTTGATATTTATGCGACTTTGCTTTTGAGTTATGCTGTTCACAGACAGGTGGACAAACACACACACACACGGACATGTTTGCAAAAATGATTTATTTGGATTTAAGGCACCTCAAAACATGTATTTCCGATGAAATCTCGGTATCGAATTGTTGGATGGAATACAATACTTACTATTCGCAGTAGAGAAAGTTAATAAAAACAATAAATAATACCTACCAAATGTTATATCTAAGGCAGTCACTTCTTAAACATGCTAGACAAAACATTTTTATGCTCATCTTCTAACCTCAAACTATCCTTTATAGGGTAAAACTTCGTAATTTATTTTCTAAAAATTGCCTCTCAACGATTTTTATTAAAATACCATACATTTAAGATAATCGCGTTATTAAAAGAGTATATACCTTGAAGTTTCCTTAAAAAGATTTATAAAACATAACAGAGAGATCTAGTGTCAAAAATTGGTTGAAGTTGTTCAATACTTAAAATAACCTATGCGGCCATTCTTTTGTTTCACACGATTGATGCAAAGAGTAGCAAAGCCAGTAAATTGAGTTTTATTAATAGGCTGTGGTCCTTAGCGTCCCATTCTATATTGGACGTGAAAGACTGATAATTTTGCTCAGAGGCTTCTTTATCAAGCTTGAGATTCTTTTACGTGCCTTAAATCCATGACACGGGACCACCGACTTTACCTCCCTTCCGAAGAAAGCCATGCTAACGATTTTTACGCCCGAAAAAAACCATCACCCTCCGCCGTGTTTGAACTCGCGACCTCGGGAACTAGAGGCTATGAAAGATGCGACACGAAGATTTTCAAGAAAATCCTCGTACCCCAGACTTTTTACATGGAACATTTTTCGAAAATGTTGATTTTCCCAAAAATGACTAGGCGATTTTGATTAAAATATCATATGCTTAAGATATGACAACTGACAAAGTGTATATATTAAATTTCCTGGGAATGTTCCCCAAAGTGCTGTTCTTTCTGAATGGCTTTTGCTTAACTGGCAAACAGTAAGACATGGACAAAACTTTTCTACACAAAAATGTAGAATTGTTTTCTACACAATTTATGTCACATATATTTTCTTTGTGCAGTGAATTATTTGCAACATATTCCTTGTTATTTGTTTGAATTTTCCAATACTTCTACTTTTTCTCAAATGGGAATTCATTATTCATTTGTTTATGTCCTGGACATGCAAAGAGAATGAAATGCTCCACATAGCAAAAGCATTTGACTATCGCTTAAAGCCTACCATATTCCCCTTGTGCTTACAAGTAAATTAGCATTAATATAGTTTCTGCAAATGTTTATCTCGACGAACAAGAAGTGGATAGAATAATAAACTTTTGTAAGGGTAGTTTGTAGAACAGTGATTAGTTTTTCTGCTATTAAGTCGAAAAGCAATTTGAAAAAGTTGTAATTACGAGAAATTTAAAATACAGCCATAAGAGTTAATTTATCAGTTTTAGTTCCTGTATGTCAATACAAATATTTTGAAATTTGTAGTAGAACAAATGTTTAGTAATTATACAGGATGTATCATAATTAATAGCACAAACTGTAAGGGTTGAAAGTATATGATAATAAAAGCAAAAACGTTCCAGTAAACATGGGTCCGCAAGCAAACCATGTGCGAGATTTACTATTGCGAATGTGTGGTAGTAAGCCGCCACTGACATGAATTGCGTGAGGATGTTTCCCTTGAGCAACTTCGGAATACGTGGTACATGCATTTGGAGCACCGGCACATTTTGCTGCTACTGTAAAAAGACACCTATCGTGGAGATATGGTCCCAGATGGATAGGTTGAGAAGGGCCTGTACTTTGGCCTCCACGATCACCTGATCGCAATCCTTTGGATTTTTCTGTATGAGGCTACCTCAAAAGTACAGTGTACAGCACTCTTGTTGAAACCGCTGAATTTCTGGAGCAGAGAATTGTACGTGCTTGACAAGAATTCCGAGATGAACCGGGGGTGTTTGAAAGAATTCGAACTCGCTGCAGAGACGAGTGCAGTATTGCATCCAGATGCAATGACGACACATTGAACACGTCCTTTAACAGGGAAGAGTGTACAGTATTAATAACATGTAACATACTAAAGTAGAATTGTATTCCTTGTTAAGCTAAGCTGTGAGTGAATTTTCAAGCAACTTAGAATGGCAATTATTAAACGAAAATTCTAATCGTATACTTTAACTGTTTCAGTTTGCGCTATTAATTATACATTGTATGAAGAATATGGAAGTCGAAGAGAAGGTTACATGCCATGGAAGAATCAGTTCTCTTCTCAAAAACCTTACGCCGCACACTGCTGTGCACCACGCCTAACCCTGCCTCTTTGCAATATAAGAATGTCCTCGTAGTACATAATCATCTAGATTTGGGAAAACCTTGAAGAACGAATGTCAGGGTGATCGCTTCAATCGGGAATCGAACCCGAGACCTCCCGAATGGGAGATTTAAAAGCCACCGTGACATATCGAGCAAGCTATAGTATCGTACTCGACTGCTGAATAATTAATCACAATCCTGAAAATTAACGCCTTCTCTTTCGCTAATGTTATCATGTTACAGTCTGAGATAGTGCACATTTATAACACAAGCAACTACTTCAGTTGGAATAGATGCTCCAGTTGGCAGGACTGGAACACATTGAGATGTAGTACCAACATAAAGCGTATGTCACGTGAGAGCAGAGAGCGGTACATTAACAATGCATTAGCCAGGAGCGCCCCCTGGTTACCGCTAATGCTCTCGCGTTCAGTCCACCTGATGCTTCATTCATAATTTTCCTTGTGACCTCTTGCTGCAGTGGCGACTGTCCGGCGATCTACTTAGTTTCAACTCCAAGACAGCCATTCCAACTTAGGAGCAAAAAAGTGGTCTGTTCCCCTAGACTGCAGTAGTGTTTTTCATCTGCAAGATTTCCACGACACTAGTTTCCATCCAGCCCTTATCACGTCTCCCTATGGCTGGCTTGGAACAAACCCTAAGAAACAAACGCGAAACAATGAGCGAAGTTATACTCGATGTGAAACGAAGGAGGCGTCAGAGATAACCTCTCTTAATGAATCCTACTTTGATTCGTGCTAGCCCAGTGTAACACGCTTAGAGACTCTACCTTGTAGAGGGAGGAGTGCGTGAGAATCGAGTTCCCTGCAGCGCTGAAATCCACAACGTTACGTTAAACTTGTCTTATTATCAGTACTGATTTCTGAATTTTTGACAAGATTTCGAAACAAGTACCTATCATATTCACCTTATCTACCACTTACATATAGTAGGTAGAGAAGTGTTGTATTCCATCCAAAATTTCGAATAGAAAAGAATATACCGCACTCTGAAGGTATCCCTTACATGAAAATGTTTCCTAAATTTTTATTTTCTCATAAGAGACTCTAACGATTAAAATGCCACGTCTTTAAGGTATGTTTTACATGAGAAATTAAATCTGTATTTTGAATTTTTGGACACAGCCTGTGAATTTCTCGTCATTCAAAAGGAATTTCGAATAATTTTGTTAAATTGTTAAACCATAAGAGATAAACAAAAAACTCACAACCCAAAAAATGTCGAGCTCTTTAATATAGTAGCTTATTTCACTTAACTTTTTTGAAGAATCAGTCATTTCTGTCGCTAATCAGGTGCTTCTCGCGATGTTATGTAAAGAACGACCCGCATTTAAACATTTGACCTCTAGTTTTCAACGATTGTGGCTAGAAAAAGTCATATAAATTAACATCGGTGTTGTTATACGTAATATTATATTACGCAATATTATATTAGTATTCGTATTATAATACCATATGAAATATGCAGTTAGTAATACATAAACATACGAGGGCTGTCCAGAAAGTAACAGACGTATTAAAATAAAAAGTTAACAAAATTAAAAAAACAATGTTTATTATATACATATGAAGGGCACACTCTTAGGCTATTTTTATACATAATCGACATTCAAATTAAGGCACTTGTCATAGCGCGTCACAAGTTTTTCAATACCGTCTCTGTATAAATCTGCGATTTCAATCACTGGTTTACACCGGCATGCAGTTCGGCGGCATTGTCAAAGCGTTGTGTAGCGAGCCATTTCTTCATCTCTGGGAAGAGGTGGTAGTCGTTCTGCGCCCAATCCGGGCTATATGGTGGATGATCAAAAGCTACTATCCAAGAGCCCACGGGTACGATTGGCCGTGTGTGGAGGTGCGTTGTCGTGAAAAAACAACACCTCACAAAGCTGGCGATACATTTCAATTGGTTTGTGATTTTTTGCCAATAAAAACCTAATTAGAGACCTCACCTCACAAGCGGTGGGATTTTCCATTGCAGCGCACATTCTAACATGTCACAGAATGTATGTCATTTTAGGGCACCAAGACGACGAAAGAGTTAGCGGTTACCAAAGGACGCCTTGGGCCCCCGGGCTTAAAGACTACCACTCCTATACCCTAACAAATTTCCAAGTTAAGCAGCCTGCTATCTTGGATATTCCTCCAACCCTAACCCAAATTCCATCCTGCTTCGCTACCATGCCGACCTGCCTAACTTGACTACCACGCAAGCGGCTGCCAAAGTTAACAGTACTGGGCTCGGTCACCTCTTGGATTCGCCGAGACACAGCCAATGGCAGTGCAGAAAGCTAAACTCCGCCTATTGACCATAAACATAAAAGCTTGGTAAATCTTTATCTTCCTACATGTATCGCACAGGTAAAGCTACATTTCCGGCTAAGTATTGTGGCGATTTGCATCCCGCTCAGGTAAACCTGGGCGCCCTGCTCTCGATTGCTGTATTCCTGGAGAGCAAAGTAAGGGAGACACAGTCCACGCACTACCACAGTTGGATGCGTACTGAGTGTAGGAACGTGCTGACACTAGATTGCGTCTTTACAACCGGCCGCCACCGCCGCAATAGGCCAAAACGTCTGTCACTTTCTGGACGGTCCTCGTATATCGCTTAAATTAATGTAATAACCAAAGCTAAATGTTAGTGCACCAAACATTTTTGCCTCGTACATATTAGAATGCTTTTAAATAACAAATAGAATACATTAGTTCTACCATGGTTCTATATAATGTAATAACACATAGAAATATTTTGCCATCCCTAAGGTTGTAATTTGGGTTGCCTGTTCGAACAAGTTGGTCGGCGTTTTGGGAACAAGGTGTAGGTATACAAAAACCTGTGTTTTTTGCTTCCATTTTGGATAAGCGGTAATAACAATGGACGCAGGCAAGCTCGTGTTCATTATTTGCCCAAACAAATGCTACCAAGCTACATTCTTATCTGATGACATTAAGGAAGGTCAGGTTTACATATCAACGATGATTCCGTGTTGGTGATAAAGCACAGAAAAATCCTAATATATCTCTAATCTAAGAGACCACAAAATTGCGCATTGCGTGACAATAATAGCACATATTACATTAGTCGGAAAAGTTGGAGGTACTGGATCCTGGAGAGATTTCTGATCTGAAAGAGTATGATCAGCAAATTACAGAGGAAGGTGTGGTGGATGAAGCGAAGGAGGAAGGAAGTACTATAAATCAAAGAGAATGCAAGCCTTGTGTAAGCTTTCATTAAACTCCAGCTAAGTAGCCTTAAAGTTGGCATCTGAGAGCAGCAGTCGAGCTTGTTCATTTTTGTGAAAATGGAATTCGTGAGCAAGAACGAGTTTCCAGTTTTAGTGCAGCTCTGGTGAAAAATCAGATAAGCTACAATCACATAACTTTCTCCACTCTCTAACGCATATTACTGGGTATACAAATTATTCTTACGAAACTTTATTTTCCTATCTATTTTATTTTAATCGAGATAAACCTTTCCCGAAATAGCTACATTGCACATTTCGTTATAGATACAAAGGGAATAGTGATAGTCAAATGTTTTAAAACTGTACAGTATACACTGGCCTCAAATGCCATACTCGTTGCATGGCATCGTGAGAAACAGGTGAAAATCGACAGGACACTATGGTTAAGCATTGAATAATTTGAACCATTAATAACGGTTACCTCGGAAACGGCTGATGCCACAAAAAAGTTATTTGAAATGAATTGTGTACATTTTTTGTGCAGTACGTTTTCGTCTATCGCTTGACGTTTACCACTTATACAAGTTTATACAAAATTTCTTCCGAATGAAGAGAACTTCACAGATTATTTCAAAAAATTCAAGAGATACGTTTTGGTATGTTGATCAAATACCTTTATTTGATTCAGAGACATTTTTTGAAAAATTAAACATTTCGAAAAATATCCCATATAAAGAGTAGTTTTGGTTTGGGAGATTTTCTTGAAAATCTTCGTGTCGCGTCTTTGGAAGGTAATAAACCTAAATACCAAGCTTGGTATTTATTTGATTTTTGGTTTTTGAGTTATGTTTTTCTCTTTCTGTCACTGAGCTTTTTCTAAAACAAATTTTATTCAAGTGGCATCAAAACATGTATTTCCGGTGAAATACCGGTATAAAATTTTTGGGTGGAATGTATAATAACTTCTTTGCCTATTAGGTACGTGGTAGAGAAAGTAATACTTGTTCGAAAATTTTTTGGCCTGAGAAAGAAAACCCTACGATATTTAACAACTGTTATCACCTTCTCTGCCACCTATCTATAATAGGACGGTATGCTTTGAGGGCCCCTGAATAAAAGAACGCATTTTTAAAAGAGGTCCACCAGTGTGTATGTGTGTCTATGAGCATCATAACTCAAAAACGAGAAACCCGATAAATACCAAACGAGGTATTTAAGACCAGCAACTTTCAAGGGTGTGACAGGAAGATTTTCATAAAAAATTTCCCAACCCAAACTACGCTTTAAATGGGAATTTTATCGGTATGTTTGTTCTTCTCGAAAATGATCACGGTTTTCATTGACATATATTGTGAATTTTTCTATTCTTCATTGTCATTTTACTAATGTAAGAGTTAATATTTTCATTGGGAATTAGTTTAGTATTCTATATCGCCTCACCTTCTTCACGTCGTAATCAAATCGCATGGTGCAGCCTCTTGTTCAGAAGGTTCATCCGCTGGGGAGTTGAACACAAGACGTCTCTAATCTCTCGAATAAGCAGCACTGGTTGCACGTCACAACTGTCGTCACAAACGCATTCGTGGAACCGCATTTAATGTCGCACTCACCAACTTACTCGCCGCTTGAAGTTTCCACAAAACATTCTAGAATGTTCTGGAAGCGAGAGGAGGGAAATTTCCAGAAGGTTTTGGTTAACTCTTGATAGCGCTTTGGAAGTTTACGCTGGGAGAGAGCGCTATCACGTCCCTTATTTGTATTCATCTCTCCAAATGCTCGGCGTCAACCTTTCGATAAGCTTGGGTCATAGCAGCTGTGTTAGACGATGTTTAAGATATTTACACGACTAATGAATCGTATATCTTGAATTTCTGTGAATAGTCTGCGAAATTCTCTTCATTTCCAACAACTTTTGTATCAAAAATTTGAGTTTTATTTATGGACTAAGACTATGGTTCTTGGTGTCACATTCTATATTGGGCGTGAAAGACCGGTAATTTTGCTCAGATGTCTCTATCAGGCTTGAGGTTCTCTTACCTGCCGTAAATCTACGACATGGGACCACCGGCTTTACTTCCCTTCCGAAGGAATCCATGCCAAGGATTTTTACTCCTGAAAAAAGATCCACCTCCCTCCACCGAGTGTGAACCCGCGACCTCGAGAACCAGAGGCTAGCAAGGTACCCTTAGACCATGGAAGACGACTAATTTTGTATTACTGGTGAATATTAAGAAATATAGAAATGCTTACATACGGAACATATAAATTTCGTGAAAACACACAAATATTGGTTACTGTAGCCTCCAATACTTTATGACACATTCCTGTAGGTGACAGGTAATCATTCATTTGTTTCTCGCGAAGTCAATTTCAAACAAGCACAGAGGGACTGTTTATTATTATTATTATTATTATTATTATTATTATTATTATTTTACTTTCTCTACGACGTACATAGTAGTAGAAAGTATTGCACTCCATCTGTCCAAAAATTGCGACACCGAGATTTCATCGGAAATACATGCCTTATGGCCCCCGTGAATAAAAATCGCTTTTAGAGAAAGCTCCGTGTGTGTATATGAATAGCATAGCTCAAAAACGAAAAGTCGGATAAATACCAAACTTGGTATTTAAGTTCAGTATGTTCCAAAATTTCGACACGAAAATTTAAGAAAATTTCCCATCCCAAACTATCCTTTACATGGAGTATTTTTTCTAAATTTGTTATTAAAATACCATATATTAAACATATTTGCATGAAAAATAAAGCTAAGATAAACTCACATCCCAAACTACGTTTTATATGCAAAGTTTTTCGAAACTTTTTATCATCTAAAGAAAGAAATCATTAATAAAATGTATAGCTTGAATTTTCTAGGAATAGTCTCTGAAGTCCTATTCATTTGGAAGAAATTTTTGTATAATCTTCTATAACTGAACGTTAAACGATGGGAAAACATATAGCACTCAAGAAAAGTAGATCTCTTTCAAATATCCTTCAAATCACATTTTGGTGGCATGAGCCATTTCATATATCCGTTATTAATGGTTAGAATTGTTAAAAGCCCTGTCGATTTTTATTTGTTTCTCGATGTCATCGAAAGGGTGTCGAATTTTAGGGCCAATGTATAGGTTCCAGTTCTAAAATATTTGACTTTCACTGTTCCCTTTGTATCTATAACAAAATGTGTAATTTATCTATTTCAGGAAAGATTTATTTTGACTAAAATGAAGCATATAGGAAAATAAACTTTCATAAAAATAATCTGTATACCCACTAATATGCAATGTGAATGTCACAATATGTATATTAATTTAATCATTGCTTCAGCTTTCTGAATCACATTTTTATCTTCAGTGAAACAATGTTTGCAAATGTTTCTCTCACTTAACATGGTGTGGAAGGTAAAAGAAGCTATATGTACCAAATTTTGTTTTCTTTGGGTTTTAAGTAGGATAAAATAATACCCAAATTACCATAAGAGAAAATGAAAAACAATTTTCTTGAAGATAGCAAGTGTAGTAATACTTAATTCAACATTTAACGAACAACGTCAAGATTTCGAATATCAGGCGGAAATCTCAATTGTCAATTTATTGTCTCATATAAACGTGAATTGTTTAACAACAGAAATATCTAAAGAGACAGAAGACTCGAAGATTCTACTTGCAGGGATGTCAAGGCTTTTGACCTATTTCCTTGTGCAAACTTATTCGTTCCCAAGCGGGATAGCACGGTTTCCAAGATGTTGTTACAGAATTAGCTGCTAGGGGTGTAAACCCCAAGTCTCTAGGGAGCGCCTTCCTCATCATCAACAAGCGGGAGGAGGGCGGTTCATGTCGAAACCTCGCTTCAAATTTACTACATGGCTGTACAACACAATGCAGATGTCATGGTGTGCACTCAGGCGTTCATTTTCCTATTTGCCATTAGCCAACACAGCGCTGCTGAATTCCCCTGACATATTTGAAGTTACCAACTTTAAAGTAACTAAACCTACACAGAGCTTCTCGCAAAAACGATGTTTAGACTATAGTTGGCGATAGAATTGTTTAAGTTTGCAATCAGGTCGCAGAATAGACACTAGTTTTACCTCCTCCAGGATTTCCTGTGACGTATCATACTCTGTATGGATATTTCACTGGAAGTACGCGTTTGGAAGTCCCTTGAATCCCTGCAAAACAAACTGTTACCTCCTCCCTACCACGTAATTGTGGTATTGTCTTATTCGATACACATTTCCGTCCGGACGCACTTCAGCCTTGAGCTTATTGAGCGCCAAAGTAAATCTTCGGCTGATTTTGTGTCGTTATCTGGGGTCTCCTGAGGCGTGTCCTTCACCTTACCTATCGCAGAGTGTGGTGGCTTGATAACACAGCAACAAGGGGGGGGGAGGGGAGGTTGATGCCTTTGCTTTTTTGGTGTTATTGAAACCAAAACATGTGTATCGTCCCAGAACCAGTCATGCCGTATACTAGCGAAATTACTCGCGGATGTATCGTGGGTATGTGGGAGGCTGGTTACAGCAACCGCAACGGCAGTGCACAAGTGTTTTTAAATTAAACCTTCTCTAAGTCTAGCAAATGAAATAAAATTGAACTGGGGTAAAGAGGCATATATACTTAATTTAGGAAGAAAGGAAAGATCAGGAATGGCATGGTTTAGACTGGGGGGCTGGAGAGCACAGAAAATGACCGACGATTCTGGCAGGAGAATCTGCCCATTCTGTGAATTGGATGAGGACTGGGTACATATTTTGGCGGAATGTGCACAGTGGGAGAACCAGCGAACGATTAAACTCAAAGAAAAATTCTTAAGTCCCTTAAGAAAGAGATTGGCATGTTGGGATCTACTGGCTGACCAGAGGAACTGGCAAAACATGGGCAATTTTCTGGCTAAAGTGCGCGAAGCTAGGTCAAATTTGTTCAGTTAGACAAAGGTAATTTATTTCTATTTCCCTTTTTCTTGTTCCTTTTGTTGTGTTTTCTTTATCTGTTGTTTATTTTGTCACCCTATTGTATCTTAAATATGCATGTACGGTCAATGACCCATGCACTAAATACTTGTGTAATAACTTCAATAATTTGAAACCAATAAAGATACCTTATCTATCTATCTATCTAGTTAATTACTGGTTCAAAATATTCCAGGAAAGTGGGGAAGACGGTCTACATACTCGTCAGAAAGTGGGCACTCCCCGTAAAACATCCACAGATGATGATATTCGTTTACTAAATGCAAATTAATCTTTGGTATAATTTACTGATTATGTTTATAAACTAGAGATAAATATGTGTATGGTTTACCGAATATGACATACATATTATGGAAATAAAATTGGGTTATATTTTTGTCTATAATCCTGTTGTATTCCTATGATCAGCAACATGTTAGTAAAGGTATATTAACCAATTATAGTTTGAATTAGAGGAAAATATGCTGCTTTATTTATTATTTAGTTATGTTTGCTTCTATGCAGCAACAAGCATTGATATCACTGTGAGAATACAGTTCTGTTTGTTGTTGGTTATAAAGTGCTGTCTTGCTATGTATTTCATGAATACAATTCAAGCTTTAATTTGCACCCCCTGAATATCTTCTCACACTACACATTCTACATTTCGCTAACCTGGGCGCTCATCAAGTTTTACCCTTAGCTTTTAACCCTTTCAAAGTCGTGTCCTGCACTAGCCGATAAGGTATGGACTACCATTCACGATAAGAGGTCTGTATGACAAACTGAATGCACTCGCTCTACCTCTTACTCTTTTAGCTAATATGATCAAGAGCGTAAACGTATATTTCGTTTCTACGCCATTTTGTAACCTTTGTTGTGATTATTGGTATAACTACTTAGCAGGAGTGGCGCACCCTTGCACCGTGGCCTAAAGCAACCAATGAAATGGCCATAGCTTCGCAAGGCCACGTACAACGATAAATAATGTGACATAGATGCGAGATGCAGTGAGATTTTCTTTGGCGCTCTTTGTACTACCTGTGTCGTTATAAAACCAATTAATTATGCTTGCACCCATTATCGGGGGATACAGTCTCATAACAAATATGTTTAAAATTCTTCTGGTTATAAAAACATTTAACTAAAAGCATTATATCTCCTGCAAGCCAAGGCCTCACAGCAGCATATAATGTGCTGGGCTGTTTCAGTTTCTTTCTTGCACTATCTTCAATCTAAGTTACCCTGAAACACTCCCATAGTGTTAAGATGCTTTTTCACAGGAGTGTGTCCTGTGATAAATGCAACAATTGTTCTCAGCTGAAGTCTGTTACGTTTAAGTAAGCTTTCAGCTCTTTCCTTGCATGGTTTTCTAATAAATAGTTTACCATGTTTGTTTCCTGGAGTTTTAAGTCAGGTTTTATCATGTTCTACTTTGGACCAGCTCTTAATAGCCTTTGCTACTAAACATCGAAGTGTTCCTAGGGCCGGCTATGGGCCAAAAGATTGTGAAACTGTTCTTTGTCTTGCAAGTTCATCAGCTTTTTAATTTCCTTCTATGCCACTATGACCCGGCACCCAGATGAGTTGAACTTCATTCTGTTCTGCCAGGACTGTGAGCATGTTTAGGCAGTTTAGAACCAGTCCTGACGTTACCTTATGACTGCTTAGAGCCGTAAGTGTAGCCTGTCTATCTAAAATGATAAGGATCGGTTGATCGGTTTACCAGTGTAAGCTCTCCTTATGTTTTCATGTAAGCACTGAATAATAGCATAAATTTCTGTTTTAAAAACAGTAGCGTATTCTCCCAAGGGAAAAAAGTTTTTGCACCTTGGTCTTATGCCATACACTCCGGTCTTATTCCTCAGTCATCCTTTGAGCCGTACGTAATTGTGGTAATTTGAAGTCAAAATTAAAAAAAAATGGGGATCTGATGTGTTGCATTCACATGACTTTCTCTCGCCACTATCATTCATTTTGTATGGCTTCTATAAAATATTTTTGTAAAAGCTTATTGTATCAACTTCATGCTATTCGAGATAAACGTTTACAAAAATAGTTTCATTATACATTTCGTTGTAGCTACAAGAGGCTAAAAAGATAGTCAGCTGTTTATATTCTGGCTTCATATTCCGAGCTCTTTCCATTGGAGAAACAAGTGAAAAAAGCAACAAGGAATATCTCGCAAAAATTTAAGGCCACAAAAATATTAATTGATATAAAGTGTGTGTTTTAGAGAAATATACTTTTCTGTACATTAAATTTTTGTTGATAGCATTATGATTTACAAGTTACCCAAATTTATTCCTAAAGAAGAGGACTTTGGAGGCTATTCGCCGAAAAATCAAGATATACATTTTATTAGTTGTATTTCATATCTTCTGATTAAAAATTAGAGGTTATTAATGAGAAAATTAGGAAGGTAAATCCATTTAAGTATTTGAGAACAATAATAGAAGCAGATGGAACTAGTAGATGAGAAACAGACAAATTTGATGTGATACATTCACCTGACTTTCTCTACCCTCTATCTTCATTAGTGGTTAAACAAACTATTGTCACTAAAACTTAGTTTTCTATCTACTACATTTTAATTCAAATAAGCCTTTGCAAAAATAGCTACATAAAAGACTTTGTTATAGGTACAGCGATAGTCAAATGTTTAAGAACTGTTTCCATGACATCGCGAGAAACAACTGAAAATCGATGAGACTAAAAGAATAGGTATTGAGCGATTCGAACCTTTAATAAAGGATATCTCAGAAATGGCTTATGCCACAGAAAAACCTTTTTAAATAAATTGTGTGTTTTAAACAGATTTACACTTTTATGATACATTTTCGTACAAGATTATACAAAATCCCTCTGTAATGAAGAGGATCTCACAGGCTATTCCCAGAAAATTCAAGATATACATTTTTCATGTAAATATCTTTAATATAATATAATTTAATCAAAATAGTTAGATCCATTTTTTAAGAAATAAAAACATCCGAAAAAAATGCTACATGTTGAGGGTAGTTGGTTTGGGAGATTTTCTTGAAAATCTTTATGTGGCATCTTTGGAAGCTACAGAACCTAAATACCAAGTTTGGTGTTTGGTCAATCTTTTCGTTTTTGAGTTATGCTGCTCACAGACATACATGGACATTTTCGAAAATCTTTATTTGAATTTAAGGGGCCTCAAAACATGTATTTCCGGTGAAATCTCGTTATCATATTTTTGGGTGGAAGGTACCTTGTCTACCTATTATGCACGTGGTAGAGAAAATAAAAATATAGGCAAAAAACTTACCTGTATTATTGAGGGAAATTCTCGGGAACCTGTGGAAGGTAAAATTTAGTTCACGAAAGTGAATTTCACTCTCGCTTGGAAGCCAAAGTTAGGAAAATCAATCCACGTTCAGTAAGGTTGTCATGGTTTCATGCAAAACGACAGCGTCTGACCGCAACCTGGGCTTTAGCGAGGGGTTCTTCCTGGAGAGAAGGATTTAGAATATGGACCAGGCTAAGGAAATTTATTGCTTGCCAACAGGAAGTACTAAACCCTCCGAGCGAGCGTTCTTCATTATACTGCGTCTGCGAGTTCTGCTTTAAACCACTGTAGACTTGCAAAACATTCTGACCGGAGGACAACACCAGGACATTGCGGTTGCCAGTGTAAACTCTACCCAAATGAGGTCAATTAATCCAAAATGAACAGGGGTGCTTATTAAAACATTGTAATAAAATCTTCCATTACAAAAATTGAAGAAAACTAATTTTATGGTGGTGTTGTATTGTATTTCGACTGTTGAGGAGCCGAACTTGAAGTAGTTGCAACCGGACGTATGGTAAAAAGTTTCCGGTAGCCTTCGCCATAAGTTTAAAAGTATTAAATTTGTAATGTTGACTGTTTCTTTAAATATTATATCTTTATGTTCGCCTCGGTTGCGTCAGTATATATTTTTAGAGACATGAACGTCTTAGCAGGGAGTGGTGCGACCGAAGAATGTAGGCTTACACAGATTATAATTTTACTTCACTCTTTTTATTAATGCCTGACACGATTTAAATAACATCTCACTGATATCGGGAGAGAGGTGTAAGATTTTTTTTTATTAATTACTTCGCAATTTTTAACACACAAACTATTTTTTTCTCACACAAAATACGTATTAAATTTCTCGAGGACGCATCTAGCGTCCGGTTAGAAACACCGTCTACAAGCAACGCGTCCGGTTAGGAGCGCTGTCTACAAGCAACTGACTTCTGCATTTGTAAATTTTGCTTCATTTTAGTTTCTGATTGGCTAATCCTAGTCCAATAGAATACCTCCATTTAACTAAAGCTTTTTCTGGTTGTTAATTGGCTATTTTATAAACTGTCACAAAAATTACATTATTGCTTCCAAGAATCTCAAGTAGTATTATTAAACTTGCAAATTTATTATTGCCTCAAGGTTACCTCATTGTTACCTCACTGTTAGCAACTTTTAACCTATTATTCTCACAGCTCCTACATTATTATATTACGTAAAACATTCACATAACATTATTAAACATTTATACAATAATATAAATATATATAATGACTGTAATATACACTTTTTATGTATTGTTACATACACATATTGCTTCAAGGCGGGCTGTTATTGTATTCACATATTATATAATTAGACTGAAATCATTTAAGTGTTAAAAATACTGCCTCATAATAACGTGGAATATTTTTACTGTTTCCACTGCTTACGTATGGAGCAAGTATTGTATTTCACCCGAAAATGCTATGTGGGGATTACACTATAAATACATGTTTTAATATCCCCTGAGTACAAAAAGCATAAGGTCATTGTGTGTCCATGTTGAATGGACATATCAGTTGAATACCAAACTCGGCATTTAAGTTCAGAATATTCCAAGGATGTAACACAAAGATTATCACGATAATTTTCTTCCTCAAAATACCCTTAGCATAGGAAACATTTCGTGTCTCGTCCAGCAAAGCGTATTAATGTTATAATCATAATAAATGAGGTGCGCACAAGTGCGCAGAATGAACACAACTTTAGTTTTGAGTACAAAATTGTACTACTGTTTTGCGGTGGCGTAGCGTAGGGTAGACTTTGAGACTGAGTCTACCTAAATAATTTGCCGAGAAACTAGGTAAATTTTTTAACATATAAATAAAGACAGTCTCACAGAAGGGATGAAGAACTAAGTAATACAATCCCCTTCACCGCTGCTTACCGCAACGCCCCAATCCCAGACTACGCTTTACATGGAACATTTTTCAAAAAATTTTATTTTCTAAAACATGACCCTAACGATTTTAATCAAAATATTATATATTTAAGATATTTTATGACAAATAAAGGGGTTATCTTGAATTTTCTGGGAATGCCCTCAAAAGTCCTCTTCATTTTGAATGGCTTTGTCATAACTGGTAAACCATAAGAGATAGACAAAAAAATAGATCTTGTTAAAACACACAATTTAGATCATATACTTTTTTATGGAGTGACCCCTTTCCAAGGTATTGGTTGTATTTGTTTGGATTTTTAATACTTACACTTTTTCTGAAATGGGACATGTCCTGGACATACAAAGAGAATGGAATGCTCCACATAGCAACCAGCTCTTAAAACATTTGACTATCGCTTAAACCCTACCATATTCTCCTTGCATCTACAAGAAAATTAGCCATAAGACAGTTTCTGCAAATGTTTTTCTCGATTAACATCAAGAACATGGAGAGAGGCAATTGTAAAAATAGTTTGTAGAACAGTAAAGAAAGGCATATGAGTGCAACATAGCAGATTTTTTATTCGAGGTGTCTTAGAACATGTATTTCCTGTGAAATCTGGGAATCGAATTTTGGGTGGAGTGCGATGCCTTCTCTACCTGCTAGGTACATACCTGGTAAAGAAATTAAAAATCTAATGAAAACATTCCCATGAATTTCTCTGCTCACTTTCCTAAAACCATTCTTATAAAGCCTAATTCTTCTGTATACTTTTTATGAATCCAGACAATCTGTCATTACGCATTTATGTGTAGGAATAGAAAGCATACAAATAGGTTAAACCGATAGCCATATTTTTAAAAAGCTGGTCTCTATATGATGACTTTGAAATTGTAAGGACTTTACGTGACCAGTAGCAAAATTTTACAAATAACATTTTTCAAAGTTTTTGTTTTCCTAAAAAGTGTCTGTAACAATTTTAATTAGAGTATCATACACTAGGTAATCAAAAGTATCCGGACACCCCCACAAACATACGTTTTTCATCTTCGGTGCATTGTGCTGCCAACTACTGCCTGGTACTCATTATACGCGACCTCAGTAGTCATTAGACATCGCGAAACAGCAGAATGGGACGCTCCGTGGAACTCACGGACTTCGAATGTGGTCAGGTGATTGGGTGTCACTTGTGTCAGAAGCCTGTACGCGAGATTACCACACTCCTAAACATCCCTAGGTCCACTGTTTCTGATGTGATAGTGAAGTGGAGACGTGAAGGGACATGTACAGCACAAAAGCGTACAGGCCAACCTCGTCTGTTGACTGACAGAGACCGCCGAAATTTGAAGAGGGTCGTAAAGAGTAATAGACATACATCTATCCAGACCATCACACAGGAATTCCAAACTGCTTCAGGATCCACTCCAAGTACTATGACAGTTAGCGTGAGGTGAGAAATCTTGGATTCCATGGTCGAGCGGCTGCTCATAAGCCACACATCACGCAGGAAAATGCTAAACGACGTTTCGTTTGGTGTAAGGAGCCTCAACATAACACAATTGAACAGTGACAAAACGTTGTGTGGAGTGACGAATCACGGTACACAATGTGGCGGTCCGATGGCAGGGTGTGGGTATGGCGAATGCCCGGTGAACGTCATCTGCCAGCGTGTTGTGCCAACAGTGAAATTCACAGGTGGTGGTGTTATGAAGTGGTCGTGTTTTTCCCTAGAGGGGGCTTGCACCCCTTGTTGTTTTGTGCGGCATGATCACAGCGCAGACCTACATTGATATTTTAAGCCCTTCTCGTTTCCCACTGTTGAAGAGCAATTCGGGGATGGTGATTGCGTCTTTCAACACGATCGAGCACCTGTTGATACTGCACGGGCTGTGGCGGAGTGGTTACACGACAATAGCATCCCTGTAATGGATTGGCCTGCACAGAGTCCTGACTTGAATCGTATAGAACACCTTTGGGATGTTTTGGAACGCCGAAGTCGTGCCAGGCCTCACCGGTCTACATGGATACCTCTCCTCAGTTCCGCACTTCATGAAGAATGGGCGGCCATTCCCCAATAAACCTTCCAGCACCTAATTGAAAGTATGTCTGCGAGAGTGAACGCTGTCATTAAGGCTAAGGGTGGGCCAACAGCATATTAACTTCCAGCATTACAGATAGAGGGCGCCACGAACTTGTACGTTATTTTCAGCCAGGTGTCCGGATACTTTTGATCACGTATTGTATATTGTTATATACCCGGGTAAGGTCAAAAGGTTTTGCAGCTAGTTATTAAATTTAGATAGTCCAGGATAAACATTGGGGTACGTAGATTCGGACACAAAGAGGACCAGCATCTTTGTTGCACTTTTGGAGCAGACGTGGGATAATTATCACAAAAATACACGGATTTTTGCATTAACACTTTGCCTGTGATTTATTAAATATTAAACTTGGTGCCTTTACATCGTTCACAAAAGATTAAAGAACAGACATTGCAGGGAGATGTTCCAGACTCAAACGAAACATTCACGCTTCATACTCAATCCTCGTCCTGAAGAGGCACACTCAGACTGTTACTGGCGACTGACTGACGCCACGCTCTCAGGCAAAGAAAAACTAGTAACGCTTACTTCCCTCCCTTTCCTCTCTCCGCCCTTGGCGGGAGAGATATCACGTCGGACGAGAAGTTAAAGCCCCAGCCGAAATAATTACATCAACAGTGTCGTCGCTGCAAAGCAATAATTTGGCCGACGGGACAATGCACACACATACACGCTACAATATTAAAGATATTTACATGAAAAATAAAATGCATATCTTTAATCTTCTGGGATTAGTCTTTAAAGTCCTGTTCATTCGGAGGGAATTTTGTATAAGTGATAAACGTTAAGTGATGGACGAAAACGCTCTACTCAAAAATGTAGGTCTCTTTAAAACACACAATTTATTTCCAATGATTGTTTTTGTGGCATCAGTCATTTTTGAGATATCTGTTACTAAGGTTCGAATAACACTAGTCTGCGTGATATCGGATGTCTGAAAACTAATAACTGATTCTCACTCACTTTTTTATACTGATTTCACAACTACTTTCTATCAGGTATAGTTTTATCACAATTTCACTTCAAAGATATAGAGATATAAAGATATTGCTTCCGCCATTACACATAAAATTGAGCTCGATGAAGCAATTTGTAAGGGCTCTACCAAAGGATGGACCCAGTTTCAAGTGCTTTCCAAGAAATTTCCCTTCATTACAAAAGACAAATTAAAGGCTGGAATTTTTGTTGGTCCTCAAATAAAGAAATTGTTGAAGCATGGAGATTTTGATAAGACAATGAATGAGAGAGAAATAGAAGCATGGACCGCCTTCTGATCAGTTACTGAAAACTTCTTAAGCAATAACAAAGATATTAATTACAACGCCATTGTCGAAACAATGTAGGAAAATTTCAAGAAGATGGGTTGTAACATGAGTGTAAAGGTGCATTCACATATCTACTACTTTCCGGAAAATCTGAGACATTATAGTGAAGAGCAGGGTGAACGTTTTCACCAAGATATTAAGGAAATGGAGAGGAAGTACCAGGGGGGAGATGGAATGAAACTATGATGGCCGACTACTGCTGGATGTTGAGTAGAGACAGTCATCTTCAAGGGTTTGCAAGGAAGCCAAAGACGAGAAAGTTTGAAAAAAATTCAATGAAACACTTTGGCTTCTTGTTTTGTTAAAATGTAGTTGAGAAATAAATTAGGGGACTTTTTGAGAGTATTCTTAAAATGTTTCTTGAATAAAAACTTACCTTGTGTGAAATGGTATTTGAATACTTTTCTACGCTCATTAGTAAAATTGTCAATACATAACTTATTTTGTATAAAAACCTGAGGTGATAGAAAAAAAGGAAGTTATTTCTGGAATCAGCATAAAAATTTTATTTCAATAACACTTACTTTTAAGAAATCATGTGACAAAAAGTTTGAAAATGCAGACTAGTGTAATCAATACCTAGCCATTCCTTTCAATTCCTGTCGATTTTCAGCTATTTATCGGATGAAATGGGGAGAGCATGGAATTTTGAGGCCAGCATATAGCGTCCAGTTGTTAAACATTTGACTGTCGCTGTTCCCTTTGTATCTATAACGAAATGTGTGATGTGGCTATTTATGCAAGCGTTTATCTCGATTAAAATGTAGTAGATAGGAAAATAAACTTACGTAAGAATAATTTTGTATACCCCAAAGGATAGAAGTTAGAGAAGATCATGTGAATGTAACACGTTAGATTTGGTTTAGGTTGGGTCACACGTTTTTTCATTAGAGAAGTGTGACTGTTTCTCTGTCTCCTGTAATTACAGTGAAAGTAGGATCGTAATGGTGTCCAGGTTACGGCTAACACAGAGGTCACGTCACAAACATCAAGTACATCTTTGTGATTAAAAGGCTCTTGTCTGCATTCATTTGCATACTTTGCTTTTGGTGGTATTTACTAATTGAGGCACGGCTCCGTAGTAGTCTCGGAGCCAGCGTATGGTAATGAATCATGAACAGGTAACCGAAAAAACTACTTACTCAAAGCAGTAGCACTCGCTCGAGAGCGCTAAAGGATACACCAAAAAGAAATACGGATATATGAAGAAAAAAATCTGATGTGTTACACTCACATGACTTTTTCTACCCTTGTACAAACTATTTTTACAAACGCTTATTCTCCATCTACTTCATGTTAATCGAGATAAACATTTGCAGACTCTATCTTATTGCTAAGTTTCTTGTAGATGTAAGGGGAATATATATTTACAAGGACAATATAGAAATACACTAGCCTTTAAGCACATACATATCTCTTAATAGCTGGTTGCTAGGTGCAGCACCAATCTCCTTGCCAAAGATTAATACTCTTTGCATATACAAGACAAAAAAATCTAATGTGTTACACTCACATGACTTTCTCTGCTCTTGTACAAACTATTTTTACAAACGCTTATTCCCCATCTACTTCATGTTAATCGAGATAAACATTTGCAGACTTTATCTTATTACTAATTTTCTTGTAGATCTAAGGGAAATATATATATTTACAAGGGCAGTATCGAAATACAGTAGCCTTTAAGCACATACATATCTCTTAATAGCTGGTTGCTAGGTGCAGCACCATTCCCTTTGCCACAGATTAATGCATTTTGCATATCCAAGACAAAAAAATGAATAACGAATTCCCGTTTGATAAAATAAGTATTCAAAAATTTAAGGAAATAACAGCAATATCTCGAAAATGGTACACTCAACAACAAAAAATGTATATGACATAAATTGTGTATTTAAACGCGATCTACATTTTTTGTGTAGTAAAATGTTGTCTATCTCTTATAGTTTACCAGTTATGCAAAAGTCGTTCACAATGAAGAACACTTTTGGGGACATTCCCAGAAAATTCAAGATATGCATTTTATTTGTCATGAAAATATCTTAAACATACGATATTTTAATCAAAATCGTTAGAGCCATTTTTGAGAAAATTAAAATTTGCGAACAATGTTCCATGTAAAGGGTAATCTGGGGTGGGGGATTTTCTTGAAAACCTTTGTTTCGCCTCTCTGGAAGATACTGAACCTAAATACCAAGTTTGGTGTTTATCCGACTGTTCGTTTCTGTGTTATACTGTTCACAGCCACAGACACACACACACGGATTTGTTTCCAAAAATGCTTTTTTTGGAATCAGGGGGTCTCAAAACATATATTTCAGATGAAATCTCGGTATCGAATTTTTGAGTGGAATACAATACTTCCCCTACTTACTATACGCAGTGGAGAAAGTAAAAATACAAAAATAAAGAAGACAGGACAGTTATATAGGGCAAAATAACGAGAATACCGTTTCGTATCGATCCTGACACAATCTGTCTATTGAAGTTGTATTAAGTATGTAAACATTCAAATGACCTTCTCTTCCCATTCCACAACAAACTATTGTTACAAAAGCTTCTTTTTCCATCTACACTGACGTTTGTGAAAATTGCAACACCAAGAAAGAATTTCCCGAATAACTCCAAAATTGGTGTAGAGTGTAGAAGATTTTGCACGCAATAAGTGATTAGTTTATAGAGAGATGGGGTACACGTAGGCCGAGTAGAGCCCTCTCGTGGTCAGTGTTGCACCCACTGTAGTCAGTGCAGAGCTGTCAAACAACGTGGAAACAATAAAGTGAGTGCTAGTATGCCTGTCGACGTCAAAGGGAGCCATATCGGCATGTGAATGAGTTCGAAAGGGGCAGAAAGATCGATCTCCGAGAAGCGGGTTTGTCATACCGTGACATTTCGACTCGTACAGTGCATGCTGCTACGATGATGCGTGTGTGGAAGCAGTGGATAGATGAAGGTCGTACGCAGCGAAGAGCGGGTACTGGACCACGGAACATCGCACAGTCATCTTGTCCGCATGGCCATAACGGACCGTACAGCTTCATCCATAGTGTTGGCTCGACGCTGGAGCACTGCAACAGGTGTGCACATGTCTGCATCAACGGTTCGACGCCGTCTGCTGCAGGTTGGACTGGTTGCATGCATGCCATTACGTTGGCTTCCATTCTCCAGAAACCACAAGGACCTCCGACTGCAATGGGCACGTGAACATCGTCACTGGTGTGCTGAGTGGCAAAATGTAGTCTTTTCCGACGAGTTCCGCTTCAACGTGCCCTACAGTGATGGCCGTATATGTGTCCGGCTGTACCGTGGTGAGCGCAATCTGGAGTGTTGAGCGGCTTAGCGGATAATCACCAGGTGTGATGGTTTGGGGCGCCATTGGTTACAACAACCGATCTCGCCTCCTACGACTTGAGGGGATTTTGAACAGCAACCGGTACCTAATGGTGGTTGTAGAGCCTGAGGTACTCCCCCTGCTTCAGGCATCTCCACTGGCCACATTTCAACAGGACAATGTCCGGTCACAAATTGCAAGAAATGTACAAGACTTCTTCAAAGAGCGACGGGTACCATTGCTTCCTTGGTCTGCATGTTCTACTTACATGCCTCGCCCATCGAACATGTCTGGGATATGGTTGGTCGGCACCTGGTGCTTCACGGTCCTCCAGTAACCAGTATCACGGATTTGTGGCCTCGAATACAAACTGCGTGGAGGGATATCTCTCAGGAACTTCTTTTAGAACCTTTTTGATTCAATGTCACGGCATATAGCAGCTCTAATTGCTGCGCATGGATGCCACACTAAATACTGAATATTAGGGCTCAAAGGTAATGTATAGATTTGAAAAGTTTGTTACTTGTCATGTACCTAACCTGTGGTATTACATTCATGCGTTTCCTTCTTGGTGTTGCAATTTTCACAAACGGCAGTGTACTTCATGCTATTCGAGATAAAGTTTTGCAGAAATAGCTTTATTACCTATTCACTTGTGGGTATAAAAGGAATAGAGCATGCTTAAGCGATAATCATATACAAGTCCATTCTCTTTTCATGATCATAAGAAAAACATTACTTTTGCGAAAGTTTATTTTCCTATCTACTGTATTTTAGCCTTTACAGAAATATCTACATTACACATTTCGTTATAGATACAAAGGGAACAGCGATAGTCAAATGTTTAACAACTGGACGCTATATGCTGGCCTTAAAATTCCATACTGTTCCCATGACAACGAGATAAACAGCTGAAAATCGACAGTATTTTAAAAGAATAGCTAAGTATTGAACAATTCGAACCATATCTCAAAATGCCACAAGGAAAGTTATTTGAAATAAATTCTGTGTTTCATTTTCTGTGTAGTACGTTTTCGTTATCGCTTAACGTTCACCAGTTAAACAAGATTATACAAAATCCCTTCCGAATGAAGAGGACTTTACTGGCATCAGATATAAATTTTATTTGTAGTGTAATTATCTTTAATATGTGATATTTTAATCAAAACCGATAGTCATTTTTCAGAAAACCAAAAATATCGAAAAGTGTTGCATGTAAAGTGTAGTTGGGGTGGGAGAATTTACTTGAAAATCTTCGTGTCTCATCTCTGGAAGCTAATGAACTTAAATATCTACTTTGCTATTTACCCAACTTTTGGATTTTGAGTTATGTTTTCAGAGATGCATACACAGATACACACACATACACACGGCGTTTTTCTAAAAATGTTTTCTTTCTGTCTTTTGTTTAGGGACCTCAAAACATAAATGTGTGGCATCTTTGGAAGATATTGAACATAAATACCAAGTTTGCTATTTATCCGAATACTCGTTTCTGAATTACGCTGTTCACAGACAGACACACAGAGACCTATTTCTAAAAATGCTTTTTTGGGGGTTTAGGAGCCTCAAAACGCGTATTTACAGTGGAATCTCGTATCGAATTTTTGGATGGAATGTAACCCTGTCTACGTACTATGACAGGTGGAGAAAGCAAAAGAGATAGCGGCTTTCTAAGCGAAATTGCCAATGCCACAAAAATTTATTTGAACGGAACTGTGTGATTTATTCATTCAGAATGAAGACTTCATAGGCTATTCTCAGAAAACACCAGGATTTGCATTACATTTATCATGTAAATGTTGTGACTGTCCAGGTTTTGTACTGCCACTTCTCTAAGTTCTCAGTGCCTCTTCACTTTCTTCGTAAAGTAACGGTGTAACGAAGTACGCACGACGTAGCCTCCTCTAAAGGACGATTTACTCCCGGGGAGTCAAATACAAGGCTTCTCTAACCTCTCTTGCAGTAGTGCACTCGCTGCATGTCGCAGGAGAACAGTACTTTTCATCGCACCTGAAATCCATTCGCTAACTCGCTCAATAACTCACCGTACCCGCGAGAGCGCTCGCTTATATAGCAGCTGGTTAGAGTTCCAGAACGTTATAGAAGGGAATCTTTCAGAAGATTCTGTTTATCAGACTTCCGTGTTTACGCTAGGCGAGAGCACTACTTATCTTTGTGTATCTCTGTCTGCCCCGTGTGTCCGTTTGTCAGCAACAATTTTATGGGCAGGTTTTCATTCATAGAAGTCAGCAAGCAGGTTTCTCAATATCACAACTTACAGTTCCTCTCTGTAAAGTTATGAGGTATAATATTTTGTTGCCAAATTTATTATAGAATATGTCACTTATGTTGCAAAAATTCTGGGAAGTCGTATTGTCCATCCCCACATAAACATAAATTTGAATCATTCATGCCAATTGCAAAATTACTTTATTTTTCTTTTAAATGGCCTTTGAGAGCAAGAAACAGTTACATGTCATTAAGCAAAGATATATACCTGAACCTATACACCTATTACTTTTCATACTTCCACTTTTGCCTCCAGGGCACCTCATAAGTGCCAGTTCACACAGAGAATTACAATTCGCAATAATGCCCCTCGTGTGTTAGTCTTTCTTTCAGTGACAGGGCACCACACCGAATAACGCAAGGAGAGCAACTCATACAAACCCAAAAGAATATTTTCTGAACTTACCTACATCATCTCCATTTTCACTGCGTTACCTCAAATATTAATTCTGTTTATAATTTTCATAATTTACAACTGAAGATTCGCCTTCCACATCAGTCAAACTTTGGTTCGCATTTGCGTCGTTTATAGCACTAAAAGTTTCAGTTCGCAACTAGTACTGTATTTCAGCATCGTCTTCAAATCCACGTGTAAAGACTGAGAGCTGTATTCATAGACTTCACATTGGTCTGGACTATCTCCAGACTCATTTGGTCCGGACCAAGTTCTTGATATTCTTAGACGATAAAAAGTCTCGGACCAAGAAAGGCCGTGGATCAGCAAGGAGAAAATGTTACACGACGAAGAAAGGTGGGTCTGCACACGCGCGATTGTCAAAGAGTAGTAAACCAACCACTCTTAATCCCTAGTTACTTTCTCTATTACGTAGTATTGTAGTAGTAGTATTGTATTCCACCCAAAAATTCGATACCGAGATTTCACCGAAATACATGTTTTCAGACCCCTGAATCCAAAAAAAAAGCATTTTTGGAAACATGTCCGTGTGTGTGTCTGTGTGTGTGTATGTGTATGTGAACAGCATAACTTAGAAACGAACAGTCGGATAAACACCAAACTTGGTATTTAGGTTCAGTATCTTCCAGAGATGCGACACAAAGGTGTCCAAGAAAATCCCCCACCCCAGATTACCCTTTACATGGAACGTTTTTCGAAAATTTTAATTTTCTCTAACGATGGCTCTAACGATTTTGATTAAAATATCATATGTTTAAGATACTGTCATGACAAATGAAATGTATATCTATAATTTTCTGGGAATGTCTACAAAAGTATTCTTCATTGTGAATGACTTTTGCATAACTGGTAAACCATAAGAGATAGACAAAATTTTACTACACAAAAAATGTAGATCGCGTTAAAATACACAATTTATGTCATATACTTTTTTGTTGAGTGAACCATTTGCGAGCTATTGCTTGTTATTCCCTTAAATTTTCCAATACTTATACTTTTGCTCAAATGGGAATTCGTTATTCATCCTTTTTTATGTCCTGGTAATGCAAAGAGAATGGAATACTCCACATAGCAACCAGCTCTTAAAATATTTGACTGTCGCTTAAAGCCTACCATATTCCCCTTGCACCTACAAGAAAATTAGCAATAAGATTAACATCTCGATTAACATGAAGAATATGGAGAATAACCGTTTGTAAAAATAGTTTGTACAAGAGTAGAGAAAGTCATGTGAGTGTAACATATCAGATTTTTATAAGGTGTTAGTTTCTTTTTGGGAGGATTTTTTCTTCTACTCCTGCTAAAGATTTCGAAGGCACCATATTATTTTTCACTCAAGGTCTTTTGAATTTCTTGTTCTACATTATTCTTATTTTTATAATACCCGACATCACTTTCTTTGAATTGAATTCCACATACTCGAGCATTTTTGGTTGGCATAAAGCTTTTGCGTTTGAGAGCAGCAACCTAGTTGTTGTACACATGTTGATTCTTATCTGTATCAGGGAATGAGAAATAACCAACATTTCTGTTTACGCCGAAATTATTTACACAACCGTTAACACTGCACGCAGGTATTCTTGACCTACACCTGACAAAACACTACTCTGTATTCACTCTTAGGTTGATCCGCGTCAAAACAAACCTCAGGTGACCAGTGCACGTTATAATGTATCCTTGCGCCATTCGTAGTGGAAATACTGTCACACTTTCAGACCATGTGGTGAGTACAAAAAAGAACAGAGTCCTTATTTCGGCAACTGAAACGGTGACTAGCATATTCTGGTAAGGGTTAAAGGTGATAAGAGTGATAGTTGTAACAAAAGAAACGTTTGCACATATAATAATAGGTAATTCTAAAATAAATGAGCGAAAACTAAAGTAACAGGTATGCGATAACCTAATTTATTCGCCCTTTATTAACTGTTGGCGGTTCATTTTAAAATAGAAATTGTGCACTGTTACGCGAATTGCATTCTTCTTAAAATCACTACATTCTTGTATCGCGTATTTCATATGCTTTCTTTTTTTCTTTTCCGGGTGTAACCACTTTTCTCGTTTCAAATTTTTCTGCACAAGCACTGTTTATACTTGTAATCGAAACACCGGTGAACTCAGAAGTTAATTTCACCATTTTCTCACATAACTTATAATAAAGATTCAACACTATTGTTTTTTCACCACTAGTCAATGGTTTGCGCGGCTAATGCTTTACGTAATTGGACGAATACACAAGAGCAAATTCACTGTCCGTCATGATACTGAACACGTCTGCTGGTTTCTGGTTGTAAACAATATTCTGCGCTTACCAGGATGTCAGGTGACTCATACGAATTGCGTCATGGTACTTGTAGCTCTGTTTTACGGTATAAATCAGCATTAAATAAAACCATAGGTATTTGTATAGAGTACTATACTATTTAAGGATACATTCATTCTAAAATTCAGAGATTAGCATGGGACTACTTTCTTGGGCGCATTGCTACCGTGTTGCACCACGGTGCACTGACCACATGGGTTTGTTTTGTCGCAGATCAACCTAAGAGTGAATGTAGTATAGGAATCACAACACAATAACAGGAACTAAGTGCGACGCAAGACTAACTATTGCAAGTGAAATTATTCAGTACAGTGGCGTGATCCTACCCTCATGACGTCATCGCGAGGTGAGCATTAAACATAAAAGTGCTTCCAGAATAAAAACGAGAGGTCGTAGAACGACGTGGTTTTCAATAATGCGCTCAGAACACTTTATTTTGTTGTTACAAGTCTTTATAAATGTGATGCGATACATTCACGTGACTTTCTCTACCCTCAATCGTTTTTAGTGGGTATACAAACTACATTTTGATCCAAACAAGGCTTTGCAGAAATAGCTACATTACACATTTCGTTATAGATACAAAGAGAACAGCGATAGTCAAATGTTTAACAACTGGACGCTATATGCCGGCCTTAAAATTCCATACTGTTTCCATGCAATCGCGTGAAACAGCTGAATGCTGAAAGGACTTAAAAGAATGAACAATTCGAACAATTAAAAACGGATAACTCAGGAATGACTTATGCCACAAAAACTTCTGGAAATAAATTGTTAGTTTTAAAGAAATCTACAATTTTTTGTAGTACGTTTACACAAGATTATACAGAATTTCTTTCGAATGAAGAAAACTTCAAAGGCTATTCCCAGGAAATTAAAGATATACATTTTATTTGTAATGTAAATATATTTAATATATGGTACTTTGAAGTAGTATTTTTAACACTTGAATAATTTCAATTAAATTATATAGTATGTAAATTCAATAACAGCCCGCCTTGAAGCAATATGTATATAATAATTTTTAAAATGTATGTAACAGTCATTGCATATGCTTATATTATTGTAAACATGTTCAATAATGTTATGTGAATGCATTACGTAATTTAATAATGTAAGAGCTGTGAGAATAATAAGTTTAAAGTTGCTAACAATGAGGTAACCTTGAGGCATTAATGAGTTTGAGAATTTAAATGCTACTGGTCATGATTAAGGCAGCAATAATGTATATTTTGTGACAGTTTAAAAATATCCAATCAACAGCCAGAAAAAGCTTTAGTAAAATCGAGGTATTCTATTGGACTAGGATTAGCCAATCAGAGACTTGAAATACAGAAAGTTAAAAGTTTATACGGTTGAAATCTGATCAGTTGCCTGCAGACCTTGATAGTAACCGGATGGAAGATGTGTTCACTAGAGAAATATATTACGTATTCGTGTGAAACTAAAAATAAGTATACGCGTTAACAAAGCGCAAGTATTAAATAAAAGAATCTCACAGCTCTTGATATCAGTGTAGCGCTATTTAATTTGTGTCAAGGATTAATAAAAAAGAAGTGAATTAAAACTTAAAATCTGTGTAAGCCTACATTCTTGTCGCACCACACCCTGATTAAGAGAAACGTGTCTCTAAAGTAATACTGACGCAGCCGAGGCAAATATAAACATAGATACTATCTATAGAAGCAGTTTAATAACACAGTTAATATTATTTTTAAACTTGGAGCGTAACAACAGAAATACATCTTAAAATCGGCTTTTCATACGTAGTAGCATATTACGTAAAGAACAATACTACTTCAATTTTAATCAAAATCCTTATAGCCATTTTTTTAAAATCAAAATTTTCGAAAAATTTTCTATGTAAAAGGTAGTAGGAGTGGTAAGATTTTCTTGAAAATCTTTGTGTCGCATCCTTGGAACATACTGAACTTAAATGCCAATTTTGGTACTTATCTGACTTTTAGTTTCACAGTTATGCTGTTCACACACACACACATATATATACAGATCTTTTTCTAAAAATATTTTTTTTATTCAGGGGGTCTCAAAACAAATATTTCCATGAAATCTACACATCAAACTTATGGGAGGAATACAATAGTTCCCCTACTTACTATACGCAGTAGAGAAAGTAAAAATGATTTGTTGTTTTTGATTCAGAGGTCCTCAAAACATGTATTTTGATAGAGTTTTTGGGTGGAATGCGTATCAGGGACAGCAAAAGTACTTCCTTGATAACAACGCGTGAAGAGCTCAGCAAGTGTGAACGCCGCTATGCAAATCGTGTGTACTGCGCAGGGTACAGTTTATTTTCAGGCCGGCTACATAAATAACGCCTCCTTCGCCAGTCTACAAACATTATTCCTAATGTCACACGGCACGAAAACGTTCAAGCCTGTCTCTTGGAATCCTCCGATCTAACGCGATATTAATGGTGCAGGAGATCAAACCAGCGACAAAAACGGAACACCTCGGCTATTTACAAGGAAGGGAGATTTATAAAAACGTCACAGTGATGAAAGATTAGCAGTCTACAGCTTATAATGGCAGAATTTCTCTTACCCTTTTGCTTCTTTGCGAAGGAATATTATTGAAACGGTACACAAAGCAAAAAACTTGTGTGTTGCATTCGCGATACTTTATCTACACATTCTTCTACAAACTATTTTTGCAAGAGCTTATTCTTCTGTCTACCTCTTGTTAATCGTGATAAACGTTCATTACAGATTTACACATTTCGTTGTAGTTATAAGAATAATACAGTAGGCTAAAGGGATACTCAGATCGTTAAAAATAAATTCTTATGTGTGACATTCACATGACTTTCTCTACCCTTTATCGTTTATTGGCGGGTATAAAAACCATTCTTACTGAACTTATTTTTCTATCTGCTAATTTTAATCCGAATAAAACTTTGTAAAAATAGCTACATTACACATTTCGTTATAGATACAAAGAGAACAGCGATAGTCAAATGTTTAACAACTGGACGCTATATGCTGGGCTTAAAACTCCATACTGTTTCCATGACATCGCGAGAAACAACTGAAAATACAGGCCTACGAAGATTTTGCGGCACGGAATATTTTACATCGTAATGGTCGAATTAGATGCTCTGATTTCGATTATAATAGTTTTTGCGTATCACCTTGAAGTAGATTATTTTTTGGTAGTTGGAAGATGCTTCATGTTTATCTGTTCCACGTATGGGAGCCAATTTGTCGCAGTAACTTCGTGTTATCTTATTGCTGAACGCCTGTTATTGTTTTATTATTTTGCATTTTGGGTTCTTTGTCCTCCGGCTAGCTATTATTACTACTCAATCGAGTATATCTCTTAAACAGGGTGTGTAAACGGAAAGGATTTATTACTGAAAGATAACACTGATAAAACAATTTGTTTTTACACTTTTATTACCGTCACAATTAGTTAATTTCACATACTGACTCTTGCTACACGCCAGACTGAAACTGTTATATTTTCTAATATCACTATAATCACTTATTTACTGCACATTATTAATTCGCGTATTTCACATTTATAGCTAACTTTATGACGCGAGAGATTCTGTAGAATTGCGCGACGTATAACGCTGAACGATTCTCTTAAACTGTGCGACGTATAATCTTTGTATGATTCTGTTGGACTAAACGACATATTACCCGCGAATCCTTCTGTTGAACTGAACGTTACCCGTCTCTGGCTTTAGCTTTTTATACTCCCTCACCCGATATGCCTAAAGATTATAACAGAGCTGCTATTGGTTAATAAACGCGCCAACATTAGCGTCTATTTTTATATCAATCAAAATTACGAACATATATGCTCTAGGGAAGAAATTCCCTCCATTTCTACAGAAAAGCGCGCTAATCTGACGTCATTTGCTTGCCTCTTCTAATTAATAAACAACTCACCCCCTCGCTCATTGTTGCCCGCTCTTATTGTCAGTTTCAGTGAGGCCGTGTAAACTTATTTTCTAACAATGCTTATAATTAACAAACATCCCAAATCATTGTCATACAATAATGTTAAGTTACATTACAATCACTTTTACATTCACAGTATTGTGATATAAAATACTGCCTCAACCTATAGATTTTGAACAATTCTGTTTCAACACAAAATTAAAAGTTCAGTACGCTAGTATTATCATCATATCCGACTTACAGTATGGTTGATTAGAATATGTAAATATGCTAAATCATATGACTAAGGAATAATGAAGCAATTTGTCAAAGCTTGGACAAACCTGGTCCATGTTTACAACATATTATTCAGAAATTTCCAATGTTGTCTGAATCAAAAGTGAAAGAAGGCATTTTGACGACACACAGATTTGCTAACTCATGAAGGACCTTCATTTTAGAAATACCATGACAGATTCCTAAGCTTCAAGCTGGGGCTCATTCAATGAAGTTATAAACAAGTTTTTGGGTAACGTTGAAGATGACTAATATGAGCTTATTGGTAAAACCATACTCAAAAAACGAAAGGCACTCTGATGCATTTTCTGCATTCGCATCTTGAATTTTTTCCTAAAAACTTGGGCGCACTAAGTAAAGAACAGTGAGAGAGATTCCACCAGGACTATAAAGGAGATGCAAACAGGGTACCAGGGTCGATTGGACATCTCTATGATGGCCGACTACTCTTGGTGGTCAATTATAAGACAACCTTAATCAGGATCACAAACCAAGGTTCACTCAGCGTTTGTTTTCAACAAAGCGGAGAAGAAAATAAAATCTTAAGTTATGTTTGAAATTACTTAGTTCAATGTAAACTGTTGCACCTGTAGAATTTAGATTGTTTCTTAGTTTGCATGCTTTCACACATTTTAAATTGCACTTAAAATCTGGAAATGAACTCAATATTATACATTTCCTTCCTGCATACCGAAAAAGAAACGGTACGTGATATGAAAAAAATAGAAAGCATATTTGAAAACAGCATACCAAAATTAGGTTTCGAGACCTGTTTAATCCCCTGCCGCACAAAACATTTTAAACTCACAGGCCTGTGAAATCGATGACTTAAAAAAGAATGACAAGTATTGAACAATTCGAACATTTAATAATGGATATCTCAGAAACAGCTTATGCCACAGAAAAGCTTATTTTAAGGAGATCCACATTTTTGGTATAGTACATTTTCGTTTATCACTTAACGTTTACTAGTTATTCAAGATCATGCAAAATTCCTTCCGAAAGAAGAGGACTCCATGGGCTATTCCCAGAAAATTCAAGATATACATTTTATTTGCAACGTAAATATCTTGAATATGTGGTATTTTAATCAAAATCGACATAGCAATTTTTAGGACATAAACATTTTCGAAAAATGCTCCATGTAAAGCGTAGTTGGGGTGAGGAACTTTCTTGATAACCTTCATGTCGTATCCTTGGAAGATATTGAACTTAAATATGTACCAAGTTTGGTACTTGTACGACTTTTACTTTTTGGTTTATGCTGTTCAAGGACACACACGGACCTTTTTCTAAAATGATTTTCTTATTCGGGGGGCCTCAAAACATGTATTTCCAGTGAAATCCCGGTATCGAAGTTTAGGGTGAAATACAATACAATGCACGTGGTAGTGAAAGTAAAAATCTGATGTGTTACACTCACATGACTTTCTCTACTCTTGTACAAACTATTTTTACAAACTCTTATTCTCCATCTACTTCATGTTAATCGAGATGTTAATCTTATCGCTAATTTTCCTGTAGGTGAAAGGGGAATTGCTAGGCTTTAAGCGATAGTCAAATATTTTAAGAGCTGGTTGCTATGTGGAGTATTCCATTCTCTTTGCATTACCATGACAAAAAAAATGAATAACAAATTTGAGAAAAAGTATAAGTATTGGAAAATTTAAGGGATTAACAAGCAATACCTCGAAAATGGTTCACTCAACAACAAAAATGTATATGGCATAAATGGTGTAGTTTAACGCGATCTACATTTGTGTGTAGTAATATTTTGTCTATCTGTTATGGTTTACCAGCTATGCAAAGGTCGTTAACAATGAAGAATACTTTTGGAGACATTCCCAGAAAATTAGAGATATAAATTTTATTTGTCATGAAAGTATCTTAAATATATGATATTTTAATCAAAATCGTTAGAGCCATTTTTGAGAAAATTAATGTTTTCGAAAAATGTTCCATGTAAAGGGTAATCTGGGGTAGGAGGATTTTCTTGAAAACTTTCGTGTCGCATCTCTGGAAGATACTGAACCTAAATACCAAGTTTGGTGATTATCAGACTCTTCGTTTCTGAGTTATACTGTTCAGACACACAGACACACACACGGACATGTTTCCATTTTTTTTGATTCTGGGGGTCTCAAAACATATATTTCCGTTGAAATCCCGGTATCGAATTTTTGGGTGGAATGCAATATTTTTCTTACTTACTATACGTAGTAGAGAAAGTAAAAAGATACAATACTTTTTAATAACTGTATGTTAAGCAACGCCTACCTTAGAATTACTTCCACCAGACTTATTTCAAGCCCGGGCCAATATTGAATTCTCTTCATGCGCGTCTTTGACTTTAGTTACTAGGGGGGCCTACCTTACACGTTTCTTTTTCAGAATTTCTGCCTACGTAGCGAGTAATCCTAATGAATTTATAACCTAACTGCGTTCTTAAAAATCCTTAAGCCAACATGTTCTTTATTCGGCTGATACTGATGAATTTCGATACATGACTCGCTAATTATCTTCACATTGTGGCAAATCGTTTCAACTCAGGCTTGTTACACAATACATTGATTTAATATACGGAATTTCTTTATCTTACTATAATTTATTCAAGAGGACAAGGTACTTTGAAATAGTCAAAAATCACATTTTTTTATTTTAGGCACTAATAAAATCTCTATTATTTCAAGTTTCAGAAAGTATATACTTTTTGGGGGTTAAGAGGTTTTTAAGACATCTAAATATCGTTTACATACTAATCTGCGTTTTTTTAAAACTGTCATGCATCGCCCATTTTTAGAATATTTTTTTTGTATCTTTCAACAATGAACGACCATATCATGCCCAGCAAGCAGTTCAGCAATTAACAAAAGAGACCAGGACCAAGAGAAGGCAATTAGAAACGCTGAAGCAATCCAGGAATGAAGATGTAGATGATTATGATCCTGGAATGTACTGAAGTGTGTCAGAAGTTTAATGTTCAAACTTTAAATTTAGTTTTCTCCGGACAACATTTTTGGATAGTTATGCACCTTTTTCTCAAAGTATGATAGGTAGGGAGCTTAAATTTTCAGTACATGTATACAACAGATAGTTAAACTTTCTGAACCACAATTACAATTTTATAATTCATATTAGTGATATTAAGAAAGCAACAACATTTCAAATTTTCCACATGCTTACTTTTTTGACTTTACAAGTAATTGTTTTTCAATTTCATGTGAACTGATATAAATAACTAAATAATTAAGGTTTAGAAGATAGCTGATTATACTAAGAACAAGCATGGAACAGGAGATTCTGTATTGCAAGTAGTATCGGAGAATAAGGACTTGAATTCATATGTTTTAAGAGTAAATTTTATTATTTTTCTGCTGAATGAAATAATTTTTACGGACTCAACTATATGAGCTATCAATGCAAATAACTACTTTAAATAATTGGCATGATGTAGGATAATTAATAAAAATTTCAATATAACAATTGAGAACTTTAAGAGCAGTGGTACTTTAACACACTTAAGGTGTAATTTCTATGTGTCCAGACTACCTTGTCCCCTAATTATTTGCATATTTCCATCATTAATTACGGTATTTAAATTCACCATGTATATTTTATTTTTTCATGTAAATATCCTTAATATATCATATTTTAAACAAAATTGTTAGACCCATTTTCAAGAAAATCGTAAATTTTGAAAATTTGCCATGTAAAATTTAGTTTGTTGTGGGGTTTTTTTCTTGATAATCTTCGTATCACATCTTTGAGAGATACTGAACTTGAATACCAAGTTTGACATGAAACCTCAATATCGAATTTTGGATTGGATACAATACCTCCCCTACTTTAAGGGGTGGAAAGAGTAAAAAATCTGATGTGTTACACTCACATGACCTTCTCTACGCTTGTACAAACTATTTTTACAAAGGCTTATTCTCCATATGCTTCATGTTAATCGAGATGTTAATCCTATTGCTAATTTTCTTGTAGATGCAAGGGGAATTGGTAGGCTTTAAGCGATAGTCAAATGTTTTAAGAGCTGGTTGCTATGTGGTTGCTGGTTCCCATTTGAGAAAAAGTATTGGAAAATTTAAGGGAATAAGCAATATCTCGAAAATGGTTTACGCAACAAAAAAAATGTATACGACATAAATTGTGAATTTTAACGCGATTTACATTTTCTGTGTAGTAAACTTTTGTCTATCTCTTGTGGTTTATCAGTTATGCAAACGTCTTTCACAATGAAGAATACTTTTGGATACATTCCCAGAAAATTAGAGATATAAATTTCATGTCATGAAAATATCTATACATATGATATTTTAATCAAAGTCGTTAGCCATTTTTGAGAAAATTAAAGTTTTCGAAAAATATTCCATGTAAAGTGTAATCTGTGGTGGGGGGATTTTCTTGAAAACCTTCGTGTCGCATCTCTGGAAGATACTGAACCTAAATACCAAGTTTGGTGTTTATCTGACTGTTAGTTTCTGAGTTATGCTGTTCACAGACAGACGGACACACACACAGACACACGCAGGACATGTTTCTAAAATGCTTTTTTTGGATTCAGGGGCCTCAAAACATATATTTCTGGTGAAATCTCGGTATGGAATTTTTGGGTGTAATCCAATACTTCCCCTACTTACTATACGTAGTAGAGAAGGCAAAAATTAATTTTGTGGAATTTTTGCCATTTATTCTCCTTTAAGTCATTAAAAACAATTTCTTAAATGCTATGTTTATCCATCATAGTAAAAAAAAAGAAGAGTCATACTGGAAGCGAGCTTAGAGGAAAGGATTTAAACAGACCAGGGTTGCCAACTGTATTCAACTACAGATGCCAGATGAGGTTATTCATACACGCCTACTAATATATTCCTCCGTAAGCTTATGATGAAACGAAGTATTCCTTGACTTTACTGATAAACCCTTAGTGTTTTTGTGACCGTAAAAGCGGCGCATGCGCAGAAAATCGTCAGGTGGTTTGGTTAATACATAATTTTCTTTGCCCTAAGGCGTTAACAGTCGCAGCTGGTCCTGTTTTACACACGTGTAATATCAAGCACTGTACCAATTTGCTCGCAGACCGTATCGTTCACACTGTTTGAATAGAGTCTGCAGCGACCGTGTGGATTATCTTCCAATTCCCAGGGCTTATTGTCTCCTATCCCGGAAGTGTCCGCCGCGTAGAATTGCTATTGATTGAGATACATGGACCAGGGATTTCCCACCCCACAGGGGCTCCCAGTAGGGGATGATGTAAGGGGTTGTACCGTGAAACCAAAATAATCACTACGACTTGTTATTATACCTGACAACATGCAGAGGTACCTTCACTTTAAAAATTGACATCACGTTACCTGAATAAAAGGAATTGAGATGCACCATTTCCAATGCTTATCCCCCCAAAAATTTAGTATCTTACTATTTTATTGAACTATTCTCACGAAAGACAATTTTTCAATTTCAATTTAATCCAAATAAACTTTTGCAGAAATAGCTACATTACACATTTCGTTATAGATACAAAGGGAACAGCGATAGTCAAATGTTTAATAACTGGACGCTATATGCTGGCCTTAAAATTCTATGACATCGCGAGAAACAACTGAAAATCGACATAATTTTAAAATAACGACGAAGTATTGAGCAAATCGAATTCTTAATAACTGATATCTCGGAAATGGCCGTTGCCACGAAATAGTCATTTGAAATAAATTGTGTGTAGGATTTACATTTTTGTGTAGTAAGGTTTGGTCTGTCGCCTAACGTTTACCAGCTATTACAAGATTATACAAAATTTCTTCCGAACGAAGAGGACGTCACACGATATTCTCATAAAATTTCAACATATATATTTTATTTAGCATGTACATATCTTAAGTATACGATAGCTTAAAGGAAATCCTCAGAGATATTTTTGAGAATATAAACAATTTCGAAAAATGTCTCGTCTAAGGGATATTTTGAAAATCTTCATGTCACATCTTTGGAAGATACTGAACTTAAATATTAAACTTGGTATGTATCCATTTTTTACTTTGTCTACTACGTATATTAAGTAGGGGAAGTATTGTATTCCACCCAAAAATTCCATACCGAGATTTCATCGAAAATACATGTTTTGAGACCCCCTGAATCCAAAAAAAGTATTTTTGGAAACATGTCCGTGTGTGTGTCTGTGAACAGCATAACTCGGAAACTAACAGTCTGATAAACACTAAACTTGGTATTTAGGTCCAGTATCTTCCAGAGATGCGACACGAAGGTTTTCAAGAAATTCCCCTCAACCCAGATTACCCTTTACATGGAAAATTTATTGAACATTTTAATTTTCTCAAAAATGGCTCTAACGATTTTGATTAAAATATCATATGTTTAAGATATTTTCATGACAAATGAAATGTATATCTCGAATTTTCTGGGAATGTCTCCAAAAGTATTCTTCATTGTGAAATGCTTTTGCATAACTGGTAAACCATAAGAGATACACAAAATTTTATTACACAAAGAATGTAGATCGCGTTAAAATACACAATTTATATCCTTTACATTTTTGGTTGTTACGTTGTTATTCCCTTAAATTTTCCAATACTTTTTCTCAAATGGGGAATTCGCTCTTCATTTTTCTTATGTGCTGGACATGCAAAGAGAGTGGAATGCGCCACATAGCAACCAGCTCTTAAAAGATTTGTTTATCGCTTAAAGCCTACCAATTCCCCTTGCATCTACAAGAAAATTAGCAATAAGATTAATCTCGATTAGCATGAAGCATATGGAGAATATGCGTTTGTAAAAATAGTTTGTACAAGAGTAAAGAAAGTCATGTGAGTGTAACACATCAGATTTTTTTTGTAGTTTCCGATAAGCACTTATAAGGATTTTAATTAAGATATCATAGGTTTAAGATATTTATATGACAAAATGTATATTATGAATAACCTGTGAAGTACTCTTGCTAATATCCGTAATGGACATTTACTTCACTAAAAATACTGATCTGGTTAAAATAACACAATATGTGTCAAATAACGTTTCTGCAGCGTTTACCATTTCCTAAATATTCGTTATTGGTTTGAATTTTAAAAAACTTAATATTTTTTTAACGTGTTAAAACAACATTTATTTGTTTCTCGTGGTTTATAAAAATAAAATAAGGAAACATTATGTAATGGGTAGTTTCGCACGCGCGCGGACGTGGACATTTTCCTGTTTCTGTGTTTTACTTTTTACTTCTCTACCAAGTATATTGTAGAGAAAGAAAGTATTACATTTCTGCCAAAAATTCTATATTGAGATTTCAACCGAAATGCATGTTTTGAGACTCATTGAATAAAAAAAAAGGTATTTTTAGAATAAGGTATGTGTGTGTCTGTGAACAGCATAATTCAAAAACGAAATTTTGGATAAATACCAAATTTGGTATTTAAGTTCAGTACCTTCCAAATAACCCTTCACGTGAAACTTTTTCCATTTTTTTCATTTTTTAAAAAAAAATGATCAATGATTTTGATAAAATACAACATATTAAAGATACTTAACAAATAAAATGTATATCCTGATTTTTCTGGGAATAGCTCCCTTCATTCCGAAGGAAATTTATATAACGTTGCATGACAGGTAAGCGTTAAAGGATAGACAAAAATGTACTACACAAGAAATGTAAATCTCTTTAAAAGATGCAATTTATTTGAAATAACGTTTTGTGGCATCAGGCATTTCCGAGATATTCCTTATTGATGGTTCGAACGCTCAATACTTATACTTTCTTTAAAGTTCAATAGACTTCTTTTAAAGTGCTATGGAATTTTAAGGCCAACACATAGCGTCCAGTTCTTAAACATTTGACTATCGCTGTTCTCTTTGTATCTGTAACGAAATGTGTAATGTAGCTATTTCTTTAAATGTTTATTTGAATTAAAATGTAGTAGAACATTAGTAAAAACAATTTATATACCCACTATAAGCGAAAAAGTCGTGAATGCAACACAAGGTGTTTTGTTTAATAAACGGGACAAAGAATGCGTGACATCTCGATATAGAATTTTTACTTTCTCTACTACGCATATTAAGTAGGGGAAGTATTGAATTTTACACAAAAATTACAGACCGAGATTTAACCGTAAATACATGTTTTGAGGTGCCTTGAATCTAAAATAAAACATTTTTGGAAGCCTGTTCCTGTGTGTATGTATGTCTGTCTGTAAACAGCATTACTCCAAAAAAGAAAAGTCGGGTAAATACCAAACTTGGCATTTGAGTTTTGTATTATCAAGGATGTTGTCCGGACATTTGTCGAAACTTTTGATTTTGATTAAACCCTGAAACAGATGACAGGAAAATGATGGTACAGCAAATGAGAGGGAGAAGAGTCGTAGTAGAAGATGAACCACCCCAACAGCCGCCTAGCGACCTGGGGAAACCACAAGAAAAACCATAAACCAGAGTGGGCGATCGTCGGGGATCGATCCCGGGACCTCCTGAATGCCGGTCACAGACGCAACAGTCTGAACCATCCCGCTCGGTTTGTATGACTGTTAAACGTTAAGGAATGGACGGAAACGTACCAAAGAAAAACTCTACATCTCTTTAAAACACACAATTTATTTCAAATACGTTTTTGTGGCACCAACTATTTCCGAGATATCCGTTATTAATGGTTCTAATTGTTCAATATTTCTTCATTTTTTTAAAATCCTGTTAACATTCAGTTGTTTCTTGCGATGTCATGGAAACAGTATGGAATTTTAAGGCCAGCATATAGCTTCCAGTTCTTAAACATTTGACTGTCGCTGTTCTCTTTGTATCTATAACAAAATGTGTAATGTAGCTATTTCTGCAAAGGTTTATTTGGATTAAAATGTAATAGATAGGAAATTAAACTTTCTCAAGAAGATTTGTCTACCCACTAATAAGCGATAGACGGTAGAGAAAGACATGTGAATGTAACAGATCAGATACGCTGGTAGTGGAAGTTATTCCCTTTGGTAGTTTTCTGAACGAAGCGATACCTGCAGCGGGGGAGCAGTTGGCCAAATTATTGCCCCAATTTGTTCAGATCTCTCGCCCCGTTCACTACAAAATTCCGCCCACCCGCAGAGATTGGCTGATTCAATTTACAGAACATTCGGTTTTAAATTTGGTTACGGCTAAATAAACTCAATTTTTCAATAAACAAAGGCGTGCTTTATTGGAGCGTTTTTATTACTCAATCCTTAGGTTTTAACAAAATTAACAGCATTTTTAATAATTTAATATTTCGAATATTGTATTGTGACGAGCAAAATGTGTTACACAACTCTACTGCGAAATTATTTTGTTACGTTACCCGAATGTGTATGAAAACTGATATTGCATTAGCCAGATAATAGTTCTATTATGGTTACTGGCAGTCCAAACTTTTAAACTTATTATTTTCTCAACCTTTTAGCTATAGTAGCATGGTATAAGGCACTCGCATGTTTTCTCTACTCTTGTAAAAAATATTTATACAAACGCTTATTCTCCACCTACAGAGTGGTTCCTCAGCGCTCTGGCCGGGAATTGCACGGCAGTCTTGTGCGGCACGTCTAAATGAACTCAAGACCACGGGCTCTTCCACTTATCGGACATGTGGCAGCGGGCTTCAATCAGCTGTTATTGCTTCTTATGTATAGACGCGAGACGCGTGTGTATTTGTGTGCGATTGAATTATCGGATTATTATAATCCAGAAATGGTACTCAAATTTTTGCTAGAACAAAGACTTTTTATGTATGACACGTATGTAAAAACCGACTCGTGTATACAGGTGTGTAGGCAATTTGACGATAAATTTCCTGTTGTTCTAGTTCCGAGTAGAGAAACTGTTAGATATCTAGGGAATAAACTGAAGAGAACGGGATCATTTAATGTTGTAAGTTGTAAAAAAAACGAAGGGTTCTAATGGGAGAAAAACTTGATGAAAGCATTTGAACGGTCTCCGAATAAATCTTTACGACGTGCAGCATAGCAAGTCAGTGTTTCAAAAACCTCAGTACATAGGTGTACAAAACTGTTGAAATTAAAACCATACAGAGTGACTACTGTCCATCAATTACGACTGCGTGAGGCTTGCTTGGAAGACATCAAGAATGTTTTTGATGACAGAATAATCTCTAAAGGGTTATGGCTGGCTCGATCGCCGGATCTTACTGTGTGTGACTTTTATCTGTGGGGAACTCTCAAAAATGGAATCTATAGGTCTAATCGTCACACCATAGACGATCTTAAAAACAATATAAGAACAGAAATTAGGGAAATTACGCAACAAGGACTTATGGAGTGAATGGTAATTTCATCAGAAGGTGCCAAGAATGCTTATCTGCCGAAGGACACCACTTGGTACACCGACTGTGAAAAAGGTTAGTACTGATAGAATAAAAAGTAATTGTTTGTTCAATAGTTAATCAATATATCGTAATAATCATCATAAAATCAGTAATAATATGGCACCAGTATCAAGAATGAGAATAATAAACAGATACACTGAATATAGCGCGCGGAACACGCATCGCGACTACCGGCTAGATAGCTGAGGAATCGCGCGCGGAACACGCATTGCGACTACCGGCCGGATGGCTGAGGGACCGCTCTGTACTTTATGTTAATCGAGATAAACATTTCCAGAAACTATATTATTGCTAATTTTCTTGTAGGTGCAAGGGGAATATGGTAGGCTTTAAGCGATAGTCAAATGTTTTAGGAGCTGGTTGCTATGTGGAGCATTCTTTTCCCTTTGCATGTCCAGGACATAAAAAAACGAATCAAGAATTCCCATTTGAGAGAAGTATAAGTATTGGAAAATTCAAACAAATAACAAGGAATATCTCGGAAATGGTTCACTCGACAAATAAATGTATATGACATAAGCTGTGTGTTTCAACGAGATCTTCATTTTTTGTGTAGTAAAATTTTGTCTATCTTTTACGGTTTACCAGTTATGCGAAAGCCATTAAGATATAAGACTTTTGGGGACATTCCCAGAAAATTGAAGATACACATTTCATTTCCCATGAAAATGTCTTAAATATATGATATTGTAATAAAAATCGACTCCCCTCCCTCTCATTTCCTGTACCCATCATCTTCCTTGTCATCTGTTTCAAGGTTGTAGGACCAGGCGACGGTGTTCTGCGGGTTGCGGCTGGGCGGTAGTTTGCGCTCTGTAAAGGTTACTTCCCTGGCATCATGCGGCGCCGCTTAGCAAGGTCTCTCCTCAGCATGACATTCCACTCCGGGGGATCCTGGAGGTTGGCGACTTGTGGGCAGGGACCATGCGGCGTCAGATGCCTTCTATCTGAAAACATTAGGGACCCCCTCCATGTTTGCACCCTTTGGCTCCCTCCTCTGATCGTTCCCGCCCAGGGATCAGGTTGGAAGAATAAAGGGCAGACTGGCCTGCGTGCGGTGCTCTGCCCCGGTTCCGGGCCCCTCCGTGATACCCTTTACCAGTTATGCAAGGTTGTACAAAATTATTTCCGAATGAAGAGGACCTCACAGGATATTCCAACAATTTCAAGATGTAGATTTTTAAGGTGTCGTCTTTTAATAAAAATCGTTAGCCATTAAGAATTTTCGGAAAATGTTTCACCGTTTGAAACGGGTTAATTAAGATCTGGTTACTTAGTATAGACGCATTATCAAGTGCGAAAAAGCCGACATACTTACATTAAAAGACAAGATTGCAGCCTGGGATAAAATCCGCGAGTAATTTAATTAGAATGAACGCGTTTCTCCTGGATCCAATAAGCAACGGCGGGAATTTTATTCTAACATAGACTGCAGCACCAGAAATGTCAGGTGCAAAGAGCGTTTAGGACGGTTTAAAACTGGTTGGTGGACACTGCATTGAAACTAATGTAAACGAATGTGTGTTATCGCTGATTAATCAAACAGACCCGAAAAAGTACTGTTTGCTTCTGAAATCTTCCAGATAAACCCACAAACGGTAGCTTTGGAAATGCCAGCATCATCATTTACCAAGTAGATGACAAATGTCAGTAGCATAAAATCTCCAAGTATTTACCACCTGTTTCAGAGTAGAAAGATGAATGCTTCTGTTGGTATATTCTAACCTCTGGTAGTTTTCAAAAAGCATGCTCATGACCTCTTGGAAATCTTTATCGCTTTAAAAATTCCTCCGTTTGCATAGTTACAAATTTATTATGATGTTAGGAATGGCATTCGAAAATGCTAAATGTACAAACTCGCATCAACAGCTTGGTTTGTGGCAGCTATTTGCAAACTCGTAAAATTTGTAAAATGCTTTAACATAGAAATACAGCAATGTTAACTTAACACCGAGTTTAAAACATTGTTAAAGTTAACATTGTTTGATGTTTTCTCTGTGAAGAAGATGTCATCCTGAACAAACAACATCTCGCCAAATGCAAAGGCCTTAAAGGTGATAACTTACAGACTTTATAATGGGAAAGCAGAGGGAAAATGATGCTGATCAATTAATCCCCAGTGCCATTGGAGAACAACAACAACAACATTGTTTGATGAAACAGAAGTTGCTTTAACTTTGGTGTTAAATCAGCTTAACATTATGTTAAAACTTAGCACGTATTGGTGAAACCGATACTAAATTTCTAATTATGAAGTATTGGTTCAGTGACGTCTAATGCTAGGAATTTTCTCTCTTTACCCAATTATTTAATATGACTTGATAGTGCATACATCTATAGAATTACAATAAAGGTTATTCAGAGGTTTTGACACTGTTTCATTACAGACATATCTGCATTATTTGATAAATGCCAATCAAGGAAGTAAATATAACATACGATTCCTATCGTCGTAAAACAGAATCGCTTGTCGCTTACTAAGCTCCGTCTTCTGAGTGTTAGTTACATATTGGCCATCTATGTATATTGCTTGCATTAAAATATAACCGGTTTTTGTTTTTACGCGCATTCCCTGCGGAGTAACAGCAGCTAATCAGCTTTTGTTTCTACGCGCATTCTCTGTGAAGTACAGCAACTAGGCTACTTTTGTTTCTACACGCACTCTCTGCAGTAACAACCACCAACCGGCTTTTTTGTACCTACGCGCATTTCTTGCGGAGTAATAGCAACTAACTGGCTTTTATTTCTATACCCACTCTCTGCGAAGTAACAGCAACTAACCGGATTTTGTTTCTACATGCATTCTCTATGGAGTACAGCAACCAAGCTACTTTTGCTTCTATACGCATTCTCTGAGAAGCAACAGCAACTTCTTGGATTTTACTTCTACACGCACTCTTTGATGAGTAACATCCACTAACCGCCTATTTGTTTCTACATGCATTCACTGTGGAGTACGTTGTCCTCCGTGGACTAGTGGTACCGTGCTAGCCTGTAGTTCCCAAGGTTCAAACCCGGCGGAGGGTGATGGATTTTTTCGGGCGTAATCCTTCGGAAGGGAAGTAAAGCCGGCGGTCCCGTGTCGTAGATTTACGGCACGTAAAAGAACCTCAAGCCTGATAAAGAGGCCTCTGAGCAAAATTACCGGTCTTCCACGCCCAATATAGAATGGGACGCTAAGAACCACAGCAGTTAAAGAGCGTCCATAAATAAAACTCAATTTAATTTAATTTCTGTGGAGTACAGCAATTAATCGGATTTTGTTTCTACATACATTCTCCGTGGAGTACAGCAACTAAGCTACTTTTGCTTCTATACGCATTCTCTGAGAAGTAACAGCAACTAGTTGGATTTTACTTCTACACGCACTCTCTGAGGAGTAACAACCACTAACCGGCTATTTGTTTCTACGCGCGTTTTCTGAGGAGTACAGTAACTAAGCGACTTTTGTTTCTACACGCATTCTCTGTGGAGTACAGCAACTAATCGGATTTTGTTTCTACACGCATTCTCTGTGGAGTACAGCAACTAATCGGATTTTGTTTCTACATGCATTCTCTGTGGAATACAGCAAATAACCAACTTTTGTTTCTAGACGCATTCTCTGTGGAGTACAGCAACTAATCGGATTTTGTTTCTACATGCATTCTCTGTGGAGTACAGCAAATAACCAACTTTTGTTTCTAGACGCATTCTCTGTGGAGTACAGCAACTAATCGGGTTTTGTTTCTACATGCATTCTCTGTGGAGTACAGCAAATAACCAACTTTTGTTTCTAGACGCATTCTCTGAGGAGTACAGCAACTAATCGGATTTTGTTTCTACATGCATTCTCTGTGGAGTACAGCAAATAACCAACTTTTGTTTCTACACGCATTCTCTGTGGAGTACAGCAACTAATCGGATTTTGTTTCTACATGCATTCTCTGTGGAGTACAGCAAATAACCAACTTTTGTTTCTACATGCATTCTCTGTGGAGTACAGCAAATAACCAACTTTTGTTTCTACATGCATTCTCTGTGGAGTACAGCAAATAACCGACTTTTGTTTCTACACGCATTTTGTGCGGAGTACATCCACCATGTTCTACTCCACGACATTCTCAACGAAGGATTTGTAAATCTGTTTGGTGCATTATTAATTTATGAACTGAATGTAGCTGTTTTATAGCCAATATCCGTCAGAATTATTAGGCCTACTCAATGGTGAAAGAATTATCAAAATTGGTCGAGCAGTTTTTGAGATTACAAACATACAAATTCTCTCTCTTCATAATATTTGTAGAGATGATAAAAGCTGGTAATCTAACACCCAGGAAACATGATAATGGGGTACACGTCTTGGGTCCCCAGATCACAATGTGGCGCTGTAACCAACCAGCTGATGACAGTTTTCCACAAAACTGACGGGCTAGGGAGGGCCCCCCTCCACCCACATTGTCCTCCTCTTGTGAAATATATTCCTGTCGTCCCCGGTGGTGCAGATGGATACGACAAACAAAAGAAAACCACATTCCGCATCTCTGCCCGTGACGCTACTATGTTTGCTGGCAAAAGAAGGCCTGTCTGTGTGCAGGTTCAGTAAATTCACTGAATAAACACGCACAAGTGCTTTTGAAACGATTCGCTTCAATATTAGAACTGAACAAGCCAGCAAGCATCCTGAAGTTAGGCAGCCGCACTTGCACAGCATTTCAAAAGAATCGTTTTACTCTCGACGTTTACGCAAATGATGGTTGACTTTTTCAGACCAAGTTTTTTTTTCTTTTGGTCTTTGTTCCGGAAGGACGATTTTACAGTATGGCCAACGAAACCGTAAACCTCGAACTTCCATATTTTACAAATTATATACAGTACGAGAACATCTATTTACTTTCTCTGTTCGTATGAAGTTAACACTCGCGTTACGTTTCTCTATACACTTAATTAGAGATGTGGCATTATTTAAAACTAAGGCTATATCACTTCATCATGTACTCTCACGTGCATTAAAAGTTTCACATTCCCCTAGATTACAGTAGTGTTTCTTTCCCTCCGTAAGGGTTGCACCTTCATTTAACCAACCTTTGATTTCACGCAGCTAGTATCAGTTGTCCATGTGAATGGTGTAAAAAAGCAATCCAGAGACACAAAAATGAATCAATGAATGGTGTTATCGATGTGAAATGAAGGGCCGGTTCAGATACCGCCTCTATGAAAGTTTCACTACGATTGATACAAAAAATCTGATGTGTTACACTCACATGACTTTCTTTACTCTTGTACAAACTATTTTTACAAACGCTTATTCTCCATGTGCTTCATGTTAATCGAGATGTTAATTTTATTGCTAATTTTCTTGTAGATGCAAGGGGAATTGGTAGACTTTAAGCGATAGTCAAATATTTTAAGTACTGATTGCTATGTGGAGCATTCCATTCTCTTTGCATGTCCAGGACATAAAGAAATGAATAACGAATTTGAGAAAAAGTATAAGTATTGGTAAATTTAAGGGAATAACAAGCAATATCTCAAAAATTGTTCACTCCACAAAAAAATGTACATAACATAAATTGTGTATTTAAACGCGATCTACATTTTTTTGTGTAGTAAAATTTTGACTATCTCTTATGGTTTACCAGTTATGTAAAAGTCATTCACAATGAACAATACTTTTGGAGACATTCCCAGAAAATTGAAGATATACATTTTATTTGTCATGAAAATATCTTAAACATATATTTTAATCAAAATCGTTAGCCATTTTTGAGAAAATTAAAATTTTCGAAAAATGTTCCATGTAAAGGGTAATCTGGGGTGAGGGGATTTTGTTGAAAACCCTCGTGTCGCATCTTTGGAGGATACTGAACCTAAATACCAAGTTTGGTGTTTATCCGACTGTTCGTTTCGGAGTTATGTTGTTCACAGACACACAGACACCTTACACACACGGACATGTTTCCAAAAATTCTTTTTTTGCATTCAGCGGGTCTCAAAACATGTATTTCCGGTGAAATATCGGTATCGAATGTTTGGGTGGAATACAATACTTCCCCTACTTACTGTACGTAGTAGAGAAAGTAATAAACGCTGGACAAATACGATATAATTCGCCCTTCTAGAGGAAGGAGTGGAGAATTATTTACGAATGTCATTAAACTGGATGCCCTTTATATTAGAGCTTTCATCACTGACCTGGAAACGAAGATAAAATATTTTTGTTTATTTCTACACTTTTATTACATTATATTTTTACGGCTAAATTCAACGAAGCATTGGCTTAACAGCACTCCGGTAGTGAGGGCATATAGAGTGTAACATTATTCCCCGGCAGTTCGGCCATATTTTTAGGGAGGTAAAGTACGCTGCTAATCCAATGGCTAGAAATTATGCTCGAGGAACAGAGCAGCTCATGCTGGAAGAGGGAGGGACTACATTTGTCATTATCAGCCTTATCAGGTGCGTTCTATTATGGCCCACTTTTTATGTATGTCAGTGTGCATAGGTAGAGAAGGTACTCCATTCCATAAAAAAGCGATACTAAGATTTCACCGGAAACGCATGTTTTGAGGCCCAAGGAATAAATAGGAAACTATTTTTATAAAACGGTACCTGTTGACGCTGACCTCTGACGCATCTGTGTTGTACCTGGCAGTTGTTTCAGTGGACTCAGAGTCCTGGGTTCGATGGTTGGATGGCGGGGATTTGGAATTTGTTTCGATAGAGCTGAGGTTCTTGTTTTTCAGGGGTGATGACACTGCCTTGATGATATTAATAATACTGCCGGAGAAGTTTGGGTTATATCTTTATTTTGTTACGTAGATTCCTATCTGGTCAACCCGCCACCTTCGTCGTCGAAGCCACTGTTATTCTTATCACGTTCGAAGTCGCTACTTATGTGTTTCTCCGACTAGCCCTCGAATTTCATAACTTTATTTTTACACTATCAACTTTCTGATTATTTTCTTCTAATTTCGTTTCGTCGACGTCCTCGTGGTTAATTTGTACCGGAATGTGCCTCGGCCACTGTCATGGTTAGTGTGTACTCGACTGTCTCGGCGTGTCTTTCCTCCTTCACGCCTTTCGCCAAACTCCAGAATTTTCCCCTCTCCCTTTCTTAAGTTTCGTTCTGTTTTAAGTTCAAACGTATCATGTGATGCCTACGCGATCTTTCGATTGGCTATAATTTTTGTTTCATGATTTTTTTTTGTTATTGGCTACCCCCACGTGACAACTTTCACATCTGCCTCTTACAGCTTATTTTGAGTTTTAAAATCTTCCCCCGAACATTCTTAGATCGTAGATAAGGCACATCTACTTCCTCACCCTTTTAAGCCTTGAAAACCGTTGTAAACCCTGTCCGAGCCAAAAGTATAAAGGCGAGACTTCCGGTATGCAGGTTCGTTGACCATCGCAGGTAAAATACCTCTGCTTCGAGGAAGCAAACTTTGTTTCTCTGCCTTTCCTCCAAAACCCATTCCTAATATGAATTCAGCACATTTTCGTCGCTATGTTCGATCGTATATTATTATTATTATTATTATTATTATTATTATTATTATTACTATTATTTCTCCTGGGTCTCGATAACCAGCTTCACTGTGTATCTGTAAACAACATAACTCAAAAACCACATTTCCAATAAATACCAACTTTGTATTTGGGTCCAGTATCTTGTAAAGATGCGACAGGAATATTTTGAAGAAAAGTCTACCACAAACTAAGGTTTACATGTAAGATTTTTTTGAAATTTTGGATATTCTCAAAAAAGACAAAGATATTTATATGATAGATAAAATGTTTATCTTGAATTCTCTGGGAATTTGTGGAATAAGTTTTGTATAATCTTGTATAACTGGTAAACGCTAAACGACAGACGAAAACGTACTACACAAAAAATGTAGATGTTTTAAAACACACAATTTATTTCAAATAAGCCTTTTTAAGGTATAAATCATTTTTGAGATATCCGTTATAAATGGTTCGACTTGTTTCAAACTTTGTCACACTTTTTAGGTCCTGTCGATCTTCAGTTGCTTCTCCCGATCTTATGGAAAGACTAGCATTTTAAGACTAGTATACAACGTCCAGTTCTTAAACATTTGACTGTCGCTATTGCTTTTGTATCTATAACGAAATGACTTGGGTTGATATCAAAACAATTAGAACATTAGGAAATAATACAAAAGGACATATTAACAATAGCCCATAGACTGTATGTTGCGGAAGTTCATTATGGCTTCTCAAAAAGTTGTTAGGATGTTAGCGGGCTTCAGATTCAAAATTGGCATATGCGGATTAGCTAAATTGCATATTTTCATTTCTGAGAGCGATGAAATGTTTATATTCCCTGCCTGTAATAATAAATACCTTGAGAAAGGAGTATTTTAGGAGGAGTTGTATTACAGTTCAACTGTTGGGGAGCCGAACTTGTAGTAGTTGCAACCGCCCGTATAGTAAACAGTTTCCGATAGCCTTCGCTCCAAATGTACTTTCAGGTGGCCTTTGCCCCAAGTTTAAAAAAAAATATTAACTTTGTAATTTAACTGTTTCTTTAAATATTATATATCTGTTTTTGCCTCGGCTGCGTCAGTATTATTGTTAGAGACACGTTTCTCTTAGCAGGGTTGTGGTGTGACTGAAGAATGTAGGCTTACAAAGATTATAATTTTACTTCACTCCCTTTATTAATGCTTGACACGGTTTAAATAACACTTCACTGATATAGAGAGCTGTGAGATTCTTTTATTAATTACTTATACTTTTTAACACGTAAACTTATTTTTCACTTCACACAAAACGTATTAAATCTCTTGAGGACGCATCTCGCATCCGGTTACAATCACTGTCTGTAGGCAACTGAACCGATTTCAACCGCCTAACCTTGTAAATTTCTGTATTTCAAGTCTCTGATTGGCTATTCCTAATCCAACAGAATACCTTCATTTAACTAAAGCTTTTTCTGGTTGTTTGTTGGCTATTTTATAAACTGTCACAAAAATTACATTATTGCTTCCAAGAATCACTAGTAGTATTGTTAAACTTTCAAATTCATTATTGCATCAAGGTTACCTCATTGTTACCTGATTGTTAGCAACTTTTAACCTATTATTCTCACAGCTCCTACATTATTAAATTACGTAATACATTCACATAACATTATTATACATGTATACAATAATATAAGCATATACAGTGACTGTAACATATACTTTTTGTATCTTGTTATGGCGGGCTGTTATTGAATTTATATATTATATAATTAAATTGAAATTTTTTAAGTGTTAAAAATACTGCCTCAACATTAACAGCAAGGATTTAATATAGCTCATGTACATACGTGCAGTCGGGTTAGGTTACTAGCACTAATATTAGGAGGTCCAACATCATGGCAGCAAAAAAGCACTAGCGACGAAAAAAATTGTGCAAATCCCTTACACAGACAAGTTAAACTGTAAGGGCTGTGTTCAAAGTTTAACATAATGTTAAAACTTTTGCTTCAGCTTTAACAGCAAATTGTTAGCTAAAATTTTGTTAACGTAATGTTCCCGATTGAGGTTAGAATCGCTATGTCAACTGAAATAAATGTTTCACCGTTTGAAGCGCGTTAATTAACATCTGGTTAATACGTAAAGACGTATTATCAAGTACTAAAAGGCCGACGGTCTTACATTAAAGGATACGATTGCAGCTTGGGAGTAATTTAATTGAATTGAACGTGTTTCTCGTAAGTCCAGCAAGTAACTGCGGCAATTTTATGCTAACATAAAGTGCAGCACCAGAAACGTTAGGTGCAAAGAGCGTTAAAGACGGTTTAAAACTGGTGGTGGACACTGCATTGAAACTAAAGTGGACGAGAATGTGTTATAGCTGATTAATCAAGCTGACCCTAAAATATATTATTTGCGTCTTGAAGCAATTCTTTTGGAAACCTTCTGGATAAACCCACAAACGTTAACTTTAGAAATACCAACATTGTTATCCACCAAGTAAATGAAAAATGTTAGTAACATAAAATCGATATACCTAATTAACACTTGTAGTATAGGAGAAAGAGGCATGCTTCTGTTGGTAGTATTCTAACCTTTCATATTTCCCATAAAACCATGCTCGTAACCCCTTGGACAGTCTATATCGCTTTAAAAAATTCCTCCTTTTGCAAGGTTTCAAATCGATTATGAAGTACGGCTACTCTTCTACTAGGATTGACATTCACAAATGTCATTGTAGCAAGCTCGCATCACCAGCTTGATTTACGGCAGCCATTTTTACTTTCTCTGCTACGTATAGTAAGTAGCGGAAGTATTGTATTCCACCCAAAAATTCGATACCGAGATTTCACCCGAAATATATGTTTTGAGACCCCCTGAATCCAAAAAAGTATTTTTGGAAACATGTCTTTGTGTGTGTGTGTGTCTGTGTGTGTGTCTGTCTGTCTGTGAACAGCATAACTCGGAAACGAACAGTCGGATAAACACCAAACTTGGTATTTAGCTTCAGTATCTTCCAGAGATGCGACACGAAGGTTTTCAAGGAAATCCCCCCACCCCAGATTACCCTTTACTTGGAACACTTTTCGAAAATTTTAATTTTCTCAAAAATGCCTGTAACGATTTTGGTTAAAATATCATATGTTTAAGATATTTTCATGACAAATAAAATATATGCGACAGACAAAATTTTACTACACAAAAAATGTAGATCGCGTTAAAATACACAATTTATGTCATACATTTTTTTTGTTGAGTGAACCATTTTCGAGATATTGCTTGTTATTTTCTCAAATGGGAATTCGTTATTAATTTTTTTGTCTTGGATATGCAAAGGGTATTAATCTGTGGCAAAGAGAATGGTGCTGCACATAGCAACCAGCTATTAAGAGTAATGTCTATACTTAAAGGCTACTTTATTTCTATACTGCCCTTGTAAATATATATTCCCCTTACACCTATAAGAAAATTAGCAATAAGATAGAGTCAGCAAATGTTTATCTCGATTAACATGAAGTAGATGGAGAATAAGCGTTTGTAAAAATAGTTTGTACAAGAGTAGAGAAAGTCATGCGAGTGTAACAAATCAGATTTTTTAACTTCTAATATTTCTTAAATGTCTTAACACGGGCACGGTAACATTGTTAAAGTTAATATTGTTCGATGAAACAGAATGTGTGTTAACTTCAGTGTTAAGGGAACAAGATATTCTGAAGACATGGAAATTACACCTTAAGTGTGTTTAATTACCACTGCTCTTAAAGGTCTGAATTTTTTATCCTGAAATGTTTATGGATTATTTGACAAATCATGACAATTATTTCAAGTGGTAGTTTGCATTGATAGCTTATGTAGTCGAGTGCGTAAAAATGATTTCATTCAGCAGAAAAATAAAATTTACTCTTAAAACATGTGAATTCATGTACCTTTTCTCTGATACTACTTGCAATACAGAATCACACTTCTGCATGCTTTTTCGTAATATAATCAGCTATCTTTTGAACCTCAATTATTTAGTTATGTATATCTATTCACTATAAATTGAAAAGAAATAATTTGTAAAGTCAAAAATGTAAACATGTGAAAAATTTGCAAATTTGTTTCTTACTTAATACCACTAATATACATTATAAATTATGACTGTGATTCAGACAGTTTAACTATGTGTTGTATACGTGCACTGAAAATTCCACCTCTCAGCTCTCATACTTTCTGAGAAAATGGTACCCAAGTATCCAAAAATGTTGCTCTGAGAAATCTGAATTTAAAGTTTGAACATTAAAATTCTGACACACACTTCAGTACATTCCAGGGTCATAATCATCTGCCCGTTCATTCCTGGATTGCTTCAGCTTTTCTGACTGCCTTCTCTTGGTCCTGATCTCTTTTGTTAATTGCTGAACTGCTCGCTGGGCATGATATAGTCGTTCGTTGTTGAAAGATACAAAAGTGTTCTAAAAAGGGACGTTGCATGACAGCTTTAAAGGAATGCAGACTAGCATTTAAATGGTATTTAAATGTTTTAAAAACCTCTTAAACCCCAAAAAGTATATATTTTCTGAAACTGGAAATAATAGAGATGTTATTGGTGCCTAAAAATGTGGTTTTTTTACCATTTCAGAATGCCTTGTCCCCTTAAATCAGTTTAACATTGTGTTAAAATTTAGCATCTGTTGGTGGAATCGGCCCTAAGACTTCCAAACTCAAAACACGTTAACTATATTATCGTTTGTTCTTTTAGCATTTTAAAAACTAGAATTTGCCTGCTGGAATTGTTTAAAATGGAAACGAATACTTTATGTTTTATAAGATAAGTACATGCTTTGATCTGACGAGGCACAGCCTTTGGTGGTAGCTAAAATCAATGTTTCAATAAGAAACGTTACTGTCTACATTCGTTCTTCTTTTATCCCACAGCTGTAGCGAGTGGTGTAGCTTTCATCGTCGTTCCTTTTAAACTTGCTAAACTCAAGTTTTCTCGGAGAAATGGACGCCTACGTCACCGTTCTTTTGTTTTTTCTCTTTCTGTTATATTCTTTCCCTCTCAAAGAAGGCATAACTATTTCCACTTCACTAATAATCGCTTTCATCTTCGCTAAAGTCACACAAACATTTAGCAAAAGCTTTGTCTGTCACTTTCTTTGTTTTATGCAAACAATGTGCGGGTACAAAACAGCCCCGAGTATATTTGCACAAAAGATACCATATACACTAACTTATAATAAAGGTGGTATTCATAGATTTCGCAGTGTTGTTTTTATCTTAAGTTAGGGAAATTTAAATGTTTCAAATTCGTAGACGCTAACTACTAGGCCATTAATGCAATATGTTGTCGTCCGCATAAACAGCAGACAATCATAGGAGAGCGTGAAACAGCTGAACTAACACGGCGGTGGTGGGAAACGACCACCAACAGTACATGCAGTAAAAGAGGTTATATACACTGTTGTGCATAAACGGTGGCCCATTCCTCTAGATCATGTTTTCTCTCCGTAAGGCTTCCACCTTCAAGTAACCAACTTTTGACTCCATCCAGCCGATATCAGTTCTATATGTTACTGGCCTGAAAAACAATTCAGTGCCTAAAGGCTAACCAATGAACGATGTTCATAATCTATATGAAATGAAGGGGTGGTTCGAATGCCACCTCTATGAAAGAATTTCGCTATAACTGGTACACAAGGAAAGGCTAAATCAATTACAAAATTCGGCCTTCTAAAGGAAAGCCTGTTATTCTTCCGCAGTTTGTCCATACCTTGGAGGAGGTAAAGTACCCTTCCAATCCAGTAGTTAGAAAATTATGCTCGAACACCAGGGGGGGTCACGCTGGTTGGGGGTGTGGCTAGATTTTGTTAGTACCAACACAAACAGCTCCGTTCCATTATGGGCCACATTTTATTGCCCCATTCCCCTAGATTATATTAGTGTTTTTACCTCCGTAAGGTGGTGACCAACCTTGGACTCCACCCAGACGGTATTAGTTCTCTATATGACTGGGCTGAAAAACAATTCAGTAAATACAAGTGAACCAATAAACGATATTATAATCGATGAGTAATTAATGGGCGTTTGCTATGATTGGTACACAAGGAAACACTAGACCAATACACCATACGAGAAGTGTTTTTAAAATAAGTATAGATAACTTTTTTTAAAAAAAAAATAACAGAGCATTATTTTCCAAATACTTCATTAGCATTCATTGCCTTACTCTACTTCTCCACATAGTCGGCGTCGTTATTGGACTTGTCGTAAAAGTAAACCAGCTTTTGTATGCCTTCGTCAAAGAATGATGCCGCCTGTGATGAAATCCAAGTCCGCACTTCTTGTTTCACAACATAATCGTCGTTGAAATCTTTTCCACCAAGGAATTTCTTCAGATGAAGAAACAGATGAAGATAGCTTGGTGCCAAATCTGGACTATAGGGAGGGTGGTAGAATTATTCCCAATAAAATGCTCAGAGCTTGCGTTTATTTGTTTGGCCATGTGGCCGGGCATTGGCATTCATTATTGTGTCCCCATAAACCTCTCACAGTTGGCGTTGAAAGTTTACTGGCGCAACATTTCTTGCATTCAAAAAAGGAAAGCGCTGATCTGACTTCACAGTCGGCGGGTCGTTCGATTGTTTTGAACATTTCGAAACGCTCCAACAACAGTAAAACACAAAGTGATGATCGCACAGCTCCGCCTGGCTTCCTAATGAATGGAGGGAGTGATCACGCATGCTCAAAATGGCGACTGCAGCGGCAAAATATTAAAGCGGAACTTACCTTAAAAACATGCCTCGTAATTCGGTCTTCTAGAGGAAGAAGTGAAGAATTATTTTGCATGTGTCGATAAACTGGACAATAGCTTTGGATAGTTACGTTTTAAATTACAGACTACTTGCGACTTTCAAAAATCACTGCTATCCTTATTTTAAAACACATATTTATGGAATTTACCAATGCAAAGTCTGATAAAAATGCTGGTTGTGAATATTTTAAAGATGTATTTTAATAAAAATTGTTACTCAGTTTTAAAAAGTAATCCAAAATAAGTATATTTTACCATGTAAAGGAAAAAATCTGATGTGTTACACTCACACGACTTTCTCTACTCTTGTACAAACTATTTTTACAAACGCTTATTCTCCATATGCTTCATGTTAATCGAGATGTTAATCTTATTGCTAATTTTCTTGTAGATGCAAGGGGAATTGCTAGGCTTTAAGCGATAGTCAAATATTTTAAGAGCTGGTTGCTATGTGGAGTATTCCATTCTCTTTGTATATCCAGGACATAAAAAAAATTAATAATGAATTCCCTTTTGAGAAAAAGTATTGGAAAATTTAAGGGAATAACAAGCAATATCTCGAAAATGCTTTACTCAAAAAATAATGTATATGATATAAATTGTGTATTTTAACGCGATCTACATTTTTTGTGTAGTAAAACTTTGTCTATCTCTTATGGTTTACCAGTTATGCAAAAGTCGTTCACAATGAAGAATACTTTTGGAGACATTCCCAGAAAATTCGAGATATACATTTCATTTGTCATGAAAACATCTTAAACATATGATATTTTAATCAAAATTGTTAGATCCATTTTTGAGAAAATTAAAATTTTTGAAAAATGTTCTATGTAAAGGGTAATCTGGAGTGGGGGATTTTCTTGGAAACCTTCGTGTCGCATCTCTAGAAGATACTGCACCTAAATACCAAGTTTGGTGTTTATCCGACTGTTCGTTTCTGAGTTATGCTGCTCTCTCTCTCTCTCTCTCTCACACACACACACACACACACACACACACACTGACATGTTTCAAAAATGCTTTTATGGATTCAGGGGGTCTCAAAACATATATTTCCGGTGAAATCTCGGTATCGAATTTTTGGGTGGAATACAATACTTCCCCTACTTACTATGCGTAGTAGAGAAAGTAAAAGACAGATTAAGAGTTTTACCTTCTCTACTGCATATATTAACGTGCATAAAATATGGCTCATGATGGAACAGCTGTTTATGTTGATACTGACAAAACATAGCCTCACCTGCTACCGGCGTGAACATCTTTGTTTTTCGAGTATAATTCTAGCCACTGGATTTGCAGTGTACTTTGCCTCCCCCACAGTTTGGCCAAAGGGTACCATTACAACTTAAACCTTTTATTTTCATGCTACACTACCGTTTTCTTAATGCCGTTTAGTAGCGGCAACAGTTTAACCTTCGTCTCCATGTCACTGATGACAGCTCTCATATATGTATATATGTCGCAGCTGTCGTTCACTTTAACGACCCGTGTAAATAACTCTTCACCCCTTCCTATAGAAGGCTGAATTATATTAAAATTGGATTACCCTTCCCTTGTGTACCAATCGTAGTGAAACCCTTTCATACAGGTGGTGACCTACCAAACCTTCATTCCATATACCTTATATGCATCGTTCATTTGGCTAGTTACTTTCTCTACTACGTATAGTAAGTAGGGGAAGTATTGCATTCCACCCAAAAATTCGATACCGAGATTTCACCGGAAATACATGTTTTGAGACCTCCTGAATCCAAAAAAAAGCATTTCTGGAAACATGTCCGTGTGTGTGTCTGTGTGTTTGTGTGTGTGTGTGTGTGTCTGTGTGTCTGTGTGTGTCTGTGAACAGCATAACTCAAAAACGAACAGTCGGATAAACACCAAACTTGGTATTTAGGTTCAGTATCTTCCAGAGATGCGACACGAAGGTTTTCAAGAAAATCCCCCCACCCCAGACTACCCTTTACATGGAAGATTTTTCGAAAATTTTAATTTTCTCAAAAATGGCTCTAACGATTTTGATGAAAATATCATATGTTTAAGATAATGTCATGAGAAATGAAATGTATATCTCGAATTTTCTGGGAATGTCTCCAAAAGTATTCTTCATTATGAACGACTTTTGCATAACTGGTAAACCATAAGAGATAGACAAAATTTTACTACACAAAAAATGTAGATCGCGTTAAAATACACAACTTATGTCATATACATTTCTTTTGTTGAGTGAACCGTTTTCGAGATATTGCTTGTTATTTCCTTAAATTTTCCAATACTTATACTTTTTCTCAAATGCGTTATTCATTTTTTTTATGTCCTGGACATGCAAAGAGAATGGAATGCGCCACATAGCAACCAGCGTTAAAATATTTGACTATCGCTTAAAAGCTACCATATTCCCCTTGCATCTACAAGAAAATTACCAATAAGATTGACATCTCGATATCTCCATTAACATGAAGCATATGGAGAATAGGCGTTTGTAAAATTAGATTGTACAAGAGTAGAGAAAGTCATGTGAGTGTAACACATCAGATTTTTTTTATCGGTGAAACCCATCTCGGTCTCATTTTCTACTTTCGAATCCTAACTCGGCACCGTCTTCCAAAATACAACTAACCTAACTCGTCCCGTCATTCAGAATGTAAAGAACCTAACTCGGTCCCGTTTTCTAAAATAAAAACAACTTAACTCGCTCCCACCTTACGAAATATAAACATCTTAACTTGGTCCCGTTTTCCAAAATATAAACAACCTAACTCTGTCCCATCTTACAAAAGAAACAACTTAACTCTGTCCCATCTTACAAAATATAAACAACCTAACTCTGTCCCATCTTACAAAACAAACAACCTAACTCTGTCCCATCTTACAAAATATAAACAACCTAATGCTATCCCGTCTTACAAAATATACATTACCTTACTCGGTCCCGTCTTACAATATATAAGCAACCTAAGTCGATCCCATCTCACAAAATATGTGTAAACAACCTAACTCGGTCCTGCAGGAAATTAATCGCAATCTATTTCATGGCTTTCAGCAGACCTATAGTAACTGCAAAACGATATTGCAACTTCATGTTTAACTAAAACCAATTTTAACCGCAAAATCAGTTATATAAAAAATTTGCTGTACTAAATTGCATCTAACAATTTTGTAAACTTCATATACAAAATATCTGAAAATCGGTGTATTATTAAAAAAATTATAATCCTGATTGCATGAAAGATTTTTAAAAACGCCAACATATACATTCTGTAATAACGATTGTTATTTTGTGAGGAGTTACCAGCAATGTCGCGGCCACAACCAATTACTTATGCTCAGCGCCACTATCAATTTTTCTTAACAGGGATGCCACCCACTTTACCTTCACTGTGCTCAGAGTATTATTACGGTTTCGTACCACATGCTACGGGACCGAGTTAGGATGCCTTCCTTTTTATGCCCCTGAACTGTTTTCACGCGTCACATTGAGAGTTCATACCGGCCGGGCGGAGTCAAAACCTGGTTACCTCAAGGTGTAAACCTTACGGAGAGAAAAACACCATGGCGATCTGGGGGAAATGGGCCACTATGCACGACAGTGTGCGTACAGTAAGTAGAGAAAGTACCGCATTGCACTCAAAAGTTCTATACCGAGATTTCAACAGAAATACATGTTTTAAGGTTCCCTGAATCCAGAATAAGGATTTATAGTAAAAAAGTTTGTGTGTGTACGTATACACAGCGTAACTTTAAAATGAAAAGTCTGTTAAATGCCATACTTGGTATTTAAGTTGTGTTTAAAATATTTTCATGACAAATGAAATCCATTCTTTAATTTTCAGGGAATGACTTTTGCACAATTGGTAAATGTAAGAGACAAGAGAAAATCTTACTATATAAGCATGAAGATCTCGTTATAGCACACAACTTTATCAAATCAAATAACCATAGCCGAGGTATTATTTGTTACAGTTTGAGTTTTCAGATACTTGTAGCTTTCTCAACCGCAAATCGCTATTCCATTTACTTTCTCTACTACGTATTGTACTTGTACGTAGGGGAAGTAATTAATTCCACCCAAAAATTCCGTATCGAAATTTCAGCGGAAATACACGTTTTGAGGCCCCGTGAATCCAAATAAAAATTTTTGGGAAAAATTGTCTGTGCCTATGAACAGCATAACTAAAAAATGATAATTTGGATAAATACCAAACTTGGTTTTTTAGTAAAGATCTTCCAAGGAGGCGATACAGAGATTTTCAAGAACCCCCCCACCCCAACTACACATTACATGGCACGTTTTTCGAAAATTTTGATTTTCTAAAACATGGCTCTAAGAATTTGGATTAAAATACCACATATGAAATATATTTTCATGTCAAATATATTGTATATCTGACTTTTTGGGAATAGAACTGTGAAGTCCTCTTCATTCAGAAGCTATTTTATATAATCTTGTATAACTAGTAAACGTTAAGCGATAGACGGAAACGTACCACACAAACCATGTAACTCTCTTTGAAACACAATTTACTTAAAATAAGTTTCTTTGTGGCATAAGTCGTTTCTGAGATATCCGTTATTAAAGTTTCGAAATGTTCAATACTTGTCATTCTTTTGAAGTCCCATCGATTTTCAGTTGTTTCTCGCGATGTCATGGAAACAGTATGGAATTTTAAGGCCAGCATATAGCGTCCAGTTCTTAAACATTTGACTGTCGCTGTTCCTTTTTTATCTATAACGACATGTGTAATGTAGCTATTTCTGCAAAGTTTATTTGGATTAAAACGTAGTAAATAGAAAAATAAGCCTTAGTAAGAATAGTTTGTATAGTTTTCTTTCTTTATCGTGTTAGACAAAGAAACCAAAATTTCAAAGCCATCACATAGCAACCGGCTTTGAAAACATTTGACTATTGTGTTTAGTGTACTGTATTATAATAGCTACAACGAAATGTGCAAATGAGTAATAAAGGGTTATCTGTATTAACAAGAGAATAAGCTTTTATAAGAATAATTTTAGAAGAGTGAGTAGAGAAAGTTATATAAATACAGCACATCAGAATATTTTCTTTTCACTTATAATATCTGAAATATTTCACTTTCGTTGGGATAATCAGAAATATTCTATGTGATTATACAAATCTGGTTAGGAAATATCTGGTTTAAAAACGAACTTCAGTACATTCTTGTTATATATGCTAGGTAATAATACTTCAAAATGACTTTCTGTCGTAACATATTTATAACATTAATAAGATTTATAAGCTGCACTTTCTGTAATACAGAAGTTTGGCTAAATCCGTATGCGTACAACCTAACAATTTGAACCGTGTTCGATCGCGTGTGGCAAAAGTGGGTTGAATTTCCTCGAATTTTGGCCCAAGCTAGTAATAAACGTTAAACACGCAGGTGAGGGCCTGTAACGGCCTAGTGACACGGATCCGGTGCATGCCGCCACGTTACTGGCGTTGTTTCACATACACCTCACTACAGAACACTTCTCATGAAAAGGAATTTACTGAGAAATCAACCCCAAATGTTCCAGTTACATAACACTTAAATAAGAGCCGTATACACAAAAATCTGATGTGATACATTTACGTGACTTTCTCTACCCTCTATCCTTAATAGTGGGTATACAAACTATTCTTACTTAAGCTTATTTTTCTATTTACTACATTTTAATCCAGACAAATCTTTGCAAACATAACTAAATTACACATTTCATTATAGACAAAAAGTGAACAGCGATAGTCAAATGTTTAAGAACTGGACGCCATATGCTGGCCTTAAAATTCCATACTGTTTCCATGACATCACGAGAAACACCTGAAAGTTGTTAATCTAATTGCTAATTTTCTTGTAGATGCAAGGGGAATATGGTAGGCTTTAAGCCTACAGACACACACACACACACACACACACGGACATGTTTCCAAAAATGCTTTTTTAGAATTCAGGGGGTCTCAAAACATATGAGGATCATTCAAATGAAACCCGGTCTCTTGTGTAAAGTAACAGTAACGATTTTATTAACTCAAAAATAGTCGCCAAAACTGTTGGCACATTTATCCCATTGCGACAGTAGCCGGTCGATTCCATCTTTGAAGAAGCTAGTAGGCTGCTGTCGGATCCAGGTCTGGATCCATTCACACACTTCATCGTCTGTTGTGAATCGATGTCCGCGAATAGCTTGTTTTAGAGGTCCATAAACATGAAAGTCACGCGGTGAAAGGTCTGGACTGTACGGTGGATGTTCCAGCGTTTCCCATCGAAACTGCTGCAATGTCGTCTTCACCACATTGGCAGTGTGTGAGCGGACATTATCATGCAGAAGAATATCACCATTGGACAACATGCCTGGTCGTATCGACTTGATGGCTCGTCTAAGGTTCTGTAAAGTGGTTTGATAACGCTGGGCATTGATGGTGGTTCCCCTTTCCAGAAACTCGACAAGCGGTGGGCCCCTGTGGTCAAAAAAGGTCATCATGACCTTAGCAGAACTGGTGTGCACGGTCTTTGATTTCTTTAGAGTGGTGAAGTCGCATGTTTCCACTGCTTGCTCTGACGCTTGCTTTCCGGTTCAAAATGGTGACACCATGTTTCGTCACCAGTGACAATATGCGACAGAAAGCCGTATTCCTCCTCATGATAACGTTGCAGATGACTCAAAGACAGCGCCATTCGAGTATTGCTCTGTTTGGCGGTCAGTTGGTGGGGAACCCACTGCACACAAACTTTTCGAAATTCCAAGTGTTGATGCATTACGGTGTGAATGGTGTCCACGCTAATACCCAGTAACCGATGGATCTCGTCCACGGTGATTCTGCGGTTGCCCAAGACTAAAACATTCACTTCCGCAATGATTTCAGATGTGATGACACGATGAGCCTGTCCAGGACGATCATCGTCTTCCAGTAACTCGCACCCCTCAAGGAATCTTTTGCGGCATTTCACCACACTTGAGCGACACAGACTGTACTCACCGTACACAGCCTTCATCCGTCGTTACATTCACGGCCTCCAACTCCCTCCGCCGCTAAAAATCGAACCACTCCTCGTTGTTCCTGCTTACTCGCCTTCATGTTAAGTAGTGGACGATAACGTGTGTGACCACCTTCTCTTCGGCGCGAAACCACACTGTCGCTATGCTACGTCAAACGTTCCGCATGCTGCAGTCGCTCTACCAATAGATGGTGCCACCATACACGCAGTTATGTGGTGCCACCTTACGTGTAATGCAAAGTTAAACGCTCTGACCAGGTTTCATTTGAATGCCCCATATATATATATTTCCGGTGAAATCTCGGTATCGGATTTTTGGGTGGAATACAATACTTCCTCTACTTACTATACGTAGTAGAGAAAGTAAAAATGTATATGACGTAAATTGTGTATTTTAGCGCAATCTACATTTTTTGTGTAGTAAAATTTTGTCTATCTGTTATGGTTTAACAGTTATGCCAAAGTCGTTCACAATTAAGAATACTTTGGAGACATTCCCAGAAAATTCCATTTCATTTGTCATGAAAATATCTTAAAACATATGATATTTTAATCAAAATCGTTTGAGCCATTTTTGAGAAAATTAAAATTTTCGAAAAATGTTCCATGTAAAGGGCAATCTGGGGTGGGGGAGTTTCTTGAAAACATTCGTGTCGCATCGCTGGAAGGCTCTGAACCTAAATACCAAGTTTGGTGTTTATCCGACTGTTCGTTTCTGAATTATACTGTTCACAGACCACACACGCGCGCGCGGACACGTTTCCAAAAATGCTTTTTTGGATTCAGGGGGTCTCAAAACATATATTTCCGATGAAATCTCGGTATCGAATTTTTGGGTGGAATACAATACTTCTCCTACTTACTATACGTAGAGAAAAAGTTATAGATATTTTAGTGTCTGGTTTAAGCTTTTATACGCGTTAGTATCAATTATTTACGTAAAACTTGAAGTGAGCAGAAGAATTTGATGTAAATGAATAAAGGAATTGTGAGTGTTGGTGCTGAATAAAGATACGACCACAAAATTCGCTTGAAAAGTCCTCGGAGAAGAAGTGTTCTGTTGAAGGAGACATCCTTTTTATTTTGACGCCTTGAGGAACAGGGTTGGGTAGGGGGGGATGTTTTGCCCCGAGTTGCAGATAGAATTGCTTCTTGCACAGTTTTAATGCGCCACATACGTCACGAATATAACGGGGAAAACGCGTCGCCCTTTATTTTACGAGCAAAACCGTTTTCTTTATCCTTTTTTGTCGTCATAGACGTTTTCTTGAGAAGCGGTTTTATAGCCCGGGCAGAGATGAGACAGATAGAGCAGGCAGAAACAGCAGATTATATAGACAAAGATCGATAGCGGCTCTCTCGTTCACATGTTACAACAAACCTGTGAAACTCTGATCTGTTGCATTCATATGTCTTTCTCTACTCTCGCTTCTACAAGCTATATATACAGAAGCTGCTCTTCTAGGTATGCGTATAGGTTACACAGCGGAGGGGCACACCTCGCCCAGTGCGACTTTATATATAACTATCACTCTTCAGGAGGAAGGGAAGAACTGAAGGAACCACAGGAGGCTACAGTTTGCAAGCAGACAGGCTACACATACGCGCGGAAGTGCCTACCTAACAGTTCCAGGTTCGAAGATCCACTGCTCGAACTGCCTAGACAGGACGATGAACGACCCGTCGACCAAGCAGCCTTCGTGTCCCCGGGGAGTACTCTTTCCTTTGAGAAAACATTGGCGCCACCGGTCCGGCCCCACCAGGCGCCACGAAATCTGAAAAATGAAAAGGAAATGGAATGAACGGAAAATAACGGGAAGGAAATCGTGGTGGATGAGAAGCCAACACAGCATTTGCCTACCGACCAGGTAAAACCACCAAAAACCCAAGGTCATTGTGGACAGTCTAAGGGAATCGAACATGTTACAGCGGAGCCATCTCAATGGGCAGCTCCTCCTTCTAACTACTCGAGATAAACTATTGTTACATATTTCGTTGTAAGTACAAGGATACACTAGGCTAAAGCGATAGTCAACATTTTATAAAAATCTGATGTGTTAAAATCTCTATTTTTGAAAAACTATTGTTACAAACACTTATTCTCCATCTACTTCATGTTAATCTTATTGCTAATTTTCTTGTAGGTGCAAGGGGAATGTGGTAGGCTTTAAGCGATAGTCAAATGTTTTTAAGAGCTGGTTGCTATGTGGAGCATTCCATTCTCTATGTATGTCCAGGGCATAAAAAAAGGAATAACGAATTTCCATTTGAGAAAACGTACAAGTATTGGAAAAGTCAAACAAATAACAAGGAATATCTCGGAAATGGCTCACTCTACACAAAAAAATGACAAATTGTGTGTTTTAATGTGATCTACATTTTTTGTGTAGTAAAGTACTGTCTGTCTCTTGCGGTTTACCAGTTATGCAAAAAGCATTGAAAATGAAGAGAACTTTTAGGGAGTTTCCAGAAAATTAAACATATACATTTCATTTGCTATGAAAGTATATTAAACATACGATATTTTAAGTAAAATCATTAAGAGCCATTTTTGAGAAAATCTAAATTTTCAAAAAATGTTTCATGAATAATGTGGGGTGGGGGAGGATTCTTGAAAATCTTCGTGTCTCATTTTTTGAAGTTACTGAATTTTCGTATTTATCCGTCTTTTCGTTTTTGAGTTATACTGTTCACACACACACACACACACACACACACACACACACACGGACCTTTTTCTAAAAATGTTTCTTTTGGTTTCATGTGGCCTCAAAATGTGTATTTCCGGTGAAATCTCGGTATCGAAGTCTTTATTGCTTAATTGCAGATTATGTGTACTATACAAATTTATTGTAAGTAACGTAACATGAGTAGAATAATCAGTCAAGATATGTAAGAATGTGTGAAGTTGGAATGGGTAGAGAAAGTCGTGTGAGCATTGATTTCATATTTGTTCTTAGTGTCTACTGTGAGTACATAATGAGTTTGCTCCGCGATAACGCCTGATGTCCGCATTCGGAAGGTCCTAGGTTCGCTTCCCGACGGAACTTCCTCTATGACCATGGAATTTCTCCGTGGTTTCCCCGGGTCGGTAAGCGAATTTCCTGACCTATCATTTCCTATCATCTATTTCAAGGTTGAAGGACCAGCCGATGCCGTTCGGTGTGTTGCGCCTGGACGGTAGAGTGAGTTTTGACAAAGTTTCTCGCTGGCGTCGATTGTACTGCTGACAGACGCGCCTCCTGATGACTCGGGGCTTATGGGAAGGGCTGACCGGCGACGGATGCGTTCAGTCTGGAATAGTTAGAAACCCCGTCCATGATTGTGCACATCGTCGCCCGGATCTAGTCACCCTTCATTCCTCCCTTCCTCCCAGGGGTCACGTTAGAAGCCCAAAGGACCACACTGGACTAAGTGCGGTGCTCTACCCCGGTTTAAGGCCCCTCCCCCTCTGTGATATGTACTCCTTTTGTAAGTAGACTGGTTTGCAAAACTGTATTTAATTTTAAATGAATGCTGAAGTAGAATAATGCTATTCCTGCTTGTGATAAAGTACGCAGTTACCTATATGTTGCATGTTTTATCGTTGAAAGAAAATCAATCAGTTCACCCAGCGGCGAATTAAAGTGGATATAACAGGTATATGCAACGATAACTGCTAAACTTTTATTAACATATAAGCCGTAAGACACCAACAAAACCTTTCTGCACAAAAAATGTATATCTCGTTAAAGCACACACTTTATGGCAAATAAATTTTTAATGACATTAACCATTTAGGAGATATTCCTTGTTTTTGGTTTTGTAGTTTGTTGTATTTTTATTTGCCCAAAATTTTGGGAGCCGAACTTGAAGTTCGTTGCAACCGCACGTATAGTACCCGCTTTCCGGTAGCCTTCGCCCCAAATGTACTTTCCGGTGGCCTTTGCCTCCAAAAAATGTTTAAACATTAACTTTGTAATTTGACTGTTTCTTTAAATATTATATATTTATGTTTGCCTCGGCTGCGTCGGTATTATTGTTAGAGACATGCATTTCTTTGCAGAGTTGTGGTGCGACTGAAGAATATAGGCTTACACAGATTATAATTTTACTTCACTCCTTTTATTAATGCTTTAAACGATTAAAATAACACTTCACTGATATAGAGAGAGCTGTGAGATTTGTTTTTTTTAAATACTTTCACTTTTTAACACGTAAACTATTTTCATCTCACACTGAATACGTATTAAATTTCTTGAGGACGCATCTCGCGTCCGGTTAGGAACACTGTCTGCAAGCAACGCGTCCAATTATGAGCGCTATCTACAAGCAATTGAATGGATTTCTACCGCCTAAATTTGTAAATTTATGTATTTCAAGTCTGATTGACTAATCCTACTCCAATAGAATACCTTCATTTAACTAAAGCTTGTTCTGGTTGTTGATTGGCTATTTATTAAACTGTCTCAAAATTTACATTATTGTTGCTCCAATAATGACTAGTAGCATTTAAACTTTCAAATTCATTATTGCCTCAAGGTTACCTCATTGTTAGCAACTTTTAACCTATTATTCTCACAGCTCCTACATTAAGTTACGTAATACATTCACATAACATTATTGAACATGTATGTTATAATATAAACATTTACAATGACTGTAATATATACTTTTTATATATTGTTACATACACATATTGCTTTAAGGCGGACTGTTATTGAATTATATATTACATAATTAGACTGAAATTATTTAAGCGTTAAAAATACGGCCTCAATTTGAATTTTTAAATACTAATTTTTTAATTTCTCTACTACGTATTGCAAGTGGGGGAAGTATTACATTCTATCCAAAAATTCTATATTCAGATTTCAACGGAAATACATATTTTGAGGGGCCCTGAATCCAAAATAATCATTTTTAGGAAAAGGTCCGTGTGTGTGTGTGTGTGTGTGTGTGTGTGTGTGTGTGGACAGCATAGCTCTAAAACGAAAAATCGGATAAATGCCAAAGTTGGTATTTGATTCAGTATCTTTCAAAGATGCGATTTTTATTAAAATACCGTATATGAAAGGTATTTACCTGAGAAATAAAATATATCATCATTTTCTGGGAACAGCCCGGAATTTTAAGGCCAGCATATAGCGTCCAGTTCTTAAACATTTGACTATCGCTGTTCCCTTTGTATCTATAATGAAATGTGTAATGTGGCTATTTTTGCAAAGGTTTATTTGGATTAAATGTAGTAGATAGAAAATAAGCTTTCTTAAGAATAGTTTGAGGATGAGTGACAGAAAAATTATGTGAATTCAACACATAAGATATTTGGAACAAGATGCACGTGTCTGTGATGTGTAGACATCTGATTTGTATAGACTAAAATACATATAAAATATGAATGCATTTATGTTGCCAAGGCTTGCTATAAAACATAACAAACAATGCACTAAAATGATTAAATTTAAGCTTATACTATTAGGTACTTAAATGTACATTCTTCCTCATACATCCTACGGGCCGTTGTAATTTGATGTGCAGCATACAATGACCACTTTCTCCAATTTCTCAGATGTAAGTTTACAACGTTTATCGGTTAACACTGTCCTACTAATAACCTTTGGAGCCTTTTGTACGAGCCCTATAGATAGTCTCTGTAACCCAATGAACTTCCATTAGCCATCAGAAGGAAAATATTAAGTATATTCTTTGCTGTGCGTATAATGGCTAACAGGCTACAGCTGCAATTGATTCCTACGTGTTTCCCACTAATATAGGGGCAAACCCTGTCATGAATCAATTCCAAAAAGTCAGCTTCGCTAATCGCCTCTCTTAATATCTCGAGGAATTTAACATCACGTTACCTGAAGTAGTTCCCTGTTGCTGTCCACCTATAGGACCCTCGAAGTTCAAGCCCCCCTCAGTTGATATCTCTATGTCCAGATACAGCAAATCCATTACTGAGAGATCTATTTTGTTTCAGGATTTAAAAGAGAGTTGGAGGTTTTTACACTACATCACTAAAATGTTCTTACTTGAACGCGTTTCGGGAGAACGGTTTGCTCCCATCCTCAGCATGTTTCCAACTGATTTGCCGGTTATTGTCTGCGGAATGTGTGTGGTTAGTGGTGTTCTCTGGTGCTGGGCTGATGAACCTCCAAAGGCTGCTGGGTGGCGGTAGTTTGATATGTATTTTTTCCCAGATGTCCAGGTCATTGCCGCTGTTGATCGGTTTTAAGAGTTTTATGTTTGGAGTGATTTCGTGGTTTGAAGACCAGAAGTAATGTGCTACTGCTGATTTATCCGTCTGTTTTTTGGTAAATGTATCTCATATGGTCTATAAGTCTTATTTCAAGATTTCTTTTTGTTCTTCCTATGTTTGCCAGGTCAAACACAGGAATCACCTAATGAATTTCACATGGAACCTGTTTATCGTCGTTGTTTACAAACCGATGAAACGGCGAAACACGTTTTGCTGGAATGCAAAGCTATAGAAGGATAAGATTCGAAGTTCTTGGAGTTTCCCAACACTAGGAACAGATCCTAATCTTGTCAGACAAATACTGCAAATAACCAAGAATGTAGATATTGATCCCTAGAGTAGAAACCAGGAAGTACACAAACAGTAGATTATAATACAAGAGGTAAAAGTAGGGTTTTATTTTGCGAGTAGGAGTGTTTGCGAAACAAGGCGACCACTTTTAACAAGTGGGAATATATTATTTTTTAAACAGCGCTTGAATTTGTAAAATATTAATAATGTTATATGAATTCGTGAAACTGATAGAAATAATGTTTAGAAATCGCTATTGAAACAAGAAAAAAAATCTGATGTGTTACACTCACACGACTTTCTCTACTCTTGTACAATCTATTTTTACAAACGCCTATTCTCCATATGCTTCATGTTAATCGAGATATCGAGATGTCAATCTTATTGGTAATTTTCTTGTAGATGCAAGGGGAATATGGTAGCTTTTAAGCGATGGTCAAATATTTTAACGCTGGTTGCTATGTGGAGTATTCCTTTCTCTTTGCATGTCCAGGACAAAAAAATAAATAACGAATTTGAGAAAAAGTATAAGTATTGGAAAATTTAAGAGAATAACAAGCAATATCTCGCAAACGGTTCACTCAACAAAAGAAATGTATATGACATAAATTGTGTATTTTAACGCGATCTACATTTTTAATGTAGTAAAATTTTGTCTATCTCTTATGGTTTACCAGTTATGAAAAAGTCGTTCCTAATGAAGAATACTTTTGGAGATATTCCCAGAAAATTCGAGATATACATTTTATTTGTCATGACAATATCTTAAACATATGATATTTTAATCAAAATCGTTAGAGCCGTTTTTGAGAAAATTAAAATTTTCGAAAAATGTTCCATGTAAAGGGTAATCTGGGGTGGGGGGATTTTCTTGAAAACCTTTGTGTCGCATCTCTGAAAGATACTGAACCTAAATACCAAGTTTGGTGTTTATCCGACTCTTCATTTTTGAGTTATGCTGTTCACAGACACACAGACACACAGACAGACAGACAGACACTCACGGACATGTTTCCAAAAATGCTTTTTTTGGATTCAGTTGGTCTCAAAACGTGTATTTCCGGTGAAATCTCGGTATCGAATTTTTGGGTGGAATACAATACTTCCCCTACTTACTATACATAGTAGAGAAAGTAATTAGGTTAAAAAGCGAGATGTCAGATGTTTTGTTGATTCTCCACCAGTCATTTTGTGTGAAATTATTTTCAACATGTTTTGCCTTACACAAGGCAATGAAGAAATTAAATGCATATCTTATTGCTCTCTGGATTTTTTGGGCTAGTACTTGTAGTGTTATTCTTTCTGCTGCTGCTTATGTAATTTCACCTCGCTCTTCCATTTCAGTTTCTTCTGAATTCATAATTGCCGCGATTTAATCTTGATGTAGGCTAGATAGAAGAATAACGTTTTAGATCAAAGAAAGCTGGCTATATAACGTATAGGTTAACTCTACAATTAGTTACATTAGTATGACGATTTGTAATGTAAACAGATAATGCGAGCGCCATGAGAAATTAATTATGTAAAAATACATAATAAGTAAAACCTAATCAAAACAAGTCGAGTTATTAAACATGTGCAAACACAAAGGGTAATTGCCATGTGATTGAACTTGAAATCAAAGTTGGTCACGCGGAAAATTATCGCACTAGTGCGGTAATCTAAAGGTTTTAGCTCGTGTGCTCTGTGAAAGTTCTACTTTTAAGCCATGCTGACTAAAAAAGTATTTTTAGGCAGAGGTGGTTAAAGGGAAGACGACTACTACCACTAATTTAGCAGCCGTGATTCTTACGCTTACCATTTTTTTCCCCAGGTTGGTAGGAATGCTATCGGAATTCTAAAACAATAGGTGGTGTGCAGGCATGTTCGATGTTTTACACGCAGGCAATCAATTTTGATCCGATTGTTCGTGACCCCTTCAGAGAAACAAAAAAATACTGTGTTACGAAGCACGCCTGGCGATCAGATTTTTGTTATTATTATTGTTTTAAACTGGAGTTAGTGCTGCAGCTGGAAATCCACGCAACATTTCAGACTTTTTGCTCCGCTCATAAAAATTGCAATGCGTGCCATACGCTTTAATTGAAATGGCACGCCCGTGCTGTTCGCGGAGGCTGTTTTCAAAAAAACCGGGGCGAGAGGGGATATGTAACAAAATAATAAAATGTGTCATTAAATTCAAAACAGTCCATTACTGGCATTCATAAAAGTTTAACGCTGCGAAACCGTATCTGCGCTTGTAGTATACGTTAATTACAATTAATGGCGCACAAATAATTATTTTACGTTCTGTAGCTAATACCTCAGGCAGAGGAACTCCTCTAATTAAACCAAAAATGATGATTATTTTCCTGCCTCACTAAAAAAAACTTTAGTGTATCGCTTACCTTGCAGGTAGAGGAAGAAATGTATTCAACGAAGAAATTCTGTATAGAACTTTCAAAGAAAATACAGGCTCTGAAGTCCCCTGATCCCCATAAAAAGCATTCATATGACCACCTCTATAGTATTCTTACAAAGGTTTTATGCTTCTGTCTACTCCAGATATACTTATATTAAATACTAGCCAAAACACCGGCGTTGCCCGTGGTTTCATAGTTTATCGCTACGACAGTAAGCCTTAGGTTACACTGACCCAATAGCCTTGTGTTTCTTTCGAAGAATCTAAAATTATTACACCAGACACAAAGCATTAATTAAAACTCTCAGGGCTATATAAATAACAAAAGAAATTAAAATACTGAGAAAACACTATATAACGGTGTTACATGCTGGGTAGATGGCCTAAAAGTTCACATGGAAAATTAAATTAATTTTGAGTACTCAGCACGTACATTGAGGGGACGTATACTTACTTGGCTGCAAAGGACCGAAACGTGGTGTGGAGGTTAAGAGGAAGGCGTGAGTTTTTCACTGTACAAAATCCATAACGCAAATCTACTCAAATATTATTTGATTTATTTCCCAAACGTTTGGGGTTCCTACATTATTAAATATGAAAGGTGGGAGGAGCTGTCCACCGATCCGAAGCCCGGCTTACACACGCGGTCCGTTCCTCACGGAATCCTAACTGAGACAGACGCTATGACCCCACCACTCGTGGCTAGCAAAGCTACCAGTCAAGAGTGACGTAAACAACAATGTGTCTGGTAATAACAATGTAGAACAATAATGTAACCCTCCAAATTATTAATACGCCACAATAGCACTGCTGAACAACCACAAATATCACAGTTTGTAATGATGATTTCTCGTAAAAGAGCTGATTACTTCCAAGCTGTCACATTCGGGCTTCTACGTCGTTATTTATAGAAACAATCTTGGTTGGAAATAAATAATAACAGTTAAGTAATATTAATATCACCTTGTTTATTCTTAGTAACCAGTATACACTAAACACACGTAATACAAAATAAATTTAAGGCAAAAAAAACAATTATACAACGAAAGAAGAATAACAATAATAAAAAGTAAAGTCCTTCGATTAGTTTGATGCTGTAGTTGCTATCCATTACCATTCTATATGTCGCCCAGTTTTTGTTTTTATGAGTGCACATGAGTGCAACACTTATTGCTAATTTTCTTGTAATGCAAGGGGAATATGGTAGGCTTTAAGCGATAGTCAAATGTTTTAGGAGCTGGTTGCTATGTGGCGCATTCCATCCTCTTTGCATGTCCAGGACATAAAGAAACAAATAACGAATTCGCATTTGAGAAAAGGTATAAGTATTGGAAAATTGAATCAAATAACAAGGAATATCTCGGAAATGGTTCACTCCACACAAAAATGTATATGACATAAATTGTGCGTTTTAACGAGATCTACATTTTTTCTATAGTAAAAATTTGTCTATCTCTTACAGTTTACCAGTTATGCGAAAATGATTCAGAATGAACAGGACTTTTAGGGACATTCCTAGAAAATTCAAGATACACATTTCATTTGCCATAAAATGTCATATTTTAATCAAAATCGTTAGTCATTTTTAAGAAAATCCAAATTTTCTAAAAATGTTCCATGTAAAAGGTAGTCTGGAGTGGGGATTTTCTTCAAAATAATACCAATTTAGGTATTTATCCGATTTTTCGTTTTTGGATCATGTTGTTCACAGACACACACACATCGACCTTTTCCCAAAAATGCTTTATTTGGATTCAGGGCACCTCAAAATATGTATTTCCGGTGAAATCTCGGTATCGAATTTTTGGGTGTAATGCAACGCTTCCCCTACTTAACTATACATATTAGAGAAAGTAAAAAGAGAAACTACGAATTATAATAAGTGAATGTCGAATCATCGGAGTTTAATCGTAAAATGAATGGATATGAACTTCGACTTGTTACTCTCTACCGAGTACATAGTAGGCAGATAAGGTATCGCATTACACCCAAAAATTCGATACCGTGTTTTCACAGTAAATACATGTCTTGGGCCCCATGAATGCAAAAAAGCATTTTTAGAAAAAGGCACTTCTGTGTGTGTGTCTCTGAACAGCATAACTGAAAAACGAAAAGTCGTTTAAATACCACACCTGGTATTTAGGTGCAATACCTTCCAATCATGCGACAAGCAGATTTTTAAGAAAATCACCCCATTTCCAACTACCCTTCACAGGGAACATTTTTGGAAAATTTTTATTGTTTAAAAAAACTAAAATTTTTAATAAAATACCATATATGAACGATATTTACATGCCAAATGAAATGTATGTGTTGAATTTTCAGGAAATAGCCTGTTAAGTCCTCATTCGGGAGGAATTTTGTATAATCTTGTATAACTAGTAAACGTTAAGTGATAAGAGAAAACGTGCTACACAAGAAATGTAGATTCTTTAAAGCGCACCATTTACTTACAATATGTGTTTCTGTGGCATTAGCCGTTTCCTAGATATCCGTTACTAAAGGTTCGAATTGTTCAATACTTGTCATTCTTTTAAAGTCCCATTGATTTTCAGTTGTTTCTCGCGATTACATGGGAACATGCCAGCACTCTGTCTTCGCATTTTAAATCTGTATTCCTGTACACAAAATATAACAGAATTAACTCTTATCTCATACCAAACGCGTATGTGCAGAAATCACTGTAACCCCAACTTGTGCTATATTCGATAGTGATTTTCGTGAAGAACGTTCAGGATTTTCGCCAATTTCATCTAATTTTTCTTCTGCTAACAGTGTACTCTTTGCATGTGCTTCTTGTTTTGCACTGAACCAGTAGTCTCAAGTTCATTCACAAGTTTGTCAGTTGAAGTTCAGGTAACTGAAGGACAGAAAGTCTGTCTGCCTATCCGACTGTCGGGGGGTCTGAAACTGGAAACTGTCTGACGAAAAACTTTTGACGTTACTAGGAGTATGCCGAGCCGAACATTTGAGCCCCTCCCAAAGAGGAGTTGTTCGGATTGGGTTGGACTCGGTGGGGCAGTGGAAAATTGGGTAGGCCTGGCTGGAAACGCCCAGGTGGGATTGTGAGGCGCTCGATGTTCTCCGCCAACACTGGATAACTGATAGACAACGGCTAGAGAGTCGCCCCCACCGAGGTTGTTCGGTAGTCTTCCCCTTACGAGGTTGATGCACGTAAGTGGCGTATCTACTTCCGTCCCTGCTTGCAGGGGGTCGGCAGTATAAGATAGACACCGTCCTAATGAGAAATTCCCACGGATTAGTTCTTTGCGCCCAAGCGTGCGGGCCAAGTAGTCAGCCTAAAACCCGTTGACAGTTCTATCCGATTGTTGGGGCGTCTCAATCTGGAAACTGAGGCACTCTCTCAATGCTGTGCCGTTACTCTTGGTTCCGGCCGCCCGGTGTCTGATCTCCTCTCTCCCGAGAGCGCCCTCTAGTGGGGCATAGATACAATAGACTACCTCGATTGATGTTGAGTCCCCTCCGATAACAAGAGTATATCTGGAATGATGTGTGTAAATGTGTGATCAAAGTTTATGTCGATTAAAAAGAAATAAATACAGTTTTTGTAAGAACAGTTTCGGAAGAGTGAGTAGAGAAAGCAATGTGAATGCGACACTTCAGCTGATCTTAAGCACATTTCTTATCATGAAGTTTCGTGCTAGTATTAAATACGAAGCTGAGATCATTCCGTTAACACACTGGAAACAATTAGCGCTTCTGCCACGTGTAACAGCGCCACTCTCTCTCTGTGCAAACAAGAGCAACTTGCGTGTTAAAACAACAAACAATCGCCAGCACGTAACGGCTCTTGCAATATGCCAGTGCAGCAAGAAGTATGTTGTGTGTTTGCTCTGATTCGAGGCCTTCTCTATCAAATTTACCTACGACTAGTGGAAAATATCCTCGGTATAAAGACATTAGCCAAATATTAATATTTCAGGTTATGGAAAAACAAACAGATTAGTAATTTTCATGGGAGAGAAACTGGGCAGATTATATAGCGTGTTGACTGCTTTCATCACGCAAGTATTGCCTTCTCTTTCCTGGGACTGTCGGCAGAAAAATAAATCTGAACAACTTTCACGCCTAACATTCACACGATTTGCTCTTACAGTGAGAAATTCACGTATAATATCTCTAATACACTGTAGTTGTAGTTTGTAGTTTGAAAAAGGGGTGGGCTTTATGCCCAAGCACTGCGACCTTAAAGATCTATTGCGCATCCCCCTTTCATCAGTTAAGTAGTCTGTTGCTCGTTATGAACTTAACCAGACTGCTAACTGAGGCTTTCGATAGTTCGTCTATCTTTGGAAAGTGATTCCCAAAAATACTTCCTCTTTGATTCGCAAGAGCAGGGCAATCACATAGTAACAGTCTCATCTCCTTCTAGGCATCTAGGGTTGTTAAACAATCCCATTCTGTATAGATTAATCTTTAGGGCACAGTGTCCTGTAATGCATCCTGTTGCCCATGCAAGCCTTCATTTACTAAGACTACGCAAGTACTTTGTCCTTTGTTATCCAGGTCTGTGATAAACAACTTGGAATGTCTTCAACCCTCAATGGAGTTCCAGTAGTTCTCGTATTATGCTTGAGCCCAGCACCTGATAGCCTGTTTCACTGGTCTGTAGGCACCCCCAGTACAGGCTCCGGACCCAAAAATGGGATTTCGCTGCCAATGTTGGCTGCTTCAGCTGCTTTCTCATTGCCTGGTATACCTGTATGTCCTGGCACCCACATACGTTGAACCTTATTGTGTTCAGCCAGTGTCATTAAGGATTCCCGGCATTCTGAGACGAACTTTGATTTTATTGATGGTTCTAATACACTGTACTATTCATATAGGAAGTGATTCTTCTATACTATGTTATAGTATATTCTTTTATACTAGGACTAACTGTTGAGGGGAACGTGGCACCTCACCTACAAGATCTTCTGTGTCTAAGCCACTGACGGGCTCCCGAGGAGGGATGCATGAGATGAAAGGAGACAGAGGACGGCCAGACGAAAGGCATGACAGGACAGATGGCAGGATCCCTATCTTTTACAGACTGAAACTCTCCGGTTGGCAGCTAGTGCAACCCTCTTCCCTACAGGCTTGCATATCCTCTGGGGAGCCCGGAACTCAAATCGCCCCCATTCAGGGGGACGAAGTGTTGCATAGAGCATCCTTTCCCCCTGCCATGCAACACCGGGACTCCCGCCGACACTTTAAACCCTGAAATAGACCAACAGATGAAAGTTGAAGTGAGATGAGAATGGAGATGAAATGAAGGGACACGAAATTCGGAGGACGTAATAAAACTTCCTAGCGACCCGGGGAAACCCCGAAAAAACCCAAGGTGGCCGCGGGAATCGAGCCAAAGACCTCCCGAATGCGGGCCACAGACATAGCGCCTGAGCCATCTCGCTAGGTTTGTTTCATATTATCTGGAATTTCATGCGTTTCCGTTTCCAAACCAGCACACCGAATTTAACTGTTCCGTTCAGTTATTTTCCGTACTCCAACATCAACATATAAATACATGATGAATACGCTACGAGAAAACTTATAACTTATAACCTTTACAGAAACAGCTACATTACACATTTCGTTATAGATACAAAGAGAACAGCGACACTCAAATGTTTAACAACTGGACGCTATATGCTGGCCTTAAAATCCCACACTGTTTCCATGCAACCGCGAGAAAGGAGTTTAAAGAACGACCAAGAAATGAACAATTTGAACTATTAATAACTTATATCTCAGAAACTGCTTATACACAAAAACTTACTTGAAATAAATTGTTTGTTTTAAACATTTCTTGTACAGTATGTTTTCGTCTGTCACTTAACGTTTTCCAGCGATACAAGATAATACAAAATTCCTTCCGAGTGAAGAATTGCTTATAGCCATTTTGAGATAATAAACAATTTTGAGTGATGCTATTCATAGACACTCACAGTGACACACTGCTTTTTTTTCATTAAGGCAAGTTCAAAACATGTATTTCCAATGAAATCTCGGTATAGAATTTTTTGGGTGGAATGCAATACCTTTTCAACCTTCTAGACAAGTGGCAAAGAAAGCAAAAATGTCTCAAATCATTAATGTCATAATAGAATTTGTCAAACTATGTACTCTGTCGAATTATACGTTTTTGTGTACAAAAGCGCGCGCTCTCTCTCTGTCTCTCTCTCTCTCTTAAGGTTTATCAATTATAGAAACTGAAGAGGACTTCACAGGCAATTCCCATAAAATTCAAGACAATTCATTTGTCAGGAAAATAACTTAAACATAGGTATTTTGATCAAAATTTTACTGTCATTTCTTAGAAAATTAAAAATGAAACGAAAAAGGTTATTTGGGGTGGGGAATTTTATTGAAATGCTTTGTGCAAGATATGGCGTTTAATGCCCGTTCTTACTACATAGGTATGACACCACAGAACGGGACAGTAAAACTTCAAATCAAATAATAATTGGAGAAGAAAATTTGGGAAGAAACGTTCCAGGGTACCAGAAGTTTTAAGGTCGTGGGTTCGATTCCTGACCCGAGAGTTTTTCGAGGTTTCCCCGGGGTCACCAGGCAAATGCTGGGAAGAATCATTACATCCTCCGAATTTCCTGTCTCTCCATTTCAACTCCATTCTCATTTCACTTCATCTGTTTGGTTTCTTTCAGGGTTACAAGTGTCGGCCGGAGGTCTCGGCCGTGTGCATGGTAGGGGAAACGGATATTATGAGGAAACCGTCCTGCCCCGAACTGCGAGCGGACTCTGAGTCCCTCAGGGAATGTGTATGCCCACAGGGGGGAGGGGTCCAACTGCACCAGGCAGTATCCGGGGAGTTCAAACCTGTAAATGGAATATCTGCGCAGGCCGAGGTACAAAGTTCCCCTCCGTTCTAGTTCTATCCTAAGATCTCTCCCATACATTTGTCAGTTATTAGGACTGAGGAAAACCTGGAAAAAACCTTTGTCCGGAAGGACCGTCTTGGTAGGATTTGAACCACAATCTCCTATTCAGAAGTTCACGATAATCTTGAAAGATGCTGAACTTAAATACCAAGTTATGAAGGTAAGTTAAATATTTCCGGAATAAACTTGAAGGAAAACGAAATTCAGTTCGTTTTGGTATCATTATGGGAAGGTTTGGTCTTGAAGAAAACCCTAAAACAAATACAAGCAGAAACGAAAGTGAGGAAACAGAGAAAGAGGAAAGAAAACAAAATCTCGGCGGGCAAATAGGGTCTATGAGGAAAGAATGGAAAGAAGAAGGGGGCGGAGACAGAAGGCAGTGGAGTAACAAGGTTAGAGCCGTAAGGTTTTACCAAGACGGTCCTGGTATCAGATAAGAATGGGCACACGAGATAATACAATGCAAGGCCATGTAATAATGCTTCTTTGCATGCGGCACGAACCACAACCCGTAAAGTTTGAAAACAAGGTGCACTTTGGTCCCTTATTAGGGCCAAGGGTTAGGTCGCACGCGACTTTGGTCTGGACATAGGAATTTACTCTAACTGCAGGTGTTGCCAACACAACTGGAAATGTTTCTCTAAGGTCTGCTGGTGACTTATACGGCTCTGTGGAGGACCGTATTAACAAAGTCGTTGTAAACGTGTACATTCTGACCTCCTTAAAGTGGCACTCACACGACTTACTCTACCCACTCTACTTTATTACCTTCTCTACTACGTATAGTAAGTAGAAGAAGTATTGTATCCACCAAAAATTCGATACCGAGATTTCACCGGAAATACATGTTTTGAGAACCCCTGAATCCAAAAAAGATCCCTGTATATGTGTCTGCCTATGAACAGCATAACTCAAAAACGAAAGTCGGATAAGTACCAAATTTGTTACTTAAGTTCAGTATACTCTAAGGATGCGACACAAAGATTTTCAAGAAAATCTTCTCACCTCAACTACCCTTTAAATAAAACGTTTTTCGAAAGTTAAAATTTTCTAAAAGATTGCTGTAACGATTTTAATTTAAATACTATATATTAAAAACATTTATCTAATAAATAACGTGTATATCTTGAATTTTCTGGCAATAGCCCACGAAGACTTCATTCCGAGGGAATTTTGTATAATCCCCTAAACAAAAAGCGATAGACGAAAACGTATCACACAAAAAATGTAGATCTCTTTAAAACACACAACTTACTTTAAAATGAGATTTTTGTGGCTTAAGCCGTTTCTGAGATATTCGTTATTAAAGTTTTGAATTTTTAAATAATTCTTTTAAAGTCCCATTCATTTCTGTAAAAGCCGAAAGATTTATGCGATTGAAGAGACACAGTTTTTTCGGGGGTAAAAATCGTTAGCATGGCTTCCTTCGGAAGGGAAGTAAAGCCGGCGGTCCCGTAAAGTAGATTTACGGCACGTAAAAGAACCTCAAGCCTGATAAAGACGGCCTCTGAGCAAAATTATCCGTCTTTCACGCCCAATATAGAATGGGACGCTAAGGACCACAGCAGTTAAAGAGCGTCCATAATTAGAACTAAATTTAATTTTTATGGATTTCTGTTGTGTTATTTCTCGCAATGTCATGGAAACAGATAGGAATTTTAAGGCCAATAAATAGCGTCCAGTTTGAAGCTGGTTATCGAGACCCAGGAGAAATAATAATAATAATAATAAGAAATAATAATAATAATAATAATAATAGTAATAATAACAATAATATACGATCGAACATAACGACAAAAATGTGCTGAATTCATATTAGGAATGGGTTTTGTAGGAAAGACAGGAAACAAGGTTTGTTGTCCTCCAAGGATGTATCTACCTGCGATGAACAACGAGCCTACCGGAAGTCTCGCTTTGTACTCTGGCTCGGACGGGTAATTTACAACGGTTTCAAAGCTTAGAAGGGTCAGGAAGTATGCACGCCTTATCTACGATCTAAGAGTATTCGTGGGAAGATTTTAAAACTCGAAATAAGCTGTAAGAAGGAGATGTGAAAGTTGTCAAGTAGGGGTAGCCAATAATAAAATCATGAAACAAAATGATAGCCAATCAAAAGATCGCGTAAGCATCACATGATACGTTTGAACTTAAAACGGAACGAAACATAAGAAAGTGGGGGGAAATTTCTAAGTTTGGCGAAAGCGTGAATAAGGAAAAGAAACACCGAGACATTCCGGTACAAACTAACCACGAGGACGGTCGACGAAACAAAATTAGAAGAAAATAATCAGCAAGTTTATAGTGTAAAAATGAAGTTATGAAATCTAGGCAATTCGAGGGCTAGTCGGAGAAATACATAAGTAGCGACTTCGAAAGTGAAAGAATAACAGTGGTTTCGACGACGAAGGTGGCGGGTTGACCAGATAGGAATCTTCGTAACCAAATAAAGAAATAACTCAAACTTCGCCGGCAGCATTATTAATATCATCAAGGCAGTGTCACCACCCCTGAAAACAAGAACCTCAGCTCTACCAAAAACAAATTCCAAATCCCTGCCATCCAACCATCGAACCCGGGACTCTGAGTCCCTGAAGCAACTGCCAGGAACAACACAGATGTGTCAGAGGTCAGCGTCAAGGTCTTAAACATTTAACTATCGCTGTTCTCATTGTGTCTATAACGAAATGTGTAATGTAGCTATTTCTGCAAAGGCTTATTTGGTTTAAATGTAATTGATATAAAAATACGCATTAGTAAGAATAGCCTGTATACCCACTAATAAAAAATTGGTAAAGAAAGTCATGTGAATGTAACACATGAAATTTTTTATGTCCCGGACATACAAAGAGAATGGAATGCTCCACATACGAGAGCTGTCCCAGAAGTACTTGCCCTAACAAAGAAAATACAAAAAAAATTGGGAAAAAACATCTTTTATTTCTCTACAAAGTCTCTTTTCAGCTCGATACACTTTTCCTAGCGATGTTAAATAGCTTCGATACCCTGTTTACAGTGACAGCCGTCGAATTCTGCAAAATAGCCATCAACTGCAAACTCCACCTCTTCATTGTTGGCAAATCTTTTATCACCAAACCATTTCTTCAACTTTGGAAACACAAAATAATCAGAGGGGCTAAATCTGGCGAAGAGGGTGCATGAGGAAGCAATTTGAACTTTAACTCATTGATTTTGGCCATGGCGATAATGGATGTGTGAACTGGTGCATTGTCTTGATGAAACAAAATTTCCTTTTTCGCTAAATGTGGCCGTTTTTGCTTGATTTCATCATCCAAAGGCTGCAATAACTTCGCATAACACTCACCATTGATTGCTTTTCGTTTTTGAAGATATTAAATTAAAATTATATCACGCGCATTCCAAAAAACTGACGCTATGACCTTGCTGCAGATGGAACTGTCTTCGCCTTCTTTGGAGTCGATTATTTTAATCCATTGTTTTGACTGTTCATTCGTCTCAGGTGTGAAGTGATGGACCCATGTTTCATCCATGGTTATGAATCGACGCAAAAACTCGGCTTTAATGCAGCGAAACATCGCAAAACACTCAACTGAAACATCCTCACGATGCTGTTTTTGTTTCATTGTGAGTACATGCGGCATCCATCTTGCGCTTTCTCAGGTCTAAATTTTCCGTTAGTATGCAATGTAGAGCACTTTCTAAAACGCCTACGATGTCTAGGCTCGCGCACTTTCAGTCTACGGTCATCCAATTCCATTTTGTGAATTTTCCTCGCAATTTCTGGCGCAATTTGGTCGACCACTGCTATGTTCGTTACGGCCTCGCTTAAACTCTGCCACCCAATATTTTACTGTTGTAAACGAAGGAGCAGACTCCCCCAGAGTAGAATCTAGCTCAATTTTAATATTAGTTGGACTAAGACCTTTCAAATGAAAGTATTGTATCACATAACGATGGCCATTTTTATCCATGTTTACAAATTCGCTGAGGGACTTCATTATTAATGGCTGTCAAACAATTACTAAACAATGTAGCATTGTCAAACTTCAAACTTAAGCTTTATAAGGTTGGTAATTTCTACCACAGTCATTTGTTTGAAACAACTGAGGCAGTATTTTTAACACTTAAATGATTTCAGTCAAATTATATAATATGTAAATTCAATAACGCCCGCCTTGAAGCAATATGTGTATGTAATAATTTGTAAAATGTATGTAACAGTCATTGCATATGCTTATATTATTGCAAACATGTTCAATAATGTTATGTGAATGCATTACGTAATTTAATAATGTAGGAGCTGTGAGAAATAGGTCAAAAGTTGCTAACAAAGAGGTAACAATGAGGTAACCTTGAGTCATGAGTAAGAAAGTTAATAGTACTACTTGTAATTCTTGGAGTAACAATAATGTAATTTTAGTGATAGTTTATAAAAATACCCAATCAACAAGAAAAACCTTTAGTTAAATGCAGGTATTCTATTGGAGTAGGATTAGCCAATCAGAGACTTGAAATACAGAAATTTACAAGTTTAGACGGTTGAAATCTATTCATTTGCCTGCAGACAGTGATAGTAACCGGATGCATGATGCGTCCTCGAGAAATTAAATACGTATTCTTGTGAGACAAAAATAGTATACTTGTTAAAAAGTACAAGTATTAAATAAAAGAATCCCACAGCTCTCGATATCAATGAAATGCTATTTAATTTGTGTCAAGGATTAATAAAAAGGAGTGAATTAAAACTTAAAATCTGTGTAAGCCTACATTCTTGTCGCATCACGCCCTGCTAAGACATCCATGTCTCTAACAAAAAATACTGACGCCGCCGAGGCAAACATAAATATTAAATATTTAAAGAAACAGTTTAATTACAAGTTAATACTTTTTTAAACTTGGGGTAAAGGCCATCTGAAAATACGTTAGAGGCGAAGGCTACCGGAAACTGTTTACTATACGTGCGGTTGCAACGAATTTTAAATTCGGCTCCCCAACAATTGAACTATAATACAACTCCTTCAATACAACCTACTTTAAATTGACGCCCAAAGCGTGTTGCTAACAAAGTTAAAAGAAAACCACCTTCTTCAAATTGGCGTCCATACGTGGAGCTAATAAAAAGGAGTACAATAATATATTTCTTCACAACAACCGCTATCTATAGTCAGGTCGGGTACTTCTAGGACTGCCCTCGTAGCAGCCAGCTCTTAAAATAATTGACTATCGCTTAAAGCCTACCATATTCCCCTTGCATCTAAAAGAAAATTAGCAATAAGATAATCGAGATAAACATTTGCAGAAACTAACATGAAGTAGATGGAGAATAAGCGTTTGTAAAAATAGTTTGTACAAGAGTAGAGAAATTCATGTATGTGTAACACATAAGATTTTTTTTTACTCTACTCATGTATTTAAAATGAAAGAGAAGAAAAACGTTGAGTAGCTCCACGGAAATTTGAATTGCAATCTCAGAAACAGTAAGCTAAGTCTCTACCACTGAGTTAAGAGTGCTGCAGCAAGGGTGGCATTGTAACGAACTTCAGTCATAATCTACTCGAAAACCGTGAATCAATAAAGTGTGTTTTAATCGCAAATATTCAGTGTTGAAGCAACGTGTAACATATGTCTCTGTGAGACTATTGTATTTATGGCCCCGTTAAATCATGTTAAAAAGCGTAAAATGATTAGTAAGGTTGCCTTAGAATATTGTTTGGTAGTAGATGCTGACACTTCCATGTCTGTGACCCACTCACCCTTTTAAGTATCCTTTCTTTTATAGAAAAATTCTGGCTTAACGGCAATAAACTTCGCCATTTTGTCAATAGGGAATTGCCAACCTGTCGTGGTTAGACGAATGCGCAAGATTGGCGCTGTTCTAACACATTGTTGTTCTTAATCTTCAGCATAGTTGGCAGAAGGAACTGCCAACCTAAGGACTACACGTGTAATTAACGAGTACAGGTTATTTGAATCCTGTTAATCTACAAGGGCTGATCAATAAAGACTGAGGCTAATTTTTTTTCACAGATATTTATTAATCCATTTCACTATTGACGTGGTCGTTTTCAAAGTAGTCCTCTCTTGAATGCACTTTTTATAGCGTCTCTGCCAGTCCTCGAACACATGGTACAGGTTATTCTTTGTCAGGTCTTTGAGAATCGCCTCACTTTTCTTCCGCACTGCTTCAGTGATTTCAAATTGAATGCCCCGGAGCTTTACCTTTAGTGATGGGAATAAAAAGAAATCACAGGGGACAAGATTGGGGCTATAAGGCAGATGCGGCACACAGGTAATGTTGAATTTAGCCAAACATTCCTGGACTTGATTTGCAACGTGAGGCCGCACGTTGTTGTGATAAGTTCTGGATGTTTCCTTGCAATGTGCTTCCTCGGTGTAGCCAATACTGACGTGTAGTACGCTGCTGTAACAGTGGTGTGAGTGGGAACAACAATCACAGCAGCTGTGTTGATGTTGAAGCACCCGGCCCACCTTGCTTAGCACAGAGGACTCGCTCTACTTTGAAGTCCTTGAATCACCTAAACACTGTTGCACGAGGTAGTGCATCTTCACCGTATGCTTGCTTCAGCTTTTCCAAAGTTTCAGAGGCTGTATGATTTAAACGAAAACAAAATTTTATTGCTCCTCTTATGTCAGCTTCATTTTGTGGTATGCGAAATTCAGCTAGGGTCAACAATATACAGCATTACTACCAACCTACCGATACGAGAATGCTGCCGCCTATGGACATTATACATGAAACCCCGCTCTTTTCAAATATTCATGGTAGAGACAGGAAATTCTCAAGAAAGCTACAGAAAAACATCTGATGTGTTACACTCACATGGCTTTCTCTACTCTTGTACAAACTATTTTTAGAAACGCTTATTCTCCATCTACTTCAAGTTAATCGAGATAAACATTTGCAGACACTATCTTATTGCTAATTTTCTTGTAGATGTAAGGGGAATATATATTTACAAGGGCAATATAGAAATACAGTAGCCTTAAGCACATACATATCTCTTAATAGCTGGTTGCTAGGTGCAGCACCATTCCCTTTGCCACAGATTAATACTCTTTGCATATCCAAGACAAAAAAATGAATAACGAATTCCCATTTGAGAAAATAAGTATTGAAAAATTTAAGGGAATAACAAGCAATATCTCGAAAATGGTTCACTCAACAAAAAAAATGTATATGACATAAATTGTGTATTTTAATGCGATCCACATTTCTTGTGTAGTAAACTTTTGTCTATCTCTTATGGTTTACCAGTTATGCAAAAGCTGTTCACAATGAAGAATACTTTTGGAGACATTTCCAGAAAATTCAAGATATACGTTGTATTTGTCATGAAAATATCTTAAACATATGATATTTTAATCAAAATCCTTAGAGCCATTTTTGAGAAAATTAAAATTTTCAAAAATCTTCCATGTAAAGGGTAATCTGGGATGGGGGATTTTCTTGAAAACCTTCATGTCGCATCTCTGGAAGATACTGAACCAAAATACCAAGTTTGGTGTTTATCCGACTGTTCGTTTCTGAGTTATGCTGTTCACAGACAGACACACAGACAGACAGACACAGACACGGACATTTTTCCAAAAATGCTTTTTTTTTGGATTCAGGGGATCTCAAAACATGTATTTCCGGTGAAATCTCGGTATCGAATTTTTGAGTGGAATACAATACTTCCCTTACTTACTATACGTAGTAGAGAAAGTAAAAATCAATCTCAGTCTTTATTGACCAGCCCTATTACATACACACACTAACCTAGGCGTCGTAGCCTAACCTAGGAGTGCAAGGAGTATTTGTTATTCGCGAAAGGATGACGCTGTTTTTTAGTCACATGGTGGTAGCTCTGCAGTTCTGAAGACAAGCTGAAGCAAGCTCAACGAGATGCAGGAAGTGGTACTTGTTGGGAAACTCCGCAAGTACCATCGGAATCCTAAGTACTATAGTTTATTGGAAATATCGTGCATGAATTATTTTCTCGGGAGACTTGTGGCATAAGCGTGTTTCCCATTATAACCACTACAAGAATATATGCAGGCTTGTGAAAAGCCTGGCTATCCAGAACACTCACGGAAGTACCCGATTCAAGCTCTGCCTCTCAGACGGTGGCCAGTTTTAAATTGACGGAGTGAAGAAGGATAAAGGAGAATGAGGTAGTAGTCAAATGTTTATAAAGTGGATCTCTATATGCTGGCTTCAAAATTCCACACTCTTTTTACGTAACAAGAAACCATAGAACTGAGACTTGGCACACAATATATATTATTGAGAATTCAAACCAAGCAACGAACTCCATTGAAAGGGTTAATATCAAACAAATAAATCTTACAGAAGTTGTATAATTTAATCTGGTCTATTATTATTACTCTATTTTACGTCGCTTTAACTACATGGCCATATCGCGACGGACCTGTTAGTTGATAACTTTTGGATGGATTTATGACGGACAATTAGCCTTCTAGGTCTCATCTCTGTAACCATGCCATCTTGCTTCGTCACGAGTCCATAGAGACCTTCGTGCATAGCAACTGGATCTTCTGTTTTGTGCTGTGCAGATGGCATTAGGGGGCCGCCCAGTCTACCTGTTTTCATTGTCTGTGGATAGATGGCACAGCATTCGCTATTACCACCTATTTTTCATCTTTACTATTGTTTTAGACTCGTGGTATTAAATATCCAATCTGGTATTTACCTTAGTGGCTGAGGAAAACCCAAAAAGACCCCAGTCAGTGTTGAAGCAAGGAATGCGTGCCACAGACTTTACCGCCAGAGCCATACTGCACGGTTATAATCTGATCTACATGTTTTTATTGTAGCAAGATGCTACATATCTCTTTTACCAATTATACAAATTTATACAAAATTAATTGAGAAGGAAGAGGACAAGGGTTATTCGCCGAAAATTCAAATTATAACGTTTTTTGCAGAAAGGAATACTTTAAATATGTGGTATTGTAGCGAACATAGGGGCGGACGACCCCGGGGCTGCTAAAAAGGAAAGGGGAAGTCCATACAGGGGTGAGGGGTGCCATGAAGCTAGAGGGCGTCAAATAAAGGCTGCGTCGGATTTTATAAAAACCTACTGGCTACGCCATTTAATTAAATGAGTTGATGTTCGGGGAGAGTAGGAACTTAGTTATACATTACAGGGACTTACCTGAAGTAGATCTAGCGGGACTTGAGGCACTCTTAAAAGAGAATGTGTTAGGTCCAGAACCAAGCTTAACATACACGTGTAGCTTCTACGTGACAGCGAGACGGTTGAGAGAATTCTCCCGCTGACCCACTTACGTGGTCGATAAATATTCTTCGGAAAGACAGATCAGCAAAGTGTTGGCCCCATTGCTTAGTTTGCTCCCATTACGCCACTTAATGAAATCTGATGCAACTTCCCGGTTGGGGATCGAATCCCACAGAGAGTCGTTACAGTATTTTGATCAAAATCGCTTGAGACACTTATGTACAAAGTAAAAGTAGCGCAAAAATGCTCCATGTAAAGAATATTTTGTTATTGGGGTTTTTTCTTGCAAATATTTTTGTCGTGCCCTTTTAAGAAGCTGAATTTTAATATAAAGATTTATATTTACATTTTTCTAAAAATTCTTTCTTTTGTTTCATGGTCCCTCAAAACATGTATTTCCGGCATACCGCATTTTTAGGCAAAATGCGATACCTCCTCTTCTATCTGTAGAGAAAATGAAATGTATTTAGAGATACGTTTATAACATTACTAGGTGCCCGTCCGACTTGGCACGAACTCGAACGACGAATTCATTAATTTCGTTTATCTTAGCCGTGGCCGAGTGGTTAGACCGCTTGCCTCCCACCGAGGCGGACCGGGTTCAATCCCAGGGACCTGCATGTGGGATTTGTGGTGGACGAAGCGGCGTCTGGGCGGGTTTTCTCCGGGTTCTCCGGTTTCCCCCGCCATTCATTCCACCAACTGCTCCATCATCACCTTTCCTTTCATCCATTTCACCTACATTTGGCTTCATCTACTTCCTTCATCCCATACCAGGCATCGGGCTGATCACCCATCCTGGATACTCTGTCTGATCCATGAGTGTCTGCTCCTCGACGGGCCTCTGACCCCAGGCACCCGCCTGTAAGTCCTGGGGGTATAAGTCCTACATAAGAGGAGGGTAAACAGATAATGAATGAATGAATGAATCGTTTATCTTACCCCCTCCTTTATGAATTTAGACTAAATATTAATAGTTAGTATAAAATATCATAGGATAGTTAAATAAGATATTAGTTTTGAAAACTAAAGTTTCCTTTGATGTATTAATGGTAGAACTTAATTTTGGTTATTTTAACAGGTCAAATACTTACTGCCTTATGCTTCCTTTACGAGAGCGACACTGAACATTTTTAGAAAATCAAACAAGGATTAGTTTGTTTTTCAAAATACCTATTCCCCTTTAACATCAATATATTTTTGCATTCGATGAAGCCAGTCCTTAAAGCAATGGTGCCACTCTTACTGAGGCACTTCAGAAACCAAGTTTTTATAATGTTCCACTGCTTCATCTGATGACGAAAAAGCGGCTGCACGCATTTTATCTCTAATTTTTTGGAAATCACACGGTGCTAGATCAGGACTGTATGGTGGAGGGTCCATGGAGTTAATCTTTACTGCATCAAGATACTCAGTTGTTAGTTTTGCTCTAAGTGACGATGGGTTGTCATGATGTAACATTATCTTTCCTTTTGGGCGTTTCTCACGAACGTTTTAAAAAATTTGCGATAAACAGACATTTGTGTACCAAACGGCAGTAACGGTGCGTCTGTCTGCCAATGCTATAGCAGCAATATAGCCCGTTTCAGAAAAGAAATAGTAACCGATTTCTTATCATGAGGCAGTATTTTTAACACTAAAATGATTTCAGTCCAATTGTATAATATATATAATTCAATAACAGCCCCTCTTAAAGCAATATGTGTATGTAACTATATATAAAAGGTGTATATTACAGTCATTGTAAATGTTTATATTATTGTATCCATGTTTAATAATGTTATGTGAATGTATTACGTAATTTAACAATGTAGGAGCTGTGAGAATAATAGGTTAAACGTTGCTAACAATTAGGTAACCTTGAGGCAATAATGAGTTTGAGAGTTTAACAATACTACTTCTGATTCTTGGAAGCAATAATGTAATTTTAGTGACAGCTTATAAAATAGCCAATCAACAACCAGAAAAACTTTAGTTAAATGAAGGTATCTTAGAGTAGGATTAGCCAATCAGAAACTGAAAAGCAGAAAATTTTACAAATTTAGAGTTCAGTTGCCTGCAGACAGTGATTGTAACCGGATTCAAGATGCGTCCTTGAGACATTTTGTACGTATTTTGAGTGAGACAAGAAATAGTTTACGTGCTAAAAGTGCAAGTATTTAATAAAAACCATCTCACAGCTCTCTCTCTATATCAGTGAAGTGTTATTTAAATCGTATCAAGCATTAATAAAAGGAGTGAAGTAAAATTATAATCTGAGTAAGCCTACATTCTTAGTCGCACCACAACCCTGCTAAGAGAAACGTGTCTCTAAAATAAATACTGACGCAGCCGAGGCAAACATAAATATATAATATTTAAAGAAACGGTCAAATTACAAAGTTAATATTTTTTTAAACTTGGGGCAAAGGCCACCTTAAAGTACATTTGGGGCGAAGGCTACTGGAAACTGTTTACTATACGTGCGGTTGCAACTACTACAAGTTCGGCTCCCCAACAGTTGAAATATAATACAACTCCTTCAATACAAACTACTTTAAATTGACGCCCAAAGCGTGGTGCAAATAACAATACAATACAAATATCTTTCTCAACCAGTACTGTGAATTCGTCGGACTTTTTAGATTTAGGTTCTGTACTAAAGACCCATTGAACCGATTGACTTTTATTTTCAAGATCATAACAATAAATCCAAGATTCATCAGCAGTAACGATATTCGAAACTAAATATGAAGCACCGCCTTGGAATTCTTCCAGATTTTTCTGCATCAATCAATGCATGGTCGTTTTTAATCGGGAGTCAGTTTATGTGGAATCCATCGACTACAAAGTTTTCTCACGTCTAACTGTTGATGTAAAATGTTTTGGATTTGACTCATATCAAAGCTCAATGTCGCCCGAATAAATGTATAAGATGTCCGTCGATCTTCTTCAAGCATTGCTCGAACAGTGACAATATTTTCATCTGTAACAACAGTTCTTGGGCGTCCTTCACGAAATTCATTACTAAGAAAAGCCGATCTCTTTTGAATTCGCTGTACCAATTTATAATTAATGGGGCCCCTTCACCGAATGCATTTCTAAGCCGATCTTCACATTGTTTAGGCGTTAATGACGATTTAAAATAGTAACAAAACCACAGCCCGGAAATGTTCTCTCAAATTAAATTTTGGGTGAACACAAAATCTTTAAACTATGATAATTAACAAACTATTAGTGCAAATCGAGAAAACCACTCGGCAATCAACTCACAAAACATTAGAAAATAGCATCCAAATATAATCAGATTTCATTTACTTGTAGAAACATTGCATTCCAAAACTTTTCAATATTTTAAAACCTTTATGTCGACTATTTCGAATAATGGATGAAAATTCCCCGGGTATTTTTGCCAAAGGATGTGAAGCATCGGCGGAACGTCCAACTTCCTTAATCCCCCTCCATGTTTTGGAAATGCTGCAGTCTATAAGCATGGCGGTGGAACAATCATCGGTCGAAACTGTCGAGTAAGTTTTTAAACAATCAAGAATAAAATTAAAGTCCTGAATGCATTCTGTTTAGTCCAATATATATTTAATAACATAAAATTCTACATTATTTTCACATAACGCAGAAAGCCTTAACGAAATGGAGGTGAAGCTGGTGAATATGTAGATTCCGCACTACCAGGTCACCAAGTAAACTTCCTTGGAAAAGACACATAGTCTGCGACCATCTAGAAAAATAATCAATCTTCTCACTTCTCAATTATAAAATGTGGGTTAGCTATTTTCTCTTTTATACAATTATCTTGAAACACCGCTAACAAACTGGATTACAACATAAGTACAAAGGAAATAAAGCAAAATTTTCTTACACGAGGATTAGTGCAATAGTTTGGTATTGCATATGTATCATAGCGTTATAAACAGAATAGATTCTCTTTTGTTTTACGGCGTCTTAGTTGCTAAATCGTGAGATCTACATATACAACGTAGAGCAAAAGTCAAGTTTACTCTTAAGCTTTTTGTTGGTAAATCTTGAGGGCCGGTGGGAATATAAAATTAATCACACCACATCATTAGCAACACGGTATACACATTCATTTTGTTGTCAGTCAGCCTTTTTTGGCTATTGTTAATGTGTTATGTAACATTCTTCAATGACACATAAATGTACTAATGAACAGCACATTTGTATGCTTCAATTATGATGGAAGTACGACAAAGTGGCAGCCAGAATTGATGACGACTTTTGTACAATTTTCAGTTTAATATAATTGTAGAATTTCGTATTGAATTAATAGGACTTTTTTTAAACTATAGTTACTTCAGTAGCTAATTTAGAAATGCTGTAGAACTTTGCAGTATCTGAGCTGGAAAACAAATCACATATAGAATTTTATTTGCTAACAAGATGGAACTCCATCCCTCTTTGATTGAACGTTCGCAATTTTTTGAATAACACATTCAGAGAGTGGATTGGGTGCCGTTGGAGTTTTGATCGGCCACTAAGCTCTTGTGATTTAAGTCTATGGTGAATTCAGAAGAATATGGTGTTTCAGTATCGCAAAGAAATTTTGATGAACTGAGAAAGTCCATTCACAATGCATTCCATATCATCAATGAAGATAAACATTTATGTCCAGTATGTGTAAATCGGTTGTACGGCAGAGGAAATCTGAACAAAAATGAATGTGTTTATGTGTTGCCAACAAATCAAAATTAAATTAAATCTAAACCTATAGTTATCTCTTTATTATGTGTATATGTAGTGTTACGTATGGGAAAACGGATTTCTGTGCCATCCTGTGTATAGTTTGTAATGAAATACCCGCGGCATTTGTCTTATTTTACGTGCATATTCTGTGGAGTAACAACCATTTCTACTCTATGGAGTTTCTAAACTAAAAGTCAAGGCCTCTTTCGCAAGCATGTACTTTTATAACACTGTGCTCGTAATCAAGTACAATGGCTTTGTAGATATTTTTTAAAATCTTTTAGTAATCTATGAAATGAACTTAGATGTTTTACAATCTCATGTCTGTCAGAAAGACATAGGCTTTTCGATGATGAAAGAATTATCAATAACGGTTAGCGGTTTTGGGGATTACCCCCCCCACACACACACACATACAACACATACACACACACATTTTCTCTCTTTGTAATATTAATGCAGATATGAAAAATGAAGTTTTTCAATTAGTGTTTCGCAAGAAGAGATGGATAGTTCAGATTTTTATTTACCTACGAAGAGATGTTACTTCAATTAAGTTGGTAGCCTCCTCTGGACGTAAGATATTAAAATCTCAGAGCCTGTGCTGATCCAAGGAATGTAACCCACAGCTGATTTATGCTGGAATGCTGTCACGAACGTGCCTAATAACGCACATTAAAGTTTCTGGAGGGAAGATTCGCATAGCCACAGTTTCCGGGCCGCCGCGCCGTTACAGGCAACAATCATGTTTCATTCTGCCCCTGGAGACTCGACCATACGTGCTACAAATTAACTTGGCCGTGTCGCACGCGTGATTTATAGAGCACTCTGGTGACAATTCGGAGCGTTATTTCTCAGCTGCTGACGTTTTTTGTGTCTGCGACGTTTTACGCCTGGTCACTCCGGCAGCAGTAATGCCAACTGTACTATTTCTCACGAGTAAACATGCCAAGTCACCAAAGCAAACATAAACAAGAGCAAGTAGTGTTGTGCAGAAAGTTAAAATTTTAAATCTCACCAAGAAAAGTAAGTTTTCTCATTGTCTCCACGTTGTATCATGCATTTTTCGATTCCTGGACTAAATTAATTGATTTTTACTTTTTTCAACTGCTTACGTATAACAGATTGACGAATGTTTGCTCCCACCCAAAAATTTGATAGCAAGAATTCAAAAGAAATACATATTTTGAGGGCTCCCTGAATATAAAGAAGTCTTATGCGTTGCACTCGCATGACTTTCTATGCTTACAATTATACACACTACTCTTAAAAACTATATTTGCAGTAATCACCTTAATGCACATTTCCTTTTAGGTAAAACTTCAGTAGGGCAATAAAGTAGGCTTTACGCGGTAGTCAAATCTTTAAGAGAAAGAGGGGAAACAAACGAATAATGACTTCCCATTTTTAGGTATAAGTATTTAAAAATTCAAATTAATAAAATGCAATATCTCGAAAATGATTAACTTCATTAAAACATCTGATGTGTTACACTCACATGACTTTCTCTACTCTTGTACAAACTATTTTTACAAACGCTTATTCTCCATCTACTTCACGTTAATCCAGATAACCGTTTCCAGACTATATCTTATTGCTAATTTCCTTGTAGGTGTAAGGGGAATATATATTTACAAGGGAAATATAGAAATACAGTAGCCTATAAGCACATATATATCTCTTAATAGCTGGTTGCTAGGTGCAGCACTATTCCCTTTACCACAGATTAATACTCTTTGCATATCCAAGACAAAAAAAATGAATAACGAATTCCCATTTGAGAAAGTATTGAAAAATTTAAGGGAATAACAAGCAATATCTCGAAAATGGTTCACTCAACAACAAAAATGTATATGACATAAATTGTGTAGTAAAATTTTGTCTATCTCTTATGGTTTACCAGTTACGCAAAAGTCGTTTACAGTGAAGAATAGTTTTGGAGACATTCCCAGAAAATTAAAGATATAAATTTTATTTGTCATGAAAATATCGTAAAAGATTTTAATCAAAATCGTTAGCCATTTTTGAGAAAATTAAAATTTTCGAAAAATCTTCCATGTAAAAGGTAATCTGGGGTGGGGGGATTTTTCTGAAAACCTTCGTGTCCCATCTCTGAAAGATACTGAACCTAAATACCAAGTTTGGTGTTTATCCGACTGTTCGTTTCTGAGTTATGCTGCTCACAGACAGACACACAGACACACACACGGACATGTTTCCAAAAATGCTTTTTTTGGATTCAGGGGGTCCTCAAAACATATATTTCCGGTGAAATCTCGGTATCGAATTTTTGGGTGAAATACAATACTTCCCGTGCTTACTATACGTAGTAGAGAAAGTAAAAAGCGTGCCACATAAGTTGTGTGTTTAAACGAGATCTACATTTTTTGTGCAGTAACATTTTGTCTATCTCTTACGGTTTACTAGTTATACGAAAGTCATTCAGAATGTAGAGGATATCTTGCAACATATCCAGAAAATAGAAGATATACATTTCGTTTGTCATAGAAATATCTTAAACATATGAAATTTAATAAACGTCGTTACAGCTATTTTATTTATAAAAACAAAATTTTCGAAAAATGTACCATATAAAGGATAGCCTAGGTTGGGAGAATTTTCTTGAAAATCCTCGTGTCACATCCTTGGAGGATACTAAACTCAAATTCCCGACTTTTCGTTTTTGAGTTATACTGTTCACAGACAGACACACAGATGTGAAATCCCGGTATCGAATTTTTGGGTGGAATGCAACACTTTATCTACTTGCAATTAATGTAATACTAAATACTTAATAAATACCACCACTACTACTACTTACTCTACGTAGTAGAGGAAGTAAGCAACCTGTGTTACACTAATATGATCTCTATCCTCTAGGATTATTAACGAGTGTACATCTAGTCTTACGAAAGTTTATTTTTCTATCTACTACGTTTTAATCCAACTAGGCCTTTACAGAAATAGCTACATTACACATTTCGTTATAGATACAAAGAGAACAGCGATAGTCAAATGTTTAACAACTGGACGCTATATGCTGGCCTTAAAATTCCATACTGTTTCCATGAAATAATGAGAAACAACTGAAAATCGGCAGGATATGAAAATAATGACTTAAACTTTGAAGAATTCGAGCCATTAATATGAATATCTCGGAAGTACTTGATGCTGCAAGATAATGTTATTTAGAATAAATTGTGTTATTAAGGAGAACCACATTTTTTGTGTACACGTTTTCGTCTATCGTTTTACGGTTGCCAATTTTGCAAGGTTTTATAGATTTCCTTACGAATGCAGAGGATTTCAAAAGTTATTTTCAGAAAATTCAAGATATACATCTTAGTTATGATGTAAATATGTTTAAGATATGGCATTTTAATCAAAATCGTTAAAGCTATTTTTTAGAAAATCAAAAAAATCTAAAAAATGTTCCATATAGAGGGCACTTTGAAGTTAAAGTCATCGTGTAGAATGTTTGAAACACCAAGTTAGGTTTTCAACTGGATTTTCGACGTTGAGTATTCTAAGCGCGTACACACGTACGCGTACACACGGTCTTTTTATAAAAAGGCCTTTATGGGTTCAGGGGGCATGAAAACGTATATTTACGGTGAAATTTCGGTATCAAATTTTTAGGTCGAATGCCATACCTCCTCTACCTACTATGTACGTGGTAATGAAAGTAATAAGCTGTTGTAACAATAGTTTTAAGAAGACTGGACAGAGAAGTTTTCCAAAGTTTTCTTTTTGCTATCCTCTCTGTGTATATTTCATGACTTAAAACCATATAAAAACGAAATGAAGGTGGCGATCTTTCGGTAGCTGTTGCCGCAAAAGAAACACTGCTGACATCTGTGCGTGAATATACAGAAAACACAAGACTTTAGAACAGGTGCGTTTCATGTTTAAATTACGTATTTCATTCCCTCATCTCCTGTCATACAGTTCCTCACGTCAGCTTTTATTACTTCATTTTATTTCCACCTACAAAAAGGAAGGCCATAAACACAGAGGTCAATAAACCGTAAGGCTTGACTCTTTCCTTGGGCTATGGCTTACTACTGGAACTTTCATATTGTCATATACCCGTAATAGGGGTCGGAATATAAAAATTTAAGTTTAGAGGAGGAAGCCACCTAAATACATTTTCTTCAACTGAGTTATTTCATACTATGTCTTGAAATTATACATAAAACTGCGAGTTGTAAAAAACGATGTGATGCGTCACATGACGCGTTACATTCGCCCACTATCATTTATTTTCCTATCCAATCTACGAACAAGGGATAAAAGTCGTTTTCTTTGTTTTCTTAGTACCTACTTAAATGTACACTATGTGATCAAAAGTATCCGGACGCCCCACAAACATACGTTTTTCCTCTTAGATGCATTGTGCTGCCACCTACTGCCCGGTACTCATTATCCGCGACCTCAGTAGTCATTAGACATCGTGAAACAGCAGAATGGGACGCTCCGTGGAACTCACGGACTTCGAACGTGGTCAGGTGATTGGGTGTCACTTGTGTCAGAAGTCTGTACGCGAGATTTCCACAATCCTAAACATCCCTAGGTCCACTGTTTCTGATGTGATAGTGAAGTGAAAACGTGAAGGGACATGTACAACACAAAAGCGTACAGGCCGACCTCATCTGTTGACTGACAGAGACCGCCGACATTTGAAAAGGGTCGTAAAGCGTAATAGGCAGACATCTATCCAGACCACCACACAGGAATTCCAAACTACATCTGGACCCACTCCAAGTACTATGGCAGTTAGGCTTGAGGTGAGAAACCTTGGATTCCATGGTCGATCGACTGCTCATAAGCCACACATCACGCAGGAAAATGCCAAACGACGCCTCGCTTGGTGTAAGGAGCGTCAACATTACACGATTGAACAGTGGCAAAACGTTGTGTGGAGTGACGAATCACGGTACAGAATGTGGCGATCCGATGGCAGGGTGTGGGTATTGCGCGTGTAGTGCCAACAGTGAAATTCGGAGGTGGTGGTGTTATGGTGGTCTTGTTTTCCTGGAGGGGGCTTACACCCCTTGTTGTTTTGCGTCGCACGATCACAGCGCAAACCTACATTGATATTTTAAGCATCTTCTTGCAATTCGGGGATGGCTATTGCATTTTTCAACATGATCGAGCACCTGTTCATACTGCACGGCTGTGGCGGAGTGGTTACATGCCAATAACATCGCTGTAATGCACTGAGTCCTGACTTGAATCCTATAGAACACCTTTGGGATGTTTTGGAACGCCAACTTCGTGCCAGGCCTCACCGAACTACATGGATACCTTTCCTCAGTTCCGCACTCCGTGAAGAATGGGTTGCCATTCTCCAAGAAACCTTCCAGCACCTGATTGAAAGTATGCCTGCGAGAGTGAACGCTGTCATCAAGGTTAAGGGTGGGCCAACACCATATTGACTTCCAGCATTACCGATGGAGGGCGCCACGAACTTGTACGTCATTTTCAGCCAGGTGTCCGGATACTTTTGATTTAGTATTTATGTCCAGCACTTCCAAGGATGCGACACGAACATTTTCAAGAAAAACTCCCCGCTGTAAACTATATTTTAAATATGTTTCGTTTTGACGTCCTTTGTGGTCTAGGGATACCATGCTAGCCTCTAGTTTCCGAGTTCAATCCCGGCGAGGGGCTATGGATTTTTCCGGCGTAAAAATCCTTAGAATGGCTTCCTTTGGAAGGGAAGTAAAACCTCGGATTCGTGTCGTAGATTTACTGCACGTAAAATAACCTCATACCTGACAAAGATGTCTCTGAGTAAAATTTTGGGGCTTTCACGCCCAATATAGAATGAGACGCTCAAACCATAGTAGTTAAAGAGCGTGCGTAAATAATTATCTTTAATTTTCTTAAAAACGGTTCTTAAGGATTTTGATTAAATTACTATATGTTTAAGATAGTTACACGATTAACGAAATACCTATCTTGTATTCCTGATAATGGCCTGTAAAGTAGTCTTCATTCTAAATAATATTTGTATAATTGGTAAACCGCAAGAGATAGACAAAATCTTACTATAGAAGTAAACGTAGATCTCATTAGAAAACACAACTTGTATCAAATAGTCATTAACTATTTTCGAAATATTCTTTGTTATTCATTTTAATTCTCAAATGCTTTGTATTCAATGGATGCTAGAGTTCATCGGAAATACGAGGGGCACTATTTATATTTCGAGCCTAATAATTAAAAGAAAGTAATTTCTGATTGAAAACTGCTTTATTGTTTTTCAAAATATTCTCCTTTATGATCAATACACTTTTGCATCCCTTTGAAGCATTTGTCAAAGCATTTATTCCAGTCTTCTTGAGACACCTCCAAAACATGGTTTTCGAAGGCATCAACACCTTCTTCTGGCAACGAAAATCGTTGTCCACGCAATTTATTCTGGATCTTCGGGAACAAAAAGAAGTCATGGGCGCCAAATCAGGATTGTATGGCGGATGATCCATCAATTCTATTTTTTAAGCCTTCAAATACTCTGTTAGACGAGATGTGTGTGCGCTCGCATTGTCTTGATAAAGAACGGTCCTACGGTTCTTGTTGGTTTTCCTTACTTCACCGAAGACTTCCGACAAACAAATGGTTGTGTACCATTCGGAATTGACCGTTTTACATTCCTCTAAAGGCACGGTTGCCACATGGCCAGTTTTGCTGAAAAAGCAGGCGACTATTTGCTTCGAAGTGCTAACAACTTTTGTTGGATTTGCTTCATCTTGAAACACCCATATAGTCGACTGCTGTTTACGTTACAGCTCATACGCATAGATCCATGATTCGTCACCTGTTACAATCTTATATACGTCTTTTGAGACACCGCCATTGTATATCCTGAGAATTTTTGTACACCAAACGACACGAGCATCTTCGAAATCCTTCTACACCAAACTATCCCTTACATGACCGAGCGGGATGGCTCAGGCGGTAATATCTTTGGTCCGCATTTGGGAGGTCGTGGGTTCGATTCCCGTTGCCGACCTTCCTGACCCATGGGTTCTTCTCGGGGCCTTTCGCGGGTCGCCAGGCGAATGCAGGGAAGGATTCTTACATTCCCTTTTTTCCTGTCCTTCCATACTGATTTCACTTCATCTTTCATCCGTTGGCCTCAGGGTTGGAAATGTCAACGATGATGTTTCGGTGCAGCATGGCAGGGGAAAACGACGCTCTTTGTGACTCTCTCCGTCTCTCGGCGTTCGGCTGGCTACCAGAGGTATCCAAACTCCCTTGAGAGGCGTTGGACCCTCTCTTTTGGTTCCACGGTCTGCATGCCCCTCTGTCGGGGAGTCTCTATCTGAAACTTGGGGACCCTGCTATTCCTATGCCATCACTCCTGGTTCCGGCCGTCCGGCATCTCCTCTCGTCCCCCGGGGACACCCCCTTGTGGGCCGTAGGTACAATATCTCCTGTGTGGGTCAGTGCTAAGTCCCCTCCGTAGGCAATCCAATCCAATACCTTACATGGAACGTTCTTTGCTATTTTTGTTGTTTTGGACCTTAACGATTTTGATTAAAATACGATATATTTAAGATATTTAAATGCTCCAATAGCCTGTGATGCGCCCTTATTTTAGGAAAATTTGTATAACTGTGTATGACCGGTAAACCCTAAGAGCTGGATAAACACTTGCTACAGACATACTGTGACTTCACGCAATTTATGACGTCATTTATGAAGTACTAATCACCACACTTTTCTTTCTCGTAATGTTAAAAGAGCATGGAATTCCAATGCCAGCACGTGAGATTAATTTGTAGAGGAGGGAAGAAAACACTGTAAATGTAACTTTACACGTTCAGTTTTGCGCCGGACCGTGCCTAAATGTCCATAAATTCTGTTGAGCACCACTGTTTATTCAAATGATAAACAGAATGTAAGTAATGGTAAGAGATTAACTGAGTTTATGTAAATTATGACTTTTATTATGAATGTCCCATGTTAGGTCGAGCAAGTATCTCTTACAGGGTGTGGAAACGTGAAAGAAGTGAAGTTGACAAATTATAACACATCAACAAGTAAATTTGGATGACAGTCTTTAATACACAGAGTTATTCAAAAAGAAGGAACAGACTTTAAATATTCATTTCCAATGATCGAAAATAGAGACACATGCGATACATCCCTAAATAGGGAAAGGTTCAAAATTTTATTTTATGTGCTCAAAATGAGCACCATTTGTTATGCAAGGACGACCAGTGCTTTTCTGTTTGCATTCGCAACCATCTTCTACGAATTTATTATATCAATTGTAAATTGTTTATGACGAGGCGGCTCGTTGTTGAAGTTACAACGAAATGCACGTTGCAATGAAACAGTGGATTCACTCTTTGCATAATGCAGCACATATAACGGATTTTCTTGTGGCGTTGCCATTTTCTCGTAAACAAACCCAGCGCCCCTGTAGGCACTGAATGGAACTAATAGGTGAGTAGTAATAGTCCCGGATGAGCCAATTGTTTTAACGATAATCCTGCCGCTAGGGGCGCTAGTGTCGCTAGTGTCGCTGCGTGCGACGGCGGCGGCGGTAAGTTTGAAAAGCGCCCTGAGCGGTAGGATTATCGTTATTGCAATTGGCTCATCCGGGACTGTTTTCTTTATTTATACTTTGAATACAGTACATTGGATAAAGATATGTATACATAGTTTTGATTAACATGATGTATTATTTGCTTAACATATAAATACAATAAATGGACAATATAAGTAATATTAGGAGAAAAAAAAGCACATTAAAATTCATAGTTTTTGTTTGAGGCACTAGGACACACAGATTTCGCGCACAACAATGATTTTAAAGTACGTGGTGCACTTTGAGTCCTCGTCATCGCTGCTGCTGCTATCGGCGGTAAATTGGTGGATAGGTTTGGTGATGCAGGTGACGAGCAGGTGAGAGAAACTTTCGTTGACGAACTCGGTGAAGGTTGGTATATAGATGGGGATGGTAAATTCGTTGTAATGGCTGGTTGAGAAGCATCCTGTGGATGTGACTTTGTTGGTTAGAGCAGGAATGTTGCTGTTGCCGAGGTATATGACGCATAGTGCGTCTTGTTTATGCTGGTGTACTTTGGTAGGTACGCATTTGACGTGGACGGCGTGAGCCCCTTGGACGTCGAGTGTGATGGTGACAACTCTGCTGTTGCGGAAATAGGAGTTGGAGATGCAGAGGATACGGATAGGTGAAGCTGCGTTGAGAATGAGTTGTAGGTTAAGATTGTTCCCCACGGGGACGGGATAGGTTTCGTCGGACATTATTTAGGGTTATATGGGGAGAACGTGACGATGTGACGTTTGAAACCGCTGCGTAGTTTTTCCTCGCCTGCGTATATGATGCAGAATGAGTTAGAGTTGAGTTTGTTGACGAGTTCTGGAGAGGCTTTTGCAAATCTTGTTGGTAGGAAAACTTCTGTGTCGTTGTCGAGTTTGGCGACGAGCTTTGTACCGTGAACGGTGTCGATTGTTTTGACGCCGACGACGCGATATGGTACGTGCTGTTGAAGCGTAGATACGCTGAGAGTGTGGGCGCTGCTGGAAAGTTCTTCTAGCTCTTTAAGGACGTCCTGTGACATTCTGACGGCACAGATGGCAGTTTTTGATAAACGGGGGAGGGCCGTCTATATGAGTGGTTTGATGAGGAAGGTTGTAGTGTTGTTTACACCTGCGATAAGGTGCGCAAACTACCTGTGCGTCTGCGGGAAGTTGGTTCCACACAAGGTCGACGTCGCTTGGGGGATAACGTTCGAAGATGTATATGCCGTTCTGCAGCAGCACTTGGCGTTCCCTGGGCAGTAGCAGGCGGATTCTTCGTCCGTTATCGAGATACCGAAAGAGCACGATGAAGCAGTTCATGTGGTGTTTCTAGCGGAGTACCTTCGAAGGAATTGCTGAATTTGCTTGTTGAGATGATCGAGGTCTTCGTAGAAACCGTGTTGACACTGCGTGCACAGGAGGGTGAGACGGTGCTTAAGTTCGCAGCTGCACGTTTGGTGAAAGCAAAACGAGCAGTGGAAGTCTTTACACGACGGTCCTGGCATTCCCCACGGCTGGCTAGCACCGAATGAAGGGGTAAAGAATGCGCGTGCATAAATATAACCCAACTGCCGGAAGCAGGAAATCACTGGTGGGGGAAAAGTTCGTTGGAGATATACCACATCAGGGGAAGCACTGGTGGGGGAAAAGTTCGTTGGAGAAACACCACATCAGGGGAAGCAGTGGTGGGGGGAAACGTTCGTTGGAGGTTGGCTACATACGCCGGAAGCGCTTAGCGATTATTGCACAACATCCGCAGGAAAAACACTGTGTCCGTTGATTTAACGGTTTTCGTCTTGGAGGAGAACTCTGTTTTTGAACGGTGCTGAACATGCAAACGACCACATCAGGGGAAAGCACTGGTGGGGGAAAAGTTGGTTGGAGATATACCACATCAGGGGAAGCACTGGTGGGGGAAAAGTTCGTTGGAGAAACACCACATCAGGGGAAGCAGTGGTGGGGGAAACGTTCGTTGGAGGTTGGCTACATACGCCGGAAGCGCTTAGCGATTATTGCACAACATCCGCAGGAAAAACACTGTGTCCGTTGATTTAACGGTTTTCGTCTTGGAGGAGAACTCTGTTTTTGAACGGTGCTGAACATGCAAACGACCACATCAGGGGAAGCACTGGTGGGGGAAAAGTTCGTTGGAGAAACACCACATCAGGGGAAGCAGTGGTGGGGGAAACGTTCGTTGGAGGTTGGCTACATACGCCGGAAACGCTTAGCGATTATTGCACAACATCCGCAGGAAAAACACTGTGTCCGTTGATTTAACGGTTTTCGTCTTGGAGGAGAACTCTGTTTTTGAACGGTGCTGAACATGCAAACGACCACATCAGGGGAAGCACTGGTGGGGGAAAAGTTGGTTGGAGAATTACCACATCAGGGGAAGCACTGGTGGGGAAACGTTCGTTGGAGGTTCACTACATCCGCCGGAAGCGCTTAGCGATTATTGCACAACATCCGCAGGAAAAACACTGTGTCCGTTGATTTAACGGTTTTCGACTTGGAGGAGAACTCTGTTTTGAACGGTGCTGAACATGCAAACGCCGTGAATGTGATCGGGTATGATATAGGATGCTTCGCGACCCAAATGCGGGAGCGAAGGGCGCGGGATGTTTGGGTGAGGTGCGGTTGGAACGCTGGTAGAAATACATGCGCACTAAGGACTATTTTGTGAGATGCGCAGTGCGAAATGGGTGTTGAGGAAATGATGAACCTCGAGGAATGTTCTAAAATTGGCGCACCGTATGTACTTGGTGAACTGCGTGAAATTCATGTCATGTAAGGGAACGTTGGAGGCATGGTTGTGAAGCATGTACTTGTGGTATGCCATGATTTGATTTTGCACGTCCGTCTCTTCCTTCTTTTTGTGATACATGATGTCGGTAATGATGCGCTGCAGGGTATGCAACACGTGCCATTCTTGTTGGTTGAGCGTAACGGATGCGCCTTGCGGTTCTTTGAAAACGAGCTTTAGCTTTCCGAACACAAACTTAAACACGATGGTGACGCTGTCGCTGAACTGAAATTGCTGTAGACGTCCCTGCGGGTCATTCAAGCGTTTGTGAATGATGGGGATGGCTTCGACGAGTTTGTGCCACTGCGAGGAACTCATGACGACTGCGTTGTGCTGTCCACATTTGGCAATGGTGACGACGAGATGGTGCGGTGGCCGGGGGGAGAATCCCACACTGACGAATTTAGTTTGTTGCGGGTTGAGGAAGTAGATATCCGCCAGAGGACCCACAACTGCACTGTGTTGGAACTGTGCTGGCGGAGCAGGGCTGTCGGGATGCTGTTGGAGGTCGAAGATGGGTAGTTTCCTTTTTTCCCCGGGTTTTGAGGTGGTTGGGGTTTGACATCCGGTTATACTGGAACACACAAAACAATAATAATAATAATGTGAGGGATAGAGAGATAAACGGGATAGAAAAAAAGCAAGCTAATACATAGGTGCGAACCTACCTGGTCGGCGTGCTGCATGGCAGCAGGACTGTATCCGCGCGCTGCATGGTACACTCTGAATGAGGCGAGCGGCACCGTGACGTTGCTTTTTATATGAGCAGGAGCGTCTTCTGAAAGCACGTGCAAGACGATGGATTAGCTTAGATGTGCTGAATAGTGACACACACACACACACACACACGTACTCACCTTCAAGGGTTGACAAGTTTGCCGAGCGGCAGAGCACTTTGCGCGGCATGCGTTTTTGAACGTTTTGCGAATGACGACATCATTATGCGCGTGATTGCTGACGCGAAATTTTGAGAAGAATGTATGCTTAGGTAAGCCGGAGCAGCGGTGGGTGAGGTAGGCGATGACGTAATGACCGCACGTGGTGCTGTCGAAACCTTGCAGCCTTCTGGCGTTGGTGGACCAACGCGTCCCGCAGACCGAATTTAAGAACCGGAGAAAATGGGGCGAAAGCGGTCCTATGCCGCAACTGTCAAAATATTCTGCACGCGAGTTTTTGTCCACAAAGATGCAAACCCAGTGTTGCCCGGATTTGGTGCTGGGGTCGGTGTTAGCCACTAGCGCCAAGGGAGGCGTTCGAATGCTGTGAAGTACGGGTAGTTTATCGCAGGGGTAGACGCCTAAAAAGTGAGAGCGCGTAGAGGGGCATGTCGATAGAAACCGTTGAATTTGAAAGGTGTTCATGATACCAAAATGGATCGGTTGGCGTCGATTTCGACCGTGCGATGTATTTCCGCTAGCAGCAGAAGTATGACCGGTTCTGTCAATTTATCGGCAAAACCGATGCTTATAGAGACGGTTCCGTGGCGCTGACCCGAGATGTGAGACTCGTTAGCGCTCATGTCTGCAGTGAGATCGAAAACCATTATCGTATACCCTTGCGGGTAGGTTTCTCTGGAGATGGAGTGTCCCTCGTCCTTGAAATGAATGCCTAGGCCGTCCTGCAGGGTTTGAAAGCATTGCAAATAGTGTCCCTTTGTAAAGTCGGGTTGCAGAGGTTGGGAGGGAACGGGTTGCCCGTTCACGTAGAGCTGAAAGAAGTTCATTTTAAAATGTTTCAAGTTGTACGGATTTGAGTTAAAATGGCCGGAATAGGCCTTGTCGGTGACCATGGCTACTACCACTCTCCTTGGAACTTGCCCTACGCACACGTCGCTAAACGTCATTGCCCTGGACTCCTTGGGGATGCTGAGAGCGTGAAAGCTGACGTCTTTGAGATGGTACTTTGCGTTGCCCTTTGCGAGCACGGCCTGGTGCGCGAGCTTTATGGTCGGCGAGGGCCGCACCGATTTTAAGCGCAGCGTGGCAGACACGATGTCGGCGTACCCCTTAAAGGTATCTACGTCGGAAAACAGATAAAACTGGGGAGAGGCGGGAGTGAGCTTGACGGTCATGCTAACGTTGTTCAAAAGCAGCTTCTCCTGTCTAAAAAGAGCGTTGGACAGAGGACCGATGAGCTGCACGACGTTGCTCCCTTTGGTAAACCCCTGACGCCACTGAAAGCCCGCATTGGCGATAAAAGTGTCCATGATGCCTGCCGTGTCCTTTCTCCAGAGGGTAGATTCTAGTTTGGTGTTCATGGCATCTTCGGAGTAATTGAGAAGCGTCTCGAGGTAGGTTCTATAGGGGTAACCGGCTTGCGGCATGGAGACGATGATGTTATTGAGGGTTACCTCCATCTGTTGAAACAGGGAATTTAAGGCGTTGTTGACCAGAGTGGCGTTAGCGTCAGCGTTTAAGGCCTCTCCTTTGTCATCTACAACGCGCACCATGAGTTCGAGTACGACGTAGGTCAAGTCTAGGTAATCGTCCGCATTTCCGGAATAATGAAAGGTGATGGGGGCATTTTTCATTAAAGTGTTTTGAGGGTTTAGGTATAGGAACCGTGACTCCTCGATGCTCATCTGAACCGGCACCTCTGTAAAGAGGTCCAGTTCGGAACTCATGTGGACGGTCGCGTCTGCCATTACGAAAATACGTCTTGCACCTTGCGCCTACCGCGTTTCAGCTTGGACTGCTTGCTCTTTCCGGATTTGCTCGGTTTTATTCTCTTGAGACGCCTGGCGCCGGAACCGAGCATGGCACCGAGCTTTTCGTCGGCTTTTCGTTTTAAATTGTATCCGGACTCCTTGAGCCTCCGCTGGAGCGCTTGCTTCGGCGCTGCTCCCGCCACAGTCACATCGGACAGAACGTGGGCGCCCGCCTTTAAGGCCTCCTTTCCGACTGCTTTTGCTCCGCTCTTTAAAAACGGTAGCAACCTTCTGAAGAGTCCTCCGAGGGCTGAAAAGAGACCGCTGCCTCTTTGGTAGCGCTTGCCCCTGTAGAGAGCGAAATCGCGATGGTGGAACGCGCCGCCGGTCTGATTGAGGTAGTACCGCGTTACGGCGTGCACGTCCATTACGCCTGTTTCGGACGAAAAGCGAGAACTACAGTAGAGGAAAATCCGTCGGCGAATGGCAAGAGATCGCCGTAACCGTTCCTTAAATCTATGCTGACCGTCTTGAAGTCCTGCTGAATCAAGGGTACCCAATTTTGGGGAAAAAACGTCTTTTCGTCGCTCATGTAAGTGTTGTTGCTTCTTTCGTATTCCACGGCCGCGCTCTGTATGACTTGGGCGAAGGTGTCGCCCACGACTTGCGGGGACACTAGATTACAGTAGACGAACATTTCGTAAGGAAACCCCATATAAGGATCTACGGGGCGTTTAGCAGCTTTTTCGAGAATGACGTCGACGTAGGGATCGAAACCCAACATTTTTGCCATAGCGGGCGTCAAGAGCAAACTGTGGATGCGGTGTAGAGGTCCCGGAGGGTCCTCCGATTTTGAAACGTCTCGTTTGGGTCTGACGGAACGAGCCGCCGCGGGTTTCTGCTGCCCCGAAGCCCGGGGCTTCGGTTTCGGTTTCGGCTTTGGTCTCTGGCGGGGCGCATCGTTGAGAGCTTCGTATTCGCCGACCGCGTACGGTACGACAGCGCGCGCGACATTTTCCACAAACCCGTCGAACGGAATGTCGGGTAGTGGTTCGGGGTGGGCGACGGCGGCATTCACGCCCGCCGTCTGCTTGCGCTCGTCGAAGAGGAAGAAGTTTTCCACGTGCAAGTGTTCGAGTAGAGCGGCGTTGACGAGGTTCACCAAGTCTTTGGGATTGTGCACGATGCCTTGCGGCATTTGCAAACTGAATTTGGAATGCGTGGGGAGGAGCGTCATGGTGTACTTGGTGCCCGCCAGACGGGCGTCGTCTGGCGAAAGGTTATAAAATTTCACCGGATACCTGACCTTTTGCAGGGCGACCTCCCATTCTCCCTGCAGAACGATTCTCTCGGGCAAGATGTTAGAAAATCTGGCCGTGGTGTTGTCGGTAAAGTGTTCCATGGAAGCGTTGCTCACGAGGGTGATGGAGAAGGGCTCGGTCTTAATCATGTCGAATCGACGGTCGAAGCCAGAACCCACGAGTTAAACTTTGCCGGATACCCCTTCCACTTTACCAAGACCTGCTTGCGGCGCCCTCGGCCCTTGGTCTGTAAAACGCGCTCGATCTTAAACGTCCGAGGTAGCGCGACCTTTTGTAGCTCCTGGGTGTAAAATGCGCCGTCTATGGCTTCTCCGGCCAGATCCTTCAACTTATATACCACCGGCCGACCGCGCACCACCTCGGCTATCCGAAATATTTCGTCCGTCCAATTCTGCTCGTAGCCCTTGTCGAATTTCATTTTTTCTTTAGAGATGCGCACGTGATCGCCGACGGAAAATGTGGGTTTCCCTGCGCGAGGTAGGGTCCTATTACCGTAGAGATTGCGGTACACTCGTAAAATGTTAGACTCGTTCACGTCCTTCGGAGCCATTTTTATGGACCTGTGATGCGAGCTATTGTACGACTCGAGTAAGGCCGGAAGGACTTCCAGGTATCTGTAACTGTTTTTGTGCGTGAAATACCTCCACATCTTGGTTTTTAAGGTGCGGTTGAAGCGCTCCACGACGCTGGCTTTAACGTTATTTTTGGTTGTGTAATGTTTCACGTCGTGTTTCTTCAGAAAGTCGCGAAAAGTCTTGTTGGTGAACTCGGTCCCCTTGTCCGTCTGGAGGACCCTGGGTACGCGTCGGGAGAATATGGAGCGAAACGCTTGCGCGACCTCGGTACCCAGCTTCGATTTCAGGGGCACGGCCCAAGCATATTTGGAAAATACGTCGATAACGGTCAGAATGTACACGTAAGGTTTGTTATGTTCCCTCACGCTGTTCATGACGTTTAGATCGGCCTCCCAAAGATCGTCCATATTCGTCACGTGATAACATCTGGTGGGGAACCGCTTTCTGATCGGCTTGTGCAGAGTGTAACTGTCCCGGGTTCGAAGGAAGGACTCGATGTTCGCCTTAGACGCACCCGTGGCCTTTCGAAGGGGCTCGACCGCGCCCAAACCGGCATAGTGTTCCGGTCTGGCATAGTATCGCCTTAGCGCCTTCCATTCCTTCATGCTTTACTTGTACAGGGGTTGCCAGACGCGCTTGCGAAAATGGTACGACGCGGAAGGCGATTTCGATTTCTTTTTCGGAGTGGCAGGGTTCGCCCTCTTCTTTTTGCGAGGCGAGAGGAGGTTGACCTTTATGGTTCGGGGTTCGACCTCCTGCTTCACCGGCACGCGCTCGTGCACGTCTTCGTAATCGTCGTCGTCGTCGTCGTCGCCCAGGAAGGGCTTTCTGACTTGTGCCACGAGATCGAGGTAGTTGTCCAATTTATGTTTTACGAGCCGCCACTTTTCGTCGGCAGAGAGCTTCGCGCTCTGCAGGTTCCGAATTTCTTTAGCCAATCTGGATACGGTGCGGTCTACAGCGTGAAGCCTGTCGACGGTCTTCGGTTGCGGCGCAACGAGGATCTGCCTGCCGTACTTCATCCTGTTAATTTCGACACTAGCGCGCCGCCGAGCGAAGCCAAGACGGGTAGGAGGAATGCCGGCAAAAAACCTCCTTTTTGAACCAAGATGCTCTTCTTCTTCTTCAGAGGAACCCGTTTATCCGTCAACTTCCTCCAAGAAGCCTTGTGCTTCTTCAGGCGACCCAAGCACTTTGCGGGAAGTTGCACGTGACCTCTGCACACGTTGAGCATGCATTCGCTAATGGCCTTGATCAGATCGCCGTCGGCATTTTTTAACAACTTTTTGCGCAGAGGGGCCTTCGCCTTGGCCAGAGCCGCCAAATTGCCGTGCTGTCTCGCTATGCGAGGACTGGTCAGCGTCGCGAGCCTTGACCTACCTCTAGCCATGCTTGCGCGATAATGACGTTCGCCCCGAAAGCGGTACTTTTTATTTAGACTCGACGGCCTCGGTCGGGGCGAGACCCTGCCGGGATAATATAGAACGAAACGAAACCCGAGTCCTCTCGGCGGCCTCAGTTGGGTACGAAATAAGAGAGGTTTTCCCCCGGCAGCACGCCGGTTCGATACCTGTATCGGGCGGGCGTGTACTGAGTGCAGTCCAGCACGAGATACCCGTGAGGGCGTTCGGTGGCCTTCTCGAAGGCCTCCAAGAGAAACCTAGAGTTCCTGGGTTCGATCTGCTGGCACAGTCTCTCGATCTGCATCTTGTCCCGGTTGTTCTTGAAGACCACGACGTAGTTCGCATTCAGAGAGATGTTGCGATATTTCTGACCCTGCGGAAACACGTTCTGCAGGATGTAGACGATGCCGAAGCGCTTGTGATGGGAGTCTCTGGTGAAAAAATTGGACACGTCCTTCCCGCCACCCTCCACCATCAGATCGTCGAGGACGACGAGGTCGTTCTCGCCCACCGAAGCAAGTTCGGGTATGCCCGCGTGGGTCTCGCAGCGCAGAGCTGAGGGCTCGAGTCTCGGCGAATACTCCGGAGGGTGGCACCACAGCACCCTCCTGGGGCGCACGTCGAACATCCGGTGCGCGTGGCGCAACAGGTTTTTCACGAAGGTCGACTTGCCGCAGCGCGACGGCCCCGCCACGAGCATCGTGCTGGGAAACTCGAATCGCCGCAGGTCTCGGGGACCGGGCATCGTCTCCTCGGGGGTGCCCGGTTCGAAATGACTTTGGCGCGGCTGCGGACGTCTCATTTATGCGTTCCTCTTGAACCCGTAGGGATAGGAATCGTGATCGCCGGCGAGCACGCGCTTGTTGACCACCATTCTAAACGTCTTCGAGCTGGGTTCGGTGACGACCGTCCAAGACGGTTTCCGCGAGATCTGCGTGCCCTCCAGCTTCACCGCGCGGTCGTTGTCCCTGAGCACCACGTCGCGAATCACCTCCGCGTTCACCAGCTCCAGGTTGCCCGAATTGAGCGTGATCCCCTTCACCTTGCACACCGAGAAGGTCTTGCCCGTCTCGGGGCAGACGATCTCCATGCAGTAGCTTTTGGGCCCCGTGGAGGCGAACCGGGCGATGTAAGAGCCCCTCCCGTACTTCTCCAGCTCGTCCGTCATGTCCCCCAGGAGGCGTCCGACGGACGGCGTCCAGTCGCCCGGAGCGGCGGCGACGACGACGGAATCGGTGTCGAAGTAGCAGACCCGTTCTCCCAGCCTCTTGAGGTAGGAGTAGAGCACCAGGCGCGCGTGAGCCGTGGTGTAGGCCGCCAGCACGGCGTTGGCGGCGGTGTTGACCTTGCGGCACTGCTCGCGGTACCTCCACACCGCGTACACGATCCGGTCGGTGACGGGCACGTAGGTCTGCACTTCCACGCCCGGGTCGTTGAGCAGCTCCAGGAGGCGGTCGTACCGGTCCACCAGCTCGCACGTGGGGAGGTTTTCCCTCTGCCCCAGTTTGCCCCAGAAGCTGTTGAGCATCAGCTTGGCCAGCTCCCGCCTGCCGGGGTTGGCGGCGACGGCCTGGGGATCCAGGGCGACGCCTTCGTGTTCGAAGAATTGCTCCACGTACTGCTGCTTTGCGGCGGGGTCGTCGCAATCCGAGGGCCATCCGGAGGCTTCGGTCTTGATCTTCAGGAACTGATTCACGTAGTCCTCGAAGAGACCCTTGGCTCCGGTGGTCGGATCGTGCCGCACCACGTCGTACTCCCAGATCTCGTGGACCCTGAGGAGGCGGTACCCCTCCTCCAGGGCGACCTTCATCTCGTCGACCACCCAGGTACCCAACAACGCCCTCTCGCGCTCTCCGTGGTGGCACTCGTCTTGGTTCTCCGCCTCCGCGCAAGCGCGGCATAGCGGGAACATGAGCTTGCCGCCAATGCGCGCCGGTAGCACCGGGTGGTACAGGTGTTGCGGCGGTAGAACCTCGCACTTCACCAACCCGCCCCCCACGTCTTCCAAGCGCGGGAATCGATCCACGTGGATCTTGGGATGGCCCGCGGGGTAGGGTTTCGTCTTGTTCACGTACGGGTACAGGCTGCACACGTCGTAGTAGTAGATTTTGCTATCCCCCTTCGCCTCGCAGTACGTCTTGGTGCAGTTGGTGCGACCTCCGTAGAAGGCGTCTCTGGGGTTCAGGGGTTCGGGTACCGGAAAGTCCCTTGCGTGGCGCGCGAGGTCCTGGTCGGCCTTCGTCGCGGCGTCGAACTCGCACTCCCACATTTCCACCACAGCGTAGCCGGCGGCCTTGATCTTGGCCGTGACCTTCTCGGTGCTCTCTAACCTGGAGGCCATGGTTTCGTGTCCCGAGTTGTATATCGCCGCATGGCGATTGTGAAAGCACCGCCTGCAGCCGTGGTAAAAGCACCCGTGGAAAAAGTACGCGGTTTTTTCGGCCTCTCTGTACCCGTCCACCTTGAGCCCCACGATTTTAACTTCGCGTCCTCGCATGGCGTGCTGGATGACGATGCGGTTTTGTATCTCTAGCCAAGTTAGCCATATGCATGCGGCGCGAGACTGCCGGTCCGCTAGTCGATACCCGCCCGCTGGCAAGAGGGCAATTTTTTTAAGCGGCATGAAGCGCTTTCTATACACGCACATGCACGCCTGCGCGATGGTGACGCATTCTCTGAACGGGTCTATTCCGTTCTCGTCCAGGAATTCCCTTCTGAATTTGGAAACTCCCTGACTCAGTAGAAATACGTCCATCTTGCAATACGCCACCATTTCCGCCCTCATGTCGAAGACGTGCCCGGAGGACGCCTTTTCTTCGTGCCACTGCTCGAAGGCTTTCCGACCCTCCGCCGACATGCCCTCAGGGCAGTAATGCCTTTTGTCGGGAATCGAACCCACGTACCGCTCGTTTTCCTTCGTGTTAAACAGGTACGGGAAATAACCTTTGCATTCCTTCAATCCGAAGGTCTTGGAAAAGCGGGAGAGTGGCATGGGTATGAAGTTGAGCGAGTCTAGAAATGTGACGTCACCGTACCTCATCCTGTAGATCTTGCTCCCGTTCATGATGAGCTCCGGGATCCAGTCTAAGTGCGCCACCATGTACTTTAATAGAAACTGCCCGTCGTAAGCTCTGAGGTTATGCGCCACGACGTAGACGTCCCAGGCTTCGAATCTCGCCTGCGCGATGTGCTCGAAAAGCTGCTTCACGGGTTCGTCCGTGAACACCCATTCTTTGCAACCGCATTCCATGCAGTATGCCGTCTTGCGGCGTTCGTCGATGCAGTGCGGGCAGGCTTGGTACAACACGCACAAGTTAGGTACATGCTCGTATGTGTCCTTTTTGCCGGTATATGGAATGTTTTGCGTGCATTCGAAGTCGATGAACATAAACACGTACCGTTTCTTTTGTTCTTTGCGGCGTACGGCTGCATATAGCACATGTGGCTAGAATTCACGTGTGTCTTGCAATGATAGCAGTACTTTTCCCCGCACTCGTGCGCGGTTTTTCTGTACCTCGCATTCACGAGCTTGTTGCAAGACGTGCACACCTTTTCTACGTCGCACACCGACAGCGCCTTTGGGTAAAAAACGCCTTTCTTTGCGTGGTTTGCAAAGCATGTCGGTCCCTTAAAATCTCTGTTGCACCCGGCGCAGCGTATGTAGGCGTCGAATCGCGCATCACACTGCTGATGGCATTTAGCGCACCCGGCGTCGCACCTGTGAAATTCTTTTTTGTGTGCCGAGGGATGATGACACCGGCGGCAATACGATTTGCATTTAAAGCACTTGTGAAGGTTCACGATGGCGTTAAAGTGCCCGGCGTGGAGCATGACGTCGATGTATTTATCGCATTTCTTATCCGACGCGTACAGCACGTGCTTCCCCGTATGATCGCCAAACACCGTCACAGCGTAGCCCTTTAACGCAGCGTCAAAGCGTCTGACGTCATCTATGGTGCAGCCGTCGTGGCCTTGACCGATGCTCGCGCACAAGGCTACGGCCTTCGATTTTTGCAGATAGTCGGAACGCGTCATCGTTCTGTAGTTGACGTCGCGATCCACTTTGGCTTTGCCTACAACGATGGCTCTTGCTAAACACAAGTTGTCTTTGTTGGCTATTTCGACAATGCCTTTATTGCCCCTACAGGCATCGCAAGGTTGGTGGCACGAACCCGAGACCTCCCTGGTCCACACAAACGTCACGTGAAGAGGCCCGCTTAGCAAGAATTGTTGGTTACTTTGCATTACTTTTTCGATGCTTCCAACAATGACATCCGCATTCAATTGGTCTACGCGCCTAACGCTCATGTTGAAGGCTTTGGACGTCTCCTTTTCGTCTGTTATGGATATGCCTAAATATCCGGGTTCGTTTTCTAACAGGTTCTCTTTCGCAAAGTTTAGAATATCGTTAAACAGATGCGATACCCATTGCTCGGGGTTGACATCTCTGGGGACCGGGTTTACGGTAATTTGAGACTCTGTAAAACCGGAAAAAAGCTTTGGCAGCGTTCTCTGCTTGTGCCCTATAATTTCGAACGTAGGCTGCAAGGTGTCATCGCGACTTCCCCCGGATTGCATCTCCATCTTATCGTCCGAATGCGCCGATCGCTCTTTCCCCTGCAAAGTGCTGCTGCTATTTTGTTTTTTTTAGTTTAAACTATTTTTCGTCAAATAGAACGATTTTGTAGAAAAACTCCCGCTATCGCAACGCTTCACTACGGGCGTTTGCTCTTAGCACAGGGTTTTTATAAGCTCGCTTATCAAAAACGCTGTTTCATTATGCGCGTCGAGTTAAATGCCTCGTTTCGCAACAAAATTGTTACGTTTGTAAAAAAAACGCTGTCATTCTGCCACTATCCACCACTGCACGACCACCACTGCAATAAGGCTGCATAAACGCTGACGAGTTTCCTTTTCTCACGGTCGTGTTACACACGTCGGCATACTTCCTTGTGCAGTGCTGCGCATGCAAAATGACAAGCAAGCAAGCAGCGTTTTAACGTTTATGTACACTCGCGTCAGTACAATTTTTTAAAACTAACAACGCCGTGTGTGGTGTTTTTGTGTTGTGCAGTGCATACGTGTTATGTAAAATGCGAGAAATAAAAAGAAGCAGCAGATACTTCCTTTCTAAGGAGTAACACCAACTGTTGAATGAAAATTCTCAAGTGTTAACGTTCGTATCACCTCTAACCTCTGTCTCTTATAGGTGAGTACGAAAGTTTATTTTCATATCCACTTATTTTTAATCCGGTTAAACTTTTCGGGGAATGGTTGCATCCGAAGGGACGCTATACACTGGCCTTAAAATTCTAAATTCTTTCCAACAACATGGCGGGGCAAGAACTGAAAAGCCACATGCTTTTAAAAAGAATGCTAAGCATTGTACAATTCGAACCATTTATAACAAATATCTCGGAAATGGCTGACGTCACAAAAACGTTATTTCAAATAAATTGTGTGTTTTTTTAAAAGAGATCTAAATTTTTTTGTATTGTATGTTTTTTCTCAAACCTTAGCAGTTATACAAGATCGTAGAAAATTTCTTCCGAATCAAGAGGACTTCGCAGGCTATTTCCGCAAAATTCGAGATATACATTTTATTTTTCATATAAATGACTTTAATATATGGTGTTGTAATTAAAATCGTCAGAGGCAGTTTTAGAAAATAAAACATTTCGGAAAATAGTTCATGTAAATGGTAGTTTTGGGTGGAGGGACTTTCTTGTAAATCTCTGTGTCGTAACTTTTTGGAAGGTACTCAACCTAAATACCAAGTTTTAGTATTTATCCGACTTTTCATTTTTGAGTTATGCTGCTCTGACACATACACACAGAATTTTCTAAAAATGTTTTTTATTCAGGGGACCTCGAAACAAGTATTTAGTTTTTCCGGTGAAATCTCAATATTGAATATTTGGATGCAATGCATACCTCCTCTACCTACTATTTTACGTGGTAGAGAAAGCCCCCTAAATCAATATTATTCCATGCAGTTGTGAAATGTGTTTCAGTGGGGTGAATAAAAATTAGTTTGTTGGTATCGTTATCACAGTACTGTTTCACTTGTGATATACCGTTCTCTTTGTATCAAAATGAAAAAAAGAAAAGTTAAAAGAATGACGTTTTTTAGTGAGAAAGGTCTAAAGCTTTTAAACATTAAAATCAACATGGAAACTTTGTAAATAGACAACGCCTCAAAGTGATACTAATACACATAGATTGTGTGCTTTAACGTTCTTGTAAATAAGGCTTCGTTTCCTACGGTTTAACACTTTGTACAAAAGACATTCACAATGAGACTACTTCACAGCTATTCCCAGAAAATTGAAGTTATACATTTTATTTGTCGTGCAGATATCTTAAACATACCGCACCGTAATCAAAAGGGGTTAGAGCCGTTTTTAAGACAATAAAAATAACGAACTTTCTCCCGCTAAACGGGTAGTTTGCGGTGTGGGAATTTTCTTGAAAATCTACGGTTTGTTAAATTTTTACTTTCTCTACTACGTATAGTAAGTAGGGGAAGTATTGCATTCCACCCAAAAATTCGATACCGAGATTTCACCGGAAATACGTGTTTTGAGACCTCCTGAATCCAAAAAAAGCATTTTTGGAAACATGTCCGTGTGTGTGTCTGTGTGTGTCTGTGAACAGCATAACTCAAAAACGAACAGTCGGATAAGCACCAAACTCGGTATTTAGGTTCAGTATCTTCCAGACATGCGACACGAAGGTTTTCAAGAAAATCCCCCCCCCCCACCCCAGACTACCCTTTACATGGAAGATTTTTCGAAAATGGCTCTAACGATTTTGATTAAAATATCGCATGTTTAAGATAATGTTATGAGAAATGAAATGTATATCTCGAATTTTCTGGGAATGTCTCCAAAAGTATTCTTCATTGTGAACGACTTTTGCATAACTGGTAAACCATAAGAGATACACAAAATTTTACTACACATAAAATGTAGATCGCGTTAAAATACACAATTTATGTCATATACATTTTTTTAGTTGAGTGAACCATTTTCGAGATATTGCTTGTTATTTCCTTAAATTTTCCAATACTTATACTTTTTCTCAAATGCGTTATTCATTTTTACTTTCTCTACTACGTATAGTAAGTAGGGGAAGTATTGCATTCCACCCAAAAAATTCGATACCGAAATTTCACTGCAAATACATGTTTTGAGAATCACTGAATCCAAAAAAAAAAAAGCATTTTTGGAAACATGTCCGTGTGTGTGTCTGTCTGTGTCTGTGTGTCTGTCTGTCTGTGCGTCTGTGTGTCTGTGAACAGCATAACTCAAAAACGAACAGTCGGATAAACACCAAACTTGGTATTTAGGTTCAGTATCTTCCAGAGATGCGACACGAAGGTTTTCAAGAAAATCCCCCCACCCCAGACTACCCTTTACATGGAACATTTTTCGAAAATTTTAATTTTCTCAAAAACGGCTCTAACGATTTTGATTAAAATATCATATGTTTAAGATATTGTCATGACAAATAAAATGTATATCTCGAATTTTCTGGGAATGTCTCCAAAATATTCTTCTTTGTGAACGACTTTTGCATAACTGGTAAACCATAAGAGATAGACAAAATTTTACTACACAAAAAATGTAGATCGCGTTAAAATACACAACTTATGTCATATACGTTTCTTTTGTTGAGTGAACCGTTTTCGAGATATTGCTTGTTAAAATCGCATGTTTAAGATAATGTTATGAGAAATGAAATGTATATCTCGAATTTTCTGGGAATGTCTCCAAAAGTATTCTTCATTGTGAACGACTTTTGCATAACTGGTAAACCATAAGAGATACACAAAATTTTACTACACATAAAATGTAGATCGCGTTAAAATACACAATTTATGTCATATACATTTTTTTAGTTGAGTGAACCATTTTCGAGATATTGCTTGTTATTTCCTTAAATTTTCCAATACTTATACTTTTTCTCAAATGCGTTATTCATTTTTACTTTCTCTACTACGTATAGTAAGTAGGGGAAGTATTGCATTCCACCCAAAAATTCGATACCGAAATGTCACTGCAAATACATGTTTTGAGAATCACTGAATCCAAAAAAAAAAAAAAGCATTTTTGGAAACATGTCCGTGTGTGTGTCTGTCTGTGTCTGTGTGTCTGTGTGTCTGTCTGTCTGTGCGTCTGTGTGTCTGTGAACAGCATAACTCAAAAACGAACAGTCGGATAAACACCAAACTTGGTATTTAGGTTCAGTATCTTCCAGAGATGCCACACGAAGGTTTTCAAGAAAATCCCCCCACCCCAGACTACCCTTTACATGGAACATTTTTCGAAAATTTTAATTTTCTCAAAAACGGCTCTAACGATTTTGATTAAAATATCATATGTTTAAGATATTGTCATGACAAATAAAATGTATATCTCGAATTTTCTGGGAATGTCTCCAAAATATTCTTCATTGTGAACGACTTTTGCATAACTGGTAAACCATAAGAGATAGACAAAATTTTACTACACAAAAAATGTAGATCGCGTTAAAATACACAACTTATGTCATATACGTTTCTTTTGTTGAGTGAACCGTTTTCGAGATATTGCTTGTTATTTCCTTAAATTTTCCAATACTTATACTTTTTCTCAAATTCGTTTATTCATTTTTTTTTATGTCCTGAACATGCAAACAGAATGGAATTCGCCACATAGCAACCAGCGTTAAAATATTTGACTATCGCTTAAAAGCTACCAATTAGATTGTACAAGAGTAGAGAAAGTCATGTCAGTGTAACACATCAGTTTTTTTTTATACGCTACTATTTTAGTGTGTGTGTGTGTGTGTGTGTGTGTGTGTGTGCGCGCGCGCGCGAGTACGTGCCTAGGAACCGTGCGCCACAAGCCAAAACGACGACGTTATAGAAAAACTTTATCATTTGCCTACCGGCCAGGGACAACCGCTAAAAAACCTGAAAAAAAGCTCTAAGAGTATTCTAACGCTTACCGATCTGGAAAACCCTTGAAAACAAGATAGTACACTTTTGAGATATTGCTTGTTCTTTCCTTAAATTTTTCAATACTTTTTTACTTTCTCTACTACGTATAGTAAGTAGGGGAAGTATTGCATTAGTTATTTTTTAAAAAAAAAGGAAAAAGACGAATAATATAAGTATGGTAGAAACAGCTTGCATTCGTCTACCAACCAGAGAAAACCCCCGAAACACTAGTTATTTAAAATTGCTGATGAGTTCTGGATAGGCTTTTGCAAATGTTGTTGGTAGCAAAACTTGCCTTTTCCATCACCTCCAACATACCCCACTCCCACACCTTTTTTTCTTTCCACCAATCATAATCTCTCTTATTCTCGCCAATCAGCAACTTTCATTTGTTCCTTTCCACCAATAACATCACTTCTTATTCCCACCAATGACAACTTCACACGTCACTTTCTGTTATACTTTTTATCCCTCGTTCGCCATCTTTCCCCCCTCTTTCAGACCCCAACCGCCGCACAGTCAACACCTCGCCGCTCCTTAACCTCAACTTCGTGCCTCCGCCATCTTATTTAGTTCACATTTTTACCACCGCGCCTCTCATCTCTCAACCAGATTGCCTGCAAGAACACATCTCGTTCATTCGCACCTCGACGGTTGCCTCGGCAGCAGCTACTGCAAACACCTACGTCGTACACGTTTTTGACCGCTTTCGACCGGCTATGAGAACCCTGCTCCTACGTACGCTAGCGACCATCACGATGGTCCAGTACCAGGTTTTTGGTATAGTTAAATTACGCCTCTGCAAAGGGTGTCTGTACCGCTTTAAAAACCTAGGTATATCAGTGCGTAGTGATGTTGGTTGATCTTAAAGCTGGTTAAGCATTTTCAAAAACAGTTTGCTTTTATTTTTCCGTCTCGCGTGCCGCGCTTTTGGTGACGCATCCACACCGGTAACAGGTAAGTAACACACGCATAATTATTTTTCGGACCTGCTTGGCGTAGGAATATATCCTTTCGTGTTTTGGTACTGTAACCTCAAACCTCCTTACCCACCTCTTGCGTCCGCCATCTTGTTTAGTTCTCACCGCATCTCCTTGTCGCAGACCCTCCGCCATTTTTAGTTCCCACTATTTTAACCTCAAAATCTACTCTTCTAAAACTCTTGCTACCCCCATCTTCTTTTAGTTCCCATTCTCACCACTGCGTCTCCTTACCCCCACCTCTTGCGACAGCCGTGTTCACCACTAACCTCCAAATTTCCTCGTCCTTAAACCTCTTGTCTCAACAACCTTGTCTAGTTCCCATTTTCGCCACCGCATCTCATATCGCCCCCATCTCTCTATCCACTCAAGAAAACTACCATCCGACGTTCAAAAATTGCTGATCAGTTCAAGACAGGCTTTGGCAAATCTTGCTGCTAGCAAAACTCACCTTTCCCATCACCTCCAACATACCCCACTCCTTTTTCTTTCCACCAATCATAATCTCTCTTATTCTTACCAATCAACAACCTTCATTTGCTCCTTTCCACCAATAACATCACTTCTTATTCCCACCAATCACAACTTCACACGTCACTTTCCTTTACACTTTTTATCCCTCGCTCCCCATCTTTTCCCCCATTTCAGTACCGACCTCCGCACAGACAACACCTCGCCACCCAGCTCCTCTCCATCACGCGACCTCCATACTCCTCCATCTCCCTTCCTCCATCTCCCACCCCAAATTAACGAACCAATCAAAACACTCCACGTCACTTCCTCAATTCTTTCAACTCGTCCCGGATGAGCCAACCGATTTAACGATAATCCTAACGCTCAGGGCGCTTTTCAAACTTACCGCCGCCGCCGTCGCACGCAGCGACACTAGCGACACTAGCGCCCCTAGCGGCAGGATTATCGTTAAAACAATTGGCTCATCCGGGACTATTACTACTTAGGTGGGGGCTTAAAACTTGGAACTTTCTTCTATTCAATGATGTGTCGTATGTGTTACTATCTATTGTTGTTCATTAGAAATAAACATTTAAAATCTGTTCCTTCTTTTTGAATAACCCTGTATGTACTGTTGAAGATTTACAAGAATATGGGAGTAAGTTGACTAAGTCCGTTTCTACACTTTAGAACATCATCCGCACATACAATTTAGTTCAGTATGGATCTCCTGAATTCCCCTTACGATCTGTAATAGTTAAGTTGTCTTTCCTGCATAATTAGAGAACATTGTTAATACACTTTGCGCGAGCACACTTTACAGCGATCTGCACCTTCCCATGTCTGAGCTTGCACTGTCTATTGCTGAACAATTTATAGCGTGGCTTTACCAGCTTAGATTGAATATTTCAAACCTTTTGCTTACATGTTTCTGATTGACTCTCTAAAATAATTCAAATCGATCTCCTAGCTTTATCATTAGCTATTTCGAATATCATATACCCTTGCTACAGTTACCAACCGCATTCCCTGATACCCACTGCCTCTGTTTTTTGTGTTCCTCACACATTTTTCCTCTAGGCAATAACATTTCATGTACTTCCTCTGGCTTCGAATCTGGTACCTTCGCCCTACATAACCGCGCACAACGAACTTGCTTACTATTGTTACAATATTTCTCTCAAATTAAATACCAGTACAAAAATCTGAAGTGTTGCACTCACTTGACTTTCTCTACTCTTGTACAAAGGATTATTACAAACGCTTATTCTCCATATGCTTCATGTTAATCGAGATAAACACTTGCAGAAACTATCTTATTGCTAATTTTCTTGTAGATGCAAGGGGAATATGGTAGGCTTTAAGCGATAGTCAAATATTTTAAGAGCTGGTTGGTATGTGGAGCATTCCATTCTCTTTGCATGTCCAGGACAAAAAAAAAACAAATAACGAATTCTCATTTGAGAAAAACTATTGGAAAATTCAAACACATAACAAGGAATATTTCGGAAATGTTATACTCGACAAAAACAAAAGACTAATTGTGTGTTTTTAACAAGATCTACATTTTTTGTGCAGTAAAACTTTGTGTATCTCTTACGGTTTACCAGTTATGCGAAAGTCATTCAGAATGAAGAAGACATTCCCAGAAATTCTAGATATCCATTTCAATTTGTCATGAAAATATCTTAAATATATGATATTTTAATCAAATCGTTAAGAACCATTTCTGAAAAAATCAAAATTTTCGAAAAATGTTCCATTTAAAGGTTAGTCTGCGGTTGGAGGATTTTCTTGAAAATCATCGTGCCGCATCTATGAGTTAAAAATGCATTTTTGGATTCAGGGGCCCTCCGGTGAAATCTCGGTATCAAATTTTTTACTGGAATGCAATACTTCCCCTACTTACTATACGTAGTAGAATATGTAAAAATCTGATGTGTTACACTCAGATGACTTTCTCTACTCTTATACAAACTATTTTTACAAACTGTTATTCTCCATCTATTTCATGTTTTTCGAGATAAACATTTGCAGAAACCACCTTTTGACATGCAAAGAGAATTACATTTTACACATAGCGACCAGTTTTAAAAATATTTGACTATCGCTTAAGGCGTACTATGTTCCCCTTGTTTTGTATATGCAAGGGCAATATAGAAATACAGTTAAGCATAAATATATATCTTAATAGCTGGTTGCTATGTGCTGCACCATTCTCTTTGCCACAAATTATCTTTGCATATACGAGACAAATAAACGAATAACGAACTTCCATTTGAGAAAAAGTGTAAGTATTGAAAAATTTAAGGGAATAACAACTAATATCTCGAAAACGGTTCACTCAACAAAAAAATGTATATAACATAAATTGTGTACTTTAACGTGAGCTACATTTTTTGTGTAGTAAAATTTTGTCTATCTCTTATGGTTTACCAGTTATGCAAAAGTCGTTCACAATGAAGACATACTTAGAAAATTCAAGATGTACATTTCATTTGTCATGAAAATATCTTGAACATATATTTTAATCAAAATCGTTATAGGCATTTTTGAGAAAATTAAAATTTTCGAAAAATGTTTCATGTAAAGGGTAATCTGGTGAAGGGGGATTTTCTTGAAAATCTTTATGTCGCATCTCTGGAAGATACTGAACCTAAATACCAAGTTTGGTGTTTATCCGACAGTTCGTTTCTGAGTTATGCTGTTCACAGACACACACACGGACATGTTTCCAAAAATGCTGTTTTTTGGATTCAGGGGGCCTCAAAACATATATTTCTGTTGAAATCGCTGTATCGAATTTTTGAGTGGAATACAATGCTTCCCCTACTTGCTATACGTAGTAGAATATGTAACAGTGCAGTAAAATTAATTGACCTGTAAGTCATTGACACATATTTAATCTTGGGCTGAGGGTTGTTTAATGTATCTATGTGAAAAACACGGCCTCAGTTTACATAGGGTTGAAGCCGAAGCGATGACGACGGGAAATCTGACGAGGGAATTTTGGGAGTACTTGCTTGAAATGCAAGGCCCATTGCTTACCTGAACTTATTGAACTATTCCCGCTGCTTGCATTCTCGCTGAATTCTTGAGCATTATCCACCAAAACCGTCCTGTTTACCTCGAGTCTTGCGGGATGTGCGTTCTTGTACACTTCTCTTTGGGGAACCGCCATATACATACATAAACATATCTCTTAGGAAATTACAAGCTACAAGCAAGCGTGCTGGCTCTTTGGGCAGGGATTTAGTTTCTTTCCTCGATTCAACCAACGTTGTTTAGCTCTCACACAAAAGTACTGTACAGTCGGAGCTAGAATCTGAATGGGGAAACGACTACACGACACTTCACCACAATGGAGATTGTTTTCTTCAGTAGTGTTTCCACATTTATGTAACCAACAATGATTTCCATCCAACCCTTTAACCAACCTGAACCAATGAGCGATGTTATACTCGGTGTGGTCACAAATAGCCTCTCTTAAGAAAACCCATCAGTAAAATTCTGTCCAAAAGTGGTAAAAACACTGAAAATATACTGGATGTTTACTTTCTCTACTACGTATAGTAAGTGTCTGTGTGTCTGTCTGTGAACAGCGTAACTCAGAAACCAACAGTCAGATAAACACCAAACTTGGTATTTAGGTTCAGTATCTTACAGAGATGAGACACGAAGGTTTTCAAGAAACTTCCCCACCCCTGATTACCCTTTACATGCACCATTTTTCGAAAATTTTTATTTTCTCAAAAATGGCTCTCAACGATTTTGATTAAAATATCATATGTTTAAGATATTTTAATGACAAATAAAATGCATATCTTGAATTTTCTGGGAATGTCTCCAAAAGTATTCTTCATTATAAACGCCTTTTGCATAACTGGTAAACCATAAGAGATAGACACAATTTTACGACACAGAAAATGTAGATCGCGTTAAAATACACAATCTATGTTATATATACATTTTTTTGTTGAGTGAACCATTTTCGAGATATTGCTTGTTATTCCCTTAAATTTTTCAATACTTATTTTCTCAAATGGGAATTCGTTATTCATTTTTTTGTCTTGGATATGCAAAGAGTATTAATCTGTGGCAAAGGGAATGGTGCTGCACCTAGCAACCAGCTATTAAGATATATGTATCTGCTTAAAGGCTACTGTATTTCTATATTGCCCTTGCAAATACAAAACAAGTTGAACATAGTACGCCTTAAGCGATAGTCAAATATGTTTAGAACCGGTCGCTATGTGTAAAATGTAATTCACTTTGCATGTCAAAAGATCATTTCTGCAAATGTTTGTCTCGATTAATATAAAATAGATGGTGAATAAGAGTTTGTAAAAATAGTTTGTACAAGAGTAGAGAAAGTCATGTGACTGTAACACATCAGATTTTTTTAAACACTGGAGATACTGAAATTAAACTGGTATTAGTGATTATAAACTGGAAAAATTGGAGTAAATATCCATAGACTACTGATTTATTTCAGCTTAAATTTTCAGGTGATTCATTCTTGGAAGGTCTCATTAATCAAATATTACTTTCTCTAGCGCGTACCCAGTAGGCATAGAAGGTATTGTGTCCCACCCAGACATTCGATACCGAGAGTTCACGGAAATATATGATTTGAGGCACCTTGAATCCAAAAAAGCATTTTTACAAAAAGTGTGTCTGTCAACAGCATAACTCAAAAACGAAAAGTCGTATAAATTCATACTTGGTATTTGGGTTCAGTACCTTCCCAATAAAATACGCCATCCCAGGTACCCTTTGCATAGAACATTTTTTCGAAGTTTTTAAAAAAAATGGCTTTAACGGTTTTGCTTAAGATATAATACATAAAAGACATTTACACGACTAAATAAAATGCATATCTTGAATTTTCAGGGAATAACATGTTAAGCCCACTTCATTTGGAAGCAATTTTGTATAATCGTGTATAAGTGGTAAACGTTAAGCGATACGAAAACGTACCACACAAAAAATACAGATCTCTTTAAAACACACAATTTATATCCTATATGTTTTTCTATGGTATAAACCGTTTCTTAGATATACCTTATTAAACGTTCGAATTGTTCAATATTTGCCATTCTTCTAAGTCTCATTTCTTTTCAGTTGTTTCTCGCGATGTCATGGAAACAGTATGGAATTTTAAGGCCAGCATATAGTGTCCAGTTCTTAAACATTTGACTGTCGCTGTTCTCTTTGTGTTTATAACGAAATTTGTAATGTAGCTATTTCTGCAAAGGTTTACTTGGATTAAAATGACGCTCACGCGGTTACGTCTCTGGCCCGCATTCAGGAGTCCCGGGATCAATCCACGACGAGCTCCCATTTAGACCCGTGATTTTTTCGGGGTTTTCCCGGATCATCAGGCGAATGCAGGAGTTGTTTCTTTCATCTTCCGAATTTTCTGTTCCTCTCTTTCGTTCCATTTTTCATTTCATTCATCATTGATCTGTTGGTCTCTTTCAGGATCGAAAGTGTCGGCGATGGTGTTTCGGTGCAGCGTGGCAGGAGAAAGGGATACTGTTTGTGATCCTCTGCGTCCCTCGGTTTTCAGCTGGCTGCCGGGGAATCCGAACCCCCTTGAGGGGGGATTGGATCCCCTCTGTGTGGGGCGTAGGTACAATATCTACTCTGAATCAGTATCGAATCCCCTCAGTAATCAATTCAGTTCTATCCCATCCAAGAATAGTTTGTATATCCACTAATAAAGAAAGAGGGTAGAGAAAGTTATGTGAATGTATAACATAGAAATTTTTTTAATGTTATAACTTTTCATCTTATGTAAAAATGACTCGAACTTTTGATTAACTTTCAACCCTAACACACAGCATCTCCAGAAGGTTGTGGCAGAGAAGGGCATTGGGGAGGCTAAGATAAGAAATACCAAATCTGCTGATATTTCATTCCTGTTTCTGTGAATATTTATTATTACTAGCATGGGAGTTGTATGAAATTAAACTTCCAATGGGTAATGAGAAATCAGCATAAAAATGTTCTAGATCATTGAACAGTAATTTCATAAAGGGTACAGAGAATACATTTAATTAAATCGTAATTAGAGATTTTAAAAAGCCACCTGTTCAACATTGGGTATGGCAGCTAATAAACACACATTACAGCTGTGGAAACAAATAAACCAGTAAAGATATTAAGCTAGCCACAACACGGATTTAAATACTGATGCATTTTTACTACTATATGACTCGGGTATACTACTGGAATTTTGTCAGAACTTACATTGGAACTGAAAGTATACTGGAATTTTAAACCTTCAAGGCAGTGGTTATGTCGATATTGATTTTTAGTATTATATTCTCTTTGTGTTTTTAATTTCATATTATACTTACAAAATTCCAATAAATGGATACTTATAAAGTAATTTCTAAATTGCTGTGTATGCAGTTTGCTTTTTTCTCCAATATTCTTTTCAACATTTTGCTATATTCAAATTATTCCACGTGATGCATATCACAATCAATTTTCCTGAAATTTACAGCATTAGTGGAGAACTGTTCTCAAAACCTGACTGGGATAGTTTACACAGTGGAGATTGATTACGCGATGAAATATTTTATACAATACTTAGTGCAGGAATTAAGAAAAGCATGACATCAATGTACAAGAATTTCTTACAGCCAGACTAATGAATATTTTCCAAAAAAATAAAACCTAAGTCAGATTCTTGATTAAATTTTGAGGAAGATGTCTGGAACTGTTCTTTGAGAAGAACATTTGAAAAATTGCAAAATTAGAACCTAAACTTTTAGTAAATACATTCATTTTTTAATAATCGCTTAACATAAGAGGTTCCAAATTTGGCATTTTATTTTAGGAGCATGTGCCAATTATTACATAAAAATTTGAAGCTGGGTGAGAAATGAGTTGCCTGCAACGTTAAAGTGTACTAGAGCCACAATATTTATGTAAAGCGTTTCTTCTGAAGTAGACGTGGAAACAGTCTAAAACTATTGTTGCTATAGAATTATTCCCGTAAATTACTTATGATTTTTGCAAAAATGGATCAAATAATTTTATTTTACTTTGCAAATAAAAGAAATTTTATATTACGGGTAAATCGTTGACAAATGGATAAAAACTTACTGCACAATAAATGTAGATCTCTTTAAAACAACACAATATATTTCAGACAACCGTTTTGTACAGCTTGTCCTGTAGCTATTCACTTGTTTCTCGCGAAGTCATGGGAAGCGCTTTTAGTGACTAGCTTTTAAACATCTGAATATCGATTCGGTTTGCTCTACCCCTCACTTTGTGCCTGTAACAAAATATATCATGAAAATATTTCTTGTGATGAAATAGAAAAGTAGACACATAAATGAGGTATCTTTATTACTTTCAAATTATTAAAGTTATTACACAAGTATTTAGTGCATGGATCATGACTGCACATGAATATTTAAGATACAGGGTATGGTGACAGAAGAAACAACAGAAAAAGAAACAAAAAGAACAAGAAAAAGGAAAATAGAGATATATTGCCTTTGACTAACTGAACAAATCTGACACAACTTCAGCCTAGAAATTGCCCATGTTTTGCCAGTTCCAGTGGTCAGCCAGTAGATCCCAACATGCCAATCTCCTTCTAGCAGGACTTTCTTTCAGTGTAATTGTTTGCTGGTTCACCCACTTTGCGCATTCCGCCAAAACATATACCCAGTTCTGATCCAAATCACAGAATGGGAAAATTCTCCTGCCAGAATCGTCGTCTATTTCTGTGGCCTCCTTCCCCCAAGCCTAAACCATGCCATTCCCGATCTTTGCTTTCTTTCTAAGTAAATTTTTCCTCTTTACCTCATTTCAATTTTGTTTCATTTGCTAGACTTAGAGAAGGTTTGATTTTACAATCCAATTAATAGAAAAGTATACTTTCGTAAGAAAGAATTTGTAGGACCTAAATAAAAACGAACAATATTGGGAATAGAAAGTAACGTGAATGTAAAATATTAGATTTTTGCAAGTGGTCAAGTCGCTATTCGTAATTTCTGGTAGTCATACACATAGCATGGAATTTCAAATCTATCATAGCGACATGATTTTTAAAAATCTGACTATCGCTTTAGCCTTCTTTATCCTTGTTTTACGTACAACTAAATGTGTAAATACGTTTATTCCTGTTAACACAAAGTAGATATAAGAATACAGCCTCTGTGAGAACAGTTTGTAGAAGCATGAGTAGAGAAACTCATGCGAGTGCATCTCGTCAAAAGTTTTCTAGTTGTGCGAAATCATATGTCAATATCTGACAGTTTGTTAGCTGTCAGAACTAAGTAGGCAAGTTTGTTTTTAACTTCCACAGCAATTTCTGCCATGTTTCCTCACATATACGAGGAGTATTTTTAAACTAGGTACCGTTTTAATACTTTGTCGCTGCAGCGCTGCAGTCGCTATTTGGAACATGAGCGATTACTTCCACAATTTATTAGGAAGCCAGACGCAGCTGTGAGAGTTCGTCACTTTGTGTTTTCCTGTTGTTAGTACGTTTCGAAGAGCGTTAGAGCGTTCAATCAGTGATTCGTTTTTTGAGTGCGAGAAATGTTACACCAGCAAACATTCATCGCCAACTGTGCGAGATTTATGGGGAAGAAATAACGGGTGACAATGCCCAGCCACACACAGCCAAACAAACTTAAGATCTGATCGCATCATTTGGTTGGGAACAATGCGATCACCCTCCCTACAGTCGGATTTGGCACCAAGCGATTTTCATCTGAAGAAATTCCTTGATGGAAAACATTCCAACCACGATGATGTGGAACAAGAAGTGCAGACTTGGCTATTATCACATCATTCTTTGACGAAGGCATACAAAAAATGGTTTCCCGTTACAAGTGCCTTAATAACGTGTTGAGCATGTGGAGAAGTAGTGTAACGTAATGAATGATGATAAAGTATTTGGAAATAACATTCGGTACTTACTTATCGTTACTTACTTCAAAGACTCGTCTCGTATGTAAATTATCTTTTACTTCACTTTCCGTATTTGCGTTTTTTATATAGACGTAAATTCTTGTTTTAATTGGTGTTGAATTCATGTATAAAGTTTCGCCCTTCACATCCGATACAGCCTGAGGGTACCGAGCAGCTTCTACTCAAACAACTTGCATGTTTCCGGCATTTTTACACGAAAAAAGTTATTAAACATGAAAACAGTTATATTACTTTCAGCGCTTGCTTTTGAAAAGGTTTCATTTAATAAATTGGAGTTAGTAACTGGTTACTTGGAGGGCCTCCTCGCATTCATTCTTTAGAGCGGAAGGACCTCGTCATCTGGGCCCATACTCCATCTTTTTATGGGGGCTTTTCTGCCTTTAGTACCGGACATAAAAAATAATGATAAAGCCTGACCTCGGGTCGTCATAACTTTTCCTTCGAACAATAAGCTCATTCCCCTTCGTTTTATTTTCTTCTTCTCCTCCTCTTTCCGTGCTTTGCTCAAACCCAGTTATTTCACTACACAAATGTATCTGCCGGAAACCCGGAGTCGTACCACGAATTCATTTCCTCTTCTGCTTCTTCTTTAGAGCCAATTGACATGAAAGTAATGCGTTATGAAGCACATTTTGCACGTCATGGTCATTTTATAGGCAATTATTTATCTAATTGTATCACATACTTTTATCATAATTTACGAAAGTAATTTGTCGACACACTAAAGCTAGATTACATTAGTCTCTCTTGCATTTTGGCGTTTACTGAATACACACGTTTTAGGAAACAAATCTAAAATTCTGATGTTTTCTGTTCACATGATCTTCTCTATCCACTCATCTAGAAACTACTTCTTGGTAATACAATAGAACTTCAAACCAAAAATACGAAACCGCGATTTCACCGAAAATATATGTTTTGTGGCCTCTCTGAATAAAAAAAGCATTTTTATAAGAGGTCTGCGTATGTCTAAACAGCATAATGGTCTGTTAAATACTAAACTTGGCATATAAGCTCAGTATCTTCCAAAGATGGGACACAAAATTTTCAAGAAAATCCTCCCACCCCAAACTACCCTTTACATGGAACATTTTTTTAAATTTTCGATTACCTCAAAATTGTTTTAACCACTTTGATTAAAATACCATATAGTCAAGATATTTACATGACAAACAAAATTTATATCTTGAATATTCAGGGAACATCCTGTAAAGTCCCCTTCTTTTGGAAGGAATCTTCTCTAAATAGTAAACATTAAGCCACTGACCAAAAAGTACTACACGAAAAATGTGGATCTGTTTAAAACACACAATTCATTTCAAATAACTTTTTTTGTAGCATCAGCCATTTCCGAGATATCCGTTATTAATGTTTCGAATTGTTTAGTACTTGATAATTCTTTTAAAGTCCTATGTATTTTAATTAATTCCTGAGATGTCATGCAAAGGGCATGGAATTTTTAGGCCAGAACATTGCATGTTCTAAAATATTTGAGTGTCGCTGTTCCCTTTGTATCTATAAGGTGAAAGGGGATAAATATATAGGAATTGTACATATGAAAGGGGAACCATACATATAAGAATTGTACAGTAATAATTAAAGTCCCTAACGCGTTAAAATATTCAACATCTAACATTTGTACAGAGCTGATTGTAAGAAACGGGCGAGCTAGCAAAAATTCCAGGAAAACATAAAGAGCGTACCTTTCACCAAGCCAACAGGCAGGGAACCGGTAACGGTACGGAGAAATAGAAAGAGACATATAGAGAAATAGAGAGAGATGGAGATATGGAACTAGCGTCACAACGCTCCAAGATGGCGCTTAAGCGCACGGATTTGAAGCCACACATTCTCATACATGTTAAGGTAACGCGGTCTGAGGGCCAATAAGAAACGTCGTTACATTTTAAACACAGAGGTGAGCGTCACTAGGCTCCCGTATATAAGGGCAGGCAAGGCCTCAAAGCCCACTCTCTGTCTTACTGATCTTCAAGAATTCACGTCGACACGAGGTGCTACAGATGCACGTGGGTGCACAAGGGTGGGAGTGGGTCTGTAGATAGCTAGGCTCCTGACTAATTTATTTCAATAGTGAACAAACTTCATTGATTAAGGGAAAATGGCAGTGTATTCTTTAACTAGCCTCACTCACTAGAACCTCAGAATTAATAATTAGATATAGTTAGGAATGGAATACGCAACAACCGACGAGCATCAATAGACGAGGAAGAACACTGCAGAAGACCACAACAACCCCCCAACGACTATTTCCCGCTACAAATGAAACGTATAATAAATCTATTTCCGGAAAGGTTTGTCTCGATTAAAATGAAGTATATAGGAAAATAACCTTTCATAAGAAAAATTTGTATATCCACTAGATTTTTAGAAAAAAGACTGAGTTTGTGTGGGGGAGGGGGCTGTAAGCGGCATAACTAAACAGCAAAAAGTCGCATAAATAGCAAACTTTTGTGTTTCAGTTCAGTAGCTTCTAAAGATGCACCACGGAGATTGGTAACAAAATCCCCCAACCCAAACTACCCTTTACATGAATGATTTTTCGAAATTTTTTATTTTCTAAAAATAGCTTTAACAATTATTAAAATATCGCTTATTGAAGATATTTACATGTCAAACAAAATATATATGTAGAATTTTCTAGGAATACCCTATGAACTCCTGTTCATTCGAAAAGAATTTTGTATTATCTTGTATAACTGTTAACGTTAAGCAATAGACGAAAACGTACTACACAAAAAATCTGATGTGTTACACTCACATGATTTTCTCTGCTCTTGTACAAACTATTTTTACAAACGCTCATTCTCCATATGCTTCATGTTAATAGAGATGTTAATCTTATTGCTAATTTTCTTGTAGATGTAAGGGGAATATGGTAAGCTTTAAGCGACAGTCAAATATTTTAAGAGTTGGTTGCTATGTGGAGTATTCCATTCTCTTTGTATGTCCAGGACATAAAAAAATCTGATGTGTTACACTCACATGACTTTCTCTACTCTTGTACAATCTAATTTTACAAACGCCTATTGTCCATATGCTTCATGTTAATCGAGATATCGAGATGTCAATCTTATTGGTAATTTTCTTGTAGATGCAAGGGGAATATGGTAGCTTTTAAGCGATAGTCAAATATTTTAACGCTGGTTGCTATGTGGCGCATTTCATTCTCTTTGCATGTCCAGGACATAAAAAAAATGAATAACGAATTTGAGAAAAATAATAAGTATTGAAAAATTTAAGAAAATCACAAGCAATATCTCGAAAACGGTTCACTCAACAAAAAATGTATATGACATAAATTGTGTATTTTAACGTGATCTACATTTTTTGTGAAGTAAAATTCTGTCTATCTCTTACGGTTTACCAGTTATGCAAAAGTCGTTCACAATAAAGAATACTTTTGGAGACATTCCCAGAAAATTCGAGATATACATTTCATTTCTTATGACATTATCTTAAACATATGATATTTTCATCAAAATCGTTAGAGCCATTTTTGAGAAAATTAAAATTTTCGAAAAATGTTCCATGTAAAGGGTAATCTGGGGTGGGGGATTTTTCTTGAAAACCTTCGTGTCGCATCTCTGGAAGATACTGAACCTAAATACCAAGTTTGGTGTTTATCCGACTGTTCTTTATGCTGTTCACAGACACACACACGGAAATGTTTCCAAAAATGCTTTTTTTGAATTCACGGGGTCTCAAAACATATATTTCCGGTGAAATCTCGGTATCGAATTTTTGGGTGGAATACAATACTTCTCCTACTTACAATACGTAGTAGAGAACGTAAAAATGTACATATCTTTAAAACACACACTTTATTTCAAATAACTCTTTTATGCCATAAGCCATTTCTCTGATATGTATAAGGTTATTAATGATTCTAATTTTTCTATACTCAAACGGAATGGAATTTCAAGGGCAGCATATAGCGTTCAGTTGTTAAACATTTGACTATCGCTGTTCTCTTTGTATCTATAACGAAATATGTAACATAGATATTTATGCAAAGGTTTATCTCGATTAAAATGAACTAGGTAGTAAAATAAGCTTTCGTAAGACTAATATGTGTACACACTAATAAGCGCTAGAGGGAAGGGAATGTCATGTGAGTGTAACACATCAGAGCTTTAACTTCCGGAAGAGAAGTTTGCAGAAGAGATATAAACGATAGTGTGTTAAATGTCATGTGAATGTAAACCATAATCTGTTTTTTTATGTCGCAATATTTTGGTATTATTTTCTTCAGATTTATTATTATTATTTTTTTATCCTTTACAAATTTGCTGTTTCAACTTTCCAGAGAAGATAATAAGGTGCGTTTCATTTTGTTGGAATTAGCCAGGCTTGTACAGAAGGGTCAAGTGTCCATGAGAAAGGAAACTTCGTTAAGTGGATTTGAGCAGTGTTACCAGAGCATGAGAATAATTGGGTAGCTTCTGTTAGCGCAGTTGGTAACCCTCCAATTATCCCCATACGCCTCAGTACCTGCAGCTGCGGAAGTTGGCGCTGACCACACGTCACTGCAATTTCGTCACTGATGACTGGACTCGACCTAACGTCTCTTTAGAGACTGTCACAACGTTTCCCGACGTCAATTTCACTTTCTCTTTAGTACGAGTTATTTGAGTTGCAAACAGGGTTCTCTTGAATAAACAGCCCGCAGCTCCCGCGGCACTATTTTACGAATCAGTAGCGGCGGAAATTTCGTTTTAAAAGGTGTTCAAAATGATGCCGCACAAGCCTGCCACCTGTTGAACACATTAACGGTTCCCCCGTAAAAGTTACGGCAGTGGAGATCTTTTTAAGACTTTATGGCAAACGAGGCGTTTCTACGGCTTTTTGGGCAGATTCAAAGTGCTAAAGATTATCACAACGGACGTGACAAAGCATTAAATTCCATTTAGTTATGTTATATCTTACGATTATAGACTGAACGTACACATCCCACTTCTGATCCTCTGTAAGGACGTTAATAGGGCGTGACTTAAGATATCCACTGGCGCTTCCTTCACCTTTAGTGTGCTGAAGAAGGAACAGGGCTATAGCTTTGCTGTTTAAGAACACGTAAACATCTAGGAAACGCTAATTTATACCAGGACTTATAACTGATGTTTGAGGACTGAAATACTAACATCTCGAGAACTGACTCATATTCAAGAGCGTTTCCAGACAGAAATTTGCTGTATATTGGCAATTATCCTAGCGAAAGATCGACAAAATCAGTCGCCATTCCTCACCTATACGTATTCCTAATTGTCCAATGAGTTGACAGAACTAGCATAGGTATGCTTATTGGTGCGATACACAGCACAAGGCGTGATAGCACCCACCCAATAAAATGAAGTCATGACGTCATGAAGTACCCTAGAAACGGTAACAAATGCGACCTGTACAGGGAAGGCGTGTTGATTTCTTCCTGTCGTTTGTGTACCGCGCTAATTGGCAAAGGAGGAAAGGATGATGTAAAAGAATCACAGGAAGCTACGAGAAGCGGCAGGCAGATACGCCACAGAGATGCGCGGAAATCCCTAAGATTTCGTGGCTCGAAGACCCCTCACACTGCTGGAAGTGCCTAGAGAGGAAGATGAACGGCCAGTTCAATTAAGCGCTATCTTGTGTTCAAGGGGAATACTCGATCCTTAGACTCCGCGCCATCTAAACGGCACTGCCCTACGCCACGAAATCTAGAAGCACACCTGAAGCATAAGAAGGACACGTAATGAAAGGGAAATAGATAATGGAAGTCATGATAGATAAGAAACCACCCCAGGATTCGCCTACCGATTAGGTAAAACCACGAAAAACCCAGAGTAAGAGTGAGCAGTCGACGGAAATTGATTTCCCGAGATTTCCCGAATGCTAGCCTCACGCGTACTGCGTTGCAATCTCGCTGTGTCCCTAATTAGTATACAGTGTTATGGTACGCCAAAGCTTATCTGCATGTCTATCCCTCATCAGGACCATGTACCCCCTTCACTGGGCTGAAATAAAATGCATAGCATGTGAATTTAAAATTTGATTGCACCACTAGGACTTCTAGTAACTCAAGGACAGATATGGTATGAGAATTACCAAAATCTCCTATCTCACTGACTGATTTGGGCTGAGGATTCCCCTCAAACTCCCTCTCTGTCAAGGAGAGATTTAGGCTGAGAATTTTTCTTAAACTTCCTTTATCTTAAACCTTGGTTTGGGCTGGGGATTCCCTTCAAACTCCCTCCATATCTATACTGCGTGGAGCAGTAAATGGACACCAACATTCAGTAATGGACGACGTTAATTCTACAGTCAACTCCCTCATGTAAATTGTTTATCTTATTCGGGTCGTATCGCTGCAGGATAACTTACCCATTTTTGTGTGTGTGTTAGATTTTTCTTCTAGTTGATTTTATGAAGCGTAAAATATGCACCAGAAATCTGCATGTAGCCTAGGAAGTGCTGTTTCTTGCTTTACTACATATTTATATGGTACAAGGTAGAATTACAGCATGTCAGAGAAAGAAACAGTACTACCAGGTCTTCAAGGATTTTTATAAAATTGAATTTATATTTTACATGTACTTTTGTATATTTACTGCATTAAATATTTTACGCATTCGAAATGTTATGCAATTACAAAATTATTACGCTTTGTTGGACAATGTAAAACGTTTACAGGTTTCAATTTCATGAAAATGACAAATATGCATTATTGAACACACTTCTACAACCGAAAAATTGGAAATTGCACGCCGGAAATTATCTCTTCCTTTTTTCTAACACGCACCCAGTGTGTGTAAATTTTTCTAACGAGCTCTAAGTTATGGATTTGTTAGGAATGGTGATACCAGAGAATTTCTGTATAATTTCAAGCTGACAGTCCACTTGTGACTCTGCTCGAAAAAAATACTTAACACAAACATATGTTCTGTTGTATATACCATTGCAACTTCATATACCTAACCTTATTCCACCATGTTAAAATGTGAGCGAAGTCATTCAACCCGACACCTGCTACGGCTACCATTAGCATCGTTCAAGTGTATGGTCCAAAGAGGCATTACACTTTTATGCTAATACTAAAGGTACACCATAAACTTGTTGTACTAGGGTGTTAAAGATAGTAATACAGTGGAGGGCTCTTCTGTTTTGAGGTTACTGAATGTCTACTGGGCTGAGCTTTCCCCTGAATCTCCCTCTATCTCAAAAACAGGTTTGAGTTGATAATTTACTTCAAATATATCTATCTCAAGATCCGGGCAGCGGAAAATTCCCTCTATCTGAAGAATAATTTGGTCGGAGGATTCTCCTCAAACACCTCTATCCTAAGGAGAAAACTGAGCTGAGAATTCTTCTAAAACTGTTTCTCTCTGAAGGAGAAATATGATCTGAGAATTCTCAAATACTCCTATCTCAGGGATTGATTGCAGCTGAGGATTCACCTCAAACTACCTCTATATCAAGGACAGATTCAAGCTGAGGATTCATCCTAAACTTCGTTTATCTTAAACCTGGGCTTGTGCTGGGAATTTCCTTCAAACTCCCTCTATATCAGGAATATACATGGTTCTCAAACTTCGTCTATCTTAAGGCCAAATTTGGGCTGGGAATTGACTTCAAACTCCCTCTATATCAGAGATATATTTGGGGTGAGATTCTTCTCAAACTTCGTCTATCTTAAGGCCAGGTTTGGGCTGAGGATGTGTCTCAAACTCCCTCTATATCAAGGATAGATTTAGGCTGAAAAGTTTCCTTAAACTCTTTCTAACCTCAAAGACAGATTGGACTGAAAGTTCTCCACAAATTCCCTCTGTATGAAAGACAGATTTGGGCTGACGATTTCCTTCAGACTCATTTGTATCAATGACAGGTTTGGGCTGAGGTTCCTCACAAACTCCTTTTAAATCAAGGACAGATTTGGGCTGAGGGTTCTCCACAAACTCCCTCCATATCAAGGACAGATTTGGATTGAGGATTCCCCTCAGACTCACTCTCTCTCTCTCTCTCTAACCTCAAAGACAGATTTGGGCTGAGGGTTCTCCATAAACTCCCTCTACATGAAGGACAGGTTTGGATGGAGGATTCCCTTCAAACTCCCTCCATATCAAGGACAGATTTGGATTGAGGATTCCCCTCGGACTCACACTCTCTCTCTAAACTCAAAGATAGATTTGGGTTGGGGTTCTCCAAAAACTCCTTCTATATGAAGGACAAATTTTGGGCTGAACCTTTCTCTCAAACTCCCTCTATATCAAGGCAGATTTGGCCTGGAGATTCCCCTCAAAGTCTCTATCAGGGACAGATTTGGTCCGAGGATTCTCCTCAAAATCGCTCTAACCTCAAAGACAGATTTAGGCCGAGGGTTCTCCACAAATTCCTCTTGAACATCTCGGTTACTTCGCTAGCTATGGAGCAAATGTAGACACTGCGACCAAAGCAGCAGGAGCGCCATATACTCTTTAAGGACTCAAGGATGGAATTCTACCCAGACCAACCAGCAGACACAGTACAGAAGTTGAACGGTCTCTATGCTCAGGTTTGTTTGACAACATCTGCACAGTGTATTTCTTGCACGGAGCTGGGGAAGTTGTTCCATTGTGAGAATATCCTCCCCAACTTAGTAAAGTATGCGCATTATTTGGGCGTCTCTCATATCTCATTTGCATTCTTACAGCATCCAGGAGAGTATTAGCGGACAGTTTAAGACAGCGCCCCGCCCATTGCTGTTTATGGAACTACAGAAGAGGCAGTTTACCCGGCCCTCTTGCTATGTTCGCCGCAGCACAGGGGGCGTCTGTTTTCCAAATTGCATTTACATTTAAAATTAGAAACACAGACAACCAAGTGGGATTACTCTTATTTTTATGACATTTCACGAGTTGCAAGGAAAGGAAAATGTCGAAGTTCATTACAAGTAAGTGAAATGCTGAATAAAGAAACTGATGCTGCATTCACTTCACTGTCTCTACCCTCTATCGCTTATTAGGTACACAAAACTTTATTTTCTTACCTACTTCATTTAAATGGAGACAAACCTTTCCGACTACATTACACATATCGTTATGATGCAAAGGGAATAAAGGAGGTCAAATGTTTTACAGTTGAACGCTATATGCTATCCTTAAACTTTCACTCTCTTTCCATGATATTACACGAAACAACCGAAAATTGACAAAGCTTGAAAAGAATGACAAATTATTGAACAACTTGGACCATTAATAACCGGTATTTCGGAAATGGAAGATGCCACAAAACAGTTATTTGAAATAAGTGGGTGTTTTAAAGTAGGATATATTTTTTGTGTAGTGCGTTTTCGAGTATTGCTTAACGTTTATACAAGATTATAAAAATGATTCGTTCTGAATGAATGGACTTCACAGGCTTTCCCTGAAAATTCAAGATATAAATTTTATTTGTCGTGTAAATATTTTAGTACCTGGTATTTTATTGAAAATCGTTAGCCATTTTTTAGAAAACAAAAAATTTCTAAAAACGTTTCATGTAAAGGATACTTTCAAATGGACGGACTTTCTAAATCTTTGTATCGCATCTTTGGAAGGTACTAAATCTAAATACCAACACACACTCAAACGGACGGACCTATTTCTACATTTTTGGGCGTGGACAGGGTGCCTCAAACATGTATTTCCAATGAAAGCTCATATCGAATTTTTGAGTGGAATGAAATACATTTTCTACCTATTATGTATATGGTAGAGAAGGTAAAAATTTATAAACAGGATGTATTTCACACTTTCGAATTACCCAAGGTTGGTATTGTCCAGCCTGATTTAATACTTCAACCAGTTGTTAATTAGCAACTAAGTAGATAGCATTATAATCACTATAATTATCATGAATGCTCAAAAAAATAGTATGCCATATACAAATGCATACTACATGTTGATCCATTTGAGATGCCAGTAAATAAAAACGTTATATACGGGATGGACCATTTAAGTTGAGACTGTACAATATCTCCAAAACTAAGCGTTGTAGAAAGAAATGTCTCTAATAAAAGTTGCTTGATATTATGGGGGAAAGTAAATGCCATTAGTCGTGTTTTGTTTGGAGGACGTTATGATGTTTATTTTAGAGTCCATTTAACTTTTTAAATGCTGACCTACAATTAGGGTCAATTTAAAATGACCACCACAACGTCCTCCAAATAAAACACAACTAACGACATTTACTCCCCCCCCCATAATATTGTTGGCGTGAAGGCCGAAAAGGTTAATTTACGTCACCCCAACACGCACATGGGGGAACAACTCGCTGGCAGCAAAAAGTCCGGGACCTTGGTGTTAAATTTAAGGGGAAGGCGTGGGTTTTTGTATTACATTGAAGGATTACATAACGCACATTACCAGGGATTTACGTATTCACAAAAATGTTTGGCTTCTCTACATAGTTAACAAAGGAAACAGGATGAAGTGAGATGTCACAGACCGTAGACCGGCCGCACAACTGGTTCCAACGACCACTTACTCTCGAGTGACGCTATCTTGCCTCCACCAACCGTGTCTAGCTAAAGCCAGACAAGGCGGACGTCACATCAACATTTTCAAACAGCTCTCTCCTTTTGGCGTGGTCCAAGCCGAAAGGAGAGACAGTTAAGGCGAGATATATCTAAGAAGACTCAATAATGCTACGTCATGTGGCAACAATACACCACAACAGTGCGTCTGATAATGACAATAAAATTAATATGCCACAATATTAAGCAACTTTTGTTAGAGACATTTCTTTCTACAACGCTTAGTTTTGGAGATATTGTGCAGTCTCCTCTTAAATGGCTCAACCTGTATTTAAAAGACTAATGCACACATCTCTGTTGTAAGATAAGAGTAAAAGTTGGAAATTAACAATGAGTGATGTTTCGGACGTCATCCGCGTGGCATGGCAGCACTATCGTACATAGGAGACAAATAAAAGTCACTCCCCCACTTATTATCAGCAGAGCGGAACACGCCATACGCAACGTGTTAAAGAGGATTGTTAGACAGTACTCTAAGATGTTTCCATTCATATTCAGCGAAAACATGCTCTGACACAGCGAAATTACGAAGCTCATTTCTAGTTTGCTGTCAGATGTAAGAGAGGCAGAAGCGGACGATCAATGATAAATCGATGGGTGTTTATGGACAAAGCCACATTTCATGTGAGTGGCCGAGTCAACAAACATAACTGCATTATTTGGGAAACCGAGAACACACACGTATCATACAACACGATGAGTGCGCTGTTGTCTCATGACCACAGTTTTGTCACTTTTGGACGCTACCATGCCATGCGTATGAAGTCTGAAACATCAATCATTGTTAACTTCCATCCTTTCTTTTATATTACAGTAAACTGCTCAGAGACGTGTGTATTATCCTCTTATCTCTTCCTGACATCTCAAAAGGATACCCTGTATAATCTCGTCCTCGTCCCATACAACCCTTAAAACGCAATATGCTGCTGCAATGCTTGCTTCCCATGTCGCTGTTATTCCCAATTATCATCTATTATTAAAGAATATTGTATTTTCTCTGATACAACTACATTCCATAATGGCTTCAGATAAGAGATAACGTTTTTACCAATAGAATTCCAGGGAACTGTTTACTGATGCCTTTCTCTGCCTTTAAATTGACTTGCCTCCCCTTCTTGCGTATTTTAGAAACGTGCTTCGAATTCCTGGTGCGGGAACAGCAAGCAAGGTTTCCCAGAATTCTATTGTAAGGAGAGGGGCTGCTATTTTGGAAAGAATGGTGTCGTTAAGGTCGATTTATAACAAGCTAGGCGCATCTGTGAACACGTGTTGTCGATTTGAAAATTGCCCTTAAGGATACAGAGCGTATGATTGAACGCACTCGTGAGATCTATTCTGTAAATATTTATCTCACTAAAGCTATGTTACGCTAATGGCTATGCTACATTCACATGGTTTTCTCTACTCACTATTGTGTATTATGATATGGCTTTTACAAACTATTCTTCTATCTTCTTCATGTTTATCGCGCCGCCGCGGTAACGTGTGCGACTTGCCTTCTAGAGGTCCCGGGTTCAATACCGCCCAACTCTGACCCATGGGTTTTTCGTGGTTTCCCCGGGTCGGCAGACGAATGCTGGCGGTGGTCATTGTCATTTGTTTCAGGGTTGTTGAATCAGGCGACGGTGTTCGGTGGGTTGCGGCTGGGCGGTGGATGTGCGATATATAGAAGTTTCTTCACTGGGGTCATTGCGGGCTTCTCAGGACTAGACCCCACCAGGGGGAGACTGCCGGGGGTTAGGGGGCTTGTGGACGTCGTCGGATGCGTAACACCTGAAAACGTTAGGGACCCCGGCCGTGCTTGCGGCCGGTGTCATCCGGATCTGGTCGCCCTTCGGGTACCCACCCTCATCCCTTCCTCCAAGAGATCACGGTAGTAGCAAAATGTGCCGGTACTCTGCCCTGGATGCGGAGGGCCTTCCCATTCGTCCGTACCTTTACCTTTTAAGTACCCACAGACGATAGTCAAATCTTCAAACATAGGCTTTTTAAGTTCTATACTCTTTGTATGATAACACGAGAAACAAAATAATACTGACTTAATATTTAACAAAGATGTGTGTTTATGTGTGTATATTAGAAGCTTCAGAGCAATAAGAACTATTATTTTAGGAAAAAGTTATTGCCCCCCTCCAAATATTTTCCATTGTGTTTTAATGAGCAGCTGCATATTTTTTCCTGCAGCAAACTTTTCTTTATCTTATAATGTTCCTATTTACACGAAGATAAATGGGACTTCAGGGGCTAGTCATAAAAAATTTAAAGTATACCCACAGTTTACTAATCATGCAGATACGAGGGTCATCTAGAAACTAAGTCCCGATCGCGTCCAGAGATGGTACCATTAGTCGGATAAGAATGCGCATGTGCAGGAGTATAGAGGAATTATGTGGGAATAATGCAGTACAGTTTCAGTCTTGTGACAGGAGTGGTTATCGCACAGTGCTCGGAGAAAATGGCCGCTCCAATATTGTCTCCCGCCAACTGTGGGACCTCTGGCCGCAGCATCGACATTCCTACAGCGATGCGCAGAGAAAGGGGACGAGTTTCTCGACAATACTGCCACTGGGGGCGAAACATGGATGTCTCATGCCACACCAAGCTACAATCAATGCATTAGCGGCATAGAGACTCACCTATAAACACCAAATTCAAGCAGACAATCTGTGTCAAAAAAAGCATGTGCATTGTCTTCTGGGATCGACGTGGTGTCCTCCTGTGCGAGGTTTTACGGCGAGGGGAGACCATTCATGCTGATCGGTATTGTCAGACATTGCATAAACTGAGGAGGGCAATCCAGAACAAGAGACGTGGGATGTTGAAAAGAGCCATTACGCTATTTCTGGCAGGAAAACGTTTCCACAATGACGCTGAGTTGCAGCATGAAGTGACTTCATGGCTCCAGACATTGGCGGCACACTGCTATCACTTGGGCATACAGTCGATGGTGCATCGTTACAATAAATGCCTCAACAATGGCGGCGACTATGTTGAAAAGTAGCCAAGGAAGTTATGAAATTATTCCAATAAGTGTTTTTTTAATTTTATTCTATTTTACGTCGCTTTAAGTCCTTGGTCATATCGCGACGGATCTGTTGGTGAATAACTCTTGGAACGATATGTGATGGACAGTTAGCCTTCTAGGTCTCATCCCTGTAACCGCTGCTTCATGCTGTGCAGATGGCATTAGAGTGCCGTTAGTCTAATCACCGTCCTCTCACAGAAAGGCGGACAGTTAGCCTTCTAGGTCTCATCCCTGTAACCCCTGCTTCATGCCGTGCAGATGGCATTAGAGTGCCGTCAGTCTAACACCGTCCTCACACAGAAAGGCGGACAGTTAGCCTTCTAGGTCTCATCCCTGTAACCCCTGCTTCATGCCGTGCAGATGGGTTAGGGTGCCGTCAGTCTAACCCCGCCCTCACACAGAAAGGCGGACAGTTAGCCTTCTAGGTCTCATGCCTGTAACCCCTGCTTCATGCCGTGCAGATGGCGTTAGGGTGCCGTCCAGTCTGACTTCTTACGTTGTCTGTAGATCGATGGCATAGCATTCGCTATTACCACTTATTTTTCAGTTTACTATTCTTTTAGACTTAAGATGGAACTTTGGGTCGTGGTATTAGATATCCAATCCGGTATTTACGTTAGCGACTGAGAAAAACCACGAAAAAACCTCAGACAGACTGGTCGGCCCACGGGATTTGAACCCGGGACCTCCCGAATGCGGACCACAGACTTTACCGCCGGAGCCATCCCGCTCGGTAAAAATATTTTGTTCACAGTTTAAAATTATGTTTTATATGATTTAAAGAAAAATGGTTACAATAAATTATTCCCTTACTTAGTGGCGATTTTGTTCTCTTTATCGCTCATCAGGACTTAGTTTCTGAATAAACCTGTGCTACTTTAATAAAAATCGTAAGTGGAAGACAAAATAATAATAATAATAATAATAATAATAATAATAATAATAATAATAATAATAATAACAACAACAACAATAATAATAAAAACCCAATGAAAAATTTCCCATGAAAAGTCTAGTATTGGGTGTAGGAATGTTCTTTAAAAGCTTCGTGTGGCATCTTTGGGAGATACTAAAGTTAAATGCAAAACAAGGTATTTATCTGACTTTTCGTTTTTCAATAATCCTGTTTACATATAGACGCATGCGCGGACATTTTTCTAAACATACTTTTCTACGTTCAAGGGAAAAGGTAGACAGATACACCCACCTCCTCTTTGCTATACATACTCGCCTGTGAAGGTCAGTAGAATGCCTCCCAAAGCTGTGGGGAACGACATAATTGGAAACGAGTGTACAACTCGACAGACTGGATGTAATAGTCTACAAAATGTTCCCACATTTTATGGAATTTGCCGCTGATAATTCGCAGGTGTATGTGGTTTCAACATGATGGGGCGCCAGCACATTTGAAACGAATATAAGGGAATAGCTTGATGAACAGTTCAGGCAAAGAAGGATTGGTCATGGTGTCCTGATTCATGGACAGAAACAGTCACCAGATCTGACACCTATCTACTTTTTCTTCAGGGTAACGTAATCAGCCTAATTTAGGTGATCCCTGTATAAACCAATATGGGCCTGGTTGCTAGGATTGTAGCAGTGCTGACATGGTGCGCCAATCTTCTGGGATGCTAGGGCGTCGCTATGATGTTTGTCTCGATCATGGTGGTCAACATTTTGAACAGTTACTTTAAACAGTGTAATTTGGGTTATTTAATGTCAGTTTTGTAATGTTTATCTATCCCTAAAAATAATTGCAACTGTCACGAGGTAATGAGTAGTGAATTAATTGGTGGGAACGTAATGTAAGCAAGCTCTACATCAGTCAAAGATTGTATTTTATTTGGAAACTATATTCCGAATAAACCGAGACACACCGGTGGTTGACTTATTACAAAACGAATACAATGAAATTTCTCGGTAATGAGACGCGGGGGAGCCATGGGTTTCTTGCACCAAAACACTCAACAAACATTTCTGAACAGTTTGTGAAATTTTGTCGGTAGAGTTCGGATTCATCACACAATGAATTCTTGAGGTCTACATTTCGTATTGGCATAACTTTTAAAGATACGAATTAGAAACGTAGGAGGATTTGAACACTGTAGCCAAGGTTAGGTCTATTGCGCCTATTATATTCCCGAGAGAAAGGTGAGAGACTACGAAGAGCTCCCAGGTTTGCTGAGTCTTTAACGCTTCTAGACAAACTCAGCTGCTTCTTCCATGCAACCCTCCCCCCCCCATTCGCACGGACAGATCCACCGCATATGCCGCACACAACCGTCCACCGCGTCCAACTCTCCTTTTCTGCAACATGAAAGTAAATGAAATGAGAGACAGAAGAATGCTTCTACCGCCTCTACATCCTGAGATTACGGAAGTTTTTTTCTCTATTTCTTACGTTTTACCAATTATATAAAATTATACAGAAGTCATTCAGAATGATGTCTTCATGGGTCAATTTCCACATAAAGAACAGTTTGGAGGAATTTGCTAAAAATCTTCTTTGATACATGTGTGTAAGGTGCTAGAAGTTTTCGATATCGAAGTTTTAGGTAGACTATAATACTTCGGTTGCGACTATAGGTAGGCATTACAGAGGTTAATAGTTTATAGCTGAAGATGATATATTTAAAGCCATTAATATAGCACTGTGCATTTCAGATGGGGATTCTCGAAACCTTTAGTTACTGTGCTTTGCTGACGCATGTAGCAAGTTTTTGGCTTATCTGTGAAGAGTTTGTGTTCTAGTTGGTCCAAAAAACGCCTGTCACGTGTTTGACTGTGGTTCGATATGACATAAATTATTATTTTTGTTTCTTCCTGATTAGTCCGTAATCGTATTGTCATCCATCTGCTATTTTATCGATGACCATAATCACTACGCTTTCTATTGTGTGTTTACTGCGATAAACTGAGAATGCACTCAGGTATGTACGAATGGAAGGGAACGTATTGCATCCCTTCCAATACGTACTTCATAGAAGTATTGCAAACAAAAAACGCACAGTAGCATTTGATCACCCGTTTTCAAAAAAAATAGTTTTTGTTCCAAATTAGATGTTTTTATTCATCGAGAACGTATTAAGATAATCGTTTGTTACTTGTAAGATTAGTAGAGTAACCTATTTCTGACATAGTTTTGCTACTATATGACCTCACACAGGTTCTGAAATAATTCATCATAAAAGGATATCCCGAACAGCTGGATGTCATAAATCGGCCACATTGCAAACAGGTCAAGTAGGTCACGCGATCTAAACCAGTTTCTGGACGTAAACAAAACATAGCAGACCCCACTCTTCTCCTTTACCCGAAGGATGACTAGCGGTTTTGTTTTCCACACATCTCTTAATCCAAACACGATGAAAGGGTGATTCATTGTTTCGGCGAAAACAAGTACAGCTAGCAAGCTATTGGCCTACACTAGAATAGTGTAAAATAGGATGCCTTCAGCGGAGCAAATACGTGTGTGAAGCTTGTATTTAGCAATACCTGTGAAGTGGGTGAATCATTTTGCTTATTGTTTATTCTTTTGCAGCCCATATTAAAAGTACTATTTGGTAGACCTTGTAAGGGCCCAACATAGCAGTTGTTTTATACTTACATGCCAGAAAGGTGTTTTGGTTGATTACATTATCTACAGCAGTGTTAATTGCAAAACGTATTTAAGTTTAATGTTGAGTGAGCTGATAAAAATATCTGTAGATTGTGAGTTTGCGTCTTTGGAAGATTTCAAATGTCATTTTTAGGAGGTAGTAGACACGAAATGTTTGTTTACGATCATGAGAAACACGCCACTCTGAAAGCAAAAGTGAAACTGTTAACTTGCTGTCCTGCAATTGCTTTTGTAAAAAAACCCACAACATTGTCATTATGTCTGTTTTATGTACCCGAAAAACTTTAAATACCTCCGCAGGAAATGGTCATAGGAAAAAAAACTGGAAGTACAAAATGTGTTACAAATAATGGTATTTGTAAATGTTTTAAATTAGTATAATAACTTTCCTTCCAACCGCTATAATGCTATGCTATCGTTAAAAGTAAATAAAGCAGTGGAAAACCTGGAATATAAACAAAACCTCTATCAGGCAATACACCCCTAAAAGCCCCATACGGGTAGATATGCTTGCGAAAATTAAAATACGCATAGGTAAACAGGTTTTCCAAAACATTTATGCTTGGATTAGACTGGGACTGGATGAAAATGTATGACCTGTTCAGAAATTTATCAAGTTTATACGATGACACTAGTTATATGCTTCTTGCGAATTCTCAAAAACATATACTTCAAACGTTTTATTACGTTAAAGAAATTTCAATGTAGAAACGTTATGAGTCTGAAATAGCTACAAATAGGTTTTTACTTGCTGTCACATAATTCTACAAAAGTTATATACGGGCATGTTTGCTATATAACACATCGATTTATAAACCATCACCGGCAAATTTAAAAGTTTATTTCTCCATGGCGACGTCAAGCTTTTACATGGCTTTACTCTCGGAGAGTTTATATTTTATTCATGAATCAAGAGGAGTTTCAGATTGGCACAGGTTAGACAGTTGACATTTAACCTTTAGCTTTAAATTTCCATTTTGTGAAATCTGATTTAATCGCTGAAATTTATTTTAATGTTCCGCCGCATTGATGCAGCCACCGATGATGTATAGCTTTTTTCATCTCAATAACGCGATATTGCGTTAAACATCGAGATTCTTCTGTCTAATATATCTCTACGGCATTAACATTTTGGAGAGAATCATATTTACAAGTTTAACTAAAGGCGCGCGTGACCGAGCTAGGTAACGCATGAGGTCATGGGTTCGATTCCCGCGGCCATCTTTCCTGACTCATGGGTTTCTTCTGGTGTTTCCCCGGGTCACTAGGCGAATTCTGAAAAGGTTCATTACATCCCCTTAATTTTCTGTTCCTCCATTTCCCCTCACCTTTCATCTGCTTGGCTGTTTCAGAGTTATAAGTGTCGGCAGGAGTCTCGGTGTTGCATGGCAGGGGAAAAAGGATGCTCTCGCTAAAACTTCGTCCCTGGAATGGGAGCGGTCTCAGAGTCTCGGGCCCCCCAGTGCAAGCCGGTTGTACCAGTTGCCTCACCAGGAAGTTTTAACCTGAAAAATGTAGGGACCCTGCCCTCTGCTCTGTTGTTACTCCAGATTCGATCACCCTCTGTGTCCTCTCACCTCACCTCTCCCTCCCGGGGTGCCCGTTAGGGGCATAAGATCTCCTTAGGTCGAGGGGCTTAGTCGCCCTCCGCTCCTGGCCATACATACGTCATAAAGCACACATGAACTTTCACTTGAGCTTTATTTCATCAGTCAACCGTAACCAGAGGTGGTGTCAGTGACCATTTAAACATTTAAATTCAAAGTGAGAGCCAAAAAGGGTACCATTAGATAGAGTTCAAAGCAAACCTTTGTGGAAAAGATTTTTGTTAATTCATATCTTTCAAGGAGAAAAGCATATGTTTATGGTAGCTTGTACACGAGCAGCAAGACGCCTGACGAGAAAGTACATACGTTCGTCTCCCAATGCAATAAAAAAGAAAATCCATCACTATTTGTAGATAACTACATACTTATATCTAAAACTGAAATCCAAAGAGCAGTGTATATGTTACAGAAGTTCTGTGAGCATTTTAATTTTAAAATTTCGACAAATAAAACAAAAAACAATGGTTATCCATAGTAAATATACTAAAAGAACCAAAATTGTAATTAATGATACAACATTGGAGAAAGTCATGGGTTTTGACTACTTAGGAACATGTCAGCTATAAATACAAGGCATGCTTTTAAAGTTAATACCGTTTTAATATTTTTCCGCTGCAGTGGCGATTTTCAGCATGCGCGATTACTTCCACCATTCATTAGGAAGCCAGACGCAACTGTGAGAGATCGTCATGTTGTCCTGTTGTTGGAATGTCTCGAAATGTTCATAACAATCGAACGACCCTCCGACTGTGAAGTCAGATCCGCGATTTCAATTTTTTGAATGCTAGAAGTGTTACGCCAGCAAAATTAATCGCCAATTGTGTGAGGTTGATGGGGGATACTGAGTGATAATGCTCGACTACGCACAGCCAAACAAACTCAAGATCTCATCGCACCATTTGGTTGGGAACAATTCGACGACCACCCTCCTTACAGTGCGGATTTGGCATCAAGCGATTTTCAGCTGAAAAAATTCCTTAGTGGAAAACATTTCAACGACGATGAGTTGTGAAACAAGAAGTATAAACTTGGCTTTCATCACAGGTGGCATCATTCTTTGACAAAGGCATACGATAAGTACCTGAATAACTGTGGTGACTATGTAGAGAAGTAGTCTTAGGTAGTGAATGATAAATTATTTGAGAAATAATGTTCTGTTATTTTTTAAAAACTATGGGTGCTTACTTTAAAAACTTACCTTGTATGAAAGTGATTTTATAAATAAATAGCCCATGTTTCAACAAATATGCGGTACATTAAACAGAAATCTAAAAACTAAAACCAGAAAAGAAACACGAATGAATTTCTGTAAAGCACTAGCTGCACTTACTCTTCTTTATGGATCTGAAATATGGACGCTGATAAAAGCTGGCGAAAATAGAGTAGAGCAGAGTGGTGTATATATGGTCTTAAACATTTTAATTGTGTAAACTCATACATCGCATATATCAGATAGACTATATGTGTTTATATAGCACACTATAGTTCATATTTTTCAGACTATGTTCATCACACTGAATTTTAAAGTTAACGATATTTACAAGAAATGAAAAGAAGAGAAAAAACAGATAAAATATCAATAAAAAGCACTCAAACAAAACAGAAAAACAAGAAGAGGGAACATTTATTCACAAGCACACGCTGTTGTTTACTCAATAAACAAATTCCCCCACTAACCCTCCCCCACCCACGCTTGACCCTCTTCCTTAAAACTCCGATCTCAGCTCCATAACCTTTTGTAAAACTGTATCTAATGCCTCCCCCTCCCAACCAACAAGATCCAACAGCTTATAACCCTCTCCTTTGGCAAAAATAAGATACAGGCTGCCAAGATGAGCATTCTGAGGATGGCAAAGGGAACAGAATTTCAAATCAAAAAATAAATTATTTGAAAGAAAAAATTATAAGGTAGAATCAGACGATTAAACAATTCAATTCCATAGCCGGAATGTGGACCACGGATCTTCCGGTTTCCGTCCGGTTGCTCTAACCAACTCAGCTACCATGGTAGCATGTCGGTTTGACATTAAATTCCCTAACTAACTCTCATTTTTTCCGGTAAGGCACAAGAAGATCTCAAGCGGAAGATCCGTGGTTCAAATCCCGGCTATGGCATTAAATTTTTCACTCGTCTCATTCTACTTTTCTATCCTTGTCCCACACAAGGCTTGGATGGAGAACAATTAATTACCGTCAGAAAATTATAAATTATAGAAATGAATGCAGACAACATGTCGATAGAATGTTCGAAAGAAACTTTCCCAACAAAAGTATTGTACTACGAGATTAAGGAAGAAGACATCGGAGAAGACCAAGAAAACGTGTTCAGACACGTTTTGAAGCCGGAACAGGCAGCACTGCTTAGTCCCTGGAGTGCAGAAGAAGAAGAAGGTATTTGTAATCATTGTTAGCTTTTACATTTAATTCATTAGCCAAAAGACAAAACATACTATTGTCATTGTATTGTTGAAGCGGACCTGAGCTTCTATTGTCAACATTTATTTAATTTTTTTGTGACATGCTCAATAATGTGACCGCGCGCGCGAAGCTACCTGCCGGCACCTGAGTGGTGCCCTCGACCGACCTTCATAACCGCTCTACTAACCCATTATGTGTGGCTTCCCCGCAGTTTTTACTGCTCCAGAAGATAGGTTCTAGTGACCTCTCTATCAAGAATGTTCCACTGTGTATCCGGGGCAAATATAAGAGGATGCCCTGCCCAGTGAGAGGAGTTCATTTTAGTTACGAGGTTAAATGCTGTGAAGAAGTCGAAGACTTTGGACAGTTAAAAGTGGACAGTAATGACTGCAGTTCAGTTGTGATTCGATTCGACGGATCAGTTGTGTTCGTTCTAAGAGTACGTCAGAAATGTCTCGAGTGTAAACTTTGTGCTCTGCTCAGTACCTAAGTGGCAAATAAAACGTGTTTAACAGCAACTGGTGTTCTCATCTCTTAAAATATGAAAGGAATTGCTATATACATACCAGAAGTTCGGGTGCGCTGTTTTTAGTCTGAATTTGGGTTATTTGCCTTTCAGAACCGTTTATCTCTTTGTTGTTTGTCTGTACTGAATGCAAATCCATATGGTTGAACCGATTCCAACAAAAATTTTGCGCAAGTAACTTTTATACAAAGTAAAAAATCTGATGACTTTCTCTACCCTGTATCATTTGTTAGCGGGTACACAAACTATTACTTTCTCTACCACGTATAGTAAGTGGGGGAAGTATTGTATTCCACCCAAAAATTCGATACCGAGATTTCATCGGAAATATATGTTTTGAGACCCCTGAATCCAAAAAACGCCCGTATGTATGTGTCTGTTAATAGCATAACTCAGCGAAACGAACAGTCGGATAAACACCAAACTTTGTATTTAGGTTTATAAGAAAATCCCTCCACTCCAGATTACCCTTTACATGGAAAATTTTTCGAAAATTTTAATTTTCTCAAAAATGGCTCCAACGATTTTGATTAAAATATCATATATTTAAGATATTTTCATGACAAATGCAATGTATATCTCGAATTTTCTGGGAATGTCTCCAAAAGTATTCTTCATTGTGAACGACTTTTGCAAAACTGGTAAACCATAAGAGATAGACAAAATTTTACTACACAAAAAATGTAGACCGCGGTAAAATACACAATTTATATCATATACATTTTTTTGTTGAGTGAACCATTTTCAAGATATTGCTTGTTGTTTTCTTAAATTTTCAAATACTTTTTCTCAAATGGGAATTCGTTATTCATTTTATTATATCCTGGACATACAAAGAGAATGGAATGCTTCACATAGCAACCAGTTCTTAAAAGATTTGACTATCGTTTAAAGTCTACCATATTTCCCTTGCACCTACAAGAAAATTAGCAATAAGATTAACCTCTCGATATCTCGATTAACATGAAGCATATGGAGAATAAGCGTTTGTAAAAATAGTTTGTACAGGAGCAGAGAAAGTCATGTGAGTGTAACACATCAGATTTTTTTTACTGAAGCTTATCTTTCCGTCTACTACATTTTAATCCAAATAAACCTTTGGAGAAATACCTACATTACATATTTTGTCACAGATTCACACAGAACAGCGATAGTCAAATGTTTAAGAAGTGGACGCTATATGCTGGCCTTAAAATTCCATACTGTTTCCATGATGTAACAACTGAATGCTGAACGGACTAATGAACAATTCGAATATTTAATAGAGGATATCTCAGAAATGGCTTATGCCACAAAAAACCCTTATTTAAAATAAATTGTGTGTTTTAAAGAGATCTACATTTTTTGTATAGTACGTTTTTGTCTATCACTTAACGTTTATCGGTTATGTAAGATTATACAAAACTTCTTCCGAATAAAGTGGACTTCACAGGCTACTCCCAAAAAATTCAGGATATATATTTTATTTTTTCATGCAAATGTCTTTAATATATTGAATTTTAATCAAAATTGTCACAACTATTTTTTAGAAAATAAAACATTTCTAAAAATTTTCCATGTAAAGGGTACTGCTGAATGGGGTATTTTCTTGTAAATCCTCATGTCGCATCTTTTAAAGATAGTGAACCTAAATACCAAGTTTGGTATTTATTCGCCTTTTCGTTTTTGGATGGAATGCAAGACCTTGTCTGCCTACGATATATGTGGTTGAGGAAAGTAAAAACTCGTCAAGTGGATTAACCTCGGTACTATACGTCTCTTCATTGTATCCTGGGCGTGGGCCTTGTGTGCATCATTTCTCTCTTCTTGTGAAGAAACATCACCTAAGCTGATTAAAGTCTGCATTTCCTTCTAATCCTTTTAAGAGCAAAGCACCTTTTTGTACCATTTCTTTGCTTGTAAACCCAGCGTTGCACTGGTGCCTTTTAAAATCTGAATAACAATTACATTAATTTCATTTACAACCTTCCATAGTCTTTATGAAATTTTTACTAATCTAGTTGAGGGTTTCTCAACCTTTTCCAGCGACGAACCATTATATTGTGCCAATTTGTATGATTTATCTTTCTCGCTTGTACCAGATGAAGGCTGTATGTGGTATGTGAAACCTGCCTGGCTCTTTCTACTTTCTCTACCGCATTCCTAGTAGGTGTAGAAGGTATTCCGTTCCATACACGTTTTGAGGGCCCTGAATAAACAAAATTGTAGATGATACAAGTGTTGAAAGTAGGGTTTTATTTTGCGGGCAGGAATATTTGATAAACGAAGGCAATTTTGTAAAATATCAACAAAATATTATTATGCTGATTCCTGAAACTAAGAGAAATCACATTTAGAACGAGATCAACAGCGTGATTCTTGAAACAAGAGAAATGTTAAAAACGAGATCTCGGGTGCAGATGGATGTCAGATGTTTTGAAGTTTCGTTGATTCGCTAGCAGTCATTTTCAGTGAAATTATTATCACCATGTTTTGCGTTACACCAGCCAATGAAGCGATTAAATGCTGTATAATATTCCTTTCTGGATTTTTTGCGTAAATACTTCTAGTGTTATTCTTTCTGCTGCTTCTGTAATTTCACTTGGCTCTTCCATTTCAGTCTCTTCTGAATTCATAATTTCCACCATTTAATATTTGTCATTTATAGTAGATAAAAGAATGACATTTTAGATTAAATAAAGCAGAAATCTGTCAATATAACGTATAGGTTTACTCTACAACTCATCGCAATCAATTGAAGTATTACGGTTTGTATTGTAAACAGATAATGCGAGCGCCATGAGAAATTAATCAGGTAAAAGACACAATTAAAAGTAAAACCTAATCAAAACAAGTCGAGTTATTAAACATGAGCAAATACAAAGGGTTGTTGCCATGTGAATGGTCTTGAAACCTAAGTTAGTCACATTGGAGTGATATAAAAATGATATCGCAATAGTGTGATAATGCATCGCTTTTAGTTCGTGTACCTATGTAAAAGTTCTACTTTTAGCACAGGTCCGTATGTGTGCGACTATGAACAGTATAACTAAAAAAAATCTAATTTCATACACTCACATGACTTTCTCTACTCTTGTACAAACTATTTTTACAAACGCTTATTCTCCATATGCTTCATGTTAATCGAGATGTTAATGTTATTGCTAGCTTTCTTGTAGATGCAAGGGAAATTGGTAGGCTTTAAGCGATAGTCAAATATTGTAACAGCTGGTTGCTATGTGGAGTATTCCATTCTCTTTGCATTACCAGGGCAAAAAGAAATGAATAACAAATTTGAGAAAAAGTATAAGTATTGGAAAATTTAAAGGAATAACAATCACTATCTCGAAAATGGTTCACTCAAGAAAAAAATGTATGGGACATGAATTCTGTATTTTAACGCGATCTACATTTTTTTGTAGTAAAATTTTGTCTATCTCTTATGGTTTACCAGTTATGCAAAAGTCGTTCACAATGAAGAATACTTTTGGAGACATTCCCAGAAAATTCGAGATATACATTTCATTTGTAATTAAAGTATCTTAAACATATGATATTTTAATCAAAATCGTTAGAGCCATTTTTGAGAAAATTAAAATTTTCGAAAAATGTTCCATGTAAAGGGTAATCTGGGGTGGGGGATTTTCTTGAAAACCTTCGTGTCGCATCTCTGGAAGATACTGAACCTAAATACCAAGTTTGGTGTTTATCCGACTGTTTGTTTCTGAGTTATGCTGTTCACAGACAGACACACACACGGACATGTTTCCAAAAATGCTTTTGTTGGATTCAGGGGGTCTCAAAACATGTATTTCCGGTAATCTAGGTATCGAATTTTTGGGTGGAATACAATACTTCCCCTATTTACTATACGTAGTAGAGAAAGTAAAAAATGTCAGATTAATACCAAACTAGGAACTTAACCATCTTCCCAAGATCCGACACGAAGATTTCCAATAAAATGCCCCCGCTTCCAACCTACTCTTTACATGAGGGCTTTTTCAAAAGTCATGATTAAAATACCACATAAAATGTATATCTTGAATCTTCCGGGAATAGCTTGAGGTTCCTCTTCGGTCGGAAGGAAATCTATATACCTAATCGAGCATAACAGGTAAACGTTGAGCGGTAGACGAAAACGTACCGCACAAAAAATGTAGATATCTCTCTAATACACACAATTTATTACAAACAACGTTTTTGTAGCCATTTCCGAGATATCTGTTAATTGTTCCATTTTTCAATACTTAGTCATTATTTTGAAATATTGTGAACATTGACCTGTTTCTCGCGATATCATGGAAACAGTATGGAATTTTAAGGCCAGCATATAGCGTCCAGTTCTTAAACATTTGACTATCGCTGTTCTCCTTGTATCTATAACGAAATGTGTAATGCAGCTATTTCTGTAAAGATTTATTTGGATTAAAATGTAGTAGATATTCGTAAGAATAATCTGTATAGCCACTATTAAGTGACATAGCAGGCAGATTTTTGTAAACTATTTGGACGTAAGTTTCAATACCCCAGATGTAGGGGGAGGCTTATATGCGAGGAAAGAAACTGTTCAGCCCTCAAAGCACATACTTCACACATTATCCTCCATCGCGCCTAACCCTGCAAGATGAAAGGAAAATATTGGCAGTAGCACTAGGAGTACACAGTCGGATGGGCCTCCATAAACTGAAAAACAGCACCGCAAGTAAGCCACAGTGGCCTTGGTTGGTTCTAACGTGACCCTTGAGAGGTAGAGATGAGAGGGGGGACCCGAAGAGCGACCAGATCAATACGACGATGTGCGCTACCAAGGACGGTATCCCTCACTATTCCCAGTGGAGCACATCTGGCGCCGCTAGCCATGCCATAGCAGTGTGCCCCCTGGAGGCACGCTGGCCCAGAGACACGCTCCCAGGAAAGGGTCGCAACACATCCACCGCCCAGCTGCAACATGCCGAACGCCGTCGCTTGGTCCTTCAACCCTGAAGTAGATGAGAGGTAATGATGGGGAACGGAATTGGAGGGGAAACTCGTGGAGGAAGAGGAACCCCCCAGCTTTCGCTTATCCATCCAGGGAAACTATGAAAAAACCGTGGTTAGAGCGACCGGCCCGTTGATAATCTAACCCGGGAGCTCCCGAATGCGAGCCTCACACGTTACCGCGGAACCAATTCGCTTGGTCCTGGTAGTAGCATCACCTACTATCTGGGAAAAGCTCAGAGTGGCCAGTACTACTGCAATCGTAAACAGATTGTTATCTTTTCAGATAGCCAGGCTGAATTTAAAGCTCTAAGTAGTCATAAGGTGACCTCAGGACTTGTTTTAAGCTGCTTAAACATGCTCACAAGCTTGGCAGAACAGAATGAAGTTCAACTCATCTGGATGACCGGTCATAGTGGCATGAAGGAAATGCAAAAGCTGATGAATTTGCAAGACAAGAAGCAGATTCACAATTTTTTGGGATAGAACCGGCTTTAGGAAAATCTCGATGTTTAGTAAGAGAGGCTATTAAGAACTGGTCCAAAGTAGATCATAAAACCTGCCTTAAAACTCCAGGAAAAAACATGGTAAACTATTTATTAGAAAACCATGTAAGAAAAAGGCTGAAAGCTTACTAATATGTAACGGACTTCATCTGAAAAAAATTATTGTATTTCTCACAGGACATACTGCTGTGAAAAATCATCTTAACACAATGGAAGTGTTTCAGGGTAACTTAGATTGCAGATTGTGCAAGAAAGAAACTGAAACAGCTCGGCACATTATATGCTCCTGCGAGGAGATATATTGCTTCTGGGAAAATGTTTTTAGAACCAGAAGAATTTGAAATGAATCTGTTATGATACTGTATTCCTTGGTAAAGGGTGCAGGCATAATGAATTGTTTTTAAAACAATACAATTAGCACAATAAGCCTAGCGTCCAGACAGAAATCTATATGGAAAAAAGATAAGATAAGACCACTGGAATCGAATGCAGGAGCTCCCAAATGCGAGCCCCAGACGCTCGAAGGTGGAGAAAAACGAACAAGGAGCAAACGAAGAAACCTTTCAACAAGAGAATAAGGATTGATTCTCTCCAGTGTCGGTAAAACAAACCTTACTTAAATCTTCAAACTTCTCGACAACGCGCGGGTCATACTTCATCGCTCCCTTTCAACTTAATTTCTCTATCTTCCTCTCCCTCCTATCTGTTCCAGGACCGCGGCCGCGATGTGGGTTTCTGTAACGAAGAGAAACGATCAGAAGGTAATTAAAAGGGGGAGAAATAAATTTCTGCAATGGAACGTGCGAAGAATTGAGTTCAATTAGGCAAGAAATGTTCTTCCTCCTTTGTATGTGTGGAGGGCTGCATCGGCAGAACGTGCACGGCGCAAACTGTCAAGTGCGGCAAAGAGACGAGGATTAATTTGAGAAATTTTCCACTTGCGATGGGGAAGACCTGAATAGTAAACCAAGCCTCTTTACTTCAATCCAATTCCTTGGCGGGAAGTTGATGGTCGGCGAGTGAAAGCCCGGCTTGTTAACTTGATTGCAGCGTGGCCGAGTGATAGGCAGCGAGAACACGGTGAGAGGAATTTCGATGAGAAACTGGAAAGGTGTGTCCAGGAGTAGGTCATGACCCAATAGAAAAAAAAAAGCTGATGTGTATCAGTCACAGGATTTTCCACAGTTGTGCTTCCTATATAGAGAAGCAGGTGTAGTAAGACAGAAAATGAAATATTTCTCTTAATTTTCTATTTTAATGAATAATTGAGGCGGTGCCGTGGCGGCCTGGGTTCAATCCCAGGGACCCGCATGTGGGATTTGTGGTGGACAAAGCGGCGTCTGGGCGGGTTTTCTCCGGGTTCTCCGGTTTCCCCCGCCATTCATTCCACCAACTGCTCCATCAACACCTTTCCTTTCATCCATTTCGCCATCATTTCGTTTCATCTACTTCCTTCATCCCATACCAGGCATCGGGCTGATCACCCATCCTGGACATACTGTCTGCTCCACGAGAGTGTCTGCTTCTCGACGGGCCTCTGACCCCAGGCACCCGCCTGTAAGTCCTACATAAGATAAGGTTAAACAATGAATGAATGAATAATTGTTATAAAAATGTGAGCTACATTGAAGCCCAGAATTGTATTTTCAAAATTTTGTATATTAGGTTATTTTTTACTATCTCTGTATGGCTTAATTTAAGATATTTCCAGAAATACACGTTTTAAGGTCCCCTAAAATCAAAAAGTGGCTTTAAATGTCAGATAAATAACAAAACTTAATATTTAGATAAATTAACATCTTTCAAAGATTAAAAACGAATATTCACCATCCCAATATATCTTTACATGGAAAATGTTTTATTATTTTTAATTTTCTCAAGAATAGCACTCTTAACTATTTTAATTAAAACACAATCAATTTAAAATATTTAAATGGCTATAATTCCTACTTTCTAAGAATAGCCTGCGTGTATGTGTGCACGTGCGACAAGCATGGCTCAAAAACATGTTGAATAAACGCCAAAATTAATATTTAAATTCAATATCTTAAAAAGATACGAAGCAAAGATTTTCAAGCAAATCTCTCACCTCAGACTACACTTTTTGGTTTACTTAAAAACAGCTTTAACTAGTTTCATTAAAGAAGACTTTGCAGGATATTTACATAAAATTTAATATTTACATTTTGTTTTTCACATAAATATATTGAGATAATCGTTTAGTATTTTAGAAGGAGTTTTATTGTTACATTATTTACACCACGTATGGTACAAAGTTTCCGGTGGATTTCGCCCCAAGTTTAGGAATCAACTTTGTATTTTTATGTTTGCCTCGGCTGCGTCAGTATTAATTTGTAGAAACATGTGTCTCTTTGCAGGGAGTGGTGCGGCTAAAGAATGCACGCTTATACAAATTATAATTTTTACTTCACTCCTTTTATTAATCCTTGACATGATTAAATAACGCTTCACTGATATAGAAAGCTGTGAGATTATTTATTAATTAATTGCACTTTTTAACACGTAAACTTTATAATATTCGCCGTAATCAATTTTCGTCTCACACTGAATACGTATTAAACTTCTCGAGGACGCGTGCCGCGTCCAGTTAGGAATGCTGTCTACTAGCAACTGACTTCTGAATTTGTACAATTTGCTCTATTTCAGTTTCTGATTAGCTAATCCTACTCCAATAGAATACTTTTATTTAATTTAAGCTTTTTTCTGGTTGTTGATTGGTTATTTATAAACTGTTTTAAAATATTAAATTATTGTTGCTCCAAGAATTACTAGTAGCATTATTAAACATTTCAATTCATTATTACCTCAAGGTTACCTCATTGTTAGCAACTTTTGACCTATACTCTCACAGCTCCTACATTATTAAATTACGTAATAAATTCACATAACATTATTAAACATGTACACTATAATATAAATATTAATATAATGACTGCTACATACATTTTATATGTTTTTATACATATATTGCTTTAATTCGGAGTCTTATTATATTTTATATCATAGAATTAGACTGAAATCATTTAAGTGTTAAAATACTGCCTCAGTATTGAATGTGTAGTATTATAACAAACATCGTTAGAGGCCTTTTAAGAATCTTATAAAGTTTCGAAAAACGTTCCATATAAGTGGTAGTTGTGGTTGGATGATTTTCTTGTTGCCTCTTCGGAAAATACTGAACTTAAATACCAAATTTTGTATTTAGTTATGCTGTTCAAAGACACACCAGGACATTTTTTTTCTAAAAATGCCTTCTAGTTAGGCGATTCAAACTCGATAACGAGTTTCTACGTGGAATACAATACCCTCTCTACCTACTAGTTAGGTAGACAAAATAATGAGTTCCTTTCCCAGTATCCTTTTATTACTTTCTCTATCAGATACATAATAGGTAGATAAGATTCTATAGTCCACTAAAAATTCGATAGAGATTTCGCAGCAAATATAGGTTTCGCGCTCCCCTGAATCCGAAGAGTGTATTTATAAGAAAATAAAAACTCGGATAAATACCAAACTTGGTATTTAAGTTCAGTACCTTCTACAGAAGGGACACGAAAACTTTCAAAAAATCCCCTCACTCCAAGCAACCCTTAACATGTAAGGTTTTCGAAATTCTTGATTCTCTGAAAAATGGCTTCAACGATTGATTAAAATACCATATATTAAAGACGATAAATGGAAAATTAATATCTTGAATTTCCTGGGAATAGCTTGCAAAGTCCTCTATATCCGGAAGGAAATTTATAGAATCATGCATAACCGTTAAGCAATTGACGAAAACGTACTACACAAATGGCGTCTATTTTCGGTATACCCATTATTAATGGTTCAAATTGTTCAATACTTACTCATTCTGTTAAGTTGTTTCAGTTGCTTCTTGCGATGTCATGGAAACAGTATGGTATTTTAAGGCCAGCATATAGCGTCCAGTTCTTAAATAATTGACTATCGCTGTACGCTTTGTATCTATAACGAAATGTATAATGCAGCTATTTTCGGAAAGGTTTATCTCAATTAAAATGAAGTGATGTGGCGTATTAATAATTTGGGGGGGTTACATTATTGTTCTACATTGTCATTGTTACGTCACTCTTGGCTGGTAGTTTTTGCTAGCCACGAGTAGTGGGGGATATAGCGTCTGTCTTAGGATTCTGTGAGGAACGGGCCGCGTGTGTAAGCCGGACTTTGGATCGGCAGACATCTCCCTCCACCTTCCATTTTAATAAACGTTCATTCATTCATTATCTGTTTACCCTCCTCTTATGTAGGACTTACACCCCCCAGGACTTACAGGCGGGTGCCTGGGGTCAGAGGCCCGTCGAGGAGCAGACACTCATGGATCAGACAGAACATCCAGGATGGGTGATCAGCCCGATGCCTGGTATGGGATGAAGGAAGTAGATGAAGCGAAATGTTGGTGAAATGGATGAAAGGAAAGGTGATGATGGAGCAGTTGGTGGAATGAATGGCTGGGGAAACCGGAGAACCCGGAGAAAACCCACCCAGACACCGCTTCGTCCACCACAAATCCCACATGCAGGTCCCTGGGATTGAACCCGGTCCGCCTCGGTGGGAGGCGAGCGGTCTAACCACTCGGCCACGGCGCCGCCCCGTAGAAACCCTAAACGGTTGGGAAATAAATCTAGGAATGTGCGAGTAGATTTGTGTTATGGATTTTGTACAGTGAAAAACCCACCCCTTCCTCTTACCTCCACACCACGTTTCGGTCCTCCTCAGCCAAGTAAGCATACGTCCCTTCATGTAACAATAAATAGGACAATAAACTTTCGTAAGAATAATTTATACACCCACTAATATAAAAACGAATGTGAATTAAACATATTGTATGTTTTTAACTAATTTGATACTTTAATTACTTCACATCTAGTATGAGTTACAGAACTGTAAAATACAGTATTTTCAGGAAAATTAATAACAAACATATTAGCGACGATTCCCCCCCCCCCACTCTCGTAGTTACGAAATTACTCTACGTGGAAAATATGGCGAAGTTCTGCGACCATTTCCTTGTTTTCTAACATTAAGATTTTTAATATAATTTCACTAAAAGTGCAGCCACAAAGGGGTAAGAGGAACACAAAAGAATTACTCCCGTATTTATCTCGCAAAACGTAGTGTACGTCTGCAACGATATTTAACTGTTATTATATTCGCTTTGTTTTTAAAGCCAGGGACAATATACGCACTGCTGCGGTCAGTGTATTGTTTTTTTTATTTTGTAATCAAATTTTGATTTAAGGTATTTAGTAGTTATTATATTACATTCATTTGTTACACGAGGACCGCATACACAAATGTTATGCTACAAAATGCCACAGTATTTGCGTTGCTTTTTTTTTAATACATCCAGGCTTTAAAACGATCCCAAAAAGGATTTCCATGTATTGGTATGAAAGTGCGTGATAATATCGTTTTATCGCCAGCTCTAAAGAATTAACATCCCGCGTGAGCCGCTGCCATTCAATTAATGAAATGAGAAATTATTGCGAGTTTGAACCGCGATTCGTCATTGCGTATTTTACCGGGGCCGGCCTCCAGTTAATTCCTGACAAATGAAAATATGTTTGAAATTGATCGTTAATATCAATGAAAGTTGGCTTTGGTTACCGAATCAATTTCGGTCAGTTTTTGTCACTCACCACCGTGTTCAAAATATTGTAAAGGAAGGGGTTGACCTCTATTTTATGACGTTCCAATGAAAACATGAAAAGCGCATACAGTACCACTCAAAAGTGAATAAAATATGTTAAATTTAGTGATTGAGGGCCTAGAGGATTTAATTAAAAAGATTATATAAGACGTCAATAAAAAACAACCAAAAATAGGTATAGGTGTTACATTCACATAACTATCTCCATTCATTTTCGTTTACCACTGTCTCTACCACGTACACAGTACGTCGAGAAGGTGTTGGATATCGAGATTTCACGGAAAATGCATATTTTAAAGCCCCTTAATCCAAGAAAATTGGTATTTAAGTTCAGTACCTTCCAAAGATACGACAAAAGATTTTCAAGAATATCACCCTGCCTAAAACTACCGTTTACATGTAACTTTCTCCGAATTCTTTTATTTTCTGAAAAATGCCTATAAGGATTCTGATTAAAACACCATATTTTGAGGATATTTACATAAGAAAAAAATCTGATGTGTTGCGCTCACATGACATTCCCCCTCTCTCGTAAACTATTTTCACAAACGCTTATTCTCCATTTACTTCATGTTAACCAAGATAAACGTTTGCAGAAACTATCTTATTGCTAAGGGGAATATGGTAGGGTTTAAGCGATAGTCAAATCTTTTAAGACCTGGTTGCTATGTGGAACATTCCATTCTCTTTGCATGTCCAGGACATAAAAAAAACGAATAACGAATTCCCATTTGAGAAAAATTGTAACTATTGGAAACTTCAAACAAATAACAAGGAATATCTCGGAAATGGTTCACTCCACAAGAAAATGTATGAGACATAAATTTTCTACTTTCTGTAAATTGTCTGAGTTCTACATTTTGTGTGTAGTACAATTTTGTCTATCTCTTACGGTTTACCAGTTATGCAAAAGTCATTCAAAATGTAGAGGACTTTTGGAGACATTCCCAGAAAATTCAAGACATGCATTTCATTTGCCATGAAAATATCTTAAACATATGATATTTTAATAAAATTGTTAGAGCCATTTTTGAGAAAATCAACATTTTTGAAAAATGTTTCGTGGAAGGGTAGTTGGGGTGGTGAGATTTTCTTTAAAATCTTCATGCCGCATCCTCGGACGATACTTAACTCAAATATCAAGTTTGGTATTAATCCGACTTTTCGTTTTTGACTGATGCTGTTCAAAGTCAGACACATACACACGGACATGTTTCCAAAAAGGCTTTATTTGGGTTCAGGGCACCTCTAAACATGTATTTCCAGTGAAATCTCGGTATTGAATTTTTGGGTGGAATGCAATACTTCCCCTGCTTACCATACGTAGCAGGGAAGGTAATAATTGTTTACCTTGAATTTTCTGGGAATAGCTTGTTAAGTCCCCTTCATTTTGAAGAAAATTTATATAATATTGCGTAGCTGGTAAATGTTAAAACGATAGACGAAACCGCACCGCACAAAAAATGTAGACCTCTTTAAAACACACAGTTTACTTCAAATAACCTTTTTGTGCGTGTCATTACCCATTTCCGATATACGTGATTAGTGGTTCCAATTGTTCAATACTTTGTCATTCAAGTCCTGTAAATAGTCAGGTATTTCTCGCGAATGAAATGGAAACAGTATGGAATTTTAAGGCTAGCATATAGCGTCCAGTTCTTAAACATTTGACTATCGCTGTTTCCTTTGTATGTATAACAAACTGCGTAGTGCAGCTATTTCCGGAAAGGTTTATCTCGATTAAAATGAAGTATATAGCAAAATAAAGTTTCGTAAAAATACTTACCACTAATAAGCGACAGAGAATAAACACACTCTTCACATAGCGTAATGTCTAATGGATAGCTAAAGTCAAATGTTTAAAACGTTATGGCTAGTTGGAAGTGCTTAAAAATATCTTTCACATAAATTCTGCACCCACTAATGTTTATTTTCATACAGCTTATACCAGCCTTTCTTACGGAAGTTTAGTTTCTTATCTACTTCATTTAATCCAAATAAACCTTTACAGAAATAGCTACCTTCGACATTTCGTTATAGATACAAAGAGAACAGCGATAGTCAAATGTTTTAGAACTGGACGCTATATGTTGGCCTTAAAATTCCATACTGTTTCCATAACATCGCGAGAAACAACTGAAAATCGACGGGACTTATAAAGAATTATCCCAAAGATAAAAAATTTACAAATTAATCCACACACTTCAGATGAACTTAAAAACGGCATTCGTCAAGAAATTGCTGCCATTTCTCAGAGGGACCTGAAAAATGTTATGGGCAATTTCCTAAGCAAGTATTAGAAATGCTTAAACAACAAAGGGAGTTAGTTCCAGCATATACTTGTTCGATATAAGTGAGTAATTTACTTTTGGTTTTTAGTGTTTCTGTAAAGTGTGTTGGAAATAATTTACGCGACAAACCGTACTATACTATGGTCTTCCTTACGCCTGCACCGCCGTCATAGCAACAGGCCTCGCCGGCCGACCGCACGCAACGAAACCGGTCCCGACAAGGTTTGTCCACCCAGTATTGAACATTTAAACGATAACAAAAAATAACTCGGAAATGATTATTGCCACAAAAAATCCTTCGATATGAATTGTGCGCTTTAACGAGATTACTTTTTTTTGGTAAGATTTTGACTGTTTCTTACGGTTTACTAATTATACAAAATTAATTCAGAGTGAAGAGGACCTCACAGTCTATAATTCTAGATATATCTTAAACATCTGTAATTTTAATTAAAATTATTTTAGAGCCATTTGAGAGACCAAAACTATATTATTTTTTCATGTTTTCTTGGACATCTTCGTGTCAATTGCTGAATTTAAATACAAATTTTGTATCCAACATTTCCTGCTTGCTATTGGATTGGTTACCTTCAATTCGATATGGCATTATCCAATCTTAAGAAGAGTAAGCAATATAATGGAAGGTATAAACAAAAAATGGAAGCGCTGGAAAGCGCGTGTAAGGAAGAGAGAATGCGAGAGAAACTTTTGTTTCCGTGGAGAAAGGGTTTACCCGTTTGATTTATTCAACGTAAAGGAAAACTATGGAAATACAACCCTTCTTCTGCACACCTAAAGTAATACTGTCATATGTTCCTTTCCTTTTGGTGTGCGAGCTCCATCTATTCAATATGTTTGAATACATAGCAGGATGGTCAATCTGTGACTCGCATTCGAAATATCCAGGCTGCTCCTACTGGTGTCGGCCAGGAGGGCCGAGTTGAGTTTTCAGATTGTTCACTTTCCATTCATTTTATTACTATTATGTGTTGCTATTATGAATCATTTCCACACATATTTACGAGGGTTGTACCCTACCTAACAAAGAAAATACAAAAATGTTGGGAAAAACCCTCTTTATTTCTCCACATATTCTCCTTTCAGCTCGATACGCTTTTCCCAGCGATACCCTGTTTATTGTGAGAAACGTGAGAAATATTTTACCACCAAGCCATTTCTTCAACTTTGAAAACAGAAAATAATCAGAGGGGGCTAAGTCTGGCGAGTAGGGTGCATTAGGAAGCAATTCGATCTTTTACTCATTGATTTTGGCCATGTCGGTAATGCAAGTGTGAACTGGTGCATTGTCTTGATGAAACACAACTTTCTTTTTCGCTAAATGCAGCCGTTTTTGTTTGATTTCATCATTCAAACGCTGCAATAAGTTTGCGTAATACTCGCCATTGATTGCTTTTCCTTTTTGAAGATAATCAGTGAAAATTATCCCGCCCGCATCCCAGAAAACTGACGCCATGACCTTGCCTGCAGATGGAACTGTCTTCGCCTTCTTTGGAGCCGTTTCTCCCCTTTCAATCCACTGTTTTGAGGTTCCTTTGTCTCAGGTGTGAAGTGATGGACCCATGTTTCATCCATGGTTATGAATTGACGCAAAAACTCTGCTTTATTGCAACTAAATATGGCCAAACACTGGAATGAAATATTCTCACGACGCTGGTTTTATTCCATTGTGAGTAAACGCGGCACCCATCTTACTCACAGCTTTCTCATGTCTAAATTTTCAGTTAGTGTGCGATATTCAGCACTTTTTGAAATGCCTACGATGTATGCTAGCTCGCGCACTTTCAGTCGACGGTCATCCAATACCTTTTTTGTGGATTTTCTTCACAATTTTCTGGCGTGGTCACCTCATTTGGTACGACCAATGCGACGTTCGTTTTAGCAGCTCGTAGGGCCTCGCGTAAACTCCACCACCCAACACATTACTGTTGTAAACGAAGGAGCAGACTCCCCCAGAGTAGAATCTAGCTCAGCTTTAATATTAGTTGGACTAAGACCTTTCAAATAAAATAATTGTATCACATAACGATGATCAGTTTTATCCATGTTTACAAATTTGCTGAGAGAGTTCAGTATTATTGGCTGTCAAACAATTACTAAACAACGTGGCATCGTCGATCTTCAAACTTAAGCTTTATAAGGGTGACACGTTTTACCACAGTCATTTGTTTGAAACAACAACGGCTAACAAGGTCGAGAACTTCTGGGACTGCCCTCGTACTTTATTATTAAACATTAATTAATAGCAGAGTATATCTATACTGTCTCAAAATGTATGCTAGACTTAACATTTTGAATACTCCTTGCACGAGATACCAAAGAATGGAAATATTCTGAAAAGCGTGTTGCTTGAAATACTGAAAATTCCAATCAACAACAGGAAATAAATTTTTTTCAGAAAATTAAAAATAACGAAAAATGTATGTAAGGCGGAGTTTGGGATGAGGATTCTCCTCAAAATCCTCCTGTCGCATGCTTAACTTAAATACCAAGTTTGGCACTTGACTGAGTTATCATTTTACTTCTCTGCCACGAACATGGTAGGTAGAGAGGGTACTGCATTCCATCCAAAAGTTACATTACGGATATTTTACGGAAAATAAATGTTTTGAGATCCCTGAATCCAAAAAAAGAATTTTATGAAGCTGTCCATGTGTGTGTCTTTGAACAGCATAACTCAAAAACGAAAACTCGGATAAACACCAAACTTAGTATTTAGGATCAGTACCTTCTGAAGATACAACACGAAGATTTTCAAGAAAATCCCCCAATCCAAACTACTATTTACATGCAAAATTTTTAGACAATTTCGAACAGACTATGAAGTCCTCTTCATTCCTAAGGATACTTGTATAATTTTGTATAACTAGTAAACGTTAGGCAACAGAAGAAAACGTACTACACAAGAAATGTATATCTCTGTAAAACACACCATTTATTTCAAATAACTTTTTTGTGGCTTCGGACATTCCCGAGATATCCGTTATTAATGGTTCGAATTGTTCATTACTGGTCATTCTTTAAGGTCCTCTCAACATTCAGTTGTTTCTCGCGATGTGATGGAAACAGTATGGAATTTTAAGGCCAGCATTTAGCGTCCAGTTCTTAAACATTTGACTATCGCAGTTCTCTTTGTATCCATAACGAAATTTGTAATGTAATTATAATGAAATTGGTAATGTAATGTAATTATAATGAAATTTATTTGGATTAAAATGAAATAGATAGAAAAATGAGCTTTGGTAAGAATAGTTTGTATATACGTACTAGTAAGCGATAAAGTGTTGTGAATGTAAAACATTAGATTTTTTTTAATACTTAAAATTTGAGTTGGTATATGTTAATTCACATCACATAAAGGCGCTAGTTGTTACCGTGGGAGCGCTTTCGAGAGATTTGTTTCTCTCATCCTCAGCTGAGACCCAACTAACTGGCTCTCCCTCACCCCTCACCCCAAGAAATGTTTCATTGAACGTTGCTTCTGCTCTCTGTTGAGAAAAATTGGAACCTGGTGGTATTGCTGCCATCTGTAGTGTCAGTTGGTCACTCACCATACTTCTTTCTTCAATCTTGTGGTCTAATTGGTCTGCATTCTGTTGAGAAGAATTGGAAACACTTGATCTTGAATTTGTTGCCATCTGTGCAGGAAATTGTGAACTTCTATTTTCTCTCTTGTAACTTGATTGGATCAACTGCATTAAGTGGTCTGTCGGTGGTATTTCAAAATTCAAAGCATTCTTAATGTTGAGAAGAATGAAGATCTTTTTCCATATTTCCAAATGTGAAGGGGTGGTTCGTATATCGCCTCTGTTTAACAACTTTGCATCGATTGGTACAAGGAAGGGTTAAATCAATGCGACCTTCTAGAGGAATGTGTGAAGAATTATTTACATGTGTCGTTGTACTACAACATTAATATGAGAGCTTTTATCAACGAGACTAACACAAAAGGATTTCTGTGTTTATTGCTACGTTTTTATTGTACTTTATTTTGGCGCGTAAATTCAACAAAGCATTGCCTTAACGGTACTCCGACCCAGAGAACAAGTAGAGTGTAATGTTACCCTCCGGCTACATTTTGGGAAAGTGAAAAAACCCTACCAATCCAGTGGCTAGAAATAATGTTCAAGGAGCAGAGCAGCTCACGTTGGCAGAGGGTGGGGCCACATTTGCCATTAGTAGAGCTAGGACTACTATCCATTGAGCAAGGAATCAACTTAACTACCATGCTATCTACCAAGCGGGATGGCTCAGGTGGTTACGTCTGTGGCTCGCATTCAGGAGGTCCCGGGATCGATCCCCGGCGACAGCCCGCTCTGCACCATGGGTTTTTCATGGTTTCCACGACCCTTCTTCCTCTCATTTGCTGTACCATCACCTTCCTTTTCATCTGCTCCAAGGTTGTTGGACCAGGCGAAGATATTCGGTGGGTTGCGGTTGGGCGGTGGACTGCACTCTGTAAAGGTTTCTTACCTGGCGTCGCTACGGTACCGCTCAGTTAGGCCTCTCCTCAGCGTGGGGCTCCGCTCCGAGGACTCTGCAGGTAGGTGGCTTGTGGAAAGGGAACGTGCGGAGTAGGATATATAGAGGAATTCGAGCACAGTTTTTTGCGTTTTTATGGGAAAGGATAGGGAAAACGAGGCTAGATGCGACGGTTCAAGGAGGAAAATGCGTTTATATGGGAGAGATAGGGAATACGAGGGTCGATGCTAGGCTAGACAGTGCTAGGAGGGGGAGTGCGCTTTATATGAGACAGATAGGGAATACGTGGAGAGGTGCTAGGCTAGACAGAGGCTGAGTAATGTATGGTTTATATGAGCGGTATAGGAAAACGATGAGAGGTGTTAGACTAGACAGGGCTTGAAACGTAGGGCATGGTTTATATGTATGAGAAGTATAGGAACAGGAAGAGGGGTGCTAGGCTAGACAGAGGTTGAGGAGTAGAGTATAGTTTATATGAGAGGTATAGGAAAACGAGGAGAGGAGTTAGACTAGACAGAGGTCGAGGAGCAGAGTATGGTTTATGTGAGAGTCATAGGTAAACGAGAGAGGCGTTAGGCTAGACAGAGCTAGAGGAGTAGAGTATGGTTTATATGAGAGGTATAGGAACAGGAGGAGAGGTGTTAGGCTAGACAGATAGTGTAGCAGTAGGAATATGGACTTATATACAGGAGAGATAGGGAATAGGAGGTGCTAGACTTGAAAGCGACTTTAGACGTGAACTTAGTGGAAAACTGTTTCATGTCAATGTTCTAGACATGCCCATCACGTAACCTATTCAGGGAAAAGGTGACTCGTTCAGGGGAAAAAGGTTACTGCTCAGGGAAAAAGGAAGCCCACAAAGGGAAAACGTTGACTAGCAAAGGGAAAAATGTGACCAGCAAAGGGAAAAAGGCGACCAGCAAAGGGAAAAATGTGACCACCAAAGGGAAAAAGGTGACCAGCAAAGGGAAAAAGGCGACATGCAACGGGAAAAAGGTGACCATAAAGGGAAAAATGTCACCAGCAAAGGGAAAAAGGCGACCACCAAAGGGAAAAAGGTGAGCCATAAAGGTAAAAAGGTGACCTGCAACGGGAAAAGCTAACCCACTAACACTAACAGGTAAGTAATTCAGGTAGTATTGCAAGAGGCTGACTGGATCATAGCAGTGTATGATTTCACAGGTAATTCAGCTAGTATCGTATGTATTTAGGCTAATTCGTCTAGTAACACAGGATAGATTCCATATGCTAACTGCATCATGGCTCTGCATGATTTCACAGATAATTCAGCTAGTATCGTAGGTATTTAGGCTAATTCAGCTAGTATCACAAGAGGATAGATTCTAGGGTTGGGTATAGCATAGTTTCACATTTCACAGGTAATTCAGAGGGTATCGTATCTATTTAGGATAATTCAAGTAACATAGGTGTTTAGAGTAATTAAGCAAGCATTACAGGAGGGTAGGTTCCAGGGGTTGGTTATAACCTAGCTTCGTATTTCACAGATAGTTCAGGTAATATCGTAAGTATTTGAGGTAATCGACAGAGCTTCACAGATATTATTGATAATTTCGATCAGAGATTTGTATCACAGCTATTTAAGGTAAATGCAGATGATTCAGGTTGTATCAATGGTATTTGAGTCATTTTAACAGGTAATTCAGATAGTATCACAGGTGCTCGTGCTCATTTAGAGCAGGAATTCGTATCAGAGCTAGTTAAGGTAATTTCACATGATTCGGGTAGTATCACACGTATTTAAATCATTTTCACAGCCAATTCAGCTAGTATCGTGAGCATTTAAGCTAATTCAGCTAGTATCACAGGAGGCTAGATTCCAGAGGCTAACTGCATCATAGCTATGCATGATTTCACAGCTAATTCAGCTAGTATCGTAGGAATTTAGGCTAATTCAGGTAGTATCACAGGAGGCTAGATTCCAGGGTTGGGTATAGCATAGTTTCATATTTCACAGGTAATTCAGAGGGTATCGTAGGTATTTAGGTTAACTCAAGTAACATAGCTGTTTAGAGTAATTAAGCAAGCATTACAGGAGGGTAGGTTCCAGGGGTTGGTTATATCCTAGTTTCGTATTTCACAGATAGTTCAGGTAATATCGTAAGTATTTGGGTAATCGGCATAGTTTCACAGATGCTCGTAATAATTTCGATCAGAGATTTGTATCACAGCTATTTAAGGTATATGCAGCTGATTCAGGTTGTATCAATGGTATTTGAGTCATTTTAACAGGTAATTCTGATAGTATCACAGGTGCTCGTACTAATGTAGAGCAGGAATTCGTATCTGAGCTATTTAATGTAATTTCACACGATTCGGGTAGTATCACAGGTATTTAAGTCATTTTAACAGGCAATTCAACTAGTATCACAGGTACTCATGGTAATATAGAGAGTAATTCAATTATAAAACATTTCTCATCCAGCGTTACAACAATTTATATACTTTTTTCTAAATCTTACAAACTTTTATATGTTAAACAGTTATTGTACGATGCAGAGAGGGATAAACTGTATATGGGTTACAAACTGAAAAGCTTTACGTTAACATACCTTTATTTTAGTTCGTTATAGATGTCTCTCCCCTTTTATCTAGGCTTGAGACTAGCACTAGGATTGCTCCTAATGGCAGGGTTACCACCTTCCCTTCCATCTTCTTCTTTCTTCATCAGGCGTCTGCTAGTTACATACACAGCACACGAATAAACTCCATTTTTAAGATTGTAGACTCACTAGAAAATCTTTATCTTTAACTTACATTCTTTTAAGCACTGTTTGTAATGGCGTAATGTCCATACGCATATGTTGTTATCCCGTCATCAGCAATAATTCTTTTATCATCAAACGGAGTCAATGCAATTTTATTCACTTGTACTGTAGCAAGGGCATGCTTTCGTGATAGGATCAGATTCATAGGTGTTCTGATGATTTCACTGGTTTTAAGACAGTCTGTATAGCTGTCAAACGAAATGTACTGCTTAATAGCGCTACGTTTTATACCTTTAATCTTTTTTATCATTGACCCTTGAATATCTAAGGCATACATCTTAGGACGTAGTCCAACAAAGCGTAGGATGATTTTGCTATTAGCCTCATCTTTAAATTTTCCCAATACCTTCTTGTTCTGAGTAGAGTAACATATATGGTTGGCAGGGTAATCAGCTGTATCGAGATGCTCAAGAAAACGTAGCTTGTCCTGGTACACATCTTCAGTTGTTACACGATGAATGAACGAATCAGTGTCCATATACATAAGCTTCAGGTTTTCAGCTCCATAATAAGGCAACAAAACGTCGTAATGATAGTTATACATTAATGTCTTGGAGATGTCCAACACACTCATACCAATGTATATAGGCTTGTTGAATACAATCTGACGAGAGGCCATATGTACAGCAGCTAGATTATCAGCATATATCGTCCTGTCGATAAACGTAGGCTTGGCGATCAGCTTCTCTAGAGTTTTTTTCATTGGTCACCAGTCGTATATCCATACGATTACGCAGGTTCTCCATAGTTTTTCCAAACATAGCGTTGTTAAAGAGTTTGTAGAGATCCTTCTCGAAATCATTTGCAGCTTGTTGTCGTAGCCTGTTGTTAAATTCCACATAAGGTTTCAACCACTGAGACTGTCGGAATTGTAGCACACGATGGATTTTTGTTAGTCGTAGTCCATGACTAAGAGCTTGCTTCAAAGCCATGTAATGCACTACATACTTCTTTCGAGGTCCAAGATGAGGTATCAGTTTCTTTGTAGATGATTCCAATGGTTTCATACACTCTGGCAGGAACGGTAGATCGTTGTGTAGATCGTGAAGTTCTGCAGGATACTCGATGTCGACTTCTAATATGTACCCATGAGGATCATCTTCTTGTAGTGTTTCTAAGTTGATTTCTTCAGGTGACACCCACTGAAATCCACCAAAAGGAAGGGCCTGACACATTGCCCACCCATATTGGTTATTTGCGTCCTCGTATGTGATAAATTGGGTTGGTCTCGTTGGATCAAACTTCTCCATATAAGTGTTATTAGCCTCAGCATACCGATGAGAAACTTGGCATAAACCTCCTCTTATACCTGATTCCACCATGAGTAGTTGATCATAATCTTGTAACAGCTCTAACTTAATTCCAGTATACAGTAACATAGCGTCCCATGTTAGACCTGGAGAGGTAAAATAATGGGCGGGATCGACTTTGTGTGTTTTAAGGGTTTGCTCTCTGAACGTCTCAAAGACGTCAGCTAGAAGAAGTACATCCGAAGTTAAGTAGAGATCGCTGTACTCTCCCAGGTTTCTCACATTAAACAGCTCCCATACATTTCTAGCATGATCGTAGTCAGCATCAGTAATTTCTTCTTCATTTAATCTATTGTAGAAGGAGTCCTTAGGAGGCAAGCAGGTCTCGTTCAGGGCATCCCATGACGTAACAAAATCATATGGAAATACACCCTTACGGGTCATCAACTTCAATTTGTCTTCTCCAAAGTACTTTAGCGTTTCAGGATACGAGGTTAGATTTTTTACCAACTTATCCAAGCTTGTACTGAGGAATCGGAAGCTATCCACAAATCGAAGCTTTATATCTCCTACATACTTGGCGAATGAGATATAGCTTTCTTCAGAGTTAGGAATTACCTCCACACGTTCACTTGTACAACCCAGCTCCTTAACAATGAAATGAGAGTCATATCCGCTAAGGTTATGCATGAAGACTGGTATATATTTAGGTGTTTTACAGGCTAAATTACATTCATTATGAAGACTTCCACGATATTCACCGCTGATGTGATCATGGTCGCGTACTTTATAGTTCTCTTCTGTAAAGGGTTTTCTACACAAGTAGCATGTCGTAGAAGACTCGAAATCCTTTTGCTGTTGATCCGTAAGTTTCAGAGGCTTAGCAGATTTGTGTATATTACCAATCATTTTTGCAAGAGATGTCAGGTACAGCATAAACTTCTGAGCAGCATCAGCACCACGATACACATAGGGTTGCTTAGGAAGACCAGTTTCGAGATGTTCAACACTGGATGTAGGCTTCACGTAAACACAGAAGCTCATTGGTGTGTGCTCTTGATAAGGGGTTGTATAGGAAGTTTCAGGATTGGGTATACACGTATGGCATGGAGTGAGAATACTCTCAAAATCCGCATAGATGACATAAGGTACTTTCAGCATCCTCTCAACATTTTTAAACTGTACAATTGATTTCTCCTTGGTAGGCATAACTACCCTTGCAACACCATGTTGAATACAGACGGCTGCATGTTCTTGTAGTTTTTCCTGTCCACTTCGTCCGCTCTGGTCATCAAAATGTGTAAAGCAGCGCTTACAAGTATAAACCCGTCCATTATGGTTAGTTTTCTGGCGTCGAACGAGTTTCTCAAAATTCTTTATATACACGTAGTGATGTTTTCCACTGCTGTCATTCAATAGTAGCAGGTCGCGATGTTCAGGTAGTTCAATATCAGCAACCTTTATCGGATACACTTCGTGCTTCTCATCCAACCCGAAAACGTTAATAGACATATTGTTAAACTTCTCAAATTTAGGTATTTGAGAAAGTGGAGTAGGGTAGGAAACACAGCTGAAGTCGTACTTATCTTGAAGTTGTTTGTATTTGCTCACACGTTGCGCATCCTTCCCTATGAATTTAGCTAATATAGAGTACATGAAACATTTCTCGTCGGTAAAGTTCTGAATGTTTATACACGCTTCTTTAGCTCCGACAGATGACGGTAGTGGTATGTAGCTACTTCCTCGTAACGGGTTGTACTTGTTGATACGAAGTCGAACTCCTTCCACAGCAAGCAAAGCCCAGCTGCTACCCTTAAGCTGAGACTCCTCCATTTCAGTCACCAATTTCTTGAATTTCACTTCAATCGTTGACTCCAGTTCTGTTTCTAGAAACACAGCTTGATTCCGTGTTTTAAATGTTTTGTCACAGGTTTCTCCAATACTGTTAACAAATCGACACTCAGCCAGCAGATTAATTTTAACACTCTTATGAATGCTAAGCTCTTTATGCACAGCCTGGATTATACGTTGTTTTGCCTCTTGCAGATACATATTTAGGTCCTTAGCTGATTCGCATCGTATAAAATACGATTTCAATCGTCCTTCGAATGAAGTTTCGTATTCTTTCATACCACAGTCCTCCATTGTTGACAGCAACTGATGTTTAGTTGGCTCCAATCTTCTTTTCTTCTGAGGGCTGCTTATTTCACATATATCTTCGTGTCGCTGTCCCTTATAACAATCTTTGAAGGTTACATTACAATGTTTACATTTGAAGAGCTTCTTGCAGCTCATCTCGTGTCTTCTCTTGTCATAACCTCGGAGGAACTTCCTCCCACATTTTCCGCATGCATATCCAGTAGCGCTTGGAATAATATCCTTATACGCTGAGTTATTCATCTTTATTCTTGATGTAATAACGTATTAATCACTGATCAATGAAATGTAGACCTCTTCACCTTGACACCACTTTAGAAAGCTGATTATTCTTGGAGAGAACACGATGTTAACACCTCAAGACTAATTAGCACAATGAAGTCCAATGCCCTAGATCACCATATTTATAGAGGGAGCACGAACCTTTTAGATCAATCATAAACTCGTTTCATAACCAGATGTATATGATCGCTCAACGTGTATTAACCCCACAGCCATATAACCTCAAGTCTAGAGACAGGATGTTTATGACGTCACACCCAGAGACAGAATGTCTGACAGCATCAAACACGTTTAAACTCGTCTAATAACTACCTGCTTAAGCTGTCACACCAGCAAGAGAAGATTTCTCCCACGCTCATTCAGACATATATTTCAAATTCAAAGCCTACCACCACCATCACCACCTATTGTACCAAGGTTAATTACAGCTTTATTATCACAGTACTTAAAGTAAAAGCTCAAAAGGTAACGAGAAGATGTCCCCCTTATTTACTTAATTATCTCATGTTTTCATTCCCTTTTCAATTCTTCCTTTCCATCTTCTCACAGAAAGCCCATTACATTTAACTACAATCACGAGAAAAGCAATTTTTCCAGAGTTTCACAGATTCTAAGCTTCTAAATCGAACCCGGTAATACTTTTAATAAATGTATTTTAGCTCCCCAATATCAGCATCTACCATTTAATCTTTACTCGAACCTGATATGATCCATAAGCTTGAAGATATATGAAATCACCCCTTCGGGATTCTATCTAAGTACTTTAAAGTAATTTTTATAACGATAACGATATTTAAGGACTAGATACTCTGTTTACGTTTACCTTGACATGTCTATCTAAATTAAATTACGAGTTATTAAATGTTTGCAAGTAAATTTCATTGAATCGGTATTCGAACCCAGAACACCAGGAACAAAATAATTTATAATATTAGTCTGACATGTTAAGCAAAGCTGTATGCAGTTACATCATCGATTTAAGTGATATATTCTAGTGTACAGAGGAAAATTAAGAAAGTCATTAAAAATCGGGAATCGAACCAAGCACAACTGATTGGCAATTATATACAGCATTAATCACCCAGTACAGAACCTATCAATCATGCTTTGCTGCACTCCTCTACATCACTTAGTTTCCGAGATAATGAAAATTTAAAAATTAAGGATCGAACCCAGGACGTCAGGTATCTAATTACACATTTACAAGATACTACCTAATAACATAAACGCAATAAAGTTTATTTGGCGTCTTTATCTTAATTGGTTTAGGAGTTATTAAATTTATAAGTAAATTCCATCGAATCAGTATTCGAACCCAGAACACCAAGAACAAAATAATTTATAATATGAGTTTGGTATGCTTAAAGGTGCTGTATGTAGTTACAGCATCAATCTAACTGATATTTTCTAGAGTATAGAGTAAAATTAAGAAAGTCATTAAAAAATCGGGAATCGAACCAAGCACAACTGATTGGCAATTATATACAGTATTAATCACACAGTACAGAGCCTATCAATCATGCTTTGCTGCACTCCTCTACATCACTTAGTTTCCGAGATAATGAAAATTTAAAAATTAAGGATCGAACCCAGGATGTCAGGTATCTAATTACACATTTACAAGATACTACCTAATAACATAAACGCAATAAAGTTTATTTGGCGTCTTTATCTTAATTGGTTTAGGTGTTATTAAATTTATAAGTAAATTCCATCGAATCAGTATTCGAACCCAGAACACCAAGAACAAAATAATTTATAATATGAGTTTGGTATGCTTAAAGGTGCTGTATGTAGTTACAGCATCAATCTAACTGATATTTTCTAGAGTATAGAGTAAAATTAAGGAAGTCATTAAAAAATCGGGATTCGAACTAGAGACAACCGATTAAAAATTAAATACAGTATTAATTACACATTATAACAGCTATCAAACGTGCTTTGGTCCATTCCTCTAGCTTTCTTAGTTTCCGAGATAATAAAGTTTTTAAAATTAAGGATCGAACCCAGGACACCAGGTACCAAAATATACATTCACAAGAAACTACCTAATGACATTAATGTAATAAAGTTTATTTGGCGTCTTTATCTTAATTAGTCTCAGAGTTATTAGAAGATGAATTTGCATTCACTCCTAGGATTCGAACTCAGGCATCCCGGTCAACTTGGAACAATACCCTAATGACGCGGAGCATTCCAAAGAATTGATTAGTTTTTATCCCAATGTTCTATCTCTTTTCATTCAGGAGATATAAGCGATTAAACAGTAGAAATAAAATGGGCGGAGCTTGCCGGCATAGATCAAAGAACTTTATCAGATGTCGGCATCTCTCTGCGGGCTCAAACATACATATTATTTCTACTGTTTAATCGCTTATATCTCCTGAATGAAAAGAGATAGAACATTGGGATAAAAACTAATCAATTCTTTGGAATGCGCCGCGTCATTAGGGTATTGTTCCAAGTTGACCGGGATGCCTGAGTTCGAATCCTAGGAGTGAATGCAAATTCATCTTCTAATAACTCTGAGACTAATTAAGATAAAGACGCCAAATAAACTTTATTACATTAATGTCATTAGGTAGTTTCTTGTAAATGTATATTTTGGTACCTGGTGTCCTGGGTTCGATCCTTAATTTTAAAAACTTTATTATCTCGGAAACTAAGAAAGCTAGAGGAATGGACCAAAGCACGTTTGATAGCTGTTATAATGTGTAATTAATACTGTATATAATTTTTAATCGGTTGTCTCTAGTTCGAATCCCGATTTTTTAATGACTTCCTTAATTTTACTCTATACTCTAGAAAATATCAGTTAGATTGATGCTGTAACTACATACAGCACCTTTAAGCATACCAAACTCATTTTATAAATTATTTTGTTCTTGGTGTTCTGGGTTCGAATACTGATTCGATGGAATTTACTTATAAATTTAATAACTCCTAAACCAATTAAGATAAAGACGCCAAATAAACTTTATTGCGTTTATGTTATTAGGTAGTATCTTGTAAATGTGTAATTAGATACCTGACGTCCTGGGTTCGATCCTTAATTTTTAAATTTTCATTATCTCGGAAACTAAGTGATGTAGAGGAGTGCAGCAAAGCATGATTGATAGGTTCTGTACTGGGTGATTAATGCTGTATATAATTGCCAATCAGTTGTGCTTGGTTCGATTCCCGATTTTTAATGACTTTCTTAATTTTCCTCTGTACACTAGAATATATCACTTAAATCGATGATGTAACTGCATACAGCTTTGCTTAACATGTCAGACTAATATTATAAATTATTTTGTTCCTGGTGTTCTGGGTTCGAATACCGATTCAATGAAATTTACTTGCAAACATTTAATAACTCGTAATTTAATTTAGATAGACATGTCAAGGTAAACGTAAACAGAGTATCTAGTCCTTAAATATCGTTATCGTTATAAAAATTACTTTAAAGTACTTAGATAGAATCCCGAAGGGGTGATTTCATATATCTTCAAGCTTATGGATCATATCAGGTTCGAGTAAAGATTAAATGGTAGATGCTGATATTGGGGAGCTAAAATACATTTATTAAAAGTATTACCGGGTTCGATTTAGAAGCTTAGAATCTGTGAAACTCTGGAAAAATTGCTTTTCTCGTGATTGTAGTTAAATGTAATGGGCTTTCTGTGAGAAGATGGAAAGGAAGAATTGAAAAGGGAATGAAAACATGAGATAATTAAGTAAATAAGGGGGACATCTTCTCGTTACCTTTTGAGCTTTTACTTTAAGTACTGTGATAATAAAGCTGTAATTAACCTTGGTACAATAGGTGGTGATGGTGGTGGTAGGCTTTGAATTTGAAATATATGTCTGAATGAGCGTGGGAGAAATCTTCTCTTGCTGGTGTGACAGCTTAAGCAGGTAGTTATTAGACGAGTTTAAACGTGTTTGATGCTGTCAGACATTCTGTCTCTGGGTGTGACGTCATAAACATCCTGTCTCTAGACTTGAGGTTATATGGCTGTGGGGTTAATACACGTTGAGCGATCATATACATCTGGTTATGAAACGAGTTTATGATTGATCTAAAAGGTTCGTGCTCCCTCTATAAATATGGTGATCTAGGGCATTGGACTTCATTGTGCTAATTAGTCTTGAGGTGTTAACATCGTGTTCTCTCCAAGAATAATCAGCTTTCTAAAGTGGTGTCAAGGTGAAGAGGTCTACATTTCATTGATCAGTGATTAATACGTTATTACATCAAGAATAAAGATGAATAACTCAGCGTATAAGGATATTATTCCAAGCGCTACTGGATATGCATGCGGAAAATGTGGGAGGAAGTTCCTCCGAGGTTATGACAAGAGAAGACACGAGATGAGCTGCAAGAAGCTCTTCAAATGTAAACATTGTAATGTAACCTTCAAAGATTGTTATAAGGGACAGCGACACGAAGATATATGTGAAATAAGCAGCCCTCAGAAGAAAAGAAGATTGGAGCCAACTAAACATCAGTTGCTGTCAACAATGGAGGACTGTGGTATGAAAGAATACGAAACTTCATTCGAAGGACGATTGAAATCGTATTTTATACGATGCGAATCAGCTAAGGACCTAAATATGTATCTGCAAGAGGCAAAACAACGTATAATCCAGGCTGTGCATAAAGAGCTTAGCATTCATAAGAGTGTTAAAATTAATCTGCTGGCTGAGTGTCGATTTGTTAACAGTATTGGAGAAACCTGTGACAAAACATTTAAAACACGGAATCAAGCTGTGTTTCTAGAAACAGAACTGGAGTCAACGATTGAAGTGAAATTCAAGAAATTGGTGACTGAAATGGAGGAGTCTCAGCTTAAGGGTAGCAGCTGGGCTTTGCTTGCTGTGGAAGGAGTTCGACTTCGTATCAACAAGTACAACCCGTTACGAGGAAGTAGCTACATACCACTACCGTCATCTGTCGGAGCTAAAGAAGCGTGTATAAACATTCAGAACTTTACCGACGAGAAATGTTTCATGTACTCTATATTAGCTAAATTCATAGGGAAGGATGCGCAACGTGTGAGCAAATACAAACAACTTCAAGATAAGTACGACTTCAGCTGTGTTTCCTACCCTACTCCACTTTCTCAAATACCTAAATTTGAGAAGTTTAACAATATGTCTATTAACGTTTTCGGGTTGGATGAGAAGCACGAAGTGTATCCGATAAAGGTTGCTGATATTGAACTACCTGAACATCGCGACCTGCTACTATTGAATGACAGCAGTGGAAAACATCACTACGTGTATATAAAGAATTTTGAGAAACTCGTTCGACGCCAGAAAACTAACCATAATGGACGGGTTTATACTTGTAAGCGCTGCTTTACACATTTTGATGACCAGAGCGGACGAAGTGGACAGGAAAAACTACAAGAACATGCAGCCGTCTGTATTCAACATGGTGTTGCAAGGGTAGTTATGCCTACCAAGGAGAAATCAATTGTACAGTTTAAAAATGTTGAGAGGATGCTGAAAGTACCTTATGTCATCTATGCGGATTTTGAGAGTATTCTCACTCCATGCCATACGTGTATACCCAATCCTGAAACTTCCTATACAACCCCTTATCAAGAGCACACACCAATGAGCTTCTGTGTTTACGTGAAGCCTACATCCAGTGTTGAACATCTCGAAACTGGTCTTCCTAAGCAACCCTATGTGTATCGTGGTGCTGATGCTGCTCAGAAGTTTATGCTGTACCTGACATCTCTTGCAAAAATGATTGGTAATATACACAAATCTGCTAAGCCTCTGAAACTTACGGATCAACAGCAAAAGGATTTCGAGTCTTCTACGACATGCTACTTGTGTAGAAAACCCTTTACAGAAGAGAACTATAAAGTACGCGACCATGATCACATCAGCGGTGAATATCGTGGAAGTCTTCATAATGAATGTAATTTAGCCTGTAAAACACCTAAATATATACCAGTCTTCATGCATAACCTTAGCGGATATGACTCTCATTTCATTGTTAAGGAGCTGGGTTGTACAAGTGAACGTGTGGAGGTAATTCCTAACTCTGAAGAAAGCTATATCTCATTCGCCAAGTATGTAGGAGATATAAAGCTTCGATTTGTGGATAGCTTCCGATTCCTCAGTACAAGCTTGGATAAGTTGGTAAAAAATCTAACCTCGTATCCTGAAACGCTAAAGTACTTTGGAGAAGACAAATTGAAGTTGATGACCCGTAAGGGTGTATTTCCATATGATTTTGTTACGTCATGGGATGCCCTGAACGAGACCTGCTTGCCTCCTAAGGACTCCTTCTACAATAGATTAAATGAAGAAGAAATTACTGATGCTGACTACGATCATGCTAGAAATGTATGGGAGCTGTTTAATGTGAGAAACCTGGGAGAGTACAGCGATCTCTACTTAACTTCGGATGTACTTCTTCTAGCTGACGTCTTTGAGACGTTCAGAGAGCAAACCCTTAAAACACACAAAGTCGATCCCGCCCATTATTTTACCTCTCCAGGTCTAACATGGGACGCTATGTTACTGTATACTGGAATTAAGTTAGAGCTGTTACAAGATTATGATCAACTACTCATGGTGGAATCAGGTATAAGAGGAGGTTTATGCCAAGTTTCTCATCGGTATGCTGAGGCTAATAACACTTATATGGAGAAGTTTGATCCAACGAGACCAACCCAATTTATCACATACGAGGACGCAAATAACCAATATGGGTGGGCAATGTGTCAGGCCCTTCCTTTTGGTGGATTTCAGTGGGTGTCACCTGAAGAAATCAACTTAGAAACACTACAAGAAGATGATCCTCATGGGTACATATTAGAAGTCGACATCGAGTATCCTGCAGAACTTCACGATCTACACAACGATCTACCGTTCCTGCCAGAGTGTATGAAACCATTGGAATCATCTACAAAGAAACTGATACCTCATCTTGGACCTCGAAAGAAGTATGTAGTGCATTACATGGCTTTGAAGCAAGCTCTTAGTCATGGACTACGACTAACAAAAATCCATCGTGTGCTACAATTCCGACAGTCTCAGTGGTTGAAACCTTATGTGGAATTTAACAACAGGCTACGACAACAAGCTGCAAATGATTTCGAGAAGGATCTCTACAAACTCTTTAACAACGCTATGTTTGGAAAAACTATGGAGAACCTGCGTAATCGTATGGATATACGACTGGTGACCAATGAAAAAAACTCTAGAGAAGCTGATCGCCAAGCCTACGTTTATCGACAGGACGATATATGCTGATAATCTAGCTGCTGTACATATGGCCTCTCGTCAGATTGTATTCAACAAGCCTATATACATTGGTATGAGTGTGTTGGACATCTCCAAGACATTAATGTATAACTATCATTACGACGTTTTGTTGCCTTATTATGGAGCTGAAAACCTGAAGCTTATGTATATGGACACTGATTCGTTCATTCATCGTGTAACAACTGAAGATGTGTACCAGGACAAGCTACGTTTTCTTGAGCATCTCGATACAGCTGATTACCCTGCCAACCATATATGTTACTCTACTCAGAACAAGAAGGTATTGGGAAAATTTAAAGATGAGGCTAATAGCAAAATCATCCTACGCTTTGTTGGACTACGTCCTAAGATGTATGCCTTAGATATTCAAGGGTCAATGATAAAAAAGATTAAAGGTATAAAACGTAGCGCTATTAAGCAGTACATTTCGTTTGACAGCTATACAGACTGTCTTAAAACCAGTGAAATCATCAGAACACCTATGAATCTGATCCTATCACGAAAGCATGCCCTTGCTACAGTACAAGTGAATAAAATTGCATTGACTCCGTTTGATGATAAAAGAATTATTGCTGAGGAAGGGGTAACAACATATGCGTATGGACATTACGCCATTACAAACAGTGCTTAAAAGAATGTAAGTTAAAGATAAAGATTTTCTAGTGAGTCTACAATCTTAAAAATGGAGTTTATTCGTGTGCTGTGTATGTAACTAGCAGACGCCTGATGAAGAAAGAAGAAGATGGAAGGGAAGGTGGTAACCCTGCCATTAGGAGCAATCCTAGTGCTAGTCTCAAGCCTAGATAAAAGGGGAGAGACATCTATAACGAACTAAAATAAAGGTATGTTAACGTAAAGCTTTTCAGTTTGTAACCCATATACAGTTTATCCCTCTCTGCATCGTACAATAACTGTTTAACATATAAAAGTTTGTAAGATTTAGAAAAAAGTATATAAATTGTTGTAACGCTGGATGAGAAATGTTTTATAATTGAATTACTCTCTATATTACCATGAGTACCTGTGATACTAGTTGAATTGCCTGTTAAAATGACTTAAATACCTGTGATACTACCCGAATCGTGTGAAATTACATTAAATAGCTCAGATACGAATTCCTGCTCTACATTAGTACGAGCACCTGTGATACTATCAGAATTACCTGTTAAAATGACTCAAATACCATTGATACAACCTGAATCAGCTGCATATACCTTAAATAGCTGTGATACAAATCTCTGATCGAAATTATTACGAGCATCTGTGAAACTATGCCGATTACCCAAATACTTACGATATTACCTGAACTATCTGTGAAATACGAAACTAGGATATAACCAACCCCTGGAACCTACCCTCCTGTAATGCTTGCTTAATTACTCTAAACAGCTATGTTACTTGAGTTAACCTAAATACCTACGATACCCTCTGAATTACCTGTGAAATATGAAACTATGCTATACCCAACCCTGGAATCTAGCCTCCTGTGATACTACCTGAATTAGCCTAAATTCCTACGATACTAGCTGAATTAGCTGTGAAATCATGCATAGCTATGATGCAGTTAGCCTCTGGAATCTAGCCTCCTGTGATACTAGCTGAATTAGCTTAAATGCTCACGATACTAGCTGAATTGGCTGTGAAAATGATTTAAATACGTGTGATACTACCCGAATCATGTGAAATTACCTTAACTAGCTCTGATACGAATTCCTGCTCTAAATGAGCACGAGCACCTGTGATACTATCTGAATTACCTGTTAAAATGACTCAAATACCATTGATACAACCTGAATCATCTGCATTTACCTTAAATAGCTGTGATACAAATCTCTGATCGAAATTATCAATAATATCTGTGAAGCTCTGTCGATTACCTCAAATACTTACGATATTACCTGAACTATCTGTGAAATACGAAGCTAGGTTATAACCAACCCCTGGAACCTACCCTCCTGTAATGCTTGCTTAATTACTCTAAACACCTATGTTACTTGAATTATCCTAAATAGATACGATACCCTCTGAATTACCTGTGAAATGTGAAACTATGCTATACCCAACCCTAGAATCTATCCTCTTGTGATACTAGCTGAATTAGCCTAAATACCTACGATACTAGCTGAATTATCTGTGAAATCATGCAGAGCCATGATGCAGTTAGCATATGGAATCTATCCTGTGTTACTAGACGAATTAGCCTAAATACATACGATACTAGCTGAATTACCTGTGAAATCATACACTGCTATGATCCAGTCAGCCTCTTGCAATACTACCTGAATTACTTACCTGTTAGTGTTAGTGGGTTAGCTTTTCCCGTTGCAGGTCACCTTTTTACCTTTATGGCTCACCTTTTTCCCTTTGGTGGTCGCCTTTTTCCCTTTGCTGGTGACATTTTTCCCTTTATGGTCACCTTTTTCCCGTTGCATGTCGCCTTTTTCCCTTTGCTGGTCACCTTTTTCCCTTTGGTGGTCACATTTTTCCCTTTGCTGGTCGCCTTTTTCCCTTTGCTGGTCACATTTTTCCCTTTGCTAGTCAACGTTTTCCCTTTGTGGGCTTCCTTTTTCCCTGAGCAGTAACCTTTTTCCCCTGAACGAGTCACCTTTTCCCTGAATAGGTTACGTGATGGGCATGTCTAGAACATTGACATGAAACAGTTTTCCACTAAGTTCACGTCTAAAGTCGCTTTCAAGTCTAGCACCTCCTATTCCCTATCTCTCCTGTATATAAGTCCATATTCCTACTGCTACACTATCTGTCTAGCCTAACACCTCTCCTCCTGTTCCTATACCTCTCATATAAACCATACTCTACTCCTCTAGCTCTGTCTAGCCTAACGCCTCTCTCGTTTACCTATGACTCTCACATAAACCATACTCTGCTCCTCGACCTCTGTCTAGTCTAACTCCTCTCCTCGTTTTCCTATACCTCTCATATAAACTATACTCTACTCCTCAACCTCTGTCTAGCCTAGCACCCCTCTTCCTGTTCCTATACTTCTCATACATATAAACCATGCCCTACGTTTCAAGCCCTGTCTAGTCTAACACCTCTCATCGTTTTCCTATACCGCTCATATAAACCATACATTACTCAGCCTCTGTCTAGCCTAGCACCTCTCCACGTATTCCCTATCTGTCTCATATAAAGCGCACTCCCCCTCCTAGCACTGTCTAGCCTAGCATCGACCCTCGTATTCCCTATCTCTCCCATATAAACGCATTTTCCTCCTTGAACCGTCGCATCTAGCCTCGTTTTCCCTATCCTTTCCCATAAAAACGCAAAAAACTGTGCTCGAATTCCTCTATATATCCTACTGTGCGGCGTCGGATCCATTCTTTCTGGAAACGTTAGGGACCCCGTCCATGCTTGCGCCAGTGGGCATCCGGTTCTGGTCGCCCTTTGTGTCTCTCCCCTTATCCTTCCCTCCCGGGGGTCACGTTGGAAGCACAAAAGGCCGACTGGCCTGCGTGCGGTGCTCTGCCCCGGTTCCGGGGCCCCCTCCTTTATATGTGCCTTTACTTTTATCACCCTACCTAGTACATGTGACGTCGCAATGAATACACGAACCCAGGGCTGCACGTCGACAGTCAGTAATTCGCTTGTTTTTCTACCTCCTCTCTCTCTCTCTCTCTCTATGAGCTCTGAGCTCTCTGTTTATGTTCAATTCTATTCCAGACGTTTTTGTTTATAGTTCCAGGTTACCTAAGGCACTGTCGATACAAACCCCAGCATGCACACATTGTAAGCCAAAAGATATTTTGTCCTACCTCTGGTCATTACAAACACAATCAACTGCGTTCCTTTATGGGTCATATTGTATGCAGTCTGTGCATATGTCTGTGTTCCATGGATCTCAAAAGGCATAATGTCTGCGAAATATTGATATAGAATTTTTGAAATGTAATATAATACTTCTCCTGTTAAATGTATAATAAACAAATGTTTAAGAAATTAATTTTTGTCACAGATAGGACAGAATACTACTCCTGAATTAGGCATTAAAAGGAAATAAACTTCTTTCATGTTCAAACTCGAGGGTTCTAGACGAAAAACGATAAGGAAGCAAACGACGACCAAGAGGAGCGATTATGTTAACATATTGGTCCGAGGATGCACATGTGTGTTAGCTAACATTACAGAAATAAAACACACCGTAACGCTAAGTCCCCGGGCAAGCGTGTGGGAGTGTCGCCGGCAATATGTCTAGTTAATGTGACCCTGGGGGCGAGTCCCTTGTTAGGGTCGTTCTTACATATGAACCCCGAGCGATGAATATTCGAGGCCTTCTCCAGCCCATGAATCTTCAGCTCCCACTTGAGCCGAGCCGCATTTTCTTGGCGATAAATTCAAACTTTCTTATACACACGTTTCAACAGCTCGGCACTCGGTTATGAGGGGGCTTTGACCGCAGCCTGCTACATACATCTAGTGTTTATTTATCTTTCAAGTCGGGAGAGTAAACTGCAGAAGCAGGGCGGTCGCAATTTTAACGGTACATTCGTAAACGTCTTTGCCGATATAGGGAAGCAAGCTACGCTATTTTAATGGCCCATAATACATAATCTAATGTGACTTTCTCTACCATGTACATAGTACGTAGAGAGGGTATTGCATTCCAAGCGGAAATGCTTGTTTTGAGAGCACCTGAATTCAAATAGAGCGTCTTTAATAAAGGTCCGTGTATGTGTTCGATAAATACGGAACCTGATATTTAAAGTCAGTCTTGTCTTGTCCGACACAGATTCCCATCATTGCACCGCACACACTTCAGCCTTGGGCTTATTGTGCTGCCTGTATCAGCCAATTCATTATACCTGTACCCTTTATCAAGGAATAGTTTCATAACATATGGTTTCAAATTCCTCTGGTTCTAAAAACATTTTCCAAAAAGCAATCTCCTGCGAGGCTTTGGCTGGGCTGTTTGAGTTTCTTTCTTGCATAATCTGCAATCTAAGTTACCCTGAAGCGCTTCCTTCGTGTTAAGATGCTTTTACACAGGAACATGTCCTGTGAGAAATGCAATAATTGCTTTCAGCTGAAGTAGTAGATGCTTTAGTTTTAACTGCCCCACGTAGGACGCTAACTTGAAGTAGTTATCTCTTGGAGCTTAGTTTAATTATTTATTTAGCCTTACGCTTGGGAAGGCAACTTGAAGTAGGATTGTTCTTTACTTGTTTATTTATTTAGTTCCACATATGGACGTCAATTTGAAGTGGATTATTTGTTGTTGAGAGTTTGTTTACGTAATATTCTGCTATGTATGAAAAACGGATTTGAAGATGTTATTACGCTCCAAGTTTAAAAAAAATTAACTTTGTTATTAAACTGTTACTATAGATATTCATTCATTATTTGTTTACCCTCCTCTTATGTAGGACTTACACCCCCCAGGACTTACAAGCGGGTGCCTGGGGTCAGATGCCCGTCGAGGAGCAGACACTCGTGGATCGGACAGAGCATCCAGGATGGGTGATCAGCCCGATGCCTGGTATGGGATGAAGGAAGTAGATGAAACGAAATTATGGTGAAATGGATGAAAGGAAAGGTGATGATGGAGCAGTTGGTGGAATGAATGGCGGGGGAAACCGGAGAACCCGGAGAAAACCCGCCCAGACGCCGCTTCGTCCACCACAAATCCCACATGCAGGTCCCTGGGATTGAACCCGGTCCGCCTCGGTGGGAGGCGAGCGGTCTAACCACTCGGCCACGGCGCCGCCACTACTATAGATATTATTTATGTTTATGTTTGTCTCGGCTGCTTCAGTATTACTTTAGAGACACGTTTCTCTTAATCAGGGCGTGGTGCGACAAGAATGTAGGCTTACACAGATTTTAAGTTTAAATTTACTTCTTTTTATTAATCCCTGACACAAATTAAATAGCACTACACTGATGTTAAGAGCTGTGAGATTCTTTTATTTAATACTTGCACTTTGTTAACGCGTACTTAATTTTTACATCTCACACGAATGCGTAATATTTCTTTAGAGAACACATCTTCCATCCGTCCACTACCAAGGTCTGCATGCAACTGAACATATTTCAACCGTCCAAACCCGTAAACGTTTGTATTTCAAGTCTCTGATTGGCTAATCCTAGTCCAATAGAACACCTCCATTTAATTAAAGCTTTTTCTGGCTGTTAATTGGCTAATTTTAAACAGTCAAAAAATTACATTATTGCTGCCCTAATCATGACGAGTAGCATTCAAACTCTCAAACTCGTTATTCCTTCAAGGTTACCTCATTGTTAGCAACTTTAAACTTATTATTCTCACAGCTCTTACCTTATTAACTTACGTAATGCATTCACATAACATTTTTAAACATGTTTACAATAATATAAGCATATCCAATGACTGTTACATACATTTTAAAAATTATTACTTACATATTGCTTCAAGGCGGGTTGTTATTAAATTCACATATATAATTTAATTTAAATAACTCAAGTGTTAAAAATACTGCCTCACAGCTGAAGTCTGTTACACTTAAGTAAGCTTTCAGCTATTTTCTTACATGGTTTTCTAATAAATAGTTTACCATGTTTGTTACCTGAAGTTTTAAGCCAGATTTTATTATCTACTTTGGGCCAGTTCTTAATAGCCTCTCTTACTAAACATCGAGATGTTCCTAGAGCAGGCTCTGGCCCAATAAATTGTGAAGTTGCTCCTTGTCTTGCAAGTTCATCGCTTTTTTTTTCATTTGCCTCTGTGCCATTATGACCCGGTACCCATATGAGTTGAACTCCATTCTGTACTGCTAAACTTGTGAGCACCGAAAACTATGCTTTGATGTTTTGGGTGTTCTCAAAAAGGGATCCAACGTTTTTGACTGAAATACCGCATATTTAAGATGTTTACATGAAAAGTAAAACTTATATATTGAATTTTGTGCAGACCTCTTCATTCGGAAGAAGTTTGGTATTATTTCGTATAATAGGTAAACTATGCTAGATAGACAAACACATAACACATAAAATGTATATGTCTTTAAAACACATAAGTTATTTCAAATAGGTTTTTCTGTCACATCAACCAGATAGACGTTGCTACTGGTTTGAATACGTTTAAGGAAGTACTGTTACTGTTTTTGCACGCGGTGTCATGCAAAGAGTATGGAATTTCTAGCCGAACATACAGCTGACATGTGCAGATCACCTTTCTTGCGTTAAAAGAGTTGCAGACAACGGAGCAATTCAAAGTAAACACAGATCAGTGGTGAATTGGCGCATTAGCACCCTAAAAGCCCACCACCACCAGCACTATATCGGCGGTCCATATGGGTACACTGAGACGGTTGGAACATTGTATCGATCAACGGGGCAAAATTTCGAACAGCTATTCTACGATCGAAGTCAGTATAACAGTACCGTTAGATATAATAATAATAATAATAATAATGATAATAGCAGTAAGTAAAAAATGAAACACTACGTGCTCTCATATTTGTAGCTTATAGTCCGTGCTGTTAGGAAAAAACACCATAAACACAATTTAAAAAATCTGATGTGTTACACCCACATAACTTCCTCTACTCTTGTACAAACTATTTTTACAAACACTTATTCCCCATATGCTTCATGTTAATCGAGATGTCAATCTTATTTGTAATTTTCTTGTAGATGCAAGGGGAATATGGTAGGCTTTAAGCGATAGTCAAATATTTTAACCGCTGGTTGCTATGCTGAGCACTCCATTCACTTTGCATGTCCAGGACATAAAAAAATGAATAACCAATTTGAGAAAAGGTATAAGTATTGGAAAATTTAAGAGAATAACAAGCAATATCTCGAAAATGGTTCACTCAACAACAAAAAAATGTATATGACATAAATTGTGTGTTCAAACGCGATCTACATTTTTTGTGTAGTAAAATTTTGTCTATCTCTTATGGTTTACCAGTTCTGCAAAAGTCGTTCACAATAAAGACATTCCCAGAAAATTCGAATATACATTTCATTTGTCATGAACATATCTTAAACATATGATATTTTAATCAACATCGGTAGAGCCGTTTTTGAGAAAATTAAAAATTTCGAAAATGTTCCATGTAAAGGGTATCCTGGTGTGGGGTTTTTTTCTTGAAAACCTTCGTGTCGCATCTCTGGAAGATACTGACCCTAAATACCAAGTTAGGTGTTTATCCGACTGTTCGTTTCTGAGTTATGCTGTTCACAGACACACACACACACACGGACATGTTTCCAAAAATGCTTTTTTGGGATTCAGGGGGTCTCAAAACATATATTTCCGGTGAAATCTCGGTATCGAATTTTTGGGTGGAATACAATACTTCCCCTACTTACTATACGTAATGGATCCAATATGGAAAGGTCAAAAGAGACATTTTAATTATGTCAGTCTAAACAGTGAGCCTATGCAGCTAAAGTGAAGAATATTCAACGAGCTTTTCGGTCTATTTTTGTCTATCATCACGGACTATACACTATATCGCAAGCCTGGGAAGTGTGCCTCAATGTAGGCGATCCGCTCATCGTCCTTGCTGATAAGCAAGAGGAGCAGAAGGAAGCTCAGCTGGCCCCGTAGCTCAGCCGGTAGAGCACCTGCCTGTCGTGCGAGGAGTCCCTGGTGGGAATGGGAATTTTACTCTAGCCAAGATTATGCTCCCCAGAGACTGGAAATATTAATGAGAATGTTATCTACTGATGAAAGCCCAACGTTTACTAGAAAGCCGAGGACAAGCGAATGCGAGTCAACACTATTGCCTATGGGTAATAATAGGTTCCAAAGGAAAGGCCGCCGATAAGACCACTGTAGTCAAAGACTGAAAAAGAACAAAGAAACAAGAAACGAAGCTCGCTCACGCTAATTTGACAGTTCTGCAACTCTTAACCGCAAAGGGATATCTACACAAATACGGCGCGGTTGGGCCACCTGGCATAGTGAGCCTTCTTTTTTTAATCATCTGACTATCGTTACCGGTTCCTCTATCCCCTTGTAGCTACAATAAAATCTATAATGAAACCATTTGTGCGAACGTTTATCCCGATTAACATGAAGTAAATAAGCTTAGAGTATTTAGCAGAAGTCATATAATTATTATAGGTAGAGAAAGTCAAGTGAATTTAACACATCAGATACGAACTTTCCTAACTTTTAAAAGTTGAAACAGGCTTGAGAAATGTAATGCCATTAAACATACACAATTTATGTCAAGTATTTATGTAGAATTTACAACGAATATCTCCATTTACCATTTCCGAGATATTCGTTGTCAATACCTTAAACTTGCAATTGCTTTTTATTTTTTTGTTGTGCTGTATTCAGGCGGCGCCGTGGCCGCTCGCCTCCCACCGAGGCGGCCCGGGTTCAATCCCAGGGACCTGCATGTGGGATTTGTGGTGGACGAAGCGGCGTCTGGGCGGTTTTTTCCGGGTTCTCCGGTTTCCCCCGCCATTCATTCCACCAACTGCTCCATCATCACCTTTCCTTTCATCCATTTCACCACCATTTCGTTTCATCTATTTCCTTCATCCCAAACCAGGCATCGGGCTGATCACCCATCCTGGATGTTCTGTCTGATCTATGAGTGTCTGCTCCTCGACGGGCCTCTGACCCCAGGCACCCGCTTGTAAGTCCTGGGGGGTGTAAGTCCTACATAAGAGGAAGGTAAACAGATAATGAATGAATGAATGTGCTGTCATCATTCAGTAGTTTCTCGGATATTATTCAAAGAGAGAAAATTCAAAGGCAGCATATAACAACCCCCTTCTTACTTTCTCTACCACGCACGTAATAGGTAGCGAAGGAACCCAAAAATTCGAAATCAAAATTTCACCATAAATACATGTTTTGAGGCCCCTAAATACAAAATATGCATCTTTATAAAAAAATTCCGTGTGTGTCTGTGAACAGCATAATTCAAATCAAAAGTCGAATAAATACCAAACGTGGAACATTATTCGAAATTTGTTTTCTCAAGGTTGGCTCTAACGATATTTATGAAAGCACTATATATATTAAGGTAATTTACAATGTATATCTTGAATATTCAGGGAACAGTCTGAAGTTCCCTTCATCCGAAAGGAATTTCGCATAATCTTGTGTAACTAGTAAACGTTAAAGCGATAGAAGAAAACATACTACACAAGAAATATAGTTCTCTTTAAAGATACAGTTTATTTCAAATAACATTTTTGTGGCGTCAGCCATTTCCGAGATATCCGTTATTAATGCTTCGAATTCTTCAATACTTTGCCCTTATTTTAAAGTATTGTCGATTTTCAGTTGTTTCTCGCGATGTCATGGAAACTGTATGGAATTTTCAGGCCAGCATATAGCATCCAGTTCTTAAAACATTTGACTATCGCTGTTCCCTTTGTATCTATAACGAAATGTGTAATGTAGCTGTTTGTGCAAAGATTTATCTCATTAAAATGAAGTAAACTTTCACAAGAACTGTATACGGACTAATAAACGATGTAGCACGAGATTTTAAGATCTGACTATCGCTTCAAACTTTTATATCCCTCTTAAACCTACAACGAAATGTGTAATGGAACTATTTCTGCAAACATTTATCTCTAAATGAAGTAGATAGAAAAATACGCTTTTGCACGAACGGTTTATAAGGGATTGTTTAAAAATAAGCGCCAGTAGTTAGAGAAAGCCATTTTATCTCCAATTAATATAACTTAATTTCTATCGAACCAGGAACTATGAGTGAAAATACCGAGATAATCACGTACGCGTATCACAGTGAACCATCGTCCCATGCCATTAGCGTTATAATTCACTGACGAGCTAAAATTAGCGCAATGCTTGCAATTATTTAAGGTTTATTAATTTGTGAAGTGCACATTGTGAGTAGCCAATTCAAATACTTGCTTCTGACAGTTAATATAGTTTTATTACTCTAATACAGTGCTAGATTTCATATTTGTAATTTCGAATTCTACAGTTTATGGGCGATTAATGTAATTACAATATTTTATGTAAATTTTCGTAGCATTTATTTACTTTTAACCATGTATATGATGTTTCATTGCGCAATTATTTTAATTACTGATATTTTGAAATGCATTAATGTTATTGGCAAACAAAACTAGGTTTGTATTCTGTAACATAATTATAAATAATCTTCGTTTTTTATGTTTTAATTCACTGCCGACATCCAAACCTTTGAGGCGCCTAAATATATTATTATTTTTGTGTGCTTTTTTCCTTTGAGTAAATATTTATTTACAGAAATACAATACGTTTCTTTTTCATCTTCATACTTTCAAGGATCAGGACACCCACATCTCTGCTGTCTATTGGCCTACACTGAAATGTCGACTCTCTGTTACTACGTAGGGGAAGTATTGTATTACATTCAATAATTCGATGTCGAGATTTCACCAGAAATGTATATTTTTAGGTCCTCTGAACCCCAAAAAAACAATTTACAAAAGACCCATGTTTGCGTGTCTCTCTCTGTTTGTGTGTGTGCAAACAGCATAACCCAAAAAAGAAATATCGGATAAATCTCAAACTCGGTATTTAAATTTATACCATAATTATTGACAGGCGCATATAAATAACTAAATAAAAATAACAGCAAGAAAAATAATTCCAATAAATAATTTACGTATATTAAATCAGTGTATAATGTACCTAATAAGCTTGGATTAAAAATATTTGTCCGACGAAAAAGTCATTAGCGGGTCATGTTAAGCAAATTCATTAGCAACAGCCGAAGAACCGAACCCGTTAGTATAAAAGTTCTTGAAAATGCAGTTACGGGGTGAATTCAGTTACGTATACCAGAATTCTGTGAAAGAGAAAGGGAATAAAATTCTGAGATTTATGGAGGTATCAAGGTAAGAGGCGCACACTTATAGTTTTTAAGTATTAGCCCAAGCGGGGAGGAGACTTGGTGAGGTAGTTCTAAAGTAGACGAAGATTAAGTAATAAATGGGCGTGCATTATAATTCAGAGACACATTCGTTGTGCACACATTTGTACATAAATTCGTGACACTGTTTCTTGAGAATTAGTTACTTAATCTAGTGATTGCTGGTGTGTTATTTTAAGCGCTCAATGACGCGCTTGTGCAAGTAAGACTTAGCAGCCATCGCGAGCGGTTTTGCCGGTAAGTATTTTAGCGACTCACGGCAAATTTCGCTTCTAGTGTCTTTTATATGCGAAACAGTTCTTTCAAACCGTAACTCTGATACTGCAGAAGTTAGCAGGTATAATAAGTCAATTTTTATAGTTTCGGGTGCTAGAATTCATAATCAGCTTCATTTATCTTCAAACGGTTGGCAACGCGCTTCAATAGCTCAATCTAAGTCTATTTAAACTGTGTTATCCTTCACATTACACTAACGTATACCTGAAAAAGTAGTCATAGCTCTACCACTGGAGCAGCTGGCGCACAAGACAACAGAAAGTGCAGGTAAAGTATACTGCTTCAAAATTGTTGCACCATCGCACAAATTTAAAAATGCATACAATGCTGTACATTATCAAACATTGGCGTCTCATCCTGGTGCAGTAAATCCTCAAAATTCAGTGTCTTTCAAAGATGGGACACGAAGATTAACAAGACAACAAACTTGAGGCAGTATTTTTAACACTTAAATGATTTCCGTCTAATTATATAATATAAAATTCAATAACAGCCCGCCTTGAAGCAATATGTGTATGTAACAATATATAAAAAGTGTATATTACAGTCATTATATGTGTTTATATTATTGTATACATGTGTAATAATGTTATGCGAACATATTACGTAATTTAATAATGTAAGAGATGTGAGAATAATAGGTTAAAAGTTGCTAACAATGAGGTAACCTTGAGTCAATAATGAGTAAGAAAGTTTAATAATGCTACTAGTCATTCTTGGAAGCAATAATGTAATTTTTGTGACAGTTTATAAAATAGCCAATCAACAACCAGAAAAAGCTTTAGTTAAATGAAGGTATTCTATTGGAGTAGGATTAGACAATCAGAGACTTGAAATACAGAAATTTACAAATTTAGGCGGCACAAATCTAGAAGTCAGTTGCTTGTAGACAGCGCTCCTAACTGGACGCGTTGGTTGTAGACAGTGTTCCTAACCGGACGTGAGATGTGTCCTTGAGAAATTTAATACGTATTCGTGTGAGACAAAAAATAGTTTAGTGTTAAAAAGTGCAAGTAATTAATAAAAAATCTCACAGCTCTCTCTCTATATATCAGTGAAGTGTTATTTAAATAGTGTCAAGCATTAATAAAAGGAGTGAAGTAAAAATTATAATCTGTGTAAGCCTACATTCTTCAGCCGCACCACGCCTTGCAAAGAAATCCATGTCTCTAACAATAATACTGACGCAGCCGAGGTAAACAAATATAATATTTAAAGAAACAGTCAAATTACAAAGTTAATATTTTTAAATTTTGGGACGAAGGCTACCGGGTACCATATGTGCGGTTGCAACTACTTCAAGTTCGGTTCCCCAACAGTCGAAATCTAATACATCTCCTTCAAATAACAATACAACGAAACAACTTCTTCAAATTGACGCCAAAAGCGTGGTGCAAACAACCTCCTAAATTAACATCTTCAAATTATCCTTTACATGGAACATTTTTCGAAAATTTTAATTTTCTCAAAAATGGCTCTAACGATTTTGATTAAAATATCACATGTTTAAGATATTTTTATAACAAATAAAATGTATATCTTGAATTTTCTGGGAATGTCTCCAAAAGTATTCTTCATTGTGAACGACTTTTGCATAACTGGTAAACCATAAGAGATAGACAAAATTTTACTACACAAACAATGTAGATCGCGTTAAAATACACAATTTATGTCATATACATTTTTGTTGTTGAGTGAACTATTTTCGAGATATTGCTTGTTATTCCCTTAAATTTTTCAATACTTATTTTCTCAAATGGGAATTCGTTATTCATTTTTTTGTCTTGGATATGCAAAGAGTATTAATCAGTGGGAAAGGGAATGGTGCTGCACCTAGCAACCAGCTATTAAATGATATGTATGTGCTTAAAGGCTATTGTATTTCCAAATTGCCCTTGTAAATGTATATTCCCCTTACATCTACAAGAAAATTAGCAATAAGATAGTCTGCAAATGTTTATCCCGATTAACATGAAGTAGATGGAGAATAAGCGTTTGTAAAAATAGTTTGTACAAGAGTAGAGAAAGTCATGTGAGTGTAACAGATCAGATTTTTACTTTCTCTACTACGTACAGTAAGTAGGGGAAGTAATGTATTCCACCCAAAAATTCCATACCGAGATTTCACCGGAAATACATGTTTTGGGACATCCTGAATCCAAAAATCCTGATGTGTTACACTCACATGACTTTCTCTACTCTTGTACAATCTAATTTTACAAACGCCTATTCTCCATATGCTTCAAGTTAATCGAGATATCGAGATGTCAATCTTATTGGTAATTTTCTTGTAGATGCAAGGGAAATATCGTTGCTTTTAAGCGATAGTCAAATATTTTAACGCTGGTTGCTATGTGGCGCATTCCATTCTCTTTGCATGTCCAGGACATAAAAAAAATGAATAACGAATTTGAGAAAAAGTATAAGTATTGGAAAATTTAAGGAAATAACAAGCAATATCTCGAAAACGGTTCACTCAACAAAAGAAATGTATATGACATAAGTTGTGTATTTTAACGGGATCTACATTTTTTGTATAGTAAAATTTTGTCTATCTCTTATGGTTTACCAGTTATGCAAAAGTCGTTCACAATGAAGAATACTTTTGGAGACATTCCCAGAAAATTCGAGATATACATTTCATTTCTCATGACATTATCTTAAACATATGATATTTTCATCAAAATCGTTATAGCCATTTTTGAGAAAATTAAAATTTTTGAAAAATCTTCCATGTAAAGGGTAGTCTGGGGTGGGGGGATTTTCTTGAAAACCTTCGTGTCGCATCTCTGGAAGATACTGAACCTAAATACCAAGTTTGGTGCTTATCCGACTGTTCGTTTTTGAGTTATGCTGTTCACAGACACACACACACACACACACACACACACAGACACACACACACAGACACACACACGGACATGTTTCCAAAAATGCTTTTTTTTGGATTCAGGAGGTCTCAAAACATGTATTTCCGGTGAAATCTCGGTATCGAATTTTTGGGTGGAATGCAATACTTCCCCTATTTACTATACGTAGTAGAGAAAGTAAAAAAGCATTTTTGGAAACATGTCCGTGTGTGTGTGTGTTTGTCTGTCTGTGTGTCTGTGAACAGCATAACTCAGAAACGAAGAGTCGGATAAACACCAAACTTGGTATTTAGGTTCAGTATCTTCCAGAGATGCGATACGAAAGTTTTCAAGAAAATCCCCCCACCACAGATAACCCTTTACATGGAAGATTTTTCGAAAATTTTAATTTTCTCAAAAATGGCTCTAACGATTTTGATTAAAATATCATATGTTTAAGATACTTTCATGACAAATAAAATGTATATCTTGAATTTTCTGGGAATGTCTCCGAAAAGTATTCTTCATTGTGAACGACTTTTGCATAACTGGTAAAACATAAGGGATAGACAAAATTTTACTACACAAAAAATGTAGATCGGGTTAAAATACACAATTTATGTCATATACATTTGTTGTTGTTGAGTGAACCATTTTCGAGGTATTGCTTGTTATTCCCTTAAATTTTTTCAATACTTATTTGTGTGGTACCTTCGTCTATCGCTCGTAGTTTACCAGTTGTACAAGATTATACAAAATTCCTTCCGAATAAAGAGGACTTCCTAGGCTATTCTCAGAAAATTCAAGATATACACTTTGTCATGTAAATATCTTTCACATGTGGATTTTAATGAAAATCTTTACAGCCATTTTTGAGAAAATCATAATTTTCGAAAAATGTTCCATTTAAAGGGTTGTTTGAAATGAGGGAACTTATTTGAAAAGCTTAAATGTCGTGTCCTTGGAAGACATACACGGATATGTTTCCAAAAACGCTTTATTTGTATTTAGGGCGCCTCAAAGCATGTATTTCCGGTAAAATCTAGGTATTGAATTTTTGGGTGGAATGCAATAGGTACTTCCCTACTTACTGTACGTAGTAGAGAAAGTAAATATACATACATTTAGAATATGCAATTTATTTCTAATAATTATAATAACTTTTTTGTTATATCAGTCATTTCCGAAATACCGAACCCTTATTTTATGTATGAATGTGTCAAAACTTTGACATTATTTAAAGTGCTGTTGCTATATAAGTGTTTCTCGCTACGTCATGGAAAGAGTATGTAATTTTAAATAAGATGGCAAATCGCTTTTGAAAAGTAATTATGGTTTCAGTCTCCCATATCCCTTCTGTACCTATAACAAGGGTATATTGAAACTATCTCTGCAAATGTTTATCTGGATTAACAGGAGAGAACAGAAGAATAAGATTTTGTAGTAGTGGTGGTATTTATTAAGTATTTAGTATTACATTAATTGCCTAACACAGTCACATGGATCATAAGACCGTACATGCTCTCTAGATAAATACCTGGTCTGTATACGTGACTTGTAGTATCAACCAGAAAACAACTATTTTTTTACAATCACCGCACTATATACATACATATAAAATTGAAAAAAACACTCTGAAACACACACTCAAACACACACACACACACACAGTCGCGCACAAGTACTCAAGCACCACATATGTTTAAAGAAAAATTACATAAACACCTTATCTCTTAGTACACGTACTTCCATTAAGTATGTGCCCAAGCTTGGCCAGTTTTGGCTGTTTAGAATCATGTCCCAGCATGCTGTCCTCCGTCTGTTGGAAGCCAGAAATACTTCCGGTAATAGTTTTTTCCTAATACCCTCCGTCTGCACGCATGCTGCCAAAATATGCGTCCAGTCTTCTTGTTCCCCGCATAATGGGCAAATCCTCCTGCCATCGTCATCAACAATCTTGCGAGCTTTTCACCCTCCCAACCTAAGCCATGCTATTCCAGTCCTCTGTTTTATACCTAATTCCAAAATATATGTTTCCTTACCCCACCTAGTTTTTATTTCATTTTGTAGCTCCAATGTTGATCTTTGTCTACATTCAGATTCTATTTTCTGCCTGTTTATATAGCATAGTCGTCTTTTGACTTTTCTCACGGCACTGTGTGTATTTTCATTACCCCTTTGCCAGATATCATTTAAGCCAATTTTTGATAATTCGCGTTGTAGAAGAGATGCAGAGGAATTCTGAAGGGTCGTGTTATGTTGACTGGCCAATGCTTCCTGTCTTAAGGTTTGGAAGATAGTGAGTTTCCTTCAGCAGACTTCAGCCGTCTGGGGCTGGACGGTAAATTAAAGAAAGTGAAGCGCTCCTGTTTATCTTTCTTGGCTGGCGTCTGGAGTACGTAAGGGAGACGGGAATAAATTCCTTTGTTCCTGCGCAAGCCGGAAGATAAGAAAAATCCGATGTGATACCTTCACATGAGTTTCTCTACCCTCTATCTTTATTACTGGGTATACAAACTAGTCCTACTAAAGCTAATTTTTCTATCCACTACATTTTAATCTAAATAAACGTTTACAGAAATAGCTACATTACACATTTCGTTATAGATACAAAGAGAACAGTGATAGTCAAATGTTTAACAACTGGACGCTATATGCTGGCCTTAAAATTCCATACTGTTTCCATGACATCGCGAGAAACAACTGAATGTTTAAAGGAGTTGATATTGACCTAGTGGTAAACAATTCGAACCTTTAATAACAGATATATCAGAAATGGCTTATGCCACAAAAAACAAATATGAAATAAATTGTGTGTTTTAAAGAGATCTATATTTTGGTGTATTATATTTTCGTCTATCACTTAACGTTTATCAGTTATACAAGATTATACAAAATTCCTTCCGAATGAACAGGACTTCAAAGTCTTGTTACCAGGAAATTCAAGATAAACATTTTATTTGGCATGTAAGCATTTTTAATCTATGTAATTTTAGTCAAAATCTTCTGCAGTTTTTTGGAAAATAAGAATTTTCGAAAAATGATGTAAATGGTAATTTGTGGTAGGGTTATTTTCTTGAAAATCTTCGTATCGTATCTTTGGTATTTATGTGAGCTTTCGTTTCCAAGTTATACTGTTCACAGAGAAACACACATGGACCTTTTTCTAAAAATACTTTTTTTTATTTAGGGAGCCTCTAAACATGTATTTCCGGTGAAATCTCGGTGTTACTGAATTTTTTAGTGGCATGCAGCACCTTCTCTACCTACTATGTACGTGGTAGAGAAAGTAAAAATTACTTCATTTTTAGTTAAGTACCGCATGTTTAAAATATTTCTATAAAAACAAAATATGTATCTTGAATCACCTGAATGACTTCTGTATAATAACTGGTAAACCGTAAGAGATAAAGAAAACTTACTGAACAAAAATGTAGATTTCGTTAAAGCACACAATGTATGTGAAATAGTTTTTGTTTGTGGCGTTAATCATTTCCGAGATATTCTTTGTTATTCGTCTGAATTCTCAAATACTTACACTTGTTTTAAGTAGTAAGCCGCTGTTCGTGTTTTCTTGTTATCATGCAAAGAGCATAGAATTTCAAAACCATCATATAATGACCTGCTTTTTAAAATTGTTACCATCGCTTTAGTGCACCATTTTTTTTCTTATACCTCGAAATGTGCAAGTGTGCAGGGAAAGCTTACATCGATTAACAAAAAGTAGAGAGAAGAATATGCTTTGTAAGAATAGTTTTTTAAAAGATTGAGTAGAGAAGATAATGCGAATGCAATTTTTTAGGCTTTTTTGAGAAAATAAAAATCAAGGACATTTTTTCAATTATAAGGTGGTGCTGTACTTTAAAAAATTATGGATTTAATTACGGCGTTTTTTTATCTATTCTAATTTTCATTTTTTAGTACCAGAGTGATACTGAAAATTTTAGAATAACATGTCTCTAAAAACAAATAAAATTTGTTTATATTTGACAGCTATTTTATAATTTTCTTGCAAATTAATTAACATATAGTTTGTTCTATTTTCCATAATAGTTTTTTAATTATCATTTAAAGATTTTGTTTTCACCCAAATATGAATTTCACTAGAGAACATTTTCAGGCTAAGATGCTTTACGATTTTAAATCGTCATTAACGCCTAACCAATGCGAAGATCGACTTAGAAATGCATTTGGCAAAGAAGCCCCATCCAAGACAATAATTTATAATTCTTACAGCGAATTCATAAGAGAAAGGTTTTTTCTTAGTGGTGAATTTCGTGAAGGACGCCCAAGAACTGCTGTTACTGATGAAAATATTGCCGCTGTTCGAGTAATGCTTGAAGAAGATCAACGGACATTATGAATTTATTCGGGCGACATTGGGCATTGGTATGAATCAAATCCAAAACATTTTACATCAACAGTTAGACGTGAGAAAACTTTGTTGTCGATGAATTCCACATAAACTGACTCCCAATCAAAAATAACAACGCATTGATTGATGCAGAAAAACTCTGGAAAATTTCCAAGGCGGCTCTTCAAATTTGGTTTGGAATATGTTACTGGTGATGAATCTTGGATTTATTATGATCCTGAATCGGCTCAATGGGTCTTTTGAAGATGACCTTAACCTGCTCAAGTCCGACGAATTCCCATTGCTGGTAAAAAGATGGTTGACAGTTTTTTTCTCTGTAAAACGGCATTAGAAGATAGACGTACCGTTACTGCCGATTGGTACGCAAGTGTCTGTTTACCGCAATTCTTTTAAGAAGTTCTGGAAAACATTCAAAAGGAAAAATAATGTTACCTACGTCATGACAACGTATCATCGCTTGCAGCAAAATTAACAACTGATTATCTGTATGCCCCGAAAATCAGACTTAGGACCATCCGCCATTCAGCCCTGACCTAGTACCTTAAGATTTCTTTTTGTTTCCAAAATTTAAAGATAAAATGGTAAAATCACTTTTTTGTCATCAGAGGAAGCAGTGTAACGTTATAAAAACCTGGTTTCTGAATTGCCTCAGGAAGAGTGACATCATAGCTTTAAGTACTGGTTTCATCGAAAAAAAAACTTTTGAAAAGCAATAAAATCATTTGAATGTTTTAAAAATCATTATCCTAAAACGGTTCAGTGTCACACTCGTATTATATTCACACACGCAACTAACGCGTTTTACCTAAAATCTTGATATCGAGTTTATTTGGTGAAATACAGCACTATTACCACCAATAAGCTTTAGAAAATTTAAAAAGGGAGTCAAAATCGCTACCATTAGCACATAATTTGTTAACAGAAAGCATTGCTGGTTCATTTTATGCTCATAATGTCAGTTTTAAAGCAGACAGTAGAATAATGCATTTCATGATGTTTTAAATTATGTATTAAATGACCAGCATTTGTTACCCATAAATGGGAAAACAAGCACAGCCCATACATTATAACCAGTTTATATTCCCTCCAGTTGTAAGTAATTTTATATTCAAATTTAATGTTTATTTCTATTCACGTTCTCCTGAAATGTCAATATTGCCTATCTATTAGCTATTAGATTAGAAAAAAAGAGCTATAAATGAGACCATAAATCTATTGCCTGAAGCAGTTTATAATAATAACAATGTAACGGTGAAAAATACGTAGACCATTACTGGATTTAATATCTCTGGCATTCAGATCATCCCACATACAGTACAGATTGAATAAATGAGAGACCTCAACTGCATATAAAATGGAACGTGTTTGTACACGTACAGGCACTAAAAACTCTGCATTTTTACATTCCTTCTACGAACTATATTTACAAAAGCTTATTTTTCTATCTACCTCATGTTAATGGAGATAAACGTTTGTAGAAATAGTTTCATTGTAGATACAATAAGGATTCAGAAGGATGAAGCGACAGTCACAACTTTGAAAAATAAATCTGATGAAATACATTCGCATGTCTTTGTCTATCCTCTATCTTTATTAGGTAGTACACAAGCTATTTTTGCTACAGCTCATTTTTATACCAGGTATATCAGAAATACTTTTACAAACTTCGGGTATGGGTTCCTCACACCAAAAGAAGGAAAAACGTTCAGAATAACATATGTTCCATAATCCTTGGTTTTCGGGTTATTCCTTTCACAATGAAAGTGCGAGTTCAACGGCCTTCGGGGTCCAACCTCAAAACTTCATTTCTCTATGCATTCATAGAAGGCGTTGACCTATTGTACTACATACGGTAGATGGCGAAGTGTTGCCATGGAGACTTGTTTACGTTTGTCATTTGTCATTAGTCTGTCTTCAACGTTTCAATTGTGTACATGTAGTGAGTTAACTGCACGTGTTTCGTTCCACCATGGCTGGATATTCATTTCGTGAGCAGGCGGACATGATTTTTATGTATGGTCACGCGAGTGGTAATGGACGCGAGGCTGCACGGCTCTATCAGATGGAGTTTCCAGACCGAAGACAACTGATTCATCCAACCTTTGTCGCTGTTTATCGTCGCCTTGCTAAGACAGGAACCGTTGCACCACGGACTATTGATCGAGTAATACCAGAGTTAATCGTACGCCGGAACGTATGATGCACTGACTGGTATCTACCATGACAGATGGATAGGCAGAGGAGGACCAGTTCCATGGCCTGCACGTTCTCCCGACCACAATCCTGTGGATTTTTACCTCTGGGGGCATCTTAAATCATTGGTTTATGGAGCAGCCATCCCAGATGCAGAAACGCTTCCTCAACGTGCCATGGAAGCCTGCGAAACCATTCGACACCATCCCGGAGTTTTTGAACAGGGTGCGACATTCCATGATTCGACGAGTACAGGCATGCATGAAAGCAAGAGGAGGGCATTTCGAGCATTTATTATGAGTTTTGTGTGTTATAAGTGTACCACTGTGTTGAACACCTCCTAACGAGAAAAAAAGGATTATGGGACATACGTTCATATGAACTTTTTCCTTCTTGTGGTTTAAGGAACCCATACCCGAAGTTTGTAAAAGTATTTCTGAAACAGCCTGTATAGAAATATTAACAACTGGACGCTATTTGCTGGCCTTAAAATTCCATACTGTTTCCATGACATCGCGAGGAACATGTGAAAATCGAAGATACTTTAAAAGAATTATATCTCAAAAACAGCTTATGCTACAGAAAAACTTACTTTACATAAATTGTGTATTTTAAAGGTATCTGCATTTTTGGATGGTACATTTTCGCCAATTGCTTAACATCTTACCGCTTATACAAGTTTATACAAAATTCCTTCCGAAAGAAGAGCACTTCACAGGGTATTCTCAGAAAATTCAAGATATGCATTTTATTTGCTATGTAAATATATTTAATATATGATATTTTAATCAAAATCGTTGGAATCATTGTTTAGAAAATAAAAAATTTCGAAAAATGTTGCACGTAAGGGGAAGTTGGGGTGGGGGATATTCTTTAAAATCTTCGCGTCGCATATTTTGAGGATGCTGAACTCAAATACCAAGTTTGGTATTTATCCAAATTTTCGTTTTAAAGTTATGCTTTTCACACACACCCAAAGACATGTTTCCAAAAATGCTTTATTTGGATTCAAGAGCCCTCAAAACCTTTATTTCCGGTGAAATCTCGGTATCAATTTCTGGGTGGAATGCAGTACTTCCCCTACTTACTCTACGTAGCAGAATAAGTAGAAATGTTTTTTTTAGGAAAATATCCGTGTGTGTGTGTGTCTGTAACAGCAGAACCAAAAACGAAATGTTGCATAAATATCAAACTTGGTATTTAAGTTCATCTTCCTAAGATATGGCACTAAGAGCTTCAAGAAAACCCCTCCACTCCAAACTACACATTAAATAAATGTATTATTATTATTATTGTTATTATTATTATTATTATTATTATTATTATTAAAATGGCTCTAAAATGTTGATTAAGATACAATTTCTTGGCAAAGCCTCCGAAGTTATCTACATTAGGAAAGAATTCTGTATAACAGGTAAACCATAAGAGATACACGAAAGCCTACTTCACAAAATAAATCACCTTTTTGCGACATTATCCCTTCCCGAGATATAAGTTATGTTGGTTTGTACCTTTTAATATTTTTAAAGCGGTAATTAATTGTTTCTCGTGATGTCATGGAAGAGACATGAAATTTCAATGTCACCCGCCTATAATCATCAGTACAAGGAAATGTGTAATAAACCTGTGTCTCAATATCAGGTAGATGCAAAAATAAACTCTCGTAAGAATAGTTTTAGAAGCTCTATACAAAAATATTTCTGATGTGTTACATTCACATGACTTTCGCTACCCTCTGTCATTTATTAATGCGTCTAAAATCCAATATACAAAAGCTTATTTTTCTATCTGCTTCATTCTAATCGAGATAAACATTTGCTGAAACAGCTACATTACACATTTCGTTATAGACACAAACAGAACAGCGATAGTCAAATGTTTAAGAACTGGACGTTATATGCTGTGCTTAATGTTCCACAGTGTTTTCATGCAATCGCCAGAAACAACAGAAAATCGATGTGACTTTAAAAGAATGACAGAGTATTGAACAATTCGAAGCACTAATATAGAATACCTCGTAAATGGCTGATGCCACTTACATGTTATTTTAAATAAATTGTGTGTTTTAAAGACATCCACATTTTTATATACTACGTTTTCGCCTGTTTTCTTAACGTTTACTAGTTATACAAGATGGTATAAAATTCGTTTCGAATGCAGAGCGGCTTCACAGGCTATTCCCCCAGAAAATTGAGGTTTAAGTTTTATTTTTCATGTAAATATCTTTAATATGTGGCATTTTAATCAAAATTATTAGAGAAAATTTGAGAATATCAAACATTTTCTTGAAAATCCTCGCATCTTTAAAAGATACTGGAGCTAAATATCAAGTGACATATTTATCCAGCTTTTCCTTTTTGAGATATGCTGTTCTAAAAATGTTTTTTTATTCAGGGGCTTCAAATAATGTATTTCTGGTGAAATTTTGATGTCATATTTTTCGGTGGAATGCAATATCATCTCTACATACAATGTAATACGAGGTAGAGAAAATAATAAGTAATAGTTAGAGAAAGTTATATGAACTCATCAGATTTTTCGTATAGTTCATAAACTATAAGAGATAGATTAAAAACTTGAACGGAAAATGTAAATTTTATTAAAACACAAAATTTATGTGGAATGCGTTTTGTTTCATGAGATTTGTTGCTATTGGTTTGAATTTTCTAACTTTTAAACGCTAAGTCAACATTCGTTTGTTTTTGCAGCGTTTTGTACCAAAAACGAAATGTGCAATGAAACTATTTTTGCAAATGTTTATCTTGATGAACATGAAGTAGATAGACAAATAAGCTTTTGAAAAAATGGTTTGTATAAGGTCGAGAGATAAACTCAAGTGAATGTAAAAGTTCCTTGTGCATGCAATTTCTATCTAATCTATGAAGGAGTATCAGAGCACAACAGCAGATAATGCAATTTCAGGTTTTAACAGCTACACTTTTCAAAGCTGTCGCATATAAACTCAAAAAGCCGTGCAGTGCTACGTGATATGATGTAAAGTTCATTCCAGCGGCGTTTTCACCCCCTTCTCCATTCCCCACCCCGCACACCTTCGATTCCAATATGCCCCTTATGCAATATTCTATGAATTCAGATCGAATGAATGCGCTGGCCATTCTTCAGCGATGATGAAATTCATGAGATTTTCTATGCCCTACTGGTGTTGCGCTTCACTTGAGCCGTGTAGAACGGGATGCCTAGTCCTGCAGAAAAATTCCAAATCGTGCTGCACTGCGATAGCGTTTCCAGAGTATCGTGGGCTCCCCAAACCATTTATTCACTATCGCATCCACAGGGTTCGTAACGAAATCAGCCGATAGGTGTATTATTGAGACAGTGGCAGATTGCCACATAGTTACAATAAATTAATATTTTTGCTTTCTCTTTCTCTAGTAAGAAGGGGAAATAATACATTCCAACCAAAAATTCGATACCGAGATTTCACCGGAAATAATGTGCTTTTGCACAATATAACCAATTTTCAGCTCTTACTAATACTGTTGCCATGGATCGTAAAGGTAAAGACATCCATATCGTGATACAGCAACTATGGCCCAATGTTACCGGAGGTAAACAGAGATAAACAACGCTCTCGCCTGGTGTAAACATCGAAAACGCTATCGACAGATAACCAGAGTTTTTGAAAGTCTGCAGTGTATTGTGTGGAATATCCCACTTGCTATAAAAGCGAGCTTTTTTTGCGAGAGCGAAGGAGAGAGAGAGAACTGTCAGTGAGCGAGTGCGTTTCTGTTGCGACATCAGGTGTCATTTTCCGAGCAAGTTTGTGGCGACTGCGATGGCGACAGCCAGTGAACCGTTTGGAAGAAGAGGCTAGATAAAACTTGATGAACTAGATAAAAACAGTGAAGTGACATTAAGAACCTAGACGAGTGACAATTGAAAAACTGGACAAGTCAGGATATTAACCGAGGAGTCCCCGCAACGGGTCATTCATCGCCCTCTCTAAATAGCTCCAGCAATTAGACAGGTCCTCGAGCATGGAACTGTTAGGGACTTCAACGCGTATCTGCGGTCTAGTTGCCTGTAGCCTCCTGCCGTTCCTTCACTCCATCCCTTCCTCCTAGAGGCTGGAGCCACAAATCTATGTAGATCACAGTGCTAGAGGTGTACCCCTCCGTTGTATATGCTATACACCCAAACATAATCTTCCAGCAAGATGGTTCACCGTGCCAGTGCGACTACAGTGTTCCTGATTTACTGAATTTGAATTACAGCTTTCGGTGGATTGGTCTTGATGGACCCATGCTCTGGCCTCCTTACTCACTCGGCGTTACACCATTAGATTTCTTCTTGTGGGGATATGGTAAGGTTATGTTACTGCCAACATTATACGAAACACACGAAGAGAACTTGACAATCTTCTAGGAATCTTGCGAATAACTAGAGGAGCTCGTGTTGAAGTGATCATAAATGAATGAAATCACAATACAATGGACCTTTCCAAATTCACAAATGCAATGCACAAAATAGCAAGTCCCTATCTCTTATAGTTATTTAATCATTAAAGAATGAATTCAGGCAGGTGCTTTGTGTGCATCCTGTATATCTTGAACTTCAGCAATAGCCTGCGAAGTCTTCATTCTGAATTCGTTAAATCATGAAAGTTATGTTAAACATTTTGTGGCGTCACCCATTTCGAAGATATTCTCCATTGTAGGTCTGATTTGCCAAATGCTTCACATTTCTCATCTGCAAAATCGCTTTTTGGGGGAGGCGTCGTGATCATGCAAACAGAACGGAATCCTTGTGCTCCCTATTCCTCTTGTAAATAGTAACAATAATAATCCTTTGGTACTATAGCCCATGAAGGGCCTAGGCATGCCAAACCAACTGTCGGCCCCACGCTCCCGTAAGCACGGCAGAGGTTGGCGATCACCCAATCGATACGGGAGGTGATGTGACCAGCATCACGCATCCCACAGCCAGAAGGTTGGCTTACGAGGCCAGAACCGCTGCCTATCGCAGCTCCTCACTTTCCTCGCGATACTGGGCAGGCACCGGTCCTATACCCGGGACTTAAAAATTAGCAACCCCATGGGTGGGATCGAACCCGGACGCAGAATTCTCCTTATACCCACATGAAAATATGTAAGGAAGCCACTTCTGCAAAAGTTTATCTCGATTAACATGGAGTGAATAGAAGAATAGGCTTTTGGGACAATAGCTTGTTGTAAAATGGGTAGAGAAAGTAACGTGAACGAACGTGAGAATTTTAAGTGCTATATTCAATATTTAAGACCAAAAGACTGATGCATTTTAAAACATCTTTGTAAAGATAAAATTATATATAATTTGGAGTTAACTAAATCTTCAAGAAAGATGTTATTAAGTGAATAGTTTCCCAGAAAAATTCACATGAATTTTGGTAGACTAAACTTATCGAGATAGGCAGTACCTAACCCCTTTAAAAAGATCAAGGGGAGAAAGCCCCAACAAAGGGACATGAAATGCAGCCTGTAGTGAAGTGATTATTTATCCCCTGATTCTTTTCTGTATCACAAAAGCACAACACAATAGGACAAAAGTCTAAAGAAATCTACAGTGCAGTTTCCCCCTCCCCCAAAGATTGGCAAATCGCAAGAATCAGAATAACCAACTGCTGCAACTAGGGTCTCTAGTTTGCGAACAGGTCAGTCGAGTAAGGAAAGCGAATCGATTGCAAAGGGGCCAGCAGAATGGGGAGAATTTGTTGATGGGATTGCAAGGAGAACTTCGTGGACTTCCCTCAAACAAAATGTAGAGCGCGCTCCCAACGTACTCTCACCAGCATTTATCAGCATATGGTTGCTAGGTAACGCAGGAAAATGATTGATGTGCAGATCATCCTATTCTGAGGCGACGCTCCGCCGTAAATGAAAACCAAACACTTATATCCCTTGTGATGTATGTAACAGCCACAAGACTTGGTCAACAGCAGTTCTGAAGACTCTTCGTGTAAAATTGCGTTACTTTCGCTCACGCCTGACTAGGTAAGTACTGTATTTCACCGAAAAATTCCATAGTTTGTATTCCATATAAAACAAACTTCTTGAGATCCACTGAACACAAAGCAACCAACATTTTCTGAAATAATCTGGCCTGATATATTCTCATGACTTTTTCTACCCTCTACTTTTATTAATGGGTATACAAACTATTCATACTGAAGCTTATTTTTCCATCTACTAAATTTTAGTCCAAATAAACCTTTGCAGAAATAGCTGAATTACACATTTCGTTATAGATACAAAGGGAACGGTGATAGTCAAATGCTTCAGAACTGGACGCTATATGCTGACCTTAAATTTCCATATTGTTTCCATGACGTCGCGAGAAACAACTGAAAATCAATGGAATTAAAAGAGAATGACAAGTTCGAACTTTTAATAACGGATATCTCATAAACGGTGTATGCCACAGAAAAACTTTTTTGAAGTAAACTGTATGTTTTAAAGAGAAGTACATTTTTGTGTAGTAGATTTTCCTCTATCCCTTAACGCTTACCAGTTATACAGGATTGTACAAAAATTCCTTCCGAATTCCCAGAAAATTCAAAGATATACATTTTATTTGTCATGTCAACATCTTTAATATATGATATTTTAATCAAAATCGTTACAGCCATTTTTTAAAAAATTGAAATTTTCGACACATTTTTCACATCAGGGTAGCTGGGTGGGGGGATTTTCTCGAAAATGGTCGTGTCGCGTCTTTCGCAGGTACTGAACCTAAGCATCAAGTTTGGTATTTATTCGACTTTTCGTTTTTGAGTTATGCTGTTCAAACACACACACGCACAGCTTTTTCTAAAAATGCTTTTTTGAATTCAAGGCGCCTCAAAACTTGTATTTCCAATGAAATATTGGTATATAAATTTGGGTGGAGTGCAATACCTTCTCTACCCACTATGTATGTGATACAGAAAGTAAAAAATCTGATGTGTTATACTCACATGACTTTCTCTACTCTTGTAGAAGCTATTTTTACAAACGATTATTCTCCATCTACTTCGGGTTAATCGAGACATCGAGATGTTAATCTTATTGCCAATTTTCTTGTAGATGTAAGGGGAATTGGTAGGCTTTAAGCGATAGTCAAATGTTTTAAGAGCTGGTTGCTATGTGAAGTATTCCATTCTCTTTGCATTACCCGGACAAAAAAAAAGAATAACGAATTTGAGAAAAAGTACAAGTATTGGAAAATTTAAGGGAATAACAAGCAATATCTCGAAAAATGGCTCACTCAACAAGAAAATGTACATAACTTAAATTGGGTATTTTAACGCGATCTATATTTTTTGTGTAGTAACATTTTGTCTATCTCTTAAGGTTTACCAGTTATGCAACAGTCGTTCACCTATGAAGAATACTTTTGAAGACATTCCCAGAAAATTCGAAATATGCATTTCGTTTGTCATGAAAATATCTTAAACAAATGATATTTTAATCAAAATCGTTAGAGCCATTTTTGAGAAAATTAAAATTTTCGAAAAATGTTCCATGTAAAGGGTAATCTGGGGTGGAGGGATTTTCTTGAAAACCTTCGTGTCGCATCTCTGGAAGATACTGAACCTATGTACCAAGTTTGGTGTTTATCCGACTGTTCGTTTCTGAGTTATGCTGTTCACAGACAGACACAGACACAGACACAGACACAGACACAGACACAGACACAGACACACACACACACACACACACACGGACATGCTTCCAAAAATGTTTTTTTTTTATTCAGGCGGTCTCTAAACATATATTTCCGGTGAAATCTCGATATCGAATTTTTGGGTGGAATAAAATACTTCCCCTACTTACTATACGTAGTAGAGAAAGTAAAAAATATTTTAGAGAGGATTATATAATAGGAGATTTTTTATTAAATCCATTTATTACTTTCTCTACTACGTATAGTAAGTAGGGGAAGTACTGTATTCCACCCAAAAATTCGAAACCGAGATTTCACCGGAAATACATGTTTTGAAAACCCCTGAATCCAAAAAATCATTTTTGGAAACATGTCCGTGTGTGTGTCTGTCTGTGAACAGCATAACTCAGAAACGAACAGTCGCATAAACACCAAACTTTTTATTTTTAGGTTCAGTATCTTTCAAGGATGCGACACGAAGGTTTTCAAGAAAATCCCCCCACCCCAGATTACCCTTTACATGGAAGATTTTTCGAAAATTTTAATTTTCTCAAAAATGGCTCTAACGTTTTTGATTACAATATCATATGTTTAAGATATTTTTGTGACAAATAAAATGTATATCTTGAATTTCCTGGGAATGTCTCCAAAAGTATTCTCCATTGTGAACGACTTTTGCATAACTGGTAAACCATAAGAGATAAGACAAAATTTTACTACACAAAAAATGTAGATCGCGTTAAAATACACAATTTATGTTATATACATTTGTTTCGTTGAGTGAATCATTTTCGAGATATTGCTTGTTATTCCCTTAAATTTTTCAATACTTATTTTCTGAAATGGGAATTCGTTATTCACTTTATTGTCTTGGATATGCAAAGAGTTATAATCATTGGCAAAGGGAATGGTGCTGCACCTAGCAACCAGCTTTTAAGAGATATGTATGTGCTCAAAGGCTACTGTTTTTCTATATTGCCCTTGTAAATATATTTTCCCCTTACATCTACAAGAAAATTAGCAATAAGATAGAGTCTGCAAATGTTTATCTCGATTAACATGAAGTAGATGGAGAATAAGCGTTTGTAAAAATAGTTTGTACAAGAGTAGAGAAAGTCATGTGAGTGTAACACATCAGAATTGTTTTTTAGTTCCGATATTTGTATTATCAATAGTATTTTTAATTCTTAGACCGAATTTAATTAGAATTTTATTTCATGAATATTATATTTTGGAAGATGAAATTATATTTTTATGTAGATTGTATATTAAAAGGAAAAAACCCAAATAAGAATTTCCCAAGGTTGGAAAGGTAGAACCAGATGACTGAAAAATTAACCGGGTCAGTCGTGGAATTTATTTCGTACCTACATGTTGTCATGGTAACCCAGTTGCTAACAGATCTAAAACTATAACACCTAAGTGTTTTACTTAATACGATACTTTAAGAAAGCTAAGTTTTTGTTTCAAGCCTCGTAACATCAAATTCGCCCGTGAAGGAACCCACCGGAAGTGCAACTGGTTTGTTTTCCAAGTTTTGCTGGTTCCTTGAGGCGTTACATTTTAGTGCCTCGGAGTGCTCAAACAAGTTCGACAAGTTGTGCCCTTTCAACTTCTGGCTTTAACACTTGGCGCCGTACTTAGCCCACTACCTCGTGAAAGCGTTATAACATTAATGATGCATATGACTTCCCAACTGGGTCAAGCGTTAGGCAGACCTGAACCTGAAGCATAGGGTGTGTCTGATCCAGCCTCATGTCTGTGTCAAATCATTCAAAATAATTAATTGTTCTTTCACACAAGACCGTGTGTAGGAGAAGGGTTGAAAGGTAGGATCCCATTGAAAAATTCAATGCCATGGTGGGATCTGAACCACGGGTTCCTTCCGATTTCTCAAACCAACTGAGATATAATGGCAACAAACTGGTTACATACGTTGTAAGTTGCCATTGGGGTATGTTATTTCAAATATTATTTGAGATCTTCTTGTGGTTTACCGGAAAAAAATGCAAGTGAGTTGGGGAATTTAATGACCTACCGGCATTTTGCCACGGTAGTTCAATGCTGTTTGATCGCCGCTTGAAGCCGTTGTTTATTATGCCGCGATGGTGCGACAGTTTGAAGCAGGAATGCTATCACCTTTCCTCGTTGTCTCCAATATCTGATGTTGATTCTGCTGCCGGCTGCTCCAATGGTTTAGCGATAAGTATTTTCCCTCAGGGTATGCGTGGATGTATTGTGAAGGTCATCATCATTTTAAATTGACTGAGAAATTTATTGTGAACTAATATTTGAGTTCTAGAAGTGAGTTTGAAATAAAGTAATAGACTGATTCTGAATTGTAGCACTCGAAACTATAACATACACCTACTACCCTCCGCAGTATCAAAGTAACGGTTGGAAATAACTGTTTTCGCAAAAAAAAGAAGAAACTGGAAGCATAACTCGCTATGAGTTGCTAAAAAGTTGCTCGGAAGGCGACCGGATCTGGCCGACGATGTGCGCAAGCATGAACAGTGTCCCTAACGGCCAATCCGGTCCGCAAGCCCCGAACACCCGGGAGCCCCCTTAGGATCAGGGATGCCCCCAGAAAGCAGGTCCGTCGGCAGTCAAACCAACGGCAGAAAGAAACCTCTCCAAAGCGAGCCGCAAAACATTAAACGCCGTCGCGTGGTCCTGCAATCCTGGAACAGATGATGGAAAATAATGGGGACAGGAAATCCGTGGTAGAAGGGGAATGACACCAGTATTCGCCTACCGACCCGGGGAAACCACGAATAAACCATGGTCAGAATGGCCTGCCTGTCGGGAATGGAACCCGAGACCTCCTGAATGCGAACCTCACGGGTTACTCGCGAGGTATTTGAGGGGAAAGAGAGGAAACTCCACCATGTGTTCACGAAACGTCAAGCGCGGAGAGATACTACGGGCATTAAGTTAGAATCCGTTTTCGGGCCGGAAGGATTGCGTATAGGAAGCCAAGAAGTTATTTACGCAACAAGTGACTGCACGACCAGCATATATACACTCGCTCAGAATACCTGGTTATAAAACTGGCATCCTGTATAGTGAAACACACGGTATGAATAGACCGGTTCTAACTAATCCTTACGTTTATTCTGCTGGGAAAGGGAACAGATGACCTCAGTGCCTCTACAGTGATTTTCATCTCGAAACCTGGTGGGAATTTGGAGAAGATCGACAAAGGCAATTTCTCTGGCCTTATCTTTCTATTCCATTCACCGTTCGTGCAGCAGAAGCTGACCCGGGGACTGACGGCAAATTTGTTTCCCTTCCCAAATTATCATAGCTTCACCTCTCCATCTTTTCGTGCGTCCCTGACTTCCGCTCTATTTGCTTTACGGAAATGCCACTATCAGGCTTCTTTTTTTCCCCTCTCTACTCTGACGTAACAGTCTCTCCAATTGTCCCACAACAATCCAGACAAACTTCTCTTGCTCTCGAGTCTTATAGCAGTGGCCAAACGAACACTCCTTATCTCGACATTTGCAAGTAGCGCTTTTAAACATTAAACTTAGCTTAGTGGTATATATTTTCACTTCATTGCAGATAACTGTGTTTTACTGCATAGGCTTTTTTGTGTGAAGAGCTTCTGAATTTATCTTGAAGCAATCTAAACTTTAAGTTACATTTGTTTAAGTACTTCACACAAAAAATCTAATAGTATGTTGCATTCACATGACCTTCTCTACTCACTTTTCTACACATTATTCTTATATCATCTTCGTGTTAATCCAGTTACATTTTCAATTCAAATTCACAAATTGCTAAAGCGATAATAAGATTTTTAAAGAGCGAATCGCTACGTGATGGCTTTGAAATATGCTCTTTGTATGACCACGAGAAAAAAATCGAAGACTTCCTAGTTGAGAAAAGTTTAAAGCATTAGAAAATTAAAACCAATAACAACGAATGTCTCTACAATAGTTGTCTCAACAAATAGATTATGAGACGTAACTGGTGTGCTTTAACGAGCTCTAGGGTTTTTGTGTAGTAAGATCATCGTTTACCATTTAAACAAAAGTAACTCTCAGTGTTCAAAGTTATTTATTATATACTCAGATTCTAAAATTACATTACTTGCAATAAGCAATCTGTCATCTCCCCATATTCTTACACAAGAAATTCAATGAATAAGCAAGGAAAGCAAGTGTCTTTAGCACATTGGAATACAAGGCAATGAATTGGCCGATCAGACTGCAAAATAACCCACTAAACATCCACTAAGTGACCCAACTATAACTACACCAGCCCATGATGTTATCTCAACCATTAAAAAGAAGCAACTTTACCAACAGTGGAAGACAGGATGGCTCGACTCCACGAGAAGCAAACTCCATGATATAATATCGAAGTTTTCGATACATCTTCTGAGAAACGTTAATTTTAGGAGGAGCATTGTATTTCCACTGTTGGGGAGCCGAACTTGAAGTAGTAGCAACCGCACGTATGGTAAAAAGTTTCCGGTAGCCTTCGCTCCAAGTTTAAAAAAAAATTTTAACTTTGTAATTTGACTGTTTCTTTAAATATTATATATTTATGTTTGCCTCGGCTGCATCAGTATTATTGTTAGAGACATGTTTCTCTTTGCAGGGTTGTGGTGCGACTAAAGAATGTACGCTTACACAGATTATAATTTTACTACACTCCTTTTATAAATGCTTGACGCGATTTAAATAACTTCACTGATATAGAGAGCTGTGAGATTCTTTTATTACTTTCTAGCACTTTTTAACACATAAAACTATTTTCGTCTCACACGAATACGTATTAAATTTTCTCGAGGACACATCTCGCGTCCGGTTAGAAACACTGTCTACATCCAACACGTCCAGTTATGAGCGCTGTCTACAAGCAACTGACTTCTACATTTGTAAATTTTGCTATATTTCAGTTTCTGATTGGCTAATCCTACTCCAATAGAATACCTTCATTTAACTTAGGCTTCTTTCTGGTTCTTGATTGGCCATTTTATAAACTGTCACAAAAATTACATTATTGTTGCTGCAAGAATGACTAGTAGTATTATTAAACTTTCTTACTCATTGTTGCCTCAAGGTTAGCTCATTGTTAGCAACTTTTAACCAATTGTTCTCACAGTTCCTACATTATTAAATTACGTAATACATTCCGATAACATTATTACATGTATACAATAATATAAACATATACAATGACTGTAATATACACTTTTTATGTATTGTTACATACACATTGCTTTAAGGCGGGCTGTTATTATTTTTTATTATATAATTAGACTGAAATCATTAGTGTTAAAAATACTGCCTCACTTCCCAGTAATTCTCTTTCCAGACAAGACCAAGTTTTAATATCCCAAATGAGAATGGGCCATACCAAGATCACACACAGTTATCTTCTATCAAAGGACCAACCACCCACCTGCCACCAGTGTAACATACTGCTAACGACGAAGCACACGATCGTGGAATGCCCACAGTTCGATCAGTGGAGACAACGCTACCTAATACCCAGTGATTTACAAACAGCACTCAACTATTCGATGTACTAAGTTTTTAAAACCATAATGTATATAAAAGTATATCATGTTCAATCAATTTGATTATAGTGTCACAAGTTTATATACTAGTTCATTGTAGTGATTTAAAACTGCTAGTAAGTTAAATAACCTCATTGTTTTATTGTTAAATATATATATATATATATTATAAAAAGTTGCAAAGTCGCGATATGACTAATATATGAAAGCGATTAGAAACTATCAAAATAAAAAAAGTCACTCAGAATGAAGAGGACTTCGGAGGCTATTCCCAGAAAACTCGAGATATAATTTTCATTCTGTCGTGAAAATATCGCACACATATAGTACTTTAATCAAAATAGATAGTCATTTTTGAGAAAAACCAAAATTTTCAAACAAAATTGCATGTAAAGGATAGACTAAATACTTCATGGCTGGGTGTGTGGCGGACAGTTAACATTCTATTTCTCATCCCTGTACCATACCATGTTGCTTCATCTCACGTCCACAAATGTCTTAGTGTCAGGCAACTATACCCCTACTTCTATATGCGACCGTAGTTTCAACATGTGTTCACAGAGGTCTTAGAGCTAGGCAACTGTACCTCTGCTTCTGTAAGTGACGGGCAGACGGCAGCTTGACGCTTGCCCACAGAGGCCTTAGTGATAGGCAACTGTGCATCTGCTTAAACATGTTCCGGGGCAGATTGTAGCTTTGTCACGTGTCCACAGAGGCCATAATGCCCCACAACTTTACCTCTGTTTGTACACGTGCCGGGTGTTGGTTCAAATCAACCTGCTTACATTATCTGCAGATATATGGCAGAACTCTTGCTTTACCATCTACTTTAGTTTTACTTTCTCTATACCTACAGATGTTTTGTGTAGTACTTTTCCATCTATCGCTTGTCGCGATTTCGTTGTATTATCGTATTTGCTGAGCGCCTGTTATTGTTTTACTATTTTGAATTTTGGGTTCTTTGTCCTCCGGCTAGCTATTATTACTCAGTCGAGCAAATCTCTTGAACAGGGTGTGTAAACGGAAAGGAGTTGTTAGTAAAAGATAACACTAATAAAAGAATTTGTTTTTACACTTTTATTGCCGTCACATTTTATTTATTTCACATATTTACTCTTGATACACGCCCGACACTGAACCTGTTATATTTTCGAAAGTAACTATAATCACTTATTTGCCGCACATTATTAATTCGAGTATTTCACATTTTATAACTAGCTTTACGGCGCAAGAGATTCTGTAGAATTTCGCGACGTGTAACCCGTGGATGATTCTGTTGAACTGGGCGATACTTGTCTCTGGCTTCATAATTTATACTCCCTCACCCCGATATGCCTAAACATTATAACAGAGCTGCTATTGGTTAATAAAACGCGCCAACATTAGCGTCTATTCTTTTATCCAATCAAAATTACGAACACATATGCTCTAGGGAAGATATTCCCTCCATTTATAAAGAAAAGCGCGCTAATCTGACGTCATTTGCTTGTCTCTTCTAATTAATAAACAACTCACCCCCTCGCTCATTGTTACCCGCTCCTATTGTCAGTTTCAGTGAGGCCGTGTAAACTTATTTCCTAACAATGCTTATAATTAACAAACATCTCAAATCATTGTCATACAATAATGTTAATTTACACTACAATCACTCTGGCATTCATAGTATTGTGATATAAAATACTGCCTCACGCTTAACGTTTAACAGCTATACAAGATTAAAGAAAATTCTCTAAATATATTCCATGTAGAGGGTAGTCTGGGTGAAGACATTTTCTTGAAAATCTTCATGTCACATCCTTGGAAGATACTAAACTCAAATGCCAAGTTTGGTATTTATCCAAATTTTCTTTTTTGAGTTATACTGTTCACACACACACACACACACACACGGACATGTTTCCAAAAATGGTTTATTTGGATTCAGCGCACCTCAAAACATATATTTCCGGTGAAATCTGTGTAGAATTTTTGGGTGGAATGCAATGTTTCCCCTGCTTACTATACGTAGTAGAAAATTAAAATGTAGATCTCTTTAAAACACACAGTTTATTTCAAATAAGTTTCTTTATAGTATAAACCGCTTCTGAGATATTCGTTATTAGAGGATCGAATTTTCCATTTCTTGGTCATTCTTTAAAGTCCATTCAACATTCAGTTGTTTCTCGCGATGTCATGGAAACAGTATGGAATTTTAAGGCCAGCTTATAGCGTCCAGTTGTTAAACATTTGACTACCACTGTTCTCTTTGTATCTATAACGAAATATGCAATGTAGCTACTTCTGCAAAGGTTTATTTGGATTAAAGTGTAGTAGATAGAAAAATAAACTTTACTAAGACTAGTTTGTATACCCACTAATAAGCAATAGAGGGTAGAGAAAGTCATTTGAATGTATCACATCGAATGTTTACTATTGTTTTAGACCTTGGCGGCTGAGGAAAACCACGAATAACCCCAATTAGATTGGTCTGCCACGGTATTTGAGCCCGCGACCACCCGAATGCGGGCCACAAATTAACGCCTGAGCCATTCCGCTCGGTTTTGCATATTTTAATGGTTGCCTTCACTGTATGACTTGACACCTATTGTTTAATAACCCTAATACAGTCATAAAGTTTGATAAGTGCTTATTCTTCAGCAGAGAATTGATAGCAACCTGAGTGTATGTTACACTGTTGCACTTAAGGGTTTTAACATCGATGAACTCCACCACCACAGAGAGCAAAAACAGTTCCATCTGGCGTACGTAACAAGAAACAAATACGCATCACAACACATTGCAGGCATGAAATTAATTGCTGCATAAATTAGACGGGCTTGGGAAGGGGTTGAGTTATATAGTGTAATGAAGCCATTGTTTGGCGGGATATTAGCGGCACTAACTTAAACAGACCCCACCTCCCATCCACTTGCTGTAATAAAAGCAGCAAATTTGATTCTAATGTGTATCGCTCCGGTATTTGTGATCCAACCACTGTGCATTATAGGGGCACTTAAAGCAGTTCTTCTCTCATTAAGGAGATCCAAAATGCATTTATACCTGCTCTACCTCTAATGTATAGTAGGTAGAAAAAGTAGACATTATATTGCGGCCAAAAATTCCATATTGTGGTTTCCCTCGAAATACGTGTCCCCTGAATCCAAAAAAAGCATTATTACGTAAAGGTCTGTGCGTGTGTGTGGACAGTCTAATTAAAAACGAAATGTTCGGTATCTTCCAAAGAAGCGACACAAGGATTTTCAAGAAAATCCCGCTTCCAAACTACCCTTTATGTGAACAATTTATATTATTTTTTCTTTTCACAAAAATGATTCTAACAATTTTGATTAAAATACCAATGTTTAACTATTTTCATGAAAAATGCATAATTGGAATTTTCTGCAATAGCCTGTGAAGTCCTCTTCATTTGAATGATTTTTGCATAAATAAGAGAAAATCTTAGACAAAAAATACGGATCTCTTTAAAACACACAGTTTAAACTAAATTAATTACTTTATTTAACCATTTCCGAGGTATTCTTTCTTATTTTCCAAGAAAATTGTGATAGCGTAATTATTGATCTGAATATATAAATACTTAAATCGAGAAATGATAGTAAGATAAAAAAATCTGATGTGTTACACTCACATGACTGTCTATACTCTTGTACAAACTATTTTTACAAACGCTTATTCTCCATATGCTTCATGTTAATCGGGATGATAATCTTATTGCTAATTTTCTTGTAGATGCAAGGGGAATATGGTAGGCTTTAAGCTATAGTCAAATATTTTAAGAGCTGGTTGCTATGTGGAGCATTCCATTCTCTTTGTTATGTCGAGGACAAAAAAAAAATGAATAACGAATTTGAGAAAAAGCATAAATATTGGAAAATTTAAGGGAATAACAAACAATATCCTGAAAATGGTTCACTCAACAAAAAGTATGTATATGACATAAATTGTGTATTTTAACGCTATCTAAATTTTTTTGTGTAGTAAAAGTTTGCCTATCTCTTATGGTTTACCAGTTATGCAAAAGTCGTTCACAATGAAGAATACTTTTGGAGACTTTCCCAGAAAATTCAAGATATAAATTTTATTTGTCATGAAAGCATCTTAAATATATGACATTTTAATTAAACTCGTTAGAGCCATTTTTTAGAAAATTAAAATTTTCGAAAAATGTTCCATGTAAAGGGTAGTCTGGGGTGGGGGGATTTTTTTTAAAACCTTTGTGTCGCATCTGTGGAAGACACTGAACCTAAATATCAAGTTTGGTGTTTATCCGACTGTTCGGTTCTGAGTTTTGCTGTTCACAGACACACACAGATACACAGACACACACGGACATGTTTCCAAAAATGCTTTTTTATTATTCAGGGGTCTCAAAACATGTATTTCCGGTGAAATCTCGATATCGAATTTTTGGGTGGAATACAATACTTCCCCTACTTACTATACGTAGTAGGGAAAGTGGAAATAATTGCAAGAAATAATTTTCGTATATTAAATCAATGTATAGCGTAACAAGCTTGAGTTGAAAAGATTTGTCACGAGTACAAGATAATTAGCGAGCCATGTAACGAAAGACATTAGTATCAGCCGAATAGAGATCACGTCAGCTTAAGAATTTCTGGGAACTCAGGTTATAAGTTCAGTATGCTTACATAGTGATGGCCTCCTTAGTAACCAAAGTCAGTGGGGGAAAAGAATGATACATCGAAGTATTGCAACAAAGAGACAAGAATAGTGTATGCATGGGAAGACAGGTGTAATGAATTTAAGTGATTTACCAGAGAGAGAGAGAGAGAGAGAGAGATAGAGAGATATGTACTAAATGTAATGAATTACATGACAATTGGCATTATATTCTAAAATTAGAGGATAGGAATAAAGGAAGAGAGAATTGAATACTAGGAAACATTTACCAGTGGAGCTAAAAGCTAGGAACATGTTTAATAAAAGATCAAATGAATATATGGACAAAGCAGGAAAATATTTAGGAAAAATAAGGTTTAAATGGTTAAAATAAATGGTAAGTAAATTGGAGAAAATACAGAAAAATGGTAACATGCAAAAAAGTAAATAGTGGATACATTATACAGGGTGAATCACCTTAAACTTGCACCGCAAATATTTCGGAAATGGAAAGTGCTATTGATGTGCAGTTTTCACAGAATTGATTGGTAGTCAGGGGCTAGTACATTTAGCCTATAAACAGATTTTAATAATATTGAAAAAGTGTATTTTTTTTAGCAAATATACAATTTTTTAAATGGAACAATGCGTAGTTACATCAACAGAATAAAGGCAGGGTAAATTAGAATGTCAATGGTCTGTACTTCCCCGTTATATGTATATCAACATAATGTTAATCATAAGGGAAGAAAATCATAAGCAAATCCATTGTATATATTGTTTAAATTGTACGTAAAATCCAAAGCAAACAAATCATTCATTCAACCAAAGTCAGAGGCACGAAGAGAGGTGAATATTGGCTCGGGCGTGAAATAAGTGTGGTTGGAGTAATTCTAATGTAGGTGGGCTTAGTTATATAGAGATGGGCATCTAAATCAGAGAGTAACTCTTTTGCTGATACCGTCAGCGGTACTTACGTGTGTAATTTTAAGCGTCTGGTGAGAGTAAGATTTCGCGGCTATCGCGAGGGATCTATACGAGTAACATTTTAGCGACTCACCGGAGATTATGCTTCTTTTCCTTAATTACTGAAACGTTATTTCCAACCGTAACAAAAGTTAGTAGGTATAATAATTAAATTGTTATAGTTTCGAGTACTACAATTCTATATGTTTCCTAATTTCAAACGATCGACAACTCAGTTTCAGAACTCAAATATTAGGTCACAATAAACTTCTCTATCAATTTAAACTGGTGCTGTTCTTTACAATACATCCACGTATGACCTGAGTGAAAGTACCTATAGCTCTACCACTGGAGCAGCCGGCAGAGAATCAATAGCAGATATTAGAGACAACGTGAAAAGGTGGCAACTACATTCCTGTATCAAACTAGTGTACCATCCTCGCAGCATCATTTTTACTGATTTAATGGCAATTGGGTTTTTTCTCTTGGCCATGCAAAGAGAACGGAATTTCAAAGGCATCATATAGAGACTATTAGAAAAATGTTTCATATAAAAGGTGGTAGGTCTGGGGGAATTTTGTCGAAATTCTTCGTGTCGCATCTTTGAAAGATATTAAACCTAAACACCAAGTTCGGTGTTTATCCTACTTTACGTACTTAAGTTATCGTGTTCACAGACACACACTAGGACATGTTTCCAAAAATGCTTTATTTGAATTTAAGGGGCCTCAAAACATATATTTCCGGTGAAATCTCGGTATCGAATTTTATACAATTCTTCCCCTACTTACTATACGTAGTGGAGAAAGTAAAAACGAAACTTGGTATTTAAATTCTTGAACTTCCGGGATGTGGAAAGATTTTCAACAAAATCCCACACCCCAAAAAATGGCGCTAACGATTTTGATTAAAACACCATTATAAATCAAATGTGTAACTTGAACTTTCTGGAAATATTCTGTGAAGTCCTCTTATTCTGAGTGACTTTTGTATAATTTTTAATCTGTAAGAGATAAACAAAATCTTACTACACAAACAATTCGGATCTCGTTAAATCACACAATTTATGTTAAATGAAAGTATTTGTGGCACTAACGATTTCCAAAGTATTTTTGTTGTTGGTTTGAATTTTGAAATACTTTATACATTTCTCAACTGCAAAAAATATTTTTTTTCTTTCTTTTAGCTTATTGTGTTCTTATAGCTACAAGCAAATGTGTAGTGAAGGTATATCTGTATTAACCCACTGCCCGAAGGCTACATCTGGCGTTTTTCCTCTAATTCATTTGCAGCTTTTTATATCCCTTTTACAGACACTTAAAACTAAGCGGCGGCGCCGTCGCCGAGTGGTTAGACCGCTCGCCTCCCACCGAGGCGGCGCGGGTTCAATCCCAGGGACCTGCATGTGGGATTTGTGGTGGACGAAGCGGCGTCTGGGCGGCTTTTTTCCGGGTTCTCCGGTTTTCCCTTTCATCCATTTCACCAACATTTTGTTTCATCTACTTCCTTCATCCCATACCAGGCATCGGGCTGATCACCCATCCTGGATGCTCTGTTTGATCCATGAGTGTCTGCTCCTCGACGGGCCTCTGACCCCAGGCACCCGCTTGTAAGTCCTGGGGGTGTAAGTCCTACATAAGAGGAGGGTAAACAGATAATGAATGAATGAATGAATGAATTAAAACTAAGCGATTCGAATAGTTATGATCGTTAAGACGAGACGAAATGGACCGGCCATCCATTCAAAACCAAACGTCGCGAATTCGAATCCCAGTGAAATGTGCCTGTGGTGAAGGATGGAAAGGGCCCACATAAAATAATCGGTGTAAAAACCGAGTGGATGATGACGAGGTTACGCCCCTGGTGAAGGATGAAGTGTGGTGGCGCGGGGTTACATTTGACTGCAGTTGCATGAATTTTTCTTAAAACTAAGTATTACAATAGTGTTGAAATAAATTAGTATATTTACGATATAAAATGACTATAAATATCTACTTCTACTTTATTATTAAAGACTAGTTGTATTATAAAAACAAAAGAGAACCTAAATTATTCTGAATGTTTTATAAAGGTACTGATTTTACATTGGACGTCTATACATGTCCATGGCGGGAAAGACGTTAAGAGGAAGTACATAGAAGAATAAGGTATTTTAAGAATAGATTTATAAGAGCGAGTAGAGCGTCATATGAGTGCAGCGAATTAGATTTTTTTATGAATAATATGTAGAATAGTTTTGGAAATACACGATAATTGATAGAGGAGATGGTGCAACTATTACAATCCGGTGTTTTCCTAGATATGCTTCAGCTGGTGTCACAGTTCACCTGGCATATGGACCACCCTGTAATTGGTTTAACGCTGTGAGAGCGGGTTGCAGAACTGTTGCAGCTGACAGCCAAACAACCGCATACCTATTCTCTTGAGACCTTCGGAATCGAATTAGCCCCCAACGTGGCCCTTATTTGAGTGGAAGATGTGTCTGTCAACTATCGATCTATGGTCCTTCGGGAACCCGGTAATGTTTACTGTGGTTATCCTCCGGCCTTACTCCATCAGACACGGCCCAGTGGATGTCCCATCAGGCTGTCTCAGAGAAATGTCACTTCCATCCACAGCGAGGTTTTCCTCAAATAATCCTGGATGAGTGTTGAGTGCAAATTGCTTTCTGTCACGGTATCAACTGACAATGGGACATCAACAGATTGCAAAGCAAATGTCTTCTTGACATCAAGGGAGACCGTAGTTTAAATAGTTTGACGTCATAACATCGTCGGATACATGCAGACAGGGATCAGATGTCGTACACCCACACGACGTTAACGTTGCTCCCATTACTGTTAACAAAAGATTATTACTCCGTCTACTGCAAAGCAACACGCACTAGAAAGCCTCACGACTTTTGTTTTTCGAACGCTCATACTTCCACTGTTTTTGGAATTACTTTTCTATGAGTTTGTGACCTTTAATCCCTTTTTTCCCTAACAAGGCAAGGGAAGTATTACTGTATAAAAACGATTTCACAGATACGAAGCGTGTTTTTAAAGTAAGTAGGTACCGCTATTATTTTTTTTTTAAAAAATAACAGAACACTATTTCAAAATACTTCATTATGATTCATTGCCTTATGCCGTACACTACTTCTTCACATAGTCATCACCGTTATTCAAGCACTTGTCGTAACGGGAAACCAGTTTTTGTATTCCTTCGTCAAAGAATGATGCCGCCTGTGATGAAAGCCTAGTCTGCAGTTGTTTCACATCATCATTAAAATGTTTTCCACCAGATGTGAATATCTTTGTAAGTAGGGTGGTCGAATTTCTCCCAACCAAATGATGCGATCAGAGCTAGAGTTTGACTGTATGTGGCCGGCATTGTCACTCATTGTTTCCCCATAAACGTCGCACAACTGGCGATTTTAGTTATGCTGATCAGATATACATACGGATCATTTTTAAAATTCCTTTTTTGGGTTTTGGTCTCCAAAACACGTATTTTCGGTGAAAAAATTAGGTGAGTTTTTGGGTTGAAAACAATAGGTACTTCTTCCACTTACTGTACTGTATTTAAGGTAATCATATATCTCCATATGAACAATTTTACCTGAGTTTTCACTTTCACAAAAATGACTTTTTTTATAGTAGGTATCATAAGTTTGAAACAAAGTCTGTTTAAAAATTTGATTACATTTTTTTGAGAAATCTACCAGAATTCTCTTTTAGTCGTATTCTTCACGACCACTGCAGTTCCACACACAACTGTCACGAAACACCTTTCCAGCACTACAGAGTGATGTTGGATACCGCCTGCCGGATATTTTCCTTCAGATGAGTAATGGTTTCAGCTTGATCGTATACTTTTCCCCGTGCTATGGGAGCCGGAGAATGTGAAGCCCAAAAGCGTTGAGATCGTCTACCAATCCAACTAAGTGGAAATGTGACACCCACATCTCAAGAAGAATGAGAGGGAGCTCCATCGTTTCGGAAAGTCAGTTTTCAAGATGCCATCCTACTCCAATTGTGACTGGGGGAGAATCTCCTACATATTGAGATACGAAATGACTATCTCTGTGGTTTCTAAAAAGAATATTGACCACATAAAAATTCTATATTTCATTCCATAAACCTTGAGCTTAGCACTGGAAGAAACATAAGAATAGTAGAAGCCGGCAAAAACAGACAAAACGTAAGGCTAGTGCTCAGGTGAGCGACAAAATTAAACATTACTTTGAGCCCAAGACTGTTTCAGTTACTGATCACCTCGAGCCGAGTGATCTTACAAGTCATGTATCAGCAGTAGGGATGGGCAGAAAATAACGTAATGGTTACACTAATGTAACAATTACTAAATTAATGGAGACAGTAACCAGTTACCCAATAACGGTTATCAAAGTAACGAAGACAGTAACTAGTTATCGTTAACGGTTACCAAGTCTGGATGATATCATTCACTGTGTATTGGGAACTAGTTACCTCAACTCGTTATGCAATATTAATCTCCTCCACAAGAGATCGTGTGTGGCTTGTGGATCTAATATTGTAGCGACCCTTAGGGCAGTTAGCCTCGGGGATTGCTTACAACATGGGGGAATAGGTTCGTATGGTAGAGACGGCCGGGAGCGAGATGACAGGTGCCATAGGGGTATTCGGGGAAGGAGCATGTTAAATAAGTATCCCGGGATCTTATAAAAACCTAATGATTATATTCTCGAATACATTAAGAGTGACGTTGGGACTCCTTGGAAGATGGGGGTGGTCGTGCAAGGATTTAATCGTACCCACATATGTCTGGAACTCTCGTAGATATTGAAAATAGCACAATGGTAATGGTTAACATATTAGGGTGGGAGTCAGAGCCTTAAAAAACGTAACCTTGGCGTCGTTACGAATCGTGAAGTAAATTGGGATGGTTGAGCTACATTCCTGGTCAATAAATATGTTTATGAGAGGCTAAGCAACCTGGTGCCCTCAAAGCCAGTTCTTCCTTATTTGCCACATATTTTGAAACATAATACAATCTGATGCAACTCTCCGACTGCTGATGGACTTCACGACGGGCCGCTACAATATACTATCTAGCGAGAGAAATGGGCACTAATTATCTGCTTTGATACATATGTAACCAACTGAGATTGTCTGTTATTTCATTATGTTAGACAATAGTGTGTGTTGGTGCTAATGTTTCTCTTCTCTGCAAAGCCACCTTTCAAAATGTCATCATGTTTTATCTAACATCCTCCGAGAATATTTAAGTTGTTATATGCTTAACTTCAGTCATGTTTATGTTGGTAATAATCATATTTTTCCTTTGCTATATCTGCATCACATTGTATTTATATTTAGGATCCCATATAGCTCAGTTCACTTGTAAAAACTGAGTATATATGCAGGAATGTAGACGCCAATGCGAATGCATTTTAGGATTATAGACCACCGTAGTTATCAAAGTGTTGACACAACTATAGAAACTTCTATTTTGATTGTATCAAATAACAACGTAAGTCTGTGTCGACATCGCTCATATTGAAAAGTAGTTATAGCTAATTAGCACCGTTAACCATTAATGTGATGTAACTGCAAGCATAATAACACTGAAAACAGACAACTTTGGTAACCGTTAACTCACTGTAACTGTGACAATTACGGGGCATGCCAGGTATGAGGCATGTTTTTAAAGGAAGTACCATTTTAATATTTCGCCGCTACAATCGCGAGTTTGAGCATGCGCGATGACTTCCTCCATTCATTAGGAAGCCAGACGCAGCTGTGAGTGATCGTCATTTTGTGTTTTCTTATTGTTAGAGCGTTTCGAGGTGTACAAAACAATCGAACGACCCATCGACTGTGAAGTCAGATCAGTGATTCGTTTTTTGAATGCGAGAAATGTTACACCAACAAACATTCATCGCCAATTGTGTGAGGTTTATGGGGAAACAATAATAAGTGACAATGCCCGGCCACATACAGCCAAACAAATTCAAGATCTGGTAGCTCATTTGGTTAGGAACGATTCCACCACTCCTCCTACAGACCGGATTTGGCATCAAGCGATTTTCATTTGTTTCTTCACCTGAAGAAATTGCTTGGTGAAAAACATTTCAACGCCGATGATGTGAAAGAGAAGCACCGACTTCGGCGGCATCATTCTTTGACGAAGGGACACAAAAATGGTTTCCTGTAACGACAAGTGCCTGAATAACAACGGTGACTATGATAAGAAGGTGTAAAGTAATGAATTATAATAAAATATTTGGAAACTAATGTGAAGCTGCGGATATGGCCCAAGGTTATCGGGAGGTTGGCTCCGAGCGGTTCGAGTAAACAATAACGCCACTTACTGGTAAAAACACCGGGCGCGCTAACGGGAGATAACTATCACTTTCTGGGAGCTGTATCCCTCCTTCTCCTCCAGAAAGTGTGTCGAAATAGTTCTAGAATATTCGAGGATATTCCGTAGAGGATTCCACTGCCTATATAAGCGAGCGCTCTCGCAGACCGTCTGTGACAGAGCAGAGTTGAATCAGTGTGCGAGCGAGTTGGTGAAGGCTTCTGTGACGTGCAGGAGTGCTACCGCGGAGCGACGGTTGTGAAGGACTTGCGTTCGATTCTGAGCGTAGTGAACCGTCCAGCCTGAACAGGTTACATCACGAAGGAAGTGAAATTGCAGATAATTGAGTAGTTCACTTAGTGAAGTGACATTGGTGATGTGACCTCTTAGTGAAGGTGAAATACATAAGGACTTTGAACAGTGATAGATAAAACAAAAGAGGTACAGTGAGAACTTAGAAAAGTGATTGCTGAAGAGCTGGACAAAAGTCACAATAATGTTGTGTTATTTTTTTTTAAAAAAAAATTGGTACTTATTTTAAAAACATGACTCGTATAACTGTTACCCAAAAATACTAGTAACGTCACATACCTATCAGCAGGTTACCCAAGCAGGAAGCCAACTTTGCCACTAATGCCACCCGTGCATGTCAAATACAGGTTAAATAATCAAAATAAAGAGAAAAAATTAAGGCTAGTGAGCTGGGCTTATCGTTTAAACGTATTTCAGAATCAACATTGAAATGTCTCGTTTTATCCGTAACCTTTCTTTGCAATTCTCACGTACTGACCCGTTCACTACGTCAGCAAGCAACTGCTGGAAGGGAAATTGGACCCTTAAGGGCTCAAATGGACCTTCCGCTATGGAAGCTAGTGAAGCCGAAATAAGAATGAGGCTCTCTGACGTGTGACGATCATCCAAGACATGCCAAGGTTAAATCACGACAAAAGACAGCCGGGTAAAGTGTAGCAATTGTTACCTCAACAATAGGGAAGGTTCAAGTCCCAGCTCTCAGCTCTGCAACACTCGACCACACACTTCTGCTTCTTCAGTTCCTATCTTCTCCGATAGAGTCTCTCACACCACGTCTTCCTCAAGTATCGGCCACCAGAGAGTCATCCAAGCGTGTTCGACCTGCGTAGAGAAACACATTCTGGAGTTCCAAATTAACACAAAACATGTAAATTAGATCCAAGAAGGGGTTTAAAACAATACAACTTTCTTTTAGTTTGGATAAAGAACGTAAGAAAAGTTCTTGAACAAACTCTTTGGAGAGATTCCACAAATTAGAACTGAAAGACACTCAAATACGATAAAATAAAGCATAAGGGAAGAAATGAGGCAGTATTTTTAACACTTAAATGATATCAGTCTAATTATATAATATAAAATTAAAAAATAACAGCCCGCCTTAAAGCAATATGTATATAATACAATATATAAAGTGTTTGTTACAGTCATTGTATTACGTTTATTTTATCATGTACATGTATAAAAATGTTATGTGAAGGTATTACGTAGTTTAACAATGTAGTAGCTGTAAGAATAGAAGCAAGCTACCTTCCGTGGCAAACAGAATGACAAAGTAGAAGCCGAAAGTTGCTAACAATGAGGTAACCTTGAGACAGCAATAAATTAAAATGTTTAAAAAGGGCTACTAATAATTCTTGGAACAATAATGATGTAATATTTAAAACAGTTTATAAATAGCCAATCAACAACTAGAAATAGAAGAAATGTACAAACTCAAGTGGTAGACGCTACAAGAAAGCGTACCCAAACAGTTTTGCTTCGATACAGGTTCAGTGTGAGACATAAAAATTCATTGCGGTGAAAATAATATAAAGTTTACGTGTTAAAAAGTAATTAACAAAAAAATCGCATAGCTATATAGTAGGATATATCAGTGAAGTGTTATTTAATCGGATTAATAAAGGGAGTGGAGTACAATTATAATTTGTGTAAGCCTTCATTCTTTAGCCGTACCAGCCCTGCTAAGGGATACGTGCTCTGCAAATTACTACTGACGCAACCGAGGCATACATATATAATATTGAAATGAATTACATTAAAATATTTATTACACAAAGTAAACGCGGGGCGAACACTTCAAGAAACAATCTCCCGCAAATTGGTGCCTAAACTCGGTGCAACCGCAACAGCAATTAAACCCCTGCAAAACTGATAAATTTTCACAACTTTACTGCTAACAAATTCTCGTATTTATTTCAGTTTAATGAAACTCAAATGTTTGCAGAAATAGTTTAATTATAGTGGAATCTTAAAAATAAGTCGCTATATTGTTTTGAAATTCCATACCTTTGTACTACTTTACGAGAAACAAACGAATGGTGACGAAGCGCTCAGAAAATATGTATTCAAAAACTCATATCAAGAGCAACAAAATATCTTGAAAATGGTTAGTGCCGAAACATTTCTTTGACCTAACGATATCTACATTTTTACTTTCTCTACCACGTACGTAGTAGGTAGGGGATGTATGGCATTCTATTTCGAGATTTCAACGGAAATACATCTTTGAGGCCGCATGAATCCAAAAAATGCATTTTTAGAAAAAGATCCGTGTGTGTATGTGTGTGTGTGTGTGTGTGTGTGTGTCTGAACAGCATAACTCAAAAACGAAAAGTTGGGTAATTACCAAACTCCCCCCACACAAAACTACTGTTTATCTACAACGTTTTTCAATTTGTTTTATTTTTTGAAAATGGTTAACGATTTTTATTAAAATACCATATATTAAAGATACTTTATGACAAATAAAATGTACATCTTGGATTTTCTGTAAAGTCCTCTTCATTCAGAACAAATTTTGTGTAATCTTGTACAACTGGTAAACGTTAAACGATAGACGAAAACGTACTTCACAGAAAATGCAGATCTCTTTAAAACACACAATTTATTTTAAATAAATCAGCTGTTTCCGAGATATCCGTTATTAATGGTTCGAATTGTTCAATACTTAGCCATTTTCAATTGTTCATGATGTCATGGAAAGGGTATGCAATTTTAATGTCAGTGCATAGCGTCCAGTTCTAGAACATCTGACTATCGCTATTCCCTTCATATCTATAAGGATAAGTGTATTGTAGCTATTTCCGAAAATATTTATCTGGATTAAAATGAAGTAAATGGGAAAATAACCTTTGTTAAGAATTATTTGTATACTCACTAATAAGCGATAGAGGGTAGAGAAAGTAATGTGAGAGTAACACAAGTTTTTTTGGCATAGTAAACGTTAACACCTACACAAAATTCAATCACAATGTAAAGGAATACACAATTCACTATCGTGTTTTAATAGTATTCGTTGAAAGAATTTTTGAGAAAACCAGACAGAAAATAAAGAAAGTTCTTTAAAGGACATCTTGGTATGAGGAAGTTTTCTTGAACATATTTGTGTTGCATCTTTAGATGAACTTAAAGTAGACCCACCTAGAACTTTCTTTAAAAACCTTAAGTTACATTTATATGACACAAGTCTGTTCTTACAAAACCTTATTGTTCTATCTACTCCGTATTAATCGAGATGAACCTTTGCAGAAATAATTTCAGTACACATAAGGATACAGGAAACCTAAACTATAGTCAAATGTTTAAAATCGGGTCCTTATATGCTGGCCTTGAAATTTCATACTCCTTCCACGACATCGCGAGGAACAACTAAATGTTGACTACTCCACAAACAAATCTGATGTATTACACTCACATGACTTTCTCTACTCTTGTACAAACTATTTTTACAAACGCTTATTCTCCATCTACTTCATGTTAATCGAGATAAACATTTGCAGAGTCTATCTTATAGCTAATTTTCTTGTAGATGTAAGGGGAATATACAAATACAGTAGCCTTTAAGCACATACATATCTCTTAATAGCTGGTTGCTAGGTGCAGCACCATTCGCTTTGCCACAGATTAATACTCTTTGCATATCAAAGACAAAAAAATGAATAACGAATTCCCATTTAAGAAAATAAGTATTGAAAAATTTAAGAGAATAACAAGCAATATCTCGAAAATGGCTCACTCAACAAAAAAAAATGTATATGACATAAATTGTGTATTTTAACGCGATCCACATTTTTGTGTAGTAAAATTTTCTCCATCTCTTATGGTTTACCAGTTATGCAAAAGTCGTTCACAATGAAGAATACTTTTGGAGACATTCCCAGAAAATTCAAGATATACGTTTTATTTGTCATGAAAATATCTTAAACATATGATATTTTAATCAAAATGTTAGAGCCGTTTTTAAGAAAATTAAAATTTTCGAAAAATGTTCGTTGTAAAGGGTATCCTGGGGTGGGGGGATTTTCTTGAAAACCTTAGTGTCGCATCTCTGAAAGATACTGAACCTAAATATCAAGTTTGGTGTTTATCCGAATGTTCGTTTCTGAGTTATACTGTTCACAGACACACACAGGCACACACATAGACACACAGACAGACACACAGACACACACACGGACATGTTTCCAAAAATGCTTTTTTGGATTCAGGGGGTCTCAAAACATGTATTTCCGATGAAATCTCGGTATCGAATTTTTGGGTGGAATACAATACTTCCCCTACTTATACGTAGTAGAGAAATTAAATATAATATAAAAGAATTGAAAAGTTCAAGCAATAACCGAGATATCTCGAAAATGGTTGATACCACAGTAAAATTTATTTCAAACAAATTCTGTACGTGACGATACTGAAATTTTTTATAATGCCATGTTTTATAAAAACAAATGACATTTCTTTATATTTGCAGGTATTTTCTAGTGTTTGCGAGTTGATTGCCGTGTAGTTTGTTCGATTTGCTCTAACAGTTCGTTAATTATCACTTAAAGGTTTTGTGTTCACCCAAAAATGAATTTGACTAGAGAACATTTCAGACTATGATTTTTTTTTACAATTTTAAATCGTCATTAACGCAGGGAATTCAAATGGATCGTCTTTTTCGTGAAAGACGCCCAAGAACTGCTGTTACTGATGAAAATATTGCAGCTGTTCGAGCAATGCTTGAACAAGATCGATGGACATCTTATGAATTTATTTAGGCGACATTGGGCATTGGTATGACTCAAGTCCAAAACATTTTACATCAACATTTGCACGTGAGAAAACTTTGTTGTCCAAGGATTCTACATAAACTGACTCCCGATCACAAACAACAACGCGTTGATTGGTGTAGAAAAATTCTGGAAAAATTCCAAGGTGGTACTTCAAATTTGTTTTGGAATGTCGTTGCTGATAATGAAATCTTGGATTTATTGTTATGATCCTGAAAACAAAAGTCAATCGGCTCAATGGGAGCTTCGAACAGAATCTAAGTCTACAAAAGTCCGACGAATTCGCAGTGCTGGTAAGAAGTTGGTGGCTATGTTTTTTTTTCTAAAACGGGTCATATTTCTAATACAGTATTACAAGGGCGTTGCTGTCGATTGGTACACAAATGTCTCCTTGCCACAAAGTTCTGAAAAAGTTCCTGCAAAGGGAAAAATGTTACATCATGACAGCGAATCGTCGCATATAGCAAAACTAACAACTGAGTATCTGGATGCCCTAAAGGTCAGCACCATGGACCCTCCACCACACAGCCCTGACTTAGCATTCTGCGTTTTCTTTTCATTTCCAAAAATTACAGATAAAATGCGTGGAATCACGCATCAGTGCCATCATTATTTTAAGAACTGGTTTCATTGATGTTACAGGGGAATATTTTGAAAAACAATAAAATTATTACAAAAAGGTTTTAAATTAATCCTTATTTGACCTCCCAAAAAAATTCGATAACGAAATTTCACCGAAAATATATGTTTTGAGGCCCCCTGAATCCAAAAAAGCATATTTAGATAAAGGTCCGTGTGTGTGTCTGTGTAGAGCGTAACTCAAAAACGAAAAGTCAGATAAATACCAAACTTGATATTTAGGTTTAGTATCCTTCAAAGATACGACACGAACATTTTCAAGAAAATCTCCTACCCCAGATTACCCTTTGAATGCAACATTTTTCTAAACTTTTTATTTACTCAAAAATGGCTATAACGATTTTGATTAAAATATCATATCTAATATATTTTCGTGCCAAATGAAATATATATCATGAATTTTCTGGAAATGTTCCCAAAAGCTCTCTTCATTCTGAACGACTTTTGCATAGCTGGTAAACCGTAAGAGATATACATTTTTTGTGTAGTAAAATTTTGTCTATCTCATTAAAACACACAGTTTATGTCATACGCTTTTTTTGTCGAGTGAGCCATTTCCGAGATACTCCTTGTTATTTGTTTGAATTTTTCAACACTTATACTTTTTCTCGAATTGGAACCAGCTCTTAAAAGATTTTACTATCGCTTAAAGACTACCATATTCCCCTTGCATCTACAAGAATGGTGGAGAATAAGGGTTTGTAAATAGTTTGTACAAGAGTAGAGAAAGCCATGTAAGCGTAACACATCAGATTTTTATTAATGTCTCATGGTTTACCAGCTATACATTATTATACAAAATTCCTTCTGAATGAAGAGACTATTCCCAGAAAATTCGTGACATATATCTTATTTGTCATTTAAATTTCTTAAACATGTGTCATTTCTATAAAAATTATGCACCAATTTTTGAGAAAATAAAAACCATTATCCATGTAAAAGGTACATAGTTTGGATTGCAAGAATGTTGCATCGTTAGATGATGTTGAATTTAAATCACACGTGAACCTTTTTTTTGTATGAGAAGGACTCAAAGCATTTCTCTCCGATAAAATATTGATATACAATTTTTGGGTAGATTACAATAGTTCAACCTACCATATGTATGTGACAGAGAATCTAAAAACATACTATTTTCGTGTAGTTGGGGACCGTCAAATTAAGGATTGGTATATGTCAGCAATATTTTGGAAGCTCTAATTGGTACACATTTAAGGAATGAAATTGTATATGACGGGTTTATGTATAGAACTTGATATTCATTTTGGGCCCATTTCCCTTGTGAAGGAAAATTCAAGGGATAAAGGAAAGTACTGACGCCAAACCAGCGCTGTGGAGAATGTAAAACCAGAAAAGAACAGTACAGAGGAATACTGGTGTACTTATGCAGGTTGTATTTGTACAGTCCCACCCAGGATTAATAAAGATGACGCTCTCTCGTGTTGCAATGATAAACGCTCGCCATTTCGCGGGACGCAGATGGCTTTCTGCAAGCGGATACGCCAGCCCATTCTGGCGAACTTCAGGCGCCCAGCTCCTTGCAAATAACCGCTGTCTTCCTTCCAACAATGCGTAGGGTTATAACATGTGTCATTTTGTTCTCGACAATACCGCGGGGTCTTGAGAGACATCCTGTAGCCTACACTCTTGATGTTGCGAGTGTCATTTTGTTCTCGACAATACCGCGGGGTCTTGAGAGACATCCTGTAGCCTACACTCTTGATGTTGCCAGTGTCATTTTGTTCTGGACAATACCGCGTGGTCTTGAGAGACATCCTGTAGCCTACACTCTTGATGTTGCCAGTGTCATTTTGTTCTCGACAATACCGCGTGGTCTTGGGAGACATCCAGTAGCCTACACTCTTGATGTTGCGAGTGTCATTTTGTTCTGGACAATACCGCGCGGTCTTGAGAGACATCCTGTAGCCTACACTCTTGATGTTGCCAGTGTCATTTTGTTCTGGACAATACCGCGTGGTCTTGAGAGACATCCTGTAGCCTACACTCTTGATGTTGCCAGTGTCATTTTGTTCTGGACAATACCGCGTGGTCTTGAGAGACATCCTGTAGCCTACACTCTTGATGTTGCCAGTGTCATTTTGTTCTCGACAATACCGCGTGGTCTTGGGAGACATCCAGTAGCCTACACTGTTGATGTTGCCAGTGTCATTTTGTTCTCGACAATACCGCGTGGTCTTGAGAGACATCCTGTAGCCTACACTCTTGATGTTGCGAGTGTCATTTTGTTCTCGACAATACCGCGTGGTCCTGAGAGACATCCTGTAGCCTACACTCTTGATGTTGCGAGTGTCATTTTGTTCTCGACAATACCGCGTGGTCTTGAGAGACATCCTGTAGCCTACACTGTTGATGTTGCCAGTGTCATTTTGTTCTCGACAATACCGCGTGGTCCTGAGAGACATCCTGTAGCCTACACTGTTGATGTTGCCAGTGTCATTTTGTTCTCGACAATACCGCGTGGTCCTGAGAGACATCCTGTAGCCTACACTGTTGATGTTGCCAGTGTCATTTTGTTCTCGACAATACCGCGTGGTCTTGAGAGACATCCTGTAGCCTACACTCTTGATGTTGCGAGTGTCATTTTGTTCTGGACAATATCGCGTGGTCTTTTAGAGACATCCTGTAGCCTATGCTCTTGATGTTGCGAGTGCCATTTTGTTCTCGACAATACCGCGCAGTCTTGAGAGACATCCTGTAGCCTATGCTCTTGATGTTGCGAGTGTCATTTTGTTCTGGACAATACCGCGCAGTCTTGAGAGACATCCTGTAGCCTATGCTCTTGATGTTGCGAGTGTCATTTTGTTCTCGACAATACCGCGCAGTCTTGAGAGACATCCTGTGGCCTATGCTCTTGATGTTGCGAGTGTCATTTTGTTCTCGACAATACCGCGCAGTCTTGAGAGACATCCTGTAGCCTACACTCTTGATGTTGCAAGTGTCATTTTGTTCTCGACAATACCGCGCGGTCTTGAGAGACATGCTGTAGCCTACACTCTTGATGTTGCAGGTGTCATTTTGTACTCGACACTAACCCGCGGTCTTGAAGAGACATTGTATAGCCTACATTCTTGATGTTGCAAATGTCATTTTGTTGTCGACAATACCATGGGGTCCGGAGAGATATCATGTGGCCTAAACTCCTCATATAATAGTGTCATTTGTTCTCGACAATACCGCGCAGCTTTAGTGCGTGGAGAGGTACTCTTCATGTTAACATGTGCCAATTTATTCTGACAAAACCGCGTGGTGTTACCTTGAGGAGAGATAAAACAGCCTCTTCCCTCGATTTAACATTTGCTATTGTTCTGATAATACCACACAGTCTGGAGAGATATTGTGTAGCCTAGACTTCTGATGTAACACCTGCAATTTGTTCTGATAATATCCTAAAGAAATATCCTGTCTAGATTTCTGATACAACTCGTCCTAATTCATTCTGATAATACCCTGGAGAAATTTCGTGTAGTCTAGACCTCTGATGCAACACGTGAAAGTTTGTTCTCACAATACCGCGCGGTCTGGAGAGATATCGTGTAGCCTAGACTTCCGGTTTAACGCATGACAGTTTGTTCTGACAATACCGCGTGGTCTGGAGAGATATCGAGTAGCCTAGAACTTCTGATGTAAGACGTGCCAGTTTGTTCTGACAATACCGCACGGTCTGGCGAGATATTGAGTAGCCTAAGATTCTGATATAACAATTGCCCAATTGTTCTGACAATAATACGCGGTCTGAAGAGATATCATGTAGCCTTGACTTCTAATATCACACGTGCAAGTTTGTTCTGACAATACCGAGCGGTCTGGAGAGATATCATGTAATCTTAACTTCTGATGTAACACGTGCTACTTGGTTTTGACAATACCGCGCGGTCTAGAGAGATATCATGTAGCCCTGACTTCTGATATAACACGTGGAAGTTTGTTCTGACAATATTACGCGGTCTGAGAGATATCATATAGCCTTGACTTCTGATATAACACGTGCAAGTTTGTTCTGTCAATACCGCGCGGTCTGGAGAGATATCGTGTAGCCTAGACTTCTGATGTAACACGTGCTACTTGGTTTTTACAATACCGCGCGGTCTGGAGAGATATCCTGTAGCCTTGACTTCTGATATAACACGTGCAAGTTTGTTCGTGACAATAACGAGCGGTCAGGAGAGATATCATCTAGCCCTGACTTCTGATATAACACGTGAAAGTTTGTTCTGACAATATTACGCGGTCTGGAGAGATATCATATAGCCTTGACTTCTGATATAACACGTGCTCAATTGTTCTGACAATACCGAGCGGTCTGGAGAGATATCCTGTAGCCTTGACTTCTGATGTAATACGTGCAAGTTTGATCTGACAATACCGAGCGGTCTGGAGAGATATCATGTAGCCTTGACTTCTGATGTAATACGTGCAAGTTTGTTGTGACAATATTACGCGGTCTGGAGAGATATCATGTAGCCTTGACTTCTGATATAACACGTGCAAGTTTGTTCTGACAATACAGAGCGGTCTGGAGAGATATCATCTAGCCTTGACTTCTGATGTAATACGTGCAAGTTTGTTCTGACAATACCGAGCGGTCTGGAGAGATATCCTGTAGCCTTGACTTCTGATGTAATACGTGCAAGTTTGTTCTGACAATACCGATCGGTCTGGAGAGATATCATGTAGCCTTGACTTCTGATGTAATACGTGCAAGTTTGTTCTGACAATACCGAGCGGTCTGGAGAGATATCCTGTAGCCTTGAATTCTGATATAACACGTGCAAGTTTGTTCTGTCAATACCGCGCGATCTGGAGAGATATGATGTAGCCCTGACTTCTGATATAACACGTGCAAGTTTGTTCTGTCAATACTGCGCGGTCTGGAGAGATATCGTGTAGCCTAGACTTCTGATGTAACACGTGCTCAATTGTTCTGACAATACCGCGCGGTCTGGAGAGATATCGTGTAGCCTAGACTTCTGATGCAACACGTGCTACTTGGTTTTTACAATACCGCGTGGTCTGAAGAGATATCGTGTAGCCTAGACTTCTAACAGTTTGTTCTGACAATACCGTGCGGTCCTTAGAGACGATATATAGCCTACATAATGTGTACTATTTTATTCTAACACCACCACACCATCACTTCATTAAGGCATCCAACACATCCACCTCTGAATGAGGAAGCAAACACCTTTTCTGGTAACTCGCCCCCTGCAGTGCCATGTTATTACTGCGAATTTAATATTTTCTTTTTTAGTGTAAAATTTTCCACAAATAATGTGTAATAGTATGGGTATGGATTTGTTACATTTTTCTGTGAAATAGCTCCTGAAGTGAGCTATTTACTGACATTGGTAATTCCTATCAATGTTAAGAAATTTTGTTAAAGATTTTATCGAGGTTTGTTGAATATAATTATAACTTAAAATTAATTTCCTTGATAATATGTACCTAACTATTCCAGAAAATTATTTAAAAAGTGAAAGTCGAGTTGAGTGAAGTCCTCGAAAGTTTAAAATATGTTGCTCAAATACCTTTGATTGCTTACTATCAAAGAGTATATTCAATGCTGTATTGAATTATTAAATCCTAATGTAATTATTATTAAAGTCTTTATTAAAAAATTATAAAGCCTAAAATCAAAAACTATACTCGATAGCATGAAATGGCTCTCTATTTATCTTTATGAACCTTCAAAGAACGTATACAGAAAATATGAAAGGAAGTGAGCAAAAATTACAGTAAAGGGATGATTTTAAATTTGCAAGAATATAATTAAGGTTGAGACAAAATTCATTTTTAAAATTTCGCCCGCATTTTGCACCTACCTACGAACCACCACTAAACTATTCCGTTTGGCACTTAAATTGCTAGTAAGTCAAAACCGCAATAAATGCATTCGGATTTTACAATGTATCACAATTTATTTTCATGCAATTAAACAAATTACTTTTTTAGAAACTTTAAGAAATTTATATATGGAGTAATTAGATACCATTCAAGTCTTTGTTTCATATTCAGCTTCAACGTCTTCTTATAACTAAAAATCTGATGTATTACACTCACATGACTTTCTCTACTCTTGTACAAACTATTTTACAAACGTTTATTCTCCATATGCTTCATGTTAATCTTATTGCTAATTTTCTTGTAGGTGCAAGGGGAATTGGTAGGCTTTAAGCGATAGTCAAATGTTTTAAGAGCTGGTTGCTATGTGGCGTATTCCATTCTCTTTACATTATCAGGACAAAAAAATCTGATGTGTTACACTCACATGACTTTCTCTGCTCTTGTACAAACTATCTTTACAAACGCTTATTCTCCATCTACTTCATGTTAATCGAGATAAACATTTGCAAACTCTATCTTATTGCTATTTTCTTGTAGATGTAAGGTGAATATATATTTACAAGGGCAATATAGAAATACAGCAGCCTTTGAGCACATACATATCTCTTAATAGCTGGTTGCTAGGTGCAGCACCACTTCCTTTGCCACAGATTAATACTTTTTGCATATCCAAGACAAAAAATGAATAACGAATTCCCATTTGAGAAAATAAGTACTGAAAAATTTAAGGGAATAACAAGCAATATCTCGAAAATGGTCCACTCAACAAAAAAAAGTATATGACATAAGTTGTGTATTTTAACGCGATCTACATTTGTTGTGTAGTAAAATTTTGTCTATCTCTTATGGTTTACCAGTTATGCAAAAGTCGTTCACAATAAAGAATACTTTTGGAGACATTCCCAGAAAATTCAAGATATACATTTTATTTTTCATAAAAATATCTTAAACATATGATATTTTAATCAAAATCGTTAGAGCCATTTTTGAGAAAATTAAAATTTTCGAAAAATCTTCCATGTAAAGGGTACTCTGGGGTGGGGGGATTTTCTTGAAAACCTTCGTGTCGCATCCATGGAAGATACTGAACCTAAATACCAAGTTTGGTGTTTATCCGACTGTTCGTTTCTGAGTTATGCTGTTCACAGACACACACACAGACAGACACAGACACACAGACAGACACACGGACATGTTTCCAAAAATGCTTTTTTTGGATTCAGGGGGTCTCAAAACATGTATTTCCGGTGAAATCTCGGTATCGAAATTTTGGGTGGAATACAATACTTCCCCTACTTACTATACGTAGTAGAGAAAGTAAAAATGAATAACGAATTCCCATTTAAGAAAATAAGTATTGAAAAATTTAAGGGCTTAACAAGCAATATCTCGAAAATGGTTCACTCAACAAAAAAAATGTATGTCATAAATTGTGTATTTTAACGCGATCTACATTTTTTGTGTAGTAAAGTTTTGTTTATCTCTTATGGTTTACCAGTTATGCAAAAGTCGTTCAGAATGAAGAACACTTTTGGAGACATTCTCAGAAAATTGGAGATATACATTTCAATTGACATAAAAATACCTTAAACACATGATATTTGGTTCAAAATCGTTAGAGCCATTTTTGGAAAATTAAACTTTTCGAAAAAATGTTCCATGTAGAGAGTAATCTGGGGTGGGGGATTTTCTTGAAAAGCTTCGTGTCGCATCTCTGGAAGATACTGAACCTAAGTACCAAGTTTGGTGTTTATCCGACTGTTCGTTTCTGAGTTATGCTGTTCACAGACACACACACGGACACGTTTCCAAAAATGCTTTTTTTTGGATTCAGTGGGTCTCAAAACATGTATTTCCGGTGAAATCTCGGTATCGAATTTTTGGGTGGTATACAATACTTCCCTTACTTACTATACGTAGTAGAGAAAGTAAAAATTCGCTGTTTCTTTACAGGTTCTGAATGAGGCGAAGGCGCGAGGACACGATTTGCCTGCCATCTGGTAAGTAAAATTTGAAATAGCTCCTATATGACAGATATTTTACACTTTAAATAAATAAAACAGAAAGTAATATTCGACATCAACCAATCATAGCTGTGTAACGGTGCCATTTTACAATTATCACTTTGAAAGTATTGCAGGATTAGAAGATGCGCAATACCCCAAGAATTAAGATTGCAAGGAACTAGATTGTTTCTACTTTGTTGTATGCCGACGAATGATTATTCTAAGTGAAACGGACGGTGAGCTACAGATTTCAGCCCATAACGTATTTAAAATTTCCCAAAAAAATGGCATGAGGATTTTTATTGTCATGCCAAAATCAATGACAATAGTAACCATTTAGGATTAAAATTGTGATGGAATGGAAAATACTAGAACAGATTAAAGCATTAGTGTACGGTATTTGCGTCTTCAATATGAAAGATATAGATGCAAAATTAAATAGGTACACCCGTGGACAAACAAAATGTGTCATTCCCGGATTCTATATGACGATCGGAGGGCGTCGTGTAGGTTCGTAACAGCTGTGTTCAGAACGCACATGTAAGAACTGTAGCATGGTCTCTGTCCTGTGAGCGCACAATGGTCACCTTATAACGGTGTTTCTCGTTGGTGACGCTTAATAAGCTACTGAAAACAGTGTGGAGCAATGTTTCGTTGGTCGAGAGGTTAAGAAGGTATCGCTTGCGCTCATAAGCTCCTCGGTTCAAATCTCAGAGTTATTATTATTTTTGCATTGTTAATTTTATGACTGGATGTGTAGAACATAATATTGTATTAACACAGCTTTCGCATTTTAAGTTTTAGGCATATCTATGCACACAAAAACATAATTCTACTAAAACACATACAAAATAAACAAAATTAATATTAGGTGTATGAATCCTGAATGCGTACAACTGCCCTCATTTTCAGGTTATAGATTAAATTAAATCCCTGTGGTAACATGGACTAGAAGTTACAACATCCTACGCTTCTTGAATTTGTGCCCAGAATTCTGTACGAATTTAAAAATTCCATCCGGATATATTATCCTCACAGAGGGAATCAAAATATTGTCAAGTATTACCGTGTATTGCGCACTGTTCAGTGTATCGTGAAGCTGCCACAAGACCCCCCTTGATATCCAACAAGATACAGATATGCGACCATGATGAAATTGTGAGGCCATGTATTTTGTATCGTAGTAACTATTCTATATACACTTTACCAAATACCGGGTATTAAATGGAGTAGGTGTATCCAAAATAAGCAGTCACTGTATGTTTATTAAACATTAACAGAAGAATAAATCTGATGTGTTACACTCACATGACTTTCTCTACTCTTGTACAAACTATTTTTACAAATGCTTATTCTCCCTATGCTTCATGTTAGGCTTTAAGCGATAGTCAAATCTTTTAAGAGGTGGTTGCTATGTGGAGTATTCCATTCTCTTTGCATTACCAGGACAAAAAAAAATGAATAACAAATTTCCATTTGAGAAAAAGTATAAGTATTGAAAAATTTAAGAGAATAACAAGCAATATCTCGAAAATGGTTCACTCAACAAAAAATGTATATGACATAAATTGTGTATTTTAACGCGATCTACATTTTTTCTATCTCGTATGGCTCACCATTTATGCAAAAGTCGTTCACAATGCAGAATACTTTTTGGAGACATTCCCAGAAAATTCGAGATATACATTTCATTTGTCATGAAAATGTCTTAAACATATGATACTTTAATCAAACTCGTTAGAGCTATTTTTGAGAAAATTAAAATTTTCGAATAATGTTCCATGTAAAGGGTAATCTGGGGTGGGGGATTTTCTTGAAAACCTTCGTGGCGCATCTCTGGAAGATACTAAACCTAAATACCAAGTTTGGTATTTATCCGACTGGTCGTTTCTGAGTTATGCTGTTCACAGACAGACACACACGGACATGTTTCCAAAAATGCTTTTCTGGATTAAGGGGTCTCAAAACATGTATTTCCGGTGAAATATCGGTATCGAATTTTTGGGTGGAATACAATACTTCCCCTACTTACTATACGTAGTAGAGAAAGTCAAAAGTGTTTGCTACATGCGATAAGCGAACTTGCGATCTTAACCAAAGAAGTACCCTACGCTTTGCCACAGCACTACAGAGAAGGTAGCAACAACTTGCCGCAACGGCTACACAACTGTATTGCGTATGGTGTAAACAAGGCGCTGTGCCGTGTTGGACTTAGGAAAAAAAGTGGCGTTCAAGACGACTCTTTTTTGTTTGGTCCACGGGTATGCAATAAAATAAATGGACTGATAGAAAGAAGATTTGGAAAAATTATGTCACGAAGTGTATAATTAGTTTCATACTATGATTTCAAAACCGATTGTAAGAGACAGGATGAGAAAAACGCTGGAAGCCTAACACATGAATTTTTGAGGCCCTTAATAATAATAATAATAATAATAATAATAATAATAATAATAATAATAATAATAATCTTTATTGTACTTAGCCATATACAAGTAAAATACAAGTAATATGATCAACATTCAGCCCTGACTCTTTACCAGTCATATTCATATTAAAATACTTCGTTTTATCTACTTACTTTACTTCCCATTTCCTTAATTCTATTTAACCATATTTTCTGATTTGTTCACTGATCAAATCCATTTGTTTTTAACTTTACTCAAGTATTGCCCTATACTCTTATAGGGCAATACTTTTGAATCATTTCCATTATGGCAATATTTCTATCTACCTTGAACCATTTCTTTTTAATAATCTCTTTTCTCCAAATTTCTGTACCTTTGCACTTAAATATTATATGTTCGACATCTTCATTTGCACCACATATGGGAGATTAGTTTTGAGGCATACCCTTCCTTAAACCTCTTAGCCTCTATACTCCTGTTCTTATCCATGCAATGTTTTCTCGCTTGTCCTTATTTGCATTATCTACGTATTTTTCTCTTACCCATGTGTTTTTTATAGGTATGTAAATAAAACTAAGGATCTCTTTTCGGCTATTATGTTAATATGTTTTGTATTTCTATATCATCTAGTCTCTTTCTTACCACTTTCCAAAAAATTATTCACAGTATTCTCCCTACTTCTCTATCTCTCTCCTAACCCGTTGCTCTCCAAATTGTACCTCACACTATTTATCCATTCGCTGTTACCTAATTTTTTTCATGTTATTCTAAGCATTGTCTTAACACATTTACTTTATCCAAATTTAAGATCCTAAACCAATATTTCAATGTTCTTTCCATTATATTTCCCTTGCTTGCCACCCTGCCCATTCATACAATGCAAAACCGATGATAAAAGACAGGATATGAAAAACGCTGGAAGCCTAACGAATGAATTCCTGAGGCCCTTAATGGGAGTCACTCTTAAGAGATCGCATTTCCAATCAAATCATAAGGAAAGAGTTTGGAGTTTCAAGCACAGTCGAGAAATAAAAGCAGTATAAACAAAAATGGAAAGCACGCACTTTTAAAATAGCTGGCCAAAGAATACCTGTATAGATCAGTGGGAAGGAGAGATGTGGATAGATCTGAGAAGCGTTGGGATTGAGAGTCTCAAACAGACACTAGTGTGCTAATCAGGGGCGGCTTCTTAATATGGTAGCACGTTTGCGCTACAACCAAAGTCCTGGCTCTCCCTTTAATGTAAATAACGTATACGATTCATACATTTCGGTTATCATTCTGACATGATCTTGTGGAGTGGACTTTGGTAAGCGTTGTATTGTTTGCAGGTGCCAAGTAGTGCACTCCCAGGAATGTCAAACCAAGGGAGCGCAGAGGTGTATGGGGAGGAAGTGCGGGGCATAAGCTGCATGTTGTTGGTTAACCTGGTAGTTAGAGAACATAGAATACGGTGATCAATAGGAGCGCTACTTTTCGTTTCGTTCCATACACAGAGCCATCTATTGAATTCACAGTAAAAGTTTACCTCACTTCCGGTCTTCTATCTACTGAACTGCATCTCTGACTATACTCTAGTTACCTTGCATCTCTGATCATTACCTTGCCTGTATGCCACGTGGTTTGTGTGTATCGGGTTTTAATTTTGAATCAAAGTGGTTTATTTAGCTAAATACAAGTAAACGTTGCTATAAGGAGAAACACTGAATTTCATTCAGTCTCTTTTAATGCAACCGTTTTCAACGCTAAACTTGGAGAAAAAGAATGAAATTAAACGCATTGGCAGGTCCACACCATACCTAAAATCACTCAGATAGTTCAAACAAAACAAGAAGTTTTAACAGGAATTTTAACAGCGATGTGTATGAAAAATATGATTGGATAAGTGGTTGTGATTTAAAAACGCCCTCTTTTGTTTACATTGAGTTTTGTTTGGTGGTTAAGATACATGGAATGATCTGTAGCATCTTCATGAAATGTGCATGTGTTATATATTGTGAATTCCCATTCCTTCTTCATTTTCGTAAATTAATCAGCCTATAGTGAGAAACTTATTCCGTATTTATTACCTAAAACATTTCAAATTGCAAGGGTAATGTTGTGAGCCACCAAGTTCAGAGTCACCAGCCGCCCCTGGTGCTAATCCTTGAAAGTATGAAGAAGAATAGGAAGATTTGTTTTGTCTATAGAAACTCTATAATAATGTAAAATTACCTCTTCTAACAACAATGTAATAGAATGAATTAATCTGTGAGCAAGGGATTAAAACAGCTTCCTTTGTTTAACAAACATTTCCAGAAATCAGAGAAGACTGTAGCGCGGCTGGTCATAGATGTGCGTAGACGTTATAATTAGTGGCAGATAAAATATGAAGGAAAATTCCAAAATATTCTGCAATGTATATTTTAAAGACAAAACATCTTATACTTCTAAGGGTTTTAATGATAATAAAACATATAATTAAATACAAAAAGCTTATGTGCTACATTTACGTAACCTTCTCCACCCTCTATCATTGATTATTAGTTATACAAACTATTATTTCTAAAGCTTGTCTATCTACTTCATTTTAATACAAATAAACCTTTACAGAAATAGCTACTTTACACATTCAGTTATAAATTCAAAGAGAACAGCGATAGTCAAATGTTTAAGACTGTACGCTACTGTTTTCATGACATCGCGAGAAACAGTTGAATGTTGGCAGGACTTTAAAAGAATGGCCAAGTAATGAACAATTTGAACCATTAACAACAGAAAGATCAGAAAAACTTATTTGAAGTTGTGTACTCTATAGAGATAAACAGTTTTTTGTGTAGTACGTTTTCGTCTATCACTTAACCTTTACCAGTGATACAAGATTATATAACTCAGGATTCCACACACTATTTCCAGATAATTCAAGGTATACATTTTATTTGTATATTATACACAAATATATACAATATGTATATATACAATATGTATATATACAATATGTATATATACAACATATATTGTAATATGTATAATATTTTAATCAAAATCGTTAGACATGATTTAGAAAATCAAAAAGTTCGAAAACTGTTTCATGTAAAAGTTAGTCTGGGGTGCGGCATTTTTTTAAAATCTTCGGTTATATCTTTGAAAGATACTGAACCTAAATACCAAGTTTGGTATTTATCAGGCTCTTCTTGTTGAGTTATGCTCTCCGCCCGCGCGGACCTTTTTCTAAAAATGCTTTTCTTGGATTAAGGGACCTCAAAACATGTATTATTTCCGGTGAAACCTCTGTACAGAATATTTGGGTGGAATGCAATACTTCCCCTACCTAATATATAGTAGAGAAAGTAAGAATAGACTATGTGTACTTTTGTCCATGTTTAATAATAAAACAAAATGAAATTTAAAAAAATCCGATGTGTTGCATTTACATGCCTTTCTCTACCCTCTATCGTTTATTAGTGCTTTACAAACTATTCCTACAAAAGCTTATTTTTCTATCTGCTTCATTTTAATCGGGATAAACTTTGCAGGAATATTAGATTACAAATTTTATTATAGATAGAAAAGGAAAAGCGATAGTCAAAATTCCATATTCTCTGAATGTAATCGCAAGAAACAATTGAATATCGAAAGGACTTTAAAAACATAACAAAAGTATTGAAAAATTCAAACCATTAATAATGGATATCTCTGAAATGGCTGATACCACAACAAATTATTTAAAATAAACTGTGTTTTTTTAAGAGATGTGCATTTTTGTGCAGAACGTTTTCGCCAATCGCCCAACAATTATCGGTTATGCAAGATGATACGAAATTCCTTCCGAATGAAGAGGACTTTACTGGCTATTCCCAGAAAATTAAGAAAAACTTTGTATTTGTCATGTAAATATCCTTAATATGTGATATTTTAATCAAAATCGTTAGAGCCGCATTTGACAAAATAAACAATTTCAAAAAATGTTCTATGTAAAGCCTAGTTGGAGTGTAGGGGATTTCTTAAAAATCATCTCGCATCTTTGGAAGATCCCGAACTTAATTCTAAGTTTGGTACTAATCGGACTTTTCGTTTTTGAGTTATGCTGTTCACAGACTGCACACCTATTTTCGCGTCATGCAAGGGAAGTTCGAAGTGTAAAATCGTGTTTGTGTGTGCTACAATATCTCTTTATTTGCGACGAAGCATAGCCATATAAATAGAACCATGCTTCGTCAGAGAAGGATGTTAAACGTGGGACAATTACTGTATCATTTCGGAAAATCTAATTACAGGAATTTACCCGGCTGTAATGACCGCATGATATATATAATGTATGCAACAAACCCTATACACTGGAACTAAAAGAAAAAATCAGGCGAGAAATTGACTCATTTTTGTGTATTGAACACTCGAGAGAGAATGAAAATTTCTTGAGAAGATGCCAGAAATATAGGGATAGACAAGGACAACATGTCTTATGATAAGGTATGTGCTTTTTGTCTGGTATTTGTAATTGTAAGAACTGAGATGCTTGCGGGCATATACGAGGCGTATTCCAAAACTAAGATCCGGTGAGCAATATTTAACGATGGTAGATCTGAATGATTTTCACGCCTGCAGCGCTGTCTACCGACTCTTGAGGAACCTACCACAGTGTTGCTGTGACGCAGTAGGCGTTTGCCAATCAGTGAGAGCAGATCGCAATGCCCGCGAAAATCGTAGATCCCGCCAGTTGTGAAGTGCGCGGTGTGATTTTGCTGGCAAAAGGATCGTCAGTTGCGGACGTCCCTCGTGTGCTATGCCTCGTATATGGACCGGAACATAAAGATTGACAAACAGGTTCGGGACTGGTGTCGAGTATTTCGAAATGGCTGCACAAATGTGCACAATGAACAGCGAGTGGTGGGCCCAGTATTCGAAACGACAACATCGTTGAGCAAATGAACCGAAAACTTCGAAGTGATCGGCGTTTGACGGATGAATTCCCAAATGTTGCTCGAACCTCACTTTACAGGATTGTCAGTGAGCAGCTTGGATATCCGAAACTTTGTGCGAGCTGGGTGCCAAAGCTGCTCACCGGTCAGCACAAAGAGCAACGAATGCGTAGTATTCGACAGTTTTTGGAGCGCTATAGACAAGATGGAGATGGTTTGTTTTCCCTCATTGTTGCGAGCGACGAGACATGGATACCGTACACCAACGCAGAATCGAAACAACAGTCAATGCTGTGGCGCCGTTCCTGTTCACCCAAACCAAAAATATGTAAGTAATCGCCGTAAACGAATCGCAAAATGATGGCTACCGTGTTTTGGGACGAAATGGGCGTACTTTTGATTGATTTCATGGACCATGGGTCAAAAAGTACAGCTGATGTGTACTGTGCAACGCTCACCAAACTGAGGCGTGCGATCCAAAATTGACGCCACGGGAAAGTGATGTCTAGCATTATCCTCCTGTACGACAACGCACGCCCGCAAACCGTTATCAAAACCAAAGAGACGATTCAGGAGTTTCGTTGGGACCTCTTTGACCACCCTCCGTACAGTCCCGATCTGTGACCAAGCGATTATTTCTTCTTGCGTTTGAAACGGTGGCTGGGTGGACAACGATTTAAGCCGAGATGAACTCAAGACGAGATTCAATTCCCAGGCGGCAGACTTCTATGCCGAGGGGTTAAACAAGCTGGTGAAGCGTTACAGCAAGTGTACAGATGTGAACGGCTATTATGTGGTAAAGTAAAGTATATATGTAGGCACATATTGCTGTCAATAAAACCTTGTCTCATAAGTGATGTTGTTATGATCAAACCGACCTTGGTTTTGGAATACGTCTCGTAATAACTGTTTCGGTGGGAATTCAAGCTTCAGCGACAGGTGCGCGAGCAGCCATGCGATGGACACGTGGTGAAGGAAAAGCACTGTAGGATTTTTAGAATTTTTTCACTACTAAGGTAGGTGTTAGAGAAACAATACTCTTACCTTGTCATCAACTTTAAGTCCTGCATCGTCATTACGGACCCTTGAATATTGTAACGTTCTGGGAGTGATGAAAGCGAAAGCAGTGATGCACGAAATGACGTAAGACTAACCTCTATCATATTCTATGACCCATCGATGTCCTAAACCTTACTGAATTCAGCGTGAAAGGGAAGCTGTGACGTAACAGGACCCGGCTGCACGAATCAATAGCAAATGAAAACTTCTGAATGGAGCAATCCGCAGTTGCTGGGGAAATTAATTTGCACGACGCCTATATTTTTCAGAAGACCGAGTTCAGCGAATAATCCCGGAGCTAAGATCCCAAAATATTATTATAAAGAAGAAAGATAAATGCGGCTGTGGAAGAAGGCAGGCCGTTAATTCCAGTTCGATTTTGTGAGTTGCATTGTTTCCTCACTATCACAATAGAATTTTGAACCGCTATGGAGTGCGCTCTGCGACCTGGAAAAAACAAACAAAGCAAGTGAAATGCAAACAGAAGGGGAGAGTGGAGTGCGAGGGGAGGTGGAGGGAGCATTCATAATGCTACATTGTATACTTTGCTTTCGCTCCCGCTGTGGCTGAGGCCTTGGAGGGAGGGGGGAGGCAAGTAAAAAAAGAAAAAAAAAAGATTAATCGAGGTGAACAGTTTTAATTATAGAAATTCGGCTGCTGTGCATTACAGAGTTTCGGATTATTGTGCTGTGTTCTTCTAATATTCTCTAAATAAGCAGAATGTGGTAACGTCCGAGCTTTATTTCCACCGTGTAACACGATTAGCACTAGTCAGAATTACTGGGCAGAGATTAACATCACATTTTGTTTTAAAACGCATAAAAATCCTGCATATGGGCCACTCTTACTAAACAAATAAAAACAAAGCTTATTCTTCTAGCTGCTTCTTGCTAACTGAGATAAACATCCATTACATATCTACACATTTCACTCCATTTCCCTCCCACTCTTTATTACGTCGCTTTACCTACGTAGTCATATTGCGTAGGATCTTAGGTGATACCTCGTGGCTTGGTGTGTGGCGGACAGTTAGCCTTCTAGGTCTCATCCCTGTACCATACCATCTTGCTGCGTCATGTGTTCACAGAGATCTTAGTTCTAGGCAACTATATATCTGCTTCTGTAAAGGGCAGATGAAAGCTTCGTCATTTGTCCACAGAGATCTCGGTTCTAGGCAACTGCTTTTATGCTTCTGTAAAGGACAGATGACAGCTTCGTCATTTGTCCACAGAGATCTTAGTTCTAGGCATTATATATCTGCTTCTGTAAAAGGCAGATGACAGCTTCGTCACGTGTCCACAGAGGCCTTAGTTCTAGGCATTATATATCTGCTTCTGTAAAGGGCAGATGACAGCTTCGTCACGTGTCCACAGAGATCTTAGTTCTAGGCATTATATATCCGCTTCTGTAAAGGGCAGATGACACCTTCGTCACGTGTCCACAGAGATCTTAGTTCTAGGCATTATATATCTGCTTCTGTAAAAGGCAGATGACACCTTCGTCACGTGTCCACAGAGATCTTAGTTCTAGGCATTATATATCTGCTTCTGTAAAAGGCAGATGACACCTTCGTCACGTGTCCACAGAGATCTTAGTTCTAGGCATTACATATCTGCTTCTGTAAAAGGCAGATGACAGCTTCGTCACGAGTCCACAGAGATCTTAGTTCTAGGCATTATATATCTGCTTCTGTAAAGGGCAGATGACAGCTTCGTCACGAGTCCACAGAGATCTTAGTTCTAGACATTATATATCTGCTTCTGTAAAAGGCAGATGACACCTTCGTCACGTGTCCACAGAGATCTTAGTTCTAGGCATTACATATCTGCTTCTGTAAAAGGCAGATGACACCTTCGTCACGTGTCCACAGAGATCTTAGTTCTAGACATTACATATCTGCTTCTGTAAAAGGCAGATGACAGCTTCGTCACGAGTCCACAGAGATCTTAGTTCTAGGCATTATATATCTGCTTCTGTAAAGGGCAGATGACAGCTTCGTCACGAGTCCACAGAGATCTTAGTTCTAGGCATTATATATCTGCTTCTGTAAAGGGCAGATGACAGCTTCGTCACGAGTCCACAGAGATCTTAGTTCTAGGCATTATATATCTGCTTCTGTAAAGAGCAGATGACAGCTTCGTCACGAGTCCACAGAGATCTTAGTTCTAGGCATTATATATCTGCTTCTGTAAAAGGCAGATGACAGCTACGTCACGTGTCCACAGAGATCTTAGTTCTAGGCATTATATATCTGCTTCTGTAAAAGGCAGATGACAGCTACGTCACGTGTCCACAGAGATCTTAGTTCTAGGCATTATATATCTGCTTCTGTAAAAGGCAGATGACAGCTACGTCACGTGTCCACAGAGATCTTAGTTCTAGGCATTATATATCTGCTTCTGTAAAAGGCAGATGACAGCTTCGTCACGAGTCCACAGAGATCTTAGTTCTAGGCATTATATATCTGCTTCTGTAAAGGGCAGATGACAGCTTCGTCACGAGTCCACAGAGATTTTAGTTCTAGACATTATATATCTGCTTCTGTAAAAGGCAGATGACAGCTTCGTCACGAGTCCACAGAGATCTTAGTTCTAGGCATTATATATCTGCTTCTGTAAAGGGCAGATGACAGCTTCGTCACGTGTCCACAGAGATCTTAGTTCTAGGCATTATATATCTGCTTCTGTAAAAGGCAGATGACACCTTCGTCACGTGTCCACAGAGATCTTAGTTCTAGACATTATATATCTGCTTCTGTAAAAGGCAGATGACAGCTACGTCATTTGTCCACAGAGATCTTAGTTCTAGGCATTATATATCTGCTTCTGTAAAAGGCAGATGACACCTTCGTCACGTGTCCACAGAGATCTTAGTTCTAGGCATTATATATCCGCTTCTGTAAAGGGCAGATGACAGCTTCGTCACGTGTCCACAGAGATCTTAGTTCTAGGCATTATATATCTGCTTCTGTAAAGGGCAGATGACACCTTCGTCACGTGTCCACAGAGATCTTAGTTCTAGGCATTATATATCTGCTTCTGTAAAGGGCAGATAACAGCTTCGTCACGTGTCCACAGAGATCTTAGTTCTAGGCTTTATATATCTGCTTCTGTAAAAGGCAGATGACACCTTCGTCACGTGTCCACAGAGATCTTAGTTCTAGGCATTATATATCTGCTTCTGTAAAAGGCAGATGACAGCTACGTCATTTGTCCACAGAGATCTTAGTTCTAGGCATTATATATCTGCTTCTGTAAAAGGCAGATGACAGCTTCGTCATTTGTCCACAGAGATCTTAGTTCTAGGCATTATATATCTGCTTCTGTAAAAGGCAGATGACACCTTCGTCACGTGTCCACAGAGATCTTAGTTCTAGGCATTACATATCTGCTTCTGTAAAAGGCAGATGACAGCTACGTCATTTGTCCACAGAGATCTTAGTTCTAGGCATTATATATCTGCTTCTGTAAAAGGCAGATGACACCTTCGTCACGTGTCCACAGAGATCTTAGTTCTAGGCATTATATATCTGCTTCTGTAAAAGGCAGATGACACCTTCGTCACGTGTCCACAGAGATCTTAGTTCTAGGCATTATATATCTGCTTCTGTAAAAGGCAGATGACACCTTCGTCACGTGTCCACAGAGATCTTAGTTCTAGGCATTATATATCTGCTTCTGTAAAAGGCAGATGACACCTTCGTCACGTGTCCACAGAGATCTTAGTTCTAGGCATTACATATCTGCTTCTGTAAAGGGCAGATGACACCTTCGTCACGTGTCTACAGTGATCTTAGTTCTAGGCATTACATATCTGCTTCTGTAAAAGGCAGATGACAGCTACGTCATTTGTCCACAGAGATCTTAGTTCTAGGCATTATATATCTGCTTCTGTAAAGGGCAGATGACAGCTTCGTCAGGTGTCCACAGAGATCTTAGTTCTAGGCATTATATATCTGCTTCTGTAAAAGGCAGATGACAGCTTCGTCACGTGTCCACAGAGATCTTAGTTCTAGGCATTATATATCTGCTTCTGTAAAAGGCAGATGACAGCTTCGTCATGTGTCCACAGAGATCTTAGTTCTAGGCATTATATATCTGCTTCTGTAAAAGGCAGATGACACCTTCGTCACGTGTCCACAGAGATCTTAGTTCTAGGCATTACATATCTGCTTCTGTAAAGGGCAGATTACACCTTCGTCACGTGTCCACAGAGATCTTAGTTCTAGGCATTATATATCTGCTTCTGTAAAGGGCAGATGACACCTTCGTCACGTGTCCACAGATATCTTAGTTCTAGGCATTACATATCTGCTTCTGTAAAGGGCAGATGACAGCTACGTCATTTGTCCACAGAGATCTTAGTTCTAGGCATTATATATCTGCTTCTGTAAAAGGCAGATGACACCTTCGTCACGTGTCCACAGAGATCTTAGTTCTAGGCATTACATATCTGCTTCTGTAAAGGGCAGATGACAGCTACGTCATTTGTCCACAGAGATCTTAGTTCTAGGCATTATATATCTGCTTCTGTAAAGGGCAGATGACAGCTTCGTCACGTGTCCACAGAGATCTTAGTTCTAGGCATTATATATCTGCTTCTGTAAAGGGCAGATGACAGCTTCGTCACGTGTCCACAGAGATCTTAGTTCTAGGCATTATATATCTACTTCTGTAAAGGGCAGATGACACCTTCGTCACGTGTCCACAGAGATCTTAGTTCTAGGCATTATATATCTGCTTCTGTAAGGGGCAGATGACAGCTTCGTCACGTGTCCACAATGGCCTTAGTCCTAGGCAACTGTATCTCTGCTTCTGTGAAGGGCAAATGAAAGCTTTGACACGTGTCCACAGAGACCTTAGTTCTAGGCAACTGTATCTCTGCTTCTGTGAAGGGCAAATGAAAGCTTTGACGTGTCCGCAGAGACCTTAGTTCTAGGCAACTGTTTCTCTGCTTCTGTGAAGGGCAGATGAAAGCTTTGACGTGTCCACAGAGACCTTAGTTCTAGGCAACTGTATCTATGCTTATGTGAAGGGCAAATGAAAGCTTCGACACGTGTCCACAGAGACCCATGATACATAATTAGAGGTGCAATTGTCTAGCACTAAGGTCTCTGTGGACGCGTGTCGAAGCTGCCATCTGTCATTTACAGATTCCTATCTTGTCCTATGAACATTCAGCTGTTTCTCGCTATGTCATGGAAACATTATTGAATATTAAGACAGCATATAGCGTCCAGTTCTTAAACATTTGTCTATCGCCGTTACTATGTAGGAATTTCTGCAAAGGTTTATTAGGATTAAAATGTACCAGATAGAAAAATAAGCTTTAGCAAGAATTGTTTGTATACCCACTAATAAACAATAGAGGTAGAAAAATCATGTGAATGCATCAGATTCTCCCCCCCCCCTCTCTCTCTCTCTGTCGCCTATGCATAATAGGTGTATTACATTCTGACCAAGAAGTGCTATGTTGAGATTTTACCGGAAATACATGTTTTGAGGATCCCTGAATACCAAAAAGGTGGTTTTTATAAAATGTACGTGTGAACAGCATAACTGAAATTGAAAAGTTATTTAAGTCCAGCGTTTTAAGTATGCGATATAAAGATTTTCGAGAAATTTGTCCCCACACCAAATTACTCCTTACATCGAAAAATTTCGTTATGTTTTATTTTTCTAAAAATAATATAGCGATTTAGATTAAAATACCATACGTTTTAAAATATTTGAATCACAAATAAAATATATACCTTAAATTTCCGAGGCATTTCCTGAAGTCTCCTTCAGGATTTGTATAACTGGTAAATCTTAAGGTATACAAAATATTAGTATACAATAAATTGGATCTCGTTAACCACACATTTACGTCAAATAAGTTTTTTTTAGAGTTTTACGAGAATTTTTTCAAAATTATTCCTTGTTTTCTGCCAAAATGACCCTCCCCGGCGAAACCTACTCTAGGCGATTACGGGTTCCACTAAAGGAAGGTTGACATCTACGGGAACAAAAGTGAAACGACTATGGTAGTGGTTTGTCAAGGAGACGACAACAACAAGAAGAAAGCGCGCAGTTAATTTGAGTTTTGTAGTACGTCAGGCGATGGTGATGTCAATTGCGCAGGCGCCGGATCAGTTGTAGCTCTCCTCAACGTGCAGTCCGCAAGGCTGATCGGTCTTTCTTCGACGGCGAGAGTGGTCACGAGGAAAACAGCAGGACAGCATTTAGACAGAGCGCATTTGGGACGGTATTTCTAAACTCCTGTTTGGCTTAACCTATTTAAAATTCTCTTTATTAATTATTCACCGGGGAAAGGTTGATCGTCCGAACTATTTACTTATTGGGATTTAGATTTCAAAGATATCGGTAAATGTGAGAGCAGGAAGTAAGTATGTAATTATTGTAATTTAATTAAATGTATTGAAGCCGTAAGGAATGTAAAGGATTGTGAAAGAATAAGGGTTTATAAAAAGTAATTATGTATGTTATCGAAGTGCAAATTTATTAAATGAAAGAAATTCGGCTTATTAATTAATTATGCAATATTTTGTTAAGTAGAAATCCGCCATTATCCTACATTCAATTCAGTTCCTCTTGGGTTAGAAAAACACGTTAGTCTGAATTTTTAAATTATCTTTTCTTCAAGTGTATATTATTTTCTCGTGGGCATGCAAAAGCTTGGAATTTCAAAACCAGCACACAGCGATTCGCTTATTGAAAATCTAGCTATCGCTTTAACCTACTGTATTCTTCTTATACCCACAACGAAATGGGTAATGAATGTTTGTCTCGAAGTAGACAGAAGAATAAGCCTTTGTAAGAATAGTACTGGGTAGAGAAACTCATAAATGTAAAACATTCGAATTGTTTTTATCATTAATTTGTCGTTATTAGTCTTCCCATTTTTAGCCACTCTGACTGTCTCTTTATAAACTCTGCCCTTCCACTAAAGCCTTTGGGAATATGTTAATTAATGCAAAAGCAAAAGAAATTACGACTGTTTTATCAAACATAAATATACATTCGCTTTGAAAATTGAATACTAAATAAATATTTCCCCTCGCTAGCCGTAACATGCGTTTAATAAATATCATTAAGATAATTTTACAGGGAAATCTCTGCGAGCAAAAGCGATGTACATGTGACCAGGATGTAATTTTTTGGTACTAGTTCAACGATTATATAAAAATATAAAATGCAACTTTGTTATTTACACATGTTATTCTCTAATTAATATCATAAAGTAACAAACAGAAGAAGTATATTCCTGCTGTGCTGTTAGCTGATGAAAGCTATCAGAAACTGACATGTTTAATTTGTTGTTAGTCCTTTTAACTGCTACTTACTCTTTAATTTGACGTGTGTTTTAATATTTTAGGCACAATACCTATGTTTTAAATATAGTGTTTTAAAAATGGCACTGCATCTGGCATTTTGTACTGTGGGTCACAAAAAATACGATGTTATTGACATGACTTTCTCTACTCTCAATCCTTATTAGTGCGTATACAAACTATTCTTACTAAATTTTTCTTTTTCTATCTGCTGAGCTTTAATCCAAATAAACCTTTGCAGAAATAGCTACATTACACATTTCGTTATAGATACAAAGAGAACAGTAATAGTCAAATGTTTAAAACTGGATGCTATACACTGTCTTAAAATTCCATGCTGTTTCCATGACATCGCGAAAAACAACTGAATGTTCAAAGGACTTTAGGAGAATGGCAATATAAAGTTTGGTATTTATCCGACTTTTGGTTTTTGCCTTGTGCTGTTCACACACACGGATTTTTTTTGGTAAAAATGTTGTTTTAGCATTCAGGGGTGCTCGAAACATGTATTTACAGTGAAATCTCGGTATCGAATTTTTGTATCAAATGGCTACCCTCTCTACCTACTAATGTACGTGGTAGAGAAAGTAATAGTTTCCTTAATAAGGCACTTATGTAAAGTCGTGAATTTCGAAGGTCTTATATATTGGGTTGTCTCAAAACTTGCTCGCAAGTTCCATCTACAGCTCCTGAAATCCCCGAACCCTCTGTACACTCCAGTTATCCTAGTTGCCTAACCACCCCTACGACTTGGAGAACAACAATCAGACTCACTATTGGATATGTCAGTGTGTATTTGTGACTGACATTAGATACAACGGCGTGAACTTGTGTTTACAAACTATGGAAAGCAAAAAGGAACATTTTCGACATCTTATGCTGTTTTACTATCGTAAGGGTAAAACCGCCTCATAATGCCAGCTGCAAATGTGTGCTGTCTACGGGGAAGATGCAGTAACGAAGCCAGCATGTCAAAAGGGGTTTAGTCGATTTTGAGCTGGGAATTTCTCCCTAAAACACAAACCTCGTTCTGGACGGCCAATGGTTATGGACGTGGAAAGATTTCATGAAACAATACTCAACAATCCACGAATTACATCTCGGGTGTTGGCATTGGAGCATTTAGCTCGTGCTACTGTAGCCAGGAACTTGGCAATATATTGTCGACAATAATGGTGTATACTGCAGGAAATAAATAGTTAGTTTACAAAACCTAACTGCCGTAGTTAGTTATCCTTTGAACGACCTTGTGTTTAAAGTTTGTAAACGGAAAGTTCGGCAACTACTCTGTCGTAGCTGTGCTGCGGGTGAGGTGTGTTCCCAGGCGTTCTTAGTGATTGAAACGTAACGAAAAGCGAAAGAACTTATGAGACATCTCTATACAACCTGTAAAAATTTCAAAATGTTGGTTAAATATTTTTATATAATAGGTCCCGAAGTTAGTAAATTTAACATTGGCGATATAAGATTGGGTATTTTCTCAATGGATGAAAGGATTGCTGATTATAGGATAAAACGGAAAAGTCACTTAGAGAGACGGCCTGAAAGCAAATAGCCGGAAGTCATATATTATACATCGGCAGGCAAAAGGAGTATAGGATGTCCCAAAATAAGATGGTCGCAGCAATCTTTTGAGGTCGGAACATATGGATGCCTAATCCCTGACTGTAGACGGCGACGAAATAACACCTCTTAATCTCCCCTTAAACACGTGGCAACATTTACATCCTATGTTGGCTAAGGTGAATTGAGCTGTGTATAGCCAAATGCTAACACTGATGCTATGGGGAGCAATTTAGACAAAAATGACTATACTGACTAGCCTGACAGGGTTTCTCCTTATATTCTCCACCCAGATGAATGTAGCTGTTCAATACAATTTCAAGAACTTGTAAGCACACGTGAAAGAAAAAGTTGATATACAAACTATTCTTACTAAAGCTTGTTTTTCTTATCTACATACACTTCAACCCAAATAAACCTTTGTAGAAATAGCTACGTTACGCATTTGGTTTATATACACAGTGAATAGTGACAGTCAAATGTTTTAAAAACTGGACGCACTATACTGGCCTTAAAATTCCATACTGTTTCCATGACATCGCGAGAAACAACTGAATGTTGACAGGATTTCAAGAGAACAGCAAGTAAGGAAGATTCGAACCTACACTAACGGATATCTCAGAAATGGCTTATCCACAAATATTTGAAATAACTTGTGCGTTTTGAAGAGATCTATATTTCTTATTTAGTACATATTCGTCTGTCGCTTAAGGTTTACCAGTTACACAAAATTCCTTCCGAATGAAGAGAACTTCACAGGCTATTCCCAAAAAATTCAAGATAATGCATTTTATTTCTCATGTAAATATCTTTATTATATGGTATTTTAATCAAAATCGTTAGAACCATTTTTTAGAAAATAAAAAATTTCGGAAACTGTTCCTTTAAGGGTAGTTTGGAGTGGGAAACTTTCTTTAAAATCTTCATGTCGCATCTCTGGAAGTGCTGAACTTGAATACCAAGTTTGGTATTTATTCGACTTTTCATTTTTGAGTTATGCTGTTCACAGACCACACATATACGGACAGTGGATTCAAGGGGCCTCAAAACATGTATTTCCGGTGAAATATCATATATAATTTTTGAGAAAGAGTCTGAAGGAGTAGTCTCAGCTCCAGTTCTCTGTTTCTTCCCTCTTTTTTATTTTATTATTTTTTTATTGTTTATTAGGAAGGAGAATTTATGGAGAGGAATTGGAAGGAGAAGTGAGGATAGGTGGTGGGGTTCCGCTGAGCACCCCCGATAGTGCGGAGGGTAACTGTCAGCTTATTGTGCTGGCAGTGGGTGAAGGAAGATAACCGGGAAACAGCTATGACCATGCCAGGGCCCTGACTGCCCCCCGGGGAGTGGATCGGGATTGGATAAGGAACTTTATTCGACTTTATTGCATGGGTGATTATTGTTGAGCGACCCCGAGAGGTGCGCTCAGTTTTGTCTGTAGGGTCTGGTACCATATATCATATGGCTGTGTTGCGATAGCATGCGGAGCCGTGGCCACTCCTCAGGTCCGAGAGTACAGGAGTCCATTCGGCCGTCGTCGTGATCAGGGTTCTCTCAAGTTCCGTGCGGCCTGTCAGAGTGAGCCTAAACCCCTCCGGGCTATCTGTTGGGCTGGCGGTGGTGGCATCTGTGGCAGGAAGGCGATGGATTCGCCCAGGCCACTGATGACTGAGTCGGCGCTGTCGAATCGCTGCAGGCAGCGGGTGGTGAAGCTCTGGAAGGCAGAAGAGAAGGCGGTGGTGATGGTGTAAAGGTCCTGGATAGCAGATTCCATGGCGGCGAGACGGCGGAGATGATGTTCAGGTCCTCCCTCGCATATGTTTACAAGAGGATCGCTCTTTTTTGAGACACATTACACGGCTAGTTACCTGCACAAGGTGATTTCCGGAGTTTTCCGTTGTCCTGAGAAGACGAATGTTGAGTAACTTTAAGCTCTATGGCCCCGGGTTCATCTTGGCATTATTTCAACCATTTCATTCATTGCCCGATATGGTCTAATGGTTAAACGACCTTAAACTTCAGGAAAGAAAGGAAAACGTCTGATGTGTTACACACACACACGCACACCCACACCCACACCCACACACACACACATGACCTTCTCTACTCTTGTACAACTATTTTTACAAACGTTTATTCTCCATATGCTTCATGTTAATCGAGATGTTAATCTTATTGCTAATTTTCTTGTAGATGCAAGGGGAATTGGTAGGCTTTAAGCGATAGTCAAATATTTTAAGAGCTGGTTGCTATGTGGAGCATTCCTTTCTCTTTGTATGTCCAGGACAGAAAAAAGCGAATAACGAATTCCCATTTCAGTAAAAATATAGGCATTGGAAACTTCAAACAATTAACAAGGAATATCTGGGAAATGGTTCACCTGACAGAAAACTTTACGAGACATAAATTATGTTTTAACGAGATCTAACTTTGTCTATCTCTTACGGTTTATCAGTTATGCGAAAGTCATTCAGAATAAAGAGAACTTTTTGAGACATTCTCAGAAAATTGAAAGTATACATTTGATTTACCATGAAAATAGTATAAACATAAGATATTTTAATCAAAATCGTTGGAGCCACTTTTAGAAAATGAAAGTTTTCGAAAAATGTGTAGTCTGGGGTGAAGAATTTTTTGCGACATGAAGATTTTCTTTAAAATCTTTATGTTGCATCCTTGGAATATCAGGTTTGATATTTATCCGAATTTTCGTTTTTGAGTTATGCTGTTCACATATTCAGGGCCCCTCAACATGTATTTTCGGTGAAATCTGAGAAAATGTATTGTTACGGGAGTTTGCACCACGCTTTGGGCGTCAATTTGAAGTAGTATTATATTTCAACTGTTGGGGAGCCGAACTTGTAGCAGTTGCAACCGCACGTATAGTAAACAGTTTCCGGTAGCCTTAGCCCCCAAAAATTTATTTTTACTGTTTCTTTAAATATTATATTTACGTTTGCCTAGGCTGCGTCAGTATTTATTAGAGACACGTTTCTCTTGGCAGGGTTGTGATACGACAAGAATGTAGGCTTACACAAATTATAATTTAACTTCACTCCTTTTATTAATACTTGATACGATTTAAATAACACTTCACTGATATAGAGAGCTGTGAGATTCTGTAATTAATTAATTACACTATTTAACACGTAAACTTAATTTTCGTCTCACACGAATACGTATTAAATCTCTCGAGGACGCACAAGCAACGCATCCAGTTATGAGCACTGTCTGCAGGCAACTGAATTGATTTCAACCGTCTAAACTTTTAACTTTCTGTATTTCAAGTCTCTGATTGGCTAGTCCTACTCCAATAGAATACCTTCATTTAACTAAAGCTTTTTCTGGTTGTTGATTGGCTATTTTATAAACTGTAACTAAAATTACATTATTGTTACTCCAATAATCAAAAGTAGTATTATTAAACTCTCAAACTTATTATTGCTTCAAGGTTACCTCATTGTTAGCAACTTTTAACTTATTATTCTCACGGTTCTTACATTATTAAATTATGTAATATATTCACATAACATTATTACACATGGATCAATAATATAAGCATATGCAATGACTGTTATATACATTATACAAATTCTTACATACACATATTGCTTCAAGTCGGGCTGTTATTGAATTTACATATTATATAATTCGACTGAAATCGTTTAGGTGTTAAAAATACTGCCTCAAATTTTGATATCGAATTTTTGGGTGGAATCTAATACTTCCCCTACTTACTATACGCAGTAGAGAAAGTAAATAATATGTAATAAAACTTTCAGCTAAATTGGTTAAATGTGAAGCAATTTCAGTAACGAATGATTTTAACCTCGACTCCAGCTCTAGTAGGTTACTTTAGAAACCAGTCGTGTTTTACGAAGCGAATAAAACACAATCAAAACTCAAGTTCTGCAGTCCCAGAATTTCCAGACTCGACCTATCACAAGAGTGCAGGAGTTTATCCTTCAATGCGAACCACTCTGTCCAAGAGTGGATATAACCACTAAATTATTTTTGTCAACTGTTCCACGCTCTTATTTCCATTATCCACGGGCGCCTGCTCTACTTCTATCAGGTCTTAATCCTGGTTATTTTCTCCGAAGTGCCGTTTCCCAAATCCTTACAGATGTTCACCGCCTCTCCAACACTTACCGCCGTAATGACTGAACACAGACCTGGTTATTATAGGACCTCCCATAGCTTTCCATTTCTCGCGTGTTGTAATCCAGCTGCTGTAACACCAGCTCCGTATCTTTGATTTTATTTTCCCTTCTTATTTTGCTAACACCACACCGTTCCCTTCTTCTATATGACAATTTATATGTAAGGTAATCTGCGAAACTACGAGGCGTGTTTAAGTAGGATGCGATAATTTTTACTTTGTCTACTACATATAGTAAGTAGGGGAAGTATTGTATTCCACCCAAAAATTCGATACCGAGATTTCACCGGAAATACATGTTTTGAGACCCCCTGAATCCAAAAAAACTTTGGAAACATGTCCGTGTGTGTCTGTGAACAGCATAACTCAGAAACGAACAGTCGGATAAACACCAAACTTGGTATTTAGGTTCAGCATCTTCCAGAGATGCGACACAAAGGTTTTCAAGAGAATCCCTACCCCAGATTACCCTTTACATGGAACATTTTTCGAAAATGTAAATTTTCTCAAAAATGGCTCTAAGATTTTGATTGAAATATCATATGTTTAAGATATTTTCATGATAAATGAAATGTATATCTCGAATTTTCTGGGAATGTTGATGCGGTATTTACTTATAATGTTTGTTTACATCAGTGTTGAAGCCATCTAGTGTTAGCAATTTGTGGTAGTATTAGTGTTTGAAAGAATTTTAAGTTTTGTTTACTGTCCTCCGGCTAGCTATTATTTCAGTCGAACATATCTCTTGATCAGGGTTGTGTAAACGGAAAGGAATCTTTTATCCAAAAATTACACTTATGAAGAAATTGGTTTTACACATTTATTGTCGAACACGTTAACTATCACATTTATACATTGATCTTAACACTCGCCAAAACTGAAACTGTTATAATAACTTCATTACTAATCACTTTTAATTCACGTACTTCAACTTTGTGTATAATTAACTTTATAATACTTTAGATTTTCGTAACTTGTGAATCTATAGCCGACGTATCTCATACAAATATTTTGACGAACTAACGAACTGAAGACGACGTGTAGTGCACAAAGAATTTTGATGAACTGAGCATGACGCTACCTCTAACCTACCCTATTTATACTCCTGCATCCAGATACGCCTAAAGATTATAACTGAACTACTATTGGCTAATAAAACGCGCCAACATTAGCGTCTATTTTAATATCCAATGAAAATTATGAATACATATGCTTTAGGGAGAAAATATTCCAGAAGGTTCTCAACGCAAAAACGCGCCAACATTACGTAACTTCCTCGTTTCCAATAATGATAAACAGCTCACCCTCCTTCGCTGCATTATTGCGCTATTATTGACAGTTTCAGTAAGGCCGTATAAACTTATTTCCCAATAATATTTACAATTAATAAACATCTGAAATCAATGTCACATAAAAATGCATATTCATATTACAATCATTATTTACATTTAAGTAATTTGTGATACAAATTACTGCATCAATGTCTCCAAAAGTATTCTCTATTGTGAACGACTTTTGCATAAGTGGTAAACCATAAGAGATAGACAAAATTTTGCAACACAAAACATGTAGATCGCGCTAAAATAAACACTTTATGCCATATACATTTTTGTTGTTGAGTGAACCATTTTCGAGATATTGCTTGTTATTCCCTTAAATTTACCAATACTTTTTCTCAAATGGGAATTCGTTAATCATCTTTTTATGTTCTGGACATACAAAGAGAATGGAATGCGCCACATAGCAACCAGCTCTTAAAATATTTGACTATTGCTTAAATACTACCATATTCCCCTTGCACCTACAGGAAAATTAGCAATAAGATTAACATCACGATTAACATGAAGCATATGGAGAATAAGCGATTGTAAAAATAGTTTGTACAAGAGTAGAGAAAGTCATGTGAGTGCAACACATCAGATTTTTTAAAACATAACAGAACATTATTTTCCAAATACTTTATTATATCACGTTACACTACTTCTCCACATAGTAACCACTGTTATTCAGGCTCTTGTCGTAACAGGTAACCAGTTTTTGTATGTCTTCGTCAATGAACGATGCCGCCTGTGATGAACACCAAGTCTGCACTTCTTGTTTCACAACTTCATCGTAGTTGAAATGTTTTCCACCAAGAAATTTCTTCAGATGCAGATGAAAATCGCTTGGTGCCAAAACCGGACTGTAGGCAGGGTGCTCGAGTTGTTCCCAACCAAATGATGCGACCGGATCTTCATTTTGTTTGGATGTGTGGGCCGGACATTATCACTCATTATTGTTTCCCCGCAAAACCTCAAAAAATTAGCGATTAATGTTTGCTGGCGGAACATTTCTCGTATTCAAAAAACGAAATCACTGATCTGAGATCACAGTTCAATTGTTTTTAACATTTCTAAACGCTCCATAACAGGAAAACACAAAGTAACGATCGCTCACACCTGCATCTGGCTTCCTGTTGAATGAAGGAAGTAGCTGCGCATGCCCAAAACCGCGACTGTAGCGGCGCAGCGTCAAAATATTAAAACCTTACCTACTTTATGAACACGTAAACGAACATCGAATTCGCATTTGAGAAAAAGTGTAACCATTGGAAATTAAACAAAAAGGAATAAATCGAAAATGTATGCAAAAGAAAGTGTCTTTTAACGAGATCTACATTTTGTGTGTAGTAAAATTTTGTCTATCTCTTACGGTTTACTTAATAGTAGTCATTCAGAATGAAAAGGACTTTTGGGGATGTTCTCATAAAATTCAAGATATAGGTACATTTCATCTGCCATAAAAATATCTTAAACATATAATATTTTAGTTATTTTTGAGAAAATCAAAAATTTTCAAAAATGTTCCGTGTAAAGGGTAGTCGAGGTGGGGGGATTTTCTTTAAAATCTTCGTGTCACATTCTTGGAAGATACTAAACTCAAATACCAAGTTTGGTTTTCGGCTTTGAGTTATGCTGTTCAGAAATATGGACATGTTTTAAAATGCTTTATTTGGATTCAGGGCACCTCAAAACATGTACTTCCGGTTAAATCTCGATATGAAATACACGCAGTAGAGAAAGTAATAAGATAAAAAGGCTGCGTGTTTTTGGATTGGGAAAACTAAACTGAATTTAGCGATTGGTTAGTATGCAATGGCGACGTTCAGTTGCACATGGGGGGGGGATAAAATGCGCACCTGTCCCTCATTTTTGATTTCAGAGCGGGATGTCATACGCGGTAGCGTCTGAGGCCCGTATTCGGGAGGTTGTAAATTCGATCCCCGCCGCCGACATTCCTATTCCATGGGTTTTTTGGGGCTTCCCTCGGTCGGTAGGCGAATGATGGGAAGATTTATTACATTCCCAAATTTCCTGTCCCTCCATTTCACCTCCATTCTCATTTCACTTCAACTTTCATCTGCTTTCAGGATTGAAAGTATCGGCGGAAGTGTCGGTGTTGCGTGGATGGGGAAAAATCTCTGTGTAACCCTTTGTACCCCGGAATGGGGGCGGTCTCCGAGTCTCGGTAGATAAGCGGGTTACACTAGCTGCCATCCGGGGAGTTGTATATCCAGGTCCGGCCTCCCCCTTTCTCCTCTCCCACCCGGGGACACGCCGTCAGGGACTTGAGGCACAACAGAGTTGCTAAGTCCCCTCCGCAGTTAGTCCCAGTTCTATAATAGTGCACTTCCCGTGAAATTTCTATATCACAATATTGGATAGCATACACGATGTCCTCCAGGCATCCACTTGTAAGTCCCAGGATGTAAGTCTCACATATGAGGGGTTAAACAAAGAAAGAAGAAGAAGAATCCATCACGTCCTCTACCTATCATAGTTAAGTGGCAGAGAAGCCGAACAGAAAACAAAATTTATCAACCAGATCGGTGTAAAGTGAATTTCACTGAATAGTTGCGCGGTTTGAGAAGTCCGCACCTTGTGATATATGAGCGGAATGTTATTAGGAACAAGATGACAGATGGCAGCACTTAACTCCGGCTTGTTGTGACTCACATGAGAGCAATTCTAGAAGGCCATGGCTGTTACGTGCAGCTGTATGGCCAAATGACTTTCCCTCGTCCTGTTTTAATATGAACATTAGAGGGGGCTTCCAAGAGACTCCGGAGTATTAGTACGTTTATAAAAGATGCAAAGCACCCTGGGTCTACCAGACCCCATCTACTTTGCATTTTCTAGAGATGTGCCGTTTTCCCTTTTCTCCGCCACCATCTGTGTCAGGATATATAGGCTGGTAAAAGTGTTATCTGAAGTTTTAGTTTCCTGTACTACGTGCTTGCAGTAAGTAGAGGAAATACGTGTTACACTCGAAAATTCATGTCAAGACTTCACCAAAAATACATTTTTTTTTAATTCCTGAAACCCCCCAAAAATTAGAAAAAGGTCCGTGTGTCCATCTGTCTGTCAACAGTATAACTTTGAACTGAAATGTTGAACATCAAACACGAAGATGTTCAAGAAAATCCCCCTATAACTCAAATTACCCTTTACATGAAAACATTTTCAACAATTTTTCTCAAAAATGGTTCTAACAATTTTGATTGAAATGCCATATATTTAAGTTATTTAAATGATAAATAAAAAGTTTTTAACCGAAGTTTTGGAGATAGCCTATGAAGTCCTCTTCATTCGGAAAGAATTTTGTATGATTTTATACAACTGGTAAACGATAAGAGACGGGAAAAGCTTACACAGGAAATGCAGAACACTTTAAAACAAACAATTAATTTGAAATTACTTTTTTTTGGATCAGCCATTTCCGAGATATCCGTTATTAACTGCTCTGAATATTTAAACAGTTCCTGAAGTAGGTGTTTTGTTGTTTGCACTACGCTTTGGGCGTCAATTTGTAGTAGTTTGTATTGAAGGAGTTGTATTATTATTTGCCCCACGTGTGGACGCCAATTTGAAGTTGATATTGTCTTTACGTTGTTTGCTGCTACGTATGAAAAGCCGATTTGAAGTAGGAGTTGTATTATATTTCAACTGTTGGGGAGCCGAACTTGAAATTCGTTGCAATCGCACATATAGTACCCGGTTTTTGGTGGCCTTCGCCCCAAGTTTAAAAATATTAGCTCTGTAATTTTACTGTTTCTTTAGATATTATATATTTATGTTTGCCTCGGCTGCGTCAGTAGTATTGTTAGAGACATGGAAGTGTTGGCAGGGTTGTGGTGCGACAAGAATGTAGGCTTACGCAGATTTTAAGTTTTCATTCACTCCTTTTTATTAATCCTTGACACAAATTAATTAGCACTTCACTGATATCGAGAGCTACGAGATTTTTTTATTTAATACTTGCACTATATAACACATATGCTATATTTGTCTCACAAGAATACGTATTTAATTTCTCGAGGACACATCTCGCGTCTGGTTATGAGCACTGTCTAAAAGCAACTGACTTCTAAATTTGTAAATGTTTCTCCTTTTCAGTTTCTGATTGGCTAATCCTACTCCAATAGAATACCTCCATTTACATAAAGCTTTTTCTGGTTGTTGATTGGCTATTTTATAAACTGTCACTAAAAGTTACATTATTGCTGCTCTAATAATGAGTAGCAGTAGCTTTTAAACTTCCTTACTCATTATTACCTCAAGGTTACCTCATTGTTAGCAACTTTAAAGCTATTTTTCTCACAGCTCCTACATTATTAAATTACGTAATGCATTCACATAACATTATTGAACATGTTTACAATAATATAAGCATATGCAATGACTGTTACATACATTTTACAAATTATTATATACACATATTGCTTTAAGGCGGGCTGTTATTGAATTTACATTTTATATAGTTTGACTGATATCATTTAAGTGTTAAAAACACTGCCTCAATCTATGTCATTTTGTTAAACTGCTGTCGCCATACAGTTGTACCGACAGTGAATAGAAACAAAAAAAATGGTTGAGATAGGTGATAAATTGTAAATCTATTAAGGGAATATTTTGATTCTCTTTTGAGAGATTTTGGAATATTATTTAATTTATATGTTAAATGTTAAATTTAATTGAAAAGTATTTGAAAATATAATTTAATTAGTAAAATGTTAATGTATTTTATGTAATAGAGTGAAATGAAAAAGAATAAAGACTTCGCATTTAACAGAAGCATTAGTATTAACAAGGCCTACAGTAAGATTTTCTCCGTGTCTTACGATTTACCAGTTATTCAAAAAAAAAAAAAAACATTCAGAATGAAGAGGATTTCAGAAGCTATGCCCAGAAAATTCAAGATATACTTTGCAAAATTCTACAAAAATGTGGTATTTTAATCAAAATCGATAGAGCCATGTTTTGAAAATCAACATTTTCGAAAAATGTTCCATGTAAAGCGTAATTTGAGGTGGGAACACTTTCTTGAAAATCTTCGTGTCGCATCTTTTGAAGATATTGAACTTGAATATCTAGTTTTCATTTTAACCACCCTATCGTTTTTGAGTTCAAAGAAACTCACATACACACGGACGTTTTCCTAAAAATGGTTTGTTTTTTGGGTTCAGAGGGGCTGAAAAACATATACTTCTGGTGAAATCTTGACGTCGAATTTTTTGGTGGATACAATTCTTTCTCTACTTACTATACGTAGTAGAGAAAGTAAAAAGCTTACTTAAGGTTAGTCTGTCACTCATAGAACCCAACTAAAAAAAATCTTGTGTGTTAAACTCACATAACTTTCTCTACTCTTGTACAAACTATTTTTACAAACGCTTATTCTCTATATGCTTCATGTTAATCGAAATATCGAGATGTCGAGATATTAATCTTACTGCTAATTTTCTTGTAGATGCAAGGGGAATTGATAGGCTTTAAGCTATAGTCAAATATTTTAAGAGCTGGTTGCTATGTGGAGCATTCCATTCTCTTTGCATGTCCAGGACAAAAAAAAATGAATAACGAATTTGAGAAAAACTATAAGTATTGGAAAATTTAAGGGAATAACAAGCAATATCTCGAAAATCGTTCACTCAAAACAAATCTATATGACATAAATTGTGTATTTTAACGCGATCTACAATTTTTGTGTACTAAAATGTTGTCTATCTCTTATGGTTTACCAGTTATGCAAAAGTCGTTCACAATGAAGAATACTTTTGGAGACATTCCCAGAAAAGTCGAGATATGCATTTCATTTGCCATGAAAATATCTTAAATATATGATCCTTTAATCAAAATCCTAAGAGCCATTTTGGAGAAAATTAAAATTTTCGAAAAATGTTCCATCTAAAGGGTAATCTGGGGTGGGGGATTTTCTTGAAAACCTTCGTGTCGCATCTCTGGAACATACTGAACCCAAACAGTAAGTTTGGTGTTTATCCGACTGTTCGTTTCTGAGTTATGCTGTTCACACACAGACACACACACAGACATGTTTCCAAAAATGCTTTTTTGGATTCAGGGGGTCTCAAAGCATGTATTTCCGGTGAAATCTCGGTATCGAATTTTTGGGTGGAATACAATACTTCCCCTGATTACTATACGTAGTAGAGAAAGTAAAAATACTTTTTTAAATTACTATATTATTATATGTATATATAATTAATTGAAATGAATTATACATTTTAGAGACCTTACCTGGTCTTGGCAAGCTTTTATTATAGAGTCAACTGAAAAATTCAATGCCACAGCCTAGATTTGAACACGATTCTCCCGCTCTCCGTGCGGTTGCTCTATTGAGCTACTGTGACGACATGCCGGTGAGACATTCAATTCCCCAGCTGACAAGCTGTTTTCCAGATAGACCACTAAGGTATCTCACTAGAGATGACAATCTGAATGGCGACCTGTCATCGCAAGTATTTTGATATTGGGTGCATCTCTACCGAGATGCCTTAGTGGTCTGTCTGGAAAACAGCTTGAGTCAACTGGGGAATTCAATGTCTCACCGGCATGTCGTCACAGTAGCTCAATGGTTAGAGCAACCGCACGGAGAGCGGGAGAACCGTGCTCAAATTCCAGCTGTGGCGTTGAATTTTTCAGTTGACTCTATAATACAAAAAAACACGTCTCCCGTGCTGATATTATTTATGGAGAGGACAACCATTTCGATTTCGTAAATCTCAATTGTGGGGTAAAGGTAACGAAGGAGGGTTAGGTTTAAATGCAGTGGGCCCCAAGATTAAGGCGCTCCTTGTGAAATCCATTATACTTGCCACTAGAGGATGTGGAGAAGAACAAGAAATACTTTTCTGGGAGAATGTAAAGGATACTCTTGCAACCCTTGCGAGTGCTGTTCCTTCAGGCTTCAGCGGAGCATGAATGGTTTAGATGGTGTTCATATACAGAGTGAGCCAAAAGACTCCGAACCGGCTGCGCGGTGTTTTTTCTGCCCACTTCCTCGGCGCTCGTTGCCGTCTGCCGCTATCATAGAAAGGCACGGATGAAACCACACATTTTTGAAACTACCTTTAAAGGCTTTGCTTACCAACTTTACGAAAGGAGATGCTGAAACTGGCCACCGTCGCTGTTCATACAGTTTTGGCACCTCTTTAGGAAACTATCCATCACTCGCCGTAGTTCACGTTGAGAAATTTCCTGGCGGATATTTTGTTTTAATTCTTCCAGGGTGTGTGGGTTTGTCTTGTACACTTCATGTTTTAAGTTACCCTGGAGGGGTATTTTATGAGCAATATTACCGGCTACGCGGTATTTTTCCACTGGGCGTGTGGAAATATGATAAAAACCTGATAACGCACTGCTGCTGTAAACAAAGTCACGCTGCTGTGGTTTTGCTGTGCAGTGTGATGTGCAGTTTTGAGTTGACGGTGATGTGATGTGATGTGGTTCAGTTATTACGAGTTATTTATTATTTTGTCCTTAGTCACAAAGTATATTATGTATATTCAGTATATGTTTTCTACTGCACACCATGTATTTATTTATGATCTGTATGTGTTAACTCGGCCAGCTCGCCAAGTGAAAGTACGATTTGCAGAAAGATTTCCAGGTGTAAAAGTTCCACGTCGTACAACAATCCATGAACTGTACAGTAAATTTCAGGCCACAGGAAGTGTTCACGCCTAGAAATCTAATATATGGCGTTCGGTTCTTACCGAAGAAACATTAGATCACATCGGTCATCGTTTGTAAAATTCCACCCCAAAAATTCCATGATGGATAGTTTCCTAAAGAGGTGCCAAAAATGTATGGACAAAGATGGTGGCCAGTTTCAGCTTCTCCTTTCATAAAGTTGGTAAGTAAAGCCTTTAAAAGTGGTTTTAAAAATGCTGTATGGTTTCCTCCGCGCCTTTCTATGATAGCAGCAGACGCCAACGAACGCCTAGGACGCGGACAGTAAAAATACCGCGCAGGCGGTTCGGAGTCTTTTGGCTCACCCTGCAGATAACCTACCACATCAACCTAAAGGAATGACATCAGCAATCTACAGTTTTTTCTTACAGAAGCCTCAAACACCCGTTCATATGATGGACCAAATGCCCAACAGACCCGGGTGTCAGATATGGCAGAACATCCTTTGTAGAAATATCCCTACGGATTGGAGTACTAGTGATTATTTTGTGGTTAATGATGTTGTACCCACGGAGAAAAAAAACATCCAATTCGGTAACAGTTGCGGTGGAATAGATACTCACATCATCGCTTTGTTACCTGCTCAACAGCACGACTGGTATGGTGCTGGGTTGTTTCGCAACCACACCACCTTGCACCCAAAACATTATGCCCGCACACCACCACAACTCGAGACTCGAAACACTGCAGGCCGCTTTGCCCAAGTGTGGCTTGCTCTAGTCTTTCTGCCATTATATGTTATCTGAAATGCCTCCCAGCATGCAAGGACTCGTAGTCAACTTCCAGCAGCAAGAGATCTACAAAAACTTAAGCGTCTCTCTCTGCGGTCGGCAGCGACACTTCGATTTGCTGGCCTTAGAACCCCTACAGCATCTCCAGAGATTGTCTCTACCTTACAGAGTGGGATAAAAAAATCTGATGTGTTGCACTCACATGACTTTCTCTATTCTTGTACAAACTATTTTTACAATCGCTTATTCCCCATATGCTTCATGTTAATCGTGATGTTAATCTTATTGCTAATTTTCCTGTAGGTGCAAGGGGAATATGGTAGTATTTAAGCAACAGTCAAATATTTTAAGAGCTGGTTGCTATGTGGCGCAATCCATTCTCTTTGTATGTCCAGGACATAAAGAAAAATAACGAATTCTCATTTGAGAAAAAGTGTAATTATCAAAAAATTCAAACAAATAACAAGAATATCTCGGAAATGGTTCACTCAACAACAAAACAGTGGTATAAATTTTCTGTTTTAACGAGATCTACATTTCTTTGTAGTAAAACTTTATCTATTACGGTTTACCAGCTATGCAAAATTCATTCAGAATGAACAGGACTTTTGCAGACATTCTCAGAAAATTCAGCGTATAAATGTTATTTGCCATGAAAATATCCTTAACACATGATATTTTAATCAAAATCGTTAGCCATTTTTGAGAAAATCAAGAGTTTTTGAAAATGTTCCTTGTAAAGGGTAGTCTGGAATGGGGGGGTATCTGGAAAATCTTTCTTGTCGCATCTTTGAAAGACACTGAACCTAAATACCAAGCTTGGTGTTTATCCGACTTTTCGTTTTTTAGTTATGCTGTTCACAGACATAAAACACACACGGACCTTTTTCTAAAAATGCTTTTTTTTTGGATTCACGGGGCCTCAAAACATATTTGCAATGAAATATCGATATCGAATTTTTGGGTGAAATGCAATACTTACCTTACTTACTATACGTAGTAGAGAAAGTAAAACTATAACACAGGATCGATTTAAAAAAAGCTTAATCTAAACATTTGACGTCATTAACTAGGCAACGGTTCGCGGGAAACCATACCACACCACAAGAAATATTAACCTAAATATGTGCGATTATCTGTGGGTTTTCAAAAATTAAGTCTATCCAACATATTTCGAAACTTTTGATTAATATGAAATAGCAAGTACTATGAATGATAAAGCGAAACAGGATTGTAACTTTAATTCCCTTCGGCATGCACACATAATGATGGGCAGTTTGTTGCTCACGAACAAGAGGCTAATGCGGATGGATACACTATGTTTTGTTTACATCAAGTCGTGTTCTAAGGCTGGAACTACAGTGCGGTCGCTTTATGGTGAGGTCAGGAGTCGCACGCAAGCACTGTGCGTTTTTGTTCCGTAACTTACAAGTGATAGATGCGCCATAATGAGTGCTAACCTTGTTATAAGCGGTATTCATCTCCGATGAACTACATCTTCGGATGTAGTTTCCATTTACTTCTAGCGTAATGTTTATAATTTCTGCTTTTGTATAGCTCTTAAGTTCGTCTATGGTGTGGGAATTGTTCATATAAACTACTTTTTAGGGTTTCCCACAAACAGATGCACTAACTTCAACTTTTTCATTTTTACTTTCTCTACTACGTATAGTAATTAGGGGAAGTATTGTATTCGATACCGAGATTTCACCGGAAATACATGTTTTGAGACCCACTGAACCCAAAAAAGCATTTTGGAAACATGTCCGTGTGTGTTTGTGTGTGTGTCTGTGAACAGCATAATTCGTAAACGAACTGTCGGATAAACACCAAACTTGGTATTTAGGTTCAGTATCTTCCAAGAATGTGACACGAAGGTTTTCAAGAAAATGCCCCACCCCAGAATACCCTTTACATGGAACATTTTTCGAACATTTTAATTTTCTCAAAAATGGCTATCAATTTTCATTAAAATATCATAAATTTAAGATATTTTAGTGACAAATAAATTGTATATCTTGAATTTTCTGGGAATGTCTCAAAAAGTATTCATAATTGTGAACGACTTTTGCATAACTGGTAAACCATAAGAGATAAACAAAATTTTACTACAAAAAATGTACATCGCATTAAAATACACAATTTATGTCATATATTTTTTTTGTTGTTGAGTGAACCATTTTAGAGATATTGCTTGTTATTCCCTTAAACTTTCCAATACCTATACTTTTTCTCAAATGGGGATTCGTTATCTTTTTTTTTTGTCCTGGACGTACAAAGAGAATGGAATGCGCCACATAGCAACCAGCTCTTAAAATATTTGACTATCGCTTAAAAGCTACCATATTCCCCTTGCACCTACAAGAAAATTAGCAATAGGATTAACATCTCGATTAACATGAAGCATACGGAGAATAAGCGTTTGTAAAAATAGTTTGTTCAAGAGTAGAGAAAGTCATGTGGGTTTAACACATCAGATTTTGTTGTGATATCTACCAAACAGTATGAACCCAAGATACTAAACTTTGCAAACGCACCTGAAATGTGATGGTATGAGTAGAGTAAGGAAATCGAGCGAGATGGCTCCGCAGTAACGTTTGACGTACGTATTCCGGAGGTCCTGGGTTCGATTACCCGGTAACTGTCCGCTCTGAACAAGTGTTTTTCATGGTTTCCCCGCGCGGTAGGAGAATGATAGGAAAGTTCAACTGCTACCACGACTTTGCTCTACACATAATTACCTTCATCATCTCTATTTCAGGGTTGAAGGAGCAAGCGACGGTGTTCGGCGTGTTGTGGTTGGGCGCTGGAGGTTCGCTTTGTAGAAGTTTCTCCCTGACATCGGTCCGACTTCACGTAACTGTCCTCCGGGTGCTAACGGAGTAGGCTCCCCCTTCGGGGCTTGTGAACAGGATTGAACGGCGTCACGTGTGTCAATCTGGAAACTTTAAGGACCCATCCATGCTTACATCGTCTCCCGGATTCCGTCAAGAGGGGAGACCTCATCCTTCCCTCCTAGAGGTCGCGTTGGAAGCAGGAAGGGCCACATTGGCCTACGTGAGGTGCTATACCCTGGTTGCGGCGGCTCCTCCGTGATGTGCACATTTACCATTTACACTAAGGCATTTTTAGAAGGCATGGCCTAAAAGTAGAACTTCTAATACAGAGCACTCGAACTAAGAGCTTTACTTTATCCCATTAGTTCGGTAATCTTCGTTGTGAACAACTTTCGTTTTAAGTACAATCACATGACAACCCTTTGTATTTGCACATGTTTAATAACTCGATTTGGTTTGATTAGGTTTTACTTCTCATTAAGTCTTTTTACATGATTAACTTCTCCTGGAATTTGCATTATCTGTTCACAATACAAATCGTCATACTTCAATTTATCGTAATTCTAGTTAACCTATAAGTTATATTGGCAACTTTCTTTGATCTAAGCGGTTACTCTTTTATCTAACCTACATAAAGATTAAATGGCGGAAGTTATGAATTAAGAAGAATCTGAAATGGAAGTGAAATTACAGAAGCAGTAGAAAGAATAACATCAGAAGTACTTACCCAAAAAGTGCAGAAAGCAATATGATATAGCATTTAACCGCTTCATTGCCTGGTGTAAGGCAAAAATGTTGAAAATGTCTGCTAGCGAATCAAAAAGACATCTGACATCTCGCTTTTTAACGCCATTTGTCTTGTTTCAAGAACACGTTTTAAAAGTCATGTCTTAAGTTTAGGAATCAATATGATATTATTAATATTTTACAAATTCAAGCACTGTCTAAAAAATAGCATATGCAACATGTGTTAAAAGTGGCTTTATTTTGACCTTGTATCATAAATCTACTAAAATAAAACACTACTTTTACCGCTTGCACCATAATCTAATAAAATAAGACCCTAATTTTACCCCTTGAATTATAATCTACTAAACTAAAATCCTACTTTTATCCCTTGTATTATAATCGACTAAAATAAAACCCTACTTTTACCCCTTGCACCATAATCTAATAAAATAAGACCCTAATTTTACCCCTTGAATTATAACCTACTAAAATAAAATCCTACTTTTAACCCTTGTACCATAAGCTAATAAAATCAAATCCTACTTTCAACCCTTGTACCATAATCTAATAAAATAAGACCCTAATTTTACCCCCTGAATTATAATCTACTAAAATAAAATCCTCCTTTTAACCCTTGCACCATAATCTACTAAAATAAAACACTACTTTTACCCCTTGCACCATAATCTAATAAAATAAGACCCTAATTTTACCCCCTGAATTATAATTTACTAAAATAAAATCCTACTTTTAACCCTTGTACCATAATCTACTAAACTAAAACACTACTTTTACCCCTTGCACCATAATCTAATAAAATAAGACCCTAATTTTACCCCTGGAATTATAATCTACTAAAATAAAATCCTACTTTTACCCCTTGTATTATAATCGACTAAAATAAAACCCTACTTTTACCCCTTGCTCCATAATCTAATAAAATAAGACCCTAATTTTACCCCTTGAATTAGAATCTACTAAAATAAAATCCTACTTTTAACCCTTGTACCATAATCTACTAAAATAAAATCTTACTTTCACCCCTTGCACATTAATCTAATAAAATAAGACCCTAATTTCACCCCTTGAATTATAACCTACTAAAATAAAATCCTACTTTTAACCCTTGTACCATAATCTACTAAAATAAAATCTTACTTTCACCCCTTGCACATTAATCTAATAAAATAAGACCCTAATTTTACCCCTTGAATAATGATCTAATAAAATAAAATCCTACTTTTACCCCTTGCATTATAATCCACTAAAATAAAACCCTCTTTTACCCCTTGTATCATAATCTACATAATGTAATGTAGTATTACCGCACTGTGCTCACTTAAAACGCGCCGCTACGAAACTGTTGACACCCCAAGTTCTACATCCTATATTGAACTACAAACAAAGAGAAAACAAACACGTGTTGTTTTTCTTCCCCCGTCCAATCTGAATAAGCAGCCAGTAAAACACTGTTATATAATCTCCTTATTTTAAAGCATCCATCCAGAACGGAACGCCCCTGGCTTTTGTTTAAAGCGCACCTGAATGAGAATCAATTGGATAGCCTGGAACAATCGTTCTATCAACTTGACGTTAATTACGACTCTTACAACAATACAAGTACAAAAGGTCTCCAGGAGAGACAATGCAATAATTAGTTACACACTTCCTTTATGTCCAGTGTTCGAGTCTATTATCCAGTTCATCGATACATTGAAAGGAACAAATTTATTCGTGTTATGCGCCGGTTTTCTACAAACCAGAGGCTTCGAAACGCAGAGCATTGCGTCTTATGGGTTTAGTTGGTTCAGAATTTATATGCACAGTGCGTAAAATACATCACATTAATGTAAAACTATTCTTAGAAAATCTTAGTAATTTCTCTACTGATTATAGTAAGCAGGGAAGGCATTGTACGAGGGCAGTCCCAGAAGTACCCTACCTGACATATATATAGCGGTTGTTGTTTCAAACAAATGACTATGGTAGAAAGTACCACCCTAATAAAGCTTAAGTTTGAAGTTTGACGATGCTACGTTGTTTATTAATTGTTTGGCAGCCATCAATAGTGAACTCTCGCAGCAAATTTGTAAACATGGATAAAACTGGTCATCGTTATGTGATACAGTACTTCCATTTGAAAGGTCTTAGTCCAAATAATATTAAAGCTGAGCTAGATTCTACTCTGGGGGAGTCTGCTGTGGTAGAGTTTAAGCGAGGCCGTACGAGCTGCCAAGACGAACATCACAGTGGTCGACCAAATGAGGCCACCATGCCAGAAATAGTGATGCAAATTCACAAAATTGTCTTGGATGACCGTCGATTGAAAGTGCGCGAGCTAGTAGACACGGTAGGTATTTCTAACAGTGCTGTACATTGCACACTAACTGAAAATTTACACATGAGAAAGCCTTGCGCAAGATTACTGTCACATTTACTCACAATGGAACAAAAGCAGCGTCGTGAGGTTATTTTTGTTGAGTGTTTGGCGATGTTTCGCCGCAATAAAGCCGAGTTTTGCGTCGATTCATAACCATGGATGAAACTGGGTCCATCACTTCACACCTGAGACGAAGGAACAGTCAAAACAGTGGATTGAAAGGTGAGAATTGGCTCCAAAGAAGGCGAAAACGTTTCATCTGCAGGCAAGATCATGGCATCGGTTTTCTGGGATACGCTGAGATAATTTTCATTTATTATCTTCAAAAAGGAAAAACAATCAATGACGAGTATTGTGCAAACTTATTGAAATCAAGCAAAAACGGCCGCATTTAGCGAAATGAAAGTTCTGTTTCATCAAGACAATGCACCAGTTAACACATTCATTATCGCTATGGCCAAAATCAATGAGTTAAAGTTCGAATTGCTTCCTTATGCACCCTATTCACCTGATTTAGTCCTCTTTGATTATTTTCTGTTTCCAAATTTTAAGAAATGGCTTGGTGGTAAAAGCTTTACCAACAATGAAGAGGTGGAGTTTGCAGTTGATGGCTATTTTACAGAACTCGACGGTTCTTGCTACAAACAAGGTATCGAAGCTGGGAAGTGTATCGGGCTGAAAGATTATGCAGAGAAATAAACGTTTTTACCCAACATTTTTGTATTTTCTTTGTTAGATCGGGTACTTCTGGGACAGCCCTCATATTTCACCCAAAAATGCGATGTTGAGATTTCACTGAAAATATGTGTTTTGAGGCTCGCGGAACCCCAGAAAAGTATTTTTAGAAAACTTTCCTAAGTAGGTATGTGCCCGTGAACAGCATAATTCAAAAATGAAAAATCGTTATCTTCTGTATTTTCCAAAAATTCGACACGAAGATCTTCAGAAAATCCCCCACCCCAAACTAACCTTTACATATAGTATTTTTGGAAAATTTTCATTTTGTCAAAAATTGATCTAACACCTTGAATTTTCTGGGAATTCCTCTCAAGCCCTATTCATTCTGGATGACTTTTGCATAATTTGTAAACCGTAAAGCCGTGTATAGACGGAGACATTTTTGTACGCAGAGCAACAAAGAAAATCTTCGGGGGATTTTGTATCGTTTTCTGGGGTCTTTTGAGGCGTGTCCTTCACTTTGCCTTTCCCAGAGCGTGGTGGCTTGATAACACAGCAATAAGGAGGAAAAGAGGGGAGGTTGATGCCTTTACTTTTTCTGGTGTTGTTGGAACCAAAACATGTTTATTGTCTCATAACCAGTCATGCCGTATACTAGAGAAATTACTCGTAGGCATGTGGAAGACTGGTCGCACTGTTGCAGCAATTGTAACATCAGTGCATAAAGTGTTTTTATAGTGAATTACTGGATAAAAATATTCCTGGAAAGTGGTTAAGACGGTTTACATACTCATCAGAAAGTGGGCACTCCCCGTAAAACATCCGCAGATGATGATATTCGTTTACTAAATGCAAATTACTCTTTTGTTATAATGGACTGATAATGTTTGGAAACTAGAGATAAATATGTATATGGTTTACCGAATATGACATACATATTATGGCAATAAAACTGGGTTACGTTTTTGTCTATAATTGTGTTGCATTACTATGATCAGGAATATGTTAAAGGTGTATTAACCAATTATAGTTTGAATTAGAGGAAAAACATGCTGCTTTATTTATTATTTAGTTATGTTTGCTTCTATGCAGCAACAAGGATTGAGAATACAGCTCTTTTTATTTTTTGTTATAAAGTGCTGCCTTGCTTGGTATTTAATGAATAACATCCAAGCTTTAATTTACACCCCCTGAAAATCTTCTCACACTACACATTCTACATTTCGCTAACCTGGTTTTCCCCTTAGCTTTCAACCCTTTCAAAGGCGTGTCCTGCACTAGCCGATAAGGTATGGGCCACCAATCACGATAAGAGGTTGCACTCACTCTAACTCTTTCTGTTTTAGCCAATACGATCGACAGCGTAAACATATATTTCGTTTCTACGTCATTTTGTAATCTTTGTTGTGGTTATTGGTGTAACCATTTAGCAGGAGTAGTGGCGCACCCTTGCAACGTGGCCCAAAGCAACCAATGCAATGATCATGGCTCCGCAAGGCCACGTACAACGATAAATAATGTGACGTAGACGCGAGGTGCAAAGAGACTTCCTTTGGGGTTCTTTGTACAAGAGGTGGCGCCATACAATGGCACATCTTTCGCCACTGACTTCTATGCCATCTAGCATGGACGTATGTACACACGCACCACTTCAGATAGCCTTAAAATTACTATTGCTTGAAAACTCCATCGCTCGTGTAAATATCTGCAGTGGCCTGGTGGTCCCTTTTGTGGGCTGAACATGGTCCTTCGGAAATATCGATTTTTCAAAGTACTACACCGTGGGCTTTTTGGATTTATTTACTTCATTCAACACTGCAACAAAAGTGGTGTGTAAACTTTTCACCTTATTTGTGATTTCCTCATTTGTTAAAAGCCTAATTTCCTTTAACGCATTGCATACATTTTTCAAAGCCATTTGTCTTCCATGCTTATATATAAGGGCGACTTGTAGAGGCATGCTTCCTTGCTGTAAGCTTTGGTGAGCACATCTATCGCAGCTTTGCATCATTCCAGGTTTAGAAATGTATAGAAAATTATAAATAAGCACCAATAGTATGATAAACAAGCTTAAGTACTCAGCATAATATATAAAATCAAAGTTGCGATCGAGCAGGACTCTCGGAATGGCTACCAGATGGTAGGTAATATAGCTTCGTTCATTGGCATGTCATTTGGAAGCAATGTCACACACGGAAATGTTTTCTATATGAGGCCATCTCTTGTACAAGATTGTCCAGTCTGTATAGGGATTAATATGTAGATAAAATGTTACTACACAAACGGAGCGGAACGGTTCGGGCGGTAACGTCTGTGGCCCGCATTCGAGAGGTCGTGGGTTCGGTGCCCGTGGTCGATTTTCCTGACCCAAGGGTTTTATCGGGGTTTTCCCGGGTTGCTAGGCGAATGCTGGAAAGAATCATTATATCCCCCGAATTTTTTTCTTCAATTTCATCTCCATTCTCATTTCACTTCACCTTTCATCTGCTTGGTCTCTCTCAGGGTTGCAAGTGTCGGCGGGCGGTCTCGGTTTGTGAATGACAGGGGAAATGGATGCTCTGTGGAAACATTCGAACCCCAGAACGGGGATGGTCTCCAGGTTTCGGGCTCCTCAGTGGAGTGTAAGCTACAGGGGAGGGTAGAATAAGACACACACAAAGGGACTGCGCCCCCACATGACCCTGGGGAGCAGGCGTCATCAGAGTGACACTTCCAACTCTGGAGAGCTTTCCTCTGGACCGGCACCTGGTTGCCCAATCCGCCCCCCACGCATTACAGGGTGGAAGTAGATACGCCATTATGCGCGTCAGTCCCTGTAAGCATTCTAGCAACTGTCTACCGGCTATCCAGGGCGGTACCGAAGGACTTTGAGGCGTCTCATAACCCCGCCTGGAAGGAAAACCGCCAAGACGCAACGGGGAGGGAAGTCTTCTGCACCAGTGCCAATTCGGGGTGTTCAAATCTGCAAATGATAGGGAACCTGTCCTCTGCCTGCGGTGCCCCCTGGCCCGGCCATCCTCTGTCTGCTCTCACTCGTCCCTCCCATTCGCGGCATAGGTACAAAGAGAGCCAAAGAAAATTTCCTACACCAACGCTCTTTTACAGTAGTAGCGGGGAAAACATCAACATTAAAACCCATACGAGGCGGAGTCACCGAAGGCTCTGTACTATCTCCCACACTGTTTAGTCTGTACAAGGCAGACTTTCCAGTGGTGCAGGGCGTCAATATGGCCCAGTTTGCTGATGACGTCCTGCTGTACACTGCCAACAGACACATCTTCAGAGCCTTCAACCCAATACAAGGACACCTCCGTCTCGTTGAACTCTGGTGCAGGCAGTGGCGGATGTCCGTGAATCCGGGCAAAAGCCAAGCTGTCCTGTTCACCAAGAGACGAATCCCCGCTGCAGACAGACCAAATTTTACCTATCAGGGCCAAAGGATAGTGGGGTACTTCCATACGCTACTTGGTTGTTACTCTGGATGAAGTCCTAACAATGCGTTGAACAATGAACAGGGCTAAGGGGGCGGTAGCTGCCTTATACCCGGTTCTAGGTTCCACTATGCCGATTCACTTAAAGTTACGCCTTTATAAAACACTTATCATTCCTCTAATGCTCTACTTCTGTGAGGTGCGGGGCATGACAGCAGATTCCTGGCTTCTCTGGCTACAGCGGATTCAGAATGGGGGACTTCGGTTCATCTATTCTGTCTGTCGTCGTTTTCCAGTCAGGCTACTACACGAGACCTCGGCCCTCCCTTACGTGGAGGATGTGATTAGACACCGGGCTCAAAAATTCTACGGCAAATTGATTTATCATGAGAACGCCCTTGTCAGATCCCTGCAGGACCACTTACCTAAAGAACGTCAATACAGACGCTACCGGGTTCCTCGTATAGCTTGCGGGCACCTCCGGTAACGAAGGCTATAAACCTGCCAACTAAAAAAAATGCTGTCACTAAGTACTCACCCTTCCCATGGGAGTGGTCAATCTAAATTAAAAAACCAATCAAAATTGCAATATAAATAAACATCAGCAGAGCAGGGCACTGGCGCTGCTCCTGAAAAGGCAGCCACTGAGGAGCCTATAGAATATAGCCCTACCTCCTATCATACCCCCAACATCAACACCAAACCGTCACCTTACAAAAATTCTTCCTACCTATGGTAAAGCCCTTCCAAGGGCAGGTACATAGCAAAACTCACTTAGGCTCACCGCGTCTATGTCACATTATTTATCGTTACACGTGGCCTTGCTAAGCCATGGCCATTTCATTGGTTGCTTCAGGCCACGGTGCAAGGGTGCGCCACTCCTCCTGCTAAATAGTTACACCAATAACCACAACAAAGGTTACAAAATAACGTAGAAATGAAATATGTTTACGCTGTCGATCGTATTTGCTAAAAGAGAAAGAGGTAGAGTGAGTGTATTCAGTTTGTCATGCAGACCTCTTATCGTGATTGGTAGCCCATATCTTATCGGTTAGTGCAAGACACGCCTTTGAAAGGGTTAAAAGCTAAGAGGAAAAACTTGATGAGTGCCCAGGATAGCGAAATGTAGAATGTGCAGTGTGAGAAGATTTTCAAATTAAAGCCTGAATGGTGTTCATTAAATACACAGCAATACTTTATAACAAAAAATAAACAGAACTGTATTCTCATAGTGGTATCAATGCTTGTTGCTGCGTAGAAGCAAACATAACTAAATAATAAATAAGTAAGGTAGCATGTTTTCCCGCTAATTCAAACTTCAATTGGTTAGTATACCTTTACTAACTTATTGCTGATCATAGGAATACAACAGGATTATAGACAAAAATATAGGCCCAATTTTATTGCCATAATATGTATGTCATATTCGGTAAACTATATACATATACATATTTATCTCTATTTTTTAAACATGTTCAGTCAATTATAACAAAAGATTAATTTGCATTTAGTTAACGAATATAATCACTTGCGGATGTTTTATGGGAAGTGCCCACTTTCTGACGGGTATGTAAACGTCTTCCCCACCTTCCTGAAATGTTTGTGTCTAGTAATTCACTACAAAAACACTTATGCACTGCCGTTGCGGTTGCTGTAACAGTGAGACCAGCTTCCCACATGTCCACAAGTAATTTCGCTTGTATACGGTATGACTGGTTCTGAGACAATAAACATGTTTTGGTTTCAATAACACCATAAAAAACAAAGGCATCAATCTTCCCTCTTTTCTTCCTTATTGCTGCGTGATGAAGCCACCACGCTCAAGACCACAAAAAGCTATACGAAATCTGCTGAAGATTTTCTTTGGTGCTGTTAACATATAATATAGATCGACGTTCTAAGGGGACTATCGGTATTCCCTTTGGATCTATAACGAAATATGTAATGTAGCTTATTTCCGGAAGTCCTTATCTCGATTAAAATGAAATAGACAGGAAAATAAACTTTCGTAAGAATAATTTGTATATCCAGTAATAAGCGATAGAGAAAGTCATGTCAAAGTAGCACATCAAATTACTTTCCCCTTCCTACCACAGGTATCTAAGCGCGAGACAAAGTATAAATTTGGCCTCTAATTTCCAAGATTAGCGCGTTGTAGTGACAGATCATGGATTATTCGTGTTTTCTGCTCGACGTGCGTTGACGAAGAGGGAAATCGTTAAAGCCAACAAAACATGCTCTCCCGAAGCAATTTCGCCCTTGTTGGAAGAAAGCTAGTTACAGGTAGGTAACAGGGAAGAGGACCAATTTTCATCACCCGCAAGAGCAGCTCACGTCTCCTTGCGAGTTAAATTAAGTAGGAAGCAAGATTCCCTCTTCTCCGAGCTTATCTTTTGATTTTTTCTCCCCCCTCCCCTTTTAGTAATTGGTTTTCTAAGACGGCGGTAGTACAGAACCGTGTCTGTTTAAAATTACGTGCAGGCAACAGAGACAGAAAACTAATTAGGTACTTGCACGTCGAAACGATAAATCGATAGTCGATGTTGAGACCGAGCGTCTGAATACATAAACACGTTCGAGTTTCTCGCTCGTTTAAAAAAAAACACAAAGTTATTGCAAACACAAAGAGGAGTAAACAACTGAATGCAAATAATCTCCGAATGATTGAAGCTTTAACATTATTTACAGTAGACTTGGTTGGTTGAGTGTTGTAGGGAAAGGAGGGGTTTATTCCTATAGGGTATATCAAAAGTTACTTCATCGATTTGCTTCGCACACACAACCTCCATGCCAATCTTTGAGGTACGAGGGGCGTCCAATAAGTAAGTTTCCTTATGTTATAAAACAAATTACGCACAATTGATAATATTGAATTAACTTTATTTATATTGTACAATCCTGTTACTTTTCTACATAGTCAACATGTTTTTCCAAGCATTTTTGGGGACGTGACAAGTTTTACCAAGCCAGCGCTCGCAACCAGCTGTTCACTGATTTTACTTCATCGTCGGTGTTAAAGGTGTTTACCTTTGAGTTGGAGGAACATGTGAAAATCACTTGGGGCAAGCTCCGGTGAGTACGGAGGATACGAGAAAACTTCCAAGTTGAATCTTGACCCAGGAGGAGCTCAGAAGATTCAACTGGGAAGGTTTCTCGTATCCTCCGTATTCATCGGAGCTTGCTCCAAGTGATTTTCACATGTTCCTCCAACTCAAAGGTAAGCACTTTTAACACCGATGATGAAGTCAAATCAGTGAACAGCTGGTTGAGAGCACAGGACCCGACTGGTGCAACACCGGCTTGGAAAAACTAGTGTCACGTCCCCAAAAATGCTTGGAAAAACATGTTGACTAATAGAAAAGTAACAGAAGGATTGTACAATATAAATAAAATTAATTCAACACGATCAATTGTGCCTAATGTTTTTTATAAATAGGGAAACTTACTTAATGGACGGCCTTCGTATTATAGTCTACACAGAAACGACAGTCTTTCGGCTAAAGGGAGTTTAAACGTCAAAAAATCAATTTTTACTTTCTCTATAACGTACATAGCAAGTAGACAAGGTAGGTACTGCATTCGACCCAAAACTTTGATACCGAAATTTTAACATAAATACAGGTTTTGAGACCCCCACAATTAAAACGAAAAGCATTTATAGAAAAGGTGTGTGTTTTTCTATGCAGGTATGTGTGTGTGAAGAGCACAACTCAAAAACGAAAAGTCTGATAAATATCAAACTTGGTATTTAGATGTTTAAGGCAATCTCCCCACCCCAACAACCCTTTACGTGGTACATTTTATAAATTTTGATCAATCCAGCAATCGAGAGCAGGTCGCCCAGGTTTACCTGGACGGGATGTTAATCGCCACAGTTCCTAGCCGCAATTGGTACACTTTACCTGTGCGATATAGAAGGTGAATTAAACTTTACGCAAGCTTTTACGTTTGTGGTCAGTGGGCGGAGTTTAGCTTCCTGCACTGTCATTGGCTGGGCCTCGTCGAACCCACTTGGGCGGTCATGCATCCAAGTAGTGACCAAGCCCAATACGGCTTAACTTTGGCCGCCACTTGTTTGTAAAGTTAATCAGGTATATATTATACCAAAGATATTTACATGACAAATAAAATGTATACACACAGTTTCTTTAAAATAATTTTTTATGGCCTAAAGCATTTCCGAGATATATGTTATTAGTAGTACGGATTGTTCCAACACTTTTTCTTTTAAAGACCTGTTGATTTTGGGGTTGTTTCTCGCGATTTCATGGAAAGAGTATGGGGTTTTAAGCCCAGTTTTTAAAACATTTGATTATCGCTATTCCCTTTGTGGCTATAATGAAATCTGTAATGCAACTATATCCGGAAAGCTTTTTAAAATTAGGTAGATAGAAAAATAAACTTTCGGAAGCAGAATTTGTATACCAATTAATCAGTAACAGAGGGTAGAGAAAGTCGTGCGAGTGTAACAAATCATACTTTTAGAAAAAGGTCCGCATGTGTGTGTGTCTTTGTTCAGTATACTCAAAAACAAAAAGCGGTTAAATACCAAACTTGGTATTCAGGTTCAGTATCTTGTAAAGATGCGAGACAAAGATTTTCAAGAAATTCGCCCACTAACTACTCTTTACATGGAACATTTTTTCTAAATGTCTGATTTTCTAAAAAGTGGCTCCATCAATTTTGATTAAAATACCACATATTTAAAATATTTACATGACAAATTGTATATATTTTATATAACTTATATAACTGGCAAACGTTAAGCGATAGACGAACGTGTGCTACACAGAAAAATATAGATCTCTTCAAAACACCCAATTTATTTCAAGTAACTTTTTTTCTCCTGTCAATTTTCAGCTGTTTCTCGCAATTGCATCGAAACTGTATGGAATTTTAAAGCTAGTGTATAGCGTCCAGTTCTTAAACATTTGACTATTGCTATACCCTTTTTATCTGTAACGAAATGTGTAATGTAGCTATTTCGGAACGGTTTACCTCGATTAAAATTAAGAAGATAGAAAAATAAAATTTTACAAGAGTAATTTGTATACACATTAATAAACGATAGAGGGTAGAGAAAGTCATGTGAATGTAACACGTCTAATTTTTAACATACGTTTGACTATCACTTGAGCCATCTTGTTATATCTAACGTGTAATGAAATAATTTATGCAAAGTTCTATACATACAGCTCTATGTGTATCGCCTATATTAGCACTCAATACAAAGGGTGGTGTGTAAGATATGATAGGACACTCGCAGAGTTATATCCAGTATAATGCACATAGCCGGAGGTGCATCGTTAAGACGCTATGATTGATGGCAACGTATCGTGTTTGCATGTTGCATTAATACTCTATGGGCGGGTGGTCTATGCAAGTGGGCTTCTTGTTATCAGCCCGGCCTTGGCCTCCTCCTGCGAACTCTCACTCATTACAGGGAAGATCCATCTTATGGCAAAAACCGTAAACTCATAAAGCGTGAATTATTGCCCGCTGCATTTCTATTAACGAGGGTTGCCTAACTTTAAGGCGTAGACTGCTTCGTAACGAGCCATAAACTGCAACATTTCAAAGATGGATTTATCGCCGTGTCACGAACATTAACGTTACCCTCTTGTTTCAAATTTATTTCACCATTAACAGTCATTTACGAGGGTAGGTTCTTGTTTTGAAGGGCTATAACGGGCCGTTTAAATATTTTCATAACCTCTAGGCTTTTATGACTTTAACAAATTAAAATTTAGCGACTTGTTAGGCGTTTATATCTCAATTAGGCTTAAGAGTAAAATATTTGCGTAGGATTTTTTACTTCCTCTATTATGTACAGTCGGGTGCAAAAAAGGTGACGATATGAGGAACCGCGGTTTATGTCGGCAATCAATAATTAACACGCCTCTTCCTCGCCTTCCATCCCTCATTCGGTTACAGAGGTTGAATGCCGAAACAACAAGAGCCGGAAAAATTCAGAGGCTAGTATTTTTACATGCTGGGGCGAGGTCCAAATGGTTCCCAACAAATTATTAAATGTTGATCACCCAGCACGCACAAATATCACATCACACACATTACCTGTAATTTAGTGATAAAACATTTGGCGAATCTACATAACACCGAGGGGAACAAAAGAATGAGGGGAGATGCCTCACAGTTGAGGACTGGCCACACGCGACCTGCTTCTTACACACTCACACACAAAAGTGACGCTCACACATTCAAGTAACTCTAACTATTGTCGCGGTATCGTTCATGTTATCTTATTTGCTGAGCGCCTGTTATTGTTTTACTATTTTGAATTTTGAGTTCTTTGTCCTCCGGCTATCTATTATTACCCAGTCGAGCAAATCTCTTAAACAGGGTGTGTAAACGGAAAGGAGTTGTTACTAAAAGATAACACTGATAAAAGAATTTGTTTTTACACTTTATTGCCGTCACACTTTATTAATTTGACATAATTACTTTTGATACACGCCCGACTGAAACTGTTATATTTTCGAATGTAACTATAATCACTTATTATCCGCGCATTATTAATTCGCGTATTTCACATTTTTGTAACTAACTTTACGACGCGAGAGATTCTGTAGAATTGCGTAACGTGTACTTCGTGAATGACACTGTAGAACTGCGCGACGTGTAACATGTGAATGATTATGTAGAACTGTGCGACGTGTAACGCATGAATGATTCTCTTAAACTGCGCGACGTTTGCCTTGTGAATTATTCTGTAGAACTGCGCGCTACCCGTCTCTGGCTCGGAATTTATACTCCCTCACCCCGATATGCCTAAAGATTATAATAGAGCTGCTATTGGTTAATAAAGCGCGCCAACATTAGCGTCTATTTTATATCCAATCAAAATTACGAACACATATGCTCTAGGGAAGATATTCCCTCCATTTCTAAAGAAAAGCGCGCTACTCTGACGTCATTTGTTTGTCTCATCTAATTAATAAACAGCTCACCCCCTCGCTCATTGTTACCCGCTCCTATTGTCAGTTTCAGTGAGGCCGTGTAAACTTATTTCCTAACAATGCTTATAATTAACAAACATCTCAAATCATTGTCATACAATAATGTTAATTTACACTACAATCACTCTGGCATTCACAGTGTTGTGATATAAAATACTGCCTCATATGCCCCACTAGAAAATAATTATGAATATTTACAACTTTTTTTGAAAATTTTATAGTTGGGTTTTTAGTCTCCTGAATCTTGTAACACACGGTATTTATCACTTGCACGTAACACTGCACACGCATTTAACACACGTTATACATGTTCCCCTTTTCTCGCCACTATTCACTGGCTAGGGTCTAATGTGTTCATATACATACATCTGACATTACAATTTTTATAGCAAATACTGTACCGTGAACTATTTAGGTCACTATTACAAAATGGTTATACTTTCTTAGATTATTGACATAAAAATTATACAATCAAGATTTTTAACTTGGTTCATTTTGTAATTATTGAACACATTTACCAAAATATTCATCCTCTACACAAATATATTTACATCTCTTAATTCTACACATAATTTCATATTATCTGTGTGCTACATAGGTGTTTTGCTTTAATTATCTTTACCCCCTTTTTATTGTTTTGTACTTTATATTCACAATACTCTCTGAATTATATCTACATACTTTTACTTTAATATGACATTAAATTTTCATTATTACATGCTTCATTTCAAACGTGGTTACAGTTTACTAAGAAAATGTTGTTTTTTTCTTTAAACATTTATGTTTTTCCTGAATTTATTTATCCTTTTTTATGACATATATACCTAATTAACCCTCTTACAGCCCAATACTTAGTTCTGCAGTTCAGCTTTAACTATCCTGGATTTACATTTCATCTTTTTTTAGCGGTCATTGCTATTCCCTCTCCTGGATCAAATTGTCTATGGCTAAGCATTGCTCGTAGCTGTACCGTAACGTTCCAAAATTTGTTCGTGGATAACCTCTTAAAGGATTCATATGAAATTTCACCCCCTGATACAATTTGAACCCAATCTAAAGTTTTCTGAACAACACATCTTTTAACAACTATCATTTTCGATTCTTTCGGTATCTTTTTAATTTGAGAGTACTCTGACAAGCCTGTAATAAACTGTACTGGATTGGAGTTTTCATTTTGAAAAGCTTGGTACTTGTTAATTTCAGAAGTTAGTTTTTGATCCAAATTTATAGACAAAACTTTAACTTCTTCGGACAACTTATTTCTTTGTGTTTCTGACTCCTTCTGAATTTCAGATATTTCCCCTCTGAAATTAACTTGCACCTAAATTAAATCTGTATTCGTAGCCTCCTTCATCTCTCTTAGCTCAGTTGAAATGCTACTCATTTGGCTTCCTAACTCTGTACATTTTACATCAACATGTTCAATTTTAGTATTAACCTCACTTTTTTGGTTAGATATTTCCCTGCTCATGTCTGACATTTTCTTTGAAACTTTTCCTATCTCATTTGCTATCATTTCCTGATTTTCATTTCTCATTCTTATCATACTACTATCTAGCTCCGTAAATTTCTTTTCAATTTCTTCCCTGTTTTGTTCTAAACTCTTACCAATATCTTCCCTCAATTCCCTATTATTCTTTTCCATATTATGAGTTAGTTTTTGTTCTAAACTCCTATCAATATCTTGCCTTAATTGATCTGATATTTGCTCTAATTTCTCAATATTCTTATTTAGCGTTTCGCCAAAATTTCTCAGCATTTCCATCATCATACCAGCATCAAAATGAACATTTCCTGCTATTCTATTCTCACTTTCTTCACTAATATTTCGCCCTCAAATCCTACATTGTTTGAGCTATTTTCCGTAACCTGTATTGAATTACAGTAACTTACATTATCCCTTTCCATAATTGCTTCTTCAGTATTATTAGTGGACATTGCTTTCTTAATACTTCCACTTCTCAAAAACATTTAATTTCTCACAATTTTGTTTATTTCCTTTTAGGATACAAAAAACATTTACAATTTTCTAACCTTTATGATGCTATTTGATGATGTTGCTTTGATGTCCAGCTTCCTGCCCCTCTCTCCTAGATGTATATGTCGCCTCTGCGTCGTCTCGCTGTCTTGGTGTCCTGTAGTCGAATTCCCCTGTTGCCTTCTGTTCACTTAGTCACTGATGTCCTCTCATCCGCGTCGTCAGTCGTTCTGGTGGTTGTTTCTGGGATCTGTGTCTTGTAGTTAATTGCACTGCTCCATTCACTCCACGTTCTGGTTATTATGTCCCTTCCTGGTTAATTCGCCCCACGTTGGGCGCCAATTTGTCGCGGTATCGTTCATGATATCTTATTTGCTGAGCGCCTATTATTGTTTTCCTATTTTGAATTTTGAGTTCTTTGTCGTCTGGCTAGCTATTATTACCCAGTCAAGCAAATCTCTTAAACAGGGTGTGTAAACGGAAAGGAGTTGTTCCTAAAAGATAACACTGATAAACATGTGAATGATTATGTAGAACTGTGCGACGTGTAACGCGTGAATGATTCTCTTAAACTGCGCGACATTTGCCTTGTGAATTATTCTGTAGAACTGCGCGTTACCCGTCTCTGGCTCGGAATTTATACTCCCTCACCCCGATGTGCCTAAACATTATAATAGAGCTGCTATTGGTTAATAAAGCGCGCCAACATTAGCGTCTATTTTTATATCCAATCAAAAATACGAACACATATGCTCTAGGGCATATATTCCCTCCATTTCTAAAGAAAAGCGCGCTATTCTGACGTCATTTGTTTGTCTCATCTAATTAATAAACAGCTCACCCCCTCGCTCATTGTTATCCGCGCCTATTGTCAGTTTCAGTGAGGCGTGTAAACTTATTTCCTAACAATGCTTATAATTAACAAACATCTCAAATCATTGTCATACAATAATGTTAATTTACACTACAATCACTCTGGCATTCACAGTGTTGTGATATAAAATACTGCCTCACTATATATCCCCCCTCTCCAACCCTGTCTAGGCACGCTAGCCAGCCAGGATCGGTGTCATACCAGACGGGAACTTCGAAACAAAGCCTTCCCTCTCTGGCGTGTTCCCGCCAAAGGAGAAGGCTCGTTCAGCCGAAAGAAACAATCTCAACCAATAATACTGTCGACAACGCGACACAATAATGCGTCTGGTATGACAATACTTATTAGGTAATACGCCACAGTAAGAACTGTCTTTGGGAGGCATATTATTTCAACCATTCAGGTCACATATACCGATTCTCTACCCCTTTTATGGCCCCGCTATCTGACCTTTCTTCATAGAGTAATACTAGCGTATCGGGCTTCAGCTAAAACCAATTGTTTCGCCTAAGGCAGGCACGGACACAAATGAGGAAATTCTGCCAACATTCAAGAATGAAAAGTACTAGAAGTAACCCTAAGCATCGGCACGTTTTTGTACTCGACTGTACACATAGGTAGAGTGTGGCAGTAATTTGTATCACAATAATGTAAATGCCAGAGTGATTGTAGTGTAAATAAGCATTTTTGTATGGCAATAATTTGAGATGTTTGTTAATTATAAGCATTGTTAGGAAATAAGTTTACACGGCCTCACTGAAACTGACAATAGGAGCGGATAACAATGAGCGAGGGGGTGAGTTGAATATTAATTAGAAGAGACAAGCAAATGACATCAGATTGGCGCGCTTTTCTGAGAAATGGAGGGAACATCTTCCCTAAAGCATATGTTTTCGTAATTTTTGATTGGATATAAAAATAGACGCTAATGTTGGCGCGGTTTATTAACCAATAGCAGCTCGATTATAATCTTTAGGCATATCGGGGTGTGGGAGTATAAAAAGCTAAAGCCAGAGGCAGATTTCGTCAGTCCAACAGAAGCATTCGCGTGTAATACGTCGATCAGTTCAACATAAGTATTCGTGAGTTATACGTCGCGGAAGCATACATAAAGTACACGTTACGCAATTCTACAGAATCTCTCGCGTCTTAAAGTGTTTTATAAATGTGAAACACGCGAATTAATAAAGTGCGGCAAATAAGTGATTATAATAACATTAGAAAATATAACAGTTTCAGTCTGGCGTGTATCAAGAGTCAATATGTGAACTTAATTAATTGTGACGGTAATAAAAGTGTAAAAACAAATTCTTTTATCAGCGTTATCTTTCAGTAAAAACTCCTTTCCGTTTACACACCTTGATCAAGAGATATGCTCGACTAAATAATAATAATAGCTAGCCGGAGGACAATGAACCCAATGTTCAAAGTAGTAATAGAATAACAGGCGCCCAGCAAAAGATAACACGAAGTGACCGCGACAAATTGGATCCCATACGTGGTGCAGACATGAAGCATCTTCCAACTACTTCCAACTACAAAAAAAATATATCATACTTCAAGAGAAGGTATTGCATTCAATCCAAAAATTCGATACCGAGATTTCACGGGAAGTACGTGTGTTGAACTGAACTCCCCTGAATACAAGAGTAAGAAATTTTAGAAAACCCTCCGTGTGTGCGCTGTGTGTGTATCTATGAATAGCTTAACTCAATAACAAAAAGTCGGATCAACACCAATATGTCCTCCGTGGCGTAGTGGTTACCATACTAATCTCTAGTTTCCGGGATCGCGGGTTCAAACCCGACGGAGGACGATGGATTTTTTTTCGGGCATAAAATCCTTAGCATGGCTTCCTACGGAAGGGGAGTAAAGCCGGTGGTCCCGTGTCGTAGATTTACGGCACGTGAAAGAACCTCAAGCCTGATAAAGAGGCCTCTGAGCAAAATTACCGGTGTTTCACGCCCAATATAGAATGGGATGCTAAGGACTACAGCAGTTAAAGAGTGTCCATAAATAAAAGTCAATTTAATTTTAAATTTTATTGTTTGATCAACACCAAACTTGTTAATTACGCTTTACAGATTTTTTGAAATTTTTTCTTTTCTAAAAACGGCTGTAACGCTATTTATTAAAATGCCATATATTAAAGATATTTACATAACAAACAAAATGTATATCTTGAATTTTCTGGGAATATCCTTTGAAGTCCTCTTCTTGTATAACTAGTAAACGTTAGGCGATAGACGAACATGTGATTTACAAGAAATGTGGATCCCTTTAAAACCCACAATTTATTTCAAATAACATTTCTTTGGCATCAGCTTTTTTTCGAGATATGCGTGATTAATGGTTCGAATTGTTCATTTCTGGGTTGTTGTCTTAAAATCTTTTCAACTTTCTGTTGTTTCTCGTGATGTCATGGAAACAGTGTGGAATTTTATGAACAGGTATAGCGACCACTTCTTAAACATTTGACTATCAGTGTTCCCTTTGTATCTATAAGGAAATGTGTAATTTAGCTATTTTTGCAAAATTTCGTTCAGATTAAAATGAAATAGAGATAAAAATAAGCTTTAGTAAGACTAGTTTGTATACCCATTAAAAACGATAGATGGCAGAGGAAGTCATGTGAATCACAAGATTTTTTTTTAATTTCTGTACCACGTACGTAGTAAAGAGAGGGCACTGGATCCCACAAAAAAAATCGTTAAGGAGATTTCAATGGAAATTCATGTTTGAGGCCCGCTGAATAAAAAAAGCAGTTTTAGAAAAAAAATGCGTCTGAACAGTATAACTCAAAAAAGAAAAGTACGATAAACACAAAACTTAGTATTTCGGTTCAGCAATTTGTCAAAGATGCTACACGAAGATTTTCATGAAAATCCCTCCACACTAAAGTACCCTTTACATGGAGGAATTTGGAAAATTACTGAAATGGCTCCAAAGATTTGTATTATTTTAATAACATATATTAAGTATATTTATATTACAAATAAAATGCATGTCTTGAATTTTCTGGAAATAGCCTACAAAGTCCACTTCATTCCGAAAAAGTTTTTATAATCTTGTATAACTGGTAAACGTTAAGCGATTGAGAAAACGTACTGCACAAAAAATGTAGATCTCTTTAAGACACACAATTTATTTTCGAACATTTTTTGTGGTAACAGCATTCCCGAGATATCTGTTATAAAAGACTCTAATTGTTCAACCCTTAGTCGTTCTTTTCGAGTGATGTCTATTTTCAGCTGTTTCTGGCGATGTCATAGAAGTGTGGAATTTAGGCCAGGTATAGTATTCAGTTTTTAAACATTTGACTATCGCTATTCTCCTTGTATCTACAACGAAATATGTAATACAGTTATTTTCAAAGCTTTCATCTCAAGTAAAATGAAGTAGTTAGGAAAATAAACGTTCGTAGGAATAATTTGTATAACCATTAATAATCGCTGAAGGCTTGAGAAAGTCGTTTGAGTATTTTTTTAAAAATATTTATATATTATACTTTCCTTCCTTTTGACCTTTGAGCGGCGTAACTTTCATTTTACTTAGGGAGATTGTCATGTAATATTTTTACTTTCTCTACTACATATAGTAAGTAGGGGAAGTATTGTATTCCACCCAAAAATTCGATACCGAGATTTGACCGGAAATACAATGTTTTGAGACCCCTGAATCCAAAAAAAAGCATTTTTGGAAACATGTCCGTGTGTGTGTCTTGTGTGTATGCGTGTGTGTGTGTGTGTGTGTGTGTGTGTGTGTGTGTGTGTGTCTGAACAGCATATCTCAGAAACGAACAGTCGGATAAACACCAAACTTGGTATTTAGGTTCAGTATCTTCCAGAGATGCGACAGGAAGGTTTTCAAGAAAATGGGTTGGGGGACCCATATTACCCTTTACATGGAACAGTTTTCGAAAATTTTAATTTTCTCAAAAATGGCTCTAACGATTTTGAATAAAACACCATAAGTTTAAGATATTTTTATGGCAAATGAATTGTATATCTCGAATTTTCTGGAAATATCTCCAAAAGTATTCTTCATTGTGAACGATTTTTGCCTAACTGGTAAATCATAAGAGATAGACAAAATGTTACTACCTACACAAAAAATGTAGATCGCGTTAAAATACACAATTTATGTCATATACATTTTTTTTGTTGAGTGAACCATTTTCGAGATATTGCTTGTTATTCCTTAAATTTTCCAATACTTAATACGTTTTCTGAAATGGGAATCCGTTACACATTTTTTTGTCTTGGATATGCAAAGAGTGTTAATCTGTGGCAAAGAGAATGGTGCTGCACATAGCAAGCATAACTATTAAGCGATATGTCTATGCTTAAAGGCTACTGTATTTCTATATTGCCCTTGCAAATACAAAACAAGAGGAACATAGTAGGCCTTAAGTGAGAGTCAAGTACTTTTAGAACTGGTCGCTATGTGTAAAATGTAATTCTCTTTGCATGTCAAAAGATCGTTTCTGCAAATGTTTATCTCGATTAATATGAAATAGATGGAGAATAAGCGTTTGTAAAAATAGTTTGTACAAAAGTAGAGAAAGTCATGTGAGTGTAAAACATCAGACGTTTTTGGTATTTTATTCAATGCATAAGCTGATTTTTGAAGAGATCATTAAAGCCAATGAACAGAGCACAGAATGGTTGCTGGTTACGCAAATTTCCGTTCACAAAATGCCTTCATAGCAGTCGCGTTACGAATCACTGCGTTGACATGGGCAAACAGTCGCGTCGAATTACTTTCATGTCATGTATCTTTGACACTGACTGTTATTAAGCGCTGACTCAATGTAGAAAAAGTAACAATGATTTTTCATGGAACATGGCTGTGAATCAAGTCTTTGTGTCTATAATTATTTTCTGTAATAGAATTCACGATCCCTTTGTAATAGCATATGCAGGAGTGTTTTATAGTAAGGTTTTAACCCCCCAATGCTTAATGATTGATTCGCAGTAATATAAAACAGTTATTTTATGAATCCCGTATCTCCGCATTTAATAAAATAACGCGAGCAAAGTTTTTTCTGTTTCTCTCCCCTTTTATTACTCCCTCTCCTTCCATCTTTATCGGACTCCACCTGTCTTTCCCTTCGTCACCTATCTCCCCTGCATCTCTCTGTACAATAGTCAAAATTAATTCAGATGAAGAGGAATTCACAGGCCATCCTCAAAATTTCAGGGTATACGTTTCACTGCCATGAAAATAACTTAAAATATATGATATTTTAATGAAAAATTTTAGAGCCATTTTTTTGAGAAAATAAAAAATGCATTTCTTTCAAGTAAAGGACAGTTTTAAAGTTCGGCACCTACCAGGTTTGGTATTTAATCGACTTTAGTTTTTGATTTATGCTGTTCACGCTCACAAAAATACCTCTTTTTGGAATAAGGAGGCTTCAAAACATGTATTTCCGGTGAAATCCCCGTATCCAAATCTTGGATGGAATATAATACTTCCCCTACTTTACTATAGGTAAATCATTTGGAGTTAAAACGTCATATATTTGTTGGCATAGCAAGAGCCTTTACACGAACGTTGTATCTGCTGTTGCAAGTAAGGATTTCGTCCTTAATTTCAAATTATTCCTAGAGAAAAAAATCTGATGTGTTTCACTCACATGACTTTCTCTACTCTTGTACAAACTGTTTTCAAAAACGCTTATTCTCCATAAGCTTCATGTTAATCGAGATGTTAATCTTATTCCTAATTTTCTTGTAGATGCAAGCGAAATTGGTAGGCTTTAAGCGATAGTCAAATAGTTTAAGAGCTGGTTGTTATGTGAAGCATTCCATTCTCTTTGCATGTCCAGGACAAAAAAAAATGAATAACGAATTTGAGAAAAAGTATAAGTATTGGAAAATTTAAGGGAATAACAAGCAATATCTCGAAAACGGTTCACTCAACAAAACAATCTGATGTGTTACACTCACATGACTTTCTCTACTCTTGTACAAACTATTTTTACAAACGCTTATTCTCCATCTACTTCATGTTAATCGAGATAAACATTTGCAGACTCTATCTTATTGCTAATTTTCTTGTAGATGTAAGGGGAAAATATATTTACAAGGGCAATTTGGAAATACAGTAGCCTTTAAGCACATACATATCTCTTAATAGCTGGTTGCTAGGTGCAGCACCATTCCCTTTCCCACAGCTTAATTCTCTTTGCATATCCAAGACAAAAAAAATGAATAACAAATTCCCATTTGAGAAAATAAGTATTGGAAAATTTAAGGGAATAACACGCTATATCTCGAAAATGGTTCACTCAACAGAAAGGATGTATATGACATAAATTGTGTATTTTAACGCGATATACATTTTTTGTGTAATAAAAGATCGACTATCTCTTATGGTTTAGCAGTTATGCAAAAGTCGTTCACAATGAAGAATACTTTTGGAGACATTCCAGAAAATTCAAGATATACATTTTATTTGTCATAAAAATATCTTAAAACTATGATATTTTAATCAAAATCGTTAGAGCCATTTTTGAGAAAATTAAAATTTTCAAAAAATCTTCCATGTAAAGGGTAATCTGGGGTGGGGGGATTTTCTCGAAAACCCTCGTGTCGCATCCTTGGAAGATACTGAACCTAAATACCAAGTTTGGTGTTTATCCGACTGTTCGTTTCTGAGTTATGCTGTTCACAGACAGACAGACACACAGACAACAGACACACAGACACACACTGACATGTTTCCAAAAATACTTTTTTTGGATTCAGGGGATCTCAAAAAATGTATTTCTGGTGAAATCTCGGTATCGAATTTTTGGGTGGAATACAATACTTCCCCCACTTACTATACGTAGTAGAAAAAGTAAAAACATGTATATGACATAAATTGTGTATTTTAACGCGAGCTACATTTTTTGTGTAATAAAAGTTTATCTATCTCTTATGGTTTACCAGTTATGCAAAAGCCGTTCACAATGAAGAATACTTTTGGAGTCATTCCCAGAAAATTCGAGATATACATTTCATTTGTCATGAAAATATCTTAAACATATGAAATTTTAATCAAAATCGTTAGCCATTTTTGAGAAAATTAAAATTTTCGAAAAATGTTCCATGTAAAGGGTAATCTGGGGTGGGGGATTTTCTTGGAAACCTTCGTGTTGCATCTTTGGAAGATACTGAACCTAAATACCAAGTTTGATGTTTATCCGACTGTTCGTTTCTGAGTTATGCTGTTCACAGACAAATGAAATGTATATCTCGAATTTTTTGGGAATGACTCCAAAAGCATTCTTCATTGTGAACGACTTGTTCAAAACTGGTAAACCATATGAGATAGACAAAGGTTTACTATAATAAAAACGTAGATCGCGTTAAAATACACAATTTATGTCATATACAATTTTTTTATTGAGTGAACCATTTTCGAGATATTGTTTGTTATTCGTTTAAATTTTCCAATACTTATACCGTTTCTCAAATTCGTTATTCATGTTGTTTTGTCCTGGTAATGCAAAGAGAATGGAATACTCCACATAGCAAGCGGCTCTAAAAGATCTGACTGTCGCTTAAAGCCTACCATATTCCCCTTGTACCTACAAGAAAATTAGCAATAAGATAGTTTCTGCAAATGTTTATCTCGATTAACCTGAAGTAGATGGAGAATAAGCGTTTGTAAAAATAGTTTGTACAAGAGTAGAGAAAGTTATGCGAGTGCAACACATCAGATTTTTAACTTTCCATACTGTTATGTAGTTTTCAATATATACATCTATAAACACATTATCCTTAAAATGAAATAAGCGAAGAAACTCGTGTTTCACAAATTTATTATGATGGTAGTGCAAGACGCTGTAAACGTCTAAACTTCGCATTTTGAAGCAAGGGATGGCGCAGATTAAGATCTAATTCGAATGAATTGTGGAACCGAACTGAGCTCATTTTCTCGTTCCCTTTGGAATATCTTATTTAGGGCTTTGAAATTCCTCTTCTTTCCATTTTGCCAGAGAAATTCAGTCATCAGCAAAAAAGCAGAATATTTATGCATCTAATGTAATTATTTTTATTCCCTGGATGCTAGTGAAGTAGTTTTTTCTCTTTGCAGAGACGTAGCATTTTGTAAAGCGGATCGGTCCATTACTCCCACGACTTATTCTTTATTCCATTATAGGAAGGGACCTGTTGCAGAAGACGATATTGAAACTGCGGCCGCGGTCTCAATGAAACATGTATGGTTCAGGACATGCAACATGAAACACGTCAGAGTCCTCATTGTTTCTTCATCACCTTCAAAACTCACTAGCTATCAATTATGCAATAAAACCCTCCCCCCCAAAATCGAAATTATTTCTGTATCCATCCTTAACGCGTAGATATAATAATAAAACTGTAACCGAAAGTTATTCAAGAAATTGTTTTTGCATGGAAAAGTTTTCGTTCGTTTAACTTCCTTAAAAAGTGACTAAGGATTTTTAATAACATATACAGGGTGGATCATTTAAGTTGAGAATGTACAATATCTCCAAAACTAAACGTCGTAGAAAGAAATGTCTTGAATAAAAGTTGTTTGATATTATGGGGGAAGTAAATGCCATTTGTCGTGTTTTGTTTGGAGGACGTTGGGATGGTCATTTTATAGTCAATTTAATTTTTACTTTCTCTACTACGTATAGTAAGTAGGAGAAGTATTGTATTCCACCCAAAAATTCGATACCGAGATTTCACCGAAAATATGTTTTGAGACCCCCTGAATCCAAAAAAAGCATTTTTGGAAACATGTGCGCGTGTGTGTCTGTGTGTGTGTGTGTGTGTGTGTGTGTGTGAACAGCATAACTCAGAAACGAACAGCGGATAAACACCAAACTTGGTATTTAGGTTCAGTATCTTGTGATGCGATACGAAGGTTGTCAAGAAAATCACCCCCCACCCCAGATTACCCTTTACAGTGAACATTTTGCGAAAATTTTAATTTTCTCAAAAATGGCTCTAACGATTTTGATTAAAATATCATATTTTTAAAATATTTTCAGGACTAATGAATTGTATATCTCGAATTTTCTGGAAATGTCTGCAAAGGTATTCTTCATTGTCAACGACTTTTGCATAACTGGTAAACCATAAGAGATAGACAAAATTTTACTACACAAATAACGAAGTTAGCGTTAAAATACACAACCTATGTCAATGCATTTTTGTTGAGTAAACCATTTTCGAGATATTACTTGTTATTCCCTTAAATTTTTCAATACTTATTTTCTCAAATGGGAATTCGTTATTCATTGTTTTTGTCTTGGATATGCAAAGAGTATTAATCTGTGGGAAAGGGAACGTTGCTGCACCTAGCAACCAGCTATTAAGAGATATGTCGATGCTTAAAGGCTACTGCATTTCTATATTGCCCTTGCAAATACAAAACAAGGGGAACATAGTTCGCCTTAAGCGATAGTCAAATATTTTTAGAACTAGTCGCTATGTGTAAAATATAATTCTCTTTGCATGTCAAAAGATTGTTTCTGCAAATGTTTATCTCGATTAATATGAAATAAATGGAGAATAAGAGTTTGTAAAAGAGTAGAGCAAGTAATGTGTGTGTAACACATCAGATTTTTTTACATGGAAAAGTGTTTGTTAGTTTTTAACTTCCTCAAAATTGACTCAAAGGATTTTTAATAACGTATACAGTGTGGACCATTTAAGTTGAGACTGTACAATATCTCAAAAACTTAAAAGTTGTTTGATATTATGAGGGAAAATAAATGGCATTTGTCGTGTTTTGTTTGGAGGACGTTGTGATGGTCATTTTAGGCTAAGTAAAAATGTAGATCTCATTAAATCACACAATTTATGTATATAGGACAATAACGTGTATGAATAGATTGTATCGAAATGAGTAGAAAATCATGTGAATGCAGATTTTCAGCGTGTGCGTGTGTAGAACAGTATATCTGAAAACCGAAAACTCGGATAAATATCAAACTTTGTATTTAAGTTCAATACCTTCCAAAGATGCGACATGAATATTTTCAAGAAAATCTGCTGCGCCTAAACTACCCTTTACACAGAAAAACGTTCGATATTTGTTATTGCATCAGAAATGCCTCTACTGATGGTTACAATGCCGTATGTTTAGGATGTTTAATTTAAAAATAAATTTTATAACCTGATTTTTCTGCAAATAGTCTGTGAATTTCTCTTCATTCGGAAGGAAATTTATGTAATTTTGTAAAACTGACAAACCGTAAGCGAGTCAATTTGTAGCAGCATTTAACATTTCCCGTATATTCATTCGCTTTGGTTTGACTTTTCCAATACTTCATAAGTTATTTGCAGAATGGCGACAACACTTCACTAAATGTATCAATATATTGCAAAATTCAAACAAAAGCAAGGAATATCTCGGAAATGCTTAATGCCATAAACTATATTATTTGATATAAACGAGTTAACAGTTTTGCATCCCTCGTGTAGTAAGCTTCTGTCCCCTCTTATGGTTTACAATTTCATACAGAAAGAATAGCACTTCGTACAGGATAAACGTTTTATTAGCCATGGGAGGATCTTATACATCGTATTTTAATCAAAATTGTTCGTGCCATTTTTTACTTTCTCTACTACATACAGTAAATAGGGGAAGTATTGTATTCCACCCAAAAATTCGATACCGAGATTTCGCCGGAAATACATGTTTTGAGACCCCCTGAATCCAAGAAAGCATTTTTGGAAAATTGTCCGTGTGTGTGTCTGTGTGTAGCATAACTCAGAAACGAACAGTCGGATATTCACAAACTTGGTATTTAGGTTCAGTATCTTCCATAGATGCGACACGAAGGTTTTCAAGAAAATCCCCCCACCCCATATTACCCTTTACATGGAACATTTTTCGAAAATTTTAATTTTCTCAAAAATTGCTCTGACGATTTTAATTAAAATATCATATGTTTAAGATATTTTCATGACAAATGAAATGTATATCTCGAATTTTCTGGGAATGTCCCCAAAAGTATTCTTCATTGCGAACGACTTTTGCATAAGTGGTAAACCATAAGAGATAGACAAAGGTTTACTACACAAAAATGTAGATCGCGTTAAAATACAAAATTTATGTCATATACATTTTTTGTTGTTTTTCTCAAATGGGAATTCGTTATTCACTTGTTTTGTCCTGGTAATGCAAAGAGAATGGAATACTCCACATAGCAACCAGCTCTTAAAATACTTGACTATAGCTTAAAGCCTAGCAATTCCCCTTGCACCTACAAGAAAATTAGCAATAAGATTAACATCTCGATTAACATGAAGCATATGGAGAATAAGCGTTTGTAAAAATAGTTTGTATAAGTGTAGAGAAAGTCATGTGAGTGTAATACATCAGATTTTTTAAATCAGAATTAAGCAAAGCTTTCATTTTGAAGCTCAAAAACCTACACACATATTCAATTTTTTTTATAAAAAATGGATATGAAAGTAAATTCTACTGCGAAGAGATAGACATAATTAAAAACCTTACGTTACAGTTTTAACGAGATTCCAGTCGAATACCTACTTTGTCTTTGGATTTTTCGTGGTTTTTGCTGGTCGGTAGGCGAAAGTTGGGTTGGTCTCTCATCTACCACGACTTTCTTTGCGTCATTTCCATTGCATTCCGTTTCCTTCTCCTCTTTCAGGTAGCTTCTAGGTTTTGTGGCGTATGGCGGTGACGGACAGATGGCGCGGATACTTGCTCTATGGAAATAGTACACCCCGTGGACATCAGAGGGATGCTGGAACTGTTAAGGACTTCCGCGCGTCTCTGTCGCCTATCTGCCTACAGCCTTTAGATTCCTGTGGTTCCTTCACTTGAACCGTTCCTCCAAGCGGGTGGTAGCCACAATAGATATATGTAGGTCGCGGTGCGCGAGGTGTTCCCTTCCGTTGTATAACTTCTACCTATACAATTTTAATAATGGAGATGACAATAAAACAAAAATTCACTTCCTATTATTGTGAAACAAGTGAATAAATGTGCCGCACTCATTCGCACCAGGTCCCAAACTTATACTAAGGAAGCTGGTGGCATGTTAGAATTTGTGGAAGGCGCGAAAATATAAGGCCTAAAGGATTGTGGAGTGTTAGATTGTATCAGTAAATGTATACTTCGGCTGTGTATTGTTGTTATAAATATTCTTTATTGCATTTATACCCCGCCTTTAACTGCAATTGACATATCGACGGCCCTTTGCCTTTGTAACATATTGCATATATCCAATGATGTTAACTTGTATACAGCTGTCATTGGATTTCTGGTTCTTCTTTGGGTTTTCTACATTAGATCCAACATTCACATTCCATTCGCACTTCCAGACCCTGGGGAGGATAGGAAATAATCTTGGCTAGAGTAAAATTCACACTCCCAGCTGGGAATCGAACCCGGGACCTCTCGCACAGCAGGCAGGCGCTCTAAAGACTGAGCTATGAGACCAGCATATAAATTTCTAAACAATAAATACATAATATTAAACATTTGAACGAAATAAACATGTAAATAACATTTTAAAACCTGTGAAATACTATTTTTAATCTCTTGAAAATTGTGTCTTTCTTTTGAAACTATACTGTACAATATACGATAGATTGAGTGGTCGTTGTGTGGCCCAGCCAGGATCGCATGTGTGCGTGGTTCGCTTGCACTGTTACGCAAGCTTACTAGCGGCGAATGATTCGTTCAAGGGTACGCTTTATCGGCTATGTATATCAAACGGCATTTGTTACCTTCTGTTTGTGCAGTAAAGACTAGAGTTTGTTCATTGTGTATCTGGAAAGTGAAAGGTTATTCAAATATGTGTTGTTATAATGAAAACTTTACATGTGTTTCACCTCATCTTAGGACTCTTCCGTTAAGTCCTCTAGATCGACAATCAAGGAATCTTTGCGTGTAATTGTTTTTTTCTTTCTCCTTGATGTAGTTATGCATTCCAATATTTACAGCAATAAATCATCCATCCAACACTAGTCACTTCAAATAAAAACCACAACTTTTGCATCACGTAAGTTTAAATTAATGACTATTGTAACGCAACGGCTATGGTTCGAGCTTATTGGAGGAGAATACGCCAACCGACCGTTAGACAGACCGATTGGCCAGTTGAAGAGATAAGTCGCTCTTACCCAGCGTAAACATCAGAAGCGCTATCGAGAAATAAGGGATTGTTCCACAATCTTCTTTCCTCCCCGCCTCGCGAACATTCCAGAACCATCTCAAAAACTCCAGCGGCTATTTTAACAGGGTGTTCGCGGGCGAGCCAATCAATGAGAGAACCAATGCGTTTCTTATACAAAAAAGTGCTGTTCTACGAGAGAGTTGGTAACGCAGTTGTGACGTTCAACTAGTGCTGTTACTGCAAGAGATTAGAGAGGTCTTGTGTTTGACTCCAGTAAGTGTAGCATAAGGAAGAAGAGGCTGTTTCGCCGCTGTTTCGTGAGACCTAAATAAAGTCACAGTGGAAATTGAAAGATAACATCAGCGAAGCGACAGTGAGAACTGTACAAAGTGACAATATGAGTATAGTATCTGTATGTATATTTTACTGGATGTATAACGTAGCAGGCCCATAGAGAAGGTCATGGCTAGAATTTTTAATTATCAATTCTGATGCCAAAAATGTTAACCAAACTCGGAGGTAGTACGCTCCTCACCTGAAGCCAGCAACCTTCTTACGGTGCTAGCTAACCTCTCGTGATAGGACTACTTTTTCTGTGCTAGTTGAAGTTATGTGGTATAATATCAGCTAAAGCACTTTCATAAAACTTGAACGGTACAAGTAATGGAGCTCCACCGGGTCACTATAGGACCATTCTCAAATAAGCAAATGATGTGTTATGTCATATCCCCCTGTCCAATTTCTAGTCCTTTAGTTGAGAAATTGGCGCACAAAAACCTTCTCTGAGATGCCGTTTTGGAACACGTGTATAACGTATAAACTTCAATTCCAAATCTTGCTTAAACATGTTCCTGTACATAAAAGATTAAATCTTACGAGTTAATTAGAAGTACGTTACACCCCAATTTGTGTTAGAGCCCTCGAGAGGGTCACGCTGTGCTACTGCAGAGACTGTATTCCAGTTGAAGTGTATTAATTGCTTTAATGCAGGCTTTGCTGCAGTGCGGGTAACTGTCACTCCAGGGAAATGATGAGCCGAGATATGCATCGCTTTCTCACGCGAATCCTTAATTGCTGCAGACCGCCACACTCATACCTTCCCTTGCAGCAGAAAACATATCTTTCAACATACCTGTATATTTTCAGCAAAGCCTGCTAATTTAAAATGTTTCTGACGCTTTTGAAGTGGAATTAACAACTTCGTATATGTACACACAGCTTTTGGAGCCTTAGGTTCTGGTGTTTAGTAGACACAATGCTAAGAGTCTCTGTGATACATTCGCACGACTTTCTTTACCATCGGCAGATTCACACACATATATGCATTATGTATAATACTGTTCAAAGTGTTTCTTCTAGCCTCACCTCATTACTTACGATTATTCCTCACTAATAATTGTTTCAAAGTAAGTAAGAAGTTTGCAATATACGTAAACAGCATCCAAATGTTTATTTGTGGTAGAAAGCTCTTTAAATAGAAAGAAAAAATAGATCTGAAGTGTTGCACTCTCTACTCTTTTACAAACTATTTTTACAAACACTTACCCTCCATCTACTTCATGTTAATAGAGATAAACATTTGCAGAAACTATCTTATTGCTAATTTTCTTGCAGGTGCAAGGGGAATATTGTAGACTTTAAGCGATAGTCAAATGTTTTAAGAGCTGGTTGCTATGTGAGCATTCCGTTCTCTTTGCATGTACAGGACATAAAAAGACGAATGACAAATTCCCGTTTAAGAATGAGTATAAGTATTAGAAAACTCAAATAACAAGGAGTATCTCGGAAATGGTTTGCTCCACAAAAAAGTACATATGACATAAATTGTGTGTTTTAACGAGATCTACATGTTTTGTGTAGTAAACGTTTGTCCATCGCTTACGGTTTACCAGTTATCCAGCGGGCATTCCCAGAAAATTCAAGATATACACTTCATTTGACATAAAAATATCTTAAACATATGATATTTTAAACAAAATCGTTAGGCATTTTTCAGAAAATCAAAATTTTCGAAACATTTTCCATGCAAAGGATAGTCTGGGCTAGGGGATGTTCTTGAAAAATTGGAAGATACTAAACTCAAATACCAAGTTTGGTATTTATCGACTTTTCGTTTTCGAGTTATGCTGTTCACAGACAGCGAGACACACACGCTTTATTTGGATCAGGACACCTCAAAACATGTATTTACGGTGAAATCTCGGTATAGAATATTTGGGTGGAATTCAATACTTCCCCTACTTACTATACTAGTGCAGAAAGTAAAAAGGCAAGAAACAAATCTATTGCATTCACATGCGTTTCTCTATCACGTAGTAGGTAGAGAAGGTATTGCATTCCATCCAAAAACTCGATATCGAGATTTCACCCGAAATGCATATGTTGAGATCCCTGCAAATTCACGAAAAAGAATATGAAACATCAGCGGAATATCTTACTTCTTTGACCTCCCGCCTACAGTCTTACAACTTCTGAAAATTCTGAACATTCTACAAGTACCCTTTGACGGTGGAACAACCATCGGTCGGAATAGTTGATTAACTTAGATAATTTTTTTACTTCCATTTATATCCCTCTTTTAACTACACTGGTCATATCGACGGCCTTTCCTTTGGAACTTATCGCCTGTTGGCAATGGTATTAACTCGTGTAACTCTTGTCGTTGGGTTTCTTACACTTTGGTTTTTAACAATTAGATCACACTCTCATTCATACTTATAGATTCTAGGAAGGATAAAGAAAAATGGTCACCCCCAGCCGGGAATCCAACCCGGGACCACTAGCACTAATGGCAGGTGCTCTACCGACTGACCTACGGAGCCAACCGGTGTGAATTATTTTTACTTTCTCTACTACGTATAGTAAGTAGGGGAAGTATTGTATTCCACCCAAAAATTCGATACCGAGAGTTCACTGGAAATATATGTTTTGAGGCCCCTTGAATCCAAAAAAAGTATTTTTGGAAACATCACCGTGTGTGTGTCTATGTCTGTGAACAGCATAACTCAGAAACGAACAGTCGGATAAACACCAAACTTGGTATTTAGGTTCAGTATCTTCCTGAGATGCGACACAAATGTTTTCAGGAATATCCCCCCACCCCAGATTACCTTTTACATGGAAAATTTTTCGGAAATTTTAATTTTCTCAAAAATGGCTCTAACGAACTTGATTAAAATATCATATATTTAAGATACTTTCATGAAGAATAAAATGTATATCTCGAATTTTCTGGGAATGTCTCCAAAAGTATTCTTCATTGAGAACGACTTTTGCGTAACTGGTAAACCATTAGAGATAGACAACATTTTACTACATAAGAATGCAGATGGCGTTAAAATACACAATTTATGTCATATACATTTTTTGTTGTTGAGTGAACCATTTTCGAGATATTGCTTATTATTCCCCTAAATTTTCCAATACTTATACTTTTTCTCAAAGGGGAATTCGTTATTCATTTTTTTGTCCTGGTAATGCAAAGAGAATCGAATACTGCACATAGCAACCAGCTCTTAAAATACTTGACTATCGCTTAAAGTCTACCAGTTCCCCTTGCATCTACAAGAAAATTAGCAGTATATTAACATCTCGATATCTCGATTAACATGAAGTAGATGGAGAATAAGCGTTTGTAAAAATAGTTGTACAAGAGTGGAGAGAGCCATGTGAGTGTAACACATCAGATTTTTTAGTTCCATTTATACCCCGCCTTTAACTACATTGGTCTTATCGGCAGCCTTTCCTTTCGAACATATTGCCTATTGCAATGATGTTAAATCATATTCTCTTGTCGTTGGGTTTCTTACAATTTGGGGGGGGGTTAATCATTAGATCATACAGACTTCACACTCTCATTCATACTTCCAGACTGTGGAGAGGATAGGGAATAACCTTTGCTAGAGAAAAATTCCCACACCCCCCAGCCGGGAATCAAACCCGGTACACCTCGTGAGCTACGGGGCCAGGCGTTAGAGAATTGTAGTATTACACATTTGTAACTTCTCTTTGGTCCCGTAGTTATTAAATAACTTACCTACACAGTTTTCACATAATACAGAAACTCTTAATATATACACAAAAACAAAGCAAAGGTGAAGCTGATGAAATTGTATATTCCACACTCCCAGGTCATCAAGTTAACCTTTTTGGAAAGACAAATAATCTGTAAACATCGAGAAAAAGTCTTCAAGTATGGTATTTAAGTTTGCTTGTGTCATGTTGTTCACAGACACATACACATTTTTCTAAAAAAATTTGCAGGTGCCTCTAAACATATATTGCGGTGAAATCTCGGTATCAAGCTTTTTGGGATGATTGCAATACCTTCTCTATGTACGTGGTAGAGAAAGCAAACAGCTATATAATATATACGGTAGTTAAATTATATTCGAACCCACTCGCGACCTCTTTCTACTGCGCGAGACAGCCGGCAGTCGCCGGGATATTACGCCGGCAGAGGCGGACTAAAATCCTTGCCTTATTATGTATATTGGAAATGTTGACCTTCTGCTCTCAAGCAGGCAGCATATCTCGTGTAAATATTCTTACTCACTCTCCGAAGCTCAGCAGCAGGAATTCTTGTGATCTCTTGAACAATGTTTTCTCTAAATTCCTGTAGTGTGCAGGGATTAGAACGATACACTTTGTCTTTTTAAGAAGCCCATAAATAAAATTTACAACTCGTTAGGCCAGGAGAACGAGGGGTCCACAAACCAACACTAATTATTCTATCATCAAACACCTCTCTTATCACATGCAATCACATCCTCGCACACTACAGGAACTTAGTGAAAACATTGTGCAAGAAATCACAAGAATTCCTACTGTTGAGCTTCGGAGAGTGAGCGACAATATTTACACAAAATATGCTGCCTGCTTGAGAGAAGGTGGTCAACATTTCCAGCATCTGTTATAAGGTAAGGATTTTAGTTCGCCTCTGCCGGCTGTCTCGCGCAGTAGAGAGAGGTCGCGAGTGGGTTCGAATATAATTTAACCACCCTATATATTTTCGTAAACTCGTTTACTGCAAAACCTGAAATTTTGTATGAGAACATTTTTCAAAATGGACATTATGTAGCATTTTTGTATCAATAAATGTTCGAAATAAAACAGATATATTTAAATAACCATGAAGGCTAACATTTTGAGGCATACAAAATATATAGCGTTTGTGTTGTGTCTGCGTTTTTATTATGCATGTCCCCTTATTTACTGTGGGCCTTATTTATGTTGTACAGATTAGCTGCTGTTCAGTAGCAAGCATATTTAAAATCTAACGTTCTAATCAAATTTTCAAACAGGTGTCGTGTCGAAGATATTAATTATGTACGCTTCTATCACATTTCAAAGCAGTGAATGTTATTTTGAAACACAGTTATTTCTGTGGACGTAATTTCGACGTTACAGGTGTTGACATTTACAACAGGCTTTTTAATTCATAGGTGTATGGACATTTTAAGAGCGTGTCTGTCCGCTTGCAGAGAGAACAAGAGACAGAAAATGGAACATCCCCCCATACGCACCGTTTGTAATGAAAACGTCAAACTGGCTGATGTTATAGGAATAGACGAAGAATATTTTGAAATATGTTGCAATGACGATGGCACGTCAAAGTGCTTGTAATAAAGCCCTCATTTGATTTATGAACGCTAATATCGTCGCTTCAGATAACCGCTTGCTTCCTCGGCTGCGATACTTCTTTTTGCTCGCTATATATTTCATTCTCTCCGCACCATGGTGTTTGCTTCCCCGGGCTACACGTGACTGACTGACGTGACTTAAAGTAGAGGATTTCCTTCCTGTAACAAGATGTCTGGATATTGTTTTGGGGACTGTATTTCTAACACTGCCGTAACTTAGGCGTACCTTCTTGCAGGAAGGCGCTCGTAAGAAAGAAACCAATTTTCGTGTCTTCCTTTTTCCGTTTCTACCTTCTCCAACATATTTTCCGCCTTTTCCCTCTAAAGGCCCGTGTAGATCAGGGTTAAAACAGACAGTTAATAAACCTAAATCTTCAATTGAATCCGCATTGCAGTCGACGACTTGAAATATAAACCTCTCTGGAAAAAAAGTTTGTTTTTTTGTTTGTTTCTCTCTTAGTGTGGGATCCCCTTTATGGCCGCAGCTTTTACCTCTTCATTTGGCTCAGAATTGATGGTAAAGCACGCAGAGATAAGCAGAGCCATGGTTCAGGAAGTAGAGTCACTTTCAGGAGGTATACACTTCGATTCTCGTGGGTCCTTAGCCCTTACTTTTGATTTTTACTTTCTCTATCACTTAAGGGACACTGGGACTGAGTTTTAAGGTTGAAAATGACTTTTTAGGTGCTTGATTATATTTTATAGGTACTCTATAGACTGAATAACTTTTACACTCCGCCATTTTTAAAATCCCAGCGACTTGTTTAAATCACCCTTTTAACCCCTTTTAACTAAATTTAATATTCTAGCTGCAAAACCTTTCTCAAATCAAATTCATTTATACTGAAAAACAAGTAAAGCTTCAACGCCAATATCTTCATTAAACAAAAATTTATTTCTCTACAACTAATAAGCCAACTTCAATCAAATACATTTATTTTCAATATACTAAAGTGTCAGGAAGTGTCACTGTTATACGCTCTGACAAACATGAATGTGCAAGGCAGTTTTAGAAAATCTGCAATTTTTGCTACTTAAAACTATTTAATTGTATTATATGAGAAACTATTTGAGCTATAGCTTTGAGCTTTTGCGCAGTCACTTCTTTATACTAAGTAACAATTTTCAAGTAAATAGCTTCATGCTAGTGTCCCTTAAGCATATGGTATTTTTAATCAAAGTCGTTAAGAGCCATTTTTAAGAAATTTGAAAAATCTTCAATTTAAAGTTTAGTTGGGGCAAGAGGATTTTCTTCAAACTCTATATGTCACATCTTTAGAAGAAGCTGAACCTAAATACCAATCTTATTGGAATACTGGGTTATGCTCTCACATACATACACACATGCAGACCTATTTATTAAACTTATTTTTGGAGGGTTCAGGGGGTCTCAAAACAGGTATTTCCGATGAAATATTGGTATCGAATTTTTGGGGTGGAATATAATACCTCCTCTACTTACTATAAGTATTTAGTAGAGAAAGTAATACATTTTGAAAGCATAACCTTCGAATATTATTTGACCGAACGGAATGGCTCAGGTGTAAATCTGTGGGCCGCATTCGGGAAGTCCTGGGTTCAACTACCCGGGGCCGACCAGTCTGAGCAAGGGTTATTTCGCGGTTTTCCTTGATTGCTAGGCGAATATTGAGTTGGATAATTTGATTCTGAATTTTCCCATCATCCCTTTCATCGCTACATTTCATATCCTTTTTCTACACTGCCATACCAGGGATTGGGCTGATCAACCATCTTGGATATCCCATCATCCAGCATTTGCTTGCTCCTCGACAGGCTACTGGCCCAAACATTGGGCTGATCACCCATCCTGGATATGCTATTATCCAGAGTTTGCTTGCTCCTCGACAGGCTACTGGCCCAAGGCATTGGGCTGATCACCCATCCTGGATATGCTATGATCCAGAGTTTGCTTGCTCCTTGACAGACTACTGGCCACAAGGCATTGGGCTGATCACCCATCCTGGATATGCTATGATCCAGAGTTTGCTTGCTCCTCGACAGACTACTGACCCCAAGGCATTGGGCTGATCACCCATCCTGAATATGCTATTATCCAGAGTTTGCTTGCTCCTCGACAGGCTACTGGTCCAAGGCATTGGGCTGATCACCCATCCTGGATATGTTATTATCCAGAGATTGCTTGCTCCTCGACAGGCTTCTGACCACAAGGCATTGGGCTGATCACTCATCCTGGATATGTTATTATCCAGAGCTTGCTTGCTTGCTCCTTGACAGACTACTGACCCAAGACATTGGGTTGACCACTCATCCTAGATATGTTATGATCCAAAGTTTGCTTGCCCTTCGACAGACTACTGTCCCAAGGCATTGGGCTGATCACTCATTCTGGATATTCTATGATCCGCTGATAACAGCTGTTTTACCGACCAGTGTAATGGTTACCAAGGTTGCAAACCCAGCTAAAGCATTACCGACCATTTTCCACCACTTATGGATCGAAATCGAAGTAATGGAAGGAGAACGAAAAATGATGCGACTGGGTAATGGATTTGGTTATGGAAGACGACGAATATGAAGGTAGAGATGATAAGTATGTGCAGTACAAGACAGGTAGAAGACAAGCTAGATGGACTAGAGAGCGAAGCAATTATTTCAATGTGTGTATATGATGCAAAATTTGTAACGCTGTTTCGTCACGAAAAACAATCTATACTCTGTTTTTATAAGTAGAGTTGTAATTGGACTTTCTATCCGACATGTAAACAGGTAATTGTCAAGGAATAGAAATTTCACAACAAATTAAGATTTGTACCCTCCAGGAACGATAATTATTACCTTTCTACGTCGACACACCTAACCCCTATTTCTCTAGTCCATCATGTACGGTCACTCCTAGTACACGTTCTACTGCCATTTGCCCACCGCAACTGTCTGTATATTGTTTTACTCTCGACATACAGTGCGATCCATATGACCCTGAACCACTGTAATGGGCTATACGTTCCCTCTGAAAGCTTGCAGAAATGCGAAATTTGTTTTAATGATCTAAGTGGATCTGAGAGAATCAGTACCACTGTCATTTGTGGACTGTTTTTTGTTTTGTTTTGATGACAATTACAAGCATTGCTGACATTGCTGACAGTCTATAGTTTGCAGTCGTAACAGAAACATGCAGCACTCACTTCGAGAGCGTGTTTTTTTGGGAAAATGTATTGGAAGACAAATTCATTGATAAAACAACGAGAATTTCGATGGGAAGTCAACGTGGGCGATGTTCCAACAAAGGCAACAATTTTATCGCTGGTAAGAAAGCTGGAGACACGTGGTGTACTCGTCAGTGAGAGTGGAAAACATAAACCATCATTGGGTGGAGAGTCTGTTGATAATGTTCAAAGACGCATAGTGAACTCTCCAAAGAAATCGTTACGTCGATTGAGCCAGGAGACTAGCTATTCACATGGCACATGTCAAAGAGCTGTGAATAAATCGGGATTGCGACCATACAGAGTGCATATGATGCAGCAATTGAAAGAAGCAGATCATGAAAAACCAATGTGTTATTGTCGATGGTTTCAGGGTTTTCTTATTCTACATCCAGAATATTCTGCTTATAACGTGGTTTTGCAGATGAGACATGGTTTCATCTGTCAGGTTACATCAACACACAAAACAGCAGATAGTGGTCTGCTGTAAACCTCCCATATCATCCAGGAAACACTACTGCATGATGAAAAACTAGGTAGTATGGTGCGAGGTATCAGCTTCCAGGATTGCTGGCCCCATTTTCTTTGATACGACTGTAGATATACGACCATCTTCAATACATTTCTGGAGCAGCTGGAGCAACGTGTCAAACATCTAACTCCTCCATTCAATTTTTAACCAGTTTTTTACTTTACCTACTACGTATAGTAAGTAGGGGAGTAAATCATTTTTGGAAACATGTCCGTGTGTGTCTGTCTGTCTGTGAACAGCATAACTCAGAAACGAACAGTCGGATAAACATCAAACTTGGTATTTAGGTTCAGTATCTTCCAGAGATGCTACACAAAGGTTTTCAAGAAAATCCCCCACCCCAAATTACCCTTTTCATGGAACATTTTTCGAAAATTTTATTTTTCTCAAAAATGGCTCTAACGATTTTGATTAAAGTATCATATGTTTAAGATATTTTCATGACAAATAAAATGTATATCTTCAATTTTCTGGAAATGTCTCCAAAAGTATTCTTCATTGTGAACGACTTTTGCATAACTGGTAAACCATAAGAGATAGACAAAAGTTTACTACACAAAAAATGTAGAGCGCGTTAAAATACACAACTAATATGTCATATACATTTTTTTTTGTTGAGTGAACCATTTTCGAGATATTGCTTGCTATTCCCTTAAATTTTTCAATACTTATTTTCTCAAACGGGAATTCGTTATTCATTTTTTTGTCTTGGGTATGCATAAAGTATTAATCTGTGACAAAGAGAATGGTGCTGCTCCTAGCAACCAGCTATTAAGAGCAATGTCTATGCTTAAAGGCTACTGTATTTCTATATTGCCCTTGTAAATAGAGTCTGCAAATGTTTATCTCGATTAACATGAAGTATATTGAGAATAAGCGTTTGTAAAAGTAGTTTGTACAAAATTAGAGAAAGTCATGTGAGTGTAACACATCAGATTTTTTTATGATACATCCTGTGTGACCGTTGTAATTTTTCAGACAAAAAAATGTAAGTGTGTCATTATTATTTCGTATATGATAAGCTGAAGTTTCACACCAAAGGATACAATTTCATTCATATGAATGATTTCCAAACCACAGAGCTCCAATGCAGAACACGTTTCCTGTGCTTCAATCAAACGCGATTTTTATTTCAGGAAGACCAGAAGCAGCGGACAGAATTTCTAACTTGTTTTGTTGAGGTATTGCCGTATCTTATAAGTCGCATAAGCCAAAGCTATGATTTCTTTACTGGGTTTGTTGTCGCGGTAATCGGCTCGTGTTATCTTATCGTGTTATCTGTTGTTGTTTTATTATTTTAAGATTTGGGTGCTTTGTCCTCCGGCTAGCTATTACTACTCAGTCGAGCAAATATCTCTGAGCAGGGCGTGTAAACGGAAAGGAGTTGTTACTAAAAGATAACACTGATAAAAGAATTTATTTTAACACTTTTTTTGCTGTCACACTTAATTAATAGTTCACATCTTTAATCTTTACACACGCCTGACTGAAACTGCTATATTTCCGAATGTAATTACTGTCGTATTAGTTGCCGCGTACTTCACATTTTTTAACTAACTTTACGACGCGAGAGATTCTTCCAAATTGTATGATGTGTACCTCGCGAATGATTCCATAGAACTGCGTGAAACATGCTTATAGCTCGAGAATATATATATTCCTTCTCCCGGAAATGTCTAAAAATTACAATAGAGCTGCTATTGGTTACCAAATCGCGCCAACATTAGCGTCTGTTTTGTCAGCCAATCACAAGTACTAACACATATGCTCAAGGGAAGATATTCCCTCCATTTCTGGAGAAAGGCACGCTACCCTGGCGTCATTTGTTTGTCTCTTCTTAGTGATAAACAACTCACCCCATCGGTTCATTGTTACCCACTCCTATTGTCAGTTTCAGCGAGGGCGTGTAAACTTATTTCCTAACAATGTTTATGGCTAACAAACATTTAAAATCATTGTCATACAATAATGTTAATTTACACTACAATCACTCTGTCATTCACAGTGTTGTGATATAAAATACCGCCTCATTGTAACCTCGTGGTGAAACGTACTTTTATGTCCCAGTGAAATAGACGTATACCTGGGTTTACATAAACCACAATAACACGAAGAGTTATCGCTGTTGGTAAGATCAACCCTAAGTCCTTAGGATTGCTAGTCCTGCAAAAAGCAGGATAATCCGTTGAACAAGAATATTATTATTTGCATACGTACAATCTTAAAGTCAATTTTCCCCATATTTTCAACGACTTTCAGTAATGCACAATTGTAAGGACTGAGGAAAACGCAGACGGGACAGTCCTAGCGGATTAGAACAGTAGGCCTCCCGTTCATGTGCCCGTGCCTCAACGACCTCGTCCACTCGTGCCGTTCATGTGTTTTTCCCAATATAAGTAAGCGAATTGCATCAAGAACGTACAATTCAGCTAATAGAGAATCTGGAAACATTTCGTGCATCTTGTGATAAGAGAAAAGAAAAAGCAGAGATAAGCAGCTGACCCCGGCACTTGTTTCATTTCGGTAAAAGGCTACTGAAAGAAAACCTCTTCCCTGTCCAGATATCACTTAGAAGATGCAAGACTCGCATTTACTGAAGTTGGTGGAGGCGCCGCGCCTGCGCGCAGGTGCCTTTCTTTGCTTTTCCCATCCACGTCCCGTAAATGGAGTTGATGAAAATAAGATAAACTTTAACAGAAATTGAAGCCGGGGAAAAGAAAGTTGGATTACCTGAAGAGGAAAGATAAGCAAATGAAACTTTTTCCCGGGCGAGGGATAGTTAGATACTTTTAGTTGCGTTCGTTATCATGCACTCAAGCCTGGCAAGTAGAAAAAGTTGAATGTAGCAACGAAACTAGGGTAGGTGCTTTTGCTACCTTGTTTCGTTAGTTTATTAACAGAATCAACGGTGTCCCAAAAAATAAGTTTTTACTTTATCTACCGCTCTCCCAAGGTAGAGGAGCATACAATTCTAAGTGTTAGTCGAGAAAATACACGACTAAAGCTTCGCTGGGAAACAAAGTCTGTTACATTCACATTACTTTCTCCACCCACTCTTCTATAAACGATTCTTACTAAAGCTTCTAGTTACTCGAAACAAACACTTTCAGAAATAATTTCACTGCCATATTTGGTTCTAGGCACAGGAGGCTGAAACTGTATTCAACTTTTTAAAAAGCGAACTATTCTCCTACCAAAGCTCAAGTTTTCATCTATTTCATGTTTATCGAGATAAACGTTTGCAGATATAGCTTCATTACACATTTCGTTGTAGATACAAGAAAAATAATGGAAAGCGAATTTACAATCATATGTTTAAAAGCGAGTCGATATATACTGACCTTGAAATTCTACTCTCTTTCCGTGAAAATTGAATGGCGACAGCATTTTTACCCTCTCTCTTTATTAATAGGTATACACACTATTCTTACGGAAGCTAATTTTTCTATCTACTACATTTTAATTTATATAAACCTTTGCAAAAATTGGCCTTAAAATTCCATAGTTTCCATGACATTGCGAGAAACAACTGAAAATTGACAAGTATTGAACAACTCGAACTTTTAATTACGGCTTTCTCAGAAACAGTTTCTACCACAGAAAAAATTTATTTAAATAAATTATGTTTTAAAGAGATCTATATTTCTGTGTAGTACGTTTGTCTCTAACTCTTAACGTTTATTATTTATACAAGATTACACAAAACTCCTTCCGAATGAAGAAAAGAATTGAGTTTTATTTATGGACGCTCTTTAACTACTATGGTTCTTAGCGTCCCATTCTATATTGGTCGTGAAAGACGGGTAATTTTGCTCAGAGGCCTCTTTATCAGGCTTGAGGTTCTTTTACGTGCCATAAATCTACGACACGGGAACACCGGCTTTACTTCCCTTCCGAAGGAAGCCGTGCTAACGATTTTTACGCCCGAAAAAATCCATCGCCCTCCGCCGGGTTTGAAACCGCGACCATGGGAACTAGAGGCTAGCACGGTACCACTAGTCTACGGAGGACGACATCCGAATGAAGAGGATTTCAGGCGCTATTCCCAGAAAATTCAAGATATATATTTTATTTTTCATGTAAATATCTTTAATATGTGATACTTTAATTAAAATGGTTAAAGTAATGTTTTAGAAAAATAAAAACTTTCGAAAAATATTAAATGTAAAACGTAGTTTATGTTAGGGATTTTCTTGAAAATCTTCATGTCGCATCTTTGGAAGATGCTGAACCTAAATATCAAGTTTGGTGTTTTATCCACTTTTCGTTCTGGAGTTATTCTGTTTACACACACATATAGGCGCACTCGTGGACCTTTTTTCTAAAAAAAATGCATTTTTTACTTTCTCTACTACGTATTCCACCCAAAAATTCGATACCGAGATTTCACTGGAAATATATGTTTTGACACACCCTGAATCCAAAAAAAAGCATTTTTGGAAACATGTCCGTGTTTGTGTGTGTGTGTGTGTGTGTGTGTGTGTGTGTCTGTGAACAGCATAACTCAGAAACGAACAGTCGGATAAACACCAAACTTGGTATTTAGGTTTAGTATCTTCCAGAGATGCGATACGAAGGTTTTCAAGAAAATCCCCCATCTCAGATTACCCTTTACATGGAATTTTTTCGAAAATTTTAATTTTCTAAAAAATGGCTCTAACGATTTTAATTAAAATATCATATGTTTAAGATATTTTCATGACAAATAAAATGTATACCTTGAATTTTCTGGGAATGTAAAGTATTCTTTTTAGTGAACGACTTTTGCATAAATGGTAAACCATAAGAGATAGACAAAATTTTATTACACATAAAATGTAGATCGCGTTAAAATACACAATTCATGTCATTTACATTTTTTGTTGTTGTTGAGTGAACCATTTTCGAGATATTGCTTGTTATTCCCTTAAAGTTTCTAATACTTATACTTTTTCTCAAATGGGAATTCGTTATTCATTTTTATGTACTGGTAATGCAAAGAGAATGGAATACTTCACATAGCAACCAGCTCTTAAAGTATTTGACTATCACTTAAAGCCTACCACATTCCCCTTGCACCTACAAGAAAATTAGCAATAAGATTAACATCTCGATTAACATGAAGCATATGGAGAATAAGCGTTTGTAAAAATAGTTTGTACAAGAGTAGAGAAAGTTATGCGAGTGTTACACATCAGATTTTTGTTTGTTTGTTCAGAATGCTTCAAAAAATGTATTTCTGGTGAAATCTCTACGTGGTGATATGTACGTGATAGAAAAAGTGTAAACTGAACCAATAATAACGGATACGTAAAAATGGCTGAAGTCATTTACAATAAGTTGTGTTTTTGTGCAATAATTGTTGTCTCTCTTATTGCTTATCCAATATACAAAATTCTACAAGTTCCTTCCGAACAAAGATAACTTACAGAAAATGCAATATGTATACTGTAGCCCTAATGGAACGGAGCTGTTTACGTTGGTACTGACAAAATATAGCTGCGCCCCTACTAGCGTGAACACCTCTGTTTTTCCAAGCATAATTCTAACCATTGGATTGGCACGGTACTTTGGCTGCGAAATGTCAAAGGGTATTCGGTTTTACTGCCAGTCGGTTTAAATGAATGACTTCATTAGCTCAGTGAGCCCCTTGTCTCAAAGGAGAGGTGCGAAATTGAACCTGGTACTGCATGCGTTTCGATTTCGTAAACAGGATGATGTGCTGCGGCGGTGATGAACTGCTTTTCACTAGGTCATTTTGTGCGTTCTGTGCATGCAAGATGGAAGTGGCTACCGATCACAGAGTTTGCATCGTTGATTGCTACTACCGAACTGGGAGGATACGAGGAGAAGTCTATCGTTACGATATTGGCCGCTGTGTGAATGATTCTCTCTGTTCTTGCTCAGCATTTCATCAAGTCCGGAGACAAAATATGATAAACGTTTTGTGATAGAAAATCTGTGACACTCTACGCTAGAGAGACCATTCAATTATTTGAGTTACCCTATCAACATACATGCTGAGATTGCGAGTTTACGAGACGCAAGCGAAAGAAGTTCCAAATGTAAATACTGGAAAGGTACGATGCAAGTCCCACTTCACTAACGTAACCACGAAATTGTTGACATCCATCCCTTCCACTAATCGTTCGCTAGTTCTCTGCCAGAGGCACTGGTGATAAGCTCACTTCAAAGTATTGACGTCAAATGGAGACAACCGATTGGCGAAAACGGCCGAATAAATCTGGCTTGCCTGACGTTGCTCGATTAGCTATTTAAATTTTAATGACGGATGAATTAGTATTTATACCTTACGCCGTTCTTTATCAAATGATTGTACGACGATCTAAAATATTTTTATGACATAACCTTCCCTTTGCCCCTTAGAATTGATATTTAATATATAGACCTGACAGATAAAAATAGTCTGATATTTACGCAAAAGGATGTGAAACATTGGCGGATTGTCTGACTTACTTAACCCCCAACAGTCTTCGAATTTCTAGGACTTCTAGACATCCTGCATAGTCTAAAAGTGCCCTTTGCAGGTGGAAGAATCACGTTCGGAATGGTGAAGTAATTTTTTACTTTCTCTACTATGTATAGTAAGTAAGGGAAGGAGTGCATTCCACTCAAAAATTTGATACAAGATTTCACCGAAAATGAATTTTTCGAGGCCCCGTGAATCCAAATAAACATTTTTGTAAACATGTCCGTTTGTCTGAACACCATCTAAAAAATAAAAAGTCGGATAAGTAGTAAACTTGATATTTAGGTTCAATATCTTCCTAACATGGACACAGATTTTCAGCAAAATCTCCTCAGCCTAAATTGCCTAGAAACGTAAAGGTTCAAATCGCGCATTTCTTGGTCATTGAGTCCTTTCAACATTCAGTTGTTTCTCGCGATGTCATGGAAACAGTATGGAATTTTAAGGCAGCATATAACGTCCAGTTGTTAAACATTTGACTATCGCTGTTCTCTTTATATCTAATAAAATGTGTAATGCAGCTATTTCTGCAAAGACTTATTTGAATTAAAAACAGAAAGAAAAGCTTTAGTAAGAATAGTTTGCATACCCACTAATAAATGATGGAGGGTAGAGAAAGTCATGTGAATGTATGATATCAGAGTCTTAGGCAAGTCCAGTAGAAGTCTTTGTAGCTTCTGTTTGGTCACATAGTTATTTAATATGATAAAAACTACGTGGTTTTCACTTATTCAGAAACTGTTAACATACGTAACGAAATAGAGGTGAAGATGGTGAATATGCAGATTCCGGACTTTCACTTTGGACAAAACACATTATCTACGAGCATCAAGAAAAATAATCTTCTCAGTTGGTAATACAAAATTCGATTCAGTGGTTGCTAATGTTAGTAATTTCTCTCTTTGTACAATTATTTGTCATGCCCTCCTTGATTACAACATAAGTACAAACGAAATTAAGCAAAACTTTTATACATAAGGGTTATTTTAAGGTTTTGGTTTTTAGAATGTTCAATGCATATATTTATAGAATTATAATAAAGATTGTGACACATACATCTGTAGTATTTGATAAATGCTAATTAAAGAAATAAAATGTATTACAGAAGCCTTACGGTGATTCAAAACTACCTTTACAAAGTTTGCGGACGGGTTCCTTACACTGAAACAAGAACAAAAGTTAAATATAAACGTATGTTCCAAAATGTTTCGTTTTTGCGTTATTCATTTATTAGTGAAAACTTACGTTCAACGACTTTTCAGGTCCAACTTAACAACTTTATTTATATACGAGGTACGTCCAGAAAGTAAGTTCCGTTTGGTAATAAAATTAAATTGTGTACAGATACAGAAAAATTATTTATTGCACAAAATTCTACAACTCTTAAACTACTTTTCCACATAACTGCCGAAATTTTGCAGGCATTTGTCATAGCGTGGCACAAGTTTTTGTATACCTTCTTCATAGAAGTTTGCCGCCTGTCTTCAACCAGTTGGAAACATTTTCTTTCGGCTCTTCGTCATTGTTGAAGTGTTGACCGCCAAGGAAAGACTTGAGATGTAAGAACAGATGAAAGTCGCTAGGAGCGAGGTCAGGGCTGTACGGAGAACGGTCAAACACGTCCCAGCCAAATCCCTGTAGGATGTTTTGCGTCACATTTGTAGTGTGTGGTAGTGCGTTGTCGTGAAGAAAAACAACACCTTTTGACAGCAATCCTCGGCGCTTATTCTGTATTGCGCGGCGCAATTTCCTAGGTGTCTCGCAATAAACATCTGCTTTGATTGTTTGACCACGCGGTAAGAAATCAATGAGTAAGATGCCTTTCCAGTCCCAGAACACTGTGCACATCATTTCTCGAGGTGTCAAGATTTGTTTCGGCTTAACCTTTGCTGGGGATGAAGTGTGCCTCCATTCCATTGATTGCCGCTTCTCTTTCAGGGGTGTCGTAAGTAACCCAAGATTCATCTCCTGTGACTATCTGTGTCAGAAATTCTTCGCCGCCTTCATCATAACGGTACAAAAACAGAAGTGCACTACCCATCCGGTTTGTTTTGTGTTGCTCAGTAAGAATCTTTGGTACCCAACGAGAGCAAAGTTTACGAAATTTCGGTTTTTCGGTAACAATTTCGTGAATTAGTGATCGTGAGATTTGGGGAAATTCCATAGCGAGAGCACTAATTGAAAACTTGCGGTTTTCCTGGATCTTGTCATCAATCGCGTGAACCAGTTCTTCTGTAACCAAAGATGGACGCCCACTTCGTTCTTCATCGTGCACTTCACTACGTCCTTCATTGAACTGTCTGACCCATCTTCTCACCATTGAATCACTCATCGCATTTTGTCCGTAAACTTCGCAAATTTGCCGATAAATTTCAATTGGTTTCACTTTCCTAGCATTCAGAAAACGAATCACAGATCTGATTTCACAAGCGGCGGGATTTTCAATCAACACCGACATTGTAAACAAGCACAACAAAGCGTGCGTGGCTGACAGCGATCTCAAAATGGCGCACGTTTCTTCTCCTTGATACAGAGCGTCTACTGCGCATGTGCGGAACTGCGATCGCAGCGCTGCAGCGGAGAAATTGAAACGCAACTTACTTTCTGGACGTACCTCGTATGTACCCATTCATAGAAGCCTGTGACACTTTATACCCCTCCTAGATGGCGATGTGTTGCCATGGATACCTGTTTACTTTGTCATTTATGTACTTGTAGCGAGTTAACTGAAAGTGTACCTTTTAGCCAGTCCTTGACGTTTCAACTTTATACTTGCTACAGTGAAACTGTTACGTTCAACCAGGGCAGTATATTCCTTTCGTTAGCAGGCACATATATTTTTTTTTTTATGTAGGGCCACGCGAATGGTAATGGACGCGAATATCAGAGGTCGTTTCCAGACCGAATTCAGCCGAATCACCCAAAGTTTGCTGTTTATCGACACGTGGCTGGTATCTACCATGACAGATGGATAGTCAGAAAAGGATCAGTTCCATGGCCTGCACGTTCCCCAGACCTCAATCCTTTGGAATTGTAGCAGTGGGAGCACCATAAACAGTTGGTTTATGCAGCAGACAACCGGGATGAAGAAACTCTTCTTCGACTTGTCAATGAAGCCTGCGAAACCATCAGGGAGTGCTTGACAGGGTGCGACAGTCCATGATTTGACTAGTGCGGAAGTGTCTAGATGCAACAGGAGGATATTTCAAGGATCTGAAATGAGTTTGTCTGTTAAAAGCTTCCTAACAAACGGACGTCAAATAATAGACTGTGCCACATTAAAATTTATTCATTAACATTTTGAACTTTAATAAATCGAAAATGATGATTTTGGGATGCATGTTTACACGAACATTTTTTCCTTGTTTCGGTTTAAGGAACCCGTCCCCAAACTTTGTAAAAGTATTTTTGAACCACCCTGTACCGCTATAAACAAGATCAACTGTCACTCCTTAACCTCTGCCTTCTGTTTGATCAAGTGTTAAATCATGGCCATATACTTGGGAGTAAATTAAACCGGCCTTTGTAAACGTTTTGTAAATTCTCTTTAGTCTTTTAGTAATTTATGAATTGAAATTATAGCGCAAGTCCGTCAGAAAGAATAGGGCTTTTCTATGATGAAAGAGTGAAGTTATATTAGCCCCATGTATGGAAGTCAATTTGAGAAGATAGTTTCTGCCCCAAGTTTAAAAAAATATTAACTTTGTAATTTGACTGTTTCTTTAAATATTATATTTATGTTTGCCTCTGCTGCGTCAGTGCCAGTGCTTGTTAGAGACACGTTTCTCTTTCTAGGGTTATGGTGCGACAAGAATGTAGGCTTACACAGATTATAATTTTACTTCACTCCTTTTATTAATGATTGCCACGATTTAAATAACACTTCACTGATAGAGAGCTGTGAGATGTTTTTATTAAATACTTGCACTTTTAACACGTAAACTATTTTTGTCTCTCTCAAAATTTCTCGAGAATGCATCACGCATCCGGTTACAATCACTGTCTGCAGGCAACTGACTTCTAAATTTGTAAATGTTTCTTCTTTTCAGTTTCTGATTGGCTAATCCTACTCCGATAGAATACGTCCATTTAACTAAAGCTTTTTCTGGTTGTTGATTGCCTATTTTATAAACTGTCACAAAAATTACATTATTGTTGCTCCAATAATGACTAGTAACATTATTAAACTCTCAAACTCATTATTACCTCAAGGTTACGTCATTGTTACCTCTTTGTTAGCAACTTTTGACCTATTTCTCACAGCTCCTACATTATTAAATTACGTAATGCATTCACATAACATTATTGAACATGTTTACAATAATATAAACATATACAATGACTTTAATATACACTTGTTATATACTGTTACATACACATATTGCTTTAAGGCGGGCTGTTATTGAATTTATATATTATACAATTAGACTGAAATTATTTAAGTGTTAAAAATACTGCTTCAAGGCTTATGAAACATCGGTTGAGTGGGTTTTCAGATTACCTACATATATACTTTCACTCTTTATTATTTGATCATAGGCATTCTGTGTTGAATACTGTCAAGGGCTTTTTAAAAGTTTAGAAGTTTTATCGAAGGTGCAATGTATACAAACTTAATATTCAGGGATGGGTCTCTTCCTGCTGGGGGTGGAGAGGATTTGCATAAAGCATTTAAGAAAATAAAAGTTGAGAATGTGGGTCGGCCAAGAGCAGCATCTGCTTCCAAGTTCAGTCAGCATTTTCTAAGATATCAGGAGAAAAATAAGATTTTCTATCGGATAGGGAAGATATTAACATAGGATTCAACTCAGTGGCCCAGTCTTGCTAGGAACGACTGCAGAATTCACGGAGAGATATCACAATTCATGACAACATATATCTGCTGAGAAAGGCTTTGTCATACGTTAGCATTTCACTTTACGTGCCAGGTAGAAGAGACTGCATGCAATAAAACGATAGCTATAAGAGTTCATACTTTCTTATTATGAGGCTATTTTTAAAGTAACTGTATTATTACTTTCTCTACTACGTATAGTAAGTAGGGGAAGTATTGTATTCCATCCAAAAATTCGATACCGAGATTTCACCGGAAATACATGTTTTGAGACCCCCTGAATCCAAAAAAAGCATTTTTGGAAACATGTCCGTGTGTGTGTCTGTGTGTGTCTGTCTATGAACAGCATAACTCAGAAACCAACAGTCGGATAAACACCAAACTTGGTATTTAGGTTCAGTATCTTCCAAGGATGCGACACGAAGGTTTTCAAGAAAATCCCCTACCCCAGATTACCCTTTACATGGAAGATTTTTCGAAACTTTTAATTTTCTCAAAAATGGCTCTAACGATTTTGATTAAAATATCATATGTTTAAGATATTTTTATGACAAATAAAATGTATATCTTGAATTTCCTGGGAATGTCTCCAAAAGTATAGTTTTGCATAACTGGTAAACCATAAGAGATAGACAAAATTTTTCTGCACCAAAAATGTAGATCGCGCTAAAATACACAATTTATGTCATATACATTTTTGTTGTTGAGTGAACCATTTTCGAGGTTTGCTTGTTATTCCCTTAAAGTTTTCAATACTTATTTTCTCAAAAGGGAATTCGTTATTTTATTTTTTGTCTTGGATATGCAAAGAGTATTAATCTGTGGGAAAGGGAATGGTGCTGCACGTAGCAACCGGCTATTAAGAGATATGTATGTGCTTAAAGGATACTGTTTTTCTATATTGCCCTTGTAAATATATATTCTCCTTACATCTACTAGGAAATTAGCAATAAGATAGAGTCTGCAAATGTTTATCTCCATTAACATGAAGTAGATGGAGAATAAGCGTTTGTAAAAACAGTTTGTACAAGAGTAGAGAAAGTAATGTGAGTGTAACACATCACATTTTTTTTAAATAATTACGTAACATTTTCCAAATACTTTATTCTCATGCCTTGCCTTACACCTTAGAGTTCTCCACCGTCGTTATTCAGGCACTTATCGTAACGGGAAAACAGTCTCTGCATGTCTCCGTCAAAGAATGATGCCACCTATGATCAAAGTCAAGTTTGCATTTCTTGTTACACATCCTCATCTTCGTAGAAATATTTTCCATCAAGGAACTTCTTTAGATGAAATGGATGAAAGTCGACTGGTGCCAAATCCGGACTGTAAGGAGGATAATCGAATTATTCCCATCCAAATAATAGATCAGATCTCGACTTTGTTTGGTTGTGTGTGCCCGGGCATTGCCATGAACCAAAAGGATTCCACGCAAAAGCATTCCATGCTGTATTGCTCGAGGAGCTTTCGTGTCTCACAATAGATGTCTTTGCTGATTGTAGCATCAACCAGCAATACACCTTGTCTGTCCCAGTAAACCGTGCACATGACCTTGTGAGTGGATATCGTGTGTTTGAATTTCTTCTTCACGGGGGATGTTGTGTACTTCCACTCCATTAACTGTTGCTCTAATTTAGGAGTGATGTAAGACATCTATGCCTCAACACCTGTAACGATGTGCGTTTGTAAACCATCGCCTTCCTCAGCATATCGCGCGAGAAAAGCAGTGATGTGGCAGATTGCTTGTTCTTGTGCTCATCAGCAAGATTTTTGTGCACCCACCTTGAGCATTATTTCCGAAATCTTAAGCGTTCTGTCACAATGATGTAAAGAATGACCTTGAAATTTGTTAACACCATTATGGTGAAACTACTGTACTCGTGAATGTTTTATTTTACACCTTGCACCAAATCATCCGCGACGGTCGGCGGTCGATTGTTTTGAACCCTTATACACGCTCTAGCAGCAGGAAAACACAACATGCCGATCGCTCACAGTTACGTCTGACTTCCTAATGAGTGAAAGAAGTGATTGCGCATGCTCAAACTCGCGACTTGAAACGGCAACTCTAGGCCGAGACCGAGAAATGTAATTATAGATAAGTTTATTAATTAATTTTTATTGATGTTAAATCATACTATGTACATATCTTTTTCTTTTACTGTTTGTATAGTTTAAGAAGGGTGATTTAACGATATGTATGTATTTAGGTTACTAATGGACAGTATTTTAACGGCGGCAATATCAGTGTTGTGTACTACGCGGAGTAGTTAAATAAAGGAAATTGCAGTGTCATCTTTTCGTAACCAAAGCACGTCTATTTCTCCTATTACCACCACCCTTTACCAACGATAAGTCCATGCTCCCACCTAGTTTTAAAGAAAATTACTGCAGCTAGCCGAGGATAAAAATGCAGAGAACCAGCACACTGCGAACATCTGGAGCCAACATGGAGGATGCAGCAAGGTAAGCCGTGAGCAACGGGCATCAACAAGAACCACGACATCGGGCTGGAGGTGACTGCCGCAGACTGTAGCGCTGCAGCGGCAAAACAGTAAAGTGGTACTTACTTTAAAAACACGCTTCGTAAATGCCCCAAACTTACATTATTGCCACGCCCATTCATTGTACGACAACGAGCAACAAAGCAATGGCTACCAAGAACGTATAAAATTATTGGAAAAAGTAAACCAATAGCAAAGAATATCCCGTAAATGGTTAATAATCCCTACAAAAATATGTTACGTTCACAAGACTTTCTCTACCCATTCTTCAACAATATTCCTCCATCTACTTCATATTACTACAGATAAACATTTCCTGGAAAGGTTTTTTTCTTCTAAGGAGGGGACTCCGTAGTGCTCCAGGGAGGATATTGTACCTAGGCGCACCAGGGAGAGAGGAGGAAGTGAAAAGTAACACCGGCGGCCCGAACCAGGGTGACGGCTCAGCAATGACAGGGTCCCTATAGTTTACAGATTGAGACGCCTCGACAGTCGGACAGGCAGACCGAAAAATATCTGAGTTCTATTTATGGACGCTCTTAACTCCTGTGGTTCTTAGCGTCTCTTTATCAGGCTTGAGGATCTTCTACGTGCCGTAAATCTACGACAGCCGGCTTTACTTCCGTTCCGAAGGAAGCCATGCTAGTGATTTTTACGCCCGAAAAAAGTGCATCTCCCTCCGCCGGGTTTGTACCCGTGACCTCCGGAACTACAGGTTAGCATGGACGGAGGACGACCAGATAGACCGAGAACCCCTCACCCACACAACGCCTCCGTATATCCCACAACCAGCCGACGGAAGGAGAAAGTTCCACAGAGAGCAGCCTTTTGCCCTGAAACGTCGCACCGAAACACCATCGCCGACACTTCCAACCCTGAAGCAGACCTAACAGCGTGAAGGATGAATGAAATGATAAATGGAGGGACAGGAAATTCGGGGGCTGAAAGAAACAACTCCAGCATTCGCTTGACCTCCCTGAAAAGCCTCTGAAAAAGCCCATGGATCAGAGGGGGCGGTCGCCAGGAATCCAACCCGGGACCTTCCGAATGCGAGTCACAGCGTTACCACGGCGTCACCCAGCTCGGATTGCACGCTTAATACAAGAGGCATTACTAATATAATCCTATATGGAAATTATATGTTAAAGTATATGCCTTTAATCTTGATTTTAAAATATTAATAATAGACAGACAGACACACACGTACCATTTTCAACAACTGTTTATTACTTTCTCTACTACGTATAGCAAGTAGAGGAAGTATTGTATTCCACCCAAAAATTCGATACCGAGATTTCACCGGAAATATATGTTTTGAAACCCCCTGTATCCAAAAAAATTTTTTTTGGAAACATGTCCGTGTGTGTGTGTGTGTGTCTGTGAATAGCATAACTCAGAAACGAACAGTCGGATAAACACCAAACTTGGTATTTAGGGTCAGTATCTTCCAGAGATGTGACACGAAGGTTTTCAAGAAAATCCCCCCACCCCAGATTAACCTTTACATGGAACATCTTTCGAAAATCTTAATTCTCTCAAAATGGCTCTAACGATTTTGATTAAAATATCGTATGTTTAAGATATTTTTATGACAAATAAAATGTATACCTTGAATTTTCTGGGATGTCTCCTAAAGTATTCTTCAGTGTGAACGACTTTTGCATAACTGGTAAACCATAAGAGATAGACAAAATTTTACTACACAAAAAATGTAGATCGCGTTAAAGTACACAATTTATGTCCTATGCATTTTTGTTTGTTGAGTGAATCATTTTCGAGATGTTGCTTGTTATTCCCTTAAATTTTCCAATACGTATACTTTTTCTCAAATAGAAATTGGCTATTCATTTTTTTGTCCTGGTAATGCAAAGAGAATGGAATACTCCACATAGCAACCAGCTCTTAAAAGATTTGACTATAGCTTAAAACCTACCATATTCCCCTTGCATCTACAAGAAAATTAGCAATAAGATTAACATCTCGATTAACATGAAGCATATGGAGAATACGCGTTTGTAAAACCAGTTTGTACAAGAGTAGAGAAAGTCATGTGAGTGTGACTCATCAGATTTTCTTTTCAGGTGTGCTCAAAGCAATTACTTTTGGTGAAATCTTGGTATCAAAATTTTGGTTGGAATGTAACCGTTTCTCTACCTACTATGAACGTAGTAGAAAAATTAACAATAAATTTTGCAGAAATATAAAGCCAAGAAAGAGTTAAAATTCCAAGTTATTTGAAAATAGGCCTACAGTATTCATATGGGACGCATACTTTAATAATTGTCACAGCATTTTTTTTACCTACCAAATCCGTGGTAGAGAAGGTGTAGCATCCCACCCAAAAATTCGATACCGATATTTCACTGGAAATATCGTGTTTTGAGGACCTCGTAATCCAAAAAGTGAATTGTTTATAGACACGTCTATATGTGTGTGTTTGTGTATCTTTGAAACAACATAACTCAAAAATGCAATGTGAGATAAATACCAAACTTAGTATTTAGATTCAATATTCTCCAAAAATGCGACACAGGGATTTTCAAGAAAATCTCCGCGCCCCAAACTATACTTTACATGGAACATTTTTGGAAATTTCTGATTTACCAAAAATCACGTAAAGAACTTTAATTAAATTTCCATATATTAAAGATAATCTCTTTATTTGGAAGGAATTTTGTATAACCTTGTATCAGTTGTGAACGTAGAGACAGACGAAAACGTACTACTCAAAAAATGAGGTTTCTTTCAAACATAAAATTTATTTCAAGTAAGGCTTTTTGCGGCTTGAGCCATTTCTGAGATATCCGTTATTATTGCTTCGATTTGTTCGACTTTGTCACTGTTTTTAAGTCCCATGACTTTCAGTTGTTTCTCGCAATGTCATGGAAACAGTGAGGAATTTTAAGGCCAGCATATAGCGTCCAGTTCTTAAACATTTGACTGTCGCTGTTCTCTTTGTATCTATAACGAAATGTGTAATGCAGCCATTGCCGCAAAGGTTTATTTGGATTAATATGTAGTAGATAGAAAAAAAACCTGATGTGTTACAGCCACATGACTTTCTCTTCTCTTCTACAAACTATTTTTACAAAAACCTATTCTCCATCTATTTCATATTAATCGAGATAAACATTTACAGAAACGATCTTTTGACATGCAAAGAGAATTACATTTTACACATAGCAACCAGTTCTAAACATATTTGACTATCGCTTAAGGCTATCTATGTTCCCCTTGTTTTGTATTTGCAAGGGGAATATAAGCACAGACATATCTCTTAATAGCTGGATGCTATGTGCAGCACCATTCCGTTTGCCATAGATTAATACTCTTTGCATATCCAAGACAAAAAAATGAATAACGAATTCCCATTTGAGAAAATAAGTATTGAAAAATTTAAGGGAATAACAAGCAATATCTCGAAAATGGTTCGCCCAACAAAAAAATGGAATATGATATAAATTGTGTATTTTAACGCGATCTACATTTTTTGTGTAGTAAAATTTTGTCTATCTCTTATGATTGATGCAAAAGTCGTTCACAATGAAGAATACTTTAGGAGAAATTTCCAGAAAATTCAACATATACATTTTATTTGTCATGAAAATATCTTAAACATACGATACTTTAATCAAAATCGTTAAATCCATTTTTGAGAAAATTAAAATTTTCGAAAGATGTTCCATGTAAAGGGTAATCTGGGGTGGGAGATTCTTTTGAAAACCTTCGTGTCGCATCTCTGGAAGATACTGAACCTAAATACCAAGTTTGGTGTTTATCCGACTGTTCGTTTCTGAGTTATGCTGTTCACAGACAGACACATACACGGACAAGTTTCTAAAAATGTATTTTTTGGATTCAGAGGGTCTCAAAACATACATTTCCAGTGAAATTTCGGTATCGAATTTTTGGTTGGAATACAATACTTCCCCTACTTACTATACGTAGTAGAGAAAGTAATAAGCTTTAGTAAGAATAGTTTGTATACCTATTAATAAACAATAGAGGATAGAGAATGTTATGTGAATGTGACACTCAGATATTTGTATGTCCAATAGTGTAGGGGCTTTCTTGAATATCTTCGTGTAGCGCACGCTCGTACACACGCCATTTCAAAAAAATATAATCGATTTATTTAGAGGACGTCAAAACAGGTACTCCCGATGAATGCAGTACCTCCTCTACCTACGTGGTAGAGAAAGTAACAATCATAATGAGTAGATAAAGTCCTGTAAATGCAACATGACATTAGAGTATAGTGTTATGCCCTTTACAGACACACATACATTCAGATATTTATGTAAAAACTCATCTTTAAGGGGGGGGGTTGTTTAGAGACCTCGGAATGCCGTGATGAGCAAAACAATGTTCAAGGTTGTATGTTTAGAAGTAAATGAACAATGGTTTATCGCCTCTAACGTATAATATATCTAAGGTATTTTGTGTTTCATTTTGTGACAGTCATTTACATTTTTTGCTGGCTCTCAACGGCGCGGCAGTGCGAGGAAATTTATCGCATGCTTGCCTCTGTAAGAAAAGGAACGGTTAATCCGTTAATTTGCGCCATGGAATGCTTGGGCAGCCCTGGCGGAATGTGGTGGTGGGAATGGCTCATTAACTTAATGGCTGAAGCAAGGAGTGGCTGCAAAAGACACTCTCAACACGGACCTGACCCTTGGTAGCAAAACCTTTCTTTTTTATTACAATTTGAAATGCGTGTGAAGGATTTTCATAGAGTTACTGCTTTCTTGTGAAATTTAGATGCGTTCGCTGCTGCGGGTCTCTATACTAGTTGGAGGAAGTGTTGTATTCTATAAGAAACAGTGATTTTACCCGAAATACACGTTTTGTGCTTCTTGAAACTAGGATAACCATTCTTAAAGAACGTTTGCGTTTGTGTGTCTGTGTTCTAAATTTAGTTTGCTTCCCACCTGTAGTAAGTGAATGAAGTATTGTATTTCATCCAAAAGTTTGTAGAGGAAAACGGTTGTTGGGCGACATTTGTAGCCTGAAATCCTTGGGTTGATGCTACCTGCTGCAGTGTTCTCGTCCTCGGCTATGGATGCTCGTCGGCTGCTGTGTTCTCCATTCCTAACCTTTCCCTATATAGCTAATTCTTGGTTCTCAGGGTTATTGTCGTCCTCCGTGGACTGGTGGTACCGTGCTAGCCTCTAGTTCCCAAGGTCGCGGGTTCAAACCCGGCGGAGGCATAAAAATCCTTAGCACGGCTTCCTTCGGAAGGGAAGTAAAGCCGGTGGTCCCGTGTCGTAGATTTACGGCACGTAAAAGAACCTCAAACCTGACAAAGAGGCCTCTGAGCAAAATTACCGGTGTTTCACGCCCAATATAGAATGGGACGCTAAGAACCATAGTAGTTAAAGAACGTCCATAAATAAAACTCATTTAAATTTAAATTTTCAGGGTTATTGTGGGTGAGACAAATTAAAAATATACTGCATTTCCCTTAATAAATGCGGATTTTTAACAATTTAAATAGCTAGCTAGCTTTACCCATTATACCAATCCCACCATTTGAATAAATCAGGAGCCTAAACTAACTGCACACGTCTTCCCACCCATATGCACGCACGTGCATTTGTCGTTAAGAGCGTAGCACTTTGCGTCGACGAAATTCTGGATGAGAGTGAAAATCTGGGGCTTTGTTTGCCTTTATATACCTGAGCCTAGTGTCGCTTATCTCTGCACTTCAAAATGTAACGACATTTCTAATTGGTCCTCAGACCGCGTTATCTTAATATGTATGAGAATATTCTACTTCGAAGGTTTGCGCTTACGCGTCACCATGACGCGTTGGGAACCGGGTTCAATACCTCTTGTCTCTTTTCTCTATCTGTTTCTTTCTATTTCTCCTTACCGCTACCGACTCCCTGTTCATTAGCTTGGTAAAAGGTGAGCTCTACTTAGAATTATCTTTTACCTGCAATTTGCTAGCTCGCCCGTTTTTTACAATCTGCTTTGTACAATTCTTGGTTTTTGAATATTTTAGTGTGTTTCTTGGTGAATTATATTATTACTATGTACAATTCTATATACGTATGGTATATACTCTTTCAGGTTTGATCTTCAGATTGTTTTGAGCCCCTCGAAATTAACATAATAATTCTTAAAATCTTTTGTGTGTGTGTCTAAATTTGCTTTAATTCCAACCTTTAGTAAGCACTGTATGACATCAAAAAATTATATCTCGAGATTTTACGGCAAGTTGTGAGCTGCTTTAAGCTAGATAGTAAGTAAAGCAAGTATAAAATTAGATAACATAAGTTTTGAGCTCCTTTAAACAAAGAAAGGTAGTTTATTCTTTAAAAAAACGTTTGTGTGAATATGTGTAAAAATGTTTTTACCTTCTCTACTTTCTAACAATAGTAAGTAAACCACATACAAAATTAGATACCGAGATTTAACCGGAAATACATGTTTTGAACTCCTCGAAACTAATTTAAACATACTTAAAAGCCTTTGTGAGTGGGTGTCCAAATTTGGTTTAATTCCTACTTTAAGTAGGCACTGTATTGCACCAAAACATTAGAACTCGATATTTCACCGGTAATACTCGTTTTGAGTTCCTTGAAACTAAGATGATATTTCTTAAAAACGTTTGTGTGGGGGGGGTCTAAATTTGGTTTACTGCTTATCTATAGTAAGTAAAACAAGCATTGAATTGCATTGAAAAATTCGAGGTTTCACCGGAAGTACACTTTTGAGTTACTTGAAACTCAAAATAGCCGTTCTTTAAAAACATCTACGTGCCTAAGTTTGGTTTTTATTTTTACGTCCTACCTATAGTGAGTATTCCACCCAACAATTTGATATCAAGATTTCACCAAAAACACACATTTAGAGATTCCCTGAATAAGAAAAATTTTTAGGTAAACGTGAGTTTGTGTGTGCGCGCGCCGAAATTGGAGTTTAGAATTACCGTCTGGCAAGGCTGTGACGCGAAGATTCTCAAGGACCCGCCCCGCTTCAAGTAACGCTACTCTCTTTACACGAATAATATATCTTTATTTTGATTTTTTTAAAAATGGGCCTAAGGGTTTAGATTAAAATATTGTATGCTTCAGATACTTCCATGGCAAATAAAATGTATATCTTGAATTTTCTGTGAATTTTTTTGTATAACTGATAAGCGACAAGAAATGGACAAAATCTTACCACACAAAAAAATGCAGATCACCATAAAGCTTGTGACATTAACCATTTCCAAGATATTCTTTATCGTTAGAATTTATAAATACTTTTTTCAATTGTTAGTCGCTGATTTTTTCTCGTGGTTATACAAAGAGCATCGAATTTCAAAGCCCTTCACATAGAGATTCCCCTTCTAAGAATCTCTCTTTTCAGTCTACGGTATCCTTCTTACATCTACCACGAAATGTTTAACAAAAAGTAGATAGAATAATACGCTTTTGTAAGAATAACCTCAAGAGAGATTGGGGAAAGTTATGTGAATGCAACACATCACATTTTTTCAGGATTTCTTTTTATAGATTGGTTCTCTTATGTCGATTCTGAAATGTATAGCTCCGTCCTCTCCAAGTGTGACCTTCCTTCCGCTCCTCTTGCATAATACTACTCATTGATTGACAAGTTACTTACGTCATCCCAAAAATGGGAGTATGCGTAACACTGACAATGAGTTTTTATGTCCTTGCTGGTCGAGTACCATTAAGTTAATAGTGTAGCGTATGTGTCTGCATTGTCGCGTCGGACACATTATTGCTGTGTATAATATATTGTTGAACTAATTATTTCGTTAGTAACTTTGAATTCTTGTCCGACGCGGCATACTTCCCTCCAATTCTTAGTTAAGGGGGATGAAGACAGGTTGAGGGAAGAGCCTCTTTGTCTGATAGCGTGGGTCTGTGAGTAGAGTCAGTCTAGAGTAGGTCTTCTGAGTGTGTGGATTGTATGTAAGAGTGCGTGTTGCCATGTGTAGCGTGGGGCATCTTCCACAGCATTTGCCTGTAACCTTTTGTATACAATATAGGGCAGCTTATTAATTATAATAAACCAGAGTTAAATGTGAATTTATATGTATTATTTATAAATACCCCACGCCCGCTTAGTTTGTGCAGCAAGTTCTTGGTATCTCTCGCTGCCTCTGAGTCTACGTTCCCCAATGTTTATGCCGGGGTAACTAAATTTAATATTTTAACTGCAAACCTTTCGGCCTCACCCCGGTGTATAACAATAGTATTATGTTTAATTAAGTAATATTAATAATTCCTTAAGAAATCTTACTGTAAATAGAATGTGAATGTCTCACTCGAACAACAAACAGTTATAATATTACACCTGCTTTTTTAATTAATATTCGGTATATATACTTCCGAACTGCATACGTCCTTAATCCGCCCAAAACAAGTTTTCTTTGATAATCCCCCGCCAGATAATCGAAAACCGTGACGGTATCGGGAGTTTAAGGTGCAGAGAAACCATTTTTCAATTTCATCTCTTATCTTTACACGAGCCCCCAGGGAATTTTACGCTACTTTAAAAGCAACAGATAGGTCTATCACCAACAAACAGCCAGGCGCTAAACCAATCTTCTTGAAAGGAAACCTTTCAACCACGTGAAGGAAAAAAATAACCCTCTTCAATCCTCTAAAAGGAGAAAAACGCCTCCCAGAAAGAAAACCTGAATCTTTGAGAGTGCCGATAGAAAATGAGAACACCAAAGTAAAAGCGGAGTAACTTAGTAAAATAAAATTAGAAGTCAATATCTGCTGCCTCTACTCGTTTTCAACTTGGGGAGTTTCAATCTGTGGCCAGTGGCATTGAGGTAACTTGGCAGCAACCAGTTATAGGTTCGATTCCGCACTGTGTTTCGTTACAACAGGAAAGACCTAAAGAGTTGAGCAATTTAAATTTACAACCCTGAAAAGGTGGTTCCAGGCTCTAAGCTGTTAGCCTTATTCTGTGTGTCTGTGGACAGCATAACTCGAAAATCTGATGTGTTACACTCACGTGACTTTATCTACTCTATGTAAAAACTATTTTTACAAACGCTTAGTCAAATATTTTAAGAGCTGGTTGCTATGTGGAGTATTTCAATTTCTTTGTATGTCCAGGGTATAACGAATTCTCATTTGAGGAAAACTATAAGTATTGGAAACTTCAAACAAATCACAAGTAATATCTCGGAAAGGTCCACACCATAAAACAAATATGTATATGACATAAATTTTATGTTTTAACAATATTTACATTTTTTGAGTAGTACAATTTTAGATTTTTTTGGCCAACAAATGTAGTAGAATTACATAACAATCATCTGGTCCGTCCTATCACTCTATCAAAAGAATAATTACATCAACATACAATTAAAATTAAAAAAGAATGTGAAAGAAAACAATGGAAAATATACATAACACGACTGGAATTATTACACTACCAAAAAAATCCTCCGTAGCATTTTTAGATTATTAACAGGCATGACTACCTCAACAAACATCTACACAGAACTGGTATAGCAAAATCTCCTATACACCCTTTGTGTGAACTTGAAGAAGAAATGGAGAGAAACGATCTACTCCTCTGCCCAGCTTTCGACCAACACTCTAACCTATCAGCAAAACACTGGAGTGCGAATGCCTTTACTGCCAACAGCTTAACATTAGATATCAACCAACCATATATTTTGTGTAGCAAGATTTTGTCTGTTTCTCACGGTTTGCCAGTTATACAAAAGCCATTTACAATGAAGAGGTCTTTCCAGGCTATTCCCAGGATGTTCAAAATATACATTTTGTTTGTCGTGTAAATATTTTTGACATATGTTATTTTAATCAAAGTCGTTAGAGCTAAATCAAAAATGTCGGAATGTTTTCCTTGTAAAGGGTAGTTTGGGGTGGTGGATTTTTTTTTGAAAACCTTCGTGTCGCATGTTAGGAAGATACCGAACTTAAATACCAAGTTTGGTACTTAATCAGTCCTTCATTTTTAATTTATCTACTACGATATCGTGGTTTCACCGAAAATACATGTTTTGAGGCCCCTGAATCCAAAAGAAGCATTTTTTGAGAAAGATACGTATGTGTGTCTGTGAATAGCATAACTCAAAAACCAAAAGTCGGATCAATACCGAAGTTGGCATTTGGGTTCAGTGTCTTTCAAAGATGCGATACAAAGATTCTGAAGAGAATCCTCTCATCTCAGACTACCCTTCACATGAACATTTTCCAAGCATTTTGATTTTCTCAAAAATGGTTCTAACGATTTTGATTAAAATGACTTACGTTTAAGATATTTTATGGCAAAAAAAATGTAGATCTCGTTAAAACACAGAATTTATGTCATAGATTGTTTTATCAAGTGAACCATTTCCGAGATATTCCTTATTATTTGTTTAAATTTTAAAACACACTTTTTCTCAAATGGGAATTCGTTATTATTTTTTTTTTTGTCTGGGCATGCAAAGAGAATGGAATGCTCCACATAGCAACCAGCTCTTAAAACATTTGACTATCGCTTAAAGCCTACCATATTCCCCTTGCATCTACAAGAAAATTATCAATAAGATAGAGTCTGCAAATGTTTATCTCGATTAACATGAAGTAGATGGAGAATAAGCGTTTGTAAAAATAGTTTGTACAAGAGTGGAAAACGTCATGCGGGTGCAGTTTTTTTAATTCGGGACAACACTGCTGGCTAATCTCATATACAATGAATCTTTTTTGCAAATAAGGTTTTAATCTTCTATTTGTGTTATCCAATGACAGTTGTTTTACCGAAAAGTGGCAATAAATAAGCCTCTATCTATCTCCATCAGTACCTACTTGAACTACTTTTTGTTCCACTGACATACTTCTCCAGAAACTCGCCAAGATCCGTGAGGAAAGAGAGTGTGTTTTGCAATTCCCCTGTCCACTGCGGTGGGACGGCTTCCCGCAATGCATGAATGTGAAACAGTGCGCTCTATATTTCACAGGCCCGCGGGCAGTGCAGCCAGCATATGGTCATGTCTAGCGCATCTTCTGCCTCAGGTGGCGTCAGAAAAAAAAAAGAATATCTCACACACGACAAGCCTTCCCTTACCTAAGAGTGCTTGCGTTGAGGATATTAAAAAGCATCGAATGTGGCCGTACCCTCTGCTGACAGGGTGCTCATACATCTAGGCAAGATTTCGTGTTGTGGTTGTATTCATATATTCACTGAATTTAAAGTAATGCATTTCTCTACCCAATATCGTTCATTACTTTCTCTACCACGTACCTAGAAAACGTACTGCATTCCACTCAAAAATGTGATAACAGAATTTCATCGCAAATACAGGTTTTGAGGCCTCCTGAATGCAAAAAAGGCATTTTTAGAAAATCTCCCATCCAAAATAACTTTTACATGGAACACTTTTCTAAATCTTTCATCGCAATGGATTTAACGATTTTGATTAAAATAGGCACAATATATTTGAGACGTTTACAAGACAAATATGATAAATATCTTCAAATTTTAGGAATGGACTAGGAAGTCCTTTTAATTCTGAGTAACGTTTGTATATTCGACAAAACTTAAGCGATAGAATAAATCTTACTAGTCAAAAAATCTGATGTGTTACTCTCACAAGACTTTCTCTACTCTTGTCAAAACTATTTTTACAAACTCTTATTCTCCATGTATTTCATATTAATCGAGATAATCACTTACAGAAACGATCTTTTGATATGCAAAGAGAATTGCATTTTACACATAGCGACCAGTTCTAAAAATATTTGACTATCGCTTAAGGCGTACTATGTTCCTCTTGTTTTGTATTTGCAAGGGCAATATAAAAATACAGTAGTAGCCTTTAAGCATATACATATCTCCTAATAGCTGGTTGCTATGTGCAGCACCATTCTCTTTGCCGCAGATTAATAATCTTTGCATATCCAAGACAAAAAAAAGAATAACGAATTCCCATTTGAGAAAATAAGTATTGAAAAATTTAAGGGAATAACAAGCAATATCTCGAAAATGGTTCACTCAAAAAAAATGTGTATGACATAAATTGTGTATTTAACGCGATCTACATTTTTTGTGTAGTAAAATTTTGTCTATCTCTTATGGTTTACCAGTTATGCAAAAGTCGTTCACAATGAAGAATACTTTTGGAGGCATTCCCAGAAAATTCAAGATATACATTTTATTTGTCATGAAAATATCTTAAAGATATCATATTTTAATCAAAATCGTTAGAGCCATTTTTAAGAAATAAAAATTTTCGAAAAATGTTCCATGTAATGGGTAATCTGGGTTGGGGGGATTTTCTTAAAAAACCTTCGTGTCGCATCTCTGGAAGATACTGAACCTAAATACCAAGTTTGGTGTTTATCCGACTGTTCGTTTCTGAGTTATGCTGTTCACAGACAGACACACACACACGGACATGTTTTCAAAAATGCTTTTTTTTTTATTCAGGGGGTCTCATAACATGTATTTCCGGTGAAATCTCGGTATCGAATTTTTGGGTGGAATACAATACTTCCCCTACTCACTATACGTAGTAGAGCAAGTAAACATGTAGGACTCCTTACAACTACACAGTTTCAGAGGCATTTCCGAGAAAATTTAAGATACACATTTCACTTGTCACGAAAATGTCTTAAACATATCGTATTTTAATCAAACTCGTTAGAGCCACTTTTGAGGAAAAAACCCGAAGAAGTTCCATGTAAAGATTAGTTTCGGGATGGGGATTTTTTACTTTCTCTACTACGTATAGTAAGTAGGGGAAGTATTGTATTCCACCCAAAAATTCGATACCGAGATTTGACCGGAAATGCATGTTTTGAGACCCCCTGAATCCAAAAAAGCATTTTTAGAAAAATGTACGTGTGTGTGTGTGTGTGTGTGTGAACAGCATAACTCAGAAACGAACAGTCAGATAAACACCAAACTTGGTATTTAGGTTCAGTATCTCCCAGAGATGCGACACGAAGGTTTTCAAGAAAATCCTCCACCCCAGATTACCCTTTACATGGAACATTTTTCGAAAATTTTAATTTTCTCAAAAATGGCTCTAACGATTTTGATTAAAATATCACATATTTAAGATATTTTCATGACAAATTAAATGTATATCTGGAATTTTCTGGGAATGCCTCCAAAAGTATTCTTCATTGTGAACGACTTTTGCATAACTGGTAAACCATAAGAGATAGACAAAATGTTACTGCACAAAAAATGTAGATCGCGTTAAAATACACAATGTATGTCATATACATTTTTTTTTGTAGAGCGAACTATTTTCGGGATATTGCTTGTTATTCCCTTAAATTTTCCAATACCTATACTTTTTCTCAAATTCTTTATTCATTTCTTTTATGTTCTGGACTTGCAAAGAAATTGGAATGCGCCACATAGCAACCAACGTTTAAAAGATTTGATTATCACTTATAACCTACCATATTCCCCTTGCATCTACAAGAAAATTAGCAATAAGATTGACATCTCGATATCTCAATTAACATGAAGCATATGGAGAATAAGCGTTTGTAAAAATAGTTTTTACAAGAATAGAGAGAGTCTTGTCAGTGTAGCACATCAGATTTTTTTTAAAATCTTCGTGTCGCATCCTATGAAAAACTGAACTTAAAAAATTTGGTATTTAACCGAGTTTTCGTTTTTGAGTTATGCTGTGCACAGAAACATGCACCTCTTTCCAAAGACAAATTTGTACTTTCTCTGCATGTACTTAGTAGGTAGAAAAGGTATTGGTTTTCATTGAAAAATTTTATACCGAGATTTTTGAGGCACCATGAATACAGAAAAAGCATTTCTAGAAAAAGATCCGTATGTGGGCGTGTGTTTCGTATCAACACCAAACTTGGTATTTAAATTCAGTAGGTACCTTGCAAAGATGCGACATGAAAATTTTCAAAAAATTCCATTACCCCAAACTACCCATTACACGTAACAATTTTTTTGAAATTTTTATTTTTTTAAAAATATCTAACGATATTCACCAAAATAACATACATTAAAAATATTTATATGACAAATAAAATGTGTACCTTAAATTTTCTCGGAATAGCCTATGAAGTCCTTTGTATTCGGAAGGAATTTTGTATCACCTTGTATAACTGATAAGCGTTAAGCGATAGACGAAAACGTACTACACGATTTATTTTAAATAATTTTTGTGGCATAAGCCATTTCTGAGATATTCGTTATTTAAGGTTCGAATTGTTCATTTCGTGGTCATCTCTTGAATTTCTGTCAACATTCGGTTAGTTCTCGCCTAACATATGGAATTTAAAGGTCAACATATAGCATCTAGTTCTTAACATTTGACTATCGCTGTTCTCGCGATGTCATGGAAACAGTGTGGAATTTTAACCCAGCATGTAGCGTCCAGTTCTTAACATTTGACTGTCGCTGTTCTCACGATGTAATGCAAACAGAATGGAATTTTAAGGCAGCATATAGCGTCCAGTTCTTAACATTTGGCTGTCGCTGCTCTCTTAGTGTCTATACCGAAATGTGAAATGTACCTATTTCTGCACAGACTACTTGGATTAAAATGTAGATAGAAACATAAGCTTTAGTAAGTATAGTTTGTATACTCATTAATATAGGGTAGAGAAAGTCATGTGAATGTAACATCAGATTGTTTTTGATTCGTTAAAATTTGGATATAGAATTTTTGGGTGAAATTCGATATTTACTAGGTAACCAGTAGGAAAAGTAATAAGTGATAGTGCGTTTTTCTATTGTAATCTCAATACCTTTTGCCTGAGTGAACACTTTACGTCCCCTACCAGGCATAGATAAGCAGCACAGAAAGTAAAATTCAAAATGCTCCGCGAGTTTCGCTCTTTTTAACGCGTATTGCTTTTTATGAAATTGCTTTAGGAAGCATGCCGTTCCCAAATCACTCGCAGTCATTAGACTTGCTCTTTTACATTTTTGTTTTAAAGCTATATTTTTTTTAATTTTATTTCCCTTGAGCGATAGTGGACGTTAATTCATCGCACACTGTCAAAGGAGCAAAGCTGTGCACGTCAAATTGGCAGCAGCTCGGCCGGCAAAGTAACTGGGGGGGGGGAGTGGAACTCAATTCCGCTCGTAATGTAAATGTATACAAGAGTAACGTGATCAGGGCTGCACTTCGGATGCGGTAAAGTACAAATCTTGCTTTTTACTTTCTCTAGCACGTACCTTGTAGTATCACATTCGAAATGCATGTTTTGAGGCCCCTGACAAATATTTTATAAGAAGAATTGGCTGTGTTTTTATAACCAGCGTAATTCAAGTAGGAAAAGTCGGATTTAAGTTCATATCTTCCAAAAACGCGACCTGAAGATTTGCAAGAAAATCCTCCTTACATGGAAAAATGCTCGATACCTTTAATTTTCTTAAAAATAGTTCTTCATGAACTTGATTGGAATACCATATATTTAAAACATTTATATGGCAAAAAATGGACAGTTAGCCTTCTAGGTCTCATCCCTGTAACCACCCTATCCGTCACGTGTCACAGAGACCCTAGCGTATAGCTACCGAATCTTCTGCTTCGTGCCGTGCAGATGGCATTAGGGTGCCGCCCAATCCAACTGCCGCCGCCCCCACAAAAAGGCGGACAGTTAGCCTTCTAGATCTGATCCCTGTAACCACCTGCTTCATGCCACGCAGACTGCATTAGGGTGCCGTTCAGCCTAACTGCCGCCCCATACAGAAAGGCGGAGAATTAACCTTCTAGGTTTCATCCCTGTATCCACCTGCTTCATGCCGTGCAGATGGAATCCTATATTGTTTCGATGCAATCGCGAGAAACTGCTGAAAATCGATGGGAATTAAAGGAATGAAAGTATTGAATAAATCAAACCATTGATAACGGATATTCGGAAGTGGCTAATGCCAAAAAAATCGTGACTTGAAATCAATTGTGTGTTTTAAAGAGATCTAGATTTTTTTTGGTATAGTATGTTTTCGTCCATAGCTTAAGGTTTACCAGTCATACAAGATTATACAAAATTCCCTCGGAATGAAGAGGACACAATCTATTCCCAGAAAATTCACGATATACATTTTATTTCTCATGTAAATACCTTTAATATATGGTATTTTAATCAAAATCATTAGAGCCATTTTTTAGAAATTTGATAATTTTCGAAAAATGTTCCATGTGAAGAATAGTTGGTGGTGGGAGAATTTTCTTGAAAGTGTTTTTGTCGCATCCTTGGAAGATGCTGAACTTATATACTAAGTTTGGTACTTACCAGATTTTTCGTTTTTGAGCTATCTGTTCACACACGAAGAGCCATGTTTCCAAAGATGCTTTATTTGAAATCAAGTTGCGTCAAAACATGTATTTCCAGTGAAATGTCGGTATCGAATTTTTGAGTGTAATGCAATACTTCTCCTACTTACTATACGTAGTAGAGAAAGTAAAAAGTTTTATTACCGGTTTTCAAAACATCACATGACAGGGGGAGAGATTGAAGAATCACTTAACGGTTTTAAAAATAGATAAATTAAAATAAAAAACAGTGGCTTTAGCAAAATAGGACAGAAATACCACGCCTTGAATGTTCTTTTCATATTCTGTAGCTCTCAGGGCTGTTTTAGCGACACAAATGGGAACTATCCCCCTTCCCACCGCTCAGTAATAGGCTTACACTGTTCGAGCTTATATTCCGCGTTGTTTTTGTAAAAACCTATGTTTGCGTTTGTTAAGATTATTAATTGCCTAATCTGACAAGAAGTTGCTTGCCTCCGGCAACAGTTCTAACTTACGAAAAACCTCGGTTTGTAAATAATTGCTGGAAGTTCATTTAGCGACCCCCCTCCTGCTGTTTTTTTTCTTGCTTTCTTTCGGAGAGATATTAAAATTCCAAGGGTTGGTAATGAAAGCTCATTAAGAAGGAGAGTTATTTTGTCCTTACCGAAAGCAGTTAGTTTCGGTGTTATTTCTGTGGACCTACTTAGAGTTGAAGAAATGGAGCAAAAAAACAAACAGGTTCTCGTCATAATTAATTTCTCCCCTTGAACAGCAGCGACTGACGACTCCAACAACTGACTTCAAAGTTTTCTGCAAGTTACGGTGGAACACAACCCAGCACCTCGAGTCCGTCTTGTTTCAAGAAAATAGCAAACAAAGCGAGAACTGTTTGCTGTCTATCTCTCTTTCAAAGGAATATAACCAAGAAGAACCTGATGTGACACATTCACATGAACTTTGTCTTTAATCTACCTTTATCAGTGGGTATATAAATTATTCTTACAAAAGCTTATTTTTCTCTCTACTACATTTTAATCCAAATAAACCTTTGCAGAAATACCTACATTACACATTTCATTATAGATACAAAGGGAACAGTGATAGTCAAATGTTTTAAGAACTGGACACTATACGCTGGCCAGTTCTTTTATCCACTTCACGCTTAGCTTTGATCACTCTGTGCTTTTTGAATTTTTTCCACACACGTTAATAAAATGTATTTAATCCTCCAAATACTGATATGTACGAGGCGTGTTCCAAAACTAAGGTCCGTTTGCTCACAATAACAACATCTCTCATGACAAGGTTTTATTGACAGTAATATGTGCCTACATATATACTTTACTTTTCCACATAATCGCCGTTTACATCTATACACTTGCTGTAACGCTGCACCAGCTTCTTCAACCCCTCGGCATGGAAGTCTGCCGCCTGGGACTTGAACCAGTTGGTAACGCTCGTCTTGAGTTCATCGTCGGTGCAATCGTCCACCCAGCCACCGTTTCAAATGCAAGAAGAGGCTTGGTGCCAGTTGGGAGGGTGGTCAAAGAGTTCCCAACGAAACTCTTGAATCTTCTCCTTGGTTTTGGCAGTACTGTGCGGGCGTGCGTTCTCGCGCAGGAGGATGATGTCAGACGACAGTTTCACGGCGTCTCAGTTTGGTAAGCGTTGCACAGCACACGTCAGCTGTAATTGTTTACCCACGGTCCGTGAAATCGATCTAAAGGTTCGCCCTTTTTGTCCCAAAACACGGTAGTCATCATTTTGCGATTCGTCTACGACGCCACTGCATTGACTGTTTCGATTCTGCGTCGGTGTACGCTATCCATGTCTTGTCGCCTGTAACAAACCATCTCCATCTTATCTATAGCGCTCCAAAAACTGTCGTGCACTACGATTCGTTGCTCTTTGTGCTGACCGGTGAGAAGTTTTCGCACCCACCTCGTAGAAAGTTTCCTATATCCAAGCTGTTCAGTGACAATACTGTAAAGTGAGGTTCGAGCAACATTTGGGAATTCATCAGCCAGACCACTAATCGTCAAACGCCGATCACTTTGAACATTTTAATCACTTGCTCAATGATGTCGTCGGTCCGAATACTGGGCCTACCACTTCGTTGTTCATCGTGCACATCGTGTTCATGCAGCCATTTCAAAATTCTTGACAGCGGTGTCGAATCTGTTTGTCACTCATTATGTGCGGTGCACACATGAGCCATAACTCACGATGGATGTCCCCAGCTGACGATCCTTTTGCCAGCAAAAACCTAATGACTTCACAACTGGCAGGATCTACAATTGTCGCGGCCATTGCGATCTGCTCTCACCAACTGGAAAATACCTACTGTTCCTCAGGAGTCGGTAGACAGTCCTGCAGGCATGAAACATCATTCAGGCCTACCATGCGTTAAATATTGTTCACCGGACCTTAGTTTTGGAATACGCCTCGAGTGTTTATTGTGGCAAACAATAGATAGACGCGGCGTCGGGTTACAAGGTAGTAAGAATGGACTATACTAGTCCGTTACGGTATGAAAACGCTTGGTGGTGATCAGAGTGGAGTGTGGGGTAAGGCGATAGGAAATCACACAATACAGTCACAGAATGAAAACAGTACTGCATTTTTAGACTTCAGCCCTGCTAGTACATGCAATCCGGAACTACAGATGTTTTCTTTACCCGATTGTCATATCGATGCCCCGGTCACTTGTTTCATAATGGTTTAGTGCCTCTTCCCACCACAATCATTCATATCGTGATCGACTATACCTGGTTCAGTGAGAGTTGATATGTACATATCCTGCCAGGTGTAAGCGGAAAGGAGAAGACGGAGGAGTGGAGGGAAAGAAAGGAGGCATTTTGTTCGGTACACCACTGGTGCGCATTAGGGATTGCATCACAGGCGTTGCTGAATGTACAGGACTTGGAGATTATATGCTTAATGAACCTTTGTTCTCTTTGTAATACGCTGCTTTGTATATCAAAAGTAATATATTACTGGAGGCAAATAATAATAATAATAATAATAATAATAATAATAATAAATTTTCGCTTTTACTTTTATTTCGATTCTGGCAGCGGCTCTACTCCTTCCAGGTCAAATTCGAAGGCATCACCTGAATCATTCTCGGCGATATTAATGACCAGACGGTCCACTATACTGTCTGTTAAACCGCCCAGTTTCGCCACCTTTGTTTCGTAAATACTTACGACACCACATAACCATATTCTCTGACAATAATTAATTTCTGTTTTTTTCCTCTTCACAAAATCAAAGCAGATCTGCTTCAATATTAAATAAAACGAAGTCCTTTTGCCACAACTTGAACCATTACCGTCACTGTCCGTACCGTGACTGAACGGCAATAACTTATTGGTACGCGAAAACCGGCCCGTTCTTACCTAAAAATGACCCAAAATAAAGCCTGTCCCACCTGGAGAGAGGGGTGGAGAAGTAAAGCACGTGCGTAATACAATAAAAGGGGCATCTTACGTCTCCCGCATGGGCTGTGGTATTTCTCAGAAACAGATATTTGCACCACTAAATAAAGGCTTTATAGAAAAGCTGTAACGAATCCAGCTATATACAACAATCTTATTGATAAATAAATAACATTAAATAACCCTCCCCCCTCAAAAAAAAGCTTAAACTGAGCGAATGTCTTGGGAGAAAAGGAAGAACACGACACCCGTGTTACGGACAAGAACACGTGCATTTGTTTACATTGCAACTCGACTCTCGCTGTTCAAGGTATACTACGTCAAACGGTTGAGGTAGTATGTTTAACACTTAAATGATTTTAGTCAAATTATATAATAAAAACTATAACAGCCCGCCTTAAAGCAATATGTATGTAACAAGATATAAAAAGCGTGTATTACAATCATTGTATATGTTTATATTATTATATCCATGTTTAATAATGTTATGTGAATGTATTACGTAATTTAATAATGTAGGAGCTGTGAGGATAATAGGTTAAAAGTTGCTAACAATGAGGTAACCTTGAAACAATAATGAATTTGAAAATTTAACAATACTACTTGTGATTCTTGGAAGCAATAACGTAATTTTTGTGACAGTTTATAAAATAGCCAATCAATAGCCAGAAGAAGCTTTAGTTAAATGAAGGTATTCTTTTGGAGTAGTATTAACCAATCAGAAACTGAAATATAGGAAAATTTATAAATCTAGAAGTCAGTTGCTTGTAGACAGTGCTCATAACTGGACGTGTTGGTTTTTGACAGTGTTCCTAATCGGACGCGAGACCCGTCCTCGAGAAATTTAATACGCATTCGTGCGAGAGGAAAATAGCTTACGTGTTAAAAGGTGCAAGTAATTAATTAATAAAAGTATCTTACAGCTCTCTATATCAGTGAAGTGTTATTTAAATTGTGTCAAGAATTAATAAAAAGGAGTGAATTAAAATTATAATCTGTGTAAGCCTACATTCTTAAGTTGTACCACCTCCCTGCTAAGAAATCCATATCTCTAACAATAATACTGACGCAGCCGAGGCAAACATAAATATATAATATTTAAAGAAACAGTCAAATTACAAAGCTAATATTTTTAAACATCTGTGGCAAAGGCCACCGGAAAGTACATTTGGGGCAAAGGCCACCGGAAAGTGGGTACTATACATGTGGTTGCAACGAACTTCAAGAGTTCGGCTCCCCAACAGTTCATCTATAATACATCATCTTCAAACTGACTTTCCATAGTAGCAGCAACAAAACTACATCAAATTGGCTCCCAAAGCGTGGGGCAAATAACAACGTAAAAATACAATACAACAAACCATCTATCTTCACGGTGTACGCATGATGGAATTGACAGAGTAGCTGGTTTCTAGGTGCAGCACCATTCCCTTTCCCACAGATTAATACTATTTGCATATCCAAGACAAAAAAATGAATAACGAATTCCCATTTAAGAAAATAAGTACTGAAAAATTTAAGGGAATAACAAGCAATATCTCGAAAATGGTTCACTCAGCAACAAAAAATGGATATGACATAAATTGTGTATTTTAACGCGATCTACATTTTTGTGCAGTAAAATTTTGTCTATCTCTTATGGTTTACCAGTTATGCAAAATTCGTTCACAATGAAGAATACTTTTGGAGACATTCCCAGAAAATTCAGGATATACATTTTATTTGTCATAAAAATATCTTAAACAAATGATATTTTAATCAATCGTTAGAGCCATTTTTGATAAAATTAAAATTTTCGAAAAATGTTCCATGTAAAGGGTAATCTGGGGTGGGAGGATTTTCTTGAAAACCTTCGTGTCGCATCTCTGGAAGATACTGAACCTAAATACCAAGTTTGGAGTTTATCCGACTGTTCGTTTCTGAGTTATACTGTTCACAGACAGACACAAACACACTTAGACACACACAGACACACACGGACATGTTTCAATAAATGCTCTTTTTGGATTCAGGGGTTCTCAAAACATATATTTCCGGTGAAATCCCGGTATCGAATTTTTGGATGGAATACAATAATTCCCCTACTTACTATACGTAGTAGAGAAAGTAACAATATGTTAGTAGAGGTATATTAACCAATTATAGTTTGAATTAAGGGGAAACATGCTGCTTTATTTATTTATTTATTTATTATTTAGTTATGTTTGCTTCTATGCAGCAACAAGCATTAATACCACTGTGAGAAGAATTCTGTTTATTACTTTCTCTACTACGTATAGTAAGTAGGGGAAGTATTGTATTCCACCGAAAAAATTGATACCGAGATATCACCAGAAATACATGTTTTGAGACCCCCTGAATCCAAAAAAGCATTTTTGGAAACATGTCCGCGTGTGTGTTTGCCTGTGTGTCTGTGAACAGCATAACTCAGAAACGAACAGTCGGATAAACTCCAAACTTGGTATTTAGGTTCAGTATCTTCCAGAGATGCGACACGAAGGTTTTAAAGAACATCTCCCACCCCAGAGTACCCTTTACATGGAAGATTTTTCGAAAATTTTAATTTTCTCAAAAATGTCTAACGATTTTGATTAAAATATAATATGTTTAAGTTATTTTTATGGCAAATGAAATGTATATCTGGAATTCTCTGGGAATGTCTCCAAAAGTATTCTTCATAATGAACGACTTTTGCATAACTGGTAAACCATAAGAGATAGACAAAATTTTACTACACAAAAGATGTAGATCGCGTTAAAATACACAATTTATGTCATATACTTTTTTTGTTAAGTGAACCATTTTCGAGATATTGCTTGTTATTCCCTTAAACTTTTCAATACTTTTTTCTCAAATGGGAATTCGTAATTCATTTTTTTGTCTTTGATATGCAAAGAGTATTAATCTGTGGGAACGGGAATGGTGCTGCACCTAGCCACCAGCTATTAAGAGATATGTATGTGCTTAAAGCCTACTGTATTTCTATATTGTCCTTGCAAATATATATTCCCCTTACATCTACAAGAAAATTAGCAATAGGATAGTCTGCAAATATTTATCTCGATTAACATGAAGTAGATGGAGAATAAGCGTTTGTAAAAATAGTTTGTACAAGAGTAGAGAAAGTCATGTGAGTGTAACACATCAGATTTTTTTTGTTATGAAGTTCTGCCTTGCTATGCATTTAATGAATGGCATTCAAGCTTTAATTTGCACCCTCTGACAATCTTCTCACACTACACATTCTACATTTCGGTAATCTAGACGCTCACCCCCTTAGCTTTTAACCCCTTCAAAGGCGTGTCCTGCACTTGCCGATAAGCTATGGGCTACCAATCACGACAAAAGGTCTGTGTGGCAAATTGAATGCGCTCACTCTACCTCTCTCTCTTTTAGCCATTAAGATCGAGGGCGTACACATATATTTCGTTTCTACGCCATTTTTAACCTTTTTGTGGTTATTGGTGTGCCCATTTAGCAGAAGGAGTGGGGAACCCTTGCACCTTGGCCTAAAGCAACCAATGAAGTGGCCATGGCTTCGTAAGGCCACGTACAACGATAAATAATGCGACATAGACGTGAGGTGCAGTGAGATTTTATTCAGTGCTCTCTCTGTACCTAGCTTTGTTGAATCTCAGGGCATTTGGGTGAAGGCAAATTAACTCGAATAACTTTTTTAACGATTCGTTTTTATTCCAAATAAACAAAACTATCCAAGTGGGTAGCAAGTTATTCCTCCTTTAAAAATTAATATTATCTTAAAGTTCCTACTACTGCAGTGGACCTATTGTCACACGCCGTCTCCCACCCACAAGCACGAATAACGCCAACCTGCCGCCACTTACTTACTAGAGAACTTACGCGAGAGAGTTTGGAAATCTGGGGCGAAACTGTTTTTTATACAGTGCTGCTGAGGCTTGTTTTCGCACCTTTTTACATAATCTCTATTTTAATTTGTTAGGCTTCATTCACAATGAAATGTAAGCGCTAACGTAATGCACCATAAGCGCAGGCGTGAGGGAACACCATTCACAATGCAGCCGTAGGCGTAACGCAAGAAGTTTGCACGGGCTTCTAGATCCTTAAACTAACTGCGGAAATGTTGCGAGTGCACCGTAAGTTTCAAGTTGAACAATATAATCGACAATACCAAATAAGAAAGTTCACTCAATAGTTTATAAATAAGTACGTCACAAAAAACCAAAAAAAACTAATACGCCCAACAGCCGCAAGTAGCGTTAGTGACTTCACGACTGTTTGCTCAAAACATTGAAAGTAGTTGTGCAAGTATTATGGAAACAGGGCCAGTATTCCGAATGTGGGTAGTGAGCACCTTCGCTATCAATACGTAACACCGCACTTGCACCATGTTAGCGTTGCTGTCGTTGGCATTCTGCTGTCAAAATTGTAACATCATGGACCTTAAGCCGCAAGGGACGCAGCTACGGAGCGACGACAGGACGTAGCCGTAGGCACAGAACAGCCGTAGGATCTGCGCGTCTAAACTCGAATATTCCACTCTAGCTACATGTTCCTTGCTTCGCGACATTCTGTTAGCCATATTTTTTACTTTCTCTACTACTTGTAGTAAGTAGGGGAAGTATTGCATTCCACTAAAAAAATTCGAAAGCGAGATTTCACCGGAAATACATGTTTTGAGGCCTCCTGAATCCAAAAGAAAAGTATTTTTGGAAACATGTCCGTGTGTGTATGTCTGTGAACAGCATAGCTCAGAAACGAACTGTCGGATAAACACCAAAATTAGTGTTTAGGTTCAGTATCTTCCAGAGATGTGACACGAAGGTTTTCAAGAGAATCCCCCCACCCCAGATTACCCTTTACATGGAAAATTTTTCGAAAATTTTAATTTTCTCAAAAATTGCTCTAACGATTTTGATTAAAATATCATATATTTCAGATACTTTCATGACAAATCAACTGTATATCTCGAATTTTCTGGGAATGTCTCCAAAAGTATTCTTCAATGTGAACGACTTTTGCATAACTGGTAAACCGTAAGAGATAGACAAAATTTTACTACACAAAAAATGTAGATCGCCTTAAAATACTCAATTTATGTCATATACAATTTTTTTTGAGTGAACCATTTTCGAGATACTGCTTGTTATTCTCTTAAATTTTCCAATACTTATACTTTTTCTCAAATTCCTTTTTCATTTTTTTTGTCCTGGTAATGCAAAGAGAATGGAATACTCCACATAGCAACCAGCTCTTAAAATATTTGACTATCGCTTAAAGCCTAGCATATTCCCCTTGCACCTACAAGAAAATTAGCAATAAGATTAACATCTCGATTAACATGAAGCATATGGAGAATAAGCGTTGGTAAAAACAGCTTGTACAAGAGTAGAGAAAGTCATGTGAGTGTAACACAGATTTTTTTTCATCACGTTCGCAATATCTTCTGACAAGATTTCCGCAAAAGCTAAGCGGTCGCCAAAAAGGGGCCAATGTTTTCGATAAAGCAACAACTCCTACAGAATTTAAGAACCCAGGATACTACTCAATAAACTCGGTGTATTAAAAAAACCCGATTCCGTAAGTTTCGTAAAATTTCATACCTCCTTCCCGCGTGCGTCATAATGTCCGAAAACTGCAGCATGTGATGTTACAGCTGCACAAGTTATATTAATGCAATGTTCATTATCTCTTTGCGCCTGAGCCAAGAAATACAGGCACAGATGCCAGGTTCATCCACTAAATGAAAGAGGATGCAGTAAGGACACTACCATAACCTCAAGAGAGAAATGAGAGATGGTGACCCACAATTTGTGTGGCACGGCCTAATGGAAGAGTGCACGCATGTACTAAAGTATCGCATCGCGATCGTCTGCTGTTGAACAGCAGGTAATGCAAAGAGAAAGAAATGCAGAATTCTTCCTCTATGCACGCAACGCAAGCATAAAGTTTGGAGCTTGCAAACTCTTGCGTTGCATGACTCTATGTGAATGCTTCCATTAAATAACATGAATGCAAAGTCTTGCACTTATGCTACGTCTGCGCTTACATTTCATTGTGAATGGGCCCTTACTTCCTAAGCATCCTATGAGAAAGAACGTATCCAGTTTTGTAAGCCAGGCCTGTGTCCGACTTCTTTGGGAAAACCCATGTATCAGCCTCCCTCACAACTCTTGCTATTTCCTAACTATTTATCCAACTTCCCATGGGGCCATGACTCTTTTTAGAATTCTCCCTCTATCTCTATCCTTGTCTCTATTCGGACCTCTCTCTCTCTCTCTCTATATATATATATATATATATGTATATATATATATATATATATATTCATTGCGAATTTGCCGATTTCAGTGTTTATTGTTCTTCGTTGGTGGACTTTAGCCCAAAAGCTATCTCGCTTCTTAACTAATTACTAGATTGCGACATTAGGGTCACTACATGGAGGATAGCGTATAGAACTGGAAGGTAGGGTGTAGTGACAAAGGCTGACATTGGCCCGCGTGGTACACACAGCCGATGCAAGAAAAATTACGCATGTCTCTCAAACATTTATAACATGAAGGGGTTTATTTGCTGTTGCGGTTGCACCACGTTTAGGCACCAATTTGCGGGAGATGGTTTCTGTGAGTGTTCGCCCCACGTACGGTACAAAATTTCCGGTGGCCTTAGCCCCACGTTTAAGAATAAACTTTTTATGTTTATTTAAATATTATATATCTTTTTTATATATGCCTCGGCTGCGCCAGTAGTAATTTGTAGAGCACGTATCTCTTAACAGGGCTGGTATGGCTAAAGAACAAGGGTTACATAAATTATAATTGTATTGTACTTTGTTTATTAATCCTCCACCGATTCAATAACACTTCACTGACATATCCTACTATAGAGCTGTGAGATTATTGTTAATTGCACTTTTAACAGCTAAACTTTATATTACTCTCATCGCAATGAATTTTCATGTCTCACACTGAACCCGTACCGAAACTGCTTGGGTACGCTTTCTTGTAACGTCTACCGTCTCAATTTGTACATTTCCTCTATTTGTAGCTCCTGATTGGCTAATTCTACTCCAATAGAACACCTTTAACTTTTAGCTTTTCTAGTTTTCGATTGACTGTTTAATAAACTGGTTTAAATATTACATTATTATTGTTCCATGAGCTATTAGTAGGCTTTTTAAGTTTATAATTTGTTATTGCCTCAAGGTTACCTCATTGTTAGCAACTTTCGGCTTCTACTTTGTAATTCTGTTTGCTATGGAAAGCAGATTGCTTCTATTCTCACAGCTCCTACATTGTTAAACTACGTAATACATTCACATAACAGTATTATACATCTACATAATAATATAAACATAATACAATGACTAATATACACTTTATATATTATATTATACACATATTTCTTTAAGACTGATATCATTTAAATGTTAAAAATACTGCCCCAAACATAAACAGCTGACTTATATAACAGAAATGCCTTCATTAAATCAATAATGTAAAGTGCTGCTCAAAATGTGCACATGGAAAAGATTTTATGTTAGTTTATTCCTATGAATCACAATCCACAACTTTGTATCCTGTAGTTTATCCGTAATATCGGCAGAAATAAAAGCTTTCTTCATTAAACGTTTGATTTGATGGAGGTGACTCTTGCTATAGCAGTTTATCCTCACATTTTGCAATACAACCCTTGTGTGTTTCTGTGTTGACATGTCTTCTCACATTACTCGCTCTACTATGTGCAGAAGCATTCGTGCTATTGCACGATTTGTAGTAAAGTTTTTCATTAATAATAGAGAAAACATTTCCTGATATTCCAATATGCAACGTTGTTGACTTTCTTATTCTTCCCTCTGGCATTTCGTCTACGTAAACACTGTGTGGCGATACGCTTGACTCAACTGTACACGTAACCCTCTCGTTGTAAACAGTCGACTACAGGACACCTCTAAACAAACGTAACGACTCCGATGTCGCAGCACTACTAATTACAATGTTCCTTACTTCATATTTTACAATACAAGTTATTTTACAGTATTTCATCATATTATAACTTGCATTCCTAATGCGATTATTGCTTTCCTGTTATTTACAGTATTTGTTTTGTCGGGTGTATGTTCCCCTAAAATGTGGTTCGCGATGCAGATAACTTCATACCTTCGCTATCCAAATGTCCAGGTTTGGTGATTATATTGGATAGTTGAGTTTTAATATTTAAACCTTACCGTCTTTACTATCATTTATTTGTTAATATTTGCTTACGATTTAACTCGCGCAGCCTTTAAATATAACTCTTTGGGCGCAAGCAGCCATCTCATTTTCAGTTGTTAACTGGCTTAGGCATCACTATCAGGCGTGACTAACCGATCACTAGTTCACAGACACTAGAAATCACAGTTATTTTATTTAGGCTAAATATTTTTATTATAAACATTTCTCTATATATTTTATTATACCGTCACCCCAAGAACGGAGGGATGAGGGGAGAGACCCGAAGGGCGATCACATCCGGATGACGACAGGCGCGGGGTCCCTAACGTTTCTAAATGGAACGCATTTGACGACGCTCAGGGACACCCACAAACGTCTAGACCACAGGTGGCCCCCTGGCGAGGCCCATTCGAAGGCTGGTTCTAACTGAACAGCTCAGCAGCGCCGCCAGGGAGATGAAATGTCTACAAAGCGCACATTCACGCCCAGTCGCAACCTGAACATCGTCACCTGGTACTTCAGCCCTGAAACAGCTATCAATGAGGGGCAGGAAAGTCGTGGAAGAGAAACCACCCTAGCATTTGCCTACCGACCAAGGGAAACAACCAAAAACCCATGGGTCAGAGTGGGAGGTCACCGGGGATCGAAACCCAGGACCTCCAGAATGCAACTCGCGCAAATTATTGCGACGCCACCTCACTCGGTAGTAAGTAGAGGAAGTACTATATTCCACCAAAAAGTTCGGGAGATTTCACAGTAAATACACGTTTTGAGTCTCGCTGAATTCAAAAAGAAAGGGCACTTTTAAAAAAGGTGCGTGCGTGCGTGCGTGCGTGTGTGTTTGAACAGCATAACACAAAAAATAACAGTCTGGTTTATATCAAGCTTGATATTTAAATTCAGTGTCTTACAAGGGATATGACACAAAAATTCCCCAAAACGTCCTCTAACCCTAACTGCCTTTTACATGAACAACATTTCAACAACTTAACTTTCTCAAATATAGCTGTAACGATAATTATTAAAATACCATATACTTAACATATTTACATGAGAAATAAAATGTATATCTCAATTTTCTTGCAATAGTCTTGAAGTTGACCTTATTCGAATGCCTCTTGCATACTGGTAAACCGTAAGAGAAATACAAAAACATCACACACAATCTGATATGCATTCACATTACTTTCTCTATCCTCTATCGTTTATTGGTAGATATACAAATTGTTCTTACTAAAGTTTATTTTTCTGTCTACTACATTTTAATCCAAATAAACCTTTGCAGACATGGCTACATTACACATTTCGATATAGATACAAAGGCAGCAGCGATAGTCAAATGTTTAACAACTGGACGCTATATGCTGGTCTTAAAATTCCATACTGTTTCCATGACATCGCGAGAAACAACTGAATGTTGACAGGACTTTAAGAGAATGGCCAAGAAATGAACGATTCGAACCTTTAATAAGGATTATTCCACAAAGAAACTTATTTTAAATAAATTGTCCGTTTTAAGGAGATCTACATTTCTTGTGTAGTACGTTTTCGTCTACCGCTTAATTTACCAGTTATACAAGATTATACAAAATTTCTTCCGAATGAAGAGGACTTCACAGGATATTCCCAGAAAATTCAAGATACACATTTTATTTGTCATATAAATATATTTAATATGTGGTATCAAAATCCTTAGAGCCATTTTTAGAACATTCAAATTTTCGATAAATGCTCCATGTAAAGTGTAGTTTGGGGTGAACGATTTTATTTAAACCTTCGTGTCGCATCTTTGGAAGATACTGAGCTGAAAAAAGAAGTGTGGTTTTGATACGACTAATCGTTTTTGGTTATGTTAAACACACATTACACGAGAAGTTACCTAAAAAAATTTTTTCTTATTCCGGAATTCTCAAAACATGTATTTTCGGTGAAATACCAATATCGAATTTTTGGATGGAATGCAATACCTTCTCTATTTACTAAAGGATCTTTCAACAGGAGTGTCCTATCTTTAACATGGGATAGCTGCCGTTTTTATTGAGTTGCAGCAGTCATTTTTTTCATGTGGTTACAGTTGTTATTGACAAATAGCCATGGAACGTTACAGCATTCAGCAATGCGTAGAAATTGTGAAAATGTATTATCAAAATGGATCATCTGTTCGCCAAACCTTCCGTGTATTGCGTGAAGTTTACGGTGTGCATAATCGTCCCTGCGAGAGAACGATTCGGCGTTTGATCGATAAATTTGAAAGAAGTGGTTCTGTCAGCGATCAAAGAACGCCTGTACGTACTCGACGTAAGCGCTCCAACGAAAACGTAGGCGCCGTTCGTGAGAGTGTACGCGAGAACGGGAACAATCAAGAATTGCAGCTTTCGCCGACCACAACTTGGCAAATTCTACATCTGGAATTGAAGTTTCACGCTTAAAAAATGGTACTAACTCAAGAACTAAAGCCCAATGACCATAGGTTGCGCCGTGTATTCCCTGACTAAGCTAAGGAGCAATTGGAAACTGATCTGGATTTTTGCGTTTTTTGGATTTTGTGTTAACAAAAAAAAATTGCCGCTATTGCAACAATCACAATCCAATGCAGATTCAAGTATGAGCACTTCATCCCCAAAAGGTTACTGTGTGGTGTGGATTTTGGTATGGTGGAATCATTGGTCCATATTTTTTCCCAGATGAAGTTGGAGAAGCTCTAACTCAATGGAGAAAGATACCGGGCTCTTATAAGGGACTATTTTTTGCCTCAATTGGATGGTATGGATCTCGAAAGCATCTGGTTCCAGCAAGATGGTACAACATATCATACTGCTCTCGAAACAATCGATATTTTGAAGTAGAAGTTCATCATTTCGTGGTGGTGATGTTAACTGGCCCCCGAGGTCATGTGATTTAACGCCGTTAGATTACTTCTTGTGGGGTTATGTAAAATCTCGAGTTTATGTCAACAAACCAGAAACACTAAATCTTATGAATAACATCACGGGTTTTATTCGTGAAGTTGGACCTAATTTATGTTCTTCTGTCATTGAAAATAGGGTCAACCGTATACGCACAACCCAACGAAGTCGTGGCGGTCACTTAACTGATGTTCTCTTCCACACGTAATGACATTAATTATGTTCCAAAATAAAAAAATAAATAAACCTCTATCATTTATAGAACGTGTTTATTTAAGTTCAAAGACAGGGCACTCTTGTTGAAAGACCCTTTATATCCGTGATAGAGAAAGTAAAATTTGACGCTTTAAAACACTTTATTTCAAATCATGTGTTTTTGGTGACCGTTATGCCATCTTCGAGATATAATTTGTTAGTTTGAATTTTCAAATACTTTGATACTGTAGGTATTGACAGGAATATATGAATAATTAAATAAGAAAATGATAGTAAGTTAGATAAATAATTACAGTAAATAATTTCCGTATATTAAATCAATGCATAATGGAAGAAGAAAGGTTTACAACACTGTATGTGAGTAGGAAGTCAGTACCAGGCCAATTGCGGGTTCAGTAAAAGTAATTGGTTAAAGTTTTTGAGCAGCTAAGGTAATTAGGCGTTCCGGCAAGCTTAATTTCAACAGGAAATCCATTAGTTTAAGGTTCACTTAGCTAGGATTCAAGACACTAAGAAATAGGAGATGTGTGAAGCTACATATAAGCCAGTTCGGAAAAATGAGAAAGAGGAAGAATTCAAGAATTTGGTAGTCAAAGAGTAGAAGTTGTGTTTAAGATGCGTAAGATTTGGCAACGTGTAATGTAAGAACTTTGGTGGGGTAGTTCTAAAGAAGGCGTGTATTGCTAAAATTAGCGTCTTTATTTTCTTTTATGTATAGCCTCAGGGGCCTAGAGTCTCTTACGGTGATCGGCAGTTCTTGGCGCGTAAGATAACTAGTTACTTAGTGGTAACCGCGAGGGGTTTTACCGGCAAGCATTTTAGTCACTCGCGGAAACTTACGCTTCTAGTTTCTTTTATTGCGGAAACAGTAGTTTCAAACCGTAAAGTTGATACTGCAGAAGTTAGCAGGTATAATAATTCAATTGTTAATACTTTTGAGTACTAGGATTAATAATCAGTTTCATTCTTTATCTTCAAATGGTGAGCAACTCGCTTCAAGAGCTCAAGTATTACATCACATTTAATTTCTCAGCCAATTTAAACTTGTCCTTTTAAACTATGCCCACGTATACCCTGAGAGAAAGAACTCATAGCCAACCACTGTAGCAGCTGGCAGCAGATAGTGGAGACGACGTCAAAAGGTGACACCGGCTATTGGTCGTCAATTATACTTTTTTCAAGTGAAAAGCCATCACATAGCAACCCGCTTTTTAAAACTCTGACTATGTTTTATCCTACTATATCCTTATACCTACAACGAAATGCGGAAGTAATGAAAGTTTATCTCGATTAAGAAATAGATAGAAGCATATGAGTAGAGAAACTCACTTGAAAGTAACATTATTTTTCCTTTTTGTCTCCCTCTCTCCTCTTAGAAGTCAAAACACTTATTTTCTAAAGATAAGGACACCAGAGTTAGAAAACTTTCTCTATTTCCTTTCCGGGCCTCGCCCTCACTGACAGTGTAATATAATACGCAACAGTTGTTGCACTTGGTAAATGAAATTCTCGTAGCGGAGTGTTCTTTATTACAACATATGTTTCGTGTGCGACTTGCTCAAAAGAAAACAAAAGTGTGTCGCGTATTGGATTTTGATTGCAAGGGCTTGTTTCTCGGCAGAATTCACCCCAACATCGTTATAAAACGTACTACAAGTGTTAATGACTCATGCAGTGTAGCATTACCGATTTTCTTTCTCCAAAATCTGATGCCTCAACACATCTGTCCTTCAGGACACTTTGTCTGCCCATGGTACATTCATTCGGTTGTCTGCACATGAAATCAATACTTTGAAGCGAGTATACTACCAGTGTCTCTGGCAGAGGACTAGCGAAATATGAGTGGAGAGCGTAGATGTCAACAGTTTCGAGGTCACCATAGTGAAATGGGACTTGTATCGTACCTTTCCAGTATGTATATTTGGAACTTCTTTCGCCTTCATCTCGTAAACTCGCAATCTCAACATGTATGCTGATAGTTAACTCAAACAATAGGTCGGTTTTTGTAGCATTAAGTGTGTCGACTTAGCAGTCAGCCATGCAAATTCTGTGATTGATGGTTCCATCTCCATGTCCTAGTGAAAAACAGTTCTGCACCGCCACATTACATCAACCTGTTTACGAAGTCGGAAACGCATGCCGTCCGCACCTTCCCAAGGCAATCGCTGAATTAAAAATGACGTCATTCATTTAAACCGACTGGCGGTAAAGGCCGAATAAATCTGAAGATCCATTATATATTATTCACCGAGCGGGATGGCTCGGGCTGTTACGTCTGTGGCCCGCATTCGGGACGTCCCGGGATTGATTCCCGGCGACCACCCACTCTGGCCCATGGGTTTTTCTAGGTTTCCTCGTGGTGTCAGATGAATGCTGGGGTGGTTCATCTTCTATCACGACTCTCCTTACTCTCATTTTCCTGTAACCATCATCTTCCTTGTCAATTGTTTCAGGGTTGAAGGACCAGGCGACGTGTTCGGGGTTGCGGCTGGGCGGTGGTTTGCGTTCTGTAAAGGTTACTTTCCTGGCATTGCTGGGTACCACTCAGTTAGGTCTGTCCTCAGCGTGGGGCTCCGCTTCGGGAAACCCTGGAGATTGGTGGTTTGTGGGCAGGGACCGCACGGTGTCGGATGCGCTCTATCTCGAAACGTTAGGGACCTGTCCATGCCTGCGCCCGTCGACATCTGGATCTGTTCACCCTTGGGTCTCTCCCCTCATTCTCTCCCCCCCGGGGTTTCGTTGGAAGCACAATAGGCCGACTGGCCCGCGTGCGGTGCTATGCCCCAGTTCCGGGGGCCCCTCCGTGATACGTACCTTTATATATTATCTATATAAAATGTGATACTTCTACCACTTGCGTTATTTACAATATATATTTACCTAGGAGACACCGTACAAACGTTAAGCCAGGTAACAAGCTCTTGCAATGGAAATGAAAAAGAGGAATCGCAAAATTTTAAGCACCTCCGTCAGATGACGCTTCAGGAGTACTCTGAAGGTTCTCGACCTTACCTAATAAAGTACAAGATTTAAGAGAAATGTGTTTGCTATTTTCAATTGTCCGCTAGTAGCCCAGGGATCTATTAATTTTAATAGTGGCAAGCCTTTGAGTGGCGCAAAAGTGCTACGGTCATCAGCTCCACACTTTGGCTAAAATGTATTCATATGTAATACAAAAACAACATAAACAAAGTAGTTACAGGATTAACCAACAGAGTACAAAAGTAGAAAGAGAGAAACTCACAAGTTATACACTAGAAAATTCACAAATCAATATACACAAGAACTAATCTTCAGCAAACACAAGCAGTTGAGACAGTGCTGAAAATTTGAGAGCCAATAACACACTAGAAACTGCACGAGTTAAATTTTTGTAAGGAAGCCACTGAATTTAACATAGCGAAAAAGTTTGGCGTTAGAGGCAGATTCGTCCCCTAAAACAGTAATTAAATTAGGAGAGAGTCCAAGGCAATCGCGAAGGGTGGAATACTGTGACAGCACTGGGTGAGGAATTTCCTCACCGTTAAGCGTTCATCGCAGTGGATATAGCAAGAAGAAGGTTCACACCTAAGGAGGTAGCCATGACTAAAATAACAGTGGCCAATACGAAGCCGAGTACGCACGGTCTTCTCGCGACGTAATAGACGAGAACAACAACGCCAAGGAAGCGTTGTAGCTTTGACCACTTATGTCATTGACGGAGTATCTTTCTGCGCAAAAACACCTTTCAAATTCATACATAGGCAGCGGAGAACCCATTCATCAGCGTTTAGAATCGCAGCCTTCACTGCTCATCTGCCTGTTTCCTCACAATACCACGATGTCCAGGAACTCAAAGACCACCCGAACACCAACAAAATAGGAGTGTGTGCAACTGATCAGGATTTTCAAGTGGGTGTTGGCTATAGAGATCTCATAAACTAAGTAAAGTACTGAGAGAATCTGAACAAATGGCACTGGAGTGCAGGGAAAAGGAGGTTTAAATATAGCACACAGTTCGGCAGTATAAATGAAAGTGCTAAGGAGGAACGACATGTGAAGCAACAACCATAGCGCATTTACTGAGTTTCAGTACATCTTCAGTAAGCTAAGTGGATATTTTCTCATTATTCGTTTAACTTGCATCCTTCGGTTTGAACCCATTGCTTTTGGTGGGGATAACTAATTCACTCAGCATTGGTTCTTCCAACAGTGTTTAAAGGAATTCCAAAAACTGGTTCTGGCCCAACATTTAATTGAGCAGATCCTTTCCATACCAGAATGTCTGATTTTTATTTGTTCAAGATTCCCTTATGTCCAGGCACCCACGCAAGAGTAACCTGGTTGTATGAGGTTTATTAGGCTATCACAGACTAACTAGATGTTATGTGTTAGTTTGCAAGGACCATTTATAGAATGGACATAAAAATAAATGATAATGGGTAAAGAAAGTCATGTGAACGTAACACAGTTTTATTAGAAGAGCTGTTGCTTTTTGCCACACGGCACCGCTGTTAAATTTGATGAAAGCCTGGAATGGGCGAGTTTCTTCCTCAACCTGATGAGAAACAACCTACTTACGTTTATAATCTCACGGATATAATTAATTCACCTCATATTCCGTTCCCAGCACTTTGCAGGACCCTTTAAAAATTACTGGTGTTTGTAAGATATAAATGGAATTTAAATGGAAATATTTAGCAAGGAGGCGGAATAAAAAGGGCTTAATAATGGAAACGCCATGATGGACCAGTGGGCGTGGGTACGTTCCGCTTCATCTCGTGTGTAACAGTCACATGGTTCCATTATCATTTCATGAAGGTTCTACTATTGAATTATCTTCCCACTTCATGTTAATAACCATCACATTCTGTTTTCTACCCATTCTTCGACAAACTATTCCTTCTGCTATTGCATTCTCTTCTTTTTACCTAAGTAAGTATTGCAAGTATTATATTCCACTAAAGACTTCGATACCGAGATTACGTAGTAATAAACGTTTTGAACTCCCTGAATCTAAGGACAGATTCACGTGACTTTCTCTACTCTCTATATTTATTAGTGGGTATACAAACTATTCTTACTAAAGCTTATTTTTCTATCTACTACATTTTAATCAAAATAAACCTTTGTAAAATAGCTACATTACATATTTATTTATAGATACACAGGGAATAGCAATAGTCAAATGTTTAAGAACTGGACGCTATGTGCTGGCCTTAAAATTCCATACTGTTTCCATGACATCGCGAGAAACAACTAAAAATTGACAAGACTTTAAAAGTATGACAAGCTTTGAACAATTCGAACCTTTAGTAAAAAAAAAACTTATTTTAAATAAATTGTGTGTTTTAAATCGATCTACGTTTTTGATGCTATGCCTTCGTCTATCGTTTAACGTTCACCAGTTATACAGGATTATACAAAAATCCTTCCTAATGAAGGACTTTCTAGGCTGTTCCCAGAAAATGCAATATTTACATTTCATTTGACATAAAAATGTCTTAAACATATGATATATTAATCAAAATCGTTAGAGCCATTTTTGAAAAGGTCAACATTTTCGAAAGATGTTCCATGTAAAGGGTAGTTGGGGGTTGGGGAATTTTCTTAAAAATCTTCGTGTCACTTCCTTGAAAGATACTAAACTCAAATACCAAGTTTTGTATTTATCCTACTTTTCGTTTTTGAGTTATCTGTTTACAGACAAACACAGACAGACATGTTTCCAAAAATTCTGCATTTGGGTTCAGGCAGTCTCAAAACTTGATTTCCGGTGAAATCTCAGTGTCGAATTTTTGGGTGGAGTACAACACTTCCCCTACTTACTATACGTAGTAGAGAAAATGAAAACGAAAATGGTGATGTGGCGTATTAATAATTTCGTCATTACCACACGCATTGTTGTGTTGTATTGTTGCTACCAGACGTAGCATTATTGGGTCTCTTAAGTTACATTTCGGCTTATCGGTCTCTCCTTTTGGCGCGGACCACGCCAAAGGGAGGGATCTGTTTGAAATTGTGTGGTGTGACGTCAACCGTGCCTGACTTGGCTAGACACGATTGGTGGGAGGAAGCGTCACTCGAGAGTAAGTGATCGTTGGATCAAGACGCGTGTGTGGCCAGTCCGCGGTCTGTGGCATCTCCCTTCATCCCGTTTCCCTTTGTTAACTATGTAGAGAAGCCAAATGCTTTTTGTGAATAAATCCCAGGTAATGTGTATTATGTAATGCTTTTGTGTAATGTAAAACCCACGCCTTCCCTTTAATTACACACCAAGGTCCCGGTCTTCTAGCTGCTAGCGAGTTGCGCCTCCCCCCATGTGCGTGTTGGGGTGATCTAAATTAATCATTTTGTGGTAACCCTTTTATAACTATATTTTCCAAGGATTGACAACAAGATTTTCTTCCCACCCCAAACTACCCTTTATTTAGAAAAACTTTCATTACTTTTTCTTTTCTTAAAAATGGCACTCGTAATTATGATTAAAATAGCCTATGATTAAGATATTTGCATAACAAGTAAAATGCATATCTTGAATTATCTGAGATAGTCGTCATTCGACGATGTATCACTGACCAACCGTAAGATATGGACAAAATCTTACTACACTCAAAATGTAGACTTCTTCAAAGGATACATTTATCTATGTCAAAATTTGTTGTGGCCTTAACCATTTTTTTAGATATTCTTTGTTATAGTTTCAATTTTCAAATACTATACCCTTCTAAACTGGTCATGTACGTTTCTCTTTTACTTTCTCTATCACTGTGCAAGAGAAAGTAAAAGAGTACCTAAGAGATAGAAAAATTATTGCATTCCACCCAAAAATTCGATACTGGGATTTCATCGGAAAAACACGTTTTGAGGCCCCTGAATACAAAAAAATAATTTTTAGAAAAAGGTCCGTGTGTGTGTGTCTCTAAGCAAGATTTTCAAGGAAATCCCCCATCTCAAACTACGCTTTACATGGAACATACTTCATAGATTTGTATTTTCTAATAATTGGCTCTCATGATTTTGATTAAAGTATCCTAAATTAAAGATACTTACATGACATATACATCATGTATCTTAATTTTCTGGGAACAGCCTTTGGGGGGGACGTTGGACCCTGTGTGGAGCGGGGTCCCGGAATCTGGAAACTGTAGGGACCCAGTCATTGCTGTGCGTCACCCTGTGTCTCCCTTCAGCACATCCTTCGCTCTGGGGTCGCCCCGTCGTGGGAAGTCGGTACGATATCCTCATTCCAGGATCGTGCCGAAACCCCTCCGCTTCACAATCCAATCCAAAGGGTACTTTTGCTTGGGTGGCATCTTTAACAGTCTCTGACACACACAAACACACACACACACACACACACACACACACACAGTTTTTTCTAAAAGGGTCTTTGTGCTCAGGGGACCTTAAAACATATATTTAAAGAGAAATCAGTAATGCATTTTTTGGGAGTAACACAATTGCTTCTCTGCTTACTATAGGTAAGTAGTATAGAAAGTAACAGTATTCTATTTCTAGCATAGTTGGCCACCTTTATACATCTGGACACCCGGCGAAATGGCTCCGCGGTAACGTGAGGCTCGCATTCGGGACGTACCGCGTTCAATTTTCGTCGACCGCCCACTCCGACCTTGGGTTTCGTGCGGTTTTCCCTGGTCGGTAGGCGAATGCTGGGGTGGTTTCTTCTCTGCCATGATTTCCTTTCCAGCATTTCTCATTCATTCCAGTTCCTTCTGATCTTTTAGGTGTGTTTCTAGGTTTCGTGACGTATGGCGGTGTCGGACAGATGTCGCGGATGCGCGCCCAAAGTAAGATTTCCACGCGTCTCTGGCCTGTAGCCTCCTGTGGTTCCTTCACTTCATCCCTTTCTCCTGGAGTGGTAGCCAAAATAGATCTATGCAGTGAGCGAGGTGTTTCCCCTCCGTTGTATAACCTATACTATACATCTGGCCCACAGATTCCTGCAGAATAAACATTCTGAAAATCACCCAGCAAACTCGTAGACGGATGATCATGTCATTAAAATGCGCGATATAATGAAGGAAATAGAAACGGAAATGTTTGTGTCAGACTAAATATGCATGTTATTAATTAAATACAATTTTATTTTCGTTAATCCTGTTGAAGCAGAATAATCCGTTCTATAATTGGCCGTGTACACATAACAATCCCGTTCTCAGATTAATCCTATATGCACTTTCAAATCCAAACAAAAACTGCTTAAATTAATAGCTCATTTGTATACCTCAGCAGGCTCATTCCAATTTAATAATTTAGTGATATAATCTTGGTTCAATATCTGCCTATTTAGCTCTATAACAGAAATAAATATCAATGTAACCAAACTAATAACAAACAAATTGGTTTAAAAACTGATATGGCAGACTCTCGGGACTTTCTCTACTCTTGTACAAACTATTTTTACAAACGCATATTTTCCATATGCTTCATGTTAATCGAGATAAACATTTGCAGAAACTATCTTATTGCTAATTTTCTTGTAGATGCAAGGGGAATGTGGTAGACTTTAAGCGATAGTCAAATGTTTCAAGAGCTGTTTGCTATGTGGAGCATTCCATTCCTTTGTATGTCCAGGACATAAAAAAACTAATAACGAATTCCCATTTGAGAAAAAGTGTAAATATTGGAAAATTCAAACAAATAACGATGAATATCAGAGTATCTCGGAAAAGGTTCACTTGACAAAAAAAATGTATATGACATAAATTGTGTGTTTTAACGAGATCTACATTTTTGTGTAGTAAAATTTTCTCCCCATCTCTTACCGTTTACCAGTTATGCGAAAGTCATTCACAATGAAGGGGACTTTTGGGGGCATTCCCAGGAAATTCATGATATACCTACGTTTCATTTGCCATAAAAATACCTTAAATATATGATATTTTAGTAAAAATAATTAGAGCCATTTTTGAGAAAATTAAAAATTTTCGAAAAATATTATATGTAAACGATTGTCTGTGATGGGAGGATTTTCTTGGAAATGTTTGTGTCTCATCTTTGAAGGATATTGAACCTAAATCCCAGGTTTGGTATTCATCCGACTTTTCATTTTTGAGTTTTGCTGGTCGTAGACAGAGACACACACACACACACACACACACACACACACACACACGGGCCTTTCTCTAAAAATGCTGTTTTTTGGATTCAGGGGGCCTCAAAATATGCATTTCCGATGAGATCTCGATATCGAATTTTTGCGTGGAATGCTAAATTTCCCCTACTCTATACAAAGCAGAGAAAGTAATTAATATATATTTCTACAAAATACTGGTTGTGTGCCCGAATTTGCGCACGGCTAGTATTAAATTGAGGCAGTATTTTATATCACAACACTGTGAATGCCAGAGTGATTGTAGTGTAAACTAACATTATTGTATGACAATGATTTTAGATGTTTGTTAGCCATAAACATTGTTAGGAAATAAGTTTACACGGCCTCACTGAAACTGACAATAGGAGTGGGTAAAAATGAAGCGATGGGGTGAGCTGTCTATCACTTAGAAGAGACAAACAAATGACGTCAGGGTAGCGTGCCTTTCTTTAGAAATGGAGGGAATATCTTCCCTAGAGCATATGTTTTAGTAATTATAATTGGCTTACAGAACAGATGCTAATGTTGGCGCGATTTATTAACCAATAGTAGCTCTATTATAATGTTTAGGCATATCGGGGTGAGTGAGTACAAATTCTCGAGCCAAAAGCAAGTATCGCGCAGTTCTAAGGAAGCATTCGTGAGGTACACATCACGCAGTTCTCAGCAATCTCTCGCGAGGTACACATCACGCAGTTCTACAGAGTCTCTCGCGTCTTAAAGTTAGTTACAAAATGTGAAGTAGGTACGCGACAACTATTACGACAGTAATTATATTCGGAAATATAACAGTTTCAGTCAGGCGTGTATCAAGATTAAAGATGTGAAATTAATTAAGTGTGACGGCAATAAAAGTGTGAAAATAAATTCTGTTATCAGTGTTATCTTTTAGTAAAAACTCCTTTTCGTGTACACGCCCTGCTCAGAGATATGTGCTCGACTGAGTAATAATAGCTAGCCGGAGGACAAAGAACCCAAAATTCAAAATAGTAAAACAATAACAGGCGCCAAGTAAGAGAGATAACACGAACATATTACCGCGACAAAATTGGAAAGGTAGAATCAGACGACTGAAACATTCAATGCTATCGCCGAGGTTTGAAGTAGTTATTTTATTGTATAATTATTTGCCCCACGTTTTGGGAGGCAATTTGAAGAAGGCTTGTGGCTGCTACGTATGGAAGTCAGTTTGAAGATATATTATATTTCGACTGTTGGGGAGCCGAACTTGAAGTAGTTACACCGCACGTATGGTAAAAAGTTTCCGGTAGCCTTCGCCCCAAATGTACTTTCCGGTGGCCTTTGCCCCAAATGTTTAAAAGATATTAACTTTGTAATTTTGACTGTTTGTTTAAATATTACATATTTATGTTTGCCTCGGCTACGTCAGTATTATTGTTAGAGACATGGAAGTCTTGGCAGGGTTGTGGTGTGAATGAAGAATGTAGGCTTACACAGATTATAATTTTTACTTCACTACATTTATTAATCCTTGACACCAATTAAATAACACTTCACTGATATAGAGAGCTGTGAGATTCTTTTATTAAATACTTGCACTTTTTAAACACGTAAACTATTTTCTCACACAAAATACGTATTAAATTTCTCGACGACACATCTCGCGTCCGGTTAGGAACACTGTGTACAACCAACGCGTCCAGTTATGAGCGCTGTCTACAAGCAACTGACTTGATTTCTACCGCCTAAATTTGTAAATTTCTGTATTTCAAGTCACTGAATGGCTATTCCTAATCCAATAGAATACGTTTATTTAACTTAGGTTTTTTTTCTGGTTGTTGATTAGCTATTTTATAAAATGTCACAAAAATTACATTATTGTTACTCCAATAATGACTAGTAGCATTATTACACATTCTTACTCATTATTACCTTAAGGTTACCTCATTGTTAGCACCTTATAGCATTATTACATGTTGCTTTAGTTACTTTAGAAAACTTAAGTAACACGTAACATATACAATGACTGTAATATACAATTTTTATATATTGTTACACATACATATTGCTTTAAGGCGGGCTGTTATATTTTTTATTACATAGTTTGACTAAACATCATTTAAGTGTTAAAAATACTGCCTCAGGTTTGAGCTACAGATCTCCCGGTTTTCATCCGGGAGATACGTGGTTCAAATCTCGGCGATGAAATTGAATGTTTCAGTCGTCTGATTCCATCTTTCCAACCTTGTCCAACACACGGCTTGTGTGGAAGAACAATTAATGTGATTAATTGACCTAATAATGGTTGAAACTATGAAGCTCGGTACTTAAAGTACTTACATTTTAAGTCGCCATTGGGGTATGTCATCTTAATACAATTTGACATATCCTTGTGGTTTACCGAAAAAATGCGAATCAGCTGGAGAATTTAATGTCGACCGGGTTGTTACCATGGCACCTCAGTATTAAGAGTAACCGGATGGAAACCGGAAGAGCCGTAGTTCAAATCCCGGCAATGGCAATGAATATTTCAGTCGTCTGTTTCTACCTTTTCGGGCGGCGCCGCGGCGGAGTGGTTAGACCGCTCGCCTCCCACCGAGGCGGCCCGGGTTCAATCCCAGGGACCTGCATGTGGGATTTGAGGTGACGAAGCGGCGTCTGGGCGGGTTTTCTTCGGGTTCTCCGCCTTCCCCCGCCATTCATCCCACCAACTGCTCCATCATCACATTTCATTTCATCCATTTCACCAACATTTCGTTTCATTTACTTCCTTCATCCCATACCAGGCATCGGGCTGATCACCCATCCTGGATGTTCTGTCTGATCCATGAGTGTCTGCTCCTCGACGGGCCTCTGACCACAGGCACCCGCTTGTGAGTCCTGGGGGGTGTAAGTCCTACATAAGAGGAGGGTAAACAATAATGAATGAATGAATGTTTCTACCTTTTCAACCTTGTCCAACACACGGTTTGTGTGGAAGAGTAATTAATTCTATTATTATTTTATATATTTCATTTACCTTCCCGTTCTTTATGTATTTATTGTGCAACGATCTATAGGATTTTTATATTGAACCCCCCCCCCTTTACCCCTTATAATTGTAACTTCGTACAGACCAGGCTTTTCCTAATAGCGGATGAAAAAATTCCGGGTATTCACGCAAAAGGATGTGAAACATGGCGGAACGTCTGACTTCCTTAACCTCCCCCTGTCAGCCTTCAAAGTTCTGGAAATGCTTTATAGCCTATGAGTGACTTTTGGTGGAGGAACAACCATCGGTCAAATGGAGGAGTAACTTTTAGAAAATCTCAGCAGTTATTTTAAACCAGTATAACTTCTCTTTGGTCCCATAGTGACTGCGGCATTCGAAAAGTAATGGCAATTCTGCTATAACATCACAAAAATGTATTTAGGTTACTTTTGACATTACGAACTTCATTTATAATCTCCTGCCAGGTCAACAATACTTTGCCAAATCCTTGGAAGACGGTACACTCCATCTGCAGCACCATTTCTGGATATCTCTCTCACTGATCGATCTAGAGCTCTCTCGATGTCAGTATTGTTAACACTTAAATGATTTTAGTCAAGTTATATAATATGTAAATTCAATAACAACCCTCCTTGAAGCAATATGTGTATTTAACAATTTGTAAAATGTATGCAACAGTCATTGAATATCCTCATATTATTATAAACATGCTCAATAATGTTATATGAATGTATTACGTAATTTAATAATGTAGGAGCTGTGAGAAAAATAGGTTTAAAGTTGCTAACAATAAGGCAACCTTGAGGGAATAATGAGTAAAAAAGTTTAAATGCTACTAGTCATTATTAAGCAGCAATAATGTAAATTTTTTGAGACAGTTTAAAAAAAATAGCCAAACAACAACCAGAAAAAGCTTTAGTTAAATGAAGTTATTCTATTGGATTAGGATTCGCCAATCAGAGACTTGAAATACAGAAATCTACAAATTTAGGTGGTGGATTATGAAGGCAGTTCTGTTGCCTCCAAACAGTGCTCATAACCAGACGCGAGATGTGTCCTCGAGAAATTAATTACGTATTCGTGTGAGACGAAAATAGTATACGTGTTAAAAAGTGCAAGTATTAAATAAAAGAATCTCATAGCTCTCGAAATCAGTGAAGTGCTATTTAATTTGTGTCAAGGATTAATAAAAAGGAGTGAATCAAAACTAAAAATCTGTGTAGGCCTATATTCTTGTTGCATCACAACCCTGCCAAGATATCCATGTCTCTAAAATAAACACTGACGCAGCCGAGGCAAACATAAATATATAATATTTATAGAAACAGTAAAAATTACAAAGCTATTATTTTTAAACTTGGGGCAAAGGTCACCTGAAAGTACATTTGAGGCGAAGGCTACCGGAAACCGGGCACCATACGTGCGGTTGCAACTACTTCAAATGTTCGGCTCCCCAACAGCTGAAATATAATACAACTCCTACTTCAAATTGGCTTCCATACGTGGAGCAGAAACAATTTTACTTCAACTCTTGATTGAAATCGAATGCCTTGATCTTTGAGAATAAGTCATGGTCACAAGGGCCCATGTCTGTACTCAGGTTCGAGTACTTACCAATTCCACCTTCTAAACAAATTTCTCATTGCTGCGGTTACATGACAACGAGCATTATCATGTAACACAATAGGACTCCCAATGGCCTGAGGTCGTTTACGACGCCATTCTGGGCGCAAATGGCGTTCCAATTAACGCGAGTAGTAGTCGCCATTTACTAATATACCATGAGATGCAGTATGTACTAAGATTATGCCTTCATAATCATTACACACAGTAATCATCAGTTTTGAAGGACCCTGCAATGCTCAGCATCTATTTGGGCGTGGTGCTTCTGTATGTCGCCATTCGCTAAATTGACGTTTCAGCTGAGGTGTATACGAACGTATCCATGTCTCGTCCATTGCGTTAACGCGACGAAGAAAGCCCTCACCTTCGTAATCATATTGTTTCAAATGCATTTTTGCTGTATCCACTTGTCAATTTCAGTTAGAGTGTACGGCACCCAGTGGGCACTAATTTTCGCATTTTCAGCTTTTTTCTTAAAATGGTATTGGCAGTTGCGACAATACCAAGTTCTCTGGAAATCTCCACCCAATGTCCAGCATCTGTCATCTTCCAATAAAACTCTTACAGCCTGAACATGGAGATCGTCTGTTGCAGCAACGGGTCTACCAGCACGTGACATTCCTCTCTTCCTTGACGGAAACCTTCCACCCATCCTGTAATAGTTCGATAAGGTAGGACTTCTCTCCTGCAAGCTTCTTGCAATTCTCTAAAGCAATGACCTGCATTTCTTCCTCTTGCAACTTGGATTTTTATGAAGCACCTTTGTTCATATCTACTGAATATCGTTTTAGGACGGTATTACTTACTGAATGTGAGAAACAGTGAATGTATTCACAAAATACAGGGTTATTCAAAAAGAAGGAACAGATTTTAAATATTCATTCTTAATGAACAATAGATAGCGACACACATGAAACATTCATTGAATAGAGAAAAGTTCAAATTTTTAAGCCCCATCTATTAGTTCTATTAGTGCCTACACCGGCACTGTGTTTGTTTACGAGAAAATGGTGACGCCACAGGAAAATAAGTTTTGTGTGCTGCAGTACGCAAAGGAGTGAATCCACGTTTCGTTGCAGCGTACATTTCGTTGCAAGTTCAACAAAGAGGCGCCTCGTCATAAAAATTTACATTTGATACAATAAATTCGTAGAAGATGGTTGCGTATGCAAACGGAAAAGCACTGGTCGTCCTCGCATAACAAATGGTGCTCATTTTGAATACATAAAATAAAACTTTGAACTTTTCTCTATTCAGTGATGTATCGCATGTGTCGCCGTCTATTGTCGTTCATTAGAATTTAAAATCTTCTCCTCCTTTTTGAATAATACTGTATTACTATATTGAGACTGCTCAACAATATACTACAAGATTACAGTTGTCACCACTAAGATCTCTGATTTACAACAGTGTTGCATTACTTTTGATGCGCTAGTATTTAATAATAAAAGGCATATGTTTTTACTTTCTCTACTATGTATAGTAAGTAGGGGAAGTATTGTATTCCACCCAAAATTCCACCCGATATTTCACCGGAAATATGTTTTGAGACCCCCTGAATCCAAAAAAAGCATTTTTGGAAACATGTCCGTGTGTGTCTGTGAACAGCATAACTCAAAAATTAACATTCGGATAAACACCAAACTTGGTATTTTGGTTCAGTATCTTCCAGAGGTGCGACACGAAGGTTTTCAAGAAAATCCCTTACCCCAGATTACCTTTTACATGGAACATTTTTCGAAAATTTTAATTTTCTCAGAAATGGCTCTAACGATTTTTATTAAAATGTCATATATTTAAGATATTTCTTATGATAAATAAAATTTATATCTCGAATTTTCTGGGAAATTCTCCAAAAGTATTCTTCATTGTGAACGACTTTTGCATAACTGGTAAACCATAAGAGATAGACAAAATTTTACTACACAAAAAATGTATATTGCGTTAAAATACACAATTTATGTCATATACGTTTTTCTTGTTGAGTGAACCATTTTCGAGATATTGCTTGTTATTACCTTAAATTTTCCAATACTCATACTGTTTTTCAAATGGGAATTCGTTATTGATTTTTTTGTCCTGGTAATGCAAAGAGAATGGAATACTCCACATAGCAACCAGCTCTTAAAATATTTGACTATCGCTTAAAACCTACCAGTTCCCCTTACAACTACAAGAAAAGTAGCAATAAGATTAACATCTCGATATCTCCATTAGCATCAAGCATATGGAGAATAAGCGTTTGTAAAGATAGTTTGTACAAGAGTAGAGAAAGTCATGTGAGTGTAACACATCAGATTTTTCATATTATGCATACACTGTTTTCATATACAACAAAATAGAAGTGAAGCTGGTGAATATGATGGTTCCTCACATCCAGGCCACCAAGTTATCCTCTTTAGAAAAGACGTGTAGCCTGCGGCCAACGAGAAAAATACCATTCTGGGTTGTTAATTATAAAATATCGATTGACTGATTTCTAAAGTTAGTTGGACACACTAGTTATAGAATTATTTAACATACCCTGCTAACGATCCTGATTATAACATACAAGAGAAATAAAGCAAAACTTCCTTATTTAAGAGTTGTTAAAATATTTGGGCATGGTAATTCATTACAGCAATTTCAGAGAAAAACAAATGTAACGATATTTTTCTATGTAAAGGATAGGAGAATTTTTCTATAAATCCTTTTCTTGCATATTTAGAAGAAGCGGAATTTGCATACCAAGTTTGGTATTTATCAGGCATTTCAGTTCAGGTTATGCTGTTCAGACACAAGGTAAAAATGTTTATTTGGATTCAGGGAGCCTAAAAACATGTATTTCCGTTGAAATCTCGATATCAAACTTTTGGATGGAATACAATACCTTCTATTCTATTCTATTCGGGAGGTTCCTGGTTCAAATCCCGTAGGCCGACCATTCTGCCAAGGCTTCTTTTTCATAGTTTCCCTCAGTCGCTAAAGTAAACACCGGATTGAATGTTAATAGCAGGACAAAAGTTCCACCTTAACGCTAAAACAGTAAAAAAAATCTGATGTGTTACACTCACATGACTTTCTCTACTCTTGTACAAACTATTTTTACAAACGCTTATTCCCCATATGCTTCATATTAATCGAGATATCGAGATGTCAATCTTATTTGTAATTTTCTTGTAGATGCAAGGGGAATATGGTAGCTTTTAAGCGATAGTCAAATATTTTATCGCTGGTAGCTATGTGGCGCATTCCATTCTCTTTGCATGTCCAGGACATAAAAAAATGAATAACGAATTTGAGAAAAAGTATAAGTATTGGAGAATTTAAGGAAATAACCAGCAATATCTCGAAAACGGTTCACTCAACAAAAACACTGTGTATGACATAAGTTGTGTATTTTAACGCGATCTACATTTTTTGAGTAGTAAAATTTTGTCTATCTCTTATGGTTTACCAGTTACGCAAAAGTCGTTCATAATGAAGAATACTTTTCGAGACATTCCCAGAAATTTCGAGATATACATTTCATTTCTCATAAAATTGTCTTAAACATATGATATTTTAATCAAAATCGTTAGAGCCATTTTTGAGAAAATTAAAATTTTCGAAAAATGTTCCATGTAAAGGGTAGTCTGGGGTGGGGGGATTTTCTTGAAAATCTTCGTGTCGCATCTCTGGAAGATACTGAACGTAAATACCAAGTTTGGTGTTTATCCGACTGTTAGTTTTTGGGTTATGCTGTTCACAGACACACACACACACACACACAGACACACACACAGACACACACACGGACATGTTTCCAAATATACTTTTTTTGGATTCAGGAGGTCTCAAAACATGTATTTCCGGTGAAATCTCGGTATCGAATTTTTGGGTGGAATGCAATACTTCCCCTACTTACTATACGTAGTAGAGAAAGTAAAAATGAAAAGGGATGCTCCGCCATCTATCCACAGATAATGAAAGCAGGTAGATTGCACGGCACTCTAATACCATCTGCCCGACTCGCGATGAAGCAGAGATACAGGTGTCTAGCACTAAGGCCTCTGTGGACACGTGACGAGCAAGTTAGTATGGGAAAGGAATGACAGCCAGAAGGAAGGAAAAAAATCTGATGTGTTACACTCACATGACTTTCTCTACTCTTGTACAATCTAATTTTACAAACGCCTTTTCTCCATATACTTCATGTTAATCGAGATATCGAGATGTCAATCTTATTGGTAATTTTCTTGTAGATGCAAGGGAAATATGGTAGCTTTTAAGCGATAGTCAAATATTTTAACGCTGGTTGCTATGTGGCGCATTCCATTCTCTTTGCATGTCCAGGACATAAAAAAAATCTGATGTGTTACACTCACATGACTTTCTCTAATCTTGTTCAAACTATTTTTACATACGTTTATTCTCCATATACTTCATGTTAATCGAGATGTTCATCTTATTGCTAATTTTCTTGTAGATGCAAGGGGAATATGGTAGTATTTAAGCGATAGTCAAATCTTTTAAGAGCTGGTTGCTATGTGGCGCATTCCATTCTCTTTGTATGTCCAGGAAATAAAAAAATCTGATGTGTTACACTCACATGACTTTCTCTACTCTTGTACAATCTATTTTTACAAACGCCTATTCTCCATATGCTTCATATTAATCGAGATATCAAGATGTCAATCTTATTTGTAATTTTCTTGTAGATGCAAGGGGAATATGGTAGCTTTTAAGCGATAGTCAAATATTTTATCGCTGGTTGCTATGTGGCGCATTCCATTCTCTTTGCATGTCCAGGACATAAAAAAATGAATAACGAATTTGAGAAAAAGTATAAGTATTGGAAAATTTAAGGAAATAACAAGCAATATCTCGAAAACGGTTCACTCAACAAAAAAAATGTATATGATATAAGTTGTGTATTTTAACGCGATCTACATTTTTTGTGTAGTAAAATTTTGTCTATCTCTTATGGTTTACCAGTTATGCAAAAGTCGTTCATAATGAAGAATACTTTTGGAGACATTCCCAGAAATTTCGAGATATACATTTCATTTCTCATGACATTATCTTAAACATATGATATTTTCATCAAAATCGTTAGAGCCATTTTTGAGAAAATTAAAATTTTCGAAAAATGTTCCATGTAAAGGGTAGTCTGGGGTGGGGGGATTTTCTTGAAAACCTTCGTGTCGCATCTCTGGAAGATACTGAACGTAAATACCAAGTTTGGTGTTTATCCGACTGTTTGTTTTTGAGTTATGCTGTTCACAGACACACACACACAGACACACACACACACACACACACACACACAGACACACACACGGACATGTTTCCAAAAATGCTTTTTTTGGATTCAGGAGGTCTCAAAACATGTATTTCCGGTGAAATCTCGGTATCGAATTTTTGGGTGGAATGCAATACTTCCCCTACTTACTATACGTAGTAGAGAAAGTAAAAAAGAGATAAAGGAAAAGTACCTTCCGCACCCCGTAGGTACGCAATACAGAAAGTAAAAACGAAGATATCAAAACGCAGTTGGGTATTTGTTTTTTCTTTTCTCAGTACATGAGCACATATCTGAACTCATAACAAAATGAAAAGAAGACTTAGACGACCTGAATGTAATACAGCCAGACAATTCCCACCTTATAAGAACAGACCGAAGCAAAACAAGTCCAGGGCGGCCAAAATTGAGCTGGTCGCAGCAACCTTTTGAGGCCGGAACTGGCATGTGATTCCTAAGTAAACGACGACAAGATGACTTTCTCTAACCACTATGTTTATATTTATGTAGATGAAGTATAGCATTCCACCCAAAAATTCTGTACCGAGATCTCACCGGAAAGATGTTTTGAGGCTCCGTGAACCATGCCTCCCAAATAAGCATTCTTAGCGAATACTCTGTGCGCGCGTCAACAACATAACTCAAAAACGAAATATTGGATCAATACCAAATCTGGTATTTAAATTAGGCGTCTCCCGAGCAAATTCCATTCGCTCCAAACTACCCTTTACATGGAAAGAGTTTCATATCGCCTTCTCAAAAATGACTAATGCTTTTGAATGGAACATCATATATTACAGATATTTGCATAAGTACCTCGTAAGTTGTATGTCTTGTAATGTTTTGTGAATCCTGCGAAGCCTTCTTCATTGTACTATTTTATGTAACTGATTAAGTATAAGAGAAGAATATGATCTTAGTACACAAAGTATGGTTTGGTTTCAGCACTCCGTATATGGTCTATGATGATCTTCGGGGAAACCTCGTTCCACCCAGAGATGGATAGACCCACTTATTAGAGATCTGCCTAGCCCAAGGGCGGTGCTCGGGGTTAATTTAATATATAACATAATATTTAATAATGATTAAAATATCTACCGGGCTCGGGCTTGAAAATAAAGGCAAAAATGTAATTTATCACATTCAACAAATGTATTTTATTTCTCATGCATTAAACATGTGGTATTTTAATCAAAATAACTAGCGCCATTTTAGAAAAAAAAATAACGAAAAATTTTCTATGCTACGTATAGTACTTATATAAACCGATGTATTATATCGTAATACGCCTATATGACACTAAGAAAGCAATTACTAAGTAGGGGAAGTATTGCATTCCACCCAAAAATTCGATACCGAGATTTTACCGAAAATGCACATTTTCAGGTCTCCAGAATCCAAATAACGCATTGCGACACGTATCTTTTTCAAGAAAATCCCTCTACCCCAGACTATTTAGATGGAACATTTTTCAAAAATTTTGATATTCTCAAAAATGGTTCTAACGATTTTGATTAAAAATCATATGTTTAAAATATTTTTATAGCAAATGAAATTGATATCTTGAATTTTCTGGGAATGTCCACAAAAGTCCTCTTCATTCTGAATGACTTTTGCATAACTGGTAAAGCATAAGAGATAGACAAAATTTTACTACACAAAAAATGTAGATCGCGTTAAAATACACAATTTATGTCACATATTTATTTATTTGTTTGTTTATTTCTGTCAAGTGAATTATTTCTGAGATATTCCTTGTTATTTATTTTAATTTTCCAATACTTACACTTTTTCTCAAGTAGGAATTCGTTATTCGTTATTTTTATGTCCTAGACATGCGAAGAGAATGAAATGCTTCACATAGCAACCGCCTCTTAAAACATTTGACTATCGCTTAAAGGCTACCATATTCCCCTTGCATCTACAAGAAAATCAGAAATAAGATTAACATGAAGTAGATGGAGAATAAGCGTTTGTAAAAATATTTTGTACAAGAGTAGGGAAGGTCATGTGAGTGGAACACATCAGATTTTTTGTTATACGATAATTACAACAGCACGGCAGCTGCAAACTCCGCCTTCTCCCGTTCGCCCCACCCAGGTCCTAAGCCACCACTAGCGCTGTGAAGTGCCTCCTCAATTGGTTACAAGAATCTGAGTGTATCCCTTAACAGGCCAGAGAAAAAGATTCCCATTCCAGTACCGGAATTCGAACCTGGGGCTCTTCACCTCCACCATCACCACCACTATTATTAAAATTTAAAACACAATTGGACAATGTGGCCCGAGCCGTGTGGTACAATATAAGCTGTTCTCAGGGTCGTTTCAGCGTGCGGGGTGTTAAGGATGGCGATGGAACGAGAGGACCTACAGCTATTACTCCGAACTACCTTGGGCCTTAGGAATGTTTTACATGAGCTAGGCGAAGATGAAGGCTTGACGAGAACTGCTGAGTTACCCTGGCGCGCACACAGGACATTAAGATCTCATTAAAATAAACAATTTATGTCATATATTTTGCGGTATAAGCTTTTCCGAATATTTGTTTTTTTTCAAATAGTTTATACCTTTTTAAATGCTAAATCACCGTTCTTTTTAAGGATTTGACATCTGCTTAGCTTTACGTCCCATACGTATACGTTACTAGGGACATTCAGAGTGAGGGCATGTAAACTAACGAAGGAATGTAATTTTCATTAAACAGAAGGTTAGCAAGGCCATTTACAGGGAATGGATATTTACCAGAATTCCACTTGGTGTTATTTTGGAAGCGGCGGTGACGTTACGAACATTTGAACGTGACGAATGTCACCAAAGTTGGGGAAAGGAGCTCATTTCTGAGGTTGGACCACCATTACGTGCGCTCCATTAGCCATAATGATACAGTACAATATGCAGTTTACGTGGTATTTGACCCGCTCGTATCTCGATGCCTGACTGAGTCCAGTCTTAAATCAACAACCAACCGACTGTAATACAATACATGCCCCTGCATATAAATAACTTCATTTACACAGGCAGCTGTCCACTTGCTCGCCAGCATATACATGTTTCAAGCAAATAAATTACAACAATGAACAATGGCTACGAATCCGGTTCCTCGACGCCTCCCCCCACCTCCCGTACCCCAGTAAACGACCATAATTTACAGGAATATGATTTACGTGTTTTAAAACATATCATCCAAATATATACTGTGTGCAAGAAGAAATACTGACACTTGTGGCTTAAATCCCGTACGTGTAACAGTCACACCAGTGCCCATTCCTCTACTTGATTTTTGGTACCACATTAATTTTCCAAATATTTATTTTAGTGACGGGACGATATCACTATTTCTCGATGTTCGAAATTCACTTTATAAAAATGTGATACGATACATTCGTATGACTTACTCTACCCTTTATCGTGTATTAGTAAGCATACAAACTATTCTTACTAAAGGTAGAATCAGGCGACTGAAAAAGTCAATGCCATAACCGGGATTTGAACCACGGATCTCCCGGTCTCCGTCCGGTTGCTCTAACCATTGATCTACCATGGCAACTTGCCGGTACGACATTAAATTCCACAACTGATTCGCATTTTTCCCGCTAGACCACAAGGAGATCTCAAATTGTATTGAGAATGACATGTCTTACCGCCATGTTGCGACACCCAGGTTTTCAAGAAAATCTCCCCACCCCAAACTACCCTTTAGATGGAACATTTTTTGACATTTTTGCTCTTTTAAAAATGGCTCTTAACGATTTTGATTAAAATATCGTATATTAAAGATATTTACATGACAAATAATGAATATCTTAAATTTCCTGGGAATTACCTTTGAAATCCTCTTCATTCGGAAGGAATTTTGTTAAGCAATAGACGAAAACATACTACACAAAAACGCATACATCTATAAAGCACACAATGTACTCCAAATAAGTTCTTTGTGGCATAAACATTTCTGAGATATCCGTTACTAAAGGCTCGAAATGTTCATTACTTGGCGATTTCTTAAAGCCCTTTCAGCATTCAGTTGTTTCTCGCGATGTCATGGAAACAGTATGGAATTTTAAGGCCAGCATATAGCGTCCAGTTGTTAAACATTTGACTATCGCTGTTCTCTTTGTATCCGTAACGAAATGTGTAATGTAGCTATTTCTGTAAAGGTTTAATTTGATTAAATGTAGTAGACAGAAAAGTATGCTGTAGTAAAAATAGTTTGTATACCCACTAATAAATGATAGAGGGTAAAGAAAGTCATGTGGATGTATCACATCACATGTTTTCTTTCTATTTACTTCATGTTAATCAAGATAAACGTTTACAGAAATATTTTCATTACACATTTTGTTTTAGGTGCAAGAGGGATACAAGAGGATGAAGTGGGTCGGTATACAGAGTGGACCATTTAAGTTGAGATTGCACAATATCTACAGAATTAAGCGTTGTATAAAGAAATGTCTTTAATAAACGTTGCTTGATGATATGTTGGAAAGTAAATGCCATCAGTAGTGTTTTGTTTGGACGAGTTGGGATAGTTATTTTAGAGTCAATTTAGGACCAAGGAGAACATTACAACATAAACCTTATATTTTCATGCTACACTATTGTTTTCTGTTGCCGTTTACTAGCAGCAACAACTTCGTCTCCATATCGCTGTTGAAAGCTCTCATGTATGTAAATGTCGTAACCACACACGCAAATAATTTTTCACCCTTTCCTCTAGCAGACCGAATTGTATATTAAGTGATTTAGCCTTTCCTTGTGCACCAATCATAAAATAATTCTTTCATAGAGGTGGTATCTGAACCACCCCTTCATTTACATAGATGATAAACATCGTTCATTCCACATACGAGGCATGTTTTCAAAGTACCGATGACTTTTTTAAGAAATTACACAACATTATTTTTCAAATATTTTATTATCTTTCATTATCTCACACCTTGCACAGCTTCTCCGCTTATTAACCGCTGTCATTGAGGTACTTATAACGGGAAACCATTTTTGTATGATTTCGTCTGCACTTCTTGTTTCACAACATCGTAGTGGAAATGTTTTCCACCAAGGAATATCTTCAGATGAAGTAGATGAAATCACTCGGTGCCAAATCCGGACTGTAGGGAGGGTGGTCGAATTATTCCCAACCAAACTATTCTTGATTTAGTTTGACTGTGTGTGCCCGGGCATTGCCACTGATTGTTTTCATAAAGCTCATACAATTGGCGATGGGTGTTTGCTGGCGTAACCTCTCTCGCATTCAAAACGCGAATCATTCATCTCTCTTCATAGTCGGCGGGTCGTTCGCTCGTTTTGAACATTTCGAAACGCTCTAACAACAGGAAAACACAAACTGATGATCGGTGACAGCTGCATCTGGCCTCCTACTGAATGAAGCAAGTGATTGTGATGCTCAAAATTGCGACTATACTTACTTTTGAATCACGCCTCGTAGATTAAAACATCGTTCATTAGTTTTTATGCCCCTAAATTATTTTTCAGGCTAGTCCCATAGAGAACTGATACGGCTGAAGTCGAAGATTGATTACCTTAAGGTGGAAACCTTACGGAAGTAAAAACAATATAAATATCTAGGGAAGTGGGCCAATTTTTATGTACCTCCGTGTACCCGTTTTGGTGTTTATTCCTTATTGGATTTTAAGTCATGCTGTTCCCAGTCACAATCGTGCACGGGCATATTTCTATAAATGTTTTGGATCATTAGAATTAAAAATTTATATTTCCAGGGATATATATATATGTTGTGTGGTGATTAGGGTCCGGAGTTTTAGGTTTAAACCTATATTTTTCCTCGTTATTTAATTAACACATTTAAAGATATATATATACATTTCACGCTGCCTGGAGCAGAATATGCGAATGTCATTACATCTAAAAAACCTAAATGAGGGGTTGACATCTAAAATAACCTAAATAGCTGTTTTTCCTTTTTCGAAACTAAGAATGTTATTTTCGGATTGAAACTCATTATAAAATTATTTCCAGCACTTACAGCCAATAGATAATTCAAGTTACTACACTTAAACGCGGCAAATGTGACGTGGTGACACCTGGATGCAGCTGACAGAAGGTCAGGACTTGGCTGTCTGCTGCCATTTACTATACCGAGCACTTAAAAGACGTTAAAAATATCGTCAATGAATTGTATGAAACAGAAGCTTCCTGCATTGCCAAGGATAAGAAATCACTCGAGTGCCTCACTCTTGCCGCTTCCCTTGCATACGTTAAGAAACATTTTTATTTTATACCAAAAGCTTCTCTCTGGTTGGAAAGTACAACTTTGCCACTGAAACATGCTCTAGATATCATTGACAACGTTTCCAGTAAAGAAATACCTGGACCAGTGGGAGTTGCATGTTCTTCGAAGTTGCAGAAATTCTTCAACGAAATCCTGCTTTTGAAGATATGAAAATCATCAATTTAGTATTGCAGGGGAAAAAGTATACAGGAGAACTACCCTTAGAGTCTGCTACACTGGCATCTATGTTCTACACTCCAATGACGTCATGTCCCGTTTAAAGAACCTTTTCTTCATACAAGAATGTGTTACGTGATAATAGGAAATCGTTTACGCCAGAAAATTTGATACCTGTATTGATCCAGGAAGCAAAACATGAAAAAAAGCTATTTTAATCAAGAAAAACCTAAAAAACAAACCTATTTTAAGCATATAAGAAACCTAAAATGAAGGTTTATTCCACCTAAATATCCGGGCCCTAGTGATGATTGATGAAGGATAGATGGAATCCGTTGTTTAATTGTCTGCGTATAATGTCCGTTACTGTGGTTTTGAATGTCCAAATGCGTATTCACCTGGCGAGTGAGGGATTTAAACCCGCGAGCCACAGGGGCAATACCCCCGCTCAGTTAACCAGTTCCTCTTTGAACAGACTCGCAGTGCTGCTGTACTATATAACGCAGTAGACTTCCTTTCATTTGACCCCAAACGTTGCATAAACTTTGAGAGAAGCTAGTGGATATATTATCCGCGCCAAACTAGGTGCACTGAACTACGAAATTACTCAGCATAACCGAGAGGAACATGGCAAGGGCTTAGCCGTTTCACCAGCGATAAGCGGATTATTGTGTGACACACCTCATCAGGATGAGGCGATCGAAAATTATGCTTTCGTGCTCTTAAACTACGAGGATAAAAGATTATCCATGCCAGCGCATTGTATATAGATCCAATAACGTCTAGCTTACAGTAAAATACTATTTCGAGTAGTGTTTTTGTGCAGACCAGTCTTGATTTTCCCTGACGCTGAAACCAAGCTCCGGTGCTGTAAGCATGCGTCACTTTACAGTAACGAAAACACCAATAATGTTGAAAATTGATACCGGAATTATTAACTCGTATGATTAATGTTATAAAGACTGATAGGGAAACACATAAATAATTGCTATGAATACAGGCTTATTCAAAAAGAAGGAACAGATTTTAAATATTTATTTCCACTCAACGACAATAGATGGCGACACATGCAATACATCACTGAGAGAAAAGTTCAAAGTTTTATTTTGTGTGTTCAAAATGAGCACCATTTGTTATGCGAGGACGACCAGTGCTTTTCCGTTTGCATACGCAACCATCTTCTACGAATTTATTGTATCAAATGTAAATTTTTTATGACGAGGCGGCTCGTTGTTGAACTTACAACGAAATGCACGCTGCAATGAAAAATGCAGCATACAAAACGATTTTTCCAATGGTGTGGCCATTTTATCGTAAACAAACACAGCGCTGCTATAGGCACTGAATGGAACTAATAGGTGGGGCTTAAAGCTTTGAACTTTCCTGTATTCAATGATTGTTGTATGTGTCGCTATCTATTGTGGTTAATTATAAATAAATGTTCAAAGTCTGTTCTTTCTGTTTGAATAACCCTGTAATTTCCATATATTAAAGCAATGCATAATGGAAAAACAAAGTAACAAATTTTTAGGTGAATAAGGAAGCCATTACAATCTAAATTAGGTTCAGGAAAAGCAATTACGTAGAAGTCAGAATAGCTAAGGCAATTAGTTCCGGCGAACTCTGTCAACAAAAAGCGTATTAGTTCAAGGTTCAGGAAGCTAGAACTCAGTATGTTAAGGAAAGTGAACGTAGACCAGTTCCGAAACAACCTTTTCTAATTTTCAGGAGTATCCTCGGGTCACTAGCGATTGCTGATCATTGTCTCCCTCATTCCCTCTCATTTCATCTTCCTCTTAACGTTGCAGGTTTACTCGTGGCTATGTGTTGGAGGGTTGCAGATAGGTGGCTTGCGTGTTGAAGCCTCTTCTCGGCCCCGTGGAGGCCGCTCGTGTCTCCACTGCTGCGTCGAGCTTTCCCCGCTGGAGAAAGCCTGTACAACACCCTCCGGTTACTTGGGAGGACTGCCTTGGGCACTCTCCGACTGGATGGTCTAATCTGTAACCTTTAGGGGCCCCTGCGCGTCTCTATCGCCTGCGCCGGCCGGTCCTGCAGCCCATACTCACCTGTGGTTCCTTCATCTCTTCCGTTCCTCCCGGGGGTGTATGCACAAAAGATCCCTGTGAGGGTCGTGATGCTAGGTATCCGCTGCATAGCATAATGCTAATCCTAATCCTAGAATTAACAAATCAAAGAGGAAAAGTTGTGTTTTAAAATGCGAAAGATTCGGCATCGCATAACGTAGGAACTTTGGTAAGGTGTTTCTTTCGTCTTAAGAGCTTACTATCTTTTACTGTGATCGGCAGTCCTACCGCGGCCGGTTAGCGGCAACTTAGACATCCACGTAAACAGTTATTTTAAACATCAAATTTGATACCTTAGAAGTTAGCAGAGATAATAGGTCAATAATTACAGTTTCTGGAAGCAAGATTAGAAATCGCAAGAATCAGTTTAATTATTTATCTCAGCCGTCAGCTCAAGTATTAGATGATTAGTCAATTAGTCAACTTAACTTGTGTTGTCTATTCTAGCCCCACACCCACATACCCTTAGAAAAAGGTCTCATCGCTCACTACTGTAGCAGACGGCAGCAGATTCATCAGCAGGTATTGGAGATGACGTTAAGAGCGCCGTCGCGGGTATGTCGTCAATGTTGATGCTAGAGAATCAAAGACTCCGTTAGAGCATAAATGATGACGTGAATCTCCTGTAAAAGGTTATTTAAGTCCATTAAATTTAGTTATGTTGCGCACTGCGACTTATATTGGAACTACCACATCCCAGGAGGAAAGGATGAAGTGAAGCACTACAGGAGGCTACAGGCCGCAGAGACGCGCGGAGGTCCCCAAGAATTCCAGGCTGGAAGACCCGTCCCACTATTGGAGTTGTGTAGAAAGGGCAATTAACGACCCTCAACCGAGTAGCCCTCTAGTGTCCACGGGGAGTACTTTCCTTTGAGCAAACATCCGCGTCATGTGTCCGGCACAACCATACGCTACAAAACCTAACAGCATGCCTGAAACATAGGAAAAATTGGAAAGGAAATCGTGGCAAGTATGAAACCACCCCAGCATGCGCCAACGACCAAGTAAAACCTCAAAAAAACCCAAGGTCAGATTGGGCCGTCGACGGGAAAGGAACCCGGGACCACCCGAATGCGAATCTCACACGTTATATCGCTCGGCTCCATTAAACATAACCTCCAAAGTGACGGCTCTAGCACATGAGTTGATGTGGCAGAACTTATAGCTTCTGATGTGTTTACAGGTTTTTCTCTACTCATTCTTCTACAAACTATTCTTACAAAACCTATCTACTACTTCTTAATCTGGATAAATCTTTCTATTCCAAATTTATACATTCCGTTCCTGGTATAAGAAGGTTAAAGCTATAGTAAACATATGTAAAAAAGCTCTTAAAACATATTTAAAAGATGGGTAAAAAGCAAGAGATAAGACAAAATTTTACTACACAAAAAATGTAGATCTCCTTAAAACACACAATGTATGTCACATACAATTTTTTTTTCTCGAGTGAATCATTTCCGAGATGTTCCTCGTTATTTGTTTAAATTTTCCAGTAATTATACTTTTTCTCAATAAAGATTTCGTTAGTCGTTTTTTACTTTCTCTACTACGTATAGTAAGTAGGGGAAGTATTGTATTCCACCCAAAAATTCGATACCGAGATTTCACCGAAAATACATGTTTTGAGACCCCCTGAATCCAAAAAAAAGCATTTTTGGAAACATGTCCGTGTGTGTGTCTGTGTGTGTGTGTCTGTGAACAGCATAACTCAAAAACGAACAGTCGGATAAAAACCAAACTTGGTATTTAGGTTCAGTATCTTCCAAGGATGCGACACGAAGGTTTTCAAGAAAATCCCCCGACCCCAGAGTACCCTTTACATGGAAGATTTTTCGAAAATTTTAATTTTCTCAAAAATGGCTCTAACGATTTTGATTAAAATATCATATGTTTAAGATATTTTTATGGCAAATAAAATGTATATCTTGAATTTCCTGGGAATGTCTCCAAAAGTATTCTTCATTGTGAACGACTTTTGCATAACTGGTAAACCATAAGAGATAGACAAAATTTTACTACACAAAAAATGTAGATGGCCTTAAAATACACAATTTATGGCATATACATTTTTTTTTGTTGAGTGAATCATTTTCGAGATATTACTTGTTATTCCCTTAAATTTTTCAATACCTCATTTTCTCAAATGGGAATTTGTTATTCATTTTTTTGTCTTGGAGACGCAAAGAGTATTAATCTGTGGGAAAGGGAATGGTGCTGCACCTAGCAACCAGCTATTAAGAGATATGTATGTGCTTAACGGCTACTGTATTTCCAAATTGCGCTTGTAAATATATTATGCCCTTACATCTACAAGAAAATTATCAATAAGATAGAGTCTGCAAATGTTTATCTCGATTTACATGAAGTAGATGGAAAATAAGCGTTTGTAAAAATAGTTTGTACAAGAGTGGAGAAAGTGATGTGAGTGTAACACCTCAGATTTTTTTTCCTGGAATGGAGTGCTCCAAATAGGAACCAACTCTTAAGATATTTGATTATCGCTTAAAGCCTAGCAATTGCCCTTGCATCTACAAGAAAATTAGCAATAAGATTGATTTCTAGATTAACATGAATTAGATGGATAATAAGCGTTTGTAAAAATAGTTTGTAGAAGAGTAGAGAAAGCTATGTGAGAGTGAGACACCAGATTTTTAGGATATTTTTCTCGATTCAGGGAGACTTAAAAAATATATGTATTGTATTCTTGGGTACAGTGCTACCTTCTCTAGCGAAAGTAATGATACGCTATGAATATTTGCGAATTTCTAATAGGAGGGGAAAGTCATTATTAGACTGATATAGGGTGCTCGGACATCATTCAAATTAAGGATAATGCAGACCCAAATCGCTTAATATCCAACTGGTTGGTGCACACGCTTTGCATGAATAACCCAGCCAAGTACAACAGACAGCCCCAGTGCCATCTGCTGGCGGAGTCAGGAGTTGATCACAGCCACTATATGAGCTACAGAAATGAAACTGGGCAGAGATAATGCTTCATTTGTATTACAGCTTAAGCGTCCAGCGTTTGGGGGAAAATTTCACGCCTCGCAGCCAGGCAGCAAAAGCGCAATGAGCGGTAATCGAAACCAGGCTCCCCTGCACAATGACCCAGCACACAATCTTCACACGAGAACGAATTCGCCCAGGAATTAGCCGTGTATTGCGGGGCAGTTTGCTTATTTACTGGTCCAATTTGATGCGTCATTAAGCACCAGAGCTGTTTCAGCCCCCGTTTTTAAACAACCGTTTATTTGTTGAAAAGGGAATCGAACAACTGTCGTCGCTGTTCTGTTGATATTTACAGGAAGGTGTCGATTAATTCGCGATGTTTCAGGTGCAAAGCGGCAAGTCTTCTCCCTCAGGTTACGTCAACATGCACTTGAAATAAACTGTACATTTGAAATACGAGGGCTGTCCCAGGATTACCCGACCTATGAAAGAAAACACAAACATTTTGAGAAAAAACATCTTTATTTCTCTACATAGTCTTCTTTCAGCTCAATACACTTTTCCCAGCGATGTTCAATAGCTTCGATACCCTGTTTATAGTGAGAGCCATCGAGTTCTGTAAAATAACCATCAACTGCAGACTCCAACTCTTCATTGTTGACAAATCTTTTACCACCAAGCCATTTATTCAACTTTAGAAACAGAAAATAATCAAAGGGGGCTAAATCTGGCGAATAGCGTGCATGAGGAAGCAATTCGAACTTTTAACTCATTTATTTTGGCCATGGAGCTTTCTTTTTTGCTAAATGCGGCCGTCTTTGCTCGATTTAATTATTCAAACGCAGCAATAAGTTCGCATAATACTCGCCATTTCTTGTTTTTCCTTTCTGAAGATAATCAATGAAAATTATTCCACACATATTCCACAAAAATGATGCCATGACCTTGCCTGCGAATGGAACCGGCTCACCTTCTTTGGAGCCGAATCTCCCCTTTCAATCCACTGTTTTGACTGTTCCTTCGTCTCAGGTGTGAAGTGATGGACCCTGTTTCATCCATGGTTATGAATCAATGAAACATTCTGCTTTATTGCAGCGAAACATCGCCAAAAACTCGGCTGAAACGTCCTCACAACGCTGCCTTTATTCCATTGCGACGCGGTAGCCATCTTGCGCACTGCTTTCTTATGTTCAAATTTTGTCAGTTACGATGTAAGCACTTCTTTAAATGCCTAATCGACGGCCATCCAGTACAATTTTGTGGATTTTCTTTACAATTTTGGCGTGGTCACCTCATTTGGTCGACCACTGTGATGTTCGTCTTGGCAGCTGGTAACTTAAACTCTGCCACCCAGTATTTTACTGTTGTAAACGAAGGAGCAGACTTCCCCAGAGTAGAATCTAGCTCAGCTTTAATATTAGTTGGACTAAGACCTTTCAAATGAAAGTATTGTATCACATAACGATGGTCAGTTTTATCCATGTTTACAAATTCGCTGAGAGAGTTCACAATTGGTGGCTGCCGAACAATTACTAAACGACGTAGCATCATCAAACTTCAGACTTAACCTTTATAAGGGTGGTACTTTCGACCACAGTCATTTGTTTGCAACAACTACCATCTATACGTATGGTCGGGTACTTCTGGGACTGCCCTCGTAGGCCTACATTTTCCTTGTAGGAAGTGTTTGTGTATCTTTTAGGGTTTACCAGTTATGGAAGCATATATAAAGGTCAATCAAAATGAGAATAACTTCACAGGCTATTCGCAGAAAATTAAGATAAGTATAAGCAAAATAAGCAAAAATGTATCGTTTTAGCAAAAAATCAACTTCTCTTAAGCTATATAACCTCTACAAATTCCATATCTATGTATACTAATGTCAGCAATATAAAATCTTGTGAGTACATATCTGATAAATATGTTTCATGAATCGGCTACTTTTATCCTGAGGAAGTATTTTTACTTTCTCTACTACGTATAGTAAGTAAGGGAAGTATTGTATTCCACCCAAAAATTGGATACCGAGGTTTCACCGGAAATACATGTTTTGAGACCCCCTGAATCCAAAAAAGAAGCATTTTTGGAAACATGTCCGTGTGTGTGTCTGTGAACAGCATAACACAGAAACGAACACCAAACTTGGTACTTAGGTTCAGTATCTTCCAGAGATGCGACACGAAGGTTTTCAAGAAAATACCCCCATCCCAGATTACCCTTTACATGGAACATTTTTCGAAAATTTTAATTTTCTCAGAAATGGCTAGCGATTTTGATTAAAATATCATATATTTAAGATATTGTCATGAGAAATAAAATGTATATCTTGAATTTTCTGGGAATGTCTCCGAAAGTATTCTTCATTGTGAACGACTTTTGCATAACTGCTAAACCATCAGAGATAGACAAACGTTTACTGCGCCAAAAATGTAGATCGCGTTAAAATACACAATTATGTCATATGCATTTTTTTGTTGAGTGAACCATTTTCGAGATATTGCTTGTTATTCCCTTAATTTTTCAAATATACTTTTTCTCAAATGGGAATTCGTTATTAACTTTTTGTCCTGGTAATACAAAGAGAATGGAATACTCCACATAGCAACCAGCTCTTAAAATATTTGACTATCGCTTAAAGCCTACCAATTCCACTTGCATCTAAAAGAAAATTAGCAATAAGATTAACATCTCGATTAACATGAAGCATATGGAGAATAAGCGTTTGTACAAGAGTAGAGAAAGTCATGTGAGTGTAACACATTAGATTTTTTTAATGTAATTTTATGTTCCTTTCTTTCCTTATTTTCAAAGCAACTCTGAATGATACAACTTTGAAATTTAGTACAGAGACCTCGTAGCATTGAGATGACATACCCCAATAGAGATTTAGTACCGGGCTGGTACTAAATCACAACACGTCAAGAAGAGAGTGAAGTGATGGTGAGAACATTAGTAATCTGATAGTTGAAAAATTGGACTAAGTGACAACATTTTGATTTCAAAAGCCTCAAAACGTGAATTTCCGGTGAAATCTCGGTGTTGAATTTTTGAATCAATTACAATAGTCCCTCTACTTAATACAAGCAAACAAATAAATTCTGTAACATTATAGTCCGCGGAGGGCCTGGGCCTGCAAACCCGACTCCCAGCCTCACGCCCACATACGCACGGCAGAGGTAGCCGATCATCTAACCGATACGGGGGGTGATGTGGCCATCATCAGAAACCCCAGCCGGAAAGCTGCTCGCGAGGTCAGAACCGCTGCCTATCGCGGCTCCCCACTTTCCTCACGATGCTGAATAGGCACCGGTGCTACACCCAGGACTGAAAATTTGCATTCCCTAGGTGGAATCGGGAGCATTCCGTAGAGCTTCAGCCTCTGTCACACTGCAGGACAATAGAGTATATAGAAGAGAAAATTTAAATGTATTTTTACTTTTTCTACTACGTATAGTAAGTAGGGAAAGTATTGTATTCCACCCAAAAATTCGATACCGAGATTTCACCAGAAATACATGTTTTGAGATACCCTAAATACAAAAAATGTATTTTAGAAACATGTCCGTGTGTGTGTGTGTGTGTGTGTCTGTGAACAGCATAACTCAGAAACGAACAGTCGGATAAACACCAAACTTGGTATTTAGATTCAGTATCTTCCAGAGATGCGACACGAAGGTTTTCAAGAAAATCCCCCCACCCCAGATTACCCTTTACATGGAAAATTTTTCGAACAATTTAATTATCTCAAAAATGGCTAACGATTTTGATTAAAATGCCATATATTTAAGATACTTTCATGACAAATAAAATGTATATCTTGAATTTTCTGGGAATGTCTCCAAAAGTATTCTTCATTGTAAACGACTTTTGCATAACTGGGAAACCATAAGAGATAGACAAAATGTTACTGCACAAAAAATGTAGATCGCGTTAAAATACACAATTTATGTCGTATACATTTTTTTGTAGAGCGAACCATTTTCAAGATATTGCTTGTTATTCCCTTAAATTTTCCAATACTTAAACTTTTTCTCAAATAGGAATTCGTTATTCATTTTTTTGTCCTGGTAATGCAAAGAGAATGGAATACTCCACATAGCAACCAGCTCTTAAAATATTTGACTATCGCTTAAAGCCTACCAATTCCACTTGCACCTACAAGAAAATTAGCAATAAGATTAACATCTCGATTAACATGAAGCATATGGAGAATAAGCGTTTGTAAAAATAGTTTGTACAAGAGTAGAGAAAGTCATGTGAGTTTCACACATCAGATTTTTTATTAAGGAACTCTCTAATTTATTTCGGCTGAAATCTTGTTATCGAAATTTTGGATGGCATAGAATACTTGCTCTTCTTACTAATGGTAAGTATTAGAAATAGTAACAATTATTTAATTTTTTCAAAACCTTAGGTAGAAATCTACACTGTTTAACTCATCCAGGTAGAAAATTATAGTTTGCCTTAAAACTTCTACAAAGCATACGTGGAACCCTCATTTTCAATAATATAATACCTGGATTTTTTCTAAAACCTTAACCTTGATTTTCAACCCCTTATAGATCAAATTATACAGCTTGGATAATTAGGACAAAAATATGTGCCCTTGAGCTGTGGGACATTTACAACTTCAAAAGACTACGTTTTGCAATGCTTTAGGTACACAAACATGATCAAATTTTAAACACTTGTGCTTTAAGTATGATTAAAAAATTATAAGTAACTTTTCAAGGCTTTCAAAAACCACCCCATACTTATTTTGCAACCCCTTATTTACAAAATGCATGACTGTAATACGGGTAAGTGAGCTAGTTTGCTTATATAGAACATAGGATCAATTTTGATGAGTTTATTCCACGAGGAAGATTTTCTCATCAGTGAAAACTGTATCCCCATTCATCTTCTACGACACAGCATCTTTCCATTTTGAACTCCAATGTTTGCATCTCTTAAAAGCTGACATTTTCCAAGCCTCATTTTAATTCATGTTTTACAATTCAGCAAACATTTATGATGAATTATACTTCGACGAGAGATATTCGAGGTAGAAAGTTGGCAAGTTATTCGCTTTGTATTATCTTGTGCTTTCAGAATATATTAATAGTTTCATATTCCGTCTCTGAGAGCAATCTTTTTATAGCGCTATATTTCTTGGAATACAAATCTTCTCGAAGATTTAAGTCTACAGAAATTTCTTATTATGAATTTATATACATATTTACTGTTAACGTATATATTAGACAGAGAAGGTACTTCAATCCACCCAAAAAATTCGATATAGAGAATATATTGAAAATTCCTGTTTTGAGGCCGCATGAATCCAAAGTCAGTGCGTGTGTGCATGTGTGTGAGTGTGTGTGTGTGTGTGTGTGTGTGTGTCTGTAAAACGTATCTCAAAACTAAATGTAAAATAAACACCAAACATGATATTTAAGGGCACAAGGTACTCTGAAATGTTCAAAAATCATATTTTTTGTTTTATGCACCAATAAAATCTCTATTATTTCCAGTTTCAAAAAAGGTATACTTTTGGGGGTTAAGAGGTATTTAAGACGTTTAAATTCCATTTAAATGCTAGTCTGCATTGCTTTATACTCATGCAACGCCTCTTTTTAGAACATTTTTGTGTCTTTCAACAACGAACGATTATATCATGCCCAGTTAGCAGTTCAGCAATTAACAAAAGAGGCAAGGACCAAGAGAAGGCAATCAGAAAAGCTAAAACAATCCAGGAATAAAGGCGCAGATGATTATGATCCTGGAATGTACTGAAGTGTGTCAGAATTTTAATGTTCAAACTTTAAATTCAGTTTTCTCAAAACAACATTTTTGGATACTTATGTACCTTTTTCTCAGAAAGTATGAGAGGTAGAGAGCTGAAATTTTCAGTACATGTATATAACACATAGTTAAACTTTCCGAACCACAAAAATAATTTTATAATTTTTATAGTGATATTAAGAATTCAACAACATTGCAAATTTTCCACATTTCTACTTTTTAGACTTTGCAAATAATTTTTTTTCAATTTCTGGTGAACCGATGTACATAACTAAATAATTGAGGTTCAGAAGATAGCTGATTATACTAAGAACAAGTATGCAAAATGTGATTCTGTATTTCAAGTAATATCAGAGAAAAAGGTACATGAATTCACATGTTTTAAGAGTACATTTTGTTATTTTTCTGTTGAATGAAATAATTGTTACAGACTTAACTAGCAAAAGACCACTTGAAATAATTTTCATAATTTATAAAATAAGTGATAAAAATTTCAGGGGAAAAAATTAAGAAAAAGCTTTAAGAGCAGTGGTAGTTTAACACACTTAAGGTGTAATTTCCGTGTGTAAAACTACCTTGCCCTCTTTATTGGAATTGATTGTTCTTTCACACAAGCCGTGTGTTGTAAAGGATTGGAAAGGTAGAATGAGATGATTGAAAAAGTCAGTTGGAGAATTTAATGGCGTGCCGGCATGTTGCCATGGTAGCTCAGTGATTAGAGACCGGGAGATCCGTGGTTCAAATCCCGGCTATGGCATTGAATTTTTCAGTCATCTGATTCTACCTTTCTTGCCCTCTTTAGTTCAATACTTTCCAAAGATACGACACGAAGGTACTAAGCAATCCTTCTTGGAATTTTTTTTCTGAAACGTGGCTCTAGCATTTTGATTAAATTACCACATATTAAAGATACGTTACAAATAAAACATATCCTGAATTTTCTGAGAGTAGCCTGTGAAGTCCTCTTCGTTCAGAGGGAAATTTATATAATCTTGCGTAACTGGTAAACGTTAAGTGATAGACGTAAATGTACCGCAAAAACTGATCTCTTTAAAAAAACATAAGTTGTTTAAGTATCTTGTCTTGTAGCTTCAACACTTTCCGACATATCCGATATTAATGGTTTGAGTTGTTCAATACGTTGTCATTCTTTTAAAGTCCCCTCGATTTTCAGTTGTTTCTAGCGATGTCATTGAAACTATGGAATTTTAAGGCAACATATAGCGTCCAGTTCTTAAACATTTGACTATCGCTGTTCCCTTTGTATTTATAACAAAATGTGTAATGTAGCTATGATTGTAACAGGATTTTTACTTTCTCTACTACGTACAGTAAGTAGGGGAAGTATTGTATTCCACCCAAAAATGCTATACCGAGATGTCACCGGAAATACATGTTTTGAGCCTCCCGAATCCCAAAAAAGTATTTTGGAAACATGTCCGTGTGTGTCTGTGAACTCAGAAACGAAAAGTCGGATAAACACCAAACTTGGTATTTAGGTTCAATATCTTCCAGAGATGCGACAGGAAGGTTTTCAAGAAAATCCCCCCACTCCAGATTACCCTTTACATGGAACACTTTTCGAAAATTTTAATTTTCTCAAAAATTGCTCTGACGATTTTGATTAAAATATCATATGTTTAAGATACTTTCATGACAAATAAAATGTAGATCTCGAATTTTCTGGGAATGTCTCCAAAAGTATTCTTCATTGTGAACGACGTTTGCATAACTGGTAAACCATAAGAGATAGACAAAATTTTACTACACATAAAATGTAGATCGCGTTAAAATACACAATTCATGTCATTTACATTTTTTGTTGTTGAGTGAACCATTTTCGAGATATTGCTTGTTATTCCCTTAAAGTTTCTAATACTTATACTTTTTCTCAAATGGGAATTCGTTATTCATTTTTTATGTACTGGTAATGCAAAGAGAATGGAATACTTCACATAGCAACCAGCTCTTAAAGTATTTGACTATCGCTTAAAGCCTAGCAATTCCCCTTGCACCTACAAGAAAATTAACAATTAGATTAACATCTCGATTAACATGAAGCATATGGAGAATAAGCGTTTGTCAAAATAGATTGTACAAGCGTAGATAAAGTCATGTGAGTGTAACACATCAGATTTTTAACACTGAGTTAACCATGGTTAGTTATCTATGGTCTGCATATTCTCACTGCTTGTTGAAGTTAGGATATCGACACAGAGACAAATCACAGACGATATTGAATTCTTGTATGAAATGCAATACCTCCTCTATCTGGAGAATGTAATACGTAAGAACTGTGTTTATCTCTCTTCTACAAACAAACACACGTTTGAACCGAAGCGAAGTTTAAAGGCTGGACGTGCCTCTTGTGAACATGGTGGAGAAGATACCATAAAAACGCTGGCTATATATTTTGAGAAGGTTGTAAAGGCAGAACACCTGAGAAAGAGAGAACGTGAAATGTGCATCCGGATGTAAATCAATGTGTACATCACTTGTTCAAAGCATTCGTATCTCGTGAAGGATTGTTAATCAGCCCTACTCCTGGATGTTATGCAGCATGGATATCTCTCTCTGCGGTGAAGCCTGCAGTACGGGTGGCGCGTTATCGATTTCTTCTTACCTGTAGTAATGCACTGAACGCAGCTTTCCCCTCCTACTTCATCAATAGGAAACTGCCTAGCCGGAATCCGCATTCATCTTATTATTATTCTGTAATGTTACACTGCCCTGAAAGACCTCTCTAACAATGATCGTTGTTCTAATTATAGTGGTATTATTATTTAATCCCCAAAGTGCTGTGAACCCTACTTTGCCGTAAGGCATGTTAGGGCTGTACTTGATACAAAATATACATTGTCCCTAATAAACATCAATACATAGACAATAAATTAAATTGCGTCGTTATGATTCTCGTCGATTGTTGTTTAATTTTTGTTTTTATCTACTGTGCATAGCACTGTCTGTGTGTCAGTGAACAGCATAGCTCAAAAGTATTTAAGTTCAGTATCTTTGAAAGATGCGACACGAAGATTTTATAAAAAATCCCCCCACTCCAGACTACCCTTTACATGGAACATTTTTAAAAAATTATGATTTTCTCAAAAACAGCTCTAACGATTTTGATTAAAATATAATATATTTAAGATCTTTTCATGATAAATAAAATGCATATCTTGAATTTTCTGGGTATGTTCCCAAAAGTGGTCTTCTTTCTGCATGGCTTTTGCAGAACTAGTAAACCGTAAGAGATAGACAAAGTTATTCTACACAAAAAATGTGGAGCTCGTTAAAACACACAATTTATGACTTCGTTCTCGACTAACATCGAAAGACTTGGAGAGAGCTTCGCGTCTTGGAGCGGCCGTCTCCACAACTTTTGGCCTATTCTAAATTTGTTATAACATGCATCTTCGGGTGTAAGTAGATTTCAAAATTCTTATACTGTGTGGAGCGGAGTATAACATTGCATGGAAGCGAGTTTTTATTATAAATTTGGGGTGTTACATTTTCTTTCGTAATGGCAAATATGTGTGAGAAGGACAGAGTTAAATGTAACGTGGTTCAATTGTAATATATTTCTGAGTTAATATTTTGGGTACCTTTGTGACCGAACAGATTCTTGTTCTTATTTAAAGCTTCTTTAAATGCTTTGATTCCTTTAAGTTGTAGTAGTAAATAATTATTACTCTGGGGGAATACTCTACATATAATGCATTCTATAATGGTCCCGGCAAATAATTTTTACTTTCTTTACTACGTATAGTAAGTAGGGGAAGTATTATATTCCACCCAAAAATTCGATACCGAGATTTCACCGGAAGTACATGTTTTAAGACCCCCTGAATCCCAAAAAAGCATTTTTGGAAACATGTCCGTGTGTGTGTGTCCGTGAACAGTATAAATCAGAAACGAAAAGTCAGATAAACACCAAACTTTGTATTTAGGTTTAGTATCTTCCAGAGATGCGACACGAAGGTTTTCAAGAAAATCCCCCCACCCCAGATTACCCTTTACTTGGAACATTTTTCGAAAATTTTTAATTTTCTCAAAAATAGCTCTAACGATTTTGAATAAAATATTATAGGATTAAGACATATTTATGGCAAATGAATTGTATATCTCGAATTTTTTGGGAATGTCTCCAAAAGTATTCTTCATTGTGAACGACTTTTGCATAACTGGTGAACCATAAGAGATAGACAAAATTTTGCTACACAACAAATTTAGATCGCGTTAAAACACACAATTTATGTCATATACGTTTATTTGTTGAGTAAACCATTTTTGAGATATTGCTTGTTATTCCCTTAAACTTTCCAATATACTTTTTCTCAAATGGGAATTCGTTATTCATTTTTTTGTCCTGGTAATACAAAGAGAATGGAATACTCCACATAGCGATCAGCTCTTAAATATTTGACTATCGCTTAAAGCCTACCATATTCCCCTTGCATCTACAGGAAAATTAGCAATAAGATTAACATATGAATTAACATGAAGCATATGGAGTACAAACGTTTGTAAATATAGTTTGTACAAGAGCAGAGAAAATCGTGTGAGTGTAACATCTCAGATTTTTTGTGTAGTACATTTTCGTCCATCGCTTAACGTTTACCAGTTATACAAAATTATACTCAATTCCTTCCCAAAGAAGGCAACTTCACAGGCTATTGCAAGAAAATTTAAGATATACAGTTTGTCATGTGAATATCTTTAATATATGAAATTTTAATCATAATTGTTACAACCATTTTTAGAAAGTCAAATATTTCGAAAAATGTTCCATATAAAGTGCAATTGGAATGGGGAAATTTTCTTGAACGTCTTCGTGTTGCATCTTTGGAAGGTCCCGAACCTAAATTGCAAGTTTGTTGTTTATCTGTTTTTAGTTTTTGGGTTATGCTGTTCACAGTCACACACACGCACACGGACCTTTCTCAAAATGTTTTTTTTTGTATTCAGGGGGCATCAAAACATGCATTCCCGGTGAAATCTTGATATGAAGGTTTTGGATGAAAATGTTCTCGTTAAAACACACAATTTATGTCAAATACCATTTTTCCGAGATATTCTGTATTATTGGTTTGAGTTTTCAAATACTTTTTCAAGTGGTAGGTTGATATTCGTTTTTACTTTCTCTACTACGTATAGTAAGTAGGAGAAGTATTGTATTCCACCAAAAAATGCCATACCGAGGTTTCACCGGAAATACATTTTTGTGACCCCCTGAATCCAAAAAAAAAAGCATTTTTAGAAACATGTCCGTGTGTGTGTCTGTGAACATCATAACTCAGAAACGAACAGTTGGATAAACACCAAACTTGATATTTAGGTTCAGTATCTTCCAAAGATGCGACATGAACGTTTTCAAGAAAATCCCCCCACCCCAGTTTACTCTTTACATGGAGCACTTCTCGAAAATTTTAATTTTTTCAAGAATGGCTCTAACGATTTTGATTGAAATATCATATGTTTATGATATTTTCATGACAAATGAAATGTATATCTCGAATTTTCTGGTAATGTCTCCAAAAGTATTCTTCATTGTAAACGACGTTTGCATAACTGGTAAACCATAAGAGATAGACAAAAGTTTACTACACAAAAAATATAGATCGCGTTAAAATACGCAATTTATGTCATATACATTTTTTTTTGGATGAACCATTTTCGAGATATTGCTTGTTACTCCCTTAAATTTTTCAATACTTTTTCTCAAATTCGTTATTCATTTTTTTATGTCCTGGTAATGCAATACTCCACATAACAACCAGCTCTTAAAATATTTGACTATCGCTTAAAGCCCACCATATTCCCCTTGCAACTACAAGAAAATTAGTAATAAGATTAACATCTCGATTAACATAAACCATATGGAGAATAAGCGTGTGTAAAAATAGTTTGTTCAAGAGTAGAGAAAGTCATGTGAGTGTAACACATCAGATTTTTTTTACCAATGTCAGCAAAAATCATGGAATTTCAAAGCCATCACATAGCGATACGGTTTTTTAAATATCTGACTATCGCTTTAGCCTACTCTATTTTTCATTGCCAGACTACATGCGAACATGAATAGTACATCTGAAAATCGGATTCACAGCGGCGTTTAAATCTGCCACCTCCAGGACATGCCTCAGGTTTGGCAATAATGGAGCGGCACCTCTGGGGGCGCTGCCGGCGATGGTAGAAATAGAGCAATCAGCATAATACGAGAACATTAGCATGGAAACAAAAATAGTGTTAAAACTGCTGAATGCTAAAACAAAAATGCAAATGTGCGAAGGCAAATTATTTATTAACCGAACTGGTGATGAAAACTGGACCCTCTGGTTTTAAGAACTAAGTTTACAGAAAGCACAAGAGTCTTGCATAAAAGTGCCCAAAAAGGCTTATTTGGAGAACCACTGAAGCAAGGGCACAAACCGTTATTCGTTGATTTTAAGGTTCGTTAATTTGTTTTGCTTTTCACAAACTCGTTCCAGTAAATAATTACACTGAACTCTACAAACGACAATTGGCTTTGTTTGGGACTTTAAAGGTTGGATTGGATTTTATGAGCAGATGGAGAGATATACCGAAAACCGCAACGTGTATTCATTCTGAGAGATCTAAGAAGTGTAAAGGCCTATCCTGGGACAGAAAAAGTGTGTATGTGGGTATTGAGGTGTTTCGTTTTCGATCTATTCCTGCCTACGCCTGCTTGCTTAGGCAACCTGCACAAGATCTCGTCCTGGCATGAGTGAAGGCAGTATTCTATCCTTTTACGTACAACCACACCCTCTACATCGCGCAGTGCGGTCCAGATATACTCAGAACTGTGGCATGCCTACAGGACTTTTAACCATGTTGGATGCGTACATTGAATAAAATAATGCTTGCTTTGGAGATACGAGGACAGTCCCAGAAGTACCCGACCTGACGTATAGTTAGCGGTTATTGTTTAAAAAAAATGACTATGGTAGAAAGTACCACGCATATAAAGCTTGACGATGCTACGTTTTTTAGTAATTGTTTGGCAGCCATTAATAGTGAACTCTCTCATGGTTAAAACTGGCCATTGTTATGTGATACAATACTTTCATTTGAAAAGCCTTAGTCCAACTAACATTAAATCTGAGCTAGATTCTACTCTGAGGGAGTCTGCTCCTTCGTTTACAACAGTAAAATATTGGGTGGCAGAGTTTAAGCGAGGCCGTACGAGTTGCCAAGACGAACATCGCAGTGATCAATCAAATGAGGTAGACCACGCCAGAAATTGTGAAGAAAATCCACAAAATAGTATTGGATGACCGTCGACTGAAAGTGTGCGAGCTAGCAGAAATCGTAGGTATTTCAAAAAGTGTTGTACATCGCATACTAACTGAAAATTAGGACAAAAACTGTGCGTACGATAGGTGCCGCGTTTACTGACAATGGTACAAAAGCAGTTGTGAGGATGTTTCCGTCGAGTGTTTGGCGATGTTTCGCTGCAATAAAGCCGAGTTTTGACGTCGATTCATAACCATGGATGAAACATGCGTGCATCACTTCGCACCTGAAACGAAGGAATAGTCAAAACAGCGGATTGAAAGGGGAGAATCGGCTCCAAAGAAGGCGAAGACAGTTCCGTCTGCAGGCAAGGTCATGCGTCAGTTTTTTGGGTTATCATTAAATTCAAACTGATTAAAAAGTCAATTTTTCACAATATTTGTAGGAGTTAACTTAACATTCTTTCCACAACACTTCCTAGGGGATGCGCGTGGAATAATTTTCATTTATTAATTATCCTTAAAAAGGAAACGCAATCAGTGGCGAGTATTATGCAAACTTATTGCAGCATTTGAATGATGAAATCAAGGAAAAACGGCAGCATTTAATGGAAAAGAAAGTTCTATTTCATCAAAACAATGCATCACTTCACACATCCATTATCGCCGTGGCCAAAATCAATGAGTTAAAAGTTCGAATTGGTTCCTCGTGCACCCTATTCGGCAGACTTAGCTCCCCTCTGATTATTTTGTTTCCAAAGTTGAAGAAATGGCTTGGTGGTAAACGATTTTTCCAACAATGAAGAGGTGGAGTTTGCAGTTGATGGCTATTTTGCAGAACTCGACGGTTCTCACTATAAACAGGGTATCGAAGCTATTGAACATCGCTGGGAAAAGTGTATCGAGCTGAAAGGAGACTATGTAGAGAAATAAAGATGTTTGTTGGTTATCTTTGTTAGGTCGGGTACTTCTGGGACAGCCCTCGTATATTAGGAGTTAGTGAAACGCAATGAATACTGTTATATTTTCATCCTTACTTAATATATTGTATATTTTGTGGAGACGCTTTAGTAGTGAAAATTGTTTCTGAATACTTTTTGAAAGTTCAAAGAAAGAAAGCTTATTACCAGTTATGTAAAAGTCATTTAAAATGAACAGCTCTTCATTCTATTCGGAAAAAATTCAACATATACAGTTTAATAATCCTGTGACTATCTTAAACGTGTGATATTTTGATGCATTTGTGAAATTTAGGAAATCCACAACATGTAGGATTTTTTTTAAATGTATGGCATTTATTACACAGTACCTAATTGTTTTTGTCAATTTAGTTTGATTATTTAAATATTAATTTTAGTGTGTAAATTTAATGCTCCATAGATGCATTTTTATAATTATTCGCATAACAAAAATCAAGTTTTACAGAAAATCAGTTTACAAAGCATCTATCATATCAGATGTTCTATATTGATCCCTAATTATTGTTTAAAATTATTATATACATTTGTACTCTAAAATTCTTTAGTCAGTCTGGGTGGCTCAGTTGGTTAGGTACTGGCCTCCTGATCCCAAGGTTGCGGGTTCAAACTTGGCCCAGACCAATAGTTGTTAAGTGTGACGGCCCCATTCAGATTTACTAGCATGTAAAGTAACTCCTACGGGACGAAATTCCGGCACACCGACGGCGCCGATATGATTCTAGTAATTGACAGCGTCGTTAACAAACAAAATATTTTATTTTTCTCCCCAAAATCCTTGACCTTTTTTACTTTCTCTACTACGTATAGTAAGTAGGGGAAGTATTGTATTCCACCCAAAAATTCGATACCGAAATTTCACCTTAAATATGTTTTGAGATCCCCTGAATCCAAAAAAAGCATTTTTGGAAACATGTCCGTCTGTGAGCAGCATAACTCAGAAACGAACAGTCGGATAAACACCAAACTTGGTATTTAGGCTCAGTATCTTCCAGAGATGCGACACGAAGGTTTTCAACAAAATCCCCCCACCCCAGGGTACCCTTTACATGGAAGATTTTTCGAAAGTTTTAATTTTCTCAAAAATGGCTCTAACGATTTTGATTAAAATATCATATGTTTAAGATATTTTTATGACAAATAAAATGTATATCATGAATTTCCTGGGAATGTCTCCAAAAGTATTCTTCATTGTGAACGACTTTTGGTAAACTGGTAAACCATAAGAGATAGACAAAATTTTACTACACAAAAGATGTAGATCGCGTTAAAATACACAATTTATGTCATATACATTTTTGTTGTTGAGTGAACCATTTTCGAGATATTGCTTGTTATTCCCTTAAATTTTCAATACTTATTTTCTCAAATGGGAATTCGTTATTCATTTTTTTGTCTTGGATATGCAAAGAGTATTAATCTGTAGCAAAGGGAATGGTGCTGCACCTAGCAACCAGCTATTAAGAGATATGTATGTGCTTAAAGTCTACTGTATTTCTATATTCCCCTTACATCTACAAGAAACTTAGCAATAACTCTGCAAATGTTTATCTCGATTAACACGAAGTAGATGGAGAATAAGCGTTTGTAAAAATAGTTTGTACAAGAGTAGAGAAAGTCATGTGAGTGTAACACATCAGATTTTCTTCTTATTGTTTCTCTGTTTACCTCCTCGTATGTAGTACTTAGACTTACAAGCGTGTGCCTGGGTTCAGACGCTTGTCGAGGAGCAGACACTTTGGATCAGATAGAATATCCAGAATGAGTGATCAGCCCGATTCCTGTTGCAAGAGCGAGGAAGTAGATGATATGAAATGATGGTGAAATAGAAGAAAGGAAAGTTGATGCTGGAGGAAATCGGAGAACCGAGAATACCTTCCCAAATACCGCTTTGTCCTTTACAAACCCCACATGCGGGTCCCCGAGATCGAACCCGGCCGCCTCGGTGAGTTCCAACCACATCTTAATTTTTTTCAAAAGTCAATGATCTATTTCTGAAAATTAGAGCAGTATAGCTCTAAAAAGTATATGGTCATTTTAATGTAATCATAGATGCAGTACAAAGATTTTGAAATAAAGTAGTAAACAATTGACCATGTGTAGCATTTTGAATGTGGAAAAAAACTGAAAAAAAGATTTGGGACAAAACAAGGTTAAAGTTGGGCGTGCCTACTAATACGCATGCGCCGATTCACTCATAGCTTCACCTAGTTGGTAGTTTAAATACGCAAGCGGGAAAAGCACCTCAAGTTTTCTTAAAAGTTTGGAATTCATATTATTTTATTATGAAAACAGTTTTTAGTTATTCACAATTGCGTTGCCTTAATCAAAACAGTTACATAAATTTTTGAGAAGATGAAAAATAAAATAAAAAGACCAAGTAAAGAAGCCTTTTCCAATTCTGCTCGGCTGACTCAGATTACTCGCGCGTACGCAGCAACAGTGCTCAGGTCCGGCTGGAGGAGGAGCATGATAGCCAATACATCGTTGTCATAACACATGTGCTTGCGCTTCCCCCCAATGCCGAGCTGTATTGCATGCTGCAGGCAGACTCCCCCGAGTCGTGAGTACTCCATTGCTCTCTGGTACCTGGAACAGCCTGATGCAAGGGCTAGTTTATGGTGGGGGATTTTCTTGAATGTCTTCGTGTCAAGTTTGGTATCTATTCTACTTTTCGTTTTTGAGTTATAATGTTTACACACCCCGAATAGACCCCAAAACGTTTATCTGGGTGGAATACAGTAATTCCTCTACCTGCTATAGGCATGTGGTAGAGAAGTTAAAAACCCTGGATTTTTAATAATGGTAATGAACTTTTTCAATGTTGTGAATAAAGCTATACTGCATTTGAGAGTTTTGAACCGGTCTCGGAGAAGAAAATTCTATTTTTGGTTTGAAGTAAAGCTTTGTCCAAGTTTATTTCCGAGCAGCATGTGGCAATTGTTTTCTCTGCTTGTACCGAAACAATGGACGGTGTGATTGCGAACTCCGCCTCTCTTTTTTTTTAAATTATCGTGCAGGACGGTCGGCCGGCCGCTTCATCCCGTTACGGAAATATTTGACATGCATTCCTCGCTCTCCCATACATTGATTAATTCCCACGGGATTCTCTGTTGATTACTGGACAGCGCTGCCTTCAGCCGTCCCTCTGCCCATTGCGCAGCGCCACAGGAAAAGGAAATACGCCGTTATTGGTTGTGGTTCATCGATGATTCTCCAATTCTGTAATACAAAGGGCTTTTACAGCCGGGAGATAGAGGCAGCCGCTTTTAAGTGGCTTTAGAGAGCAGCACGGGCGCTGGCACAAGTGTTGATAATCCAAACAGTGTTATTCTAACAAGTGCATTTTATTTTACGTGTCACACCAACCTCACATTCAAAACAACCCTCGGTGGGGCATGAATATCCCCAATCTTTGGAACATACTGGCCAGGACTTTTTGCCAAGTTATGAATTCAATAAAATTTTATTTTTCTACCTACTCGAGATAAACGTTTGCAGAAATATTTACATTCCACATTTCGTTGTAGGCAGAAGCGAATTAGATCTTTAAAAATCGGGTCACCATATACTGGCTTTGAAATTCCATACTCTTTCCAAGACACACAAGTTATCATCTAACGCCAGGGAGTGTTATTTCTTAAAAAATCTGATGTGTTCTCTACACTTGTACAAACTATTTTTACAAACGCTTATTCTCAAACTACTTCATTTAATCGAGATAAACATTTGCAAAAGCTATCTTATTGCTAATTTTCTTGTAGATGCAAGGGGAATATGGTAGGCTTTAAGCGATAGTCAAATGTTTTAAGAGCTGGTTGCTATGTGAAGCATTCCATTCTCTTTGCATGTGCAGGACATAACAAAATGAATAACGAATTCCCATTTGAGAAAAAGCTTAAGTATTGAAAAATTCAAATAAATACGAATATCATGGAAATGGCTCACTCAACAAAACAATATATGCAATAAATTGTGTATTTTAACGAGATCTACATTTTTTGTGTAGTGAAATTTCGTCTATCTCTTACGGTTTACCAGTTATGCGAAGGCCATTTAGAATGAAGAAACGTTTTGGGGGACATTCCCAGAGAATTCAAGATATACGTTTCATTGGCCATACAAATGTCAAATGTATCATATTTTAATCAAAATCGTTAGCCATTTTTGAGAAAATCAAAATTTTCTAAAAATGTTCCATGTAAAGTGTAGTCTGATGTGTGGAGATTTTCTGATTGTGGCGCATCCATGGAAGGCACTAAACTCAAATCTAAGTTTGGTATTCATCCGAATTTTAGTTTTTGAGTCATGGTATTCAAAGATAGACAAACACACGCGGGCATGTTTCCAAGCATTCTTCATTTGTATTCAGGCACCTCAAAACATGTATTTCCGAAGAAATGTTGGTATCGAATTTTTAGGTGGAATGCAATAGTTCTACGTTGTAGAGAAAGTAAAAACCTCGCGTTTGATTTGGTTTGGTTACTTCAGCGAATAATACGAGAACAGAAGCCAAAAGAAAATCTAAAATGTAACTACTTATGAAGTATATAAAATAATATTATGTTTTCACCATACAAGGACGTCTCAAATTTTATCGAATTATTATAAATAGCATATGTCTTTGGAACTATATAAAATGAAATTGTATTTTTAATTTCTCTACTATGTATGGTAAATAGGGGAAATATTGTATTCCATCCAAAAATTCAATGTTGAGATTTCACTGGAAATATATGTTTTGAGGCCCCCTGAATTATGTGTGTGTGAACAGCATAACCATAAAGGAAAAGTTGGATAAACACCAAATTGGTATTTAGGTTCAGTATCTTCCAAAGAAAAAGATTTTCAAGAAACTTACCGCACCCCAACTACCCTTTACATGGAAGATTTTCTAAAAATCATCTAACAATATTGATTAAAATACCATACATTAAAGATGTTGAATTTTCTCTGAATAACTTGTAAAGTCCTCTTCATTCGGAAGGAGTTTTGTATAATCTTGTATAACTGGTAAACGTTGTGATAGCAGAAAACGTACTACACAAAAACTTTAGATCTCTTTAAAACACATAATTTATTTCAAGTAACTTTTTTTTGGCACTAGCCATTTCCAAGATAACCGTTAATAATGGTTCGAATTTATTAATACTTTGCCATTCTTCTAAAGTCCTGTAGATTTTCAACTCTTTTTAGGGATCTCATGCAATTTTAAGGCTAGCATATACCGTCCAGTTGTTAAACATTTGACTATCGCTGTTCCCTTTGCATCTATATCGTAATGTGTATTGTAGCTATTTCTGCAAAGGTTAATCTGGATTAAAATGAAGTTGATAGAAATATAGTCTTTAGCAAGAATAGTTTGTATACTCACTAACAAGCGATACAGAGTAGACAGTGTCATGTGAACGTGACACGTTGGATATGTTACTTTCCCTCCCAATCACACGATCAGCCCAGGCTGGTAAAAGTCCGGTAATCGGGACTCTACTGTACAAAGGTTTAAAATGCCACCACTTTAATTACTCGACCATTTCCGTCGATGATTCTTCCACCGCCAAAAGGGGCTACTTATAGGCTATGCAGCTTTTCCAGAACTTTGAGGACTGTCGGAGCGAAGTGTCTCATGCTTTAGGTAAATGTCAGAGGATTTTTAACTCGTTGTTAGAAATAGCCGAGACTGTACGAAATTACAAATTATATGAGGTAAAAGGGAGAATTCACCATAATAGTCTTCTAGAGCAAGTTTCATAAAGAACGGGGGGAGGTTGCGACGAACCACACGCCCCAGCTGCTCGTAGTCTTCATTCTGGTGTGGGTGTTGACTAGCTGTAAGAGAATACCCTACAACACTTCTGTGTTGGCCTGCGCTCTCAACTCTAATCTATGGAGCGGTCACAGGGGACGAAATTAAAAACGTTAAACTCACTTTAATTGTAATTCGTTTGCACACTTGTTCGCAGCTAGACGTGAATTCTATCCCAATATTATTTTCTAGGTTATGGGGCCTAATCTATCAAGGTGTACCTTCTGCCCCATGTTGTTTTTCTAAATTGCTAACAGCTTCTTCACGCCTCAGCCATCTGAGTGACTTGAAGTTTTACCCCCCCCCCCCCCGAGGAAATTGTATTAAGTCGTACGAACTCAACTGAAAGTAATGTTGCTGTGTAGCTACCCTTGGAAGGGCTTTACCACAGGGATGATAGGACTATTGTAGAGTGATGGGTTTGGTTTCGAGGTTGTGGGTGTGATGGGAGGTAGCGCTATGTTTTCATAGGCTCCTCAGTGGCTGCCTTTACAGGAGCAGCGCCAGTGCTCTACTCCGCTGGTGTTTGTTATTCCTTAATGGATTAAGATTTTTAATTTTGATTGACCACTACCATGAGGAGGGGGGAGTAGTTAGTGACAGCATTGTGCTATTGGCAGGTTTAAAGCCTTCGTTACCGGGGGTGCCCACAAGCCATGCGGGGAACCTGGTAGTGTCGGTAGCGACGTTCTTGAGGTAAGTAATCCCCCAGAGCGTTCTCATGATGTGCCAATCTGGCATAGAAATGTTTATCCCGGCGCCTAATCACATCCTTCGCATATGGGAGGGCCGAGGTTCCTGACTGGAATCGTGCGAATACGTGTCTCTGCTTTATTTACACATCCCGCTAAAGACGATGTTTGTCCCACAACTATTTTAAAGCAATACTATGATTGGTCGAACACATTAGTGTCGAATGAGAACATTTGTTCTCTTTATTTTCCATCATGATGAATTCGGAGTTTCAGTTTCTGTCCCGGACCCCCGCTATCTCTTTTCAATCTCTACTCGTCTACCTCACTCAAGCGTCTCTGCTGGTCATATTCAGCCGATACCCTGTGCTTTGTGCCACCCTAGAGATATCTCTGTCTGGTACCGCTTGGCTTCAGTCATCCAAATTACACAGTTGTACGCCTAGCTAGCTTCCGTTATATTTAATATAACATATTTACACTTGTATAATATTATTTACATTAATTATGTAACAGTGTTGCCGTTACAAGGTAAATAAAAGTAATTTGTAAGTAAAATTTGAAAATCTAACAATGAAACATCGGGTAAACCAGCTACTAAACCACAATTTGAAACCATTTCTAGGCAGTCGTGATTAATGTAAACACACAGAAACTTATTATGTTTATATTTGAATGCTCTGAGACCCAACTGTGTAAACATACATCAATATTCTGAGCATCGCCATGTTTATGTTACAGATCTGGACAGAGAGGGGAGAGGAATGCCCAGCATGCACTGCTAAGGTTTCTGCGGTGCCCTTAGCATGCTAACTACCGGCTCGCTCTGTTGACATCAAGTAAGTCCGTTCATTCTCTTCATTGTGGTATATTACAACAGGAGAAGGTAGGCGATGCTGACACGAGAGTCACTTAAAAAAACAAATTTCGGCTTTACCAACTGCCGCGATCAATTAACGATGCCCAAATGAGAAATTTCTATAATCCACAATTTAAGTTCCATTCATTTCATGTTTTAATACAGCAACCAGGGTTTAAGTATAATCTGTATACACAATTCCGTGCGTATTTTAAAATTAGTTGCCGGGATATTAATTGTTATTATTATTTTTACTGCTTTGAATCACTGCTCCAACAATTACATTATGAAAGAACGTAATATTTTATGATTGAAGTCCTTGATATTGTACTAATAAATAGTAGAGATTAATTTTTAATCATCTTACCAGTTTCGGACAAAATAAATGTGAAACATAATATTTAAATTTTTGCTTAAAAATACACACAATGTGACAATTGGAAGGATGAATAAATTTGCCAAAACAAGTACCCTCGGTCAATTTAAAACTGGCCGGCGTTTGAGAGACGGAGCGCGAATCGGGTACTTCCGTGAGCGCTCGGAACAGCCAGACTTTGTTCACAAGACTCCGTATGTTCTTGTAGTAGTTATAATGGTGAACACAACTGTAATTACAAAAGTCTTCCGAGACAAAATTCATATACGAGATTTCAAACAGACAGATGTTTCAGCGTGTTTTAACACTGAATATTTGTAGCTAAAACACATTGATTTATGGTTCTCGAATGGTAGATAACTGTGCCCGAGTGGGCAAGTTCAAATCTCCGTGGAGCTACTCTCCCCCCTTTCATGTTAAGTTTTCTTCATTTTGCCTGTATATAGCGTTTATTTAGTTATATCGGTAGATAGCAACCATGACATTAATTTATAGGTCGGGAGAAGGTTTCATGTTCAGTCAATTTGATTTTATAACCAAAACTTTCACCATTATTGTGATCATATTTGTGAGTAAAATGAAGATTGTTACTTAACTATATTACAGTAAAACGAATTGTAAAAAAAAATAAAAGATAACAATCCAATACCGAGAGTCGAACTTGAGCTGTTTGCGTAAACGTTAAGTAGCTTAACCACTGAGCACGGTGTGGAGGTAGCCCAAATCAGTGCCTTATGGACTGTATTATAGAGTCAGCGAAAGCGGCGCACAGAAGTTGATGGTTGTGAACCGCGCGCTCACTCAAAGGGACTTTGAAAACATTTAACTGCTCAAGAGAGCGGTCACTTTTAGTTTTCCCGAGTGTACATCTTAAAACAAAAAAGATTTATCAGACTCTCGAAATTTGTCGTAAATTTTTCGAAGTCCAAATAGTTTCCGCGGCCGGTTCACAATGGTGTCTCAGGATGCGTGTCATTGCTACCTTTCATACTGAGTCCCAGCAGCTGAATATGGGCTGACAGCCGAGCGGTTATTAGCAGATATGCAGCATTGACACCTGCCGATGTTCGTATTCCAAGCATAATTTTTCTTCTTTTTTGTGCAAAAAAAACGCAGTGTTTATATTATAATATCCAATTGCTTACGCTTATTTCATTTCAACATCCTCATTTTCGTTTTCAAACTAAATATGAAATAAGTAAACATTATATTTCTAAATGATAACGCAAATAGAAATAGAAATGAACTTAACATCGGTTGTTTAACCCCTCTGCTTCTATTACTGCCCTCCTTCCAAGGACATGGATGATATTAAATGACTAGTCCTGTATTTGACCCCACAAAACCTCTTTGGCCTTGCGTTGTTTTGCAGATCAATTTAACCTTCTTTACCTCTGCCCACACATTTTATTAGGATTCAAATCTGGCGAACAAGGAGGCCAGTCAATCACTGTAATATCTTGCCTTTGCGAGATCCAGTTTGAAACCTGCTCATTTTTGTGGACAGGGTGTTTATCCTGCTGGAGTTCAAACATTCCATCGGGATATCTAGTCCTTGTAGAAGGAACCATGAAGTTTTTGAGGATGTCTTTATAGTGGTGGCCATTTAATGTGCCATTAAGCTTCCACAACACACCTAGACTATCTCGTGACATCCAACCCCAACACGACATTGGCAATCCATTTTTGCCACGTATTATGCTAAGTAACATTTTCCTCTGGGGCGGTAGATACTTATCTACATTTTTAGATGAACATGCCACCTCGTCTATGAATACAACCTTATTTCCGTAATGGTTGACGTTTTCTTCTGAAAATGCGCGGCGACACAGCCGGTGATCGACTGTACGACGCTGATTCTTAGCTGCCTATCGAGCAAAGAGCCATGTTGTAGTCAAACGACGCAAGACTGTGCGGTTCGACCCAAGGGAAATTAGAATTATTCTAATTGCAGATACATGCTGGAAGGGATTGGTGTCTACCTCTTCTAAAAGTGCAGTGTTCTGCTGAAGAGCGGACAAACGTTTTCGACCCGAACCAGTTTCGATAACGTAGACGTAGACACAGGAACTTTAAGTCTCTTGCATTTTGAAACATGCAGTATCCAGTAACGTCCACTAACATGAGGAGAAGTCTCCTTGTAGCTTCGTCTTTATATGTGCACTCAGCCATAGCAAAACTCACTATGATTGCCAAACATATGCAGATCTACAAGCTTATGAGGTGCGCATACATGTTCTCGCCAGTGCCGTTCATAATTACACAAGAATGACACAGAGGGTTTGCATATTCAATATTAGGTCAATTAAATATTTGGTTTAGTTTTTCACTTTATAATTCTGACTAATATGGCATTATTTTGAAAATAGAAAGAGTAATTTGCTTGTTTTTTTTATGGTGTTCCAATTACGAAATACATGCGTTTTACCTCTCGGCTACCATGCATGCAACCAAAGTGAATAACACATTCCTACTTATCGCTTAGCTTTTAAATGAGCGTCGGGTGGTATTAAATCGTGTAAGTGAACGCAGCGCCAGAGAGTGCTTTCAAGGTTTTCCTAATTGAACTTCCTCTCTGACTGTTGCTGATTTATTTTATCTTAGGCTGTACATTGTATAGCAACGTTAATATCCAGTATTTTGTACTAACATTAAAAATAAGCATGTGAAGAGAAACATTTTTTCTTCTATTATTTACAAGGAGATGTATAAAATGTCTTCAATTTATACCGAAAAGAACATCGTGTGGATCAGTTTGAAAATGAGAATGTGCCAACAAATGAAGACCCGAGAAAAAATTATAACCTTATAGCTGATAATTCATTTCCCCCCTCCTCTCTGCAGCTAATTTAGTATTTGAAGATCCCTGATGTCTTTCTCGAATGGCTTGCTACCTTTACTTTTTACTTTCTCTACTACGTATAGTAAGTTGGGGAAGTATTGCGTTCCACCCAAAAATTCGATACCAAGATTTCACCGGAAATACATGTTTTGAGACCCCTGAATCCAAACTACAATATTTCCCCTACTTACTGTACGTAGTAGAGAGGGTAAAAATCATTTTTGGAAACATGTCCGTGTGTATGTGTCTGTGAACAGCATAACTCAGAAAGAAACAGTCGAATAAACACCAAACTTGATATTTAGGTTCAGTATCTTCCAGAGATGCGACACGAAGGTTTTCAAGAAAATCCCCCCACCCCAGATTACCCTTTACATGGAACATTTTTCGAAAATTTTAATTTTCTCAAAAACGGCTCTAACGATTTTGATTAAAATATATGTTTAAGATATTTTCATGACAAATAAAATGTATATCTCGAATTTTCTGGGAATGTCTCCAAAAGTATTCTTCATTGTGAACGACTTTTGCATAACTGGTAAACCATAAGAGATAGACAAAATTTTACTACACAAAAAAATTTAGATCGCGTTAAAATACACAATTTATGTCATATACATTTTTTTTTGTTGAGTGAACCATTTTCGAGATGTTGCTTGTTATTCCCTTAATTTTTCCAATGTTTTTTCTCAAATGGGAATTCGTTATTCATTTTTTATGTCCTGAACATACAAAGAGAATGGAATGCGCCACATAGCAACCAGCTCTTAAAATATTTGACTAACGCTTAAAGCCTACCGATTCCCCTTGCATCTACAAGAAAATTAGCAATAAGATTAACATCTCGATTAACATGAAGCATATGGAGAATAAGCGTTTGTAAAAATAGCTTGTACAAGAGTAGAGAAAGTCATGCGAGTGTAACACATCAGATTTTTTTAAGGAATTTAGGCTTACAGACATTTACTTAAATCGCTATATTACATGCTTTAAAAGCTCGTATAGCTATAAAATGTACGTAGAACCAAGTAGTTTTGTAGACTTTAATAACACTAAAACAAATATGTATATATTTTCGCCATTTCTTGCCTTTATTCACAGATGCATCTTGTTGTAAATGTATTTTACACAATTTTCATTAATTCAATAAAACATTAAAGCGTATTGATATAAATTTCCCACTGAAATCTCCTAAAAAAGCATCCCAGATATGTGTTAGAAACATTTTCAGGCGAATATCTGAGAAAAAAAATTGCATACTTCTCTACGAAAGTGGAAAAGAGAAAAACCAGATTCGTCTTGGAAAAATATTTATGTTGCACTAGAAGTTCCTTTACTATGCACACGTGACTTCATAACGTCCTGTTAACAAACATGCATCTCTAGACTTATAATTTCTGCACACTTGAGCTCACGTTATATTTAATTGTGTCATTATAATTGTAGTAACCGTCTTATATCTGTTACCATGGTTCAAAACATTGTGTGTTCCAAAACAGCATCTCCCTTAATTGCTTTGCGCAAGCGTATCGCCAGAGCGCAATCCCATAAGTAAATTTGAGTGACCTGAAGATTTCCAGTGGGCGTTACCCTCTGTTGTAATTGTTCCATTATCGTGATCATTTGAAAATAACATTTACCCCATTGTTTTCTTACCTTTATTCACTGTTACGGAAAATAAATATAAAGACAGACGTATACGACATTACTATGTAGTTTAAGGGGAAAAGAGATGAATGCAAGACTAAGAAACACCTTTTTCAAAGCAAGATATATATATTTTTTCTTTAGAATAGAGTTTTTTGATGTCGTGCTGTAAAGTTGAATTTCCTGCATTCATTGTTGGTAATCTAATCTACTTGTGCGTTTTGCTTATTTGCATGAACTATGTAAATCCTGTAACTTTAAATATATTTACTATTGTAGACAGAATAAAATGTGCTGGATAGCTGTATTTTACCATTTAAATATTACATGGATCCCTACTCGTTTTTATTTTTTAATATTTACTTACTATTTAATTCCATGCAGGAGCTACGAGGGCTGTCCCAGAAATACCCGACCTAACAAAGAAAACACAAAAATTTTGAAAAAAAACATCTTTATTTCTCTACATAGTCTCCTTTCAGCTCGATATACGTTTCCCAGTACTGTTCAATAGCTTCAATACTGTTTATAGTGAGAACCGTCGAGTTCTGCAAAATAGTCATCAACTGTAAACTTCACCTCTTCATTATTTGCAAATCTTTTACCACCAAGCCATTTGTTCAACTTTGTAAACAGAAAATAATCAGAGAAGGATTAGTCTGGTGAATAGGGTGCATGAGGAAGTTTATCTAATTTGATTTTGGACATGGCGATAATGGATTTGTGAACTAGTGCATTGTCTTCATAAAACAGAACTTTCTTTTTCGCTAAATGCGGCCCCTTTTGCTTGATTTCATCATTCAAACGCTGCAATAAGTTTGCATAATACTCGCCAATGATTGCTTTTCCTTTTTGAAGATATCAATGAAACTTTTCCCAAGCGCATCCCAAAAATACTGACCTTGCCTGCAGATGGAATTGTCTTCACCTCCTTGGCCCTCGATTCTCCCCTTTCAATCCACTATTTGACTGTTCCTTCGTCTCAGGTATGAAGTGATGGACCCATGTTTCATCCATGTTTATGAATCGACGCAAGAACTGGGTTTTATTGCAGCAAAACATCGCCAAAAACTCGACTGAACCATTTGTTCCATTGTGATAAACGCGGCACCCATCTTGCGGTCAACATTCTCATGTATAAGTTTTCAGTTAGTATGTGATGAACAGCATTTTTAAAATGCCTATGAAGTCTGCTAGCTCGTGCACTTTCAGTCGATGGTCATCCAATACATTTTGTGGATTTTCTTCACAATTTCTGGCGTGGTCAACTCATTTGGTTGACCACTGCGATGTTCATCTTGGCAGCTCGTACGGCCTCACTTAAACTCTGCCACCCAATATTTTACTGTTGTAAACGAAGGAGCAGACTCCCCCAGAGTAGAATCTAGCTCAGCTTTAATATTAGTTGGACTAAGACCTTTCAGATGAAAGTATTGTAGCACATAACGATGGCCAGTCTTATACATGTTTGCAAATTCGCTGAAAAAGCTCACTATTGATGGCTGCCAAACAATTACTAAGCAACGTAGAATGTCAAACTTAAAAGTTAAGCTTTATAAGGTCGGTACTTTCTACCACAGTCATTTGTTTGAAATAACAAATACTATATATACGTCAGATCGGGTACTTCTGGGACTGCCCTCGTAAGTTTGAGCAAACAATGTTAATGTTGGTGCTCTTTTTTGTGAAACCACCATGTTAAACAGTTGTTAGCAAGTTTGTTTTTTTTCGTTTAAGTTCTACTTCTATTATTCATTTAAATATATTATACAATATAATGGAGAATATCCAAAATAAAATTGTGATGCACTTGCCTCAGTAGTATTGCAAATTACTATAATACAAATCACTTTGGAATGGAATGTGTATCAGAGGGGACTCGGTACTGATATTAGCGGATATTGTACCTAAGCTCTACGAGGGCGCGCCCCTGGGAGGGGGAGAGAGGAGATACCGGTCGGCCGAATCAGGAATGACGGCACTACAGTGGCAGAGTCCTTACAATTTCCTGATACAGATGCCCCCGCAATCGGATAGACAGACTGGGAACCCAGAGGGGGAACCCGCAACCAGACCAAGGCTGAGGGAAGGAGAAAGCTCACAGAGAACATCCTTTTTCCCTAATACGCCATATCGAAACACCACCGCCGTCATTTCTAACCCTAAAATAGATCAAACGAGGTGACGGATAAATGAAATGATCCATGGAACGAAATGAAGGGACTTAAAATTCGGGGGATGTGAAAGAAACCGCTCCAGGATTCGCCTGACGACCCGGGAAAACCCCCAAAAAACCCATGGATCAGAGTGGGCGGTCGCCGGGGATCGAACACGGTACCTCCCGAATGCGGGCCACAGACGTTGCCACCTAAGCCATGCCGCTCGGTACATGCTATGTTACTGCACTAGTGCGTTAAAATAGGTATTACCGCATTACTTTGAATTTCATAATTATTCACATTCGTGCCCAAAGTGGATAAATAAGATTTATTATCAACTGAAGTGCTCTAAAAAGACACACAAGTGGATTTTAAATTGCATACTTCCAACTTTAACTACTTTAGAAATAACTTCGTTTTGTACCCTGTGGCCTAGAAAAGTTGGTTATATATTTTCAGCGTTTCCTCTATAATGAGATATACATGTAACATGGGGATTAATTATATCCTAGTTTAATCCTTTGTACAAATCGGATCTAATTCGTTAGTTGTATTTAAAGCAAAGGCAAATCCTGCTGAGTATACACCAAGTACTTTATAAAACCCTTAACTATAAAACCCACTGTTGAAAGAGTTCATGAAATACCTGCTTTGACGAGAGCATTCATTTACTTACACAGGGTCAACAAAAAGTATGGTATATTATTTATCAATTTGTGACCTGAACGCCTTTTAAAACTGCCTAACCCCAGAGGTACATGGTTTAGTTGAGAACTACGTTCTAGAGTGGACCGAATGGTCAAGAAGCCTTGAATTGAGTAATAATTGCCGCATCTACTCTAGGTTCGCTCTCAAGCTCACGGAAACGCGAATGTGACAATCAGTCACTGACATTGTGATATATTTTTAATATACAATTTATACCAACACGTCACAAACTGTCATACTATACCCGAGGACAGTAGTTCCTCTACACGCTATCGTTTACTCCTTTATATCTTTTCTAGAAACTCAAAGGTTTATTTTTACTTTACTTATTTTACATAGTAGGTAGAGAAGTATTGCACTTCACCCAAAAATTCGATACCGAAATTTAACCAGAAATATGATATGGCGTGTTAATAATTTAGGGGGTTATATTGTGATTGTCATTACGAGATATATTGTTATTTACGTCACTCCTGACTGGTACCTTTGATAGCCACGAGTGGTGGGAGATACAGCGTGTATCTTAGTTAGGATTCCGTGAGAAGTGGATCGCGTGTACAAGCCGGCTTTTGGATCGGTGGGCATCTCCTCCCACCTTTCATATTTCATAATGTAGGAATCCTAAACGGTTGGTAAATAAATCTAGGAATATATAAGAGATTTGTGTTACGGATTTTGTACAGTGAAAAACCCACGCCTTCCTCTTAACCTCCACACCACGTTTTGGTCCTCCGTAGCCAAGTCAGTATATGTCCCCTCAAAGTACGTGCTGGGGTAGTAGAAATTAATTTAATTTTCATGTGAACTTTTAGGCCTCTACCCAGCATGTAACAATATGTTTAGATGCCCCTGAATCCAAATACAGCATTTTTGGAAACATGTCCGTGCGTTATCTGTCTGTATAATAAAACGTCGGATATATACCCAGTTTGGTACTTATCCGAATTCTTGTTTTTGAGTTATGCTGTTCACAGACACACGTGTGCGGACTTATTTCCAAAAATGCTTTATTTGGATTCAGGGCACCTCAAAACAAGTATTTACGGTGAAATCTCGGTATCGAATTTTTGACTGGAATGAATACTTCCCTTACTGACTATACGTAGTAGAGAAAGTAATAAATAAAATGTGACAATTTAGCTCCGTCTTGGAAAGAAATATTTATTCACCTCGATATGGAAACAGATTTTTCCCTGAGTACACTTGTACCCTCGGATTAAATCCCTCGGGCTCCAATTATCTACCTCGTAGAAAATCATATGTTTCTGTCTGTTAATATATAATACGAGGGCTGATAAACAAAGAATGAGGCTGATTTTTTCCTATAGCTTCCTCGATAGTTTCCTGTCTCTACCATGAATATGTGAAAAGAGCAGGGTTTCATGTATAATGTCCATGCGGCAGCACTCTCGTATCGGTAGGTTGGTAGAAATGCTGTATATTGTTGGCCCTACTTGAATTTCGCATACCACAAAATGGAGGTGACACGAGAGGAGCAATACAGTGCAATAAAGTTTTGTTTTTGTTTAAATCATACGCCTCTGAAACTTTCGAAAAGCAGAAGCGGTAAAGATGCACTACCACGTGCAACAGTGTTTAGTATGGTTCAAGGAATTCAAAGAAGGGCGAGTCCTCTGTGTTAAGCAAGGTCGGCCTGGTGTTTCACATTTTTCGACTGTGATGGAATGATTTACCAGCATGCAGTTCCCCCTCACACTACTGCTACAGCAGCGTACTACATGTCAGTAATGGCTACACTGAGAAAGCATATTGCAAGGAAACGTCCAGAACTTCATCGGACTGGGTGGCGACTTCATCACGACAACGCACGGCCTCGCGTCACAAATTAAGTCCAAGAATTTTTGGCTAAATTCAACATTACCTGTGTACCGCATCCGCCTAATAGCCCCGATCTTGCGCCCTGTGATTTCTTTTTATTATCACTAAAGACAAAGCCCAGGGGCATTCGATTTGAGAGCACTGAAGCAGTGCTGAAGAAAAGTGAGACGATTCTCAAAGACCTGACAAAGAATGCCCTACATCATGTGTTCGAGGACTGGCAGAGCCGGTAAATAAAAGATGCGTTCAAGTAGGAGGGGACCACTCTGAAAAAGATTATGTCAACATTGAAATGGGGTAATAAATATCTGTGAAAAAATTAGTCTCAGTCTTTATTGATAAGCGCTCGTATTCCATCCAAAAGATCGATGTCGAGATTTCACAGGAAATACACGTTTTAAGGCCAAAACATTTTTATAAAATGATCCTTGTGTGTGTGTGTGTGTGTGTGTGTGTGTTTGTCTGTGTGTCTGTGAACAGTATAACTCAAAAATGAAAAATTGGATAAATACCAAACTTGGTAGAAAGCTGATCAATAAAGACAGACTGATATTTTCCTTTAGCTTCCTTGATAGTTTCCTCTCTCCACCCTGAATATTTGAAAAGAGTAGGTAGGTAGTAACGCTTTATATTGTTGACCCTACTTGAATTTCGCACACAACAAAATGGAGGTGACGCGAGAGGAGCAATACAGCGCAATAAATTGTTTTCGTTTAAATCATACAGCCTCTGAAACTTTCAAACAGCTGAAGCAAGCACACAGTGAAGATGCACTACCTTGTGCAATAGTGTTTAGGTGGTTCAAGGACTTCAAAGAAGGGCGAGTCCAACAACAAAAAAAGCAAAAGTTGTTCCATCTGCAGGGAAGGTGATGGTGATCACATTTTTCGACTGTAATGGAATGGTTTACTAGCCGCCTACAGTTCCCCTCACACTACTGTTACAGCAGCGTACTATACGTCAGTAATGACTACATTGAGGAAGCACATTGCAAGGAAACGTCCAGAACTTCATCGGAGTGGCTGGCGACTTCATCACGAAAACGCGCGGCCTCACGTCACAAATCAAGTCCAGAAATATTTGGCTAAATTAAACATTACCTGTGTGCTGCATCCGCCTTATAGCCCCGATATTGCCCCCTGTAATTTCTTTTTATTCCCATCACTTAAAACAAAGCTCCGAGGCATTCGAATTGAGAGCACTGAAGCAGTGCTGAAAAAAGTGAGGCGATTTTCAAAGACCTGAAAAATAACGGCCTGCACCATGTGTTCGAGGACTGGCAGAGATGCTATAAAAGGTGCATTCAAGTAGGAGGGGACTACTCTGAAAAAGATCATGTCAACATTGAAATGGAGTAATAAATATCTGTTAAAAAATTAGTCCGTCTTTATTGATCAGACCTCGTATATTATTGTATTGTAAGTATTCCTCTCCAGCTATGTAATAAAGAATTAAGTCCTCAAGCTCAGTTCTCCCTTAAGAAGCATACTCCGTGTAATGACGCCTTTATCTTGTGCATTCGGTGTGACAAAGCCTTAGCTTGGCGACCGTTTTTCTCTCGCAGACAGATAAAGAGAGCAGTTGAACATAACGGGGAATACCCGCCTCTGGCATGTCAGGGAATTCAATCTTGTCCATGCTCCGAGTCGAGTTATCTCCACATGTGAGCTCCAGTGCACTTAAATTAATCAAAACTTACATCCCCGCCATGTGATTAAATTCCACAGAGACTTCGGTCGGTTCCCAGTAACTCTTCCTCCAAGAATATCTTCTTCAGCAAGCGCGTAGTGTAGCGATAATTGGCAGATATATGGTTACCGAGTTAAGTAGCAAGCTTACCCGCTCCTAGTCAGCGTGAAGCTTAAAATTTCAGGCGCGATTTCCTCAACTATATGCACAGAGTTGTAAACAACCCATACCTTGTATAAATTAGTATCAAACATGGTTTCGTGCAGAATGGCGCTACAAATACAACCTTTACTTTCGAACAAATAATTTGATGAAACAATTAGTACTTAAAGACAACACGAAAATAAGATAAATCGCCTCAAAACGTAAGAAGAATGTGATAATTCAAAGATAAGGTATTTTTACTTTCTCTACATATTAGGTAAAGAAGGTATTGCATTCCACCCAATACTTCGATGCCAAGATTTCACCGGAAATACATGTTTTGAGGGATTGCTGAATACAAAAAAGCATTTTGGAAACATGTCCGTGTGTATGTGAACATAATAACTCGAAAATAAAAAGTCGGATAAATACCAAACCTCGTATTTTAATTCAGTATCTTCCCTAACATTAGCAATAAGATAGAGTCTGCAAATGTTTATCTCGATTAACATGAAGTAGATGGAGAATAAGCGTTTGTAAAAATAATTTGTACAGGAGCAGAGAAAGTCATGTGAGTGTAACACATCAGATTGTTTGGATTCAGGGGGCATCAAAACATGTATTTCCGGTGAAATCTCGGTATCGAATTTTTGGGTGGAATGCAATACTTCCCCTACTTACTATACGTAGTAGAGAAAGTAAAAGTCACGAAGTTGAATCAGGGGATCCTGAGGTCCATCATTCCTTAGTGATTACCTTATCTTCAAAACTGTTCTAATTACATTTAATTAAATTTTATATGTGCGGTAGCAAGTTTTTGTTGGAAAAATCCAGACTGATGTTAAACATTGTTGTGCTCTTCAAAAAATTGGTTTAAGTCATTCTGTACCCCTCTGCATTTATTCTTTACTAAAAAATTAGGTCCTATTATTCTGTATGGATTTACTGCAAACTAGTTTTCGTGTCATGCAATAAATTCTGATGTGTAAAATCGGGTTTCTCTGTGCTCCAATATCTGTTACTTTGTGATGAAACATAACCATGTAAATGGAACCATGCATCGTCACAGAAAAAAATTAGGCGTGGTCAATTACTCTTATCATTTCGTAAATTTAATTACAGAAATTTACCCAACTTTGATGATTGTATAGAAAATAACTTTTTCACTCCACACCATACTGGATATCAGGCACAAACTAAGGCTGCAACAACGACGCCAGTATGGCATACAGACCAAAGATCCCCTTGAGTCTGATCACACTGGGCGTTCTAGCAGGAAATGATATACATATTCGTCCTGTGTTCCATAAAAAATGCACTGAGAGCGGGATGCCGTTCATGTGTGTTCGAAGGAATGAATGGCACAAATTAATGATCAAAACTCGTTGTATGGTAACCGAGCACGATTTGCAAAGGAGATTTTTAGTTCCTGTACGCGACACTAGATGGGATGGGTAGTAACTGCCGTGCATCTTCATGAATGTAAGGATGCTGAGAGCATCCCAAGCCCGTGGGGGTAGAATTTGGAGTCGTTACCCGGTCAACTTGTTGCTTTCGTTGCTTGTAAATTTCAGTTGTTGTGATTTACGTTGCTTAGCAAGGGAAGTTAAAGAATCCCTACATAAATAAGGAGTAAAAGGGGAAAACGGCGTGACAGGATAAACAAGAAAGGCGGTGCTTGTAAACCTTGCTGAAAGCGGTATCTGGGTATTAATCATTGGCCAAGAAGTTGTGTTTTGTGCTTCCTGCACCAAGTTTAATGTTTTGCTTCAGTTTTGTCTACGTACACCCCTTCCATTCGTGACGTCATCTCATCGCTGTCGCAACTACCGAGCGCTTTTTGGACCATCAAGGAGCAGCAAACATTCAGGTGACGCAAAAAAGTAACGTGCAAGACGTGTTTTGCTTAGTTGTACACATACCGCCATTAATCGTCAGACAAGGTAAACAAAATAGCGATTACTCTCCTCTTCCCAAGGCAAACACAGGTAAGGTGAGCGAGTTATAACTTAAGGGGACTGGAAGTGTAAAAATAGCAAAAATTATTAGTTTTTGTTCTTAATGGAAAAACTGTGATTCTTCCTCATTCAGAATATACTTTGTTTATTGGTTATTTAAAACATTTAATTTCTTAAAAAGCATTTACATGTACAGTGAGTCACTTTGGACTGTTGAGTTCCATACTCCTTTTGTTAAACTTTAAATACGTCAACACGTGTTATCTACTGAAAGGACATAACAAAGTTCATCTAAAGAGTACCAGGTCAAAAGGCATAGGACTGCAAAACAGGAGGTAGCACAGGATGCAGATAATGATGACTATTTCTGTGGAGTGCATTAATGTTAACCATGCTTTTGAACTTGAATTGCAATTGTGATTATCTCAAAACTATAGTTTTCGAAACAGATATTCCTTTAACTCCAAAACTGTAAATGCTCTAAAGTTGAAATTTTGCACACTTGTATGATATAACCTATTATTACATTTTTTAAGTATGAATATTAAATATGATGCCATACCTGACATGAATTTCTCTACTCTTGTACAAACTATTTTTACAAACGTTTATTCTCCATGTACTTCATGTTAATCAGGATAAACAAGGGCAGAAATTATCTTATTCCTAATTTTCTTGTAGATACAAGGGGTGTATGCGTATTGGAAAATTCAAACAAATAACAAGAAATATTTCGGAAATGGTATACTCCACAAAAAGAATGTGTGACATAAAGTGTGTGTTTTAACGAGATCTGCACCCTTTCTCTTAGGGTTTACCAGTTATGAAAATGCCATTCAGCATGAAGAGGAATTTCGGAGACTTTCCCAGAAAATTCAAGATATAAATTTTTATTTGTCATAAAAATATCTTTAATATATGATATTTTAATCAAGATGATTAGAGCCATTTTTGAGAAAATCAAGGTTTTTGAAAAATCTTACACGTAAGGGGTAGGGTGGGGTACTTGGATATTCTTGAAATTTGTCGTATCGCATCTTTGAAAGATACTGAATCTAAATACCAAGTTTGGTACTTATCAGACTTTTCGTTTTTGAGTTATGCTGTTAATAGCCACAGCGATATGCATCCCCACATATGGAACATTTTCTAAAAATGATTTTTTTGGACTCAGGGTGCCTCAAAACATGTATTTCCGGTGAATTCCCGGTATCAAATTTTTGGGTGGAATGTCCGTGTGTGTGTCTGCCTGTCTGTGTGTGTGTCTGTGAACAGCATAACTCAGAAACGAACAGTCGGATAAGCACCAAACTTGCTATTTAGGTTCAGTATCTTCCAGAGATGCGGCACGAAGGTTTTCAAGAAAATCCCCCACCCCAGATTACCCTTTACATGGAACATTTTTCGAAACTTTTAATTTTCTCAAAAATGGCTAACGATTTTGATTACAATATTATATATTTAAGATACTTTCATGACAAATAAAATCTATATCTCGAATTTTCTGGGAATGTCTCCAAAAGTATTCTTTATTTTGTTAACGACTTTTGCATAACTGGTAAACCTTTAGGGATAGACAAAGTTTTACTACACAAAAATGTAGATCGCGTTAAAATACACAATTTATGCCATATATATTTGTTGTTGAGTGAACCATTTTCGAGATATTGCTTGTTATTCCCTTCAATTTTCCAATACTTATACTTTTTCTCAAATGGTAATTCCTTATTCATGTTTTTTGTCCTGATAATGCAAAGAGAATGGAATACTCCCAATAGCAACCAGCCCTTAAAAATATTTGACTATCGCTTAAAGCCTAGTAATTCCCTTTGCATCTACAAGTAAATTAGCAATAAGATTAACATCTCGATATCTCGATTAACATGAAACATATGGAGAATAAGCGTTTGTAAAAATAGTATGAGTGTAACACATGAGATTTTTTTTATTTTGTTTTACGCTTTTATGTGCAACATTGGAAGGCACGTTATTTCGCCCTTAGTGTATTAGTACGGGTTGAACGCCGTGGAGGTTAGGCAACTTCTCCGCCCGACGTGTACCACGTTACGTCCGTCCCCTTATAGATGACACGCGCTTTAAAAGATTGACTCAAAACAATGACGTATAAAATAGCTGTTATTGCTTTTTCTTCTTCTTTTTTTCTTTCTTCAGAGGGCTTCTCGAATCTCAAGAAGGGATAAAATTAGAAATACAAAATTTCGGGAAATAAAGGGTGTAAAAGAGCATATCGAAAATAGCAGAAGAGAAAGATTAAAATGGCTCGGTCATGTGGAAAGAATAGGAAACGATGGGATAGTAAGAATGGTGGTAGGATGAGAAGCTGAAGAAAACAAGAGGACGGGGAAGTCCGATAGAACAATGAAATGACAAATAGAGGGCTAACAGTTGATGATGCAAAGGATAGGGATTTATGGAGATATAAACCTATGTATGATTTTAGGAAAAATACTCTATGCGGATAATTCCTAAATAAAAAACAAGGACGTCATTATACACTTTCAAATGAACGCCAGACCTTGGAACTGTCCCTGCTTTCAAGTCCCAATAGACGGCAATCATAAGTAGAAATCTTCCAGTTTAAATTTAATTATGATATAGGTCTTGTGATACATACGCGAGATGCCCTTTTGGAACACACAATATTAGCGATATATGGGACCTTCTATGCGAAATCATACGGAAACAAACCTCGCATTTTGTGTTTCCATTATAACTTTTCCTATTAATAAAGGGTGCTAAGGAAAACATATTCATCAAATATTAGCATATAATTCCTAACGTGTTCACATTATTGGACCACAAATGTGCCGTATTAATTTATATTGTCGTATTTTAAGTGCGCATAGCTCCGGAACCCTTTATTTCAGAATATTGTACCAAACCTCATTTTGTAGATAGAAATTCGCGTTTCATTATAGCATAGGCTAATATTTTCATAACATTCACAAAAGTGTATATACAGTTTTTTCCTATTAAAAGCGTTTTCGGATTTTTATAAAACTAAAATATTAGACCCAGAATAATCCACATTGCCATTAAGAGAAGCCAGCAGTGTTGGTAAAGTGGTAATATTAGGGTGTTCATAGTTATATCACAAAAAATGAATAAACTCGGCGACTTACGTGATTAATGCAGGATGATCGCCAAGCGCCCTGTGAATCTGTGAGAAAATACTCAGGACCGCATACTGCTTAGCAAGCGTTCTCATTATTTAACCTTACGCACAGCAGCTTGCTTGACCTTCAGTTCAAAACAAACGTGCGAGAGCACGTATTTTAATACTCCGGTGCATAAATTAATTTATTTCTTGAATTATTTTACACGTATCCTTATCAGTCACCATTACAGTAAAGTATATGTTTGATTGTGTTTAAATTACGAAATCTTATCGTATATAGTAACATTATTTTTCTTAATCCGTTAATGCATACACTTGAAAAAATAGAAATTTCTTCACTTAAATAAAAATAAAACATATTTAATTATCAGTATAAAATTAAAATTTAAGGAATCAAAGTAAAACTTGATTTGTATAATAAGGTTTGAATAACAAATTTGCACAATTTCATTTACAATACTATGAACTTTAGAGCTTGCATAAAGCATTGTATCGTGCTTGTATACAAATACAAAAAGTTTCGTTTAAGAATTGCAAGGTCGATTTTCCTTCTATTTGGGACGATTTTAAATGGAATGTACCACATGCACAAATATTTGCGTGTTCATGGCTGAAAATCGGAGAGAAAGGACAGAAGAATGGAGGGGAACATCGCTTTGCAGCTTGGCAATATTCGCAACGAAACGAAGAAACACGGTTTGAAGCGTAACAACCGAGCAGTAGTTTTGGGGAACTGGAACGGTTCAAACATTTAGTGAAGAATAATTATTTTTTCATCCCGTGCTTTACAACCTCGTTCCATCTGTTGCTTCCCTCGGTGTGAAGCAGCAATCTACATTATTACACAAAGCTACTATCAAGTCAAATTATCTCCTCCTTCCCTCTTGGTGTTACTACGTATGTCAGCTGTCGAATTGAGCGAGAGAGCCGCGCGAGAAAAACGCGCACATTTGCCGTAACTGTGTTAACGTAACAACGGGGCCATTAACGACCCTGTTACCTTCCTCTGGAGAGGTGATCAATTGTTATTAACACCTGAGTACCTAACTTAGCGATGGCTATCATCATCCTTTGGGACAATACGTATCAGCCATTAGCAGTGCAGACATATGCCACACCTCCGGGGTGCCATTGTTCTGTTACACTACTATCTTGCTCCGCGCCGATGTCTTTTAATTAACTCTGCTATCTAAACCGGTGTTTGCTCACTTTTTAACCATCACAACAAAACGGTTGTTACATTTTATGACCCTTTTACGACATACGCCAGCGTTTTCAACAAAACTGAGGCGTGTGCAAAATACGAGCCAGCATACAGGGGATGTAAATTAAATTAACTGAGGGAAATTTTTCAGTTTTATTTTCCCTGCGACATATCTACAGTAGGTAGACCTATTATATTCCACACAAATATTGTTATAGAGATTTGTTTTGAAGCGGCTTGAATTTAAAACATATTATGTGTTACACTAACATTAGTTTCCCTACTCTTGTACAAACTATTTTTACAAACGCTTATTCTCCATCTACTTCATGTTAACCGAGATAAACATTTGCAGGCTCTATCTTATTGCTAATTTTCTTGTAGGTGAAAGGGGAATATGCTAGGCTTTAAGCGAATAGTCAAATTTTTTAAGAGCTGGTTGCTATGTGGAGCATTCCATTCTCTTTGTATGTCCAGTACAAAAAAGAGACTAATAACGAACACCCATTTGAGAAAAAGTATAAGTATTGGAAAATTCAAACAGGTAACAAACAATATCTCGGAAATGGTTCAGAGTATAAACGAAATGTACGTGACATAAATTGTGTAGTTTAACAACTCTACATTTTTTTTTGTAGAAACAGTTTGTCTATCTCTTATGGTTTACAAGTTATGCAAAAGTCATTCAGAAAGAAGAGTACTTATGGGGACATTCCCAAAACATTCAAGATATGCGTTTCGTTTGTCACAAAAATCAATAAAATATATGATATTTTAATCAAAACTTTCGAAAGATAGTCCATGTAACGGGTGGTCTGGGGTGGGAGTATTTCCTCGAAAATCTTCGTGTCGCATCTTTGAAAGATACTGAACCTAAGTACCAAGTTCGGTATTTATCTGACTTTTCGTTTTTGAGTTATGCTGTTCATAACATGGACTTTTTTCTAAAGGTGCTTTTTTTTAATTCAGGGGACCTCAAAACATGTATTTCAGTGAAATCTCGATATAGAATTTTTGGGTGGAATAGCAATATTTCCCCTGGTTACTATACGTAGTAGAGAAATTAAAAATGTATTTCTTTTAGAAAAAGAATCGTGCGTGTGCGAACTGCATGTCACACAATATGTATATCTTGGGTTTTTTGCAAATAAGATAGCCATTTAAGTCCATTTCATTTGGAATGAACTCTCTTCATCTGTATAGATAAAATCTTACTACACAAAAAAGTGTTCTCGTTAAGGCGCACAAATTACGTGAATTGTGGCATTAAAAAAAATCCTAAATAATCGTTATGGATTTGAATTTCTTCTTCTCCTTCTTCCGTGCAAGTCTTAGACCCAATGGCCTGTTACGATCTCACGGATGTGAGCTCTGTCCAGCGCTTCCTTGGACGGTACAGAGATATCTTCCCTGTTGGCGATGACGAAGCATGGCTTTGAGAACTCTATCCAAACTCATTGTTCACATCATCATTGCGTTTGTAATCCCAGTTAATGTATCTCATGAACCTACGAGGTGTGATCAAAAAGTTTCCGGAATGACGTCATAAATACTACACAACAGTTTGTTTTGTCTAATCTCCATTGTCATCCTCGAAGTAGTCTCCTTGGGAGTTGATACACTTGTTCCAGTGCTTCTGCCACTGCTGGAAGCACCTCTGAAAGTCCTTCCTCTTCTTTCAACATGTTCAGAGCCTTCCGAGATTCGCGATGGATGGCATCAATGCCCTCAAAATGGTGTCCTCGGAAACGCATTTTAATTCGCGGGAAAAGAAAAAAAGTCCGCTAGTGCCAAATCTGGAGAATAGGCGTAATGGGGAACAATATTCATCCTATTTTTATCAAAAACTTGTCGAACAGAAAGGGCTTTGTGCGCGGGCACATTGTGATGCAGGAACCAGTCACCACTCCTCCATTTCTCCGGCCTTTGCTTGCACATTCTCCCTTAATCTTTGCAGCACTTGTTTGTACAGCACTTGATTCACTGTTTGATCCTGTGGCACAAATTCCTTATGTACAAAGCATTTAATGTCAAAAAACACAATCATCATTGACTTCACTTTAGACAAAACTTGTCTGGCTTTTTTGGGCGTGGAGATGGAGGACTCTTGCATTGTGAAGAATGTTGCTTCGTTTCTGGATCGTACCCATAAATCCATGTTTCATCACCAGTAATAATTTTCTCCATAAACTGTGGGCCATTTTGTAGCTGTTCTTTAAGATCTGTGCAGGCAATCACACGGCTTTCCTTTTGGTCATTTGAAAGCAGGCGGGGCACGAACTTGGCGGCAATTCTTCTCATGTAAAAATTGTCCTTCAAAATGCTTTGATCACTTCGAAAGGAAAGTCTTAATGAATAAAAAAGTTCTATTATTGTAATGCGCCTATCATTTAAGAGCATTTCCCTCACCTGATTGATATTTTCATCGTTTTGCTGGAACAGGGCAGCCCCGAACGAACTGCATCTTTAACTGATGTCATACCACTTTTAAATTTCGAAAACCACTCAAATGCTTGAGTTTTGCCAATAAATTCCTCCCCATAAGCTGTCCTTAACATTTCATAAGCTTCTGTTGCAGTTGTACCGAGTTTAAAGCAAAATTTTATGTTCGTTCTTTGTTCTTCGTGTATTTTTGCTACGAGGAAAAATTGCAGCACATGCAAAAAATGTGTTCACTTCAGAGCGTGCATGTGTGCATGGTCACAGGAAGTCACGTGACCTCTCATTTTTATCGGGAATGAACGCTGCATGTACAGTCTGGGTAAGAATTAAACAAATCTCAGCGACAGCATTGTTGTGAAGCCATTCCGGAAACCGTTTGATCACGCCTCGTATTTCACTATCCGTTATTTTGTTTTTCTGGTTTCCCATTTCACCCCGTGGGTTAGCAACCCGTCGGCCACCGTTTTACTTTCTCTATCACGTATATGGTAGAGAAGGTGTTGTGTTCCACCCAAAAAATAGATTTCGATATTTTTTCTTAAGTATGTGTTTTAAGGACCCTGAATTAAAGAAAGGCATTTTTTAATAAAAAGGTTCTGAACAGCATAACTCAAAGACGAAAAGTAGTATAAATACCACACTTGGTATTCAGGTTTACTACCTTCCAAAGATGAAAACGAAGATTTGCAATAAAATCCTACACCCCAACTACCCTTTACATAAAACATTTTTCAAGTATGACTAACGATTTTGATTAAAATACCATAAGATATTTAAATGACAAACAAAATATATATCTTGAATTTTCTAGGAATATCCTATGAGGTCGTCTTCATTCGGGAGAAATTCTGTGTAATCTTGTATAACTGGTAAAGTTAAGCCATAGAGAAAACGTACTGTACAAAAAATGTAGATCTCTTTAAAGCACACAGTTAATTTAAAATACCTTTTTTGTGGTATAGGCTGTTTCTGAGATATCCGTTATTAAGGGTTCGAATTTCCCATTACTTGATCATTCTCTACAAGTCCCTTCCTCATTCAGTCATTTCTCGGAATTGCATGGACAGTATGAAATATTAAGGCCAGAATGTAACGTTCAGTTCTTAAAATTTGACTGTCGCTGCTCTCTTTGTATCTACACTATGTGATCAAAAGTATCCGGACACCCCCACAAACATACGTTTTTCATCTTAGGTACATTGTGCTGCCACCTACTGCCTGGTACATATTATCCGCGACCTCAGTAGTCATTAAACATCGTGAAACAGCAGAATGGGACGCTCCATGGAACTCACGGACTTTGAACGTGGTCAGGTGATTGGGTGTCACTTGTGTCAGAAGTCTGTACGCGAGATTTCCACACTCCTAAACATCCCTAGGTCCACTGCTTCTGATCAGATAGTGAAGTGGAAACGAGAAGGGACATGTACAGCACAAAAGCGTACAGGCCGACCTCGTCCGTTGACGAAGAGGGTCGTAAAGAGTAATAGGCAGACATCTATCCAGACCATCACACAGGAATTCTAAACTGCATCAGGAACCACTCCAAGTGCTATGACAGTTAGGCGTGAGGTGAGAAACCTTGGATTCCATGGTCGAGCGGCTGCTCATAAGCCACACATCACGCAGGAAAATGCCAAACGACGCCTCGCTTGGTGTAAGGAGCGTCAACATTACACGATTGAACAGTGGCAAAACGTTGTGTGGAGTGACGAATCACGGTACACAATGTGGCGATCCGATGGCAGGATGTGGGTATGGCGAATGCCCGGTGAACGTAATCTGCCAGCGTGTGTAGTGCCAACAGTGGTGTTATGGTATGGTGGTGTTTTTCCTGGAGGGGGCTTGCACCCCTTTTTGTTTTGCATGGCGCGATCACAGCGCAGACCTACATTGGTATTTTAAGCACCTTCTTGCTTCCCACTGTTGAAGAGCAATTCGGGGATGACGATTGCATCTTTCAACACGATCGAGCACCTGTTCATATTGCACGGGCTGTGGCGGAGTGGTTACACGACAATAACATCCCTGTAATGGACTGGCCTGCACAGAGTCCTGACTTGAATCCTATAGAACACCTTTGAGATGTTTTGGAACGCCGACTTCGTGCCAGGCCTCACCGACCTACATCGATACCTCTCCTCAGTTCCGCACTCCGTGAAGAATGGGCTGCCATTCCCCAAGAAACCTTCCAGCACCCGATATAAAGTATGCCTGCGAGAGTGAACGCTGTCATCGAGGCTAAGGGTGGGCCATGACCATACTGACTTCCAGCATTACAGATGGAGGCCGCCACGAACTTGTACGTGATTTTCAGCCAGGTGTCCGGATACTTTTGATCACGTAGTGTATAACAAAATGTAGCTATTTCTACAAAGGTTTATCTCGATTAAAATATAGGTTGTACAAGAGTGAGTGAATAGAGTAAGTCATATGAATTTAACACATTAGATATTTTCGTGTGATAAGACGCTATTCGTTTTTTGTCATAATCATGCAAAGAGCAGCAATTTCATAGCAATCCACTTTTTACTTTCTCTACCACGTGCATAGTAGGTAGAGAAATTATTGCATTCCACCCAAAAATTCGATACAGACACTTCAGCGAAATACGTGTTCAGAGGCTTTCTGAATCCCCCCTCCCAAAAAAATAGAAAAGGATTCGCGTGTGTGTCTCTGTGTGTGTGTGTGTGTGTGTGTGTGTGTGTGCGTGTGCGTGTAAACAGCATAACTTTAAAACGAAAAGTCTGATATTACCAAACAGGATATTTAAGCCAATACCTTCCCAAGGTGAGACAGGAAGATTTTCAAGAAAATATCTTTAAAATAAACAATTTCAGATAACTTTTTGTGGCATCAGCCATTTCTGAAACACCCGATGTTAATGGTTCGAATTTTTCAATATTACTTTCTCTACTAGGTATAGTAAGTAGGGGAAGTATTATATTCCACGCAAAAAGTCGATACCGAGATTTCACCGGAAATGTATGTTTTGAGACCCCTGGAATCCAAAAAAAGCATTTTTGGAAACATGTCCGTGTGTGTGTCTGATCAGCATAACTCAAAAACGAACAGTCAGATAAAGACCAAACTTGGTATTTAGGTTTAGTATCTTCCAGAGATGCGTCACGAAGGTTTTCAAGAAAATCCCCCGCCCCAGACTACCCTTTACATGGAATATTTTTCGAAAATTTTAGTTTGCTCAAAAATGGCTCTAACGAGTTTGATTAAAATATCATATATTTAAGATAATTTCATGACCAATAAAATGTATATCTTGAATTTTCTGGGAATGTCTCCAAAAGTATTCTTCATTGTGAACAACTTTTGCATAACTGGTAAACCATAAGAGATAGACAAAACTTTACTACACAAAAAATGTAGATCGCGGTAAAATACACAATTTATGTCATACACACATTTTTGTTGAGTGAACCATTTTCGAGATATTGCTTGTTATTCCCTTAAATTTTCAATACTTATTTTCTCAAATGGAAATTCGTTATTCATTTTTCGTCTTAGATATGCAAAGACCATTAATCTGTGGCAAAGAGAATGGTGCTGCACCTAGCTACCAGCTATTAAGAGATATATCTGTGCTTAAAGGCTACTGTATTTCTATATTGCCCTTGCAAATTCAAAACAAGGGGAACATAATAGACCTTAAGCGGTAGTCAAATATTTTTACAACTGGTCGCTATGTGTAAAATGTAATTCTTTTGCATGTCAAAAGATCGTTTCTGCAAATGTTTATCTCGATTAATATGAAATAGATGTAGAATAAAAGTTTGTAAAAATAGTTTGTACAAGAGTAGAGAAAGTCATGCGAGTGTAAGACATCAGATTTTTTGTCATGCTTTTCAAGTGCTTCCGATATTAAGTTATTTCTCGCGATTGCATACAAAGAGCATGGAATTTTAAGGCCAGAACATAGTGTCCAACTCTTTAAACATTGGAATATTCGCATACACAAAATGTGTAATGCAGATGTTTCGGGAAAGTTTTATCTAGATTAAAATGAAGTATATAGGAAAATGAACTTTCGTAAGAATAACTTGTATACCGAGTAATAAGCGATAGAGGGGTAGAGAAGGTCGTGCGAATGTAACACAACAGATTTCTAACACCGAAGTGTGTAGTGACAATAGTTTATTGCATTAACAGGAAGATACAGTAGTTTTTAAAAGAGAGTAAATAAAGTGATACGAATACAACATTTCAACGCATTCAAAGTTAAAAGGTTTTCTAGCTCTTATTGCCTTCATTTTACCAAAGAATTGCTTGAATGAGCAGATATGTGGTTTAATAAAGTCAGTTCCGGAATTTCACAGAGTTCTGGAAATTTCCAGGATCTTTTATCACAATCTTGTGAACCAGAAGTCGTCAAATTCTTTCCCAAAGGAGATTACAAGAGCGACTCTACTAACAGAAGTAATATCGGCGCACTAAAACAATTGACAAAAGGCACTCGCTGGTCAGAAGAATGTTGATTATCTCTCGCTCGAATTTCCGCAAAAAGAGGGAAAGGAAGAGGGTGTCTTGCAGCGAACTTTGCCGGTCTCACGCCCAAAGCAGGGTATCAATTGAATGCTTTGATCGCCGCTCCCACCCCTGCCTACTAATGGCAGAAGCGCTCTCTGATAGTCATTTGTTTACAAGACTCTTCAGTCTTGTTTACCAGCACTTCTCATCGATCAGAACGTTGTAAAGTTAGAAGGCGCTGGAAATGGCTGCTCTACTGCATATCGAAGAGAATGAAGGTTTGCTACATCATGCCAAACACGATATTAAATGTTACCGTTTTATAAACCTCCTCCTAACTAGACCACCGAAATGTGTTTTCCGTACTAAATTAGGCGTTCAAAGAGCGTACTTGAGGCAGTATTTTTTAACACTTAAATGATTTCAGTCTAATTATATAATATATAAATCCAGCAACAGCCCGCCTTAAAGCAATATGTGTATGTAACAACATATAAGGAGTGTATATTACAGTCATTGTATATGTTTATATTATTGTATATATGTGTAATAATGTTATGTGAATATATTACGTAATTTAATAATGTAGGACCTGTGAGAATAATAAGTTAAAAGTTGCTAACAATGAGGTAACCTTGAGGCAACAATGAGTTTGAGAGTTTAATAATGTTACTTGTGATTCTTGGAAGCAAAAATGTAATTTTAGTGACAGTTTATAAAATAGCCAATCAACAACCAGAAAAAGCTTTAGTTAAAAGAAGGTATTCTATTGAATTAGAAATAGCCAATAGGAGACTTGAAATACAGAAATTTACAAATTTATGCGGTAGAAATATATTCAGTTAGTTGCAGACAGCGTTACTAACCAGACGCAAAAAGTGTCCTCGAGAAATTTAATATGTATTCGTGCGAGACGAAAAATATTTTACGTGTTGGAAAGTGCAAGTAATTAATTAAAAAATTTCACAGCTCTCTATATCAGTGAAGTGTTATTTAAAACGTGTCAAGCATTAATAAAAGGATTGAAGTGAAATTATAATCTGTGTAAGCCTACATTATTGTCGCACCACAACCCTGCCAAGACATCCATGTCTCTAACAATAATACTGACGCAGCCGAGGCAAACATAAATATATAATATTTAAAGAAACAATCAAATTAAAAAGTTAATATTTTTTTTAAAACTTGGGGCGAAGGCTACCGAAAACTGTTTACCATACGCGCGGTTGCAACTACTTCAAGTTCGGCTCCCTAACAGTTGAACTATATTACAACTCCTTCAATACACCTTCAAATTGACGCCCAAAGCGTGGTGCTAATAAATAACGTAAAAAACAAAGTACCATCTTTATACTTTTAGCTTTATAATGTCCATAATAGTTTAAAACATATGATATGTTTCAAATCACATCATTTTACTTTTCCTACTACGTAAAGTATGTAGGGGAAGTATTCTATTTCACCCAAAAATTCGATAACCAGATTTTACCGGAAATACATACATGTTTTTAGGCGCCCGGAATCCAAAAAAAAAGCATTTTTAGAAAACGGTCCATGTGGGTGTCTGAACAGCATAACTCAAAAACGAAAAGTCAGATAAATACCAAAATTTTATTTATATTCAGTACCTTCTAAAACTGCGACACGAAGATTTTCAAGAAAATCCCGCACCCTAAACTACGTTTTACATGGAACACTTTTAGAAATGTATGTTTTCTACAAAAATGGCTCTAACGATTTTGATTAAAATACCATATATTAAAGATATTTACATTACAAATTAACTGTACATCTTGAATTTTCTAAAATAGCTTGTGAAGTCCACTAAATTTTGTATAATCTTGTATAACTGGTAAACTTTAGGTGAAAACGTACTACATAAAGGTGTACATCTCTTTAAAATACACAATGTATTTCAAATAATGTTTGTAGCATTAGCCATTTCTGAAACATTCGTTATTAAATGTTCGAATGTTCCAGTTCTTGGTCATACTCTTAAGTCCTTTCAACATTCAGTTGTTTCTCGGGATGTCATGGAAACAGTATGGAATTTTAAGGTCAGCATATAGCGTTCAGTTGTTAAACATTTGACTATCGCTGTTCTCTTTGTATCTATAACGAAATGTGTAATGTAGCTATTTATGTAAAGGTTTATTTGGATTAAAATGTAGTAAACAAAAAATAAGCTTAGTAAGAATAGTTTATATACCCATTAATAAAAGTTAGAGGGTAGAGAAAATCACGTGTCACATCGGATCTTTCTACTCACTCTTCTATTTTTACCTCCTCTACTACTTATAGTAACTAGGGTAAGTTTGCATACCTACCAAAATTGCGATGTCGAGATTTCACCGGAAATAGACTCCCTGAACCTAAAAAGGTATTTTTAGAAAAAAGGGTTCGTGCGTGTATATACGTATGCCTGTGAACAGCATAACTCAAAAACAAAAACTTGGTATATAGGTGCAGTATCTTTCAAAGATGCAACACGAAGATTTTCAATAAAATTTTCCCGTCGCAGAGTACCCTATATAGGTATAGAGGATTTTTTTTATTTATTTTTTCAAAAATGATTAGCGATTAATTAATTTTGAAGATTGAGAAGCTAGTAACAGTGATGTCATAATTTAAAATAAAGAGAGTTGGAGGTTGTTAAACTACATCACTAAAAGGTTCTTACTTTGAACGCGTTTCAGGAGAACGGTTTGCTCTCATCATGTATACTGTCAGTTGGAAACAAGCTGACGATGGAAGCAAACCGTTCTCCTGAAACGCGATCAAAGTAGGAACCTTTTAGTGATGTAGTGTAACAACTTCCAACTCTCTTTATTTTAAAAAATGATTAGTGATTTTTATTAAAATACCATAAGATTAAAATATTTTTATGACGGATATAATCTATTACTTGAAATTTGTGGAAACAGCTTGGGAAATCATTTTTGCTTTGAATGACTTATGTAATCGGTAAAGCGTAAAAGACAGACAAACTCTTACTACATCAAAAATTTATATACTTTTAAAGATCACAATTTATATCCTGAGATATTTCCTGCTATTGGTTTGAATTTTAAAATACTTATGCTTTTTTCAAATGGGAAAATCGTTATTCTCGCTTTTTACTTTCTCTACTGCGTATAGTAAGTAGGGAAGTAATGCATTCCAACCAAAAATTGGATACCAAGATTTCATCGGAAACGCAGTTTTGAAGTGCCCTGAAACCAAATGAAGCGTTTTTGGAAACATGTCCGTGTGTTTGTCTGACCGTGAACAGCATAACTCAAAAACGAAAAGTTGGATAAACACCTAACTTGGTATTTGATCAAGGATGCGACACAAGATTTCAATAAAATCCCCCTTCCCCAGACTACCCTTTACATGGAATATTTTTCGAACATTTTGATCTCAAAAATGGCTTTTAATTAAATCATCACAAGTTAAAGATATTTTCATGGCAAATAAAATGCATATCTTGAATTTTCTGGCAATTGTCCCAGTCGTCTTCATTCTAAATGACTTTTCATAAATGGTAAACCGTAAGAAATAGACAAAAGTTTACTACACAAAAATGTAGATTTCGTTAAAACACCAATTTATGTTATATGCATTTTTTGTCGAGTGAACCACTTCCGAAATATTCCTTGTTATTGGTTGAAGTTTTCAATATTTATTTCTCAAATTCGAGTTCGTTATTCGGTTTTATATGTCCTGGACATGCAAATAGAATGGAATGCTCCACATAGCAACCAGCTCTTAGAATATTTGATATCCCTTAAAGCCTGCCATATTCCCCCTGCACCTACAAAAAATCTGATATGTTACACTCACATGACTTTCTCTACTCTTGTACAAACTATTTTTACAAACGCTTATTCTCCATATGCTTCATGTTAATCGAGATGTTAATCTTATTGCTAATTTTCTTGTAGATACAAGGGAAATATGGTAGCTTTTAAGCGATAGTCAAATATTTTAACGCTGGTTGCTATGTGGCGTATTCCCTTCTCTTTGCATGTCCAGGACATAAAAAAATGAATAACGAATTTGAGAAAGAGTATAAGTATTGGAAAAATTAAGGAAATAACAAACAATATCTCGAAAACGGTTCACTCAACAAAAGAAATGTATATGACATAAGTTGTGTGTTTTAATGCGATCTACATTTTTTGTGTAGTAAAACTTTGTCTATCTCTTATGGTTTACCAGTTATGCAAAAGTCGTTCACAATGAAAAATACTTTTGGAGACATTCCCAGAAAATTCGAGATATACATTTCATTTCTCATGACATTATCCTAAACATATGATATTTACATCAAAATCGTTAGCCATTTTTGAGAAAATTAAAATTTTCGAAAAATGTTCCATGTAAAGGGTAGTCTGGAGTGGGGGGAATTTCTTGAAAACCTTCGTGTCGCATCTCTGGAAGATACTGAACCTAAATGCCTAGTTTGGTGTTTATCCGACTGTTCGTTTTTGAGTTATGCTGTTCACAGACACACAGACACACACACGGACATGTTTCCAAAAATGCTTTTTTTTGGATTCAGGAGGTCTCAAAACATGTATTTCCGGTGAAATCTCGGTATCGAATTTTTGGGTGGAATGCAATACTTCCCCTACTTACTATACGTAGTAGAGAAAGTAAAAATTAGCAATAAGATAGTTTCTGCAAATGTTTATCTCGATTAACGTGAAGTAGATGGAGAATAAGCGTTTGTAAATATAGTTTGTACAAGAGTAGAGAAAATCGAGTGAGTGCAACACAGATTTTTTCTCTTCTGGTCATGCAAAGAGATTCAGTCATTATTTCATCACACAAAGCCATTTCTTTAAAAATCTGATTATCACTTTTGCACAACTTAATGTATAAATGTGAATTAAACGTGTATCTGGATTAACAAGAGGTGGCTGGTATAACCCTCTGTTAAAATAGTTTATAGAAGAATGAGTAGAGAAATCCATGTGAATGTAATTCATGCTCTTTTTAATGGGAACAAACCCTCACTACACATTTCCACATTTCGTTGTAGGTATTATTTTTATTAACACAAATTAGATACACCATAGCTCTTAAGGGTTATTTTAACACCCTAAATTTGATTTAGTCATCTTCATGTCGTTTCCGAGAATACGGGTCATTAAAACCAAAAAAACGTATTCATAGATAAAACTGTTCAAAGCCAAAATGGAGAAAACAAACTCGCAATTATTTCAGCACACGCAGGCTGTCATCATTAATAGTGTTACCAACTTTCAAAGTAAATTTCCCCTAAAATATGGGTAAAGCATACCTCTCTACTCCATAGTCTGTAGAAGCTATGTGAAGTGGTGAAAAATTCCGAATACTAAATTACAAATGCAGTGCCATTTTTAAAAATATATTTAAAATGTAACTATTGTGCCTAAAATCGAAATTATTATATATAATAAAAGATAAAATTCCAATAAGCATGACTGCACAAAGAACTAAAAATATAATTTTTTGCAATTTTCGTCACTAGTATTCTCTTAGTCCAAAAATTATGATTCTATGTGGTTTTCTGCGCCAAGCTTATGAAAAAATGTCACGACTGGAGAACGTCGCGTCCTACTCGTAGCAGGTATCTGTTTGAATGGCCCGCTTTGCGGTAGTCTAGCTCATGTGGTTTGACATGGTGGAATAAAGTAGTGTAGTTATCGTGGTGTATACTACAACAACGTGTGTTTATTGTGTTAAGTTTTGCTCACATGTGAACCGTTAACTTGAATTTATACAGAAATTTCCTGATATCACCGTACGTAACAAATCACAATTTATAGCCTTTTAGAAACGCTTAAACAGACTGGTTACATGTTAGTCAAAAAGAAATATAGACAGCCAACAGTCGTAACCAAGAACTATCTATCTACTACATTTTAATCCAAACAAACCTTTGCAGAAATAACTGCATCACGCATTTTGTTATAGATACAAAGAAAACAGAGGCAGTCAAATGTGTAAGAACTGGACGCTATATGCTGACCTTAAAATTCCATACTGTTTCCATGGCACCGCGAGAAACAACTGAATGTTGACAGGACTTAAAGAGAATGACCAAGTCTAAACTTCAATAACGGATATATCAAAATGGCTTATGCCACAAAAAAGCTTGTTTCAAATAAATTGTGTGTTTTAAAGAGATCTACGTGTAGTACGTTTTTGTCCATCCCTTAACGTTTACCAGTTATACAAGATTATACAATATTCCCTCCGAATGAAGGGGACTTCAAAGGCTATCCCAAGAAAATTCAAGATATATATTTTATTTGTCATGTAAACATCTTTAATACAATGGTATTTTAATCAAAATCTTTACAGCCACTTTTTAAAAAATCAAAATCTTCTAAGAATGTTCCCTATAAAGGGTTTTTGAGGGGAGGTGGATTTTCTTAAAAATGATATACTGCAGTTAAATACAAATTATCCACTTTTCATTTTTGAGTTATCTTGTTCAGAAACACGCGCACGGACGTTTTTATAAAAATGCTTTTTTTCAGGGAGTCCGGTGAAATCTCGCTATCGAATTTTTGGATGAAATGCAATACCTTCTCTACCTACTATGTACGTGGTACATAAAAGTAATTGGACGAGATAGGGCTGTCGTGGAAAGAAGTCCAAAAAATTCGCTGTCACCTCGCTTTACAAGGTGTTTTTGATGACAGAATAATTAGACTCGCTCTCCAGAGCTAAACCCATGTAATTGTTACCTTGGGGAATGCTTAAAGATAGTTTATGCAGCTAACACGCATACGATTGACGAATTAGAAGACGGCCTGCGTGAATTTTCCGTAATTTCAACTACACCAGTGTACAGTAATGCGTTCAACAGGTACCACACTTGTAGGATATTATTAGGAACAAGGATTAGCCTAACATATTCATATCGTTTTACATTACCTAGCGGAGAAACAGCGGACCGGTCCGCCGCTACTAGCCCCAAGGATTCACATAGTAGTGTTCTTGGGAACGGCGGACTTTCAGTCGCGTCATTCAAGAAAAACTCGTGGAATGCGTCCTCCTACATTTTTGGTGCTTACCATGAGCCCCGACTATCGTCTATAGACGGCGTCAATCAAAACAAGCTGATGTGTTACACTCACATGACTTTTCTACTCTTGTACAAACTATTTTTACAAACGCTTATTCTCCATATGCTTCAGGTTAATCGAGATGTTAATCTTATTGTAGGTGCAAGGGGAGTATGGTAGTATTTAAGCGATAGTCAAATATTTTAAGAGCTGGTTGCTATGTGGAGTATTCCATTCTCTTTGTATGTCCAGGACATAAATAAATGAATAACGAATTCCCATTTGAGAAAAAGTATTGGAACATTTAAGGGAATAACAAGCAATATCTCGAAAATGGTTCACTCAACAAAAAAATGTATATGACATAAATAATGTATTTTAACGCGATCTACATTTTTTGTGTAGTAAACGTTTGTCTATCTCTTATGGTTTACCAGTTTGCAAAAGTCCTTCACAATGAAGAGTACTTTTGGAGACATTCCCAGAAAATTCGAGATATACATTTCATTTGTCATGAAAATATCTTAAACAAATGATATTTAATCAAAATCGTTAGAGCCATTTTTGAGAAAATTAAGATTTTCGAAAAATGTTCCATGTAAAGGGTAATCTGGAGTGGGGGATTTTCTTGAAAACCTTCGTGTCGCATCTCTGGAAGATGCCGAACCTAAATACCAAGTTTGATGTTTATCCGACTGTTCGTTTCTGAGTTATGCTGTTCACAGACACACACACACGGACATGTTTCCAAAAATGTTTTTTTTGGACTCAGGGGGGTCTCAAAACATATATTTCCGGTGAAATCTCGGTATCGACGTTTTGGGTTAAATACAATACTTCCCCTACTTACTATACGTAGTAGAGAAAGTAAAAAGGATTTGCAGTTACTAATCATGTAGTGGAGAGCCGTAAATGAATAGGAAGGGATGGATACGTCATAATGGTCGTCATAGCAACGATTAGAAGGACCAATTAGAACTAAGACGTTTCCATAGCAACGCAAAAACCTTGTTGCCGATATCGTAACACTAATTAGGGTGACGTGCCTGGCGAGTCTTCTGCTATCGCTGCAGTTATAAACAATGCCTTCCTCTAGCCCCAGTTTGCTATGTATATGCATCTGTTTAAGATTGCTAGTGTATTGATGTCATCCTATTTGTATGGTTATTTGCCTTGTGTTTGCATGTGTTATGGGCATTTGTAATTATGTTAACACTTTTATTGGATATTTAACAATGTTCAAAAATACTGACGAAGATAGGCAGCCAAACGAAAAACTGAGGATGCTCGGGAACCGAATAAAGCTGTATGTGTAATGGTATCCCAATTAAAGGACAACCGCTGGAAACAATATGCTCTGTGAGGGAATTAGCGGCATTTTCCCGTTGAAATGAGTATAAATATTTTACAGGTAAGAGCCCTTTGTTAACCAGGTATATCCTTCCACGTTCTATCCTTTGCATGTAGATTAATGATTTTACAATTGTCTGCGTATACGAATTATATATACGAGGTGGGATAAAAAAATAACGGGAATTGTTTTTTAATTTATATGTTCAAAACTTTTGTTTTATTTTGTTTGTACACATGTTCCTGAAGTATGTTTGCACTTTTTGTTGTTTTGAATATTTAGTTTATTGTTGACAGTCGAGAACATTATACGTGTTTTCGAGTGCTCGGCGAATTTTTACTTTCGAGAAAGAAGTATCTAAGAATTTGCATTAAATTTTGCTACAAAAACCGAATTAAACGCAGCACAGTATTTGAAATGTCGACTGTGGCTTTTGGCTAATCTACTATGAGTAAGGCAAGAGTTTACGAGTGGTATAAACGTCTCAAAGAGGGCCGAGAAGATGTTAAAGACGACGACCACCCTGGACGCCCTAGCACATCAATTACTGACGACAATGTGGAATAAATAAAGAAAATGGTTCTGTAAAATCGCCGATTCACCATGGTAGAGGTTGCTGATGATGTCGGCATACCATTTGGCTCATGCCAAGCAATTGGTTTGGATGTTTTGGGCATGAAATGTGTAGCAGCAAAGTTTGTTCCGAAATTGTTGAATTTCGACCAAAAACGACGTCGCGTAGACATCGCTCAGAGATTGCTGAATGAAGTAGAAAACGATCCAGAAGTTCTAAAGAAGGTTATAACAGGTGACGAAACTTGGGTATATGAGTATGACGTCGAGACTAAGGCCCAGTCGTCCCAATGGAAACTGCCTGAAGAGCCAAGACCGAAAAAAAATCGACTAGTTGGATCACATGCGAAGGTTCTTCTCACTGTTTTCTTCGATTACAATGGGATAGTGCATCAGGAGGTCCTGCCTTGTGGTCGTTTGGTCAATAATAAATACTACCTGGAAGTTATGTGCCGTTTTCATGGAGAAATCTGAAGAAATCGACCAGAATTGTGGCAAAACCACTCTGAAAATTGATCACAATAATGTACCCGCTCACAATTCAATGCTTGTTTGTGACTTTTTGCATAAACATGGTTATGTTGTTAATGGTTATGTTGCCTCAGCCACCGTATTCGCCGGACATGGCCTCCTGCGACTTCTTTCTATTCCCGAGGTTGAAAAGAGCCATGCCACCATTGACAAGATAAAAACAGAATCGCTGAAGGAGCTGAACACCATAACGAAAAATGAGTTCCAGAAGTGCTTCCAAGATTGGAAAAATCATTTACGGAAGTGTATTATATCTGAGGTGGATTACTTTGAAGGGGACAAACTTTATGTTGATGATTAAATAAAAATTCTTTAAGAAAAACAAAAACTCCCGTTACTTTTTGATCACACATGGTATACCCGCTCTACAATGCAGGCGCAGCCCAATCGGCTTCGTACACGGAATTCTAACGCACTCTCCATGTGGTCGGGATAAGCAGCAACGTCGCCTCTGTCTCTCCGCGAAATATCAATCCCTTTCTTGGTTTGACGGCGAGTATAGTAACCGTATTCTAATTTTTGACGCGTCCAGCCGGATTTTGAGAGGGCTGCGGATACTAACTCTAAAAGCAGCTGTTATAGAGTTAAGTACCCAAGTTTAGAGGAGACTACTAAGTTGGCAACACCGCCACGAGAGATAGGTAGGCACTTTGAGAGATGGGGGAACGATATCCTACAGCAGAAATTCAGTTTTACGATATGCACGTGCGGAAGCGTTCCATCCAGTTTAAATCGTACTGCAAACCTCTCTCCTTGCTTCGAGACGGGAAGGACGGCTCGATAGTTTATCTCCGCTTTGTTTGCTCGTCTGCATACACGTTATTAAAACGTTCTCCAAGATAAAACTACATTCTCCCGTAAAACGGAGAAGGTTAAGGAAATTTTAATGGCCACTTAATAGATTCAACATACAAACTTGACTAAGGATTAAAATTTAAGACATGCCCATGCATAAATATATTGCGTTATGGTTCTTGGGTTGTAAAATTTTAATCAAAATGATAGGTGTTCCTGTTTGCCTCTCGTTTAATGAAAATGTGAAATGTTCACATAAAATTGTTTGCAGAAAATATATTACAGTTCCTTTAACACTGTCAGTTTTAAGGTAATATATGAGCGAACCGTAACAAAATAATGAAAATATTCTAAATTGGTATTAATTGTTCTTCCACACAAGCCGTGTGTTGAACAAGTTTGGAAAAGTGGAATCAGACGACTGAAAAATTCAATACTCAGTGGTTAGAACCATCGGACGGAAAGTGGGAGATCCGTGGTTGAAATCCCGGCGATGGCATTTAAATTTTCAGTCATCTGATTCTACCTTTCCATTCTAAATTCGTGTTTCAACATTCTGTAGATAATACTCAAATGGGATTTGATCCATCATTTACACTTCATATTTCCAACAATAGAATGTTTAGTGCGGCGGCGCCGTGACCGAGTGGTTAGGCGCTCGCCTCCCACCAAGGCGGCCTCGGGTTCGGTCTCGGGGAACAGTGTGTAGGGTTTATGGTGGACGAAGCAGCGTCTGGGCGTGTTTCTCCGGGTTTCCCCCGCCATTCATTCCGCCAACTGCTCCATCATTACCTTTATTTTCATCCTTTTCGCCGTAATTTCATATCATCTCCTTATTTGCTCTAATACCAGGCTTCAGGCTGATCACCCCTCCTCGTTCTTCTATCCGATCCAAAAGTCTGTCAAGTGTAAGTCCGCCAAACGGGAAGGATACATCAGAAAGAAGAATAATATTTCGTTAAATATTTAAGGGGAAAATTATAAAACAAATGATAGCGTTTTCTCTTTAATTTTTATATATTTAATTATAGTATTTGTGTTGCAGCCTTTAAAGATGCTTAACTTAAATAGAAAATTTGGGTTTTATACAACATTTCGTTTTAGAGTTATGCTGTGCTCTCTCTCTCTCTCTCTCTCTCTCTCTCTCTCTCTCTCACACACACACACACACACACAAAACATATTTTGAAAAATACTTTCTTTTGAATTCAGGAGGCCTCAAAACATGCATTTCTTGTGAAATGTTGACATAATTATGGGTACAATACAATGCGTTACCTACTAAGTACAAGGTAGAGAAAGTAAAATGGTGATTATTACAAATTTAAAAGAAATAGTAATAATTTATTCAATTATTTATTTACCCATGCTAAGAGAGATAATGAATGTTGAAGAGACAGTTTTATCTTTATGTCCAAAAAAATCAGATTTTTCCCTCCATTAATTTGGCTGCTAAAATGTTTTAGTGTTGACGAATACTTTCTTGAGGGGATGTGTGTATCTTATGGTTTACCAGTTATAAAACATTCTAACAAATTCTTTCAGAATATAGATGACTTTACAGGCCAGTAGGGAGTTTGGTAAGGGCTAGTTTGGAGTGCTCGAAAATTTTGGTGTCGCATCTTTTGAATATGAAGCTAAATACCAAGTTTGATAGTTATACACATTTCTTTTTACTTTCTCTACTACGTATAGTAAGTAGGGGAAGTATTGTATTCCTCCCAAAAATTCGATACCGAGATTTCACCGGAAATACATGTTTTGAGGCCCCCTGAATCCAAAAAAGCATATTTGGAAACATGTCCGTGTGTGTGTCTGTGAACAGCATAACTCAGAAACGAACAGTCGGATAAACACCAAACTTGGTATTTAGGTTCAATATCTTCCAGGGATGCGACACGAAGGTTTTCAACAACATCCCCCCAACCCAGGATACCCTTTACATGGAACATTTTTCGAAAATTTTAATTTTCTAAAAACGGCTCTAACGATTTTGATTAAAATATCATATGTTTAAGATATTGCCATGACAAATAAAACGTATATCTTGAATTTTCTGGGAATGTCTCCAAAAGTGTTCTTCATTGTGAACGACTTTTGCATAACCGGTAAACCATAAGAGATAGAGAAAATTTTACTGCTCAAAAAATGTAGATCGCGTTAAAATACACAATTCATGTCATATACATTTTTTTTGTTGAGTGAACCATTTTCTAGATATTGCTTGTTATTCCCTTAAATTTTTCAATGCTTATTTTCTTAAATGGGAATTCGTTATTCATTTTTTGTCTTGGATATTCAAAGAGTATTAATCTGTGGCAAAGGGAATAGTGCTGCACCTAGCAACCAGCTATTAAGAGATATGTATGTGCTTAAAGGCTACTGTATTTCTATATTGTCCTTGTAAATATATTTTCCCCTTACATCTACAAGAAAATTAGCAATAAGATAGAGTCTGCAAATGTTTATCTTGATTAACATGAAGTAGATGGAGAATAAGCGTTTGTAAAAATAGTTTGTACAAGAGTAGAGAAAGTCATGCGAGTGTAACACATCAGATTTTTTTTTAATTTAGGGTACCAAAAAACGTGTTATTTCCGGTGAAATATCGGTATAGAATTTCTGTATAAAATACGATACTTGAAAGTTCAAAAGCATAAAATGTCACTTATCTACCTAATATAGCAAAGTGAAAATATAATTTTAAATATCTCTACTAATATTACTTTACATTTACTTAAGATGAATTCGGGCACATGAACTTGGCGTGGCTTGTACCAGTGGTATACTTGCAAACACTATGTTATTCAAAAACACGAAGGTAAACAGAGTCAGGAAGGATGGGAAACGTCCCACGCTAGCCAATGTCAAACACTGCAGTGCCGAACTGCGAACAACACTTGGCAGACCTGTGTTCAAAATCACAACCCCTAAAGCTGTTTCCGATACACACTCCTGTGTATGTTGGGTTGCCGCACCTGGTAGGTGCGTTCTGTGGAAAGCTAAACCTTATTATATGTTACACGTTTTATTACAAAAGAATGTTTGCAGGCAATGTTGCATATAATATTGTTGATGGGCAGCAAAATTATAACAGCCACTTTCGGCAAAATACACTTAACATCAATACATAACCACAAATAATAATTACATACTAGTGTATTTTTTCTAAGAATATACAACTATAATTAAATCCTTCCACAAATTACTATGTAGACTAAAGTTGGAAAGGTACAATCAGACTGAAAAATAATTTCTGATGTGTTACATTCATATGGCTTTCTCTACACACTATAGATTATTAGTGGATGTACAAACTATTCTTACGAAAGTGTATTTTCCTATCTACTTCATTTTAATCGAGATAAACCTTTGCAGAAATACCTACATTACGCATTGCACTATAGATACAAAGGGAACAGTGATAGACAAAGTTTTAAGAACTGGACGCCTTAAAATTCCATAGTGCAATCGCGAGAAACAACTGAATGTTGAAAGGGCTTTAAAAGAAGCATCCGAAACTTAATAATGCATATCTCAGAAACGGCTTATGCCGCAAAAAGTATATTAAAAATAAATTGTGTGTTTTAATGAGATCTATATTTTTTGTACAGTACGTTTTTGTCTATTGCTTAACCTTTACGAGTTACGCAAGAGAATACAAATTCCTTCCAAATTTAAATGACTTTAAAGGCCATTCCCAGAAAATTCAAAATGTAAAAGATACACAAAATCTTGCTACACAGAAATGTAGATATAGAGGCAGTATTTTTAACACTTAAATAATTTCAGTCTAATTATATAATATGTAAATTCAATAACAGCCCACCTTGAAGCAATATGTGTATGTAATAATTTGTAAAATGTATGTAACAGTCATTGAATATGCTTATATTATTGTATACATGTTCAATAATGTTATATGAATGTATTACGTAATTTAATAATGTAGGAGCTGTGAGAAATAGGTCAAAACTTGCTAACAATGAGGCAACCTTAAGGCAATAATGAGTTTGAAAGTTTAAATGCAACTAGTCATTTTTGGAGCAACAATAATGTAAATTTTGAGACAGTTTATAAAATAGCCAATCAACAACCATAAAATGCTTTAGTTAAATGAAGGTATTCTATTGGAGTAGGATTAGCCAATCAGAAACTGAAAAGGAGAAAATTTTACAAATTTAGAGTTCAGTTGCCTGCAGACGGTCATTGTAACCGGACGCAAGACACGTCCTCGAGAAATATAATACGTTTTCGTGTGAGACGAAAATAGTTTACGTATTAAAAAGTGCAAGTATTTAATAAAAACATCTCATAGCTCTCTATGTATCAGTGAAGTGTTATTTAAATCGTATCAAGCATTAATAAAAGGAGTGAAGTAAAATTATAATCTGTGTAAGCCTACATTCTTAGTCGCATCACAACCCTGCTAAGAGAAACGTGTCTCTAACAATAATATTGACGTAGCCGAGGCAAACATAAATATATAATATTTAAAGAAACAGTCAAATTACAAATTTATTATTTTTAAACATTTTTTGGGGGTGGCAAAAGCCACCGAAGATACATTTGGGGCGAAGGCTACCGGAAAGCGGGTACTATACGTGTGGTTGCAACGAATTTCAAGTTCGCTTCTCCAACAGTTGAAATATAATACAAACTTCTTCAATACAAACTACTTCAAATTGACGCCCAAAGCGTGGTAAAAAAAGAACGTAACAAACTAATCTTCTCAAGAATTGTGTCAAATAAAAGATTTTTTTTGTATGTGTGTTAAGCACTTCCGAGATATTCTTTACTATTAGTCTGAATTTTAAATAATTATGTTTTTTGAAAGTGGGGAGTAACTATTCATTTTTTCTTGTGCTCGTGCAAAGAACATGAAATGTCAAAGCAATTGCATATCGACGAGCTTTTTAAAATCCTGACTGTCACTTACTTCCTTCTTACGCCTAAAACAAAATGTGTAATGAAGGCTGGTAACCTTTTATTTTTTAGCTCACTGTATCAAAATGGTTGCAGGGTATATTGGGAATTAAGCAACGTGATAGTACGACACTGCTCTCTGCAATAACAACGTTGGGCGAGGTGCATACAGGTGGGGATGACTGGGCAATGTGTAACCAGCACAAACAAGTTTTTCCTTCCCATCCCCCCACTTCAGGGGTGTACTTGAAATTGCAAATTTGGAGAATGCTGCATTACACACCTGACATATACAGGTTACTGTCCACGTGTGCACATAAACAGGTGAATCAGCTGCCCTTATTGATTCAATATATAAATACGATGAAGCTAAAGGCCCGTCGTGATAGCCCAGTAACGGCTGAAGATCTGACGTCCAACACGCACACAATCCCTCTCTAACTATTATGCAGCGGGTTTCTCTTGAATGACGCAACTGTCAGCCCGCAGCTCCCACGTCACTACTATACGAATCAGTTCGTGCAGTAGCAGCGTACCGGCCCGTCGTTTCTCCCCTACATAATTTAATGCTTTTCTTACACACTACGGCCACCGTAACTTGGACTCCCGCCGAAAGTTATAAACAGACAAGAGGAGTTTTACTAATTAAACCATCAAGTTAAGAGCGCACTTAGTGTTGGCGGCGAGAGAAGGTGGAAGCGCTTGTGACCTTGCAGCATTCTCTATAAACAAATATGATGTACAGTTGAAGACAGTACACCCGACTTCAATAACAGGTAAACCAGGATTAAAGAGTATTAGAAAGATAGGAAAAACAAAACAATGTAGATTTAGCCATGATAGTATGCAATAAAGCTACCCCCATCATTTAATTAAGCTATTAACATCAGAAACCCGTCTTAAATTGTCTTTTCTTTTTCAATCAATATCCGCTCTTGTTAGCGTATGACAGAGATCCACGAAAAATTGGATCCATAGTTTTGAGCTGAGGAGGTGCAAAGTTAACTCCCCTCATTATTCCTTGCTAATAATATCACATGTTCCTTGTGCTGCACTAAGTTACAAGTTATTTAACATAAAATGTTATACATCCTTTGAGATATAACGTTACATTTGATGGTTTCGCCATTTGTGCTGTTCTTCCATGCCAAATTTTGCTATAAACGATTATGTTTGTGATTATGTTTTGGATGTATGAACCCTTCCTTACTTTAAAAAATTGTGGCGTATCAGTAAGTTCATTGTCATTACCAGACGCACTGTTCTGTTGCATTGTCACTACTAGACATAGCATTATTGGGTTTCATTGATTTTTCGGCTTAACGATCCCTCCTTTTGGCGTGAACCACGCCAAAGAGAGGGCTCTGTTTGAAATCGTCTGGTATGACGCCAACCCTCTCTGGCTTGGCTACGACACGGGTGGAGGGGGATATAGATAGCGTCACTTGAGTAAGAGCGGTCGTTGTAGCAAGACGTGCGTGTGGTCAGTCCACGGCATCTCCCTCCATCCTCTCTTCCTAGCTCATAATGTAGAGTCGACAAACGTCTGTTAATAAATTCCAGGTAATGTGTGTTATGTAATGTTTTTGTGTAATGTGAAGCACCACGTCTTCCTCTAAATCTACACACCAAGGCCCGGGTCTTCTTGTAGCGAGTTGCGGCCCTCCTCCATGTGCGTGCTGGGGTGAACTAGATTTATTCATCTTCTGGAAAGCTTTTGGCCCTCACTCCAGCATGTAACAATTGTAGTAGTATTTATGTTAATTTAACATTATTGTAGCCCCACGTTGTGGTAGCCAATTTGTAACGGTATTCTTGTAATGTTGATGCTTGTGATGTTTGTGTATGTGTGTTTACTTCATGTGAAGCCATCTTGTGACGTCATTCATTTGTTCGGTTTGTAGCTCCATCTAGTGTTAGCAATTTGTGGTAGTATTAGTGTTTGAAAGAATTTTTAAGTTTTGTTTACTGTCCTCCGGCTAGCTATTATTTCTCAGTCGAACATGTCTCTTGATCAGAGTGTGTAAACGGAAAGGAATCTTTTATCCAAATATAACACTGATGAAGAAATTTGTTTTACACATTTATTGTCAAACACGTTAACTATCACATTTATACATTGATCTTAACACTCGCCAAACTGAAACTGTTATAATAACTTCTTACTGATCACTTTTAATCCACGTACTTCAACCTTTTGTATAATTAACCTTACAACACTTTAGATTATTCATAATTCTGCTGCGCGTAACTTGTGAATCGATACCCGAAGTTTGCCGTACAAATACTTTCGACGAATTGACTGACTGAAGACGACGTGTAGTGTACACAGATTTTTGATGAACTGACCGCGATCTACCTCTGACTTGGCTTTTTATACACCCACTCCCCGATATGCCTAAAGATTATAACTGAGTTACTATTGGCTAATAAAACGCGCCAACATTAGCGTCTATTTTAATATCCAATGAAAATTATGAATACATATGCTCTAGGGAAATATTCCAGAAGGTTCTCAACGGAAAAACGCGCCAACATTACGTAACTTCCTCGTTTCCAATAATGATAAACAGCTCACCCCCTCGCTGCATTATTGCGCGCTATTATTGACAGTTTCAGTAAGGTCGTATAAACTTACTTATCAACAATAATTACAGTCAAGAAACATCTTAAATCAATGTCACATAAAAATGCATATTCATATTACAATCATTATTTACATTTAAGTAATTTGTGATACAAATTACTGCATCACAATATTGCCACAATTCTCCACACACACACACACACACACACACACACACACACATATATATATATATATATATATATATATATATATATATGCACCGAATAAATAGAAATTTCGCAACGAAGCCGTCTGTCGGATTGGAGAGAGAGTGTCCGTCACAGTACCTGACGTAACCTATATTCTGCGCGGTAACACGACCTGTGTTTACATACTAAAACCCCTCTGCCTGATAAGTAATATCTCTGCAACCACCTCACATTCTCGTAGTTACAGTTTCAATTACAATGATAATAAGCACATCCTAAGTTAATTCTTCGCCGCACATTTTCTTTTAGTTCTTCCAATGTTTGTTGCATGCATTTTATTTTTTAAGCTCCTCCATAGATAAAAATAGCAAACAGTTTATCAGGTGATTGCGAGAGAGCTATAATCCTTTACTAGTTACCCTGTCTGCAATATTACCTGAATTTAACTCAAGGGGACATAGGGCAGATTTTTTAGTCAATATGGCCAACATTTTCAGTTTTTTGATTTCTGCAAAAATTAGCTCTTTATAATGTTAGTAAAACATTTAAATGCATTTGATTTTGATAAAAACTTTTTAAAGGGTTTGGCAGGCGTTTTTAAAAACCATGCACGGAAATTTAAATGCCTGCCACGCTTATTTTTGTTCTCGCTTGCAAAATAGTTACTTTCTTTCCAAAAAATATTCAAATTTGCGCCATACCCAGTATGCCAAGAGGATGGGTAAATGATTAAGGACACCGGGAAGTGAATTTCCGTGGAAATATTGTTTTTTTGTTTTCTATTCTATAAAAAAGTACAACTCCCTAGCTTTAAAATTATATATGGTATGTTACACGGTTAGTAAGCCCTTTAAATTGGTCAAAATATGAAGACCACATTGTTAAAAAATGATAGACGTCGACTCTCAGAGGCGAAAAAGCAGCTCAAATAATTTCTAACAAGGCTAGGCCCAAGAAGAGAAAGAAAGGAGTTCAAAATAACCACATTACAACAGCAGAAGTCCACCAGAAAAAAGATGTTGAAATTGCAAACAGAGGAGACTAAGATGGAGGAGGAGGAGGAGGAGGAGGGAAACAGCTATGGTTCTGGACAATTTTAACCCTTTACACCAGGTACATTAGCCTGTATAAATGTTTTCAATATAAAATTTAAGCTTTCTCAGAACGACATTTTTCAATGTGTCAAATGTCCCATGCGGGACAGTTTTTCCTAGTTTAGCATGAACCTTGGCATAATAGTTCTACTTTTCTATCTAAAGAAGTTGTATCATATTTGGACTACTACGTGAAACTTGGACACGGTGGGCTATTTAATCCTAAAAATTGTTACTTTTTAGGCTGTAATATCTGCATTAATGGTTATAATTAATAATTTGTTATTCAAAGCACAAAATGAAAAACGAATACTAGGATAATTTGTTAGGAGTTCAAATATTAGTGTGACAAAGTGGTACTGATGAAAAATAAAATTTGTCCCGCAAGGAGTATTTCATAATTTTCAAATATCGTGATATAAAAAACAGAAAATAACTCCTATCTAAAAAACCTAATACATCAATTTTATTGAAATTAACACCCAATGCTATTTATAATGAGGGAAACCAACATAAAAAACTGTAAAAAAGATTGAAAACAAATTGTAGAAAATCATATCTGTCCTAGTTCCCCTTAACTACTCATCAACTTGCGCGGTAGCACAGTCTTGTTGGGAAAATCCACACTGACATTTAACGTCAGCTGTTCAAAAAACGGTGTACGTAATTCCTTTAAGTCCCTGTGTTCCTATAATTCTATATGCATTTACAGCACACTACACACAGCAATTTCCGCGCCATTCAACGTAATCTTGTGTGTAAAATTGGGTACCTCTGTGCTCCAATAGCTGTTATTTTGCGACGAAACATAGCCATGTAAATGGATCCATGCTTCGTCAGAGAAGAATGTTAATTGTGAGCCAGTTACTCTATCATTGACATTTCGCAAAATCCAGTCACAGAACTTGTCTTGACTCTGAGGCTCAGGTGAAAAATAAAGTGTGTGTACTCAACATTGGAATAAGTACAAGAAAACGTGAGGTGAGATATTCACTCAATTTCGACTATTGAACTCTCAAGTAGCTACCTATCTGAATGGCTCAGGCTGTAACTCTATGGCCCGCATTCGGGAGGTTTCGCGTTCAAACCCCAAGAGACGACCAATCTGACCCAAGGTTTTTTCGTGGTTTTCCTCGGTCGCTAAGCGAATGCATTTAATTTCCTTCTTCACTGCCATGCCAATCATTGGGCTGATCACCCATCCTGGATATGCTTTGATCCAGAGTTTTCTTGCTCCTCGACAACCTCAACCTTTAAAGAAACAGCTTCATTACACATTTCGTTATAGATACAAAGAGAACAGTGATAGTCAAATGTTTAACAACTGAACGCTATATGCTGGACTTAAAATTCCATACTGTTTCCATGACATCGCAAGCAACAACTGGATGTTGACCTTAAAGAATGGCCAAGAAATTAACCATTCGAACCATTAACAATGGTTATCTCAAAAATGGCTTATGCCACAATAAACTTATTTGAAATAAAATGTGCGTTTTAAAGGGATCTACACTTATGGTGTAGCACGTTTTCATATATCGCTTAACGTTTACCAGTTACACTAGATTATAAAAAATTTCTTTCTAATGAAGAGGACTTCACAGGCTATTCCTAGAAAATACAAGATATACATTTTATTTCTCATGTATATATCTTTAATACATGGTAGTTTAATCAAAATCATTACAGCAATTTGTTAAAAAGTAAAATTATGAGAAAAATGTTTTCATATAAACACTAGCTTGAGGTTGTAGGATTTTCTTGAAAGTCTTTGTGCTGTATTTTTGAAAAGTAGTGAATCTAATTGGTGGTATTTACCCGACATTTCGCTTTTCAATTATGTTATTCAGACATACACACACACGCGCGCGCGCGCGCGGACCCATTTCTAAACGTCTGATGTGTTACATTCACATGACCTTCTCTTCCCTCCATCGCTTATTGTGGGTATACAAATTATTTTTTGTCTACTACATTTTAATCCAAATAAACCTTTGCAGAAATAGCTACATTACACATTTCGCTGTATATATATAAAGAGAACAGCGATAGTAAAATGTTTGAGAACTGGACGGGATACACTGGCCTTAAAATTCCGACGCTCTTGCTTGGAATCGCGAAAAAAACAACCGAACATCGAAAGGACTTGAAAAGAGTGAGAAAGTGCTGAATAATTCGAACCATTAATAACGGATGTAGCTGATCCACAAAAAAGTTATTTGAAATAAATTGCGTGTTTTAGAAAGAGAACTACATTCTTTTGTGCAGAACAGTTTCGTCTATCGGTTAACGTTTACCAGTTATATGGGATTATAGAAAATTCCTTCCTAATGAAGAGACCTTCATAGGATATTTCCAGAAAATACAAGATATATATTTTATTTGACACTTAAATATCTTTAATACATGGTATTTTAATTGAAATTGTTAGAGCTATTGAGAAAATAAAAAATTTAGAAACATGTTCCATGTTAAGGGTAGTTCAGGGTAGGAGGATTTTCTTGAAAATCCTTGTATTGTATCTTTGGAACATACTGAACCTAAAGAGCACGTTTGATATTTATCCGACTTTTCAGTTTTGAGTTATACTGTTCACAGCCACACACACGGACCTTTTTCTAAAAAAGATTTCTTATTTAGGGGACCTCAAAACATGTATTTACGGTGAAATATCGGTATCAAATGTTTGGGTTGAATGCAATACCTCCTTTACTTACTAAATACGTAGTAGAGAAGGTAAAAAGTTATAATTTTATCCCCATAAATTTCGGTACTAGAATTTTTAAAACTGTGTAAAATGCTTCTGTCCGCTTCTGCTGCAAGTACAATATTACAATGCTAATTGTACAGCACTTACAACAAGGTCTATAGCCCCCTTATGATGTCACTGTTGTTATATTTCATGCGAGTTTATGAAGCGCATAAGAAACCGCGCAGAATCTCTGAATACATTAGACATACAAGTTTACTTTCGAGTCGGACGGTCGGCGACTGTTTACACTCGGCCATAAAGAGCCGTGCGTGGAACATTAAAACGAACGACTGGGGCAATATCTCGCTGGATATATCGTCCGTGAACACACTCGTGGATTAGCGACCTTTACGACAACGAAATGTCACAGCATTTACAGAAGGGAGTATCACGTTACTAAAGGACATTTCGTTACGTGCCCCAATTTCCGGGACAATCGTAAAACGTATCTCCGGGTTCCGAACAAACTACTCCCTCTTTCGGAGCCTACCGCAGCACGTAACGCTAGGACATCGCGTTAAAGGAGTTAGTGACAAGGAATTAGAAAGGAAAAAGACTTCTTCTCTCTCCTCAAAACCGACAAAACCTTGAAGACATATTTACCTTCTCTAAGGCATATCTATAGCAGGTATGACTAAGGCTTTTACAAGAAATACATGTTTTCAGGCCTCTAAATTCAAAAAGCATTTTAAAATGACCTTTGTGTGCTGTGAACAGCGTACTCAAAACAAATAAATCGCATAAATACAGATTGTATTGAATTGTGAAGAGGACAGGATTCGCCACGGATCCAGGAATAAGGATAATGTACCGACGCCCTACGAGGGGGGCGCTCCTGGGTTGGAGGGATGAGGTGAAGGAAGACACCGGGCGGCCGGAAACAGGAGTGACGGCACAGCAGTGACAGGGTTCCTATAGTTTCCAGTCGAAGAGGCAGACCGCACACCCCGCCCCACACAGGATCCAACGTCCCCCGGCAACTAACCTAAGACCCAGGGACGGAGAAAAGCTCAGATAGCATCCTTTTCTCCTGTTACGCTGCACCGAAATACTATCGTCAACACTTTCAACCCAGAAACAGATCGGAGTGAAGGATGAACGAAATGAAATATGCAGAAACCACTCCAGAATTCGCCTAATAATCCGGGGAAAATACACGAAAAATCCATAGATCAGAGTGGGCGGTCGTCGGGAATCGAACCTGGTTACCTCCCGAATGCGGGCCTTAGACATTACCGCCTGAGCCATTCCGCTCGGTAAACTAAACGACAGTAGGTAGAGAGAGTATGTGAATGTAACAAAGAGTTTTTTTAATGTTGCATAACAAAAGTTTGTAAACGTAGCGGTTCTTACAGCTTTTGTAATTTAACAAATGTCGACAAAATGAATATTTAAGGGGATATAAGAGGTTATAAATGCTAACCATCGCGAGCTCAAGATCTGAGCTATCGTTACTCACCAGAGAAAAGGAGCGCGTTGTAAGCCCTCATAAAATATAAGCAGCAAGGGCTCGTAACTCGGGGCACAGCAGCACCTCCCCGGCCTGCCAGCTCCAGATTTAATTTCAGATACACTTCTCTTGGTTATTTTATTTTCTTTTCTCCCCTACGGGGATAATTGCGTTACCTTAGTGGATAAAATTTCTTATTCGGTAATAAATATGAACGCTGAGTCATGCAGAAGATACACAGGTTCCCGCCAGACTAGGAAAATGAAGTGTGGGGTGCAAAGATTAACTCCAAATCTGCCTACGTACACCAGCTTGATTAAAAAAGAAAGAAAAAACAAACATCAGCGTTTATTATAGAAAATATTGCCCACAAGTATGACAAACAGTCTGGCTGCTTATCAGAAAGGTATCTCGATGGATATATAAAGAATGTGTTACATTCACATTACTTTCTCTACTGTTATCCCGTATTTTTAGTTTCCCTGCCACATACATAGTAGTAGAGAAGGTTTTGCATTCCACTCAAAAATTCCATACCAAGATTTAACCATAAACATATGTTTTAAGGCCCTTGAATCCATAAAAACATTTTTGGAAAAAGGTCCGTGTGTATGTGTATCTGAACATAACTCGAAAACGAAAAATCGCATACATACTAAGCTTGGTATTAAGTTCAGTAACTTCCAAAGATGCGATACAAAGATTTTCATGATAATCCCCCACCCCAACTACCCTCTACATGAGCATCTTATACAAACTATGGTACCAACTGGTGCCGCAAAGTTAACAAGATTAAACAAAATTCTATTTGTATTATATTTATGTACCTTAAAGGTGCGTTAGAATTAAATATTTTCTATTGGTCCATTATTCATAATAACCATGTACAAAAACATGTCCCGTCTTGGTGGACCAATTGATATAAGGGCCTCTCATATCCACTTGTGCCCTGAATGACCCGTCATTTAATATTTCTATAGTCAAAACAGGTGCGCAGAAGACAGATACCGAGTCTGAGAAGCTTCAGAACAAGACTCAGCTGCATTTTGGTGCGTCTCCGCACACATCGTAACCCTATCATTATGTTCGTTATTGGTGAACGTTACCTTTTTGTCTGAATGACCTGCATGCAGGCGACCACGCGACGCTTATCAGTACAGAACTACAGACAGCAGCACTACGTCGGTGACCTTTTGAACAGTAGTAATGCGGCAACTTCTTTTGCACCTATGTATCCGGGAAACATAAAACTGCAAAGCACGGCTTGTTAGGGCCACATGGTGCAAATAAGAGGGATATGTTGAAACATTAATAAATTCATGAGAAGGAACCTGCGTTTATGATTCATCCATAGCTTTAGAGCCATCACAAGCCGAATTGCACTGCACTACTAGACATTTTTAGATTATCAAATGTTGGCATCCATCACTTAAACAGTTTTTGAACTGCGAGAAGCTACTTTCAACGTCATAGGATGTTAACGTTGGATGATTATGTATTCTTCATCATGTTACACGTTGTTAAATAACCCGAATTTTTCTAATGTTTTGCCATTTATTCTTTATCCACTAAGTGCAAGGTCTTGGATGTCCTTTCTCGACTTTTTCTGACACGTCTTCTGTTATTGCCATGCCCTTGGATATTTGAAATTTCTTGTTGCACTTCTTTTGGGGCACTTCCCTTAGTTGTTACTGGTATGTCCACCTATGCTTGCTGTCGAAGTCAACGTGTATCCGCGTACAGGCCCCTCGTCTTTAGTTACATGGAGCAGACCTTAGGGACCATGAACGCACGAGTGTATGGCCACTTTTTCTGCTCCCAAGCGTACGCTGCATAGTGAGGAAGGGGGAGAGAGGGGGAGGAGAGTCTCCGTAGCCATAGTAACAACGCAAGCAGACCTGCAGGTTATGATAAAGCACACTGTAACTTATTATAAGTCATGTGATACCACCTTTAATATGCTAGAGGATTGAATACGTTTTTGCAAGTCAGTGCATGTAAACACAGCTAATTACAGCGAAGGAAAAATAATTGATAGGCGAGTACGACATGCACGCGAGTCTAGATTCGCTGTAATTATAGACCATAGGAACGTGTACAGTTACTTTCTTACGTTACACGAGAAAAACATAATCAAAAGGTTATTATAGAGTACCGCTAGATGATGTATTTACTTCAAAATTCTCTTCTCAGAATAGGTTACGCGACCCACCGTTCTTGGATGTAAGGGAACAAGAATACCTGTATACAGGATAAAAATTTTCCGTGTTTGAAGATCATGACATTGTAAAGGGATGAAATTATCAGGGTAACGTGATTAGTTATGTAGCTGCAAACAAATGGAAGAATAGAATTAATTGTTCTTGGAAAGGTAGAATCAGATGACTGAAAAATTGAATGCTATCGCCGGGAATGAATTTTTTTTCAGTTGTCTGATTCTACCTTTCAAACTTTGTCCAACCCACGGCTTGTGTGAAAGAACAATTAATTTGATTAATTGACCTAATAGTGGTTAAAACTATGAAGCCAGGGACTTAATAAATACTACTACTTACAATATTGTAAACACTTTAAGTACTTAGTATTACATTAATTACATAACACAGTCGCATGGGTCATAAGACCATATATGCTCTCTAGAAAAATACCTGGTCTGCATACGTGACTTGCAGAATCGTCCAGAAAGGAACTATTTTTATAATCACCACTATAGATATACATATAAAATTAAAAATACTCTGAATCACACAAATACATACACAAAAGTGCTCAAACACCACATATATCTAAAGGAAATTTACATAAACACCCTATCTCCTAGTACACGTATTTCCATTAAGTATGTGCCCAAGCTTGGCCAGTTTTGGCTGTTTAGAATCAAGTCCTCCGTCTGTTGGAAGCCAAGAATACTTCCGGTAATATTTTTTTCCTAATACTCTCCGTCTGCACGCATGCTGTCAAAATATGGATCCAGTCTTCTTGTTCCCCTCATAATGGGCAAATCCTCCTGTCATCATCGTCAACAATCTTGCGAGCTTTCCACCCTCCCAACCTAAACCATGCTATTCCCGTCCTCTGTTGTATACCCAATTCCAAGATATGTTTTGTTACTCCACCCTAGTTTTTATTTCATTTTGTAGCACCAATGTTGATCTTTGTCTACATTCAGATTCTATTTCCTGCCTGTTTATGTCACATAGTCGTCTTTTGACCTTTTTCACGGCACAATGTGCATTTTCGTTACCCCTTTAGCAGATATCGTTTAAGCCGATTTTTTTATAACTCCCATTGTAACCCCGCCGCCCACCATTTGGGATGGTCTATGTTGTTCATTTGATGACGATAACATATTGTTCTCAGAGTTGTTTGATCACCTTTAATTATACGCAGCCAGTACCTAACTACATTTAGTTTAGCAAATACAGCATCTTACCTCACGAAGAACTCCGTGCATTCTAAGTCGCTATTGTGGTATGTCATCTCAATATAATTTGAGATCTCCTTCTGGTTTATCGGGAATAATACTTAATGTCGTACCGGCATGTTGCCATGGTAGCTCAGTGATTAGAGCAACCGGACGAAATTCGAGAGATCCGTGGTTCAAACCTCGGTGATAAAATTGAGTTTCTCAGTCTCTGATTGAACCTTTCCAAATGGAAGAATAGTTCCATTGATCCACAATAACTGAAGTTAAATGTCAGGAAAACATAAACGATATGGTGTGTGTTACAGGTAAAATGTTGTTTTGAAAATTACGTTGATTTTTAAAATTTTTATAATTTTTAGTATTTTTAATTTCTCTGTTACGTACACTGTCGTGCATACAAAATTGCTGATACTCCCAGATGGCCATGGGGCTTTCACCTCCGTAAAGTTTCCCTCTTGTGTAACCAACTTTGACTCACCCAGCCGGTATTAGTTCTCTATGCGACTGGTCTGAAAAACATCTGAAGTGTTGTACTCACATGACTCTCTCTCTCTCTCTCTACTTTTTTCCATCTACTTCATATTAATTGAGATAAACATTTGCAGAAACTATCTTATTGCTAATTTTCTTGTAGCTGCAAAAGGAACATGGTAGGCTTTAAGCGATAGTCAAATATTTTAATGCTATGTGGAGCATTCCATTCTCTTTGTATGTCCAGGATATAAAAAAAGAATAACGAATTCGCATTTGAGAAAAAGTATAAGTATTGGAAAATTCAAACAAATAACAACTAATATCTTGAAAATGGAGAAAAACATTTATATTACATAAATTGCGAGTTTTAACGAAATCTACATGTTTTGTGTAGTAAAATTTTGTCTTTCTCTCACAGTGTACCACTTATAAAGAAGCCACTCAGAATGAAGAGGACTTCTGGGGTCATTCCCAGAAAATTCAAGATACACATTGCATTTGCCACGAAAATATCTTAAACATGCGACATTTTAATCAAAGTCGTTAAGGCATTTTGAGAAAATCAAAATTTTCGAAATATGTTCCATGTGAAGGGTAGTCTGAGTTGGGGGGGGATTCTCTTGAAAATCTTCGTGTCGCAACCTTGGAAAATATTAAACTCAAAGACTATGTTTCGTATTTATCCGACTTTGCGTTTTTGAGTTACATACAGACAGACAGACAGACGGACAAACACACACACACACACACACACACGGACATGTTTCCAAAAATATTTTATTTGGATTCAGAACATATATTTCCGGTGAAATCTCGGTATCAAATTTTTGGGTGCAATACAATACTTCCTCTACTTACTATACGCAGTAGAGGAAGTAAAAATTCAGGAACATACAAGGTAATCCATGAACGATGTTACATATATATTATATGTTATATATTTATATATGTATTTTAAGTGCATAATGGGATTATTTTATACTACTTTTCTGTCCCAATCTAAATTCATTTGTATTTGTATTTTAAGTTGATTTTCATTATTTTGATGCGTTATCTATAAATCGTCATTATTATTGTTAATTCAATTTTAAATTGTTAATTGTATGGGTATACTTTGTCTATATGACAGCCCTTAATTGAGGGAAGTATTATTATTATTATTATTATTATTATTATTATTATTATTTTAAATCCATATGAAATAAAAGGGTTGTTAGGACAAGACTTATATGAAACGTTTCACTACCATTGGTACCCAAGAAAAGACTAAATCAATTACAATACAATTCGACCTTCTACAGAAAGGTTGAAGAATTATTTGCATGTTGGGATGGACTCTAACGTTGGGTACCTTAATGGGACGGAATTTGTGTGTTTTTATTTGTATGGTATCGGTTTTGCAGGGGGAAAGGGAGAGGATCGGTGAAATATCGGAAGAGCATGGATATATGTTGGTTCTCTTAATCTCGGGTCGTGTTAACCGATGACATTTATATTATTTTTATATTTTTTATTCAGTCCTCCTTAAAAATATTCCCGCAATCGATCCGTCGATGCAAATATATTTAATGTCCGGCCACACAAATATATTTAACCACACCGTCGCCAAATCAAGTTATAGACACATGATAGCCCGTGGTGTTTCACACGTCTGCTCACATCGAATTCAAGAGTAGAAGTGTCTGTATTTATCCTTCGGTTCGCATTCCTCAAGGTTTCTTAACCCTAACTTTCTGCCTGTCTTGTTTCCCCAGCTCACACATGTGTTATTAAAATAGGAATGCTCATCCCGCAATCCAATCCCCTAACGGTATGTTTACTTCCTGGCGTATACCTACTCTGTACAGTTTTACATGTTTCTACATTTATTTAGTTGATACGCAACCAGACTTTATATATTAATCGCTTCAATATGAGGCTAAACTGAACGACAAAGCTTTTATCAGCGATATGGAGACGAAGGTTAAGTCTTTGCTGCTACTAAACGGCAATAAGAAAACGGTAATGTAGCATGAAAATATAAGGTTTAAGTTATAATGTTACCGTTCGGCAGTTCGTTCATGCTTTGGGGGAGGTAAAGTATCCTGCCAAACCAGTGGCTAGAATTATACTCGGAAAATAGAGGTGCTTATGCTGATAGGGGTGGGGCTAGATTTTGCCAGCACCAACATGAACAACTCCGTTCCATTATGGGCCACATTTTAAACACGCCAGTATATTTAATAGTAAATAGAGCAAGTATTCGTTCAACACAAAAATTTGATACCGAGATTTCACCCCAAATACATGCTTTAAGGCCCCTGAAGCCACAAAAAGCCTTTTAGAAATGGATCTATGTGTATTGTGTATGTGTGTGCGCGCGCGAACTTGGTATTTAAGTTCTGTATCTGTCGAAAGATGGGACACAAAGATTTTCAAAAGATTACCCTCACCCCAAACTATCTTTTACACGGAAATCCTTTCGTTATATTTTATATTCTAAATGCAAATGACAAATACAAAATCTTAAAGTTTCTGGAAATAGACTGTGAACTCCTCTCCCTTCGGAAACAATTTTGTAAACTTGATAATCCAAAAGAGAGAAACACTTGCTACACAGAAAATGTAGATTTCTTTAAAAGGCACAATTTATTTCAAATAGCTTTTTTGTGGTTTCAGGTATTTTTAAGATATCTGTACCGAGCGGACAGTCTATGGCCCGCAATTCGGGAGGTCCCAGATTCAAATCCCGTGGACTGGCCAATCTATCTGAGGCTTTTTCGTGGTTTTCCTCAGTCGCCAAGGTAAATACCGGATTGGATATTTAATACCACGACCCAAAGTTCCACCGTAAGTCTAAAATAATAGTAAAATGAAAGAAAAGTGGTAATAGCGAATTCTCGCCATCTAGAGACAATGTAAGCAGTTAAGACTGGACGGCACCCTAACGCCATCTGCAGGGCACGAAGCAGAAGATCCGGCTGCCATGTGCTGGGAGTCTCTGTGGGCACGTGACGAAGCAAGATGACAGTTCCAGGGATGAGACCTAGAAGGCTAAGTCCGGCTTTCTGTGTCAGGGCGGCGGTTAGACTGGACGGCACTCTAATGCCATCTGCACGTCATGAAGCAGGTGGTTACAGGGATGAGACCTAGAAGGCTAACTGTCCATCAGATATCGTTCTCTAAGAGTTATCGACCAACAGATCCGTCGCGATATGACCAGGGAGCTAAAGCGACGTAAAATAAAATAGAATAAAAAAAACATACCTGTTATCATTGTTTTGAGTTCTAATAACTCTACCATATACCTAATATGTAGAAACTTGGTATTCCACACAGAACTTCGACATGGAAATTTCACCGGAAATGTGTGCTTTGGTTGCACCCTAAATAAAAAAAACTATTTTTGGAAAAAGCTTTATATGTTTGTGTGTACAGCATAAGCCTAAATAAAAATTGCCATAAATATAATTTGGTATTAAAATTTAACGCTGTTTAAGGTTAAGATACGAAGGAATTCAAGAAACCAACCCCTCAAAAATTCCTTTATATGGAAAATTGTTCCGTTTCTTTTACTTTCTCAAAAATGACTAACGATTTTGATTAAAATTCCATATGTTTAATATATTTTCATGACAAATAAAATCTACATCTTGAATTTTCTGGGAATGTCCTCTGAACTCTTCATTCCGAATGAATTTTGAATTGGTAACCGTAAGAGAGAGGCAACATCTTACTACACAAAAATGTAGAATTCGTTAAAGCACACAATTTATACCAAATAAATTTTGTTGTGGCATTTACCATTTCCGAGATATTGTTTGTTATTGGTTTTAATTATTTTCAAATAATTAATACTTTTTTGAAGTGTATAATCGCTACTCGTTTTTATTTTTCTCGTGACCTACATACAAGGAAATGTATAATGAAACTATTTTTACAAATGTTTATCTCGATTAACATGAAGTAGGAAAATAAGCTTTTGTATGAATAGTTTGGATAGTGGGTAGAGAAATTCCATCACATTAATGGCTCGTGTACGCCCGCACGACATCGTTTGCCTTTTCGCTGCGGGTGGCCCAGTTCTCTACGGTCAGACTTGCAGGTAAGGGACAGTGTTTATTCAGAACGTCTTGTGATCCAGGCCATGTAATTGCTGCCCCAGTTGGCAATGTTTACAATAAGGGTGCGGCAGGTATCGCCCCTTGTCATGCTATCAACTTACAGAAGCTGCTGCTGCCACCCCGTAATAACATAAAAGGTTCAAAATTACACAAATTAGCTTCCAAGCTTTATTTCTTCTTGTTAGCCACATTAACCAAAGGTTTAAAACTATGAAACAAGGTTTTAGAATGTGTTCAGAGTTGCTAGTCTAGCCGGACTGAAGCAACATACAGTACTAGCCACGGGCAAAATAATATGATAACTGATTAATGTAATAAGATATCTAATTCACAGCTTCTCAGCATCAACACATTAATAATTTCTTTCTTTAATATTTTTGTTCTAAGTTTTACGTGTTAGGTATTTTCTTTGTTAGTATTGTACGTATAATAATCAAGAGGTCGTTAAAAACACATATATTCATAATGTACACTTGGTAGAGTACAAGTATATAACGTTATAACATATAAAATATGATATGAGAGGGAAAGGTCATTGTTAGCTATATAACCAGTAATATAAAATTGAGAAATGGTGTAGTATCTACGTAAGCATGTAACGAACTTTGAATTCATAATTAAGACGATAGAAGTCTATAAACATACACATACATATATACAAAACAAACTGTTATTGGAGGTTATTGGTAAGTAGCATCAATCAGGTACATTGATACATGCCTATAATTCAAATACGTATAGAACCGCCGTTTTATCTCCGGCTCTGGCATTTAGCACGACCGAAAGAGGTAGTGTTGCTAATTCTTACCCCTACTCTGAACACGTGTGTATACCTGTGCCATCTCTTCGTAAAATACAAACGATGAAATAGTTGCCTAAGTTAGAGTGTTTAAAGTATGGAGATAGCATTTACAGGAAACTTAAACAAGGGTAACACATGCGCACAGAAAACAAACTTAACTTGGACTAAAGCAAACAGCTACTGACGACACGTGCTTCACTTACTAGAAAATCGACAACACAGCCCAAACTGCAGTGAACGCACCGAAGAGGAGCCTGTAATTGGTCCTAGCAGACAACTTCCACCCTTTGCTGTGCGAGTCAACTCAGCACTGCAAACCTTGCCGGATCTTTTATTCTTTTCTTTCGTGTTGTGGTTTATGTTCAGCAAAGCTCTAAGCAACAACAGTAGACTATATTTATTACAGACTTAAAAGAAATCAAATTACAGTCCCCATTTATCAGTTGAAGCGAATCAGAATAGCTTCCTTTAGCATGGAAATTCACAGCGCTAGTATTACTAAAGGTGGCCATTCTAATATATACCTGTCTCTTTCTTTACCCTCATGAAACGTCAGGGCGGAGATACAGCGGCGTAGGTATAAGTTAAGAAGAACGGTTGAAGGGAACGCTAACAGAAGCTTGTCAGTATTCAAGCAGGAAGGTAGTGTATAAACTCGTCTCTAAACTACTACGTATTTAAAGTCTATCAGTTATATATATTTTAACATAACAAATGTAACAGTGAATTGTGAGCATCATATGTGCAAAATATTTTAACATTCTCCATACCAAACCCTGACAAGACACAAGTGCTCTCCGGCACAAATACAGCAGTCGTGGTACAATTATAAAATAATAATTACAACATACTAATACACACGAGAATACAACAGATACACGATCATCAGACTCCAGTCTACGAGAACGTCGAGGTCTTGTCTACTGGAAGTGGAGTACCAACAGTTCTTAAAAATCTTATTACTTTCTCTACTACGTATAGTAACAAGGGGAAGTACTGTATTTCACCCAAAAATACAATGTCGAGATTTCACCGAAAATACCTGTTTTGAGGCCCCCTAAATCCAAGAAAAGGAGTTTTATAAAACTGTTCATGTGAACAGCATAACTCAAACCGAAAAGTCGGATGAATACCAAACTTGGTATTTAAATTCAGTATCTTCCAAGGATATGAAACGAAGATTTTCAAACAAAATCTCCCCAACTACTCTTAACAGGAATGTTTTTCGAACTTTTTGATTTTCTAAAAAATGGCTCTAACCATTTAGATTAAAAAAGCACTTATTTAAGACATTTACATGACAAATAAAATATGTATCTTGAATTTTCTGGAAATAGCTTTTGAACTCTACATTCCGGAGGAATTTTGTGTAATATTGTGTAATTGGTAAACGTTAAGTGATAGACAAAAAAGTACCACACAAGAAATGTAGATTTCTTTAAAACACACAATTTATTTCAATTAAGTTTTCTGCGGCATAAGCCATTTCCGAGATATCCGTTATTAATGGTCCGAACCGTTGTTAATTTCTTGGACATTCTTTAAAGTCCTTTCAGCATTCAGTTGTTTCTCGCGATGTCATGGAAACAGTATAGAATTCCAAGGCCAGCATATAGCGTCCAGTTGTTAAACATTGGACTATCGCTGTTCTCTTTGTATCTATAACGAAACGGATAATGTAGCTATTTCTGTAAACATTTATTTGGATTTAAGCATAGTAGATATAAAAATAAGCTTTAGTAAGATTTGGTTGTATACATACTAATACACCATTGAGGGTAGAGGAAATCATGTGAATGCATCACATCAGATTTTTAGAAAAAGGACCGAGTGTGTGTTTTTGAACAACCTAACTCAAAAACCTAAAGTCAGATAAACACCAAACTTGGAATTTAGGTTCAATACGTTCTAAAGCTGCGACACGAAGATTTCCAAGAAAATCCCCCACCCTAAACTACCCTTTACATGGAGCATTTTTCGAAATATTTAATTTTCTAAAAAATTGAGGTAACGATTTTGGTTAAAATACCATACATTAATGATATTTACATGACAACAGAATCTAAAACTTGAGGCAGTATTTTATATCACAACACTATGAATGCCAGAGTGATTGTAGTGTAACTTAACATTATTGTATGACAATGATTTGGGATGTTTGTTAATTATAAGCATTGTTAGCAAATAAGTTTACACGGCCTCACTGAAACTGACAATAAGAGCGGGAAACAATGAGCGAAGGGGTGAGTTGTTTATAAATTATAAGAGACAAGCAAATGACGTCAGATTAGCGCGCTTTTCTTAGAAACGGAGGGAATATTTTCCCTAGAGCATATGTGTTCGTAATTTTGATTGGATATAAATATAGACGCTAATGTTGGCGCGTTTTATTAACCAATAGCAGCTCGGTTATAATGTTTAGGCATATTGGGGTGAGGGAGTATAAAAAGCTAAAGCCAGAGACAGGTTTCGTTCAGTTTGACAGAACAATTCACATGGCAAACGTCGTTCAGTCCAACAGAAGGATTCGCGGGTAATATGTCGTTCAGTCCAACAGAAGGATTCGCGGGTAATATGTCGTTCAGTCCAACAGAATCATACAAAGGTTATACATCGCGCAATTCTACAAAATCTCTCGCGTTGTAAAGTTAGTTATAAATGTGAAATACGCGAATTAATAATGTGCAGTAAATAAGTGATTATAGTGATATTAGAAAATATAACAGTTTCAGTCTGGCGTGTATCAAGAGTCAATATGTGAAATTAATTAATCGTGACGGTAATAAAAGTGTAAAAACAAATTCTTTTATAAGCGTTATCTTTCAGTAACAAATCCTTTTCGTTTACACACCCTGTTCAAGAGATATGCTCGACTGAGTAGTAATAATAGCTAGCCGGAGGACAAAGAACCCAAAATTTAAACTAGTATACATTAAAAGGCGCCCAGCAATAGATAACACGAAGTTACTGCGACAAATTGGCTCCCATACGTGGGGCAGATAAACATGAAGCATCTTCCAGTAACCAACAAATATAATCTACTTCAAACTTGAAATTTCTGGGAGTTCCTGTGTAGTCCTCTTCATTCGGAAGGAATTTGTATAATCTTGTATAATCGGTAACGGTCAAGCGATAGACGAAAACCTACCACAACAAAAATGTAGATCTTTTTAAAATACACAATTTACTTACAGTAACCTTTTTGGCATAAGGAATTTCAAAGATATCAGTTTTTAATACTTTGAATTTTTAACACTTTGTCCTGTAGATTTTCAGCTGTTTTTCGCGTTTGCATGGAAATAGTATGAAATTTTAAGTCCAGTGTATAGCTTCCAGTTCTGAAACGTTTTACTGTCGCTGTTGCGTTTGTATCTATAACGAAATGTGTAATACAGTTATTTCCAGAAAGGTTTATTTTGATTAAAATGTAGTAGATAGTAAAATAAATGTTCGTAATAATAATTTGTATACCCATTAATAAACGACAGAGAGTAGAGAAATTCATGTGAATATAACATTTTTTTCTTTCATGGCCATGCAAGGAAAACGGAATTTCAAGTGTAACACATAGCACCCGCTCTTAAAAGATTTGACTGTCGCTTAAGTATCTACAAGGAAATATCCTATAAGGCAATTTCTGTAAATACTTATCTCGATTAGTATGAATTAGATGGGATAATAAGCTTTTACAATGATAGTTTGTTGAAGAATGGGTAGAGAACGTCACGTGAGTGTAACACAGGGTTATTCAAAAAGAAGGAACAGACTTTAAATATTTATTTCTAATGATCTACAATAGATGGCGACATATGCGATACATCACTGAATAGAGAAAAGTTCAAAGTTTTATTTTGTGTGTTAAAAACGAGCACCATTTGTTATGCGAGGACGACCAGTGTTTTTACGTTTGCATACGCAACCTTCTTCTACGAATTTATTGTATCAATTGTAAATAGTTTATGACGAGGCAACTCGTTGTTGAACTTACAACGAAATCTACGCTGTAATGAAGTAATGGATTCACTCTTTGCATAATACAGCGCACAAAACGACTTTTCCTGTGGCGTTACCATTTTCTCGCAAACAAACACAGCGCCGCTGTAGGCACTGAATGGAATTAATAGGTGGGGCTTAAAACTTTGAACTTTCTTCTATTCAATTATATGTCGTATGTGTCGCTATCTATTATCGTTTATTAGAAATGAATATTTATAATCTGTCCTTTCTTTTTGAACAACCCTGTATATCAGATCATTATTTTGTTTTACTGGAGTACAATAGCACTCTACCTGAAGGCTGCTCAAGAAGTCTACTGAAAGAAAACGCTTTGGTAAGCTGCGGGAACATCCATCAATTCTGTCCTGACATTCCAGCTACGTAACATGAGGCGAGTAACGCAGCGAAATGCAGATTCTAAATATTTCAGTAGCGAAACGGAAGTAAATGCGATTATCTTTATTGAAAACCTGCCACGACTCCTGCTCTTCCCTTCATTCTGATATTCATTAACTTCAATTATTCATGAATAAACAAATGGCAGTATAACCCATTAAATAACATTTGCCTTACAAATTACTTTAATTAAAATGCATATTGGCGTTGACCGAGAAAGCTGAAACATTAATATGATACACAGCGCAGATTGCAAAAGTCGGCGGAGTAATCCGAATGTGTTCCAGATTTACCTTCAGATGTGACACCACTGTTTCTAATGGTTACAAATTCACATACTGCATACGAAGGCGACACTGGAAATTTATAGAAAATCAAACAGAGATTAGTTTTAAAAAACTTAATAGTTTTATTGTTTTTCCAAATGTTCCCCTTGAAGTAGTATTTTATTTATATTTTTGTTGGAGTTTGCACCACGCTTTGGGCGTCAATTTGAAGTAAAATTTGTATTTTAGAAGGAGTTGTATCGTATTTCAACTGTTGGGGAGCCGAACTTACAGTAGTTGCAACCGCACGTATAGTAAACAGTTTCCGGTAGCCTTCGCCCCAAATGTACTTTCAGGTGGCCTTTGCCCCAAGTTTAAAAAATATTAACTTTGTAATTTGACTGTTTCTTTAAATATTATATTTATGCTTGCCTCGGCTGCGTCAGTATTATTTTAGAGACACGTTTCTCTTAGCAAGGTTGTGGTGTGACAAAGAATGTAGGCTTACACAGATTATAATTTTACTCCACTCCTTTTATTAATGCTTGATACGATTTAAATAACACTTCACTGATAAAGAGGGGGAGCTGCGAGATGTTTTTATTAAATACTTGCACTTTTTAATACGTAAACTATTTTCGTCTCACACGAAAACGTATAAAATTTCTCGAGGACGCATCACGCATCCGGTTACAATCACTGTCTGCAGGCAATACGTCTGGTTATGAGCACTGTTTGGAGGCAACTGACTTGATTTCCACCGCCTAAACTTGTAAATTTCTGTATTTCAAGTCTCTGATTGGCTAATCCTACTCCAATAGAATACCTTTATTTAAATAAAGATTTTTCTGGTTGTTGATTGGCTATTTTATAAACTGTCACTAAAATTTACATTATTGTTGCTCCAAGAATCACAAGTAACATTTAAACTCAAACTCATTATTGACTCCAGATTGCCTCATTGTTAGCAACTTTTAACTTATTATTCTCACAACTCCTACACTATTAAATTACTTAATATATTCACATAACATTATTGAACATGTTTACAATAATATAAGCATATGCAATGACTGTTACATACATTTTACAAATTATTACATGCACATATTGCTTCAAGGCGGGTTGTTATTGAATTTACGTATCATATAATTTGACTGAAATCATTTCAGTGTTAAAAATACTGCCTCACCGTTTAACAAGAATATGCTTTTGCACAAGATGAAACCATGAAGGCACTTCAGAAATCAGTTTTTATGTTTCACTGTTTCATCTGATGACGAATTTTTGGAAACATACAGAAATCACATGTTGGTAGGTCAGGGCTGTATGGTGGAGGGTCCATAGTGCTGACCTTTAGGGCATCCAGATGCTCAGTTGATAGTTTTGCTGTATGCGAGAGTGCGTTGCCATGGTGTAACATTTTTCGTTTTGGGTGTGTTTTTTTTACAAACTTTTTTAAAAATGCTATCAACACACATTTGGGTACCAATCGGCAGTAACGGTTCGTCTATCTTTTGTTTCAGTTGCTGTAGCCCGTTTTAGCCCAAAAAAACAAGCAATCATCTTCTTACCAGCACTGCGAATTCGTACAGCCATCGATGAATCGACATTCATCACTGGTGACGAAATTTGAAGCGCCACCTTGGAATTTTTCCAGAGTTATTCTGCGCCAATGAATGCGTCGATGTTTTTGATCCGGAGTCAGTTTATGTAGAATCAGTCAACAACAAAGTTTTCTCCCATCTAACTGTTGATGTAAAATGTTTCGGATTTGACTCATACCAATGTCCAATGTCGCCCGAATAAATTCCTAAGATGCCCGTCGATCTTCAAGCATTGCTCGAAAAGCGGTAATATTTTCATCAGTAATAGCAGTTCTTGAGCGTCCTTCACGAAATGCATCACTAAGAAAAATATATCTTTTGAATTAGCTGTACCAACTATAAATTGTTGCCTTAGATGGGGCTCGTTCGCTAAATGCATTTCTAAGCCGATCATCATATTGTTTAGACGTTAATGACGATTTAGGATCGTAAAAGATCATTGCCCGAAAATGGTCCGTGGTCATATTCATTTTTTGCTGAAAACAAAATCTTTAAATGATGATAATGATAATTAACGAACTATTAGAGAAAGCCGAACAAACTACAGAGCAATCAACTCGCAAAACATTATAAAATAACTGTCAAATATAAACATGGCATTTTAAAAATGTTCGGTATCGCGCTCCTCTAGCACTATACTAGCAGGTTGCAGATGTTTCACGTAGCCTTTTGAACACTCGAATAACGATATGGTTAATTCCATTTACTTCCCCCGTTATTTTTACTTTCTCTAGGTCCGAAGCTACAGGGTAACTCCACGAGCACAGTCTCAGCTAAAATACAGTTCACAATAGTAGAAACAGAAAAGATTGCGCATACTACGTATAGTAAGTAGGGAAGTACCTATTGTATTCCAACCAAAAATTCGATACCGAGATTTTACCGGAAATATATGTTTTAAGAACCACTGAATCCAAAAAAAGCATTTGTGTAAACATACCCGTGTGTGTCTGTGTGTCTATGAACAGCATAACTCAGAAACGAAAAGCTGGATGAACACCAAACTTGGTATTTAGGTTCAGTATCTTACAGAGATGCGACACGAAGGTTTCCCCCACCTCAGATTACCCTTTAAATGGAAAATTTTTCTAAAATTTTAATTTTCTCAAAAACGGCTCTAACGATTTTGATTAAAATAGCATATGATTAAGATATTTTTATTACAAATGAAATTTATATCTCGAATTTTCTGGGAATATCTCCAAAAGTATTTTTCATTGTTAACGACTTCTGTATAACTGGTAAACCATAAGAGATAGACAAAATGTTACTACACAAAAAATGTAGATCGCGTTAAAATACACAATTTATGTCATATACATTTTTTTTGTTGAGTGAACCATTTTCGAGATATTGCTTGTTATTACCTTAAATTTTCCAATACCTATACTTTTTTATCAAATGGGAATTCGTTATTTTTACTTTCTCTACTACGTATAGTAAGTAGGGGAAGTATTGAATCCCACCCAAAAATTCGATATACCGAGATTTCACCGGAAATACATGTTTTGAGACCCCTGAATCCAAAAAAAAAGCATTTTTGGAAACATGTTCGTGTGTGTGTCTGTGAACAGCATAACTCAGAAACGAACAGTCGGATAATAACCAAACTTGGTATTTAGGTTCCGTATTTTCCAAGGATGCGACACGAAGGTTTTCAAGAAAATCCCCCAACCCCAGAGTACCCTTTACATGGAAGATTTTTGGAAAATTTTAATTTTATCAAAAATGGCTCTAACGATTTTGATTAAAATGTCATATGTTTACGATATTTTGATGACAAATAAAATGTATATCTTGAATTTTCTGGGAATGTCTCCAAAAGTATTCATTGTGAACGACTTTTGCATAACTGGTAAACCATAAGAGATAGACAAAAGTTTACTACACAAAAAATGTAGATCGCGTTAAAATACACAATTTATGTCATATACATTTTTTTGTTGCGGGTACCATTTTCGAGATATTGATTGTTATTTCCTTAAACTTTGCAATACTTATTTTCTCAAATGGGAATTCGTTATTCATTTTTTTGTCTTGGATATGCAAAGAGTATTAATCTGTGGGAAAGGGAATGGTGCTGCACCTAGCAACCAGCTATTAAGAGATATGTATGTGCTTAAAGGCTACTGTATTCCTATATTGCCCTTGTAAATATATATTCCCCTTACATCTACAAGAAAATTAGTAATAAGATAGAGTCTGCAAACGTTTATCTCGATTAACATGAAGTAGATGTAGAATAAGCGTTTGTAAAAATAGTTTGTACAAGAGTAGAGAAAGTCATGCGAGTGTAACACATCAGATTTTTTAAATTACCATACCTACAATGATCCAGAGTATTTTTAAAGCCCTTTACCCCTTATAATAATGTGATTTCGTACAGCCTCAGGTATTCCTAATAGCGGATGCAAAAGCTCTGCATAAACAAGATGCGAAACATGGACGGAAGGTCTGACTTCCTTAACCTACCCCCAACAGTTCTGGAAACACTGCGGTCGAACATTCATCCGTCGGAAAGCTCGAGTAAAGTTTTAGATATTTACATTTTAAGTTTTTGTACTAGTGATGGGACGATATCACTATTTTTCTCAAACTGATTTCTCAGCACCCATACTAGATGCTTACTGTATAAAAAACTGTAACGGCGATATTTTTCATTGAATTGTGTTCTTGTTAGTAGTTTTCTGTGTATAAACGCATGTAATTAATGTTCTATTGTAGGCTAATTCCGAAATTGTTCCTGTTTGACCTTCTCAAATCGCAACATTGTTTTATTTTGATAATGCCACAGGCTAAATACAGGTGTGCGTAAATTTCCTTTACACATTTTGAGGACTTGTAGTGCGGACCAAGACGAATAAGCTTAGCATAGTAACTTGAGTCCGGAAACGTAGTTTTTCCACTACACGCTTTTTCGGCACCACTCACTAGGACAGTAAGCGCCATTCACCGATCACCTGATGTCTCAAGTCCACTAAACGTTTGTTTACATGCCATTCAGTTGAGTTTGTAATGGGTTTCAGCAGTAATACGTTCTGAACATTCGGGTAGGGTTCCTTGATGGGTGTGTTAATTGGCACAGACCTTCCTCCACTAAATCTCACGGGTGACGCGTACTTGCGATTCCTTAAGGCGTACTGATTGGATTCTTGGAAGATGTGCCACTGCGTCAAAACATGTGATTCCAGCACACGGCGCACCAGCTCATTTTGCACTTGCGGTCCAACGTTATCTGGACCAACGCTTTTGGCAACGGTGGATAGGTCGTGGTGGCCCGATTGCTTGGCCTGCACGTTCTCCCGAATTGAGTACTACCTGTGTCTTCACTAGCAATCCATGATTTACGAGACCCGTGTGGGTAAACGGTAGTTTCCGGACGACATGTGCTCTTATGCTAAAGTTAACCATCTTAGTTCCCACTACGAATCGTCATAGTCTGAAGGGAATCTAGACGCACACCTTGCATATATATCCCCTATTATTAGGCAATGCAAATAATAAATTATAATAATTTCTTTGCTTGCCTTTTTATGTAACTATATTTTGTGCTGAAAACTTTCTTTTAAACGATTCTCTATCACTATTATGGAAATCAGTCTTGCAGTATACCTGTAAGGTACGCCCGTGATCCGTGACTGACTTATCTGTATTATTCATCTCAAATGCTTTACGTGGATTCAGGAGGCCTCAAAACGTGTATTTCCGGTTAAACCTCGAATTTTTAGTGGAATGCAGTATCTTCTCTACCTACTATGTACACAACCGCCAAAGAAAACCTTGGGAGGATTTTGTATCGTTTTCTGGGGTATTTTGAGGCGTGTCCTTCACCTTACCTATCACAGAGCGTGGTGGCTCGATAACTCAGCAATAAGGGGTAAAAGAGGAGAGGTTGATGCCTTTGCTTTTTCTGGTGTTATTGAAACCATAACATGTTTATTGTCTCAGAACCACTCATGCCGTATACTAGCGAAATTACTCGTGGATGTATCGTGGGTATGTGGGAGACTGATCGCACTGTTACAGCAATTGCAACGGCAGTGCATGAAAGTGTTTTTATAGTAAATTACTAGATAAAAATATTCCAGGAAAGTTGGGAAGACGGCCTACATACTCGTCAGAAAGTGGGCACTACCCGTGATATTCGTTTACTAAATGCAAATTACTCTTATGCTATAATTGACTGATCATGTTTAGAAACAAGAGATACATATGTATATTGTTTACCTAATATGACATACATATTATAGCAATAAAATTGCGTTATATTTTTGTCTATAATCCTGTTGTATTCCTATGATCAGCAATATGTTAGTAAAGGTATATTAACCAATTGTAGTTTGAATTAGAGGGAAAACATGTTGCTCTATTTATTAATTATTTAGTTATGTTTACTTCTATGCAGCAACAAGCATTAATATCACTGTGAGAGTACACTTCTGTTTAGCTTTTGTTATAAAGTGCTGCCTTGCTATGTATTTAATGAATACTATTCAAACTTTAATTTGCACCCCTGAAAATCTTCTCACACTACACATGCTACATTCCGCTAACCTGGGCGCTCATCAAGTTTTCCCCTTAGTTTTTAACCCTTTCAAAGTCGTGTCCTGCACTACCCGATAAGGTATGGGCTACCAATCACGAGAAGAGGTCTGTATGACAAACTGAATGCACTCTACCTGTTTCTCTCTTTAGCCAATACGATCGAGAGTGTAAACATATATTTCATTTCTACGCCATTTTGTAATCTTTGTTGTGGTTATTGGTGTAACTATTTAGCAGAAAGAGTGGCGCACCCTTGCACCGTGGCCTAAAGCAACCAATGAAATGGCCATAGCTTCGCAAGGTACAACGATAAATAATGTGACACAAACGCGAGGTGCAGTGAGATTTTCTTTGGCGCGATAGTGATTAGAGAAAGTCATATAACACCTCATATTTTAGATACGTGTCTCTCTCTCTCTCCCCCTCGCCCTTTCAGTTGTTTTTGGATAGAATGCAATACTCCATCTATCTACATTTTTATCCAAGTGGTACAACCTGTAGCAACTAATTTTCCTGTACTATCTTATGCGAAAAAATCCCGCTATTAATTTTAGCTTTAGAAAAATTAAAATACCTAGATAACTGGAAATATTGCCATTAATCTCGCCAAGTGCTGATTGGTGAATGAAACCTGAGAGAACCCTGTTCTTCTCAAAACGTTGTGTTTTTCATACAGTTGTGGTTACTAAGGTAACGGAGAGACTGCTACAAAAACTTAACACAGTGGAAAAGTTTTGTGTTAAAACTCCAAGGCTCAAGTATGTAAGTTTCCAATACGAATGCAGAAGTTTATAGATGGGAACTCTGGAAGCAAAAGCGATATCTTTTTCTTATGAAACACGCTGCCTTTGACTTCATTTTTATGTTCAGGGGTGTGATACTATCCCGCACTTCGAAAATACCATTTTCTCTGAAGAAAATGGAAGTGCGAATTGACATTCCGCGCAGTTCTCCAAGAAATGTGCGGACAAAAGCGAATAACCAAAGAAAGGGGAATTTTTGTAGCACAAGCTAGCCCGCACACGTCAGCAAAAAAGCACGTTGAAAAGGCAGGATAAGAAACGTAAATGTGTATATTAAGCGCAAACAATAATTATGAACCAAGCTCAGTATTGTGGCCCACATTCTGAAGGTCCCGGGTCAAATCCCGTGGGACGACCAAAACTGACTGCGGTTTTGCGTGGTCTCCCTTAGTCGCCAAGTATTGGATATTTAATATTACGACCCAAAGTTCCATCTTAGGTTCTATAACAACAGTAGAAAATCAAAATAGATGGTAATAATAAATGCTCTGCCATCTATCCATAGATAATGAAACCAGGATGATTGGACGGCTCGCTAATACCATCTGCCCGCCACGTGTAGAAACAGAGATACACTTTCTTAGCAAAGATTTCTGTGGACACGTGTCGAAGCTGCCACCTGCCCGTCATGTACAGAAGCATAGGTACAGTTGCCTCGCACTTAGGTCTCTGTGGAAACGTATCGAAGCTGCCATCTGCTTGTCACGTGTAGAAGCAGAGGTACAGTTGCCTCGCACTTAGACCTCTGTGAAAACGTATCGAAGCTGCCATCTGCTCGTCACGTGTAGAAGCAGAGGTACAGTTGCCCGACACAAAGCTTCTGTGGACATGTGTTGAAGCTACCATCTTCTCATCACGTATAGAAACAGAGGTATAGTTGCCGGACAATAAGGTCTCTATAGACATGGGTCGATGCTGTCATCTGTCCTTCACGTATAAAAGCAAAGTTACAGTGACCTGGCACTAAGGCCTCTCTGGACATGTGTCGAAGCTGCCATCTGCCCTTCACGTATAAAGCAAAGTTACAGTAACCTGGCACTAACGCCTCAGTGGACACGTATAGAGGCTGTAATTTGCCCGTCACGTGTAGAATCAAAGGTACAGTTGCCTGACACTAAGGCCTTTGTGCATATGTATCGAAGCTGCCATCTGCTCGTCACGTATAGAAGCAGAGGTACATTTACACGACTCTAAAGCCTCTGTGGACATGCGTCGAGGCTATCATCTGCCCTTCAGTATAGAAGCAAAGGTACAGTTGCCAGGCATTAAGGCCTCTGTGGACACATGTTGAAGCTGCCATCTCCTCGTCACGTATAGAACTAGAGGTATATTGCTTGGCACTATGGTCTTGGTGTACATGTGGCAAACCAAGATGGTATGATACAGGGATGAGACCTAGAAAGCTGACTGTCCGCCACACACCGATCCACAGGTACCTCCTATCAGTTCCGTCGCGATATGAAGCAAAAGTGAAATAACAAATGCAAAAAAAAATTGTGCAAACTTAACTGAAAATCTAGTAGGGTAACTGATATACACCACATAATCAAAATCAAGTAAGAAGATTAAATAAATTAGGGTAAGGTAGTGTAATAGATTTCACCTTGTATTTAGAACCTTTGCGTTGAATGTGTAATAACATTTGAGACAAGAAGCCTTTCAGACTCATCATTAGACCTCTAAAATAATTTTAGAAGAAACCGTATTTGTTGCCTTCACATTACTTTCTCTATCCTCTAATGTTTATAAGTTACTATAGAAACTATCCTTATGAAAGCATGCTTTTCTATCTACTTAATTTCAATAGAGGCAAACCTTTGCAGAAATAGCTTCATTGCAGATTTCGTTATATGCACAAAGAGAACAGCGATAGTGAAATGTTTAAAAACCGGACGCTGTATGCTGGCCATAGAATTCCATACAATCGCGAGAAACAACTGAAAATCCACAGGACTTCAGCACATTTTTGTCTATCGCTTAACGTATACCAGTTACACAAGATCATTAGAAAATGTCTTCACGCTGAAGACTATATAGCCTATTCCCAGAAAATTTAATATGTACATTTAATTTTTCCAATACCTTAAACACATGGTACTTTTTTATGGACGCTCTTCAACTTAGCGTCCCATTCTATATGGACGTAAAAGACCGGTAAGTTTGCTCACAGGTCTCCATCAGGCTTGAGGTTCCTTAATGTGCCATAAATCTACGACACGGGATCATTGGCTTTACTTCCCTTCCGAAGGAAGCTATGCTAAGGAGTTTTACGCCCGAAAAAATCCATTGCCCTCCCGTGACCTCGGGAACTAGAGGCTAGCAGTCAACCACGACATATGATACCTATTTGGGGGGTTGCTAATGTTCGTGTTGCAACTTTTAAGTTACTGAACCTAAATACGAGATTTGGTACTTATCCACTTTTAGTTTTTGAGTTATACTGTTCACAGACACACGCGCGGACCTTTTTCTAAAAATGTTTTTATATTTATTTACTAAGGGGCCTCAAAATATGCATTTCCGGAGAAATCTCCATATAAAATTTTGGTCGGAATGCAATACCTTCTCTACGTTCCTATTAGTTTGTAGAACGATGCAATTTGTTTAACATCACAAGGGGAGAAACTTCATCAAGCGCGTGGAGCTACGAGTTAGGTAAAAATAAACTACACCCTCGACGCACTTATCATTCAGAAGTGGCCAAGTGAAATATTTAATTGCCCTCAGCGCTACCTGGTGTAAATGACCTCATGTAGAGATGCGCCCCCCCCCGCAGCAATTAGGAGCGCTTTGTGTTTGCCTAATGGATATCGTAAGGAAACAAAACACGCCAGAAGTTTCGCCAGGGTATTGTACCGGTGCGATCTCTTGAACTTCCCCGGCGCACAAGGAAATTGACCTGTCATACAGTTCACTTCCTTTCTTCTCTCCACTCGGCCTTTGTTGTACAAAAGGAGAGTTCTAATCGATAGTGGCCTTATGAAGAAGAAGTAGAAGCAACGGATGATATACTGCTGCAGATTTCTTACTAGGAAAAAGAAAAATTCTAAAATCTCGGGTGGTATTCCAGGTCCAATTTCTGGCCCCATTCCCAAGCCAAAAAGACACTTTTTCTTGCCGAGCTAGACATTCCTTTCTTTCGGAAATCTGGAGTTTGTCAATGTGTTTTTACTTTCTCTACAACTTTCCTACAGTAGGAGGGCGATACTGAAAAAATTGACAATGCAATGTTTCTAAAAATAAATTAAATTCGACAGTTACTTTATAATGTTTTGCGAGTTGCTTGCCGTGCAGTTTGTTCGATTTGCTCTAATAGTGTTATACACCGGGGTCAGGCAGAAAGGTTTGCAGCTAAAATATTACATTTAGTTACCCCGGCATAAACATTGAGGAACGTAGTTACAGAGGCAAGCGAAAGATACCAAGAACTTGCTGCACATAGCTAAAGCGGGCGTAGAATAGTTATAAATAATTACTTTTGAATTCACATCTTTCTCAGGTTTATTATAAATTAAGGTGGCGTACATTGTACACGAAAAGGTTACAGACAAAACACTGGCGGAGATGCCCCACGCATACACAAGGCAACACGTAATCTTACACACATGCTAACCACACGACCCTCTGGCTACAACCAACGCCAAGCCAATCCAAGCCAAGCCACACAGAGAGCTATTTCCTCAATTGCCTTCACCCCCGAATTAGGAAGATGGGGTTGCCGCGCCGGACAAGAACGTAACTTACAAACAAACAATTAGCTCAATAATATAATACACAGCAATACTATGCCCGACGCGACAATATAGACACATACGCTACAATAGCTTGTTAATTATCATAATTTAAAGATTTTGTTTTCACTCAAAAATAAATTTGACTAGAGAACATTTCCTGGCTATGATGTTTTACGATCTTAAATCGCCATTAACGCCTAAACAATGTGAACATCCGCATAGAAATACATTTGGCGAAAAATCCCCATCTAAGGCAACGATTTATAATTGGTACAGCGAATTCAAAAAGTATTCTTATTTTCTCTACAACTGGTAAACCATAAGAGATGGACAAAACTTTACTACAAAAAAAATGTAGATCGCGTTAAAATACGCAATTTATGTCATATACATTTTTGTGTTGAGTGAACCATTTTCGAGATATAGCTTGTTATTCCCTTAAATTTGTCAATACTTATTTTTTCAAATGGGAATTCATTATTCATTCTTTGTCTTGGATATGCAAAGAGTATCAATCTGTGGCAAAGAGAATGGTGCTGCACTTAGCAACCAGTTATTAAGAGATATGTCTATGCTTAAAGGCTACTGTATTTCTATATTGCCCTTGCAAATACAAAACAAGGGGAACATAGTACCCCTTAAGCGATAGTCAAATATTTTTAGGACCGGTCGCTATGTGTAAAATGTAATTATCTTTGCATGTCAAAAGATCGTTTCTGCAAATGTTCATCTCGATTAATATGAAATAGATGGAGAATAAGAGTTGTAAAAATAGTTTGTACAAGAGTAGAGAAAGTCATGCGAGTGTAACACATCAGACCTTTTTTATGTCCTGGACATGCAGAGTGGAATGCGCCACATAGCAACTAGTTCTTAAAATATTTGACTGTAGCTTAAATCCTACCATATTCCCCTTGCATCTACCAGAAAATTAGCAATAAGATTAACATCTCGATTAGCATGAAGCATATGGAGAATAAGCGTTCGTAAATATAGTTAGTACAAGAGTAGAGAAAGTCATGTGAGTGTAACACATCAGATTTTTTTGTTAGTGATGAATTTCGTGAAGGTCGCTCAAGAACTACTGTTACTGACGAACATATTGCAGCTGTTCGAGGAATGCTTGAAGAGCATCGAAGGACATCCTAAGAATTTATTCGGGAGACATTGGTATGGGTTAAATCCAAAACATTTTACATCAACAGTTGGACGTGAGAAAAGTTTGTTGTCCATGGACTCTACATAAAATGATTCCCAATCAAAAACAACAACGCATTGATTGGTGCAGAACTACTCTAGAAAAATTCCAGGCGGCACTTCAAAGTTGGTTTGGAATGTCGTTATTGGTAATGAATCTTGGATTTATTGTAATGCTCCTGAAAAGAAAAGTCAATCGCTCAGAGGATCTTTCGTACAGAACCTAAACCTACAAACACCCGACCAATTCGCAGTACTGGTAAGATGATGTTTGCTACTATAACTGTAGAAGTCAGATGCGCCTTATTGCCGATTATTAAACAGATGTCTGTTTACCGCAAATGTTTGTAAAGTTCGTGAAAAACGCCCTAAAGAAAAAATAATGTTACATCATGACAAAGCATCCTCGTATACAGCAAAATTAACAACTGAGTATCTGGATGTCCTGAAGGTCAGCACCAAGGACCCTCCACCATAGAGCCTGACCTAGCACCTTGTGATTTCTTTTTGTTTCTAAAAATTAAAGATAAATTGCGAGGAGTCACTTTTTCGTCATAAAATGAAGCAGTAGAGCATTATAAAAACCTGGTTTCTGAAGTGCCTCAAGAAGGGAGGCACCATTGCTTTAAGCACTGCAAAAAATGTATTAATGTTAATGGGGAATATTTTGAAGAACAATAAAATCATTTAAGTTTTTTTAAAACCAAATCTTGTTGGATTTTTTAAACATTTCCACTGTCGCCCTCCTAAGTGGAGGAAGTATTTTATTCCATCTAAAAGTTTCGATACCGAGATTTAGCCGGAAACACGCGTTTTAAGGCTCTCTGCATAAAAAAAGAATAAAGAAAAACGTCCATGTACATGAATAAAAAAAATAACAGAAAGGCCTTGGTGCAGGTATGTGTGTGTATGTGTAATATAGAGGGGGGGGAGAGAGAACAGCATAACTCAAAAACAAAATGTGCATTAGTACTAGTCGGCCACGCTAGGAGTGCGGTTGGAGGAGATCGCCACCGTTGTGAGCTGCCTAACGTCATCAAGGTCTAGGGAGCAGACGGAGTTAAGGGCAAGGTGATAGTTGTACAATGGAAGTAGCACTACATTTGTAGGCCTCAGCCTCGATAGTAAATGCATCTCGGAACTGTGTATTCTTTCCTTACCCGACTGTTCTTCCGATACTCCACCCACTGTTCAGCCTTCTTCCCACCGAGCGCACTCGTATCATGACCGATAGTACCAAACTTGGAATTTAAGTTTACTATCTTCCAAAGATGCAAAAATAAGATTTTAAAAGAAATTCCTCCATCCAAAGCTATCCCTTATACGGAAGATGTGGATATTTTTTTACTTTCTCAAAAATGACTCGAAGATTTTTATTCGAATACCATGAGTTTTAGATATTTACATGACAAAAGAAATATATACCCTGACACCGTAGTTATTGAGAACAAGTTATAAATAATTAAATAAAGAAATTATAATAAGATAGAGAAGTAATTGCAAAAAACAATTATTTCTGTATATTAAATGAATGTATAACGTAATAAGCCGAAGTTAAAAGATTTATCCGGAGAAATAGGTCATTAGCGCGTCATGTTAAGGGAAGTCATTAGTAATAGCCGAGTATCGCACACGTTAGCATAAAGATTCCTGGAATGGAGTTAAGGGGAGTTCAGTGCTTTGAAAAGTCACGTAGACAGGGAATCTGTAAATTAGAGAGGCAGTGAAATTCTTAGATTCCAGCAAGATACCGCGTAGCAACAGCTTCAGATGTGCATACGTAGAATTTTAAGATTGGGCCGCATAAGCAGAAACTTTGGTAGGGTTAGCTATAGGTAAGTGGAGCCTACTAGCATAGAAATAAAAACGGATTTTTAAAAAAAAGATGCAAATTGTAAGAATGTTTGTTTTTGCGTTTTTTATTAATAACAATTTCTATAACTATAACTCGCATCTATACGGATGGTTCTAAACTGAAAAAGGCAATGGATGTGCTGTGATATGTGGAGATGTCATCCTCCAATACAAATTAACATCCTTGTTCTCTTCTATAGTTGTGAATGATATGTTATTAAAAAGTCACTAGAATACGGTCTGGAAACTTTACATAGTGACTCTTACATAATTATCAGCCTTAAAGGCAATACAAGACACGTTCTCTACCAATAGTATTGTAAACGAAATTCATAAACTTGTTACCATCCTTTATAACTTAGAAAGTTCACTCAATTTCATGTGGATACCATCTCACCCAATAATGAGAGAGCCGACACTGCATCAAAACAAGTTACAGAACTACCAACACAAGATACTGATATCAAAATGCCTCTCCAAGATTCAGTCGCACACTTTAAGAAGAAAATACACAAAGAATGGCTGACAATTCTACACGTAAACTTAATGATGTGCATAGAATATCAACTCAAGAATATCCAATAAGACAGCTACAGCAGCGAAAGCAAATTGTAATATCCCGACTACGAAATGCACATACTAAACTGACACACTCTTATTTGTTAAATAGAAGTTCTCCACCAATTTGTGAAACATATAAAACAGTATTAACAGTAGTACATATTATACTAACATTTCCAAAATTTGAAAACCAACGTAGCCGGGTTGGTATGCCCAGAAATATTTCTGCAGCACTCAATAATGCAACTTTCATCCAGAAAGTAATTACTTTCTCTACTACGTATAGTAAGTAGGGGAAGTATTGTATTCCACCCAAAAATTCGATAAAGAGATTTCACCGGAAATACATGTTTTGAGACCCCCTGAATCCAAAAAAAGCATTTCGGGAAACATGTCCGTGTGTGTCTGCCTGTGAACCGCATAACTCGGAAACCAACAATCGGATAAACACTAAACTTGGTATTTAGGTTCAGTATCTTCCAGAGATTTGACCAGAAGGTTTTCAAGAAAATCCCCCCACCCCGATTACCCTTTACATGGAAAATTTTTCAAAAGTTTTAATTTTCTTAAAAATGGCTCTAATGATTTTGATTAAAATATCATATGTTTAAGATATTTTCATGACAAATGAAATGTGTCTCTCGAATTTTCTGGGAATGTCTCCAAAAGTATTCTTCATTGTAAACGATTTTTGCATAACTGGTAAACCATAAGAGATAGACAAAATTTTACTACACAAAAAATGTAGATCGTGTTAAAATACACAATTTATGTTATATACACTTTTTTTGTTGAGTGAACCATTTTCGAGATATTCCTTGTTATTTCCTTAAATTTTCCAATACTTTTTCTCAAATGGGAATTCGTTATTCATTTTTACTTTCACTACAACGTGTAGTAAGTAGGGGAAGTATTGTATTCCTCCCAAAAATTCGATACCGAGATTTCACCGGAAATACATGTTGTGAGACCCCTTGAATCCAAAAAAGGCATTTTTAGAAACATGTCCGTGTGTGGGTCTGTGTGTCTGTGAACAGCATAAATCAGAAACGAACAGTCGGATAAACACCAAACTTGGTATTTAGGTTCAGTATCTTCCAAGGATGCGACACGAAGGTTTTCAAGAAAATCCTTCAACCCCAGATTACTCTTTACATGGAACATTTTGCATGGAACATATAATTTTAATTTTCTCAAAAATGGCTCTAACGATTTTGATTAAAATATCATATGTTTAAGACATTTGTTTAAGATATACAAATGAAATGTATATCTCGAATTTTTTGGGAATGTTTCCAAAAGTATTGTTCATTGTGAACGACTTTGCATAACTGGTAAACCATAAGAGATAGACAAAATTTTACTACACAAAAATGTAGATCGCGTTAAAATACACAATTTATGAAATATACATTTTTTTGTTGAGTGAACGTTTTCGAGGTATTGCTTGTTATTCCCTTAAACTTTCCAATACTTATACTTTTTCTAAAACTCGTTATTCATTTTTTTGTCCTGGGCATGCAAAGAGAATGGAATGCGCCACATAGCAACCAGTTCTTAAAAGATTTGACTATCGCTTAAAGCCTACCATATTCCCCTTGCACCTACAAGAAAATTAGCAATAAGATAAAACTTTTTGATTAACATGAAGCATATGGAGAATAAGCGTTTGTAAAAATAGTTTGTACAAGAGTAGGGAAACTCATGAGAGTGTAACACATCAGAATTTTTTGTTCTTATATTAATTAATATCCATCAATACAGTTAACCAAATTGTAACATACCTAATGTGTAAAGTATTATACTGTAATCCAATAATATAAGCAACTGTACATGGAAGGCAGTGATAAAACCTAGGGAGATTAAAGCGACCCTAAATAAAACTTTTAAAAAAAATAATAATTTCTAAATTCATACATGGCAACTTTTATTTATAATTTCGAAAGAAGTCTCTGGGGAGAATTTCAAAGTTGCTCTCTCTCTCTCTCTCTCTCTCTCTCTCTCGTGCCTCATACTGAATGACGTTATCTAAAGGAGAGTGCAAGAACTATTAAGGAATATTCAGACCATGGCTAAGGGGTAACGGCCACACCGATCATAGGAACTAGGAATGCCCCCTTGGCACTTGTTGAAAATAATACAGGCGAAGTCTGTTTTTACATTCCGGGTTTATTTAACAAAGCTGTCCACAAAATATAAAATACATCTTTACATGCAGCATAAATTGGGAAATTATTGGTCTCGTCTACTTAAGAATAGTAGTACATTATTATGTAAGCTTAATGGTTAGAAAGGCAGAATAATGTCACATAATTTATGCTGAATTTACAGACCTTTCTGTGTATTCCCAGCTCTCCACCTCACGCTAGAATGATGAAACAATAAACCCGACTATGTTTAGTTCCCACGAGACGGTAAATCAGTAATTTACAAAACCAACCATAACATAAGCTTTACACACATCAACAATTAACAAAGCTAAAATAACAATTTAATAAACTCTGGGAAAAATTAATTATTTTAATAAGCAACCAAATTTAACGAAACTGCCAACCATGTTACAATTGTATAAAGCTTATCGACATAACAGTTACTTAAAGGCGTTAAGATAATCTGAAAAGGTATATTAACTTACATGACCAGGATGCAATTATAACAGCAATTAAATTTAATTCCGTCTCTGGTTACGCTAAAAATTCCCTTTCATACAAAACGGCAGGCTTCAGAACAAACAAATTCCGGTCAGTAATCCTCTAAGAAATAAATGTTTACCAGGCTACTAAACCATAAAGAAGGGATGATATGAGTAAAACCGACGAGTAACCCGGTTCTGGCGCCTCTATACGGTATACCGAGTAACCCGCGGTTGTACCTAAACGAAAAGTGAATTAGATGGCACTGTCGAATATACGCGCTGCCTTTGAATACTTTTTCTTCGTTTACTAGTTCTTAGGTTCTACTACACGTGCCTACGTCAACGCATTCATAGAGTACATCTGTGGAGTCTTCTTTAATAAAAAAATTCACATAAATATGCAAAATTATACTTATTCGATCAATATTTATACCTCCGTGTCAGATAATCAAGTCTTTTCTTCAACAGGTCAGATACTCTCTGAGAGAAGTTCATCTGTCAGCCCAAATCGGGCAGAAAGGGTTATATTTTTACCAAAAACTCTTATTTAATTGTTTTTTTTTTTTTTGCTTTTACATTTCTAAGAAGTTTTTTTAAAGTGTGAGGGTATGTGGCAAAGGTTGTAATGTGCGCCAATTTGGTGGCACGGGATTTGTAGGAATGGTGCCGGGTTCGTTGCCAGCTCAGGTGCTCGCATGGATCTTGGATCTAGGTTTGGTGGTTAATACGACTGGTTTGTTTTCCTGCCCGTTTATTTCCCGTCACGTTTTTTAAAATCTGACCCCTGATAACACCTCGCCACTCTCACATATACGCATTTCTTTACTGCTGTACTGCAAACTACCGCGCCTACCTGCCGACAATTTTCTATCAATTTGCTTTGAATTGTACCCATATTTGTTTTCTTTTAGAACGACCTCCAATGGAATATCACGAACAGGTGATTTTCAAAACTCTCATGTTTCTTTATTTCGCATTTTTCCTCTCCCAATTTCGCTTCACGTGTTTTCTGCCTTCTTTCCTATTGGTTGTCTACTGTAAGTTTCCATATATCCTCGTATGCCTGAAGCTATCGGAGCATTGACCTTCATTTTACGCACCTGTTTTGCAGGCGACATAACACTGCATGAACAAATGGCTTCTGCCCTTACTTGGCTACAATGAGGAATAACCTACCTCGTTTCCTGCGTGCTGCTTGCACTGTCTCTCCAACCCATATTCATCTTTACGAGTAATATTCATTGCCCAGTTACTAATATTTACTTTCACATTATTATGGTTATCATCGTATATTTCTAGCTATGTAGAACGTAAAGTCGCAAAAGGATTATATTTTTATATACCTATGTACTTTGTGTAAATTAAAAAATCTCATGATTCTTTTGAGAGAGTAGTTTCTTTTTGGAAGAATAAATTTTGCTTTTTAACTTCATGTAAGTCATCATTTTGCATTGCCAAAACCAATGGAACAACACCAACAACCTCTCTAAACCTGCCGCCAAATAAGAACAGCTTACAGCAGAAAACCTAAAGTGTGGCCAGTAACACTTTCTCACGGTGATAAACTCGTTAATCAATATTACTGTTTTATTATTATTATTATTATTATTATTATTATTATTATTATTGGGATTATTGTTACTATTTGCTGACATAGCAATGGTGGTGTACTCGCTCTTAGTAGCTCACTAGCTCACCATTAAACTTGTATCTTACTTTATTATGAAATCCACATACATGTTTTGTTAACAAGTACAGCTCCAAAAATTAACTGCTATGTAATAATTAACCCCTAGCAAGAGCCAAATAGTGTGATATTCTAGAGAATAGCAGAAACTCTTATAGGAAAACCTTCTGAAGCAATATTAAAAAGAAATACCCACGGAGCGGGATGGCTCAGGCGGTAAAGTCTGTGGCCTGCATTCGGGAGGTCCCGGGTTCAAATCCCGTGGGTCGACCAATCTGTGAGTTTTCTCGTTGTTTTTCGGATCGGATGTTTAATACCACAACCCAAAGTTCCACCTTAAATCTAAAACATTTGTAAAATGAAAAGTAGGTGGTAATAGCAATGCTATGTCATCTATCTACAGACAACGTAAGCAACCCTAACGCCATCTGCACGGCACGAAGCAGAAGATCCGGCTGCCATGCGCTGGGGGTCTCTGTGGGCACGTGACAAAGCAAGATGGCATTTCCAGGGATGAGACCTAGAAGCCTAACTATCCGGCTTTCTGCGTGCGGGCGGCGGTTGGACTGGACGGTACCCTAATGCCACCTGCACGACATGAAGCAGGTGGTTACAGGGATGAGACCTAGAAGGCTAACTGTTCACCTTTCTGTGAGAGGGCGGCGGTTAAACTGGACGGCACCCTGATGCCATCTGCACAGCATGAAGCAGGTGGCTACAGGGATGAGACCTAGAAGGCTAACTCTCCATCACATATGGTTCTAAGAGTTATCAACCAACAGATCCGTCGCGATATAACCAGGGATTTAAAGTGATGTAAAATAAAATATGGTAAAAAAGAAAGAAATGCCCGTAACGCAAGTACTAGAACAAATTCTATTCTCTTTGAGTGTGAAACAACTTTATATATTTTGCTTGGTAGATAAAGAAACAGAATTCATAAAAAATAGTTAACTTGATTTTTCCTTCCGTTGTAGTGGGAAATAGTCGCAAAAGGAACTCGAATTTTACCACTTTCCTGATTTTCTGGTATCCTGCCTTAGGCTTAGTGTGCAACACAGCTAGTTTTGTAATAAAAAATGGGAAAATATTGCTAATTTCACTGCATCCTCTCTTCCAACACATTGCATTACCAAGAAAACAAATTGTTGGATACGCTGCTTACCTTAGCGTATGTAACTAAGGGAGATACAGAAACTTTTTATACAGTTATAAATGGTAATATAATTATCTAAAGCCACAAACCAATTTCAAGAGAATATACTCTATCTGCCTGTTTCGGCAAGACGTCATAAGATTATAGAAGTTGCCAGACTTTAGTGCGTTTGAGCATATACAAGGCAAGCTACTAACTACTGAAACTTCTGCTACCCATAAGCAAAACTCTGATGTGTTGCACTCACATGACTTTCTCTACTCTTGTACAAACTATTTTTACAAACGCTTATTCTCCATATGCTTCATGTTAATCGAGATGTTAATCTTATTGCTAATTTTCTTGTAGATGTAAGGGGAATTGGTAGGCTTTAAGCGATAGTCAAATGTTTTAAGCGCTGGTTGCTATGTGGAGCATTCTCTCTGCATGCCCAGGACATAAAAAAACGAATAACAATTCCCATTTGAGAAAACGTATAAGTATTGGAAAATTCAAACAAATAACAAGAAATATCTCGAAGTGGTTCACTTGACAAAAAAAGGAGTATATGACATAAATTGTGTGTTTTAACATTTTGTGTAGAAAAATGTTTATCTCTTACAGTTTACCAGTTATGGAAAAGCCATTCAGAAAGAAGAAGACTTTTAGGACATTCCCAGAAAATTCAAGATTTACATTTTAATTTTTTTCATTATCTGTTTACGCTCTTCTTATGTAGGACTTACACCCCCCCCAGGACTTACAGGCGGGTGCCTGGGGTCAGAGGCCCGTCGAGGAGCAGACACTCATGGATCAGACAGAGCATCCAGGATGGGTGATCAGCCCAATGCCTGGTATGGAATGAAGGAAGTAGATGAAACGAAATGTTGGTGAAATGGATGAAAGGAAAGGTGATGATGGAGCAGTTGGTGGAATAAATGGCGGGGGAAACCGGAGAACCCGGAGAAAAACCCGCCCAGACGCCGCTTCGTCCACCACAAATCCCACATGCAGGTCCCTGGGATTGAACCCGGTCCGCCTCGGTGGGAGGCGAGCGGTCTAACCACTCGGCCACGGCGCCGCCTATTTACATTTTAATTACCATGAAAATATCTTAAATATATATTTTAATCGTTAGAGCCATTTTTGAAAAAATCAAAGGTTTCGAAAAATGTTCCATGTAATACCAAGTTTGGTATTTATCCGACTTTTCGTTTTTGAGTTACGCTGTTCACAGAGACACATACCACAGATTTACACACACACACGGGCCTTTTTTTAAAATTTGTTTTTTATTCAGCAGCCTCAAAACATGTATTTCTGATGAAATCTTGGTATCACTTTTTTGGGTGGAATGCAATATTTCCCCTACTTACTTTCAAACCTGCCGCCAAATAAAGAACCCAGTTATATGCCCCGTGTACCGAGTGGTATGACGTCACAGAACTGAACCGACTTGTACCGAACCGTCCACAGCTCTAGAAAGAACTGTCCATCTGCTGTAAAGCAGAACCCAACCCAAGCTAGAAAAAGCACCGATACGCAACAAGGGGAGAAAAATCAAATTATTACGAAAATACTATGTCATCTGCCGGAATCTAATACAATCATTTAATGTTCGCGAAAGAAGAATGTGCGATCAGCATAAAAATAATTGGTAAAAGTTTTCATTCCAAGGAGTAATTTTCGATAATAATATTTACAGATTGGCCGCCTGGAATAAGCATGACTGTCGCAGTTCTCATGGCTTGTGTTATCTTATTTATTGGCCCTTATTGTTTAATTATTTTTTTAATTTGGGTTCTTTGTCCTCCGGCTAGCTATTATAACTCAGTCGAGCAAGTATCTCTCTGCAGGGCGTGTAATCGGAAAGGAGGTGTTGCTAAAAGATAACACTGATAGAAAAATTTGTTTCTACACCTTTATTGCCGTCACACTTAATTAATAATTGACATATTTAATCTTTATACACGCCTGACTGAAACTGTTATATTCCTGAATGTAACTACAGTCGTTATAGTTGCCGCGCACCAATTACTTCGCGCACTTTACATTTTTGTAACTAACTCTGCGACGTGCACCTCGCGAGAGATTCTTCAGAACTGCGCGACACTTGCTTATGGCTCGAGAATATATACTCCTTCACCTGGAGTTGCCTAAACATTATAATAAAGCTGCTATTGGTTACCAAATTGCGCCCACTTTAGCGTCTGTTTTGGTCAGCCAATCACTACCACTAACATATATACTCTGGATAAGATATTCCCTCCATTTCTAAAAAAAGGCACGCTACCCTGACGTCATTTATTTATCTCTTCTTAGTGATAAACAACTCACCCCCTCGGTTTATTGTTACCCACTTCTATTGTCAGTTTCAGTGAGGCCGTGTAAACTTATTTCCTAACAATACTTATGGCTAACAAACATCTAAAATCCTGTACATACAATAAAATTAATTTACACTACAATCACTTTGGCATTCACACCATGTTATGATATAAAATACTGCCTCAACAGATAATATTATTAACGCTGGAAATAAATGTTTGACGGCTAACTACAGTATGAAAGGCATTTTTAAATCAATTTGAAAGCGTATTATTAGTTTGCTCAATAAATGAAAAAGTAATCTAAAATGCTGAAAATAGAAACGAAATTCAGTATTGTTTCCAAAACAAAACGAAAGCACTTGAGAAGGTTGTTTTATTGGTCAAGAGGAGAAAAGCAACAAATTGTACACTTCATTAATTAGAACCCGGAGCTCTACTCTTGCAGAGAAATTCTACAGTTCCGAAATTTGGTTCATTAGACCGGTGGATAATAAGTAAGCCTTTCTCCCTCTCCTGTGGGCTCTCTCTCTTTTACAAATAACCACGATATTTTTATGCAACGCCAAGCTACCCCTTCCGCGCGGAACCACAGCTGTTGCGGGATTCCTTACCTCCCTTTTACCACTTCACTCTTAAGATATTATATTCTGTCTTCACAGCTGTTATTCTTCTCTTGCGTTCCTGCCTACTGTATTCTTCATCCTCGTGTCGCTGCTGCTGCCGCCTACAGTTGTAAAGTTGTAACGTCAGCTAAAACTTATGTTCTTATTCAGGAATATATGAGGACAAAACCAAGATATGTGAATGCTTTCATTGGCCTACAAAGTCTCTCCTTCCCAAGCCCTTTCAACCTATATGTTCTTAGTGTTTCTATGGATGGATGGACGGATATAATTTATTAAGTCTTTAGAACATAAACAACATTTCCATACACTGCAAATTCAAATCTCAATCAGCATTGGCATAGAACAAAAGAATTCACATATTTACAAAACTTCATGGACACTATATATAGGATTTGCCCTCAATAGGCTGGCCTGCTCTTCAATGTCTGAAGTGAAAGATTATATGAGTAGATATGTGAGGCAGTGTTTTTAACACTTAAATGATTTCAATCCAATTATATAATATATAAATTCAATAACAGCCCGCCTTAAAGCAACATGTGCATGTAACAATATATAAAAAGTATATATTACAGTCATTGTATATGTTTATATTATTGTATACATGTAATAATGTTATGTGAATGTATTACGTAATTTAATAATGTAGGAGCTGTGAGAATAATAGGTTAAAAGTTGCTAACAATGAGGTAACCTTGAGGCAATGAGTAGGAATGTTTAATAATGCTACTACTCATTATTGGAGCAACAATAATGTAAATTTTGAGACAGTTTATAAAATACCCAATCAACAACCAAAACAAAAGGCTTAAGTTAAATAAAAGTATTCTATTGGATTAGGAATAGCCAATCATAGACTGGAAATACAGAAATTTAAAAATGTGGCGGTAGAAATCAAGTTAGTTGCTTGCAGATAGTGTTCATAACTGGACACGTTGGTTGTAGACAGCGTTTGTAACCGGACGCGAGACACGTCCTCGAGAAATTTAATACGTATTTTGTGTGAGACAAAAATAGTTTACATGTTAAAAAGTGCAAGTAATTAATAAAAAAAAATCTCACAGCACTTTCTCTATATCAGTGAAGTGTTATATAAATCGTGTCAAGCATTAATAAAAGGAGTAAAGTAAAATGATAATCTGTGTAAGCCTACATTCTTAAGTCACACCACAACCCCGTTAAGACATTCATGTCTCTAAAAAAAAAACAATAATACTGACGCAGACGAGGCAAACCTAGATATATAATACCGGAAACCTTTTACCATACGTGCGGTTGCTGCTACTTCAAGTTCGGCTTACCAACAGTTGAACTACAATACATCCTACTTCAAATCGGCTTTCCATACGTGAAGCAACAACCTACTTCAGATAGGCTCCCAAAGCGTGGGGCAAATAACAACGTAAAAATAACAATACAAAACAATACAGATAACGTAAAGGTACTATATACTTCATATAATATTAAAATGATTTAATGAAGTGTGATAAAAACTATTTACACTTACAGTGCATTTACTCTTCTGTATATACGAGACGAAAAGTCGGATAAACAAGATATACGCTTTATTTGTCCTGTAAATATCGTTCATTTATAGTATTTTAATCAAAATCGCTAGAATCATGTTTTAGAAAGTCAAAGATTTCGTAAAATGTTCTATGTAAACGGTAGTTAGGGTGGAAAGGATTTTGTTGAAAATCTTTTTGTCGCATCTCTGGAAGATATTGAAGTTAACTACGAAGTTTGGTATTTATACGACTTTTCGTTTTTCAGTTGTGGTGTTCACAGACGCATAGACAGGCACACACACGGATGTATTTCCAAAAATGGTTTATTTGGATTCAGGGGCCTAAAAGCATATATTTCCGGTGAAATCTCGGTATCTAATTTTTGGGTGTAACGGAATACTTTCCTTACTTACTATACGTAGTACAGAAAAACATTTTGAAGCACTTTACCATGTAAATTAATGCTTACGTCATATAGAAAACAAGGTTTTCTTTTAAATAGTTTAAGGTAACTCAAATTCCCCAACACAGAAGCTTTGTTTACCTTGTGAAATACTCGGAAAAAGGATGAAACCGACCGCCATGAAGTTGATTCCGTTGCTATGAAAGAGAATTAAATTCTAAAACGTATTTTCCTCTACATGTTTATTAACATAATCACACCCCATTACACGGGGCCGTGTACGGCACAAAGAAATAATTCGCTGTGAGAATCGTAACGAAAAGCTTATGGCAATAAATAACACACATATCCGAGGATTTGTAGTGCGTCAATCAATTAGAGGAATCGGGGTCGAGGCGAAAATAATGACGATATAGCCAGTGGAATTTCCCCGTCGCCTGCAGGAATTATGGGTCTAACGCGTTGTACACAGTTTGGGAGCGTTCACAAAACTCACTGGCAACTTCAGCTTGAAAAATAATGAATAATTTTTACTTTCTCTACCACAAATATAAGGTAAATAACGTACTGATTCAACGCGATATTTCGGTGCGTAAATTTCACCGGAAATATATATTTTGAGGCCCCCTAAGTCTAAAAAATAAAGCAGTTTCTGAGAAAAAGTTTGATATGATTCATTCATATGACTACATTAGATTACACATTTCGTTATAAATACAAAGAGAACAGCGATAGCCAAATGTTTAACAACTGGACGCTATATGCTAGCCTTAAAATTCCATACTGTTTCCATGCAATCGTGAGAAACAAGTGAATGTTGACAGGACTTTAAAAGAATGACCAAGTAATGCCCAATTCGAGCTATTAATAACGGATATCTCGGAAGTGGCTGATACCACAAAAAAATTGGAAATGAAGTGTATGTTTTAATTGGATCTGAATTGTTGTTTAGTACGTTTTCGTCTATCGCTTAACATTTACCAGTTATATAATAATATACAAAATTCCTTCCGAATGAAGACTTCATGGGCTATTCCCAGAAAATTTAAGATATACCTTATATTTGCCATGTAAATACCTTTAACGTGTGGCATTTTAATAGCAATCGTTACAGCCATTTTTCAGAAAATCAAAAATTTCGAAATATGTTCCGTTTCAAGAGTAGTTGGTGTGCGATTTTCTTAAAAATCTTCGTGTTACAACTTTTCGTTTTTGAGATGGTTGTTCACAGACACACGAGCCTTTTTCTAAAAAATGTTTATTTTGGATTCAGGGTCCGCAAAACATTTCCAGTGAAATAATCTCGGTATCGAATTGTTAAGTGGAATGCAATACATTCTCTACTTTTCAAGTACCTGCTAGAAAAGTAAAAAAAAATAAAAAAATAACGGCTTAGCCGTTGCAAAGCATGTGAAGTATTTGGCAATTCAAACCAATAATAAAGAACATCTTGGAAATATTTAATGCACAAAAAAGGTTAGATAAAAATTGTGTGTTATAACAAGATCTATATTTGTTTGTGTAGCAAGTTTTCGTCGATCGCTTAAAGTTTACCAATTATACCAAATTATACACAATTCCTTCCCAATGAAAAGGACTTCACAGGATGTTTCCAGAACATTCAAGATAGAGTTTCTATTAGTCATGCAAGTACCTTTAATATACGGTATTTTAATCAAAATCGTTAGTCATTTTTGAGAAAATCAAATTTTTTGAAAAATATTCCATATAAAGAGCAGTTGGGGTGGGAGTTTCTTAAAAATCTTCGTGTTTCTTCTTTGAAAGATACTGCACCTAAATACTAACTTAGGTACTTGTCCAACCTTTCATTTTTGAATTATGCTGCTCACAAACACATGGACGGAAACGCGACCCTTTTTCTAAAAGTACTTATTTTATATTTGTTTAATTATTTATTTCATTCATTTATTACATTGTCGGTATCAAAATTTTAAGTGGAATGCAATGCCTTCTCTACCTGCTATGTACGTGGTAGAGAAACAAAACAAAAAAAATCTGATGTGTTACACTCACATGACTTTCTCTACTCTTGTACAAACTATTTTACAAACGCTTATTCTCCATGTGCTTCATGTTAATCGAGATGTTAATCTTATTGCTAATTTTCTTGTAGATGCAAGGGGAATTGCTAGGCTTTAAGCGATAGTCAAATATTTTAAGAGCTGGTTGCTATGTGGAGTATTCCATTTCTTTGCATTACCAGACAAAGAATGAAAAAAATGAATAACGAATTTCCATTTGAGAAAAAGTATAAGTATTGGAAAATTTAAGGGAATAAGAAGCAATATCTCGAAAATTTTTCACTCAACAAAAAATAAAATGCATATGACATAAATTGTGTATTTTAACGCGATCTACATTTTTTCGTCTCTCTTATGGTTTACCAGTTATGCCAAAGTCGTTCAAAATGAAGAATACTTTTAGAGACATTCCCAGAAAATTCGAGATATACAATTCATTTGCCATAAAAATGTCTTTAACTTATGGTATTTTATTCAAAATCGTTAGAGCCATTTTTGAGAAAATTAAAATTTTCGAAAAATGTTCTAAGTAAACGGTAATCTGGGGTGGAGGGATTTTCTTGAAAACCTTGTCGCATCTCTGAAAGATACTGAATCTAAATACCAAGTTTGGTGTTTATCCGACTGTTCGTTTCTGAGTTATGCTGTTCACAGACAGACACACACATACACGGACATGTTTCCAAAAATCCTTTTTTTGGGGGGTTCAGGGGGTTTCAGAGCATGTGTTTCCGGTGAAATCACGGTATCGAATTTTCGGGTGGAATACAACACTTCCCCTACTTACACTACGTAGTAGATTAAGTAAGAAGGTTAGAAATTGCGTGTTTTAACCAAATCTATGTTTGGTTGTGTAGCAAGGCTTTGTCAAACTCTGTAAATATTATATAAAATTCATCCAGAATGAAGAGGACTTCACAGACTATTTGCAGAAATTTTAAGATATAAAAAGCAAAGATATTCCAATAGCATCTTTGAGGCGAGAGAGAAGAATGGTCATTCAGTCGCAAAAAAATGCGTAACGTTACAGAAGAAGGTTGCACAAGGATGAAGGAGGTTTCAGATGGATCAAGAGCGCTCTCAAGTCCTGCACAAGGATCAAAAGCTAAAGTGTGGCACGTCAAGTGAAGTTACTCGAGCACGGAGGTTTCGTGTCTCGACCACCTGAGCCAACATCAACAGCTTTGGAGAAGCTGGCACTCTGCACGCATAAACATTCCTTTCTGATGAGACGCTCGCTTCCTCGGAGGTGAAGTACTGTCAGTTCTAAAGCGTGAGGTTATCAGGTAGAGCCGAGTCACGTTAACCAGAGTTTATCAAATTTTCTGCTATCGTTGTGCTGCTGTTGCCTCTAATGTTTTAAGCTAATCATTACTTAGAATCATAGTTGTTCCCCGGAGGGAATAGGTTCAGGTGGTAGAGCTGGTCGGTACCGGCGGCTAAGTTGCTTTAGTGTTGCTCGAGTCTCTAGGAGGAGTTAAATAAGAACCAGGGTTATATAAAATGACTAATGACTATATCCTCGTATAACTTGAGAATGACGTCGAGGCCCCTCGGTAGAGAGGTCGTGCGTGCAAGAACTTAATAGTATTCACACGTTCCTTACCTGTAGAGCTCTCGCAGGTATTTCTGATACACAAGGTTAAATGTTAACTTAGGATGGGGGCACGGAGCCCTTGAAGGGTGTGCTCTTGGTGTCGTTACATATATATGATTTTAGATGACGACTCACCAGTCTGGTGTCCCCAGAGTCGGCGCTAACCTCCCTACGACACTTTTTGAAAGATAACGTAATGTGTTACGATCTTCCCTCTGCGGATCAGCCTCCACGATAGTTCACTAAAATATTTTGACGCAGTGGCTACGGCTCAAGCTTCGGAACGTCTGCGCCGGGCCGTCGGAGAGGGAAACAGAGATAAGTAGTGCTCTCGCAAAGAGTAAGCACCAGAAGCGGTGTCAGATAACCAGAATCTTCTGGAAGTTTTACTTCTCTCCAACTCTAGAAGGTTCTGTAACTCTAAACAGCAGCTATATAAGCCAGCGTGTTCGCTGAATAAGCCGTGAGAAGCAGTTGGCAATGTGACATCAAGGGAAATTCTACGAGTGCGTTCAACAACAGTTATGACGTATAGTGAGTGCTGCTATGAGTGTCAGAGTGCTGCAGTAAGTGAAGTCACAGTGAAAATTTTAAACTAGATCATATTATTAAATGACATATTGAGCTGACATAAGTCGCAATAACAACACTAAGGCAGGATATAGTTAATGTGGATAGTATAAACGGTTTGGTGGAAAATTCTATTCTCGTTTTCGAGCAAGGGGCAACTGAAGATGACTGCCACAGTCTAGTTAATACTCAAGAAACTTGAGATATTTTCCTGCTGGTGCCATCATACCCCTCCTAGCGGAATGATTTTAACCAACCAAACAGCTGTGTTAATGTTTTGTTTGAGAGAAAAAAGACATATAATATGTAATGTTTGACAAGAACAGTGGTCGCCGCTGTATAATAGAGCGTTAACACCCTAGCATCCGACACCTTGCGGATTTATTGGTCTTACTTTCTCTACCACGCACATACGAATAGTAGGTAGAGGAGGTATTCGATATCGAGATCTCAGCGGAAACTTCTTCCGGTTACTCAATACTATCCATTATTTCAACTACGGTGTAATTCACACATTACTTCGCACTTAACATAACACGGCATATTTATTTGTGTACACAACAAAAATCTCAAGTGCTACACTCGCATATCTTTCTCTACTCTTGTACAAACTATTTTACAAACACTTATTCTCCATCTACTTTAGTTAATCGAGATAAACATTTGCAGAAATTATCTTATTGCTAATTTTCTTGTAGATGCAAGGGGAATATGGTAGGCTTTAAGCGATAGTCAAATGTTTTAAGACCTGGTTGCTATGTGGAGCATTCCATTCTCTTTGTATGTCCAGGACATAAAAAACGAATAACCAATTTCCATTTGGGAAAAAGTACAAGTATTGAAAAATTCAAACAAATAACAAGGAATATATCGGAAATGGTTCACTCCACAAAAAATGTATATGACATAAATTGTGTGTTTTAACGAGATCTACATATTTAGCGTAGAAAAATCCTGTCTTATTTCTTACGGTTTACCAGTTATGCGAAAGTTATTCAGAATGAAGAATACTTTTGGGGACATTCCCAGAAAATTCAAGATATACATTTCATTTTCCCTGAAAATATCTTCAACATACAATATTTTAATCAAAATCGTTTGAACCATTTTTGATAAAATCGAAGTTTTCGAAAAAAAACACACACGGACATGTTTTGTAAAATGCTTTATTTTATTTAGGGCACCTCAACCTCCGGTGAAATCTCGGTATTGAATTTTTGGAATGTAATACTTCCCCTACTTACTATACGTAATAGAGAAAGTAAAAAAACCTTCTTTCGTCAGATAAGTTATGCATTAGTGTTGTTGTTGCTGCTGCTGTTGTTGTTGTTGTTGTTGTTGTTGTTAGGCTGCAGCTGTATAAATTTGTTCATAAACATAAATGTTATGCAGCAGATGCTCGTTCATATTTTCAGGACTGTCTGAATAAAATCTTGTGAACTCCTAAAATGTATGCTCATCACGAGCCGCCACTGGTCAAGAATAATATGGGACAAAGCGGAGACGTCAATAAGAAGATAAGACCAGATTTATCGTGCTTCTAATTTCCAAAAGATGTAGTAAGATGAGTTTACAAGGCGTTCTACCTACTTTAAAATGTAAAAGTAAAATTTGATGTGCAGCATTCACATGACTTTCTGTGCTCACTCTTCTACAAACTGTTCTTACAGAAGCTTATGATTCTAACTACTTATTGTTAAACCAGATAAACCTTCAATTCACATTTCATTGTACGATAAAGTAGTTAAACCGACAGTGAAATATTTACATTCTCTACTCGTATAGTAAGTGGGGGAAGCATTGTATTCCATCCAAAAGTTCTATATAGAGATTTCACCGGAAATATATATTTTGAGGTGCCCTGAATCCAAATAAAGAATTTTGGGAACATCTCCGTGTGTGTCCAACGTGTCTGTCGGATAAATACCAAACTTGCTATTTGAGTTTAGTATCTTCCAAAGATGCAACATGAAGATTTTCAAGAAAATTCCTCCACCCCAAATTGCCCTATACATTAACATTTTTCGAAAAATGTTATTTTCTCAAAAATGGCCTCAAAGATTTTGATTAAAATATTGTATGTTTACAATATTTTCATGGCAAATGATATGTGAATCTTGAATTTTCTGGGAATGTCCCCAAAACTCCTCTTCATCCTGACTTTCGCTTAACTGGTAAACAGTAAGAAATAGACAAAATTTTGCTACATAAAAATTGTATATCTTGTTAACACACAATTTTGGCCATATACATCTTTTTTGCCGAGGAACAATTTCCGATATATTCCTTGTTATTTATGCTTCAGCTTTTTTTACTTTCTCTACTACGTATAGTAAGTAGGGGAAGTATTGTATTCCACCCAAAAATTCGATACCGAGATTTCAGCGGAAATACATGTTTTGAGACCCCCTAAATCCAAAAAAGCCTTTTTGGAAACATGTCCGTGTGTGCGTGTGTGTCTGTGTGTCTGTGAACAGCATAACTCAGAAACGAACAGTCGGATGAACACCAAACTTGGTATTTAGGTTCAGTATCTTTCAGAGATGCGACAGGAAGGTTTTTAAGAAAATCCCCCACCCCAAACTTCCCTTTACATGGAACATTTTTCGAAAATTTTAATTTTCTCAAAAATGGCTCTAATGATTTTGATTAAAATATCATATGTTTAAGATATTTTATGACAAATGAAATGTATATCTCAAATTTTCTGGGAATGTCTCCAAAAGTATTCTTCATTCCGAACGACGTTTGCATAACTGGTAAACCATAAGAGATAGACAAAATTTTACTACACAAAAAATGTAGATCCCGTTAAAATACACAATTTATGTCAAACATTTTTTGAGTGAACCATTTTATAGATATTGCTTGTTATTCCTTTAAATTTTCCAATACTTATACTTCTTCTCAAATACGTTATTCATTTTTTTTTGTCCTGGACATGCAAAGAGAATGGAATGCGCCATATAGCAACCGGCTCTTAAAATATTTGACTATCGCTTAAAGCCTACCATATTCCCCCTGCATCTACAAGAAAATTAGCAATAAGATTAACATCTCGATTAACATGAAGCATATGGAGAATAAGCGTTTGTAAAAATAGTTTGTACAAGAGTAGAGAAAGTCATGTGAGTGTAACGCATCCAATTTTTTTCAAATGGGAATTCATTATTCGTTTCCTTTTTTGTCCTGGACATGCAAAGAGAATGGAATGCTTCACATAGCAACTAGCGCTTAAAACATTTGACTATCGCTTAAAGCCTACCATATTCCCCTTGCATCTACAAGAAAATTAGTAATAAGTTATTTTATGTAAATGTTTGTCTCCATTAACATGAAGTAGATGGAGAATAAGCGTTTGTAAAAATAGTTTATAGAATAGTATAAAAAGACAGACGAGTGCAACACATCAGATATTTTTTTTATTTAAGTGCCTCAAAGCGTTTATTTCCGGTAAAATCTCAATATCGACATGTTTGAGTGGAATACAATTGGTTACTTCGGTAAAGGGACAGGTAAAATGAACCAGCCATTCAACGGATCCCTGGTTCGATTCCTAACAGCTCGGCCACCCTGATCTTTTTCTTTTTCAGAATTATAGGTTGAGGTGAATTAGGATGGAATTTGCCTGTCCATAATTGACCTAGTATGTTTTTAAAAAGAGAACTGCTTCTTCCGTGGCATGTAACCTTCTGTCCTTAAGGATAGGGGCCAAAAATATCCAATCTGCAAACGTTAGGGACCCCGATAAGCTGCTTCTGCCGCCACCAGATCTGGTCATTCTTCGTTCTGTCATTCTTCATCTCTTCCTATACGAGGTTTTAAAGGTAGTGCTTAAATCCTCCTCTGCTTCTAATGCACACCCCTAATTGCACAAGGCAGAGACTGATCAAGGCACACAAAGAATCCCCATTTATAAAGAACAAAGGAAATGTAACCTGCAAAGCCTATGGGGACGATACTAAGCATTTTCTCTGATAAAAGACAACCTGCTAATGACCAAAATAAAAACAAAGAGATGACTTACAAAGCATTACGGCGGTACCGGATGCGTTGCCCTGTCTTTGTGTAACAGTGGCGAGATTTGCCAGAATAACTGAAGCAACAAAAACCTCACTCTCGCCTGACCCTGTGTACGAAAAACTGCGAGTAGCGTATAACTTACCAAACTTTTGAGCACTTTTTTTGTGCGGTTCTAGCTTGACTCTTTAAGTACTGATGCTTTTGGTTACAATAATAATACTCTTCGCTCTTATTCTCTGCTTTTGTTATCGAATATTTAAAGTTATTCCATCTTTAAGTCGTAAACCGTTGTATATGACAAATAAATAATACAGCTAATGCTTCTTTAAACAGGAAAATACAAAGAGATTAAGCATTCTTCTATTTCCTTCATGTTAGTCGAGATAAACGTTTACATAGTCCCATTACACATTTCGCTATAGATGCAAATGGGATCTCGACTGAAGCAATAGTCAAATCTTTAAAAGGTGGACACAGCGAGAAATAACTGAATGTTAACAGCACTATAAAACAAAAATCTTATGTGTTACATTCACATGACTGTCTATCCTCTATGCTATACAAGTTATTCTCACGAAAGTTTATTTTTCTGTCTAGTTCATTTAAATTCCGATAAACCTTTCCGGAAATAGCTACATTACATTATAAATATAAAGGGAATAGCGATAGTCAAAGGTTTAAGAACTTGGTTCTATATACGTACCTGAAAATTCCATACTCTTTCCATAACATCACGAGAAACATCTAAAAATTGACAGGACTTTAAAACAATGATTAGAATTTATAGCGGGAATAATATTACATTAATGTATATATCGATATTAATGTAAATAATATTATAAAAGTGTGTGTGATATTTTAAAAGTAATGGAGGATAACTAGCCGCGCAGGTTAAATGTAGGAGCATGAAACCAAGCAGCACCAGGCGGAGATATCTCTGGGGTAACACGAAGCACAGGAGTATGGTCAGCAGAGACGCTGAGGTGAGAGAGACAGATAGAGGTTGAAATGAGATAACGAGAGGTTGAGACACAAATTGAAAGTCCAGACGCGTCATAAACAGAGGTATGATAGCAAATTTTCTCATGCGATGCTAAGGTGATCAGCCAATCACAAAAGTGCTTTAAAATAGGTGAAAAATAGTGTGCTTTGCGGGGAGTACAAATAAGGCAGAACAACAAGATTTGCAACAATTTCGTCAGGGCAAACATTGAGATGCTGAATGTGTGAAGAAACTGTTAGCAATTTGGTATATATATATATATATATATATATATATATATATATATATAAAGAGAGAGAGAGAGAGAGAGAGAGAGAGAGAAGAGGTACAGCTTGATAGATTAGGACCCAAAACCCAGTAATCCTATTGCGGAATAGAAGTCACGGCTAGCTGCGAGTATAAATACATTACAATTAAAATGGACTTAAATCTTTTATTTTGTCTCGTGTTACCTCGCTCTATAAAAAAGTTAAGAGCAGACGCCAACACAAGCGTTGTAGGGACCTTAACCTACAGCAAGTCAACACACCCACACAACGAAGGGAGACGAGCAGCCGGAGAGGTCCGTCGCATATTAAACAATTTGAACCATTAATAACAGCAATTTCAGAAGTGGCTGATGCCACAAAACTTATTTGAAATATACTGTGTGTTTTAAAGAGAGAATAGTACGTTTTCGTCTATCGCTTCACATTAGGTGTTATACAAGTTATATGAAATTCCCTCCGAATAAAGAGGAATTCACAGTCTATTCCCAGAAAATTAAAAATACACATTTTATTTGGCATGTAAATGTCTTTAATATATGGTATTTTAATAAAAATCGTTAGAGCCATTTTCTAAAGAATCAAAATTTCCGAAAAGTGTTCCATGTAAACGGTAGTTGGAGGTGGAGGGTTTTCTTGAAAATCATCATGTTGCATCTTTGAAAGGTACTTAACCTGATTACAAAGTTTGGCATTTACCCAACTTCTCGTTTTTGAGTTATGCACGCACACACACACAGACACTTCTTTCTAAAAACGTTTTTCTCTTGAGGCTCCAAAATATGTATTTCTGGTGAAATCTCAGTATAGAATCTTTGGGTGCATTGCCATACCTTCTCTACCTACTATGTACATGTTAGAGGAAGTAAAAATGTGATAGGTTAAATTCAAATGATACTCTCCACTCATTTTTCAGCAAATTATTATTATAAAATACATAGCGAATTAAATTAATTTATAATCCTATAAATGATGTTATTTATTTGCATTCACTAAGGAATTTACTGATCTCCGATGTTGTCAATGACAATAAATACACATATATATAGTTATTACATTATCAGCGTATTTTATAGTTAACTTATGATGCACAGTATCGCTGCGTTGGTGTTTAACTTCGTAGTGGGCGCGGTGGAGAGGGTTAAACGTGACTAACTATAGGCTCCCCCAATGGCTTTGGGTATCAATCAGTGTGCAGGGCGTCTTGAATCAGAACCCATTTAGGGATTAGTGTTTGTCTTGTCTGTATGCAGATGGGCTGCTGTCTCGCTGACAAGAGGATCTATAGAGGCGCCGATAACACACAGACCGCCGCCAGGTCGCTCCCTCTCCTAAAAATTATGCATATGCTTGGATCGATCAAGCTTGATGCATAATTACATGTAGCAATAAACATTAGTGGTAGCCGGCATACACACATTAGTAAACCATTAGATCTCTACCCATTACAAACTTTTATATATTCGCTATTATAAACAGAAAGGTTATGCATATACGAGGGCGGATTGATAAGTCCATGACTTTGAGGAGAGATAGCGTTCTAATCACAGGTTTCTTGTTTACGCCTAAATCCTATATTTATTCATTTCTTAGAACATTGTTGAGAGCACCTAAAATAAGCAAATGTGTGTTGCTTCGTAGAAAATGGAGAAAAGTGAATTTCGTGTTCTGATAAAGCACTACTTTTTGCGTGGTAAGACGGTGAATGAAACGGAAGAAAAGCTGAACTAGTCTTTGGGAACTCTGCTCCATCACATGACATGGTTCACAAGTGATTCACAGAATTTGATGTGGCGTTTAGAGTACAAGAGATGCTGTGCGCACAGGACGGCCGGTTGAGGTCACAGTAGAAGAAACGGTGAACAAAGTTCACGATATTGTGTTGGAAGCCGCCGAATGAAATTCGTGATATAGCAAAGACCGTAAACATCTCGAGTGAACGGGTGTATAACATTCTGCACGAATTTGTGGGTATGAGAAAGGTTCTCTTTCACCAGGATAGGTCAGCCATTGCCATCGCAAAATTTGTGGAATTGGGCTACGAACTGCTACCTCACCCACCATATTCTCCAGATTTAGCTTCTTTCTCTTCGCAAACCTGAAACGTTGGCTCGCTGGGAAGAAAATCACGTCCAGTGAACACATCATAGCAGAAATAACCTCATATTTTGCATATTTTGAAAAACCATACTTTTTGGAAGCGTTAAAAAAATTGGAGAAACGTTGGACCACGTGTATTGAATTGAAAGGAGACTATCTTAAGCAATAAAACTGATTTTTTGGAAAAAATAGTTATTTTATTTAAAAATATACTGCCTTATCAATCCAACATCGTATGTACGTGCGTGTGTTTAGGGTAATCTCAAACAACCGATTTTGATAATTCTTTCACCATTGAAAAGCCCAAATCTTTCTGACGAACATGGGTCTACAAACACCATTTAATTTTATCCCATAAATTATAAAAGATTAAAAAGGGTTTACAAAACCCTTGTTCTTGAATACGAACATACTGAAATTCTAAAGGAACATGCTTACGAAGAAGGCTTTGACCTTTAGTTGAGAATACCATGGAGTAGAAAATACTTGTCACTCCACAGAATATCCACGCAAAATAAGACAAATACCGCGGATAATTCATTCCAAGCACAATATACACTATGTGATCAAAAGTATCCGGACACCCCCACAAACATACTTTTTCATCTTAGGTGCATTGTGCTGCCACCTACTGCCTGCTACTCATTATCCGCGACCTCAGTAGTCATTAGACATCGTGAAACAGCAGAATGGGACGCTCCGTGGAACTCGCGGACTTCGAACGTGGTCAGGTGATTGGGAGTCACTTGTGTCAGAAGTCTGTACGCGAGATTTCCACACTCCTAAACATCCCTAGGTCCACTGTTTCTGATGTGATAGTGAAGTGGAAACGTGAAGGGTACAGCACAAAAGCGTACAGGCCGACCTCGTCTGTTGACCGACAGAGACCGCCCACATTTGAAGAGGGTCGTAAAGAGTAATAGGCAGACATCTATCCAGGCCATGACACAGGAATTCCAAACTGCATCAGGATCCACTCCAAGTACTATTACAGTTGGGCGAAAGGTGAGAAACCTTGGATTCCATGGTCGAGCGGCTGCTCATAAGCCACACGTACCGCAGGAAAATGCCAAACGACGCCTCGCTTGCTGTAAGGAGCGTCAACATTACACGATTGAACAGTGGCAAAACGTTGTGTGGAGTGACGAATCACGGTACACAATGTGGCGATCCGATGGCAGGGTGTGGGTATGGCGAATGCCCGGTGAACGTCATCTGCCAGCGTGTGTAGTACCAACAGTGAAATTCGGAGGTGGTGGTGTTATGGTGTAGTCGTGTTTTTCCTGGAGGGGGCTTGCACCCTTTGTTGTTTTGCGTGACACGATCACAGCGCAGACCTACATTGATATTTTAAGCACCTACTTGCTTCCCACTGTTGAAGAGCAATTCGGTGATGGCGGTTGCATCTTTCAACACGATCGAGTACCTGTTCATACTGCACGGGCTGTGGCGGAGTGGTTACACGACAATAACATCCCTGTAATGGACTGGTCTGCACAGAGACCTGACTTGAATCCTATAGAATACCTTTGGGATATTTTTCGTGCCAGGCCTCACCGACCTACATCGATACCTCTCCTCAGTTCCGCACTCCGTGAAGAATGGGCTGCCATTCCCCAGGAAACCTTCCAGCACCTGATTGAAAGTATGCCTGCAAGAGTGAACGCTGTTATCAAGGTTAAGGGTAGGCCATCACCATATTGACTTCCAGCATTACCGATGGAGGGCACCACGAACTTGTACGTCATTTTCAGCCAGGTGTCCGTAGTAATCACGTAGTGTATGTACCTGCCGGATTTAGTAACTAAGACACAGTAAAATGAAAGAGGATCGAGTATGTTCATAGCACTACGATACGCATGCGATATAAATACCGAAATATGTTCCTTGTACTTACGATTTAATCAACTTCCTTAGCACGCAGGCTAAATAATTGTATAGAAAGACAACGTTGCTGACATCAAAATCGGTCAACCGATATTTAATTATCAAATGAGAAGATTAGTTTTTTTCAAAGAGATAAACTTGGTGACCTGGGAGTGAGGAATCTTCATATCCAACAGCTTCACCTCCTTTTTGTTCTTTATAAGGGTGGGTTTCTGTATTATTTGAAAACGCTGCACCTTTTATGTCATTAAATAACTACGGGACCAAAGAGTAGGTCAAAAGTTTAAAGTTTTACCTGCTGGAATTACCAAGTTACTCCAGCATTCCGAACATGATTGTTCCACCACCAAAGGGTACTTAGAGGCTGTTCAGCACTTCCAGAACTTGGAATGCTGCCGAGAGGAGGTTAAGTAAGTCAGATGTTCACCCGATGTTTCCATTCCTTTTGTGAGTTCTTGGAGGAAATTTTTATCCATTTGAAATAGCCGGGTTTATGCGAAATTAGAATAAGGGTTATAATTCTTCAACCGAGTTTAAAAAGGGCAGGTCGGAGAACCACGTAGTTACAATAAAACAATAAAACAGTAAAAGCATCGCTTCGCGAAAATAAAAATATTTAAAAATAGGAAGGCGTTTATTTTCGCACGTGACCTCACATAGACAAAACACTAGATTTCCTTAACTGTACTTGACATGTTCGAAACAGCGGTTTAGTTTTTCCAAATGTGTTTCACAGAAAACTGCAGCTGTAAAGCCCCGTTTATTATAAGTTATAATTGACAGAGTTATTGTTGATTTTGATGTTTTCATATAATAATAATAATAATAATAATAATAATGAGTCGTTACATTTTAATTTTCATCACATCTGCGCTAGGTGTTACCTAAGAAGCCCTTTCGGGAAACGTGTTTCCCCCCATCTTCAGCTTAAGTCGACTGACTTCTCATTCACTCCCCTGACTTTCAAGAAATATTTCAGTAGATGATTGTTCTTTCCTCTGTTAGGAAAAGTTGTAATCTGGTTGTCTGGAAATTACTGTCATCTGTGGTGAAGACTGGGAACTCATCTTCTTTATTCTCATGCAATTTGATTGGATAAGCTGCATCAAGCAGTCTGTAGGCGGTATTTCAAAATTCAAAGTATTCTTGATGTTGAGATGAAAGAAAATGTTTTCGCAAATTTCCAGTTGTGAAGACACATGTATAGGTTTTAATAAGTTTATCTCTTGTCCTATTTCATACTTACAACTCCAAAAATGGTTGACCACTGCTAATTTATCTGTTTTAATTTTATATTCCTCTGATGTTCTGATGTTCACGTAAACGTATCTTTAAGTTTCTTTTTATTCTACCAATATATGAACCTTGGCAATCTTGACATGGGATCTGATAAATATCTGATTTTTTTTAAATAATCTGTTGTGTTGGTCAAAGGTGTATTCAACATATTTCTCAAATTATTTTAAAATTTAGAAATCTTAAATGTACAAAATATAAAAAAATATGAAGAATTTACCGAAAATATTAACACACATGAAATTTTTCACATGCACTGAATTCTACACACTGCAAAGCGTAAAAACACTTGTTTCCTTATCGCATCCATAACGATAGCAAGCATGGTTTAGAATATGAAATGTCATATTTAGACGCTACATTTGCCAAAACAAAGGTTGTATAGCAACGTCAGAAGATAAAATAAAATGTAAAAAGAAGTCACAAAAACATACTATTACTATTATAAAATACAGTAATATTATATATTGGGTTGAAAAGCAGTATAGACTTATGTTTTTTTAAATGCTAATGGCGGAGCTTTAAAATGAAGAAAGACTATTAACATGATTTAAAAGTATGTTTTCAAAATAGTTTTGAACTCTGCTATATTTAGATTTTGCAATATATATGTTGGCACCGTTTCTCGTGGAATATTTATTAACTGAGGAATGTAGTATAAATATACGAGTCTATATTCATCTTAAATACAGTCCGTTCCTTATAATGCCGAGCCACGGATCACATGTATGCGTGCTCCACGCACTGTTTAGTACATTATGGAAGTTTTCCGTTGTAACACTCCCACGTTACTTACTCACGAGTGATAGTAACATGCACTAATATGAGCACTAACCTCGTTATAAGTGGTGTTGAAAGTGATGTTCTGCATCGAGACATTCCCAACATTACCGTCGTCACGGGATTGTAATTCATGAACAATAGTTACTCTGTAGGGTTTCGATTTTGAAAGTTCAGCAGCTCTAGGAAAGGAGATTTTTTAAACATCCACTTGCCGTACATGTCTTAGACGCTTCTTTGGACAGCGATCGAATGATACAGCAATTTCGTCAGTTTTTTTCCTGTGTTAGAACGTTTCTTTTTCGCCTCTTAGGTTTAGTTTTTCCCTTATTCAATACTTATTAACCACAATCTGACAGGTTTTCTGGAACTACAGGGCAATTTTTAATTGTTTCAAAACGAGTTATGCTAGCGACAACTTATTATACCTAAAATGCAGAAGAATTTGGGGAGATTATATATCTCTATAGCAAATGTTGAAAATGTCCTCCATCCTTCATAAGCCACAACTCAACACGTCGTTCCATGTTATTGGCCACTCGTTGGAGGACTCTGTTGTCAATAGCTTGAATCTCCGGTGAAATGTTGTGCTTCAGATCGTCCAATGTCTGGGGATGTATGGCATAAACCCTGTCTTTTAAGTAACCCCATAGAAAGAAGTTCGGCGATGCCAAATCCGGAGATCTCGGTGGCCACATGTTCTTGGGAATTATCCGGTCGTCAAAGAAATTTGCAATTAGTGCCATGGATTCATTTGATGTATGGCATGTAGCGCCATCCTGCAGAAAATATCCTTGACTCAGCTCTACATCGTCTAGTTGCTCAGCAAACTCCATGAAAATCCGTCGGTACTCTGCAGTGTTCACATTGCTTTCAAAAAAAAATGCTTCCACTATTCTCTGTGCGGATATTGCGCACCAAACCCCGATTTAAACCAGGTGCATAGGTGCTTCCTGAATAACATGTGGATTTTCGCTGGCCCAATAGCGTGAGTTATTTGAGTTCACATAGCCGGATAAATGGAACCATGCTTCATCTGTGAACCATGTAATGGACAATATGGCAAGATTTTGCACAATGAACGCCTGAAACCAACGACAATAATTCAGTCGTCTATCCTTATCTGGTTCCTGTAACTGATGGACAACCATAATCCTATACGGCTTTAGGCCTGCACTTTTCACAGCTCTCCGACACATTGAGTAACTGTACCCTGTCTCCTGCGACAAACGTCTTAATGATTTTTTGGGCGACTGATCCAGTCATGCTCTTACGTCAACAACAACCGTGGAAAGCCCAGATGAATGAGTTTTGCCTTTTTCACTCACTAGAAATCCAGCTGTTTCCATTTGTTTACCAGTCCCAGTATTGTGTTTCTTTGGGGAGGATTCCGAACACCAAATTCTCTCTGGTATACCTTTGAGGAGCTGTAATTTAATTCGTAATGCAGTATTTCTGTACAAGGAAGAGTCGTTCATTTAATGTGTACTCCATTTTCACGTTGACTAGAATAAAATCTCAAAAGCATTTGCCGAAAATAAAGCTAGCAATTACGAATAAAACAAATATCTACGCATCTAGTGACAGACAATCAAAACTCCAGAATATTCTGCTTAATTTGGTGCTAAAATTGGGACACTGAGTGAATTTCGAAAAGAATACATAAAGAAATAATAGAATACTAGCAAAGCTCTCCTCAAACTCTTCACGTGATTCGGTTTTTACGCATGTATTTTACGTAAAATTACTTTGTTCAAGCGTGAATTTTTTGGTAGGCATTTCAGTGCACTAATAAGTGAAATCTAATTTAATTCACAGACAACACAGATGCCTTGAATAAACTGTCACTTTTGAGATGCACAGTGAACAAACTAGTCTTTACAGCTCGAACTGAATGCAGAAGCTGACTCAGTATGGCACAGCTGATAAATGTAGCCAAGCGGCTCATTCACCGCTGGTGTACTACTGGAAAAATCTGATATGTTACACTCACATGACTTTCTCTACCCTTGTACAAACTATTTTTACAAACGCTTATTCTCCATATGCTTCATGTTAATCGAGATGTTAATCTTATTGCTAATTTTCTTGTAGGTGCAAGGGGAATATTGTAGGCTTTAAGCGACAGTCAAATGTTTTAAGAGCTGGTTGCTATGTGGAGCATTCCATTCTCTTTGCATGTCCAGGACATAAAAAAAATGAATAACGAATTCGCATTTCAGAGAAAGTATAATTAGTGGAAAATTTAAGGGAATAACGAGCAATTACTCTAAAATGGTTCACTCAACAACAAAAATGTATATGACTTAAATTGTGTGTTTTAACGCGATCTACATTTTTTGTGTGGTAAAATTCTGTCTATTTCTTATGGTTTACCAGTTATGCAAAAGTCGTTCACAATGAAGAATACTTTTGGAGACATTCCCAGAAAATTCAAGATATACATTTTATTTGTAATAAAAGTATCTTAAATATATGATATTTTAATCAAAATCGTTAGAGCCATGTCTGAGAAAATTAAAATTTTCGAAAAATGTTCCATGTAAAGGGTAATCTGGGGTGAAGGAATTTTCTTGAAATACTTCGTGTCGCATCTCTGGAAGATACTGAACCTAAATACCAAATTTGGTGTTTATCCGACTGTTCGTTTCTGAGTTATACTGTTCACAGACAAACACACGGACATGTTTCCAAATATACTTTATTTTTTGGTTTCGGGGGGGGGGGCTCAGAACATATATTTCCGGTGAAATCTCGGTATCGAATTTTTGGGTGGAATGCAATACTTCCCCTACTTACTATACGTAGTAGAGAAAGTAAAAATACCGAGGTCACCGCAGTGAAAGTGAACTACTCATTTACGCGGTCTACGCCCGGCTATAAATGAAATTTATGTAGAAGATGGTTCGTTACAAACAACGATGTCTGGAATACCCAATTTAATACATAATGGTTGACAATGTGTCCTGGGAGATACACCACATATGAGCCTAACGCCTTTCTTTTGAAGTATAGATTTCTTTTAGCTGAAGCATCGTTTCCCCAAATTACAGAGCCATAGCTTATATGGCTGTTTATTCAGCATAATATAGGATTTTAAATGAATTCCATGTTATTTTATTTATATGAAGTCTGTTTGAGTACCTCTACGTCTAACTCTAAGGAAGGAAAATATCTCGCAAAGCGGAACATTTTTTTTCAAACAACCATCATCCTCCGTTACTGGGTTATCCACCCCTGTTTGAAGCGTATCCGGTAGGATAGGTTTGAGAGACACACCCAGTGCACTTTGGCACTTTGTTTGTTTCCATCGACTCCTTCTTGTTCCTTACGTCTGGTTAGGTTTGATAGGTCTGAGACGAACAGCCCAGTTTATCTCAGTCTTTGTGAACAACAGATCCATGCATACCACCTTCAAAGAACAGAACTGGGGCCGGACAACATCGCACCTCGTGTTCGGTTTGTCCAGTGTTGCACATCCCGCGCACGTTTTGTTTGCCGATGAGGCCCTCACGAGACGGAAACTTCAACAGCACCTCTGGAATGTTGAGAACTCTCATGCTGTGTTCGTTAGACATCAACAAGAGTATTCCGTAAACATCTGGGCAGGAATCGTTGGTGATCATCTGTTGGACCTTTCATTTTTCCACCCCGTTTGAGTTAAAATTCGGCGGTACGTCTCAGACCTATCAAACAAGAAAGAGGTGATGTCACTTAATTCAGCGATTGTAAACAAACAGAGAATCAAAGTGTCCTGGCTCAGCTTCTCACACCTATCCTACCGGATACGCTTCAAAGATGGGTGAATAACAAGGTAACGATGCTTCGGAGGAGGGGCTTGCTTGGCAAAAAATGTTCCATTCTGCGAGATGTATGGTTCCCTAGAATTAGACACAGAGGTCCTGAAACATTCCATATATATATATATATATATATATATATATACACACGAGGGCTGTCCCAGAAGTACCCAGAAAACACAAAAATTTTCGGAAAAAAACATCTTTATTTCTATACATAGTCTCCTTTCTACTCGTTACACTTTTCCCAGCGATGTTCAGTAGCTTCGATACCCTGTTTATAGTGAGAGCCGTCGAGTTCTGCAAAATAGCCATCTACTGCAAACTCCACCTGTTCATTGTTGGCAAATCTTTTACCACCAAACCATTTCTTCAACTTTGGGGGCTAATTCTGGCGAATAGGGTGCATGAGGAAGCAATTCGAACTTTAACTCATTGATTTTGGCCATGGCGATAATGGCTGTGTGAATTGGTACTCCCCCAGAGTAGAATCTAGCTCAGCTTTAATATTAGTTGGACTAAGACCTTTCAAATGAAAGTATTGTATCACGTAACTATGGCCAGTTTTATCCATGTTTACAAATTCGCTGAGAGAGTTCAGTGTTAATCGCTGCCAAACAATTACTAAACAACGTATCGTTGTCAAACTTCAGACTTAAGCTTTATAAGATTGGTACTTTCTATCATAGACATTTGTTTGCAACAACAACCACTATCTATACGTCAGGTCGGGTACTTCTGGGACTGTCCTCGTGTATATATAATTTCTTACTAAAATAGTACTTTGCTTAATTTACTAATATTCTGCCTGTCTCTAGTAATGAGCTGACAATCTGACAATTCAGGGTTCGCACCCTGTCAGGTAAATCGCGGCCAAAAAGGGAGGTTCCTGTCATCATTAAGAATCTGGGTACTACTCCCCACGAATTGAATGTGCTTTCGGCTTTATTGAACAAAACACAAATTGGATTGGAAAGTTGTTCTGTCCCCAGCAGTTTTTATGGCAGTTCGCACATTCACAGCGCCATCTCTCTGTGGGAACATACATCACCAGTATAATTACCTGTGCGAACTCCCCCCGGCCAACAGGACAAGTGACGCTAAACTCCCAGTGATATTCGCCAACGGAAACAGTGTGGCAGTATTTCATTCATTAGCAATGGCGTTTTAATCGCATCAGCTGCACACCTAGATTACTGTCTCTGACACATCGGTAATTCATGTCGGGGAACCCCTACCCCCCTGGTAACCTTACCCTAAAAATTATCCGTCATAATATCTAGCGTTAAATCCGCGGTGTTCCTCGCTGGAGCACGCGCTATAGACATTCCAAAAACCTATACATCCATGGTTCTTTATAAGGGAATAGAAAATGTCAAAAATTAATATAAAAATCTTGTGTTGCATTCACATGACTTGCTCTACCCTCTGTTGTTTATTACTGGTATACAAACTATTTTTTCGAAATGTTTATTTTTCTATATACTTCATTTTAATGAGATAAAACTTTTCGGAAATAGCTGCATTATACATATTGTTATACACCGATGTGAAGCCGAAAGGTTTGCAACTAAAATATTAAATTTAGTTACCCCGGCATAAACATTGGGGAACGTAACTCAGTGGCAAACGAGAAATACCAAGAACTTGCTGCACAAATTAAGCGCGTGGAATATTTAGAACATTTAAAAATACATAAATTCGCATTTACCTCTGATTTATGATAATAAATAACGTGCCCTACATTATACACAAAAGGTTACAGAAGAAAACTGAGGGAGATGCCCCACGCATACACTCACACGCAACCATTCCCTTTGAAGACCTACATTAGACTCTCGGCTACAAGGGAGCAACACACAAAGAGACTATTCCATCCACTTGCCTTCACCCCCCAACTAGGAATATGGAATTGCCGCGCCGGACAAGAACTTAACACACAAACACAATAATTAGCTCAACAATATTATACACAGTAATAATGTGTCCGACGCGACAATACACACACGTACGCTATAATATCCTCATACATACAAAGGGAATAGAGACAGTCAAATGCCTTAAGAACTGAACGCTATGTACCTACTGGCCTTAAAATTCCATACTCTTCCCATGCAATCACGAGGAACAACTGAAAATCGAGGGGACTTTGAAAGAAAATCAGAGTATTAAACAATTCTAACCATTAATAACCGATAAATGGAGACTTACGTCACGAAATATTATTTGAAAAAAAGTGTGTTTTAAAGACATTAAATTTTTTGTACGTTTTCTTCTATCACATAACGTTTACCAGTTATACAAGTTTATACAAAATTCCTTCCGAATGAAGAGAATTATACAGGCATTTCCATGAAAACTTCATTAGTATGTACATGGTATATTAATAAAAATCTTTAAGAGTCAGTTTTGCTAACATCAAAAATTTCGAAAAAATGTTTTATATTAAGCATAGTTGGGGTGGGAGGGATGTTTATAAAAACTTCGTATTGTTTCTTTGGAAGTTACTGAACTGAGATATCAACTTTGGTATTCATCCATTTTGTTACTTTCTCTACTACGTATAGTAAGTAGGTGAGGTATTGTATTCCACCCAAAATTCGATACCGAGATTTCACCGAAAATACATGTTTTGAGACCCCCTGAATCCTAAAAAAAGCATTTTTGGAAACATGTCCGTGTGTGTGTCTGTCTGCCTGTCTGTGAACAGCATAACTCAGAAACGAACAGCCGGATAAACACCAAACTTGGTATTTAGGTTCAGTATCTTCCAGAGATGCGACACGAAGGTTTTCAAGAAAATCCCCACACGCCAGATTACCCTTTACATGGAAGATGTTTCGAAAATTTTAATTTTCTCAAAAATGCCTCCAACGATTTTGATTAAAATATCATATGTTTAAGATATTTTTATGACATATAAAATGTATATCTTGAATTTCCTGGGAATGTCTCCAAAAGTATTCTTCAATGTGAACGACTTTTGCATAACTGGTAAGCCATAAGAGATAGACAAAATTTTACCACACCAAAAATGTAGATCGCGTTAAAATACACAATTTATGTCATATACATTTTTTTTTGTTGAGTGAACCATTTTCGAGATATTGCTTTCTCAATACTTATTTTCTCAAATGGGAATTCGTTATTCATTTTTTTGTCTTGGATATACAAAGAGTATTAATCTGTGGCAAAGGGAATGGTGCTGCACCTAGCAACCAGCTATTAAGAGATGTGTATGTGCTTAAAGGCTACTGTATTTCCAAATTTCCCTTTTTTATATATTATCCCCTTACATCTATAAGAAAATTAGAAATAAGATAGAGTCTGCAAATGTTTATCTCGATTAACATGAAGTATATGGAGAATAAGCGTTTGTAAAAATAGTTTCTACAAGAGTAGAGAAAGTCATGTGAGTGTAACACATCAGATTTTTTTAGTTATAATGTTCACAAACACAGTCACACTCAAGGATACACAATAAAAATTATTCTTACGAAGGTTTATTTTCCCATCTACTTCATTTTAATCCAGGTAAACCTTTCCGTAAATACCTGCATTACTAAGTGAATAGCGATAGTAAAATGTTTTAGAACTAGACGGTATATGCGGGCCTTAAAATACCATGTCTTCGCGACAAACAGTTGAAAATTTACAGGACTAAAGAAATGGCCAAGTATTGAAGAATTCGATTCATTAATAACTGATAAGTCGGAAATGGCTCATGCCACAAAAAAAGCTTTTTGAAATAACTTGTATGCTTTAAAGAGCTCTACATTTTTTGTGTAGTGCGTTTTCGTCTAACGCTTAACATTTACCAGTTATACAAGATTATACAAAATTCCTTCCGAATGAAGTGGACTTTACAAGCTATTCCCTGAAAATTCAAGACATGAATTTTATTTGTCGTATACATATCTTTCACATATAGTATTTTAATCAAAATCGTAAGTCATTATTTAGAAATTCAAAAATTTCAATACATGTGCTATTTAAGGTTATCTTCGAGTGGTGGATTTTCTTGAAAATCCACGTGTTATAACTTTGGAAGGTGCTGAACGTAAATACTAAATTTGGTATTTATCAAAGTTTTCGTTTTTGGGTTAAGCTCCTTGTACACGATCAAACTTTTTTTTCCAATTCATGAGTTTACAAGAAAAATTGTCAAACATTTTTCAATATGTTACAAGATTGGACAAGACTTGACAATGTCATAAATGTGTATTTACGAGTTGTCTTTCTTCAAACTGAAACCCTTCAGAACACATTAATAAAGAATTTATCACGCACAAAGCAATTTATATTTGCGTCATTGTATAACAGTTTGCAATGAAATACTCTTCTATAACAATATTATGTAGCACTTTCACGTATTATATCCAATGAAATCGCATTAAATTATGGAATACAATGGAAATAACACCAACTGATAGGTTAGCCACACTATATAACATTGCATTAATGTATACTTAGTTTGGAAATCTGCCTGGCAATTATTTCTTCGTAAGCCTTCATCTGCTTCATCCTGGGTAACCCACAGAGTCCTAGACATACAGACATGGCAGCTTATGTATAACCTTATCAGTTTGCATACAACATAGTTTAGCCGGTAGCCATTTTTGTTTACTTTTCGCTTTCCGCCATGACGCACTGTAAATACTCGCACTTCATTGGCTAAGGTCATCAAATCACTGTCAAATATTTGATCGTTTAGAGCATGTTCTTATTTGTTTTCAAGACTTTCAAAGTGTTTAAAGTATTGGAATCAATTTGTAAAGTTGTGACAACTCTTGAAAAGTCTTGTAAAGTATTGAATTTGACAAAAATTTGATCGTGTACAAGAGGCTTTATGCCTTTCACAGACGCGCGCGCACGTAGAGGTGCCCTTAATCCCAAAAAAGCGCTTTTAGAAAAAGGTCCGTGTATGTGTCTGTGAACAACTCTACTCCAAACTACCCTTTACATGAAACATTTTTCGAAAATTTTGATTTGCTCAAAAATTGTCTAACGATGATTAAAATATCATATTTTTAAGATACTTTTATGACAAATGAAATGCATCTCTTAATTTTCTGGTGATGTCCCCTTAAAGTCGTCTTTATTCTGAATGAATTTTGAATAACTGGTAAACCATAAGAAATAGACAAAATTTTGCTATACAGAAAATGTAGATCGCGTTAAAATACACAATTTATATCATATACATTTTTTGGTCCAGTGAACCATTTCCGAGATATTCCTTGTTATTTTTTTTAATTTTCCAATACTTATACTTTTTCTCAAATCGAAATTTGTTAGTTTTTTTATTTTCTGGACATGCAAAGAGAATGGAATGCTCCACATAGCAACCAGCTCTTAAAAGATTTGACTATCGCTTAAAGCCTGCCATATTCCCTTTGCACCTACAAGAAAATTAGCAATAAGATAGTTTCTGCAAATGTTTATCTCGATTAACAGGAAGTAGGTGGAGAATAAGCGTCTGTAAAGATAGTTTGTACAAGAGTAGAGAAACTCATGTCGGTGTAACAAATCAGAATTTTTTATTCAGGGGCCTCAAAACATGTTTCAAGTGAAATCTCAACATCTAACTTTTGAGTGAATTAAAATAGTTGATCTTACCTACTACGGATAGGTGGTAGAGAAAGCAAAAACAAATATATAAACACGATATCACCTGCAAGACAAATTCTACTTCCTGCAAAGGGTTAAGATGGATTCTCTATCTTGGATGCTGTAATCCTGATGATACTGGTACAGGCCCTTCTAGTTATCCCAGACAAGGACGTTAAGAGGCAGCGTTTATAGCTCTCTCCAAGATTTTTAAAATAAATTAGCTTTCCAGACGCGGAGTTAAGCTTCACTAACTTTTCCCTTTTCAACTTCTTTCTCTCCATTTCATCCTTCAGTGAACACAGGGGAGAAAAGTTTAAGCGTTTCTGTGGTAAATAACTTTCAGGCCCAGAGTAAAGACGCAATAAAGGTAGAACCACTTTGCAATATTTTAAATAAATATTCTTCGTAAAATAATATTGTCTACCTTGAAGGCTTACATCATATTGTTTTTATTTTCGTTTTAATATACAAACGGTTTACGTAGAAAATTCTATTATACGCCGTCTTTAGTTTGCAGTAGGCAACCCGAGAAACTTTTTTTCCAAAGGTTTGATGGAAAGGTTATGCAACACAGCGCTAGCTGGTGCTTTGGAACGAATCCTTGCATCAAGATTCACTTTCTCTACCCAGAATCGTTTAGTACTTTCTGCAATACTCACCTTTAGTAAGAAAAAGAAGTAGGAGAGAGGGGGGCAAGTTGGCATAAATTTTAAGTTCTTAATTTATTTAACAGTAGTTATTAATAAATGCGTCACTATTTTACGGCCACGTAAAATTAGACTTTTTAACCTGTCAAACTACTACGTAGCGAGTCAACTTACCCCCATGTAGGGGGCAGGTTGACACAGAATGTGGGGTAATTTGGCTATATGTTATTTAAATGGAAAGTATGCGTTTTAAATAATTTATTAAAAACAAATATCAAGTTATTAAGAACACTTCAAATGTATAATTACAGATTCATCATAGTAAAAACATCTAATACAGGGTAATGTTTTTAAAACATATCAACAGGTCCTTAAAGTAACACACAACGCCCAAAGTTAATTAAACACCTAAATGATGATAATAAAACGAAACACTGTACACAAATTAATCGGAAATGTCCAAAAACCAATTTAAACACACAAACTGCCTGTTGCTACCATTGTGTCAACCTGGTCCTGGTCTACTTGTTTTAATAGAAGCTCGATATAGTGATCAAGAACAAGGAATTAAAATACTTAAAATATCAAGAAGTAACGCCATTTAAAAGCACATTTAAACAAAATATCTAGAAGCCAATTAATATTGGATATGTACCCAGGAAGAACAATTCCTCATGAAGTGAATATTTACTAACCTCGAGGGAAAAACAACTTCATGGGTTCCTTCCACTACAACTTGTCACAAAGGTTTATTGCTTCCGTGGGGCGTGTATTTGGAGACAGGGAACAGTATGTCTGCATCCTACTGTATTGTATTGACTAAGGGCTGAATTAAGAGCCATGTACCAGCCTGCACCCTTTCCCTTATTGCGTTCCACCCAAAAATTTTATATCGAGATTTCACAGAAATACATATTTTGAGGTCCCGGAATTAAAAAAGCAGTTTTAGAATACGGTCCGTCTGTGAACAGCATAATTAAAAAATCCGATGTATTACACTCACCTGACTTTCTCTACTCTTGTACAAACTATTTTTACAAACGCTTATTCTCCATATGCTTCATGTTAATCGAGGTGTTAATCTTATTGCTAATTTTCTTATAGATGCAAGAGGAATATGGTAGGCTTTAAGCGATAGTCAAATATTTTAAGAGCTGGTTGCTATGTGGCGCATTCCATTCTCTTTGCATTGCCAGGACAAAAAAAATGAATAACGAATTCCTATTTGAGAAAAAGTAGAAGTATTGGAAAATTTAAGGAAATAACAAGCAATATTTCGAAAACGGGTCACTCAACAAAAAAATGTATATGACATAAATTGTGTATTTTAACGCGATCTACATTTTTTGTGTAGTAAACTTTTGTCTATCTCTTATGGTTTACCAGTTATGCAAAAGTCGTTCACAATGGACAGTTTTGGAGACATTCCCAGGAAATTCGAGATATACGTTTCATTTGTCATGAAAATATCTTAAACATATGATATTTTAATCAAAACCGTTAAGAGCCATTTTTGACAAAATTAAAATTTTCGAAAAATGTTCCATGTAATCTGGGGTGGGGGATTTTCTCGAAAACTTTCGTGTCGTATCTCTAAAAGATACTGAACCTAAATACCAAGTTTGGTGTTTATCCAACTGTTCGTTTCTGAGTTATGCTGTTCACAGACACAGACACACACACGGACATGTTTCCATGCTTTTTTTGGATTCAGGGGGCCTCAAAACATATATTTCCGGTAAAATATTGGTATCGAATTTTTGGGTGGAATGCAATACTTCCCCTACTTACTATACGTAGTAGAGAAAGTAAAAATTATCCTGAACAACATAAACGAAGCATTTTGCATTAATTTTATGGAGAACGCTTGTGAAGTTTAATGTGTAGAGAAAGTTGGGTCATCACATCTAATTTTTACGATTCATAACTCTATACTAACCATAGAGTTACTTTATTTGATTATTACGAGGGTCGTCCAATAAGTAAGGTTCCCAATTTTATAATAACATTACACACAATTGATGCTTTTGAATTAATTTTATTTATATTGTACAATCCTTCTGTTACTTTTCTACATAGTCAACATGCTTTTCCAAGTATTTTGGGGACGTGACTCGCGTTTTTCCATGCCAGTGTTGTACCAGGTCGGGTCCTGTGCTTGCAACCAGCTGTTCACTGATTTGACTTCATCATCGGTGTTAAAAGTGCTTACCTGTGAGTTAGAGGAACATGTGGAAATTACTTGGGGCAAGCTCCGGTGAATACGGAGGTTACAAGAAAACTTCCAAGTTGAATCTTGACCCAGGCGGAGCTCAGGAGATTCAACTGGGAAATTTTCTCGAACCCTCCATATTCACCATATCTTTTCCCAAGTGATTTTCACATGTTCCGCTGACTCAAGCACTTTAACACCGTGACGAAGAATCAGAAATGAACAGCTGGGTGCTAGCACAGGACACGACCTTGTACAACACTGACTTGGAAAAACTTTTGGCATGCCCCCAAAAATGCTTGGAAAAACATGATGTATGTAGAAAAGTAACAGAAGCATTGTACAATATAAATAAAATTAATTCAACATGATCAATTTTGTGTAATGTTTTTATAAATTAGGGAAACTTACTTACTGGACGACCCTCGTAATTTAGTCATGAGTTTACCGAGTGCGATGGCTCAGGCGGTAACGTCTATGGGCCACATTCAGGAGGTTGTAGGTTCCATTCCGTGGTCGACCTTCGGGTTTTTCAGGGGTTTCCCTGGCCGCCCTCTGTCTTCTCACCTCATCCCTCCCTCCCGGGGGCACCAATCTGCATAGGTCGAGGTGCTAAGGTCACGAGTTTTATTGCTCCCTCATACCGCCCTCTTAAATGTCCTGCAGGTTGCAGATCCTTCACTGTAAACGGCGTTTCCCATGCCCAAAGTAAATATGAACCACACCTGACACAGTGTGCATTGTGTTGATGTCCGGCAAGTTCACATTTAAATAAAACCCATGAATGAGGACGGCTCGCTGATGAATCCGGCTAACATGTTTACTTTTAACGAATGTTATCCCATGTGAATGGCATTTGCAATAATTAGGTACATTTAATCTGTTTGCGTTTAAAGCTGGCCGGCCAGGGACGAGCAGGGCTACTTTCAGCTCTGGAAAATCTGTACAATCACTCAATATTCTCTAACCGTTACAAATTCAGGATATCTACTAACCCTGAAGATTTAAAATTCCAGAAATTTCCAGTACAGGTTTTGGCAAAATTTCCATAACCATAATATGAAGCTGTGTTTATTACTAGCTGCCATACCCGATGTTGAACAAGTGGATTTTTTAAATCTCGAATGTATCTTACTCTTTATAAAACTGTTTTAGAACAAACTAGATTATTTTTATGCTAAATTCTCCAATTTACTCCTTAGAACTGTAGTGTCATAAAATTCCCATTCCATGTTATTCATAATAATGGAAAAAAATTCACTGATATTTACGGAAATGGGAATGAAATATCAGCAGAGTTTTTAATGCTAATCTTAGCCTTCCCCAATCCCACACCACAATAATATTCATAATTCTGGAAATGTCGTATAGCCTGTAAAAGGGATGAAAGATAATCCAAATGTGAGAGTCATTTTTGCATAAAATAAAAACTTATGGGAAAAAATATTGTGCAAAACAATAAAATTAAAATAGTAGATTATGATACAAGTGTTAAAAGTATGGTTTTATTTTGAGAGTAGTAATCTTTGCAAAATAAATGCCGTAAGCCGAGTTTCGCTCTTACAAGCCCAAAAAAAACTTAACACGTGTAACATATCCTGTTTTTAGACAGCGCTCGAATTTGTAACATATCAATAATATTATATTTATTCCTGAAACTGACGGAAATCACGTTTAGTACGAAATCAATTCACGTGTACAGTTTTTAAAACTTAAATGATTTTAGTCAAATTATATAATAAAAAACATAATAACAGCCCACCTTAAAGCAATATGTGCATGTAACAATATATAAAAAGTGTATATTACAGTCATTGTATGTGTTTATATTATTGTATACATGTTCAATAATGTTATGTGAATGTATTACGTAATTTAATAATGTAGGAGCTGTGAGAATAATAGGTTGAAGTTGCTAACAATGAGGTAACCTTGAGCAAATAATGAATTTGAAAGTTTAGCAATACTACTTGTAATTCTTGGAAGCAATAATGTAATTTTTGTAACAGTTTATAAAATAGCCAATCAACAATCAGAAAAAGCTTTAGTTCAAATGAAGGTATTCTATTGGACTAGAATTAGCCAATCAGAAATTGAAATACAGAAATTTACAAATTTAGGCGGTAGAAATCAAGTCAGTTGCTTGTAGACAGCGCTCATAACTGGACGCGTTGGTTGTAGACAGTGTTTCTAACCGGACGCGAGATGTGACCTCGAGAAATTTAATACGTATTCAGTGTGAGACGAAAATAGTTTACGTGTTAAAAAGTGCAAGTAATTAATAAAAGAATCTCACAGCTCTCTATATCAGTGAAGTGTTATTTAAATCGTGTCAAGCATTAATAAAAGGAGTGAAGTAAAATTATAATCTGTGTAAGCCTACATTCTTCACCCGCACCACGCCTTGCAAAGAAATCCATGTCTCTAACAATAATACTGACGCAACCGAGACAAACATAATTATATAATATTTAAAGAAACAGTCAAATTACAAAGTTAATGTTTTTTAAACATTTGGGGTAAAGTCCACCGGAACGTACATTTGGGGCAACGCCCACCTGAAAGCACATTTGGGGCGAGGGTTACCGCAAACTTTTCACCATACGGGAAGCAACAAACCTAACTCAAATTGGCTCCCAAAGTGTGGGGGCAAATAACAACGTAAAAATAACTATACAGCTCCTAAAATAAGAATTACTTCACAGTGCACAGCGAGATTCCAGATGTTTTGATGTTTTATTGATTCGTTAGCAGTCGTTCAGTGAAATTATTTTTACCACGTTTTGCCTTACGCCAGCCAGTGAAACGATTAAATGCTATGCCATATTGCTTTCCCGAGTTTTGGGGCAAGTACTTCTAGTGTTATTTCTCTGTAATTTCACATCCATTTCAGTTTCTTCTAAATTCATAACTTCTGCCATTTAATCTTTATGTAGGTTATACTAGATAAAATAACGTTTGAGATCAAAGAAAGTAGCACGCTATCAATATAACATGTAGTTTAACTCCGCAACGAATTACGGTAAACTGAAATATGACGATTTGTATTGTGAACAGATAGTTCGACTGCAACATGTGCAAATAAAAAGGATAACTGCGATATGATTGGACTTGAAAGTTGGTTACAATGGAGTGGTATAAATATTTTATCGCACTAGTGCGATAACGTAAAACGTTTAGTTGGTGTGCACTATGTTAGAAGTTTTACTTTTAAGTCCTACTGTCAAAAAATATACGTATTTGATTAACAAGATTTACAATGAACCGATTTAATCTAAACTAAATCAATGCTACATGGATGTCTCATCCACTTTTTCTAGTATGTAATCACTAATTCTATAGTTCAGCAACTTAGAAAAACCCTTGGAAAGGGTAACTCACTTGGTCATGTATTCCCCCTCTCTAACTGTCTCGGGCGAGCATGCCTCTTAATTGCTGCTTAAGCAGCGCACACCACAATTTCGCCTAACCCGAGTTTTATTTTATCATCATAAAATAGTTTATCACACCACTGTTGTAACTATCCAATTGTAGAGGCAGGACTAAACACAGAAGAGCATTGCAACAAAAATGCTGCGTTTGTAGATTTCTGTGACAGGCCACCCAAGAGCAAGGTGTAGTAGGCGTGAAAAAAATGTTTGCATATAACTAGCGATAGCATTTCACATACCTGCGGTATTATCATGGGATATCTTCCAAAAGTTAATTCATACTTTTTGGGGTATTTCATAGCCTTCATTCTCCATCTATCTCTTGAAGGAAAAAAGTTCCTCGTTCATTGATTTTCATAATACAGAATATTTCAATTGAAGTTTAACAAAGAAAACTATCGGCTTTAATTTTTACAGAGAGACTAATCACACACCATCTTCTCTAAAATGTGCTCTTTAACATAGCTCTTACAGAACTGGAATAAGTATTTTATTTTTTGAGTTATCATGGTGTAAACAAGATCCTATTAAAATTTTCTACACAATAAAATTGCTGTGTTTGCAACAGTTACCTGACACTTGTTTCCCGAGTATCAGCCCACTGCTTCTTTAAGACATCTCATTGGATAGCTCAGTGGCTAAAGGCAAAAGACAATCAGAGTGGGGGTGATTTATCCCTCCTGAATGCTCGCGCAGCTCGTAGACAGAGAGATTTTATTAAGTTGTTATACTGTAGTATAATTTCAGTATAAAATAATTCAATACATCCAGTACTAGTAGATACTCTCATATATTTTACACAAAACGCACATCATCTTATGATGTTACTGTGTTAAGAAGGACGCTACATTGAAATTTAATACAAACCTCGCGAAAACTGACTAAAATAATAATTTGTGTTACATTCACATAACTTTCTCTATCCATTCTTTAATTATTCTTCCTCTTCACATCATGCATTAGGCACTTTGTCCGTTCCGACTTCACCAAAATTACTGTCTCCACAGTATCCTGGATCTTCCTCTCGGCATGTAGTCCAACGCTGCCCTGGGAAATCTAATGTTTTCTATTCTTTGTAATGTTCTACCCAATTGAACAAACATTTTCTTATATACTGAACCAAAATTTAATTATAACTAATATAATTTTCCGGGCTGTTATGCCGTGGTCTGCTGAAGAAAGATTTCCCAGACGTTTCGTCCACAACTGCGGTGGACATCTTCAGTGGCGCGGACGAAGTCTTCTCGGTGAAAAGTATCGCAGCGTCTGATGCGTTGGCCGTTAGTGCCGCTCTCTTTATAGTGTGGACACTCTCTGCTGATTGGCCCGCTGGTATGAGGGGGCTGGCGCCGGCTGTGTTGTTGCTCTCTTCTGATTGGCTCGCAGTGTTTTTCGGTTTTGTATGACCTTTCTTGTTTTTGATGACTAGATGCCAGTTACTGTTGAGTTTCAAAGCTTCTTCTTTCCTATTGAAATTATTGGGATGTTTATAAATCTCTATTGCTTCGCGTTGTAGCCGGGTATGGTAATGCTTTATGGAGGAAAGAATGTTGGTGTCCTGAAATCTAATAATGTGTTCGCCCTCGGCTTCAATGGCATGTTCGGCGACTGCCGATTTTTCTGTATGGCCCAGGCGGCAGTTTCTTTTGTGTTCGCTAAGTCTGGTGTTTGCGCTCCGCTGTGTGGTACCAATGTACACTGAACCACAGGAACAAGGAATACGGTAAACACCGGCCGATGACAGGGGGTCTCGGGAGTCTTTGGAAGAGCGCAGTAGGCTGTTTAATTGTCTTGTAGGTTTGAATACTGTTTTGACGTTATGACGTTGAAGTATATGTTCAATACGGTCAGTGACATTTCTGAAATATGGCAGAAAGACAGTGGACTTGCTTTTGGGTTGGTCCTGAGTAACCGGTCGGGGCTTGGCCGGACGGCAGGCTCTTCTCACCTCTTGGACTGAATAACCATTTGATTGTAGAGCTGTTTACCGTCCGACACCTATAATTGTGACACCGGCCGTGAAAACCTACGTTCTTACAAAATTTAATTGTTCCATTTATACACCGCTAGTAACCGTAATGGTCATATCGGTAGCCTTTTACCTTCTTCTTTTATGATTTACCCTCAGCTTTTCAGGACTCGCTTCCTGTCAATGCCTTGGGTCAGTGGCCTGGCGAGCACTAAGCTGGATCATAGCGTGTCCACGATGTGTGATCAAGTCAATGTCTGGTATGGCGGTGAAGAAGAAGGAAATGAAATGCAGGGATGAAAGGGATGATAGGAAAATTCACAGCCGAGGAAAACCGCGAAAAAGTCTTCGGTCACGTTGGTCGGCACCGGGGACCTCCCGAATATGTGCCATCCTGGCTCGGTCGGCCTTTTACCTTTGGGACACCTTGCCTATCGGCAACAGTGTTAAATTCTGTACGCTTGTTATTACATTTTCTTTTTCTTTAGGTTTATACATTAGAACACACACTCTCATTGAGGCAGTATTTTTAACACTTAAATGATTTCAGTCTAATTATATAATATAAAATAAAATAACAGCCCGCCTTAAAGCAATGTGTGTATACTATAATATATAAAGTGTATGTAACAGTCATTGTATTATGTTTATATTATTATGTACATATATAACAATGTTATGTGAATATATTACGTAATTTAACAATGTAGGAGCTGTGAGAATAGAAGCCAGCTGCCTTTCGTAGCAAACAGAAATATAACATAGAAGCCGAAAGTTGCTAACAATAAGGTAAACTTGAGATAACAATAAATTAGAAAGTTTAATAAAGGCTACTTAAAAATAGCCAATCGAAAACTAGAAAAAGCTTAAGTTAAATAAAAGTATTCTATTGGAGTAGGCTAAGCCAATCAGACACTTGAAATAGAAAAAAACTGATGTGTTACACTCACATGACTTTCTCTACTCTTGTACAATCTAATTTTACAAACGCCTATTCTCCATATGCTTCATGTTAATCGAGATATCGAGATGTCAATCTTATTGGTAATTTTCTTGTAGATGCAAGGGAAATATGGTAGCTTTTAAGCGATAGTCAAATATTTTAACGCTGGTTGCTATGTGGCGCATTCCATTCTCTTTGCATGTCCAGGACATAAAAAAATTGAATAACGCATTTGAGAAAAAGTAAAGTATTGGAAAATTTAAGGAAATAACAAGCAATATCTCGAAAACGGTTCACTCAACAAAAGAAATGTATATGACATAAGTTGTGTATTTTAACGCGATCTACATTTTTTGTGTAGTAAAATTTTGTCTATCTCTTATGGTTTACCAGTTATGCAAAAGTCGTTCACAATGAAGAATACTTTTGGAGACATTCCCAGAAAATTCGAGATATACATTTCATTTCTCATGACATTATCTTAAACATATGATATTTTCATCAAAATCGTTAGAGCCATTTTTGAGAAAATTAAAATTTTCGAAAAATCTTCCATGTAAAGGGTAATCTGGGGTGGGGGAATTTTCTTGAAAACCTTCGTGTCGCATCTCTGGAAGATACTGAACCTAAATACCAAGTTTGGTGCTTATCCGACTGTTCGTTTTTGAGTTATGCTGTTCACAGACACACAGACACACACACAGACACACACACACACACAGACACACACACAGACACACACACGGACATGTTTCCAAAAATGCTTTTTTTGGATTCAGGAGGTCTCAAAACATGTATTTCCGCTGAAATCTCGGTATCGAATTTTTGGGTGGAATGCAATACTTCCCCTACTTACTATACGTAGTAGAGAAAGTAAAAAACTACACATTCAGCCGGGAGACGCTACAAGATAGCGTACCCAAGCAGACGCTACAATATTGCGTACTCGATGCATACGGTACGTGTTCAATGTGAGACATAAAAGAATTCATTGCGGTGAGAATAATATAACGTTTACGTGTTAAAAAGTGCAATTAAACAATAATATCACAGCTCTACAGTAGGACACATAAGTGTTATTTAATCGTGTGAAAGATTAGTAAAACAAAGTTAAATACCATTATAATTTGTGTAAGCCTTGTTCTTTAGCCGTACCAGCCCTGCTAAGAGATACATGTTTCTACAAATTACTACTGACGCAGCCGAGGCACACATATATAATATTTAAATAAAGATTAAAATACAAAGTTGATTTTTTAAACGTGGGTGCGAAGGCCACCGGAAACTTTGTACCGTACGTGGGGCAACTACCCTCTCATCATTCATACTTCCAGACTCTAAGGAGAACAGGGAATCGTGTTGTCTAGAGAAAAATTCCCAACCTCCAGTCGGGACTCGGAACCGGGACCCTTTTAACTGCAGACAGGTGCTATACCGACTGAGCTGCGGGGCCAGCCAGATGAAGATTTGTAGAAATGGTTTTATGACAAATTTCCTTGTAGCTACAAAGGGAATAACAATGTACACTAGGTTTAAGCGACAGTCAAATCCTTTAAGAGCTGATCGCTCTGTGATAGTTTTGAAATTCAGATCTCCTTGCTTTACGAACAGAAAAAATAATAATAACTTCCGTTTAGAGAAAAGTATAAGTACTCAAAAATTCAAACCAGTAACAAGAATATCTCGCAATTGGTTAACTCCATAAAACAATTACACAAATGGTGTACTTTAACAAGATCTACACATTTTCTGAATAGTTTGCAGAAGAGTGAATAGACAAAGGCACGTGAATGCAACTTTTTTTTCTTTTTTCTTTCCCCTACCACGTGGAATTGCACTCCACCCAAAAATTCGATACGAAGACTTAAACGAAAATACAGTATGTCCCGTTGAATCATTACCTTAAAGAAACCTTAATATCTCCAAAACTAATAGACATAGAATAGCCGGAATTAGATTCTATGTTAGAAGAACTCGCCAAGTTTCAATAAATCTCCGCGTGTGCGCCTTTGGTGGCCCGATGAATATCAAGACGGAACTCTATCTCCCTCCGCAGCATTACTGGTGTGACGGAAGCACAAGTGACAATTATCGCCTTCGGAGGTCAGCCAGGTCCTGTATTGGAATTCGATAAACAATGCCTCTTACATATCCCCATAGAAAGAAATCTAAGGGGGTTAAGTCTTGTGACCTAGGAGGCCATTGAATGGGACCTGCTCTTCCAATCCACTTGTTTGGAAATTATGTGTTGAGATAGTGTGAACTTCATGGGCGTAATGTGGAGGGGCTCTATCTTGCTGAAAGAAGAACTCATCCGTTATTCGTGGAACTGCATAGTTCTCCAGAATATCTAGGTATGTTGTTCCTGTTACTGTGCTTTCAGCAAATAAAAAAGGTCCGATCACTGTATCACAAATTAAAGTACACCACACGTTAACTTTGGGGCCATCGCGTTCATATTCCATTACGACACATGAGTTTTCTGCTCCCCATATTCTACAGTTATGGCGGTGCACTTTACCACATGTGTGAAAGGTTGCTCCGTCTGAGAATGCGATGTGGTTGAGGAATTTACTGTCAATGCGGGATAACAGTGCAGTAGCGAACGGCCGAGACCCAGCCAAATGGTAGTGCAGAAAGCTAAACCCCGCCCAAGACAGACATAAATCAAAAGCTTGTGTATATTCTTTTAAACCTCCTTTATCGCACAGGTAAAGCCGCATACGCGGCTAGGTACTGTGGCGATTATATTCCGCCCAGGTAAACCTGGGCGACCTGTTCTCGATTGCTGGATTGCTGGTCCGCTTGGGTTTATCATTGGATTTTGTATGCTCTAAGTTGCAGTCTTTTATGGACAACCGTGTGAACGGAATACCTAGCTCTAAACTGGCCCGTCAAATTGACTTCCTTGGGCTACGCTGAAGTGCTTGCCTTACATCTTCAACTGTAGCTGCGGACACTGCTTGTTTGCCGCTTCCCTTTTTCCTCAGCACAGACCCGTTTCCAACAGCTCTGTATGCCCTTTCACAATGGTATGACGATCTGGAGAATTTTCACAACATTCCTGGCTAAATCTTCTTTGTACTGCAATTGGGAATGTCAATTCGGCTAACCAAAAACAACATTTCACTTTCTGCTATACCGCGAATTCCGCCATTTTAACTGTGTGTGTTGTCATACCTTGCGCATGCGCAGTAGCGTCATAATTGCTTTGTCAGGGAAACTTGGAGAGTTTCTACACAAGACAACCTGAAAAGCATAATAATAACTTGACTGTGTGAGGAGTTATTTACATTTGTTAGTGGTAACGATTCAACAAGACACATGGTATATGCTTGAGGACCCTTGAATAAATAAAAAAAATCTGATGTGTTACACTCACATGACTTTCTCTACTTTGCACAAACTATTTTTACAAACGCTTATTCTCCATATGCTTCATGTTAATGGAGATATAGAGATGTCAATCTTATTGCTAATTTTCTTGTAGATGCAAGGGAATTGGTAGGCTTTAAGCGATAGTCAAATGTTTTAAGAGTTGGTTGCTATGTGCAGTATTCCATTCTATTTGTATGTCCAGGACAAAAAAAAAACGAATAGCGAATTCTCATTTGAGAAAAAATATAAGTATTGGAAAATTTAAGGGAATAACAAACAATATCTCGAAAATGGTTCACTCAACAAAAAAAAATGTATATGACATAAATTGTGTATTTTAACGCGATCTACATTTTTTGTGTAGTAAAATTTTGTCTATCTTTTATAGTTTAGCAGTTACGCAGACGTCGTTTACAATGAAGAACACATTTGGAGACATTCCCAGAAAATTCAAGATATACATTTTATTTGTCATAAAGGTATCTTAAACATACGATATTTTAATCAAAATCGTTAAGTCATTTTTGAGAAAATTAAAATTTTCGAAAAACGTTCCATGTAAAGGGTAATCTGAGGTGGGGGGATTTTCTTGTAAACCTTCGTGTCGCATCTTTGGAAGATACTGAACATAAATACCAAGTTTAGTGTTTATCCGACTGTTCGTTTCCGAGTTATGCTGTTCACACACAGACACACACACACACACACACACACACACACACACACACACGGACATGTTTCCAAAAATATTATTTTAATTCAGGAGGTCTCAAAACATGTATTTCCGATGAAATCTCGGTATCGAATTTTTGTGTGAAATACAATACTTCCCCTACTTACAATACGTAGTAGAGAAAGAAAAATGAAAAATGTCCGCGGGCGCGTGAGTGTGCATGTATGAACAGCATAACGAAAAGTCGGATTATTACCGATCATGGTATTTAGGTTCAGTACCTTTCAAAGATACGACGCAAAGATTTTAAAGAAAATCCCCACAGCCCAAACCATCCTTTACAAGAAACACTTAGAAATTTTTGTTTTCTTAAAAATGGCTGTAATGATTTTGTTTAAAATACCATATATTAAAGACATTTGCATGACAAAATAAAAGTCCTATCGATTTTCAGTTGTTTCTCGCGATGTCATGGAAACAGTATGGAATTTTAAGGCTAGCATATAGCGTCCAGTTCTTAAACATTTGACTGTCGCTGTTCTCTTTGTATCTATAACGAAATGTGCAATGTAGCTATTTCTGCAAAGGTTTATCTCGATTAAAATTAAGTAGATATAAAAATAAACTTTGGTAAGAATAATTTGTATACTCGCTAATAAGTGACAGAGGGTAGAGAAAGTAATGTGAATGTAACAAGTATTTTTAGTCAATTTGCAGAAGAGCAAGATATAGTGGATAAATAACAGCTTTATGTGTTTGTTGCAGCGAAGTGTAAACTGAAATTCTATACACAATAAAATAATTCATTAAAAATTGTTTCCATTCCCGCGCTCACAATTAAAGCTTCCCTGGATCTTGTCATATCTTAGAAACAGCAGAACATCAACATTTGTAGTCCCATGCTGTATTTTAGAGCAACTGCTAATAGCAAGGAATGGCAAATGCGGAGGAAAAGCTGGAGAGGCGGTCCATATGCGTGCTACTTTATGGACTCTGGGCCCGCATTACCTACTTAATTCCGATGTGGAGACCGCAATCCCACCTTAGTAATAAGTAAAAATGCGCTTTAAATTAGAGAGGATGCCTCGAAATCCAAACATTAAAGTTTTAACGGCTCTCGAGTACACTGTTTGGACAAGAAAATGTTTTGCGTGTTTGCGGATTAACGAATTTTTAGCGTTTTCCATTCTTTTTGCAGGGTTTATACTTTAGAAGCCCTGTCAGAATATTTCAGGCGCATTCCATCGATAAACGACGGCGTTTTTATGGTCTCTACTTTGTGAGGCTGTAATTTATCAAATATTAGAAGACAAGAAATCGTTCAGATTGCTTCTGTGGTCTGTTAATTAGCATCCCAACTTTCAAATCTAAAAGTTCCTGGTTCGATTCCCGGCAAGAGGGTTGGAATTGTTTTTATCCAGGATTATTCCCTATCCTAGAGTCTGGAAGTGTGAATGAGAATTGAATGTGTAAATCTAATGTAATAACCCAAAGTAATACCCACCCTAAGGATTAAAACCATTGTAAAAGCGAGCGAAAATCATTGCTGATGAGGAATTGTTCCTAAGGTAAAAAAATCAGATGCATTACATTTACATGACTTTAACCACATCGCTTATTAGTGAGTATACAAATTATTCTTACGAAAGTTTATTTTTGTATCTACTTTCCTTTTAATGGAGATAAAAGTTTCCGGAAATAGCTACATTACACATTTCGTTATAGCTACAAAGTGAGCAGCGACTGTCAAATGTTTAAGAACTGGACGCTATATGCTGGCTTTAAAATTCCATACTACAATCACGAGAAACGACAGAAAATCTATAGGACTTAAAATTAATAACGAAGTGTTGAACAAATCAAAGTATTAATTACGATATCTCGGAAATGGCTAAGGGCACAATAAAGTGATTTGAAATAAATTCCGTATTTTAAAGAGATCTACATTTTCTGTGTAGTACGTTTCCCTCAATCGCTCAACGTTTACCAGTTATACAATATTACACAAAGTCCCTTCCGAATAAAGAGGACTTCACTAGCTATTCCAAGAAAACTCAAAGTATACATTGTAATTAACATGAAATATATATAAATGTGGTAATTTAATCAAAGTCGCTAAAGTCTCTTTTAGAAAACTAAAAATTTCGAAAAACCTTCCCATTAAAAGGGTAGTTTGGGGTGAGGGGATTTTCTTGAAAGTCTTCGTGTCGCATCCTGGGTAGGTAGTGAACTTAAATACTAAGTTTGGCATTCATACAAGTTTTAGTTTTTGAGTTGCCTGTTTAAGAACATGTAAATAGCCAGGAAACGCTAATTTATACGAGAACCTATAACTGATGTTTGAGGACTAAAACGCTGACACTCGAGAACTGAATTATGTTCAAGAGCATTTCGAAACAGACATTTGCTGTATATTGGCAATTCGCCATTCCTCACCTATACTTATTGGTAATTTTCCAATGAATTGACAGAACTAGCACAGGTATGCTTATTGGTGTGATACAAAGCACAAGGCGTGATAGCCCCTACAAGGTGACACCACCACCTTGACGCCCACATTCGGACGTTTTTCTAAGAAACGTTTTTTATTCCAAACATGTATTTACGCTGAAATCTCGGTATCGAATCTTGGGAAAGATGCAATACCTTCTCTACCTACTAGGTACGTGGTAGAGAAAGTAAAAAAACCGCTTATATGACCAGAGTTATTAAAGGCGGCATATAAATGGAACAAAAAATCTGTTGTGATACATTCTAATGACTGTCTACACTCTCTATCTTTATTAGTGGATATACAAACTATTCTTACTAAAGCTTATTTTTCTCTCTACTACTTTTAATCCTTTGCAAGATAAACCTTTGTAGAAATAACTACATTAGACATTTTACGAAGAGAACAGCGATAGTTGAATGTTTAAGAACTGGACGCTATATACTGGCCTTAAAATTCCAAACTGTTTCCATGACATCGCGAGAAACAACTGAAAATCGACGAGACTTTAAAAGAATGACAAGTATTGAACAATTCCAAAACTTAATAACGGATCTCTCAGAAACAGCTCTTGTCATAAAAAAACTTATTTGAAGTAGAGTTTGGGTTTTAAAAGAGATCTACATTTTCTTTATGGTATGTTTTCGTCTCGTTTACAAGTTATTCAAAATAATACAAAATTCTATCGGAATGAAGAGGTCTTCCTAGGCTATTCCCAGAAAATTCAAAATATGTATTTTAGTTGTCATGTAAATAGCTTTTATATAGGTATTTTAATCAAAACCGTTAGAGCTATTTTTTTAGAAAATTAAAATTTTCGAAAAATATTCGTATAAAGAATAGTTGCGGGTGGGGGAAAACGTGGACATGTTTTCAAAAATGCTTTATTTGGATTCAGCGAGCCTCAAAACATGTATTTTCGGTGAAATCTCGGCATGGAATTTGGGATGCGATACTTCCCCTACTTACTATACGTAGTAGAGAAAGTAAAAAGTCGATGCTGTATAAATAATCCAGTATTTCTCAGTAAGAAGTGCGGGTTCAAGTTTCCAGGAAATGATACACAAATAAAGTCACTATAAAGTGTGTGCTGATACTGGGAATACTGGATATATACTTTAATTATTTTGACATAATTGAAAAATTGAATTAATTATCCATATAGCATTGATTTGCTGCAGATTCAGTTTTCAGAAGAATGGTTCTTGCAAGATTTTGTTAGTCAAGTAAGTAATTTTTGAATATCTATTGTTTAATAACTTTTCATTTTATGTAAAAATGATTAAAAATTTTAATAATGTTTCACCCGTACATTTTTAGGGACTATATAACGTTTCCAGAATTTTGAAAATTGTTTCGGAGGAGGTGTGGGGAGTCTAAGATAAATACAAAATCCTATATTTAATTCGATTTATAGAAAATCAGTGAATTTTGAGGCAGTATTTTTAACACTTAAATGATTTCAGTCTAATTATATAATATATATATATATATATATATATATATATATATATATATATATATATATATATATATATATATATATATTTTCAATAACAGCCCGCCTTGAAGCAATATATGTGTGTAACAAGATATAAAAAGTGTATATTACAGTCATTGTGTATGTTTGCATTATTGTATACATGTTCAATAATGTTATGCGAATGCATTAGGTAATTTAATAATGTAGGAGTTGTGAGAATAATAGGTTAAAAGTTGGTAACAATGAGGTAACTTTGAGGCAATAATGAATTTGAAGTTTAAGAATACTACTAGTCATTATTGGAGCAACAATAATGTAAATTTTGAGACAATTTATTAAATAGCCAACCAACAACCAGAAAAAAGTTTTAGTTAAATGAAGGTATTCTATTGGAGTAGGATTAGCCAATCAGAAACTGAAATATAGCAAAACTGTACAAATTTAGAAGTCAGCTGTTTGTAGAAAGCCCTCATAACTGGACGCCTTGGTTGTAGACAGTGTTCCTAACTGGACGCGAGATGCGTCCTCGAGAAATTTAATACGTATTCATTGTGAGACCAAAAATAGTTTAGGTGTTAAAAATTGCAAGTAATTAATAAAAAAAATCTCACAGTTCCCTCTCTATATCAGTGAAGTGTTATTTAAATCGTATCAAGCATTAATAAATGGAGTGAAGTAAAATTATAATCTGTGTAAGCCTACATTCTTCAGTCGCACCATTCCCTGCTACGACATTCATGTCTCTAAAAAATATAAATACTGACGCAGCCGAGGCAATCATAAATATATAGTATTTAAAGAAACAGTCAAAACTATAATGTTAATATTTTAAATTTGGGGCGAAGGCCACCGGATAGTACATTTGGGGTGAAGGATACCCGAAACTTTTTACCATACATGCGGTTGCTACTACTTCAAGTTCGGCTCCCCAACAGTCGAAATACAATACAACTCCTACTTCAAATCGGCTTTCCATACGTAGCAGCAACAAATCTTCTTCAAAATGGCTCCCAAAGCGTGGGGCAAATAACAATACATCGAGACAAACCTTCTTCAATTTTTGGTCCATTATTATGACTAGCAAAGGAGTTTTGTTAAATTGCAATTCTAAGAGGTAATGGGGAGAAATCAGCATAAAAAATATTTTAGATTATTGTACAGAAACCACAGGAAGAAATCAACACGGCTTCCCTGAACAAACCGCATTTGTTATCGTTTCTAGAGCACTCAATGACGTCATGCCTTCATTTTATTGGGTGGTGACGTCACCTTGTAGGTGCTTTCACGCCTTGTGCTGTGTATCGCACCAATAAGCATAGCTATGTTAGTTCTGTCAATTCATTGCCAAATTACCAATAGGTATAGGTGAGGAATGGCGACCGATCTTTCGCGAGGTTAATTGTCAATATACAGTAAATGTCTGTTTGGAAATGCTCTTGAATATAGGCCAGTTCTCGAGGTGTCAGCATTTTAGTCGTCAAACATCAGTTATAGGTTCTCGTATAAATTAGCGTTTCCTGGCTATTTACATGTTCTTAAACAGGCAGCTATAGCCCCCTTCCTCCTTCAACACACTATGGGAGCTGCCAGGGATATCTTAAGTCACGCCTTATTAACGCCCTTACATACGGTCAGAAATAGGATGTAGATTACTTCTTGTGGGATATATGCAATAACTTAATAGAGATTCCAGAGAGTAAATGTAATCAATTCGTCATTCGAGATTTAAAAAGTCACCTGTTCAATATCAGATATGGCAGCTAGTAATAATGACTGAAGAAGGTAGTTGTATTATATTTTGCTCCACGCTTTGGGAGCCGAACTTTAAGAATTTTGCAACCGCACCTATGGTAAAAAGTTTCCGGTAGCCTTCGCCCCAATGTACTTTCCCGTGGCCTTTGCCCCAAGTTTAAAAAATATTAACTTTGTAATTTTGACTGTTTCTTTAAATATTATATTTTTTTGTCTCGGCTGAGTCAGTATTTATATTTTTTTTAGAGACATGAATGTCTTAGCAGGGAGTGGTGCGACTGAAGAATGTAGGTTTACACAGATTTAAGTTTTTCTTTACTCCATTTATTAATCCTTGACACAATTTAAATAGCACTTCACTGATATAGAGAGGTGTAAGATTCTTCTATTAATTACTTGCACTTTTTAACACGTAAACTATTTCCGTCTCACACGAATACGTATTAAATATCTCGAGGACGCATCTCGCGTCTGATTAGGAACACTGTCTGCAACCAATGCGTCGAGTTATGAGCGCTGTCTACAAGCAACTGACATGATTTATACCGCCTAAATTTGTAAATTTCTGTATTTCAATTTCTGATTGGCTAAACCTACTCCATAGGAATACATTCATTTAACTAAAGCTTTTTCTGGTTGTTGATTGGCTATTTTATAAACTGTCACAAAAATTACATTATTGCTTCCAAGAATTACAAGTAGTATTGTTAAACTTTCAAATTCATAATTGCCTCAAGGTTACCTCATTGTTAGCAACGTTTAACCTATTATTCTCACAGCTCCTACATTATTAAATTACGTAATACATTCACATTACATTATTACACATGTATACAATAATATAAACATATATGGCAGTAATATACACTTTTATATATTGTTACATACACATATTGCTTTAAGGCGGGCTGTCATTGAATATATATAATTAGACTGAAATCATTTAAGTGTTAAAAACACTGCCTCAAGACAGCTTCATATTATGACTGTGGAAACAAATAAAACATTAAAGATATTAAGTTAGCCACAACACGCATTTGAATACTGCTGCATTTGTGCTGCATGACTCGATGCAGTACTGGAATTTTGTGAAAATTGGAAATGCAATTAAATTTTAAAATATCAAAGCTGTAGACAGCCTGTTATATGAATGGAAACAACGTTGACGGTTACAAATGGTCACTGAAGTTTTGTTACCTGTTTTAATAAGGACATATGGTGATGTGTGATTCACATTATGGAGTGTGTGACATATTTGTTCTTACTGGTGAAGTCGCCCTTTTATGTGAGGTAGAGGAACAATATATAACCCAAAGTTACATATCAAGTTTCAGCGAAATAAATTTTTAAGCTCACCTGAAAATAAAAACAAAACATTTTTAGAAAAGGGCACATATGGAAACAAAACAGTTATAACATTCTGATGGGTTAAACACACATGACGTTCTCTACTCTTGTACAAACTACCTTTACAAACTCTTATTCTCCATCTATTTCATATTAATCGAGATAAGCATTTGCAGAAACGATCTTTTGACATGCAAAGAGAATTACATTTTACACATAGCGACCAGTTCTAAAAATATTTGACTATAGCTTAAGGCGTACTATGTTCCCCTTGTTTTGTATTTACAAGGGAATATAAAATACAGTAGCCTTTAAGCACATACATATCTCTTAATAGCTGGTTGCTAGGTGCAGCACCATTCTCTTTGCCACAGATTAATACTCTTTGCATATCCAAGACAAAAAAATGAATAACGAATTTCCATTTGAGAAAATAAGTATTGAAAAATATAAGGGAATAACAAGCAATATCTCGAAAATGGTTCACTCAACAAAAAAAATGTATATGACATAAATTGCGTATTTTAATGCGATCTACTTTTTTGGTAGTAAAATTTTCTCTATACCTCATGGTTCACCAGTTATGCAATAGTCGTTCACAATGAAGAACACTTTTGGAGACATTCCCAGAAAATTCAAGATATACATTTATTTGTCATAAAAATATCTTAAACATGTGATACTTTAATCAAAAGCGTTAGAGCCATTTTGGAGAAAATTAAAATTTTCGAAAAATGTTCCATGTAAAGGGTAATGTGGGGTAGGGGATTTTCTTGGAAACCTTCGTGTTGCATTTCTGAAAGATACTGAACCAAAATACCAAGTTTGGTGATTATCCGACTGTTCCTTTCTGAGTTATGCTGTCCACAGACACACGCACGGACATGTTCCCAAAAATGTTTTTTTTTGGATTCAGGGGGTCTCAAAACATATATTCTCGGTGAAATCTCGGTATCGAATTTTTGGGTGGAATACAATACTTCCTCTACTTACTGTACGTAGTAGAGAAAGTAAAAATGAGAGTCAAACTTTGTATTTAAATTTAGCATGTTCTAAGGATGCGACACTGCATGTTTCATAACTTATGTCGAGTAAAATCTATTTTTGTCGCATTAACCATTTCCATATACTCATTACTATTCTTTTTGGTTTTTTAATTAGTTTATCACATACATAGTAGATAGAGAAAGCATTGCACTCCACCCAAAAATTTGATACGGAGATTTCACCGGAAATGCAAATTGACAGCGTATTTCTGCAGCATATAAACAATATAAACATTTACCTCAAACCATGCATATAGATGATAAATATAAAATCTAATTGGATAAAAATCTGATGTGATAAATTCACATGACCCTCTACCCACTATCATCCATTAGTTGGTATACAAACTATTCTTACTAAAGTTTATTTTTCTATCTACCACATTTTAATCCAAATAAACCTTTCCAGAAACAGCTACATTACACAGATCGTTATAGATACAAAGAGAACAGCGATAGTCAAATGTTTAACAACTGGACGCTATATGCTGGCCTTAAAATTCCATACTGTTTCCATGACATCGCGATGAACAACTGAATGTTGATAGGACTTAATGATCAAGTAAGGGGTATTTCGAACCTTTAACGGATATCTCAAAAATGGCCACAAAAAACTTATTAGAAGTAAATTGTGTGTTTTAAAGAGATCTGCATTTTATGCAGTTTGTTTTCGTCTATCGCTTAACATTTAACAGTTGTACAAGATTATCAGAATATCTTGGTACTGAAATGTACCTCACAGGTGATTTCCAGAAAATTCAAGATAGAAATTTTATTTCTCATGTAAATATTTTTAATACATTGTATTTTAATCAAAATTGTTACAGCCACTTTTTAGAAAATCAATCATTTCGAAAAATGTTCCCTGTATTTTGGAGTGTGGGATTTTCCTGAAAACCTTCACGTCGCAGCCTTGGAAGTACTAAACCTAAATACCAAGTTTGGTATTTGTCCGGCATTTCGTTTGAGTTACGCTATTCACAGACACACCACGACAGAAGACAAACACACACACGAACCTTTTTCTTAAAATGTTTTTTATTCAGGGGGCCTCATAAGGTATGTATTTATTTCCGGTGAAAACAATACTTCCCCTACTTATGTAGTATAGAAAGTAAAAATGCTTATTTGAAACTAGACCTAAGAGATATTGAGAGTAACTATAAAATGTCATCTGTATCCATAAATTAAATAATACTCGTATATGTGAAGGTGAAGTTTAAAGGTACGTAATTTTAATATACCTGTTGTAAGAAAGAAATAGGTAGAAATTTGTATTCATAAGTTAATGCTTATTGCAGAATTAGTCCAGTTAAAAGTTTAATATTAATAGTATAAAGCCAACCACAAGCAAACAACCTAAGTGTGCACGTGTGAGAAGCGACACCAAGCTAAAATTGTTGTGGCTGTTAGGAAATTACATAGTAGTGCAACCTCTATGAGGACGGTTCGTGCGTGACGTGGTCGCAATAATAGTAAATTTATTTGTCGCGAGTGATAATCTAAGGGGACATACCCGATAGCAAATAAGCAGCATATAAAATATTAGAAATAAGAATAAAAATCAATGTTAAAACATTGGGAATAATATAAAATGCGTAAAACTTACTTATAACATAGCTGTAATTGGAACAGGCGAGCTAGCAAACGAGAGGTGAAAGTCCAACAACACACGCGCTAATGCGCACAGGTTCAGGCTAAGCCTCAGAAAACAGACAGAAACAGTGGTGCATTTCCCGGAGCTCGAGGAAGTTGGTAAAATGGGAAAGGGAAGATGTACTTAAGAGAAGGAGAGAGACATTGGGTTTTGCCGGATAAGTCAGCAGGACGCGTGACTTCAGAAATTTGGCACATTTTATTGTCATAGCATGCTACATAATGCTACTGAAGAACCAATGAAAATTGTTGTAGCAAGTAAATGCGCGAATTCTGGCGTCATAGGAAAACAGATAAAAAGATAGGGAGGCCTCGAGTTCACAAGACTCTCGGAGATACTCTTTTGCAATTAGCTTGCGTGCTACTACCGTAGCAACCAATGTTAGAATCAGTGATGTAATTAAATTGTGCAAAAAAGTGGAAGATGCCGCGTATATGGGTGGGAAGATCGTGTGATAATTAGTTAGGTCCACAGAATAACATAAAATGATAGAGGGAAGGTTTAAGCTATAAGATTTAAAAATCACTTCATAAGTAGAAATTGGTAGCCACCTGAATAAACATAATTTTCTTCACTAAATCAAGGTTACAGGAAAGTCAGTTTATTATTTTGCCTTAACCCACAAAATCCCAGAGTTATTATCCAACTAGACACGATATGTATTCTTTCCTCAGATCTTCGACTGGCAGCCGGCAAAAACGTCTAGAAAACAACGGAGATCCAGGAGGAACACGAGCCTACGTGTACTCCCGCCACATAAAGGAAAGTAAATTCATACCACAGGACGCAGTTAATTGTGTTGATTACGTGCGTGTGATAAATACTTAATAGTAATGAGCCGATAATTATACAATTTCGGTCAAGGCTAATAACGCAGACGTGCAAGGATAATCAACACCTCCATTGAACATACGCATATAATATTTGAACAAGAACCAAGTTGTCTGTGTAAAGCACATTGTGCTAACAATTCAATAATGATTATTAATGTGAAACAGTTTATTTCTGTGTGTTCTTATTTCTACAAAGTTACAATTATAAACGTAATTCCTTATACACGTCCTGCTAAAAGATACGTGCTCACCTGCTGAGTTATATGCATCTTTTTATAATCGGGGCAATAAGAACAGTGAACTCAAAGTTAATAATATTACAAACGGAATAATATAATAATAAAGTAATATAAATATTAAGCGCCTTAAATACAATACACATTAATAAACATATAAACAAATAAAAGCCAAGAAACCAGTGCAATATTTTGAGCTTCCTTAAACCTCTCCCCCCAAAAATTCATTTTGAACAAAATGCTTTGGGCGTCAATTTGAAGTAGTTTGTATTCAAGGAGTTATATTATATTTCAACTATTGGGGAGCCGAACTTTTAGCTTATTTGCAACCGCACGTATGGTAGACATTTTCCGGTAGCCTTCGCCCCAAAATGTACTTTCAGGTGGCCTTTGCCCCAAGTTTAAAAAAATATATTAACTTTGTAATTTAACTGTTTCTTTAAATATTATATTTATGTTTACCTCGGCTGCGTCAGTATTTATTTTAGAGACATGAATATCTTGGCACGGATGTGCTGGGACAAGAATGTAGCCTTACACAGATTATAATGTTACTTCACTCCTTTTATTAATACTTGATACGATTTAAATAACACTTCACTGATATAGAGAGAGAGCTGTGAGATTCTTTAATTAATTAATTGCACTTTTTAACACGTAAAAGTATTTTTCGTCTCACACGAATACGTATTACATTTCTCGAGGACGCATCACGCATCCAGTTATAATCACTGTCTGCAGGCAACTGAACTAAATTTGTAAAATTTTCTCCTTTTCAGTTTCTGATTGGCTAATCCTACTCCAATTGAATACCTTCATTTAGCTAAAGCTTTTTTTGGTTGTTGATTGGCTATTTTATAAACAGACACTACAATTATATTATTGTTGCTCCAATACTGACTAGTAGCATTATTAAACATTCTTACTCATTATTGACTCAAGCTTAGCTCATTGTTAGCAACTTTTGATCTATTTCTCATAGCTCCTACATTATTAAACTACGTAATGCATTCATATAACATTATTGAACATGTTTACAGTAATACAACCATATGCAATGACTGTTACATACATTTTACAAATTATTACATACACATATTGCTTTAAGGCGGGCTGTTATTGAATTTACATATTATATAATTTGACTGAAATCATTTAAGTGTTAATAATGCTGCCTCAATTTTTAGGAAAAGTTCCGCGTGTGTGTGTGGGGGGGGTGTGTACTGCGTAAGTCAAAAACGAAAAGTCTAATAAATACCAAACTTGGGATTTAAGTTCAGTATCTTCCATAAATACGACAAGATTTTCAGGAAAACACCCCATCTCCAACTACCTTCTACGTGGAACACTCTTCAAAAGGTCTTATTTTATGAAAAATGGATCAAAGAATTTGGATTAAAATAGCATATATTGAATATATTTGCTTAAAAAATAAAATTTATAATTTGAATTTTACGGAAGAAGTACTCTTCATTTGCAAGAATTTTATACAATCTTGTATAACTGGTATACGTTAAGCGAGATCAAAACGTACTGCACAAAAAACGTAGTTCTCTTTGACACATACAATTTATTACCAACAACCTTCAGTAGCAAAAGCCATTTGCAAGATATCGGTTGTTAACGGTTCGAATTGTTCAATACTGAAGTCGTGTCGATTTTCAGTTGTTTCTCGCGATGTCATGGAAACAGTATGGAATTTTAAGGCCAGCATATAGCGTCCAGTTCTTAAACATTTGACTATCGCTGTTCTCTTTGTATCTATAACGAAATGTGTAATGTAGCTATTTCCGCAAACTTTTATTTGGAATAAATTGTAGTAGATAGAAAATAAGGTTTCGTAAGAATAGTTCGATAGAGGGTAGAGAAAGTCATTCGAGTGTAACATCAGTATTCTTTGGGGGGGGGGGGTTATGCAAAAAGCATGAAATTTCAAAGTAGCTTTTGTAAGAGTTCGTATAGAGAGTAGAGAAAGTCATGTGAATGCAATCAGATTTTCAAAAAATGCCTTCTTTGGATTCTGGGGGTCCTAAAATGTGTATTCCTGGAGAAATTGTGGTATGGAAATTTTGATTGGATTGCAATGCTTACTGTATTTGTAGACAAAGGTACTGATGAATGGAAGGGGCCCCCAAAACGAGGCAGAGCACCGCTCACAGGCCATCAGGCCCCTTGTATTTCTACCGCCACCCCTGGGAGGGGGAAGAGAGCCGATCGACGACCAGATCCGGATGACGATGGAAGAGGTCCCTAATGTTTCCAGATTGATTACCTCCAGTGCCGCCTGAATCCAGCCATTGGACCCCAAGCCTCCGGGGCCCAAAAGTACCCAGAGGCGGGTATCCTACAGTTGTCCCGAGACGATTCTAGCCACCAACCAGCCACATCCCGTCGAACACGTTCGCCTGGTCCTGCATTCCTTAAACAGATGACAAGGAAGACGATGGGTACAGGAAATGAGGGACAGGAGGGTCGTGGTAGAAGATAAACCAAACCTAACATTCGCCCGCCGACCCGGGGAACCACGAAAAACCCATGGGTCGGAGTGAGCGATCGCCGGGGATCGAACCCGGGACTGCCACTTACTATAAGCTCAGTAATTGGGAAAGTAAGAATAGGTAAACGTCCATCCCATGGAAATAATTAACACACGTGATATTGAGAACGAACCTAGGTAACGTACAGTACAGCTGTTATCCACAGGATACTTCTAGCAAGCTGCTCCACGATTCTGTCATTAGATGTTCAAAGAGACTGCGTCAGACATCTTGCTACCAAGTGCACTATTAATTTAAGTTGAAGAAAGGCATGCATGGTGATTATGGTGCTTTGCCCAACTCATCTCGAGCGTCTCGGCAAGAAGATTAATTTCAGAGTGAAGCCGAGCGGTGGCGTGTAAAACCTCGACTCACTGTCGCTACTTTAATCACGGCAGACTTACCTCCAGCCATCAAACTTCGTCACAGAGAAGATATCCATAACTAAACCGAAACACTAATTGATAAACTTTCAATTTCAAGCTCCCCACCGGGGATAAAATAAGATAGCAGCTGCGTCACGTTCAGGGCGTTCATAAACAAGGATTTCTGAACACTAATCGATGTAAATGTGGCGGCCAGACGCGCAGCAGATAGTTATCGGGTTTAGAAAAACACTCCTCGGTAGCCTAGCTCACGAACTCATGTTGTTTGGAATAGATTTGTATGTAGTTATCATTGCATATGCTGTGGAGGAGACATTTTCTACTCCATGGCATCCTCAACTAAAAGTTGAGAAAGTTGCTGCTACGTATGGAAAGTCAGTTTGAAGAAAGGAGTATTTTAGAAGGAGTTGGATCGTATTTCGACTGTTGGGAAGCCGAACTTATAGTAGTTGCAACCGAACGTATAGTAAACAGTTTCCGGTAGCCTTCGCCCCAAATGTACTTTTGGTGGCCTTTGCCCCTAGTTTAAAAAATATTAACTTTATAATTTGAGTGTTTCTTTAAATATTATATATTTATGTTTGCCTCGGCTGCGTCAGTATTTTTTGTTAGAGAAGGTTTCTCATAGGCAGGGTTGTGATGAGACTAGAATGTAGGCTTACACAGATTATAATTTTTACTTCACTCTTTTTATTAATGTTTGACATGATTTAAATAACACTTCACTGATATAGAGCTTTGAGATTCTTTTTATTAATTTTAACACGTAAACTTAATTTTCGTCTCACACGAATACATATTAAATCTCTCGAGGATGTGTCTCACGTCCGGTTAGGAACACTGTTTGCAGGCAACTGAATTGATTTCAACCGTCTAAACTTGTAAATTTCAGTATTTAAAGTCTCTGATTGGCTAATTCTACTCCAATAGAAAACCTGCATTCAACTAAAGCTTTTTCTGGTTGTTGATTGGCTATTTTTAAACTGTCTCAAAATTACATTATTGCTTCCAAGAATAACAAATAACATTTAAGCTCTCAAAATCATTATTGACTCAAGGTAACTTCATTGTTACCTCATTGTTAACAACGTTTAACTTATTATTCTCACAGCTCGTACATTATTAAATTACGTAATGCATGTAACATTATTGAGCATGTTTACAATAATACAAGCTTATGCAATGACTGATACATACATTTTACAAATTATTACATACTCATACTGCTTCAAGGCGGGCGTTTATTGAATTTACATTTATATAATTTGACTGAAATCATTTAAGTGTTAAGAATACTGCCTCAAATTCAAGGCCTTCTTCGCAAGAATGTTCTTTCATAGCTCTGATGTATTTGTTTTCAAGTACAAGGGCTTTGTAAATAATTCTTAATATTTTACTAATTTATGATATTTTAGATAGTGTTTTATAGACCCCTGTACGTCAGAAATACATGGCCTCTCAATTGTAAAAACATTATCAAAATGTTTAAGCAGTTTTTGGAATTACCCTACATTATAATCTACATTAATTTTGAAAATAATTTTTGTTACAGATAAACCATAAGCCATTGTTAAAATCTTTTAAACATATGGCTATCGTTTGAATCTTCTGTATCCCTCATATACCTGGTGTCTCAAGAGCACCTGTATCAGCTGTTTTTCTCTAAAATTATAAGATACTTGTTTGCAAGAACAATTTGATTACCGAAACCTATGTAAAGAATCGATTGGTGGTATTTCCATTTCCCGGTACAACCGGAAGTAGGGGTACTCGTGGTCAACTTTGAAATTTTAAATGGAAACATGGTTGCTTAAGGTATCATTGGATAGTACTTTTAAAATGAAACAACTTTCAATGTTTAGTCACAAATGAACGATAGACTTCCTCGCTAACATTTTGCACCAGGTGCTTCATGGTATTCTCGCTGTACGGTTACCGATATTGCATCAACAGGATGGTTGTCCGGCTCACTTTTTACTTTCGGCTCGGCAAGTTCTTGACCAGGTGTTTCCTGGACGGTGGATTGGAAGAGGAGGACCAGTACGTTGGCCGACCCGATCTCCTGACTTAACACCAAATGCCTTCTTCATATGGGGAGAATTAAAGACGGTGTCTTCCAGGTGCGACCTATAATTAGAAAATATATGAAAGAATTCGATCAGTCTCTCAGCAGTGATAAACTTCTCCGTGCCATCAATGATGTTAGGAGTAGATCACAACATTGTGAGCACAGGATGATGGACAGAGCGAGTGTTGAGAATCATTAGCATCGGTACGTACAGCATCTCTCAGATTATGTCACTAATTTGTATACTTTTGTCTTTCATTTTGAGTAAACATTAGAAAGTAGAAAAATTTTTTAGTAAAAATTGCTTCATTTTAAAAGTACTATCCAATGATACCTTAAACAACCATCGTCTCATTTAAAATTTCAAAGTTAACCACGAGTACCCTTACTACCGGTTTGTTCCGGAAAATGGAAATATTACCAATCGATTCTCTACATAGGTTATGGTTATCAAATTGTTTTTTCCGAACAAGAATCTTATGGCTTTAGAGAAGAACGGTTGATACGGGCGCTCTGGGACACCCGGTACTTAAAACGAAATCTGTAATGAAATCATTTTTGCAAAGGTTTGTCTCGATTAAACATGTACTAGGTAGACAAAATTCTTATGTTATACTCACATGGCTTTCTCTACCCTCTATCGTTTTTAGTGGATGCATAAATTATTCTCACGAAAGCTTATTTGTCCATCATCTTCATTTAGTCAAATGTTTAAGAACAGGGTAGACCTTAAAATTCCGTATACTGTTTCCATGCAATCGCGAGATACAACTCGATGTCGACATAACTTCAAAAGCATTAAGTATTGAACAATGCGAACAATTAGTATCGGAAATGTCTTATGCTATAAAAATTATTTTAAATAAGTTATCTGATTTAAAGAGATCCATAATTAATTCCAGAGCACTTAAGGACAAGTTTTATTGTGCTAGTAAGTATCTTTAATATATAGTAATTTAATCAAAGTCGTTAGCCATTTTTCATAAAATCAAAAATTTCGAAATATTTCCATGTAAAAGGTAGTTGGGGTGGAGGAAGTTTCTTGAAACCCTTAGTTCGCATCTTTGGAAGATATGCACTTAAATACAAAGATTGGTTTTTTGAGCTATGTTGTTCACAGACGCACACGGTCCATTTTGTTTGTAATCAGGGGACCTCAAAACATGTATTTGAATTTTTGGGTACAATACAATACCTTTTCTACCTAATAATAAGGTTTTGTAAGAATAGCAAACTTAAAATCAGACTGAAAAATTCAATGCCATAGACGGAATTTCAGCCACGGATCTTCCGGCTTCCATACGGTTGTTCTAACCGTTTGAGCTACCATGGTAACGTGTCAGCACGACACTAACTTCCGCAACTGACTCGTATTTTTCCCGGTAAACCACAAGGAGATCTCAAATTGTATTGAGATGACATATCCCAATGGGGCTTCAATGCTGTAAGTACTTTAAGTACCGGGATTCATAGTTTAGCCCCTATTAGGTCGATTATTGGTTTTTTCACACAAGTCGTGTGTAGGTCAAGGTTGGAAAGGTAGAATTAGGCTGGAAAATTCAATGCCTTAGTCAGAATTTGAACCACGGATCTTCCAGTTGCCCTAACCAACCAATCATGGCAATATGTCAGCACGATCTAGTAAGAATAGTTTGTAGAAGAGCAGTGGAGAAAGTCGTATGAATGGTAGGCTTTAGATATGTTATTTCATATGAATAGCTCATTATTAAAGGAAAGGAAAGGCATATTCCTCGCAATAATAAAAGCAAAGCCAGGCGAGGAAGAATACTGACATTCAAACAGTCACATTTCTCACCATCATCGCGTTCTGACCCTGTCAGTCTCCCGAGTGTTGTTCAGTGACCCGCAGCAGAATCACAAGCACGCCAGTAATGCCTCCGCAGAGAGTTGTGCTACGACCCTTTTGTTGCAGGCGTTAGGCTTCTCGGGGTCTCGTGCGTGACCGGCCTACCCGATTTCCAATTCATCTCCTGGTGAAGCAGTCCTCAAGTCACGTTAATTGGTCTTTTGTGTTTAAAGGCTTCATTCCAAGACAGTTATTAGTCCATTTTAGGTTACTATTTATCTCTACATACACAGCTAGTTCCGATTGCTTTGAATTTTTCACAACATATTCAGAACATCCACTGAACAGAATATTTAGCGAACTATGTCAAACCATTGTTCTTATTCACAAACCTTTTTTTGATATGGAAATATGAAATGCTGCTCGACCCTAAAGTTTATCTTTTCGCTCCCAAATTTTTAATTTTAGCTTGGTTTACAAACTTAAAAAACCTGATGAGGTACATTCACATGACTTTCTCTACCCTTTATCTTTATTAATTGTGTATACACACGATTCTTACTAAAGCTTATTCTTCTATCTACTACATTTTAATCCAAATATACATTTACAGAAATAGCTACATTACACATTTCGTTATAGATACAAAGAGAACAGCGATAGTCAAATGTTTAAGAACTGGACGCTATATGCTGCCCTTAAAATTCCATACTGTTTCCATGACATCGCGAGAAGCAGCTAAAAATCATGGGACTGTAAAATAATGACAAGCGTTGAACAATTCAAACCTTTAATAATGGATATTTCAAAAATGATTTATGTCACAATAAAAACTTATTTGAAGTAAATTGTGTGTTTTAAAGAGATCTTTGTGTGGTACGTTTTTACTTTCTCTACTACGTATAGTAAGTAAGGGGAAGTATTGTATTCCGCCAGAAAATTTGATACTGAGATTTCACCAGAAATATATGTTTTGAGACCCCCTGAATCCAAAAAAAGCATTTTTGCAAACATGTCCCTGTGTGTGAGTGTGTGGGTGTGTATCTGTGAACAGCATAACTCAAACGAACAGACGGATAAACACCAAACCTGGTATTCAGGTTCAGTATCTTCCAGAGATGCGACACGAAGGTTTTCAAGAAAATCACCCCACCAAAAATTACCCTTTACATGGAACATTTTTCGAAAATTTTAATTTTCTCAAAAATGACTAACGATTTTGATTAAAATATCATATGTTTAAGATATTTTCATGACAAATGAAACGTAAATATCTCGAATTTTCTGGGAATGTCTACAAAAGTATTCTTTATTGTGAATGTATTTTGCATAACTGGTATACCATAAGAGATAGACAAAATTATACCACACAAAAAATGTAGATCGTGTTAAAATACACAATTTATGTCATATACATTTTTGTTTGTTTGCTGAATGAACCATTGTCGAGATATTGCTTGTTATTCCCTTAAGTTTTGTAAAACTTTTTTCAAAGGGAATTCGTTATTCATTTGTTATGTCCTGGACATCCAAAGAGAATGGAATGCGCCACATAGCAACCAGCTCTTAAAATATTTGACTATCGCTTAAAGCCTACCATATTCCCCTTGCACCTACAAGAAAATTAGCAATAAGTTTAACATCTCGATTAACATGAAGCATATGGAGAACATTTGTAAAAATAGTTTTTACAAGAGTAGAGAAAGTCATGTGAGTGTAACACATCAGATTTTTTGTCTATTGCTTAACGTTTACCATCTGTACGAGGGAATACAAAATTCCTTCCCATTGAAGAGGGCATGAAGGGGTATTCTCTAAAATTCAAAATATAAATTTTATTTGTCATGTATATATCTTTCATATACGGTATTTTAATCAAAATCGTTAGCCATTTTTTTAGAAAATCAGAATACTCAGAAATGTTCCATGTAAACGGTAGTTGGCGGTGGGAAGATTTTCTTGAAAAACTTCATGTCGCATCGTCGGAAGACACTCAAATTCCAAGTTTGTATTTATCCGACTTTTCGTTTTTGACTTCTAAAAATACTTTATTTGGACTTAGGGAGTCTCAAAACATGCATTCCCAGAAAAATCCCAGTAACGAATTTTTGGGTGGAATGCAACACCTTCTCTACCCGCCAGGTATGTGGTATAGAAAGTAAAACCGCACTTACTGGGTTTAGAGAGTCTCAAAGCGAGAATTTCGAGTGAAATCTCTGTATCAAATATTTAGGTGTAACGCAATGTTTACTCTGGTGACTAAGTAGTGTGGAAACTAATATCTACTCATTTTACTTTAAAAAAAGCATTATTTTTAAAAGCTCCACTACAGCATTGACACTTTTTTCTTCAGTCCTGTAATTCCTAATTCTTCCCCTAAGGAGTACCGGAATTGGCAGCGAACCAAGTAACTATATTGTTTGCAGCTCGCCCCTCCATTGAATAACTCAGTGTTTCTGAAAGAGTGAAGTTTTCTTTTCACATTTTCTTTAAACTAAGCTTGTCTTTATAACTTCCCTCACGGATCCATCCCACCCCGTCCATCCCCTTAAAAATGCCGAAGTTCGTCTGTTTTCAATATCTTGCAGGTTTCCTCCATCCTATTTCTTTATCACTCAGCCTCGACTCAACCCATACACATTATGGGACGTCTATAAATATGCAGTTATACAGGGCGTTCCGTAACGAAAAATTAAAAAAAATATCTGATGTGATAGTCGTTTTCTCTACCAGCTATCATTTATTACTGGGTACACAAACTATTCTTACTAAAGCTTATTACCTTCTCTACTACGTATAGTAGGTAGGGGAAGTATTGTATTCCACCCAAAAATTCGATACCGAAATATATGTTTTGAGATGACTGAATCGAAAGAAACCATTTTGGAAACATGTCCGTGTGTGTGTCTGAACAGCATAACTCAGAAACGAACAGTAGGATAAACACCAAACTTGGTATTTAGGTTCAGTATCTTCCAGAGATGCGACACGAAGGTTTTCAAGAAAATTTCCCCACCCCAGATTACCCTTTACATGGAACATTTTTCGAACATTTTAATTTTCTCAAAAATGGCTCTAACGATTTTGATTGAAATATCATATATTTAAGATACTTTCATGATAAATAAAATGTATATCTCGAATTTTCTGAGAATGTCTCCAAAAGTATTCTTCATTGTGAACGACTTTTGCATAACTGGTAAACCATAAGAGATGGACAAAATTTTACTACACAAAAAATTTAAATCTGTTAAAATACACAATTTATGTCATATACATTTTTTTTTGTTGAGTGGACCAATTTCGAGATATTGCTTTTTATTCCCTTAAATATTCCAATACTTATACTTATTCTCAAAATCGTTATTCAATTTTTTTGTCCTGGTAATGCAAAGAGAATGGAATACTCCGCATAGCAGCCAGCTCTTAAAACATTTGACTATCGCTTAAAGCCTAGCAATTCCCCTTGCATCTACAAGAAAATTAGCAATAAGATTAACATCTCGATTAACATGAAGCATATGGAGAATAAGCCTTTGTAAAAATAGTTTGTACAAGAGTAGAGAAAGTCATGTGAGTGTAGCACATCAGAGTTTTTTTTAAATTTTTCACATATTTTTGAAAAATTTTCTTATTTCCAATACCTTCTTCTTTAATATATGATACTGAAGATCCTAAAAATTTAAATGTGTTAACTTGTTCAATTATATTATCTAATACAAATTTATATCTCAACCGATGGGTTCCGTGAAAAGCCAAGAATAATAATAATGATAATAATAATCACGTGGCTCTACATCCCATGAAGGGTCTTGACTTGTCAGTCCTCGAGCCCACGTATTTACGGCAGCGGTGGGCGATACGGGGAGGTCATGTAGCCAGAATCACGCATGCCCCAGCAAGAATTTTGGCCTCCGTGGCCGGGATTGCAACTTCTCAAGATGCGGAGTAGGCATCGGTCCTATACTCGGGACTTAAAATGCACACTTTCGTGGGTGGGATCGAACCGGGCGCATTCCGTGCCCGTGAACCATAGCTCCACGCTCTAGCTCACAGCGGCACGACTAAGACATCTTTGAAAGCTAATAAACTAAAATACAAGACGCACAAGGCATGTTTTCTAAAAATGTTTCTTTTTTAATTCCGGAAGCCCAAAACGTGTAAAATCTCGACGTCAAATTCTTCTGTACCTTATTTACTGCAGGCAAATGGTATTACAATGAAGTAGTTGGTTTCTGACCCACGTATGGAAGCCAATTTGAAGTAGTTGGCTTGTTACGTCATTTGTAACACGCTTTGGGCGTCAATTTGAAGTAGTTTGTATTGAAGGAGTTGTATCGTATTTCAACTGTTGGGGAGCCGAACTTGTAGTAGTTGCAACCGCACGTATAGTAAAGAGTTTCCGGTAGCCTTCGCCGCAAATGTGTTTTTAGGTGACCTTTGCCCCAAGTTTAACAAATATTAACTTTGTAATTTGACTGTTTCTTTAAGTATTAAATAATTATGTTTGCCTCGGCTGCGTTAGGATTATTGTTAGACATGGAAGTCTAGGCAGGGCGTGATGCAACAAGAATGTAGGCTTACACAGATTTTAAGTTTTAATTCACTCCTTTTTATTAATCCTTTACACAAATTAAATAGCACTTCAATGATATCGAGAGCTGCGAGATTCATTTATTTAATACTTGCACTTTTTAATACATATAGTATTTTCGTCTCTCACGAATACGTATTTAATTTCTCGAGGACGCATCATGCATCCGGTTACTATCACTATCTGCAGGCAACTGACTAGATTTCAACCGTCTAAACTTGTAAATTTCTGTATTTCAAGTCTCTGATTGGCTATTTTTACTCCAATAGAATACTTGCATTTAACTAAAGCTTTTTCTGGTTGTTGATTGGCTATTTTTAAACTGTCACTAAAATTATATTAATGCTTCCAAGAATCACAAATAATATTTAAACTCTCAAACTCATTATTACCTCAAAGCTACCTGATTCTTAGCAACGTTTAACTTATTATTCTCACAGCTCTTACATTATTAAATTACATAATGCATTCATATAACATTATTGAACATGTTTACAATAATATAAGCATATGCAATGACAGTTACATACACTTTACAAATTATTACAAACACATATTGCTTCAAGGCGGGCTGTTATTGAATTTACATATTACATAATTTGACTGATATCATTTAAATGTTAAAAATGCTGCCTCAAAAGGTAAAAAGCTTAATATCAAACAAGATTCTTGTTCACAAATTATTCTCTATATTTCTAGCAAGTAGCTCGGGAACCAAAGAAAGAAACATTCCTTCTCTTCCTGCTGCACATTCACAGGAAGAAAGCCCGATAACAGGATCTAGGCAAAGTGCAGAGTTACGATAAATTTAATGTTTGCATTACCAGAACGGCAGAGCAACTTTCTGATATCCGTTTCCTGTAAACAGTCAAGGTGAAATTCAGGAAGTAATATTATCGCTTACGGAAACCTTAGCGTTATTATACAAATTCAGACATTAAACAAGAGAACTCCGGACCGCACCAGAACATTCTCGTTTATAAACCACTGCAGTGCAACACGGAGCTCGACTGTAACCTAGATCCGGTAAGAACTTGCAAGATTTTGTACTAGATCACTTTATCTGTAGCACTTTACTTTATGTACCACTTTCCTACAGTATGTATAGGAAGTATTGTATTCCACACATAAATTCTATATTGAGATTTCACCGGAAATTGGGAAAGGAAGTTTCTTAGGAGTTGTATCGTATTTCAGCTGTTGGGGAGCCGAATTTGTAGTAGGTGCAATCGCACGTATAGTAAGCAGTTTGGGGTAGCCTTTGCCCTAAGTTTAAAAAAATATTAACTTAGTAATTTAACTGTCTCTTTAAGTACTATATATTTATGTTTGCCTCGGCTGCGTCAGTATTATTGTTAGAGACACGTTTCTCTTAGCAGGGTTGTGGTGCGACTAAGAATGTAGGCTTACAACAGATTATAATTTTACTTCACTCCTTTTATTAATGCTTGATACGATTTAAATAACACTTCACTAATATAGAGAGAGAGCTGTGAGAAGTCTTTATTAAATACTTGCACTTTTTAATACGTACACTATTTTTGTCTCACACGAATACGTATTATACTTCTCGAGGACGTGTCTCGCGTCCGGTTAGGAACACTGTTTGCAGGCAACTGAACTCTAAATTTGTAAAATTTTCTCCTTTTCACTATCCTACCCCAATAGAATACCTTCATTTAACTAAAGCTTTTTCTGGTTGTTGATTGGCTATTTTATAAACTGACACTAAAATGACATTATGGTCACTCCAAGAATCCAAATAGTGCTGTTAAACATTGTTACTCATTTTTGACTCTAGGTTACCTCATTGTTAGCAACTTTTAACTTATTATTCTCACAGCTCCTACATTGTTAAATTACATAATATATTCACATAACATTATTACACATGGATACAATAATATAAGCATATACAATGACTGTTACATACATTCTTTATATATTGTTACACACACAAATTGCTTTAAGGCGGGCTGTTATTGAATTTACGTATTATATAATTAGACTTAAATTATTTAAGCGTTAAAAACACTGCCTCAAGATACACATTTTGAGGTGTCCTGGATCCAAATAAAGCACTTTTGGAAACATGTCCGTGTCTGTAAACAGCATAAATCAAAAACGAAAAGTCGGATAAATGCCAAACTTGGTATTTGAGTGTAGTATCTTCCAAGGAGGTGACACGAAAATGTTAAAGAAAGTCCTCCAACCGCAGACTATCCTTTACATGAAACGTTATTCGAAAATTTTGATTTTCTAAAAACTGGCTCTAACCATTTTATTAAAGTATGATATGTTTTAGATATCTTTATGGCAAACAAAACCTACATCTTGAATTTTCTGGGAATGTTCCCAAAAGTCCTCTTTTTTCTCGACTTTTGTATAACTGTTAAATTTTACTACACAAAAATGTAGAACCGGTTAGAACACACAATTTGTCATATGCATTTTTTTTTACTTTCTCTACTACGTATAGTAAGTAGGGGAAGTATTGTATTCCACCCAAAAATTAGATACCGAGATATCACCGGAAATACATGTTTTGAGATCCCCTGAATACAAAAAAAAACATTTTTGGAAACATGTTAGTGTGTGTGTGTGTCTGTGAACAGCATAACTCAGAAACGAAACAGTAGGATAAACGCCAAACTTGGTATTTAGGTTCAGTATCTTTCAGAGATGCGACACAAAGGTTTTCAAGAAAATCCCCCCACCCTATATTACTCTTTACATGGAACATTTTTCGAAAATTTTGATTTTCTCAAAAATGGCTCTAACGATTTAGATTAAATCATCATATATTTAGAATACTTTCATGATAAATAAAATATATATCTTGAATTTTCTGGGAATGTCTCCAAAAGTATTCTTCATTGTGAACGACTTTTGCATAACTGGTAAACCATACGAGATAGATAAAATTGTACTACACAAAAAATGTAGATCACATTAAAATACACAATTTATGTCAGATACATTTTTTTTCTTGAGTGAACCATTTTCGAGATATTGCTTGTTATTCCCTTAAATTTTCCAATACTTATACTTTTTCTCAAATGGGAATTCGTTATTCATTTTTTTGTCCTGGTAATGCAAAGAGAATGGAATACCAGCTCTTAAAATATTTGAATATCGCTTAAAACCTACCATATTCCCCTTGCATCTACAAGAAAATTAGCAATAAGATTAACATCTCGATTAGCATGAATCATATGGAGAATAAGCGTTTGTAAAAATAGTTTGTACAAGAGTAGAGAAAGTTATGCGAGTGTAGCACATCATATTTTTTATTTCATGGACATAGAGAGAGAATGGAATACTCCACATAGAAACCAACGCTTAAAATATTTGACTATCGCTTAAAGCCTACCATATTCCCCTTGCATCTACAAGAAAATTAGCAATAAGATAGAGTCTGCAAATGTTTGTCTGGATTAACATGAAGTAGATGGAGAATAAGCGTTTATATAAAATGTTTGTACAAGAGTAGAGAAATTTATACGAGTGCAACATATCAAAAATTTTATGTTGTTTCTACTATTCTTATGAAAGCTTATTTTGCTATTTACTTCATTTTAATCGGGGTAAAATATTTGCAGAAATAGTTTCATTAAACATTTCATTGCGGCTACAAGGGGGATAGAAGAATAGTTAGTCAGCCATGACATGTAAGAAACAATGAATAGTGACAACACTTTAAAAATGACTATGAATGGATTAATATGAAGTAGACGGTAAAAAGGTTAGTACAAACTGTATAAGATTAAACGATAGTGAGTAGACAAAGTCGTGTGAATGCAGCATACCAGGTTTGTTGATGACAGAATAATGGGTTCGCTCTCCAGATCTAAAGTCAAGCGATTACCATCTATGGGGAGTGCTTTAAGATAAAGTTTATGTACAAATCTGCTTACGCTCGACGAATTAGAAGGCAGTATTCGACGTACGTGGGTTTTCGAGCATTTCGGCTGTACAAATGTTTCAATAATGTGCCCAAAAGGTGCCAGGCTTGTATAGACGCACAATTGCGTTTTATAATGAAATATAAGCCTATCATATTCATATCGCTCCCATCATTAGTATTATCTAGGAGAGAAACAGCTGGGCGGTGCACCACTACTGCACCAGCGGATCGTATAATAGTGCGAGTGGCGGGCTGCCAGTTGCGTGATTCAAAGCAGCGCGGTATTTAAGGGATAGGTAAAGATACTAACAGAGGGCCCCCGAAACCTGGGCAGAGCACCGCACGCAGGCCATCCGATCCCTTGTGCTTCTGCCGTGCCCCCTGGGATGGAGGGATAGAGATCCGAAGGGCAACCAGATCACGATGACGACGGGCGCTAGCATGGACGGGGTCCCTAATGTTTCCACATTGAACGCTTCCAACGTCGGCCCCACCCACTCACAGGGCCCGGTGTGTCCAAGGGTCTCCAAAGGAGCCCCTGCCTGAAAGCACCCGGAAGGTGGTCCCAACTACCCTGGAATGACGTCAGAATTAATCTTCCACAAAGCTTATATCCACCGCCCAGCTGCAACCCCCGAATACCATCGCCTGGTCTTACAACTTGTAAACACATGGTAATGGGTACAGGAAATGAGGGGCAGGTGTGTCATGGTAGAAGATGAACTACCCCAGCATTCCCCTGCTGACTCGGGGAAACCACGAAAAACCCATTGAGTGAAACGGTCACCGGGGATCGAACCCGGGACCTCTCGAATGCGAGTCGCTCACGTTATCGCGGAGTCACTCCGCTCAGTCGATAGCTGAGAGTAGAGAAAGTTTTTGAGAGTGTGATACCTACAAGATGCTTTTGTTTTATTTCTGCAGCTTTCTGTAGCTAAAATAAAATATTGACAGCTTTGCAATTTAGAGACTGTACATTCCTGAAGCAGTAACACACTCGTATTCACAACCCTAACTCTGCGGGGAGTAAGGAACGATTCTACGAGGGCGGATCGAAAAGTAACGCACAATAATTTTTTTGCAAAAAAGGTTTAATAGTTATAAAAAAAAACTCACAAATTAACATACACCTGTTACCTACTTTTCGACATAGTCACCAAGTTTCTCAGCACATTTCTCCCATCGTGATACCAGTTTCAATATGCCCTTTCGTAGAAGTCCGTTTCCTTGGAGTATAGCCCACTGCGGACTGCTGATTTCACTTCCACATCTGTCGCAAAGCGCTGGCCGCCCAAGAATTTCTTCATGGGACCAAACAGATGGATGTCCGATGGTGCAAGATCCGGACTGTTTGGTGGATACTGGAGCACTTCCCAACCAAATTTGGTGATTTTCTGACGAACAGCAGCAGCAATATGGAGGAATCATTGCCTGGAAGAATTTTGACGTCATCAGCATTCATGTTGTGGCGTTTGTCACGAAGGGCACGACGCAACTTCACCAACGTTTTCATGTAGGCTGCAACATTCACAGTGGTCCCGTGTCCACCAATACAACACCATGCATATCCCAGTACACCGTTATAAGCACTTTCCAAGCAGATTGAGTCACTGTGTTTTTTCTTCACTGGGGAACCAGCATGTTTCCACTCCATACTTTCCTGCTTGGTTTCGGGCATGTAGTGGTATGCCCACGACTCATCACCAGTGACGCGGTGACCTTCTGCGGTGTACCGCGTTAGGTGATCCAAGCTCATCATTCACTGGCCCTTGTGGTTGTCTGTCAGGTCCTTAGGCACCCCCGAGAACTATTTTTACAAACTTTCAACGTGTCATGAACAATATCGTACACTGCACCATAGGGAATGTTGAACTGTTGCGATAAGGTTCGCAGTTGCACACGCCGGTCGTTTAAGATTGCCGCCTCAATGCCTCTGACATTCTGCGGGGTTGCAGCTGTTACCGGCCTCCCGGAGCGTGCCGATTCACTAAAGTTCACACAGCCCTCTAGGAAGAATGCACACCATCGTTACAGTCCATAAAATCATTCCCAACACGCCACGCATGTCCCTGTGAATATCACTCGGTTTATGCCCTTTGGCCCACAAATATCGAACCACACCTCTCTGCTCTTCACACGTGGACGACAGTAACATGCGCGCCATCTTTATTGCGTAGTTCACGCTTCTCTCGCTAGAGCTGCACATGAAACAAAAATACTCTCTGTAGTGAAAACTTCAAACTATATCTGTGTCAAATTGCAACATTTCAGCTCCAATACCAAGGCAGAAACAAATTATTGTGCGTTACTTTTCGATCCGCCCTCGTAATTAAAGAAAGTTCCCACACTCTACACCTGAAACGAAGCCGAAACCACTGTGATTGAGTAGTCACTACTCCGGCCAGTCGAATACAGAGTCGCTATCCATGCCTAGGTACCATTCAGTTGTCTCGATTCACGAAATTTTAAAGCCTCTATTAAAGGAACTGGTGGTTCGCGATAACGGCAGTATTGGGAATCTTATCTCTCCACTTACGCACACAAAAGCGATCTATCGAAAGGTTGTAACGTGCACGTAATCGATTGCAGAAGATTCCTCCCTTACTACTCCTGCTCTGTATGCAGCAAATTTGTTAATGGAGAAAAACGCCGCCTGTGGTTTATGAAGCCCAGCAATATCCCCAGAAAACTGAAACAAGTGGAAAATCCAGTATCCAAAAGTGCCTCCCACTTTTTCTCATTTATCGCCAACTCGGCCACCGAGAACTTACTTCAACCGAAATTACTAACCAAGAAAAATTACTTGGAACTTATCACAAATTTTCATATACACTTTTATCCGTAGAAAACCGCAAAGCCTTCTTCCTAGCAAACCTTATTCTCTATTTTTACTTTCTGTGCTACCTATAGTAAGTAGTTGAAGTATTGCATTCCACCCAAAAATATGATACCGAGATTTCACCGGAAATAGCTGTTTTGAGACGAGCATTTTTGGTAACATGTCCGTGTATGCGCCTGACTGTGAACAGCCTAACTCAAAAACGAAATGACATATAAATACCAAACTTAGTATTTATGTTCAGTATCTTTCAAAGATGCGACACGAAGATATTCAGAAAAATCCCCCTACCCCAGACTACCTTTTAAATACCATATTTTTCTAAAACGTTTAGTTTCTCAAAAATGGGTTTAACGATCTTGATTAAAATATCATGTATTTAAGATATTTTTACGAAAGGTAAGCTCTATATCTTGAATTTTCTGGAAAAAAATTGAGTTTTATTTATGGACGCTCTTTAACTGTTGTGGTACTTAGCGGCCCATTCTATATTCGGCGTGAAAGACAGGTAATTTTGCTCAGAGGTCTCTAACAGGATTTAGGTTCTTTTACGTGCCGTAAATCTATGTAATGGGACCACCGACTTTACTTTAATTCCGAAGGAAGCCATTCTAAGGAATTTTACGCCCCAAAAAAATCCATCGCCCTCCACCGGGTTTGAACCCGCGACCTTGGGAATTAGCGGCTAGCATGGTAAGCATTACACCACGGAGGACCGCCATTGAATTTTCTGGGAATATGCCCCAAAACCCTCTTCATCCTGAATGACTTTCACATAACTGGTAAAGGTAAGAGAGAGAAAAAAAATCTGATATGTTACACTCACATGACTTTCTCTACCCTTGTACAAACTATTTTTACAAACTCTTATTCTCCATATGCTTCATGTTAATCGAGATATGGAGATGTTAATCTTATTGCTAATTTTCTTGTAGATGCAAGGGGAATTGGTAGGCTTTAAGCGATAGTCAAATGTTTTAAGAGCTGGTTACTATGTGGAGTATTCCATTCTCTTTGCATTACCAGGACAAAAAAAAACTGAATAACGAATTTATAAAGAGTATAATTATTGGAAGATTTAAGAGAATGACAAGCAATATCTCGAACATGGTTCACTCAACAAAAAAATGTATATGACATAAGTTATGTATTTTAACGTGATCTACATTTTTAGTGTAGTGAAATTTTGTTATCTATCTCTTATGGTTTACCAGTTATGCAAAAGTCGTTCACAGTGAAGAATACTTTTGGAGACATTCCCAGAAAATTCGAGATATACATTTCATTTGTCATGAAAATATCTTAAGCATATGATATTTTAATCAAAATCGTTAAGAGGCATTTTTGAGAAAATTAAAATTGTCGAAAAATGTTACATGTTAAAGGTAATCTGGCGTGGGGGGATTTTCTTGAAAACCTTCGTATCACATCTCTGTAAGATACTGAACCTAAATAGCCAGTTGGGTGTTTATCCGACTGTTCGTTTCTGAGTTATGCTGTTCATAGACACAGACACACACACACAGACACACTCATGAACATGTTTCCAAAAATCCTGTTTTTGGATTCAGAGTGCCTCAAAACATCTATTTACGGTGAAATCTCGGTATCAATTTTTGGGTGGAATACAATACTTCCCCTATTTACTATACATAGCAGGGAAATTAAAAAATTACAATTTATGTGATGTATAATTTTTGTTTGTCGAGTGAATTATCTCCGAGATATTCCTTGTTATTTGCTTGAATTTTCCAATAGTTTTACTTTTTCTCAAATGGGAATTCGTTATTCTCTTTTCTTTTCTTTTTTATGTGCTGGACATACAAAGAGAATGGAATGCTCCACATAACAACCAGCTCTTAAAACATTTGACTGTCGCTTAAAGCTTATCATATTCCCCTTGCACCTAAAAGAAAATTAGCAATAAGGTAGTTTCTGCAAATGTTTATCTCGATTAACATGAAGTAAATGTAGACTAAGCGTTTGTAAAAATAGTTTGTACAAGAGTAGAGAAAGTCATGCGAGTGTAACACATCAGATTGTTTTTCTTTTAGGATATTCAGACCTAGATAAACTCACACCGGCTGATATAGCTCAGACTCCCGCCGAAACCGTTAAAATATCTCCGCAACTGCCTCACAATTATAATCACAATAAGCACGTACCTTATAAGAAATGTTGGAAATGTGCTCAACCATCCACACATATTTGTGACATCTTGTCAGTATATTTTCTTAAGGGTTCAATATCTGAAATTGAGTGAATTTCCCTGATATTTTCTTTTAGTTCTTGCTGTGCGTTTTATTTTCATACACTTTATTTTTCAAGAGAGTTATATCAGAGCATCTTGAGAGGCGTAATCCTTGACTAATTACCCTACCTTTAAACATTTACTGAATTAAACTTAGCGATGTATGCGTGGTAGCAAAAGTCTTGTTGAATAAAACCCAGACTGGCATTCAGTTGTTGAAAAATTGTTTAAGTACCTCTCTGTATTTATTGTTTGTTCAGAATATATAGGACCTATTATTCGGTATGCATTTACTGCACACCACACACCAGTTTTCGCGTCATGTAAGGAAATCTCGTGTGCTAAATCGGGTTTCTCTGTGATTCAGTATGTATTACTTTACGACAGAACATAACAATCTAAATGGAACCATTCTTATCAGAGAAGAATTCAAAATCCAATTACAGAAGTTTAATTTCTCATGATCATGTGAAAAACGAAGTGTATGCAACAAACTCCATATAATGGAAGAACAAAAACATCAGACGAGAAATTCACTCATTCATTCATTCGCTATTTACCCTCATCTTATGTAGGACTTACACCCCCCAGGACTTACAAACGGATGCCTGGGGTCAACGGCCCGTCGAGGAGCACACACTCTCATGGAGCAGACAGAATATCCAGGATGGGTGATCAGCCCGATGCCTGGTATGGGAGGAAGGTAGTAGATGAAACGAAATGACGGCGAAGTGGATGATAGGAAAGGTGACGATGGAGCAGTTGGTGGAATGAATGGCGGGAGAAACCGGAGAACCCGGAGAAAAACCGCCCAGACGCCGCTTTATCCACCACAAATCCCACATGCGGGTCCCTGGGATTGAACCCGGGCCGCCTCGGTGAGAGGCGAGCGGTCTAACCACTCGGCTACGGCGCCGCACAAATTCACTCAATATCAGATATTAAACTCTCGAGTGTAGATGAGAATGTTCTGAGAAAATGCCAGAAATGTGTGGATAGAAAATTACATTTCCAACTTCTCTTATGATAAAGTACGAGTATGTGCTTATTATCGTTGTAATTTTACGATGGGTGATCAGAAACTAAGGTTACAAAGCCTGCAGTGAAAGGTGTAGATTTTATTTCATACAACAATACAGCCAACTGATAGTACATACATTAGGTTCGTTTTAGACAGTCTCCATATTGGTTTAGGCACTTGTCGCTTCCTGGGACGAGTTTGAATATTCCCTCCTGGTAAAAATCCTGTCCTTGCATGTTCAGCCACGTTGTCGCCAAGTGTTTCACCTCCTCGACTGAAGCGAATCGTCGGCCTCCTAGGTGCTCCTTCAAGTGAGGAAAAGATGGCTTCACCTTAAACTTCTTTGTCTTTGGAGAGGAGGGGTGCTTTCATTCCACTGTCAACCGCTTACTGCTGGGGGTGTAGTGGTGGATCCATGTTTCGTCACCCGTGACAATGTGATGAAAAAAGCTGTTCCCTTCCGTGAAGAACCATTGCAAAAGTTGCAGACTTGCCCCCATGTGCTTCTCCTTGTGTTGGTTGGACAGATTTCGTGAAACCCATCGGGATCAAGCTTACCGGTACTGCATAATATCGTGAACAATGTGACGAACGCTTGGGAACGACATTCCCAATTCTACCGTCATATGCCGTAACGTGATGCTTCTGTTGTCCTGAATCAACTCCTCCACGCGAGCTGTGTGGTCGGCCACTGCGAACCTCGTCTGTGACGTTTTCTCTACCGGCCACAAACTTTCGACACAATTCTGCGATATGCTGATGAGACATTAGTGTCTCTCCGTAAATCTCTACCAGCTGCCGGTGAATCTCAGCCGCGTGTACATGTTTTGCCCACAGAAATCGAATAATGGAGCGTATTTCTTCATGAAACCAATTTTCCAAACGAGTCGGCATTTGTATTTAGCTACAACTAGAGTTGTAGGTAGTGGATGGTTAGAACCCTGTACAGTTGCCAACCGCATGTATTAAAATTACCCCACCACCAATTTCTCTGTTATGGACCAAACTTCAGGAATATCGGCCTTGTAACCTGTTCTTTTGACCTTTTATTCTAAGCTCTCTTCTATTTCTTCACACTTTTTATACTCAATTGGTGTCACTCCAGCAACCGATCTTAAAATCCTCATTTCTGGCGCTTCTGCTCTCCTTTTATTTATTTCTTTAGCTACCCAAGCCCCTGCACCATAAATAAATATGCTAGTCCCTGGTATATAACATTTTAATTGTGTTTCCCTTGTTGTTTTATTGCCTAGGCATCTTCTTAAGGTTCCACAAACATATTGATATTTATCAAGTTTTTCTTCCATCCATGTTCTTCTGGTATAACATTTTACATCCTATATATATAAAGCTGATCACTTGTTCAATAATTTGCGAGTAAGTTATAATTTTTTATCTTTTATGTTGCGATTCGATAAACGTCATTGTTTCTTTGTTTTGTGAAAATTTAAGTTTATATTACTTTCTCTACTACATGTAGTAAGTAGGGGAAATATTGTATTCCACCCAAAAATTTAATACCAAGATTTTACCGGAAATACATGTTTTGAGACCCCCTTAATCCAAAAAAAAGCATTTTTGGAAACATGTCCGTGTGTGTATGTGTGTATGTGAACAACATAACTCAGAAACGAACAGTCGGATAAACACCAAACTTGGTATTTAGGTTCAGTATCTACCAGAGATGCGACACGAAGATTTTCAAGAAAATCCCCCCCAGATTACGCTTTACATGCAAAATTTTTCGAAAATTTTAATTTTCTCAAAAATGGCTCTAACGATTTTGATTAAAACATCATATGTTTAAGACATTTATATGACAAATGGAATGTAAATCTCGAATTTTCTGGTAATGTCTCCAAAATTATTCTTCATTGTGAACGACTTTTGCATAACTGTAAACCATAAGAGATAGATAACAAAATTTAACTACACAATAAATGTACATCGCGTTAAAATACACAATTTATGTCATATACATTTTTTTTGTTGGGTGAACCATTTATGAGATATGCTTGTTATTCCCTTAAATTTTCCAATACTTATAGTTTCTCAAATCCGTTATTCATTTTTTTGTCCTGGTAATGCAAATTGAATGGAATACTCCACATAGCAACCAGCTCTTAAAATATTTGACTATAGTTTAAAGCCTACCAAGTCCCCTTGCATCTACAAGAAAATTAGCAATAAGATTAACATCTCGATTAACATGAAGCTAATGGAGAATAAGCGTTTGTAAAAATAGTTTGTACAAGAGTAAAGAAAGTAATGCGAGTGTAACACATCAGATTTTTCTTGTTATTATTTTACATAACGTACGTGCAGCAATATGTAGGTTATTCTCTGAATTAGGCATTACCAGTTGGTCATCCGCAGACAAACAATTCATTATTAATAATAAAATTACAATGTAACATATCAGCCTTTTTTGACGTCATTAAGATATATATTGGAATGAGGGGTGATAATGGGCACTCTTGTCAGCGAATGATTTTAATTAAACAAACTTTGCCCGTCCTAGTGGTGAAAAGAACGTTTCTCTTGATTTTTGTGAATCTTGCAATAATTTATAGTTATTAATCCGTAAGTCACCATTCTTTTGTTTCTCTTGATGTCGCAGATAGTGGAATTTTTAGAGCATCATATAGCGGTCCATGTTTTAAACATATTACTGTCTTCTTCAGCCTCCTACATCTCTTACATCTACAACGAAATGGGTATTAGGACTATGTTTAGCAATGCTCCTCTCAATTAACGTGAAGTAGATAGAAAAACAAACTATTGTAAGATCATTTGTGGATCAAATATAAAAATAAACGAGATGGGTAAACAAGGTCGTATCACTGCAATACATAGTTTTTACGACTCTTCTGTCACGCAACGAAGTTTAGAGCGACTCTTTCTATTTGCCTTGATCAGCACAGCAGAGTGGATGTTGTGGGCTAAACTCCTATTTTAAAATATAATGTAAATGTTTGCAGTGCTCTGAAATCCCCTGTATAACTACCAACATTACAGAACGAGAAATGCAACATGTGGGTGCAGCAGAGAAGTTGTACATTACACGATGATACTCGAGTCATCTTATCGACCCCCATAACCTCCTCATTTGTAGGGCTGTTCACCACAAAGTCCTCGCTAATAGTGTGGTCAACGCAACACAAAGCCCTCTTAGGGTGCATTAGCCTGGCTTCATCGTTACTAGGATTAGCCTGCAACAAAAATCTACTGCTCATCTACCTCATTTAAAACCTCTAAGTCCACTGCAGCTCCATCGCCCACACGAGTTCTTCAAATTCGTAAAACAACCGAAATTCCACTAGATAAACGCTTCCCTAAATACTTTCATTACAGGTTTCGTTGAAACTACAAGAGGGACACAGCAGGCTGTCAAAGCGAGTCTTTGAAATTCCCTACTCTTTGCATGCCAACAAAACAATGGTGACTTAGCATTGAACACTAAACATATTACGTTTTAGGTACAGAAGGATACAGTAAGCTAAACCGATGATCATATTTTCAAAAATTATGTCGATATGTGATAATTTTGAAATTTCACGTTCCTTGCATGACCACAAGAAAAAATGAATATCGGCTTACTACTTGTAAACAGTAAACGTATTTAAAAATTCAAGGCAATAAAAAAGAATATCTCGGAAATGGCTAACGACACAAAAAGTTTAACATAAATGGTGTGCTTTAATGAGATCTACAGTTTTTCTTTTGTGTACTAAGATTGTGTACATCTCTTACAGTTTAGCAGTTATGCAAAACACATTCAGAATAAAAAGGAGTTCACAGGCAATTCGTAGAAAATTCAAGTTATATACTTTGTCAAGGAAATATCTAAACATTTGACATTTCAATCAAAATCGTTGGCAATTTTTTCGAGAAAAGAAAAAAATATAAAGAGTAGTTTGGGGCAGTGAGATTTTTTTTTAAAATCCTCGTGTCGTATCCTTGAAATGAAAAAACATTTGTAGAAAAAGGTCAGAGTGTGTGTGTGTGTGTGTGTGTGTGTGTGTGTGTGTGAGTATGTGTATGTGAGATAGAGAGAGAGAGAGAGAGAGAGAGAGACTATGGTTTGTTAGTGGGTATACAAACTATTGTTACTATAGCTTATTTTTGTATACTACATTTTAATGCAAATAAACCTTTGCAGAAATAGCTACATTACACATTTCATTACAGATACAAAGAGAACAGCGATAGTCAAATGTTTAACAACTGGACGCTATATGCTGTCCTTAAAATTCCATACTGTTTCCATGACATCGCGAGGAACAACTGAATGTTGAAAGGACTTTAAATAATGGCCAAGAAATGAACAATTCGAAACATTAATAACGGATATCTCAGAAATGGTGTATGCCACAAAAAAAACTTACTTGAAATAAATTGTTTTAAGGAAATCTACATCTTTTGTATAGCAAGTTTTCGTCTATCCCGTAACTTTACCAGTTATACTAAATTATACAATATCCCTTCCATATCAATAGGACTTCAAAGGCTATTCCCAGAAAATTCAAGATAAATATTTTATTTCTAATATAAGTATCTTTAATATATGGTATTTTAATCCAAATCGTTTTAGCCATTGTTTTAAAATCGAAATTTTCGAAAATTCTTCTATAGGATCTTTCAACAAGAGTGTCCTATCTTTGAACTTAAATAAAACCCGTTCTATAAATGATAGAGGTTTATTTCATTTTTATTTTGGAACATGATTAATGTCATTACGTGTGGAAGAGAACATGAGTTAAGCGACCGCCGCAACTTCGTTGGGTTGCGCGTATACGGTTGACCCCATTTTCAATGACAGAAGAACGTAAATTAGGTCCAACTTCACGAATAACACGCGTGATGTTGTTCATAAGATCATTTACTGTTTCTGGCTTGTTGACAAACTCGAGATTTAACATAACCCCACAAGAAGTAATCCAACGGCGTTAAATCACATGACCTCGGGGGCCAGTTAACATGACCACCACGGGAAATGATGAAACCTCTGAACTTCTCCTTCAAAGGATCGATTGTTTCGAGAGCAGTATGACATGTGGAATCATCTTGCTGGAACCAGATGTTTCCGAGATCCATATCATCCAACTGAGGCCAAAAATAGTCACTTTTAAGAGCCCGGCATCTTTCTCCATTGACAGAGCTTCTCCATCTTCATCTTGGGAAAAATTTGGACCAATGATTCTACCATACCAATATCCACAAACACAGTAACCTTTTGGGGATGAAGTGGTTGTTATTGAATCTGCATTGGATTGTGATTGCTCCAATAGCGACAATTTTGTTTGTTAACACAACCATCCATCCAAAATGGGCTTCGCCGCTGAAGATGATTTTTCGACAAAAATCCCGGTCAGCTTCCAATTGCTCCATAGCCTGTCAGCGAATACACGATGCAACCTATGGTCGTTGGGCTTTAGTTCTTGAGTTAACACCATTTTGGAAGCGCGAAAATTCAAGTCTAGATGCAGTTGTGGTCGGCGAAAGCCTCAATTCTTGCGCTCGACGAGCAATTGATTTGTTTCCGTTCTCGCGTAAACTCTCACGAACGGCGCCTATGTTTTCGTTGGAGCGCTTAAGTCGATTACGTACAGGCGTTCTTTGATCGCTGACAAAACCACTTCTTTCAAATTGATCGATCAAACGCCGAATCTTTCTCTCGCAGGGACCATTATGCACACCGTAAACTTCACGCAATACATGGAAGGTTTAGCGAACAGATGATCCAATTTTATAATAAAGTTTCACAATTTCTACGCGTTGCTGAATGCTGTAACGTTTCACGGCTATTTGCCAATAACAACTGTAACTACATGAAAAAAATGATTGCTGTAACTCAATAACAACGGCAGCTATCACATGTTAAAGATAGGACACTCTTGTTGAAAGACCCTATATATAAAGGGTAGTCGGTGTGGAGGGATTTTCTGGAAAATCTTCATGTCGCATCTTTGAAAGATACTGAACTTAGATACCAAGTTTGGTGGCGATCGGCTTTTTGTTTTTGAGTTATGCCGATCACAAACCCACATACAGACGTACACAAAGACCTTTTTCTAAAAATGATTTTTTTTCGGATTTAAAGGGCCTATATTTCCGGTGAAATCTCGGTATGGAATTTTTGCGTGGAATACAATACTTCCCCTACTTACTATACATAGTAGAGAAAGTAAAAAAGTTAAAAGTTCAGTATCTTCCATGGATAAGACCAGAGATTCCTCCCATCCCTTACATAGAAACTTTTTTATTACTTTTTTATGTTGTCAAAAATATGCATAACAATATCGTTTAAAATAATCCACGTTTTCGTATGACAAATAAACGTTTTACCTTGAATTTTATATGCATAGCCTGTTGAGTACTCTTCCTTTTGAATCACATTTGTATAATGTAAATAGTAAGAGAAATAGTAAGAGTACGCATTTATGCAAAATACAGCTTTTTGTGGGTTTAACCATTGCCAAAATATTCTTTATTATGAATTTTAATTTTGAAATACTTGCAAGGAGCATGGACTTTCACAGCCATCACTTAGTGAACCGCCTTTTGAACTTCTGACTCTCTTTAGCCTTATGTATACTTCTCGTATCAACAACGTAATTCTAATGAAAGTTTATCTCTATTAACAAGTAGAATAGAGAAGAATAGGTTTTAATAAAAATATATTGTAGAAGAGTAGGTAGAGAATGTATATCATTCCACCCAAAGACGTTCTATGAAAATTTCATCGGAAATACATGTTTTGAGACCCCCTGAATTCAAAAAAGCATTTTAGAAAAAGGTCCGCGCTCGTGTGTGTGTGCCTGTGCGTGATCAACGTAACTCAAAAACGAAAAGTATGATAAATACCAAAGTTGTGACACGAAGATTTCCAAGAAAATCCCCCAACCCAAACTACCCTTTATATGGAACATTTTTCGAAGTATTATATTTTCTCAAAAATGTCTAATAATTTTAATTAAAGTACCATATATTAAAAATATTTGAATTACAAATAAAATGTATATCTTGAATTTTGTGGAAATAGCCTGTGAAGTCCTCTTCATGGAAGCAATTTTGTGTAACCTTGTACCTGCAACTGGTAAACTTAAAACCTATAGACGAAAATATATTACACAAAAACTGTAGATCTCTTAAATGCAGAGTTTATTTCAAATAACTTTTTAGTGGCATCAGCCATTGCTGAGACATCCGTTAGTAATGGTTCGAATTGTTTAATACTTTGCCATTCTTTTCAATTCCTTTCGATATTCACTTGTTTATCGCGACTACATGCACAGCATGGAATTTTAAGGCCAGTACATAGCATACAGGTCTTAAACATTTGACTATCGCTGTTCTCTTTGTATCTAGAACGAAATGTGTAATGTAGCTGTTTCTGCAAAGGTTTATCTCGATTAAAACGAAAATAAACTTTCGAAAGAATAATTTTATTCGCGCTAGAGCGTAAAGAAATGTGTGTGAATGTATCACATTAGATTCTTTTTTTAATTTATTTGAACTTACATTTGTATCTGGATAATTTTTGTAAACCTGCTCTAGATATTAAAAGTTACATAAAACAGTGGAGTAAATGTCTCTTACCGAGCGGGACAGCTCAAGCAGTTAAATGTTTGTGACCCGCCTTCGGTAGGTCCCGGGATCAAATCCCGTAGGCCAACCAATCTGACAGGGATTTTGTGTGTGTATGTTTTCCCCTCATTCACCAAAGTAAATACCAGATTGGTAGATAATATCAGGACCCACAATTCTAACTTAAGTCTAAAAAAACAATAACAAAAATAAAAATATGGTAATAGCGAAAGTTCTGTCATCTATCCACAGATAATGAAAGCAGACTGGACTAAGCCATCTGCCCGGCAAGTGTAGAAATAGAGTTACAGTTGCCTAGCACTAAGGCCTCTGTGGACACGTGACAAAGCAAGATTACATGAGACCTATCAGACTAGCATTCCGACACACACCGGACACCGAGCCACGAGGTATCTAACAGATCCTTCGCGATATGCACGTTCCGCAGGTAAATCGAGAAAAAAAGTCTCTCCAGCAATAAATTCATAATCAGAAATGTGACGCTGGAAAATAAAACGAATTTAGCGCAGCATTTTAATTTTATATTAACTTTACGAACAAATAAAACTGCGAGTGAGTAATGGAATTTAGCTCTTCCTTTCGAATATAGGAAAACCTTTTCGCGCGTATTCTCAAGGGGACTTCATAATTTATCCCTTAGAGATTTTCTGTTTTTTAATTCGTTATGCATAAAATTTGAAAAAGCACGAAACGATTCAATTGTATACTTCCTGAATAAATTATGTTTCTAACTAATAAAGTACATAATTTCTGAAGGGTGGAAATAAATCAAAGGTATCAGAAAAGCAAGATGCTGAAGTGTCTGTAGATAAATATTCCTCTTGTCAACAAATATCCTCCCTGACGGGGAAAGTTTTAATTTTTGTTTGTAAAACAGAATTATCAGAATTCAGAAAGTGTAGTGAGAAAGAATCAGACGAGATACACTCCCTAAGATTTCACAGGCGTCGCCTGTGTATTTACTATTCACGTAAAACGTGCCTTATCTTTTCATTTTACTTTAGTCATGACAACATTTTCCCCCAGAATTGATTTCAAAGGAAAATATGGACTTTTTCTTCCACAGCTACATGTAATATTCGTAAATACAAATCAGCTCTGTTTATATTACAAGTCAACGTTTTCTTTGTGACGAGCTCATTTAAAATGGAGAAGAATTTCGGGGCTTCAAAAGATTATAAATGGTGCAGTCTAGACGGCATTTAATGCTACAGGAAACTTTTATACTTCCTGTTATGTATTAAGAATCAATTCGATACATTCATATGGCATTCTCTACACAATCATTTATTAGTGGCTATACAAACAACTTTTACTACAGTTTATTTTTCTTGCTACATTTTAATCCAACTAGACCTTTGCAAAAACAGCTAAATTACACATTTAGTTATAGATATAAAGGGAAAAACGAATTCAAATGTTTAAGAACTGGACGCTATATGCTGGCCCTAAAATTCAATACTGTTTCCATGACTACGCGGGAAACAACTGAATGTTGACAAGACTTTCAAAATGACCAAGTAGTGAACCATTCGAAGCTTTGATGACGCATATCTCAGAAATGGCTTATGCACAAAAATGTTATTTGAAGTAAATTATGTGTTTTAAAGAGATGCACATGTTTTTTGTAGTACGTTTTCATCTATCGCTTAACTTTTAGCAGTTCTACAAGATTATGCAAAATGTCTTCCAGCTGAAGTGGACTTCACAGGCTATTCCCGGAAAATTCAATATATACATTTTATTTGCCATGTAAATATCTTTAACATATGGTATTTTCATAAAAATCTTAAGACATTTTTTAGAAAATCCAAATTTTTCAAAAACATGTTCTATGTTAAGGGTAGTTTGGGGTGGGGGATTTTCTTAAAAATCATGTTCGCATCCTTGGAAGGTACTAAACCTAAATACCAAGTTTGGTATTTATGCGACATTAATTATGCTGTTAACACACGCACACACGTATCTTTTTCTAAAAAAATTCTTTTTAGAATTCAGGGAGCCACAAAACATGTATTTCCGATGAAATTTCGGTATCAAAAAGTTTGTGGAATTAATACTTCCTCTACTTACTACACGGAGTAGAGAAAGTAAACATAAATTCAGAATTTCATGTGCTATTTTTATATAAAATTCATGTATGCTGTATGTAGGGTCCCAAATACTCAGCATAATTGCAAACGCTGCATGTGGTAGTGGTAGTGGTGGTATTTATTAAGTATTTAGTATTACATTAATTGCATAACACAGTCACATGGATCATAAGACCGTACATGCTCTCTAGAAAAATACCTGTTCAGTATACTAACTTGCAGTATCAACCAGAAAACAACTATTTTTTTTTTACAATCACCGCACTATATACATACATATAAAATTAAAAAAAACACACTGAATCACACACTCAAACACACACACACACACACACACACACACACACACACAGTCGCGCACAAGTACTCTAGCACCACATATGTTTAAAGAAAAATTACATAAACACCTTATCTCTTAGTACACGTACTTCCATTAAGTATGTGCCCAAGCTTGGCCAGTTTTGGCTGTTTAGAATCATGTCCCAGCATGCTGTCCTCCGTCTGTTGGAAGCCAAAAATACTTCCGGTAATAGTTTTTTCCTAATACCCTCCGTCTGCACGCATGCTGCCAAAATATGCGTCCAGTCTTCTTGTTCCCCGCATAATGGGCAAATCCTCCTGCCATCGTCATCAACAATCTTGCGAGCTTTCCACCCTCCCAACCTAAGCCATGCTATTCCAGTCCTCTGTTTTATACTCAATTCCAAAATATATGTTTCCTTACCCCACCTAGTTTTTATTTCATTTTGTAGCTCCAATGTTAATAGTGAACACCATTTTCAGGCAATTCACATATTGTCTTTGTCCAGTCACCCCCCCCCCAAAAGCCATTTCTGTAAGTTCTCAATGTCACTTATGTTTTATCTAGTTCTACTTCACTGGGACTTCACTTATTTCACCTATCACTTCACTAATATGAAAAGAAGATGTGAACTTCATTTTTCGGTTACTTCAATTTCCTTCTTGCCGCGATGGCGTAATCCAATACGACGACGTAGCCACTTCTTTCGAACGGTTCACCTGCTGGGGAGTCAAGTACAAGACTAGTACAATCGCTTGCTCCGCAGTAACACTCGCTGTATGTCACCAACTCGCTCGGAGAATCGCACTAGATGTCGCTGAAGAAATGCGTTCACCAAATCGCTTACAATACTCGGCCTGTGGTGACAGCATTAAAGAGTTTACCAACCGCTTGAGAAATATACAGGATGGACCATTTAAGTTAAGGCTGTACAGTATCTCCAAAAGTAAGCGTTGTAGAAAGAAATGTCTTTAATAAAACTTGCTCGATATTATGGGGGAAGTAAATGCTATTAGTCGTGTTTGGTGGAGGACTTTGTGATTGTCATTTTAGGGACCATTTAATTTTTTTAAATGGGGAAGTACCTTTTTATGTTGTTTTCTAACTCCCCATAAGAAGATTAAACAACATTTGTATACAGCACTTTGCAAATGGTCTTTCACCAACGTAAGTAACAACGAAAATTCTGAATAACTGTGTACGAAGATCGCAATCAATGGTTGGACCACCCATGGATGGCCATTTGAGGATTAAGTTACTTTTCGTAATTGGGAACCAGCATTTTTTATTTTGTTTCCTTATTCCTCATCACAAAATAAACAGTTTTTATAAACCATTTTCTAATGAGAAAACAGCATACGATATGTAAGTTCCCATTTAAAAAATCGGATGTGTTACACTCACATGACTTTCTCTAATCTTGTGCAAACGAACGTTTATACTCATTGTACTTCATGTTAATCGAGATTTCGATATGTTAATCTTGCTGCTAATGTTCTCGTAGGTGCAAGGGGAATATGTAGGCTTTAAGCGATAGTCAAATATTTTAAGACCTGGTTGCTATGTGGAGTATTCCATTCTCTTTTAAAAAAAATAGCAAATTTCCACTTGAAAAAAGTATAAGTATTGGAAAATTCAAAAAAATAACAAGAAATATCCCAGAAATAGTTCACTCGACAAAAAAAAATGTACATGACATAAATTGTGTGTTTTAATGAGATCTACTTTTATGTATAGAAAAATATTCTCTCTCTCTCTCTCTCTCTCTCTCTGTCTTACGGTTTACCAGTTATGGAAAAGCCATTCAGAAAGTAGAGGACTTTTGGGGACATTCCCAGTAAATTCGAGATATACATTTTATTTGTCATGAAAATATCTTAAATATATGATATTTTAATCAAAATCATTAGCCATTATTGAGAAAATCAAGCTTTTCGAAAAATGTTCCATGTAAAGGATAGTCTGAGAAACGTGACTCGCGAGTCACTTTGACTCGCAGATGCCGTTCCCTCTCTGCAACCGTCCGTTTGTTTTTCACATGCTGCTGAGTGATGCAGTGCGTGTTGCATATTTAGTGACTCGCGGAAGGAAGTCGTTTTCGCCACCCTTGCTCTACGTAGTAGAGGAAGTAAAAAAGTAAATTGACCCTAAAATGAACATCACACCTCCTACAAATAAAACACGACTAATGGAATTTACTTATCCCCATAATATCAAGCAACTTTTATCAAAGACATTTCTTTCTACAACGCTTAGTTTTGGAGATATTGTACAGTCTCAACTTAAATGGTTCGCCCATATATGTTTTTTTTTCTGTGGGACGGTTCAAACTTTTGCCGAACTTGAGAAAAATTTCTATAAACATGTATTCATTTAGATTATTAATCAGTTTTGTATTTTCAAAACATATAACGTGATTATTTAGAAGTAATGAAAATAAAAGACTACAAACCCTGTAAGAATATCCCACCATACAACGTCAGCAAAAAATCACCATCCCTAACTATCGTACAAACGTTCAAATAATCGATGGTAGGATTTGGTACCCTGAGTGGAACACAACACTTCCTCTACCTACTACATGTAGATGGTAGAGAAGTAAAATTACAGCTTATTTCGAATATTCATTCTATTGTGGCTCTCCCCCCCCCAATAAAAGAACAGCATGGATGGCGAGAGAAGAGAAACAACGGGCACGAAACTTAGACAAAAGTTTTATTTTCTTGTGGTTCTAAACAGAACTGGTCCGTTGTTCCAGACAGTGAATAAAAGCGAATCGTCTGTTTTCAGAAACTCCATTTCGTTGGAGATGACCACAGAGCGCTTTCTTTACGCCCAGTTTAGACTTTCAAACTGTCTCCTGAAGCGATAGTCGTATACTTTCAGTGCCAATAAAACCTGGAAGCCTTCCTAAGATTTCTTTCATGCCTCGGAATTCAAAGTGCTACTGCTGCTGCTGCTACGTTTTAGAGGCCTGAACAATGCATGTCTTAACATTACTGAAACAAGCTCATCACAGCTTCATACGAGACCTTATAAACACTTTAAAAAAAACTTGCCGATTATCCTGAAAGCAACACAATTTCAAGAAAACAATTTATGTAAATGTTTAATTTGATGTGAGAAAATCTGATGTGTTCCATTCACACGACTCTCTCTACCCTCTATCCTTAATACTGTGTATACACATTTTTACGAAAGTTTATTTTATTAGCTACTACATTTTAATCCAAATAAACCTTTTGCAGAAATGGCTACATTACACATTTCGTTATAGATACAAAGAGAACAGCGATATTCAAATGTTTAAGAACTGGACGCTATATGCTGGCATCAAAATTCCACTCCCTTTACGCCACATTGCGATAAACAGCTGAAAATCGACAGGAATGGCTGATGCCACAACAAAGTTATTTGAAATAAATTGCGTTTTAATGAGATCTACTTTTTTATGTAGTACGTTTTCGGCTATCACTTTACGTTTACCAGCTATACACGATTATATAAAATTCCTTCCTAATGAAGAGGACTTCACAGTCTGTTCCCAGAAAATTAAAGATATACATTTTATGTACCATCAAATATATTTAATATATGACATTTCAATTAAAACATAGATCAAATCACACTTAACGCTATACCAAAAACTGCAAAAACAATTCAAACTTCTAATTAACTGTAGAGGTAAGATTTAATAATAGCCTAATAACCTAATCTAATATTTAAATAATGAAATGCTCGTATATTTAGTTTAATATAACTATAACTAATCTTATATAAACAGTAACATAATAACACAGTGCCTTCGTTTTATGCCAAGGCCGCGGATCACGCAAATGCATGCTCTGCACACAGTCTACTATATTATGGGGTTTTCCGTTCCGTAACTCCCGCGTTACTTGCGAGTGTTAGTAACATATATGTAATGAGTACTAACCTTGTTATAAGTGTTGTTGAAAGTGGTGTCCATCTGCGCGAAGTCATTCTTGATGAAATTACCATTCGCGCGCATAAGTTCTTCTTGCATAGTTTCATAATTTCTGCTTTTATATTGTTTTTAAGATCGACTATGGTGTGGGGATTGTTCCTATAAACTTTATTTTTTAGTCTTTAGCGATCGCATTGTTCTAAATTTATTGACCAAACATCTCTGGTCTCTGCCCGGAACTGGATAACCAAGAAATTACTGCTGAAATTGTCTACACATCTGACTACATGATTCAGTTTTCGCGTATGTATCGTACATAAAAATACGCTGTTGAAGCGTGAATTTGTTGGCAGACATTCCCGTGACTGACTAATAAGAGAATAGAATTTCTAAGGAAATCACACACAACAGGCAAATTGTCGAAACACTTCACAACACGAAGACAAAGCAACGACTGCGACAGCTCACAGCTGATAAACCTACCCTTGACATGCCATGCGCCGCTGCTACGCGGTGGCTTAGTACCGAGGTCACTGCCGTCTCGGTCTATACGCATATAAGGCGGTTGTGGCCTTGGCATAAAACAAAGGCACTGTACATAATATAACGAATATTATAATCAGTGCATCAGTTGGTCACTAAACGGTCGACGTGCAAAGTTTGAGCACCTGTGAATGTAAAAACAGGGCGCCAACGTCACAGATACACTAATTGATAAACAACTCACCCCCCTCGCTCATTGTTAATCGCTCCTATTGTCAGTTTCAGTGAGGCCGTGTAGACTTATTTCCTAACAATGCTTATAATTAACAAACATCTCAAATCATTGTCATACAATAATGCTAATTTACCCTACAATCACTTTGGCATTCACAGTATTGTGATATAAAATACTGCCTCACAATGAGGTAACATAAGGTAACTTTGAGTCAATAATGAGTAAGAGAGTTTAAATGTTAGTTGTAATTCTTGTAAACAATAATGTGATTTTAGTGACAGTTTATAAAATAGCCAATCAACAACCAGAAACAACTTTAGTTAAATGAAGGTGTTCTGTTGGAGTAGGAATAGCCAATCAGAGACTTGAAATATAGAAATTTACAAGTTTAGACGGTTGAAATCACTTCAGTTGCCGGCAGACAGTGCTCATAACTGGGTGCGTTGCTTGTGCGTCCTCGAGAGATTTAATATGTATTCGTGTGAGAAAAAAAATAAGTTTACGTGTTAAAAAGTGTAATTAATTAATAAAAAGAATCTCACAGCTCTCTATATCAGTGAAGTGTTATTTAAATTGTTATCAAGCATTAATAAAAGGAGTGAAGTAAACATAATCTGTGTAAGCCTACATTCTTGACGTATCACAACCCTGCCAAGATATCCATGTCTCTAAAATAAACACTGACGCAGCCGAGGTAAACATAAATACTAAATACTTAAAGAAACAGTCAAATTACAAAGTTAATAGTTTTTTTAACTTGGGGCAAAGGCCACCTGAAACTGTTTACTATACGTGCGGTTGCAACTACTACAAGTTCGGCTCCCCAACAGTTGAAATATAATACAACTCCTTCCAATACAACCTTTCTTCAGCTGCAGTGATCTTGTCTCCAGCTATTGCTGCTCGTCGGCTGCTGTATTCTCCCTAATCATTACCTATCTAACTAATTTCACGAGTCTCAAGGTTTTTGTAGGCTAGGCAAATTAAATACCCTGCATTTCTTAAAAAATGTGGTTTATTATCAAATAAATCTGATGGACGGCTAGCTTTTCGCATTATAACAATTTCCACCATTATAATAAATCAGGAGCCTAAACTAACTGCACACGCTTCCCACCCCAATGCATACATGTGCATTTGTCGTCCAGAGAGTATCACTGTGTGTCGACGAGATTATATAAGAGTGTCAAAATCTGGGGCTTCCTTTCCCCTTTTATACCTAAGCCTAGTGCCGCTCACCTTCGCGCCTCAAAATGTAACGACATTTCTAATTGGTCCTCAGACGGCGTTATCTAAACATGTATGAAAATATTCTGCTCCAAAAAATTTCGCATACTCGTCCGAGTGACGCGTCTGGAAGCAGACTCAACATCTGTCTAACTTTCGTGTACTATGACGAAGTTTTGTTGCTGCTAGGTATGGAAAATCAGTTTTAAGTAGGTGTTGTATTGTATTTGGACTTTTGGAGAGCCGATTTGAAGTAGTTGCAACCGCACGTATGGTAAAAAGTTTCCGATAGCCTTCGCCCCAATGTACTTTCCGGTGGCTTTTGCCCCAAATGTTTAAAAAAAATATTAACTTTGTAATTTGACTGTTTCTTTAAATATTATATATTTATGTTTGTCTCAGCTGCGTCAGTATTTATATTTTAAGAGACATGAATGTCTTTGCAGGGTTGTAGTGCGACTGAAGAATGTAGGTTTACACAGATAAGTTTTTCTTCACTCCATTTATTAATGCTTGACACGATTTAAATCACACTTCACTGATATAGAGACAGCTGTGAGATTCTTTTGTTAATTACTTGCACTTTTTAACACGTAAACTATTTTCGTCTCACACTGAATACGTATTACATTTTTTTTAGAACGTGTCTCGCGTCTGCCTACAACCGACGCGTCCAGTTATGAGCACTGTCTACAAGCAACTGACTATTTCTACCGCCACATTTGTAAATTTCTGCATTTCAAGTCTCTGATTGGCTATTCCTAATCCAATAGAATACCTTTATTTAACTTATGTTTTTTTTGTTTTTTGGTTGTTGATTGGCTATTTTATAAACTGTCTCAAAATTTACATTATTGCTGCTCCAATAATGACTAGTAGCATTGTTAAACATTCTTACTCATTATTGCCTGAAGGTTACTTCATTGTTAGCAACTTTTAACCTATTATTCACACAGGTCCTACATTATTAAATTACGTAATACATTCACATAACATTATTACACATGTATACAATAATATAAATATTTACAATGACTGTAATATACTCTTTATGTATTGTTATTGTTATTGAATTATATATATTATACATAATTTGACTGAAATCATTTAAGTGTTTAAAAATACTGTCTCAATTACAACCTCGTTATTCATTTTTATTGGCTTGAATTTGAAGAAATGTCAAGATATATTTACAACTAAATCCACAATGAAACTATTTCTGCAAACGTTTTTCACGACTAACATGAACTAAATAGGAGAACACGCTTTTGTAAGGATAGATTGTAGAGGAGTGGTTAGAGAAGGTAATGTGAATGCAACACATTGGATGATTATCTCGTCATTCGTCAACCGCAGGAAATAGTTAGAATATTTCTTCAAGCAATTACTGTAGATTTCATAATGGATCGTGTGAGGCAGGCGAAGATCGAGCCTGTTGCATATACAGCCCTCCCCCAGCTTGTTAACAAGCAAACATTTAGTTAGAGTGGTCTACTACTGTACATAGGTGGCGAGTATTTCATGTCAGACTTAATGGCAATCAAGCAGTTGGCTTTGTTCTACCTGGAACATCTGACTGCGGCTCAAAGCAATTCTCACTGCAGGGTACGGCTGTTCGCTCGATATTAAACGAATTAGCCGGTAAGGGTTTGATCTGCACGCCTCTTTGAAGCACACACTTGAAAATTCTCAACACAGAGGTTAATTAGTGCGATGCAAACACTCAAATGATAAGAATAACACCCATCCGGAAATATTATATTGTGTTCCACAGCAATCAAACATTTGGGAACTTCTGATGAGAAAATGTTGTAGATATTTGGTAATTTTAGTTTAATAATATTTTTATTATAAATGTTATCTTTTAAAGAATTTTATAGTTGTACTTCAACGAAAATACACGTTTTGAAATTTCCTGTAAGTTAAATAGTACGAGGGCTGATCAATAAAGACAGACTGATTTTTAACAGATATTTATTACTCAATTTCAATATTGACATGATCTTTTTCAGAGTAGTCCCCTCCTATTTGAATGCCCCTTGTATAGCGTCTCTGCCAGTCCTCGAACACATAGTGTAGGGCATTCTTTGTCAGGACTTTGAGAATCGTCTCACTTTCTTCAGCACTGCTTCAGTGCTCTCAATTCGAATGCCTCAGAGCTTTGTCTTTAAAAAAGACATCACAGGGGGCCAGATCGGGGCTATAAGGCGGATGCGGTACACAGGTAATGTTGAATTTAGCCAAAAATTTCTGGACTTGATTTTCGATGTGAGGCCGCCACCCAGTCCGATGAAGTTCTGGACATTTCCTTGCAATGTGCTTCCTCAGTGTAGCCAATACTGCCATGTAGTACGCTGCTGTAATAGTAGTGTGAGGGGGAACTGTATGCTGGTAAATCATTCCATTACAGTCGAAAAATGTGAAACACCAGGCCCACCTTGCTTAGCACAGAGGACTCGCCCTTCTTTGAAGTCCTTGAACCACCTAAATACTGATGCACTAGGTAGTGCACCACCGCTTCTGCTTTTCGAAAGTTTCAGAGGCTATATGATTTAAACGAAAACAAAACTTTATTGCGCTGTATTGCTCCTCTTGTGTCGTCTCCATTTTGTGGTATGCGAAATTCAAGTAGGGTCAACAATATACAGCATTACTACCAACCTACCTATACCAGAGCGCTACCGCCTTTGGACATTATACATGAACCCCCGCTCTTTTCAAATATTCATGCTAGAGACAGGAAACTATCACGGAAGCTACAGGAAAAAATCTGATGTGTTACACTCGCATGACTTTCTCTACTCTTGTACAAACTATTTTTACAAAAGCTTATTCTCCATATGCTTCATGTTAATTGAGATACCGAGATGTTAATCTTATTGCTAATTTTCTTGTAGATGCAAGGGGAATTGGTAGAATTTAAGCGATAGTCAAATGTTTTAAGAGCCGGTTGCTATGTAGAATATTCCATTCTCTTTGCATTACCAGGACAAAAAAAAATTATAACGAATTTCCATTTGAGAAAAAGTATAAGTATTGGAAAATTTAAGGGAATAACAACCAATATCTCGAAAATGGTTCACTCAACGAAAAAAATGTATATTACATAAATTGTGTATTTTAACGCGATCTACATTTTTTGTAGTAAAATTTTGTCCATCTCTTATGGTTTACCACTTACGCAAAAGTCGTTCACAATGAAGAATGCTTTTGGTGACATTCCCACAAAATTCGAGCTATACATTTCATTTGTCATAAAAATATCTTAAACATGTGCTATTTTAATCAAAATCGTTAGAGCCATTTCAGAGAAAATTAAAATTTTCGCAAAATGTTCCATATAAAAGGTAATCTGGGGTGAGGGGGATTTCCTTGAAAACCTTCGTGTCGCATCTCTGGAAGATACTGAACCTAAATACCAAGTTTGCTGTTTATCCGACTGTTCGTTTCTGAGTTATGCTGTTCACAGACACCTAGATTTCACCGGAAATACATGTTTTAAGATCCCCGGAATCCAAAAAAAAAAAAAACATTTTTGGAAACATGTCCGTGTGTGTGTCTGTGAACAGCATAACTCATAAAAGAACAGTCGGATAAACACCAAACTTGGTATTTAGGTTCAGTATCTTTCAGAGATGTGACACCAAGGTTTTCAGGAAAATCCCTCCACCCCAGACTACCCTTTACATGGAACATTTTTCGAAAAGTTTAATTTTCTCCAAAATGGCTCTAACAATTTGATTAAATTATCATATGTTTAAATTATTTTCATGACAAATAAAATGTATATCTTGAATTTTCTGTGAATGTCTCCAAAAGTATTCTTCATTGTGAACGAGTTTTGGTAAACTGGTAAACCATAAGAGATAGACAAAATTTTACTACACAAAAAATGTAGATCGCGTTAAGATACATAATTTATGTCATATACATTTTTTATTGAGTGAACAGTTTTCGAGATATTGCTTGTTATTCCCTTAAATTTTCCAATACTTGTACTTTTTCTCAAATTCGTTATTCATTTTTACTTTCTCTACTACGTATAGTAACTAGGGGAAGTATTGCATTCCACCCAAAAATTCGATACCGAGATTTCACCGGAAATACATGTTTTGAGACCTCCTGAATCCAAAAAAAGCATTTTTGGAAACATGTCCGTGTGTGTGTCTGTGTGTGTGTGTGTCTGTGAACAGTATAACTCAAAAACTAACAGTCGGATAAACACCAAACTTGGTATTTACGTTCAGTATCTTCCAGAGATGCGACACGAAGATTTTCAATAAAAAACCCCCACCCCAGACTACCCTTTACATGGAACATTTTTCGAAAATTTTAATTTTCTCAAAAATGGCTCTAACGACTTTGATGAAAATATCATATGTTTAAGATAATGTCATGAGAAATGAAATGTATATCTCGAAATTTCTGGGAATGTCTCCAAAAGTATTCTTCATTATGAACGACTTTTGCATAACTGGTAAACCATAAGAGATAGACAAAATTTTACTACACAAAAATGTAGATCGCGTTAAAATACACAACTTATGTCATATGCATTTCTTTTGTTGAGTGAACCGTTTTCGAGATATTGCTTGTTATTTGCTTACATTTTCCAATACTTATACTTTTTCTCAAATTTGTTATATATTTTTTTATGTCCTGGACATGCAAAGAGAATGGAATGCGCCACATAGCAACCAGCGATAAAATATTTGACTATCGCTTAAAAGCTACCATATTCCCCTTGCATCTACAAGAAAATTACAAATAAGATTGACATCTCGATATCTCGATTAATATGAAGCATATGGAGAATAGGCGTTTGTAAAAATAGTTTGTACAAGAGTAGAGAAAGTCATGAGAATGTAACACATCAGATTTTTTATTAATCCTTCACACTATTAAATAACACTTCACTGATGTATCCTACTATAGAATTGTGAGATTATTATTGATTGCACTTTTAACAGGTAAACTTTATAATATTCTCGCCGTAATGAAATTTCATGTCTCACACTGAACCCGTACCGTACCGAAACTGCTTGATAACGCTTCCTTCTAGCGTCTACCGCTAGAATTTGCACATTTCCTCTATTTCAAGTCTCTGATTGGATAATCCTACTCCAATAGAATCCTTTTATTTAACTTTTGGCTTTTCTAGTTTTTGAGTGGCTATTTATAAACTGTTTTAAATATTACATTATTATTGTTCCAAGAATATTAGTAGCCGTTATTAAACTTTCTAATTTATTATTGTCTCAAGGTTACCTCATTGTTAGCAACTTTCGGCTTTTTACTTTGTACTTCTGTTTGCCACGGAAGGCAGCTTGCTTCTATTCTCAAAGCTCCTACATTGTTAAACCACGTAATACATTCACATAACATTTTATACATGTGCATAAAAACAATAAACATAATACAATGACTAATATATACACAGTGTGTGTGTGTGTGCTGGATAAATACTAAACTTGGTATTTATGCTCAATATCTTCCAAGGATGCGTGACCTGATTTTCAAGAAAGTCCACCCATCCCAATTATCTCTTACAAGGAACATTTTTCAAAAATTTTGATTTTCTAAAAAAAGGCTAAGGATTTTGATTAAATTACCATATATTAAAGATATTATCATGACAAATAAAATGTATATCTTAAATTTTCTGGGAATAGCCCTTATGGTCCTCTTCATTTGGAAGGAATTTTGTATAATCCTGCATAACTAGTAAACGTTAAACTATAGACGAAAGCGCACAACACAAGAAATGTAGATCTGTTGAAAGCACACAATTTATTTCAAACAAGTTTTTTTTTGTGGCATAAGCCATTTCTGAGATATCGGTTATTAAAGGCTCGAATTGTTCATTTCTTGGTCATTCTCTTAAAGCCCTGTCAACATTCAGTTGTTTCTCGCCATTGCATGGAAACAGTATGGAATTTTAAGGCCAGCATATGGCGTCCAGTTGTGAAACATTTGACTATCACTGTTCTCTTGGTATCCATAACGAAATGTGTAGCGTAGCTATTTCTGCAAAGATTTATTTGGATTAAAACGTAGATAGAAAAATAAGCTTTATTGTATACTCACTAATAAAGTATAGAGGGTAGAGAAAGTCATGTGAATGTATCACATCAAATTTTTTTATCCATGTGAATGTATGTACATTGATGGTAAAGTATGCCCAGATCAACAAAAGGTGGTTTACAGTGTTTTGGAGATACTCCACCTCTCTAAATGGTAGAGAATGCAAACTCTTGAGTGAGAGGAGAGTCTGGTTAATTTAACTATACGACGTCAAAGGTGTATTTGCTTCAAATTTTGGATAGCGAACGTTTCCTCTGCTGTAGTAAAGCGGCAGAGAAAGTAAGAGCATAAGTTGCAGCAGTAAAATAGTTGGTCTGCTGAATGTTGCGTTCAGCATGCCAGACACGATGGGGAACGTTGAATATCTGGCGGTTTCTTTTCCAATACGACTTGCAATTTAGCTGGGAAGTTCTCCCAGCACAGCACTTGGCGTTTTCCACTACACTCATTGATTCGTGGAGAAACTGTTGTGAAGTTTCTTGCTATTCGCTTTTGACGCAGGCAATTGAACAAAACCACTTGGAATCTCAAGACGCATGAATGGATTTGCTCACCGAAATGGCAGACTCAAGGGAGAATGTTTCCACATGTCTGCCAATGTGTTCCACTTAAAACTGACAGACACAATTTTCTCTTCCGGGAACCACGTCTTTAGTTCTGTCGCTGATAACACTTGTTAGCTTCCGTTGCAGCATTACGCAGTTCAGCCTTCTGGAAGAAAATGCGTTGTCCATTTAATTCTCCTCTGGCTAACAGCTGAAGCTCACATCCTGTATCGAACTTCAGCCGTTTCTGTGAACACCATAATTTAAAAAATTCTGATGTGTTACACTCACATGACTTTCTCTACTCTTGTACAATCTATTTTTACAAACGCCTTTTCTCCAAATGCTTCATGTTAATCGAGAAATCGAGATGTCAATCTTATTGATAATTTTCTTGTAGATGCGAGGGGAATATGGTAGCTTTTAAGCGATAGTCAAATATTTTAACGCTGGTTGCTACGCGGCGAATTCCATTCTCTTTGCATGTCTAGGACATAAAAAATGAATAACGAATTTGAGAAAAGTATAAGTATTGGAAAATTTAAGGAAATAACAAGCAATATCTCGAAAACGGTTCACTCAACAAAAGAAATGTATATGACATAAGTTGTGTATTTCAACGCGATCTACATTTTTTGTATAGTAAAATTTTGTATATCTCTTATGGTTTACCAGTTATGCAAAAGTCGTTCACAATGAAGAATACTTTTGGAGACATTCACAGAAAATTCGAGACATACATTTAATTAGTAATGAAAATATCTTAAACGTATGATTTTTAATTAAAATCGTTAGAGCCATTTTTGAGAAAATTAAAATGTACGAAAAATGTTCCATGTAAAGGGTAATCTGGGGTGGAGGGATTTTCTTGAAAGCCTTCGTGTCGCATCTCTGGAAGATACTGAACCTAAATACCAAGTTGTGTGTTTATCCGACTGTTCGTTTCTGAGTTATGCTGTTCACAGATACACAGACACACAGACATACACAGAGACACAGACATACACAGAGACACAGACACACACACGGACATGTTTCCAAAACTGCTTTTTTTGGATTCAGGGGGTCTCAAAACTTCTATTTCCGCTTAAAGCGAATTTTTGGGCGGAATACAATACTTCCCCTACTTACTGTACGTAGCAAGAGAAAGTAAAAATATCTGATGTGATACATTCACATGACTTGCTCTACCCTCTATCGTTAACAAGTGGGTATACAACCTATTCTTACAGAAGCTTATTTTTTTACTACATTTTAATCCAAATAAACCTTTATAGAAATAGCTACATTACACATTTCGTTATAGATACAAAGAGAACAGCGATAGTCAAATGTTTAAGAACTGGACGCTATATGCTGCCTTAAAATTTCAAAATGTATCCATGACATCGCGAGAAACAACTGGATGTTAAAAGGAATTAAGAGAATGACCAAGAAATGAACAATGCGAAACTTCAAAACGGATATATCAGAAATGGCTTATGCCACAAAAAACTTACTTAAAATAAATGATGTATTTTAAGGATATCTACATTTTTGTTGTATCTACCAGTTATATAAGAGTATACATTTCTTCTAAATGAACTGGACTTCACAGGGTATTCCCATAAAATTTAAGATATACATTTTATTTATAACGTAAATATATTTAATGTATGGTGTTTTAATCAAAATCGTTAGAGCCATTTTTTAGAAAGTTTTGAAAAATCGTCCATGTAATAGGTAGTCTGTGGCGGGGTGATTTTCTTGAAAATTCTCGTGTCGCACCTTTGGAAGGTGCTGAAACTAAATACCAAAGTTGGTACTTATCACACTTTTCATTTTTGAGTTATGCAGTTCAGAGCTACAGACACATACATACGGGTCTATTTTTTTATTCAGGTGACCTCAAAACATGTACTTCAGGTGAAACGTCTATCGAATTTTTAGGTGGAATAGAATACGTCCCCTACTTACTATACGTGGTAGAGAAATTAGATTTACGTTCTCCAATGCTTCTTACGAAAGCTTAATTGTTTATTATTTTCATGTTAATCGATAAAAACGTTTGTAGAAATTATTTGATTACACATTTCGCTGTACGCACAGGTCAGTTTTTTCGACTTGACATGGCAGAAATGCAGAAGAGAACGCCTGCCAGTATTCCCCTTGCGTAGAACAACACTCACTCGGAACACGTGGTGATGTCACCTTATTTCAGTAGTGTACGCGCCTACTGCTCTGGTACTACTGACCCAACACCCTCCCAGAAGATAAATGGACTTGTCCAGCTACTGCGCCTACAGATAAGTGAGTCAGGACGAAAAACTCAACCAGAGGGAGATAAGGGAGGCTGAAGCGATAGTTAATCATATGCACGACAGTGAGGGAGAATAGTAATGAAAGTGTTACATTACTTTCTCTACCCATTCTTCTACAAAAAGGGGCAGAAAAAGAAAATGGATACGTTACATTCACATGACACTACCCATTCTTCTACAAAAAGGGAGCAGAAAACACGACATAGAGAAAGGAAATGGTTAGGTTACATTCACATAACTTTCTCTACCTATTCTTCTATAAAAAGGGAGAAGAAAGGACTTGAGAGAATGGAAATGGATACGTTACATTCACATGAATTTTGAGGCAGTGTTTTTAACACGTAAATGATTTCAGTCAAATTATATAATATATAAATTCAATAACAGCCCGCCTTGAAGCAATATGTGTATATAATAATTTGTAAAATGTATGTAACAGTCATTACATATGCTTATATTATTGTATACTTGTTCAATAATGTTATGTGAATGTATTACGTAATTTAATAATGTAGGATCTGTGAGAAATAGGTCAAAAGTTGCTAACAATGAGGTAACAAAGAGGTAACCTTGAGGCAATAATGAGTTTGAGAGTTTAAGAATGTTACTTGTGATTCTTGGAAGCAATAATGTAAATTTTGAGACAGTTTAAAAATAGCCAATCAACAACCAGAAAAAGCTTTAGTTAAATGAAGGTATTCTATTGGATTAGGAATAGCCAATCAGAGACTTGAAATACAGAAATTTACAAGTTTAGGCGGTTGAAATCAATTCAGTTGCCTGCAAACAGTGTTCCTAACCGGACGCGAGACACCTCCTCGAGAAATTTAATACGTATTCGTGTGAGAAGAAAAATAAGTTTACGTGTTAAAAAGTGCAAGTAATTAATAAAATATTCTCACAGCTCTCTATCAGTGAAGTGTTATTTAAATCGTATCAAGTATTAATAAATGGAGTGAAGAAAAAACTTAAATCTGTGTAAGCCTACATTCTTAGTCGTATCACGCCCTGCAAAGAGAAACATGTCTCTAACAATAATACTGATGCAGCCGAGGCAAACAAATATATAATATTCAAAGAAACAGTAAAAATACATTTGGGGCGAAGGCTACCGGAAACTGTTTACTATACGTGGGGTTGCAACTACAAGTTCGGTACCCCGGCAGTTGAAAAATAATACAACTCCTACAACAATATAACACCTTCAAATTGACGCCCAAAGCGTGATGCAAACAACAACGTAAAAATAACAATAGAACAAACTATCTAATTTCACTTTCTCTACCCATTCTTCTACAATAAGGGTGGCGGGAAAAGCGAGGGGGAAGGAAAATTGAAGTAATACGTTCACATGACTTTCTCTAACCATTCAACAAACTATTCGTAAAAAATTTTACTCTTCAATGTACTTTATGTTAATCTAGATAAATATTTGTATAAATGGATTTATTATATACATTCCTTGTAGTTAGAATGAGAATAGGGGGATGCCGCTGGCTTAAGTGATAAAGTCAAATCTTTTAACAGCTGGTCGTTATGTGATGGCTCTGGAATTCCGTTCTCTTTGCATGAACGAGGAAAAATGAAATCTGATGTGTCGCACGTCTTCTCTTGTGCAAACTATTTATACAAACGCTTATTCTCCATATTCATATTAATCGAGATATCTAGATGTTAATCTTGTTCCTAATTTTCTTGTAGATGCAAGGGGAATACGGTGGGCTTTAAGCGATAGTCAAATATTTTAAGAGCTGGTTGCTATGTGGAACATTCCATTCTCTTTGCTTGTTGAAGAAAGTTTATTGTTACGTTATTTTCACCACGCTTTAGGCGTCAATTTGGAGTAGGTTGTATTGTAGTTGAATTGTTGAGGAGGCAAACACTTGAGATAGTTTCTTGGAGTGTTCGCCCCACGCACAATACAAAGTTTCCAGTGGCCTTCGCCCCAACGTTTAGGAATCAACTTTGTATTTTTATGTTTCTTGAAATATTATATATATTTATGTTTGCCTCTGCTGCGTCAGTATTAGTTTGTAGAAATATGTATCTCTTATCAGGGGGTGATGTGGCTAAGGAATGTTGGCTTACACAAATTATAATTTTTACTTCACTCCTTTTATTAATTCTTCGCACGATTAAATAACACCTCACTTATATTTAGAGAGCTGTGAGATTATTTATTAATTACTTGCAGTTTTTAACACGTAAACTTTATAATATTCTCGCCGTAATGAATTTTATGTCTCACACTGAATACGTACCGAGAGAACGAACTGCTCAGGTACGTTGCCTTCTAGTGACTGGCGTTTAGCGTTTAAATTTGTAAATTTTTCTATTTCAAGCCTCTGATTGGTTAATTTTACTCCAATAGAATACTTTGATTTAAATTTCAGCTTTTCTGGTATATGATTGGCTATTTATAAACTGTTTTGAATAGTTAAATTATTGTTCCAAGTATTACTAGTAGCATTATTAAACTTTCCGATTCATTATTGCCTCAAGGTTACCTCATTGTTAGCAACTTTCGGCCTCTATTCTCACCGCTACAACATTTTTAAATTACTTAATACTCACTTATCATTATTATACATGTACACATAATACAGTGACTGTTACATAAATGTTATATATTATACACATATTGCTTTAAGGTGGGCTGTTATTATTTTTTATATTATATAATTAGACTGAAATCATTTAAGTGTTAAAAATACTGCCTCATTGTCCAGGACATAAAAAATGAACAACGAATTTCCATTTGAGAAAAAGTATAAGTATTGGAAAATTAAGGGGAATAACAAGCAATATCTCGAAAATGGTTCACTCAACAAAAAAACATATGACAAATTGTGTATTTTAACGCGATCTACATTTTTTTGTGTAGTAAAAGTTTGTCCATCTCTTATGGTTTACCAATTATGCAAAAGTCGTTCACAATGAAGAATACTTTTGGAGACATTCCCAGAAAATTCGAGCTATACATTTCATTTGTCATAAAAATATCTTAAACATGTGCTATTTTAATCAAAATCGTTAGAGCCATTTCAGAGAAAATTAAAATTTTCGCAAAATGTTCCATATAAAAGGTAATCTGGGGTGAGGGGGATTTCCTTGAAAACCTTCGTGTCGCATCTCTGGAAGATACTGAACCTAAATACCAAGTTTGCTGTTTATCCGACTGTTCGTTTCTGAGTTATGCTGTTCACAGACACCTAGATTTCACCGGAAATACATGTTTTAAGATCCCCGGAATCCAAAAAAAAAAAAAACATTTTTGGAAACATGTCCGTGTGTGTGTCTGTGAACAGCATAACTCATAAAAGAACAGTCGGATAAACACCAAACTTGGTATTTAGGTTCAGTATCTTTCAGAGATGTGACACCAAGGTTTTCAGGAAAATCCCTCCACCCCAGACTACCCTTTACATGGAACATTTTTCGAAAAGTTTAATTTTCTCCAAAATGGCTCTAACAATTTGATTAAATTATCATATGTTTAAATTATTTTCATGACAAATAAAATGTATATCTTGAATTTTCTGTGAATGTCTCCAAAAGTATTCTTCATTGTGAACGAGTTTTGGTAAACAGGTAAACCATAAGAGATAGACAAAATTTTACTACACAAAAAATGTAGATCGCGTTAAGATACATAATTTATGTCATATACATTTTTTATTGAGTGAACAGTTTTCGAGATATTGCTTGTTATTCCCTTAAATTTTCCAATACTTGTACTTTTTCTCAAATTCGTTATTCATTTTTACTTTCTCTACTACGTATAGTAACTAGGGGAAGTATTGCATTCCACCCAAAAATTCGATACCGAGATTTCACCGGAAATACATGTTTTGAGACCTCCTGAATCCAAAAAAAGCATTTTTGGAAACATGTCCGTGTGTGTGTCTGTGTGTGTGTGTGTCTGTGAACAGTATAACTCAAAAACTAACAGTCGGATAAACACCAAACTTGGTATTTACGTTCAGTATCTTCCAGAGATGCGACACGAAGATTTTCAATAAAAAACCCCCACCCCAGACTACCCTTTACATGGAACATTTTTCGAAAATTTTAATTTTCTCAAAAATGGCTCTAACGACTTTGATGAAAATATCATATGTTTAAGATAATGTCATGAGAAATGAAATGTATATCTCGAAATTTCTGGGAATGTCTCCAAAAGTATTCTTCATTATGAACGACTTTTGCATAACTGGTAAACCATAAGAGATAGACAAAATTTTACTACACAAAAATGTAGATCGCGTTAAAATACACAACTTATGTCATATGCATTTCTTTTGTTGAGTGAACCGTTTTCGAGATATTGCTTGTTATTTGCTTACATTTTCCAATACTTATACTTTTTCTCAAATTTGTTATATATTTTTTTATGTCCTGGACATGCAAAGAGAATGGAATGCGCCACATAGCAACCAGCGATAAAATATTTGACTATCGCTTAAAAGCTACCATATTCCCCTTGCATCTACAAGAAAATTACAAATAAGATTGACATCTCGATATCTCGATTAATATGAAGCATATGGAGAATAGGCGTTTGTAAAAATAGTTTGTACAAGAGTAGAGAAAGTCATGAGAATGTAACACATCAGATTTTTTATTAATCCTTCACACTATTAAATAACACTTCACTGATGTATCCTACTATAGAATTGTGAGATTATTATTGATTGCACTTTTAACAGGTAAACTTTATAATATTCTCGCCGTAATGAAATTTCATGTCTCACACTGAACCCGTACCGTACCGAAACTGCTTGATAACGCTTCCTTCTAGCGTCTACCGCTAGAATTTGCACATTTCCTCTATTTCAAGTCTCTGATTGGATAATCCTACTCCAATAGAATCCTTTTATTTAACTTTTGGCTTTTCTAGTTTTTGAGTGGCTATTTATAAACTGTTTTAAATATTACATTATTATTGTTCCAAGAATATTAGTAGCCGTTATTAAACTTTCTAATTTATTATTGTCTCAAGGTTACCTCATTGTTAGCAACTTTCGGCTTTTTACTTTGTACTTCTGTTTGCCACGGAAGGCAGCTTGCTTCTATTCTCAAAGCTCCTACATTGTTAAACCACGTAATACATTCACATAACATTTTATACATGTGCATAAAAACAATAAACATAATACAATGACTAATATATACACAGTGTGTGTGTGTGTGCTGGATAAATACTAAACTTGGTATTTATGCTCAATATCTTCCAAGGATGCGTGACCTGATTTTCAAGAAAGTCCACCCATCCCAATTATCTCTTACAAGGAACATTTTTCAAAAATTTTGATTTTCTAAAAAAAGGCTAAGGATTTTGATTAAATTACCATATATTAAAGATATTATCATGACAAATAAAATGTATATCTTAAATTTTCTGGGAATAGCCCTTATGGTCCTCTTCATTTGGAAGGAATTTTGTATAATCCTGCATAACTAGTAAACGTTAAACTATAGACGAAAGCGCACAACACAAGAAATGTAGATCTGTTGAAAGCACACAATTTATTTCAAACAAGTTTTTTTTTGTGGCATAAGCCATTTCTGAGATATCGGTTATTAAAGGCTCGAATTGTTCATTTCTTGGTCATTCTCTTAAAGCCCTGTCAACATTCAGTTGTTTCTCGCCATTGCATGGAAACAGTATGGAATTTTAAGGCCAGCATATGGCGTCCAGTTGTGAAACATTTGACTATCACTGTTCTCTTGGTATCCATAACGAAATGTGTAGCGTAGCTATTTCTGCAAAGATTTATTTGGATTAAAACGTAGATAGAAAAATAAGCTTTATTGTATACTCACTAATAAAGTATAGAGGGTAGAGAAAGTCATGTGAATGTATCACATCAAATTTTTTTATCCATGTGAATGTATGTACATTGATGGTAAAGTATGCCCAGATCAACAAAAGGTGGTTTACAGTGTTTTGGAGATACTCCACCTCTCTAAATGGTAGAGAATGCAAACTCTTGAGTGAGAGGAGAGTCTGGTTAATTTAACTATACGACGTCAAAGGTGTATTTGCTTCAAATTTTGGATAGCGAACGTTTCCTCTGCTGTAGTAAAGCGGCAGAGAAAGTAAGAGCATAAGTTGCAGCAGTAAAATAGTTGGTCTGCTGAATGTTGCGTTCAGCATGCCAGACACGATGGGGAACGTTGAATATCTGGCGGTTTCTTTTCCAATACGACTTGCAATTTAGCTGGGAAGTTCTCCCAGCACAGCACTTGGCGTTTTCCACTACACTCATTGATTCGTGGAGAAACTGTTGTGAAGTTTCTTGCTATTCGCTTTTGACGCAGGCAATTGAACAAAACCACTTGGAATCTCAAGACGCATGAATGGATTTGCTCACCGAAATGGCAGACTCAAGGGAGAATGTTTCCACATGTCTGCCAATGTGTTCCACTTAAAACTGACAGACACAATTTTCTCTTCCGGGAACCACGTCTTTAGTTCTGTCGCTGATAACACTTGTTAGCTTCCGTTGCAGCATTACGCAGTTCAGCCTTCTGGAAGAAAATGCGTTGTCCATTTAATTCTCCTCTGGCTAACAGCTGAAGCTCACATCCTGTATCGAACTTCAGCCGTTTCTGTGAACACCATAATTTAAAAAATTCTGATGTGTTACACTCACATGACTTTCTCTACTCTTGTACAATCTATTTTTACAAACGCCTTTTCTCCAAATGCTTCATGTTAATCGAGAAATCGAGATGTCAATCTTATTGATAATTTTCTTGTAGATGCGAGGGGAATATGGTAGCTTTTAAGCGATAGTCAAATATTTTAACGCTGGTTGCTACGCGGCGAATTCCATTCTCTTTGCATGTCTAGGACATAAAAAATGAATAACGAATTTGAGAAAAGTATAAGTATTGGAAAATTTAAGGAAATAACAAGCAATATCTCGAAAACGGTTCACTCAACAAAAGAAATGTATATGACATAAGTTGTGTATTTCAACGCGATCTACATTTTTTGTATAGTAAAATTTTGTATATCTCTTATGGTTTACCAGTTATGCAAAAGTCGTTCACAATGAAGAATACTTTTGGAGACATTCACAGAAAATTCGAGACATACATTTAATTAGTAATGAAAATATCTTAAACGTATGATTTTTAATTAAAATCGTTAGAGCCATTTTTGAGAAAATTAAAATGTACGAAAAATGTTCCATGTAAAGGGTAATCTGGGGTGGAGGGATTTTCTTGAAAGCCTTCGTGTCGCATCTCTGGAAGATACTGAACCTAAATACCAAGTTGTGTGTTTATCCGACTGTTCGTTTCTGAGTTATGCTGTTCACAGATACACAGACACACAGACATACACAGAGACACAGACATACACAGAGACACAGACACACACACGGACATGTTTCCAAAACTGCTTTTTTTGGATTCAGGGGGTCTCAAAACTTCTATTTCCGCTTAAAGCGAATTTTTGGGCGGAATACAATACTTCCCCTACTTACTGTACGTAGCAAGAGAAAGTAAAAATATCTGATGTGATACATTCACATGACTTGCTCTACCCTCTATCGTTAACAAGTGGGTATACAACCTATTCTTACAGAAGCTTATTTTTTTACTACATTTTAATCCAAATAAACCTTTATAGAAATAGCTACATTACACATTTCGTTATAGATACAAAGAGAACAGCGATAGTCAAATGTTTAAGAACTGGACGCTATATGCTGCCTTAAAATTTCAAAATGTATCCATGACATCGCGAGAAACAACTGGATGTTAAAAGGAATTAAGAGAATGACCAAGAAATGAACAATGCGAAACTTCAAAACGGATATATCAGAAATGGCTTATGCCACAAAAAACTTACTTAAAATAAATGATGTATTTTAAGGATATCTACATTTTTGTTGTATCTACCAGTTATATAAGAGTATACATTTCTTCTAAATGAACTGGACTTCACAGGCTATTCCCATAAAATTTAAGATATACATTTTATTTATAACGTAAATATATTTAATGTATGGTGTTTTAATCAAAATCGTTAGAGCCATTTTTTAGAAAGTTTTGAAAAATCGTCCATGTAATAGGTAGTCTGTGGCGGGGTGATTTTCTTGAAAATTCTCGTGTCGCACCTTTGGAAGGTGCTGAAACTAAATACCAAAGTTGGTACTTATCACACTTTTCATTTTTGAGTTATGCAGTTCAGAGCTACAGACACATACATACGGGTCTATTTTTTTATTCAGGTGACCTCAAAACATGTACTTCAGGTGAAACGTCTATCGAATTTTTAGGTGGAATAGAATACGTCCCCTACTTACTATACGTGGTAGAGAAATTAGATTTACGTTCTCCAATGCTTCTTACGAAAGCTTAATTGTTTATTATTTTCATGTTAATCGATAAAAACGTTTGTAGAAATTATTTGATTACACATTTCGCTGTACGCACAGGTCAGTTTTTTCGACTTGACATGGCAGAAATGCAGAAGAGAACGCCTGCCAGTATTCCCCTTGCGTAGAACAACACTCACTCGGAACACGTGGTGATGTCACCTTATTTCAGTAGTGTACGCGCCTACTGCTCTGGTACTACTGACCCAACACCCTCCCAGAAGATAAATGGACTTGTCCAGCTACTGCGCCTACAGATAAGTGAGTCAGGACGAAAAACTCAACCAGAGGGAGATAAGGGAGGCTGAAGCGATAGTTAATCATATGCACGACAGTGAGGGAGAATAGTAATGAAAGTGTTACATTACTTTCTCTACCCATTCTTCTACAAAAAGGGGCAGAAAAAGAAAATGGATACGTTACATTCACATGACACTACCCATTCTTCTACAAAAAGGGAGCAGAAAACACGACATAGAGAAAGGAAATGGTTAGGTTACATTCACATAACTTTCTCTACCTATTCTTCTATAAAAAGGGAGAAGAAAGGACTTGAGAGAATGGAAATGGATACGTTACATTCACATGAATTTTGAGGCAGTGTTTTTAACACGTAAATGATTTCAGTCAAATTATATAATATATAAATTCAATAACAGCCCGCCTTGAAGCAATATGTGTATATAATAATTTGTAAAATGTATGTAACAGTCATTACATATGCTTATATTATTGTATACTTGTTCAATAATGTTATGTGAATGTATTACGTAATTTAATAATGTAGGATCTGTGAGAAATAGGTCAAAAGTTGCTAACAATGAGGTAACAAAGAGGTAACCTTGAGGCAATAATGAGTTTGAGAGTTTAAGAATGTTACTTGTGATTCTTGGAAGCAATAATGTAAATTTTGAGACAGTTTAAAAATAGCCAATCAACAACCAGAAAAAGCTTTAGTTAAATGAAGGTATTCTATTGGATTAGGAATAGCCAATCAGAGACTTGAAATACAGAAATTTACAAGTTTAGGCGGTTGAAATCAATTCAGTTGCCTGCAAACAGTGTTCCTAACCGGACGCGAGACACCTCCTCGAGAAATTTAATACGTATTCGTGTGAGAAGAAAAATAAGTTTACGTGTTAAAAAGTGCAAGTAATTAATAAAATATTCTCACAGCTCTCTATCAGTGAAGTGTTATTTAAATCGTATCAAGTATTAATAAATGGAGTGAAGAAAAAACTTAAATCTGTGTAAGCCTACATTCTTAGTCGTATCACGCCCTGCAAAGAGAAACATGTCTCTAACAATAATACTGATGCAGCCGAGGCAAACAAATATATAATATTTAAAGAAACAGTAAAAATACATTTGGGGCGAAGGCTACCGGAAACTGTTTACTATACGTGGGGTTGCAACTACAAGTTCGGTACCCCGGCAGTTGCAAAATAATACAACTCCTACAACAATATAACACCTTCAAATTGACGCCCAAAGCGTGATGCAAACAACAACGTAAAAATAACAATAGAACAAACTATCTAATTTCACTTTCTCTACCCATTCTTCTACAATAAGGGTGGCGGGAAAAGCGAGGGGGAAGGAAAATTGAAGTAATACGTTCACATGACTTTCTCTAACCATTCAACAAACTATTCGTAAAAAATTTTACTCTTCAATGTACTTTATGTTAATCTAGATAAATATTTGTATAAATGGATTTATTATATACATTCCTTGTAGTTAGAATGAGAATAGGGGGATGCCGCTGGCTTAAGTGATAAAGTCAAATCTTTTAACAGCTGGTCGTTATGTGATGGCTCTGGAATTCCGTTCTCTTTGCATGAACGAGGAAAAATGAAATCTGATGTGTCGCACGTCTTCTCTTGTGCAAACTATTTATACAAACGCTTATTCTCCATATTCATATTAATCGAGATATCTAGATGTTAATCTTGTTCCTAATTTTCTTGTAGATGCAAGGGGAATACGGTGGGCTTTAAGCGATAGTCAAATATTTTAAGAGCTGGTTGCTATGTGGAACATTCCATTCTCTTTGCTTGTTGAAGAAAGTTTATTGTTACGTTATTTTCACCACGCTTTAGGCGTCAATTTGGAGTAGGTTGTATTGTAGTTGAATTGTTGAGGAGGCAAACACTTGAGATAGTTTCTTGGAGTGTTCGCCCCACGTACAATACAAAGTTTCCAGTGGCCTTCGCCCCAACGTTTAGGAATCAACTTTGTATTTTTATGTTTCTTGAAATATTATATATATTTATGTTTGCCTCTGCTGCGTCAGTATTAGTTTGTAGAAATATGTATCTCTTATCAGGGGGTGATGTGGCTAAGGAATGTTGGCTTACACAAATTATAATTTTTACTTCACTCCTTTTATTAATTCTTCGCACGATTAAATAACACCTCACTTATATTTAGAGAGCTGTGAGATTATTTATTAATTACTTGCAGTTTTTAACACGTAAACTTTATAATATTCTCGCCGTAATGAATTTTATGTCTCACACTGAATACGTACCGAGAGAACGAACTGCTCAGGTACGTTGCCTTCTAGTGACTGGCGTTTAGCGTTTAAATTTGTAAATTTTTCTATTTCAAGCCTCTGATTGGTTAATTTTACTCCAATAGAATACTTTGATTTAAATTTCAGCTTTTCTGGTATATGATTGGCTATTTATAAACTGTTTTGAATAGTTAAATTATTGTTCCAAGTATTACTAGTAGCATTATTAAACTTTCCGATTCATTATTGCCTCAAGGTTACCTCATTGTTAGCAACTTTCGGCCTCTATTCTCACCGCTACAACATTTTTAAATTACTTAATACTCACTTATCATTATTATACATGTACACATAATACAGTGACTGTTACATAAATGTTATATATTATACACATATTGCTTTAAGGTGGGCTGTTATTATTTTTTATATTATATAATTAGACTGAAATCATTTAAGTGTTAAAAATACTGCCTCATTGTCCAGGACATAAAAAATGAACAACGAATTTCCATTTGAGAAAAAGTATAAGTATTGGAAAATTAAGGGGAATAACAAGCAATATCTCGAAAATGGTTCACTCAACAAAAAAACATATGACAAATTGTGTATTTTAACGCGATCTACATTTTTTTGTGTAGTAAAAGTTTGTCCATCTCTTATGGTTTACCAATTATGCAAAAGTCGTTCACAATGAAGAATACTTTTGGAGACATTCCCAGAAAATTCGAGATATACATTTCATTTGCCATAAAAACGTCTTAAAATTATGGTATTTTATTCAAAATCGTTAGCCATTTTTGAGAAAATTAAAATTTTCTAAAAGTGTTCCATATAAAGGATAATCTTGGGTGGGGGATTTTCTTGAAAGCCTTCGTATCGCATCTCTGGAAGATACTGAACCTAAATGCCAAGTTTGGTGTTTATCCGACTGTTCGTTTCCGAGTTATGCTGTTCACAGACACACACACACACACACACACACACACACACACACACACACACACACACACACAAATGTTTCCAAAAATGGTTTATATGCATTCAGTGCATCTCAAAACATGTATTTCCTGTGAAATCTCGATATGGAATTTTTGGGTGGAATGCAATACTTTCCCTACTTACTATACGTAGTAGAGAAAGTAATAACTGACTTCCCATTTGAGAAAATCGTAAGTATTTGAACATTTAAATCAATAACAAGAAATACCTCGGAAATGATTAGCTCCGCAAAAAGGTAGACATGCAAGGTAGACAAGGTACAGCTCTCACAGTTTACTTCAGAAGCTATTTCCGGAAAATTCAGGGTATACATTTTGTCATGAAGATATCTTCAACATATAATATTTTAATGAAAATTGTAAGTGCCATTTTGATAAGGTCAAAATTTTTGAAAAATGTTTCAATGTAAAGGGTAATTTGGGGTGGGGTAATTTTCTTGAAAATCTTCGTGCAACATTTTTGGAAGATACTGAACCTAAATACGAAATATGGTATTTAACGAAAGTTTCGTTTATGACACATACACACGAACCTTTTTCTTCGTCAAATTTATGTCGGAATAATAATTCCCCTACTTAATGCACGTAGTACAGAAAGTAAAAAATTTAAAATAGCTACATTAAATGCTTGATGTATGAATAAATCATTAAACATGCAGCAAAGATAGAAATGCAATTATATACACTATAAAACCGTATATACATGCACACAGGGAGTATAAAACAAATTTAAAAACAATTTCATGTCACAACTAAAGAACTAAATGCACAGTTGCATACAGATCGGTGTCTAATAATGATTTGGAAAGCCTTGTGAATGTAATACATCAGTTTTTTTTACACTAAAGAAGGTGTTTTCTTGCCATCTGGTCTCATGAAATGAAGTACATGTTAAATACAATATTTACAAAGCGCTTCTTGTATCGAAGCAAGCATGTGATCTCCTCGTCGTGGGCCGCGTTTTATTGCTTGGGCCAGGACTCCGCCAGTTCGTGCTCTATCGTGAAGAGCTGGGTGTTAAAATATTCTACACCATGATCCCTTTTTAGCGAATGTGCCCCGAGCTGGCTTAATGAACTTGGGCGGCACAAGAAATGTCTTAGGCTTAAGACTGCGGTTTTCTGAAGAAAGTCGGGGAAGGCCGCTTCCCCCGCTGTAATCCTTTAACATGCATTAAACAACGTCTGGCAAGCGAAAAACTTCTCCCGTGCCAGGGACAACTGCAGTGCAGTGTATAGGTACCGAAAACGATATTAAAGAGGTTGGTTCAATTTTGTGGACACCGAATACTCTCTCACTATTCCTTACAAAACAACAAATAACGTGTTAAAATCACAGATATGCTGCGGCGGCTGTAAACGCTCTGACGCCTTGCAGATTTATTAGTTATCATTTACCCTACCACGTGCATAGTACTGCGCCACTTATGTGCGGGAGTGGCGCAGGTCGAGTCAAGATTACGTTTATAAGCTCCGAGCTGTTCAGTCGTTGCTTTGTCTTCGTGTTGTGAAGTGGTTCGATAATACAGTGTAGTGTGTGATTTCCTTAGGAATGTTATTCTCTTATTAGTCCACAGAAAAACCTGCCAACAAATTCACGCTCGAACGGCGTATTTCTATGTACGATGCATACGTGAAAACTGAATCATGTAGACAATTTCAGCAGCAATTTCCTGGTTATCCAGTTTCGGGTAAGGTGTTTCGTCAATAAATTTAGAACGTGATCTCTAAACGCTAAAAAATAATGTTTATAGGAACAATCCCCACACCATACACGAACTTAAGGGCAACATAAAAGCAGAAATTATGAACATTACATGGGAAGAACTTATGCGTGTGAATGGTAATTTCATCCGACGATGTCAAGAATGTCTTCGCACAGATGGACACCACTTTCAACAACACTTATAACATCATTACATATATGTTACTAACACTCGTAAGTAACATTGGAGTTACGGAACGGAAAACCCCGCAGTGTAGTAGACTTTTTGTGGAGCAAGCATTCGCGCGATCCGCAGCCTTGGCACAAAACGAAGGCACTGTAGTTACAGAAGGTATTTCATTCCACCCGAAAATTTGATAACGATATTTCACCGGAAATACATATTTTAGGGCCCATGAATAAATAAAAACGCTCTTAAAAAGGTCTGTGTGTATGTGTGTGCCTGTGAACAGCATAACTCAAAAATGAAAAGTTGGATAAACAACTAACTTGGTACTTGAGTTCAGCATCTTTCAAAAATGCGACACAAAGATTTTCAATAAAATCCCCCCACGCTCAAATATCCTTTACATGAAACATTTTCGACATTTTTTATTTTCTCAAAAATTGCTGTAATTATTTTTATTAAATAATGATATTCTCATGACAAACAAAATTTATATCTTACATTTTTGGAAATAGCGTGTGAAGTCCTCTTCATTCGGAAGGAATTTTTGTATAATCTTGTATAACTGGTAAACGCTAAGTGATAAGACGAAAACGTACCACACAAAAAATGAAGACGTCTTAAAAACACACAATTTATGTCCAATAATCTTTTTATCCCATCAACTATTTTCGAGATATCGTTATTAATGGTTCGAATTGTTCAATACTTAAGCCATTGTTTTAAAGTTTTTGTCAACAATTTGTAGCTTCTTGAGGTTGCATGGAAACAGTATGGAATGTTAAGGGCAGTTCTTAAAATTGGCTGTCGTTATTTCCTTTCTGCATTTATAACGAAATGTGTAATACTACTCTTGCAAACGCTTGTCTCTATTTAAATGAAGTAGATAGAAAAATAAGCTTTCGGAACGATAGTTATTATACACATTAATAAATGATAGAGGTAGAGAAACGCGTGAAAATCTAATACATCAGATTTCTTTTCTTTGAATGATATTAAACGTAACGTATATGCAGTAATTTAAAATTTACGGCGCCTAAATTTACAGCGCTACTCCTCTAAACTCGATGAATATGGCAACAGGGTCGCTAGCTCATCCTTAGTTGTGCACGTTTTAAAGAGCTTTTGCGCATGCACAACTGGTATGGCGTAATTACTTAATGGGACAAATATATGCGGGTCGTGCACACTTGAAAAAGTGCATTAGAGCGCGAAGACAATTCCCGCGCTGTTATTTCCCTATTCGGCAGCTTCCTCTTCTAGCACTTAGGAGAAACACCTGATCAGATTCACATTTAACCTTCTTTGATATCATACATATTTATGCCAATGACAAATGAGTTATGAATAATTTTAGATTTGCTTAAATTTGATAGAAAATTAATGGTAATTACGACAAACAGGTTATAAACCGGGGTTGCAGCTGAATATTTCGCAACCGAGGCTGAAGGCTTGCAACTTTGGTAGTTAAAATAAATATTGAAATGAAATATATAAACAATTAACTAAATCAGCGAGAAAGTTGCCGTGTGGTGTAATGCTTCGTGCTCTGGATTGTCACGAGAGAAACGGAGATTCAGTTATAGGTACAAGATATTAAAAATACCTACTTTATTAAATCTTAAATAGTTTAGTTATTTTTAACTTGTGTACCACTTACCTCGGTAATTACAGGAAGTTTTGTATTCCACAGAAACGTTCCATATTGAGGCCACCCAACTAAAAAAAAAAAAAAGCATTATTGGAAAAAGTGTGCATAAACTTGGTATTTAAGTTCATCTTCCAAAGATGCGACACGAAGATTAAGAAAATCCATCCAAAACTACCCCTCACAGTAGTCACCTTTCTATTTTCTCAAAAATGATTGACGATTTCGATTAAAACAGTATGTTTAAGATAATTTCGTGAGAAATAAAATGCATATATCGGAATTATCTGCGAAGTCCTCTTCATTCTGAATGAATTTTCTTTAATTTTGTATAACTGGAAACCTTAAAAGATATATAAAAACTAGCAGAGATATACTAAATGTATACGACTATCTCGTCAAAATACACAATTTATGTGAATTAATTTTTCGTAGCATTAACCATTTCCGAGATTCATTGTCATTGGTTTGAATTCAATTCCTTTATAACTTTTAAGGTTTTTTTTTTCTCGTGGTCATTTAAAGAATGGTATTTCAAAGCCAGTATATAGCGACCCGCCTTTTAAAGACTGAAATATCGCTTCAGACAACTTCAGGTTCTTTGTATAAAAAGGAAAAGTGTAATAAGAGCACGTTTGTAAAATGATAAACATGAGGTGGACAGAAAAGTAAACGATAATTGGTAGAGAAAGTCGAGCAATTTTAACATACGTAACTTATCATCATCATCAACACCACCACTTAACGGTTTAGGAGATGTCTCCCGTTTATGGCCTCATACTTCCCTCCATTGCCTCAACGATCTTCCTATATTTCTATAATCTAGTGGTTTGTGCATGTACGTTTAAAATGGATTGCGGGTACTATTCATTCTTTGTAACTGATTTTTCCATTTTTACCTTTTCTACTACGTATAGTAAGTAGGGGAAGTGTTGTATTTCACCCAGAAATTCGATACCGAGATTTCACCGGAAATACATGTTTTGAGACCCCCTGAATCCCAAAAAAGCATTTTTGGAAACATGTCCGTGTGTGTGTCTGAACAGCATAACTCAGAAACGAACAGTCGGATAAACACCAAACTTGGTATTTAGGTTCAGTATTTTCCAAAGATGCTTCATAAAGGTTTTCAAGAAAATCTCCCCACCCCAGATTACCCTTTACATGCAACATTTTTCGAAAATTTTAATTTTCATAAAAAAAGGCACTAACGACTTTGATTAAAATATAATATGTTTAAGATATTTTCAGGACAAATAAAATGTGTATCTCGAATTTTCTGGGAATGTCTGAAAAGTATTCTTCATTGTGAACCACTTTTGCCTAACTGGTAAACCATAAGAGATAGATTAAATTGTATTATATAAAAAATGTAGATCGCGTTAAAATACACAATTTAGGTCATATATATATTTTTTTGTTGAGTGAACAATTTTCGAGATATTGCTTGTTATTCCCTTAAATGTTCCAATACTTATACTTTTTCTCAAGTTGTTATTCATTTTTTTTTGTCCTGGTAATACAAAGAGAATGGAATACTCCACATAGCAACCAGCTCTTAAAATATTTGACTATCACTTAAAGCCTACCAATTACCTATGCATCCACAAGAAAATTATTAATAAGATTAACATCTGAATATGTCGATTAACATGAAGTATATGGGGAATAAGCGTTTGTAAAAATAGCTTGTGCAAGAGTAGAGAAAGTCATGCGAGTGTAACACCAGATTTTTCTGTTGATATTCTGTCATTTAGGGAAAATATACCTAATTCTTCTCTTATCTCCTCATTTCTAATTCGGTCTATTCTGCATTGCCTAATCGTTTATCCTTTTTCTTCTACTATGATGTGCTTCCAGTTTAGTCAATCCGCCTATTACGAGGGGCGCCCAATAAGTAAGTTTCCCCATTTTATAAACAACATTACACACAATTGATCATGTTGAATTAATTTTATTTATGTTGTACAATCCTTCTGTTACTTTTCTACATAGTCAACATGTTTTTCCAAGCATTTTTGGGGCCGTGACACAAGTTTTGCAAGCCAGTGTTGTACTAGGTCGGGTGCTGTGCTTGCAACTAGCTGTTCACTGATTTGACTTCATCATCGGTGTTAAAAATGCTTACCTTTGAGTTGGAGGAACATGTGAAAATCACTTGGGGCAAGCTCCGGTGAATACGGAGGATACGAGAAAACTTCCAAGTTGAATCTTGACCAGAAGTCGGGTCCTGCCAACTGTTCACTTCCGATTCATCTTCGTCACGGTATTAAAGTGCTTACCTCCAAGATGATCTTAGAGTCAGGGGAACATGTGAATATCACTGAGGAAAAGATCTGGTGAATATGAAAGATGCGAGAAAACTTCCCAGTTAAATCTTCTGAGCTCCGCCTGGGTCAAGATTCAACTTGGAACTTTTCTGGTATCCTCTGTATTCACCGGAGCTTGCCCCAAGTGATTTTCACATGTTCCTTCAACTCAAACGTAAGTACTTTTAACACCGATGATGAAGTCAAATCAGTGAACAGCTGGCTACGAGCACAGGACCCGACCTGTTACAACACTGGCTTGGAAAATCTTGTAGCACGCGCCCAAAAAATGCTTGAAAAACATGTTAACTATGTAGAAAAGTAACAGAAGGATTGTACAATACAAATTAAATTAATTCAACGTGATCAATTGTGTGTAATGGTTTTTATAAATTAGGGAAACTTACTTATTGGACGACACTCGTAGTTAAGGCTTCACAGTATGCAACATTTCACTCTGGACACGGTACGACTGCTGCAAGTTCAGTGCTGGGGCTGCCACTTCTCTGCAGCTGCTTTTGGAGCAATGTCCTAGATGTGACGTCTTCACCGCGACTGTCGGGTCACATCTACCCGTTTTAGCAGGTTATTCATTCTCCTAGTTTGTAGCAAACCTCCCCTGTCGACTCCTCCACCTGCTAAGAACCGTTTGCCGAGAGCTGGGACCACGTTTGCTGACTGCAGTGACTGGGCGCTGGGGTCGTCACTTCCCTACACCATGATCTTTACATTACACCTCGAGTTTTTGCAGGTTGCTGTAGGATTGTCGGTGTTGCTTCGATGTGGGTGAATGTGTGGGTGCGTGTTTTGGTTGTAGGTTCTTGGCCCCTCACGAGTTCGTTCCCCTTTTCGGTGGTGACAGGATGTTGCACAGGAGGATTCTTATCTCAGGGGTTTTCCGAGAGGTAGCAAGTAGACGACCTTGGCTGTTGGTCATTTATTCTTACAATAAAAGGTAACACACTGCATCCCTTTCACACGCTTTCCCTCTCTCCCACATACAAGACACAACCGGTTACTACACCCAGTTGTTGTAATTATTTTAGCCACTGTCAACTATCCTACGCCCCACTAACGAGTTGACGCTCCTAACCACGAAACACTGATTTTTGTGATTTGCTCACTCACTTGCACCGCGCTGTATATTAACTTTAGTAACACAGACTTAATGATTTCCTCGACCACTACGTCGGAGATGTAAGCCTTAGCGTCTTAACATTGTGATGATCAGAGAGAGAGAGAGAGAGAGAGAGAGAGAGAGAGTCACATCTTCACAGCTCCTACCTCGTTCTGTCTAGGAGTTTTTATTATTTCACGCCCATTTTCTAGGCGGCTTGATTTGGGCCTCTGACCACGTGATTTCTTACGTTGTTATTCGCTGTTTTATTTTTCCCACTTAATTTTTATTGCAGACTTTCCTACCAAGACTAGTGCAAATTTCTATTTCGCGTTTGGAATTTCTTATGGCCTGACATTCATTTCTAGCGTTGGTTTTTACGCTCAAGTGGTTTTGGAGACCGATTAAGCACGTACATACTGGTGTCTGTATGTCGCGTTAAAATGTTACGTCTTTGTTTGCGGGTCACATGTGTTTGCTAGAATTCTAAAGGCAGAAGACCTTTTCGATGTGTCCCGTTATAGCCTCGGCTCTCTTAACAGACACTAGTTTTCAGAATCTACCCATCTGCAGGCTTTAGTTTGAGCCAGTATTTCTAACACTTAAATGATTTCAGTCAAATTATATAATATAAAATATAACAGCCCGCCTTAAAGCAATATGTGTATACTGCAATATATAAAAAGTGTATATTACAGTCATTGTATATGTTTATATTATTGTATACATGTGTAATAATGTTATATGAATGTATTACATAATTTAGTAATGTAGGAGCTGTGAGAAATAGGTCAAAAGTTGCTAACAATGAGGTAATAACGAGGTAACCTTGAGGCAATAATGAGTTTGAGAGTTTAAATGTTACTTGTGATTCTTGGAAGCAATAATGTAATTTTAGTGACAGTTTATAAAACTAGCCAATCAGAGACTTGAAATACAGAAATTTACAAGTTTAGGCGATTTAAATCAGTTCAGTTGGTTGCAGACAGTGTTACTAACCAGACCAAAAAGTGTCCTCAAGAGATTTAATACGTATTCTTATGAGTCGAAAATAGATTACGTGTTAAAAAGTGCAAATAATTAATAAAACAATCTCACAGCTCCCTCTCTATATCAGTGAAGTGTTATTTAAATCGTATCAAGTATTAATAAAAGGAATGAAGTAAAATTATAATCTGTGTAAGCCTACATTCTTAGTCGTACCACAACCCTGCCAAGACAACCATGTCTCTGACAATAATACTGACGCAGCCGAGGCTAACATAAATATATAATATTTAAATAAACAGTTAAATTACAAAGTTAATATTTTTTAAACTTGGGGCAAAGACCACCTGAAAGTACATTTGGGGCGAAGGCTACCGGAAAGCGAGTAGTATACGTACATTGCAACTACTTCAAGTGTTCGGCTCCCAACAGTTGAAATACGATACAACTACTTCTAAAATACTCCTTTCTCAGATTGGCTCCCAAAACTTGGGCAAATAACAACGTAAAAATAACAAAAATTTGAAGCAACAAACATCTTTAAGTTCTTGCGAAATTATTTCCTTATACTACGTGTATAAATATTTTGTGTATTTATTATGTATGTATATATTGCATGCAGCATTGGTTTGTTTTATTCAGAGGGGAAAGTTACCGTGATAAGGGATTATTGCGTAGGAGCTAGGAAATTGCAAACATTCACTGACGCATAAATTAACAATTTATTTCAAAGCGATATATCCGTTAACAATGCTTTAGTCAGCTTGCTTTTCAAAATAATATGCTCAAATGCAATGTGATATTCTCTTTCGCTTTTCTATATTTAAAGTTTCCATCTGAATTTAAAGATTTTATAGAAGAGCAACGAATACATAAAGTTGCATGAAATGCAAAAATATAAATACTTCTCGCGTACAAGAATTTAGAAAACCACCAAGAGTTAAAGGTTAAATTTCAAAAGCTTACTGAAGAAAGTTTAAAGATAATTTGGAAAAGCCGAAAGAATTACTCTTGGTGAATTATGCCGAAAAGCTTGCTGTCACGATGTCTAGTTGTTCCCGGCTCGGTCCCCGATCAAAAAGCGACTGCTGGTGCCTGCCTGCCCAGGAGTTGCTGGAAACGGCGACGAGCATGATGGCGCTGGCGTCAGTGGCGTGTCGCAAACTAGCCAATGATGACTTGTCCATGATGCTTTACACAGTGATTTGTTATTCGAAACTTTAGATGTTACTTTCTCTATCGATGAATGACGTCATCATCTTTGCAGCATTGTGACGTGGTGCTTGCATAAGCCATGAGCATGGGGGAGGCGAAAACGGCACAATATAAGTAGTTATCCAGCGCGTCTTTCTGCTTCAAAGTGGCTATGAATAACCTAAATAAGTACATATTTGGATACCAGATCCTGCTACCAAATTTTTTCCTTATAGTTTATGAACATTTCTTGCACAAACGGAGATAATAAAGTCATCCATTGCAGATGTGAATAAATAATTCTATAAAATGTATTTTATATGGAGTAGTGTTGAGATTTGTTACATTTGACGTGTTTCAGACCCCGTTGCTTGAGGATGGCACCTTCCTTCCTCCCCCTCCACTGGGAGCCAACCCGCAGCTTCTTCCGGCCTCCACAAACGCCATCGCTTCTGTTCCTCCTGCTGCTATTGCTGCTCCTGGGTGGCAGCTTGTGCGCGCCGCCGTCGTCCTCCCACCATGGCCGTCACCACGGCACTAACATGGCCTTCAACGGTGCCGGTGGACGCAAGAACCTGGACACCACAGCACGGGACGGCGAGGTAGCGGAGGGTGAGGGGAAAGGCAAGGGCGACGGTCTCATGGAAGACGTGATCGGTGCCGTCAGAGAGTCGTACGTGGGTAGGGGAGCAGACTCCTTGTTGATGAGCAGAGGGAGCGACAGCAAGGATGCCTTCGACAATAGTGACGTTTATGTAGAGACTGTCGACGACGAAGAGGTGCACAGTAGTGACAAAAAAGAGCGCGACATGGGCAGTGGGGACGCCAGAGACATGCGACTCAGGGAACATTTCAGTGGTAGTGGCGAGGGAGACCCTCTTTACTTGGGTCACGACGATGAACAGCCCATCGACTACGGTACCAGTAGACATTCGATAGATCTCGACCGTGTGGTGCCCGGGGCAGATTCGCTCAACATGCACATCCCCCACGAGTCTCGGCTTAACGAGGAAGGTAGCGGAGCTGGCGAGCAGGAAGATCCCCTCATCATCGAAACCAACAAGGGCAAAGTCAGAGGCATCACGTTGACGGCTGCTACGGGGAAGAAGGTGGACGCATGGCTAGGAATACCCTATGCGCAGAAACCTCTAGGTAAGTTATTCACTATGCAAATGTGTGCAGGCTAGTGGTTTCTAAACTCTCATAGTTTGTACCCCCTCCCCAACAACCCCAGTGTCATTACTACAGACAGGCCAAATGTGGAATTTCATATTCTTAACCATACTTGCTAACATTATAGAAACAAGTAGTTTTACGTCCTGCACGTAATAATCACATATGTCTTTAATATTTTGGCGACGTCTTCATACTTTATAAAAAAGGTTCACGTTTCTTTACATTTTGTAACAGGTACAACTTTTCTTTTTACTTTCTCTACTACGTATAGTAAGCAGGGGAAGTATTGCATTCTACCCAAAAATTCGATACCGGGATTTCACCAGAAATATATGTTTCGAGACCTCCTGAATCCAAAAATGATTTTTTTGAAAACATGTCTGTGTGTCTGTTTGTATGTGTAGCATAACTCAGAAACGAACAGTCGGATAAACACCAAACTTGGCATTTAGGTTCAGTATCTTCCAGAGATGTGACACGAAGGTTTTAAGAAAATCCCCCAACCCAGATTACCCTTTACATGGAGCACTTCTCGAAAATTTTAATTTTCTCAAAAATGGCTCTAACGATTTTGATTAAAATATCATATGTATATCTTGAATTTTCTGGTAATGTCTCCAAAAGTATTCTTCGTTGTGAACGACTTTTGCATAACTGGTAAACTATAAGAGATAGACAAAATTTTACTCCACAAAAAATGTAGATCGCGTTAAAATATTCAATTTATGTCATATACTTTTTTTTTGAGTGAACCATTTTCAAGATATTGCCTGTTATTCCCTTAAATTTTTCAATACTTATTTTCTCAAATGGGAATTCGTTATTCATTTTTTTATCTTGGATATGCAAAGAGTATTAATCTGTGGCAAAGTGAATGATGCTGCAGCTAGCAACCAGCTATTAAGAGGTATGTCTACTGTGCTTAAAGGCTACTATATTTCTATATTGCCCTTGCAAATACAAAACAAGGGGACATAGTACGTCTTAAGCGATAGTGAAATATTTTTAGAAATGGTCGCTATGTGTAAAATGTAATTCTCTTTGCATGTCAAAAGATCGATTCTGCAAATGTTTATCTCGAATAATATGAAATAGATGGAGAATAAGAGTTTGTAAAAATAGTTTGTACAAGAGTAGAGAAAGTCATGTGAGTGCAACACATCAGAGTTTAAAAATAATTTCTATTTACAATGAACAGTGCTTTCCAGATATTCCATTCGTGCAGTTTTCTGTGAAACGCATTTGGAAAACCCCAGTCAGTCTTTCCGCTAAGTCAGGCACAGTTGAGAAAATGTAGGATTTTTTCTACATGACGTCTTGTGAAAAGTTGCAGGCGCCCTATTCTTGAGCTTTTATTATCTCCAGCATTTCCTTTTAATGGCATGTTGAAATTAGAAGCAAAGACAAAGTAACCAGTAGCTTTTTTGTCCAATTTTAAGATTTGATAATGTCTAAAATCTATAAACTCGCTGTAATTGTTATATTTTATTTATTTTAGTGTTGAATATACAAAAAATCTACAAACTCAGTTTTATTACTCTAATGAACTACACTTGCTTCAAACCCCTAAAGTACAGATGTTTCGGCTTTAAAATATATATTTAATAGTATTTTGTGATTTCTCTTCATGTTTTGCCTGACCTAGTCATTACGAATACTGTATCTTTCATAACCATTTATACAAGTGCCCCAATGAACCTCAACCACGATTTTCGCTTATAAACATCAATAAAATGGTAATAATTAAAATAAAATTTGATATGGTCATATCGTGGTGTAATCATACGGTTGCAGGCTGTTTGCTTTCCCTACTAATCTATAGGCACCGAGATTTCACCTGGAATGCACACTTTGAGGACCCCTGGATAAAGGCATTGATTCAAGAGCAAGTCTGGTATACAGGTTCAGTGTCTTTCAAGGATGCAACACGAAGATCTTCAAGAAACTCCAAGCAATTTTTATTAAAATCCTTCATTTTTAAGATCTTTGCCTGATAAATGAAATACATATCTTAAATTTTCTAGGAATAACCCGTGAAGCCCTCTTCATTCTAAATAACTTTTGTATAATTGGTTAACTGTACGATATGAACAAAATCTTACACACAAAAAATTTAGATCTCCTTAAAGCACACAATTTGAAAAAAAAAAATTCGTGGCATTATCCATTCCCGAAACATACTTTGTTTTTGGTATGAATTTCAAATACAGGGTTATACAAAAAGAAGGAACAGACTTGACATGTTTATTTTTAATGAACGTCAATAGATACCGATACATATGACACATCATTGAATACAGAAAAGTTCAAAGTTTTAAGCCCCCACCTATTAGTTCTATTCAGTTCCTAAAGCGGCGCTGTGTTTGTTTACGATAAAATGGCGATGGCACAGGAAAAGTCGTTTTGTGTGCTTCATTTTGCAAAGACTGAATCCATTGTTTCATTGCAGCGTGTATTTCGTTGTAAGTTCTACAACATCATACATTTGTAGATGAAGGTTGCGTATGCACACGGAAAAGCACTGGTCGTCCTCGCATAACAAATAGTGCTCATTTTGAACACCTAAAATAAAAGTTTAACTTTTCTTTATTCAGTGATGCATCGAATGTGTCGCCATCTATTGCGTTCGTTAGAAATGAATATGTAAAGTTTGTTCCTTCTTTTTGAATAACCCTTAACTTATAACTTTTATCAAGTGACATTTCCTCTCGTGGTCATGCAAAGAGCATGTACCTCCAAAGCCATCACATAGCGATGCGATTTAGACTGCTGTATCCTTCATGCATCTACAAAGAGTTAACAAAAATAGATACAATAATATGCATTTGTATGAATAATTTGTAGAAAATTGAGTACATGAAGTTATGTGAACGTAAAATACAAGATATTTTTCTTAAGAGAGACTTCTTGGCTCTGTCGTCGTGACGTAACCGAGTGTCATTTGTAATTGAATTGTTTTGTACTGACTAGCAATATTGGAAATGACTATGAACGCGTATCGGGGCAACACCTACAGTGTTTTCCATTCAATATTTGGTGAGGAAACCCAAAAAAGGAAGCATTGTTGAATGTTCATGAATGCGGAGTACCAACATTCCCAAAAAAAATCCGATGTGTTACACTCGCATGACTTTCTCTACTCTTGTACAAACTATTTTTACAAACGCTTATTCTCCATCTACTTCATGTTAATCGAGATGTTAATCTTATTGCTAATTTTCTTGTAGATACAAGGGGAATTGGTAGGCCTTAAGCGATAGTCAAATGTTTTAAGAGCTAGTTGCTATATGGAGTATTGTATTCTCTTTGGATTACCAGGAAAAAAATGATGTGTTACACTTACATGACTTTCTCTACTCTTGTACAAACTATTTTTACAAACGCTTATTCTCCATCTACTTCATTTTAATGAGATATACATTTGCAGGAACTATCATATTGCTGATTTTCTTGTAGGTGCAAGGGGAATTGGTAGGCTTTAAGCGATAGTCAAATGTTTTAAGAGCTGGTTGCTATGTGGAGTATTCCATTCTCTTTGCGTGTCCAGGACAAAAAAAATGAATAACGAATTCCAATTTGAGAAAAAGTGTAAGTATTGGAAAATTCAAACAAATAAGAAGGAATATCTCGGAAATGTGTCATTCGTCAAAATTTGATATGACATAAATTGCCTGTTTTAACGAGATCTACATTTTTTGTGTAGTAACATTTTGTCTATTTCTTATGGTTTACCAGTTATGCGAAAGTTATTCAGAATGAGGATTTTTGGGGACATTACCGGAAAATTCAAGATATACATTTCATTTGCCATAAAATATCTTAAACATATGATATTTTAATCAAAATCGTTAATTATGTTTGAGAAAATAAAAGTTTTCGAAAAATGGTCCATGTAAAGATAGTCTGCCGTTGGGGTAATTTCTCGAATATTTTCGTGTTGCATTCTTGGAAAATACTAAACTTAAATACAAAGTTTGGTATTTATCTGACTTTTCGTTTTTTATGTATACCGTTCACAGCACACGAACGCGTTTCCAAAAAGGGTTTATTTGGATTCAGGGCACCTCAAAACATGTATTTCCTGTGAAATCACGGTACAGAAATTTTTAGTGGAATGCAATACTTCCCCTACTTACTGTACGTAGTAGAGAAAGTAAAAAAGCATGCAGAACAAGTTTGTGTATTTGCCTTAGTTATAATTACATCTCAAATTTTCCTTAGAAAGTAGGTAAATGCTTCGCTGAACTTGGGAATTATTTTTATCTCAAATTCTTATATTATCCTGATTTTTGCATGCATAAGGGTTTATAGTTTTGGAAATGTACGATTCATAATTATGACTTGTTGCTCTACAAAAATGGATTCTAATCTTTCCAGGTCCGCTTAGATTCCGTCATCCTCGACCCGTAGACAGGTGGGACCAAAATGGGGAGATCTTCAACGCCACCAAATTGCCAAACACGTGCGTGCAGATAATAGACACCGTGTTTGGCGACTTCCCAGGTGCCGCCATTTGGAACCCCAACACCCCGATATCGGAGGACTGCCTCTACATCAACGTGGTGGTGCCCAAACCAAGGCCTCGCAGTGCTGCCGTCATGGTGTGGATATTCGGCGGCGGCTTCTACTCGGGCTCCGCCACGCTAGATGTGTACGACCACAAGACCCTGGTTTCCGAAGAGAACGTCATCATCGTGTCAATGCAATATCGCGTCGCGTCCCTCGGCTTCCTCTTCTTCGACACGGTTGACGTTCCCGGCAACGCTGGCCTCTTCGATCAACTCATGGCCCTACAGTGGGTGCACGATAACATCCATGCGTTTGGCGGGAATCCCAACAACGTCACGCTGTTCGGAGAGTCGGCCGGCGCAGTGTCCGTTAGTTTGCATCTTCTGTCTCCTTTAAGCCGCAACCTCTTCAGTCAGGCCATCATGGAGTCTGGCTCTCCGACCGCACCTTGGGCAATTATAAGTCGCGAGGAGAGCATCCTCCGTGGTCTGCGCCTAGCTGAAGCGGTCGGGTGTCCGCACTCCCGGTCTGACCTCCATGCCGTTACAGAGTGTCTCCGCAAGAGAAACGCGACCGAACTCGTCAACAACGAGTGGGGTACGCTTGGTATCTGCGAGTTCCCGTTCGTCCCCGTCATCGACGGCGCCATCCTTGATGAACCCCCTCAAAAATCCCTTGCAATTAAAAACTTCAAGAAGACCAACATTCTCATGGGCAGTAACACCGAGGAAGGGCACTACTTCATCATCTATTATCTAACAGAGTTATTCCGCAAAGAGGAGAACGTTTACGTCAACCGCGAGGAGTTTCTTCAAGCCGTTCGGGAACTCAACCCCTATGTCAACAACATCGCGCGACAGGCCATTGTGTTTGAGTATACCGACTGGTTGAATCCGGATGACCCTATTCGTAACCGCGACGCGCTCGATAAGATGGTTGGCGATTATCACTTTACGTGTAACGTCAACGAGTTTGCGCATCGCTACGCAGAAACTGGAAACAACGTCTACATGTATCTGTTCAAGTATCGCTCGGCCTCGAACCCATGGCCATCGTGGACCGGTGTGATGCATGGCGACGAGATCAACTACGTGTTTGGGGAACCGCTCAACCCGGCCAAGAACTACCAGCCGCACGAGATAGAACTCAGCAAAAGGATGATGAGATATTGGGCCAACTTTGCCAAAACTGGGTAAGTATTCAGTTATTTGTCAATCATAAACAGTGTTCCCACTTGCGTTTCTCTGCAAGTGGGAACGCTGAACGTAGATGAACAAAATCAGATATACAATTGAAAGAAACTAAGAAGTCTTCTATATTAATTTAAAGACATAAAATAAGTGTGGAGATAATCTCGGAAATCAGCCAAACGATATATATATAATCCTTTCACCATTCGGACGCACAAAGGTATTTTCATAGGGGAGTTTTCATATTCTTCTCAAGCAATTTCAATCCAATTTCGTTGTAATGTAAATATCAAAGTATACTTTTGCCACTTTGTTGATAACATGGCAGATTTGCGACGACTTCAGCCCAAACTAGTAAATAGGGACACTTCAATGTTTTTTAAAATTGGAGGGGAAGCCTCATATCGCGTCTATAACACCGTATTCCCCTCCTATGTTGCTGAATTTTATTATCCTGGAGTGTTTCTGGTGACATTTTGAAAAGAAAAACCAAAAATTGGTACACTTGTGTTTTGAAATCTGGCAAAAAATGTAAGTACGCTACAACTTTCAAGTAACTTCTGCTACCATTATTTTCAATCCCTAACATGCAAATCAACACTTTGGTCAACCTAGACAAAACTTTATAGCTCTCAAAATCTACCCCTGCTGTATTTTCAACCACTTGTGTAAAAATCTGCACTGTTTAACCAATCTGGTCAAAATATTGTACAAATATTGCAGAAGCTGGCAATCTTACAATTTATTCAACCATTATTTTCAATCACAGAGGATCCCAAAATGTTATGACAATTGTACATCAATGTAAAATCTCGATAGTAATATAAGTAACATTATAAAAGTGTAAATATGTGGTATATTAAGTATAATGGAGCCGTGCAGCGAAATTTAACTATATGAAGTCAAGTGGTATCAGGTGAAGATACCTCTCGGGTGGCACGAACCACAGGGTTAGGCTGAACATGACCAACAGAGACACAAAGAGGTTAAGGAAAAATAACGAGAGGTTGGGACAAAAATGGAAATTCCAAACGCGTCATGAGGAGAAAGATGGGAGCAAATATTCTCATACGACGCTAAGGTGATCAGCCAATCACAATATGCTTTAAAATAGTTATGGGTAAAAATAGCGTCTTTTGCGGGGTGTATAAATAAAGCACAGCCCCGAGATTCTCACTTTATACAATTTCGTCACGGGGTGAACTCAAACGGCTGAGTGTGTGAGGACGATGTTAGCACTTTAGGAAAGTTTTATATAAAGAGTGGGAGGTACAGCTTGATAGAAAGGCCCCATAACCCAGTAATATAATAGTGGGATAGAACTCACAGCTAGCTGCAAACAAGTGTAAATAAATTATAGTTAATGCGAGCTCGAACTCTTGTTATCACTCCCTAGATTGAAGCTAAGACCACAGGCCAACACAGAAGTGTTGTAGGGCATTCTCTTACAACTCAACACAACCACACCAGGAAGGAAGGTGAGCAGCTAAGGGATATCCGCCGCAAGGACTTAGACAAAATTATGGTCAACCTTTACAAGCCTAAAACAAATCTACCCCTACTGAATCCTGCACGTACAAATAGCAGTATTGGATAAATGTACACAAAACCGGTAGTGATTACGCTTTAGGTATAAGAAATAATTGCAGGTCACTCACGCTTTCAGAGACCACCCTTATTTTCAACCCCTAAGTTGCCGTGTAAGACAGTAATAATTAAAGGGCGGATGGTTGTGCGTTGCTCTGAAAATGTTATATTCACAGTTTGTGTGGTAGGCAGTAGAGCAGCAGAAATCCCAGTGTAGTGAAGATAAACACGCCAAACGTTCCTTGCTACCTGCAGTGTAACGAATGTGGCGGTGTACCTCGCTTCGGAGGTGTCGGATTCGATTCTCGTCGACCGCTCACTCTGACCTTGGATTTTTCGTGGTTTTTCCTAGTCGGCAGGCGAATTCTCGGGTAGTTTCTCATCTACTACGATTTCCTTTCCCTTATTTACATTTCATTCCGTTTCCTTTTCATGTTACAGGTGTGCTTTTAAGTTCATCGACCTCTCAGGGCAGCTCTAGAATTGGGAAGGATCTTCGACAGGAACTATTACGGACTTCCGCGCGTGTCTGTGGCCGTCTGTCTGCCTTCGGCATGTAGCCTCCTTCACTTCATCCCTTCCTCCGGGGAGTGGTAACTGATGGATCTCACGTAGGTTATAGTGTGCGAGGTATCCCCTTTAGCTGTACATCCTATACCTAATCTGCATTAATGGGTATCCGATATAACATTTCGAAAAAATATAAAATATTTCAGAATAAGGGTCTAATAACGGTTTTGTTTTTTCTGATCATTTAAAAGCCCAAATGCGACGTGTAAAAGAATGTGCATCAGTGCGTGCATATGGCGCTACAAATGCTTAAATGAAACTTTCTTGTGGTCTTGTTTTCTTACTGCTTTAAAAATCCTGCAGATTTTGTTCAGTTTATTTCAAAACTTTAGTATACGTCCGGTAAAAGCGTATGAAGGGATCTAAATAGCCCTCTGACGTTATATAAAAAGTGATGCACTCCCCTTGATCTCAATAATGCTTTTCCCTTCCGAAAGGTGACAACCGACCTTTCATTCCACACAGCCAGTATCAATTCTCTATGTGGCTAGCCTGAAAAACAATTAAGAGACATAAAAACGAACCAATGAACTAAATTATAATCGATGTGAAATGAAGGGATGGTTTGGATACCGCCTCTATGAAATAATTTTGGTACAATTGGCCCACAAGGAAAGGCTAAACCAATACAACATAATTCGACCTTCTAGAGGAAGGGATGGAAGAATTATTTGCATGTGCAGTTATACTGGACAGGTACGACATTTATTTGAGAGCTTTCATCAGCGACATGGAGACGAAGGTAGAAGTTATTGCCGCCATCGCATGGTAATAAGAAAACCAACATCAAGAAAACGTAGTGTATCATAAACATACAAGGTTTAAGTTGTAATGTTACTCTTGAGCAGTTCGGCCATATTTTGGGAGAGGAAAAGTATCCTGCCAACCATTGGCTAGAATTATGCTCGAAAACCAGGAGGCGGTCATACTGGCCGAAGTTGGGACTGGATTTCTCATTGTACGTTCCGTTATAGGCCACATTTTATTCACATCAGTATCCCTAGTAGGTAGAGGAAGTATTTTATCCCAACAAGATTTCACCGTAAATACGTATTTTGAGGCCCACGAACAAAAAAGAAACCTTTTCTAATAATGCTTGATATTTAAGTATAAAACCATCCAATGATGCAACAGAAGATTTTCAAATACGCATTTTGTATAACTGGTAAAACATGAGAAACATACTACATGAAAGATTCAGAATTTGTCAAAATGCGTCGTGGCATTAACCATTTCCAAGACATTCGTTATTGTTTTGAATTTTTTTAATACCTCGTACACTTTTAATTTTAACGTTACTATTCTTTAATTTTGATTGCGAAACATATTTCATTTTAGATAAAAGTTCTTGGAGATGGATCACGTACGTTTCAGGAAGCCTTTTACCTTTTCAACCATCTGCGAATTGATCTCTCTTTTGATTTCTGACTGAATCTCAACTTGCTTCTATGAATATTTTCCACTATAACGAAAGCAGGTATGAAAATCACTAGAAAGCCTGTAAGTTTAGGAAACATTTAACATTTCACTGTTTCCACGAAGTTCAGTCGTACTTGAAGGCAATACAGGGTATCTTGCCCAAAGCCTTGCCTCATTTGTGGCCAATTTGGTTAATGCAGGAGAATGCGTGTAGCGGCTGTCAGTGAGTGATCGATAGAGTTCCCTTGGGAAAAGTGTTTTTTCCAAAAGCCTTACTTTAAATACAAATCCCTCCTCTGCGTTTCCCATCAAACACCAGTTTTCACTTTCCTTTAAATCGTTCGCTTCACAAAGTGATAAATAAACAGAGAGAGCTTCGCTCGTGCAGTAATCTCCATCCCAGCGTTCTCTCAATGGACATCGCTGGAATTCAGCATTCATTTGTTGCAGTGCGTTTTCTGGAAGAACATCGGTAAATAACTTTACTACAAACCTTAGACTGCAATAATTTCTGAGAGAATGTTTATTCCGTATAGGAAATCAATACCTATGCGCCACGCAATATTAAACATAAAATATTAACAAGCGCTTGTAAGTATGGAGTGAGATTTTATACAGGTTCAAATAAATACCTAGATGTTACAGGATTCAGTGGTACCTCATCGACGGGAAGAAATGCAAGAAACTTGCCGGATCTATCAACAACGTTACCCCAACAGGCACCACTCAGCCCACACCATACCTACAGCCAACGGCAGTTTTAAAACTTCGTACTTTACATTCAGGTGGCAGAGTACACACACACACACACACACATGACTTCAATGAATTTAATACCACAGTTTAGGTATATGATAAGCAACAAATGATAAACTTTTCAAATCTATACATGTCCTTTAAGCCCTAATATTCAGTATTTGGTATGGCCTCCATACTCTGCAATTAGAGCTGCAATGCGCCTAGGCATTGAATCAAAAAGGTTCTGAACAAACTCCTCAGGGATTTCCCTCCATGCAGTTTGTATTCGAGTCCACAAATTCGTGACAGAGGTTATTGGAGGACCGTGATGCACCAGGTGCAGGCCAATATCCCAGACATGGACAACATGACATGTGCACGTGCAGGCCAGGGAAACAATGGTACCCGTCGCTTTTCGAAGAAGGCTTACACATTCCTCGCAATATGTGGCTGGGCATTGTCCGTTAAAATGTGACCTGTGGAGATGCCTGAAACAGGGGAAATACCTCAGGCTTTACAACCAACGTTAGGTACCGGTTACTGTTCAAAGTGCCGTCAATCCGTAGGAGGCGAGATCGGTTGTTGCAATCAATGGCGCCCCAAACCATCACATCTGGTGTTTGTCCGCTATACCGCTCAACAATGCAGCCCTCCAGGCTGTGCTCACCACAGTACCGCTGGACATGTTGCGGCAATCGCTGTAGGACACGTTGAAGCGGGACTCGTCCGAAAAGATTAGATTTTGCCACTCAACATCCCAGCGACGGTTTTCACGTGCCCATTGCAATCGGAGGAGTTTCTGGCTTCTGGATAATGGAAGCCGATGTAATAGCATGTATGCAACCAGTCCAGCTTGCAGCATACGGTGACAAACCGTTGATGCAGACAAGTTCACACCTGTTGCAGTGCTCCAGCGTCGAGCCAATGGTAAAGCTGTACGGTCCGTTATGGTCATGCGAACAAGATGACGGTCATTCCGTGCTGTGGTCCAGTACCCGTTCTTCGCTGCGTACGACCTTCATCTATCCACTGCTTCTACGCACTGTCATAGCAGCGTGCCCTGTATGAGCCGAAATGTCACGGTATAACAAACTCGCTTCCCGGAGACCGATCATTCTACCCCGTTCGAACTCACTCACACGCCAATATGGCTCCCTTTGACATCGACGAGGCATACTGGCACTCACTTTATTGTTTCCACCTTGTTTGACAGCTCTGTACTGACTACACTGGGCGCAACACTGACCTTGTCGGACCGACACGAGAGGGTTTCGCTCGGCCTACGTGTACCCCATCTCTCTGCAAACCTAATTACTTATTGCTTGCACACTGTTCTACACTTCCATCAAGTTTGGAGTTATTCGGGAAATTCTTTCTTGGTGCTGCAATTTTCACAAACGGCAGTGTGTGTATGTGTATATCAGACAGAGGAGGAAACATATCAACTGGCAGTGGTTTTAACACATAGAAAATATGACAGATGACAGAATAACAAAACAAGCATTTAAATACAAACCAAAAGGCCGGTGTTCAAGAGCCAGATGGGAAGATGCCTTTTGCGTCGGAGCGGGTTAACCTTGAAGAGGAAGAATAGTTTGTCGAAGAGCGAGCAGAGAAAGTAATGCAAATGTAACACCACAAATTTCTTTTGGAGGATGGTAGGTGCTCGGGAAGACCAAAATATGTTTCGTTAGACTCTGGATATAGAATGTTTTAAAACATAAAATACTTTAAAGCTCAAAAATTTAGGTTTCGCATTTGTTTTCCGTTATGTGGAAACCTACACAAGAAAGGCACCCTCTAAGCAAACTTAAAACACTATTCATTCCTCTCCTTGCAACTGACAAAAGCATTCTTATTAAGTTACGAGCCTGCAGTTATATTCTCAGCTTCGTTAGTGACAAAAGTGTGCCTCACGCATCTCGTAAACCTGCCAAGAAGATCCTATAGGAAATATCACTAATTTACCGTCCCAGGAGCTCCGCAAAGAGTATTAGGAAATGACGGGCTTGTCTAGAACAATGTGCTGTCCATTAGTGACGTTTCAAAGCCAGCCTCATCACTTATGTCGTCCCACGCTAATTCTTCTACCTCGCGCAGCTTCTTTAATGCTCCACTCTTGGACCAGGAACTAAGCAGATTACTCTCTCTCTCTCTCTCGCTAATAGGCCCGGCCGCTCCCATGTTTAATTCAAAAAGAAAGAGACAAAAGCGGAGATTTACTCAAGTTTTGAATACGGTTTCCAGATCTTTATCATTCTGTTTGTACAGACAAAATTCTCGTAACTTTGAATTAAGTTCTTAGCACGTCATTTTAGCTTAGATCAGCACATTTAGAGATTTGTGCACAGTGGCTGAATCAAAACGGCACAGTCGTGCTTCGGAAATCCTTAAAAAGCTTGCTGTATTATGCAAGAGTCGACTTTCACCTACTTTCTATGCCGCTTACAAGGCACTTAAAAAATGCATATAGGGATTGCACTAGAGATACTCTTTTTGAGGGGGAACAAGATCATTAATACCGAGCAGGGTGACTTAGGCGGTAACGTCTGTGTCTGCATTCAGGAGGTCCCGGATTCAAATCCCATGAGCCGACCAAACTGGCCTTTTTTCTGTATTCTTTCCCTTTCCAAGGTAAATATCGGACTGGATATTTAATACCACGCCAAAAATTTACAACTTAGGTCTAAAATAATAGTAAACATGAAAATGGATGGCAATAGTGAATGCTCTGCCATCTATCCACAGATAATGAAGGCAAGTACACTGGACGGCACCCTAATGCCATCTGCCCAGCACGTATATAAGCAGAGGTGCAGTTGTCTAGCACTAAGGCCTTTGTGAATACCTGTAGAAGCTGCATCCACCTGTCACGTATAGATGTTGTCGTCCTCTGTGGTGTAGTGGTTACCATGTTAGGCGAGGTCGCGAGTTCAAATCCGGCGGAGGGTGGTGGATATTTTCGAGCGTAAAAATCCTTAGAATGGCTTCATTCGGAAGGGAAGTAAAGGCGGTGGTCCCGTGCCATAGATATACGGCATATAAAAGAACCTCAAGCAATACAGAGGCCTCTGGGAAAAATTACCGCTCCTTCACGACCAATATAGAATGGGACGCTAAGGACCACAGCGGTTAAAGAGCGTCCATAAATAAAACTCAATTTCATTTCACGTATAGAAGCAGGTGTACAGTTGCCTGGCATTAAGGCCTCTGTGGACACCTGTAGAAGCTGCATCCACCTGACACGTATAAAAGCAGAAGTACAGTTGCCTAGCACTAAGGCCTCTGTGGACACCTGTAAAAGCTACATCGCCCATCACGTATAGAAGCAGAGGTATGGTTGCCTAGCACTAAGGCATCTGTGGATACATTTAAAAGCTGCATCCACCCGTCGCGTATATAAGCAGAGGTACAGTTGCCTGGCACTAAGGCCTCTGTGGACACATTTAAAAGCTGCATCCACCCGTCACGTGTATAAGCAGAGGTACAGTTGCCTGGCACTAAGGCCTCTGTGGACACCTGTAAATGCCACGTATATAAGCAGAGATAAAGCTGCTGCCTGGCAGGAAGGCCTCTGTGGACACCTGTAGAAGCTGCATCCCCTGACACGTACAAAAGCAGAAGTACAGTTGCCTTGCACGAAGGCCTCTGTTGACATCTGTAAATGCCACGTATATAAGCAGAGATAAAGCTGCTGCCTGGCAGGAAGGCCTCTGTGGACATCTGTAGAAGCTACATCCACCCATCACGTATATAAGCAGAGATACAGTTGACTAGCACTAGGATCTCTGTGGGCACGTAACGAAGCTACCATCTGCTCGTCACGTATAGAAGTAGCCAGCTGCTTCTGTACAATTGCCTACCAATAAGGCCTCTGTGGATAAGTGTCAAGCTGCCTCCTGCCCATTACATATAGAAGCAGAGGTACAGTTGCTTAGCACTAAGGCATCTGTGGATCCCCGCCATCCCCTCATAGAAGCAGAGGTATAGTTGCTATGCACTAAGGTCTATGTTAGCACGTCACGAAGTAAAATTGTATGGTTTCGGGGCAAGACCGTGAGTTGGCAACATTTTGCCCTGTGTTTTGGTACTTAGTAGCCATTTTAGGAAACATGCTTAAAAATCCTATATTTGTAGCAGCATACCCTTATAAACTACTGCTAAAGTTCTATCCATATCAAGAAAACTACAACCAGGAATATTCATTTAGGAGTTAACATTTTTGTATAATCTTACGTTTCCTATAGTAAATAGGGGATATGTTGTATTTCATCCAAAAATTCGATGCCGAGACTTCACGGAAATACATGTTTTGAGGTGCTCTGAATCTAAATAAGCATTTTTGGAAACCTGTCCGTGTGTATGTCTGTCTGTCTGTGAACAGCATAACTCAAAAACGAAAAGTCGGATAAACGTCTAACTTGGCATGTGAGTTAAATATCTTTCAAGGATGCGACATTAAGATTTCCAAGAAAATCCCCCCACCCCAGACTACCCCTTAAATAGAACATTTTTCGAAAATTTTAATTTTCTCAAAAATGGCTCTAACGATTTCGATTAAAATGTCATATGTTTAAGATATTTTCATGACAAATAAAATGTATATCTTGAATTTTCTGGGAATGTCTCCAAAAGTATTCTTCATTGTGAACGACTTTTGCATAACTGGTAAATCATAAGAGATAGACAGATTTTACTACACAAAAAATGTAGATGGCGTTAAATTACACAGTTTATGTCATATACATTTTTTGTTCAGTGAACCATTTTTGAGATATTGCTTGTTATTCCCTTAAATTTTTCAATATTTATTTTCTCAAATGGGAATTTGTTATTCATTTTTTTGTCTTCTATATGCAAAAGTATTAATCTGTGGCAAAGAGAATGGTGCTGCACCTAGCAACCAGCTATTAAGAGATATGTGCATGCTTAAATGCTGCTGTATTTCTATATTGCCCTTGCAAATACAAAACAAGTGGAACATAGTACGCCTTAAGCGATAGTCAAATATTTTTAGAACTGGTGGCTATGTGTAAAATGTAATTCTCCTTGCATCTCAAAAGATCGTTTCTGCAAATGTTTATCTCGATTAATATGAAATAGATGGAGAATAAGAGTTTGTAAAAATAGTTTGTACAATAGTAGGGAAAGTCATGTGAGAGTAACACATCAGATTTTTGTTTTTTCTTCGTGGTCATGAAAACCGCATAGCATTTCAAGTTCATGACCAGGCACAGGAATTTCGAAGGATTAAAGTCAGGTCGGAAAAAAATAAGGTTGAACTGTTACCAGACTACAGGCCGGGACATCGCAGGTAACAAACCACTCTCCCCCGTTTGCACACAGCTCTCGGACCATCTCTACTAGTCGGCCACGATATGGGTGCGCTTGGAAGAGGGCGTCACTATCTCTGTTGACAATGCCTGTCACCAAAGCTAGGAATCAAATGGTAGTGAGCAACAAGGCGTTAGGGGATTGTACAGTCGAACAATGAATAAGAGTACTATATATGTTGGCCTCAGCCTTGCCAGTAAATACATTCGGGACTGCGGATGTTTTCTTTACCCGACTGCCCTTCGGATGCCTCGCCCATTCGTTCCGTAACTGTTTAATTCCTCTTCCCACCGCACGCTTTCATATCGCGGCCGACTAGCACCTGCCTGTCAGTGACACTTGGCCACTCTTGTTTACGTTCTTTGTAGAGATAATGATTTAAGAGTCATTTGAAGCCAATTGCTTAGTAATTTCTATGCCTGGTCATAACATATAAGGGACGAGGCATAAATCAAGTTAATAAAAAACAAAATCTGATGCCGCATGTCAGAGCGGTCTACGTTCTAGCTTGAGTTATTAGATATATAACCACAGACAACGTATTTACAAAAGTGGCATTATTCCGGTCTTCTGCTGGTATTACGAGGTAGTGTCGTATCATATATACTGCTCTGCAATATTCTGTTCTTAAGTTAAAAGGTTTGGTTATCACCTTCCTTCTCAGTCATAATCGGTGATTGGCTATAACCTGGATGCACCTTACGTAATATTAAGCACTGAACCGAGCTAATGACTTAATTTATATAACACGCGTATGTTTTTAAACGTTACAAATGAATGTACTGTAATACTATGAAGAACTTATACCAGAGGTAACTAGAAACTAAGGTTACAAAACCTGTGGTGAGACGTGTACATTTTATTTCATTTAACCAATACAGCCAACTGATAGTACATATATTACGTTATTTTTTTCCATACTACGTATAGTAAGTAGGAGAAGTAGGTTGTTCCACCCAAAAATTAGATCCAGAGATTTCACCGGAACTATACGTTTTGAGACCCCCGAATCCAAGAAAACATTTTTGGAAACATGTCCGTGTATGTGTGTGTGTGTGTGTGTGTGTATCTGTGAACAGCATAACTCAGAAACGAACAGTCGGATAAACACCAAACTTGGTATTTAGGTTCAGTATCTTCCAGAGATGCGACACGAAGGTTTTCAACAAAATCCCCCCACCCCAGATTCGAATTTTCTGGGAATGTTTCCAAAAGTATTCTTCATTGTGAATGACTTTAACATAACTGGTAAACCATAAGAGATAGACAAAATTTTACTACACAAAAAAAAATGTAAATCGCGTTAAAATACACAATTTATGTCATATACATTTTGTTGTTGAGTGAACCATTTTCGAGATATCCCTTAAATTTTCCCATACTTATAGTTTTTCTCAAATGGGAGTTCGTTATTCATTTTTTTTTGTCCTGGTAATGCAAAGAGAATGGAATACTCCACATAGCAACCAGCGCTTAAAATATTTGACTATCGCTTAAAGCCTACCAATTCCCCTTGCATCTACAAGAAAATTAGCAATAAGATTAACATGAAACATATGGAGAATATGCGTTTGTAAAAATGGTTTGTACAAGAGTAGAGAAAGTCATGTGAGTGTAACACATCAGATTTTCTTGTTTTTTTAATAGTCTCCACATCGGTTTAGGCGCTTGTCGCTTCGTGGGATGAGTTTGAATATTCCCTCCTGATAAAAATCATGTCCTTGCGTGTTCAGCCACGTTGTCGCCAAGTGTTTCACCTTCTCGTATGAAGCGATTCGTCGCCCTCCTGGGTGCTCCCTCAAGTTTGGAAAAAGGTGAAAGTCGCTTGGAGCGAGGTCCCGGCTGTAGGGAGGGTGGTCTCCTGGGCTGTATGAGGTCGCGCGTTGTCGTGTAGAAAGATGACGCCCTCGGTGAGAAGCTCTGGTCGTTTCCTCCTGAGTGCTTCGCGCAATCCTGTATGGTCTCGTAGTATCGGTCAGCGGTCACTGTGTGCCCTCTTTCCAAGAACCCCACTAGTATGACACCCGCACTGTCTCAAAACACTGTGTCCATCACCTTCCCGGCAGATGGCGTCATCTTAAAATGCTTTGTCTTTGGAAAGGAGGGGTGCTTCCACTCCATTGATGACCGCCTACTGCTCGGGATGTAGTGGTGGATCCATGTTTCGTCATCCGTGACAATGTGGCGAAGAAGAGTGTTTCCTTCCGTGGAGAACCGTCGCAGACTTGCTCCATGCGCTCCTCCTTGTATTGGAAGATTTCATGGAACCTATCTGGAATAAACTTTCCAGTACTGCAGAAATCGTGAACAATGTGACGAACGCTTGTGACCGACATTCCCAATTCTACCGTCATATCCGTAACGTGATCCTCCTGTTGTCCTGAATCAGCTCCTCCGCACGAGCTGTATTCAAATCTGTTGATACCGTGATGTTACCGTGGGATCCTCGTCGGTGACGTTTTCACTTCCAGCCGCAAATTTCCGACACCATTCTGCGACATGCCGACGAGACATTAGTCTCTCTCCGTAAACCTCTACCAGGCGCCGGTGAATTTCAGTCGCGGTTACAGTTAACGAAGTTAACGAAGTTAAGGTTACAGTCGAATAACGGAACGTATTTCTTCGCGAGACCGTTTTTACTTTCTCTACTACATATAGTAAGTAGAGGAAGTATTGTATTCCACCCAAAAATTCAATACCGAGATTTCACCGGAAATACATGTTTTGAGACCCCTGAATCACAAAAAAGTATTTTTGGAAACATGTCCGTGTGTGTCTGTGAACAGCATAACTCAGAAACGAACAGTCGGATAAACACCAAACTTGGTATTTGGGTTCAGTATCTTCCAGAGATGCGACACGAAGGTTTTCAAGAAAATCCCTCCGCGCCAGATTACCCTTTACATGGAACATTTTTCGAAAATTTTAATTTTCTCAAAATATCACATGTTTAAGATATTTTCATGACAAATCAAATGTACATCTCGAATTTTCTGGGAATGTCTCCAAAAGTATTCTTCATTGTGAACGGCTTTTGCGTAACTGGTAAACCATAAGAGATAGACAAAATTTTACTACACAAAAAATGTAGATCGCGTTTAAATACACAACTTATGTCATATACAGTTTTTTGTTGAGTGAACCATTTTCGATATATTGCTCGTTATTCCCTTAAATTTTCCAATACTTATGCTTTTTTCTTAAATTCGTTATTCATTTTTTTTTCCTGGACATGCAAAGAAAATGGAATGCGCCACATAGCAACCAGCGCTTAAAAGTTTTGACTATCGTTTAAAGCCTAGCAATTCCCCTTGCATCTACAAGAAAATTAGCAATAAGATTAATATCTCGATTAACATGAAGTAGATGGAGAATAAGCGTTTGTAAAAATAGTTTGTACAAGAGTAGAGAAAGTCATGTGCGTGTAACACATCAGATTTTTTCAAACGAGTCGCCATTTATGTTTATCTACAACTAGCGCTATATGTGGTGGGTGGTCGAAACTCTGCACGGTTGCCAACCTCATGTACTAGAATTACCGTATACTACTAATTTCTCAGTAATTGAAAAACTCCATGAATATCGCCTTGTAACCTTAGTGTCTGATCACCTCTCGTATTTACGCTTTAATGTGATTTCAGCGTACTTGCCTAAACCAAGTAATTACATTACGTGGTTTACCTGTAGGCAGATCTTCTTCTTCTAAGAATAAAACCCCAAACAAACTGACAGCCCTTAAACGAAAAATTTCAAAAATTGTTCTAATTTCTTGTTAACTGCAAACTTAAGATTTAATAATATAATTGCCTGATACTTAATTTCTCATATAATTATGCTAATTAATACTGATATAACTAATCTAATATAAACGGTAATATTATATAATGATGCATAATTAATATTACAATCAGCGTGGCAGTTGGTGAGTAAACGGCTTATCGTGCAAAGATTGAACACCTAAGAATAAAACAAGGCGTCAACCTAAGGGATAGAATATAACTATAAAGTTCCCAACATGCAACAGGTGCGTATTGCCGATTATGAATGGAACCTTACAACACGAATATTACCAGATTTGGTGAATTATCCCATAACGTTAGGGAAATGTGAATGTTTCACATTAGTAGGGTGTCCACTGGATTAAAATTCCAGTAATTTTTCAGTACACGTTTTCACAATCCACTACTGCATCGAGTCATATTGCAGTAAAAACACAGCAGTATTCAAATGTGCACTGTGGCTAGCTAAATGTCTTTACTGGTTTTATTTATATCCACATATGTAATATGAAGCTATGTTTATTATTACTTGCTAAATCAGAGCTCTTGTTGTTACAAAGGTAAAGCCGCCGATATAGCCTTAGATATTAAAGGGCATATAAATTGAATACAAAATCTCTGATGTAATGCTTTCACATGACCATCTTTATTAGTCCGTATACAACTATTCTTACTAACGCTTATTTTTCTATCTACTAAATTTAACACAAATAAACCTTTGCAAAAAATCTGATGTGTTACACTCACGTGACTTTCTCTACTCTTGTACAAACTATTTTTACAAACGCTTATTCTCCATATGCTTCATGTTAATCGAGATGATAATCTTATTGCTAATTTTCTTGTAGGTGCAAGGCTTTAAGCGATAGTCAAATATTTTAAGAGCTGGTTGCTATGTGGAGTATTCCATTCTCTTTGCATTACCAGGACAAAAAAATGAATAACGAATTCCCATTTGTGAAAAAGTATAAGTATTGGAAAATTTAAGGAAATAACAAGCAATATCTCGAAAATGGTTCACTCAACAACAAAAACGTATATGCCATAAATTGTGTATTTTAACGCGATCTACATTTTTTGTGTAGTAAAATTTTGTCTATCTCTTATGTTTTACCAGTTATGCAAAAGTTGTTCACAATGAAGAATACTTTTGGGGGCATTCCCAGAAAATTCAAGATATACATTTTATTTGTCATGAAAATATCTTAAATATATGATAATTTAATCAAAATCCTTAGAGCCATTTTTGAGAAAATTAACGTTTTCGAAAAATGTTCCATGTAAAGGGTAATCTGGGGTGGGGGATTTTCTTGAAAACCTCGTGTCGCATCTCTGGAAGATACTAAACCAAAACACCAAGTTTGGTGTTTATCCGACTTTTCGTTTCTGAGTTATGCTGTGCACAGACAGACACACACACGGACATGTTTCCAAAGATACCTTTTTGTATTCAGGTGGCCTCAAAACATGTTTCCGGTGAAACCTCGGTATCGAATTTTTGGGTGGAATGCAATACTTCTCCTACTTACTACACGTAGTAGAGGACTTTATAGGCTATTCCACAAAAATTCAAGATATGTATTTTATTTGTCATATAAATAAGGTTCATAATATCATTATGGTAATTTTTTTATAAAATCAAAAACTTCGAAAAATGCTCCAAGTAAAGAGCATTTTGGGGTGGAGAATGTGTTGGAAAGTCTTTGTTTACATATTTTAAAGATATTGAGCCTAAATAAATGTTTCCAAAATGCTTTATTTGAATTTAGGAGTCCTCAAAACATGCTTCCGGTGAAATCTAGGTATCGAAATTTTGGGTGGAATGCATTACTTCATATACTACAGATACGATTTAGAGAAAGTAAAATGAAGACGCACACACTGGCTGAATGAGACAAACATTTGAAATGCTGTACATGGCCCGTGCATTAAGCTTGGCCACCCCCATCCCTTATAACATCCCAGACGCAGGGGTGGGCGGGGTACTTGGCTTGCTCTTACAGCCAGACGCACTCGGAAGCAATTTAACTTCATGTAAGCAGTTATTTTGTTTTTAGTGGCCCCATTGCGGAAACAGCTGCAGTAAACTGGCCACAAGCGGCACCACATTTACAGAAATGACTGTACCGGACTCTAAATCGAGCCCTGTAAGAGAGAGGGAGACGAAATAAAAAAGATAAGGCCGAGCAGCAATAAAGAGTGGCGCAGCGGTCAGTCAGTTGTCAGGCAGGCCTCAGGGGATGGACTTGTAAACCAGTGGCGTATTCTGCAATATTCCTAACGCCTATCTGAACGCGTTCGTTACTGGAGAATAGGCGTCTGTATAGGCTGGGGCTAAACCCTCGTACTAAGGTCGGCTCAGGCTTGAAAAGAAAGACAAAGAAATGTACTTATCTTTTTCAGCATATCCATTTTATTTCTCTAGTAAATATGTTACATTTTATTAAAAAGCAGTCTATGATATTGTGAAAATTAAAAGTACAAAATCGTTTCTGTGTAAAGACGAAAAGTAGCTATGTGTGTATTGTAGCAACCCTTGGGGTAGTTAGCCGCTGGGGATGTTGGTAACCAGGAGGGCGATAGTCTCAGATGGGGAGAATGAGTTGGTGCCGGACTGGGTAGGGAGGGTGCATGTGGTGAGCTGAGGTAGAGGCATGGAATAATAACCCGGGGGTTGTATAAAACAACTAGCTACTGTACTTGTTATTAATTTACATGCTTGCTGGGTGATCAGAATAGCACGAGCAGGAACTTATGTCTAATTCATCTTACCTGAGGTCTGCTGGTGTATCTGCAGGTTACCATCAATTTAAATATTTAACCGAGTTATGTCGGGGGTGACGTACACCTGTCGCTCAGAGCTTCGCCGTGCGGGAGAGTCTGTTGCAGATGAGTGAGCGTCTGCCGCCGTGACCCAAATTCATGGCCTTAAGTACTTTCTGACCCGCTGACCCCGTGAGCTACAAAGCCAGACCACCTCGAGTTCACCATCTTACCACATATTGGTAAATCTAACGCAATCTTGGATTCCAGTTCGAACCTTAACTATGGCTCGTTTAGTATGAATTACTCGTACGTTTTGCATGCAGTAGTTTTTATTAAGAAGTCTCTAATTTCTTTACTATTACTCTATTTATTTTACGTCGCTTTAACTACAGAGTCATATCGCGATGGATCTGTTAGTGAATAACCCTTAGATGGTGTGGCGGACAGTTGGCCTTCTAGGTCTCATTCCTGTAACCAGCCGCTTCTCCTGTCCAAGGAGATCCTAGCATAGCAACTGCATATTCTGCTACGTGCCGTCCAATCTAACGCTTTCATATAAAAAGGCGGACAGTTAATCTTCTAGGTCTCATCCCTGTAACCATGCCATCTTGCTCCGTCACGTGTCCACAGACACCCTAGCGCATAGCAGCCGGATCTTCTGCTTCGTGTCGTGCAGATGGCATTAGGGTGCCGTCCAATCTAACGCTTTTATATAGAAAGGCGGACAGTTAACCTTCTAGGTCTCATCCCTGTAACCATGCCATCTTGCTCCGGCACGTGTCCACAGACACCCTAGCGCATAGCAGCCGGATCTTCTGCTTCGGTTCGTGCTGATGCTACTAGGGTGCCGTCCAGTCTACCTGCTTTCATTCTCTGTAGATAATGGCATATCATTCGCTATTACCACCTATTTTTCATGTTTACTATTGTTTTAAACTTAAGGTGGAGCTTTGGATCGCGGTATTAAATATCCAATCCGGTATTCACCCACTGGATTTGAACCCGGGACCTCCCGAATGCGGGCCTTAAGACGTTACCGCCTGAGTCATCCCGCTCTGTCCTTTCTAAATTGTATTCAATAAAATAAATGCACTATTATTTATCATGTATAAATATAAAAGCACGGTCAGTCATTTGTTGAAATATTCTCATAGTCGTCTGAATCCTAAGTTATGAACCGTACCAACGTCTCCTAAAAAGCGTTGACCATAACAATACGAGATACGTATGTAGATGGCAGTGCTGATTTTGAACGCTCTTTTCTAAACAACAAGCCTGTGATTGAAAATGCGGATGAAAATCACAAGTAAATTTGAATTTCAAGTGTTTTATGCTCAGTATTTTAATTGAAACCTAGTATGATGATCACCGCTATTTGGATTTTGTTTACTGCACCGCTGAAGTACTATTTTTCGGCGTATTAATAGTCCGATAAGCAGCTGTTTTGGAAAACATGTACTAAAAAAACTAATTTATCGCATATTTTAGTCCGCAAAGTTTAGATGCCCTAAGTACCACATACACTGCAGCAGTAATAACAATGATAATGCCCGCTTGTGCACATTACAATAGCACGGCAATTACAAACTGGGCAGAGTGCAGTAATCGGGGCGACATGTGGTCAATAAGACAGCATGCCGCTTACTACAGGCAGCTTCCAGGACATCAGTAATCGTATTTCTATAAAGTAGCTCCTCAATTGGTCCCAAGGACCTGACTGCATCCCTTGCCAGGTCTTACAGCTTCGTGGACTATGAAGACGTTTTATTGCTGCTACGTATGGACAGCGGATTTGAAGTAGGAGTCGTATTGTAGTTTTTCTGTTGGAGAGCCGAACTTGAAGTAGTAGCAACCGCACGTATGGTAAAAAGTTTCCGGTAGCCTTCGCCATAAATTTACTCTCCGGTGGCCTTTGCCCCAAAAATGTTTTAAAAATATTAACTTTGTAATTTTTGACTTTTTATTTAAATATTATAATTTGTGTTTGCATCGGCTGCGTCAGTATTTATACCTTTTTTTAGAGACATGAATGTCTTAGCAGGGAGTGGTGCGACTGAAGAATGTAGGCTTACACAGATTATAATTTTACTTCACTCCTTTTATTAATGCTTGACACGATTTAAATAACACTTCACTGATGTAGAGAGGGAGAGCTGTGAGATTTTGTTTATTAAATACTTGCACTTTTTAACACGTAAACTATTTTTTTGTCTCACACTGAATACATATTAAATTTCTCGAAGACGCATCTCGCGTCCGGTTAAGAACACTGTCTATAACCAACTGACTTCTGAATTTGTAAATTTTGCTAAATTTCAGTTTCTGATTGGCTAAGCCTACTCCAATAGAATACCTTCATTTAACTAAAGCTTTTTCTGGTTGTTAATTGGCTATTTACAAACTGTCTCAAAATTTACTTTATTGTTGCTCCAATAATGAATAGTAGCATTATTAAACTTTCTTACTTATTATTGCCTCCAGGTTACCTCATTGACAGCAACTTTTATCCTATTATTCTCACAGCTCCTACATTATTAAATTATGTAATACATTCACATAACATTATTGAACATGTATACAATAATATAAACATATACAATGACTGTAATATACACTTTTTATATATTGTTACATACACATATTGCTTTAAGGCGGGCTGTTATTGAATTTATATATTAAATAATTAGAATGAAATCATTTAAGTTTTAAAAATACTGTCTCAACTAAAAATCTGTGATACATTCACATGACTTTCTCTACCCTCTATCGTTTATTAGTGGGCATACAAGCTATTCTTACTAAGCTTAGTTCTCTATCTACTACCTTTTAATCCAAATAAACCTTTGCAGAAATATCTACGATTCACACATTGTTAAAAGATACAAAGAGAAAAGCGATAGTCAAATGTTTAAGAACTGGACGCTTTGCTCTGGTCTTAAAATTCTATAGTTTCCATGACATCGCGAGAAATAACTTAGTGTTGAGAGCACTTTAAAACAATGACCAAGTAATGAACAATTCGAACCATAATAACGAATGTCTCATAAATGGCTTATGCCACAAAAAAAGCTTATTTGAAATAAATTGTTTGTTTTCAAGAGATGTGCATTTTTTGTGCAGTACGTTTTTTTATATCCCTTAACGATTACCAGTTGTACAAGATTATACAAAATTCCTTCCGAGTAAAGAGAAATTCACAGGCTATTCCCAGAAAATTCAAGAGATACATTTTATTTGCCATGTAAATATAATATATATGCAGTATTTTAGTCAAGATTATTACAGCCATTTGTTATAAAATCAAAATTTTCGAAAAACGTTTCATATAAAGTGCAGTTTGGGAGGCGCGGATTTCCTTGAAACTCTTCGTGTCGCATCTTTAGAAGGTACTGAACTTAAATACGAAGTTTGGTATTTATAGGACCTTTCTTTTTTGAGTTATGCTCTTCAACACAGCGGACCTTTTTCTAAACAACTTTATGGGAATTTTGGTACCTAATTTTTGGGTGGAATGCAATACCTTCTCTACCTATGTAGATATTTTAATCAAAGTCGCTGGTGCCATTTTTCAGAAAATCAAATATAAAGAAAACCTTCCATGCAGAGGATGGTTTCAGGTGCAAAGGGGTTTTCTTAGAAATCTTCGTGTCGCATCCTAGGAAGAGCTTTTTCTATTTTTTACTTTCTCTACTACGTATAGTAAGTAGGGGAAGTATTGTATTCCACCCAAAAATTCGATACCGAGATTTCACCGCAAATACATGTTTTGAGACCCTCTGAATCCAAAAAAAAAGCATTTTTAGAAACATGTCCGTGTGTGTGTGTGTGTGTGTGTGTGTGTGTCTGTGAACAGCATAATTCAGAAACGAACAGTCGGATAAACACTAAACTTGGTATTTAGGTTCAGTATCTTCCAGAGATGCAACACGAAGGTTATCAAGAAAATCCCCCCACCCCAGATTACGCTTTACATGGAACATTTTTCGAAAACGTTAATTTTCTCAAAAATGGCTCCACCAATTTGGATTAAAATATATGTTTAAAATATTTTATGACAAATAAAATGTATATCTTGAATTTTCTGGGAATGTCTCCAAAAGTATACTTCATTGTGAACGACTTTTGTATAACTGGTAAACCATAAGAGATAGACAAAATTTTACTACACAAAAAATGTAGATCGCGTTAAAATACACAATTTATGTCACATACATTTGTTGTTGAGTGAACCATTTTCGGGATATTGCTTGTTATTCCCTTAAATTTTTCAATACTTATTCTCTCAAATGGGAATTCGTTATTCACTTTTTTTGTCTTGAATATGCAAAGAGTATTAATATGTGGCAAAGAGAATGGTGCTGCACCTAGCACCCAGCTATTAAGAGATATATCTATGCTTAAAGGCTACTGTCTTTCTATATTTCCCTTGCAATTACAAACTAAGGGGAACATAGTGCGCCTTAAGCGATAGTCAAATATTTTTAGAAGTGGTCGCTATGTGTAAAATGTAATTCTCTTTGCATGTCAAAATATAGTTTCTGCAAATGTTTATCTCGATTAATATGAAACAGATGGAGAATAAGAGTTTGTAAAAATAGTTTGTACAAGAGTAGAGAAAGTCACCTGAGTGTAACACATCAGAAGTTTTTTCTTGTTTTGTTTATTTAATGGTTCAGGCGATCTCAAAAGTTGTACTTCCAGTGAAGCCTTCATATTGTATTCTTCAGTGGAATGCAATACTTTCTCGGTTACTGTTCCTAAGTAGTAAAAAAACAAGAATGAGATGTTATGCATCCACACGACTTTCTCCACCAATGGAAACTTCACATGTGTTACATTATTATTGTGTATATTGTACTATTTCTATCAAAAGTAATTTTATCCTCGATACGAGGGCGATACTGAAACTTTTTAGAATGTTATGTTTCTAAAAGCAAATCAAATTTGTTTATATTTGACAGCTACTTTCTGTTTTCCAAGTTGACATGTAGTTTGATTTTCTGTAATTGTTTGTTAATTATTATAATTTTAAGATTTTGTCCTCGCCCAAAAATGAATTGAGTTGGAGATCCTTTCCGGGCTCTGATTTTTTACGATTTTAAATCGTCATTAGCTCTTAAACAATGTGAAGATCGGCTTAGAAATGCATTTGCCAAAGAAGTCCCATCTACGGCAACAATTTATAATTGCTACAGCGAATTCAAAAGAGAACAGTTTTTTCTTAGTGATGAATTTAGTGAAGGACGCCCAAGAACTGCTGTTACTGATGAAAATATTGCCGCTGTTCGAGCAATGCTTGAAGAAGAATTGAAATTTTATGAATTTATTTGGGCGACATTGGGTATTGTTATGAGCCATGTCCAAACATGTTACATCAACAGTTAAACGTGAGAAAGCTTTGTTCTTGATGGATTCTACATAAACCGACTCCAGATCAAAGAATGCATTGATTGGTGCAGCAAAACTGCAAAAATTCCAAGGCGGCACTCTAAATTCGTTTGGAATATCTGTACTGGTAATGAATCATTGATTTATTGTTATGATCCTGAAAAGAAAATTCAATCGGCTCAATTGGTTTTTCGGACAAAACCTAAGCTTACAAAAAGCCGACAAATTCACAGTGCTGGTAAGAGGACGGTTGCTAGTCTAAAACGGGTCATAAAGCTACTATAGCATTAGAAAATAAACGACATTACAGTCAACTGGTACACAAATGTCTGTTTACCGCAGTTTGCAGTTAAATCAGGGGATATTGAGGGCCATAATCTTTTATTAATTACCCTATCTTAAAAAACTTTTTGCGCTTCAGTATCTCTTGTTTTACGCGGAACATAGCCATATAAATGGAACCATGCTTCGTCAGAGAAGAACATTAAGGTTGGGTCAATTAAGCATTTTGCAAAATCCAATTACGGAAGTTTACCCGATTCAGATGACCGCGTGAAAAATAATTCTTTCCATACACTGGAAGAACTGAAACAAAACATATGTCAAGAAATACACTCATTTTCGGATACTGAACTCTCTAGAAGTTGGCAGAAATGCATGGATAGAGAAGGACAGGATTTCCAACATCTCTTATGTTAAGGTATGTGCTGCACCACTAGGCGCTGTCTGCTTACAACATTTTGTTTACCATACCCAGAGGGAACAGTTACCGTGAAAAGGAACCATTGCTTAGCAGCCTGAAAATAGGAAATATTCACCAACACATAGATTAACAATTTATTTTAAAGTGATACATCCGTTCACAATGATTAAATCAGTTTGCTTTAACATTCGTTTAACAAATTACTATGCTCAAATACAATGTGATATTTTCTTTCGCTTTGTACACTTTAAAGTTGCCATATGAGTTTAAAGCTTTTGTAACAAAGTTACGAATACAACAAAGTTACATGAAATGCAAATGTCAATACTTCTCCCGTACAAGAATTTAGAAAGGCACCAAGACATAAAGGTTAAATTTCAAAGCCTACCGAATAAAGTGTAAAAGATAATTTAGAAAAGGCCAAAAGAACTCTCGGTGAATTATGCCAAAAACCTCGCTGTCACGATGGCAAGTTGTTCCGCCTCGATCCCTGGCGAAAAAGCGACTGCTTGTGTCTGCCTACCCAGGGGTTGCTGGAACCGTCCGAGAGCTTGAGGGCGCTAGCACATCGCAAACCAGCCAATTCTGAATGTGCATGATGCATTACGTGATGAGGTGATGTCTTACGTCATTCACGGCGATATGTTGTTCGAAGCTATGAATGTTGCTATCTCTAGTTATGAATGACGTCATCACTCTGAAGCATTGTGACGTGCTGGTTGCATGAGGCATGACCTTGGGGTAGGCGAAAACGGCACAGTGCTTATTATGATTGTGACTAAGTGCAAATATGTGAGTACGTTTGCGCGGATATTATACCTGTTTCGGCGGGAGTTCGAGCCCTACCGGCCGGCGCGCAGTGGGCAAATGTTAAAGAAAATCACTGTACATCGCCGCTAGTGTTTACGAGATAGTTCTAGAATGTGCGCGGGAGACCGGAAGAAAAACTTCTAGAATAGTCTGGTTACGCTTATGGTGTTTACGCTGGAAGAGTGGAGAAGAAAAACACAGTTACTTGCTAAGCATCGCTCCAATGGGAGTCGGAGACGGTGAGTGTGAGACTCGCCATCCCAAGATGGCCATACCCACTAAAAGAAGTCCTTCACCCGATCAGGAAAGGAGAAGGCTTGCAGTGGTACCGCCTTAAGCACCTGCGCATTTTGAGGTGTTGGTGTAAACTGGGCCGCAGTGCGGTCTCCAGGGGAGTAAGGATTGAGTGCTGGGAGAGAGGCTTGACCAGGGCCCAGCCTGCTCCCTAGCGGAGCTTAGGTGAAGGTTAGAGGGAATTCCTGGTGATTGTGGAAAATATTAATGGTGGTGGGGTTTTCAAGGATTGGGTTGTCTGGTAGAGAATTGAAGGGAGTGTTGTATCACATGGGTTTCGGGGAAGTTGCGGATGAAGTACTTGGAGTCGGTTGAAGTGTGAATGAAGTTCCTGGAAGTTCTGGGTGCTGTTGGTGTGCGCTTGAAGCTCTCGAATCCCCACGACTGAGGCCCCAAGGGCACGCAGCCCGAGCACCCCGTCGTCGTCCTGTAGTCCGGAGATCTCTCCGAAGAGGACACTGATTAGCCTGGCTGAGGTTTGCTGCTTGGCCTGCACTGCCGAAAGGCGTGTAAAGATTGCGCGGCGTAACTCAGCCAGCTGGGAATAAAGATCCTTAATTCCTGCCTGTATTGTTGAGAGGATGCTGTGTAGTTCCTGGAGCGTTGTTCTGTGATGCCAGTAGATGTGTGAAGATGCTTAGCCCTTGCACAGGGCGGATCGGTTGCTGTGTGGTAGCTGGAGCTGATGTAGATCTGGGTTGTCTTTTCCAAGGGTACAGGGGGCACTGCGCCTGTCTGTAAAGTGCGTGTGCCCGGAGCGGTGGCGGAGATCAACAGATTGCTGTGAGGCAGCCTTCTCCGCAGTAATGGCATCTGGGTGCTGCGCTGCAGGCCTCCACTGAGTGCCCAAAAGTACAGCAGCGGCGGCAGGGCACCGGCCGTTCACTCCTGCTGGCCTCAACCCGCAAGCTCTGCCCAGTATACTCCGTCTACTTACCTCTCCTTATCCCTTCAACCGGCTAGTCAGCCGGTTGGCTTCTACGCGATAATTGAGGCCTGTAGCTACGTCACTGCGTTTAACCACTTTTTGTTCAAGTTACGCTGTTGGGTGAAACCAACCGTCCCTGATACGTATAAGTAGGAGGCAAGGAGGGTATATTAAATTTGGTAAACGTCACCCCATCACACAGACTATTCCATTGTTTGCATTTAGAATGCATTTATAAAATATACACCATTCCAGAAATACGAAAACTCTAGGCGATGAAATCTGTTCCTGACGTAAGCGAATGGAGGTGTTAATTACTCATAACGAATTTTCCGCACAGTCAGCCGGAAGAGGCAGTTGAATTTGTTTTGAATTACTAATCAATGATGGCGTTTCCAAATGAGAAGTAACGTAGCTCTTGGCAACTGCCAAACGTGTTGTGAAATATAGAGATGGCTTTGGCATATAGACGTAACCTGCTCACTCACTTATCGTATTATTTATTTACAGGTTTCTCTTGCCGTAAAAAGCAGCATCCGTCAGAACATGCTTCACCTTTCAGTCCATCAACAGAAAAGGTTAACCTTAAATATTTGGTTTTCACGACAGAACTGAAATACAGCAGAAATTATCTTAGAAACTGGATATCAAGTTAATGTAATTCTATTTTTAAGAAAGACCAACGAAATAAATGCTCAAATTACTGAGTCTAAATACTTCCTATTGAGGCAGTATTTTAACACTTAAATGTTTTCAGTCTAATTATATAATATATAAATTCAATAACAGCCCGCCTTAAAGCAATACGTGTATGTAACAATATATAAAAACTATATTACAGTCATTGTATATGTTTATATTATTGCATACATGTGTAATGATGTCATGTGAATGTATTACGAAATTTAATAATGTAGGAGCTGTGAGAATAATAGGTTAAAAGGTGCTAACAATGAGGTAACCTTGAGGCAATAATGAATTTGAAAGTTTAAACAATACTACTTGTAATTCTTGGAAGCAATAATGTAATTTTGTGACAGTTTATAAAATAGCCAATCAACAACCAGAAAAAGCTTTAGTTAAATGAAGGTATTTTATTGGACTAGGATTAGCCAATCAGAGACTTGAAATACAGAAATGTACAAATTTAGGCGGTAGAAATGAAGTCAGTTGCTTGTAGACAGCGCTCATAACTGGACGCGTTGGTTGTAGACAGTGTTCCTAACCGGACGCTAGATGCGTCCTCGAGAAATTTAATACGTATTCGTGCGAGACAAAAATAGTTTACGTGTTAAAAGGTTCAAGTAATTAAATAAAAAAAATCTCACAGCTTTCTCTATCAGTGAAGTGTTATTTAAATAGTGTCAAGCATTAATAAAAGGAGTGAAGTAAAAATTATAATCCGTGTAAGCCTACATTCTTCAGCCGCACCACGCCTTGCAAAGAAATCCATGTCTCTAACAATAATACTGACGCAGCCGAGGCAAACATAAATATATAATATTTAAAGAAACAGACAAATTACAAAGTTAATACTTTTTAAATTTTGGGAGCTTTTGTGCGGTTGCAACTACTTCAAGTTCGGCTCCCCAACAGTTGAACTATAATAATACATCTTCAAAATTTACTTTACATACGTGAAGCAACAATACAACTCCTACAAACAAACCTCCTTCAAATTGGCTCCGAAAACGTGTGACAAATAACAATACGACAAAATAACTTCTTCACTATAAACTATACACTAAAATAATGAGTGCCCGGTTAGAAAGAATAACAGAATCAACATTAGAAAACCAACTGTTTTAGGAAAGGACGTACTTATATACATAATATATTTTCAGTAAATAAAATAATTGAAAAGAGAAAGGAATTTAATTTACAAACACACGTAGCCTTCATAAATTTAGAAAAGGCATACGACAGACAGAGTAAATATAAAACTACTATCAAAACTACTGGAAAAGAAAGGATATTCCAGACATACAAAAATTTATAAAGCACCTAAAATAAGGATTGGGAAATAGACTTATTTTCAGAGGAAATGAAAGTTAATACAATGGTGCAGTTTGTTCCCACAATGTTTCAATATACCGGGTGGAAGGTAAGGTGTTACATACATTCCAATATATGCTTCATAGAGTATTACAAACAAAAAAGAATATCATTTTGTTATTTGATGAGGAGTATTCGAAAAAAAATTGTTTTTGTTCCAAATTAGAAGTTTAATTCGACAAGAATGTATGAAGATAAAAGCTCGTTACTTGTAACATGTGTAGAATAACGTATTTCATAGTTTTAGTAGTAACTGTGTGACGTCACACAGGAAATTCCGGAACACCTCTTCGCAGCCATAATATGACCTTAGAACTCGGCAACATAGAAAACAGGTCTCTGTTGGTTACGCAATCTGAACCGGTTTCTGGGCGTAAACAAAACATAGCTTACCTCACTCGTCTCCTTTATGCGAAGCGCGACTAGCTGTGATGATACTTTGCAGAAAATCTAAGTCGCATGTTTGGAAGATGTTTTTTTTATGGATCTATATTTTTTTCATTTATATATCGCTTTTAACATCCATATTTGCGGCGCTTTACCTTTGGAACAATTGTTCATCAGCAGACAGAAATTTCCAGGCACTAAAGTCAGGAACTGGACTATAGGCAGGGGTGTCTTAGATAAACCACTTTCCTACATTCTTTTGGCATTTTCAATAGCACTAGGACCGGTTTTTACCTGTTTGTCTAGCATTAGCCTCTCTTGATTTACAGTTGGATGGTATTATTTTGGGTAATTACGCTGAATTCACACTCATATTCACACTTCCTGACTCTAGGGAGGATGGGGAATAATCCTGGATAAAGAAAAATTCACAGCCTCCAGCCGGGAATCGAACCCGGGGGGTCTGTATTTGAAGGCTAATATGCCTATTAGACCACAGATACAGTAACTTCTTACTTTTATGTTTCTGGCGAATATTTGTTGCTATGGACTTTCTTTTTCAAACTAATTACATTAAATATGAACAGTTTACATGCCATTAATATATACTCAAATTGGGGTCATTCAGACACCACATGTCCCTATACAAACGAACACATGCACATAGCCAAGACGACGACCAACCAGATACATATTTGAGACCTCTGCTAGTCCAATCCAAGTATAGAAGTTCTCTGTAAACCCATGTGCCTAATTGTATTTTACATTTTGCCAGCGTATCTATCCTATGAAGGTTTTACGGCTAGGTTGTGTGATAGAACGTTTTGTAAATCTACGAGATTTCACAGTATTTCATTTACTTTTAAGGTAGCACTGCGTTAATTTGAGAAGATCTCGTATCTTATATGGTATCCAGTAAAGCACAGTTTTAATAGTTTGCCACTGCAGCTCTGTAGATAATTTTGAGCATGCACGATCACTTCCTTCATTCATTAGAAAGCCAGACGTAGCTGTCAGCGATCGTCACTTAGTGCTTTCTGTTATTGGAGCGTTTCGAAATATTCAAAACAATCGAACGACCCGCCGAATACGAGAAATATCACGGCAGCAAACATTTACCGCCAATTGTGCGATATTTGAGGAGAAACAATGAGTGACAATGCCCGGCCAAACACAGCCAGACAGACTCAAGATCCAATGGCATCATTTGGTTGGGAACAATTCGATCACCCTCCCTACAGTCCGAATTTGGCAACAAGCGATTTTCATCTGAAGAAATTCCTTGGTAGAAAACATTTTAACGATGATGACGACGACGACGATGATGTGAAACAAGAAAAACAGGCTTGGTTTTCATCCCAGGCGGCATCATTCTTTGACAGAAGCATACACAAACTGGTTTCCTATTACAAGTGCCTGAATAACGGCGGTGACTATGTGGAGAAGTAGTTAAGGTAATGAATGATAATAAAGTATTTGAAAAATAATCTTATATTGTTTTTAAAAAATATCGATACTTAACTTTAAAAAAATGCCTCGTGCATGGGCAATAATCATGGCAAATAGGATAATTAATTATGGTCTTCGGAGAAATTGCAAATGTATGAGATTACTGTGATTCTGTCACTTCACTGTTTTTATCTCGTTCAACCTGTCATTGGCACTCCATTTAGTTTACACTCTCACCTAAACTTCGAGACTCTTCTTCAGATGGTTCACTCGTTGCGTAGTCGAACACAGAACTTCTCCAATATCTCGCGAAAGCAGCACTCACTGCACATCACAGCAGTCACTCGAACACCACTTTCTATTGCACCAGAAACGCGCTCGCCAACTCACTCTATAGTAGCTAGTTAAGAGTTCCAGAACTTATAAAAGAGGAAACTTCCAGTACATTCTGCTTATCTGACGATAGGCTTCCGGTGTTGACGCTACTTGAGCGCGCTACTTAACTCTGTTTACTTCTTCGCTGCACGCTTTTCAAGACGATTAACTATTTCCCTGAATGATAAGGAAGAAAACCCCGTCGTTCATGCGATACAGCCAGTATAAAGAGTATACTAGGAAACGACCTTACGGCAGATAACGCAGTGGTTCCCCTGACGGACGAAAGTTTGGAAATGTGTTTTAATTGGGTTTTATTATTGCGTGGAGGCGTAAAATGCTAAATTTATAAATTTGTCACACGCTCTTTTTTCCCTAATGTATCCAATCAATGCCCATTTATATCATCCTAATATCCCAATTGCATTAATATTTGTCCCAAACCGTATTCAATCCATAGTGAAATAATATACAAGATATAGGGTTAGATGAATAAAAATGAATATATAGTATATGCTTCGCTTTGAAGTAAATACTCGGTTTGGTGAGAATAAAACCATCTGAGTATCTACTTCATTTTGAGAACATGCTCAAGTAATGGAAGCAGAGTAGAACACACTAAGGCATCCATCTTACAAGAGCATGTACTCATATTTGTTATGAATAAAAGCTAGTATATTCTCAGTTTTATGAGTTCATTCTCCTCTCATGTTGAGCATAGTTAAATGCATACTCACTTCCGAGTATATATTTATTTTTTAAACTTAAAACTAAATATGAAGAGAATACACAGTTTATGAGCTGTATAGTGCTCATAGAAAAGTTACACGCATAGCTATATGTATTAAAGAAGTTTCAAAATCCTGCATTGTTTCAGAAAAACATAACCTAGAAATAACATTGAAAGTCAACTTTATTAATTAACCTTATTATGTAAAGTGTTACCTTCAAAATCCAGATGCCTAATCATAACTTTATATGAGAACTGTTTCATAGTATAACTAAATAGTGTAAATATTTTGGGATTCTAAAAACAGCCAGATGAGTTCATCCAGCACCTCATGAGTTATGACTTTCCAATCCACAATTATTCCTTTAATTTTATCTGTAACCATTTCATTTATTGGTTTTTTAACTTTGCCATGAACATTCAAGGAGCTTCAAAATCCAGGATTGTTGCATGGAAACATAATCTAGAAGTATCATTGAAAGTCAGATTTATTAATTAAGCTTACAATGTAAAATCTTAACCCCAAAATTCAGTTGCTTAAGAAGTTAGGTTACTTATAACAAAACTGTTTCGTAGAAAAATAGTGTAAACTTCCCGGACTCTAGAAACAGTCTGATTTGAATTTGCATCTTACAATTATGACAACAATCCGTGAATATTTTATGTTTGCCTGATTTATTGATAATATAATTGTGCCTAATTCATTTTATTTGCTGTTTTGCTAATTTCATTTACAACTATGGTTTTGTGTGCGTTGCTTCAATTAAGTTTTCATTTCTTGGACCTAATATTTTTCTAACATTTCTGCTGAATCTTGTTATAGAACACAGGATAATTCCTGAGCAGTTTAGATGGGACAGCACCAAATACAACAAATCTACTCCTCTAATTCAGAATGCCAAACAACACAACACCACACACTCAACGAAGCTAGTATATGGTCAAAGAGTGTAGATGACATGAGTATATACTTATATTTAAGTGAACAAGATGGCTGTGGGGATGAGTATATACTTATATTTAAGTGAACAAGATGGCTGTGGGGATGAGTATATACTCGTATAAGGTAGTAGACTTTTATTCTTATGTTCTCATTGAACTGAGTGTATAATCACAGAAAGTGTTCATACTCATGAATATAAACTTTGAATAAGTACTTGCTTTTTATTCATATGACCCATAGTATGTGTATGCATAACCTGAGATGTAATCTCTATTATCCTTCCTTGTTTCCTCTGTCATATCTCTAGAGGAAATAACACATTCCAGAGAAAAATTATTTAAATGCAGCAACCTCCAAGGACGGTTACATGACAGATCCACCCTATGACCTTTAGCTCGGGTGCTATTGATACTAATGTTTCCGAGAAATTGTAAATTACACTGTCGTTTGTGAAAACTGCAACAGCAGGTAGGAAACGCATGAATTCAATGAATTTAATACCACAGGCTAGGTACATGACAAGTAACAAATGATAAAATTTTCAAATATATACATACCTTTTGAGCCCTAATATTCAGCATTTGGTGTGGCCTCCATGCGCTGCAATTAGAGCTGCTATACGCCGTGGCATTGAATCAAAAAAGCTCTGAATAAGTTCCTGAGGGATTTCCCCTCACGCAGTTTGTATTCGAGCCCACAAATCCGTGACGCTGGTTACTGGAGGACCGTGACGTACCAGGTCCCGACCAACTATATCCCAGACATGTCCGACGAACGTGCAGGCCAGGGAAGCAATGGCACCCGTCGCTGTTCGAAGAAGGCTTGTACATTCCTCGCAATATGTGGCCGGGCATTGTCCTATTGAAATGTGGCCTATGGAGACGCCCGAGTACCTCAGGCTCTACAATCGCCGTTAGGTACCGGTTACTGTTCAAAGTGCCCTCAATTTGTAGGAGGCGAGATCGGTTGTTATAACCAATGCGCCCTAAGCCATCACACCTGTTGTTTGTCCCCTATGCCGCTCAACAATGCAGCCCTCCAGGTTGCGCTCACCACGGTACCGCCAGACACGTATGCAGCCATCACTGTAGGACGCGTTGAAGCGGGACTCGTCCGAAAAGACTATTTTGCCACTCAGCACCCCAGTGACGGTGTTCACGTGCCCATTGCAGTCGGAGGAGCTTGGTTTCTGGACAATGGAAGCCAACGTAATGACATGCATGCAAACAGTTCAACCTGCAGCAGACGGCGACGAACCGTTGATGCAGACAAGTTCACGCCTGTTGCAGTGCTCCAGCGTCGAGCCAACACTGTAAGTGAAGCTGTAAGGTCCGTTATGACCGTGCGGACAAGATGAGGTTCATCCCGTGCTGTGGTCACGTTACGTGATCCAGTACCCGCTCTTCGCTGAGTACGACCTTAATCTATCCACTGCTTATATACACTGTCGTAGCTGCGTGCCCTGTACGAGTCGAAATGTCACGGTATGACAAACCCGCTTCCCGGAGACCGATTATTCTGCCCCGTTCGAACACACTCACATGCCTGATATGGCTGCCTTTGACATCGACGAGGCATACTGGCACTCACTTTATTGTTTCCACCTTGTTTGACAGCTCTGTACTGACTACACTGGGCGCAACACTGACCTTGTCGGACCGACACGAGAGGGTTCTGCTCGGCCTACGTGTACCCCATCTCTCTGCAAACCTAATCACTTATTGCTTGCACACTCTTCTACACTTCCACCAAGTTTGGAGTTATTCGGGAAATTCTTTCTTGGTGCTGCAATTCTCACAAACGGCAATGCATATACCACCCCTCAATATCCGCACTTTGTCTAGTCAGTACCTGGTTGTGGCATTCACTACTGCCTAATCAGCAATTCTAATGATTATCACTCATTCCCCTTGTTCCCTGGAAATGGCTTTTAAGTCCGATAAGCGTCTCTTTAAAATATTTATGAAATCACTAAAACGCATAGCGGCTCCACTCAAATTATGGTAAATCCGGAAAGAAGAAAATATTCCTTGGCAGATGCAGGTACTGAGTACCTGCACGTGAAATTTCAAACTCTTGCAGTTTTTATCTAAATGTTTTCAAACTTATCTCACATACCTTATAAGTTCGTTTTAAGTTTAATGCAAATTACTTTTTCTTTCTCTGCACCTACAGTAGGGGAAATATTGTATTCCATCCAAAAATTGGATATCGAGTTTCACCGGAAATATACAGAAAACAATTTAGAAGAAAATACGTGTTTGTGTGCGAACAGCATAACTCAAAAATGAAAAGTCGGATCAACGCTAAAGTTCATATTAAGTCCTACACAAACTACCCTTTACATGAAAGAATTTTCGTTAATTCTTATTTACTCCGAAACTGCCCTAACGATTTTTATTAAATAACAAATGGTTGCGACAATACCGCAAATAAAATGTATATCATGAATTTTCTGGGAATGTACTGTCAGATCCGCTTTATAGTCAGTGATATTAGAAAATGGAAGCCATAAGAGACAGGAAGAGATGTGTTTCAGAAAAACAACATGGGGCTCATTAAAATACACAACTTTCCTTAAATAACTTTTTTCCTAGCCTCAAGCCATTTCGAAATATTCCATGCTATATATTTATATTTTACCAAGATTAAGGAAATTTAATTAAAATTGCTCAAAATTCGTGATGCGTCCTTTTTTATCGTAACGGTCTCATGAAAAGGTACAGAACCGCACCGTGTTAAATAACCATATAATTATTGTTATTATTATTATTATCATTATTATATTATTATTATATTATATAACATAAACCCCTTTAATTCCCACGCTCCCGTTCAGCGTTTGAATTCTTCGGCGAATCGGTATAGATCTGATGGCTCTTTTGTCATTCATTATTTGACAATACATGTATTAAAATAAATTTAATAATAATAATAATAATAAATAATAATAATAATATAATGTAGTAACAAGATAAATATTAAAACAAAGCGAAACTAGATTTATATATTAAAGGATAAAACTAATCCCTATTTATACCATAGTTATGCCTGTTGATTATAATAACCAGAACTGAAAATGAACTACACTATGCGCTCAAAAGTATCCGGACACCCCCACAAACATACGTTTTTCATCTTAGGTGCACTGTGCTGCCACCTACTGCCTGGTACTCATTATCCTCAGTAGTCATTAGACATCGTGAAACAGCAGAATGGGACGCTCCGTGGAACTCACGGACTACGAACATGGTCAGGTGATTGGGTGTCACTTGTGTCAGAAGTCTGTACGCGAGATTTCCACACTCCTAAACATCCCTAGGTCCACTGTTTCTGATGTGATAGTGAAGTGGAAACGTGAAGGGACATGTGCAGCACGAAAGCTTACAGGCCGATCTCGTCTGATGACTGACAGAGACCGCCGACAGTTGAAGAGGGTCGTAAAGAGTAATAGGCGGACATCTATCCAGACCATCACACAGGAATTCCAAACTGCATCAGGATCCACTCCAAGTACTATGACAGTTAGGCGTGATGTGAGAAACCTTGGATTCCATGGTCGAGCGGCTACTCATAAGCCACACATCACGCAGGAAAATGCCAAACGAAGCCTCTCTTGGTGTAAGGAGCGTCAACATTACACGACTGAACAGTGGCAAAACGCCGTGTGAGTGACGAATCACGGTACACAATGTGGCGATCCGATGGCAGCGTGTGGGTGTGGCGAATGCCCGGTGAACGTCATCTGCCAGAGTGTGTAGTGCCACCAGTGAAATTCGGAGGGTTATGGTGTGGTCGTGTTTTTCCTGGAGGGGGCTTGCACCCCTTGTTGTTTTGCGTGGCACGATCACAGCGCAGACCTACATTGATATTTTAAGCACCTTCCTGCTTCCCACTGTTGAAGAGCAATTCGGGGATGGCGATTGTATCTTTCAACACGATCGAGCACTTGTTCATACTGCACGGGCTGTGGCGGAGTGGTTACACGACAATAACATCCCTGTAATGGACTGGCCTGCACAGAGTCCTGCCTTGAATCCTATAGAACACCTTTGGGATATTTTGGAACGCTGACTTCGTACCAGGCCTCACCGACGTACATCGATACCTCTCTTCAGTTCCGCGCTCCGTGAAGAATGGGCTGCCATTCGCCAAGAAACCTTCCAGCACCTGATTGGAAGTATGCTTACGAGAGTGAACGCTGTCATCAAGGCTAAGGGTGGGCCAACACCATATTGACTTTGAAGTAATAAGATCTGCCCGAAGAGAAAGAATAATAAGAATAAGAATGATAATCATCATAATCATAATAATAAGGATGGGAATAATAATAATAAGAGAGAAGAATAAAGATAATATGAAGGACTAGGAAAGGGGACAATAAAATCATAACGACGGAGATTAAGTAAAGAGCAGACACTAATAAATAAAATGAACTTAAATAAAACAGATGAAAATTAAATGTATGAAACCGCATATTTCAGAGCGAAGAGAGACAGCAAATACTGTAAAAATGGGAAATGTTTCACGAATGAACAGGCGAAGACATTAGCGAGCACTTAAGCTACATAGAATTTGTGAAACCCACAGGAAACGAATACAACAGACAGGAATTCAGTTGCAGACAACCGCACAGGAAAGGTAATCAGGCGGAAATAAGACGGTAATGTTAGACGCGGTGAAGGTCAACTTTAAAATTTAGCAAACCAATGAGAAGCGGCGTAAAACTTAGAAAATTGACCAACGAGAAGTTATAAAAGTCACGTGAATAGTAAAAAGGAAGAATTCAACTAGAAAATAGGCGGAGAATAGAAAAATTATCTAGGAGGTGGAGGAGTTTGAGACTTGGGCAACACGGATCACTTTGTGTCGAACTGTAGAGACTTCGTGTGAACTGTGAGTGAGACTTCATGTCAAGCGTCGAGGCAGAATATATGTGAAAGTTAGTGTCAAGTTAGTGTGCGGAAAGGTGTCTAGAAATGAATAACTTTATACTTTTCACCGTAGGAAGGGAAATAGAAAGGGGGAAGCACGTAATGAGAGCTAGGAATGACAGGCGGAATTAAGTCTTGTGTGACGGGGATTCGGTGAGAGGAACGCAGTGTGGATCATCACAATATACGGGCCAGTGAAGGAGAAATACGAGTGTCATTAACCTCCTATCCACACTCCCTGAGAGAAGATTTCATATCCAACCATTAACCCTCTACCTGAGCAGCCGGCAAAACAAATCCTTCCGAATCAGAAACCCGACACCAAGAAGGCTATTTATCCCCGCTACAACTTCTAGCATTACCGATGGAGGACGCCACGAACTTGTACGTCATTTTCTGCCAGGTGTCCAGATACCTTTGATCACGTAGTTTAAGTGTACACTAATACAAATGATTGTTACACTTTAGCTAAGCTCTACACACAAAAATATACACAAGAACGTTAATGTAATATCTATATAATTCCTAAATTACGAGTTCAATTGAAGAGTAATAAAGAAGAAAACGTGTCCGAAAAATTAGCCTTCAACCCTGAGCATTTCTGAAATACTCACAAGACGATTTGCATCGATCTATTTGGTGCCTATTTTAGCCCTTCTCTCAGAAAGAATTAGAATAGTATTTTATAATGTGTAGATAATTTAAACGGGTCCTATTCATAGTTCACAGCGAGTTCATGGATAATAAGATTATAAAAGACACAAAAAAACAACATTTCAGTAGTTATATTTTCATTTCAGGCAGATGTTTTCTACACAGCTCCGTGTTTTATCAAACGAATACGGCTGGAAAAACTCTTCTTACTTTCTCTACTACGTACAGTAAGTAGGGGAAGTATTGTATTCCACCCAAAAATTCGATACCGAGATTTCACCGGAAATAAACGTTTTGAGACACCCTGAATCCAAAAAAAGCATTTTTGGAAACGTCCGTGTGTGTGTCTGATTGTGAACAGCATAACTCAGAAACGAACAGTCGGATAAACACCAAACTTGGTATTTAGGTTCAATATCTTCCAGAGATGCGACACGAAGGTTTTCAAGAAAACCCCGCCACCCCAGATTACCCTTTACATGGAGGATATTTCGAAAAGTTTAATTTTCTCAAAAATGGCTTTAACGATTTTGATTAAAATATCATATGTTTAAGATATTTTCATGACAAATAAAATGTATATCTTGAATTTTCTGGGAATGTCTCCAAAAGTATTCTTCATTGTGAACGACTTTTGCATAACTGGTAAACCATAAGAGATGACAAAATTTTACTACACAAAAGATGTATATCGCGTTAAAATACACAATTTATGTCATATACATTTTTTTTGTTGAGTGAACCATTTCGAGATATTGCTTGTTATTCCCTTAAATTTTTCAATACTTATTTTCTCAAATGGGAATTAGTTATTCATTTTTTTGTCTTCGATATGCAAGGAGTATTAATCTGTGGGAAAGGGAATGGTGCTGCACCTAGCAACCAGCTATTAAGAGATATGTATGTGCTTAAAGGCTACTGTATTTCGATACTGCCATTGTAAATATATATTCCCCTTACATCTACAAGAAACTTAGCAATAAAATAGAGTCTGCAAATGTTTATCTCGATTAACATGAAGTAGATGGAGAATAAGCGTTTGTAAAAATAGTTTGTACAAGAGTAGAGAAAGTCATGTGAGTGTAACACATCAGATTTTGCTGTATATACGCATTACACTTAAGATTTTCTTGTGGAGGGGGAAGAGGGAAAAATTCATTTAAAGTGAGGCTAACTAAAGTCTGTTTTTGCACAAGCTAATTAATAAAGGATGGTTTGGTGCTGAAATGTCACGGTGCGTAAGTGTCCCGCACCGGCAAGGACACCACACTAGAGCTTTTTACGAAATTCTGCCAATTCCAAGCAACCCTCTTCATTCTGAATGGATTTTGTACAATTCTGTGCAAGTGCTAAACCGCAAAGAGATAGAAAAAAACAATCTAGTGTTACAAGGGCGACACTGAAATTATTTAGAAAATCAAACAAGGATTAATCATAAAATATTTAAATTATTTTATCGCTTTTCAAAATATTTCCCTTTAACATCAATACATTTTTTGCACTCAGTGAAACCAGTTCTTAAAGCAATGATGCCACTCTTCCTGAGGCATTTCAGAAACCAGGTCTTTATAATGTTCCATTGCTTCGTATGATAATGAAAAAGTGATTCCACGCATTTTATCTAAGTTTTGTAAACAAAACGAAATCGCAAACTGCTAGGTCAGAGTTGTGTGGTGGAGGGTCCATGGTGCTAACGTTTACGACATACAAATACTCAGTTGTTAGTTCTGCTGTATGCGACCATGCGTTGTCGTGATGTAACATTTCTCCTTTCGGGCGTTCCTTTACAAACTTTAAAAAAAGAAATTGTGGTAAACATACATTTGTGTGTCAATCGGCAGTAACGGTACGTCTATCTTCTAATGCTATAGTAGCGATGTGACCCGTTTTAGAAATAAATCTGATGTATTACACTCACATGACTTTCTCTACTCTTGTACAAACTATTTTTACAAACGCTTATTCTCCATATGCTTCATGTTAATCGAGATATTAATCTTATTGCTAATTTCCTTGTAGATGCAAGGGGAATATGGTAGTATTTAAGCGATAGTCAAGTGTTTTAAGAGCTGGTTGTTATGTGGCGCATTCCATTCTCTTTGTATGTCCAGGGCATAAAAAGAATGAATAACGAATTCCCATTTGAGAATAAGCATTGGAAGATTTAATGAAATAACAAGCAATATCTCGAAAATGGTTTACTCAACAAAAAAATGCATATGAGATAAATTGTGTATTTTAACGCGATCTACATTTTTTGTGTGTTAAAATTTTGTCTATTCTTATGGTTTATCAGTTATGCAAACGTCGTTCACAATGAAGAATACTTTTGGAGACATTCCATGAAAATTCAAGATAAACATTTCATTTCTCATGAAAATATCTTAAACACATGATATTTTAATGGAAATTGTTAGAGCCATTTTTGAGAAAATAAAAATTTTCCAAAACTATTCCATGTAAAGGGTAATTTGGGGTGAGGGGACTTTCTTGAAAACCTTCGTGTCGTATCTCTGGAAGATACTGAACCCAAATACCAAGTTTGGTGTTTATCCGACTGTTCGTTTTTGAGTTATGCTGTTCAGACACACACGGACATGTTTCTAAAAATGGTTTTTTTTTGGATTCAGGGGGTCTCAAAACATATATTTTCGGTGAAATCTCGGTATCGAATTTTTGGGTGGAATACAATACTTCCCCTACTTACTATACGTAGTAGAGAAAGTAAAAAATAGCAACCATCTTCTTACCAGCCCTGCTTTTAAGAGCTAACTGAGATTATATAGCGAAATGAAAGTAGTATGGAGTAGGGAACAGTATGTTGATATATGTGATAAAACAGCAAGAGCAGGAGTTGCATGGGACAGGGATGGTGAATGTGTAAGTTTTGAGAAGAGATATTGATCTGGAGAAATGCCCACAATGCCATCGGAAAGTTAAAGATTGGCATATAGTTTTAGAGTGTGAAGAAACGAAGTTAAAGGTACTCGTCCACGATGCAACTTCGAACTGCGCAACAAAAGTGGAGTTGCATCGTGTAAACTGCCAAGCGAGTAGGAAAATTGCACGCGCAACTCAAATTCAGCGCAACTTCTAAGTGGCGAGCAACTTAGGAAGTTGCTTCGTGTACGCAGCGAAAAAAAGAAAGTTGCGCCATCTGAAAGTGGCTTGAACAGTTTAGAAAACTTTTGTGGCGTATTCCGTGCAACTTTATGTTATGTCGTCTGCTGTGGTAATAAATAGCTGTTTGAGAGGTAGCTACAAGGATTATAATTTGTGTTACACTAAATACAGAATTAAGACAGATACGTGCATTTTATTTCCTTAACAATACGAACGATTTATTGTAGTACGGTGACAATTTATTTCCTCATAGCTAATAATGTCCTTAACAATAAATGGACGAGGGAAATGACAAAAAAGTTTATTGAACTGATTGAGACCAAAGATTGCTTTTCGAGAGTAGACACTGCGGATTACAGAAATAAACAAAAGTGACAAATTGTGTTACATGATATAGAAATAGAGTTCTACATGTCAGCAGAGGAAATTAAAGTAAAAATTCACAGGTTGGGAACCCAGTTCACCAACGAAAGGAACAAAATGAAGGCAGGGAAATCTGGAAGTGGTGGAAGACAAGTATAAAACAAATGCGAAATTTACGATGTACTGCAGTTTATGTTTTACCACACCAGCACCAACAATGATGCAGTAGATTCTTTGGTAAATACCAACACACTCACTTTAAATGTAGCGATATTGCCATGGAACCCCTCCTTCACGGCAAAAAAATTCTTCTTGTATTCCTAATGTTTTTGCTGCAGTATGAGGATTAATACTTACAGTTCTTTGCAATGGCACAAAGTCTTAGTTCTTGTTGTGCCAGATATAAGAAATAAATACATCTTTGACTGATAGCTGCTGCTTAAAAACTCACATTGATTATAGATGACAGCCGAAAGTGTAAACTCGGTAATGTTGCCGCTCCATTATTTTATGCCGAATTACCTGTGGCTAGAAATCTCAGTGTCAATACGCTGTTGCTGATATTGACCATCTCATTATTGTATCTTGCTTTTGTATTACAGGTGCTATTCTTCTAAGCAGATAATTAAAATCAACCGCTGACATGCGTAGGAAATTCTAAATTTTGATCTCTGTCGTAGAGCTCTTGCAGCAAGTTGTTTACAACCCCATAATATTCGCGACTTAAAATCCACTCTCTTACCCAGCACTTTCTGGCCGTCCTTTTACGTTTTTCTCTACGTCGACGAAGTAAAATAAGAGACAGGCATGCTACGGATAAAACTTCATTATCAGATGACATATTCGCCATACCAAGCACACAGCTGACTAGAAAGTGGCATGCAGAAAAATTACCGCCACAAATATAGCATCGTGTAAACGCTCGGTGCAACATTTCTGTGGACATGCCACTTTTTTAGTGGCGCAACTCGAAATCGTGCATCTTTGCAAGCTGTGTGTAAACAGAACGTGCCACATTTGTGGCCCGCAAGAAAAGTGGCATGCCATAAAACTGGCATCGTGTACGAGTACCTTTAGAAAGAAGATAGAGGGGAGAGAATGGTTAAATTTTCCAATAGTAAATGTAACATTTGGAAAAATATAATAGAAGTAGGGAAATTTTTTGGCAGAGTAAGAGCAAAATGGATGAGGCAAATTAGCACGGAAGAGACAAATGAGTATTAAATTAAATTACAGTAGGTTTATTTGATATGTTGTAAGTAGGACTCAACAACTCGACAACTTCAAGGTTTGATTTTGTTGTGGTCCAAGGAAAGCAACTCAAGATAGAGTTAGAGTCAGATTAGAGATTAAATAAATTATAATTGTACTTTTAGATTAGGAAGAATGCTGGCTACCAGTAGTTATGAGGTTAGTTTTCTTTATATTTTATTGTTATTTTTAGAAATTGGGTTAAGAATAAATTTGTAAAACTGTTGTAAATTTGTACAATTAATTGGGTTAATAAAATTACTTTCTTACTTACCAGCACTGCGAATTCGACGACTTTTGTAGGCTTAGGTTCTGTTCGAAAGACCCATTGAACAGATTGACTTTTCTCTTCAGCACCATAACAATAAATTCAAGATTTAACAACAATAATAATATTAAAATTGTAAGTGCCGCCTTGGAATTTTTCCAGAGTTTTTCTGTGCCAATCAATGCGTTGTTTCTGATCCGGAGTTAGTTTATGTGGAATCCATCGACAACAAGGTTTTCTCACGTCTAACTGTTGATGTGAAATGTTTCGGACTTGACTCATAGCAGCGCCCAATGTCGCCCGAATAAATTCATAAGATGCCTGTCGATCTTCAAGCTTTGCTCGAAGAGCAACAATATTTTCATCACTAAAAGCAGTTCTTGAGTGTCCTTCACGAAATTCATCACTAAGAAAAAAAACCGATCTCTTTTGAATTCGTTGTAGCAATTATAAATTGTTGCCTTATATGGGGCTTCTTCGCCAAATGCATTTCTAAGACGATCTTGAAATTATTTAGGCGTTAATGACGATTTAAAGTTGTAAAAAAATCATATCCCGGAAAAGTTCTCTAGTCAAATTCACCTTTGGCTGAATACAACATGTTTAAATGATAATTAACAAACTATTAGAGCAAATTGAACAATCTATGCCGCAATCAACTCGCAAAACATTATAAACTGTCTGACAAATATAAACAAATTTCATTTGTTTTCAAAAACATACCATTTTAAAAAAAATTTCATTGCCGTCCTCTTACACTTAAATGAATTTACTTATCCAATGTCGTATATTACTTTCTCTACTACGTAGTAAGCAAGAGAAGTATTATATACCACCCAAAAATTTTGTCGAAATTTCACAGGAAAACATTTTTGAGACCCCTAAATAAAAAAAACAGAAAAAAGTACGTGTGTGTTACTGTCCGTGAACAGCATAACCCAAAACCGAAAAGTTGGATCAATACCAAACTTGGTAGTGCCTTTCAAAGATGCGACACGACGATTTTCAAGAAAACTCACCTTACATGCAACTTTTTTCGAAAATTTTTATTTTCTAAAAAAATGGCTAACTACTTTGATTAGAATTCCATTTATTAAATATGTTTACATGACAAATAAAATGTATATCTTGAATGTTTGGGAATAGCCAGTGAAGTCCTCTTCATTTGGAAGAAATTTTGTATAAACCTTAATAAGTAGAAAACGTTAAGTGATATATAAAACGAACCACACAAAAATGTAGATATCTTTAAAACACACAATTTATTTCAAATAATATTTTTGTGGCATCAGCCATTTCTGAGATATCCATTATTAATGGTTCGAATTGTTCAATTTTGAAGCCGTTCTTTTGAAGTCCTGTCAACATTCACTTGTCTCCATGCGATTGCATGGAAACAACCTGCAATTTTAAGGCCGGCATACAGCGTCCAGTTCTTAAACATTTGACTATCGCTGTTCTCTTTGTATCTATAACGATTATCTCGATTAAAATGAAGTAGACAGAAACAAAATTTCGTAAGAGTGGTTTCCATACCCAAAATAAACGGCACAGAAAGTCTTGTAAATGTAACATCCGATTTTTTTTAATTTGTCAATAAATATCAGTAATTACGTTGCTTAATTAGGTATCTCTCTAGAAGTTCACTTATTGGAGAATTTCATATGTGGAATAAAATTTCTATTTCCATCACGAGAGAGTTTTATGGCAGTTTTATTATGTCCGGAAGGTTTAAGTGAAATATAATATGAATGTTGTTTTATCTCCTTGTGCTTGAGCAGAGTTAGCAATATTGGAAAAAGAAACAATGGAGACATCAGAACATTTGTAGCGGCCATTACAGTTTTGTTGGAACCTTAATCATTTTCCGATATTGAGAAGCAGTTACATTTTTGAGACAGAATCGCTCGTTCTGTGTAGAAACGCAGTTTGCAATGGAAGGGAATGCCTAAAGCGGTTTACAGAATATGGCTACACTCCCCGGTTGTTCAGAGTGAATCATTTCAAAGCATCACATTTCGCTTAAAGTGACACTGGGCTTTGTAAATCCAGAAGAATTCGCAACCAAGTTTGGGGAAGTGACGATGTATATATTTTGTTTGCTACTTTGTGGTATGTCAGTATCATTTAAAATGTTTCGATAAAACAGACTTATTTCGGTGATAGGAATTTTAAAAGACTCTAAGACCCACTTTCACAGTTCAAGCTTAGGTCGAAGCTTTAATAAGCCATTGACGCCGCTCAAGGGTGGAGGTGTAGGGTTCAAACCCACCAAAACTTGAACACATTTGTTTAAATTCATATGTAACCAATATGGGAAAATTTCGTGGACAAAATTCCGTATATGCCAATAAGGTTATAACATGCAAAATACATATGGAATCGATGAAATTTGTATATAGATCGAGAAGTAATGAGTTATTTAGTAGGCTATATGAGCATGGATCATTCGAGGTTTAGATGGGCAGATCCTATGACTACGTTCGTCGTCGCTTTGTAGCTGTGGTTCGGCTTCACTCCTCTACTTCTAAAAATCATCCCTCGGCTACGCTTTGCGGCTTAGAGCCCTCAATAGCATCTTCAGCCTGGGCTCGTATACAAATCTCATTCAACATGACGGACCCATTGACGGATATGGAACAATATCGAATTTCGTTAAATAGTAGTAAGTCTACTGCTAATAGCACATTTACAAAGAAAATGGAAACTTAATATACGAGGGCAGTCCCAGAAGTACCCGACCTGACGTATACATAGCGGTTGTTGTTTCAAACAAATTACTATGGTAGAGAGTACCAACCTTATAAAGCTCAAGTTTGAAGCTTGACGATGCTACATTGTCTACTAATTGTTTGGCAGCCATCAATATTAAACATGGATAAAACTGGCCATATGTGATACAATACTTTTATTTGAAAGGTCTTAGTCCAACTAATATTAAAAATGAGCTAGACTCTACTCTGGGGGAGTCTGCTACTTCGTTTACAACAATAAAATATTGGGTGGCAGATTTTAAGTGAGGCCGTAGGAGCTGCCAAGACAAACAACGCAGTGGTCGACCAAATGAGGTGACCACGCCAGAAACCGTGAAGAAAATCCACAAAATGGTATTGGATGACCTCGACTGAAAGTGCGCGAGCTAGCAGACATCATTGGCATTTCAGAAAGTGCATCATTGCATACGAGCTGAAAATTTAGACATTAGAAAGCTGTGTGCAAGATGAGTGCCGCGTTTACTCACAATGGAAGAAAAACAGCATCGTGAGGATGTTTCAGTCAAGTGTTTGGCGATGTTTCGCTGCAATAAAGCCGAGTTTTTGTGTCGATTCATAACCATGGATGAAACATGGGTCCATCACTTCACACCTGAGATGAAGTAACAGTTAAAACCGTGGATTAAAAGGGGAGAATCGGCTCGAAAGAAGCGAGACAGTTCCACTTGCAGGTAAGGTCTTGGCGTCAGCTTTTTGGAACTTGTGTAGAATCATTTTCATTGATTATCTTCAAAAAGGAAAAGCAATCAATGGCGAGTATTATGCAAACTTATTGCAGCGTTTGAGTGATGAAATCAAGCAAAAACGGCCGCATTTGCCGAAAAAGAAAGTTCTCTTTTATCAAGACAATGCACTAGCTCACATACCTATTATCGCCATCGCCAAAATCAATGAGTTAAAGTTCGAATTGCTTCCTCATGCATTCTATTAGCTAGATTTACCTCCCTCTGATTATTTTCTGTTTCCAAAGTTGAAGGAATAGCTTGGTGCTAAAATATTTGCCAACAGTGAAGAACTGGAGTCTGCAGTTGATGGCGATTTTGCAAAACGCGATGGTTCTCACTATATACAGGGTATCGAAGCTAGTGAACATCGCTGAGAAAATTGTATCGAGCTGAAGAGAGACTATGTAGAGAATTAAAGATGTTTTCCCCAAAATTTTTGTGTTTTATTTGTTAGGTGGGTACTTCTGGGAAAGCCCTCGTAGTTGCCTGCATATAAGGACCCAATTTTAAGTAAAGAAATTAAAACAGTTTATTTTCTTGTCTGTATAATATCTCCAAGCAATTTTATTATCGACATAACGTCCATATACTACAGAATAGGTACAGTCGGGTGCAAAAAAAGTACCGATATGAGGAACCGCGGTTTAAGTTGGCAATCAATAATTCACACGCATCTGCCGTGCCTCCCATCCTTCATTCGGTTACAGATGTTAATGCTTGAATGCCGAACCAAAAAGAACCGGACTCACTCAGGGGCTAGTATGGACAGTCTTTGGGAGGCGTATTGTTTCAACCATTCAGGTCACATGTGCGGATTCCCCACCTCTTTCATCGCCCAGCTGGGCCTGACCTTTCTTTAGCTAAAACCAATTAGAGGATGCCTCGCCTAAGGCAGGCGCGGAACACAAATGATGAGATTCTGCCAACATTCAAGAATGGAAAACATTAAAAATAACCAAAAACATCGGCATGTTTTTGCATGCTACCATACATGGTAACCGTGTGGGGTATTTTTAAGGTCAAATATTTATGAAAACCCTCCCAAATGATTTTTAGGGTACGGGCAAAGCTTAAGCTTTGGTTTAAGCTTTTCTAGTTTCACAGTAGGTTCGGCTTTACTAAGCTGAACAATTCCGCGGAAGCTTTGAGTTGGTAACGCTTGCGCATGCGCAACGAGTAATTTTCCATCATTTGTTTATGGCGTTATCCAGCAACAAAATTAAAATTACGAAAAATCGGAGTCAAAACGTAGGAATTTACTTCAAGAAGTCGTGATTCTTCTATAAATTGTAAAGCAGCTTAAGTATGTAATAGGGTGCAAACAATCGCACAAATTACTATGCTGTAAGAAACATCAAACATGGGGAAACATTGCAATACGAAAGGTCGATCAGAATTGTGTGAAAAATTTTTGATAGATACGCATGCTTTTAGTTTCGAGATACAGAAAGTATTAGATTGTCTCATAAGTAATAAGTAATGGCTCGCCAATGCTATTTATAGAATGCCATGAATAGTATTGCGTATATTGGGAGGATATATCGTCAGTTGTTAATACACATTCACAAAATGGAAGTTACAAAGTTTGAGATTAGCGTCCTTCTGAAGCACTACTGGAAACAAGATTATAAAGCTGCTGCCGCTGCCCCGGCTGGAAAAATATGTGAAGTGGAAGGAGAAGGTGTCGTTAGTGAGCGTGTGGCACAACGATGGTTCCAATGTTTCAACACTGGAGAAGAAAACACTAAAGATTTACCACGTTCTGGAAGATCCAAATTATGGGATATTGAGAATACATGCAGAGTTTTGGAAAAAATCCAGCAGAAAAAATACTCGTAGAACTTGGTCCATCAAAAGATACCCTACATCGCCAGATTAACAAGCTTAGAAAATCAAACAGAAGCTGTAGATATTGAAGCAGTACGTTTTGATTAGTTAAATAAAATCATAATCATAGGGGGAATAAATATCAATAACAGCAAGGATAGTGTTAAATAAAACTGGAAAGCGAGTGCGACTGTAAATTTGTCGAAGATTTGAGTTGAGACAGTGCCATCAGCGGCCGGAAACGGGTGGTTTTTCCCTCTATTGTTGAGTGTCCCGTTAGGTTGCTGGAACGCAGATGTGTAGAAAAGGGTCAATGTTCGCCAAAAGCCAGATAGCCTTAGGCCTCCAATGAAAGAAGCTAGAAATCAGGTGATAGTGGAATGGGGAGATATAGAACGTTTGAAGCAGAGAAACAGAAAAGTTTAGAATACTTGGCCGTGGCGGCTCCTTGGAGATGTTTGTTAGAAAATGTGTAGGAGAGTTCAGAATAAACACTTGGTCGTGGTAGTTCCTTAAAGATGGTTGTCAGAAAAGTGTCGGCGGATAGGCGAGATAATATGAAGCGTAACAAATAGGAAATGTGTGTGTGTGTGTGTGTGTGTGTGTGTGTGTGTGTGTGTCGAAGTAATAGCAGGAATCAAATGTTAAAACGGTGACGGGAAATAAACGTGCAGGAAAACAAACAGTCGTATTCACCACTAACCCGAGAGATCCATGCAAAGAACCCTGAGCTAGTACCGAACCCGGGACCATCCTACAAATCCTATGCCGTAAAATAGCCACATACCACCGGAATCTGTAACTCATGAATTGATACCTCAACAGGCTCAAGTAGAGTGGATATCTGTCGTCGGTAATCCCATAGACAATAGATTTATCAGGAGAACTGTCACACGTGATGAAAAATGGGTCTATTACCGCAATTCTGACGCCTCGAAACAATGGCTCAGTCCCCGTCAACCTGCCAAAGTCATCGTTAAAAGCAATCGGTTCGGCCCCAAAATAATGCGAGTCTGGTAGAATTTTGAAGGAGTGATTCCCTGGGAGTTACTTCCAAATGGGCGTGCGGATTTTTATTCTCAACAACTGGAACGAGTTCGTAAAAGTTTGAGACGGAGATACTCAGCATTAGTTAACCGAAATAAGAGTTCTCTTGCAGCAGGACAATCCAACACACCATATTGCACGAACCACCATGAACAAATTCAGTAATTGGAAGGAGTCGAACTGCTACCACACCCAGCATACAGCCCTTATCTTGCGCCTTCAGCTTACCATCCGTTTCGATCCATGGAACATTTCTTGCGTGGAAGATATTTCGAAAACATTGAAGCTGTAGAATTGGGTCCCACTGATTGGGTCCGCGCATCAAAAACCAGAGACTGATAATAAACCACACTGAAAGATGGCTGAAGACCATAGAATCTGATGGTCTCTACTTTGAATAGTAGTTTAATTTCTTGTCAGAAAACGTTATAAATAAGGTTTTGTTTAAAAACCGACATTACTTATGAGAAACCTTCTATATCTCCAACTCCATTTAGCAAGCTTTCACTTGCATATAAACCTCAATGTTAACAGAAGCGTTGTTTCTGAGAGAGGATTTTGTTATTGGAATATAAAGCAGTGCGTTATATGTAGATGTGACGTCAATGAGTGTGACAATGTATACTATAAAAGTATGAAGTATAAACTTAAAATTAGGGGCATGCCAAATTAAGTTTTGCTTCTTACCAGTAGATTTTATGTTTAATTGTATAGAGTGATTTATGAAGAACACGTTTATTTCTTTAATTGTTTCAAAATGAGTTATGCTAGCAACAACTTATTATACCTGAAATGCGAGAAATTTTGGGAGATTATTTACCTCTATAGAAAATGTTGAAAATGTCCTCCATCCTGCATAAGGCACAACTCAACATTTCGTTCAACGTTACTGGTCATTCATTGTAGGACTCTGTTGTCAATAGCTTGAATCTCCGGTGTAATGTTGTGCTTCAGATTGTCCAATGTCTGAGGACGTGTGGCATAAACCCCGTCTTTTAAGTAACCCCATATAAAGAAGTCCGGCAATGTCAAATTCGGAGATCTCGGTGGCCACAGGTTCTTGGAAATTATCCGGTCGTCAAAGAAATTTGCAATTAGTGCCATGTATTGTTTGATGTATGGCATGTAACGCCGTCCTGCTGAAAATATCCTTGACTCAGCTCCACATCGTCTGGTTGCTCAGCAAACTCCATGAAAATCCGTCGGTACACTGCAGTGTTCACATTGTTTAAAAACAATTGGTCCACTATTCTCTCTTCGGATATTGCGCACCAAACTCCGATTTTAACCGGGTGCATAGGTGCTTCATGAGTAACATGTAGATTTTCACTGGCCCAATAGCGTGAGTTATTTGAGTTCACATAGCTTCATCTGTGAACCATGTGATGAACAATATAGCAGGATTTTGCACAATGAACACCTGAAACCAACGGCAATAATTCAGTGGTCTATTCTTATCTGGTTCCTGTAACTGATGGACAACCGTAATCCTATACGGCTTTAGGCCTGCACTTTTCACAGCTCTCTGACACATTGAGTAGCTGTACCCTGTCAGCTGCAACAAACGTCTTAATGATTTTTTGGGCGACTGATCCAGTCGTGCTCTTACGTCAACTATAACCGTGAGAAGTCTAGATGAACGAGTTTTGCCTTTTGCACTCACCAGATATCCAGTTGTTTCCAATTTGTTTACCAGTTCCAGTATTGTGTTTCTTTGGAAAGGATTCCGAACACCTTTGCCCTTTGAGTAACTGTAATTGCATTCGTAGTCCAGCATTGCTTTACAAGGAAGAGTCGTTCATTTAATGTGTACTCCATTTTCACGTTGACTGGAACAAAATCTCAAAAACAGTTGCCGACAATAAAGCTAACAATTACGAATAAAACATGAATATCTGCGCATCTAGTGACAGGCAATCGAAACTCCAGAACATTCTGCTTAATTTGGTGCTAAAATTGGAGCACTGAGTGAATTTCGAACAGAGTAATTAAAGAAAAAAGTGCGTTAGTTCTTCATAAATCACCTGTATAATCAATGATTTCTTGTACCATTATTGTGTACTGTTTACTTAATCGGTATCTCTCGTAGAATTCTGGATCATTCCGCACTGAAAATGTTTTGGACGCCTTCTGTACATTCTAGTTCGACTTCTGTTGTGTATATGGGTTAAAACAATTTGTATTTCCTCATCACATATATCGTCTTCATCAGATAACATAGCGACCCCTAGTTTAAACCACATCTCAGTACGGTATAAGCCAAGGCACTTATAAGCTCTGCTTATTTTTGAACTACATATCGTAACTCTGCTTAAGCCCTATTCGAAACTTAAGCCTAAACAGTAAAACCGTATCTTATAAAATAGAATTTCACTAGGATGTTTGATTTCCTATTTATACCCATAACACTGACAATGTGTACAAAATCGCAGCGTCATCTCATGCGGAGTTTCTGTTCAATGATGACCATAGCTCACTTTCGCTACAAACGACGCCCCTCTGCGTCTATACAAACCTAACACCTGTTGAATGCGTTATTGAACGCTCGTGCAGCCGAAATATTGGAAAACGCACGTCCGGCTTCTAATTCGTCGAGCATATGGGAATTTGCTGCGTAAACTTTATTTCCAATTATTCCCCACATATAATAATCGCATAGATTTTCGTCTGGAGAGCGAGCCAATTATTCCGTCATCAAAATCACATTGTAATGTGAAAAGACAGCGATTTTCTTGGACTTTTTTTTCCCATGACAGCCCATATCTCGTCTAATTTTTCATCGGTTTGAGGCACAAACTGTCACAATAAGGAAAATATTTGGTCTTAAAAGACACAAAACGAAACCGCCTCCAATGTCAACCAAATAAAAAGAAATCAAAAGGGCGATTTATTACGTCATTGCTGCTAAGCAAGCATTATGGCACCCGTGCAAGAATAGTATATTATGCAACGAGACTGTAATGGTAGTAATTAAAACGCAAGTTTCATAATTTTCATACAAGTGTCTTAATAACCATTATAGTCAAGTTGCATACCATTGTTTTTGTCGACCACACTAATGTTGGGTGTTTACAAAAAACATTGTGTGTGTAACTGAATGCTGATTGGATGGCAGCACTGAGGTAGGACCTTCAGCAGTTTTGTGAGTAGTGCAATAAATGGCAGCACTATTGAGTCCACTCCGTGTTTATTGATTTTTGCAGGTAACGTGAACGCAACACATACTGAAGCAAAGGAGAGGACTTCAATTTATTAGAGTATTAAAAATAGACATATCTCATTGTTTATTTGGGAAATGGATCGCAGCGGACTTTTGCTTTGAAGGTGTTAGAAGTATGGGCGATAGGCTAGCTGCGCGCCACATAATAAGATCGTACTAAGTTGCTGAGGTGCTATAGATGCAATAACAGTTCAGTTATGGCACATTTAATCGCCGTATTACAGTTGTATTTATGTTCAGTACCTTCTAAGGATACTATAAGAAGATTTACAAAAAAATACGCCACAAGCTACCCTTTACATGCAACATTTTTCGAAATGTTTGACGTTCTAAACTATGACTGACGATCTTATTAAAATCCATAGTTTAATGACATTTACATGGGACATAAAATGTGTATCTTGAATTTTCTCGGAACAGCTGTTGAAGTCATTCGGAAGGAATTTTATATCATCTTGTATAACTATAGTATAACTTACTAAGATGACTCGGTCGACGGACTACGCGGTATTCAGGAGGGATAAATCCCTCCCCCACTCTACTTGTCTTATGCCTTTAGCTACTGAGTTATCCAGTGAGGTATTTTAAAGATTAAATGGGCTGATACGTGGAAAACAAGTGTCATATCTCTGTTGTGAACCAGCAATTTTGATACAGTAGAAACAATGTAACAGAATCTTGTTTACATCGTGATAACTCAAAAACTAAAATTCTTATTCCATCTCTGTAAGAGATATGTTAAAGAGCACAGTTTGGAGATGATGATTTGTGATTTTTCTCCCTTTAAACAAATTAAAACTGCTAGTTCTCTTTGTAAAACGTCAATGGAAATAATTTATTTTATGAAAATCAAAATAAAATGTTTCCTTGAAGAGATAGATAGGGAGTGAAGATTATAAAATACCCTAAAAAGTGTGAATTAACTTTTGAAAGATACCCCATGATAATAGCGCATGTATGTGAAATGCTATCGCTAGTTATATGAAAACACTTGCTTTCACATCCGCTGCATTTTGCTCTTTACGTGGCATGTCACAGCAATCTACTAACACAGCATTTTTGTTGGAATGCTCTTGTGTCTTTAGTCCTGCCGCTAGAGTTGGGTAGTTACAACAGTGTTGTGATTAAGTGATAAAATGATTTTGTGAGAATAAAATAAAGCATGGGCTAAGCAAAATTATGGGGTGCACTGCTTACAGCGACTCAGAGATATGCCCGCCCAAGGCAGTTAGAGAGGGGAATACATGACCAGTTGAGCTACCCCTCCCAAGGTTTCTTTCCAAATTGCTGAATTATAGTACTATAAACGTACTATACAAGAAATGCGGATATCCTTAAAACACACAACTTACTTCAAATAAATTTTTGTGGCATAAGCCATTTTGGAAATATACGTTATTAATAGTTCGAATTGTTCATTACTTGGTCCTTTAAACATTGAGTTGTTTCTCGTGATGTCATGGAAACAGTGTGGAATTTTAAGGCTAGCATATAGCGTCCAGTTGTTAAACATTTGATTATCACTGTTCTCTTTGTATCTATAACAATACGTGTGATGTAGCTATTTCTACAAAGGCTTATGTGGATTAAAATTAGTAGATTAAATAAGTTTTAGTAAGAATAGTTTGTATACCCACTAATAAGCGTTAGAGGATAGAGAAAGTCGTGTGAATGTAACACATCAGAATTTTTTCCACTAAATCATAGATTTAAACGTGGCTTTGAGCCACTCCTATAAGATAATAAAGGATCCTCATCCACAATGAACATAAATCGAAGCATTTCATGGGAAGGTCTCGTGATTTCGTGCCAGTCGGAAACCTACACACACTTCCCGATCTCAAATGCTAACGATGACAAATGGCTTGCTCTCTTCCTTCCTTTACTAATGCATGTCAATTTGCGGACAATATTTTATACCGGCGGCCCACATCGAGGGGCGGGCCACACCACATTCATTTCCTTTTACCCGCGTTTAAAACACTGCCCAAGTTTAAGTATACTGACGTTTAATGCACAGTGATCGAAAACCTCTACAATAAAAACATTAATATTTAATCTAGAACGTTTTGTGCTGTCATTTTGGCATGACTGACTTAGGAGTCTTAATATTTGATTTCTACACCGCCTACCTACAGTAAGTACGAGGAAGAATAAAATTTTATTCCACCCAAAAATTCGATATCGCGATTTCACCGGAAATACAAGTTGTCTGTGAACAACATAGCTCAAAGGTATTTTTCTGTGGATAAAAAGTTATCGTTAAATATATAATATACTTTATTATTAAATGTATACTATAAAAGTACGCAGCCTAAGATTATTAAAAAAACCAAAGGTGGCTGATGTCACATGTCAAGGTGGTTAAGGTCATAACTTGAGTCACTAGATATACAGAGTGATCCGTTTGAAATGTCAGAACGGCAAAACGTTACATTCAGAAGATAATGCATAATACATCTCTGAGAAGTTTGCTGCTACATAAGGCAGAAAGATGAAAGTTAACAATGAGTGATGTTTAATAATTCATCCACGTGGAACTGCAGCACTATCGTGCATAGCAGACAAAATGGTGATCAGGCCATAACAGCGTTCTCAGTGTATTGTATGGTATGGAAATGTGAGTTCTCCAAATAATGCAGTTATACTTGTCGATTTGACCACTCACATGAAATGCTTTGATGCAGCGTAATTATGAAGCTCGTCTTATGATGTGCGAGAGGCAGGAAGCGGACGATCACTGGTTAAATCGATTTAAATTCATGTACAAAGCCACATTTTATGTGTGTGGCCGAGTCAACAAGCGTAATTATTTGGAAAACTGAGAACCCACATGTCTCATATTTAACATACCGCACTGCACACGGAGCACGCTATCGTATCCTCCGCAGTATAATAGTTACTATGCTAGCCTCTAGTTCCCGAGTTCACGGGGTCAAACCCGGCGGAGGGTGATGGATTTTTCGAGTGTAAAAATCCTTAGTATGGCTTCATTCGGAAGAGAAGTAAAGCCGGTGGTCCCGTGTGATAGATGTACGGCACGTAAAAGAACCTCAAGCCTGATAAAGAGACCTGTAAGCAAAATTACCGGTCTTTCACGCCCAATTTAGAATGGGACGCTAAGGACCACAGTAGTTACAGAGCGTCCATAAATAAAACTCAGTTTCAACTCAGCACCCTGTTGTGGTGCACGATAGTATTGCCATTCCACGTAGATGAATTCTTAAACATCATCATTGTTAATTTCCATCCTTTCCACTTATGTAACAACAAACTGCTTAGAGATGTGTGTATTAACCTCTTATATATAAGGTTTTGCTTTTCTGACATCTCAAACGGATCACCCTGTACAACCAGAGAAATCACTGGACAACCCATTGGTGCGCGGACGTTTTGACCAGGCACATTTCGTCCATTAAGCAAACATGTCTACACCATAATTCGTCCACGCAGAAAGTTTATCCATTCGATATTTTGCCCATCTATATTTCACTGACGCTTTTTCCCTCATTTAATAATACGTCCACAATGACATTACGTCCCAAAAATTAGAAATTATTCAATACATATTGCTTGTCACTCTCTTCTATCTCGGAATACAACCTCAAGTTTTAACTTATCGTCGGTATGTTATCCTGCTCTTGTACTCTTCATATTTGCTGAAAAATGTTTCAGTCCGTTCCCGATTCAATATATATTTGATTATAATCGGCGCTCGCTCATTCCTTTGTCCCTCTTTTAACCGTATTATCATCATTTCGTTGTCGTGTTGGTCCTTCTGTGTGTGTTCAATAAATTTCCTAAGGGACGCATGCTGCACAATTATTTTCTGAAAGCGTGAATGCCATCCCTCTACGACATTGCTGGTTCTTTGCGAACCGTTCACATTGTTATACACTTTCCAGATCTGAGGTAGATCTCGGGGCTGCCAGGACGTCTACTGATGTAAGTCATCTCAATGTAGGCCGCCAAGTCTTGCACGTCAGATGTAGGGAATCGTCCACCATTATGAACACATGTTGAAAATCTGGGATAGGCACAAAAGGAAGTCCAAGAAGCATCCTGATGGAGTCCTGCACCTCCTGGTGCTGGTTATATGGAAGCTTGAGCCGGCAGTATGTAACGGCATTTCTCCAAATAGCTTGGGTAAAATGAGAGGGACCGCGTTGGACGTGCACTCCAGGGAAGGCAGTTCTTGACTGTTAACTCGAAGTCACTGAGAAATATTGACTATGAAATAGCCTATCCATTCTCTGTGCATGTCTTTTCAGTTATTTGAAAACGTTGTTGTATGCTGTTTTATCTTGTGCTGGTTATTACATACACTATGTGATCAAAAGTATCGGACACACCCACAAACATACGTTTTTCATCTTAGTGCACTGTGCTGCCACCTACTGCCTGGTGCTCATTATCCGCGACCTCAGTAGTCATTAGACATCGTGAAACAGCAGAATGAGACGCTCCGTGGAACTTACGGACTTCGAACGTGGTCAGGTGATTGGGTGTCACTTGTGTCAGAAGCCTGTATGCGAGATTTCCACACTCCTAAACATCCCTAGGTCCACTGTTTCTGTTGTGATAGTGAAGTGAAAATGTGGAGGGACATGTACAGGCCGACCTCGTCTGTTGACTGACAGAGACCGCCGACATTTGAAGAGGGTCGTAAGGACTAATAGGGAGACATCTATCCAGACCATCACACAGGAATTCGAAACTGCATCAGGATCCACTCCAAGTACTATGACAGTTAAGTGAGAGGCGAGAAACCTTGGATTCCATGGTCGAGCTGCTGATCATAAGCCACACATCACGTAGGAAAATCCCAAACGACGCCTCGCTTGGTGTAAGGAGCGTCAACATTACACGACTGAATAGTGGCAAAACGTTGTGTGAAATGACGAATCACGGTACACAATGTGGCGATCCGATGGCAGGGTGTGGATATGGCGAATGCCCGGTGAACGTCATCTGCCAGCGTGTGTAGTACCAACAGTGAAATTCGGAGGTGGTGGTGTTATGGTGTGATCGTGTTTTTCCTGGAGGGGGCTTGCACCCCTTGTTGTTTTGCGTTGCAGATCACAGCGCAGACCTACGTTGATATTTTAAGCATCTTCTTGCTTCCCACTGTTGAAGAGTAATTCGGGGAGTGGTTACACGACAATAACATCCCTGTAATGGACTGGCCTGCACAGAGTCCTGACTTGAATCCTATAGAACACCTTTAGGATGTTTTGGAACGCCGACTTCGTGCCAGACCTCACCGACCTACATCGATACCTCTCCTCAGTTCCGCACTTCGTGAAGAATGGGCTGCCATTTCCCAAGAAACCTTTCGGCACCTGATTGAAAGTATGCCTGCGAGAGGGAACGTTGTCATCAAGGTTAAGGGTGGGCCAAAACAATATTGACTTCCAGCATTACCGATGGAGGACGCCACGAACTTGTACGTCATTTTCAGCCAGGTGTCCGGATACTTTTGATCACGTACTGTATACTAAAGGAAACAGATTCCTGCACCATCCATGAAGCGTGAATAACTGCGTAAATATTCCTGGAACTCTTTTGAAAGTGCCATCTCCGAATACTGCAGGATTACATGTTATTAAAACAAGCGATGCGGCTGCACCAAATATGAGTATTCTGTCTGAGTCGTTGGTTCCGGAATCATAGAGAAGGAATCTCTCGTTTCTGGGAGACACTCATGTCTGTTTATACTCTTTATTATAGTATTCCTATCTGGCATACGCATTTATACCGACTCCCCTCAAATTGTTGATGTTACTGCCCTGTATACAGAAGTAAAGGTTTATTCAGATGTTCAACCCGTAGCAGGAATTCCGAGTCCCAAGCTCTATAATACAGCAATTAGCATGAAATGGTTTGAAGCTTCGTGAATATTTGAATGACACATTCTGATAGCAACGTTGCCCATCTGCTAGCTCAATCGTTGCTATAAATCCATTCATATGTGGTGCAAGTTCATTATTAAGTTTGTGTATCTATAGCTTCCCGTAGGAGACGGGTTCCGACCCCTTCAGCTGCCGTGGTGCGGGCGCTGCTGACCCTTAGCACTCGTAGTACTTCTGACGTTACTAGAAGTACGTCGGGCCGAACATTCGAGCCTCTCCCGTTGGGGAACTGTTCGGATTGAGTTGGTCTCGACGGGGCAGTGGTTCCCGATACTCAATGTCCTCCGGTACCGACCGGGATAACCGGTAGACGGCATACTAGATTGCTGTCGGCCCTATCGAGGTTTACGATAGGCGCCCTTTCGGGGTGACGCGCGTAAGTGGCGTATTCACTTCCATCTCCGCGTAAGCGGGAGGGGGGCCTTTTTAGGAAACCAGGTATTGGCCTCATGGGAAAAGCAAAACCCCGGTTGGAGAGCCATCTTGGCTGGCGCTAACCCTGGGTATAGGAGGAGCGCTTTGCCCCGGGTAGACCTTCGCTCTAACTGTATATCTATAGCTAGACAAACTAAGTTGCTGAAGTCTTGTAATTTCACATTGCCCCCATTTTTAGCCACGTTTCTGTTAAACACGCAATGCCGAAGTCCTGCACAAACTCCATAAAACGATTATAATACATTCTTCTAGACCAACCTTCAAGGTTCACTGCCATCCTGAGAGAAGCGTTCGAAACCTATTGTCTGTCTCCCTCGGCGAGGTTGTGGCAGTATTTTGTATCACAACATTGTAAATGCCAGAGTGATTGTAGTGTAAATAAACATTATTGTATGACATTGGTTTGAGATGTTTGTTAATTATAAGCATTGTTAGCAAATAGGTTTACACGGCCTCACTGAAACTGACAATAAGAGCGGGCTACAATGTAGCGAGGGGGTGAGTTGTTTATTAATTAGAAGAGACAAGCAAATGACGTCAGATTAGCGCGCTTTTCTGTAGAAATGGAGGAAATATCTTCCCTAGAGCATATGTGTTCGTAATTTTGATTGGATATAAATATAGACGCTAATGTTGGCGCGTTTTATTAACCAATAGCAGCTCTGTTATAATCTTTAGGCATATCGGGGTGAGGGAGTATAAAAAGCTAAAGCCAGAGACCGGTTTCGTTCAGTCCAACAGAAGGATTCGCGAGTAATACGTCGTTCAGTCCAACAGAATCATACAAAGGTTATACGTCGCACAGTTTAAGAGAATCGTTCACGCGTTATACGTCGCGCAATTCTACAGAATCTCTCGCGTCATAAAGTTAGTTATAAATGTGAAATACGCGAATTAATAATGTGCAGCAAATAAGTGGTTATAGTGATATTAGAAAATATAACAGTTTCAGTCTGACGTGTATCAAGAGTCAGTATGTGAAATTAACTAATTGTGACGGTAATAAAAGTGTAAAAACAAATTCTTTTATCAGTGTTATCTTTCAGCAATAAATCCTTTCCGTTTACACACCCTGTTTAAGAGATTTGCTCCACTGAATAATAATAATAATAATAATAATAATAATAATAATAATAATAATAATAATAATAATAATAGCTGGAGGACAAAGAACCCAAAACTCAAAGTAGTAAAACAATAACAGGCGCTCAGAAATAAGATAACACGAAGTGACCGCGACAAATTGGCTCCCATACATGGGGCAGATAAACATGAAGCATCTTCCAACTACCAACAAATATTCTACTTCAAGGTTCACTTGTCTCTCACGTTCAATAATAGTTGACCATAACTTTCTCGTCCCGTTGACTCACCTAAAGGACCGGGCCCACCGCGGGGGATGCCTCCTCCCTGGATTCTTTCCGACTGCTTCCTTTTATGTACACGATGCTACTTGCTGCTTTCTTTCCTCTCTCCTGGGTTCGATTCCGGCCAGAACGCCCTGACTCAACTCCAAACCTCTTGCTTCAGATTCTGGTTCCTGTTGCCTTGGAGGTGTTTGCTGCCGATGCTGCGGTGTTTCGGGTTCATTCCAGCTCTTCCAAGGATGTGATACGAAGTTTTAAGAGTATCTCTTAATTTCAAACTACCCTTTACGTGCAAAACATTTCGTTATATTTAATTTTGGCAAAAATGGCTGTAAAGATTTTAAAATATCGTATAATATAAACAAAAATCTGCTTTTCCTTTTTTACTTTCTCTACTACTTACCTATGGATGTATGGGACCTATTGCATGCTACCGAAAAACTGAATTTCACAAATTTCACAGGAAATGCATCGTGAATCCCGAGAAAATAAGACAAGTGTTAGAAAAGGATCAATGTGTATGTGCCTGAACAGCACAACTCTAAAACGAAATGTCAAATAAATACCAAACAATCTATTTAAGTTCATATGTTGTCAAGACGTGAAGATTTTTAAGAAAATCCCTCCACACCAAATACCCTTTGCATGGAGCATTCTTCGAAATTTTTTATTTTCTCAAAAACGGCTCTAATATTTTGATTAAAATATATTTAAATACATATTTACATGGAAAATAATATACATAAAATCTTTAATTTTCTGATTATAGACTATGAAGCATTCTTCATTCGAAGGGAATTTTGTATAAATGGTTAACCATTGAGAGGCAAGACAAAAACTTAACTGCACAAAAATGCAGATCTCTTTAAAACAGTTTGTTTGGAATAACCTTTTCGTGGCGTGAGTCATTTCCAAGATATCCATTGTTATTGGTCGAAATATTTTGTTTTTTTGAACTCCTGCCAACCCTCTGTTCTTTCTCGCTATGTCATAGAAAGAGATTAGAATTTCAAGGCGAGTATAAGAAGATCCGATTTAAAACATTTGACTACTGCTATCCTCTTTGTACCTATAATGAAATTTGAAATTAATACAAATTTGTAGAAGCTGTATGAAAATAAACGATTGTGGGTAGATAGTCATAATGAATGTAACACGTGCACTCTTTTTACCATCTCTACTACGTATAGTAAGAAAGGGAAGTATTGCATTGCACCCAAAAATTCGATATCGATAGTTCATCCAAAAAACATGTTTTGAGGTGCCCGAATCCAAACAAAGCATTTTTTTGAAAATCTCTGTGTGTCTACGTGAACAGCGTAACTCAAAAACGAAAATTTGGATAAATAACAAAATTGGTATTTGAGTTTAATATACTCCAAGGATGCGACAAGATTATAATGAAAACCCCCCCACCCCAGACTACCTTTCACATGGAACATTTTTCGAAAAATTTGATTTTATCAAAAATGGCTAAGGATTTTGAATAAAATATCACATATTTAAGATATTTTCATGGCAAATGAAATGTTTATCTTAAACTTTCTGGGAATGTCCCCAAAAGTCCTCTTCATCCTGGATGCCTTTCGCATAACTGGTAATCCGTAAGAGATAGACAAAATTTTACTATACAAAAATGTAGAAGCACACAATTTGTCATACATTTTTTGTGTAGAATAAACAATTTCCGAGATATTTCTTGTTATTTGTTTGAATTTTCCAATACTTATACTTTTTCTCAAATTGGAATACGTTATTCGTTTTTTTATGTCCTGGACATGCAAAGAGAATGGAATGCTCGACATAGCAACCAGCTCTTAAAACATTTGACTATCGATTATAACCTACCATATTCCCGTTGCATCTACAAGAAAATTAGCAATAAGATTTGTCTATCTCCTATGGTTTACCAATTATTAAAAAAAGTAATTCAGAATGAAGAGCACTTTAGCTATTTCCAGAAAACACGATTTGCCATGAAAGAATTTTAAACATACAGCATTTTAATCAAAATCGTTTCAGCTGTTTTCCAAACATAAAAATATAACGAACAATTTTCGATGTAAAGGATAGTTCTGGGTGGTAGGATTTCTTGAAAATATGTGTGTCAGAATCTTGGAAGATACTGAACCTAACTGCCAAATTTGGTATTTGAGTTATGCGTCCTAAGAGAGACAAATACACGGACACATTTTTAAAACGTTTTGTCATTTGGGACCTCAAAACATCTGGGTATCGAATTTTTGGGTGAAATACAATACTTCCTCTACTTACTATAGGTAACTTCAGGTAAATAGTAGGGAAAGTAAATGCTTTAGTTTGTATAAGAGTGGGTAGAGAAAGTCATGTGAATGTAATGCATGATGAGACCAATATTTCTGAAATCTCTGTATGAGCTTATCGCTTCAAAATCCATGAGCTTCTGCCTACGTCTGCTGGTCTGCTTAAGCAACACGCAATAGCCTTCTTCCTGATGTGAAGAGAGGCAGTATTTCATCTTCTCCTGCTTCCCCTCCGAATGAGCAATATGATCCGACCTTCCAGTTGCTGTGTTATATCTACAGGACCTGGAACTTTACTGGACGTATATAACTTGTATTATCCAGCACTACCCTGCAACTTCGAATAAATGAGGAGTTAGTGAAGCGCAGGGTTCCTATCTTTAATCCCAGCTTAATATACGGCATTATATTATGTGGAAACGCTTTAGTGCGAGAATGATTTCTTTAATACTTTTTTTACTCCTATACTTAAATATGTTCATTTACTGTTAGAAATCTCTATCGAAATGGAGTTCATTTCGATACACATTTCTGTGTTTGCTCGCTGTCCTAGTCAGAGCCACTGAAAAACATTTTATTCAATAATATGAATTTATATTAACATTATTTCACTGTTTTCATTCTTTATAATGAAATTCTAATAAATCTATGTTGACATTTTATGTCGAAGTCCGTTTATGTTAAGTCCGTTTCCTTTGAGTATAGCCAATTGCGGGCTGCTGATTTCACTTCCGCATCTGTCGCAAAGCGTTGGCCGGCCAGGAATTTCTTCATATGACCAAACAGATGAAAGTCCAACGGTGCATGGTCCGGACTGTATGTTGGATGCTGATCATCTCCCAACCAAATTTAGTGATTTTCTGACAAACAGCAGCAGCAACATTGTCATGAAGAATTTTGACTCGTCAGCATTCATGTTGTGGCGTTTGTCACGAAGGGCACGACGCAACTTCACCAAAGTTTTCATGTAGGCTGCAGCATTCACAGTGGTCCCGTGTTCAGCAAAGTCCACCAATGCAACACCATGGATATCCCAGAACACCGTCACAAGCACTTTCCTAGCAGATTGAGTCACTTTGAATTTTTTCTTCACTGGAGAACCAGCATGTTTCCACTCCATACTTGCCTGCTTGGTATCGGGCGTGTAGTGGTATGCCCACGACTCATCACCAGTGCCGATTCCTTTCAGAAAGGCATACCCTTCTGCAGTGTACCTTGTTAGGTGATCCAGCTTGTCATCCCGAGAACTAACTTAACGAAATTTCAACGTTTCATGAACAATATCGTACACTACACCATAGGAAGTGTTGAACTGTTGCGATAAGGTTCGCAGTTGCACACGCCGGTCGTTCAAAATTGCCGCCTCAATGCCTCCGACATCCTGCGGTGTTGCAGTTGTTACCGGACTCCCGGAACGTGGCGAATCACTAAAGTTCACACGGCCCTCTAGGAAGAATGCACACCACCTGGAGACATTGCTACGGTCCATACAATCATCCGCATACACGCCAAGCATGCCCCAGTTAATATCACTCCGTTTATGCCCTTTGGCCCTCAAATATCGAACCACGCCTCTCTGCTCTTCACACGTGGACACAAGTAATATGCGCGCCATCTTTGTTGCGTAGTTCATGCGCTCTCACTAAAGCTGCACACATAAATACCCTATGTAGTGGAAACTTTAAACTATATCTGTGTAAATTTGCAACATTCCAACTGCAATACCAAGCCAGAAAAAAAATTGAGTTACTTTTCGATCCGCCCTCGTATCTATAATGTGAGACTTTAAAATAATATATGAAGCAATCTGATCTAAATAAATTACTGCTAATACTGTAAACATGCTATAAGCTTAATTTAAAGAGTAACACAGGATAATAATCAACTAATACGCAGTATAAAAAAGGAATAGCCGCAACTAGCTTGCCTCAGAGTAAATTATTAGTTCGGCCGCAACTCGTATGCCTTCATCCCATTTTTCTAAAGCTTCGCTCCTGCTGTCAGGCAGGACACGACTTAACCTGCCCAGCACTGAGGAAAACTGCCTACCAATGCGTAGGATCAAGCAGGTGCAGGCAGTACAAATATAAATCTTCTGTGATGTACATCATAGAACCCAAGCGCGAGCGTTTATACACAGGAAAATCTAGCTGAGATATGCATCTTACCTTTTTCAGCACTTTAGTGCTCGCAGTCCGCCACTGCGGCGTTCACGCGTAGAGCAAGAAATGGAATGGGAAGGAGAAGAGGAGGGTCGATAATAATCTGCGAGAGTGAAAAGGAAACCAAACTGTGAGAATCGTTAGGACACACTTTCAACTCCATTTCTTACCAATTTCTATTTTTTTTCCTTCCTTTCTTTCTTTCGAGGCTGCCGTTATTGGACTGTAAGAAGCCAACCGTTGTAGGCATTTTTCGTTTCGATGTTTTCCTCCGCTCCTTGCCACATGCTCCCGCTTTTATTTTCTGGTAGCAAACATTTGCAATCGAAATGCAACATGAATTATTCACACGCTGTGGGTGGCATGTATTTTAGTTAGGATATTTCCATATTCTGGTTCGTATCTGCACACATATTATATTTCCTGCGCTGGTTTGCTTTCGTTTGGGCTTCTAAGCCACGTGTATGCATGCTACTGCATCAACCCTTTTTGGGTTTCGTGTGACGGCAAGCGGAAAATTTGCACTTGTAGATAAAAAATACCGCGGTGTGTCGTGTATCTACAATATCTATCTTCTGTCAGGTTTTTTTGCTTTCTCTACTACGTATATTAAGTAGGGGAAGTATTGTATTCCACCCAAAAATTCGATACCGAGATTTCACCGGAAATACATGTTTTGAGACCACCTGAATCCAAAAAAAGCATTTTTCGAAACATGTCCGTGTGTGTCTGTGTGTCTGTCAGTCTGTGAACAGCATAACTCAGAAACGAACAGTCGGATAAACACCAAACTTGGTATTTAGATTCAGTATCTTCCAGAGATGTGACACGAAGGTTTTCAAGAAAATCCCCCCACCCCAGACTACCCTTTACATGGAAAATTTTTCGAAAATTTTAATTTTCTCAAAAATGGCTCTAACGATTTTGATTAAAATATTATATGTTTAAGATATTGTCATGAGAAATGAAATGCATATCTCGAATTTTCAGGGAATGTCTCCAAAAGTATTCTTCATTGTGAACGAATTTTGAATAACTGGTAAACCATAAGAGATAGACAAAATTTTACTACACAATAAATGTAGATCGCGTTAAAATACACAATTTATATTATATACATTTTTTTTGTGAGTGAACCTTTTTCGAGATATTGCTTGTTATTCCCTTAAATTTTCAATACTTATACTTTTTCTCAAATTCGTTATTCTTTTTTTTTGTCCTGGACATGCAAAGAGAATTGAATGGGCCACATAGCAACCAGCGCTTAAAATATTTGACTATCGCTTATAACCTACCATGTTTCCCTTGCATCTACAAGAAAATTAGCAATAAGATTGACATCTCGATATCTCCATTAACATGAAGCATATGAAGAATAAGCGTGTGTAAAAATAGTTTGTACAAGAGTAGAGAAAGTCAATGTGAGTGTAACACATCAGATTTTTTCGGTTGTGATTCTACTTCGCGATGATAAAACCCTTGCTTTGCGTTCACTACCACTTACCTATAGCAGGTAGAAGAGTATTGTCCAGCAACCAAAAATTCAATGTCGAGATTTCATGTGAAATACATTTTCAGATCCTCTGAACCAAAAACTCTTACATTCACATTACTTTCTCTACCCTACTAATATTTTTATACGACTAGCTAGTGCAACAAAAGCTTTTTACTTTCTCTATTACTTACAGCACGTAGAGGAAATATTGTATTCCACTTAAAATTTGAAATTGGAATTTCTCCAGAAAGACAGGTTTTGAGGCTCCCTGAATAAAGAAAATTAATTTACAAAAAGTGTATGTATGAAAACGAGAGCTATGCTGTCGGTTAGGTACCGAAATTAGTACTTGAGATAATGTTCCAAGGATGCGACATGATTTTCGAAAGAACCTCCCCACACCAAACTGCCTTCACATGAAAAAATTTTCTCAAAAAATGAATATCTTCCATTTCATCTCGGAGTAGCGCGTAAAGTCCTCTTCATTCTGAATGACTTTTGTATAATTAAACTGCAAGGGATAGACAAAATCTTACTACACAAAAAATGTATCTCTTATTAAAACACACAATTTATGTTAAAACGTTGTGAGAATAAGCATATTACAGATTTTTTTTAATTTTCAAATAATTCATAATTTTATCAAGTACTATGTCGCTATTCTTGTTTTTTCCCTCGTGGTCATACAAAGAGTATGGAATTCAAAGCCGTCACGAAGCGACCCGCTTTTGATGATTTGACTATCACTTCTGCCTACAATGAAATGTGCAATAAAAGCAATTCTGCAAAAAATGTATCTAGTTTAACATGAAGTAAGTAGAAGAACTTTTATAAAAAGGTTTTGCATAAGAAAAGTGTAGCACATAAGATGTTTTTTTCTGAAAACTGTTATTTTGGGTTCAGATGATCTAAAAAGTCTATTTTGAATGGAACGCAGTACTTCCTAGGTTTCCGGTAGAGAAAGTAAAGATATTTTTTTAGGTTTTCCTTCGACAGCCATGCTCGGTTTTCTTATGTTCCGGATGTGTACACAGGAAACCTCAAGTTCGATAGTGTTTTTGTTAAAAGTCACACGAAAGTTTTTGTACGTGACCTACGTTATTTTCAACAACTCCGCCCCCTCCTTCTATCCTTTTTAATCACAAGTTCTCGCACCAGATAGTGCTGTTGGTAGACTATAAATAGGGGAGTCTATTGTACATACTTAGAGAATTCGCGTGGGAGTATCCGGTGCACGAGATTGAAAATCGGATGAAAGAGAGGGAAGCTTCGTATAATATTGACCTAGCATCGCTGTTATATACCCCAGACCTTCTGAATCGATGACTCCATCCCATTTTCGATATTAATTGAAAACCTCAATGTATTCTGTGGGTATAAGAACGCGACATTATCAGTGCGTGTACAAGATAAGAAAAAATCAGCTGTAGTACACTTACATAACTTTCTCTACTTTGTCGTCCTCCGTGGACTAGTGGTACCGTGCTAGCCTCTAATTCCCAAGGTCGCGGATGCAAACCCGGCGGAGGGTGATGCATGTTTTCGGGCGTAAAAATCCTTAGGAAGGGAAGTAAAGCCAGTGGTCCCGTGTCGTAGATTTACGGCACGTAAAATAACCTCAATCCTGATAAAGAGGCCTCTGAGCAAAATTACCGAACTTTCACGCCCAATATAGAATGGGACGCTAAGGACCATAGTAGTTAAAGAGTGTCCATAAATAAAACTCAATTTAACTTTTTTACTTTCTCTACCCTCTATCTTTATTAGTGGGTACACAAACTATTCTTACTAAAGCTTATTTTTCTATATACTACATTTTAATCCAAATACACCTTTGCAGGAATAGTTACATTACACATTTCGCTATAGATACAAACAGAACAGCGATAGTCAAATGTTTAACAACTGGACGCTATATGCTAGCCTTAAAATTCCACACTGTTTCCATGACATCACGAGAAACAGCTGAAAATCGATGGAGCTTTAAAAGAATAAAAGTAATGAAAATTCTAACCCTTGTATCTCAGTTGGTAGACAAACTACCTGTTGTGCTTGGGGTCCTGGGTTCGAGCGGAAATTTTTCTCTAGCCAAGGCTATTCCATATCTTCCCTAGAGTATGGAAGTATGAATGAGATTGTGAATGTGTGTATGATCTAATGATTAAACACCAAAGTGCAAGAAACCCAATGACAAGAGTTAAACGAGTTAACACCATTTCCAATAGGCAATATGTTCCAAAAGAAAGGCCGCCGATAAGACCAATGAAGTTAAATGGAACTAAAAAGAATCGAACCTTTCGTAACGGATAGCTCAGAAACGGCTTGTGCCACATAAAAACTTATCGTAAGTAAATTTTGTGCTTTAAAGAGATCTCTATTACTTACTCTACTACGTAGAGTAAGTAGGGGAAGTATTGTATTCCACCCAAACATTCGATACCGAGATTTCACCGGAAATATATGTTTTGAGACCCCCTGAATCCATTTTTGGAAACATGTCCGTCTGTGTGTCTGTGTGTCTGTGTCTGTGAACAGCATAACTCAGAAACGAACAGTCGGATAAACACCAAACTTGGTATTAGGTTCAGTATCTTCCAAGGATGCGACACGAAGGTTTTCAAGAAAATCCCCCTACCACAGATTACCCTTTACATGGAACATTTTTCGAAAATTTTAATTTTCTCAAAAATGACTAACGATTTTGATTAAAATATCATATGTTTAAGATATTTTTATGACAAATAAAATGTATATCTTGAATTTACTGGGAATGTCTCCAAAAGTATTCTTCATTGTGAACGACTTTTGCATAACTGGTAAACCATAAGAGATAAGAGAAAATTTTACTGCACAAAAAATGTAGATCGCGTTAAAATACACAGTTTATGTCATACATTTTTTTTGTTGAGTGAACCATTTTCGAGATATTACTTGTTATTCCCTTAAATTTTTTCAATACTTATTTTCTCAAATGGGAATTCGTTATTCATTTTTTTGTCTTGGATATGCAAAGAGTATTAATCTGTGGGAAAGGGAATGGTGCTGCACCTAGCAACCAGCTATTAAGGGATATGTATGTGCTTAAAGGCTACTGTATTTCCAAATTGCCCTTTTAAATATATTATCCCCTTACATCTACAAGAAAATTAGCAATAAGATAGAGTCTGCAAATATTTATCTCGATTAACATGAAGTAGATGGAGAATAAGCGTTTGTATAAATAGTTTGTACAAGAGTAGACAAAGTCATGTGAGTGTAACACATCAGATTTTTTTTGTATGGTACGTTTTCTTCTATCGCTTAACGTTTACTAGTTATACAAGATTATAAAAAAATCCTTCCGAATGAAGACTTCATAGGCTATTCCCAGGAAGTGTAGAATATACGTTTTAATTTTCATGTAAATATCTTTCATATATGGTATTTTAATCAAAATCTTTAGACCTTTTTTTGGAAAATCAAAATTTTCGTAAAGTGTTGCATGTAAAGGGTAGTTGGAGTAGAGGGATTTTCTTGAAAATATTTGTATCGCATGCTTGGAAGATACTGAACTCAAATACCAAGTTTGGTGTTATGTTTATTTGCATTCAGGGTGTCTCAAAACATGTATTTCCGGCGAAATCTCGGTATCGAATTTTTGGGTGGAATACAATACTTCTCCTACTTGCTATACGTAGTAGAGAAAGTAAAAAATTGTGTATCGCTTCAGCTCCCAGTATTTCCTTTGTAGGATCAACGAAAAGTGTAATGAAACAACTTCAAACGTTTATCTCTGTAGCGGGAAAGCGTTGTTCCCCCTGGTTGATGCCCTGTGCTGCAGTGTTCTGGTCTCCGGCTATCCCTGCTCAGCAGCTGATTATCTCAATTCCTAATAAATTACTTATCTAACTAATTTCACTGGTCTCGGCGTTTTCGTAGGTTTCCCTTAAAAAATGTGGATTATTATCAACTAAATACTTATTTGCGGCTATCTTTTCCCATCTTTAATAATTCCACCATAATAATAAATTAGGAGCCTAGTCTAACCTGAGGCAGTATTTTATATCACAACACTGTGAATGCCAGAGTGATTGTAGAGTAAATTAACATTATTGTATGACAATGATTTGAGATGTTTGTTAGCTATAAGCATTGTTAGGAAATAAGTTTACACGGCCTCACTGAAACTGACAATAGGAGCGGGTAACAATGAAGCGATGGGGTGAGTTGTTTATCAATTAGAAGAGACAAACAAATGACGTCAGGGTAGCGCGCCTTTCTTTAGAAATGGAGGGAATATCTTCCCTAGAGCATGTGTTTTAGTAATTTTGATTGGCTTATAAAATAGACGCTAATGTTGGCGCGCTTTATTAACCAATAGCAGCTCTATTTTAACGTTTAGGCATATCGGGGTGAGGGAGTATAAATTCTTGAGCCAAAGGCAAGTATCGCGCAGTTCTACAGAATCATTCACAAGGTAAACGTCGTTACACGTCAGGCAGTTCTAAAGAAGCATTCATGAGGTACACATTACGCAATTCTACAGAATCTCTCGCGTCGTAAAGTTAGTTACAAAATGTGAAATACGCGAATTAATAGTGCGCTGCAAATAAGTGATTGTAGTTACATTCGAAAATATAACAGTTTCAGTCAGGCGTGTATCAAGATTAAATATGTGAAATTAATTAAGTGTGACGGCAATAAAAGTATAAAAACAAATTATTTTATCATTGTTATCTTTTAGTAACAACTTCTTTCCGTTTACACGCCCTGCTCAAGAGATATTTGCTCGACTGAGTAATAATAACTAGCCGGAGGACAAAGAACCCAAAATTCAAAATAGTAAAACAATAACAGGCGCCAAGTAAAAAAAGAACACGACAGGTTACTGCGACAAACCGCACACGCTTCCCACCCATATGCACACACGTGCATCCGTCGTCCAGAGGGTGTGTCGACGAGAATCTGTAAGAGTGAAAATCTGGGGCTTTCTTCCCCTTTTATACCTAAGCCTAGTGACGCTACCCTTTGCGCCTCAAAATGTAACGACATTTCTAATTGGTTCTCATGCGTTACCTTATTATGTATGAAAATGTTCTACTCCAAAACTTCTCGCACACGCGCCCCAGTGACGCGTCCGGAAGCAAATTCAGTACCTCTGTCTCTCTCCTTTCTATATCTGCCTATTTATATTTCTCCTTATTCCTTCAAGTGCCTTGCTCAGTAGCTTGGTGAAAGGTGGTGGGCTCTACCTAGAATTACTTTTACCTGGAGTTAGCTATGAAGCCGGAATTATAAAGCCAATAATTATCATAATATTCTGAGAAGGATAGCGATATAAAATAAGTAATAATATATTTAAAATCAGTGTATGTATAAAAAGGAGAAGCATTGTGAAAATTGTTGACTGTTAAAAGCGACAGAAAGACCAGACAGGCACAGTTTAGCTAATTAGGGACCAGCCCCAGGTATAGAGGGTAAAATAGCTGAAGCCAGTTTCTCTTGGAATTCATGGGTGCAGTTGTACTGGCCGGGATGTGAAGGCCACTCTAGGCTTCAGGACGCCGAGTTGTGACGAGCGTTTGAGGGGAGAGTAGGGGAAGTAAGTAGCTTGCTTTTCCTTGTGCAGCGTGGGTAAAAGGCAGTCTGTCCTGAGTGCTTGATGAGAGCGGGATGACATTCTCGTCGTGTGGAGAAGAATGGTGGCGAACATGCTAGAGGGTAGAACGCTTAGCTGTAGTTAATATTCTTCGGTCTTGGTAAAGACAAAGTATCATCGTATTCATTTACAAGCGATCGGCAAACCGCAGTATTATTTTAAATAGTGAATAAATATGTTCTAAGTCAGCGTTCGTGTTTCTCTGTACACACCCACGCAGACCCTGAAATTAAGGTTTCATGCTGGAGCAGCCGTGGCAAAAAGAAGAACCATCTAGGAGGAGAAAAACAGCAACCGTGAGGCAAAGGTATTGCTTTAGTGGTTGAAGGACGTAGCGTGGCTTATTTAAGTTACAATCTGCTTTGTACATTTCTTGGCTGCTAAATATTCTAGCATCTTTCTTACTGAATTATATTATGTATATTTCTAGTTTGATATTGATTATACGTCTATAACTATATATATGTGTGTGTGTGTGTGTGTGTGTGTGTGTGTGTGTGTGTGTGTGTGTGGTATATCCCCCTTCATCTCACTTAACATGAAGCAGACGTTGTATTCGTATTCTGGGTTACGTATGAAGGCACTAGAATTTTGTGCAAATAAATCATACACAGTTACTGCACCATCAAAAATGGTCTACATATTCAATTATTTTCTTGTAGGACTGCGATATACTGTTTAAAAAGCTGCCGGAACGCCTGGCTGCAGTTCTGACTCTATTTACCGCCTTCCAAGTACTGCACTCTGTCAGTAGATGTGATTCACAGAATGGTTTTCCATTTATTTATATCGCTTATTGCGTGCTCAGCAACTTTATTTCAGTCAGATATTATATAAAATCTCACGTCCGTCCGCTAACCGATTGCAGACATTTTCTGATGTGATAGGAAAACAAATGAATGCTATTGTAGTGAAATGGCTGCAGCAATTTTGTCGAATCGTGATCGGAAATTGCCAGAACATTCAGAATTTATTACTTCATACGTAAAGAATTTATGTTATACTACAAGATATATGAAGCATATCCCTAAACTTGTATGTAACTTAACATTTACGTCACATTTATGCATTTCATTGAAAATAATTTTTGTTTGGACATATTCGTCTTTGTGAAGAACTTGGCTTTAATGTTGTATTTCTAAAACCTAATTTATCAGTGTTAGCTTAGAATTTAAGCAAAATTTCGTGTTTCTACCGCAAACTATGATGGTTAGATATTCCTAATAAAATGCACGTTTGTAGATCCATTGAGACAGATTTATAACAATGCATTTTAAATTTTTTTGCGGATAGTCTGAAGTAACACTCCTATGGCCTTATCTATCCCTTAAAACTTCAATTAATCCCTTAAATGTTGTACTCTTCGCATAAAAAGTGATTCTTCCATTCATGTTACGTTACAATATAGTTTTGACTAAAACTAATCTCAAATTAAGCAATATGAACTTGCTTATATGCAGAGTACGGAAAACAAAGCACAACTATTGTAGCACCTGCACATTGTACTAAGCGGACACGATAAGAGTGCGTATGGTGGGAAGAGAAATAAACTAGGGTGAGGCCTGCAAATGTAGTACCGTTTTCATTGTGCAACATTTCCCTAACGCCTTAGCCCTCACTCCCGTCTGAACCTAAATCTTGATTGTCAACAAAAAACAGTGGCACCCTCCTCCAAAGGCATTCATATCGTGGCCGACTAGTCAGTTTTTGTTACTAATGAACCTACGAAGGGGAAAAAGATGATTCGCTAAGCTGCTTTATATAGTTAATGAATTTTGTTCAATGCTCTCTCGTACTACATAGGCACCACAGGCGGTGGATATTGTAATATATATGAAATTGGGAAAGGAAATTTGGGAAAGAAACATTCTAGGCCTGAGTACCCACAGGTACTTGCCAGTTATGAGAACTGAGGAAAACCTGGAAAAAGCATCAGTCAGAGAGTACGATCCTGGCGGGATTTGAACCCCAGATCTCATGTTCACAAATCGATTCCACCCGTCAGTATATACAATTAAAATGAATTTCACACACGGACATGTTTCCAAAAAATCATTTTTTCAATTCAGGGGGTCTCAAAACATGTATTTCCGATGAAATCTCGGTATCGAATTTTTGGGTGGAATACAATACTTCCCCTACTTACTATACGTAGTAGAGAAAGTAAAAATTCAATAACAGCCCACCTTAAAGCAATATTGTATGTAACAAGATATAAAAAGTGTTTATTAATGTCATTGTATATGTTTATATTATTCTATACATGTTCAATGATGTTATGTGAATGTATTACGTAATTTAATAATGTAGGAGCTCTGAGAATAATACATTAAAAGTTGCTAACAATGAGGTAACCTTGAGGCAATAAAGAGTAGCAAAGTTAAACAATACTACTTGTAATTCTTGGAAGCAATAATGTAAATTTTGTGACAGTTTATAAAATAGCCAATCAACAACCAGAAAAAGCTTCAGTTAAATGAAGGTATTCTATTGGACTAGGATTAGCCAATCAGAGACTTGAAAACAGAAATTTACAAATTTTAGACCGTTGAAATCAAGTCAGTTGCTTGTAGACAGTGCTCATAACTGGATGCGTTGGTTGTCCTCGAGAAATTTTATACGTATTCGTGTGAGACGAAAATAGTTTACGTGATAAAAAGTGCAAGTAATTAATAAAAGAATCTCACAGCTATATCAGTGAAGTGTTATTAAAATCGTGTCAAAAATTAATAAAAAGGAGTGAAGTAAAATTATAATCTGTGTAAGCCTACATTGTTCAGTCGCACTACTCCCTGCTAAGAAATCCATGTCTCTAACAATAATACTGACGCAGCCGAGGCAAACATAAATATATAATATTTAAAGAAACAGTCAAATTACAAAGTTAATATTTTTAAAATTGTTTGGGACGAAGGCTACCGGGTACCATACGTGCAGTTGCAGCTACTTCAATTCGGCTCTCCAACAGTTGAATAACAATACAACTCCTACTTTAAACTGACTTACCATACGTGCGGTTACAAACTTCTTCAAATTGGCTCCCAAAGCGTGGGGCTAACAAATACCTTCAACTTTTATTTTCTAAGAAATTGGTCTAATGATTGAAATACCATAACATATTTATATGATACATAAAATGTTTATCCGAATTTTCTGGGAATACCCGGAAGGAATTTTGTATAATGTTGTATAACTGGTAAACGTTAAACGATAGATGAAAACGTACCGCACAAAAAATGTATATCTCTCTAAAGCATAGAATTAATTTCAAATTACTTTTTTGTGCATCAGCCATTTCCGAAATATCCACTATTAATGGTTCAAACTGTTCAAACTGTTCAATGCGATGTCACGGAAACAGTATGGAATTTTAAGGCCAGCATATAGCGTCCAGTTCTTAAACATCTGACTATCGCTGTTCTCTTTGTATCTATAACGAAATGTGTAATGTAGCTATTTCTGTAAATGTTTATTTGGATTAAAATGTAGTAGATAGGAAACTAAACTTTCGTAATAATTAGTAAGTGATAGTGTAGAGAAAATCATGTGAATGCATCACATTACATTTTTTGGGGATTCAAGAAGTTTCAAAAAGTTTATTTCCGGTAAAACCTACTTACTACTAATAATTAATAGAGCAAGTAATATAATATTTATATATTTCTGATCTCTTAAAAAAAATTGTAGAACGTGTATTCAGTCCCTACTTGTTAATACACAATGGCATAGTATACACAAAACCTGAAAACTATAAGCATATATAAGCACTGTCATGAACAGGGCCCTTCGAAATAGATTTACTCAGTTACGCATTTTCATATAATCGAATTATTTATATAAACCATATCCTGTATAAATTTTTCTGACGATCCCAAGCGCACTGGACTGTTATTATCCAAATTAATCTCGATCCATCAGCGTTGATTTGAATGGAAACCAACCAACCTTGAATTATTAAAACGAAATTGCGTTGTTTCGGTGATGGTTTGTTATTTAAACCGGCTGGAAAGAGATTATATGTTTTATAACGCTCAGGATTTCGTTCTTGTGAGAATAAACGCTAATAAAACCGTTAGACATTAGCAATGGTGTTCAACACTCATACGAATTTGTCTATGCATTTCGTATATTGTATTCGTGTAATAAGGCATTCTTCTGTTGATATTACGTTACTCAATATAGGAAATTTTTACTTCCTCTACTATGTATAGTAAGTAGGGGAAGTATTGTATTCCACCCAAAAATTCGATACCGAGATTTCACCGGAAATATATGTTTTGAGACACCCTGAGTCCAAAAAAAGTATTTTTGGAAACATGTCCGTGTGTCTGTCTGTGAACAGCATAACTCGGAAACGAACAGTCGGATAAACACCAAACTTGGTATTTAGGTTCAGTATCTTCCAGAGATGCGACACAAAGGTTTTCAAGAAAATCCACACAACCCAGATTACCCTTTACATGGAACATATTTCAAAAATTTTAATTTTCTCAAAAATGGTTCTAACGATTTTGATTAAAATATCATATATTTAAGATACTTTCATGACAAATAAAATGTATATCATGAATTTTCTGGGAATTTCTCCAAAAGTGTTCATTGTGAACGACGTTTGCATAACTGGTAAACCATAAGACATAGACAACATTTTACTACACAAAAAATGTAGATCGCGTTAAAATACAGAGTTTATATTATACATTTTTTCTTTGTTGAGTGAACCGTTTTCGAGATATTGTTTGTTATTCCCTTAAATTTTTCAATACCTATTTTCTCAAATGGGAATTGGTTATTCATTTTTTTGTCTTGGATATGTAAAGAGTATTATCTGTGGCAAAGGGAATGGTGCTGCACCTAGCAACCAGTTATTAAGAGATATGTATCTGCTTAAAGGCTACTATATTTCTATATTACCGTTACAATTACAAAACAAGGGGAACATAGTACGCCTTAAATGATATTCAAATATTTTTAGAATTGGTCGCTATGTGTAAAATGTAATTCTCTTTGCATATCAAAAGTTCGTTTATGCAAATGTTTATCTCGATTAATATGAAATAGATGGAGAATAAGAGTTTGTAAAAATAATTTGTACAAGAGTAGAGAAAGTCATGTAAGTGTAACACATCAGAATTTTTTTGTCCTGGACATACAGAGAGAATGGAATTCTCCACATAGCAACCAGCTCTTAAAATATTTGACTATCGCTTAAAGCCTACCATATTCCCCTTGCATCTACAAGAGAATTAGCAATAAGATTAACATGAAGCATATGGAGAATAAGCGTTTGTAAAAATAGTTTGTACAAGAGTCGAGAAAGTCATGTAAGTGTAACACATTAGAATTTTTTGTCCTGGACATACAGAGAGAATGGAATACTCCACATAGCAACCAGTTCTTAAAATATTTGACTATCGCTTAAATCCTACCATATTCCCCTTGCGCCTACAAGAAGATTAGGAATAAGATTAACATCTCGATTAACATGAAGCATATGGAGAATAAGCGTTTGTAAAAATAGTTTGTACAAGAGTAGAGAAAGGTCCTTGTGTGCGTGTGGTTTTTTTTTTACAGTGACACAAAAACGAGAAACCGATTAAATACCAAACTTCTTCGCATTGAACTTCAGCGTCTTCCAAGAATGGAGCTCGAAGATTTTCGAGAAAATCCTTCCATTCCAAACTACCCTTTATGTATGGAAGCATTTTCGTTTTTATTTTCTCAAAAATGGCTTTCAACAATTTAGATTAAAATACGGTATCTTTCAAATACTTGAATGACAAACATAATGTTTCACTCGAATTTACCGCAGATAGCCTGTGAAGTCTTAATTCGGAATGGCTTTTGTATAACTGGTAACCCGTAAGAGATATTCAAAATATTTCTACAGAAAAAAACTATGCGCTTTAACGTGCAGTAAATCTACGACACGGAACCACTGGGTTTACTTCTCCTCCGAACGAAGCCATACTAAGTATTTTACGCCTGAAAAAAGTATTTCGACCTCCACCAGGTTTGAACCCGCGACCTCGAGAACTGGAGGCTAGAATGGTAACCACTACACCACGGAGGTCGACGAAAAGTTGTATAAATACCGAACTTTGCATTTAGGTTCAATATATTCCAAAAATTCGACACGAAGGTTTTAAAGAAAATCTTACCACACAAACTACTCTTTACATGGCGCATCTTTCGATTTGTTTGATTTTCTAAAAAAATGGCTATAACGATTTAGATTAAAATACCATATATTAAAGATATTTAAATTGCAAATAAAATGTATATCTTGAATTTTACCTGGGAATAGCCTTTTGATTCAGAAAAAGGTTTTGTATAATCTTGTACAACTGGTAAACGTTAAGCGATAGCCGAAAATGTGAAACTCTTTAAAACACACAATTTATTCCAAATAAATGTTTGGTGACATCAGCTATTTCCGAAATATCCGTTAGTAATGGTTCTAATTATTCAATACTTAGTCATTCTTTTAATTACTGTCGATTTTCAGTCTGAAGTAGTTAATTGAAGTTGAATTGTTTACTTATATATTGTTTTGATGTTAGCCACACGCTAGCATGTTAGCTGTTGGGTAGCCAACTTGAAGTATATTTTCTGTCCCACGTATGGGTGCCAACTTGAAGTGGTCAATTTTTCTATACGTTGTTTATTTTTTTCCATACTTGGGAAACCAATTTGAAGAAGATTGTTTCTGTTACGTAATATGCTACTACGTATGTAAAGCTGATTTTTGAAGATGTAGTTTTGTTGTTTACGCTTAAAGTTTAAAAATATTATTATTAACTTTGTTATTAAACTGGTTCTATAGATATTATTTATATTTGTTTTTTGCCTCGGCTGCGTCAGTATTGTTTTAGAGACACGTTTCTCTTAATCAGGGCGTGGTGCGACAAGAATGTAGGCTTACACAGATTTTAAGTTTTAATTCACCCCTTTTTATTTATCCTTGACACAAATTAATCCTTGACACTGATATTAAGAGCTGCGAGATTCTTTAATTTAATACTTGCACTTTGTTAACGCGTATACACAATTTTTGTTTCACACGAATACGTAATATTTCTTTAGAGAACACATCTTCCATTTGGTTACTATCAAGGTCTGCCAGCAACTGAACATATTTCAACCGTCCAAACCCATAAGTCTCTGATTGGCTAATCCTAGTTCAATAGAATACCTGCATTTAATTAAAGCTTTTTCTGGCTGTTGATTGGCTAATTTTAAACTGTCACAAAATTTACATTATTGCTGTCCTAATCATGATTTAAACTCTTAAATTAATTATTTCCTCAAGGTTACCTCATTGATACCTCATTGTTAGCAACTTTAAACTTATTATTCTCACAGCTCGTACATTGTTAAATTATACTTAATGCATTCACATAACATTATTGAACATGTTTACAATAATATAAGCATATGCAATGACTGTTACATACATTTTTACAAATGATTACGTACCCATTGCTTCAAGGCGGGCTGTTATTGAAATTACATATTATATAATACAATTGAAATTATTTAAGTGTTAAAAATACTGCCTCAAATTGTTTTTAGTGGTTTTGGAAATAGTACCGAGTTTTAAGGCCAGCATATAGCGTCCAGTTCTTAAACATTTGACTGTCGCTGTTCTCTTTGTATCTATAACGAAATGTGTAATGTAGCTATTTCGGGGTTAAGTTTTATCTCGATTAAAATGAAGTAGGTAAAATCAACCTTCACAAGAATAATTTCTACACCCACTAATAAGAGAGGTTAGTGATAAAGCGTTATTCGTTTCGTTTCTCGTGGTTGTGCAAGAAGTACGGAATTACAAAGCCATCACACAGCGATGAGTTTGAATATCGCTCGAGCCTACTGTATTCCCCTTGCACCTACCACGAAATGTGTAATAAAAGCATTTCTACAAATGTTTATCTCGATTGACATAAAGCAGATAGAGTAACATTTTGTAATAATAGTTTTTAGAAAACTGGGTAAAGAAAGTCATGTGATTGTAACACATCGGACTACAGATGAGAATCATCTCGCTGTACAAGGCCTTGACGACAGTCACACAAATGAAAAGTATGAAACTACTCAACAGAATAATACCGTAAACTACCATTATTATTTGTAGCTATGGTGTACATCACACGATAGCTGATGTAGCATTGAACAACTGTTAACTAATGAATGAAAGTGTTTGAACATGCGTTTATAAACAAAATGCGATCATTGAGCCTTGTAAGCTATTATACAGGGTGAATCACCTAAACTTTGCACCGCTAATATTCCAGAAATGGAAAGTGCTATTGATGTGCAGTTTTCACAGCATTGATTGGTAGTCAGGGGCTCGTACATTAGGCCTATAAACAGATTTTAATAATACTGAAAAAGTGTATTTTTTGAACAAACATACAATTTTAAATGGAACAATGCCTAGTTACATTAACAGAATAAAGGTAGGGTAAATTAACATGTCAGCGGTATTTGTTGCAAGATTCTAGTGTTTACCAGAAATCTTATTTTGAAACTTTTACGCACCGACACTTGTACAACCTGTGGTAGCACAAACTAAAGAAAAACAAAACGGAATTACAGTAGGTACTTCTGTGGATTCTTACAAGTAAAGAGAACATAGCCCTTCAAAGGTTGTGTTCAAAATTACCACCGGCACCTTCAATACACACTTCCAGTCTGCTATGGAAAGACTGCTGCACACGTTCTAACATTTCAGCGAAAACTTCAGAGCAGGCAGCAGTAATACGTCGTTTCATATCGCCTGGTGTAGTTGGTACATCCTTGTATACAGTGTCTTTCAGCCTTCCCCACAGAAAAAAGTCTAAAGGGGTCAGATCCGGTGAACGGGCCGGCCAAGGTACAGGTCCTCTTCGTCCAATCCAACGATTTAGTAACAATCCGTTAAGATAAGCTGTAGTACTTCGTGCACTATGGGCTGGACAGCCATCATGTTGGTACCATAGGTTCCTCCTAGTCTGCAAAGGAACGTCTTCTAGCATCTGTGGCAGATGGTCTGTCAGGGCTGCGATACTGTGCGAGTTCATTGTTCCTTCTATGAACAAAGGGCCTATGAGCTGATGGATCACTATCCCACACCACATGTTTAAACTCCATGGACGCTGACGTTCCACCTGACGAAGTCAACGGGTATTGTCAACAGACCAACAGTGCATGTTTCTGTGGTTTACCTGGCCATGATTAGTAAATGTTGTCTCATCACTAAACTATATACATGATGAATCTGGAGTATCATGTCTTAATGCCCATATACAAAAGTTAACGATTCTCAAAATCGTTTCCATGCAGCTCTTGATGGAGAGAGATGTGATAGGGATGGAACCTATGCCGATGGAGAATGCGCAGAACACTTGCCCGACTTATGCCACTTCCACGTGCGATTGTGAGGGAACTAATTTGCGGATCTACTGCAACGGCTGTCAAAACATTAATTTCTGCCTCTTCTGCAGTCACTTGTTTGTTTCTATTCGCGTTTTAGGTGTTACAGTACCACTTTCACGTAATTGGTTAAAGAGGTTGATAAATAATTGCCGAGATGTTTGAAGTCTATTGGGATACGTTTTCGCATACACCATACAGGAACGTACTGCATTCTTCCTACATTCTCCGTACACCATGAGCATGTCGTTTTTTCTGCATTAGTAAATCGCATCTTCCACTCACGACTTAACTGCTTGAACTGTTACAGACCAACCGACCAGAAAGTCGCAATGCAATCAACGAACAGAAAACACAATGCAAATAAACATAATATCGTACCTAGCAACTAAGAAGGTTGAATGGGACAGCAATTGTCGGGTGGAAACTTTTAAAAATACGATTTCTCGTAAACCACTTGCACTGGAATCCTGCTACAAAGACCATTGACATTCTAATTTACTCTACCTTTATTCTGTTGATATAACTAGGCATAGTTCCATTTAAAAATTCTATGTTTGCTAAAAAAATACACTTTCTCAGTGTTATTAAAATATGTTTATAGGCTAAATGCACGAGCCCCTGACTACCAAACAATTCTGTGAAAACTGCACATCAATAGCACTTTTCATTTCCGAAATATTTGCGGTGCAAGTTTTAGGTGATTCTCCCTGTAAATACGACGGCGGATTGATAAGTCCATGACTTTGACGAGAGATAGCGTTCTAATCACAGGTTTCTTGTTTGCACCCAAGTCTTACATCTACTCTGGGTGTAATCGTCGAAATTCGTCATTTGTTTCTTAGAACATTGTTGAGAGCGTCTAAAATAAGCAGATGTGCATTGCTTTGTAGAAAATGGAGAAAAGTGAACTTCGTGTTCTGATAAAGCGCTACTTTTTGCGAGTAAGACGGAGAAGGAAACGGAAGAAAATCTGAACAAGTATTATGGAGACACTGATCCATCACATGGCGTGGTTCACAGAATTTCGAGCACAAGAGATGCCGTGCGCACAGGACGGCCGGTTGAGATCACAACAGAAGGAATTGTGAACAAAATTCACGACATTGTGTTGGAAGATCGCCGAGTGAAAATCCGTGAGATAGCCAAGACCGTAAATATCTCGAGTGAACGGGTGTATAACATTCTGCACAAATTTTTGAGTATGAGAGAGCTGTCAGCAAGATGGGTGCCACGACTGCTCATAGTTGAGAACAAGAGGAATCGTGTGACCATTTCACAGGGATGTTTGAACATGTTCCAGTGAAACCCAAATGAGTTTTTGTGGCGTTATATCACGGTTCATGAAACTTGGGTCCATTACTATCAATCTGAAACCAAACAACAATCAAAACAGTGGATTTCCTTCAGCGAACCTGCTCCAAAGAAAACGAAAATCATTCCGTTTGCAGGAAAAATCTTGGCAGCTTTCTTTTAAGATTCACAAGGTGTGATAGGCATCACTTCCCGAAAAAGGATTAAGGTTCATATTATGCCGCAATGCTGGATCAGTTTCACAAGGAATTGTTAAAGAAACGACCCCATTTGGTGAATAAAAAGGTTCTCTTTCGCAAGATGATGCACCCGCACACAAGTCAGCCATTGCCATCGCAAAATTTGTGGAATTGGGCTACGAACTCCTACCCTGCCCAGCATATTCTCCGGATTTGGACATTGGTCCACTGGTGGTGGACATTGCATTGAAACTAAATTAGACGAAAATGTGTTATCGCTGATTAATCAAGCAAACCCGAAAAAAATACTTTTTGATTCTTGAAGCAATTGCTTTGGAAACCTTCCAGATAAACCCACAAACGGTAGCCTTGGAAATACCAACATTATCGCCCACCAAGTAAATGAAAAATCTTAGTAGGATAAAATCTAAGTAAGGAATTAAGATTTTTAGCAAAGGAGAAAGAGGCATGCTTCTGTTGGTAGTATTCTAACCTCTCATATTTCCCATAAAACGATGCTCATGACCCATTGAACAGTTCATATCTCTTCAAAAATTCGTCCTTCTGCAGAGTTTCAAATTTATTATCACGTACGACTACTCTTCTATTAGGGATAGCATTAAAAATGTCAATTGTAGCAAACTTGCATCAACAGCTTGGCTTGCGGCAGCCATTTTCCAGTTCCCAACATTTGTTAAACACCTTAACACAGGGGTATCGCGATGTTAACTTAACATCGAATTTAACACATTGTTAAAGTTAACATTGTTTGATGAAACAGAATTTGTGTTAACTTCAATTTTAAATCAATTTAACATTATGTTAAAATTTAGCATCTGTTAGTGAAACCGGCCCTTGATGTACTTAATCCTTTTATAACTGTTATTTGGAACCCGTTATATTTTTAACTGTAACTGAGGAAGCTATTGAAAAATAACTTCTCCACCTCGTGAATAACAGAGTTTATAAATTCTATTCAGGAAATAGGTGTTACCAACTTGCCAGGCACATACTAGGTAAAAATAACACCATTACAGTTCATCAGTACTTTTTCCAATACAAACAAGAAGCAAAGTTGGACTTGAAGCCTCATTGTATTCCCAACTTTGCTCGGTTGCACAAACTCTCATTAAATTGTAACGGTCCAGTAATCCGCAACAGAAGACGAGAGCCCTACATTGTTCTTCATGTTAGGATGTGCGCTTCAAGTAAGAGTATTCAAATACGAATACCAACTTTACAAAGTATAAATTTCAGCACTGGAGAACGGTACGCACCTTTGTGGAGTCCTTTTTTTACTGTTTGAAGAGAAAGCAGGCCGTTTTGTAAAGTATACCGAGAAAGTTTTGCAGGTACAGGAGATTCAAGTATATTTAATTACTGTGCAGCATTTATCCGTTGCTAGGGTTACCGGAAGCATATACGTTGTCATTCAATTTGTTCAACAGTTTTCTGTTTGAAAATGCCTGCAATTATTTTAAAATCCGATATGATACATACCCCTAAAGGGGAGTTTATTAATGGTATATTTAACTATTCATACTAAAGTCTATCTGTTTATTTACTACATTTTAATCTAAATAAACATTTGTAGAAATTGCTACATTACACAACTCGTTATAGATACAAAGAGAACAGCGATAGTCAAATGTTTAACAACTGGACGCTATATGCTGGCCGAACTGTTTCCATGACATCGCGAGAAACAACTGAAATTAGATGGGACTTAAAAATAATGACGAGTATTGAACAATTCGAACTTGTAATAAGGGTTTTCTCGGAAACGGCGTCTGTTTTAAAGAACACTATCTTATTGCTAATTTTCTTGTAGGGGCAAGGGGAATTTGATAGGCTTTAAGCGATAGTCAAATGTTTTAAGAGCTGGTTGCTATATGGAGCGTTCCATTCTCTTTGCATGTCCAGGACATAAAAAAAACAACGAATTCCCATTTGAGATAACGTTTATTGCAAAATCCAAACAAATAATAAGGAATAACTCAGAAATGAGTCACTCGGCAAAAAAAATGCATTTTGTTTTGTAATAAAATTTTGTCATCTCTTACGGTTTACCAGTTATGCGAGTCATTCAGAATGAACAGGACTTTTGAGGACATTCCCAGAAAATACAAAATATACATATCATTTGCCATGAAAATATCTTAAACACGATATTTTAATTAAAATTAGAGCCTTTTTGAAAAAATCAAATTTTTCGTAAAATGTTGTACGTGAAGGGTAGTCTGAGGTGGGTGGATTTTCTATAAATAATCGTGTAGCATGCCTGGAAGATGCTAAACTCAGTACCAAGTTGGGTATTTATCCCACTTTTCGTTTTTGTGTTATGCTGTTCACAGATATACACACGGACATGCTTCCAAAATGCTTTATTTGGATTTAGGACACCTCAAAACATGCATTTCCGATGAAATCTCGGTATTATAAGCTTCGTAAGAATAATTTGCATATCCACTAATAAACGACAGAGGGTAGAGAAAGTCATGTGAATGTAATTTTTTTCTGTAGTGATACAAAAAGATGAAATTTAAATTCTAGAAATGTGACTATCGGTTTAGCTTACTGTTAAAACGCCTGAAACATTTGCCCTGTTTTGGAAAGTCTAGGCTGTGATGATCCGAGAATCCATATGCGTGCAGCAGAGAATTTCCAAACCACGATAACTTAAAACGTAGACACGCCAGGTCACGCTAGTATTTGAACTTCGGACCAAAGTTTACTAAATTCGGAAGCTGTGTGGTTGTTTCATGCCGTTCGTCGGCTGACTGCTTTTCCTCGTCGTGTTGTACAACTTTTCACAACACCAGGCACATCCAGTCAACAAAGGAAGCCTTCCTTTGTGTAGTAAAGTATAAGAATCTGCTAAGAAACTCGAGAAGGAAAGGAAGTTCCTGTTTGAGGCTGTTTCACCAGTAGCCAAGTGATTGCGTATTCTGCTTGCGTACTTATCCGTGCAACTCTTCGCCTTCAGCAAATTTCATTTCTCAAAGTGAAATCGGACACGCTACTTCACAGCCTTGAATTTTAGATTCTTCCTTCAGTTCTACCCCAGCCAGAAACTCGATTCCCATTCGCATATGACTTCCATCGTGTAACGCAATCTATAAAACTTATGCCAAAATTCGCATAATCATGCTAACTTTCTCTAGTACGTATAGTAATTAGGGGAAGTATTGTGCTCCATCCAAAAATTCGATGTTGAGATTTCACTAGAAGTATATTTAAGATCCCCTGAATCCAAAAAATATTCTGATGCGTTATACTCGCGTGACTTTCTCTACTCCTATACAAACTATTTTTACAAACGCTTATTCTCCATCTACTTCATGTTAATCGAGATAAACATTTGCAGAAACTATCTTATTGCTAATTTTCTTGTAGGTGCAAGAGGATAGCAAATCTTTTAAGAGGTGGTTGCTATGTGGAGCATTCCATTCTCTTTGCATGTCCAGGACATAAAAAAAGAATAATGAATTCCTATTTGAGGAAATTATTGGAAAATTCAAGCAAATAAGGAATATCTAGGAAATGTTTCACTCCACAAAAAATCTAATGTGTTACACTCACATGACTTTCTCTACTCTTGTACAAACTATTTTTACAAACGCTTATTCTCCATCTATTTCATATTAATGGAGATAAACATTTGCAGAAACGATCTTTTGACATGCAAAGAGAATTACATTTTACACATAGCGACCAGTTCTAAAAATATTTAACCATCGCTTAACGCCTAATATGTTCCCCTTGTTTTGTATTTGCAAGGGCAATATAAGCACATGCATATCTCTTAATAGCTGGTTGCTATGTGCAGCACCATTCTGTTTGCCACAAATTAATACTCTTTGCATATCCAAGATAAAAAAATGAATAACGAATTCCCATTTAGAAAATAAGTATTGAAAAATTTAAGGGAATAACAAGTAATATCTCGAAAATTGTTCACTCAACAAAAAAAATTGTATACGACATAAATTGTGTATTTTAACGCGATCTACATTTTTGTGTAGTAAAATTTTGTCTATCTCTTATGGTTTACCAGTTATGCAAAAGTCGTTCACAATAAAGAATACTTTTGGAGACATTCCCAGGAAATTCAAGATATACGTTTTATTTGTCATAAAAATATCTTAAACATATGATATTTTAATCAAAATCGTTAGAGCCATTTTTGAGAAAATTAAACTTTTCGAAAAATCTTCCATGTAAAGGGTAATCTGGGGTGGGGGGATTTTCTTGAAAACCTTCGTGTCGCATCCTTGGAAGATACTGAACCTATATACCAAGTTTGGTGTTTATCCGACAGTTCGTTTCTGAGTTATGCTGTTCACAGACACACACACACACAGACACACACACAAATAGACACACACGGACATGTTTCTAAAACTGCTTTTTTTGTATTCAGGGGGTCTCAAAATATGTATTTCCGGTGAAATCTCGGTATCGAATTTTTGGATGGAATACAATACTTCCCCTACTTACTATACTATACTACTTACTATGTTTTAACGAGATCTACATTTTTGGTGTAGAAACATTTTGTCTGTCTCTTTCGATTTATCCGTTATACAAAAAGCATTTAGGAAAGGACTTTTGGGAACATTTCTAGAAAACTCAAGATATACATTTTATTTGTCATGAAAATAACTTAAATATATGATTTTTAATCAAATTCTTTAGAGCCATTGATGAGAAAATCAAAATTTTAGAAAAATGTTCCATGTAAAGGGTAACCTGGGGTGGGGGATTTTCTTGAAAATCTTCGTGTTGTATCTTTGAAAGATACTGAACCTAAATACCAAATTTCGTATTTATCCAACTTTTAGTTTTTGAGTTATACTGTTCAAAGGCAGACACACACGCACCGTTTTCTAAAACGGTTTTCTGAGATTCAGGGGCCTCAAAACATGTATTTCCGGTGAAATCTCGTTATCGAATATTTGGGTAGAATGCAATAATTCCCCTACTTACTATATGTAGTAGAGAAAGTAATTACAAAAAGAGCTGTGTGTGTGTGTGTGTGTGTGTGTGTGTGTGTGTGTGTGTGTGTGTGTGCGTAAAGCATAACTCAAAAACGAAGTTCGGTGAAATACCAAACGCAAACGATTAAGTACGCCTTTCCAACAGGATGGCTACTAAGATTTTCAAAAAAAAATTACCCTACACCACCCTAGCCTTTACATGAAAAATTTTTCGAAAATTTTAATTTTATAAAAAAAATGGATGTAACGGCTTTGATTAAAATATTACATGTTTCAGATATTTTCATAGCATACAAGTTGTATATTTCCAATTTTCTGAGAAGCCTCTGAAATCCTGTTCATTCTGAATGGCTTTTGAATAACTGGTAAACCGTAATAGATACAAAATGTTACTATACAAAAAAAAATTAGATTTCGTTAAAGCACACAGTTTATGTCAATTAGATTTTTGTAGCGTTAATTATTTCCGAGATATTCTTAGTTACCGCTTTGAATTTTCAAATAGTTGTACTATTTATTTTCTCTACCACGTACATAGTGGATAGAGGTATTGCATTCCACCCAAAAATTCGATATCGAGATTTCATCTGAAATACATGTTTTTGTGGTCCACTGAATCCCAAAAAGCGTTCATTGTAAAAGGTCCGCGCGCGCATATGTGTGTGCCTAACAGCATAACTCAAAAACTATAAAGAAACTATTCTTACTAAAGCTTATTTTTCTATCTACTACATTTTAATCCAAATAAACTTTTTGCAGAATTAGCAATATTAGCTACATTACACTTTTGGTTGTAGATACAAAGGCAACAGCGAGTTGAATGTTTAACAACTGGACGCTATATGCTGGCCTTAAAATTTCATACTGTTTCCATGACATCGCGAGGAACAACTGAAGATCGATGTGACATTAAAATTATGACAAGTATTGAACAGTTGAAGGCTTTAATAACGTATATCCCAGAAATGGTTTAAGCTACAGAAAAACTTATTTTAAGTAAATTGTGTGTTTCAAATATATCTATTTTGTGTGGTATGTTTTCGTCTATAGCTTAACATTTGCAAGTTATACAAAGATTATACAAAATTTCTTCCGAATGAAGAGGACTTTCTAGACTATTTCCAGAAAATTCAAGATATACATTTTGTCATGAAAAAGCTTTAATATATGGTATTTAAATCAAAATTTTAAGAACTATTGTTTTTTTAGAAAATCAAAATTTTCGAAAAATGTTCCATGTAAAGGTTAGTTTGGGAGGGGGAATTTTCTTGAAAATCTTCGTGTCGCATTCTTGGAAGAAACTGAACTCAAATACCAAGTTTGGTATCTCAGAACTTTTTTTTATTTATGTTGTTTACAGATTCAGAGAGAGACAGATAGACATATTTCTAAAAGTGCTTTATTTGAGTTCAGGACGTCTCAAAGCATGAATTTCCGGTGACATCTCGGTATTTAATTGTTGGGTGTAATAGGATACTTTCCCTACTTACTGTATTAGAGAAAGTAAAATAAGGAATATATGCTTAGCTGTAGCTGATAGTGTGCAATAAAGTTACCTCATGATTTAAGGCATTAGTACACATAAATCTGAATTGTCTTTTCTTTTACATCGAAAGCTGTTATTTTTTAAAGCAATGTCCGCTCTTATTAGTGTATGACACAGCTCCTCAAAAAATTCTGATCCATAGTTTAGAGCCCAGGAGGTTGAATGTTCACTTCCCTCATGATCCCTGTGTTTCATTGAATTACAGGTTGTTTAACATAATGTTTTATTTATTATTTAGTTATGTTTGCTTCTATGCAACAACAATACTACAGTTCTGTTTATTTTTTGTTATAAAGTTCTGCCTTGCTATATATTTAATGAATACCATCAAGCTTTAATTTGCACTCCCTGAAAATCTTCTCACACTACACATTCTACATTTCGCTAACCTGGGCGCTCATCAAGTTCTCCCCTTAGCTTTTAACCCTTTCAAAGGTATGCCCTGCACAAGCCGATAAGGTATGGACTACCAATCACGATAACAGGTATGTATGATATACTGAATGCACTCACTCTACATATTTCTCTTTTAGCCAATACGATCGAGAACGTAAACATATATTTCGTTTCTACGCCGTTTGTAACCTTTGTTGTGGTTATTGGTGTAACTATTTAGCAGGAGGAGTGGCGCACCCTTGCACCGTGGCCTAAAGCAACCAATGAAATGGTCATGGCTTCGCAAGGCCATGTATAATGATAAATAATGTGACACAGGCGCAAGGTGCAGTGAGATTTTCTTTGGCGCTCTTTGTACAATGGTTTTGAAGTTAACTTACTAACAAGGAGAGGGCCACGGGTCAGAGAGCCAGAGTAAAGTGTGTAAATACAAAAACAAATCTAGGTTAAGGCAATTAATGAATTGTCAAGGACAAAGACAGGAAAATTCCACATTTTTAGCTCAAATGTGGGAGAAACATATCGGGCTACCCTCCTCTTAGGAGAGGCCGTTGCCCTATAGGGATTAAAGACTATCATCATCATTAGTAATTAATTAACAAGTTATTCTATCATTCTGTACGAGGATTCTTCCACCGCCAAAGCATATGTGTACGCTATGCAGAATTTCCAGAACTTGGCCTGTCAGAGGTAGCTTAAGGAAGTCAGTTTAAAGAAACTACCCGTGCAACTCGGGCAGCCAGCTAGTGTATGATGAGCCAACTGTGGCTCTTCTTTCACCGAGTGGCTGTTTTTGCAGAGATGTCCGGAGTTTTTTTTATGTACCTGCAATAATGAACTACAATTTTCGGTCTCTACTTGTTATTACGCTGGACAGCCTGGTTAATACCAAAAGCCGGCTGCACCAGGTTTCTACAGTGCTCGCCAGGTTGTGTCCTCTTTGCCAGTATAGGTAGAACTTATCCTGTCTCTACGTCATCATCACCTGACCTTCCCGGTGGCCGCCGAGCGATGCGTTCCCAGGGAGGAGAGCAGTGACAGTTCTCGACGACCAGCGAAGGACTTTTATTGAGCTTTATATCTCGCAGCGGCCGTCTCCGCATTTTTGGCCTTGTCTAAATTATACATAACATATACTTTTGGCGTAAGTAAAACTCTAAATTCTTGTAGTGTGTGGAGCGGCATTTAAAATCTCATGGAAGCGAGTTTATATTATATCATCGCGTGTTAAATTTCATTTCAAAATGGCAAATGTTGTGTGAGGTCAAATTCATATGCAATGTGTTTCAAGCGTAACATATCTTTGTTTCTAGATTTCAATGTTAATATATTCAGTACTTTTGGGGCGTATGGATTGTTACTTTTATTTAAAGCTGCTTTAAATCCTTGTTCATTTACTTTTACCTTTGGTATACAAACAATTATTACTCTGGGGGAATGCATTATTTCCAATGCATTCTATAATGGTAGCCGGCATTTTATTTTTCTGGTTAATTTTTTACTTTCCACCCAAAAATTCGATACCGAGATTCCACAGGAAATGCATGTTTTGAGGTGCACTGAATGCATATAAAGCATTTTTGGAAACATGTCCGTGTATGTATCTGTGTGTGTGATTATCTGTGAACAACATAACTCGGAAACGAACAGTCGGATAAACACCAAACTTGGTATTTAGGTTCAGTATCTTCCAGAGATGCGAGACGAAGGTTTTCAAGAAAATCCCCCCTCCCCAGATTACCCTTTACATGGAATATTTTTTGAAAATTTTAATTTTCTCAAAAATGGCTCTAACGATTTTGAATAAAATGTCATATGTTTAAGATATTTTCATGACAAATGAAATGCATATCTCGAATTCTCTGGGAATGTCTCCAAAAGTATTCTTCATTGTGAACGACTTTTGCATAATTGGTAAACCACGAGATAGACAAACGTTTACTACACAAAAATGTAGATCGCGTTAAAATACACAATTTATGTCATATACATTTTTTTTCTTTTTTGAGTGAACCATATTGCTTGTTATTTCCTTAAGTTTTCCAATACTTATACTTTTTCTCAAATGGGAATTTGTTATTTTTTTATGTCCTGGACATGCAAAGAGAATGGAATGTTCAACATAGCAACCAGCTTTTAAAAGATTTGATTATCGCTTAAAGCCTACCAAATTCCCTTTGCACCTACAAGAAAATTAGTAACAAGATTAACATCTCGATTAACATGAAGTAGATGGAGAATAAGCGTTTGTAAAAATAGTTTGTACAAGAGTAGAAAAAGTTATGCGAGTGCGACACATCAGATTTTTTTCCATGTTTTTGTGACATTCTGTGCATCTACTACTGTTAAATCGGCCTTGCATGAACGTTACAATGATGAACGTCTATCTGGATTAACAAGAAGTAGATAGAAGAATCAACTTGTGTAGGAATATTTTTGAAGAGTGAATAGAAAGAGTCATGTGAATGCAACATCAGATTTCTGTAACTGTTAGGCGCTATTGTGTTTTCTCATACTCGTGCAAATAGCATGTAATTGGAAAGTCAGCGAACAGCGACCCACTATTCAAAACATTTGACTCGCTTCAGTCCTGTGTTCCTCTTGCACCTACAAGGAAATGTTTACTGAAATATTTGTGGGAATAGGGAAGATGATGTGAATGTTTTGTTTACATAGCACACATCCAGTCTTGGCTAGGTCAGAGTTGAAGCGGATTAACGATTTCAGCGGCCCAGCAGCTTAGCAGACTGTTGAAAAGGCGTTAGGAAAAAAGACTGCGACGGTTAAACCATTAGCGTCGGAAGGAAAAGTCTCCCCGGAGACCCGATAACAATGCAGTGTCCAATTAGTTGCCTCAAGCCTCAGACTGCGCTTTTCTCTTGTTAGCTCTTCTCAAGCATGATACAGCCGCATTGATCATGCGGGGGAAAACAAACCTGCGACCTCACTGGGCATTCTTAAAGACGAACTGTCTCATCCACCTCCTCTCTGTGCTGAGCAAGCCACATGGCCGATGTTACGTAACCTTACCCTTATTTCTACTTCTAAATTCAGAAAAAACTTCATTATACATCTCGTTGTAGCTATAAGACGCATACTGTAGGCTAATGCGATAGTCACATTTTTAAAAACACAGTCGCTACTTGATAACTTTGAAATTCCATGCTCTTTGCGTGAGAAGTATTGCATTGCTTCCAAAAATTCGAAAATGTGTGTTTTTTCACCAAAAATGTGTGTTTTCACTTCCCCTAATTACAAAAAGCAGCATGCGAGAAAAATCTAATGTTTTACATTCACATAAAGTTCTCTACCCTCTGGTTTATTAGTATGTATACAAATTATTATTACGACATTTTATTTTTCTATCTACTTCGTTTTAATCGAGATAAACCTTTCCGGAAATACGTGCATTACACATTTTGTTATAGGTACAAAAGGCAACTATTTGAGCCATTAATAACGGATATCTCGGTAATGGCTTATACCACAAAGTTATTTGTAACAAATTCTAGGTTTTAAAGAGATCTACATTTTTTTCTTTGGTATATTTTTGTCTGTCGCTTAACGTTTACTAGCTACGCAAGATTCTACAAAATTCCTTCCGGATGAAGAGCACTTCACACGCTATTCCCAGATAATTCAAGGTATACATTTGCCATGTAGATATATTTAATGTATGGCATTTTAATCAAAAACATTAGAGCCATTTTTTAGAAAATTGAAATTTTCCAAAAGTTTTCCATGTAAAGGGTAGTTGGGGTGTAAGATTTTCTTGAACATCCTCGTGTCGCATCCTTGGAAGATACTAAACTTAAATACCAAGTTTGGTATTTATCCGACTTTTCGTTTTCGAGTTATACCGTTCAGACACACACACACACACACACACATAGATGTTTACAAAAATGCTTTATTTGGATTAAGGGAGGCTCAAAACATGCATTTCCGGTGAAATCTCGGTATCGAATTTTTTTGATGTAATACAATACCCTCTCTACCTACTATGTACGTGATAGGGAAAGGTAGATAAATAGATAAGGTATCTATTGGTTTTAAATTATTGAAGTTATTACACAAGTATTTAGTGCATGGATCATTGACCGTACATGCATATTTAAGACACAAATATGGTGACGAAATAAACAACAGAAAAAGAAAGATAAATTACCTTTGTCTAATTGAACAAATTTGATCTAACTTCGCGCACTTTAGCCAATAAATGCCCATGTTTTGCCAGTTCCTCTGGTCAGCCAGTAGCTCCCAACATGCCAATTTCTTTCTTGAGGGACTTAAGAATTTTTCTTTGAGTTTAATTCTTCGCTGGTTCTCCCACTGTGCACATTCCGCCAAAATATGTACCCAGTCCTCATCCAAATCATAGAATGGGCAGATTCTCCTGCCAGAATCGTCAATCATTTTCTGTGCCCTCCAGCCCCCCAGTCTAAACCATGCCATTCCTGATCTTTCCTTTCTTCCTAGGTTAAGTATATATGCCTCTCTACCCCAATTCAAAAAGTCGAGTCGCTGTGGGATGACTTTGAAATCGTCTACTCACTCTTCTACAAACTATTCTTGGTCTATTTTGTACTTCCTGTTTATCCAGATAAAAATCTCAATTCACATTTACGCGCATAGCTGTAACATACGTTAGGTCAAGCGATAGTCATATTTTTAAAGAGCTTGTCGCCTATATAATGGCTTTGAAATTCAGAGCTCTTAGAATAAATACATTGTCGTGCATACAAGTGGCACATTCTCCCAGATCGCCATAGTGTTTTTCTCTCCGTAAGATTCCACATTCAGGTAATCAATTTGTGACACCAACCAGCCTATATCAGTTCTCTATGTGATTGACCTGAAAAACAATTCAGGGAGATACAAACTAACTAATGAACAATGTTTCTAATATATGAGAAACGAAGGGGTGATTCGGTTACCACTCTATGAAAGAGCTTCGCTACGATTAGCACACAAGGAAAGACAAACAATTACAAACAATTTTGCCTTCTAGAGGAAGGGATGAGAATTATTTGCATGTGTGGTAAAACTGAACAACAGCTTCGACATTCCGTATATGAGAGCTTTCATCAGCGACATGGAAATGAGGGCTAAAGTTATTGCCGCTACTAAACGATAATAAACAAACGATAATGAAACGGTATGAAAATAAGGTTAAAGTTGTAATGTTACCCTTTGGCATTTATGTTACCCAACGCACATAATAAGCAGTCACTATGCAGTGATTAAACATCCGCAACAGAAGAAAAGTGTTTACTTCATGCGAGAAGCGAACCTGTGTTCTTAACTACAAAAGTACCATACGCTTTGCCACAGCGCTGCTACAGAGAAAACACATATAGATGTATGTGTTATAGAAGGTAGCATGTTTAATAATACCGCGCAACAACCTGCTGCTGCGGCTACACAACTGTATTGTGCATGGTGTAAACACAGCGCTGTGCCGAGCAGGACATATAAAAATTTGGCTTCAAGACAGGACTCACTTTTTGTCCACGGGTGTACAATATCCACTCTGGATCGGTGCCGAGTCTCCTCCGCAAAGAAGACAACACAAGAACTGTGAACGTTTAACATTCCATCCACAACGGTTGACTTGCTGGGACAACAAAATCTCTCAACTAAAAGCAAAATGGACTCCAGTGATGAGAATTTGGGTATTGCTGTGTCTGTACTTGGTATGTATTGAAAAAGAAGAGAAGAATGATGTGAATTAGACCCTATATGTTTTAATCGGCACAACAGTGAAACTATTATGAAGTTAAAATTTAGTTTTTTTTTCGATATCGCCTCTGGAACAACAATAAATTGCACAGAATTTCCACGAAAACATCCAAAAATCATGGCCACAACATAATATCATTGATGAATGATGGTTTCTTTTCCTTCGTCTATTCCTAATTTCACGTGAAGCAAACCAAATCAAGGTTACGAGCACAGCACAATACGAGTGAACAACAGAACTACTGAAACCAAGCACGTAATGAATACAGTGCAGGAACCGGAAGTACGCCACAGTCAGTCCGGATACTCTTCTTTCGAAAGTGGGAAACACCCAACATGTTAAGTGTCAAGCGCAACACCTTCAGGTTAACATGTTAAGTCAATCCTGTGATCGGCGCCTCCACCATAAATGTCACGCGCTAAGTTGTGACACTGGGGGGAATAGCTAAATGAGGGATTGCAGAGGTAGAAACAATTAAAACGCTTGGCTGTAGCAACCTCACTATATTCTAAAGAGTTACATTTCTACCGTGACACAGTTGGGTTTACAAGATCAGGGATGATGGTGGTACTAGCTAACATTATTATTAACAATTTATTTTATAGTGCTTACCTTGAGAAACGTCTCGTCGTGGATGAGGACAGCCAATGCTCAACACGACTTTGTCAAGCCGCTATGGTGCCAAGTGAAACCATCCGGTGAACGACCGTACAGCGGCCGTCGACGGGTACCTAGCGGTCCCGGCCAAGTTATAACACTAAGTCCCCGCGAGCAGAGCTTGAGTGCTTGCTTATATAGAGTTGAATACCCTAGAGGGGTTCATTATAATACCGTGGCAGCTATTGCCAAATATGGTCTGCCAACACCCTGGAAAATGCGTAGGCTTAAGACTTTCCAAGGATCATGTAGTTCACAGAGTACAGCTAAGAGTCGTGCAGAAAGACACGTACTCCTAAGGAAATGATGGTATAGTAACATCCCTTTGAAATGTCAAGGGAAGTGGCAAACCACTGTTTCCTGCCATATATACAATTTACTAAAACTTGAGCAGAATTAAGAAATATAAAATATGATTCTACATGAATTCAGAAACTTGTGTCAGGTTAATAAAATAATGTTAATTAATATAAAACAATAAACATAATATGGATCTCCTCAGTCACGTTCGTGACAATACCAAATTTTAACGTGTACTTGAGAATCTTTGTTAAATATTAGCCATTGCAGCCTTGGGTCAAAAGAAAGACAGACTATTTGTTTGAATTGTACATACTCCTTCTATATCTCGCCCGTGTATGCCCCTTGTACCTATAACGAAATGTATAAATAAAACTGTTTCTGTAAACGTTTGTCTCAGTTAACATGAAGTAGATAGAACAAAAATCTGATGTGTTACATTCTTATGACTTTCTCGATCCTTTATCGTCTATTAGCAGGTATACAAATTATTCCTAACACACTTGATTTTCTGTCTACTGTTTTTAATCCAGATAAACCTTTCCAAAAATAGGCACGTTTTACATTTCGTTATAGATACAATGGGATTAGCTATAGTCAAATGTTTAAGAACTGGACACCATATACTGGCCTTAAAATTCAAACTCTATGCAACCGGGAGAAGCAATTTAATATCGACAGGACTAAAAGGATAAAAAAAATTTAACAAATTGAACCATCAATAACGGATATCTCAGAAATGGCTTATGCCACAAAAATGTCATTTGAAATAAATTGTATGTTTTTAAGAGATCTATATTTTTGTGTAGTACGTTTTCGTGTATTACTTAATATTTATGCAAAATGTAAAAAATTCCTTTCGAATGAAGAGGACTTCATAGGCTATTGCTAGAAAATTTAAGATATACAGTTTATTATTTAAATAACACGTGTTATTTTAATTAAAATCATCACAGCCATTTTTTGAGAAAATTCAACATTTAAAAAATTCTTGCATGTAGAGGGTGGTTTGGTCTTCGGGAATTTTCTTGAAAACCTTCGTGTCGTACCTTTGGAAGATACCCAACCTAAATACCAATTTTGGCATTTATTGAACATTTGTTTACGAGCTATTGCCTTTTTCTAAAAGTGCTTTTTTTATTCATGGGCCTCTAAACATGTATTTCCTGTGAAATCCCGACATTGAATCTTTAGATGGAATGCAATACCTTCTTTAACTACTATGTACCAGAAAGTAATACAGAAAGTCTTGTGGCCATGCGCACTCCAGAAGTGCAATTTTTACTTTCTCTACTACGTGTAGTAAGTAGGAGAAGTATTTTATTCCACCAAAAAATTTGATACCGAGATTTCACCGGAAATACATGTTTTGAGACCCCCTTAATCCAAAAAAAGCATTTTTGGAAACATGTCCGTGTGTGTCTGTGTGAGCCTGTGAACAGCATAACTCAAAAACGAAAAGTCAGATAAACACAAAACTTGGTATTTAGGTTCAATATCTTCCAGAGATGTGACACGAAGGTTTTCAAAAAATCCCCCCACCCCAGATTTCCCTTTACATGGAACATTTTTCGAAAATTTTAATTTTCTCAAAAATGGCTAACGATTTTGAATAAAATATCATATGTTTAAGATATTTTCATGACAAATGAAATATATATCTCGAATTTTCTGCGAATATCTCCGAAAGTATTCTTCATTGTGAACGACTTTTGCATAACTGATAAACCATAAGAGATAGACAAAAGTTTACTACACAAAAAATATAGATCCCGTTAAAACACACAATTTTTGTCATCTACATTTTGTTTGTTGGCTGAACCATTTTCAAGATATTGCTTGTTATTCTCTTAAATTGTCCAATACTTATACTTTTTCTCAAATTCGTTATTCATTTTTTTGTCCTGGTAATGCAGAGAGGATGGAATACTCCATATAGCAACCAGCTCCTAAAATACTTGACTATCGCTTAAAGCCTACCAATTCCCCTTGCATCTACAAGAAAATTAACAATAAGATTAACATCTCGATTAACATGAAGCATATGGAGCATAAGCGTTTGTAAAAATAGTTTGTACAAGAGTAGAGAAAGTCATGTGAGTGTAACACATCAGATTTTTTTAAATTACTAGAAGGAATAGTATGCTGAAAACATCAGGATTATGAAAAGATGAGGAGTTGGTAAAAAGCAGCAGGTGTTTGCACTTCCTTTGTGTTCTTAGCATCATCTGAAGCGTGCTTTTGTTAGGTCACGACCGGCGATTGCTTATCAAGACCAGCAACAGCATCCCGGCCACTAAACCTGTAGCATCAAGAATTTCTTACGTCAGTGAAGCTAGCATCTTGTGATTCCCCGCTACTGTTTACTATCGCTTGACGTAAACATAGCGGGGAACAAAACATTAAGGCTGGCGGTATAGTATAACATGCAGGAGTAATCACGTTCATCTCGGGGTGAATTAAGACAACTACTATAGGATAGTTGGTACACATGGGTCAGTGTACGCCAGACAGGTTTAGCTACGCAGATGGAATACAAAATGGCCTTATGCTATTTTTACCATCAATCTAGTTATGCAGGATCACAATACCAGGCGCAAAATGATTTGCAGAGTTCAGAAAACACTATAAAACTTTTCCCGAAATCGAGGTAACTTCTTCGCAATAGAAGTTCATAGCGACCATCACCTAAGGTGAAATAATTAACAATTCGGAAGTGAAAACATGACTGGAATAGATTTATTTAAGTATCGAAACTTACAATATGCAATAATTCACACAAAATAAAATGGTTCAAATTATGGAAAATTAATACTGAGAAGGTTTGGTAAAACTTGGAAAAAGAAATCGTCTTTCATAAATCTAACAAGATTGTTTGCATCAAGGAAAAGTTAGACATTTCAGGTTCCAAAAATACGTATTAATTTACTATTATTAGTAAGAAAATTAAAAAAATAAATTATAGGTGAAACTCACATGACTTTCTCTACTCTTTTACAAACTATTTTTACAAAAGCTTATTCTCAATATGCTTCATGTTAATCGAGATATCGAGATGTTAATCTTATTGCTAATTTTCTTGTAGATGCAAGGGGAATTGGTAGGCTTTAAGCGACAGTCAAATATTTTAAGACCTGGTTGCTATGTGGAGTATTCCATTCTCTTCGCATTACCAGGACAAAAAAAACCGATGTGTTACACTCACATGACTTTCTCAACTCTTGTACAAACTATTTTTACAAACACTTATTCTCCATCTACTTCATGTTAATCGAGATAAACATTCGCAGACTCTATCTTATTGCTAATTTTCTTGTAGATGTAAGGGGAATATATATTTACACGGGCAATATAGAAATACAGTAGCCTTTAAGCATATACTGGTCTCTTAATAGCTGGTTGCTAGGTGCAGCGAACCCTTTGTGTCAATGGGGAAGTGCGGAACTCAAACCTCGGACGCATGCGTTTCCAACTTCGTAAACGGGTTGAAATACTGCGGCGTGCAGAACGTTTTTCACTAGGACATTTTGTGTCTTCTTTGCACGCGAGACGGAAGTGACTACCGATCACAGAATTTGCATGATTGAATGTTACTTTCGAACTGATTTTCTCCGGTCTTGTCCAGAATTTCATCAAGTCCCGAGACAACACATGATACAATTTAATTTACTTCTCTAAAGAATATGAACATGTTTTTTTTTTTTTTGTAATGGAAAATTTGTGCCGTTAAAGCCGGGACACTCTACGCTACAAAACCGTCCAATTATTTGAGTTGCCTATCAGCACACACGTTAAGATTGCGAGTTTACGAGACGCAAGCGAAAGAAGTTCCAAATGTAAATACTGGAAAGGTACTATACAAGTCCCATTTTACTATGGTGACCTCGAAACTGCTGACATCTACCCCTTCCACTCGTGTTTCGCTAGTCCTCTGTCAGAGGCACTAGTAATAAACTCGCGTGATACTGTCGTTATGCTCAGATTGGCAGCAACAGATGAATAAAACTGAACATCCTGTACAAAATTCATTCAGAATGAAGAGGTTTTCACAGGATATTAGAAAATTCAAGATATACTCAGTGTTTTTGATAGAAATATCCTAAGGGACATTTTTGGAGAAATCAAAAACAACGAAAATGTTCCATATAGAGACCACTTTGAGGTGGGGGCTATTTCCTTGATGATCGTGTTGCATCCTTGGAAGACTGAACTTAAAATTCGAAGTTTTTACGTAACCGACTTCTCTTTTTTTGACTTATGCGTTCACACACGCGCACGCGTGCTTCTTCTAAGGATTCTTTATTTTTGTAGAAACCTCAATGTGCATTTCCATGAAATCACGGTATCGAACTTTTGAATGAAGTTACTCTCTCTGCTTAATATAAGGGAGTGGTAGAGAAAATAATAATAATAATAATAATAATAATAATAATAATAATAATAATAATTAGAGAAAACAATGTTATTGTAACATCACGGTCGTGAAATACGCTTTAACATTCAAAAACACTTTGCTGTCAACTTCAAAAGATTTCCTAGCCCCGAGAAGTCATTGTTTTAAATGGAAGTTTCCTCGATGTAACGCGTTTTCCTTGGTAAAGTCTAGCCTGCACTTCAGAAGTACTCTTAAAAATCAACCATCTCAGATGCTAACACTTGAAGCAGCGAGTGTAGAATGGATTTATCGACGTGCCCGTGCTTCATCCAATTCTCACCTGTCCCCATCGTGCTCCTGACGTTTTGTCTTTTGTCTTCACATTCTTCTCCTGTCTTTTGATTTCGCCCAGGATAAAAATAACTCAGCCACCTTTCTCTTTGGAATTATCTGTCACATCCAGGTTAACCCTGAGAATTGCATTCGTATGATGGTCATTTTAAAAGTTCTGAGAATGAACTACAGATAGCACCAACATTACCTAAGCTGTTTTGTTTTCAAAACTAGGCATATTTCATATAAACATTTGTGCAATAACAGATATGGTCCAAGATCCAGCTGTTTGTAACAGTGCAGGCGTGTGTCTACGGGAAACATGGAAAATATTAAAACACCGTGCGGTTATTAAGGACTTGCAAGACAGGTATGAAAAACATCGATTCCCACCTATGTCAAAGTCTAAGAAGCTATGCTTCATCGCTTTCAACTACTTCTAAGTAGACCACACAGTTTAATCTCGGTCACCATAGCTTGCAAATCGGACGTCAGCTATAAATACGAATCTATAATAATATTATAAAGAAAGAAAAGTTTAATGCATGTCTGTACGCTCCAGGGTGCGAACGCAGCAGACTCCTAACACTCGTGGTACTTCTGATGCTACTAGAAGTATGCCGATCTGAACTTCTGGGCCCCTCCCGGAAAGGAGCTGTTCCGATTGGGTTGGACTCGACAGGGCAGTGCTTGCCGATACCCATGGTGATGGTACGTCTGGGCAAAGCTCAGGTGGGGTTATGAGACACCTCAATGTCCTCCGGCACCAACCTGTACCGTCCTAATGGAAAATCCCTCGGAGGATCGCTTCCCTGGGTTCGGGACGGAGCTGCTTCCTCCGGCTCTTACTCAAATTCTGTACGCATGGGTGTGTGTATATGGTGTAGGGCAATCTCCAAAGTCACACGACCGTATTTAATGATTCTTTATTGAAAATGCGTGTTCCCTCTGACGCATATACCCTATGTAACACCTAACATCTAAATTAAATTAGAGTTTTATTTATGGACGCTCTTTAACTACTATGGTTCTTAGCCTCCCATTCTATATTGGGCGTGAAAGACCAGAGGCCCTTTTATCAGACTTGAGGTTCTTTTACGTGCCGTAAATCTACGACACGGAACTACCAGCTTTACTTCCCTTCCCAAGGAAGCCATGCTAAGGACTTTTACGCCGGAAAAAACATCCATCGCCCTCCGCGGGGGATGAACCCGCGACCTCGGTAACTAGAGGCTAGCATGGTACCCCTGAACTACAGAGAACAGCACTCAATTTATACATCGCAACACTAAATAGGCTCATCAAAAAGTCTATCTACTAGAATATGAACACGGAGTTATAAAAGAGCATACTTGCGAAGAAGTTTTGACATTTCAGGATTGTCACGGAGTATAAAATAATACGTGTTACTTCACAGAAAATGATTATAAAATATGACAAATCCTGAAATACTTATTTCCAGACAGTATATTGTTATCTGGCATAGGAATTTCTAAGCATTAAACTATTGATGGAAGGTTTTACTGGACTGTAGGAATGGACGTCGCAGGTAACAAACCACCCTAGCCTTCGTAGTATTATGGCGTTTACTGACAGCACTCGGGCCTGTTTTTACCTATCTGTCAGTGAACCTATGCCTCTGCTGTTTACGTTATTTGTAGTGATACGAGGGCAATACTGAAAATTTTTAGACTGGCATGCTTTAAAAACAAATTAAATTTGTTTATATTTGACAGCTACTTTCTAAATTTTTTGCGAGTTGATTGCCGTATAGTTTGTCCAATTTGCTGCAATAGTTTAGTTATCATTTAAGATTGTGTTCGCTCAAAAATGAATTTTACTACGGAACATTTCAGGGCTATGATCTTTTATGATTTTAAATCGTCATTAAAGCCTAAAGATGGCTTAGAAATGCATTTGGCGAAGAAGCCTTATCCAAGGCAGCAATTTATAATTGGTACAACGAATTCAAGAAAGCCCGGGACTTAAAGTACTTACAATGAATGTAAGTCGCCATTGGGGTATGACATCTCAATATAATTTGAGATCACCTTGTGGTTTACCGGGAAAAATGCGAATCAGCTGGAGAATTTAATGTCGTGTCGGCATGTTGCCATGGTAGCTCAGTGGTTAGAGCAACCGGACGGAGACCGGGAGATCCGTGGTTCAAATTCCGGCTATGGCATTGAAGTTTTCAGTCCTCTGATTCTACCTTTCCAACCCTGTCCAACACACGACTTATGTGAAAGAACAATTAATTCCATTAAGAGAGATTGTTTTTTATTAGTGATGAATTTCGTGAAGGACGCCCAAGAACTGCTCTTACTGATAAAAATAGTCCAACTGCTTGAACAATGCCTCAAGAAGATAGACGGACATGAATTTATTCGGGCGACATTGGGTATTGGTAAGAGTCAAATCCAAAACGTTTTACATCAACAGTTATACGTGAGAAAACGTTGTTGTGATAGATTCCACATAAACTGACTCCCGAACAAAAACAACAACGCATTGATTGGTGTAGAAAATGAAGCAGAATGTTTTGTTACGTTATTTTTGTTGTAAAAGTTTGCACCACGTATGGAAATCAATTTGAGAAAGGATAATTTTTGGAGGAGTGTATTACAGTTCAAATGTTGGGGAGCCGAACTTGAAGTAGTTGCAACCACACGTATGTTAAACAGTTTCCGGTAGCCGTCGCCCCAAATTTACTTTCAGGTGGCCTTTGCCCTAAGTTTAAAAAAATATTAACTTTGTTATTAAACTGCTTCTTTAAATATTTATGTTTGCCTCGGCTGGGCCAGTATTATTGTTAGAGACACGTTTTTCTTAGGCAGGGCGTGATGCGACAAGAATGTAGGCTTACACAGATTTTTAGTTTTAATTCACTCCTTTTTATTAATCCTTGACATAAATTAAATATTACTTCACTGATATAGACAAGCTGCGATATTCTTTTATTTAATACTTGCACTTTTTTTAACACATATACTTATTTTTCGTCTCACACGAATACGTATTATATTTCTCTAGAGGACGCATCTTGCATCCGGTTACTATCACGGTCTGCAGGCAACTGAATAGATTTCAACCGTCTAAACTTGTAAATTTCTGTATTTCAAGTCTCTGATTGCCTAATCCTAGTCCAATAGAATACCTGCATTTAAATAAAGTTTTTTCTGGCTGTAAATTGGCTATTTTTAAACTGTCTCAACATTTACATTATTGCGCTCTAATAACGACTAGTAGCATTTAAACTCTCAAACTTATTATTGCCTAAAGGTTACCTCATTGTTACTTCATTGTTAGTAAGTTTTAACTCATTCTCACAGCTCCTACATTATTAAATTACGTAATGCATTCACATAACATTATTGAACATGTTTACAATAATATAAGCAAATGCAATGACTGTTACATACATTTTACAAATTATTACATACACATATTGGTTCAAGGCGGGCTGTTATTGAATTTACATATTATATAATTTGACTGAAATCATTTAAGTGTTAAAAATACTGCCTCAAAAAACACTGGAAAAATTCCAAGGCACCACTTCAAATTTGGTTTGGTACATTGCTACAGGTTATGAATCTTGGATTTATTGTTATGAACCTGAAAATAAATGAGTCTTTTGAACAGAACCTAAGCCTACCAAAGTCTGGCGAATTCACAGTGCTAATAAGAAGATTGTTGTTTGGTTTTTTTTTTTCCAAAACGCGTCATATTGCTACTATAACACTAGAATATAAAGACATACCATTACTGTCGACTGATACACAAATACATGTTTACCACAATGTTTTGAAGGTGTTCGTGAAAAATACCCAAAAGAAAAAATAATGTTACAGCATGACAATGCATCGACACATACAACAAAACTAAAAACTGAGTATCTGGATGCCATGGACCTTCCACCATACAGCCCTGACCTAGCACCTTGTGAATTCTTTCTGTCTCCAAAAATTAAAGATAAAATGTGTCAGGGAATCACTTTTTCATTAATATATGAAATAGTGAAACATTATAAAAACCTGGTTTCTCAAGTCCTCAGGAAGAGTGGCATCATTGCTTTAAGGACTGGTTTCAACGAATGCAAAAATGTATTAATAGTAAAGTGAAATGGTTTAAAACTAGTCCTTGCTTGATTATTCTGAAAATTTGCAGTGTCGCCCTCGTAATGTTTTGAGTGTAAGTAACTTGAAGCAAACTGCTAAAGAATTCCTATGCAGCGTCGTTATATAAAGATGGTCACTGTTTATCAACTAAGGCACAGCAAAACAAATCTAATGTGTTTATAACGACACGATACATATTCCAAAATATTTTAACAACATCCATGTAAAACAACCGCCTTTAACTACATTGGTCTTATCGGCAGCCTTTCCTTTGGAACTTATTGCCTATAGGCAATGGTGTTAACTCGTATTCTCTTGTCGTTGAGTTTCGGCAACTTTGGGTTTTATTCATTAAATCACACACTCATACAAAAATTTCCACTCTTACCCAGCCAGAAATCGAAGCCGGGACCTCTCGCAAAGTAAGCAGATGCTCTACCGAGTGAGCTACGGGGCCAGCACCTATTTCCTTTGTATGTTGTTATCGAATTCGTTAGCTGGGTACGTTAAATAATTGTATAGAGAAATAAATTTTGTTACGCTAATACCAGGTATAAATTGATCGATATTGTATAATTAACAACTAAGAAATTTCTTTTTCTGGATTAGATTAGATAACGGGATTTTTAATGGAATTCTATCGATCTCCCGCACATCAGTATAAAAAGCTTATTATGCAATGCCACTGGAAGAGATGTTTTCATCGTTTCCCTAAATCTGTTCCCAGAACGAGTTGCTGTATTTTGGTTCTAATATCAGTATCCTTTTCTAGGTCTTCTTTGGTTATAGAAAGGATGTCTATTTATTTCCAGGAAAGGACAGTCAAAAAGGATATGCGAGGCACTTTCCTCATCCTCTTTGCACATTCTACAAATAGGCTCATCCTTGTAGAGTCCTACTTATGTGTTTCCTTAAGTGACCATGTTTAGAAGTTAATGCATTTACTTTCCTTATTCCTCTTCTATCCAATCTCAGGAGAGATGAGGAAAGAGTGTTGCATGGACCTAAGCCAGCTTCACCGAGCGAGGTGGCGCCGCGGTAACGTTGAATCCCCGGCTACCAACACTCCGACCCTCGTTTCCTGGGTCGGCACACAAATACTTGCTTGGTTCATCTTCTACCACGACGGGAGACATTAGAAGCGTTCACTCTGAAAACGTTAGGCACCCCGTTCATGCTTGCGCCCGCCGTCATCCGGATCTGGTCGCCCTTAGGGCCACTCCCCTCATCCCTCCCACCAGGGGTCACAATAGAAACATAAAGGCCGGACGGTCTGTGTGCGGCCCTTTGCCCCGCGTTCAGGGACACCTCCGTTTGTCAGTACCTTTACTTTTAAGACCAGTTTCCTAGCTTACTTTGTCCTGGATAGGTTTGCCACCTGAGCTGATATTTTTTTCCTAATCAATGCTTTTACCCAAGTTTTGGCAGTACGTGTAGTGATTCCAACCAAGGTTCAGTTTGGAAACACTACAGGTACTGGCTGTTTATATAATACACTGAACGTAGTTAATTATATTTACAAGAAACGAAAAGAAAAAAAAAAACCTTGTGTGTTACACTCACATGACTTTCTCTACTCTTGTACAAACTATTTTTACAAACTCTTATTCTCCATCTACTTCATATTAATCGAGATAAACACTTGCAGAAACGATCTTCTGACATGCAAAGAGAATCACATTTTACACATAGCGACCAGTTCTAAAAATATTTGACTATCGCTTAAGGCGTACATGTTCCCCTTGTTTTGTATTTGCAAGGGCAATATAGAAATACAGTAGCCTTTAAGGATACACGTATCTCTTAATAGCTGGTTGCTATATTCAGCACCATTCTCTTTGCCCAGATTAATACTCTTTGCATATCCAAGACAAAAAAATTAATAAATCCCCATTTGAGAAAATAACTACTGAAAAATTTAAGGGAATAACAAGCAATATCTCGAAAATGGTTCACTCAACAAAAAAAAAGTATATAATATAAATTGCGTATTTTAACGCGATCTACGTTTTTTCTGTAGTAAAATTTGTCTATCTCTTATGGTTTACTAGTTATGCAAAAGTCGTTCACAATGAAGAACTCTTTTGCAGACATTCCCAGAAAATTCAAGATATACATTTTATTTTTCATGAAAGTATCTTAAGCATATGATATTTTAATCAAAATCGTTAGCCATTTTTGAGAAAATTAAAATTTTCGAAAAATGTTCCATGTAAACGGTAATCTGGGGTGGGGTGATTTTCTTGAAAACCTTTGTGTCGCATCTCTGGAAGATACTGAACCTAAATACCAAGTTTGGTGTTTATCCGACTGTTCGTTTCTGAGTTATGCTGTTCACAGACACACACACACACACACACACACATATGGACATGTTTCCAAAAATGATTTGTTTGGATTCAGGGGGTCTCAAAATATATTTCCGGTGAAGTAATGGTATCGAATTTTTCGGTGATATACAATACTTCGCCTACTTACTATACGTAGTAGAGAAAAATCAGATAACAAAAATCACACAAACAAAACAGAAGAAGAGTAAACCTTAATCACAAGCACACTCTATTGTTTACTTAAACAAATACTCGCCCGTAAGTCAATAACTCTCCCCCTCCCTCCCTTGACCCTCTTCCTTACACGCCTATCTGAGCTGCATAACCCTTTGTAAAATGTACCAATTGCTTCCCCATCCCAACCAGCAAGGTTATTTATGCACTAGGACATCTTACAGACCTACAAAACATCGTTTCAGGCAACGCAGCCGTAAAATCGCTCACGTGTAAGTGCGCTTACAAACACTCATATGTAGGTTCGCCAAACGTTTTTACTCCCTCTACCACGTGCATAGTAGGTAGTGAAGGTATTGCATTCCACCCGAAAGTTCGATATCGAGATTTCGCAAGAATTACATGTTTTGAGGACCTCTAAACAAAACAAGCATTTTTAGAAAAAATTCCGTATGTGTGTGCGCCTGTGAAAAGCGCAACTCAAAAACTACAAACGGGATAAATACCAAATTTGGTATTTAGGTTCAGTATCTTCCAAAGACACGACCCAAAGTTCTTAAAAAAATCCCCCACCCCAGACTGCCCTTTACATGGAAGATTTTTCGAAATTTTTTATTTTCTAAAACATGGCTCTAACGATTTTTATTAAAATATCATATATTAAGGATATTTAATTGCAAATAAAATGTATGTCTTCAATTTTCTAGGAATAGCCTGTGAAGTCTTCATTCGGAAGGAATTTTTAATAAATTTTTACAACTGGTAAACATTAAGCTGTAGACGAAAACGTACTGCAGATAAAATGTAGATCTCTTTGAAACACACTATATATATCAAATAACTATTTTCTGGCATTAGACATTTCCGAAATATAGGTCATTAATGGCTCCAATTGTTCAATACTTATTGTAGTCAGTCTTTTAAAGCCCTGTAATTTTCAGCTGTTTCTTGCGATGGCATGTGAACAGTATGGAATTTAAGGCCAGCATATAGCGTCCAGTTCTAAAACATTTGACTATCTCTATTTCTTTTGTATATATAATGAAATATGCAATGCAGCTATTTCCAGAAAGGTATATCCCCGATTATATATATGTATACAGCATGCCTGTATAATAATGGGAATAATATAATATATATATTATTCCCATGGTCACCCAGTTTATCATTACCGTGTTTTTACTGTTTTGCATTACCGCTTATTACCGCAATTTCGCACCACAAACACCCATTTCCATGGCGGGACTCGAACTCGCGACCCTCAACTTGGCTGAGCGCCGAACTACACACTCCAGCGACCACGGCTATGAGGGCCGGCAAGATTAAAATGAAGTAGATAGGAAAATAAACTTTTGTAAGAATAATTTGTATACCCACTAATAAGCAATAGAGGGTAGAGAAAGTCATGTGAACGTAACACATCAGATTTTTACTTTCTCTACTATGTACATAGTAGGTAGGGAAAGTATTGTATTCCACCCAAAAATTTGATGCCGATATTTTTCGAGAGATATATGTTTTGAAGCCCCCTGATTACATAAAAGAATGCATTTTTAGGAAAAGGTCAGGCTGTGTTTGGTATGTGTGTGTGTGTGTGTGAGTAGCACAAACGAAATGCCGGATTAACACCAAACCTGGTATTTAAGTTCAGTACCTCCCAATGATTCTATACAAAAATGTTCAAGAAAAGACTCCTATGCCAAACCACACCTTACATGGAATATTTCTATGAAATTTATTTTCTAAAGAACGGCTAACGATTTTTATTAAAAACCCACAAAGATATTTATATAAAAATAAAATGTATATCTTCAACTTTCTGGGAATATCCTTTGAAGTCGTCTTCATTTGGAAATAATTTTCTGTGAACATTCAGTTGTTTCTCGCGATGTCATGGAAACAGTATGGAATTTTAAGGCCAGCGTATAGCGTCCAGTTGTTAAACATTTGACTATCGCTGTTCACTTTTTATATATAACGAAATTGTAATGTAGCTATTTCCAAAAAGGTTTGTCCCGATTAAAATGAAGTAGATAGGAAAATAAACTTTCTTAAGAATAATTTGTATATCCATTAATAGAGAAAGTCATGTGAATGTAACATCAGATGTTTATACTTTGATTGGCGAATGAAAATTCCTGGTCTAAATAGATATCCATCAAGGTTACGTGAATTATATGTGTAACAGAGATTAAAACGGGGGATCAAAGGGTTACTTAAAAGTAAGTGTTTATTGCTTTATTTTCAGGAAGGCATGCTGTATACGCCTTTCCCTTTAAAGAATGCTGCAGAGGTGGGTTTTAATTAATTATTGGGTATTTATGGAGTGCTGTAACACAGACCTCTGGGCTATTATTAATATTAATTGTTTGCCCGGGGTTCCAGAGCGGGTTTTGTTCCTGTACCAAGGAGTCTCTTTCTCTGCAGGAAATGACTCTCACAGGACGTGGTTATTGGATTCCTAATCGACAATTTCACTATCGGTGAACACGCGCGCTCGTGAATAGCTAGGCGCAGTTATACGACCTGAAGAAACACATGGCTTCTCATAGGAATTTGCTCAACCATTTTGATATCGAAACGCCTAACACATTATAGGAATTCCATAAAATATTCCTCTACAAAGAGAAATAAAATTTCGTGCATACATTTACATTACTTTTTCTACCCATTATTCTATAAAGTATTCTTACAAAAGCCTAAAACTTTGTTTTTGTATCCACTTCAAGTTAATCAAAATATACATTTGCAGAAATGATTCAAGAGAACACGTGAGACTCAGGTTTTGAAATTCCATAGTCTTTGTCTGGTGTCATGAGAAACAAAAGAATGCTGACTTTACACTTAAAATCAACTGTATAGGAAAATTCAAACTAATAAAAATGAATTTCTAGAAAACTAAATCTACATTTTTTGGTGGTATTTTTATTTCCCAACTCTAATTTCAGAGTTATAACCACACAAAATTCAAAAATACTGAGATACCCAACATGTATATTGTAACACAGAGACTATGGCCCAAGGTTATTGGGAAATCGGCGCTACCAAGTAGGAAGTAAACGGACACAAGCAACGCTCTCCCCTGTAAACATTGGAATCCCTAACGCAGATAACCAGAGTTTTATTCCCCCTCCTACAGACGTGTATCCAGTTAATTCTAGAATTTTTTGTGGAAGATTTCATTGGCTATATAAGCGAACGTTCTCGCAAGAGTCAGTAAGTTAGTGAGCGGCTTAGCGAGTGCGATTCTGTTGCGACATCAGTGCGGTTCTACGAGTGAGTTTATGACAACCGCAATGTGCAGCGAGTGCTGCTACAGGAGAGATTGTAATGGTCATGTGTTCGACTCCCCAGGAAGTTAATCGTGCGGAAGAATTGGCTACGTCAAGAAGAAAAGTGAAGTGATGGGGAAATTGAAATACTTCACATTAGTAAAGTGACAGTGTGAACTGTGTGAACTCCCAGTGCAGTTCACCTAAATAAAAATAGTGAAGCGACTTTGAGAACTTATTGAAGTGGCAGTTAAAAAACTGGGCAAAGTTACAATATGCTATTTTAATGAAATAGTTAAGCCATCTTTGACAAAATAATGATTAACCAAAAATTGTACTTTTGGGTGGGGAATTTTTTTAAAATCTTCGTGTCGCATCCTTGGAAGATACTGAATTAAATCCAATTTTTGTATCTAACCGACTTTTCGTTTTTAGTTATGCTGTTCACATACACACACTCGGATCATTTTCTGAATACGCTTCTATACTTTTTTCTGGTAGCTTGAAAACATATATGAAAAATACTGGACTTTAATGCTAAACTTTGTGATTAATCCGACTTTTCGTTTTTTACTTATGGTTTTTATATTCGCGCGCACACACATACATATAGAGACCATTTGCTAAATAAGTTTCATTTTAGGGAGCCTACAAACACGTATGAAACGTGCTGAACATGAATTTAATGCCACTCTTCGTTTTCGAGTTTCGCTATTCACAGTCGCACACCTTTTTGTATATGTACCTCCTACTTCCTCTAACATACATTATATGAGGGTAACACTGAAAGTTTATTGAAAATCAAACAAGGATTAGTTTTAACAATTTTCAATTACTTTATTCTTTTTCTTAATACTTCCCTTTAACATCAATGCATTTTTGCATTCGATGAAACCAGTCCTTAAAGCAATGATCCACTCCTCCTGAGGCACTTCGGAAACCATAATTTTATAATGTTCCATTGGTTCATCTGATAGCGAAGAAATTATTCCACGAATTTTATCTTTAATTTTTGGAAGCAAAAAGAAATCACAAGGTGCTAGGTCAGGGCTGTATGGTGGAGGGTCCATGGTGCTGAGCTTTGGAACATTCAGATACTCAGTTTTGCTGTATGCAACGATGATTTGTCATGATGTAACATTATTTTTCCTTTTGGGCATTTTTCACGATATTTTTCAAAAATTTGCTGTAAACAGACATTTGTGTACGAATCGGCAATCTATCTTCTAATACTATAGTAGCAATATGACCAGTTTTGAAAACCATCTTCTTAGCAGCACTGTGAATTCGTCAGACTTTTGCAGCCTTCTGTTCGAAAGATCCATTGAGCCGGATGTTCTTTCTTTTCAGGATCATAACAATAAATCCAAGATTCATCAATAATAACGAAATTGTCAACCAAATTTTAAGTGCCGTCTTGGAATTTTCCCAGTTTTTCTGCATCCATGAATGTGTTGTTTTTGATTGGGAGTCAGCTTATGTAGAATACATCGAGAACCAAATTTTCTCACGTCTAACTGTTGATGTGAAATGTTTTGGATTTGACTCATACCAATTTCGCCCGAATAAATTCATATCTTCCCTGGTAGATCTAGACTTGATGGTCATAATGGAGTGCAGCGGTATTCCCTGATTACACCATACAATATAGTCTTCCCAATTATCTGTCTGTCTATTCTTGTGAATTGTTCGCAATTCAACTCTCATTGAGAGATATACTTAAAATGTAACCTACATAATTACGTAATATTGTCTGACTTGTTGAATAATTTAACATCCCTTCAACGAGAACCTCAACTCACCAAAATATTGTTAAAATACTATTCTCGGGTAAACCAGTATCATTCGCCTGGTCTCCGTCTCATGTCGGAATTCTGGGAAATAATCAGCCGATCAGGCAGCCATGGAAGCCACCAAACATCCCCCTCGGGACATCAAGATCCCACACATCGGACTTCATCAAAAAATACTTGCATTAATCAATGGACACAAAACATGGGAAGCCACATCTAGAAGCAAGTTACACGATGTCTGCATTTCAACACTATCATTTCAACCGCAAAGACCAAGTTGTATTAACTCGACTACGTACTGTAAGTATGTGTGGGGGGTTGTCAGTTGTCAAGATGTAGTCTCCATTGCCCTGGGCTATTCACTCTTATCTCAGGTGTGTCGTGCAAGTGGATGAATGGGCACTGATTACTGACACTTGGCTTTGTTAATAATTTTCGTTTGGCTTTATTAACTTTGACACTTTACTAATTATTGACAGGACGCCATTGCCACTTGTCAACCCCTTAACACGCCTCATTATTTTCTGTACACATTCTCTTATAAGCAGATGACTTAGCTCGAAGCAATCAGAATGTTAATCTAGAAAATGCCTGCAGTTCCATGCTCACACTCCCTTTTATAAGGTCGTCGCAGTTTAAGGATCCCCAAGCGGCGGCCTTTGTGCAGTAGCCAAACACTTGTTCCCTACCCTCCCTAACCACAAACATCATAAACATATTAGTGACATCCATGTGCACATACGCGTTGTTGCCACAGTTAAAAATAGTATTTAAAAGCAAAACTTTGTAGCTGATTTCCATATGTACAGAATACAATCATGCAGTTTGTCTGCTTGCTTTATACACAAATGCAGTAAATAACTATGCATCGCATAATGATTATATTTATGTTACAAACGCTTTAAAATATAACTGAGGATGACCTGAACTAATATACTACGCTACAAGAATGGAAATGCATGTTAATATATCCGAGAGAAACTTAGAAACATGTTCCGAATGAACTATACATTGTTGGACTATCATTAAATAATTAAAATACATAAATATGAATTTATTTTGAAAAGAACTCTTACTCCTAAAACAACGCCGCATTTTTGATTATGCTATTTAACCTAAAAGTTAATTTTGATAAATAAGGGTTGCATGTTTGCAGTTTTGCTTACTGTAATTATTATGTGCGTGGAGCTATGGTGAAAGTATTTTTTATTTTGTTTGTCCTGCAACCACAGAATGTTAGAAAAACCAAGTTCCAGAAGATGTAAACAAAGACAGTAAATATGTAAAATTAAAAAAGAAGAAGCAGGTGAAAAACGTAAAGCGAACGCAGGTCTTTGTATTACTCTTGGAAGATAGGTGTTTTTTTACGTAGCTTTGAAAACATGATAAATTTGCTTCACAACAATGTTTTTATTAATATGAAGCTAATATAATAAGAGGTTGTGTATTGTTTAAGATGTAAGATTAATAAACATGACAGCTTCTGTTTACTTAAATGAATAGCTTTATTATAAAATACAAGATAAGTAAAAATACGGAAGGCAAAAGAAAGAAAATAAAACAGAAATCTTATGTGTTATATTCACATGATTATCTCTATTCACTCTTCTACAAATTACTTTTACAAAAGCTTATTCTTCCATCTACTTCTTCTTAAACGAGATAAAATTTCATTGCACATTTCATTGTAAATAATAGGATTCATAGGCCAAAGCGATAGTCAGATTTTTAAAAACCAGATGATGACTTTGAAATGCCATGCTCTTAGCATGACTTCCAACTTGTATTTCAAAATTCAAACCAATAACAAAGATTTTCCCGGAAATGATTAACATAATTTGACCTAAAATATGTCCTTTACTGAGACTGCATTTTACGCACAGTAAGATTTTGCCTATCTCTTACGGTGTACCAGTTATACAAAAAGCTGAGAACGAGGAAGAATTTACAAGTTATTCCCAGAACATAAAATTCAAGATACAAATTTTATTTTTATGCAAATATCTTAAACATGCTGTATTTTACTAAAAACCGTTATAGCTGTTTTTGGGAAATTCAAAACAATACCAAACATTTTCCACGTAAAGGGTTCTTTTCTACATGTTCGTGAACATTACACACAAATATCTGGCTTCGCTTATTCAAAGCTTTTGTAGCCCCCTTTCTTCGTGGTCTTGGTACTACTCTCGGCAGTCATTTGTTGGTGAGGCCGGAGGGTCAGCAACTTGGTTCGTTTAATTAAACTATTAAATGCTAATAACTATTAAACACTGCTAAACATACAAAACTGCACTAAGTAAAACACTATATAACTTCTCTAAAGAAGTAAGATATAAGCTTAACTGTCACAGCTGCTAAAACGTACTGAAACCGAAGTGACAACAGAAATGACATTGCAACAACGCTTTGCTTTGGTGGAGCTCAAGAAAGGACCACGCATTGTATTTGAGGGATGGGTAGACCCTACTAATCGTTTACTGATGGGTTTATGGTCAGGCTTCAAAGATTTCTGTTCGCTTTGTAGCCGACTGGGGAAACGTTGACTGCGACCACTTTACAATCTAGCTCTAACGCTTGCAGATGCTATTTTTTCTGCGTGTTTAGAAACAATGAATCATTTTCTCATTCGTATATTTTAAATCTGTTTCATCTATCTTTATTGGCTCACGGCAGCAAAAATCTTTGAAAACTTCTGGAAATTTCGCACTCTCCATCTAAATGAATTTTCGAGTCATTTGGTAAGTGTCATGTCTCTCACCCCACTTGCCTCGTCCACCCCTGTGTCCTGTTGAATGAGGCGTACCCAGGTAGACAGCCTAGCGGCGCCATTACATTTCAGTTTTATACTTGCATTTAGTTTCTTACAACTAACACACTTACACAAATTATTTCATCTTCTAGCCACTCACTATGTATATATGTACCATATCAGAATGGTCAATAAATTTAGGTACTTAGTTTCACTCATAGAATCAGATGAAACTAGCAGATTGTAAATAGAAAAAATCTGATGTGTTACACTCACATGACTTTCTCTACTAATGTACAAACTATTTTTGCAAACGCTTATTCTCCATCTACTTCATGTTAATCGAGATAAACATTTGCAGGCTCTATATAATTGCTAATTTTCTTATAGATGTAACAGGAATATATATTTACAAGGGCAATATAGACATACAATAACCTTTAAGCATATACATATCTCTTAATAGCTGGTTGCTAGGTGCAGCACCATTCTCTTTGCCACAGATTAATACTCTTTGCATAACCAAGACAAAAAAAATGAATAATGAATTCCCATTTGAGAAAATAAGTATTGAAAAATTTAAGAGAATAACAAGCAATATCACGAAAATAGTTCACTCAACAACAAAAAAATGTATATGACATAAATTGTGTATTTTAACGCTATCTACATTTTTTGTGTGGTAAAATTTTGTCTATCTCTTATGGTTTACCAGTTATGCAAAAGTCCTTCACAATGAAGAATACTTTTGGAGACATTCCCAGAAAATTCAAGATATACATTTTATTTGTCATGAAAGTATCTTAAACATATGATATTTTAATCAAAATCGTTAGAACCATTTTTGAGAAAATTAAAATTTTCTAAAAATGTTCCATGTAAAGGGTAATCTGGGGTGGGAGAATTTCCTTGAAAACCTTCGTGTCGCATTTCTGAAAGATATTGAACCTAAATACCAAGTTTGGTGTTTGTCCGACTGTTCGTTTCTGAGTTATGCTGTTCACACACACACGGACATATTTCCATCTTTTTTTGGATTCACGGGGCCTCAAAACATATACTCCACACACGTAGAGTTAAAGGATGACTTCTGTGGGCTTTAAAAAGGGGACCACTAACAAAATATAGGATGCATTTGGTAGAGAAATGCCAAAAACAAAGAATCAAACTTTTGAGCAAAAATTGTTAAAATTCAGTCATATGTACCCTTAGGTTACAACTTGACACCGCAAAACCTGTCAAGATGTCAAATACGCGACGCAGAGGGAAACCAATCGGTGGCCTTAGATCTGACAACGCTTACGGCTTCAACAATCGATACATTGTTATATAAACCACTTCAAACGAAGTGCGCACATTCCCAGGCAAATTACCTCACCTGGTTGCCATGGCAACCGATTAATATGTGCTTGAATTATGTTTCGGAATGGCAATGGGAGAAAAAAATGTCAATAGCAGGTAACGAGAGGGAGGCTGGGACGTGACAAAACAATTGCGAAAGCGAGTACAAAAAGTACTGATTTTGCAAGAGTAACACGGAAAAGCACAAATTTTAACAATGCAGTGCGGTGTTCTGTTCTTCTACACCCAATGAACAATCAGAGAAAAGCGTTGAAAATGTCCGAACATTAATTATCGCACTTCAGGTATAGGTTTATTATTTTTTGACTCACGTTTATTATGGAAGTCATCTTTACATTAAAAATATTGCAATATTCACATAGCGTTACATTTAAGGAATGTTCAAAAATGTTTGTTCAACAATGTGATAGTGAGTATACTGGGGAATAAATCTCTCTAAGTGTCGTTACGATCTGGCTTCTGTATGCAGAAGTCCCGGGTTTGATCACTGTTGGAATGGGGCAATTCTTCTTTAAATAAGATCTGGAGAGCCGAAGTAGGAATGTGTGAGTAAATTTCTGTATCTCTCCCGATGAAAATTGAAGCAAAAGAATGTCAAATACCTATACTCAATGAGTTAATAACCCCATCAGTTGTTTCTAAAAGTCCAAACCCATATGACCACAGTAATTAAAATCTATTGTGATGCACTCACATGACTTTCTCTACTCTTGTACAAACTATTTTTACAAACGCCTATTCTCCATCTACTTCATGTTAATCGAGATAAACATTTTCAGAAACTATCTTATTGCTAATTTTCTTGTAGGTGCAAGAGGAATATGGTAGGCTTTAAGCGATAGTCAAATATTTTAAGAGCTGGTTGCTATACGGAGCAATTCCAATCTCCTTGCATGTCAAGAACACAATAAAAAATGAATACCGAATTTGAGAAAAAGTATAAGTATTGGAAAATTTAAGGGAATAACAAGCAATATTTCGAAAATGGTTCACTCAACAAAAAAAATGTATGACAAAAATTTTGTATTTTAACGCGATCTACATTGTTTGTGTAGTAAAATTTTGTTTATCTCTTATGATTTACCAGTTATGCAAAAGTCTTCACAATGAAGAATACTTTCGGAGACATTCCCAGAAAATTAGAGATATACAATGCATTTGCCATAAAAATGTCTTAAACTTGTGGTATTTTATTCAAAATCGTTAGCCATTTTTGAGAAAATTGAAATTTTCGAAAAATGTTCCGTGTAAAGGGTAATCTGGGGTGGGGGGATTTTCTTGAAAACCTTCGTGTCGCATCTCTGGAAGATACTGAACCTAAATACCAAGTTTGGTGTTTATCCGACTGTTCGTTCCTGAGTTATACTGTTCACAGACACACATACACACACACACACACAAATTAAATTGAGTTTTATTTATGGACATTCTTAACTACTATAGTTCTTAGCGTCCCATTCTATATTGCGCGTGAAAGATCGGTAATTTTAGAGGCCTCTTTATAAGGCTTGAGGTTCTTTTACGTGAAGTAAATCTACGACACTGAACCACCGGCTTTACTTCCCTTCCGAAGGAAGCCATGCTAAGGAATTTTTACGCCCGAAAAAAATCCATCGCTCTCCGCTGGGTTTGATCCCGCGACCTTGAGAACTAGAGGTTAGCACGGTACCACTTGTCCACGGAGGATGGACGGACGGACGGACGGACAGACACACACACACACACACACACACACACACATGTATCCAAAAATGTTTTATATGCGTTCAGTGCACCTCAAAACATGTATTTCCTGTGAAATCTCGGTATCGAATTTTTGGTTGGAATGGAATACCTCCCCTACTTACTATACGTAGTAGAGAAAGTAAAAAGGGCTAAACAAATGAAACAAAAAACATCTGATGCGATACATCCACATGGCTTTCTTTACCCTCAACCTTTATTAATGGGTATACAAAATATTACTAAAATTTCTTTTTCTGTCTACTACATTTTAATCCAAATAAACCTTCGTAGAAACAGCTACGTTGCAGATTTCGTTATGGATACAAAGGGAACAGTGATAGTCAAATGTTTAACAACTGGACGCTATATGCTGGCCTTAAAATTCCATACTGTTTCCATGACATCGCGAGAAATAACTCATGTTATTAGGACTTCAAGAGAATGGCCAAGTAATGAACAATGCAAACCATTATCTCAGAAATTATTTATGTCACGAAAAAAACTTATTTGAAGTAAATTGTGTAGTACATGTGCGTGCGTGCGTGCGTGTGAACGGTATAACTCAAAAATGAAACGTCGAATAAATACCAAACTTTGCATTTAAGTTCCAAAGATGCGATACGAGGATTTTAAAAAATCCCCAACAACTACCCTTTACACAGTACATTTTTGTATAATTAACGTAGAACATTACCGTATATTAATGATATGTACATGCCAAATGAAATTTATATCTTAAATGTTCTGGGAATAGTCTGTAAAGTCCTCTTCATTCGGAAGGAAATTTATATAATCTTGTATAACTGGTAAACGTTAAGCGATAGACGAAAATGTAATACGCAAAGAGTGCAGATCTTTTTAAAACACACAATTTATTTGAAATAAGTTTTTTGTGGCATAAACCATTTCTGAGATATGCGTTATTAATGGTTCGAATTTTTCATTACTTGCTCATTCTGTTAAGTCCTTTCAGCATTTAGTTTTTTCTGGTGATGTCATGGAAACAGTTTGGAATTTTAAGGCTAGCTTATAGTTCTTAAAACATTTCAGTGTCGTTGTTCCCTCTGTATCCATAACGAAATGTGTAATGCAGCTATTTCTGCAAAGGTTTATTTGGATTAAAATGTAGTATATAGAAAAAAAATCTGATGTGTTACACTCACATGACTTTCTCTACTCTTGTACAAACTATTTTTAGAAACTCCTGTTCTCCATCTACTTCATATTAATCGAGATAAACATTTGCAGAAACGATCTTTTGACATGCAAAGAGAATTACATTTTACACATAGCGACCAGTTCTAAAAATATTTAACCACCGCTAAAGGCCTAATATGTTCCCCTTGTTTTTATTTGCAAGGTCAATATAAGCACACACATCTCTTAATAGTTGGTTGCTATGTGCAGCACCATTCTGTTTGCCACAAATTAATATTCTCTGCATATCCAAGACAAAAAATGAATAACGAATTCCCATTTAGAAAATAAGTATTGAAAAATTTAAGGGAATAACAAGCAATATCTCGAAAATGGTTCACTCAACAAAAAAAATGTATATGACATAAATTGTGTATTTTAACGCGAGCTACATTTTTTGTATAGTAAAACTTTGTCTCTCTCTTATGGTTTACCAGTTATGCAAAAGTCGTTCACAATGAAGAACACTTTTGGAGACATTCCCAGAAAATTCAAGATATATATTTTATTTGTCATAAAAATATCTTAAACATATGATATTTTAATCAAAATCGTTAGAGCCATTTTTGAGAAAATTAAAATTTTCGAAAAATCATTCATGTAAAGGATAATCTGGGGTGGGGGGATTTTCTTGAAAACCTTCGTGTCGCAACTCTTGAAAGATACTGAACCTAAATACCAAGTTTGGTGTTTATCTGACTGTTCGTTTCTGAGTTATGCTGTTCACAGACAGACAGACACACACACATACGGACATGCTTCCAAAAATGCTTTTTTTGGATTCAGGGGGTCTCAAAACATGTATTTCCGGTGAAATCTCGGTATCGAATTTTTGGGTGGAATACAATACTTCCCCTACTTACTATACGTAGTAGAGAAAGTAATAAACTTTAGTAAGAATAGTTTGTATAGCCAATAATACACGATACAGGTTAAAAAAAAATCATGTAAATGTATCACATAGATTTTTAAGTGGTAAGGTACCATTAGTTTGTTTCTTTCCGTATCACGGAAATGGTATGGTAGTTTAAACCAGCATATAGTGTCTGCTTTTTAAAAATATAATTATCGCCTCAACCTTCTATATCCCTTTTGTTTCTCCAGCGAAATGTGTAATGAGACGATTTCTGCAAATTTTTATCTCGGTTAACGTGTAGTAGATAGAAAAATGAGGTTTTGTAGAAATAGTTTAGATGAAATGTAAAAATAAACGACAGTAGGTAGGTAAAACAGGTTTTACTACATCTCTAAAGTTGCCAAAATTGGACCTTTCGAGCAAATGTCACGTGTATCACGAATTCAAGCTGCACAAGACCAGCAGGAAACACTATCAAAGTGTGTATTTTTTCACACTTTTACCCTTTATCACACCACATATGTATACCTTTGCTACTTTACATTCGCTTCCGTTATGAGAAATATCACAGCCGTATCCATTGAACAGGGAGTTACTCCAAATGTCAGTTATAGATTTTAAACTGATTTTGTATTAGGTTTATGACGTATAAATCTTTTTTTTCTAACAACGTGTTGTGGAAATTGAATGAACACGAGTAAATGAAATCATAACAGCTGCTTGATTGGGTTATAACGCAGTCTGGTGGTTATTTCGCTGTCAAATACAATTAGATTGAGTACGCACACATGGTGGTTAAAAAGGGTCGCCTTAGTGGCCGCAACCTTTGGAACGTTCTGCGGCGTATACCAGACTTTGTATGTAACCACGAGGACAGAATGTTTAAAAACTTCTTAGGATATTTTTCTATCTACCAGGGCGGATCGAAAAGTAACGCACAATAATTTTTTCCGCCTTCCTATTGTAGCTAGAATGTTTCATTTTCACACAGATATAGTTTGAAGTTTTCACTACAGAGAGTATTTTTTGCTTCATGTGCAGATCTAGCGATAGAAGTCTGAACTACGCAATAAAGATGACGCGCATGTTACTGTCGTCCACGTGTGAAGAGTAGAGAGGTGTGGTTTGATATTTGTGGGACAAAGGGCATAAACCGAGTAATATTCACAGGGACATGCGTGGTGTGTATGGAGATGATTGTATGGACCGTAGCAACGTCTCCAGGTGGTGTGCATTCTTCCTAGAGGGCCGTGTGAACCTTGGTGATTCGCCACGCTTCGAGAGGCCGGTAACAGCTGCAACCCCGCAGAATGTCAGAGGCATTGAGGCGGCAATTTTGAACGACCGACGTGTGGAACTGGAACCTTATCGCAACAGTTCAACATTTCCTATGGTACAGTGTACGATATTGTTCATGGCACGTTGAAATTTCTTAAAGTCAGTGCTCGCTGGGTGCCTAAAAACCTGACAGACAACCACAAGGGCCAGCGAATGATGACGAGCTTTGATCTCCTAACGCGGAACACCGCAGAAGGGCATGACTTTCTGAAAGGAATCGTCACTGGTGATGAGTCGTGGGCATACCACTACACGCCTGAAACGAAGCAGGCAAGTATGGAGTGGAAGCTTGCTGGTTCCCCAGTGAAGAAAAAATTTAAAGTACTCAGTCTGCTAGAAAAGCGCTTGTGCCAGTATTCTGGGATATGCATGGTGTTGTATTGGTGGACTTTACTGTGAATGCTGCAGCCTGCATGAAAACTTTGGTGAAGCTACGTCGTGCCCTTCGTGACAAACGTCACAACATGAATGCTGACGATGTCAAAATTCTTCACGACAATGCTCGCCCTCATGTTGCTGCTGTTGTTCGTCAGAAAATAACCAAGTTTGGTTGGGAGGTGCTCCAGAATTCACCACACAATCCGGACCTTGCACCCTCGGACTTTCATCTGTTTGGTTCCATGAAGAAATTCCTGGCCGGCCAACGCTTTGCGACAGATGCGGAAGTGAAATCAGCAGTCCGCAAATGGCTATACTCCAAGGAAACGGACTTCTACGAACAGGGCATACTGAAATTGGTATCACGATGGGAGAAATGTGCTGAGAAACTTTGTGAGTATGTCAAAAAACAGGTAAAAGGTGCAAGTTCAATTGTGATTTTTTGTTGTTGATTTAACTATTAAACCTTTTTGTAAAAAAAACATTGTGCGTTACTTTTCGATCCACCCTTGTACCTGTTCCATGTTAATTGACGGAGCGAGGTGGTGCAGGACAGATGCCAGGATGTATGCTCATTGGAAAGAGACTCCCTGTAGACACCAGGTTGCATGATTAGTGGGTGGTTCATCCCCCAGCAGTGGGACGGGTTTGCGAGTTTGGAAATGGACTTCTGCGCGTCTCTGTGGCCTGCAGCCTCCTTTGGTTCCTTCACCTCAGTCCTTCCTGCTGGGCGGTGGAGGCACAATAGATCTATGCAGGTCGCAGCGCCCACGGTGTTCTCCCCCGTTGAATCCCCTCAGTCTATGCCATGTTAGTCGAAGCGAATGTTTAAACAAATAGTTTAATCACACGTTTCGTTTAACTACAAGAGGCATACTGGAAGCTGAAGCGATATTCAATTTTTAAAAATGCTGGTCGACATATGCTGGCGTTAAAATTACGTACCCTTTCCATAGCATCGCGAGAAACAATTTAAAATGAACAGGATTGTAAAATAATGGTTAAGTATTGAGCAATTCGAACTATTAATAATGGATATCTTGGAAATGGCTGATGCCACAAAAAAGTTATATGAAATAGCTTGTGTGTTTTAAAGAGATCTACATTTCTTGTGTAGTATATTTTCGTCTATCGCTTAACGTTTACCAGTACCACATGAATATACAAAATTCCTCTCGAATGAAGAAGACTTCACAGCCTATTCCCAGAAAATTCCAGATACACTGGGCGCAACACTGACCTTGTCGGGTCAACACGAGACAGCTCTGCTCGGCCTACGTGTACCCCATCTCTCTGCAAACCCAATCACTAATCACACTCTTCTACACTTCCACCTAGTTTGGAGTTATTCGGGAAATTCTTTCTTGGTGTTGCAATTTTCACAAACGGCAGTGTAGTTAACCTCAAAATTAAGATAAGCAAAAACAGAATACTGTAAAGACATTTTCCAAGAGCATAATGCCATTTTTACTTTCTCTACTACGTATAGTCAGTAGGGGAAGTATTGTATTCCACCCAAAAATTCGATACTGAGTTTTCACAGGAAATATATGTTTTGAGACCCCCTGAATCCAAAAAAGGCATTTTTAGAAACAAGTCCGTGTGTGTGTGTGTGTGTGTGTGTGTGTGTGAACAGCATATCTCAGAAACGAACATTCGGATAAACACCAAACTTGGTATTTAGGTTCAGTATCTTCCAGAGATGCCAAACGAAGGTTTTGAAGAAAATTCCCCACCCCAAATTACCCTTTACATGAAAGATTTTTCGAAAATTTTAATTTTCTCAAAAATGGCTCTAACGATTTTGATTAAAATAGCATATGTTTAAGATATTTGCATGACAAATAAAATGTATATCTTGAATTTTCTGGGAATGTCTCCAAAAGTATTCTTCATTGTGAACCACTTTGGCATAACTGGTAAACCATAAGAGATAGACAAAATTTTACTACACAAAAAATGTAGATCGCGTTAAAATACACAATTTACGTCATATACATTTTTTTGTTGAGTGAACCATTTTCGACACATTGCTTGTTATTCCCTTAAATTTTTCAATACTTATTTTCTCAAATGGGAACTCGTTATTCATTTTTTTGTCTTGGATATGCAAAGAGTATTAATCCGTGGCAAACAGAATGGTGCTGCACATAGCAACCAGCTATTAAGAGCTATGCCTGTACTTATATTGCCCTTGCAAATACAAAACAAGGGGAACATTGTACGCCTTAAGCGATAGTCAAATATTTTTAAAACTGGTCGCTATGTGTAAAATGTAATTCTCTTTGCATGTCAAAAGATTGTTTATGCAAATGTTTATCTCGATTAATATGAAATAGATGCAGAATAAGAGTTTGTAAAATTAGTTTGTACAAGAGTAGAGAAAGTCATGTGAGTGTAACACATCAGATTTTTTAAATGAGCAATGATTAAAAATGTGATTTTCAAAGATGAAGCTATCTACTAGGTACTCTGGTGGATTAGACTGATGTGTTGAGGTAGTACAATTTGTACCAGGGGTAATCCAGGAAGTAACAACCATTTGCGTACTCCCACTAAGAAAATCGACATATGGCGAATGGTTTTCTGAACATACTTTATCAATGTAGTGCAAGTGCAGTCGAAACAAGTCATTGTGCATTCTATGATTGTTCAAAATGTATTGTGTGACACAAAGTTGTGCCGATCGTGAGGTGAGAGGTGTTTTTGAATTCTTGAATGGTCGAATATTGCAATATACACAAATTTAACATCAACGAAAGGAAGTGTATGGCAATACAGCAATGGACCAAAAATGCGAGAAAGTGGTGTAAACATTTCAAAAATGGATGAACGAATGTGCATGACGAAATCCAATCCGGACGTCTGTCGATCAAAGATGATTTAAAGAATACAGTGCACAATGAAGTCTTATAGGACAGAGGCGTAACCCTAGACGAGTTATAGACTTCTTCCACAAAAACTTCTTGCTCTTTGCTTGGTGAAACTTTGTCCAAAAATCTTGACTTAATGGAGTAGCGGCAGCAGACTACAACAAAGGAATTGTAACGCCTGTGGACAGACATGATTAATGCTTGAATAAAGCAAATGATTATGTGGAGAAAGAACGTAAGCTTCAATTTTATAAGCGGCATTTTTAAACAAAAAGTTTTTATTGAATTTATTAAAGCAAAACGGTCCTTACTTGCAGGATTACCCTCATACTAGTAATTTATCCAGTATCGATAAATGCCGAAATAGATGTCGTAGTCTATTAATCACTCCATACTGATACCATTACAGTTCAGTAACGAGCTGACGTTTTATCCGATAAAATCGCTTGCTTGCAAGCATATAATAAGATAAACGACCATGATTGGTCGATATCCTAGACATTACTAAACGTTATTGGTCAATATCAAGTATGCGGCTAAGAACTGAACATACATCAAAATGCATTCAGTAATCCACAACCAGTTGTCTTCTCCAGCTGAGTATACGATTACCATACATGTGTCTAACTGAAGTGGCATTTGGAATGTCCTTCTGAAGGTTGTTTCTTCTGCCTGGTGTCCCATAATGAACTCAATTTTTATTTTAATAATGAAGCACATCGTTTATGTGAAAAGTGTTAATATTAAAAATCTGATGTGTTACACTCACATGACTTTCTCTGCTCTTGTACAAACTATTTTTACAAACGTTTATTCTCCATATACTTCATGTTAATCGAGATATCGAGATGTTAATCTTATTTTCTTGTAGGTGCAGGGGGAATTGGTAGGCTTTAAGCGATAGTCAAATATTTTAAGAGCTGGTTGCTATGTGGAGTATTCCATTCTCTTTGTATTACCAGGACAAAAAAAATTAATAACGAATTTCCACTTCAGAAAAAGTATAAGTATTGGAAAATTTCAGGGAATAACAAGCAATATGTTGAAAATGGTTCACTCAACAAAAAAAAATGTATATGACATAAATTGTGTATTTTAACGCGATCTACATTTTTTGTGTAGTAAAATTTTGTCCATCTCTTATGGTTTACCAGTTATGCAAAAGTCGTTCACAATGAACACTTTTGGAGACATTCTCAGAAAATTCAAGATATACATTTTGTCATGAAAGTAACTTAAATATATGATATTTTAATCAAAATTGCTATAGGCATTTTTGAGAAAATTAAAATTCTCGAAAAATGTTCCATGTAAAGGGTAATCTGGGGTGGGGGAATTTTCTTGAAAACCTTCGTGTCCCATCTCTGGAAGATACTGAACCTAAATACGAAGTTTGGTGTTTATCCGACTGTTCGTTTCTGAGATATGCTGTACACAGACACACACACAGATATGTCTCCAAAAATGCTTTTTTTGTATTCAGGGGGTCTCAAAACATATATTTCCGGTGAAATCTCGGTATCGAATTTTTAGATGGAAGTACTTCCCCTACTTACCATACGTAGTAGAGAAAGTAAAAAAGTATGGCCCTATAATTCCACCAGGGCATAATCCGTACCAAACAGTGACTCGTTCTGGATACAGCGACCTCTCACTGAGAATGCACGGATTCTCTGTGTCCCAAATTCGACAATTTTGTTTATAGCTTTAAGTGTGACTCATCACCAAAGATAGTCGCCCTCCGTGGTGTATTGGTTACCATGCTAGCCTCTAGTTCCCGAGGTCGCGGGTTGAAACCCGGCGGAGGGCGATATAGCTTCCTTCGGAAGGGAAGTAAAGCCGGTAGTCCCGTGTCGTAGATTTACGGTACGTAAAAGAACCACAAGCCTGATAAAGTCGTCTCTGAGAAAAATTACCGGTCTTACACGCCCAATATAGAACAGGCCGCTAAGGACCATAGCTGTTAAAGAACGCCCATAAATTAAAAAACAACTTCAAACTCACCAAAGATAATTTTGTTGTGAAAATCACTATCCAATTCTTGATTTCCCCCATCCAGTCCGTAAATGTTCAACGCTGCAAATGATCCATCGGCTTCAACTCTTGCCTTACTTGAAATCTAAGAGTTAATACGCAGATCTTTTGTTAAAATTCTCTGCTGCTTGGAATGGTTAATTGTTGAGAATGTCAGCGAATTGACTTCAGTGGGCTCGTAAGAACGCTCTGCCTGAAGAGGGCAACATTCTCTACCGATTGACGAGGAAGTGATTTGATGACATGCGTCGATCATTTATTTCCAAATTTTCTTACTAGTTTCTGTACTTTTGACAAGTTGAGCGCACTACTACTTCCAAAAATGACACGAAGTTTTGGAACGATCTCTGTATAACATTCAGCGTAACTAAATGGCTTTTCAGAATATGGACACTTTGATCCTTCATGTATCGCTCGGTTTTAGCTGTCTGATAATACACGCAAACTACAATCAATCGCAATACAAACATATGACGGAGTGCTAAAATTCAAACCGACAGTGTGTTTCAATTTAAAAATTGTGTTCGTTATGGGGTATGCAATACATTTATAACAATTGTCCATACCTATTAATTTGTTACTACATCGAATGGCTTTAAGGATGTTCTATGTTAATTCCATGTATAAATTTGTAATAAAGTCTTCCTGTTTCAATGGAACCCTTTCCCTTATAAGAAACCTTGAGTACCTACTAATTCAGAGCTTAGTAGGACATACAATCATTTCCCCAAGCTCAGAAAACCATCATCCCTGGTCTGGTCCCTAGAGGACAGCACTCAGGGACGGCTCCTACCAAATCAGAGAGAGGAATCTCTGCTGGGTAGTTTGCGTTTCGCTCTTTCGTGCGACACGTTAGCATTGACAAATGGGTTTAGCTTTGAGTGAGTCAGTAATTAATTCGGGATAATTAAATAATTAATTAGCCATAAATCAAGACGCAGGGCCTGCTCCCCTCATCCCGTCCAGGTCACCGCAACCTGTACCTCTACGTCGCTTGGGGACAGGCTGCTGCGAGATTGAGAGGGTTGCAAGAACAAGCATACAAGCACCGCCACACTGGCTGCTTCATGATAAGGGTGTGCTTAAAGCGAACGATCGGTGAATTTAAAAAACAAAATATAACTTGAAACAATTTATTTGATCTTCTTCTTTCTCTAGCAATAAAGTATTGTACTTCACCCCAAAATCAATACCGAAACTTTACCCGAAACACATCCCTAGGAAAAAAAATCTGATGTGTTACACTCGCATGACTTTCTCTACTCTTGTACAAACTGTTTTTAGAAACGCTTATTCTCCATATGCTTCATGTTAATCGAGATGTTAATCTTATTGTTAATTTTCTTGTAGGTGCAAGGGGAATATGGTAGACTTTAAGCGATAGTCAAATATTTTAAGAGCTGGTTGCTATGTGGAGTATTCCATTCTCTTTGTATGTGCAGGACATAAAAATATGAATAACGAATTCCCATTTGAGAAAAAGTATAAGTATTGGAAAATTTAAGGGAATAACAAGCAGTATCTCGAAAATGGTTCACTCAACAAAAAAAAATGTATATGATATATTTTGTGTATTTTAACGCGATCTACATTTTTTGTACAGTAAAATTTTGTCTATCTCTTATGGTTTAGCAGTTATGCAAAAGTCGTTCACAATGAAGAATATTTTTGGAGACATTCCCAGAAAATTCGAGATATACATTTCATTTGTCATGAAAGTATCTTAAACAGATGATATTTTAATCAAAATCGTTAGAGGCATTTTTGAGAAAATTAAAATTAAAATAAAGGGTAATCTGGAGTAGAGGGATTTTCTTGAAAACCTTCGTGTCGCATCTCTGGAAGATACTGAACCTAAATACCAAGTTTGGTGTTTATCCGACTGTTCGTTTCTGAGTTATGCTGTTCACAGACACACACACACACATACACACACGGACATGTTTCCAAAAATGCTTTTTTTTGGATTCAGGGGATCTCAAAACATATATTTCCGGTGAAATCTCGGTATCGAATTTTTGGGTGAAATACAATACTTCCCCTACTTACTATACGTAGTAGGGAAAGTAAAAATCTCGTCTGATACATACACACGACTTTCTCTACCCTCCATCGTTTATTCTTGGGTATACAAATTATTCTTACTAAAGCTTATTTTCCATCTACTACATTATAATCTAAATAAACCTTTGCAGAAATAGCTACATTACACATTTCGTTATAGATACAAAGAGAACAGCGATAGTCAAATGTTTAACAACTGGACGCTATATGCTGCCTTAAAATTCCATACTGTTTCCATGACATCGCGAGAAACAACTGAATTTTAAATGACTTTAGAGAATGGCCAAAAATGAAGCATTTAAACCTTCAGTAACGGATATCTCAGAAACGGCTTATTCTGCAAGAAAACTTAAATGAAATAAATTGTGTGTTTTAAAGAGATCTAAATTTTTTGTGTAGTATGATTCAGTCTGTCGTTAACGTTTACCAGTTATACAAGATTATACCGAGCGGATGGCTCGGGCAGTTGCGTTTGTGGCCCGCATTCGGAATGTCATGCGTTCGATTCCCACGGCCGACCTTCCTGACCCATAGGTTTTTTCGGGGGTTTCCCCGGGTTACAAGTTAAATGCTGGGAAAGCTCATTGACTCCCCCGAATTTCTCTTCCCTCATTCCCTCTCATTTCATCTCCGTCTTTCACGTTACACGTTGGCTCCGGGGCTGTGCTTCGGACGACTGCGGACAAATAGCGCAAATGGCTTGCGAGTTGGAACTTCTCGGCCCCATCAGATGGAGGTCGCTCGAGTCTGCGATGGAGGGGGCCTGTGTGTCACACTCCGGTGGCTTCGGAGGGCTGCCTTGAGCGCTCTCCTGCTGGGTGGTCAAGCTTGTAACTCTTAGGGACCTCTGCTTTGGCCGGTCCTGCAGCCCACATGCCACCTGAAGTCCCTTCATCTCACCCGTTCCTCCCGGGAGTGTATGCAGAAAAGATCCCTGTGTGGGTCGAGTGGATAGGTAATCCTAGCGTAATCCTGTACACGATTATAGAAAACTTCTTTCAAGCAAAGTGGAGTTTACAGACTAATACCAGAAAATTCAAGATATACATTTTATTTCTCATGTAAATATCGTTAATATATAGTATTTTAATCAAAATCGTTAAGAGCCATTTTTAGGAAATCAAAATTTTCGAAAAATATTTCATGTAAAGGATAGTTGGGATGAGAGGATTTTCTTGAAAATATTCGTATTGCATCCTTGGAAAATACTGGACTCAAATACCAAGTTTGGTGTTTATCCGAATTTTTGTTTCTAAGTTATATTGTATACACTCACACACGCGAACCATTTTCTAAAAATGCATTTCCGGTGAAATGTCGATATCGGATTTTTGGCTGGAATACAAAAACCTTCTATCTACTATATACGTGGTAGAGAATGTTGAGGCAGTATCTTAATATCCAAATAATTTCAATTGTATTTTACAATAAGTAAATTCAATAACAGCCCGCCTTGAAACAATATGTATGTAACAATTAGTTAAATTGTATGTAAGTCATTGCAAATGCTTGTTTTATTATAAACATGTTTTATAATGTTATGTGAATATATTATATACTTTAATAATGCAAGAGCTATGAGAATAATAAGTTTTAAGGTGCTAACAATGAGGTAACCTTGTAGCAATAATGAGTTTAAGAGTTTGAAAAGTTATCAGTCATGATTATATCAAAGATAAGGTAAATTCAGTAACAGTTTAAAAATTAACCAATCAATAGCAAGGAAAAAGTTTAAGTAAAATGCAGATATTCTATCGGACTAGAATTAGCCAATCAGAGACTTGAAATACCAAAGCTTACGAGTTTTAACCGTTGAAAGTTGCTCAGTTGCTGGCAAGCTTTGGTAGTGAACAGATGGAAGATGTGTTCTCTACGTGTGCATCGTAAAATATGTATACACACTAAGTGAAAGTATTGAAGATTCTCACAGTTCTTAAAAAGTGTAGTGCTTTATAAAAATGTGCAAGAATTAATAAAAGAAGTGAATTTAAAAACTTAAATTCTGCTATGTCTACAATCATTGTCATACCACACCCTGCCTAAGACACGTGACTCTACAAACATTACTGACGCAGCCGAGAAAAATTGAAACATAAATAATATATAGAAGCAGTTTTAATAACAAAGTTAAATATTATAGTGTAAAACTTGGAGTGTAATAACAAAAACACATCTTGAAATCAGTTTCTTATATGTAGCAGCACATTGCGTAATAACAGTAACTATTACGTAATCAAATTCAAACCGACGCCCAAAGCGTGTTCCAGGAACTCCTTAAATGCAACTAAATAATTATTACGTAAAATACAATTACGTAAGCATACATCTTCAAGTTTAAACAATACGCAACAACGCATCTTCAAGTTGGCTTCCCAAGCGTGGACCTAAATAGCGATCTTCAAGTTTGCGTAAAAAAATATTTTACGTAACCAAATGACTACTTCAATGTAAAAACTAAAACGGCTTATCGCTTAAAAATATTTGAAAACCTATAAAAAAAGAATATTTTGTAGATGGTTACCGGCAACAATTTTTATTTTACGTTGATGAAATCTACGTTTTTTGTGTAATAAGATGTCTCTCTCTCTAAAGCCCTGTCCACACTAATTAACATTTAACAAAACTTGTCAAGTGCAACATGCTAACAGTTTGCATGTTGGCCAAATTTCGATTGCAGAATTGACTTAACATGTTAACCAAAAGAGTTGTGCTTGACATTTTTAACATGTTGGATGTTTTCCACTTTTAATGGAAAACTTGTTAAGTCAATTTGCTCTCTGTGTATGTGATTGGATGAACTTCCAGACTGTAAACATGGCAGCTATTTTGTTCGGTAGCTCCATGTTGACTCGTTCTGTGTTTATATCTTTGATTTGGTTTGCTTCATGTGAAGTTATGGAATGGACGAAAGAAAACACACTTTCATTAATAAAATCTTTGCTGAGGCTATCATTATGGAACATTGTAATATATGTAATAAAAAGGATGGACAATTATACCAAACTATATGCAATTTATTGTTGTTCCAGAGGTAATATCAGAAAAAGAAAAATAATAACATCACTTTGCTAAAGAATTGCAAAAAGGGCTCAAGTCTGGCAGCTGAAATAGCTGCTCTCAAATGTGTGTCTTTTTTGTGAATTATAGGTTAGAAACCTTACTCTAAACAAAGTTGAAGTCACTTGGACTTGTTCTCAAGAAATTGAAGTCAGACCTGCTCCGAATTTTAAACTCATTCAAAATACTTTCACTCCTGTGCCGATTAACAAGATAGAACCTCATGACCTTCCACTTTTCTTTTTATTACATATCAAACACAGATACAAACAGCAATAGTCAAATCCTAATCACTGGAGTCCATTTTGCTTTTAGTTACATTTTGTTGTCCCAACAAGTCAACTGGTGTGGATAGAATGTTAAAACGTTCACAGTTACAACATGTTGAAGGCATTTAACATGTTGAATGAGACATTTTGTTAATTGTTGAATGTTAACTATTGATGTGTTGAACAGTGTGGACTCACCTTTACGTCTTACCAGGTATACAAAGGTAATTTAGAATGAAGAAGACTTAACAGACCATGCCCTGAAAATTCAAGATATAAAATTCAAATGTCAATGAAATAGCTTCAGCATATAGTATTTAATCAAAATCGTTAAGTATTTTTGGGAAAATAAAAAATAAAGTTTTTGCTTGTGAAAGTTAGTTTATGTTAGGAAGATATTCTTCAAAATATTCGTGTGCATCCTTTGAAGACGGCAAACTTAAATTAATCATGGAGTTTTTTCTAAAAATTATTTTTATTATACAGTGACTCTCTAAACGTATGTTATTTCCAGTGGGTATAGATGTTTTGGATGTAATGAAATAATTTCTATACTTGCTGTATGTAAATAATAAAGAAAGCAAAAATTCAATGCCACGGCTGGGATTCGAACCAAGAATATATCCGGCTCTCCGTGGGGATGAGGTAACGTGGCAAAATTCCTTATACACATTAAATTCTCTCATGCGATTTTAGCATCCCTCAAAGGCGACTTGCAAGTCCCGAAATTCGAAGTACTTGCAACGCAGATCCGAAGAAACTTGCTTCGATCCTGGCATCGCATTGCATTTTTGAGTGCTTCTTATTCAACTTCCCAAATACAGTACATACCAGTAAAGGTAAACAACATCTTAAGGAAATTGATTCAAATTTAAAGAGTATTTCATGGGAATTCTGCTAATAATGCAAGATATTTAGGCTTTTTTACTTCCTCTACTACGTATAGTAAGTAGGGGAAGTATTGTATTCCACCCAAAAATTCGATACCGAGATTTCACCGGAAATATATCTTTTCAGACCCCCTGAATGTAAAAAAAGCATTTTTGGAAACACATCCGTGTGTGTGTGTGTGTGTGTGTGTGTGTGTGTCTGTGTGTATCTGTCTGTCTCTGAACAGCATAACTCACAAACGAACAGTCGGATAAACACCAAACTTGGTATTTAGATTCAGTATCTTCCAGAGATGCGACACGAAGGTTTTCAAGAAAATCCCCCACCCCAGACTACCGTTTACATGGATCATTTTTCGAAAATTTTAATTTTCTCAAAAATGGCTAACGAGTTTGATTAAAATATTATATGTTAAAGATATTTCCATGACAATTTTTTTTTGTTGAGCGAACCATTTTTGAGATATTGCTTGTTATTCCCTTAAATTTTTCAATAATTATTTTCTCAAATTGGAATTCGTTATTCATTTTTTTGTCTTGGATATGCAAAGAGTATTAATCTGTGGCAAAGAGAATGGTGCTGCACATAGCAACCTGCTATTAAGAGATATGTCTATGCTTAAAGGCTACTGTATTTCTATATTGCCCTTGCAATTACAAAACAAGGGGAACATAGTACGCCTTAAGCGATAGTCAAATATTTTTAGCACTGGTCGCTATGTGTAAAATGTAATTCTCTTTGCATGTTAAAGATCGTTTCTGCAAATGTTTATCTCGATTAATATGAAATAGATGCAGAATAATATTTTGTAAAAATAGTTTGTACAAGAGTAGAGAAAGTCATGTGAGTGTAACACATCAGATTTTTACCCCTATAACACCTAAATACTAGAATGTTGCGAACACATCTGAAATAGAATGGTGTGTGTTCATTTGGAAACTTCTGTTGTAGTTTTCTTCGCCGGCTACAGGGGTCGTACATAGTACCATGTTGTAAACTCCAATTAATTTTACTTCTAGTTATCGCGGAACGAAATAATTATGATGAAATAAATTTTTTGGGAATACAAAGATGCCTATGCCCAAGGGGTCAAAAGGTTTCTCGCAATTAAATTCTGGCAGAGAAATATCGAAGGATTTCAAATTGCTGCCGACGTGAATTTACACCTTGAGGGACCGTCGAGTTCTAAATGTAAAGTAACGCTTTTAACAGAGATTCGAGCAAGAACGGTTCATGAGCCAGCGTTCCTCGTGACGTTATTTCTGGAAAGAATATTCTGTGGGTTCCACGTTCAACAAAACAATCTGATGTGTTACACTCACATGGCTTTCTCTACTCTTGTACAAATTATTTTCACAAGCTTTTATTCTCCATGTATTTCATATTAATCGAGATAAACATTTGCAGAAACGATCTTTTGACATGCAAACAGAATTACATTTTACACACAGCGACCAGTTCTAAAAATATTTGACTATCGCTTAAGGCGTACTATGTTCCCCTTGTTTTGTATTTGCAAGGGCAATATAGAAATACAGTAGCCTTTAAGCATAGACATATCTCTTAATAGCAGGTTGCTATGTGCAGCACCATTCTCTTTGCCACAGATTAATACTCTTTGCATATCCAAGACAAAAAAAATGAATAATTCCCATTTGAGAAAATAAGTATTGAAAAATTTAAGGGAATAACAAGCAATATCTCGAAAAAGGTTCACTCAACAAAATATGTATATGACATAAATTGTATATTTTAACGCGATCTACATTTTTTGTGTAGTAAAAGTTTGTCTATCTCTTATGGTTTACCAGTTATGCAAAAGTCGTTCACAATGAAGAATACTATTGGAGACATTCCCAAAAAATTCAAGATATACATTTTATTTGTCATGAAAATATCTTAAACATATGATATTTTAATCAAAATCGTTAGAGCCATTTTTGAGAAAATTAAAATTTTCGAAAAATGTTCCATGTGAAGGGTAATCTTGGATGGGAGGATTTTCTTGAAAACCTTCGTGTCGCATCTCTGGAAGATACTGAACCTAAATACCAAGTTTGGAGTTTATCCGACTGTTCGTTTCTGAGTTATGCTGTTCACAGTCTCACACACACACACACACACACACACACACACACGGACATGTTTCCAAAAATGCTTTTTTTGGATTCAGGGAGCCTCAAAACATGTATTTCCGGTGAAATCTCGGTATCGAATTTTTGGGTGGAATACAATACTTCCCCTACTTACTATACGTAGTAGAGAAAGTAAAAATGGTTAGTTTCACATTCTTTACAGCTGATTGGAGGGTACTGTATTTCACTCAAAGGATCGATACAAGATTTCGCCCGTTTTGAGGTCTCCGAATAAAAAAGTCTGATATCTTACATTCACATGACTTTGTCTATCCTCTAGCGCTTATGAGTGGATAAACAAATTATTCTTACGAAAGTTTAGTTTCCTATCTTCTTCGCTTTAATCGAAAACTTCCTGAAATAGCTACATTATACATTCCGTTATAGATACAAAGGGAACAGTGATACTCAAATGTTGGAGAACTGGGCGCTATATGCTGGCCTTAAAATTCGTCCATAAATAAAACTCAATTTATTTATTTGTTAAGCGATAGACGAAAGCTTACTACACAAAAAATGTAGATCTCTTTAAAACACACAATTTATTTCAAATAGTTTTAATTGTGCTGTAAGCCATTTCCAAAGTATACGTTATTAATGGTTTGAACTGTCCAATACTTAAGATATTCTCTTGAAGTCCTTTCAACATTCACTTGTTTCTGACGCTGTCATGGAAACAGTATGAAATTTTAAGCCCATCATATAGCTTCCAGTTCTTAACATTTGACTATCGCTGTTCTCTTTGTATCTATAAAGAAATGTGTAATATAGGTATTTCTGAAAGGTTTATCTCAATTAAGTAGAATAGATAAGAAAATAAACCGTCGTAAGAATAATTGGTATACCGACTAATAAGCGACAGAGGGTAGAGAAGGTCATATCAATGTAACCATCAGATTTTTACTTTCTCTACTACGTATAGTAAGGAGGGGAAGTATTGCATTCCAGCCAAAAATTCGATATCGAGATTTCACCGGAAATACATATTTTGAGGCCTCCTGAATCCAAAAAAAGTATGTTTGGAAACATGTCCGTGTGTGCGTCTGCGTGTCTGTGAACAGCATAACTCAGAAACGAACAGTCGGATAAATACCAAACTTGGTATTTAGGTTCAGTATCTTCCAGAGATACGACGCGAAGGTTTTCAAGTAAATCCCCCCACCCCAGATTACCCTTTACATTGAACATTTTTCGAAAATTTTAATTTTCTCAAAAATGGCTCTAACGATTTTGATTAAAATATCATATATTTAAGATACTTTCATGACAAATATAATGTACATCTTGAATTTTCTGGGAAGGTCTCCAAAAGTGTTCTTCATTGTGAACGACGTTTGCATAACTGGTAAACTATAAGAGATAAACAAAATTGTACTACACAAAAAATGTAGATCGCGTTAAAATACGCAGTTTATGTCATACATATTTTTTTTCTTGAGTGAACCATTTTCAAGTATTACTTGTTATTCCCTTAAATTTTCCAATACTTATCTTTTTCTCAAATGGGAATTCGTTTTTCATTTTTTTTGTCCTGGTAATGCAAAGAGAATGGAATACTCCACATAGCAACCAGCTCTTAAAATATTTGACTATCGCTTAAAGCCTACCAATTCTACTTGCATCTACAAGAAAATTAGCAATAAGATTAACATCTCGATGTCTCGATTAACATGAAGCATATGGAGAATAAGCGTTTGTAAAAATAGTTTGTACAAGAGTAGAGAAAGCCATGTGAGTGTAACACATCAGAATTTTTTCTCATGGTGACGCAAGGAACATGGAATTTTAGAGCCATCACATACTGACACACTTTATAAAAATCTGACTATCGCTTTAGCTTACTGTATTCTTTTTAGGCCTATGTATAAATGAGTAAGGAAAGTTTATTCCAGATTAACAAGTAGTAAATAGAAGAATATCTTTTGTATAAGTTTGTAGAAGAAAGAGTAGTGAAAATCATGTGGATGCAACACATCTGACCAATGTAAATCCATTTCTATCCAGAACGTGTGAGTATATTGAACACAATATGGAATAGCTCTATGTATGTGGGCAGCAGAATATGGAACAAAATTCAATAACGGAAAAGAATGTCTGCGTGTCACGAAAAAATTCGGCCCAGATACGTCGCATAACGAAAACTGAAAAAGAATACAAAATACTCAATCGGAATTTTTTTCAGCAGCATATTTGCTTTATTACAGTGATATATGCATAAAAATAATTTAATTATCAACTTCATAAAGCCGCTGAAATCCGCCCTCCTACAAACAAAAGCGCCAAAAAGCGATCGATGCACTCAGCGCGCAGACTTTAATATAACAGCCATTATCGACGGTACACTCTCTCAAATTAAAATCTGAGGCTATTACATCCGATAGAACTTCACTCGTCCTCTTGCCTCAGGGTGATGTCGACACAAGCAGGTGATATCACCGAAAATGCTGAGTGATTTAATCAAACCTACGCATTTCTGTACTTATTCGGCTGAAAATTCACCCACGTTCCGGGTTTAACGGCAGATTAAGCGAGATATTTGGGACCATGCTTGTCTGTCACGAGAAGCGCAGGTGTTCATTCTCTATGCCTTATTTATGACCCATGGTTGTCACCTGCTAACAATATTTTACTTTCTCTAACACGTATCTGGTAGGTAGAAAAAGTATTGCATTCCATCCAAAAATTCGATACCAAGATTTCGCCGGATATGTATGTTTTGAGGCCTCCTGTATGGAAAAAATCTGATGTGTTACACTCACATGACTTTCTCTACTCTTGTACAAACTATTTTTACAAACGTTTATTCTCCATATGCTTCATATTAATCGAGATATCGAGATGTTAATCTTATTGATAATTTTCTTGTAGGTGCAAGGGGAATATGGTAGGCTTTAAGCAATAGTCAAATATTTTAAGAGCTGGTTGCTATGTGGAGTATTCTATTCTCTTTGCATTACCAGGACAAAAAAAAATGAATAACGAATTTGAGAAAAGTATAAGTATTGGAAAACTTAAGGGAATAACAAGCAATATCTCGAAAATGGTTCACCCAACAAAAAAAATGCGTATGACATTTGCGACGGTATTTACTTATAATGTTGATGCTTGTGATGTTTGTGTCTGAGTGTTTATTTCATGCGTTGCCATCTTGTGACGTCATTCTTTGTTAGGTTCGTAGCTCCATCTTGTGTTAGCAATTTGCATCAGTGTTAGCTTTTTGTTTGATTTCATTTCAAATGTCCTCCGGCTAGCTATTATCTTATCTTGGGTCGAACATGTGTCTCTATACAGGTTGTGAAGCGGAAAGGAATCTTTTATCCTAAAATTACACTGATGAAGAAATTTGTTTTATAATTTTTATTGTCGAACACGTTCACTATCACTTTTACATATTGACCTAAATACTCGCCAAACTGAAACTGTTATAATACTTCTTACTGATCACTTTTAATTCACGTACTTCAACTTTGTGTATAATTAACTTTATAATACTTTAGATTTTCGTAACTTGTGAATCTATAGCCGACGTATCTCATACACATATTTTGACGAACTTAAGACGACGTGTATTGCACAAAGTATTTTGATGAACTGCCTGAAGACGACGTGTAGTGTACACAGATTTTTGATGAACTGCGGGGCAAGCTACCTCGAACCTACCCTATTTATAAGCCTGCATCAAGATACGCCTAAAGATTATAACTGAACTGCTATTGGCTAATAAAACGCGCCAACATTAGCGTCTATTTTAATATCCAATGAAAACCACGAATACATATTGCTTTTAGGGAGAAAATATTCCAGAAGTTTCTACCGAAAACGCGACAACATTACGTAACTTCCTTGTTTCCAATAATGATAAACAGCTCACCCCGCTCGCTGCATTATTGCGCTATTATTGACAGTTTCAGTAAAGCCTTATAAATTTACTTTCCAACAATATTTACAATCAATAAACATCTGAAATCAATGTCACATAAAAATGCATATTCATATTACAATCATTATTTACATTTAAGTAATTTGTGATACAAATTACTGCATCACATAAATTGTGTATTATAACGCGATCTACATTTTTGCGTAGTAAATTTTACCAGTTATGCAAAAGTCGTTCACAATGAAGAATACTTTTGGAGACATTCCCATAAAAGTCGAGATATACATTTCGTTTGTCATGGAAATATCTTAAACACATGATATTTTAATCCAAATTGTTAGAGCCATTTTGAGAAAATTAAAATTTTCGAAAAATATTCCATGTAAAGGGCAATCTGGGGTGGGGAGATTTTCTTGAAAACCTTCGTGTCGCATCTCTGGAAGATACTGAACCTAAATACCAAGTTTGGTGTTTATCCGACTGTTCGTTTCTGAGTTATGCTGTTCACAGACAGACACACACACGGACATGTTTCCAAAAATGCTTTTTTTGGATTCAGAGGATCTCAAAACATATATTTCCGGTGAAACCTCGGTATCAAATTTTTGGGTGGAATACAGTACTTACCCTATTTACTATACGTAGTAGAGAAAATAAAAATATATGTACATGACACAATGGATGTCGAATGTTGTGGGAATAGCTTTGGTGTCCTCGTCGTTCGGAAAGAATTTCGGATAGTCTTGTATAAGTGGTAAATGTTAAGCGATAGACGAAGACGTACCACACGAGAAATGTACATCTCTTTAAAACATACAATTTATTTCAAATACTTTTTTGTGGCAATAGCCATTTCCAATATATCCGCCACTAATGGTTTCAAGTGTGCAGTACTTAGCCATTCTTTTAAAGTCCTGTCCATTTTCAGTTGTTAAATATTTGACTATCGCTGTTCTCCTTATACCTGTAACGAAATTTGTAATGTAGCTATTTCTGCAAAGGATTAGCTCGATTAAAATGCAGTAGTTAGGAAAATGAACTTTCGTAAAAATAATATATATACCAACCAATAAACCAGAGAGGATGGAGAAAGTCTTATGAATGTAACGCATCAGATTTATAGAATAACTTCTTTGTGTGCTTCTGTGGGTGCATGTGTGTGTGAAGATCTTAACTCAAAAACGAAAATCCAGTTAAATACTATAAGTAATATTGAAGCGACACGAAGATTTTCAACAAAGTAACCTCCACTCCAAACTACCCTTCACATGAAAAATAATTCGTTTTTTATTTTCTCAAAAATGGCTTTATAAGTTGGATTTAAATACCATGTTTAACAAATTTACATGAAAAATAAAATGTTTAAATTTTAACAGCCTGTGAAGTGTTCCTACTTATGAATAACTTTTGTGTGACTGTAAACCCCAAGAGAAAGAAAAAATCTTAACCCCTGTAATAATGTAGGTATTGTCCCTGGGGGGCCACAAATATGCATTATTTTCGGCTTAATTTACACTGAAGTTTCTGTATCAAATACAATACTTCATCCACTACTATAGGTAAGTGGTAGAGAATATAAAAGCTGCTAGTAAAGAGATGCACTGAAAAGGATGTTGACTGAGAAAACGGTCCGGGGAAGAAGAATATTAGTTGAGGCAATAAAGCGGAAAAGAGGGAGGAATGGAAGAGACTAGATTTGGAAAAACGCCTGTAGAATCTAAATTTTTCTAAAAATGATTTTTTCTTTGGGTTCGGGGGTTTCAAAACATTTATTTTCGGTTAAATTGATATTTCATTTTTGAATGAAGTACAATAGTTGGTCTAGATACTATAGGTTAAATGGTAGACGAAGTAAAAGCTGCTAGCATAGAGCTATGCCAAAAAGGATATTCAATGAGAAATGGGTTCAAGTTGAATATTTGTTGAAGCAACAAATCAGAGAAGACTGAAATTGGTGGAGACTAGGTTTGGATAAATACCTGCGAGAAGGATATTGAAATAGAAAAAGGTTCGAGTTGAATAATATTAGTTGGTGCAAAAAACCAAAGAAGACGGGGGATTGGATGAGACCAGTTTTGTAGAAATACCTGCAGAAGGCAGAAGGGTGTTGAATGGAGAAAAAGGTTTGGTTTGAAAAATAGTAGTTAAATTAACAAAGCAGAGAAGATGGAGGATTGGAAGAAACTAGGTTTGTAGAAATACCTGCAGGAAGATGTTGAATGAGAAAAAGAGTCGGGTTGAATGAACAAAGTGGATTGGATAAGACTAGGTTTCGAGAAATACCTGCAGGAATTATGTTGAATTAGAAGAAGGATCAGGTTGAAAAATATTACTTGAAGTAACAAAGCAGAGAAGACGAAAGATTGGAGGAGACTAGGCTTGTGAAATACCTGCAAAAGTCAGAAGGATGTTGTCGAGAAACAGGTTTGGGTTGAAGGATATTAGTTACAGTAATAAAGCTGCAGAAGATTGGAGGAGACTAGGCTTGGAGAAATACCTGCAAAAGTCAGAAGGATGTTGTCGAGAAACAGGTTTGGGTTGAAGGATATTAGTTACAGCAATAAAGCTGCAGAAGATTGGAGGAGACTAGGCTTGGAGAAATACCTGCAAAAGTCAGAAGGATGTTGAGGAGAAACAGGTTTGGGTTGAAGGATATTAGTTACAACAATAAAGCTGCAGAAGATTGGAGGAGACCAGGCTTGGAGAAATACCTGTGAAAGGCAGCAGGATGTTGACGAGAAACAGGTTTGGGTTGAAGGATATTAGTTACAGCAATAAAGCTGCAGAAGATTGGAGGAGACCAGGCTTGGAGAAATACCTGTGAAAGGCAGCAGGATGTTGACGAGAAACAGGTTTGGGTTGAAGGATATTAGTTACAGCAATAAAGCTGCAGAAGATTGGAGGAGACCAGGCTTGGAGAAATACCTGTGAAAGGCTGCAGGATGTTGACGAGAAACAGGTTTGGGTTGAAGGATATTAGTTACAACAATAAAGCTGCAGAAGATTGGAGGAGACCAGGCTTGGAGAAATACCTGTGAAAGGCAGCAGGATGTTGACGAGAAACAGGTTTGGGTTGAAGGATATTAGTTACAGCAATAAAGCTGCAGAAGATTGGAGGAGACCAGGCTTGGAGAAATACCTGTGAAAAGCAGCAGGATGTTGACGAGAAACAGGTTTGGGTTGAAGGATATTAGTTACAGCAATAAAGCTGCAGAAGATTGGAGGAGACTAGGCTTGGAGAAATCCCTGTGAAAGGCAGCAGGATGTTGAGGAGAAACAGGTTTGGGTTGAAGGATATTAGTTACAACAATAAAGCTGCAGAAGATTGGAGGAGACCAGGCTTGGAGAAATACCTGTGAAAGGCAGCAGGATGTTGACGAGAAACAGGTGTGGGTTGAAGGATATTAGTTACAGCAATAAAGCTGCAGAAGATTGGAGGAGACCAGGCTTGGAGAAATACCTGTGAAAGGCAGCAGGATGTTGACGAGAAACAGGTTTGGGTTGAAGGATATTAGTTACAGCAATAAAGCTGCAGAAGATTGGAGGAGACCAGGCTTGGAGAAATACCTGTGAAAAGCAGCAGGATGTTGACGAGAAACAGGTTTGGGTTGAAGGATATTAGTTACAGCAATAAAGCTGCAGAAGATTGGAGGAGACCAGGCTTGGAGAAATACCTGTGAAAGGCAGCAGGATGTTGACGAGAAACAGGTTTGGGTTGAAGGATATTAGTTACAGCAATAAAGCTGCAGAAGATTGGAGGAGACTAGGCTTGGAGAAATACCTGCAAAAGTCAGAAGGATATTGAGGAGAAACAGGTTTGGGTTGAAGGATATTAGTTTCAAGTATATAGTATCTTTACGTTATTTGCCCACGTTTTGGGTGCCAATTTGAATGGGTGCATTATATTTCAACTGTTGGGACCCGAACTTGAAGTTCGTTGCAACCGCACGTATAGTATCCGCTTTCCGGTAGACTTCGCCCCAAATGTATCTTCCGGTGGCCTTTGCCCCCCCAAAAAAGTTTAAAAATATTAACTTTGTAATTTTACTGTTTCTATAAATATTATATATTTATGTTTGCCTCAGCTGCGTCAGTATTATTATTAGAGACGTGTTTCTCTTTGCAGGGTTGTGGTGCGACTAAGAATGTAGGCTTACACAGATTATAAATTTACTTCACTCCTTTTATTAATGCTTGACACGATTTAAATAACACTTCACTGATATAGAGAGAGCTGCAAGATATTTTTAATTAATTACTTGCGCTTTTTAACACGTTAACTATTTTTGTCTCACACAAAATACGTATTAAATTTTTAGAGGACGCAGAAGAGAGTTGCAGAAGATTGGAGGAGTCTAGGCTTGGAGAAATACCTGCAGAAAGATCTTGAATACGAAAAAGATTCCGGTTGAATATTAGTGTAATGACCAAACATGAAAAGTAGGAGGATTGGAGAAGACTAGGGTTGAAGAAATACCTGCAGAAGGCTACAATGTTGCTAAAAATACTTAAGATTCGGGAGCTACAAAACCTGTATATTGTGTTTGCTCGATATTAAATTTCTGAATAGAGTATGACACACTGAAAAGGAATGTTGAACGAGTAAAGGGTTCGGGAAACAATATTAGACCAAGCAACAATGCAGGAAGAGGGAGGAATGGAGGAGATTAGAATTGGATAAATACCTGCAGAGGGCCAAGTCATTCAATGCAAACATTTTATCAGTTACTACGAGAGATCTGTTTAAAACGAACAGCTAAGAGGAGCATTTGTTCGGAAACAGCCTATGAGGGAAAATAACAAAAAGTTGGTGTGCACAGAGCGTCGGAAGAGGGACAAAAGACAACAGGGTTGTTCGTTTCGGATCAAACACAGGACGCCCCCCTACCCTAGCGCCTCTAGCGGTGAGACGCAAAGGTCGTAGAGGGAGGGGAATGAGAGAGAAGGAAAAATACAAGACACCGGAAGCTAGAATACGATCGCTGTGCAGCAAGCAGAAAAAAAAATACTAAAAAAGAACTGGGAGAGCATCAGCATTATACGGGAAAGTTGTGCACTTTACAGGTAGCGAAGTTTGAGGCAAGCTGACAGTTCTTATGAGACGTCGACTCCATAATGTAGTAGTAACCCCTTATAAAAACCTCTAGCAAATAAATTAATGAAGAGAAAATTATTATTTTTAACATACAGCTATAATTAACGATATTAAAGTTCATGTTGGAGTTTCTTTTTAATTTTATGAATTTTATAATTTTTAAAATGTTCAGTTTTTAAACATTTCATGTGTGGTTTTTTTCTATTTTATTTTACGTCGCTTTAAATCTGTCATATCGCGACGATTCTGTTGGTGGATAACTCTTAGAACGATATGTGATGGACAGTTAGCCTTCTAGGTCTCATTCCTGTAAACACCCGCTCCGTCACGTGTCGCAGAGACCCTAGCGCATAGCTACTGAACCTTCTGCTTCGTGCCGCACAGACGGCATTAGGGTGCCGTCCAGTGCCACCACCGCTCCCATATAAAGGTGGACAGTTAGCCTTCTAGGTCTCATTCCTGTAACCACCCGCTCCGTCACGTGTCACAGACCCTAGCGCATAGCTACTAAACCTTCTGCTTCGTGCCGCACAGACGGCATTAGGGTGCCGTCCAGTCCCACCACCGACCCCATATAAAAGCGGACAGTCAGCCTTCTAGGTCTCATCCCTGTAACCACTTGCTTCATGCCGTGCAGATGACATTAGGGTGCCGTCCAGTCCAACCGCCGCCCCCATATAAAGGCGGGCAGTCAGCCTTCTAGGTCTCATCCCTGTAACCACCTGCTTCATGCCGTGCAGATGGCATTAGGGTGCCGTCCAGCCCAACCGCCTTCCTCACATATAAAGGCGGACAGTTAGCCTTCTAGGTCTCATCCCTGGAAATGCCATTGATTCGTCACGTGCCCACAGAGACCCTCAGTGCATGACAGCCGGATCTTCTGCTTCCTGCCGTGCAGATGGCGTTAGGGTGCCGTTCAGTCTAGCTGCTTACATTGTTCATATGTGGTGTTTACAAATGTTTTACATTTATTTAATGCAACAAATTTGTTTCCATAATACATGAAATTACGGTGAAAATTAGTTTCGATCTGACGGGTAAATCTGAGGTGTTGCATTCACATTATTTTCCCTACTTACTGTTCTACAAAAGCTTATTACTCTACAGGGTAATTAATGTCGAACTGTCTTTCATTTCTTTAATTATTCTGTTCGAAATTCACTCAATGCTCCAATTTTAGCACCAAATTAAGCGGAATGTTCTGGAGTTTCGATTGCCTATCACTAGATGCGCAGATGTTCATGTATTATTCGTAATTGTTAGTTTTATTGTCGGCAACTGTTTTTGAGGTTTTGTTCTAGTCAACGTGAAAATGGAGTACACATTAAATGAACGATTCTTCCTTGTAAAGCAATACTGGATTACGAATTCAATTACAGCTACTAAAAGGGCATACCAGAGAGTGTTTGGTGTTCGGAATCCTCCCCAAAGAATCACAATACTGGGACTGGTAAACAAATTGGAAACAACTGGATCTCTGGTGAGTGAAAGAGGCAAAACTCGTTTATCTAGGCTTCCCACGGTAGTTGCAATACCTTATACGGTTATTTTCAGTAGGACGCGCTACATGCCATACACCAAATGAATCCATGGCACTAATTGCAAGTTTCTTTGACGACCGGATAATTTCCAAGAACCTGTGGCCACCGAGATCTCCGGATTTGACATCGCCAGACTATGGGGTTACTTAAAAGACAGGATTTATGTCACACGTCCCCAGGGATTGGACGATCTGAAGCACAATATTACACAGGAGATTCAGACTATTGGCACCAGAGTTCTCCAACGAGTGGCCAGTATTACGGAACGACGTGTTGAGTTATGCTTATGCAGGATGGAGGACATTTTCAACATTGTTATAGAGGTAAATAATCTCCCAAAATTCCTCTGCACTTCAGGTATAATAAGTTGTCGCTAGCATAACTCGTTTTGAAACAATTAAAGAAATAAATCACCCTGTATCTAGTTCGTCTTAATTCAGATACACCTTTAATTCACATTTATATTTCATTGTACGATACAGAAGGTAAAGTGATAGTCAGATGTTTAAAGAGGGTGTCGCTATTGGATGGATTTGAAATTCCATGCTTTTGCACCGCCACGTGAAAAAAACGAATGACTTCCCATTTGCGAAAAGTATAAGTATTTGAAAATTCAAACCAATAGTGAGAAATGTCTTGGAAATAGTTTAACTGCAAAACAAATTGTTATTGAACACAAGTTCTGTACTTTAACAAGATCTACATTTTTTCTGTAGCAAGAAATTGTCTCTTATGGCTTACCAATTATACAATAGTCATCCTGAATGAAGAGGTCTATTACAGGCTATTTCCAAAAAGTTCAACATGTACATTTTATCTATCATCTAAATACCTAAAATTGTAAGAAACGAGCACACACAAACTTTTCACTTGAGGCACTTTTGACACGCAACAGAACACAACTGATCCGTCGAATCATACCACAACTGAACAACAGAGTCACTACTTTCAACTGAACTGAACTCGGCACTGTCCAGTTTTAACTGTCCAAACTCTTCCACTTCTTGACCACACTTACCTACGTAACTTCTTGACTAACTCCCGGGCAAGACCAGCCTCCTTATATAGGCCGTGTATACAATTTGGAATGTTCTAGAAGGTGAAGCTACTGGAAACGGCTGGAAATAATCTTCTGGAGCAACAAAAACTGCGGGGAAGCGGCTCAGAACGAATTCGCAGCGCAGCTATTTGTCTTGAAGGGTTCAAACCAGGTACCGGCGGCCTGCAGATAGATTCGCGGGCGCAATCACAGTATTTAACCAAAATCATTAACGCCACTTTTGAGAGTATCACGCATTTCAAAAAATGCTCCATCTAAGGGGTAGTTTTGGGTTAGGGAATTTCCTTGAAAATCTTCGTGTTGCATTTTTAAAAGATCCTGATATTTATTCCAGTTTTCTTTTGAGTTATACTGCTCAAGTACACACACGCACAAATCGGTTAAATACAAAACTTTATATTTAAGTTCAACAATTTCCAAGGATGAAACACGATTTTAAAGAAAATTCCTCCAGGCCAAAAATCCCTTAAGTACAGGGAAGCATTTTCGAGTTTTTTTTTTTGTTTTGTTTTTTTTATGCATATCTTGAATTCTCTGCGAATAGCCTGTGAAGTTCTCTTCGTTCAAAATCCTTTTGTATAATCTGTAAACTGCAAGAGATAAAGATGTTCCTACACAAAAACATGTACATCTCGTAAAAGCCCATTATAATTTGTGTCAGAAATGTTTGCAATGTTAACCATTTGAAATATTCTTTGTTATTGGTTTTAATTTTCAAATACATAGTCATCCAATTTTTAAATAATGACTTTCGCTTTAGATGCAGAACATGACAAGCAACTAAAGAATTTTGTGTCAGTACGTCAAACAAAATGTGAATTAGTGAAAAACTATACAAACTTCATTAAAAAAGGACCAAATAGGCTATTCAAAGAGCATTCAAAATACAATTTTATCTCTTATTTAATATGTAAAACACATGACAGACGAAATGTTACAACTGTGTTTGAGAGCATACAAAAACAAGGAAATACTTTTTACTTCCTCTACCACGTAGATAGGTAGGGAAGGTACCGAATCCAAAAATTCCATACCGGGATTTCACCAAAAATACACGTTTTAAGACCCGCTAAATCCAAAATAAAAAGCAGTTTTAGAAAATGGTCCAAGTGTGCCAGTGAAAAATGAAGTGTCGGATAAACACAAAACTGGATATTTAGGTTTAGTACTTCCCAAAAATGGGACACTAAGATTTTCAAGAAAATTCACCGATGAAATGGAAGAGTTTTCGAACTCCTTTATTTTCTAAAAAATTGCTAAAGATTTCGATTAAACCATATATTAAATGTGTACATGATAAATAAAACGTATATCTTGAATTTCCTGGGAATATCCTGTGAAATTCACTTCATTCGGAAGAAATTTCGTATAATCCTGAATAGCTGGTAAACTTTAAGCGATAGATGAAAACGTACTATAAACAAAAGATTTAGATCTCTTTAAAGCAGACAATTTAAGTCAAATAACTTTTTTGTGGTATTAGCCACTTCCGAGATATCCGTTATTAATGGTTCGAATTGTTCAATACTGTCATTTTTTAAAGTTCTTTCAACATTCGGTTGTTTCTGGCGATGTCATGGAAACGGAATGGAGTTTTAAGGCAGCAGTTCTTAAAACATCTGATTATCGCTGTTCTCTTTGTATCTATAACAGAATGTGTAATATAGCTATTTACGGAAAGGTTTAAAATTAATAGATAGGAAAATCAAACTTTCGTAAGAATAATTTCCATAGGTAAGCACTAGGGAAAGTAATAAAGAAATATGTCAATATTAAGTACGTGAATTAATTCTCCAGGATGGAGGAAACAGAAGACACTCAAGTTTGCAGATAATCTCCAACACGCATGATCAGATGCCAGTGAATGCAATCAAGGTACTTAATTCCAGGCAGATCTATCAGTGATTTATAAGCGATTGTCATTCCTGTCCCAGCTACCTATTTCAATTAATATCTCTGGTTCTATCTCCGGTTATAATCAGATCACTTTCAATCACGTTTAGCCTTTAATCAACAACGTTCCTAGCTCTTCGTCTCTGTTGATCAACCAAAACCCTGCGATCTTTCCTTTACTGAATCAAATTATCAAGGAATTAATTTTTAATCTCGTGCCTTTTGGTTGTCGTAGAAATAAAATGGATTGGAATTGAAGGCCCAGAAAATTACACTGGATTTTATTTTCCTCTCTCGTTTTATCCGCATGTAATCTGCTGTTGCTTTTACCCGGCCCTTTTTGCAGTTGTTCCTATCATTTATTTTCCTAATCGGCTCAGTAACAAATGAATTAAATTCAATCGAGATAGTTGCAGAAGATAATGAGACTAAACCAAATTGCTCATTCATTTCTAACAGTTTGCAGAATTGGTGTATACAAAATATACAGCATGAACAACATTTACCTAAACATTATCGGTACCGACGTTCAATTAACACTTGACCAGTGACGTTCAACAGAATGGCAACATCTCTTGCTCCCGGAACAGAGAGCTGAACTCGCAAGATAGGCTAGAGGAAGGCATAAAAAGTGTCTACTACGAAGCACTATGAATACTCTTAAGATATTGCTAAAAAATTAAGCACTAACTTAAAGAAATCTGATTTGCCACATTCACATCTCTCTCTACCCTTTCCTCTGTGACCATTCTGACGAAAGCTTATTTTTCTATCTACTTTATGTTAATCGAAATGATCGTTTCCAAAAATAGTTTCATTATACATTTTGTATAATGTAAATGATTTTCTTTCTTTCTTTTATTTTTATTTCAGGTTTTGATTGTGTGAGAATATTTCGAATCCTCCGCTCATGTTGGTGTAACGTTTATAGGGTAGGCTAATCTTAAATGGTTTTAAAATACAATTTTATAATTTCCCGTGATGTTCTATACGCATTATTGCACATTTGTATTAAAGTTTTATATTTAACAGCAATTTCTAAAGAACAACAATTTTCTATACAAACGACCCACTATTGTAGAAACCAACTGGTATAAAGTACTGAAATGTTACCACCCGTTTATAGCTAAATAAGCCTTGTGAAAAGGTTGTGATGTATAGCTGTTTTTTAACCAATATGCTGTTCAATTAAATGTTACTCATTTTATTTTTAAAAAAATAATAGCTCTCTTTCTGGTAAAGAAAAGTGTATTCATTTATAAATCAAAAGCACGTAAATGTATAGAAAATGCTTTGAAAATTTTAGCTAATTATTTGAAATGGGTTTTTAAGTATTAACTTATCAATTGGATAAATTTAACATTGACAAGACTCCCATTAAGCTAAAATGGGAATTCAAGAGGACTGAAGCGATAGTCAGGTATTTAAAAATACGTGTCGCACTCACACGAGTTTCTCTATTCACTCTTCTACAAACCTTTCTTACAGTTTTTTCTTCTATTTAATTGCCAATATCGATAAACCTTCATTACTCATTTACACATTTCGCATAGGTATAAGCAGAATACAGAAAGCTAAAGCGAGTCTTTTCGAAGTAATTCGTAATGTGATGGCTTTGAAATTCTGTTCTCTTTGCATGAACAGATAAAGAGAGAGAGAGAGAGAGAGAGAGAAATACATAAGTGATTTGTAGTTGAGAAAAGTATAAAGCATTTAAAAATTCTAACCAATAACAAATAATATCTCGGAAATACTTAATGCCACAGAAAAGTTACTCAAAATAAATTGTGTACTTTAATGAGATCTACATTTTGTATGTAGTAAGATTTTGTCCATCCCTTATGGTTATCAACTATACAAAAGTAATTCAGAATGAAGAGGACTTCAAAGAATATTCCCAGGAAACCCGAGGTATCCATTTCTCATGTAAAATATCTTAAATATATGGTGTTTTAATCATAAATCGTTAACAGCCATTTTTGAGAAAATACAAAATATTATCCAAAATTATCCCATTTAATGGGCAGTTTTGGGCACAGGAATCTTTGTATTGCTTCTTTGGAATGTATATCAAGTTTGGTAATATTCCTGTTTTCGTTTTTTAAGTTATACTGTTTAGAGACACACACAGGAACCTGTAATTAAATCTCTATACCGAATTGTTAGTTGGTATTCAATACTTCTAGCTACTATGTACAGTCCGGTGCAAAAAATAGTGCCGATGCCTTTGGTATCCTATAGTGTTTTTCTTTATTTAATGATGACAGTATCCCCTTATCAGTTGTGTTCCACGTCTACACAATTATGCTAATCCATTATTGGTTTGAACAAAGTGAGCGCTGAAAGGGGTGGGAAACGGAAGTATTTCACCGGAGTGGCTGGAAAGTGCTCGCCAGATCCGCACGTCTCTTATTGGTTTCATGTCGAACGTCTAAACTCAAACTCTAACCAATGAACACAGTTCGGTTTCCGACTCAGTGGCAAAGGAAGTGGGGGGATAAGACAAGCATTATGCGGAGTGTTGCCATGTAAACATTGTCCTATTTATTAAATACCTAATTTGAAAAGGGTAAAGAAAATTAACAACAAAGGAAAATGATTGTCCTTATTCAGCAAGGTTATTGAACCACTTGTGCTGTGGAGTTATTTGTATTATCTTAAAAAGCAAGATCAAACTGCCGAAAGAAATGCCACGAACGTATCTCAAGAGGATACAAAGCGAAATTGAAGGATGTGAAAACATAAATTAATAAATAAAGTTTTCAGGAGAAATAAGGTATTCTACTTTGAATAACTCGTTTCATAAATTAGAATATTATTATTATTATTATTATTATTATTATTATTATTATTATTATTATTATTATTATTACTCTCTTCTGCTAATAATTGTTTGCAAAGTAGCAAGAGCAATAGACGTGTTGCTTTTGAGATAGAAAATACCAAAAGCAAGTTTGGTATTACAAACAAAAGTAAGAAAGCATGGTAAGAAACTGACATACACAAATAAACCACATAAAACGAAAGAATATGATAAAACTTTCGCAATATTTCCAAAAGGCTGGCAACCTCCTTTACATTCTTTTTCTTACAAAACTCTGATAATACAATTTACGATAATATTAATTCGAATTAATTATGGAAAGGTAGAATAAAAATAAGAAATTCCGTTATCCAGGTCGGGATTCGAACAGTGCTACTGCTCAGTCATGTGCCTTACGATATTAATTTGATAACACGTCGTAAAATCCTCCATGTGAGTGAAATTTTCCCATTAAACACAGGAAGTTCTCGACTTCTGTTGAGATAACATACGCCAATCTGGACTTACATACTTTATAATTCTGATTCCACCTTTTCAGCCAACGGAAGAACAATTAATAAACTGAATTGATTACTTCTCTGGACGAATCTAAAACTGCCTTGATCCTAGCCCCTGGTGCACATCCGCCATTGCGAAAAAGTTATATGAAGGCAGCCAATCTAATTGGCTTGCTAGAACCAGATAAGGGAGTTAGATAGAGCTATGGTTGTAGGAGGAGCTGCTTTACTAATTCACTACCAACTTAACACGAAACTTTGAAAATATTCGCCTGGCCTCCTTAAATAGCGTGTGAAATATGAAATTCTGTATTTATTAGGCTTTTCGCATATGGCGCGCTCATGTAGACTTTTTTCTAATTTGAGGCAGTATTTTATATCACAACACTGTGAATTCCAGAGTGACTGTAGTGTAAATTAACATTATTGTATGACAATGATTTTAGATGTTTGTTAGCCATAAGCATTGTTAGGAAATAAGTTTACACGGCCTCACTGAAACTGACAATATAAATGGGTAACAATAAACCGAGGGGGTGAGTTGTTTATCACTAAGAAGAGACAAACAAATGACGTCAGGGTAGCGTGCCTTTCTTTATAAATGGAGGGAATATCTTCCCTAGAGCATACGTTTTAGTAATTGTGATTGGCTGACAAAACAGACGCTAATGTTGGCGCGATTTGGTAACCAATAGTGGCTCCATTATAATGTTTAGGCATTTCGACGTGAAGGAGTATAAATTCTCGAGCCATAAGCATGTTTCATGCAGTTCTAAAGAATCATTCGCGAGGTACACGTCGCGCAGTCTTGAAGAATCTATCGTGAAGTGCATATCATACAGTTTGGAAGAATCTCTCGCGTCGTAAAGTTAGTTACAAAATGCGAAGTACGCGGCAACTAATACGACAGTAATTACATTCGGAAATATAACAGTTTCAGTCAGGCGTGTATAAAGATTACAGATGTGAACTATTAATTAAGTGTGACGGCAATAAAAGTGTGAAAATAAATTCTTTTATCAGTGTTATCTTTTAGTAACAATTCCTTTCCGTTTACACGCCCTGCTCAGAGATATTTGCTCGACTGAGTAATAATAGCTAGCCGGAGGACAAAGAACCCAAATCTTAAAATAATGAAACAATAACAGGCGCCCAGCAAATAAGGTAACACGAGCCGATTACTGCGACAAATTTAGGGGTTGTGTTTTAGGGGCGGGGAAGAAAATAATTTCATAAAGATTTCTGCAAGACAAAATGCGAAATTTGACTCTCTCTCTCTCTCCTGGAGTAGTTTTCCTCTTGGCTTTTTCTCTTGAAGAAAAAAGTGCAAGAGTCTATACTCTTCTAGGAAACGGAGACGAAAGGAAAAGCCGTATAAAGGAAATGGCTATCATTTCCCAGAAAAGAATCTTCTTAACAGGGAGAAGGAAAGCTTTCTTGCAGTAGGAAAAGAAGCATCCAAAGCACAGCATAACTTCTCTCTTCATCATGGGATAACGCAGCTTACAGCCTCAAACCGGGGATCGAACTACAGTCCTTTAAAGCGCTCTATTTCGAAGAAAAATAAAAAAAAATGGAAAGCATCAATGGGAACTACTGAGGCCCCAAAGAGCGTCCTCGAATGTGGAGTCCGTCTGTATGTACGCTTACTAGCCCATGCGTCCTTGTGTACGCATGGAATAACCTGAAATTGAACACACCATAAACACCAGAATACTTAATTTAAACATTTATAATACTTCAGGTATATGGCCTAAAAGTCATAAAATTATCTCCTCCTTGCTTTCTCTACTACGTATAGTAGCACAGGAAGTATTGCATTCCACCCAAAAATTCAATAACGAGATTTCATCGGAAATACATGTTTTGAGGCACCGGAATCCAAATAAAGCATTTTAGAAAAAGGTCCGTTTGGTATTTAGGTTCAGTATCTTTCAAAGATGTGACACGAAGATGTTCAAGAAAATTCCCCCACCCCAGACTACCCTTTACATTGAGTATTTTTAGAAAATATTGATTTTCTCAAAAATGACTGACAATTTTGATTAAAATATCATATGTTAAAGATATTTTCTTGACAAATAAACTGTATATCTTGAGTTTTCTGATAGTTTCTCCAAAAGTCCTCTCCTTTCTGAATGGCGTTTGCCTAACTCGTAAACCAAGAGATAGAGAAAATGTAGGGTTCGTTTTAAGTGAACCATTTCCAAGATATTCGTTGTTATTTGTTTGAATTTCCAATACTTGTACTTTTTCTCAAATAGGAATTCGTTATTCTTTTTTTTTATGTCCTGGATATATGTCCTGTTTATCTCGATTAACATGAAGTAGATGGAGAATAAGCCTTTGTAAAAGTAGTTTCACAAGAGTAGAGAAAGTTATGTGAGTGCAACACATTAGTTTTTTTACTTTCTCTATTAAGTATAGTAAGTAGGAAAAGTATTGTATTCCACCCAAAAATTCGATACTGAGATTTCACCAGAAATATCTGTTTTGAGACCCCCTGAATTCAAAAAAAGCATTTTTGGAAACATGTCTGTGTGTGTGTGTTTGTGAACAGCATAACTCAGAAACGAACAGTTGGATAAACACCAAACTTGGTATTTAGGTTCAGTATCTTCCAGAGATGCGACACGAAATTTTTCAAGAAAATCCCCCCACCCCAGATTACCCTTTACATGAAACATCTGTCGAAAATTTTAATTATCTCAAAGATGGCTCCAACGATTTTGATTAAAATAACCTATGTTTAAGATATTTTCATGACAAATGGAATGTATTTCTCGAAATTTCTGGGAATTTCTCTAAAAGTATTCTTCATTGTGAACAACTTTTGCATAACTGGTAAACCATAAGAGATAGGCAAAATTTTACTGCACAAAAAATTTAGAGCGCGTTACAATACACAATTTATGTTATATACATTTTTGTTGTTGAGTTAACCATTTTCGAGATATTGCTTGTTATTCCTTAAATTTTCCAATACTTATACTGTTTCTCAAATGGGAATGCGTTATTCATGTTTTTTTATGTACTGGACATGCAAAGAGAATGGAATGCTCCACATAGCAACCAGCTCATAAAACATTTGACTATCGCTTAAAACCTACCATATTCCCCTTGTACCTACAAGAAAATTAGCAATAACATTAACATCTCGATATCTCGATTAACATGAAGCATATGGAGAATAAGCGTTTGTAAAAATAGTTTGTACTAGAGTAGAGAAAGTCATGTGAGTGTAACACATCAGATTTTTTTTTTAATTTACTGGTTGTAGGGGAATTATATTTTGCAAAATCTCTTAAAGGGAGACAAAACGGCAAAAATAGCCAAAAATTAAATGTTTAGTTTGTTGTGAAGTCTTATAAACTGGAAATACCTTCTTTGACACCTGTTATCATTGTAGACAAAATGTTTATATTTTTACTTTATCACGTACCTAGTAGGTAGTTAAGATACTGCATTCCAACCAAAAATTCGATACCTAGATTTCATCTGAAATGCTTGTTTTGAGGTCCCATGAATACAAAACCAAGCATTTTCAGAAAAAGGTGTGTGTATGGCGGTGTGAACAGCATAATTCAATAATAAAAAGTCCGATAAATACCACACTTGCTATTTAGGTTCAGTTGCTAAAGATGCAACAGGAAGATTTTAAAGAAGACTCCCTACCCCAAACTACTCTTTACATTGACATTTTAGGAAATTTATTTTGTAAGAAATGGTTCTAACGACTTTGGTTAAAATAAAAATTAAAGACATTTACATTACAATTAAAATGTATATCTTATATTTTCTGGGAATAGCCTGTGAAGACCTCTTAATTCGGATGGAATTTTGTATAATCTTTTATATCTGCTAAACGTTAAGTGATAGACTAAAACATTCCTCACAAAACATGCAGATCTTTTTAAAACATAAAATTTATTGCAAATATATTTTTTGTGCCGCCAACCATTTCCGAGACATCCGTTATTAATGGTTCGAATTGTTCAATGGTTTATCATCCTTTTCAAGTCCTTTCAATATTCAGTTGTTTCTCTCCATTGCAACGCAAAGAGTGGAATTTCAAGGCCAGCATATAGCGTTCAGTTGTTAAACATTTGACTATCGCTGTTCTCTTTGTATCCGTAACGAAATGTGTAATGTAGCTATTTCCGGAAAGGTTTATTTGGATTAAGATGAAGTAGATAGGAAAATAAACCTTCGTAAGAATATTTTGTATACCCCAATAATAAGCGAGAGGGTAGTGAGAGTCATGTGAATGTAACACCTCAGATTTTTAAGAATGTTACATCATCAGCCATTTTATAATGTGAATTCTGCAACACTCCACAGAAAAAATATTAATTCCTACACACTTTAGAGTAGAAGAGTAAGTTTCAATTCATCTTGCTATACAAATTGGTACCACTGTTACGTATGACAGCTTACATTTGCTCAAGACGTGGGTTTTCTTTCCTTGCAAATATATGAGAGGATATTTTCTATATTTTTGCTTTGAACAGCTTCTCCTGTGAATGACATTTTCCGGTATAAATTAATTCCAGCTAGAAAATAACAAGAGACGTAATAACGGCGACACTGGCGAGCTCATTAGGAACTATTGTTACAATTAGTACTGTTTGACATGGCCACCTAACACAGTTGCTCGCAACATACCTGTTAAAAATCAGAGCGACATGTCGTCTTTATGTCCCTGATAAACGCGTCTTTCAAATATCCTCAAAACCAGAAGTCGCGTGGATTTAGGTCGGGAGATCTTGAAGGCCCTGAAGATGATGCGGTCGTTACGGAAGGTTTCTTGTGGCAAATCTCTCACCTGGCGAGCAATATGTGATATTGCTCAATCTTGCATAAACATAATGGTGTCATAGTTGCTCTCTTGCTTACCGCGCCGTATGTTCATGTGGTGGCAATATTTGGAACTAATTCTTTTTCGGCATAGTTTGCGAAATTAGGTATTTACAAGATTTCAGACTCCCTAAGTATTATATTCCGTGCTGAACACCGCCACTTTAATTGTAACCACATGGTATATCTATATTTAAAAATATCTAATGTGTTACATTCATATAACTTTCCTTACCCTCTATCGTTTACTAGGTGGATGTACAAATTATTTTACTAAACTTTATTTTCCTATCTACTTGACTTTAATCAAGATAAACCTTTCCGAAAATAGCTACATTACCACATTTCGTTATGGGTACAAAGGGAACAACGATAGTCAAATGTTTAACAACTGGATGCTATATGCTGACCTTAAAATTCCATACTGTTTCCTTGCAATCGCGAGAAACAAGTGAAAATTGACGGGACTTTATAAGAATGGCTAAGTATTTAACGATTCAAACCATTAATAACGGATATCTCGAAAAAGGCTAATGCCACAAGAAAGTTACCTGAAATAACTTCTGTGTTTTAAAGAGATCTACATTTTTTTGCGTAGTACGTTTTTACAAATTTCCTTCCATATCAAGTGAACTTCATAGGTTATTCCCAGAAAGTTCAATATACACATTTTATTTGTCATGCAAACGTCTTTATTATACGCTATTTTAATCAAAATCGTAATAGCATTTTTTTGAGAAAAACGAAGTTTTTTAAAAAATGTTACTGGGTAAAAAATGGAGAAAATTGACCTTTTTTTAAAATTACAGGTAGTTTGTAGTGAGGGATTATATCTTTAAAATCTTGTATTGCATCTTTGAAGTGTATTAAATCTAAATGCCACCTTTAAAACTTTTTTTTCAGGTGTTTTCAAAACCCGTATTTTAAATGAATTCTCAGTATCAAATTTTTGGCTGGAATGCAATACCTTCTCTACCTACTAGGATGCGGCGAGGTATAATACGCAAGGGATGTAATTAGTATAATACCAAATCAGGGTTTTAAATGGATTAAAACCGGGTAAGATTGGTATACATGGTAGGATTCTTGATTTCAGCGCAAGTAAAGGATACTAAATTCTCCGTTTCCTATTAAGGTTTCTCTTTCATAATGTACACGATATCAACCAAATCAATTTAACATACAGGCATAGTTGTTTTAATTACATATCTGAGAAATACACAAATGTCCCCAAAGACTGCGTATAATTAACAAAACATTTATCGACAATTTGAAATGTTACAACACAACAGATAAACAAAGAAGGAATAATAATTACTTTTACATCACGCTTGAGGCCTTAAATATTCCGGATGCCGTTACTAGAACCTTTGCGAGTGTCAGGAACAGTCAAGAAATACAAACGGGTCGCCTGAGAGCATACAAAATGTGACACGTAAGTGTTATGCAGGTGCCATCGAATTATACCATTAATGTTGAAAGGGTTGATGCCCCACTGTTGGAGAGCCAAAATTACAATACTCGCCCCACGTAACGTACAAACTTGTAGTAGCTGCTGCAGCCCCACTTATGGGAGCCAAACTTGCGGGAGATTGTCTAGGAGTGTTCGCCCCACGTACCATACAAAGTTTCCGGTGGCCTTTGCCCAACGTTAAAAAAATCAACTTTGTATTTTAATGTTTATTTAAATATTATATATGTATACCTGGGCTGCGTCATTAGTATTTTATAGAGCACGTATCTCTTAGCAGGACTGGTACGGCTAAAACAAGGGTTACACAAATTATAATTGTATTGTACTTTGTTTATTAATCCTTCACGCAATTTAATAACACTTCACTGATGTACCCTATTATAGAGCTGTGAGTTTATTGTTAATTACACTTTTAACGGGTAAACTTTATATTATTCTCACCGTAATGGATTTTTTATGACTCACACTGAACACACACCAAATCTGACTGCTTGGATACCGTATCTTTTAGTGTCTACCGCCTGAATTTGCACATTTCCTCTATTTTAAGTCTCTGATTGGCTAAGCCTACTCCAATGGCATACTTTTATTCAACTTTTAACTTTTCTAGTTTTTGATTAGCTATTTATAAACTGTTTTAAGTACTACATTATTATTGTTCCAAGAATTATTAGTAGCCTTTATTAAACTTTCTAATTTATTGTTGTCTCAAGGTTACCTCATTATTAGCAACTTTCGGCTTTTACTTTGTAATTCTGTTTGCTACGGAAGGCAGCTTGCTTCTATTCTCACAGATCCTACATTGTTAAACTACGTAATACATTCACATAATATTATTATAGATGTTCAAAATAATATAAACATAATACAGTGGCTGTTACATACACTTTATATATTATATTATACACACATTGCTTTAAGGCAGCTGTTATTTTATTGTATATTAATAATTCGACTGATATCATTTAAGTGTTAAAAATATTGCCTCAATGTCAATAACACAGGGTAAAATTCAGTAGTTTACGTCTCATTTTTGTATTATGCCGTATTACAGCGTATTTTACAACCCTACTACCTAGTATGTACGTGATAAGATATTCCAATTGATAAGAGTACACAGAAATGTATAAATGTCAACCTAGTCTTCTCTTAATGTGGAAATAATATAAAGAATACAGCGCTCACATCTACTGTATGCTCGCAGCATCGCAAGACCCGGGATACACGCTCTGCCTCCCGCTTGTTGTTTTATGGAATTACTTTGAATTATTATCTTGGCACAAGTTGTTACGCACACGAAACAAAAGCCGGCTGGCTAATTAAAGCTTGCCAAGATTCATCTCGGAACATATGTTGATGGCCTCTGCGGGCTGGTTTTCATTTTCTAATTTGCATTTGAATTTAATGAACTTTTCTTCGTTAGGAAATGCACACACTCCAAGCCTCAATAAGAACTCACTGAAGTTATAATCTTCACTCCAGATCAAGTGATTCTCCAGGCTTCCAACCACGGAAATAATGTTTGTTTCTTACCGGGCTTCATAAAGCAGAATATTCCAAAAACAATCTGATGTGTTACACTCACATGACTTTCTCTACTCTTGTACGAACTATTTTTACAAACGCTTATTCTCCATATGCTTAATCGAGATGTTAATCTTATTGCTAATTTTCTTGTAGATGCAAGGGGAATTGCTAGGTTTTAAGCGATAGTCAAATATTTTAAGAGCTGGTTGCTAGGTGGAGTATTTCATTCCCTTTGCATTACCAGGACAAAAAAATGAATAACAAATTTGAGAAAAAGTATAGTATTGGAAAATTTAAGGGAATAAGAAGCAATATCTCGAAAATGGTTCACTCAACAACAAAAATGTATATGTACATTTTTTGTGTAGTAAAATTTTGTCTCTCTTATGGTTTACCAGTTATGCAAAAGTCGTTCACAATGAAGAACACTTTTGGAGACATTCCCAGAAAATTCGAGATACACATTTCATTTGTCATGAAAATATCTTAAACATATGATATTTTAAACAAAATCGTTACAGCCGTTTTTGAAAAAAATAAAATTTTCGAAGAATATTCCATGTAAAGGGTAATCTGGAGTGGGGAGATTTTCTTGAAAACCTTCGTGTCGCTCTCTGGAAGATACTAAACCTAAATACCAAGTTTGGTGTTTATCCGACTGTTCGTTTCTGAGTTATGCTGTTCACAGACACATGAAGGACATGTTTCCAAAAATGCTTTTTTTTTATTCAGAGGGTCTCAAAACATGTATTTCCGGTGAAATCTCGGGTGGAATACAATACTTCCCCTCCTTACTATACGTAGTAGAGAAAGTAATAATACCTAAGCCACTGTTTTACTTTTCCTACAGTACTCGTGGACTTTTGAGGCCATAGGATTGCTAACATAATCAATTACTAAAAAATTTTAAGAAAATACGTGTTTCACAATATTATAGTATATCTCACTTTAAACAGTAAGATATGTCACAATCACCTCACATTCTCTACCCATTCTTTGTCTACCACGTACCTAGTAGATAAACTATTGTATTTCAATTCGATGTCGAGAAATCCGTATCTTCAGATTTATTCGGCCTTTAGAGCCAGTCGGTTTAAAAAAAAACGTCATTATTAGTTCAGCCAGCCCCATGTCTCAAAGCGGAGGTGCGGAAGTGAACTTCGGACTGCATGCGTTTCCGACTTCGTAAACATGTTTATGTACTGCGGCGGTGCAGAACTGTTTCTCTAGGACATTTGCAGCGTTCTTTGCACGCGAGATGAAACTGACCACCGATCACAAAATTTGCTTGGTTGAGTGCTACATCCGAGCTGGAAGGATACGAGTAGAGTCTTTCGTTACGATCGATATTGGCCACTGTGTGAATGATTTTCTCCTTTCCTGCCCAGAATTTCATCAAGTGCCGAGACAATCATGATAAAAAAGAACAATGATGTGCAATTAAATTTGAGACGCTCTACGTTACAAATATCCTCCAATTATGTAAGTTACCTATCAGTATACATGCTGATATTGTGAGTTTACTAGACGCAAGTGAAAGAAGTTCCAAATGTAAATGCTGGAAAGGTATGACACAAGTCCTGTTTCACTTAAGTGAACTCGAAAATGTTGACCTCCACCCCTTGCACTCATCTTTCGCTACCGGAGGTGTTGGTAATAAACTCGCTTCAAAGTATTGACGTCATGCGCAGAAAACTGACTGGCGGCAACGGCCGACTAAATCTCAAGACACCTTATAAAATAATTTCTAATGAAGAGGACTTAAAAGGCTATTCCCTGAAAATTAAGATATACATATTATTTATCATGTAAATATCTTACACAAACACACACACATGTATGATGGTGGCCCAATCGCGCCGTATTTCACGTATGCAGACATCCCTTCGTGCGTTAGAAGAGTTGCAGAACTTAAAGGGACAATTCTACGTCTGTCTAATGAGAAACTGACCTATCAGTGTGAGCGACCTTCGTTTCACTCCTTTTGCTTATCAGCGAAGACGAACGAATCGTGCTAATTGAGAGGCAGTTCCCAGTCTTGTCGCAGTCTGTAACGATAGACAACAGTGGAAATAGACCGAAAAGGTCTTAAAATGTTCTCCTCTTCAGTTACAAGACTTCATTTTCAAAAGAATTACTCACTTTTTAGATTAACGAGTACTTGTCTTATTTGACTCTCAGTATGCGTCCAGGTACTTTTTTGTGTTTACGCTGCTCTTGTCTAACATTAAGGACTATGCGTATTGTATAGCTAAATTGCAACATTAATACGACGAGACAAAAACCATACAAGTATGAGAGTAGATAGTGTTTCACTGCCAATTCTTAGCTTATTATTATTATTATTATTATTATTATTATTATTATTATTATTATTATTATTATTATTATTATTATTGTTGTTGTTGTTATTATTAATAATAGTATTTGTTATCGTTGCTAGTTATTATATTAGTTATTATTATGAGGCAATATTTTAACACTTAAATAATAACAGACTAATTATGTAATATAAAATATAATAACAGCCCACCTTAAAGCAATATGTCTAAAGTAAAAATATATAACGTGTATATAACAGTCATTGTATTAAGTTTATATTATTATGTACATGTATAATAATGTTATGTGAATGTATTACGTAATTTTAACAATGTAGGAGCTGTGAGAATAGAAGCCGAAAGTTGCTATCAATGAGGTAACCTTGAGACAACAATAAATAATAAATTTTAATAAAGGCTACTAATAATTCTTGGAACAATAATGTAATATTTAAAACAGTTTATAAATAGCCAATCAAAAACTAGAAAAGGTTTAAGTTAAATAAACGTATTCTATTGGAGTAGGCTAAGCCAATCAGAGACTTGAAATAGAGAAAAAGTACAAATTCAGGCGGGAGACGCTACAAGACAGCGTTCCCAACCAGTCCAGATTAGATTGCGTACCCGATCGGTACGGACGTGTTCAATGTGAGACATAAAAATTCATTGCGGCGAGAATAATATGAAGTTTACGTGTTAAAAAGTTCAATTAAACAAACTCACAGCTCTATAGTAGGATATATCAGTGAAGTGTTATTTAATCGTGTGAAGGATTAATAAAAAAAAGTACAATACAATTATAATTTGTGTAAGCGTTCATTCTTTAGCGTACCAGTCCTGCTAAGAGATACATGTTTCTAAAAATTACTACTGACGCAGCCGAGGCATACATATATAATATTTAAATAAACATTAAAATACAAAGTTGATTTTTAAACGTGCAGCGAAGGCCACCGGAAACTTGTACCGAACGTGGGGCGAACACTCCAAGAAACATATCTTCCATACGTGGGCTACAACAACTTCAAGTTTGGCTCTGCAACAGTGGAGTTGCAACCTCCTCAATTATTATTATTATTATTATTATTATTATTATTATTATTATTATTATTATTATTATTGCTTCAAACTACACGCATTGTAGAGTAAATCAAAACATTAAACCGCCAGACTGGTGCATAAGCAGTTCACAGCTTTAGTAATGCCAACAGCGTTATTATTGGTTTGTGTAACCCTACTGACTATTGTTTTGTTTTACTCAACGCAATTTCAAGGTCCTTATTCGAGCTATAGACCTACTGTTTATTTCGTAACTGTAATCTTTGGTTTTGCACACATGTCGCTCGCGTACCATAAGAGGCATCTGACATCTTGACAGAGAAGAACACAGAAAGGAATACTATTATGGCATGCTTGATCTTACCTATCTTTCTGAACCCAGACCTAGGGGACCACGGTATTTGGAATTCCTGCAAACTGAGCTGCAGGGTTTTCTTGATGGCGTTCCAGTATGACTGGCGGTAGAACACTAGTTACAACATGACGGTGTACCACCTCACTTTACGAAACTGCCAGGGTGCATTTGAATCAAGGGTACCCTGGACGTTTGGATAGGCCGAGGTGACTCTTAGCCACTTACATCTCGAGATCTAACCCCATTAGACATTTTTTTCTTTTGGGACCACATTAATAATATTGAGTTTCACTCAGATGCCTTCAATAGAGAGGTCTTAAGTCAAATGATTGCCAAACCATCTGTAACACCAGTGGTTCTCAGAAACGTTAACATGGATACATGGAAACGGTTAGAATATTGTATCAATTAATCAAGGCAAAATTTCGAACGACTATTCTATGACGGAAGTCAGCGTAACGTACTGTTAGATGATAATGATAATAAATAATAATAATAATAATAACAATAATCGAACAAATTGGGTGAAACATTACGTTTTCTTATTTTTGCTTGGTTTTCGTCAGGACACTAAAATTTTGATTCAACTCTACAATACGTAGAGTCCGTAGTGTTGGACAAGAACAGCGTAAACACAAAAAATATAGCTGTGGGCGCTGATAGGTCAAATAATGATATTTTAATAATTTTTCAATCTATAATTGAGTTATTTATTTCCTAGAAAATAAAGTCTTTATAACTGTTGTGGAAAACATTCTAAGGTGGTTTCGGTCTGTTTACACTGTTCTTGTCTATCATCACTGGGACAAGCCTGGGAACTTCCTCTCAATGAACGATTCTTTAGTCTTCGCTGATAAGCAAGAGGAGTAGAACGAAGGTTGCTCACACCGAGATCTTACTGACCTGTCTAATTAGAATTGCCCCGTTGAGTTCTGCAACTCTTCTAACGCACGAAAGGATGTCTGCACTCGTGAAATACGGCGCGGTTGGACCACCTATAGTATTTTAATCAAAATCGTTACAGCAACTTTTGAGAGAGACAAAATTTAAAATTTCCCACTTAAAGGTACTGAACTTGAATACCAAGTTTGGTATTTAACAGTTTTTCGTATTTAAGTTATTCCATTCAGACACACACACGTTTCCTAACAAATCAAATAAATACGAGCGAAATTGACTGATATGAAAATCCGTTACCTTTCAAAGCACCATACTTTATGTTTGTGACTGTACACATCTGCAAAAATCCGTCATTATTAAGGCTTACTGGCCATATTTAATTGTACTATCTTGACTTAACCAGACGTATGAATGAACTCTGTGAGTGTGTTCCACGTCACCGGAAGGAACATCTGCTTCAAACAGCAGCCCGGATAAAACCCGGAGCAGGAGGAGGAAGTGTGAGGGGGCGGAGCATTTCGATCCGGACCAACATGAAAGATTGAAGGGGACACAGAATGGACATAAAAAGGAAATTGGCCGGACGTAGAGAGCATGGCCTTACTATTCGTTCTGGACGCAGCTGCGATCTGTTTGTGTACCATTATTACTATACAAAAATAGATAAACGAAACCTGGAAATGTACCCTCAAAAAGAGATCGTGTTTGGAACAGATAGTGCGGTTTGTTTATTCTTGTTTCTTTTTCACAGCCTCGTCTGATACAACATCGAATAAAAGGATGTAGTAAAAACAAATGAAAAGCAAGCAGGCTTGTCGGTACGTAAAGGACGAGTGTAGCAAAGAATAACAATTTGAACAAAGGTTATTCTGTATTTATAAGCAGATATTAAGTGAAACATTACAATAGGCATAATTTACAGCCAGGACTCGGTTTTGATGACCAAAACTGATATTTTATTTATTGAAAGTAATATACAAAAAATGTTAATGCATGTGTATAACTGATATACAATAGAAAACTTACGTAATATAGAAAGTTAATTAAAAATCTGATGTGTTAAACTCACATGACTTTCTCTCCTCTAGTACTAACTATTTTTACAAACGCTTATTCTCCATATGCTTCATGTTAATCGAGATGTTAATCTTATTGCTAATTTTCTTGTAGATGCAAGGGGAATTGGTAGGCTTTAAGCGATAGTCAAATATTTTAAGAGCTGGTTGCTATGTGCAATATTCCATTCTCCTTGCATTACCAGGACAAAAAAAATGAATAACGAATTTGAGAAAAAGTATAAGTATTGGAAAATTTAAGGGAATAACAAGCAATATCTCTAAAATGGTTCACTCAACAAAAAACATATGACATAAATTGTGTATTTTAACGCGATCTACATTTTTTGTGTAGTAAAAGTTTGTCCATCTCTTATGGTTTACCAATTATGCAAAAGTCGTTCACAATGAAGAATACTTTTGGATACATTCCCAGAAAATTCGAGATATACATTTCATTTTTCATGAAAATATCTTAAAACATATGATATTTTAATCAAAATCGTTATAGCCATTTTTGAGAAAATTAAAATTGTCGAAAAATGTTCCATGTAAAGGATAATTTGGCGTGGGGGGGATTTCTTGAAAACCTTCGTGTCGCATCTCTGGAAGATACTGAACCTAAATACCAAGTTTGGTGTTTATCCGACTGTTCGTTTCTGAGTTATGCTGTTCACAGACACACACACACACACAAACATGTTTCCGATTCAGGAGCCCTCAAAACATGTATTCCCGGTGAAATCTCGATATCGAATTTTTGGGTGGTATGCAATACTTTCCCTACTTACTATACGTAGTAGAGAAAGTAAAAATATCTTTGCCACGTGTTCCTTTTGAAAATCTAAATAGAAAATCAAGAAAAAGTTTAATTAGACCTTTTAAAACTGTAGAGTCCACTTTTGTGTTCTCATATTCTACGAAATCCATTGCAAATGAAGCGGATTTGACAGCAATGACACAAAATAAGAACAATAGGAACTTATTGTACGTACTCAGTGTCGCTAAAAAAAGGAAAATTGGCCTGTCTCAACTCTCTTTTGGGACACGAATTCATAACTGTAATTATACTTGATTCCTTGACAATAGCCACTCTTCCACCCACAGCAACCCTTTTCAGATTTACCATTAAATACGAATGTGACTTTCTTCAAGAATTTGAGTCAACGATGTGCAAAGTTACTCGGATTTCTCAGTTGAACAGCCAACGTTTCTAGTGTTTTAAAGGTTATCCTTAAGTAAAATTCAATAGTATACGCTGACCGGCGTGTGAGAGACGCACCTCGAATCGGGGACCTGAGTGCTCGGAACAGTCAGGCTTTGCTCACAAGACTGCGTATATTCTTGTAGTAGTTATAATGGGGAATACAACTATAATCACTAAGATCTTCCGAGAAAATAATTCATATACGAGATTTCAGAATGTTACAACACTGAATATTTGTAACCAATATATACTTCATTAATTTATTGTTCTCAAGTAGAGTATGACCAAAGCTCATTACAATGCAGCATCATAGCTTAGTGGTAAAGAGTTAGTGTCCCTATGGTTGTATGTTCAAATTCCGGTGAAGCTTCTCAGCTTTCTTTTTACCCTTTTTATTTTAAATATAAGGGTCATTGAAATGAAACCCGGTCACTTGTGCAAAGTAACGGTAACGATTTTATTAACTCAAAAATAGTCGCCAAAACTGTTGGCACATTTATCCCATTGCGACACTAGCCGGTCGATTCCATCTTTGAAGAAGCTAGTAGGCTGCTGTCGGATCCAGGCCTGGACCCATTCACACACTTCGTCGTCCGTTGTGAATTGATTTCCATGAATAGCTTGTTTTAGAGGTCCATAAACATGAGAGTCACACGGTTAAAGGTCTGGACTGTACTGTGGATGTTCCAGCGTTTCCCATCGAAACTGCTGCAATGTCGTCTTCACCGTATTGTGTGGACGGGCATTATCATGCAGGAGAATAACGCCATTGGACAACATGCCTGGGCGTTTCGACTTGATGGCTCCTCTAAGATTTTGTAAAGTGGTTTGATAACGCTGGGCATTGATTGTGGTTCCAGGAACTCGACAAGCAGTGGGCCCTTGTGGTCAAAAAAGGACATCATGACCTTACCAGAACTGGTGTGCACGGACTGATTTCTTTGGAGGTGGTGAAGTCGCATGTTTCCACTGCTTGCTCTGACTCACTCCTTGTTGTTCCTGCTTACTCGCCTTCATGTTCAGTAGTGGACGATAACTTGTGTGACCACCTTCTCTTCGGCGTGAAACCACACTGTCGCTATGCAACGTCAAACGTTCACACGCTGTAATCTCTACCAATAGATGGTGCCACCATACACACAGTTATGTGGTGCCACCTTACGTGTAGAGCAAAGTTAGACGCACTGACCAGGTTTCATTTGAATGCCCCTCATATATAAGCAAAAATGTAACACGTTTTCGTCATTGTTTATGTATGCGCTGTTTATTTAGTGGTCCGCTATACCGATAGATGGCAACCATGTTATTAATTTATCCGTCCGGAGATGGTTTCATACTTTTCAATTTAAATTACAACCAAAAATTTCACCACTGTGATTATATGTGTAAATAAAGTGAAGTAACAATATCATTTAACTATATTACAATAAAACGGGTTATAAAAAACAAAAGTTAACAATCGATTGCAGCCAGTCGAAGTCGAGCTGCTCTCGTAGAAGTTGCTCCATGCCAAGCACGGTGAGAGGTAGTCCACATCAGTTTCTTGTGTTAGCCAAAGAGGCGCACAGAAGTTGATGGTTATGAACAGCGCGTTCACTCGAAGGGATTTCGAGCGCATTTAACTACTGAAGAGACCAGCGTGGAATACCCGTAATTTTGCTCCGAGGCCTCTTTATCAGGCTTGAGGTTCTTTTACCTGCCGTAAATCTACGACACGGGACCACTTCCCTTCCGAAGTAAGCCATGCTAAGGATTTTTACGCCCGAAAATATCCATTGCCCTCCGCCAGGTTTGAACCCGCGATCTCGGGAACTAGAGGCTAGCATGGTAACCACTACACCACGGAGGACGACTTGAGAGAGAATGGCGCATTGAGAGGTGTTCTAGGGATGTTGGGAGAACAATAGCGGTACGAGGCATTGAGCTTGAAGAACGAGTTCTTCGTGCTGTGGATGCAGACCCATCACAAAGCACATGATGTATGGCTGTAAGGAAAAGAGTTAGTCATACGACTATCTTGAGAATTCTGCATGAAAATCTTCTGCACCTGTACCACCTTCAACGTGTGCAAGGATTAAATGAGGCGGACTTTGAGCCAAGAAGACGTTTCTGTTAACGCATGCCTGTATCTTATTCACGGTTGAGGCTGGTTTTACTCGCGACGGCATCTTCAATTTTCTTAACACTCATAACTGGGTATTTGAAAATCCTAATGAAGTACGACAGGACAACCATCAACAGAGGTTCTCTCTCAATGCTTGGGGTGGAATCATTCATGATCACCTTATTGGTCCCTACTTCTTCCCTCCGCGTCTGAATAGACAAACCTATCTCCAGTTTCTCAGAAATGAGTTGTATTACTTAGCTGATAATGTGCCTCTGAACATCATCCAACAAATGTGGTTTTACACGATGGTACTCCAGCTCATTTTCAGTATAATAGTTCGTAAGTTTTCGAATGTTCGATTTCCACAAAGTTGGATTGGTCGATGGGACCCATTGCATGGCCTGCTCGATCGCCTGATTTGAATCCCATGGATTTCTTCGTCTGGAGACATTTGAAGCCCTTGGTTTATGCGACTCCTGTACCTGATGTTGACATTTTGAGAGGATGTATCCAAACTGGATTTGACAAAATACGAAACACACCAGGAATTCTCAACAGAGTGCGCCAGAGCATGGAACGCAGGTTTGCTGCATGCACCGAAGCAAGAGGAAGCCACTTCGAGCAATTTTGTAACTTTCGATTTTGTTTTCTAACTCTGAAATAAATGAGTTTCAGACCCATGTTCATATGGAATTTTTTTACTTTTTTAACGTCCCCCAAATATATGACTCCAATAAAGATACATCCTGTATAAGGTGGTTGTGGCCTGGCATAAAACGAAGCCACTGTATATTCTGCTCTGTAATATTATTTATTTTCTTCGGTGTAAAGGTTTTGTGATCACCTTCCTTCTCCGCCATAGTCACTGATTACCTATAACCTGGATGTACCTTAAATTAAGCACTGAACCAGGCTATGGACTTGATTTATATAACATACGTATGTTATTAAACGTTGCAAATTACTGTACTGCAGTAATATGAAAGACAACCTTATAGCAAAGTTTTAATATGATTTCAGTGTACTTCCGTGTCGTTTTCCGTGATGTAGTGGTTACCACGCCAGCCTCTTATTCTCGAGATCGCTGGTTCAAACCTGGCTAAGGACGATGGATATCTTTTTCGGGCGTAAAACTCTTTAGCATGGCTTCCTTCGGAGGGGAAGTTACGTCTGCTAAATATATTGCGGTCCTACTCGACTGCGGGCTCACTTTCGTCCACACGTCAGGGCGAAGGTCGGTCTTGGCCACGCCGCACTCAGACAGTTGTATCCTGTTTTTCATTCCAGCATGCCTGCTCACTAAAACTACGCCTGTATCAGGCAATCATCCCGCCCTTGATCCTGTACGGATGCGAGGTATGGGGATCGGTGGCACGTCCACCATCCGCAGACTGCAGACCGTTCAGAACAGGGCTTTAAGGATTATCTATGATACTGGGCGTAGATTCCCGTCACACATCCTACATACCCAATCCGGACTTAAATACACCGTGAATATGGTGCGAGAGATCCTGCACCATGCACGCGAAACTTGCAACACATCCCAATCAGCTGGTAAGCGCCCTGGATCACTATGACCATAGGGCCCCCAGAAGACGGAAGAGCTACCGGGGCTGTTGACATAAGGGCTACTAATCCACACTATTCCCCAAGTTAAGCTGTATTGGGCCTGATCGCTAGCTGGATGAGTGACCCTCCAGCGGCGACTACCCCAAGAGCCTCTTGATTACCCTCAAGTTAAACAACCATTGGGATTGGTAACCCCAAATCCTATGCCTATATCCTATCTCGCTTTATTGTCAATCGGCCCGCTTATTTTCACAACCACGCAAGCGGTTGTAGAAGTTAAGCAGCATTGGGTATGGTCGTTACCTGAGCGCTTATCCGCTTAGGTGAATCGCCAGAAATCAGCCAATGGCAGCACAGTAAGCGAAGCTCCACCCACTGACACACGACATAAAAGCTTGCGAAATTTGACGAAGGCTCTGTGTTATTCCCCACACTTTTCAGTGTGTATGTGGCCGACCTACCTACAGAGTAGCACGTCAACATAGCACAGTATGCTGATGACGTCCTCCTGTATTGTACAAGCAAAAACCCACGCAGAGCCTTCTACCCCATTCAGACACACCTCTGCCTCCTCCAAGAGTGGTGCTGGCGTTGGCGATTATCATTAAACCTGCAAAAGGCCACGCCATTCTCTTCACCAAGCGCCGCTTTCCCGCAAACTTTCCCACATTCAACTACCTCAGGAGAAGGATAGAATGGACAAATGCCATCACCTACGTGAGAGTTAAGCTAGATAAGGGTCTAACTTTTGAGGGATACATCAGAGACCTCAGCATCGGCTCACTGGGGCTACCGCTTCATTGTACCCCATGCTGAGGTCGGGGATTCTTGTTCCTATTAAGTTACACTTTTTTCGAGCGCTCATATTCCCTGTCCTGCTTTACGCCTGCGAGATCTGGGTCATGGCTGCAGAAGAGGGTCTCAGGGCTATCTCTTCTGTACACCGCCCCTTTCCCGTGAGACTGCTTCACGAAGCCTCATCTCTTCCTTACGTGGAGGATGAAATTAGGCGCCGGGCCGCAAAATTTTACTACCAGTTACCACACCATCAGAGCGCCCTCGTTCGGTCTCTTGGGGAATATAACCCCAAAACATGCCGCTTGAGGCGTCACCGGCTTCCCTGCATGGCACGCGGGCACATCCGGTAACAACGGAGTACCTCCACCAGCAGCTAAGGCTGAGCTCCTATACAGTCCCTTCAAGAGTAGCTTGGACTTTCAAAATTACAACCTCCACATTAGAAATGAAAAATTACTAACACCAGCGGTGCACAAGGGCAGTTGTACCATGTCCGGCAACCGTTGAGGAACAAACTTTATAACCTCCTTTCTCTCCCTTATAAGAATCTCAACCGCCAATCTGCAACCCCTATATCACTACGCGGTTAAGCCCTTATTAGGGCAGGTACACGCCTAACACACCTACGGGTTGCCCTCAGCCCGCCAATATGTCGTCGTCGAATCTATTATATCGCACTGGTAAAGCCACGTAGCGGCTAGGTACTGTGACGATTTTACACTCCGCCAAGGTAAACCCGGGCGACGTGTTCTCGATTGCTGGTTGCTTCAGAAGAGATGTAAAGCCGGTGGTCCCGTGTCGTAGACTAACGGAACATAAAAGAACCTCAAGCCTCATAAAGAGGCCTTTGAGCAAAATTTCCGGTCTTTCACGACCAATATAGATTGGGACACTAAGTACCATAGTAGTTAAAGGGCGTCCAGAAATTTAAAAAAAGGTCAAGTGAACTTGCGTAAACCAAACAATTAACTTTCTTGGTTTTCTCCTATGCAGATCATCTCAAAATGAAACCCCACACAGACATACTATGTTTATACCACAAATTTCTAATTAGCTACAAAGGTAAGAGCTAATAATTAATAACCCAATACCTAATCCAATAATTAATAATTAAACGCTCGTATAATTCGGGTAATTAATGTAACTACAAGAAACCAATACACATAGCAATATATAATGTAATTAATATTATAATCAGTGCGTCAGTTGGTGACAACATGGTACATGTACAAAGTTTGAACACCTGCAAATATAAAGACAGGACGCCAACTTACAAATACAATATAACTAGCCTTCCCAATACATGTAATAGAAGTGTATTTGCGGAGGAGTTGCCGGTTATGAATGGAAGTTAACAACGCAAATATTACCACACTAGTGAGTTATCCCGTAACGGTGGATAGTAACCTCTCGTATATTGTAACCTCTGTGAAAATTAACACAAAAATCTGATGTGTTACACTCACATGACTTTCTCTACTCTTGTACAAACTACTTTTACAAACGCTTATTCTCCATCTACTTCATATTAATCGCGATAAACATTTGCAGAAACGATCTTTTGACATGCAAAGAGAATTACACTTTACACATAGCGACCAGTTCTAAAAATGTTTGACTATCGCTTAAGGCGTACTATGTTCCCTTGTTTTGTATTTGCAAGGCCAATATAGAAATACAGTAGCCTTTAAGCACATACATATCTCTTAATAGCTGGTTGCTAGGTGCAGCACTATTCTCTTTGCCACAGATTAATACTCTTTGCATATCCAAGACAATAAAAATGAATAACGAATTCCCATTTGAGAAAATAAGTATTGAAAAATTTAAGGGAATAACAAGCAATATCTCGAAAATGGCTCACTCAACAAAAAAATGTATATGACATAAATTGTGTATTTTAACACGATCTACATTTTTGTGTAGTAAAATTTTGTCTATCTCTTATGGTTTACCAGTTATGCAAAAGTCGATCACAATGAAGAATACTTTTGGAGACATTCCCAGAAAATTCGAGATATATATATATATATATTTTATTTGTCATGAAAATATCTTAAACATATGTTTTAATCAAAATCGTTAGAGAAAATTAAAATTTTCGAAAAATGTTCCATGTAAAGGGTAATCTGGGGTGGGGGGATTTTCTTGAAAACGTTCGTGTCGCATCTCTGGAAGATACTGAACCTAAATACCAAGTTTGGTGTTTATCCGACTGTTCGTTTCTGAGTTATACTGTTCACAGACACACACACGGACATGTTTCCAAAAATGCTTTTTGTTTTGGATACAGGGGGTCTCAAAACGTGTATTTCCGGTGAAATCTCGGTAACAAATTTTTGGGTGTTTTACAATACTTACTATACGTAGTAGACAAAGTAAAAAAAATGACAGCGATTTTATGGAGAAACTTTGACAAATTGGATTATTTAAGTTGCAGACGCTGGGATAAGCTTCCTCTGTTTTTAAAACCCGCCTTCCGGACGTGCGGTCGTTGTCTGTAAGGCTAAGAAAAGGGCACAATATTGCAACCTCATGAATTTTCTGCCCCATTAAAAATTCTCCTGCATCATATTTTTACTGTTAATTTAGAAAGCTATTTTTCTATTCACGTCGCATTATTCACGAAAATATTGCTTTGTTTAAAATTCATTTGAAATTAATTATGTAATAGTTCATTTACACGCAACAGACGGAAACAACAGTAAGAAGTTGATATTACAAATCTGTTTTCTTAGTAACGAGATGATACAAAAGATGCAAATGTCCATAGTGTACCATTCATACAGAATGTGTTACATTCACATGCCTTTCTCTACCCATTACGGTTTATTTTTATTTCCTACAATCTTCTGTTACAAAAGCTTTGTTTCTACCAACTTTATGAAATTCAGATAAACTTTGGAAAAACTTCCATAACGTATTTCGTTGAATGTACAAAGATGATACAGGAAACTTCAGCGACAGTTCAAATGTTTTAGAAACGCTCAACTATATGCTGGCCTTGAAATCCCATACTCCTTCGATGGTATCACTAGAAACTGAGTGACAGCACCCATAAACTGAATACCAAGATTTCACTCGAAGTGTACGTTTTGAAGCCCCTTGAATAAGTGAAAAAGGCATTTTTAGAAAAAGGTCGTTTTCTGTATGTTGTCGCAGTTCTCTGGCTAGTGTTATCTTATTTACTGAGCGCCTCTTGTTTTATTATTTTAAATTTGGGTTCATTGTCCTCCGGCTAGCTATTATAAGTCAGTCGAGCAAGTGTCTCTAAGCAAGGGGTGTAAACGGAAAGGAGTTGTTACTAAAAGATAACACTGATAAAATAATTTGTTTCTACACTTTTATTGCCGCCACACTTAATTCTCATATTTAATCTTTATACACACCTGACAAACTGTTATATTTCCGAATGTAATTACTGTCACTTTAATTGCCGCGTATCAATTACTTCGCGTACTTTACATTTTTTGTAACTAACTCTGCGACGTTTACCTCGTGAATGATTCTGTTGAACTGCGTGAAACTTGCTTATGGCTCGAGAATATATACTTCTTCACCTCGAAATGCCTAAACATTATAATAGAGCTGCTATTGGTTGCCAAATCGCGCCCACTTTAGCGTCTTTTTTGTCAGCCAATCACTGCTACTAACATATATGCTCTAGGGAAGATATTCCCTCCATTTCTAAAGAAAGGCACGCTACCCTGACGTCATTTGTTTGTCTCTTCTTAGTGATAAACAACTCACCCCCTCGGTTTATTGTTACCCACTCCTATTGTCAGTTTCAGTGAGGCCGTGTAAACTTATTTCCTAACAATACTTATGACTAACAAACATTTAAAATCCTGTACATATAATAATATTAATTTACACTACAATCACTTTTGCATTCACAGTGTCGTGATATAAAATATTGCCTCAATGTATATGTGAACAGCATAACGGTCGTCCTTCGTGGTGTAGTGGTTGCCATACTAGCCTTTAGTTCCCAAGGTCGCGGTATCAAAACCGGCGGAGGGCGACGATTTTTTTTCGGGTGTAAAAATCCTTAGCATGGCTTCCTTTGGAATGGAAGTAAAGCCGGTGGTTCCGTGTCGTAGATTTAGGGCACGTAAAAGAACCTCAAGCCTCATAAAGAGGCCTCTGAGCAAAATTATTGGTCTTTTATGCCCAATATAGAATGGGACGCTAAGGACCACAGCAGTTAAAGAGTGTCCATAAATAAAACTGAATTTAATTTTTAACAGTATAACTGAGAAACGAAATCTCGGATAAATACCAAACGTATGTACGTTCGGTGTCTTCAAAAAAATCTCCCCACAGCAAACTACCCTTTGCATGGTAAATGCTTCGTTAAGTTTATTATCTCAAAAATGGCTGTATAGGTTTTGATTAAATATAAGATATTTACGTGACAAATATCTTAAAATTTTCTGAGAGCAACGTGTGAAGTTCTCTCCATTCGGAAGGAATTTTGGATAATTGGTAAAATAAAAGAGAGATAAAAGCTTACTACACGAAAAAAACACGATTTATGACAACTGTATATGGTATTAACCATTTCCGAGATATTCCTTATTGGTTTGAACTATCAAATATTTTATAATTTTCTCACCTGCTTCATCGCTAATCGTTTGATTCTCGTGCCCATGTAAGTAGAAGGGAATTTTAGAGCCTTCACACAAAGCAACCCGGTTGTATAAGATTTGAGTATCGCTTAAGATAACTGCAGGCCTCTTATATTTTGCAAGTTAAGTTTCTATGAGAATAGTATATACGAGTGGAGGGAGAAAGTCATGTGAATATAACAAAAGAATATATTTTTTTAAAAAGTTGAAACAGATTTTGCAAATAGTACTCATTAGGATTCAAATTGCATATATATTTGGCCCTATAAACTTAATAATATTTAACGGTATGGTTTATTAGAGCTGCAGGTAAATAATGAGGCTAAAATTTCAAGAGAAAAATGCAATTAAATATTTCAACAATAAAACTCATAAAAGCCAAGCGTTAACTTTTTTTCCTGTGTTTGCGTTGGAATGAACCGTGGAGGTAGAAATAAATGTACTGCAGAGCGCAGCTGACGCGTGTGCTATTGAACAGCTGTTTAAATTCCATTTGAGTGAACGTAATTAAAATTCCCTTGCGGCAAAAATTTGTGTTATGCAGGAATCAAAGTAGGATCAATAAAACGGCTAAACATCAGGCTATAATTAATTGTAACAGTAAATTCAGGGGAAGTATTTGCGTCATTTACCTAAGTATTTGTAAAATAAAAGACAGATTCGTAATGCACTACTGCTAATAGTAAATATGAATTATACCAACTCACGATTATCAGAAGTAGGTGTTACAACTAATCATTAACAAATGACCAGGTATTTCTAAAGTTTTGAAAACTGTAGGTGGAAGTTCGGGAAATTCTAAATTCAACATTAATTGATGTTTCATACCCATTCCGTGCCTTGGGCAGGCATGCCTCTTCAACTTGCCTCAGATTCGCTGCTTAAGCACCACACGCCACAATTTCGCCTAGCCCGTGTTTTATTTTATTCTCACAAAATCGTTTATCACACCACTGTTTTAACTATCCAACTATAGAGATAGGACTAAACACAAGAGCAGTGCAACAAAAATGTTACCTTTGTAGATTGCTGTAACAGACCACGCAAAGAGCAGGGTGCAATAGGTGGGAAAACAAATGTTTGCACATAACCAGCGATAGAATTTCACATCTATTTAGTATTACGATGCGACATTTTCCAAAAGTTAATCCACACTTTTAGTGTATTTCATAGTCTTCACTCCCCCATCTATCTCTTCGCTGATTGATTTTCAAAATACAAAGTATTTCCATTGAAGTTTTACAAAGAAAATTTAATTTTTATTAGCTTTATGGCTTTAATTGTTTTACAGGGAGACCAATCACACATCATCTCGAAACTGTGCTCTTTAACATACGTCTTACAGTACTGGAATAAGGATTTTAATTTTTGGGTTCTCACGATGTAAACAAGATCCTATTAAATTTTTCTGAACTATAAAATTGCTGCGTTCACAACAGCGACGTGACACTTGTTTCCCGAGTATCAGCCCACTTCCGCTTTAAGACATTTCATTGGATAGCTTAGTAGCTAAAGGCAAAAGACAAGTAGAATGGGGGCCATTTATCCTTCCTGAATAATCGCGCAGCCCGTAAACGAGGGATTTTACTAAGTTGTTATACTAGCTACTACCCGACGTTGTGAGTAGATTTTCATTTGAATGACAGTTTAATTTAGCTCTCCCCGTTCTTAACGAAATCATTGTACAATGATCTATAATATTATGTGAATAATTCCTTTTATACTTTATGATTATAATTTCGTACATCCCAGGATATTCCCAATAAGAGATTAAAAGTTCCCCGATATTCACACAATGCACACATGATTCTAGCGTACACTTGGAGACAGAAAACCTGACCCATACAGGAACGAGGGGATTCAAGTTGATACTGAAAACCTCTATTCTATCACACATTTTGCGTAATTCTAGTCACTTGATTTGAAAGTTACATATGTCATCTCGAAAGATAGACGTAGTGTAACGTTGCCACTGAGTTCTATATTCTTGCTAGGTGAATGCTTTTAAATTAATAATCATTATAATATTCATAATAATGACGATAATTGTCCACCCTTTTTGTTTACTAAAGCAACAGAAGACTCATGAAACAATGATAATAATTAATTGCAGGTTACTTAAGATTTCCCACCAGCCAATAGCGTAGAGGTAAAGAGAAGACCAGTTTTATCATCTTGAAGTCAGAATAGGCCTTACCTGTTTAGTAATAAAAATAATTTATGACTGATTATGCTGGTATATATACAGGATGATTCAAAAAGAAGGAATAACTTTAAATATTATTTTAATGAACGGCAATAGATCAGAGCGGCATGGGCTCCTGTCCAAAAATAAGACCATGAGGCATAGACCCAGGGTTTATATGCAAAACCTGGCTAGACACACCAATATGTCATTATTTGGTTGAATGTCCTTGCTGCAACTCAATTATCTGCCGGGCAATGGCTGGAGGTTGAATTCCATCTGACGCAGCGGCTTCCGGGTCTCGCCACGTATGGTAGCTTAAAGTTCCGGGTTTAACAATGTAGAGATATACGGCCAAAAACTATACATTGGTATAAAATAACGTTAACGCCAGCTGCACCGTTAATTTAATTGAGCATAATAGGTTAGTGAGAGAAGGGTGGGCCTGGTCCAGATTAAGGGCATATAGGCTAAGGGGAGATAGGAAGGGAGTGAATTTGAATAGGTGTCCTCTTTGTGGAGAGACAGATAATGATTTGCATTATATAATTGAATGTGAAGAAACTAAGTTGTGGAGAGATCAGTTTTTACCTAAAGAATGGGAGAATGTTAACAAAGAAGTAATAAAAGTTAGGATAATGAAAATACAAAAGGAGAGGGATATAAAAAGAATAGGAGAATATATGGGGAGAGTAAGAGAAAGATGGTTTACAAAAATAAAGCAATATGAGTTTGTTATGACCCACCATGCATAAATAACCACGGTGTTAAAATGTATGATGGACCAAAGAAAGAAAAAATAGCAACTCAAAGTAATGTATTAAAAATTGTAAGAATTTTGTATAGCATTATGGAAATAAATATACATACATGCATACTGGTCGTAAAAGACCATACATTTTGCTCAGAGCCTCTATCTGGCTTGAGGTTCTTTTACGAGCCGTAAATATACGACATGGGACCAAAGGCCTTACTTCCCTTCCGAAGGAAGCCATGCTAAGGATGTTTACGCCGAAAAAATCCATCGCCCTCCGCCGGGTTTGTACCCGCGACCTTAGGAACTAGAGGCTAGCATCAGATACACTGTGACAATATATATATATATATATATATATATATATAATCACTACAATAATTTAAATTGACAAATACATCTAAATAATATCATTTGACGACAATAATTTTAGACTGTTTCCATGACTATACTCCATTTGCTTTAGGTTGAAACACGGAAAGTAGAAAGAGGTAGCACTATATTCCCTACTACAGTTGATAATCCATAACTGCCTAATTTCAAAACCTTTAACATTTAAACTTACTACTTTTAATCTGGGTTAGACTGAAACAAATTTAAAAGAGAACAACCCGTTTGTAAGAATGCGAAGGCCAGCGAAGCAAGGACGACCGAAGATATCAGGATATTTTCCATATTTCACTGTTAAAAGTGCAGTGGCAACAACAGTGCAGCATTTACTGAGAGCCTAGGCAGTGAAGGTTGACTGTGTAAATGCTTCTCAGCACTCGGACCGTCATTAACCCATCCCCCCTCCTAGACCGGTCATATAGCGTCAAAGTGTTACGTTTTAACTTAAATTTTACTTACTGTACTTCAGAAGGAACTTTTACATAAATATTGTCGCTGCAGCTAACCCATTTCTCAGCCACCCCTCCCTCTACAAGGTCGAGTCCATTAACCATGTTACATTGGGCTAGCCATCTCTACTTGTTTACACGAATCTGAGTAGAGATTTCATTAAGAGCGGTTATTTGACACCTCTTCGTTTCACTTCGTCTATAACATCATTCATTGGTTCATGTTTGTGTCTTGGGATTTGTTTCTTGCCAGACGTGATAAGGGCCGAGTAGAAACTAGTGTTGGTTAGATAAATGTAGAAATATTACGAAATAACAAATCTGATGTGTTACACTCACATGACTTTCTCTACTCTTGTACAAACTATTATTACAAAATTTTATTCCCCATCTATTTCATATTACTTGAGATAAACGTTTGCAGAAACGATTTTTTGACATTTAAAGAGAATTACATTTTACACATAGCGACCAGTTCTAAAAATATTTCACTATCGCTTAAGGCGTACCATCTTACCCTTGTTTTGTATTTGCAAGGGCAATATAGAAATACAGTAGCCTTTAAGCATAGACATATCTCTTAATAGCTGGTTGCTATGCGCAGCAGCATTCTCTTTGCCACAGATTAATACTCTTTGCATATGCAAGACAAAAAAATGAATAACGAATTTCCATTTGAGAAAATAAGTATTGGAAAATTTAAGGGAATAACAAGCAATATCTCGAAAACGGTTCACTCAACAACAAAAATGTATATGACATAAATTATGTATTTTAACGCGATATACATTTTTTGTGTAGTAAAATTTTGTCTATCCTTTATGGTTTACCAGTTATGCAAAAGTCGTTCACAATGAAGAATACTTTTGGAGACATTCCCAGAAAATTCAAGATATACATTTTATTTGTCATGAAAATATCTTAAACATATGATATTTTAATCAAAATCGTTAGAGCCATTTTTGAGAAAATTAAAATTTTCGAAAAATGTTCCATGTAAAGGGTAATCTGGGGTGGGGAATTTTCTTGAAAACCTTCGTGTCGCATCTCTGGAAGATACTGAACCTAAATACCAAGTTTGGTGTTTATCTGACTGTTCGTTTCTGAGTTATGCTGTTCACAAACACACACAGACATGTTTCCAAAAATGCTTTTTTTGGATTCAGGGGGTTTCAAAAACATGTATTTCCGGTGAAATCTCGGTATCGAATTTTTGGGTGGAATACAATACTTCCCCTACTTACTATACGTAGTAGAGGAAGTAAAAAGCTATTGCACTTTGTTTGATCTGAAATGTGCCAATGTCATTTTAAAGAGAATAGTGGCACATTTAACACTACTGCTGTGATTCTAGACGAGGGTTTTTAATTTAGCAGGCTACTGCGAAATTCCGAAACGTGGGAAAAGTCAAAATACAATAAACCATAAATATGCATAAGTTATATATACACGCGTTTATAAATTCCGTTGTGGATTCTCAGCAGTTGCATTTGTTTACATGAACTGCATAGTTATTAGGAACAAGAGTATGTTTCAAACACGTATACGATACCCAAGAACTGTTTATTTAACAGTTGGCATTATTTCAACTTCCCATATACCTATTCATGAATAACATTTTGTATTTCGCTATAATATAAACTCCACTGTGGTATGGAATAATAAACGGCCTTATATCGGCTCAGAAACCGTCATAGCGTAAAGGGTAATGAATTTCTATACCTAAATTCGACAAATATTTTCCCTAAATCTACATTATCACCAATGAGTCTATTTTCTATAGAAGTACATCATATGTACGAGGGCAGTCCCAGAATACCCAACCTGACGTATATATAGCGGTTGTTTCAAACAAATGACTATGGTAGAAAGTACCACCCTTATAAAGCTTAAGCTTAAAGTTTGACGATGTTACGTTTTTTAGTAATTGTTTGGCAGCCATTAATAGTGAACGCTCTCAGCGAATTTGTAAACATGGATAAAACTGATCGTTACGTGATACAATACTTTCATTTGTAAGGTATTAGTGCAACTAATACTAAAGCTGAGCTAGATTCTACTCTGGGGGAGTCTGCTCTTTCGTTTACAACAGTAAAATATTGGGTGGCAGAGTTTAAATGAGGCCGTAAGTGCTGCCAAGACGAACATCGCAGTGGTCGACCAAATGAGGTGACCACGCCAGAAATTGTGAAGAAAATCCACAAAATTGTATTGGATGACCGTCGACTGAAAGTGCGCGAGCTAGCAAATATCGTAGGCATTTCAAAAAGTGCTGTAAATCGCACACTAACTGAAAATTTAGACATGAGAAAGCTGTGTGCAAGATGGGTACCACGTTTACTCACAATGGAACAAAAGCACTGTCGTGAGGATATTTCAGTCGAGTGTTTGGCGATGTTTCACTGCAATAAAGTCAGTTTTTGCGTCAATTCATAACAACCGATGAAACATGGCTCCATCACGTTACACCTGAGATGAAGGAACAGTCAAACAGTGAATTGAAAGGGGAGAATCGGCTACAAAGAAGGCGAAGAAAGTTCTATCTACAGGCAAGGTCGTAGCGTCAGTTTTCTGGGGTGCTCGTGAGATATTTTCATTAATTATCTTCAAAAAGAAAAAGCAATCAACAGCGATTATTATGCAAACTTGTTGCAGCATTTGAATGGTAAAATCAAGCAAAAACGGCCGCATTTAGCGAAAAATAAAGTTCTGTTTCATCAAGACAATGCACCAGATCACACATCCATTATCGTCATGGCCAAAATCAATGAGTTAAAGTTCCAATTGCTTCCTCATGCATCCTACTCGCCAGACTTAGCCCCCCTCTGATTATTTTATGTTTCCAAAGTTGAAGAAATGGCTTGCTGGTAAAAGATTTGCCAACAATGAAGAGGTGGAGTTTGCAGTTGATGGCTATTTTGCAGAACTCGACGGTTCTCACTATAAACAGGGTATCAAAGCTATTGAACAACGCTAGTAAAAGTGTATCGAGCTGAAAAGAGACTATGTATAGAAATAAAGATGTTTTTTTCCCAAAATGTTTGTGTTTTCTTTCTTAGGTACGGTACTTCTGGGACAGCTCTCGTAATACAGATACGAAATTTTGCTTTCGCTACCAACTACATAGTAAGTAGGAGAAGTACTGAATCGAAATTCAAAAATACATAGATTGTGCCTCCTAAAAATAGAAAATGATCATTAAGTGTTATATAGGCATACTTATCTTGGTCGGATACTCAGAGCCCTTTAAATTCAAGAGCATAGATTTCTCATGCAAATTTTAACTACGGTGCCTTCGTTTTATGCCAAGGGTGCGGATCACGCGCTTGCGTGCTCCTCACTCAGTCTACTATACTACGGGGTTTTCCGTTCCGTAACGCCCGCATTACTAACTCACGAGTGTTAGTAACATATGTAAAGACTGCTAACCTTGTTGAAAGTGGTGTCCATCTGCGCGAAAACATTCTTGACATCGTCGGATGAAATTACTATTCACACGCATAAGTTCTTTTGCGTAATGTTCATAATTCCTGCTTCTATATTGTCATTGAGTTCGTCTATAGTGTGGGGATTGTTCCTATAAGCTTTATTGTTTAGCGATCCCGTTGTTCTAAATTTATTGACCAAACATCTCAGTGTCTCTACCCGGAGCTGGATAATTAAGAAATTGCTGCTGAAATTGCCTACACACCTGCCTACATGATTCAGTTTTCACATATGTATCGTACATAAAAAAAATCTGATGTGTTACACTCACATGACTTTCTCTACTCTTGTACAAACTATTTTAACAAACGCTTATTCTCTATCTACTTCATGTTAATCGAGATAAACATTTGCAGACTCTATCTTATTGCTAATTTTCTTGTAGATGTAAGGGGAATATATATTTACAAGGGCAATATACAAAAACAGTAGCCTTTAAGCACATACATATCTTTAATAGCTGGTTGCTAGGTGCAGCACCATTCCCTTTGCCTCAGATTAATACTCTTTGCATATCAAAGACAAAAAAATGAATAACGAATTCCCATTTCAGAAAATAAGTATTGAAAAATTTAAGGGAATAACAAGCAGTATCTCGAAAATGGTTCACTCAACAAAAACAATGCACATGACATAAATTGTGTATTTTAACGCGATCTACATTTTTTGTGAAGTAACATTTTGTCTATCTCTCATGGTTTACCAGTTATGCAAAAGTCGTTCACAATGAATATTTTTGGAGACATTCCCAGAAAATTCAAGCTATACATTTTATTTGTCATGAAAATATCGTAAACATATGATATTTTAATCAAAATCGTTAGCCATTTTTGAGAAAATTAAAATTTTCGAAAAATCTTCCATGTAAAGGGTAATCTGGGGTGGGGGGATTTTCTTGAAAACCTTCGTGTCGCATCTCTGGAAGATACTGAACCTAAATACCAAGTTTGGTGTTTATCCAACTGTTCGTTTCTGAGTTATGCTGTTCACAGACAGACACACACACACACGGACATGTTTCCAAAAATGCTTTTTTGGATTCAGGGGCTCTCAAAACATATATTTCCGGTGAAATCTCGGCATCGAATTTTTGGGTGGAATACAATACTTCCCCTACTTACTATACGTAGTAGAGAAAGTAACACGCTCTTCAAGCGTGAATTTGTTGGCAAGCGTTTCCGTAGACTAACATTCCTAAGGAAATCACATACAACACACGTATTGTGGAAACACCTCCCAACACGAACACAAAGCAACGACCGAGACAGCTCACAGCTGATAAACGTATCCTTGACACGTCCTGCGCAGCAGCTGCAATGGCATAGTCACTGCCGTCTCGGCCGATAGCATATAAGGCGGCTGTGGCCTTCGCATAAAACGAAGGTACTGTACAGTAATCTCATACCTTCCTCATGGAAGATGTTGGAAACTATGTCCTTGTACCGCTATGCATCTCTCACACCTTTTAACAAAATTTCGATAACACTCAATTCTTCTGAAATTCCAGCAATTTCTCTTGTCTTCCAGTTCTTCCAACATTTGCGACCGATTCCGATACATTTATTTTTTAAGGACCCTATAAGTAGGAATCGCATTCGGATGAGAAATCTATACGCTTGAATGTAAGGAGATATGAATGTCGGACTCCGCCGGCGAACACCGTGTTTCCTTGTGCCAGCAAAATCCCACTAGGCCGGTCGTGCGTCCAACCGAAGGCTCTGTAATTTCCACCTTAACATTTTCCTATCTCTGCTATATACTTGCAGTAACTAGAGGAATTATTGTTTTTCGCCCAAAAATACGGTGGAGCTTTCTGGGGAAATACGTGTTTTGAGTTCACTGAATAGAAAGTATTTTTAGAAAATGAATCGTGTGTGTGTCCGTGAACCGAAAAGTGGTTAATACCAAACTTCGCATTTAAATTCAGCATCTTTCAAAATGCGACACGAAGATATTTCCAAGAAAAAACCTCGTCCTAAAATACCCCCTTACATGGAAAAGGTTTCGTTATTTTTTCATTTCCTCAGAAATGGCTCCAACGCTTTGATTTAAAATATCGTATGTTTAAGCTATTTTCATGACAAAATGTATATATTGAATTTCTGGGAATAGCCTGTGAAGTGCTCTTTACTCAGAATGACTCTTGTATAATTAACATACTATAAGAGATATAAAAATCTTACTATATAAAAACTTAAATCTTGTTAAAGCACACAATTTATTTCATATAAATTATTTTTCTGACGATAACCATTTTCGAGATATCTTTGTTATTTGGTTTGAATTTGCAAATACTTTATAGTTTTCAACTGCAAATCGCTATTCTTATAATTTTTGTGTTCATGCAAAGAGAAAATAATTTCAAAGCAATCACACTGAGAAAGGTTTGTTGCTGCTACATATGGAAAGTCAGTTTGAAGATGATGTATTATATTTCAACTGTTGGGGAGCCGAACTTACAGTTTCCGGTACCCTTCGCCCCAAATGTACTTTCAGGTGGCCTTTGCCCCAAGTTTAAAAAAAAATATTAACTTTCTAATTTGACTGTTTCTTTAAATATTATATATTTATGTTTGCCTCGGCTGCATATTGGCAGGGTTGTGGTGCAACTAAGAATGTAGGCTTACACAGATTATAATTTTACTTCACTCCTTTTATTAATACTTGATACGATTTAAATAACACTTCACTGATATAGAGAGCTGTGAGATTCTTTTTATTAATTAATTACGCTTTTTAATACGTAACTTACTTTTCGTCTCACACGAATACATATTATATTTCTTGAGGACACTTTTTGCGTCTGGTTAGTAACTCTGCCTACAGGTAACTGAATTCTAGATTTGTAAATTTAGCTATATTTCAGTTTCTGATTGGCTAATCCTACTCCAATAGAATACCTTCATTTAACTAAAGCTTTTTCTGATAGTTGACTGGCTATTTTATAAACCGTCACTAAAATTACATTATTGCTTCCAAGAATCCGAATTAGTATTGTTAAACAATCAAATTCATTATTGACTCAAGGTTACCTCATTGTTAGCAACTTTTAACTTATTATTCTCACAGCTCTTACATTATTAAATAACGTAATATATTCCCATTACATTATTAAACATGTATACAATAATATAAGCATATGCAATGACTGTTATATAAATTTTACAAATTATTACATACATATATTGCTTCAAGGTGGGCTGTTATTAAATTTACATATTATATAATTAGACTGAAATTATTTAAGTGTTAAAAATACTGCCTCAACACCTAAACCGCTTTAAAAAGACTATCGCCTTAGTTTACTGTAATCTTTTATCTGTATAAACAAGAAGTAGACCGAAAAATAATTATTTTAAGCATAGTTTGTGGAACAGCGAGTATAAAAATCCATATGAATATAGCATCACGTTTTTGTTCATTACATCTCTCTACTCCGCGATGGAATATTTCCAGAAGGTTGCTAAACGCAGCTTCCGGGTCTAGATAATTCTTGACGCCGGGAAAAGAATATAACTAACTATGAATCCAAGAGCTTCTGTAACGGTGAGAAAAAGGAAAGGAAAAATCTGATGTGATACATTTATATGACTTTCTCCACCCTCTATCTTCATTAGGGGGTATAGAAACTACTCTTACTAAAGCTTATATTCTCTCTACCACATTTTAACCCAAATAAACCTTTGCGGAAATAGCTACATTACATGTTTCGTTATAGATACAAAGAGAACAGCGACAGTCAAATGTTTAACAACTGAACGCTATATGCTGGCCTTAAAATTCCATACTGTTTCCATGACATCGCGAGAAACAACTGAATATTCATGGGAAGCATTGAACAATTCGAGCCTTTCATAACGAATATCTCAGAAACGACTTATTCCACAAAAAACGTATTTTAAGTAAATTGTGTGTTTTAAAGAGGTCTACATTTTTTGTGTGGTACGTTTTTGTCTATCGCTTAACGTTTACTAGTTATACAAGATTATAGAAAATTCCTTCTGAATAAGAGGACTTCACAGGCTACTCCCACAAAATTCAAGATATACATTTCATTTGTCAGGTAAACACCTTTAATATATGGTATTTTAATCAAAATCCTTAGCTATTTTTAGAAAATCAATATTTTCCAAAATCCTTCCATATAAAGAGTTAGTAGGGGTGGGAATGTCTTTTTGAAAATCTTGCGTCGCATGTTTGGAAGGTACTGAAACTAAATACCAAATTTGTACTTATCCAACCTTGTTTCTTGAGTTATGCTGTTCACACATGCACACAGGGACCTTATTCATGGGGCCTCAAAACATGTATTTCCGGTGAAACCTCGATATTGAACCTACTATGTACGTGGTGGAGAAAGCAAAAAAGATGACTAGCGTTAGCGACAGTGTTGAGACTGTCATGTGGATTAAGGACTTTTCCAATCGCTCACTCGTTTCCATGGCAACTGCTCAGGCTGGTATGATTCACCAACCCCATACAGTAGCCAAGTACGGAGTGCAAACATCAATGATTAACCACACACGCACACCAATAGCATTTTAAAAAGCATTACGCTCCGTTAAACGTATTCTCTTTAATGCGGAACCGCTTTAAGGCACATGGTGTGGCATTGTTTCCAACTGGACAACAAATACAAACCCCAGGAGACGCCGCATGCAGTCGTAAGGGTAATTGTTTACACGTGAAAACTCGTTTTGTTTCGCTAATTGAGTAGTTTGATGGAGTGGAGAGAATTATCCCACAGGCAACTAATTTGTTACCCCGTCCCCATTCCCAGGTGGATCGCTCTATTCTTTCAATGAAATTATATTTTCACGTCTGTCACCGATATTTATGTGATCGTAGGTCATCTCGGTGCAAACGTGCTAGCTTTTAATTTCCGAGGTCGCGGGTTCAAACCCGGCGGAGGGCGATGAATTCTTTTTTCGGGCATAAAAATCCTTAGCATGGCTTCCTTCGTAAAATAAGTAAAGCCGGTGGTCCAGTGGCTTACATTTACGGCACGTAAAAGACCCTCAAGGCTGATAAAGTGGCATCTGAGCATAATTTCATAGTAGTTACAGAGCGTCGAAAAATAAATAAACTCGGTGCAAAAATAGTGGTAGAGAGAAACACCAGTGAAAGTCAATATAAGACTTCTACTCTTAACAGTAAAAGAAACAATAGAAACACGGGAGTTATTTGGTTGCAGGTAATAAATGCAATACTAAATATTTTTAAACTATCACTACTTAAGTGAAACTATGTATCAATGTATAGAATCCTGATGGTTTCTGTTTTCACTACTCTCCCACATGCAGTAACTGTTTATTTTCATAGCTGTTCGACAAATATAAATCTATACTAACCCAAAAAATACGCTGGCCTTAAAATTCCATACTGTGTCCATAACATCACAAGAAACGACTCAATGCTGAAAGGACATCAAAGAATGATCAAGTAATGAGCAATTCGAACCAGTAATAACAGATACACTATGTGATCAAAAGTATCCGGACACCCCCACAAACATACGTTTTTCATCTTAGGTTCATTGTGCTGCCAACTACTGCCTGGTACTCATTATCCGCGACCTCAGTAGTCATTAGACATCGTGAAACAGCAGAATGGGACGCTCCGTGGAACTCACGGACTTCGAACGTGGTCAGGTGATTGGGTGTCACTTGTGTCAGAAGTCTGTACGCGAGATTTCCACAGTCCTAAACATTCCTAGGTCCACTGTTTCTGATGTGATACTGAAGTGGAAACGTGAAGGGACATGTACAGCACAAAAGCGTAAAGGCCGACCTCGTCTGTTGACTGACTGAGACCGCCGACATTTGAAGAGGGTCGTAAAGAGTAATAAGCAGACATCTATCCCGACTATCACACAGGAATTTCAAACTGCATCAGGATCCACTCCAAGTACTATGACAGTTAGGCGTGAGGTGAGAAACCTTGGATTCCATGGTCGAAAGGCTGCTCATAAGCCACACATCACGCAGGAAAATTCCAAACCACGCCTCGCTTGGTGTAAGGAGCGTCAACATTACACGATTGAACAGTGGAAAAACGTTGTGTGGAGTGACGAATCACGGTACACAATGTGGTGATCCGATGGCAGGGTGTGGGTATGGTGAATGCCCGGTGAACGTCATCTGCTAGCGTGTGTAGTGCCAACGTTGAAATTCGGAGGTGGTGGTGTTATGGTGTGGTGGTGTTTTTCCTGGAGGGGGCTTGTACCCCTTGTTGTTTTGCGTGGCAGGATCACAGCGCAGACCTACATTGATATTTTAAGCACATTCTTGCTTCCCACTTTTGAAGAGCAATTTGGGGATGGCGATTGCGTCTTTCAACACAATCGAGCACCTGTTCATACTGCACGGGCTGTGGCGGAGTGGTTACACGACAACATCATCCCTGTAATGGACTGGCCTGCACAGAGTCCTGACTTGAATCCTATAGAACACCTTTGGGATATTTTGGAACGCCGACTTCGTGCCAGGCCTCACCGACCTACATCGATACCTCTCCCCAGTTCCGCACTCCGTGAAGAATGGGCTACCATTCCCCGTGAAACCTTCCATTACCTAATTCAAAGTATGCCTGCAAGAGTGAACGCTGTCATCAAGGCTAAGGGTAGGCCAACACCATATTGACTTCCAGCATTACCGATGGAGGGCGCCATGAACTTGTACGTCACTTTCAGCCAGGTGTCCGGATACTTTTGATCACGTAGTGTATCTCGAAAACGGCTTATACAACAAAAACGTTATTTGAAATAAATTGTTTATTTTAAAGAGATCTACATTTTTGTGTTCTACGTTTTCGTCTATCGCTTAACGTTTACTAGTTATACAAGATTATACAAAATGTCTCCACAATGAAGAGGACTTCATAGGCTATTCCCAAAAAGTTTAAGATGTACATTTTATTTGTCATGTAAATATATTAAATTATAGTATTTTAATTAAAACCGTTAGAGCCATTTTTACAAATTGTTAGATTTCGAAAACTTTTCGATGCAATGTTTGAGGTGGGTATATTTTCCTGAAAATCTTTGTGTCGCATCTTTAGAAGGCACTGAACCTAAATACCAGGTTTGTTGTTCATCCGACTATTCGTTTTAAGTTAAGCTGTTCACAGACACACAACACACACACGGAAGTTTTCTAAAAATCTTTTTTTATATTCAGCGGCCTCAAATCGTGTATTTACGTTGAAATCTCGGGATGGAATTTTTGGGTGGAATGCAATACTTTCTCTTATTATGTACATGATAGAGAAAGTAAAAATCTGATGTGCTGCATTCACATAACTTTTCTACCCACTCTTCCACAAAATATTCTAAAAAAGCTTATTCCTCTAACTCCTTCCTGTACTGACCCAAATTTGTGATAAATTAAACAATTTCTTGTAATAAATTATTCATTCTACACTTAGAGAATTATTGTTTTTTCCACTTGACGCATTTAAACCATCAATTAAATTAAGGTATAAATGGACAAGCACTTGCTTGTTAGACACGCCCAACTTTAAACCTTGTTTTCTCGCAAGCATTCTTACTTTCTCTACTACGTATATTAAGTAGGGGAAGTATTATATTCCATCCAAAAATTCGATACCGAGATTTCACCGAAAATACATGTTTTGAGGTACCCTGAATCCAAAAAAAGGCATTTTTGGAAACATGTCCGTTTGTGTGTCTGTGACGCATAAGTCAGAAACGAATAGTCGGATAAACACCAAACTTGGTATTTAGGTTCAGTACCTTCCAGAGATGCGACACGATGGTTTTCAAGAAAATGCCCCTACCCCAGATTACCCTTTACATGGAAGATTTTTCGATAATTTTAATTTTCTCAAAAATGGCTCTAACGATTTTGATGAAAATATCATATGTTTAAGATAATGTCATGAGAAATGAAATGTATATCTTGAATTTTCTGGGAATGTCTCCAAAAGTATTCTTCATTGTGAACGACTTTTGCATAACTGGTAAACCATAAGAGATAGACAAAATTTTACTACACACAAAATGTAGATCGCGTTAAAATACACAACTTATGTCATATACATTTCTTTTGTTGAGTGAACCGTGAACATCTCGATTAACATGAAGCATATGGAGAATAAGCGTTTGTAAAAATACTTTGTACAAGAGTAGAGAAAGTCATGCGAGTGTAACATGAGATTTTTCAGTATTTTTCCATGCTCAAGAATGCTCCACACAAAGGAATATTTTACTAATTTGTTTCAAAATTGTTATACTACCTCTCAGAAGTACGTTAAAGAACACTATGGTGTACTTTTCTTTAAATAACGCTCCTATTTTGAGAAATAAATTATTAAGTTTTGAAAAATCAAGAATTTTGGAGAGCACTAAAGGTATTAATTATTCTACAATAATCCAAGGTTAATATAAAAATTGTGATGTAATAGATAAAAGTTCAAATTTATTTTCTTTAAAACCTGAATTTTTATGCAAATACTTTTAAAAGTGCATGGTGCAGAGTATTTATATTACAAGGAATTTACAAAATCAAAAATTAAAATTTACATAGCCATAAAAGTTAGAATTTTGAAACACAGTAAAAATATTACGGTTATGTAATAACTGGCATAAATTTCAACAAGATATCCTGCATGCTGTGCATTTACCGAATTTCACGGATACATTACCTTAATCAAGATAAAGTTTATTACACATTTTCACATTTCGTATACGCTAAAGCGATAGTCAGATTTTTAAAACGCGTATCGCTATGAAACGACTTTGAAATCCCATGCTCACTAAATAATCGCGAGAAAAACGTACAGCGACTTAACACTTTATAAAAGTGTAATTATTTGAACTTTCAAACCAATAACAAAGATAATCCCGAAATGTGTAAGTCCACAACAAAAAATCTGATGTGATAAATTCACACGACTTACTGCATCCTCTGTCTTTAATACTAGGTATACAAACTATTCTTAATAAATCTCATTTTTCTATCTACTACATTTTAATCCAAATAAAGCTTTGTAGAAACAGCTACATTACACATTTCGTTATAGATACAAAGAGAAAAGCGATAGTCAAATGTTTAAGAGCTGGACGCTATATGGTGGCCTTAAAATTCCATACTGTTTCCATGTAATCATGGATATCTCAGAAACGGCTTATGCCACAAAAAAACCTATTTGAAGTAAATTGTGTGTTTTAAAGCGTTCTACATTTGTGTGTGGTATGTTTGCGTCTATCGCTTATCGTTTACCAGTTATACAAAAGTATACAAAATTTTCTTCGAATGAAAAGGACTTCAAAGGCTACTCTCCGAAAATTCAAGATATACATTTTGTTTGTCATGTAAATATCTTTAATTTATGGTATTTTAATCAAAATCGCTACAGCAGTTTTTTAGAAAATCAAATATTTTGAAAAATGTTACATGTAAGGGGTAGTTTGGGATGGGAAATTTTTGTTGAAAATCTTTGTGTCACATCTTTGGAAGATGCAGAACCTAAATCCCAATTTTGGTGTTCATCCGATTTTTCTTTTTGAGTTATGCTTGTTGTATATGCTTTATTTAGATTCAGGGCGCCTCAAAAGATGTAATTCTGGTGAAATCTCAGAATCGATTTACAAGATCTACCTTTTATGTAGTAAGACTTTCTCTGTTTCTTACAGTTTACCAATTATTCAAAACGCATTCAGAATGAAGAGAGGTCTTCACAAGCTATTCCTAGAAATTTCAAGATATAAATTTTGTCTTGTAAATATCTTTAAATATATGGTATGTAAATCAATATCGTTAAGAGCCATTTTTTAAAAAAATAACAAAAACTTTTACATGTAAACGGTAGTTTATAATGGAAGAATTTTCTTGAAAATCCTCTAGTCACATTCTTGCAAGATGCTCAAATTTATGCTTCATATTTAACCTGGTACTCTTTTTACTTTCTCTACTACGTATAGTAAGTAGGGGAAGTATTGTATTCCACCCAAAAATTCAATACCGAGATTTCACCGGAAACATATGTATTGAGACCCCCTGAGTCCAAAAACATGTCCTTGTGTGTGTGACGAATGAAATGTATATCTTCAATTTTCTAGGAATGTCTCCAAAAGTATTCTTCATTGTGAACGACTTTTGCGTAACTGGTAAACCTTAAGAGATAGACAAAAGTTTACTACACAAAAAATGTAGATCACGTTAAAATACACAATTTATGTCATATACATTGTTTTTGTTGAGTGAACCACTTTCGAGATATTGCTTGTTATTCCCTTAAATTTTTCAATACTGGTTATTCATTTTTTTATGTCGTGGACAAGCAAAGAGAATGGAATGCGCCACATAGCAACCAGCTCTTAAAATATTTGACTATCGCTTAAAGCCTACCATATTCCCCTTGCATCTACAAGAAAATTAGCAATAAGATTAACATCTCAATTAACATGAAGTAGACGGTGAATAAGCATTTGTAAAAATAGTTTGTACAAGACTAGAGAAAGTGATGTGAGTGTAACATATCAGATTATTTACTTTCTCTACCACGTACATAGTAGGTAGAGAAAGTATTGCATTTCACCCAAAAACTCGATTCCTAGATTTCACCGAAAATACATGTTTTGAAGCCCCCTAAATAATGAAACCAAGTTTAGAAAACAGTAAGTGCGCGTGTGTGAACAACATAACTCAAAAACGGAAAGTGTGATAATACCCTACTCGGTATTTGGATTCAGTATCTCCCAAAGATGCGATAGGAAGGTTTTCTAATGATTTTGATCAAAATATCATATTAAAGATATTTACGTCACAAATAAAATGTATATCTAGAATTTTCTGGCAATAGCCTGTGAAGTTCTCTTCATTTGGAAGAAATTAAGTATAACCTTGTGTAACTGGTAAACGTTAAACTATAGACGAAAACATAGCTACCGTACAGAAAGTTTAAATGTCTTTAAAACACATAATTTACTTAAAATAAGTTTTTCGATACCATAAGCCGTTTCTGAGATATCGGTTATTAAATGTTCGAATTGTTCAGTACTTGTCGTTCTCTTAAAGTTTCGTCGATTTTCAGTTGTTTCTTGCGATTGCATGTAAACAGTATGGAATTAAAGGCCGACATATAGCGTCTAGTTCTTAAACATTTGACTATCGCTGTTCTCTTTGTATCTATAACGAAATGTGGAATGTAGCTATTTCTGCAAATGTTTATTTGGATTAAAATGTAGTAGATAGAAAAATCTGCTTTATTAAGAATATCTATTATACCCACTAATAAATATAGAGGGTAGAGAAAGTCATGTGATTATATCATATCAGTTTTTTTAGTTATGCTGTTCAGATATACATACACACACTGACCTTTACTAAGAATCTTATTAGATTCAGTGGACACAAAACGTGTTTTGCGTTGAAATCTGAATATCTAAATGTTCTATTTAATATACGTAAGCATTAGAGAAAGTAAAAATTTTTCTAGGATCGTTTGGGGTGTGGAATTTCGTGGAAAACACTGCGTATTCGGCTTTTCCATCCCGAGCTCTGCTGTACATAGAATAAAAAATAATGTTTGGTGTGTTCAGGATCTCTCAAAACATGTATTTTTGACAAAATTTAGAGAGCTGATATTTTGTATAGAATACAATATCCTCTTTTATCCTCTTTCTTCTATAGATATGCGGCAGGTAGAGCCAAAACGTTTCCACAAAGAAATGTTCTTGAGAAGCAAGTATAGTCCAGATTTGCATGCCACGTTTGAACAGCTGATCGACGACTTAGGTCATTTTCTCAGCCACATGCCGCACATTGCGGTCTACAAAGAAATTGGATTTCTTACATGTATCCCATCCAAACAATATTAAATATAGGCTGGTGTGTTGTTATGGGTGAATACAGTGATGCTCCTATATCCAGGTGTTCCCGATGGATACACGCGCAAGGATCACATGAAAACGTTTCTCGTCTTCAGGGAAGAATAAAGATTTTCATGCCCTGAAAAGAAATTTATCTAAAGCCCCTGGAAATGAAATCGACGGCGGGCCAGGTCTTGACAAGATCTGTACGCAACGTGAGCGGAAAATGAAATATCTTGGAGATGACGGGAAACAGTTTCCGTGCCATTTCCGGACGCTGACACCTGAGGCGGCGCAGACATCAGTGTCAGGGTTTACCTCGCAGGATCTCCCAAACGTGACCGGCGTTATCGACTGCAGCAGCCTTTTCCTCTGACATTTCAAACATATAACGCGCTTTTAATTGGCTTTCGCTGTTATTTCCTCCCCGAATTCGCTTTTCATCAACTTAATCCGTTTGATGGAATATCACAAGTAAAAATACAGCAAATGGACACCAACTGTCCGGAAATAATGACCATTTAAGTACAGCTATGTGCAAAAAATACTGTCGATACTCCGTAACATTTGATTTTCTTCGTAATTAATTCGTTCACACAATCCGTGAGTAGAACAAGATTGGAAAGGTAGAATCACACTGAAAAATTCAGTGCATTAGCCGGGATTTGAACCACAAATCATCCGGTTTCTATCTGGTTGCTGTAACTGAGCTACCATGGCAATATGCCTGTACGACAATAAACTCAACTAACTCGCATTTTTTTCCCGGTAAACCACAAGGAGGTTTTTTTGAGATGACCTACCCCAATGGCAACTTACAGTGTCCTAAGAACTTTAAGTACCAGGCCTCATAGTTTAACCAACTATGAGGTCAATCAATGATAGTTGATTGTTCATTCACACGAGCTCTGTTTAGGCCGTGGTCAGAGAGCCCCATCAGTCTCTTTTCAAGTAGAGCCGCGGATATTCTAGCCGGGGCATGATAGAAGATACGTCAGCCAAAATTCGATGTTGAAATTTCCATGTAATTATTGATAAAGGCTAGAGATTTACAGACTCCACCTTAAGCTAGCTTGCCTTTAGCTACTCCGCAATATGCAGGGCAACCTAGCTTGCTCGTTGCACACCTACGAAGCGCGCTGACAAAAAAGGAGTCCCCAGGTTTTTTTTATCTTAAAAATCGCCAAAAAATTGCTATTTCTACTTCCTGTGCAATCTTATAATTTGGTATGTCCTTAATTTGATATTTTATATTTGTAGGCAAAATACCTTTTTTTAATATATTCTCAAAAAGATACAGTATCTGTCACTTTGTACCCTGATTTCTGCATCACTTCACACAAAAACATGTCTTAAGTCCTATACCTATGTGTTAGATACATTTCAGCTCATCGTTTAGGGAAAGTTCTGCCCTACAAAATTATAGTATCATTGATCATCTTTCCCTGTATTTATAGTGGCATTAATTTCATAAAGATTTTAGGGGAGGCAAATTAAATAATTTCAAAGCCAGCATATAGTGAGGCGCCTTTTAAAGGAAGCATTGTATTCACCCAAAATTTCCTTTTCAAATTTCACCGGAAGTACATGCTCTGAGGCGCCATGAATCAAAAAGCATTCGTAGAATATAATCCACACGGACGTTTACAATAAAATAAATACCAAACCTGGTATTTAAGTTCACCATATTCCAAGGATGCGACGCTAAGGTTTATAAAACAATACCTCCATCCTACAGCAACACTTTACCTGTTGAAGTTCTCGTTTGTTTTCTTCAAAATCGATAAGTATTACTACTCTACCACGTACCTAGTAAGGTATCGCATTCCATCCAAAAATTCGATACCGAGATTTCACCGGAAATGCATGTTTTGGGACCCCCTGTATCGAAATAAAGCACTTTTGGTAACATGTCCGTGTGCGTGTCTGTCTATGAACACCCTAACTCAAAATCAAAAACTTGGTATATATCTTCCAAGGGACACGAAGATTTAAAAAATCTCCCCACCCCCAACTACCCTTTATAATGAACAATCGGAAATTTTTATTTTCTAAAAAAGGGCTTTAATGAGTTTGATTACAATACCGTATATTCAAGATATTTGCATGACAAACTGTATGTTTTGAATTTTCTGGGAATAGCCTGTAAAGACCTCTTCATTCGGAAGGAATTTCGTATAAGCTTGTATAACTGATAAAGGTTAACTAATAGACTAGAATATACCACAAAGAATGTAGATCTCTTTAAAACACACAATTTAAGATAAATTTTTATGGAGATATCGGTTATTGATTCGAATTGTCCATTACTTGATCATTCTTTAAAGTCCTGTCAACATTCAATATAGCGTCCACTTCTACAACATTTCACTGTCGCTATTCTCTTTGTATATACGATGGACATCCAGAAAGTAAAGAACGATTTGGCATAACTAAGTAATAACTTAAGATATCAACACAAACCTTTATTTACAAAGACACAGTGCCTTATTCTATTTCTCAATGTAATCGACATTGCTGTCAAGGCATTTATTGTAACGTGGTGCCAGGTTTTCAATGCCGATGTTATACTCTTCTACTACCTGAAAAAGTAATTTTGTTGTATTGCTATTTGCCCCACGCTTTGGGAGCCAATTTGAAGAAGGTTTATTGCTGCTACGTATGGAAAGTCAGTTTGAAGAAGATGTATTATATTTCGACTGTTGGGGAGCCGAACTTGAAGTAGTTGCAACCGCACGTATGGTAAAAAGTTTCCGGTAGCCTTCGCCCCTAATGTACTTTCCGGTGTCTTTTGCCCCAAATGTTTAAAAAAATATTAACTTTGTAATTTTGACTGTTTCTTTAAATAATATATATTTATGTTTGCCTCGGCTGCGTCAGTATTTATATTTTTTAGACACGTGAATGTCTTAGCAGGGAGTGGTGCGACTGAAGAATGCAGGCTTACACAGATTATAATTTTACTTCACTCCTTTTATTAATGCTTGACACGATTTAAATAACACCACTGATATAGAGAGAGGGAGCTATGATATTTTTTTATCAATTACTTGCACTTTTTAACACGTAAACTATTTTCGTCTCACACTGAATACGTATTAAATTTCTCGAGGACGCATCTCGCGTCCAGTTAGGAACACTGTCTACAAGCAATTGACTTCTGAATTTGTAAATTTTGCTCCATTTTAGTTTCTGATTGGCTAATCCTAGTCCAATAGAATACCTTCATTTTACTAAAGCTTTTTCTGGATGTTGATTGGCTATTTTATGAACTGTTACAAAAATTACATTATTGTTGCTCCAAGAATTACCAGTAGCATTTAAACTTTCTAATTCATTATTGCCTCAAGGTTACCTCATTGCCTCATTTTTAGCAACTTTTAACCTATTATTCTCACAGCTCCTATATTATTAAATTACGTAATACAGCCACATAACATTATCACACATGTATACAATAATATACAATGACTGTAATATACACTTTTTATATCTTGTTATACACACATTGCTTTAAGGCGGGTTGTTATTTAATTTGTATATTATATAATTAGGCTGAAACCATTTAAGTGATAAAAACACTGCCTCACGCCAAAGACTACCATTGCCTCTTTGAGGTCTTCGTCGGTTGGAAGCTCTCTTCCATCCAAAAAGGTCCTTTAGTTTCGGAAACAAGTCAATATCCTGAATTCTGACCTCAACATTTGCTTTCAACTCATCCGTAAAGAGTGATGGCCTCCCACACCGGTCTTTATCGTGTACACTGTTCTTCCTTGGTTAAACATTATGCACCATTTCATCACTGAAGACTCGTTCATTACAATATCACCATACACTTGCATTGTTTGCCTATTAATTTATATTTGTCCAACATTTTGTGCATTCAAAGAATGAAGCACACTACACATTTCACATTTGGCGGGAGTTTGAATTGGCGTCGCCATTTGGATATGTTATAGAACAGACAGGTTTGACCTCATAGCATGTAAATTCGACTCGCGCAGAGGTGGAGTAAGCAGCTAACTAGCGTACATGCATTGTGGTGATGGGGGACCGGCACGGAGCGTAATGTGCAATTGTTCCTTACTTTCTGGATGTGTTATTTAGCTATGTTTATTTGGATTAAAACGTAATATAGGATCTTTCAACAAGAGTGTCCTATCTTTAGCATGTAATAGCTGCCGTTGTTATTGAGTTACAGCAGTCATTTTTTCATGTGGTTACAGTTGTTATTGACAAATAGCCATGGGACGTTTCAGCATTCAGCAACGCGTATTGCGCGTGTATTGCGTGAAGTTTTACGGTGTGCATAATCGTCCCTGCGAGAGAACGATTCGGCGTTTGATCGATAAATTTGAAAGAAGTGGTTCTGTCAGCGATCAAAGAACACCTGTATGTAATCGACGTAAGCGCTCCAACGAAAACATAGGCGCCGTTCGTGAGAGTGTACGCGAGAACGGAAACAAATCAATTGCTCGTCAAGCGCAAGAATTGGGACTTTCGCCGACCACATCTTGGGGAATTCTGCATCTGGACTTGAAGTTTCACACTTACAAAAGAACTAAAGCCCAACGACCATAGGTTGCGCCGTGTATTCGCTGACTGGGCTATAGAATAATTGTCGAAAAATTATCTTCAGCGACGAAGCCCAATTTTGGATGGATGGTTGTTAACAAACAAAGTTGCCGCTATTGGAGCAATCACAATCCAATGCAGATTCAAGAACGACCACTTCATCCCCAAAAGGTTACTGTGTGGTGTATATTTTGGTATGGTGGAATAATTGGTCCATATTTCTTTCCAAGATGAAGATGGAGAAGCTCTAACTGTCAATGGAGAAAGATACCGGGCTGTTATAAGGGACTATTTTTACCTCAATTGGATGGTATGGGTCTCAGAAACATCTAGTTCCAGCAAGATAGTGCCACATGTCATACTGCTCTCGAAACAATCGATCTTTTGAAGAAGTAGTTCTGAGGTTTCATCATTTCCCGTGGTGGTGATGTTAACTGGCCCCCGAGGTCACGTGATTTAACGCCGTTGGATTAGTTCTTGTGGGGTTATGTTAAATCTCGAGTTTATGTCAAGCCAGAAACAGAAAATGATCTTATGAATAGCATCACGCGTGTTATTCGTGAATTTGGACGTAATTTACGTTCTTCTGTCATTGAAAATTACGTCAACCGTATACACGCAACCCAACGAAGTCGCGGCGGTCACGAAATGACATTAATTATATTCCAAAATAAAAATAGAAATAAACCTCTATCATTTATGGAACGTGTTTTATTTAAGTTCAAAGGTAGGACACTCTTGTTGAAAGACCCTTTAGATGAAAAAATAAGTTTGTAAGCATACTTTGTGTACCCATAAATAAACGATAGAGGGTAGGGAATGGCATGTGAATGTATCAAATTAGATTTATTTTCTCTATATTACACAATATAATATTGAAGCATAACGTAAACTGAAGAGTAATTGTGAACGTTTGAATTCTACATTTGCAGATTTTGGTTTGTTTTATTTTATTTTGTAGCTATGGTTATGAACTATACAAAACTTGGCAACTAGCATACAAAAAGCTGTTTGATTCTTGGGATTAATGAAAGAAGAGCGTATACTAACACGAAAAGTCGGCAAAATGCCGAACTTGGCATTTCATTTCAACCGCTTCCAAAGATGCGACACCAACATATTTCAAAGAAGTCCCCACTCCGAGTTAGACTTTGCATGGAAAAATTTTCGAATATTTCTATTTTTTAAACAAATGCTGCAACTATTATGAATAAAATGCCATATCCTTCACACATTTTCATAACAATTGAAATGTATATCTTGTATTTTCTAGGAATAGCCTGTGAAGTCCTCTTCATTCGTAAGGAATTTTATATAATCTTGTATAACTGGTAAACGTTAAGCAACTGACGAAAACGTACTACACCAGAAGTGTAGATCTCTCTAAAACGGCAGTTTATTTCAAATAAGCTTTCTGTGACATAAGCCATTTCCGAATATCCCCTATTAATGGTTCGAATTGTTCAACTGTTTCTTTTAAAGTCCCGTTACTAATTCAGTTGTTTCTCGTGATTGCATGGAAATAGTATAGGATTTTAAAGGCAGCATATAGCGTCCAGTTTTTAAACATTTGACTATCGCTGTTCACTTTGTATCTACAATATGTGATCAAAAGTATCCGGACACCCCACAAACATACGTTTTTAATCTTAGGTGCATTAAGCTGCCACCTACTGCCTGGTACTCATTATCCGTGACATCAATAGTCATTAGACATCGTGAAACAGCAGAATGCGACGCTCCATGGAACTCACGGACTTCGAACGTAGTCAGGTGATTGGGTGTCACTTGTGTCAGAAGTCTGTACGCGAAATTTCCACACTCCTAAACATCCCTAGGTGCACTGTTTCTGATGTGATAGTGAAATGGAAACGTGAAGGGACATGTACAGGCCGACCTCGTCTGTTGACTGACAGAGACCGCCGACTATCCAGACCATCACACAGGAATTCCAAATTGCATCAGGATCCACTCCAAGTACTACGACAGTTAGGCGTAAGGTGAGAAACCTTGCATTCCATGGTTGAGCGGCTGCTCATAAGCCACACATCACGCAAGAAAATGCCAAACGACGCCTCGCTTGGTGTAAGGAGCGTCGAAATTACACGATTGGCAAAACATTGTGTGGAGTGACGAATCACGTTACACAATGTGGCGATCCGATGGCAGGGTGTGAGTATGGCGAATGGTGAACGTCATCTGCGAGCGTGTGTAGTGCCAACAGTGAAATTCGGAGGTAGTGGTGTTATGGTGTGGTCGTGTTTTTCCTGGAAGGGACTTGCACCCCTTGTTGTTTTGCGTGGCACGATCAAAGTGCAGACCTACATTGATATTTTATGCATCTTCTTGCTTCCCACTGTTGAAGAGCAATTCGGGGATGGCGATTGCATCTTTCAACACGATCGAGCACCTGTTGATACTGCACGGGCTGTGGCGGAGTGGTTACACGACAATAACATCCCTGTAATGGACTGGCCTGCACAGAGTCCTGACTTGAATCCTATAGAACATCTTGGGGATATTTTGGAACGCCGACTTCGTGCCAGGCCTCACCAACCTACACCGATACCTCTCTTCATTTTCGCACTCCGTGAAGAATGGGCTGCCATTCCCCAAGAAACCTTCCAGCACCTAATTGAAAGTGTGCCTGCGAGAGTGAACGCTGTCATCAAGGCTAAGGGTGGGCCAACACCATATTGACTTCCAGCATTACCGATGGAAGACGCCATGAACTTGTACGTCATTTTCAGCCATTTGCCCGGATACTTTTGATCATGTAGTGTATAACGTGAACTAGTATTGTAGTTCCACTGTTGGGGAGCCAAAACGTGAAGTAGTTACAACCACGTACGATACAAACTTTACGGTGGACTTTGCCCCACTTTTAAAAAATCATTTTTTTTAATTTTTAATGCTTATTTGAGTGTTATATATGTATATTTACCTCGTCTTGTTCAGTAGTAATTTACAGAAACACGTAACTCTTAGCAGGGGTGGAACGGCTAAAAAATGAAGGCTTACACAACTTATAATGGTATTTCACTCCTTTTTATTAATCTTTCAGGCGGTTAAATAACACTTCACTGATATATAATACTGTAGTGTTGTGGGATTATTAATTACTTTTTAACACGGAAACTATATTATTCTCGCCGTAATGAATTTCATGTCTCACACATTGAACACGTCCGTACCGATCGGGTACGCAATCTAATAGCGTCTGGCATCTACCGCCTAAATTCGTATATTTCCGCTATTTCAACTTCTGATTGGCTACTCCAATAGAATAATTTTATTTAACTTTTAGACTTTCTAGCTGTTGATTGGCTATTTATAAACTGTTTTATATATTATATTATTGTTCCAAGAATTATTAGTAGCATTATTAAACTTTCTAATTCATTATTGCCTCAAGATTACTTCATTGTTAGCAACTTTCGGCTTCTATTCTCACAGCTCCTACATTGTTAAATTACGTAATACTTTCACATAACATTATTATACATGTACATAATAATACAAACATAATACAATGACTGTTACATACTTTTTATACATTATTACTTAAAAATATTGCTTTAAGGCGGGCTGTTATTATATTTTATATAATATAACTAGACTGATATTATTTAAGTGTTAAAAATACTGCCTCAAACGAAATGTGTAATATATCTGTCTGCAAATGTTTATCTGGAATAAAATAAAGTTCAGCGGAAAATAAGTTTTTGTTAGGGTAGAATAAGTCATGTGAATATAACATCAGCTTTTTTTAATATAACTGTAGTGGTTTTGTACTCTTTGGGTCTTTTTGTTTCTGGAAAATGATATATACCTTGACTTTTATGAATTATTTTGATGGTTTAGGTATATTTGAAAAACGAATAGGATATTAAACACAGCCGTGTCTGTCATAGCTTTGACGTTAGTTGTAGAAAAAAGGTGTAATCCTTTGGGTAAATAAACCCCCCAGTTTAAATCTGCCTGTCATATATTGAAATAGTCTATTGATGGCAGTAGGGAATAATTCCTTCCGATAATATAAGCGCGCTTTATTGAAACACGGAGCTTAATGAAATATCTGCCCATGATTTAGTTTTGGTGAACAATTTAATTGACCGGCCTTCGGTTGGAAGCTTGTATATTTGCGACTGTAGAAGTCTCCAATTCCCAGACTGCCTTTCCCCAGGGAATGGCGATTTATTAGAGGAGGGGCAAATATCCTTCAAGGTATAAGCAATTTATCTATCGTGAAGGACAACTATTTTCCTGCCCGGCAGCTACCAATTTCCTCTAATCCCAAAGCAGTTCTTTGGCTACGAAACGCATTAATCAAGGCACGTACGACATTAAAACTTTAGAACAGCTGCTCTTCTGTTGCCAAACCCACCAATCATTATGTAAATACTCGTAATGGTCTCTGTTGTGTTTATTGCCAAAGTTTGCAGGACCAAATTTACGGTACTACAGTACTCACATTTATTATTGAACGCACCAGTTCTAGGCACAAAAAACAAGAGGCAGTTTTAAAAATGTCTGTTTTTATTGCTGCGTTCTGTTTCAACAGTTGAGGAGCAAACGCGTAGTTATTCATTTTTAGTATCTCCACCAGTTGCCTATAGTAGAAAGAGGATCTATTGTGTTCAACTCCAAAACATGGGCGTTACATTCACATTATTTTCTCTACTTGCTCATCTGTAAACACCTATTCTTAAAAAGTCTTGTGTTACTCTCACATGACTTTCTCTACTCTTGTACAAACTATTTTTACAAACGCTTATTCCCTATATGCTTCATGTTAATCGAGATGTTAATCTTATTGCTAATTTTCTTGTAGATGCAAGGAGAATTGCTAAGCTTTAAGCGATAGTCAAATCTTTTAGAGCTGGTTGCTATGTGGAGTATTCCATTCTCTTTGCATTACCAGGACAAAAAAATGAATAGTGAATTTGTGAAAAAGTATAAGTATTGGAAAATTTAAGGGAATAACAAGCAATATCTCGAAAATGGTTCACCCAACAAAAAAGTGTGACAAATTGTGTATTTTAACGCGATCTACCTTTTTTGTGTAGTAAAATTTTATCTATATCTTATGGTTTACCAGTTATGCAAAAGTCGTTCACAATGAAGAATACTTTTGGAGACATTCCCAGAAAATTCGAAATATACATTTGTCATGAAAATGTCTTAAACATGTGATATTTTAATCAAAGTCGTTAGACATTTTTTGAGAAAATTAAAATTTTCGAAAAATGTTCCATGTAAAGGGTAATCTGGGGTGGGGGATTTTCTTGTAAACCTTCGAGTCGCATCTCTGGAAATTATTGAACCTAACTACCAAGTTTGGTGTTTATCCGAGTGTTCGTTTCTGAGTTATGCTGTTCACAGACACAGACACACACACGGACACGTTTCCAAAAATGCTTTTTTTGGATTCAGGGTGTCTCAAAACATGTATTTCCGGTGAAATCTTGGTATCGAATTTTTGGATGGAATACAATACTTCCCCTATTTACTATACGTAGTAGAGAAAGTAAAAATAGAAATTGATTATTCTTTCACACAAGCTTATATAGGACATGTTTGGAAACGCAGAATCAGACTGAAAAATGCAGTGCCATAGCTGGGATTTGAATTACGGATGTCGTGTTGACATTTTGCCATGGTAACTCCGACTGCGGTATTGACCTTTCCAGCCTATTTTTAGAACTCATATTATTCTCCTACTTCTTGTTAATTCAGATAAACTATACATCCACACCTGCACATTTTGTTGTAGGATATGCAGTAGATAAAGCGATAGTTATACTTTTGAAGTGAAGCCCAACCTTGTCTCTTATGAGCTAATGACGTCATATTGCCGCCTTATCCCACCTCCTTAGTTTTGTGTTATGAAGCATTTCCCCTTCCTCCCTCACTGACGGCGGGTCGCAATGGCATGTTACAAGGTAGCCAAACATTGGAGTTTGGACGACACATAACTGCGCCCTAGCTCCGCGAACAATGTGTGGGGGTAAATCCGCCCTCCCCTGTTTTGCTCTTTGCATGACTACGAGAGAAAAATCGAACAACTTTAGTTGAGAAACGTCTAATTATCTGATATCAATAACAAGGAATATCTCAGGGATGGTTAACCGACATCTACATGTTTTGTATAGCAAGCTATTTTTTCACAAGCTATTCCCAGAAACTTCAATATAAACATTTCATTTGTCATCAAACTATCTTAAACATATAGTATTTTAATCCAAATCGTTAGAACCAGTTTTGAGAAAATAAAAATTTCTCGTGTAAAAGGCAGATTGGGGATGTTCTTGAAAATCTTCGTGTCGCATCCTTGGAAGAAGCTGAAGATTTCGATTTTGATTTGCGCTGTTTACAGAACACCAACTAGGAGCCTTTTCTAGAAATGTCTTTTTTTTATCCAGGGACCTAAAAAATTGTATTTCCAGTAAAATCTCGGTATCGAATTTTTGTGTGGAATGTAATAGGTACTTCCTCTACTGGCTGTAAGTATATAGAGAAAGTAAACATGAGAAAAGCACTGAAAAATTGAAAGCAATAATAACGCGTATCTTGGAAATGGGTAATGATATAAAAAATATTGGAAATGAGTTGTACGTTTTAAAGATCTGTACTTTTTTGTCGTAGGCTTTTGTCTATCTCTTATATGATAGCCTATACAAAATGTTACAAAATTGCTTCTTAATGAAGACACTTGATAGGTGATTTATTCCCAAAATTCAAGATACGCATTCTATTTACCATCTAAAAATCTTTAATATATGGTATTTTAACCAAAATTCTTAGAATCATTTGAGAAAAAAAATATGGAATATTTTCTGTGCAAAGGGTATTTGGGTTAGGAGGATTTTCTCTAAAATCATAGGTTCACGTCTTTGAAAAATTCTGAACTTGAATACTGAAGTAGGTATTTAGTTCACGTAATAAATTACGTAAATTATTTTATATCTGCCCCACATATGGGAGCCAACTTGAAGAAGGGGATGTTTACGTAATGTTGAACTTGAAGATCGTATTATGTTACACGCTGGGAAGCCAACTTGAAGTAAATTATATGTTTTATTTTTACTTGAAGATGTATGCTTTTCTTTTCGTAAACTTGGAGATTGTTATTTAGCTTACGTAATTGTATTTAACTTGAAGCAGTAAATGTTTCTTGTAATTGTATTTTACGTAATATTTATTTAGTTGCATTTAAAGAGTTCGTAAAACACGCTTTGGGCGTCGCTTTGAATTTGTTGATTACGTAATAGTTACTGTTATTACGCAATATGCTGCTACATATGAGAAGCTGATTTCATGATGTGTTTTTGTTATTACACTCCAAGTTTTACACTATAATATTTAACTTTGTTATTAACACTGCTTCTATATATTATTTACGTTTGAATTTTTGCCTCAACTGCGTCAGTCTTGTTAGTAGAGTCACGTGTCTCTTAATTAGAGTGCGGTGTGACAATGATTGTAGACATCACAGAATTTAAGTTTTTAAATTCTTTTCTTTTATTAATTCTTGCACATTTTTATAAAGCACTACACTTTTTAAGAACTGTGGGAATCTTCAATACTTTCACTTAGCTAACGCGTATACATATTTTACGATTCACACGTAGAGAACACATCTTCCATCTCTTCATTACCAAGGCTTGCCAGCAACTGAGCAACTTTCAACGGTTAAACCTGTAAGCTTCGGTATTTCAAGTCTCTGATTGGCTAATTCTAGTCCAATAGAATATCTGCATTTTACTTAAACTTTTTCCTTGCTATTGATTGGCTAATTTTAAACTGTTACTGAATTTACCTTATCTTTGATATAATCATGACTGGTAACTTTTCAAACACTAACTCATTATTGCTACAAGGTTACCTCATTAGTACCTCATTGTTAGCAACTCAAAACTTATTATTCTCACAGTTCTTGCATTATAAAAGTATATAATGTATTCACATAACATTATTAAAACATGTTTACAATAAAAATAAGCATTTGCAATGACTGCTACATTTAAAACAATTATTACATACATATTGTTTTAAAGCGGGCTGTTATTGAATATTTCGTTTATTAATTGTGCCGTTTCCAAACACACCCAGAGGTTCTGTACTTACTTCAGGTAAGTAGAGAAAGTGATATAAATGTTACATTTCTTTTCTGTGTGACCGATGTTGGTAAGCAATTCAGGGTACATGATGAAGATGGCCCGTGCCACAAAAATACGATTTACTCTGTTATACACCTTCCCTTCTACCTGTTGAGTTTACTGTGCTAAAATAATATATTATACCTGAGAGAGATGAAGACGGACAGAATGTGTTTTGTATGCAGGAAAAGTGTTTGGCCGGGTCTCTCTCGTATTCCGGGAGCGTACACGCGGCTGTGGAACGATGAAGCGCTGACAAACCAAACCTAACCTCCTCTGCTTTGTCCGACACACGCGAGATGTGAGCTAAATTCCAATGGTTAACTACAGCGACCTCTATTGCAACGGGGGCGAGATATACCACTGTCATCATCGTTTTCTCGTTAATCTTCCATTGTTCGTTGTGCTCTATCGATTCGTTTCTCATGTTTTCTTCGCCAGACATATTTTGCATACGTCCCGCTAATCCCCCTTCACACAGTGGCGGCTCCCGTGTTTAATCCCTTGCGGTCGGAATGCGGACACGATCGCATGCCTCTGGAGGTGAGGTAAACTCAGTTACCTAATGCTTTGCACAATAATCGTCAGATGTCAGCAGTAAGCAAAGATGTCATTTGTAGCCAGTTACAACATGTTTAAGAGAAATTCCCCACCACAAGTTCATGAGCTGGTGCACCTGCGTGTATGACTAAATCAGTTTTTACTTTATCACGTACAAGGTAGAGGATGCACCATATTACACTCAAAAATTCGATCGGAGGTTTCACCGGAAATACATGTTTTGAGGCCCCGAATCAAAAAAGAAGCATAACTCAAAAACGAAAAGCCAGATAAACACCAAACTTGGTATTTATGTTCAGTATCTTCCAAAGATGCCACACGAAGATTTTTAATAAAATTTCCCAACTGCCCTTTACATGGAAATATTTTCGAAAATGTTTATTTTCTAAAAAGTGCCCCCAACGATTTTGATTAAAATACAATATATTTAAAATATTTACATGACAAATAAAACCTATATCTTCAATTTTCTGGGAATAACCTGTGAAGTCCTCTTCATTGGGAAGGAAATTTGTATAATCTTGTATAACTGGTAAACGTTAAGCGATAGACAGAAACGTACCATACAAAAAATTTAGGTTTCTTTAAAACACACAATTTATTTCAAAGAAGTTTTTGTGGCACAAGCCGTTACCGAGATATACGTTATTAAAGCTTCGAATTGCTCAATACTTGTCATTCTTCTTAAGTCCCATCTATTTTCAGTTTTAAACGGTTTTAAAACTACTTTTAAAGGCTTTACTTGCCAACTTTATGAAAGGAGATGCTGAAACTGGCCACCGTCGTTGTCCATACATTTCGGCACCTCTTTAGGAAACTATCCATCAATCGCCGTAGTTCACGAGAACTGCTGGCAATTTCCTGGCGGATATTTTGTTTTAATTCTTTCAGGGTGAATGGGTTTGTCTTGTACACTTTGTTTTAAGTTGCCCCAGAGATAGAAATCGCAGGTTTTAGGTCGGGGGACCGAGAGGGCCACAAATCTCTACTGATAATTCTGTCCTCAAACACACTTTCATAAAGTTGGTAGGTAAAGCCTTTAAAAGTAGTTTTAAAACCGTTGTATGGTTTCAACACCGCGCAGCCGGTTCGTAGCCTTTGGGCTCTCCCTGTAGTACACGTAGTGGAGAAAATATGGACCCCAATGTTTCTTGTAGCTTTTGTGCATCTCTTATCATTTAACATTGTTATTTTTAAGTCAGACGTTTGCACGTAAAGGTATTTCTGTAGGGGATTTCGTTGAAATCTCTATAGACGAGTTATTAGAACGCTGGAAGCTTGCTACATAAATCGGCCATTGATGCGGAAATCATCCAAGTGCATCCCCCATTCAGTGTTACAGGTAGCACTAATGAAACAGTACACCCGTTCAAAGATGTTGAGTAATTCGCTTATCGAGTTGGATCAAACAGGAATGCTACATGGGAAAGCTGCGTGTGCATAGCCCCAAGGAGAAACATGTTCTGTTCAGTTGCGAGTCGTCACCACTAAGTAAGGCTAACACTTTGAGCGCGGAATAACCGGGCTTAGGGCTATTGAGGGCCGTTTGTTCTCTACCAAAACAAGAAAAGGGCCCTGGCTGCATTCTTCCGCGCTAGTTCGCTTTGATTGGCCATCTGATTACGCCACTCCTCTCTTGCAATTTCTACTTGAGGCAAGCGTTTTCTGAAATTAGACAAGCTTGTACATTTTGGCTCAAGAGACGCAAAATGTGAAATTTGATGTTCTAAACCAAGTATCCATGCTAATGCCGCTTTAGGTTCGCATGAAATAACTCTGCAACAGTTGCAAGAAAGGAATTGAGATTTTATATATAGGAGTTCCAAAAAAGTTGACAGCTTCCAAATTTTGTTAAAATCAGTTCAAAATTAAGGGCAGTTTATATAGGGAGCCTGAATTTTTAACTGAATCAACAGACGCATAGATTTGAAATTTTATCCACAAAAATTTGAACTAAATGTATCCACAAATTTCAGATTTGGTTGGAATCGATACAAAATTAAGGATAGTTTCGATAAAGGGCCTTTGGATGCAGCTGAATATTTCCGAACTGAGACCAAAGGCTTTGAAACTTTGCTGGCTAAAAGAAATACAAATAAAATACGAGACTTCAAATGTATTCGACCGTTGTCGCCAATCGCTTTTCTGCGCAAGCCGTCAATACCTTCAAGCGAATTTATCACCAGTACCTTTGGCAGAGGACCAGCGACAGATGAGTGGATGTCAACAGTTTCAAGGTCACCATAATGAAATGAGACCTGTATCGTACCTTTCCAGTACTTGCACAGAGCGCCAAAGAAAATCTTTGGCGGATTTTGTGTCATTTTCTGGGGTCTTTTGAGGCATGTCCTTCACCTTACCTATCGCCGAGCGTGCTGGCTTGATAACACAGCAATAAGGGAGTAAAGAGGGAAGGTTGATGCCTTTCCTTTTTCTGGTGTTATTGAAACCAAAACATGTTTATTCTCTCAGAACCAGTCATGCCGTATACTAGCGAAATTACTCGTGGACGTATCGTGTGTATGTGGGAGGCTGATCGCACTGTTACAGCAATTGCAATGGCAGTGCATAAAATTGTTTTATAGTAAATTACTGCATAAAGATGTTCCATAAAAGTGGGAAAGACGGTCTATATACTCGTCAGCAAGTGGACACTCCCGTAAAACATCCGCAGATGATATTCGTTTACTAATTCCAATATACTCTTTTGTTATAATTGACCGATAAATGTGTATATGTATATGGTTTACATGAATATGACATACGTATGATGGCAATAAAATTGCGATATATTTTTGTCTATAATCTTGTCGTCTTCCTATGATCAATATGTTAGTAAAGGTATGTTAACCATATTATAGTTTAAATTAGAGGGAAAACCTGCTGCTTTAGTTATTTAGTTATGTTGCTTCTGTCGAGCAACAAACATTTATATCACTGTGAGAATACAGTTCTGTTTCCCTTTTGTTATAAAGTGCTGCCTTGCTATGCATTTAATAAATACCATTCAAGCTTTAATTTGCACTCCCTAAAATCTTCTCACACTACACATTCTACGTTAAGTTTTCCCCTTAGCTTACAACCCTGTCAAAGGCGTGTCCTGCACTAGCCGATAATATGGCTACCAATCACGATAAGAGGTCTGTATGACAAACTGAATGCACTCGCTCTCTTTCTCTTTTAGCGAATACGATCGAGAGCGTAAACATATATTTCGTTTCTATGCCATTTTGTAACCTTTGTTGTGGTTATTGGTGTAGCAGAACGAGTGGCGCACCCTTGCACCGGGGTCTAAAACAACGAATGAAATGGACATAGCTTTGCAAGGCCACGTACAGCGATAAATAATTTGACAGAGCGAGGTGCAGCGAGATTTTCTTTGGCGCTCTTTGTACATTTGGAGCATCTTTCGCTTGCGTCTCGTAAACTAGCAGTCGCAATAGGTGTGCTGATAGGCAACTCAAATAATTGGACGGCTTTGTAGCGTAGTGTGTCTCGTCTTAGCACTCAACCATGCAAATTCTGTGATCGGTGGTCATTTTCATCTCGCGTGCATAGAACGCACACATGTCCTAGTGAAAAACAGTTCTGCACGCCGTAATACATCAGCCTGTTTACGAAGTCGAAGACCCATACATTCCGAGATTCAATTCCGCACCTCCCCTTTGAGACAAGGAGCTCGCTGAACTAACGATGTCATTCATTTGAACTGACTGGCGGTAAAGGCGAATAAATCTGAAGAGCAGTATATAATTGTACGTAAACCAGTGGAAGGAAATAAATAGGGTGTGTTCCCTATCTCTAATATAGAGTAGTTAAATTATACTCGAACCCATTCGCGGCCTCTCTCTCCACTGCGCGAGACAGCCGGCAGAGGCGGACTAAAATCCTTACCTTATAATTGCGATAGTAATTTTATTGAGGTGCTTTATGTTTATCTGCCCCACGTATGGGAGCCGATTTGAAGAATGTTACTTAGCTTCAATTTTATAGATAGTAGGTTACGTAATTATTTGGAGGAGTTTGCCCCACAGTTGTACACCAATTTGCGGTAGGGTTTTGGTTACGTAAATGAAGATACACTTTGATGTTTGATTTTTAGGACGACAAAACTTTATAGTGAAGATGATGGTTGTTTTATGTAATATTATTAAAGTTATTTGCCTCGGCTGCTTTCAGTCGCACTATAGAAACACGCGTTCTTGCAGGGTTGTGATAAGACTCAAATTATAAGACGCCACACAATTTACTTTTTAATGTTTTACTTCTTTTTATTTCACTTTATATTTTGCACATTTTTATAAACACAACACTTTATAAAATAAAACTGTGAGCACTTAATACAGTTTTGGCGGAGAACACAAATTTTTATCATTTATACTTTACAACATTTTTTACCCACAACTTTCACCTCTACTCTCTACAGCTTCTTGTCCGCGACTTTCACGCCTGCTCTGTACTACATCTTGCCTGAGACTGACTAGATTCAACGGTAAAAACCTTTAGCGTCGATAATGCCATTCTCTTATTGGCTAATTCTAGTCCAATAGAATTTAAGTATTCAAACTAAAAATCTTTCTTTACTTTTGATTGGCTAATTCCAAACTGTAAGAGAAATTACGTTATTACCGATCTTTTTCATAACCACTATTCTATGTTCATCAAAAGGTCAAAGTAAGCATAAACAAAACCTCGTGCGTTTTGACCGCAGCGCGCCTTCTTCACGGTTTGCTTGATGCTTCCGCCCTCTAAATAGTTCCTTGAAAAGTGCTACTAAATACTAAGGTTTGAAGCTCACTTAATTTCATAAAGCACAAACTATTGAGTACTAAGCATAGTTCAACTCAATATGCTAAATGATAAATAAATTAATTTGTAACTAGCGTTACTCAATTTGTAACGACGCTGATTGGTTGCTGGAACTGGTTGGGGAAGGAGGAAAAAGCAAAACACTCAGTATGTATCAACATGGCGGAAATAACCGGTGTTGTTAAACATAAGCGCGGAAACCCTTTACATAGTGGTGAGAAGACAATAGTTTTGAACGCGTATAACAAGTTCTGCGAGAAATATCCAGAACTTGCTATCGATGATGTGGTGAAATTAACATCTGAGTTTATTGGTGTGTCAATTTCAAGCGTTTACAGCGCACGCAAAGAAAAATCCACAGTTGGTGCGGTTAGAACTCCTGGCAGGAAGAGAGCACATGCGAGACGAGTGCTGGATGTTGTTTGTGAGGTCAGCAATCCGCAGAAAAGTTCACCAGTTCTTTATTAACAATGAACCCCCCACCTTAAACAAAGTGCTGTTTGTAGTTAACTCTGATCCGGACCTCCCAAACTTAAAACGAACCTCCCTCCACAAGTTGCTCCTGGAGATAGGTTTCGAGTTTGTCAGCAGGAAAAGAAAAAGTATTCTTGTGGACAGAGATGACATTATTTTATGGCGTAGAGATTTTCTCCGTAGAATAAAAGAACACAGAGACGTCCGACCTGGAGGGCATTCAACCAATGTCAAGCTCAGATTAGACGAATAGAGATGACGTAAGTAAATAGCAATTTCTGTTACTAGCGTGCTGTATGTTATTTAGAGTGAATAAATATTCCTAGTGGTGAAAAACTCATATAACAGTTACCGTATGGGTAAATGTGTTCAATAAACTGAACATAATTAACTGCTGATACCTGATGGAGGGTGGGCGTAACCTCATTTGGAGCGCACATGGCCGCGGAGTGATACAAACCGGTGATTTGTTTATGCCTACTTTATTCTTCTGGTGTACATAGTTTACTTTTAAAGACTCCAAACACATTGTCACCAAATTTACATTACTGCCTCATTATCAATATCCTAAAACATAGTATTCTCACAGTTTTTGCACTATTAGAGTATATAAACATTTACATATCACTAATAAATACGTTTACAATAAAAATAAGTATTTACAATGACTTTACATACAATTTATATAATAATTATATACATGTTGTTTTCTAGGTGGGCTGTTATTGAACTTATTTAATAAAAAATACTATTAATATCATTTAGGCATTAAAATACTGGCTCAAATTGCCCCCTTTTAGAAATATTTAAAATTTACTCTTTTTTGTTGACTTTTTTTTTTAAATTTTCAAATATTTTCTGAAAGTCTCCTGAAAGAAAGAAACGTAACTTTTATTTTGCACTTCCTATGTTTCACTTTCACTTTCTTACTTTTTCTTCAACACTCGTTTGTCACAACAGTTGTGTATAGCTGAACACTTCCTATTCCTTGCGTAGCACTTTTCAAGGTTAATGACCTTGTATAATATTAATGACCTCAGCTAAGTTTAGTCATTCACTATCAATTTCACTAATAATCACTTTATATGCTTTACATTTTTACATACAATTATACATGTTAACATTTGTTACCCTTTGTTTACAATTTGTTTCCTAAATTTTAATTTACAATATAAATGTAATTGCTACTTAAATTTTCTACCAACAATGGATTTCTTCTGTTTCTAAACTTTCTTTTGTTATTTATTACTTGCTCTATTTAGTAAAAAAATATTATTTACAATTTTAAATGACACTGATTTTCCCTTTTATGTTCCAAATACATTATTTTGTTTTTCTCTTGTGCCACACATAACCTGTAAATTTTACTTTCCTTTTCTTTTTATTTCTCAGATTGTTTACATTTAATTTCGGTTTCTTTTTGTGAAACACGTACCCTACAGATTTACTTTTCTTTTCTTTTTGTTTCTCATACTGTTTACATTTATTTTCTGTATCCTTTTATGCCACATATAATCTACATATTTTACTTACCCATTCTTTTTGTTCTTAAGCCACAGACGTTTTAGCTTTTCCCTAGTTTTATGTTGCACAGTTGTGTTTGACATAAAATTTGGTACATGTATTGGAGTGTTATCATTCATGTTGCTTGTTTGAAATGTTGATATTATGTAAAAAGCAATTGCATCTCTTGTTTTGTTTGTTAACCAAGTTGCTACATTTCTCTCTGTACTTGTTTTACTGACATGCATTTGGTTAGCACTTACATAACTAGTTACATCTGTATTTACCTTTGGTACTGTTACATCCATTTGCATTTGTACAATGTTTATATTTGTGTTTCCTACTTCTTCAATTTCCTTACTAGTTTCTTGTATTTTATTTAACTCTGTTTTCAACTCTGTACTAGCTTCATTTATCTCATTATTAGTTTCCTTTTCCAGTTATGTACTAGTTTCACTTACTTTATTATTAGTTTCCTTTCTCAGCTCTGTGTTAGTTTGTTACTTTATTACATATGACTGTACTAGTTTCAGTTACTTTATTATCTAACTCTTTACTGGTTTCAGTTAACTTATTACTTAATTATACTTTCATCTCACCTATCAAATTGCTAGTTTCAGATCTCTTACCACTTAACCCTACTTTCATTTTTCTTATCTCTACAGCACATTCATTTAATGCTTCTAGAATACACTTTACATAATAATTTTGTTGTGATAAGTTTTCTTGCTCTGTTTTGCTAGATAGCTGTTTGTTTTGTTTCTTGCACTAACATTTGTGAAGGTGGTTGACCTTGTGTACCACTGCTATCTGACTGAACTTGCATACTTTTGCTATCTCTTTCAACATCTACTTCTGAATTTTCAAATAACTGCTCATCCACTTCTAAGATACTATCTATAATATCAAACCTAACCTCAACTATCTCCATACTTTCTTTATTTATAGCTTCCATTTTATTGTTTCTATTAACTTTTTAACTATTTAACTTAACTTTTCCACTTCTTAACAGCATGGATTTTATTTAAATTTTACAATATTTTCTAAATTTTATATTTACAACATGAAAAAATTGAACGTTCTGACCTTTAATTTTGTAGTTATTTAATTTCAATACTCAGTGTTCCTGCGTAATTTGTTGTTAAGATGTTTACCACGTGCCCCTTACTGCTGAAGAATGGTTGTTATCCTGGATTCCTTTGTCAATTTGGTGCTGATCTTGAAGTTCCAAGCTGCAGTTTCGCTGTATGTTTGTTGTTTCTGGCCGCCCTGTTGGATTCTCTTCCGTGACGTCATCAATCCTCGTCGTATTCGTAGCCCCACGTTCGGCGCCAATTTGCGGTAGTAATTTTATTGAGGTGCTTTATGTTTATCTGCCCCACGTATGGGAGCCGATTTGAAGAATGTTATTTACCTTCAATTTTGTAGATAGTAGGTTACGTAATTATTTGGAGGAGTTTGCCTCACAGTTGTACACCAATTTGCAGTAGGGTTTTGGTTACGTAAATAAAGATACACTTTGATGTTTGATTTTTAGGACGCCAAAACTTTATAGTGAAGATGATGCTTGTTTTATGTAATATTATTAAAGTTATTTGCCTCGGCTGCTTTCAGTCGCACTATAGAAACACGCGTTCTTGCAGGGTTGTGATAAGACTCAAATTATAAGACGCCACACAATTTACTTTTTAATTTTTTACTTCTTTTTATTTCACTTTATATTTTGCACATTTTTATAAACACAACGCTTTATAAAATAAAACTGTGAGCACTTAATACATTTTTGCCGGAGAAGACAAATTTTTTATAATTTATACTTTACAACATTTTTTACCCACAACTTTCACGTCTACTCTCTACAGCTTCTTGTCCGCGAAATTCACGTCTGCTCTGTACTACATCTTGCCTGAGACTGACTAGATTCAACGGTAAAAACCTTTAGCGTCGGTAATGCCATTCTCTTATTGGCTAATTCTAGTCCAATAGAATTTAAGTATTCAAACTAAAAATCTTTCTTTACTTTTGATTGGCTAATTCCAAACTGTAAGCGAAATTAAGTTATTACCGATCTTTTCATAACCACTACTTTTTAAAGACTCCAAACACATTATTGTCACCAAATTTACATTACTGCCTCATTATTAACATCCTAAAACATAGTATTCTCACAGTTTTTGCACTATTAGAGTATATAAACATTTACATATCACTAATAAATACGTTTACAATAAAAATAAGTATTTACAATGACTTTATATACAATTTATATAATAATTATATACATATGTTTTCTAGGTGGGCTGTTATTTAATTTAATTAATAAAAAATACCATTAATATCATTTAGGCATTAAAATACTGCCTCATAATAGATGCTGGAAATGTTGACCACCTGCTTTCAAACAGCAGCATATCTGTGTAAATATTCTCGTGATGAAACGCCTCATTATGATCAGAAAATTGGAGCGGTATGCGATAAGTGCTAGAAGAATAATAGAGCCCATATTCTTTGATGAAACAATGCAGAGCGATATAAGAGATTGATTCTGAGGCCATTTTGCAATCGCTTGACAGAAGAAGAGAAATTGTATGGTTGGTTCCAGCAACAGCACATACGGCTGCGAATCATTACATGCAATAAGAGAGGTGTTTGATGACAGAATAATTAGTGTTGATTTGTGGCCCCCTCGTTCTCCAGATCTAACGAATTGTCATTTTTATATATGGGGTTCTTTAAAACACAAATCGTTCCAATCCTCGCACACTACAGGAACATAGAGAAAACATTGAGCAAGAAATCACAAGAATTACAAGAATTCCTGCTGCTAAGCTTCGGAGAGAGAGCGAGAATATTTACACGAGATATGCTGCCTGTTTGAGAGCAGAAGGTCAACATTTCCAGCATCTATTATAAGGTAAGCATTTTAGTCCGCCTCTGCCGGCCTTTCCCGACGACTGCCGGCCACCTCGCGCAGTAGAGACAGGCCGCGAGTGGGTTCGAATATAGTTTAATTACCCTATACATACCTACAGTAAGTACAGGAAGCAGTGTACTCCACCCAAAAATTCCATGTCTGTCTTTAACAGCAAATACATGTTTTGAGGTTCCCTAAACCCAAAAAAGGTTTTTATAAAAAAAAAGGTCTTTGTGTGTGTATCTGAACAGCAAAACCCAAAAACGAAAAGTTTGATAATCATCAAATTTGGTATTTAAGTTCAGTATCTTGCAAAGATGTTGAAGAAAATACTCCACCACAAAGTACGCTTCAGATGGAACTTCTTTCGGATTTTATTTTCTGAAAAATAGCTCTAACGATTTTTATTAAAATACTATATAGTTACATGACAAATAAAATGTATACCTTTAATGTTCTGGGAATAGCCTGTGAGGTCCTTCTCGTTCTGAAGGTATTTCGTGTAATTTTGTATAGCAGATAAACCAAAAGAGATAAAAGCGTCCTGCACAAAATATGTAAATCTCTTTCAAAATACAGAATTTATCTCAAAATTTTTTGGGCATCGGCCATTTTCTAAATAACCGTTGTGTGTTTGAATTTACTTGTTATTTTTAAAGTGCTGTCGCAATTCAGTTGTTTCTCGCGATGTCATCGAAAGAGGGTAGAATTTTAAGGCCAGATATAAGGACTATACGACTATGTAAAAATCGTTGGAGCCATTACTTAGAAGATCAACTATTTCGAAAAATGTTCCATGTAAAGGATAGTTAGGGGTGAGGCAATTTTCTTGAAATCTTCATGTCGCATTCTTGGAAGATCTTGAACCTAAATACCAAGTTTCGTGTTCATCCGACTTTTCATTTTTTGAGTTATGCTGTTCAAACACACACACGCGCGCACATTTTTCAAATAATGTGTTTTTGGTTTCAGGGGCCTCAAAACATGTATTTCCGGTAAAATCCCGCTATTGGATTTTTGGGTGGAATACTTCCCCTACTTACTATGCGTAGGAGAGATAGGTAGAAAGCATTATTTGTTTCTCCAACACTTAACTATAGTAATCAGAGATAGTATTGTATTTCACTCGAGATTTTATCAGAAATACATGTTTTGAGATCCTCTGAATTATGTATGTGTTTCAACAGCACGAGTCTTAAAACGAAATGTTTGATAAATGCCAAAGTATCAAGTTCAGTATCTTCCAAAGAGGCAACTCGAAAATTTTCATGAAAATCCCCCATCCCAAACTACTCGTTACATGGAAAAAATATTCGATGTTTTTATTTTCTCAAAAATGGCTGACGGTTATGATTCAGCTGTCAAACATTGAGAATAATTATATAAAAATTAAAATGAACAGCTTGAATTTTCTACAAATATCCTTTGAAGTTCTCTTCATTCTAAATGACTTTTCTGTAACTGGTAGACCAAAAAAGCTATACAAAAGCTTACTACACAAAAAGTGTAGATCTCGTTGAAGCATTCATTTTCTGGCATTTGCCAAATACTCTTTGTTTATAATTTGAATTTTCAAATACTTATATTTTTTCAAGTGGAAATCACTATTCATTTTTACTTTCTCTACCACGTATAGTAAGTAGAGGAAGTATTGTATTCCACCCAAAAATTCGATACCGAGATTTCACCGGAAATATATGTTTTTGGACTCCCTGAATCTAAAAAAAAGCATTTTTGGAAACATTTCCGTGTGTGTGTGTTTGTCTGTGAACAGCGTAACTCAGAAACGAACAATCTGATAAACACCAAACTTAGTATTTAGGTTCAGTATCTTCCAGAAATGCGACACGAAGGTTTTCAAGAAAATCGCTCCACCCCAGATTACCCTTTACATGGAACATTTTTCGAAAATTTAAATTTTCTCAAAAATGGCTCTAACGATTTTGATTAAAATATCATATGTTTAAGATATTTTCATGACAAATAAAATGTATATCTTGAATTCTCTGGGAATGTCTCCAAAACTGTTCTTCATCGTGAACGACTTTTGCATAACTGGTAAACCATAAGAGATAGACAAAATTTTACTACACAAAAAATGTAGATCGCGTTAAAATATACAATTTATGTATTATACATTTTTTTATTGGGTGAACCAATTTTTTGAGATATTGCTTGTTATTCCCTTAAATTTTCCAATACTTTTTCTCAAATGAGAATTCGTTATTCTTTTTTTTTTACGTACTGGACATGCAAAGAGAATGGAATGCGCCACATAGCAACCGGTTCTTAAACATTTGAATATCGCTTAAACTCTACCATATTCCCCTTGCATCTACAAGAAAATTAGCAATAAGATTGACATGACGATTAACATGAAGCATATGGAGAATAAGCGTTTGTAAAAATAGTTTGTACAAGAATAGAGAAAGTCATGTGAGTGTAAGACATCAGAGTTTTTCTCGTAGTCGTGCAAGGAGCATGGAATTTCAAAGTAATCACATTCGCCTTTTAAAAGTTTGACCATTACTATATCCTTCATATTTGCAACGAAGTGTGTAAATGTGTAATGAATGTTTATCTGGAATACTAAGAAGTAAATAGAAGAATACGTTTTTGTAGAAATAGTTTGCAGAAGAGCGAGTAAGGTAAGTTATATGAATGCAAATATATCAGACTTTTAGCTTCATATAGTTTTAGTAGTAGTGATAGCTGTTTGGGTGGGGGCAAAACTATTATGATCATCAACGCTACCCTCTGGCTATAGATTCATTCATGTCTAATACATAAGCAATACGTACAAAGCAATTACAAGTTAAGCAACTGAGATTACAAAATTAAGAGAAAAGCAATAAATACATAAGGTATACACAAAAAACTCGCGAATTAATATACACCAGAACTAATCCTCAGTAAAGACAAGCAGTTAAGTCAGTACTGACAGTTTGAAAGTCATTAACACACCAGAAACTACGGGATTAAATTTTTCGAAGGAAAGGACTGAATTTAACATAGCAAACTATCTGATTCATGTTAATCTTATTGCTAATTTTCTCGTAGATGCAAGTGGAATTGGTAGGCTTTAAGCGATAGTCAAATGTTTTAAGAGCTAGTTGCTATGTGGAGTATTCCATTCTCTTTGCATTACCAGGACAAAAAAAATGAATAAGGAATTTGAGAAAAAGTATAAGTATTGGAAATTTTAAGGAAATAACAAGCAACATCTCGAAAATGGTTCACTCAACAACAACAAAAAGTACATAACATAAATTGTGTATTTTAACGCGATCTACATTTTTCGTTTAGTAAAATTTTGTCTATCTCTTATGGTTTACCAGTTATGCAAAAGTCGTTCACAATGAAGAATACTTTTGGAGACATTCCCAGAAAATACGAGATATACATTTCATTTGTCATGAAAATATCTTAAACATATGATATTTTAATCAAAATTGCTAGAGCCGTTTTTGAGAAAATTAAAATTTTCGAAAAATGTTCCATGTAAAGGGTAATCTGGGGTGGGGAGATTTTCTTGAAATCCTTCGTGTCGCATCTCTGGAAGATACTGAACCTAAATACCAAGTTTGGTGTTTATCCGACTGTTAGTTTGAGTTATGCTGTTTACAGACACACACACACACGGACATGTTTCCAAAAATGTTTTTTTTTGGATTCAGGGGGTCTCAAAACATGTATTTCTGGTGAAATCTCGGTATCGAATTTTTGGGTGGAATACAATACTTCCCCTACTTACTACACGTAGTAGAAAAAGTAAAAATGTTGCCGATAGAGGCAGGGTCATTCCCTAAAACCGTAATTAAATTAGGAGAGAGCCCAAGTCGTTCGCGAAGGGGGAATAGTAATGACACTTGTTGAGGAAATGCTTCACCGTTAAGGGAACATTTAGGGATATTCTGTAACGTTTTGTTAAGTCTTAACAAACTGTTAAAGCCGCTAACCAATTGATTGGATTTCCGTAACTTCGTAACAAAACATTTGAATACAAGTTGAGAGGGTTATTGCTGACACACGTATGGGAGCCAAAGTTGAAGTAGTTGTAGTCCTACTGTTGGAGAGCCAAACTTGAAGTTTTTTATATAGTTGTGTTATTGCACTACGTATGGGAGCCATACTTGAGGGTTTATTTGTGGGTTTTGCAGCACTAATTGCGGGAGATATGTTTCTTGGAGTGTACGCCCCCACGTACGGTACAAACTTTCCGGTGGCCTTCGCCCCACATTTAAAAATCAACTTTGTATTTTAATGTTTATTTACACATATTACATATGTATGCGTCGGCTGCGTCAGTAGTAATTTTCAGAACACGTATCTCTTTGCAGGGCTGGTGTGGCTAAAGAATAAGGCTTACACAAATTATAATTTTATTGTACTTTTTTTATTAATCCTTCACACGATTAAATAACACTTCACTGATATATTCTACTATAGAGCTGTGATATTATTGTTTAATTGCACTTTTTAACACGTAAACTTTATATTATTCTCACAGCAATGAATTTTGTTATGTCTCACATTGAACACGTACCGTACCGATCGGGTACGCAATCAAAACTGGACTGGTTGGGAACGCTGTCTTGTAGCGTCTCCCGCCTGAATTTGTACTTCTCTATTTCAAGTCTCTGATTGGCTAAGCCTACACTAATAGAATACTTTTATTTATATTTCAGCTTTTCTAGTTGTTGATTGGCTATTTATAAACTGTTTTAAATATTAAATTAATGTTCCAAGAATTATTAGTAGCATTATTAAACTTTCTTATTTATTGTTGTCTCAAGGTAATATCATTGTTAGCAACTTTCGGCTTCTACTTTATAATTCTGTTTGCTACGGAAAGCAGCTTGCTTCTATTGTCACAGTTCCTATTTTGTTTAATTACGTAATACATTCACATAACGTTGTTATACACGTACATAATAATATAAACATAATACAATGACTGTTACATACATTTTATATATTATTATACATATATTGCTTTAAGGCGGGTTGATATTAAATTTTATATTATATAATTAGACTGATATCATTTGAGTGTTAAAAATACTGCCTCAAAGGCAACGAATTAGCCCATCAGACAGCAAAAGAAGCCACTAAAGATCCACTAAATGACCCAACTATAACTACACCAGCCCTTGATGTTATCTAAACCATTAAAAAGAAGCTCTACCAACAATGGAAGACAGGCTGGCTTGACTCCACGAGAAGCAAACTCCGTGACGTAACTTCGAGTTTTTCGACACATCTTCCCAGTAATTCTCTTTCGAGATAACACCAGGTTTTAAGATACCTACTGAGAATGGGCCATACCAAGATCATGCACAGTTACCTTCTTCCAAAGGACCAACCACCCATCTGACACCAGTGTAACATAATCGTGCAATGTCCACAATACGATCAATGGAGACAATACTACTAGATACCCAATTATTTACAAACAACACTCAACTATTCTATGCACCCTAAGATAGTTGAATTCTAAAAATGCATTTATATATAAAAGTATGTAATGTTCAATCAGTTTGATTAATCATAGTGTCAATTTTATACTAGTTCATTGTAATGGTTCAAAACTGACAGTATGTTAAATAACCTCATTGTTTTATTGCTAATTACGTATTTTAAAAGTTGTAAAGTTGCGATATGACTAATATGTTAAAGCGACTATAAACTTTCAATATTTAAAAAAATTGTTAAAAATAAAGATTTGTTTGTTGAACGCAACAAACCCAGAGACCCTCATGCTAGCACGTTTGTTACACAACAGAGTCGCAAAGACGTCGTTTTAATGCTGAGGAAAAGCACGACAGAACTTATCTTAATTATCAAATTTTATTTATTCGTTTTAGCGTAAAATAAAAAGGTTTCGGATTATGCTTCAGTAAACAATGTTGTGTGTGATAGCATTGGTAAACGCTACCAATTTTAATAGTAAAATAAATGTTGTGAAATCTCATATCGTGATAAAAATTAAAAGTTACTCATTGTGCCGTTTTCCCCTCCCCTTGGTCATGGCTTATGCAACCAGCTGAAATATAAGGTTTGTTGTATTGTTATTTGCCCCACACTTTGGGAGCCAATTTGAAGTAGATAGTATATTTACGTTATATTTGAAATAAATATTGTCTTTACGTATGAAAGCCAATTTTAAGTAGATGTTGTATTGTATTTCAACTGTTAGGAAGCCGATCTTGAAGTAGTTGTAACCACGTATGGTACCCGGTAGCCTTCGTCCCAAATTTAAAAATATTAACTTTGTAATTTGACTGTTTCTTTAAATATTATATATTCATGTTTGCCTCGGCTGCGTCAGTATTATTGTTAGAAACATGTTTTTCTTTGCAGGGCTGTGGTGCGACTGAAGAATGTAGTCTTACACAGATTATAATATTACTTCACTCCTTTTATTAATGCTTCATACGATTTAAATAACACTTCACTGATATAGAGAGCTGAGAAATTCTTTTGTTAATTAATTACTTGCACTTTTCAACACGTAAGCTATTTTCATCTCACACTGAATACGTATTAAATTTCTCGAGGACGCATCTCGCATCCGGTTAGAAACACTGTCTACAACCAACGCGTCCAGTTATGAGCGCTGTCTACAAGCAACTGACTTGATTTCTTCCGCCTAAATTTGTAAATTTCTGTATTTCAAGTCTCTGATTGGCTATTCCTAATCCAATAGAATACTTTTATTTAACTAAAGCATTTTTCTAGTTATTGATTGGCTATTTTATAAACTGTCACAAAAATTACATTATTGTTGCTCCAAGAATGACCAGTAGCATTATTACCTCAAGGTTACCTCATCGTTAGCAACTTTTAACCTATTATTCTCAGAGCTCCTACATTATTAAGTTACGAAATACATCCACATAACATTATTACTTGTATACAATAATATAAACATATACAATGACTGTAATATCCACTTTTTATACATTGTTACATACACATATTTCTTTAAGGTGGGCTGTTATTGAATATATATTATATATAATTAGACTGAAATCATTTAAGTGTTATAAATACTGTCTCACAGCTTAATTACGGCCCAATCCTTCGGAAATTATGACGTGGGTCATTGAGAGAAACAGTTAATAACCGAAGTTTCGAGAAAGATGGCGTCATGCATGACGTAATTCATCATTTCACAACTCAAAGCGTCGTGCAGAGTTACCATTGGCTGGTTTGCTTCACGCCATTGATGCCAGCGTTATCACGCTCGTGGACAACTCCTGGGCAGGCAGCAGACACTCTCTTCGGCCAGGGACCGAGTGGCTAGCAACCAAACTTATGTTGTGTTTGGTGAGGGCGAGATTTGGCGTAAAACACTAAGAGTATCTTTTGGTTTTTTCTAAATTATTTTCAACTGTTTGGTAAGCTACAAAATTTAACTTTTTTACTCTTGGTGTTTCTAAATTCACATTTACGGGAGAAGCATTTATATTTTTCACTTCATGTAACATTGCATTGTATTATTCGTTTTTTCAGAAATATTCTCGATTTGTAGGGCAACTTAAATTGCAAAAAGGTGAAATAGTACATTACATATACGTCTCCGAACATATTATTTGTAAATCACATAACTTTTAAAATGTTAAAGCAAGCTGATGATGTAATCGTTAACAAATGCAACACTTTATTAATAAGTTAACATATGTAACGGTGATTCTTTTCAATTCCTAGCTCCTACGCAATAGTTCTTTCCACAATATTTAACACCTCAGGGTATGGGAAAAGCCCAGTGGTGCATCATTTAAGAATTTTAGGTTCAAATAGTGATGAATCTTGTGTTTACTTGCATGGTTCATCAATTCAAGTGTCTCATTTTTAGCTAAGGTTAGGAATTGAACACTCTTGAGAGCTGTAGGATAGTACAGCGATATGGTTTCGTTCCCAGAATTATTTTAAGATAAATTCCAGTCTGATAAAAGAATTGGCTAACAGAATGATATTTACCAGCTTCTCGTAACCATAAAAAATTTAATTTATAGTGATGCCACTGATAGAGGAAGTATACAGCAGTCATCTGCATTATAAAATGATAATGTATACATAGTGAATTTACGTATGAAAAATAATTCAAAATAAAATACTTGCAGCTGTAACATTCCCCCAGATACATCTAGTGAAACTAACGTTTCTTTTCACTATAACTTTCACTTAACGAATACTTAAAATAATATGGATATTATCCTATACCAATAATAATTTTCATTCAAAAATTAGAAAATATCCACAGAAGTGAACTAACGCTGAACATTGTCAAATCATGTATAAAAGAACAAGAATATACTTATGCTTGATGGTATACATTACAATTTCAGAAAAACCTCCATAGCCAATGGTATCTTAAAATGTATAATTAAAATCCAAAAAACCATAAAGAAAATTAAGCAATAATTGCTTAAAAACAGTATGAAACTGCATTGCTAATTCTTTTGTCGTTATTTTGAGGCAGTATTTTTAACACTTAAATGATTTCAGTAAAATTATATAATATGTAAATTCAATAACAGCCCGCCTTGAAGCAATATGGGTGTGTAATAATTTGTAAAATCTATGTAACAGTCATTGCATATGCTTATATTATTGTAAACATGTTCAATAATGTTATGTGAATATATTACATAATTTAATAATGTAGGAGCTGTGAGAATAATAAGTTTAACGTTGCTAACAATGAGGTAACCTTGAGGCAATAATGAGTAAGGAAGTTTAAATGATGCTAGTGATTATCAGAGCAGCAATAATGTAAATTTTGAGACAGTTTAAAAATAGCCAATCAACAACCAGAAAAAAGCTTTAGTTAAATGAAGATATTCTATTGGATTAGGATTAGTCAATCAGAGACTTGAAATACATAAATTTACAAAGTTTAGTCGGTTGAAATTAGTTCAGTTGCCTCCAAACAGTGCTCATAACCACGCGAGAAGTGTCCTCGAGAAATTAAATACGTATTCGTGTGAGACGAAAATAGTTTACGTGTTATAAAGTGCAAGTATTAAATAAAAGAATCTCGCAGCTCTCTGTATCAGTGAAGTGCTATTTAATTTGTGTCAAGGATTAATAAAAAGGAGTGAATTAAAACTAAAAATCTGTGTAAGCCTACATTCTTCAGTCGTACCACAACCCTACCGAGAGAAACATGTCTTTAACAATAATACTGACGCAGCCGAGGCAAACGAATATAATCACAAAGCTAATATTTTTAAAGTTGGGGCGAAGGCTACCGGAAACCGGGTACTATACGTGCAACTGCACCGAATTTCAAGTTCGGCTCCCCAACAGTTGAAATACAATAAAACTACTTCAACAACAACCTTCTCAAATTGGCTTCCATATGTGGAGCTAAAGATACTACATACTTCAATTTCTAAACTAAAATGTAAACTCATTTTACAAGGCCACTGCCACAGTTCAACAGCTTGGCGAGTTTTCTCCATAAAAGTAATTATTCGGTCACAAGAAAAATTAAATAATGCTATTCTAAGCAGTGGGTACGAATTTTAGAAATACACTGACATATATTTTATATTTATCGTCTGACGTTTTCAAAGCACGCTTTGCCCCCATCTTGACAAGGAAAAGTTACAAAAACACTCGGTAGTTGATAATACAGCGCTGACGACAGTGTGAAAACAAAACGCTGTCGCAGAGCGCACGATTTCTCAATTAGTCACTCCAGTGTACTAACAAACGAGAAAACAAATATCGCGATAACAAACAAGTTACAGAATGCCAAATAACGGTACTAGCTTAGCAAATAATTGTAGTCGTCTTCTCAACAACGAAGTTACAGAATAGCCCTGATTACAGTGGATACAGCAAGACGGGGGTCCGTCCCTGAGGCGGTAGCCTTGACTAAAAAAACTCTGTGTTACACTCAAATGACTTTCTCTACTCTTGTACAACTATTTTCACAAACGCTTATTCTCCATCTGCTTCATGTTAATCGAGATAAACATATGCAGAAACTATCTTATTGCTAATTTTCTTGTAGATGCAAGGGGAATATGGTAGGCTTTAAGCGATAGTCAAATATTTTAAGAGCTGGTTGCTATGTGGAGTATTCCATTCTCTTTGCATGTCCAAGACAAAAATGGAATAACGAATTTCCATTTGAGAAAAAGTATAAGCATTGGAAAATTCAAACAAATAACAAGGAATATCTAGGAAATGGTTCACTCAACAAACAAAAATGTCACGACTTAAATTGTGTATTTCAACGAGACCTATATTTTGTGTAGTAAAATTTTACTTATCACTTAGGGTTTACCAGGTATGCAAAATTCATTCAGATGAAGAGAACTTTTGGGGGCATTCCCAGAAAATTCAAGATATACATTTCATTTACCATGAAAGTATCTTAAACATATGGTGTTTTAAAGAAAATCGTAAGAGAGATTTTTAAGAAAATCAACGTTTTCGTAAAAGGTCCCATGTAAAGGGTAGTTTAGTGTGGGGGATTTTCTTCAAAAACTTGGGTGTCACATCTTTGTAGTATATTGAACCTAAATACCAAGTTTGGTATTTATCCGTCTTTTCGTTTTTGAATTATGCTGCACACAGACAGACACACACACACACACACACTGACCGTTTTTCTAAAAATGCATTTTTTGGATTCAGGGCGCTTCAAAACGTGTATTTCCGGTGAAATCTCGGTATCGAATTTTTTGGTGGAATGCAATACACAATGCAAAAAAACATAACATCGTACCTAGTAACTAAGCAGGTTGAATGGGACAAACAATTGACGGGGTGGAAACTTTTCAAAATACGATTTCTCGTAAACCACTTGCACTAGAATCCCGCAACAAAGATCATTGACACTCTAATTTACACTACCTTTATTCCGTTGATGTAACTAGGCATTGTTCCATTTAAAAATGGAATCTTTGCTTAAAAATATATTTTCTCAGTATTATTAAAATCTGTTTATAGGCTAAATGTACGAGCCCCTGACTACCAATCAATGCTGTGAAAACTGCACATCAATGGCGCTTTCCATTTCCGAAATATCTGCGGTGCAAGTTTTAGGTGATTCACCCTGTATAGAAAATGGTGTCTAGGAATTCGTATTTCAATGCCGCGAAATGGGCTGCGTATATATGAGCGGAAGTAGGTTATACGAGTAGTTTTATAAGTATAGGTGTAGATAAGACATGCGAAAATTATTTACACATTTATTCGTACCTTCGGTAAATTAGCCCAGTTTAACACAGACTGGAAACAGGACTAGAAAAATAATTTCAGGTACACGTATTTATATTTAGAGTAAACTGATTCTCTCAACAGGAAAAGAACTTTGATGTTAGCCCATTCAAAAAGTGAATTTCAAAGTATCCGCTTCAGAGAGGTTAGATGCACGAGTTTCATATAAAGTATTTCCGGGATCAAATTGTGTGTAGACTGCCTGCGTGGCCCTGAATCAAACGCAAACACATAACCTCTTTGTCAAATAATTAATGAAGCGTTTTAATCTTAAATTCTGCTTCATATGTACATCCTCTCAAATTCCTTTATAAACAAAGTTCTCCACTCTTATGATTAATTTTTAATTCTGCGGACAGATATTTGAAAACATTGACCTGCTATTCCTGGTATATTTAAAATTTCCGTTTGAAATGGGGCTTTTACAAAAATTAAGCCTCCCTTAAATTTGCATGGCTTTCTCTGTCCACCGCCGTTTACTTTTATGTCTATTCTGCAAACCATTCTAACAAAATTTTATTTTTCTGTTTCGTGTTAATCGAGATAGACGTTTGCAGAAATATTTCATTACATATTTATTTGTACGTACAAGGAGGATACAATAGGCTTAAGCGATGCGCAAATGTGTAAAAGCGGATCGCTATATGCTGGCTTTGAAATTCCTTTGTCACTTTTGTAATTCTTACCGTGTCTACCACGTTCATAGTAGTTAGAGAGGGTAGGTATTGTATTCCACACAAAAGTTCGATACCAAAATTTCATCGGAAATGCACGTTTCGAGTCCCCCTGAATACAAAAAAAGCATGTTTAGAAAAAGATTCGTTTGTGTGTATGTCTGTGTCTAGCATAAATCAAAAACGAATAGTCGGATAAATATCAATATTCGTATTTAAGAAGGTTTTTAAGGAAATCCCCCACTCCAACTACCCTTTACATTGAACATTTTTGAAAATTCTGATTTTCTAAAAAATTACTAACGTTTTTTCTAAAATACCACATATTGAAGACATTTACATGACAAATAAAATGTATATCCTGAATTTTCTGGGAATAGCCCCTGAAGCCCTGTTTCTTGGGAAGGAATTTCATGTAATTTTGTAGTATAACGGTAAACCATTACACAAGACATTTACATCTCTCTATAAACGAACTTTATCTCAAATAACCTATAGCATCAGCCATTTCCTTGATATCCGTTATTATTGGTTTGAATTCTTCAGTACTTTTTAGTTTATTTTTTTAAGTATTGCCGCTATTCAGTTGCTTCTTCCGATTTCATGGTAAGGATATGGGATTTCCAAAGCCGACATCCGAGTATCTACTTAGTTTTGAAGAAAGACAGTTTCTTTACGCTGTTGTAGGAGTTTGCACCACGTATGGGCATCAATTTGAAGAAGGTGTTTTGTTACGTTATTTGCACCACGCTTTGGGGTCAATTTGAAGTAATTTGTATTGAAGGAGATGTATCGTATTTCAACTGTTGGGGAGCCGAACTTGTAGTAGTTGCAACCGCACGTACAGTAAACAGTTTCCGGTACCCTTCGCCCCAAATGTACTTTCAGGTGGCCTTTGTCCCAAGTTTAAAAATAATAGCTTTGTAATTTGACTGTTTCTTTAAGTATTATATATTTATGTTTGCCTCGGCTGCGTCAGTATTATTCTTAGAGAGATGGATGTCTTGGCAGGGCGTGTTGTGATAATAATGTAGGCTTACTCATATTTTTTTAAGTTTTAATTCACTCCTTTTTATTAATCCTTGACACAAATTAAATAGCACTTCACTGATATAGAGAGCTGTGAGATTCTTTTATTTAATACTTGCACTTTTTAATACGTAAACTATTTTCGTCCCACACGAATACGTATTATATTTCTCAAGGACGCATCACGCATCCAGTTACAAACACTGTCCGCAGGCAACTGACTAGATTTCAACCGTCTAAACTTGTAAATTTCTGTATTTCAAAACCCTGATTGTCTAATCCTACTCCAATAGAATACCTGCATTTAACTAAAGCTTTTTCTGATTGTTGATTGGCTATTTTTATAAACTGTCACTAAAATTACATTATTGTTACTCCAAGAGTCACAAATAACATTTAAACTCTCAAACTCATTATTTCCTCAAGGTTACCTCATTGTTAGCAACGTTTAACTTATTATTCTCACATCTCCTACCTTATTAAATTACGTAATGCATTCACATAACATTATTGAACATGTTTGCAATAATATAAGCATATGGAATGATTGTTACATACATTTTACAAATTATTACATACACATATTGCTTCAAGGCGGGCTGTTATTGAGTTTACATATTATGTAATTAGACAAATTATTTCAATGTTAAAAATACTGCCTCAGTTTCCTCTGTCATTTTTGTATCGTCAACGAAATGAGTAAATAATTAACATATAGTAGATAGAAAACTAAGCTTTCGTAGTAATAGTTTGTGGGAACTGTACGAAAAATAGATGAAAGTAGGTAGAGAAAGTCATTTGAATATAAAAAAATATTTTTGTACTGTTAATCTCTCCCCTACCTCTCTTTTCCCCCTCCCCATAGCAATTTGTTTTACTTCCTCTAGTACGTATAATAACTAGCGGGAAGTAATGTTTTCCATCCAAAAATTCTATATATGTTTTGAAGCCCTCTAAATAAAACAAGCATTTCTAGAAAAAGTTCCGTGTTTGTCTGTGTGTCTGAACAGCGTAACCCAAAAACGTAAGTCGGATAACTTGGTATTTAAGTTCAGTATCTTTCAAAGATGCGGCACGAAGATTTTCAAGATAGTCCCCCACCACAGACTACCGATTACATGGAACGTTTTTCGAAAATTTCGATTTTCTCAAAAGTGGCTAACTATTTTAATTAAAATACCACATGTTTAACATATTTTCATGACAAATAACATTTATATCTTGAATTTTCTGGGAATTTCCCCAAAAGTCCTCTTCATTCTGAATGACTTATGCATAACTGGTAAACCGTAAGAGATAGGCAAAATTTTACTACACAAAAAATAACAGCTCGTTGAAACAGACAATTTATGTCATAGATTTTTTTTGTGAAGCGAATCATTTTCGAGATATTCCTTGTTATTTGTTTGAACTTTCGTTTTTAATGTCCTAGACATGCAAAGAGAATGGAAACCTCCACATAGCAACCAGCTCTTAAAACATTTGACTATCGCTTGAAGGCCTACCATATTCCCCTTATACTTACCAGAAAATTAGCAATAAGATTAACATTTCGATATCTCGATTAACATGAAGTAGATGGAGAATAAGCGTTTGTAAAAATAGTTTTACAAGAGTAGAGAAAGTCGTGTGAGTGTAACACATCAGATATTTTAAAAATCTATTACTTTAACCTAACTATTGTATTCTTCTGATACGTACAACTAAAGTGTATAGTGAAAGTTTATCTCCAATAACAATAAGTAGACAGAAGAATACAATTTTGTAACAATATTTTGTAAATGAGTAGAGAAAGCCACATGATTCAGCACATCAGATCTTCTTTAAAGTGGTGTGAGAATACATTCTACCTGCACGTTCATACTATTTACTTGCCCCATTTTAACGTTTACTACGCAGTTAACGTATTTAACTATTTGTGGTAGGAGAGTAAACTAGCAGAAGCCACCCACTCGAGGTATCGCGTTAAATGCGGAAAGCCTTATCTATCTCTCCTGTCTGTGTAACTTAGGTGTAATTTGATGCTTTTAAAACTTTATGTAATTATCTACAATACTAACTTTCATTGTGTATCTTATTGCAATATAACGAGAAATTTGTCGAACGAAGCCGCGGGCCGATCGGAACATGATGTTATCCAGCGAGTAGCAACTGTTTTACGTTTCAAACACGATAGGTTAATGGAAAGGTAGAATCAGAACTGAAAAATTCATTGTCATCGCCGGATTTCTACCACGGATCTCCCGGATTCCGTCCGGCTGCACTAACCACTGAGCTACTATGGCAACATGCCGTTACGAACATTAAATTCCCCAACTGATTGGCATTTTTCCGGTAAACCACAAGGAGATCTCAAAATTCAGATTATACCTTTCGAACACTGTCCAACACACGGCTTGTGTGGAATAATAATTAATTCCACGATAGGCTTTTGTTTATAACAGAACAGCAGTGCTGTGGTGACTAGAGGAAATAAGCAAACATTTAATATTAGTTCAAAGAAATTTTCAAATATTGGAAATGCTGCAATTTAATGTTATTGGGCTTGAAATCTCGCTTAATATATGAATTTGAAGAATGACGATCCAAAGCCAAATGCAGAAAGTGTATTAGAAAAAATAATATACATTGTTACTTTCTCTACTGCATAATAGTAAGTAGGGGAAATATTGCATTCCATCCAAAATTTCTATACCGAGATTTCACGGGAAATACATGTTTTGAGGCCCATGAATCTAAAGAAAGCATTTTTAGAAAATGGTCCGTGTGTGTCAATGTGTCTGTGAACAGCATAGATCCAAAACGAAAACTAGGTACTTAGGTTCAATATCTTCCAAAGATGCGACAGGAAGATTTTCATCCCCCACCCCAACTACCCTTTACATGGAACATTTTTCGAAATTTTTTATTTTCTAAAAAAGTCTCTTAACGAATTTGATTTAAACACCGTATATGCAATATATTTACATGCAAATAAAATGCATGTTTTGAATTTTCTGGGAATAGGCTTTCAAGTACTCTTCATTCGGAAGGAAATTTTTATCGTCTTGTATAACTGGTAAACGTTAAGCAATTGACGAAAACTTACTGCACAAAAATGTAGATCTCTTTAAAACACAATTTATTTCAAATAAAATATTTTGTGGTATAAACCGTTTCTGAGATATCGTTATTAAAAGTTCGAATTGTTCATTCTTGGTCATTCTCGTTAGTCCTTCCAACATTTAGTTGTTTCTCGTGATGTCATGGAAACAGTATGGAATTTTAAGGCCAGCATATAGCGTCCAGTTGTTAAACATTTGACTATCGCTGTTCTCTTTGTATCTATAACGAAATGTGTAATGTAGTTATTTCTGCAAAGATTTATTTGGATTAAAACGTAGTAGATATAAAACTAAGCTTTTATAAGAATAGTTTGTAGTCATGTGAATGTATCACATAAGATATATTTGGGTTGTAAAGCCTCACAGCACGTAACAAATTAGACAAATTTAACAGTAGGTACACAAATTTGTGGGTCTTTATCCGATCGAAATTGACGTATTTTGCATGGTGCATATATAATAATATTTTTTTTTACTTCTTAAATATCCTATCCAAATTCTGTAAATAAAACTTGTTAAACATGTTGTACTTATAAAGTTCTGTTAGGCAATATTTTTAAAGAACATGAATAATAAGAGATATTTCAATTCTCATATTTTTTGTCCCATTAGAACCACCACTTTGGGTAACGTAATTAAGATGTCATACATCCTATCTCTTAAGTGGGACCTAACATATACCCAGTTTCATAGCAATTAATTCGGTCATTCTTGCATGAAAATTTAACACAAAAAGATGTAAACAAACATTTTAAAATCTAACGTTTGTCCTCACAATGGCCCATTATTCACATTACCAATTCAACGAAAATTAAGCCGAATAGTATTTTATGTATAAATGTGTTAGGAATCATTGTTGAATTTAGTTTACGAATAAAACTTATTTCAACAACAATGTGCCATTTTAAATTGTTGGTGTAAAAGCAGTGTGCCTACTGCATTTTACCATTTTGTATCAAGCATTATAAGACATTAAAACCACGAAAATCGATAGCAGCAACCCAAAATCCAAAGACTATTACAGTCTTTGTTACGTATATGATAACACTATATAAATACATAGTCACTTCGTGGCTGAAATACGTGGCTTCTTTTCTCAAGAAGCCTAATTTAATTTTGAATGTAACGTTCACTTCGTGAAATAACCTCAAAACTTCTACGCTTACATAAAAATAGTATTCTATATCTGTGTATAAAGTAAATATAAATTCGATATATGAGATAAATATCACTTTTACCAACAAATGTCTGTAATTACTGCATTGTCATTAATTATAGTAACTAAAAACTCGAATGAATAATCCTAATTTATTAAGTCAGTGTGTACATTACCATACACGTGTGCCGAGTCCTGTGTTCCGAATAAATTAGGTTAGGATACCTTGATTAAACTCTTCTTCACCTAAAAGGCCCTCACTTCACACGCAACACACTCAATACGGATGCTTCTCAAAGACTGCCACACGTGAACAAATGACTAGCTAATTTCACCCCCTCCTCCCTTTACGCAACCAGAGAGGTACAGAACAACTCGTATTTAGAGCAGGCCAGTCAACTTGGGCACACTAAAACCAGTATCGGTGTATAGAAACCAAAATCTATTGACACCTCTCAAACAGCTTTGAGGCACGAACTCTAAAATAACTTCTTTATACAAAAATATCAGAATGGAATTTGTTTTCAGTGCAGAATGAGAATACAAGAGACCACACACAAGATAAAAATATGAACTTTAAATGAAACATAAAGAATGCAGAAGATTCCTCTCCACTTTAAAAAGTCCGATGATTTACATTCACATGACTTTCTCTGCCCTCTAGCCCTTATTAGCGGATATACAAATTATTCTTACGAAAGTTTATTTTCTATCTACTACGTTTTAATCCAAATAAACCTTTGCAGAAATAGCTGCATTACACATTTCGTTACAGACACAAAGAGAACAGCGATAGTCAGATGTTTAACAACTGGACGTTATATGCTGGCCTTAAAATTCCATACTGTTTCCATGACATCGCGAGAAACAACTGAATGTTGAAAGGACTTTAAGAGAATTACTAAGAAATGAACAATTCAATCTTTAATAATGGATATCCCATAAATGGCTTATGCCATAAAAAAACTTATTTGAAATAAATTGTGTTCTTTAAAGAGATTTAACATTTTTTTGTGTAGTACATTTTTGTCTATCGCTTAACGTTGCCAATTATACTGAGTTATATAAAATGTCTTGCAAATTTAAAATTGAGTTTTATTTATGGACGCTCTTTAACTACTATGGTTCTTAGCGTCCCATTCTATATTGGGCGTGAAAGACGGGTAATTTTGCTCAGAGGCCTCTTTATCAGGCTTGAGGTTCTTTTACGTGCCGTAAATCTACGACACGGGACCACCGGCTTTACTTCCCTTCTGAAGGAAGCCATACTAAGGATTTTTACGCCCGAAAAAATCCATCGCCCTCTGCCGGGTTTGAACCCGCGACCTTGGGAACTAGAGGCTAGCACGGTACCACTAGTCCACGGAGGACGATATTCTTGCAAATGAAGTTGACTTTACAGGCTATTCCAGAAAATTCAAAATATACAGTTTATTTGAAATGTATATATCTTTAATATATGGAGTTTTAATCAAAATCGTTAAGCCATTTTTAGAAAACAAAACTTTCGAAAAATCCTCCATGTAAAGGGTAGTCTGGGGGGGCGGACTTTCTTGAACATCTTCGTGTCACATCTTCTGATGGTACTGAACCTAAATACCAAGTTTATATTTATCCGGCTTTTCCTATTTGAGTTTGCTGTGCACAAACACGCGCAGGAACACACGCGGAACTTTTTCTAAAAATGTTCTCTTTTTTGGATTCAGGGAACCTCAAAACGTGTATTTTCGGTGAAATCTGCGTATCGAATTTTCTGGTGGAATGTAATACCTTCTCTATCCTCCAGGTACGCAGTAGAGAAAGTAAATGTGTTACTCTCAAATCACTTTCTCCACCCACTACTGTTTATTTTTATATAGTGTCTACAAACAATTGTTCAAAATGTTATTCTTCTATCTAGCTGTTAACTGAAATAAACGCTTAAATAGCTTCATTATACATTTCGTTATAGGCACAAAGGAAACAGCGACGGTCAAATGTCAAACTGGTCGTTAATTACTAATGTTGAAATCCTATGCACTTTCCACCACATCGCAAGAAGCAACTGAATAGCGGCAGTACTGAAAAATGCTAACCAATAACAAGGATATCTCGGAAATGGCTGATAGCCAAATTATTATTTTAAATAAACAGATGTTTTAAAGATATCTGTATATTTTACGTGTAATACGTTTTTGTGTATCTCCTATGTTTTACCCGTTATACAAACGTGTACAAAATTCCTCCAGAACAAAGAGGACGTCATAGGCTATTTCCATAGAATTAAACATATACATTTTATTTGTCATGTAAATATCTCAAATATTTTAATCAAAAACCTTAGAGCCATTTTTAAAAATAAATTCTGATGTGTTACACTCACATGACTTTCTCTACTCTTGTACAAACTATTTTTACAAATGCTTATTCTCCATATGCTTCATGTTAATCGAGATATCGAGATGTTAATCTTATTGCTAATTTTCTATTAAATGTAAGGGGAGTTGGTAGGCTTTAAGCGATAGTCAAATATTTTAAGAGCTGGTTGCTATGTGGAGTATTCCATTCTCTTTGCATTATGACGCAACCACGCTACGTCCTCCAACAATGAAGCACTACCTTTGTCTCACGGTTGCTGCTTGTCTCCTCCAAGTTGGTTCTTCTTTTGCCACGGCTGCTCCAGCATGAAACCTTAACCTCGGGGTATGCGTGGGTGTGTACAGAGAAACACACAAACGCTGTCTTGGAACACTTTTATTCACTATTTAAAATAATACTTTAGGTTTGCCGATCACTATTAAATGCATACGAAGTTACTTTGTCTTTACCAAGACCGAAGAATATTAACTACAGCTAAACGTTCCACCCTCTAGCATGTTCGCCGCCAATGTTCACAACTCGACGAGAATGTCGTCCTGCACTCACCAATCGCTCAGGACAGACTCATCTACCCACGCTGCACAAGGAAAAGGAAGCTACTTACTTCCCCTACTCTCCCCTCAAACGCTCGTCACCACTCGGCGTCATGAAGCTTGGAGTGGCCTTCACCAGGCTAAGTGCAGCTGTACTCGGCGGTTACCAGGAAAAACTTGCTTCAATGGTATTTACCTTTTCTACCTGAGGCTGGTCCCTAATTAACAAAACTGTGCCTGTCTGGTCTTTCTGTCGCTTTTAACAGTCAACAATTTTCACAATGCTTCTCCTTTTTATACATACACTGAAATTAAATATTTTATTATTTATTTTATATCGCTATCCTTCTCAGAATATTATGATAATTATTGCCTTTATAATTCCGGCTTCAATTACCAGGACAAAAAAAATGAATAACGAATTTGAGAAAAAATATAAGCATTGGAAAATTTAACGGAATAACAAGCAATATCTCGAAAATGGTTCACTCAACAAAAAAAGTACATGACATAAACTGTGTATTTTAACGCGATCTACATTTTCTGTGTAGTAAAATTTTGTCTATCTCTTATGGTTTACCAGTTATGCAAAAGTCGTTCACAATGAAGAATACTCGTACATTCATTTTTCATGTAAGTACCTTTAATGTATGATATTGTAATCAAAATCGGTACAACCGTTTTTTAAAAATCCAAAATTTTTAAAAATGTTCCGTGTAAAGGGCAGTTTGGGGTGAGGATTTTCTTCAAAGCCTTCGTGTCGCAGTTTTGGAATGTACTGAACCTAAATACCATGTGTGGTATTTATCCCACTTTTCGTTTTTGAGTTATGTTGTTTTACTGACACATACGGACCTTTTTCTAAAAATGTTTTTCTTTATTCGGTGACTTTAAAACATGTATTTCTATTGAAATTTCATTATCGAATTTTTGGGTTGAATGGAATATCTTCTCGTTCTACTATGTACGTGGTAGAGAAAGTAGTAAAAGCTAGAGAGAGTAATGTGAATGTAACACATCAGGCTCTTCTAAAAATTGCAGGGGAAAGTGTTTAACATTTAGTTACGGAGACAGCAGAATTTCATTTCACGCACCGCCAGCATCAAATACGCTACAACAATAGAATCAATCTGGCAGTGGCAGCAGCCGTGAAGTTGCTCTCCTAGGAGATTGTTTATTCACTTTATAGCGGGAGTCGGCTTGCTGAGATAACCCAAACTAAGGCTAACGAAAATTGGATTTATCCCCGTTAACTCTATTAAAGGAAAATATGGAACTTCCGGTAGCATCACCTGCACTAGATACCTACTTGATTCTGGAGAAAAGGTTTACTGTTAAAAAGAAGATTAAACTGACTGCATGTGTTGTCTGGTGGTAGCATGTTATCCTCCAAATCCGAAGGTCCCGGGTTCGCTTCCTGGCTGGAGGGTTCAGCCTGAGGAAGGAGTTTGAAGTAGATTATTTGTTGGTAGTTGGAAGATGCTTCATGTTTATCTGCACAACGTATGGGAGACAATTTGTCGCGGTCACTTCGTGTTATCTATTGCTGGGCGCCTGTTATTGTATTAATAGTTTGAATTTGGGGTTATTTGTTTTCCGGCTAGCTATTATTACTACTCAGTCGAGCATATCTCTTGAACAGGGTGTATAAACGGAAAGGATTTGTTACTGAAAGATAACATTTATAAAAGAATTTGTTTTTACACTTTTATTACCGTCACAATTAATTAATTTCACATATTGACTCTTGATACACGCCCGACTGAAACTGTTATATTTTCTATTATCACTATAATCACTTATTTGCTGCACATTATTAATTCGCGTATTTCACATTTATAACTAACTTTACAACGCGAGAGTTTTTGTAGAATTGCGTGACGTATAACCTTTGTATGATTCTATTGGACTGAACGACGTTTGCCTTGTGAATTATTCTGTCAAACTGCGCGTTACCCGTCTCTGTCACGGAATTTATACTCCCTCACCCCAATATGCCTAAACATTATAACAGAGCTGCTATTGGTTAATAAAACGCGCCAACATTAGCGTCTATATTTATATCCAATCAAAATTACGAACACATATGCTCTAGGGAAGAAATTCCCTCCATTTCTAAGAAAAGCGCGCTATTCTGAAGTTATTTGCTTGCCTCTTCTAATTAATAAACAACTCACCCCCTCCCTCATTGTTGCCTGCTCTTATTTTCAGTTTCAGTGAGGTCGTGTAAACTTATTTCCTAACAATCCTTATAATTAACAAACATCTCAAATCATTATCATACAATAATGCTTATTTACACTACAATCACTCTGACATTCAGTGTTGTGATATAAAATACTGCGTCAAGTTGTATTGTATTTCGACTGTTGGGCAGCCGATCTTGTAGTAGTTGCAACCGCACGTATGATAAAAACTTTTCGGTAGCCTTCGCCCCAAGTTTAAAAATATTAACTTTGAAATTTGACTGTTTCTTTAAACATTATACATTTATGTTTGCCTCGGCTGCGTCAGTATTATTGTTAGACACATGAATTTCTTTGCAGAGAGTGGTGCGGCTAAGAATATAGACCTACACAGATTATAATTTGTACTTCACTCCTTTTATTATTTCTTGACACGATTTAAATAACACTTCACTGATATAGAGAGTGTGAGATTATTTATTAATTACTTGCACTTTTTAACACGTAAACTATTTTTGTCTCACACTGAATACGTATTAAACTGCTCGAGGACGCGTCTCACGTCTGGTTAGGAACGCTGTCTGCTGGCAACTAGCTGATTTCTACCGCCTAAATTTGTAAATTTCTGTATCCCAAGTCTCTGATTGGCTGTTCCTAATCCAATACAATACTTTGATTTAACTTAAGCCTTTTTCTGATTGTTGATTGGCTATTTTATAAACTGTCTCAAAATTTACATTATTGTTGCTCCAAGAAAGACTAATAGCATTATTAAACCTTCTAATTCATTATTGCCTCAAGATTATCTCATTGTTACCTCATTGTTAGCAACTTTTAACCTATTATTCTCACAGCTCCTACATTATTAAATTACATAATACATTCACATAACATTATTGAACATGTACATAATAATATAAACATTAATACAATGACTGTAATATACACTTTTTATATATTGTTACATACACATATTGCTTTAAGGCGGGCTGTTATTATATTTTATATTATATAATTTGACTGATATACTGTTAAAAATACTGCCTCAAGCCTTAAGCTCAACTCCTAAGCCTACCGAAACATGAAAGGGGAAGCGAAATTTGACTAAATTAGAGAAACCACCCCAGTATTCACCTTGCCAATCAGGGAAAACCACGAAAAGAACCACAGTCAGAGTGGCCGGTCCCAGGAATTGAACCAGCACTCCCAGAATAAGAGCCTTGCGGAGCAATCTCGCTCGGCAATACGATGGCTACAATTTAAGAGGCTTTGAGTTAATTGTTTGATGGTTTCTGCCATGATACAAAGTGCGTTGAATGAAAATAATAATATGGACGACAATGGATATTCAGTATTTCAAGAAGAATTAAAAGTCGGAGACGTGGATTATGCAGACACAGATTGAAGAAGTTTTTCTTTACGTTATTAGCACCACGTTTAAGTGCCAATTTGAAGGATGAGTTGTATTGTAATTCCACTGTTGGGGAGCCAAACTTGATGAAATAACTGCCCCACGTACGATACAAAGTTTCCGGTGGCCTTCGCCCCAACGTTCACTTTCCGGTGGCCTTCGCCCCAACGTTTAGGAATCAACTTTGTATTTTAATCTTTCTTTAAAATATTATGTATATTTATGTTTGCCTCCCCTGCGTCAGTATTAATTTGTAGAAACATGTATCTCTTAGCAGGGGGTGATGCCGCTAAAGAATGTAGGCTTACACAAATTATAATTTTTACTTCACTCCTTTTATTAATCCTTCACACGATTAAATAACAGTTCATGATATAGAGAGCTGTGAGATTATTTATTAATTACTTGCACTTTTTAACACGTAAATTTTATAATATTCTCGCCGTAATGAATTTTATATGTCTCATACTGAATACTTACAGAGCAAACGAACTGCTCAGGTACGTTGCCTTCTAGCGACTGGCATTTACCGCTTAAATTTGTAAATTTTTCTATTTCACGTCTCTAATTAGCTAATTTTACTCCAAAGGAATACTTTGATTTAACTTTCAGCTTTTTTAGTATTTGATTGGCTATTTATAAACTGTTTTAAATATTACATTGTTGTTTCCAAGAATTACTAGTAGCATTATTAAACTTTCCAATTCATTATTGCCTCAAGTTTACCTCATTGTTAGCAACTTTCAGCTTCTATTCTCACAGCTCCTACATTATTACATTACGTAATACATTCACATAGCAATATTATACATGTACACAATAATATAAACATATACAATGACTGTAATATACACTTTTTATATATTGTAGTATACACATATTGCTTTAAGGTGGGCTGTTATTATATTTTATATCATATAATGAGACTGAAATCATTTAAGTGTTATAAATAATGCCTCAGGATATTAAAGAGGTATGGACAGTTTGTATGTACCGAGCAGGATGGCCCAGGCGGTTACATTAGTGGTCCGCATTCGGGAGGCCGCGGGATCGATCTGGCCAATGGGTTTTTCGTGGTTTCCCCGGTTCGGCAGGCGAATGCTGGGGTGGTTCATATTCTACCACGACTCTCATTTCCTGTATCCATCATCTTCCTTGTCCTCTGTTTCAGGGTTGGAGCCAGACGACGGTGTTTGGCGGGTTGCGCTCTGTAAAGGTTTCTTTCCTAGCGTCGCCGTGAACCTCAGTTAGACCTCTCCTCAGCGTGCGGTTCCGCTCCGCGGGACCCTGGAGGTTGGTGGCTGTGAGCAGGGGCCGTGGGGAGTCGGATGCGTTTTATCTGGAAACGTTAGAGACCCTGTCCATGCTGCGCCCATCGGCATCCGGATCTGGTGCCCTTCAGGTCTCCCATCCTTCCCTCCCATGGGTCATGTTGGAAGTAAAAAGGGCCGACTGGCCTACTTACGGTAGTTTTCCCCAGGTAAACGTAATGGTACCCTTACGTTTACCTTTACTTACAGCCATCCCCTCCCCGTTACGGAGGCTCTAGCGTGTAAACAAAGGTTTCTGGACCCGTAGAATGTTTTGCCGGATCCCCTGTATTGTCACGCAAATGCGCTGATTTAGCTCCAATATGGTTGTTGGACGTGTTTTGTACACCTTGTTTTTCACAAATCTCCACAAGAAACAGTCTGGCGGTGGCACAGCATGTCGACAAACGTGGGGTAAGGCGCCTGGAAAACATCCTTCTGAGTGTGTGTATACTAACCTAGGCTGTGTGAGCGGTGGCTCCAACTTGTTGAAACCAAATCGTACATCTTTCATGCAAAGGGATGTCATCAAGAAATGGTAAATAACCAAGTCTCTAGCGCTGCGCAATATAGTGCAGAATTGACGATCACAGACTCACCATCATTTTCAAAAAAAAAAAAGTCTGGCAATGGCATTTGAAGGCACTGCGCACCAACCATTACTTTTACACTGTACAGTGGCTATGGGTATGCAACGTCAGTGAACCATGTCATCTGAAACCCAATGCAATGGGGTATTTCTAACATGACTAGAAAGTATCTTTGACCAAGCACACAGTGTTCAGACTACTTTAAAGTCCTTCGGGTGTTTTTGCCAGCCTTTTAACATATACTACTTTCCCTACTACATATACACTGGTGTGCAAAACCTAAGGACGAAAGTAATCTTCGCATGCTGTGACACTACCAAGTAACATAGCTCGATGAAACGTGAATAATACATAGAGGGAACTGCTACGGTATGCTACAGTATGCAACTAAATGAAATATGCAATAAGGCGAACAGAAATGCCACTTTTATTCATAGACCATAAGCTACACTAAAATCAATACGACATATATGGATGGCTCTTTAGATTTACAGAAACAGATACATGCTACTTAAAGGGGTGTATGATCGCTTCTGTGTAGTCGCCGTGTCACTATGCATCGTGAGATTGCGTGCCTAGCTGTCCTGTTAAATGTGGTTGCAATTGCACCCGCTTTTTTTGGCGTGGATCCCTTATTTCATGTTGCACAATGTAGCGGTCATTTGATGCTGTAGTTGAGCGTGGTGGACCACGCACGTGAAACAATGCTGTGAGCAATTCCAAACTCCTGAGCAACACTCGTCACACTTCGCCCTTCTTCCAGTTTCCCGATGATTCTTCCTCGTGTGAAGTCATCCAAATGGTGTCTACGGGCCATATTGCAATGAAGAACACCACTACAGTACACCATAACAGCTCGCTAATTGCCACACACCGTCTTGTCCTGTTTCGTCAACTGCCCCGTGTTGCAGGACAAGACCCATTTGGCACTATAGGCTCGCTACACTCGCGCCATGTGCCATCCAGCTTTCTGTGCATGTGTGAGAGACCTCTGGCAACATGCTCTCGCACCTTCCAACAAGTAGTTCATGTTTTATGTTACTTTACCCATCTCGTCCTTAGGTTTTGCACACCAATGTATATAGTAAGCATTTCGCCCAAAAATTCGATACCGAGATTTCATTGGAAATGCAGGCTTTCAAACAACCTGAGTCCAAAAAAGACGCAGTTTTAGAAAAATATACCATGTGTCTCTGAACACAACTCAAAAACGAAAAGTCGGTTAAATACCAAACTCGGTATTTAAGTTCAGCATCTTTCACGGATGCGACATGAAGATTTACAAGAACCCTCCACCCCAAATTACCCTTAGGTGGAAAATGCTAACCTTTTATTTTATCAAAACTGGCTCTAACGATTTTAAATACCACATGTTTAAGATATTTCAATGACAAACGAAATGTATATCTTGAATTTTCTGGGAGTAGCCTGTGAAGTCCACATCATTCGGAAGGAATCCTGTATAACCTTGTATAACTGGTAAAAGGTTAAGCGATAAGACAAAAACATACGACACCAAAAAGATAGATCTCTTTAAAACACAAAACGTATTTCAAATAACTTTTTGTGGCATTGGCCATTTCCGAGATATCCGTTATTACTGGTTCGAGTTCTTCAGTACTTAGCCATTCTTTTCAAGTCCTTTTCAGCTATTTCTCGCGATGTTATGGAAAGAGTAAAGAATTTTAAGGCCAGCTAATAACGTCCAGTTCTTAAACATTTGACTCTCACTAATCTATAAGGAAATGCAGCTATTTCGGAAAAGGTTTATCTCGATTAAAATGAATCAGATAGGAAAATAAGCTTTAGTAAGAACAAATTGTATACCCACTAATAAGCGCTAGAGGGTAGAGAAACTCATGTGTATGTATCAGATCAGAATTTTTTTCGCCTGACCACGCAAAGAGAACAGAATTGCAAAGCCATTACATAACCAAGAGCTCTTAAAGGGTTTAACAGTGCTTAAATTCTGCTTTACTCCCTTATTCTCATTGTAGCTACAAGGAAATATGTAATAATACAATTTCTTCAAATGTATATCTCAATAACATAAAGTAGACAGAAGAATGAGCTTTTATAGAGATAGTTTGTTGAAAAATGGGTACTTACTTTTACGTTTTACTTACTTTTAAGGGCTTCTCCACTCTTCAGCAGTTGCCCTGTATTTCTATTCGCCATTCTTCACAATTGAACAAGTCATCCTCCTCCAGGCACCGATCGTTCATCATTCTATGAATCTGTCCTCTCCAGGTTGCTTTTGACCTACCTCGCTTTCTTCTCCCACGAGGTGACCATTCTAAAAAGGTTTTAGGCCACCTATCATCCTCCAATCTTTTTACATGTCCATACCATTGAAGACCCCGCCTTTCAATTCTCTCCACCACTGTTTCCTCCATATCCATCATCTGTCTCACCTCTTCATTTCTCCGTCTTTCCATCCTTGATACTCTAGCACTACGTCTTATTCCGTCCTTTTCCACTGCCAAGATCTTAGATTTTTGTCCCTCTACCTAAGTTCATGCCTCGGCACCAACAAAGTGCATACCTCCAAGATGACCTTTGTGTCAGGGGAACATGTGAAAATCAATTGGGAAAATATCTGGGGTATATGGAGGATGCGAGAAAACCTCCCAGTTGAATCTTCTGAGCTCCGTCTGGGTCAAGATTCAACTTCGAAGTTTTCTCGTATCCTCCGTATTCACCGGAGCTTGCCCCAAGTGATTTTCACATGTTCCTCCAACGCAAAGGTAAGCAGTTTTAACACCGTAGATGAAGTTAAATCAGTGAACAGCTGATTGCGAGCACAGGACCCGACCTGGTACAACGCTGACTTGGAAAAGCTTGTGTCATGTCCCCAAAAATGCTTGGAAAACATGTTGACTATGTAGAAAAGTAACAGAAGGATTGTACAATATAAATAAAATTAATTCAACATGATCAAATGTGTGTAATGGCTTTTATAAAATAGGTAAGTTTACTTATTGGACGACCCTCGTACAACCGCCGAATAAGTAGAATCGTTGGTGACTCAATACCAACATCCACCATTTAAAATGTATAGAGAATGTAAGAAGCAGGTAAAGAAGGTTATAATAAAGTGTAAAGAAGAATAGTGGGAAAATGTTTGTGCCGAAATTGATCATTCATTCGGATATAGAAGATCAGCACAGGTATGGAAAGTCATAAGAAGGATGAGGGCGGTTAATAACCCATCATCAGCCTTAAATCTTGTAAGTGTGGAGCAACAGGAGAAACATTTAAAAAATCTATTGGTAGAGAAACGAAAAGGGAAAGCGAGTGAAAACTCTAAGCATAGGATAATACATTGTTATATGTAGAACCTATTTTGGAGGAAGAAGTAAATCAGGCATTAAAAAAATCAAAGAATGGAAGAGCTAGTGGTTCTGGTGGAATAGTGATAGAATTGTGGAAATATGGATCGCCTGTATTGAAAACACTGATATGTAAAATGTTCAATCAGATTTTAAAGGGTGATGAAACATAAAATGATTGGTATAAATCATATACAACAGCTATATACACTGCCCTTTGTGAAAATTGCAACACCAAGAAAGAATTTCCCGAATAGCTCCAAACTTGGTGGATGTGCAGAACAGCGTGCAAGCAATAAGTGATTAGGTTTGCAGAGAGATGGGGTACACGTAGGTCGAGCAGAGCCGTCTCGTGTCGGTCCGACAATGTCAGTGTTGCTCCCAGTGTAGTCAGTGCAGAGCTGTCAAACAAGATGGAAACAATAAAGAGAGTGCCAGTATGCCTCGTCGACGTCAAAGGGAGCCATATCAGCATGTGAGTGAGTTCGAATGGACAGAATGATCGGTCTCCGGGAAGCGGGTTTGTCATAACGTGACATTTCGTATCATACAGGGCATGTTGCTACGACAGTGATGCGTGTGTGGAAGCAGTGGATAGATGAAGGTCGTACGCAGGGAAGAGCGGGTACTTGACCACGGGATGAACATCATGTCCGCGTGGTCATAACGGACCGTACAGTTTCATCCACAGTGTTGGCTCGATGCTGGAGCATTGCAACAGGTGTGAACTTGTCTGCATCAACGGTTCTTTGCCCTCTGCTACAGGTTGGACTGGTTCCATGCATGCCATTACGTCGGCTTCTATTGCCCAGAAATCACAAGCTCCTTCGACTACAATGGGCACGTGAACAACGTCACTGAGATACTGAGTGGCAAAATGTATTTTCGGACGAGTTCCGCTTCAACGTGTCCTACAGTGATGGCCGCATACGTGTCCGCAGTACTGTGGTGAGCGCAACCTGGTGGGCTGCATTGTTGAGCGGCATAGCGGACAAACACCAGGAGTGATGGCTAGGGGCGCCATGAGTTACAACAACCGATCTTGCCTCCTACGAATTGAGGGCACTTTGAACAGCAACCGGTACCTAACGGTGGTTGTAGAGCCTGAGGTACTCCCCTGCTTCGGGCATCTCCACAGACCATATTTCAATAGGACAATGCCCGCCACATATTGCGAGGAATGTACAAGTCGTCTTCGAAGAGCGGCGGGTACCATTGATTCCCTGGCCTGCACGTACGCCTGACATGTTGCCCATGGAACATGTCTGGGATAGGGTTGGTCGGCACCTGGTGTGTCACGGTCCTCCGCAACCAGTGTCACGGAATTGTGGACTCGAATACAAACTGCGTGGAGGGAAATTCCTCAGGAACTTATTCAGAACCTTTTTGATTCAATGCCATGGCGTATAGCAGCTCTAATTGCAGCGCATGGAAGCCACACCAAATGCTGAATAATAGGGCTCAAAAGTCATGTATAATTTGAAATGTTTATCATTTTTTACTTGCTACTTGTCATGTAATACTTGTGGTATTAAATTCATTAAATTCATGTGTTTATTTCCTGGTGTTGCAATTTTCACAAACGGCAGTGTATAAAAGGGGAAATCGTAAAGACCCTGGAAATTATAACGGAATTAGTGTAATGTCGCCTAATTGTAGAGTTTTCAGCAGTATTATTACAAACAGACTGGAGTATACTGTGGTGGGGAAAATGTTAGAAGATCAAGCAGTATTTACTAGGAAAATCATGTATGGATCATATTTTTAGCATGAGACAGGCTCAGTGCGTGTTAATCAACTATGGGACTCAATGGAAGAATGGGTAGTGAAAGTAATTTAAATGTAACGCCCTGTATTCCCAACAACATGCTCGAGTGCTTCCTTTCCATTTACTCCAACTGCAATAACAGGAAAAGGAATAATGAAACACTCAAGAAATACATTTCTGATAAAATGCCTTGAAGCAATATCAAATATTAAAGCCATTAATGTATCTGCTAAGGCACCCGTTAGCTGTCAAACAGGGCGTGCGACATCTCTCCCTATCTTCCAATTTTCTGCTCCCTATAAACATTGATGATTCAATTTTATTTTAAGGACCGAAAAATGTCAATCCCCACTTCAGCTTTTATTGCGAAGATAAGGATTTTGTCTGCGCACTGACATCAACAAAACTGACTAAAAGAAAATATTGTGTGATAAAACGAAATTGCTTTTCCTCCTAGCTTTTTACTTTAGCCTTTGTTGATCCAGAACCTTCGAGGGAGTGTTTAATAATATAAATACGTTTTGAAATAAGTACACTACCTCTAAGGTCGGATGGGAATTTTTCTTTAGCCAGGACAATTTCCCGTCCTTCGTAGAATCTGTAACTATGAGTGAGAGTGTAAATGTGTGTGTTAATTTAATGTTTATAAAAACAAACAATGTAAACAAACCCAACGATTAACAGAATAGTAAACATAAAGGTATATATCACGGAGGGGCCCCCGAAACCGTGCAGGACACCGCACACAGGCCAGTCGTCCCATTGTGCTTACAACGTGGCCCTTGGGGAGGGAAGGATTGTAACGGTATTACTTACAAATTTTATTACTTGTGATGTTTGTGTATGTGTGTTTACTTCATGTGAAGCCATCTTGTGACGTCATTCATTTGTTCGGTTTGTAGCTCCATCTGGTGTTAGCAATTTGCAGCAGTGTTCGTGTTCGTTTGAAAGAACGATATTGTTATCTTAATTAATTTTGGTTTACTGTCCTCCGGCTAGCTATTATTTCTCGGTCGAACATGTCTCTTGATCAGGGTTGTGTAAACGGAAAGGAATCTTTTATCCAAAAAGAACACTGATGAAGAAATTTGTTTTATAATTTTATTGTCGAACACGTTAACTATCACATTTATATATTGATCTTAACACTCGCCAAACTGAAACTGTTATAATAACTTCTTACTGATCACTCTTAATTTACGTACTTCAACTTTTTGTATAATTAACTTTACAACACTTTAGATTATTCATAATTCTGCTGCGCGTAAATTGTGAATCGATACCCGGCGTTTGCCGTACAAATACTTTCCACGAACTGACTGACTGAAGACGACGTGTAGTGTACACAGATTTTTGATGAACTGGACAACTGACGGCGACGTGTAATGTATTGAGATTTTCGATGAACTGACTGACTGAAGACGACGTGTAGTGTACACAGAGTTTTGATGAACTGACAGACTTTACCTCTAACCTACTGCTTTTATACCCATACACTCCGATATGCCTAAAGATTATAACTGAATTACTATTGGCTAATTAAAAACGCGCCAATATTACGCAACTTCCTCGTTTCCAATAATGATAAACAGCTCACCCCCTCGCTGCATTATTGCGCGCTATTATTGTCAGTTTCAGTAAGGTCGTATAAACTTACTTCTCAACAATAATTACAATAAACAAACATCTCAAATCAATGTCACATAAAAATGCATATTCATATTACAATCATTATTTACATTTAAGTAATTTGTGATACAAATTACTGCATCATATGCCCCACTAGAAACATAATTATAAATATTTACAACTTGTTTGGAAATTTTATAATTGGGTTTTTAGTCTCCTAAATCTTGGAACACGCGCTATCACTTTCACTTAACACATCACACGTATTTAACACACGACATATGTTTTTTTTTATCTCGCCACTACTTACTGGCTCTGGTTTAATGTGTTTAGACATTAATCTGACATTACACAAAAAAAATTTTATAGCAAATACTGTACCCTGAAGTATTTAATTACTGTTACAAAAATGGTTTACTTTCTTATATTGTTAACAAAAATTTATCAATTCAAGAATTTTTTGTAATTATTAAACATATTTACCAAAAATATTCACCCTTTACACAAATATATTTACATCTCTTAAATCTAGACACTATTTCACATTTTCTGTTTGCTACATAAGTATTTGTTTGTTTGTTTGTTTGTTTTACCCATTTTTGTTGTTTTGTACTTTATTTTACAATACTCTTGGAATTGTATTTACGTACCTTTACTTTAATATCATATTAAGTTTCAATCTTTACATTCTTAATTTTCAAATACTGTTATAGTTAAAAAAAATGTTATTTTCTTCTTTTTTTTTAAATTTAATTATGTCCAAAATTTTATTTCTCCTTTCATATGACATATATAAATAGTTAACCCTCTTACGTTCCAATACATTTCTCTGCAGGTCATCTTTAACTATCCAGCATTTACTTTACATCTCATTGCTATTCACCCTCCTGGATCAAATTGTATGTGGCTAAATATTACTCGTAGCCGTATCCTAACCTTCAAATTTTTGTTCATGAATAACCTCTTGTATTCATATGAAATATCATCCCATGATACCATTTGTAACCAATCTACAGTTTCTTGAACAACACATCTTTTAACAACTGTCATTTTCAATTCTTCTACTATCTCTTTAATTTGAGAGTACTCTGACAAATCTGTACTAAACTGTACTGGACTGGAGTTTTCAATTTGACAAGCTTGATACTTGTTAATTTCAGAAATTAGCTTTTGATTACTTACAGGCAAAACTTTAACTTCTTCGTACAATTTATTTCTCTGCATTACTGACTCCTTCTGTATTTCTGATATTTCCCCTCTGAAATTAACTTGCGCCTGATTCACATCTACATTCATAACCTCTTTCATCTCTCTTATCTCACTTGAAATGATACTCATTCTACTACCTGACTCGGTACATTCTACATCAACATGTTCACTTTTAGTATTAACCTTACCTTCTTTTTTACCTATTTCCCTGCTCATGTCTAACATAACTCCTCCTATCTCACTTGCTATTACTTCCTGATTTTCATCTCTCATTTTTGGCATACTACTATCTAGCTTCGTAACTTTCTTTTCAATTTCTTCCCTGCTTTGATCTACTTTTTGCTCTAATATCTCATTCCTCCTACCAATACTTTCCATTAATTTCCTATGATCTTTATTTATAGCTTCTCTCAATTTCTCAATATTCTTATTTACTGTTTCACAAAAATTTCTCATTATTTCCATCATCATACTAGCATCAAAATGAACATTTCCTGCTATTTTATTCTGGCTTTCTTCACTAACATTTCCTCCCTCAAATTCTACAGTGTTTGAGCTATTTTCTGTAACCTGTATTGAATTACAGCTAACTGTTACATTATCCCCTTCCATCATTGTTTCTTCAATATTATTAGTAGCCATTGTTTTTTTGTTTTCTAAAAAAAATTTCGATACTCTGACCTTTGTGATACTGTCTGTTGCTGTTACTTTGATGTCCAGCTTCCTGCCCCTCTCTCCTAGGTTATATGTCGCTTCTGCGTTGTATTATGATGAATCCGCGTCATTTCGATGTTTTTGTGTCCACTCATCCGCGTCGTTTGTCGTTCCTCTAGTTGTTTCTGCAATCTGCGTCTTCTCGATGTTTTTGTAGTTTAATTCCCCTGTTGCCTTGTAATCTCGGAATTACGATGTCCAAACATCCGCGTAGTCTGTCGTCCCTTTTGTTGTTTCTGGAATCTGCGTCTTGTAGATCAATTCACTGCTCCATTCATTCCACATCCTGATTAATTCTGCTACTTTCCTAGTTAATTCTGCTACTTTCCTGGTTACTTTGCCCCTTTCCTGGTCACTTTGCCCCACGTTCTGGGTGCCAATTTGTAACGGTTTTAATGTTATTATTTATTTAACATTATTGTAGCCCCACGTTGTGGTAGCCAATTTGTAACGGTATTACTTACAAATTTTATTACTTGTGATGTTTGTGTATGTGTGTTTACTTCATGTGAAGCCATCTTGTGACGTCATTCATTTGTTCGGTTTGTAGCTCCATCTGGTGTTCGAAATTTGCAGCAGTGTTCGTGTTCTTTTGAAAGAACGATATTGTTATCTTAATTAATTTTGGTTTAATGTCCTCCGGCTAGCTATTATTTCTCGGTCGAACATGTCTCTTGATCAGGGTTGTGTAAACGGAAAGGAATCTTTTATCCAAAAAGAACACTGATGAAGAAATTTGTTTTATAATTTTATTGTCGAACACGTTAACTATCACATTTATATATTGATCTTAACACTCGCCAAACTGAAACTGTTATAATAACTTCTTACTGATCACTCTTAATTTACGTACTTCAACTTTTTGTATAATTAACCTTACAACACTTTAGATTATTCATAATTCTGCTGCGCGTAAATTGTGAATCGATACCCGGCGTTTGCCGTACAAATACTTTCCACGAACTGACTGACTGAAGACGACGTGTAGTGTACACAGATTTTTGATGAACTGGACAACTGACGGCGACGTGTAATGTATTGAGATTTTCGATGAACTGACTGACTGAAGACGACGTGTAGTGTACACAGATTTTTGATGAACTGACAGACTTTACCTCTAACCTACTGCTTTTATACCCATACACTCCGATATGCCTAAAGATTATAACTGAATTACTATTGGCTAATTAAAAACGCGCCAATATTACGCAACTTCCTCGTTTCCAATAATGATAAACAGCTCACCCCCTCGCTGCATTATTGCGCGCTATTATTGTCAGTTTCAGTAAGGTCGTATAAACTTACTTCTCAACAATAATTACAATAAACAAACATCTCAAATCAATGTCACATAAAAATGCATATTCATATTACAATCATTATTTACATTTAAGTAATTTGTGATACAAATTACTGCATCAGGATGAGGGGAAAGACCCGAAGGGTAAGCATTGGCGGGATCCCTAACGTTTCCAGATATAACGGTCGCTGTCCACAAGCCACCAACCTCCAGGGTCTCCGAGAAGGGAACACCACACTGAGGAGAGACCTAACTGAGCGGTACCGCAGCGACGTCAAGGAAAAATTAAAGTGAGTTTTATTTATGGACGCTCTTTAACTGCTGTGGTCCTTAGCGTCCCATTCTATATTGGGCGTGAAAGATCGGTAATTTTGCTCAGAAGCCTCTTTATCAGGCTTGAGGTTCCTTTACGTGCCGTAAATCTACGACACGGGACCACCGGCTTTACTTCCCTTCCGAAGGAAGCCATGTTAAGGTTTTTTACGTCCAAAAAAATCCATCGCCACCCCCCGGGTTTGAATCCGCGACCTCGGGAACTAGAGGCTAACATGGTAACCGCTATACCACGGAGGACGATGACCTTTACAGAGCGCAAGCCACCGCCCAGCCGCAATCAGCTGAAGACGTTGCCTGGCCCTACAACTCTGAAACAGATGACAAGGAAGATAATGGGTACAGGAAATCAGAAGAGGGAGACTCGTGGTAGAAGATGAACTGCCCCAGCATTCACGTGGCGACCTGGGAAACCACAAAAACCCCATAGACCAGAGTGGGCTGTCACCAGGGATCGAAACCGGAACCTCCCAAATGCGAGCTACAGATGTAACCGCCGGAACCATCCCGCTGGGTTTAACACAATAATAATCCCAATTTTGATCTCCGGCGACCGCATGTCGTCCTCCGTGCTAGCCTCTAATACGCAAGTTCGCGGGTTCAAACCCGACGGAGGGCGTTGCATTTTTTCGGGCGTAGAAATCTTTAGCATGGCTTCCTCCAGAAGGGAAGTAAGGTCGGTGGTCTTTACGGCACGCAAAAGAACCTCAAGGCTGATAAAGAGGCTCTGAGCAAAATTACCGGTCTTTCACGCCCAATATAGAATACCATAGTAGTTAAAGAGCATTCATAAATAAAACTCAAATTTCCGGGGACCACCCTCTCAGACTCATGGGTTTCTTCGGGGGTTTCCGGGATCGTGAGGCCAACGTCGGATGGTTTCTTCGGGGGTTTCCGGGATCGTGAGGCCAACGTCGGATGGTTTCTTTCAACCCCCCGAATTTTTTGTCCCTCCATTTCGTCCCATCCGTCATTTCATTCATCCTTCATCCCGGTGGCCTCTTTCAGGGTAGGAAGTGTCGATGATGGTGTTTCGGTGCAGCGGGCAGGGTAAGAGGATGCTCTGTGTGAACTCTCTTCGTCACCCGCTGTGTGGAGTGAGATACCCAGTCTGCCTGACCATCTGCCGGGGTGTCTACAAGCGGAAACTTAGGGACCCTGTCATTGCTGTACCGTCGCTCCTGGATCCGGCATCTCGGTGTCTCCTCTCGCCTTATCCTTCCTCCATGCAGATGTAACACTTACTTTTACACAAAAATATCCACATGTGCGACTATCTGTGAACAGCATAACTCAAAATGAAAAGGTCGGATGGAACCCTGATACTCGTATATACAGAGAGAGTCAAAAAATGACGAACCGACTGCGCGGTGTTTTTCTGTCCGCGTCCTCGGCGCTCGTTACTGTCAGCCGCTACCATAGAAAGGCGCGGGTGTGATGAAGGTGGTTTGTTACGTTATTTTTATTTGCAACACTCTTTGGGCGTCAATTTGAAGTAGGTTGTTTATTGAGGGAGTTGTATTATATTTCAACTGTTGGGGAGCCGAACTTGAAATTCGTTGCAACCACACTTATAGTGCCCGCTTTCCGGAGACTCCATTCGCCCCAAGTTTAAAAAAATATTAACTTTGTAATTTGGTTGTTTCTTTAAGTATTATATATTTGTGTTTGCCTCGGCTGCGTCAGTATTATTGTTAGAGACACGTGTTTCTTAGTAAGGTTGTGATGCGACAATAATGTAGGCTTACACAGATTATAATTTTACTTCACTCCTTTTATTAATACTTGATACGATTTAAATAACACTTCACTGATATAGAGAGCTGTGAGGTTCTTTTTATTAACTATTTACATTTTTTAACACGTAAACTTATTTTTCGTCTCACACGAATACATATATTTTTGAGGACACTTTTTGCGTCTGGTTAGTAACGCTGTCTGCAGGCAACTGACTTCTGAATTTGTAAATGTTTCTCCTTTTCAGTTTCTGATTGGCTAATCCTACTCCAATAGAATACCTTCATTTAACTAAAGCTTTTTCTGGTTGTTGATTGGCTATTTTTATAAACTGTCACTAAAATTACATTATTGCTTCCAAGAATCAGAAGTAGTATTGTTAAACTCTCAAACTCATTATTGCCTCAAGGTTACCTCATTGTTAGCAACGTTTTACCTATTATGCTCACAGCTCCTACATTATTAAATTACGTAATTCATTCACATAACATTATTGAACATGTTTACAGTAATATAAGCATATGCCATGACTGTTACATACATTTTACAAATTATTACGTACACATATTGCTTCAAGGCGGGTTGTTATTTAATTTATATTATATAATTAGACTGAAATTATTTAAGTGTTAAAAATACTGCCTGAGGTGAAACCATACAACATTTTTAAAAGTGCTTTTAAAGGCTTTACGTACCAACTTTATGAAAGGAGATGCTGAAACTGGCCACCGTCGTTGTCCATACATGTTTGGCACCTCTTTAGGAAACTATCCATCACTCGCCGTAGTTCACGTTGAGAAATTTCCTGGCGGATATTTCGTTGTAATTCTTCCTGGGTGTGTGGTTTGTCTTGTACACTTTATGTTTTAAGTTACCACAGAGATAGAAATCGCAGGGTGTTTGGACGGGGTACCGAGGGGCGCTCAAATCTCTACCAATAATTCTGTCCTCAAACACACTTTCAATTGTTCTCATCGAAATATTGGCCTATGAGCCATTGGAGAGTCTTGTTGAAAAAAGGCAAAATCACGCTTCCTGTCTGTTTTCTAAAAGGGGGGGGGGGCAAAATTGTATTCAAGTATGCACGAACGTCAACTGTTGACTTGAAAAAAATTGTCGTATAACTCTTTTTCCACTCATGGCGCACCATATACCAATTTGTTTCGTCATGAAGGGGTACTTCATGAACAATATTAGCTTTGTCAGAGCTCCAATAATGATTATTTTGTGTACATACTCATTCATGAAGGTGGAACGAAGCCTCGTCCGTGAAAAATATTAAATATGGGTCTATGTCGCCATTGTGTACGCTATTGAGACTCCATTCACAAATGTACCGCTAATTACAGGATCACCTGGTAGAAGAGCATGTACCACAGGTATTTTTTATGGTTTTAACTTCAGCAATTTGGTAGATCTTCGCACAGAGCCATAAGAAATGCCTGCCCGTAGTGAAAGACGCCTAAGTGATTTTTGGGAAACGATGACCGATGTCGTCAAATGTTTCTTGGTAAGAGCCATACACCGTTTTTTAGATTTCTTAGCCTGAACACTTCCTGTGGCCTGAAATTTCTTGTAAAGTTCATGGATTGTTGTACGGCCTGGAACTTTTACACCTGGAAATCCTTCTGCAAAACGTACTTTCGCTTGGCGAGCTGACTGAGTTTACGAATCATAAATAAATACACGTTGTGCAGTAGAAAGCATATGTACTGAGCCATAATATTCTTTTTGACTAAGTACAGAACAAAATAATAAATACTCGTAATAACTGAACTACATCACAACACCGTCAACTCAATACTTCACTTCACAGTGCAGAGCAAAACCACGTCAACGGCGTAACCTTGTTTATAGCAGCAGTGCGTTTTTACACACCCAATGGAAAAACACCGCGCAGCCGGTGCGTAGTTTCTTGGCTCTCTGGTTAGTATCAGCATATACATGGATTCGGGTTCGAATAACAGCAGGGTGTGGTATTTTTCTGTCATTAAATAATTCCAGAGTGCAGTTAAGTACAAGAATGTACATGATATAGCTTCATTTTCACTCTGTGTACGTATCCTCTATCCCAGAAATTTTAACGTTAGACATATTATAAACACATGGATTTCGTGGAACTAATAATGACACTAATTAAACCTGGAAAGCCTTCACATGAACATTTTGAGCGCAAGCTGGAAATAATATGAAGACTGGATGGGAAGCTTGTTTATCTAAGAAACGTGTTATAGAATCTTACCCAGGCATCTCTTCATTTGCTTGATGAAATTCTGTTTCCTGAAGGCATTAATTATATTGCACTAAGGGTCGTGTGTCCTACCTCTGACATTAAGCTAATTAGGGGATTACTTTTGCTCATTTGTAATAATTCCTATGATTAACTTCCATCCTCAAAGTTATTGTTATAACTAAAACATTCAGGTAATTTTGCGTTTAAAAAGTCCGATATATTACATTAATTTCTGTTCCACCCTTCTAAAAGTATTCTAACAAAACCTAATTACTTTCTCTACCAAAATTCATATCCCGATTTCACATGTTTTGAGACTCCGTGAATAAAACAACATTTTGGGAAAATGCCCGTGTACTGTATGTATATGTGAACAGCATAACTCAAAAACAGAAATCCGGGTAACTACCAAACTTGGTATTTAGGTTCAGTATGTTCCAAGGATGCGACACTAAGATTTTCAAAAAAAAATCCTCCACCTTTAACCACCCTTTACATGGAACATTTTTCAAAATCTTTGATTTTCTGAAAAATGCCTCTAACGATTTGGATTAAAATATCATATATTAAATATATTTAAATGACAAATAAAATGTAAATCTTGTATTTTCTGGGAATAGTTTGTAAAGTTCTCTTCATTCTGAAAGAAATGTATACTGTCTTGCGTAACCGGATTTTTTAAAACACAGAATTTATTTCACATACATTTTTGAATACTTGGCCATTCTTCCCAAGGCCGGTCGAGTTTCAGTTATTTCTTATGATTCCATGGAAACAGTATGGAATTTTAAGACCAGCATATAGCATCCAGTTCTTAAACATTTGACTATCGCTGTTCTCTTTGTATCTATAACGAAATGTGTAATGTAGCTATTTCTGTAAACGTTTATTTGGATTAAAATGGAGTAGATAGGAAAATAAGCTTTAGTAAGAATAGTTTGTATACCCACTAATAAACGATAGAGGGTAGAGAAAGTCATGTGAATGTAATACATCAGATTTTTGTTTCCATTACTTCGTGTTTAGAGGTGAATAAGTGGCGAAGGTTGTCTGTCTGCCTCTCTCGCTCTGTATGTGTCTGTATGTGTGTATGTGAGAGAGAGAGAGAGAATTAGCATGAATCAAAAAGGAAAAATCGATAAATACCAAATCTGATGTTTAAGTTCAAAGATACATACGAAGATTTTCATCAAAATCCTTCCACCCAAAACTCCCCTTTACTTGAAAAACATTTCGAATTTTTTTATGTTCTTAAAAATAGTTCTAACGATTTTGATTAAAACACCATCGTATGTTTAAGATATTTACATGAGAAATAAAATGTATATCTTGAATTTTCAGGGAATACCTGTGAAGTCCTCTTCATTCTGGATGACTTTTGTATAGATGCTAAACCGTAAGAGACAAATGAACTCTTACTGTGCATAAAGGCGTAGAACTTTTTAAAACACATTATTTATGTCATATAAAATGTTTTGTGGCGTTCATCATTTAAGAGGTGCTTTTTGTAATTCGTTTAAATATTCATATAATACGCGAGGCACATCCAGAAAGTAAAGAACGATTTGGCATAACTAAATAATAACGAAAGCTATCAACACAAACCTTTATTTACAAAGATACAGTACCTTACCCAATGCAATCACCATTGCTGTCAAGGCATTTATTGTAACGTGGTACCAGTTTTTAAATGTCGATGTTATGCTCCTCTACCGCCAAAGACGGTCACTGCCTCTTTGAGGTCTTCATCGGTTAGAAACTCTTTTCCACTCAGAAAGTCCTTTAGTTTCGGAAACAAGTGACTATCCTGAATTCGTTCATCAACATTTGCTTTCAACTCATCCGTAATGAGTGATGGCCTCCCACATCGGTCACGCTGGTTCCTCCTTGGTTAAACATTATGCTTCATTTCCTCGCTGAAGACTCGTTCATTGCATTATCACCATACACTTGTATTGTTTGTCTATAAATTTCTATTTGTCTAACATTTTATGCATTCAAAACATGAATCACACTATGCACTATTCCTTGTTATTTGTTTGAATTTTCTAATATTTACACTTTTTCTCAAATGGGAATTCGTTATTCGGTTTTTTCATGCACTGGATATACAAAGAGAACGGAATACTACACATAGCAACCAGCTCTTAAAATATTTGACTATCGCTTAAAGCCTACCAATTCCCCTTGCATCTACAAGAAAATTAGCAATAAGAAGTAGATGGAGAATAAACGTTTGTAAAAATGGTTTGTACAAAAGTAGAGAAAGTCGTATGAGTGCAACATATCAGATTCTTAATATTGATGTGTAGGCTTTGTAAGCCATATTTAGCAGATATATGCCTCTATAATTTGTACATATATTTTCATCTCCCTTCTTATGTATGTTAATTACTTTTGCTATTTACCACTCTTGTGGAATTTTCCCATAATGCACATATAATACAGGGTTCTTCAAAAAGAAGGAATAGACTTTAAATATTTACTTCCAATGAACGATAATAGATGGCGACACATGCGATAGATCACTGAATAGAGAAATTTTCAAATTTTTATTTTATGTGTTCTGAATGAGCACCATTTTTTATGCGAGGACGACCAGTGCTTTTCCGTTTGCATACGCAACCATCTTCTACGAATTTATTGTATCAAATGTAAATTTTTTATGACGAGGCGGCTCGTCGTTGAACATACAACGAAATGCACGCTTCAATGAAACAATGGATTCAATATTTTTATAATGCAGTACACAAAACTATTTTTCTGTGGCGTCGCCATTTTCTCGTAAACAAACACAGCGTCCCTGTGGGCACTGAATGGAACTAATAGGTGGGGGCTTAAAACTTTGAACTTTCCTCTATTCAGTGATGTGTGGTATGTGCCGCTATCAATTGTCGTTCATTAAAAATTAATGTTTAAAATCCGTTCTTTCTTTTTGAATAACCCTGTACACAATATAATTAATATTATGCAATTAATATTATAATCTGTGCGTCATTTGGTGACGAAATGCGCAAAGTTTGAACACCTGCGAATATAAAAACAAGGCGCCAAGGTAACGGATACAATATAACTAACCTTCCCAATACATGTAACAGGTGCATATTTTCGGAGCGGTTGCCGGTTATGAATGAAACCTAACAACACGAATATCACCAGATTCTAGTGACTTATCCCATAATGGTGGAAAAATCTCGAAGTTTCATTTTAGTAACCTCGCGTATATTGTAACCTCTATATTCGGTGCTTTGAAATCCTTTAGCTATAAATCAGGATTTATTTCTTCATTCAATGCAGAGTTTATATGAAGGTGTCGCCAGTAGGTAATGGACAGAGAAAGTGTCTGTTCCACGTCAGATTTTTAGTTGAAACACAGTTTGCATTAAGGGATGATAAGCGAACATTCCTACCATTGCTTGTGCTGGCTGTGTATTTTTCGTTTTAATCAAGGTCTCTCCATCAAGTCTTCTGAGAGAGAGAACACGGACGTTATCTACCTCCAGTGAGGGAAATTGCTTGCTCTGCACCTGTAATTTACCTCCGCGGGTAATGAAGCAGGGGTTCCTAATCCATGCAAGATAGTTTCCGCTCTCCACAGTAAATCCCAAGGAAGTTGAAATTAATTTTGAAGATGTCGCTACAGTGACCAGGATTCTCGACATAAGTTGCGTGTAATCTGGAGGTATATCTCAGCTCGGGCCTCATGATTTGTCGCTCGGGACGGACGGGGAATTCCCCTGGCTTAGATTACAACACTAGCGCCGCAAATATGCAGTGTAAATCACCGGGTTAATCCTGTTCAGCCGGTAATGCAGCCCACCACTGTATCCATTCTTCTTGTAATGGAAAATAAATGGAATTCGCCTTTTCTCTGTTCTCCGTGCATTAACTTCCGCCTCCTTTGTCTGCTTTTACGACCTTGTTCTGGAACCTTCACGTTTGGAATCCTCGTTACACGCCTGGTTCAGCTCTTAGGTAAGATTCACTATACAGGTGAGGTAAGTCACCTACAACACAGGAGATTAAAAACGTTTCCCACGTTAGAGTTATCTTAAGCATTTTGCGCTCTTACATTCTTTACCGCTGTCTGGTAAACAGAGGGGGTATTAAATCACATCCAAATATTCCATATTATCTGATGTGATACATTCACATGACCTTCTCTCCCTCTATCTTTATTAGTGGGTTTACAAACTTCTTACTAAGGTTTATCGCGAGAAACAACTGAAAATCGATGGGACTTGACAATTCGAACCTTTAATAACGAATATCTCAGAAATGGCTTATGCCACAAAAAAGTGTTATAAGTAAATTGTGGGTTTTAAAGAGATCCACATTTATCGCATTCTACGTTTTCTTCTACCTCTTAACGTTTGCCAGTTATACAACATTATACAAGATTCCTTCCGAATGAAGAGGACTTCACAGGTTATTACCAGAAAATTCAAGATATACATTTTATTTGCCATGTAAATATCTTTCATATATAGTATTTTAATCAAAATCTTTAGACCCAATTTTTAGAAAATCAAAATTGTCGAAAAATATTCCACGTAAAGGGTAGTTGGAGGTGGAGAAACTTTCTTTAAAATCCTATTATTGCATCCTTAAAAGATACTAAAATCAAATGTCCAAATTTGTTATCTATTCGACTTTTCGTTTTTGAGTTATGCTGTTCACAGACATATAGACACAGACACACACGGACGTGTTTCCAAAAATCTGATGTGCTACACTCGCATGACTTTCTTATGCAAACTATTTTTACAAACACTTATTCTCCATCTACTTCATGCTAATCGAGATAAATATTTGCAAATACTATCTTATTGTTAATTTTCTTGTAGGTGCAAGGGGAATATGGTAGGTTTTAAGCGATAGTCAAATGTTTTAAGAGCTGGTTGCTATGTGGCGCATTCCGTTCTCTTTGTATGTCCAGGAAATAAAAAAACGAATAACGAATTTCCATTTCAGAAAAAGTAAAAGTATCGAAAAATATAAACAAATAACAAAAGAATATCTCGGAAATGGTTCACTCGACAAAACAATATATATGACATAAATTGTGTGTTTTAATGAGATCTACGTCCTTTGTGTAGCAAAGCTTTGTATATCTGTTACGGTTTACCAGTTATGCAAAAGTCATTCAGAATGAAGAGGGCTTGGGACATTCCTAGAAAATTCAACATACACGTTTCATTGGCCATGAAAATATCTTAAGCATGTGATATTTTAATCAAGATCGTTAGAACCATTGTTGAGAAAATGAAAATTTTCGAAAAATGTTCCCTGTAAAGAGTAGCCTGGTGTGGGGATGTCGTTGGAAATCTTCGAGCCGCATCCTTGGAAGATACTTAACTCAAATACCAAGTTTGCTATTTATCCAATTTTTCGGTTTTGAGTTATGCTGTTCACAGGAAGACAGACACACACACGGACATGTTTCAAAAATGCTTTACGATATTTGGACTCAGGGCACCTCAGAACACGTATTTCCGGTGAAATCTCGGTATTGAATTTTTGGGTGGAATTCAATACTTTCCTTGGTTACTATACTAGTAGAGAAAGTAAAAGGTGGTTCGTTATGCGATGGCTTTGGAATTCCACGCTCTTTGCATGAACAAGAAAAAGCCAATAGCGACATACCAGTTGAAAAAGCTGTTAAACATTCTAAAAATCAAGCTATTAACAAAGGATATGTCTAAAATTGTTAACGCCACAAAAAAAGTATTAACTTATATTTTCCTCTCTATTTATTTCACGTTGCTATAACTACGTGACCATTACGCGACGGATCTCTTAGGGGATACCTCGTAGCTCGGTGTGTGGGAGAAAGTTAGCCTTCTAGGTCTCATCCCTATATCATCTTGCTCGTCATGTGTCCACAGAGACCTTAGTGTTAGGAAACTGTACCTCTATTTCTATACGTGACGGGCGAATGGCAGCTTCGACGCGTGTCCCCAGAGACCTTAGTGCTAGGCAACTGTATCTCTATTTCTATACGTGATGGGCGAATGGCAGCTTCGACACGTGTCCCCAGAGACCTTAGTGCTAGGCAACTGTATCTCTGCTTCTACACGTGCCTAGCAGATGGCATTAGGATACCGTCCAGTCTACCTGCTATCAGTATCTATTACGCTATTATCACCTATTTTTAATTTTTAGTATTGTTTTAGGCTTAAGGTAGAACTTTGGGTCGTAGTATTAAATACCCAATCTAGTATTTATCTTGGCGACTGAGGGAAAAAACGGGATTTGAACCCAAGACCTCTCGAATTCGGGCCACAGGCCCTATCGCCTGAGCCATCCCGCTGCATACATTTTTTGTGTAGTGCGTTTTTAATCAACCTCTTAAGATTTAACCAGTTATACAGAATTATAAACAATTCCTTGCAAATGAAGAGGACTTCACAGGCTATTCGCAGAAAATGTAAAATATAACAGGTTATTTGTCATGCAAATATCTCAAATGTATGGTATTTTAATCAAAATTTTTAGAGACATATTTGAGAAAAGAAAAAATTTGGAAAAATGTTCCATGTAAAGGATAGTTTGCAGTGGGGGATTTTCTTGAAAATCTTCGTGTGGCGTCTTTTGAAGATAGTGAACTTAAATACCAACTTTGGTACTTATTCGAGTTTTCGTTTTTGAGTTAACCTGTTCACAGACACATACACGGCCCTAAAATGTATATTTCCGTCAAAATCTAAGTAGATACAATATTTGCTACATCTCCTATGAAAGTTAGGGGTTGAGAAAGTAACAAAACGTTACTACACAAACAACCGAGTGAAATGTCTCAGGCGGTTGCGCCTGCGGCTAGCATTGGACCTAGATTCCCGCTGAACCTACTATTCTGACCTTGGGGTTTAGTTTTCTCAGGTCTACTACCAAGAATTTTTGCAGCGCCTCATTTCGTTCCTTTCGTCTTACAGAATAGGAGGGTTAGGCGCGATGGATGAAGATTTGCGCCGGATGACCTTGAGGAGAGAACTGCTTCTTTACTTTGATGCAATCTTCTGCCCGAACTTGTCAGTGAAAATATGCGAGACAACAAAGCGGTTCAATCTGGAAACGTTAGGTGCCCCATTCTCTCGCCTCACCCCTTCTTCCCGGAGGTTTGGTAGATGCAATATGGCTAGACTTGGCCAGAGTGCTGAAACTCCGTTTCTAATCCAAATGCATACTATACTAAAAATTTAAAACTCGTAACTTATATCAAATATGGTTTTTAGGACATTGGAGATTACCGACTTGATGCCATGCAAAGAGAACTGATATAGCGACTCACTTTTAAAGATCAGAGTATCGCTTCAATCCCCTATATCCCCCATGCACCTACAGCGATGAAAGTATTTCTGCATACGCCTGTCTCGATTAATCTGAAGTAGGTAGAAACATAAGCCTTAATAAAAATAGTTTGTAGAAGAGAAAGTCATGAGAATGTAAGGGACTATTCAGAATGAAACATAGACGTAAGCATAGAAGCTTGTTTCATAATGCACCTATTCACATAGGTTGGCATTGACATTAACATGGGCATAAAGTTATAAGGTAAACAAAGAAGTTTGCAAATTTATGTCTACGTGAAACTTAAGAAACTAGCCAATCAGAGAGTGATTCTCCATACACCTAATCACGTAATCATTCTGCCACCTCAAGTCAGATTTTCCGTCGCCATGTGTTGGATCGCTAACTGCCTTTATGTGTGAGATTAAGGGCCATGAATCGCTGCAATATCTATAAAAATATAAGCAAAATAATTGGCGATGGTAGATGGTACCTTTGGGAACTTAATATCCTTTAACCGGATGGTTAGCTCTTGCTCATTTTGGTCTTCGGTGTTGTGCATCAGAGCCAATGCCGGCTGGCTTCCCCAACTCCCCACACTTCCTCTCACGACAAGCTTTCTGTCCTTCAGTTACCACCCTTCATTAGCTTCAGTAATTCACTATCATTTGCGAAGTTGGAAAGCCAAAGTCAGTTATCTTTAGAACAATATATGTTTGTGTGTAAATGTTATTTTAAACACGAATCGGATTGTCGCGTACACAATGAATTCATTCTAAAGTTTCCTGCACAATTGCCCGCTTCAGAACTTCCATTCACGATCCATAAATCAATTTGAGACTACTGGTTCAGTGCAAAACAAGAAACACATGCAAAGATGCACACTGTTAACAGAAGAAACATTAGATGAAATTGGCGAAAACATTAAACGTTCGCCACGAAATTCATTATCGAAGTTAGCACAACAACTTGGGGTTACAGTGACTTCTGCATATACAGAGTTTATTATCTTATATTTTATTTGAAAGTGTACAGGGATGCAGATTTAAGAAGCGAAGGTTATGTTAGCACGGCCGGCTTTGGCAGGTCGTGCTGCCCAGACGCAAAACCGCGTGCGAGCGATCAGGTTTTATACCGAAGACCCTGTACATAACCTCTTTTGTCGTGTGTACTGTCGGTGGTCGCTTCGTAGATCACCATGCTCAGATGTTTCAGGTCTCTTGAGGTGGGCTGCTGTTTATGTTTCCGTTAGTCCTGCGAATGACAATACACGCTCTAAGTTTATGCTTTAGTTTTAAGTCATCATGGTAATGCTAAATTTTCATTGTGAATGACCCATAACCAGAGCTAGGACAAGTAACCTTTGGCTTAGAATGCGTACAATCAAGACTTTGTATGACAGTGTGGCGAGGGGAAGGGAGTACCACCGCAAACTGGAACTGTAAACGTTAGCGTCAGGGGTAGAACAGAACATAAACACAGAGCTCGCAGAGTGCAGCTCTACCATATACCAGTAACGCAAGCAAATGCTGACTGTCGACTGTGCAGCCAGGGTCCCTGTATTCAGTACATCACGTATACTAGAGAGGGTGATAGTTAACGTCGATTTCTCGCTCAATGGATACTTGTACTAGCTCTATCCATAACACATCTGTTTTTTTTAACCTCAAACATTTTAAGTCTGAATGAATTCTTCTAATTTTGATTCTTCTATCTGTGTTGGCAGGAACCCCAGCATGTCGGAGGACGGGACCTGGACGTCGACGTACTGGCCGGTCCATACGGCGTACGGCCGGGAGTATCTTACCCTGGACGCCAATTCCACAGAGACCGGTCGCGGACCTCGACTCAAACAGTGTGCCTTCTGGAAGAAATACCTACCTCAGCTCATCGCCGTCACGTGTAAGTATCCACCCCAGATTACTATCCGTGGGTTAAATTAAACGTTTTATCTTATTACTTTCTCTAGCCCCTACAGACTTATTTAAATGATTTTAATGTTTTTCAAAATATTCCCCTTTAACATCAATATATTTTTGCATTCGATAAAACCAGTCCTTAAAGCAATGATGCCACTCTTACTGAGGCACTTCAGAAACCAGGTTTTTATAATGTTTCATTGCTTCATCGGATGACGAAAAAGTGATTCCACGCATTTTATCATTAATTTTTGAAAACAAAAAGAAATCACAAGATACTATATCAGGGCTGTATGGTGAAGGGTCCGTAGTGTTGACCTTTAGGGCATCCAGTTCAGTTTTGCTGTATGCGATGATGCGTTGTCTTACTGTAACGTTATTTTTCCTTTTGGGGTTTTTCAATCATTTGCAGTAAACAGACTTTTGTGTACCAATCGACAGTAACGGTACGTCTATCTACTAATGCTATGTAGCAATATGGCCAGTTATAGAAAAAAAGATGATGTGTTACACTCACATGACTTTCTCTACTCTTGTACAAACTATTTTTACAAACTCTTGTTCTCCATCTATTTCATATTAATCGAGATAAACATTTGCAGAAACGATCTTTTGACATTCAAAGAGAATTACATTTTACACATAGCGACCAGTTCTAAAAATATTTGACTATCGCTTAAGGCGTATTATGTTCCCCTTGTTTTGTATTTGCAAGTGCAATATAAGAACAGACATACGGTTGCTAGGTGCAGCAGAATTCTCTTTGCCACAGATTAATACTCTTTGCATATCCAAGACAAAAAAATGAACAACAAATTCCCATTTGAGAAAATAAGTATTAAAAAATTTAAGGGAATATCAAGCAATATCTCGAAAATGGTTCACTCAACAACAAAAATGTATATGACATGAATTATGTATTTTAACGCGATCTACATTTTTGTGCAGTAAAATTTTGTCTATCTCTTATGGTTTACCAGTTATGCAAAAGTCGTTCACAATGAAGAATACTTTTGGAGACATTCCCAGAAAATTCAAGATATACATTTTATTTGTCATGAAAATATCTTAAACATATAATATTTTAATCAAACTCGTTAGAGCCATTTTCGAGAAAATTAAAAGTTTTGAAAAATGTTCCATGTAAAGGGTAATCTGGGGTGGGAGATTTTCTTGAAAACCTTCGTGTCGCATCTCTGGAAGATACTGAACCTAAATACCAAGTTTGGTGTTTATCGACTGTTCGTTTCTGAGTTATGCTGTTCACAGACACACACACGGACATGTTTCCAAAAATGATTTTTTTTTGGATTCAGGGGGTCTCAAAACATATATTTCTGGTGCAATCTCGGTATCAAATTTTTGGGTGGAATACAATATTTCCCCTGCTTCTATACGTAGTTGAGAAAGTAAAAACTAGCAACCATCTTCTTACCAGCACTGCGAATTCGTCGGACTTTTGTAGGCTTAGATTCTGTTCAAAGATCCATTGAGGCGATTGACTTCTCGTTTAGGGATCATAACAATAAATCCAAGGTTAATCGCCAGTAACGATAAGCCAAACCAAATTTTAAGTGACGCCTCGTAATTTTTCCAGAATTTTTCTTCTCGAATCAACGTGTTGTTGTTTTTGATCGGGAGTCAGTTTATGTAGAATCCTTCGACAACAAAGCTTTCTCACGTCTAACCGTTGATGCAAAATGTTTTGGATTTGACTCATACCAATACTCAATGTTGCCCGAATAAGCTCATAAGATGTCCCTCGATCTTCTTTAAGCATTGCTCGAACAGCGGCAATATTTTGATCAGTAACAGCAGTTCTTGGTCGTCCTTCACGAAACTCACCACTAAGAAAAAGCCGATCTCTCTTGAATTTGTTGTACCAATTATAAATTGTTGCCATAGAAGGGGCTTCTTCGCCAAATTCATTTCTAAGCCGATCTTCATATTGTTTAAGCGTTAATGACGATTTAAAAGCGTGAAAAAATCATAACCTGAAAATGTTCTCTACTCAAATTTATTTTCGGATGAACACAAAATCTTTAAATGATGATAATTAACAAACTATTAAAGCAAATCGAACAATCTACACGACAATCAAGTCGAAAAACATTAGAAGGTAGCTGTCAAATATAAACAAATTTCATTTGTGTTTAGAAACTTGGCATTTAACAATTTTTCAGTATTGCCCTCATATGTATAGTGACTATTGCATTTCACCAACTAGTTTGGTATCGTGATTCTAACACGTTTTGAGGTCTCCTATGCGTGTGTGTCTACGAACACTATAACTCAAAAACGAAAATTCGAACAAACACCAAATTAGGTATTTGATTTTTCCAAACACTTTCCAAACATCTTTAGTATCTTTACAATAAAATAATTCCACCCCAAACTACACTTTGCATGGATAAATCTTCGTTGTTTTTGATTTTCTCAAAAATGGCTCTAGCGGTCTTTATTAAAATATCATCTTTTTTTAGATATTTACGCGAAAAATAGAATATATATTTCTCTATACTCTTCTGTGAATAGCCTATAAAGTTCTGTTTATACATATACAAAAAGTATAGATCTCGTTAAAACACACAATTTGAGTCAGAGAATTTCTTGTTGCATTAAATATTCTGACTTATTCTTTGATTTTGCTTTAAATTTCCAAATTTGTTATACATTTAAAAGTGCAACGTCACTGTTCGGTTGTTTCTGGCTACGGCATGCAAAGAGTGTGGAATTTCAAAGACAATATAGAGCGACCCACTTTTTAAATATTTGACTATCGCTTCAGTCTCCTATATTCCTCTTGTATCTATTACAAAATGTATAATCAAACCATTTCTTTAAACGTTTATGCGGATAAACATGAAGTAGCAGTAGATATGACAGGAATATTCTATAAGAATAGTTTTAAAACAGTGGATAGAGAAAGTCTTCTCTTGGGTTGTCATGCCTGAAATAAAAACCTATAAAAGTGTTTTTGTTTGCTTTTTATTGTTTTTTCGTTTACTAACAACGATGAACGGCGTAATTCACTGCTGTGGTGAGCATTGTTCTATACTAAATGTACGAAGCAAAAATGGTACTTTACCCCATTATCTCACCGAATACATCTCATAAAAGTTTATAGATTTCCTTTAGTAGTTTAATTTCACTTTGAAACTCAATTTTAGTGGCGGTACGTGACCTTCTTTGGAACGCTTTCACCCTCTTGCATTCATCGTTTAGTCTGCTGCCTCGTCTCTGGCGTGTGATGGTGATTGTAAGTTTCGTCGACATTGATGTAATGTCATGTTACATTCACATTACTTTCTCCATCCAAAAATTCGATAGCGAGATTCACCGAAAATACGTCTTTTGAGGCCCCTTGAATAAAAAAGAAAGCATTTTTAGCTAAAGGTGCGTGTGTGTGTGTGTGTCTGCGAACAGCATAACTCAAAAACGAAAAATGGGATGAACATCAAACTTGGCATTTAGGTTTAATGTTTTACAAAGATGCGATACGAAGATTTTCAAGAAAATTTTCCCATGCTGCCCTTTATATGAAATATTTTTGGAAAATTTTGACTTTACAAAAAATGGCTCTAACGTTTTTCATTAAAATGTCATATATTAAAGATATTTACATGACAAATAAAATGTGTAACTCGAATTTTCTGGGAATAGTCCTCTTCATTCGGAAAGAATTTTGTATACTCTTATATAACTGGTAAACGTTAAGCGATAGACGAAAACATAAGACAAAAATTTAGATCTCTTTAAAACACACATTTTATTCCAAATACTTTTTTGTGGCATAAACCATTTCTGAGATATCCATTATTAATGGTTCAATTGTTCAGTACTTAGTCATTCTCCTAAAGTCCTTTCAACATTCAGTTGTTTCTCGCGATGTCATGGAAACAGTATGGAATTTTAAGGCCAGCATATAGCGTCCAGTTCTTAAACATTTGACTATCGCTGTTCTCTTTGTATCTATAACGAAATGTGTAATATTCCAAAGGATTATTTGGATTAAAATAAAGTAGATAGAAAAAAAAGCTTTAGTAAGAATAGTTTGTATATCCACAAAAATGGAAGGTAGAAAAAGTCATGTGAATATATCACATCAGACTTTTTTCTATTTTTTTAAGTTTATTGTCCTTCAACCAGAGGTCATATCGGACGGTGAATGATCTGGGCAGAATGATGGCTCATAGAGTTTAGTCGTCTTCTCAGGATAAGCAAAACTCCGGAAAAACTCGGATCCGCTTAAATGTGAGTCATACACGCCACGGAGGCGGGTTCATTGCAGCTAAGAGCTTCCTTTGTGTTTAATGCTGTCACCGCCCTTTCTTTATCAGGTCCTCGTAGATCCGTTCCATCCTATACGAGAGCCGGGAAAAAAATTATTAAATTTGTCTGTCTGTAAAGTTTTCTTTCACAATCAAAGGAACAAATGCGCATGTCTGAAGCTAATAATGATAACCTAATAAGCGAGTAAAGGAAACTCCGTGAAACTTGAGAAAGCAAAAGATGAAACGGTGCCCGTGGCTTTCGTCATATGAGAAAAGCGAGAAGGATTTGCGAAAGTTTTCGAGCTTCAGGGCCGCGAGTTGATGGCACGGTGCTATTGTTAACGCCAAGGCACGCCAAAATCTAATTTCGGAGATTGAAGTCTCAATTATATTAACCTTTCTCGTATCTATCGCGTGCCACACCGTCCTACCGCTGGTTATTGTCAGGTCACAGCGAGAAAAGCCTTATTTATGGTCGGCTAACCGCCACACAATCAGGCTATTTAAAACGTTTCATCCCCGTCTTTTGTTGCCAAGTAAACGTTCAAGTCGAAGACAATGAAGGTTATGCTTGAGGATTAAATTACAAAAATAGGAATTTTATTTCTTTTAAGTAGGCACATTTTGTTTTAATTTATTTAATAGCAGAAACTGCAGCTCTGCTCGCCTTAGTTTGTTAATTCCGAATACCTATTCTTTTCCTTTCTCTCCCTTCTTCCTACCTGACTCCGTCTCTCTCCCTCCTCTCTGTTTTTGTACATGTAATATAAGGTGCAGGTAAAGAAATCCATTATTTTTGCATGAAATTGAAGGCTTATTTACCATAGTTAGAATGATCCGATTTAGATTAAATATGCACCGTTTTGTTTGATAGCTTGTTGCCATTTTAAAGGTAATTTCATTATGCCTCTCTCATAGAAGTCCTCGTCCCTATTGACAAAAAATTGAGACAGTTGATTTTCACAAGCCTCTCTTGAAGCGAATTTTTCACCATAAAAAGCGTTCGCCATGGACAGGAACAGATGGTAATCACTTAGTGCAGGTCTGGGCTATATGGTGGATGCATAAGAACCTCCCAACCAAGCTCCCGGAGCTTCTGGCGAGTCATTATCGATGTGTGTGGCCTGGCGTTGTCCTGGTGGAACACAATTCCTGTCCTATTGCCCAAAGCTGGGGGTTTCTGGGCGATTGCTTCCTTCAGACGGTCCAATTGTTGACAGTTTAGTTCCGAGTTAAGGGTTTTGCCGTAGGGGAGCAGCTCATAGTAGATGATTCCCTGCCAATCCCACCAAACACACAGCAAAACGTTCCTGGCCGTCAATCCTGGCTTGGCCACCGTTTTAGCCGGCTCACCGCGATTCGACCACGGCCGTTTTCGCTTGACGTTGTCGTACGTGATCCACTTTTCATCACCAGTCACTAACCGCTTCAGAAATGGGTCGATTTTGTTGCGATTCAGCAGCGATTCGCAGATGGAAATTCGGTCCATGAGGTTTTTTTGCTTTTACTCGTGTGGCACCCATACATGGAACTTCTTTTTGTATCCAGCCTTATTCAAATAGTTCCAAACTGTTTTTTGTGCAATCTTTAGCTCTTTGGCAATCGAAACAGTGCTTACATGACGGTCGGACTAGACAATTTCCATGCTTTTATCGACATTTTCGACAATTGGCTTTTCAGTGCGTGGTGCATCTTTGACATCGAAATTACCGGAACGGAATCGACGAAACCAAAATTGCGCGTGATTGGCTGTTACAGTATCAGGACCATAAACACCTTTCACATTTTTAGCCGCCTGGCTTGCATTTTTGTCTTTATCGAAGAAAAACTGTAAAATATGACGTATTTTCTCTTTGCTAGTGTCCATCTTTGACGCGCGCTCAAATAAACTGAGTCAACCAAATACCAAACTGTCGCAAACGTTTGTTTTAGTACAAAATCTCCTCTTTCTAACGCCAGGTAGTGTAACCCGATCGGAGTTATACAACGCGAGATACAGATATCTAAAGCCATCTATTAGAAAAATTTATTTTTACTGCACCTTTTATGTTATGAATACCGGAACTAAAATATGTTTTCCGGGTTTTTAGCAACAATTAAAACATTGGTTGTTGTTTCAACAATACTCATATTGTCAACGACCTTCGGGGAAACATCATTGCACCAAGCAATAACTGAACTGATTTATTATCTGAGGTCACCGACTGGGCATTGTCCATTACATTCCAACAGTATGGTGATAAGGATGGCGAGGAAACGAGAGGACCTATAACTTATACAGCGGAACCACATTAGGCCTTTTTAATAGTGTTTAACGCCCGCTTATACTACACATGGCAACTGACGTAGACATTGATAAATAAAATTATATTTAGGAAAGAAATGTTGCGAAGGAAATGCTCCAGACCTAAGTTTAGAATACCTCCGACATTCCTCAGTTATGAAGACTAAGGAAAACCTGGAAAGATCTCAGTCAGAGAGGACGGTGCTGGCTGGATTTAAACCGCAGATCTCCCATACACGAGTCCACTTAGTGACCTCCGCTCCCGGTTCGGTACGTTGCGGCTTGAAAGTACCTTATATGAGCTAGCCATGAGGCAGTATGTTTAACACTTAAATAATTTCAGCCTAATTATATAATATGTAAATTCAATAACAGCCCGCCTTGAAGCAATATGTGTATGTAATAATTTGTAAAATGTATATAACAGTCATTGCATAAGCTTATATTTTTGTAAACATGTTCAATAATGTTATATGAATTACGTAATTTAATAATATAGGAGCTGTGAGATATAGGTTTAAAGTTGCTAACAATGAGGTAACTTTGAGGCAATAATGAGTAATAAAGTTTAAATACTACTAGTCATTATTAGAGCAGCAATAATGTAATTTTGAGACAGTATAAAAATAGCCAATCAACAACCAGAAAAAGCTTTAGTTAAATGCAGGTATTCTATTGGAGTAGGATTAGCCAAACAGAGACTTGAAATACAGATATTTACAAGTTTAGACGATTGAAAATCAATTCAGTTGCCTCCAAACAATGCTCATAACCAGACGTGTTGCTTCTAGACAGTGCTCATAACCAGACGCGAGATGTGTCCTCGAGAAATTAATTACGTATTCGTGTGAGATGAAAATAGTAAACGTATTAAAAAAGTGCCAGTATTGAATAAAACAATCTTACAGCTCTCGATATCAGTGAAGTGCTATTTAATTTGTGTCAAGGATTAATAAAAAGGAGTGAATTAAAACTAAAAATCTGTGTAAGCCTACACTCTTGTCACATCACAACCCTGCCTAAGAGAAACGTGTCTCTAACAATAATATTGACGCAGCCGAGGCAAACATAAATATAATATCTAAAGATGCAGTCAAATTACAAAGTTAATATTTTTTTAAACTTGGGGCAAAGGCCACCTGAAAGTACATTTGGGGCGAAGGCTATCGGAAACTGTTTACTATACGTGCGGTTGCAACTACTACAAGTTCGGCTCCCCAACAGTTGAAATATAATACAACTCTTTCAATACAACCTTTTTCAAATTGGCTCCCAAAACGTGGAGCAAACTATAATAATAATAAAAAACGTACTTCAAATTGGCGCCCATACGTGGGGAAATAACAATACAACAAATTATAAACTACTTCAGCCAGAGGTTAAGTCTTGGACAGGGAAGAACTTAAAATCGCACCCTAGAGATGGGAATCCAACCACTGTACCTCAGTATGAGAGCTGCAAACGAAACATAAGCGATTAGGCACGTAGGATTTCAGAACAACGTCTTCCAAGGTACCCTGCTAACCTCCAGTTCACCAGATCGCGGGTTCAAACCTGGAGGAGGGCGATGAAATTTTCGGTCGTAAAAATCCTTAGCATGGCTTCTTTTGGAAGGGAAGTAAAGCCGGTGGTCCCGTGGCATAGATTTACGGGTCGTAAAAGAACGTCAATGCCTCTGAGAAAAATTCCCGGTCTTTCACGCCCAACATAGAACGGGACGATAAGAACCATAGTAGTTAAAGAGCGTTCATAAATAAAACTAAATTTATTTTTCAGCGGCCAAGCTAGACCTAGCAACGGATTAGGTCAGAGAGCATGAAGGGTGGTCAGATCTAATGGCGGAAGACGCGGTGCAGTGGGGATCCCTAATGTTTCCATACGTAATGAACATCCCCGGCTACCCCATCAGGCCCACCCTATCCTCAAGGACAGTTTCAGGCAGAAGGTTATTGTCAGAGATTATACAGCTCTCTCCACCGCATGCGCCAAATGCCACCGTCCATCGCGCCAAACCCCAGATGAAAATAACCAAATCAGGGACAGGAAAATTCGTTAGGGCATTTGCATTCGCCTACTGACCTAAGAAAAACATGAAAACAAGACTCAAGTTAAGATGACCTGTCCAACGTTAATTGGGCCCTGCGCCTCCCTAATGCGAAACTCAGACGATACCTAAGCTCTCCCGCTCGATACGTAATTAATTTTAGCGAGATTAAACTACCCCCTCCCCGACTAGTTTCAAAATATTGTTCCTTAACAGTAACGCATTGTTTCATACAGCCCTTTATTTTCATTATTTCAAGCACCGCTCTTGAAATTGAATTACACTGTTGCTGCTGCAGCCGTTCGTACTATAAATACCAATAATGATTTCTCAAAGGACTTGGTAATAAAGCTCCGACTAATTGTTACAAGGTTTTGCCTATTAACATAAACAATGGTAATTATGTCCAACAATCCAAGGGGAATGTATACTTTATTGTGTGGTAACCCTGTACGCTAGTTTCCTTCCTATAGAACTTGCTGCGTGCTGTTCTATATCAGGTACTTGTCCACTCTTGCAGCAAATAAAAAACAAATCCGACGTGTTACACTCACATGACTTTCTCTACTCTTGTACAAACTATTTGTACAAACACTTATTCTCCATCTATTTCATATTAATCGAGATAAACATTTGCAGAAACGATCTTTTGACATGCAAAGAGAATTACATTTTACACATAGGGACCAGTTGTAAAAATATTTGACTATCGCTTAAGGCGTACTATGTTCCCTTGTTTTGTATTTGCAAGGGCAATATAGAAATGCAGTAGCCTTTAAGCATCGATATATATCATAATAGCTGGTTGCTAGGTGCAGCACCATTCTCTTTGCCACAGATTAATACTCTTTGCATATACAAGACATAAAAATGAATAACGAATTCCCATTTGAGAAAATTATTGAAAAATTTAAGGGAATAACAAGCAATATCTCGAAAATGGTTCACTCACAAAAACAATGTATATGACATAAACTGTGTATTTTAACGCGATCTACATTTTTTGTATAGTAAAATTTTGTCTATCTCTTATGGTTTACCAGTTATGCAAAAGTCGTTCACAATGAAGAATGCTTTTGGAGACATTCCCAGAAAATTCGAGATATACATTTTATTTGTCATAAAAATATCTTAAACATATGATATTTTAATCAAAATCGTTAAAGCCATTTTTGAGAAAATTAAAATTGTCCAAAAATGCTCCATGTAAAAGGTAATTTGGAGTGGGGGGATTTTCTTGAAAATCTTCGTGTCGCATCTCTGGAAGATACTGAACCTAAATACCAAGTTTGGTGTTTATCCGACTGTTCGTTTCTGAGTTATGCTGTTCACACACAGACACACACACGGACATGTTTCCAAAAATGCTTTTTTTTTTTTTGGATTCAACGGGTCTCAAAACACGTATTTCCGGTGAAATGTCGGTATCGAATTTTTGGGTGGAATACAATACTTCCCTTACTTACTATACGTAGTAGAGAAAGTAAAAACGATATTTTGCATTCACATGATTTTTCTCTACCATCCTTCTTTTATTAGTGGCTATACGTATCACGGAGGGGCCCCGTACGCAGGCCAGTCGGCCCTTTATGCTTCCAACGTAACCCCAGGAAGGGAAGAATGAGGAGAGAGACGGGCGCAATCATGGACGGGATCCCTAACGTTTCCAGATAGGACGCATCTGATCCCACACGGTCTCTGCCCACAAGCTACCAACCTTCAGGTTTCCCCAGAGGGGAGCCCCACGCTAAGGAGAGACCTGACTGAGTGGTACCGCAGCGACCTCAGGGAATAAACCTTTACAGAGCGCAAGCCACCGCCCAGCTGCAACCCGCAGAACACCGCCGCCTGGTCCTACAACCCTGAAACGGATGATAGGGAAGATGATGGGTACAGGAAATGAGGGGCAGGAAAGACGTGGTAGAAGATGAACCATTACAGCATTCCCCTGGCGAGCCGGGGAAACCACGAAAAACCCATGGGCCAGAGTGGGTTGTGGTCGGGAATCGATCCCGAAACCTCCCCAATGCGGGCCAGAGACGTAACCGCCTGAGCTATTCCGCTCGATTGAGACTATACAAACTATTCTTACGAAAACCTATTATTCTAACTACTTCATTGTAATCGAGATAAACATTTGCAGAAATAGCTACATTACACATTTCGTTATAGATACAAAGAGAACAACGATAGTCAAATGTTTAACAACTGGACGCTATATACTGTCCTTAAAATTCCACACTGTTTCCATCACATCCCGAGAAACAGTTGAATATATTGACAAATTTGAACTAATAGTAACGTAATCCCCCAAATAATTTATGCCACAAAAAGGGTTACTCAGAATAAATTGTGTGTTGTAAAAAGATCTACATTTTTTCTGTAGTACGTTTTCGTCTGTCGCTTAACGTTTATCAGTTATACAATATTTTACAAAATTTCTTCCGAATGAAGAGGACTTCATAGGATATTCCCAGAAAATTAAAAATGTGCATTTATTTGTCATGTAAATATCATTAATATATGGTATTTTAAACAAAATCGTTAGAGGTATTATTGAGAAAATAAAGACATTTGAAAAATTTCCGTGCTAAAGCGTAGTTTATCGTGGAAGGATTTTGTTGAAAATGTTCATATAGCATCTTTGGAAAGTATTGAACCTAAATACCAAGTTATGTGTTTATCCGAGTTTTCGTTTTTGGGTTATGCTGTTCACAGCTACACACACACGGGACTTTTACTAAAACTGCGTTCATTTTTTTATTCAGGAGTCTCTGACCATGTATTTCCGCTATTTCCGGTGAAATCTCGGTTTCGCATTTTTGGGTGGAATGCAATACCTTCTCTACCTAGGTACGTGGTAGAGAAATTAAAATCACGATCGCTCCAAAGTAATTTATAATGGATACATTTGAAGTTGTTATGGGCAGAGAAAGTCGTGTGAGTTTAGTTTTGGTGCCCGTTTGATAATGTTTGAGCAGGTGTACAGCAAGGTAATTGAAGTAAGGCACACTCCAGTGACAAGAAACTTGGTTTCCGAGAAAGTTTTCAGAGATTCAAATGCGTCCTGACTCTGGAATAGGGATGCTGGATAACTTAATGCAAGAGGAGTCGCGGACTGAAAGCTTTACGAGATGCGGGCCTCATCAGCAGTGACTGCACTAACTACTGGATGAGACAGTTGCTGACACGTGAAGGAAAGAAGTGAGGTAAAAGCAGTCAGTGAGTCAGTCCCTCGCACGTCACCGCCACTTTCCTAACGGCTGCAAGAAATCCAACACGACAGAACCTGTCTTTCGCTCTTCGGATCGCCAGAGGTTTGGCAATAAAGCGGATGTGCCCGTTTCCAATATGCCTGCTACATTATAAACACGTGATTTTTATGGTCAAAATCTTGCATTATGCTCAGCTACATTGACTAGGCATTTATAGTCGATTCAATTCTAAAGCCTTCTGTAATACTGTCCTTTATTTGAGTTGGCAATGGAAACGATTGCCTTTTGTCCCAAATAATAAACATTTGCCTTACTATTGTAGACATGTAGCAAGCAATGTATATGCAGAAGGCTTTTGCTGAAATCCATCATTTCGCGAAGATCCTAGGCATATAGTGTCACTCTAACCTAATCTAAGCTGACCAAACCTAACCTGCCTAGCATAACCTAATCTAACCTAACCTAACCAAACGTAACACAACGCAACCTAGCCTAACCTAACCTACAATAGCATAACTTGCCCTAACATAATATAATCTAACTAGCCTTACCTAATCTAACTTATGCAAACTTAACCTACCCGTAATCTAACCTAACTTGCCGTAAGCCAAATTAATCTAACATAACCTAATCTAACCTAAACTTCCGTAACATAACTTAATCTACCCTAATACAGAGTGACTTCGAACCGCCGGCGCGATGTTTTACCTGTCCGCGTCCTCGGCGCTCGTTGCCGTCTGCTGCTATTATAGAAAGGCGCGGATGAAACCATACATTTTTACTTTCTCTACTACTGCATTTTTGGAAACATGTCCGTGTGTGTGTGTCTGTGAACAGCATAACTCAGAAACGAACAGTCGGATAAACACCAAACTTGGTATTTACGTTCAATATCTTCCAGAAATGCGACACGAAGGTTTTCAAGAATATCCCCCACCCCAGATAACCCTTTAAATGGAACATTTTTCGAAAAATTTAATTTTCTCTAAAATGGCTCTAACGATTTTGATTAAAATGTCATATGTTTAAGATATTTTCATGGCAAATTAAATGTGTATCTCGAATTTTCTGGGAATGTCTTGAAAAGTGTAGTTCATTGTGAACGAATTTTGCATAACTGGTAAACCATAAGAGATAGACAATATTGTACTACACAACAAATGTTGATCGCGTTAAAGTACACAATTTATGTCATATACATTTTTTTGTTGAGTGAACCATTTTCGAGATATTGCTTGTTATTCCCTTAAATTTTCCAATACTTATACTTTTTCTGAAATTCGTTATTCATTTTTTTGTCCTGGTAATGCAAAGAGAATGGAATACTCCACATAGCAACCAGCTCTTAAAACATTTGACTATCGCTTAAAGCCTACCATATTCCCCTTGCACCTACAAGAAAACATGATTAACATGAAGTATATGGAGAATAAGCGTTCGTAAGAATAGTTTGTACAAGAGTAGATAAAGTCATGCGAGTGTAATACATCAGATTTTTCTATATTATATAATTAGAGTGATATCATTTAATTGATAAAAAATACTGCCTCATAGTCAGTCATACTTCCTCTGCTTAATATAGGTTTTCTCTTCTCTTATCTTATACGACACAGATTTCCGTCATTGCTCCGGACGCATTTCAACCTTGGGCTTATTGTGCTACCTGTATCAGCTAATTCATTATGCCTGCACCCTTTATCAAGGAATAAAGTCTCATAACAGATACGGTTTCAAATTCTTCTGCTTCTAAAAACATTTTCACAAAAGCAATATATCTCCTCGCAGGAGCATATAATGTACTGGGCTCTTTCAGTTTCTTTCTTGCACAACCTACAATCTAAATGTGTTTTTTCACAGGAGTTGATCCTGTGAGAAATGCAATAATTGCTCTCCACTGAAGTCTTTTACATTTAAGTAAGATTTCAGCTTTTTTTCTAATAAATAGTTTACCATGTTTGTTTCTTGGAGTTTTAAGCCAGGTTTTATGAAGTTCTACTTTGAACCAGTTCTTAATAGCCTATCTTACTAAACATCTTGATGTTCCTAGAACCAGCTCTGGCCCAATAAATTATGAAGCTGCTCCTTGTCTTGCAAGTTTATCAGCTTTTTCATTTCCCTGTATGCCACTATGACCCGGCACCCACATGAGTTGAACTTCATTCTGTTCTACCAAACTTGTGAGCTTATGACTACTTAGAGCCTTAAGTGCAGCCCGGCTATCTGAGAAAATAAGGGTCTGTTTACCAGTGTAAGCTCTCCTTATGATTTCATGTATGCATTAAATAATAGCATAAATTTCTGTTTCAAAAACAGTAGCATACTCACCCAAGGGAAAACACTTTTGCATCTTGCCATATACTTCGGATTCTGTTCCTGAGTCATCCTTTAAGTCGTCTATAAACCACAACAAAGTTTTCTTTGGAGGAGATGCTTGCTTGTTCAAAAGTTCTTATCGGTCCCGCATGTCGAGTTCTTTCGGATTCCGCCAGAGGGAAGTATTCTATGAGCAGCCCGCTTGGAATCGTTACGGACATCTGCGCGCTTCTCCCGGCCGGCCTATGGCCTATAGCCTCATCCGTTCCTTTTGGGGGTGGTAAGCACAAAAGTTGCCCGTTGGTTCGAGGTGCGAGATGCTTCGTTCCCTGTGATACTTCCTCTGCTTAATTTAGTTAAGCAGTAGAGAAATTAAAATTTCAAACCAAGTTGGAACAGACCGCATTAGCTGAAATGATTGAAAGGCATATTAAAACTGGCAGCGAGGCAAAGCAGTGAGAATTAATAGAGATAAATTTTACGTTATGCCAGGGACGCCCATATGTCACATGTTTAGCATCAGATGGAATTATCGATTACCTTGTCCTGCGGCACCAATCGGTTTTCCCCTCTTTTTAAAGGCTCTTTTGATTGTTCATTTTATCGGGATTTTAAAGCGCCCTAACCTACCTCAGTGAATCAGAGTTCTTTTGTTCCCTTTTAGAAGCCGCAGTTGCTGAAACGGACCCCAATTGCGCTCGTTGCCCACAGAGAGCAGCACTTATAGGTGGGGGAGTAGTGTACGCGCGGAGTGATCTGTTTGTTACTATAGCTACCACTTACCTTTTTACTTTCCCTACTGCGCAACTACAGCAAGTAAGGAAAATATGGCACTGCATCCATGAATTCAAAGTCGGTATTTCACCAAAATACATGTTTTGAAGTCCAATGAGCCCAAGAAAGCATTTTTAATTTCTCTACCACGTACTTAATAAGTAGAAAATAAATTGAGTTTTATTTATGGTCGCTCTTTAACTTTAACTTTAGCGTCCCATTCTACATTGGGCGTGAAAGATCGGTAATTTTGCTCAGCGGCCTCTTTATCAGGCTTGAGGTTCTTTTACGTGTAGTAAATCTACGACACGGGACCACCGACTTTACTTCCGTTTCGAAGGAAATCGTGTTAAGGATTTTTACGCCCAGAAAAATCCATCGCCGGAAATGAACCCATGACGTTGGGAACTAGAGGCTAGACTACGGAGGACGACACATAGTAGGTAGAGATATTGCACTTCACCGAAAAATTCGATACCGAGATTTCACCGGAAATACAGGTTTTGAGTTTCCTGAATAAAAAAAAAGCCTATTTAGAAAAAAGTCCGTGTATATATGTGTGAGTGTGTGTGAAAACGACGAAAAACCGGATGAATATCAAACTTGGTATTTAGGTTCAACATTTTCCACAGATGCGACACAAAGATTTTCAAGAATATCGTCCCACCCCAAACTATGCTTTGCATGGAATATTTTTTTTAAATGTTTGACTATTTAAAATGGCTCTAACGATTTTGATTAAAATACTATGCATTACAAATAAAATGTGTATCTCGAATTTTCTGTGTATAGCCTGGAAAGTTCTTTTCCTTCGGAAGGAATTGTTTATAATCTTGTATAACTAGTTAACGTTAAGCGATAGACGGAAACGTACTACACAAAAAATACAGATCTCTTTAAAACACAATTTATTTCAAATAACTTTTTTGTAGCATAAGCCATTTCTAAGATATCCGTTATTAAATGTTCGAATTGCTCATTACTTGGTCATTCTCTTGAGTCCTTTAAACATTCAGTTGTTTCTCGCGATGTCATGGAAACAGTATGGAATTTTAAAGCCAGCATATAGCGTCCAGTTGTTAAACATTTGACTATCGCTGTTCTCTTTGTATCTATAACGAAATGTGTAATGTAGCTACTTCTGTAAAGTTTTATTTGGATTAAAATGAAGTGGATAGAAAAATAAGCTTTAGTAAGAATTGTTTGTATACCCACAAATAAATGATAGAGGGTAGAGAAAGGCCTATGAATGTATCACGTTAGATCTTTTTTAAATATTGCATTTATATTCGGCCTTTAGCATCTAAGGCGGATTTTTACCTTTGGAACAATTGCTCTTGCAATAATGTTCACTCGTGGTGTTAATCTTTGTGTTGGTATTAATTTTGGGTATTACATTAAATTCACACACACACACACATACACACGTTCATACTTCCAGACTCTAGGAACAATGTAGAATAATCCTGGCTAAAGAAAAATTCCCACCCTCCAGTAGGGGATCGAACCTGGGAAATACATCCTTAAAGCATACGCAAAATTCATTTCAAATAAATGTCGTTATTCTGTTGTTTCCTATGGTTATGCAAAGAATATAGATGTTCAAAGCCAGTATATAGAAACCCAGGTTTCAAAGATTTGAATATGGCTTGAGCTTCGTATATTCTAGTAGTGCCTAGCACGAAATGTGATATAAAACCATTTCTGAAAATGTTAATCTCGATTAACATGAAGTAGATACTAAAAAGTAGTGTTACTCCCACATGACTTTCTCTACACTTGTAGATACCAACTATTTTTACAAACGCTTATTCTCCATGTACTTCAATATATTCGAGATAAACATTTCTAGAAAGTATCTTATTGCTAATTTTTGTGTAGGTGCAAGGGGAATTGGTAGGCTTTAAGCGATAGTCTAATCTTTTAAGTGCTGGTTGCTATGTGGAGCATTCCATTCTCTTTGCATTACCAGGACAAAAAAAATCTGATGTGTTACACTCACATAACTTTCTCTACTCTTGTACAACCTAATTTTACAAACGCCTATTCTCCATATGCTTCATGTTAATCGAGATATCGAGATGTCAATCTTATTGCTAATTTTCTTGTAGATGCAAGGGGAATATGGTAGCTTTTAAGCGATAGTCAAATATTTTAACGCTGGATGCTATGTGGCGCATTCCATTCTCTTTGCATATCCAGGACATAAAAAAATGAATAACGAATTTGAGAAAAAGTATAAGTATTGGAAAATTTAAGGAAATAACAAGCAATATCTCGCAAACGGTTCACTCAACAAAAGAAATGTATATGACATAAAGTGTGTATTTTAACGCGATCTACATTTTTCGTGTAGTAAAATTTTGTCTATCTCTTATGGTTTACCAGTTATGAAAAAGTCGTTCATAATGAAGTATACTTTTGGAGACATTCCCAGAAAATTCGAGATATACATTTTATTTGCCATGGCAATATCTTAAACATATGATATTTTAATCAAAATCGTTAGAGCCGTTTTTGAGAAAATTAAAATTTTCGAAAAATGTTCCATGTAAAGGGTAGTCTGGGGTGGGGGGATTTTCTTGAAAACCTTCGTGTCGCATCTCTGGAAGATACTGAACCTAAATACCAAGTTTGGTGCTTATCCGATTGTTCGTTTTTGAGTTATGCTGTTCACAGACACACACACAGACACACACACACACACACACACACACACACAGACACACACACAGACACACACACACACAGACACACACACGGACATGTTTCTAAAAATGCTTTTTTTTGGATTCAGGAGGTCTCAAAACGTGTATTTCCGGTGAAATCTCGGTATCGAATTTTTGGGTGGAATGCAATACTTCCCCCACTTACTATACGTAGTAGAGAAAGTAAAAATAAAGCATTTCTGGAAACATATCCGAGTGTATGTCTTGTGTGTCTGTGTGTGTCTGTTTGTCTGTGAACAGCATAACTCAAAAACGAAAAGTCGGATAAACACCAAACTTGGTATTTAGATTCAATATGTTCCAGGGATGCGACATTAAAGTTTTCAAGAAAATACCCCCACCACAAAGCACCCCTTACATGGAAATTTTTTCGAAAATTTTTATTTTCTCAAAAACAGCTCTAACGATTTTGATTAAAGTATCATATGTTTAAGGCATTTTAATGATAAATAAAATGTATATCTTGAATTTTCTGGGGATGTCCCCAAAAGTCCTCTTCTTTGTGAACGACTTTTGCATAACTGGTATACCGCAAGAGATAAACCAAATTTTACTACATAAAAAATGTAGATCGCGTTAAAACACACAATATATGTCATAAACTTTTTTTTGTAAAGTGAACCACTTTCGAAGTATTCATTGTTATTTCCTTTAATTTTCCAATACACTATTTCTCAACTGAGAATGAGAACTGAGAACTCATTAGAGCCGTTTTTGAGAAAATTAAAATTTTCGAAAAATGTTCCATGTAAAGGGTAATCTGGGGTGGGGGGATTTTCTTGAAAACCTTCGTGTCGCATCTCTGGAAGATACTGAACCTAAATACCAAGTTTGGTGTTTATCCGACTGTTCGTTTCTGAGTTATGCTGTTCACAGACACACACACACGTACATATTTCCAAAAATGTTTTTTTTGGATTCAGGGGGCCTTAAAACATGTATTTCCGGTGAAATCTCGGTATCGAATTTTTGGGTGGAATACAATACTTCCCTACTTGCTATACGTAGTAGAAAAAGTAAAAAGCATTTTGAGAAAAGTTCCGCGTGTGTGTCTGTGTGTCTCAAAAACGAGGTCAGATAAATATCAAGCTTGGTATTTAAGTTCAATATCTTCCAAAGATGCGACACGAAGAGTTTCAAGAAAGTCCCCACCTCCCAACTACCCTTTACATGGAATATATTCCGAAAATTTTGGGTTTTTAAAAGATGACTCTAATTTGGATTAAAATACCTCATAATAAAATATTTACATGACATATCTTGAATGTTTTGGAAATAGTCTGTGAAGTCCTCTTCAATCGGAAGGAATTTTGTATAATCATGTATAACTGGTAAACGTTACGCCATAGACGAAAATTTGCTACACAAAAATTGTAGATCTGTTTAAAACACACAATTTATTTCACGTAACTTCTTTTGTGGTATCAGCCAATTACGAGATATCCGTTATTAATGGCTCGAATTGTTCATCGCTTAGCCCGTCTGTTAAAGTGCTGTCGATTTACAATCCTTTCTCGCTATGACACTGGAAGAGTATGCAATTTTAAGACCAGTGAAAAGCGTCCAGTTCTTAAACATTTGTCTAACCCTATTCTATAACGAAATGTGTATTGCAGCTGTTTTCGAAAAGGTTTATCTCGATTAAAATGAAGTAGAAATGAAAATAAACTTCCATAAGAATAATTTGTATATCCACTAATAAGCGATAGAGATAGACAAAGTCATGTGAATGTAATATAACAGATATGTTTAAACTAATGAAGCGAAACTTTTCAAAGCTATAATATGTTTTAAACTGCATATTTCATAATATTTGTGGATTTTGTTCTGCATATTTTTATATTTTGGGAAAAAACTTCACATTTTGGCAAAAGTTTCTTCATATTACGACTTTTTCCAGTTTTTCAACTGTCACTTCCATCAGTTCTCAATGCCACTTCACTGTTTTTATCTAGCTCAACTTAACTGGGACTTCACTTCACTATGTGAACTAGTTCAATTTTCCCATCACTTCACTTTCTTCGCGACGTAGCCGCTCCTTCCGGACGGTTCACTCGCCTGGGGAGTCGAAAATAAGCTTTCTACAATCTCTCGCTCCACAGTAGCACTCGCTGCACGTCACAGCAATAGTCGCCGTCTCACTCGGAGAAACGCACTTGATGTCGCGACAGAAGCGCGCTCACCAACTCGCTTATTCACTCACTGATCGACTCAACTGACTTACTAATTCCTCCCACTAAAATAGCCAATCTTCCATAGAGCATTCTAGAATTATCTGGAGGCGAGCGGGAAGAAACTTTCAGAAGATTCTGATTACTTGCCAATAGCGCTCCTGGTGTTTACGTTGGCGATTGCTACTTATCGTTGTTTATTCCGACTGTCCGGCGCCGACCTTGGACCCTAATCGCTGCCTTACAATATTTTGCCTGTTTCAGTGATAACCACACAACTGATAAAAAGTTGACATAGCAGAATGCAGAAATAAATCGTGATAGTTAAAGAGGAAACTGGTAGGTTGCTTTAATGTTAAACACTTTCACTCTGTCTCGATCTTGATCTACTTAACACATCACGCAGTTGACGTTCTTTCTGTTGTCCGTAAGAACGCCAAAGGTTGCTGACTAGGGAATTAATCTATATTAACAGACTAAAGAGAGAAATTGTTATGTGTATTGTGACGCAGTGACTATGGCCCAAGGTTATTGGGAGGTCGGCGCCGAGCAGTCCCTGTAAACAACCATAAGGTCTTTTGTCAGTGTAGAAACCGGGCGCGGTATCGGTAGGTAACTAGAACCTTCTGGAAGTTTTAGCCTCCCTCCTGAAAGTTTGTCAAAATAGTTCTAGAACGTTCGAGAATCTTGTGGAAAGATTCCTCTGACTATATAAGCGAGCGCTCTCGCATCAGTCGAGTCAGTACGAGGTGAGAAGTGGCAACAATAGGGTGAAAAATTAAATTGAGGTTTATTTATGGACGGTCGTCTCTTAGCACGGTGGTAGCGCAACTGCTTTCCAAGCGGGAGGTCTGGATTTGATCACCGGTACCGGCGTGGGTATTTTCTCCCGCTGGGAGACCTGGCCCGGGATGCACTCAGCCTCTTAGGTCCCTGGGGGTCAATTGATGAGCTGCTTGATTGAATAGTAGCGGCTCCAAGTTAAGGAAGCCGCATATACCGGCCGGGAGGGACCCGGGACGCTTACCACACCTTACCCTCCAGTACTGCGCCCCAGTGCCTTTTGTGGGCAGAAGTGGGGAACACAGCGGGCGGGTGACAGACTTGGCTCGGCAACGAGCTGTTGTTGTTCCATGGAGTTTATACGTTCTTTAACTGCTGTGGACCCTTCTATACTGGACGTGAAAGACCGGAAATTTTGCTCAGAGGCCTCTTTATCAAGCTGGAGGTTCTTTTACGTGCCGTAAATCTACGACACGGGACTTTACTTCCGTTCCGAAGGAAGCCACGCTAAGGATTTTACGCCGGAAAAAGAAATCAATCGCCATCCGCCGGGTTTGAACCCGCGACCTCAGAACTAGAGGCTAGCATGGTAACCCTAGACACAGTAGAGTGAGTCGCGTCGGTCAGTCAGTTGCGGTCGAGTGCGATAGAGTTGTTGAATCAATGTGCGAGCGAGTTAGCGATACGTTTCTGGTACGACATCAATAAGGTCTTGTGTTCGACTCCAGGGTGAAGTGAACCGTCCATCTGAAGAAACTACTTCACGAAGGGAGTGAAGTGACAGAAAATTGAACTTGTTCACCTTAGTGAAGTGACATTAGTGAAGTTAACTGTAAGTGAAATTGAACTAGAGAAAAACGAAACAGTGATAGTGAGAACTGAGACAAGTGGCAGTTACAGTACGTAGGGTAATGTACTGTCAATTTACCAATTTTAATAATTCTTTCACCATTGAAAAGTCCAAGTTTTTATGACAGACATGAAGCTATAAACCGCCTTTTAATTTCATTTCATAATTTACTAAAAGGTTAAAAAGGATTCACAAACATTGGAGTTATAAAACAACATGCGAAGAAGGCCTTGACCTTTAGTTGAGATTACCATGGATTAAAAAATAGCTGTTACTCCAGAGAATATGCATGTAAAATAAGACAAATGCCGCGGATATTCCATTTCAAGCAAAATATATGTAGATGGCCAGGCTTTAGCAATTAATACATAGCAAAACAAAAGGAAATCTAATGTATTTATAACGCTATGATACAAATACGATACCAATGTCAAAATATTTTAATAACCCTCAAATAAGAAAGTTTTGCTTTATCTCCTTTGTACTTATTGTGTAACCAACTTTGTTATAAGGACATGTTAAATAATAGTACCAGGTGGTCCAACCGCACCGTATTTCAAGTGTGTAGTTATCCCTTCCTGCGTTAAAAGAGTTGCAGAACTCAACGGGGCAGCACCAAGTAAACACGGGTCAGTGGGGAAGTGACGAATTAGCGTGAGCGAACTTCGTCATTTATTTGTTTATTTAAGTTCCTTTTATAGCCCGCCGTTAAATACAGTGGTTTTAACGGCAACCTTTCCTTTGGAATATATTATTGCCTACAGGCAATGGTGTTAACTCGTATTCGCTTGTCTTTGGGTTTCTATAGACTTTGGGCTTTAATCATTAGATCACACTCACATTCACACTCTGATTCATACTTGCACACTCCGGAGAGGATAGAGAATAATCTTGGCTAGAGAAAAATTCTTAACCCCCAGCCGGGAATCGAACCCGGGACTCCTCCCAAAGCAAGCAGGTGCTCTACCGACTAAGCTATGGGGCCAATCGAGCTTTGTTCTACTCCTCTTGCTTATCAGTAAATACGATAAGCGGATCGCGCTCATTAAGAGGCACATGGCTTGCAGCAGTGTACAGTCCGTGATGATAGACCAAAATAGATCGAAAAGGTCTTAGAATATTTTCCACTTGCACAGGCTTTATTTTCGAGCGAATAGGCTTACTTTTAAGACAGACAATATCTTTATTTGACCTATCCGTATCCGCGATAGCTATTTTTAATTGTGTTTACGCTATTATTTTCTAACACTACTGACTATAAGCAACAAACATGAGGGCAAGTTTCAATGCAACTTTTTCGCTTGCCATTATAAATATTATTGTTACTATTATCATCATCATCATCATCATCTAACGGTACTGTTATGTTGACTTCGCTCATGGAATAGGTGTTCGAAATGGTGCCCCTGTTGATTGATACGATGTTCCAACCATCTCTCTATATCCATATGGACGTTTCTGAGAACCGCTGGTGTAGTAGAGTGTGTTTACTTGGAATCCTTAATGCACGAAGGGTTATCTGCACACGTCAAATACGGCGCGGTTGGGCCACTTGGTATAAAGAGAGAAAAATGATAACGTTAAAGATCACTAAACCCATATTTTTCAACTGAGAAGATTGGTTTTTTCGATAGTCGACTATGTGACTTTTCTAAAGAGATTAACTTGGTGCCCTTGGAGTGCGAATCTACATTGTCAGCAGCTTCTTCTCCATTTTGTAGAAGATGGTTTGTTTGTATTTAAGGAGTTGTATTATATTTCAACAGTTGGGGAGCCGAACTTGAAGAGTTGCAACCGCATATAGTACCCGGTAGCCTTTGCCCCAATTTTTAAAAATATTAACTTTGTAATTTGACTGTTTCTTTAAGTATTAAATATTTATGTTTGCCTCGGCTGCATCAGTATTTTTGTTAGAGACATGTCTCTCTTAGCAGCGTTTTGGTGCGAATAAGAATGTAGGCTTACACAGATTATAATTTTGCTGAATCCTTTTATTAATACTTGATACGATTTAAATAACACTTCACTGATATAGAGAGCTGTGAGATTCTTTTTATTAATTAATTACACTTTTTAACACGTAAACTTATTTTTCGTCTCACACGAATATATATTATATTTCTTGAGAACACTTTTTGCGTCTGGTTAGTAACTCTGTCTGCAGGCAACACGTCCAGTTATGAGGGCTGTCTAGAAGCAACTGAACCCTGTATTTGAAAATGTTACTATATTTCAGTCCAATAGAATACCTTCATTTAACTAAAGCTTTTTCTGGTTGTTGATTGGCTATTTTATAAACTATCACTAAAATTTCATTATTGGTACTCCAAGAATCACAAGTAGTACTGTTAAACTTTCTTACTCGTTATTGCCTCAAGGTTACCTCATTGTTAACTTTTAACTTATTATTCTCACAGCTCCTACATTATTAAATTACGCAATATATTCATATAACATTATTAAACATGTATACAATAATATAAGCATATGCAATGACTGTTACATACATTTTTATATATTGTTACATACACATATTGCTTTATATATTATATAATTAGACTGAAATCATTTAAGTGTTAAAAATACTGCCTCAATTTCGTTGCATATGTTAAGGGTTTGCTGTATTATGTGAGTGTATCTTTTATGTTATAAAAGAACTACTGGATCAAAGTTTAAAATTTCACCTACTGTAATTATTACCCAATAAGCTACTCGATCAATCATTCGATGATTGTTCCACCACCAAAATGTATCTATAGGCTATGCAGAATTTCCAGAACTTGGAAGGCTGTCAGGGGGCGGTTAAGGAAATAAAACGTTCTGATTTAAGTCCATAAAAGTCTTATAGATAATTTTATAATAATTTCGTGAAGAACGGGGAAGTTGAATGAAATTAATTAGTTTTAAAACCTACCCATGCAACTTCGGCAAGTGAATTAATAATAACTGTTTGTCTTCCGGAATATACTCAAACACAGCTGAGGAAAACCTCGGATAGCAGATATATCTTTGATATAAGCTCAGAATTCTCAAACAGAACGCATTTTCTTGTGTGTTCGGAATGTTTAACCAGCTCAGCAACATCATCGCTTTGAAGCTGTGTGTAATTATGCAGAGGGATCGATTCTCGGATATATTCCTCGTCTGCCATCAATCATCAAAAGAACGCAGTACTGGTAGTAGCATCGTTTAATTCCCGATGTGAAGTTAGTCTGAGAAATCCAATAGACCGTAATGCATCTGCGTCCAATAGACTTGGAAACTTCTGTATCAAGCAATCCAACTCCTTCAAACTCCGTCGCCGTGCATTTGACAGCCACCCTACTTCAGCTATTTCTCCATGTTCGATATTTTAATCAGAAAAACTTGTACGAATTAGAAAGTCTCTAAACTCTGCTTGTCATCCGGCAGGAGAAATCTGCTAATGGAATCTTATCTAATGCCAGCTTATCCAGATTGGAACAGCAGGCGGTTTCTCAACGAAATGTTTAAACAATTTCAAATATCTCGATATATTTTACACTATTCTATAACAAAAATCGGATACATTACACTCCCATGGCTTTCTCCACCTCTATTATTCTCACCAAAGTTTATTTTCCTATCTACTTCGTTTTAATCGCGATTAACCTTTCCGGAAGTAGCTACATTACACATTTCGTTATAGATACAAAGAGAACAGCGATAGTCAAATGTTTAACAACTGGAAGCTATATGCTGGCCTTAAAATTCCATACTGTTTCCATGACATCGCGAGAAACAACTGAAAATCAGCAGTACTTTAAAAGAATGACGAGGTATTGAACAATTTGAAGTATTAATAACTGATATCTCAGAAGTGGTTAATGCTACAAAAAAGTTATTTGTGTTTTAAAGACATATACATTTCTTGTGTAAGTACGCTTTCGTCTATCACTTAACGTTTACTAGTTATACAAGATTATACAAAAATTCTTCCAAATGAAGAGGACTTCACAGGCTATTCCCAGAAAATTCAATACATCGGTTTTATTTGTCGTTAAATAAGACAAATATGGTAATTTAATCAAAATGTTAGAGCCATTTTTTAGAAAATTAGAATTTTCGAAAATTGCTCCAAAAAAGGATAGTCTGAGGTGGGGGAACTTTCTTGAAAATCTTTTGTGTCGCATCTCTGGAAGGCACTCAACCTAAATACCAGCTTTGGTATTTATCTGACTTCTCGTTTTTGGGTTACAGACACACGCACGGACCTTTTTTCTAGAAATGTTTTTAGGAGGTTCAGAGGACCTCAAAACATATATTTCGGGTGAAATGTTGACATCAAATTTTAGGGTGGAATGCAATTCCTTCTTTACCTACTACGTACGTGGTAGAGAAAGTAATAAAAATAGAATGTGTCGCATTTACATGACTTTCTCTACTCACACTTCTACAAACTTCTTACGAAAACTTATTCTTCTATCCACTTCTTGTTAGTCGAGATATATTTTCATCACACTTTTACACATTTCGTTTTAGGTATAAGAAGAATACAGTAAGCTGAAGCGATAGCTATATTTATAAAAAGCAAATCGCTACGTGATAGCCTTGAAATTCCAAGCTCTTTGCTTGACCAAGGAAAAATGAATAGGTCATGCAACTCGAAAAAAGTGTAAATAAATTCAGTAGCATAGGATATATAAATGGTTAACGCTACACAGAATTTTATTTGAATAACTTCTGCAATTTAACAAATATACGCTTTTGTCTGTCTCTTACGGTTTAACAATTATACAAATTCTTTCAGAATAAAGAGGACCTAGCAGAAATTTAATGTCTAGATTTTGTTATACAGCTACCTTAAACATAGGGTATTTCAATAAAACTTGTTAGAGATTTTTTTTAAAAAAGGTTTAAATAATTAAAATCTTCCATATGAAGCAGAGGAGAGCAGAAGTCAGTTTTACGCTGACAACACAACACAACGCAACCCTCACAAGAAACACGGAAGTGAGGCGGGGGAAGGGGGAGTTACAGTTGATAGTTTAGTTCACTGTTATATTGTGTTTAAGTTGACTTTCTACATTTTTACTTTCTCTACTACGTACGGTACCTAAGTAGAAGTATTGTATTCCATCCAAAAATTCGATACCGAGATTTCACCGGAAATACATGTTTTGAGAACTCTTGAATCCCAAAAAAGTTTTTTGGAAAAATGTTCGTATGTGTGTGTCTCGGTCTGTGTGTGTGTTTGTGCGTGCGCGCGCGCGTTTGTAAACAACATAACTCAAAAACGAAAAGTCGGATAAATTCCAAACTTGGTACTGTACTTTTGAGCCTCCTGAATCCAAAGAGGCATTTTAAAAGTAGTTCCATGTGTGTTTGTGTGTGTGTGTGTGTGTGTGTGTGTGTGTGTGTCTATAAACAGCATAACTCAAAACCGAGAGTTGAGCTGCTGAACTTAGTTCTCAGCATCTTCCAAGGATGCAGCACCAACATATCCAAGAAAATCCCCCCCCACCAACCCAAATTACCCTTTATATCAAGATGGGCAAAGCTTGTATCGCCACTCGGAGTGAAGTCACAACGTAACGCTACTGAAAGCGCACCCAGCCTGGGTCAGTGTTGCTAGCTAGAGGCGAGAGGGAGGTTGGAAGTAAACACTTCAGTGGTGGAGTTCGTGATGGCATTATCTACTAAACTATCGTTTTCTGGAAAGCGGAAATTTCGTGCAGTATGGTAGTATGAGTTTTTTTGTGCTGTGCAGAAGGAGACAATGTCAAATGTTTAATGAGACAAGGTACTCTGAAATGGTCAAAAATTACATTTTTGTATTCCACCCAAAAATACGATACCGAGATTTCAACGGAAATATATGTTTTGAGACCCCCTGAATCCAAAAAAGCATTTTTGGAAACATGTCCGTGTGTGTCTGTGAACAGCATAGCTCAGAAATGAACAGGATAAACATCAAACTTGGTATTTAGGTTCAGTATCTTCCAGAGATGCGACACGAAGGTTTTCAAGAAAATCCCCCCACCCCAGATTACCCTTTACATGGAACATTTTTCGATAATTTTAATTTTCTCAAAAATGGTTCTAACGATTTTGATTAAAATATCATATGTTTAAGATATTTTCATGACAAATAAAATGTATATCTTGAATTTTCTGGGAATGTCTCCAAAAGTATTCTTCATTGTGAACGACTTTTGCATAACTGGTAAACCATAAGAGATAGACAAAATATTACTGCACAAAAAATGTAGATCGCGTTAAAATAAACAGTTTATGTCATATACATTTTTGTTGTTGAGTGAACCATTTTCGAGATATAGCTTGTTATTCCCTTAAATTTTGTCCTGGACATGCAAAGAGAATGGAATGCTCCACATAGCAACCAGCTCTTAAAATATTTGACTATCGCTTAAAGCCTACCAATTCCCCTTGCATCTACAAGAAAATTAGCATTAAGATTGACATCTCGATTAACATGAAGCATATGGAGAATAAGCGTTTGTAAAAATAGTTTGTACAAGAGTAGAGAAAGTCATGTGAGTGTAACACATCAGATATTTCTAGAGAACATGTACGGTGTTGTGACACATGCGACTGTATTAAGTAACTAATGTAATTCTAAGTATTTAGCCAATACCACCACTACAAAAGATCCGCGTTTAGTCGAGTACAGGCTACCTCCCTCCGTTCCCTGGTCATAGTTATGTTCATCTGTATTAAGAAGAAGTGGATAGAAGAATAAACTTTTATAAGAATAATTTGTGAAAGAGTGAGTAAAAATGTCGTGTGAATATAAAAACTCTTGTCTTAAAGAATTTGGTCGAAGTCAGTGCACGTATGTTGAGGCAGTATTTTTAACACTTGAATAGTATCAACTGAATTATATAATATGTAAATTCAATAACAGCCCGCCTTGAAACAATATAGGTTTGTAATAATTTATAAAAAGTATGTAATAGTCATTGCATGTGCTTATATTATTGTAAACATGTTCAAAAATGTTATGTGAATGCATTATGTAATTTAATAATGTAGGAGCTGTGAGAATAATAAGTTTAAAGCTGCTAGCAATGAGGTAACAATGAGGTAACCTTGAGGCAATAATGAGTTTGAGAGTTTAAATGTTACTAGTCATGATTAGAGCAACGATAATGTAAATGTTGTGATAGTTTAAGAATAGCCAATCAACAGCCAGAAGAAGCTTTAAATAAATACAGGTATTCTATTGGACTAGGATTAGCCAATCAGAGACTTGAAATACAAATGTTTACGTGTTTGAACGGTTGAAATATGTTCAGTTGCCTGCAGACCTTGATAGTGACCGGCTGGAAGATGTGTTCTCTAAAGAAATATTACGTATTCGTGTGAATCATAAAATTAAATATACGCGTTAACAAAGTACAACTATTAAATTAAAGAATCTCACAGCTCTTAATATCAGTGTAGTGCTATTTAATTTGTGTCAAGGATTAATAAAAAGAAGTGAAGTTAAACTTAAAATCTGTGTAAGCCTCATTCTTGTCGCACCACGCCCTGACTAAGAGATACGTGACTCTAAAACAATACTGAAGCAGCCGAGGCAAACATGAACATAAACACTACCTATACAAGCAGTTTAATAACAAAGTTAATATAATATTTTAAAACTTGGAGCGTAACAACAAAAATACATCTTCAAAAATCAGCTTCTCATACGTAGTAGCATATTACGTAACAAAATAATCCACTTCAAATTATCGCCCAAAGCATGGTGCAAACGAACTCCAACATCAGTAAAACTTCAACAACAATAAACTACAACAGTTGAAGAATAATAGTAACTACTTCAAGTTGGCTCCCATACGTGGGGCAGTTAAACAAAGCAACTATTCTACTTCTTCAATGTAGGAGTCCATAGGAAACTGACTGTATACGAATACAACTCAAGCTGTAGATTTTCTCAAGGTAAATTCTGGTTATTTCGAAATTATAGTGATAAATGAGTATAATTAGCTGAAATTGAGGCTATTGTTAGATTGGATTGGTGAACATCAAATGCCTCGCATATGAGCGAAATAATCAGTAAAAACTTGCAGCCGAACGGTGAAAAACAAAGGAAATGTTGATATTTTGCAGCAGATAGCAGCGCAGTGAACCACGCAGGTTATACCCTATACTTCATCAGCTGCAGTTTTCAGTGACCCGCGCTGCATAATGTGGTAGGGAGTTATTTGCATGAGACCACCGATCATGACCTATTCGTATTGTTATTATTTGTGTGGTGAAATTAAATTTCATTCTGTGATCGGCTCGCTCTTTTTTTTCAATATCCCGTGCTCGGTGCACCATAAATTCGCTGGGGAATATAAAGTAGCGCCATTGTTGTGGAGGGCAGCCAGTTTTTGGAGGAATGCACTGAAAACAAAGGTGTAGCGTTTCCGATGCGGTATGAGGGCTTTGGCGACAAACAATTGCGGCTGCAAAACAAACGACGAGCGGTCCCACTCGTGCACCCACACAGTGTTATCCCAAGAAACCGCTGCGTCCCGCTATCAATATCAGGAATTCCATTCCATCCCACCCACAGGTAACAAACATCCACCCTCGTCTATTGCCCGCACCTGATATCCCGTCCTATGCCAAATGTAATGTATGCGCCCTAAAGAAATAGAATTATGATGGACCGAGCGAGATACGTAGCTTGTAAAGTATCACGTGTTGTAGTTAGTAATCAGCTTCAAATCTCGAGCACCGGACAAATTTATTAGAAATTATCTTCTCTAACACGTAGTTACAGAAGGAACAGGGGGTATTGTATTCCACCTAAAAATTCATAATCGATATTTCATGGAAACACAGTTTTGAGTTCCTCTGAATCAAAATAAACCATATCTTCTTTCTGTATTACACGTATAATAAAAATCTGATGTGTTACACTCACATGACTTTCTCTACTCTTGTACAATCTATTTTTACAAACTCCTGTTCTCCATCTACTTCATGTTAATCGAGGTGTTAATCTTATTGCTAATTTTCTTGTAGATGCAAGGGGAATTGCTAGGCTTTAAGCGATAGTCAAATATTTTAAGAGCTGGTTGCTATGTGGAGTATTCCATTCTCTTTGCATTACCAGGACAAAAAATCTGATGTGTTACAATCACATGACTTTCTCTACTCTTGTACAAACTATTTTTACAAACCCTTATTCTCCATCTACTTCATCTTAATGGAGATAAACATTTGCAGACTCTATCTTATTGCTAATTTTCTTGTAGATGTAAGGGAAAAATATATTTACAAGGGCAATATAGAAAAACAGTAGCCTTTAAGCACATACATATCTCTTAATAGCTGGTTGCTAGGTGCAGCACCATTCCCTTTGACACAGATTATAATTCTTTGCATATCCAAGACAAAAAAATGAATAACGAATTCCCATTTGAGAAAATAAGTATTGAAAAATTTAAGGGAATAACAAGTAATATCTCGAAAATGGTTCACTCAACAAAAAAAATGTATACGACATAAATTGTGTATTTTAACGCGATCTACATTTTTTGGTAGTAAAATTTTGTCTATCTCTTATGGTTTACCAGTTATGCAAAAGTCGTTCACAATAAAGAATACTTTTGGAGACATTCCCAGGAAATTCAAGATATACATTTTATTTTACATAAAAATATCTTAAACATATGATATTTTAATTCAAAATCGTTAGCCATTTTTGAGAAAATTAAAATTTTCGAAAAATCTTCCATGTAAAGGGTACTCTGGGGTGGGGGGATTTTCTTGAAAACCTTCGTGTCGCATCCATGGAAGATACTGAACCTAAATACCAAGTTTGGTGTTTATCCGACTGTTCGTTTCTGAGTTATGCTGTTCACAGACAGACACACACGGACATGTTTCCAAAAATGCTTTTTTTGGATTCAGGGGGTCTCAAAACATGTATTTCCGGTGAAATCTCGGTATCGAATTTTTGGGTGGAATCCAATACTTCCCCTACTTACTATACGTAGTAGAGACAGTAAAAAAATGTGTAGCTAAAGCTTCGGTAAACATTTACCAAGATTAACAGGAAGAAGACAGGAAAAAGCGCTGTTTTATTATATACACCTATACAGGATGAACCAGAACTCGACCGACAAACTTTCACAGGTCATTCAGGGATACCTTCCGAGTATTTTGGTATAAGGTACCCCACTGTCTCAGACGGCTCGTTACAGAGTAATTTCATTTCGTTTTTTTTTTTTGGCCCCAATTAGCTTTGTATCTGTACTGCACTGAAAATGCTGCACAACAGTGCAAATGTCGTTGGTATCCACCGTGTGTCTTGCTTGGGAACAAACTGTTTCCATTCGCTCACGATAACTGCTGTTGATAACAGTAATGCCATCTTTTACTCGCTGCCTTAAGTGCGCATTCAGTACTGCTCGCTTCAGTCTAGGGTTTTGTTTCTCCGGCAGTGTTAGTTGTGCGTTAACAGTGATACAAAGCAGCAGGGATAGGTTTACTGATGAAGAGTTGGCCGATATGCACCTTGTGTATGGGTTCACTGCTGCAATGGAAGAGCGGCACAACGACGCTATACTGAGCTGTTCCCGCACCTACGGCAACCGATTCACAGTACTTTTGCATCTGTATATAGGCGGCTACGAGAAACTGGATCCTTCCATGTTAGAAAGGATGATACTGGTCGCGCGAGGTATGCCAGAACACCCGATCTGGAAGAGAATGTGTTACATGCGATTGGTGACGAATCCTGCTGCTAGTAGTCGCACGAGCTCTGAACACAAGTCAATCAACTGTTTTGAGAGTTATACATTAACAACAATTACACCCGTATCATCCACAGAAGGCGTAGTAATTGCAATCAGCGGACTTCCCATTTTGAGTGGAGTTTGCATATTGGTTTCTACAGCAATGTGTAGAAAATCACAATTTTCCTGTTTTGGTGTTGTTTACAGACGAGGCCAAGTTTACAAGAGAGGACATGCTCAACAGTAGGAATAGCCATGTATGGGATGACGAAAATCCATGCGCACTGGTGTGTCGATCCTATCAAGAGCAGTTTGCTGTGAATGTAGGACTGGTATTGTCAACGATTTTGTTATTGGACCTTACGTACTTCCTGATACAATAAACGGAATCGTATACAAAACGTTCCTTCAACATGTCCTCCCACAGTTCCTGGAAGATATGCCGCTGAGAATTTGTCAGCTTATATGGTTTCAACATAATGGGGAGCCGGCACATTTTATTTTCGATGTTAGGAACCACAATGACGTACAGTTTGGATGACAATGGATTGGTCGCGGGGTCCTGTTCCAAGGCCAGCTCGTCACCAGATATGATACCAATGGACTACATCTTCTGGGTGCACGTGAAGAGCCTAATTTACGAGACTCCGGTCGATACTAGCATGAACCTGGTTGCTAGGACTAACGCAGCCGTGGAAATAGTACGCCAAGCTCTGGAATGTGTGTAAGACTGTCGATGGTGCGTCGCTGTACACTCTATCCTGATCATGGTGGTTGGCATTTTGAACAATACCTGTAAGGGAACAGTTCTGCATTTGTTATTCACTGTATTGTACACTGACAGGTCAGACTGAATACACTATGATAAAAGAGCACGTGTTTCGTCTGCGGGATGCTGCATTACTCTGTGTTGTATGTTTTGGATATTGCATATTATACAGGCTTCTTCACTGTAATAAAGGTATTTTCACAGAAGCAAGGGTGATTGGGGTAACAAACCAAATAAATCATAATTATATTATTACTTTACATCGAGCCGCTGGAGACCATGGGTCCCTTATATCAAAATACTCAGAAGGTATCCCTGAACAACCTCTGAAAGTTTCTCGGCGGAATTCTGGTTCAGTGTGTATATATTACATTGTACATGTATGTATTCCCGAGGTCGCGGGTTCAAACCCGGCAGAGGGCGATGGATTTTTTCGGGCGTAAAAATTCTTGGCATGGCTTCCTTCGGAAGGGAAGCAAAGCCGGTGGTCGTATATTTACGGCAAGTAAAAAAACCTTAAACCTGATAAAGAGGCCTCTGAGCAAAATTACCGGTCTTTCACGCCCAACATAGAATGGGACGCTAAGGACTACAGCAGTTAAAGAGCGTCCATAAATAAAACTAAAAAAAATATATTGTATGCTTGTAAGTACGTATACACGCACTGTAAAACCGAATATATAGGGTCTTTCAATAGGAGTGTCCTATCTTTGAACTTAAATAAAATACGTTCAATAAATGATAGAGGTTTATTTCTTTTTTTATTTTGGAACATAATTAATGTCATTACGTGTGGAAGAGAACATCGTTAAGTGACCGCCATGACTTCCTTGGGTTGCGCGTATACGGTTGACCCAATTTTCAAAGCCAGAAGAACGTAAATTAGGTCCAACTTCACGAATAACACGCGTGATGTTATCCATATGATCATTTACTGTTTCTGGCTTATTGACATAAACTCAAGATTTAACATAACCCCACAAGAAGTAATCCAACGGCGTTAAATCACATGACTTCGGGGGCCAGTTAACATCACCACCACGGGAAATGATGAAAACTCTGAACTTCTCCTTCAAAGATCGATTGTTTCGAGAGCAGTATGACATGTGGCACCATCTTGCTGGAACCAGATGTTTCCGAGATCCATACCATTCAATTGAGGCCAAAAATAGTCCCATGTAAGAACCCGGTATCTTTCTCCATTGACAGTTAGAGCTTCTCCATCTTCATCTTGGAAAAAATATGGACCAATGACTCCACCATACCAAAATCCACACCACACAGTGACCTTTTGGGGATGAAGTGGCCATTCTTGAATGTGCATTGGATTGTGATTGCTCCAATACCGGCAATTTTATTTGTTATCACAACCATCCATCCAAAAGTGGGCTTCGTCGCTGAAAATGATTTTTCGACAAAAATCCGGGTCAGCTTCCAATTGCTCCACAGCCCAGTCATCGAATACACGGCTCAACATATAGTCGTTGGGCTTTAGTTATTGAGTTAACACCATTTTGTAAGCGTGAAACTTCAAGTCCAGATGCAGAATTCGCCAAGTTATGGTCGGCGAAATCCCCAATTCTTGCGCTCGACGAGCAATTGATTTGTTTCCGTTCTTGCGTACACTCTCAGGAACGGGGCCTACGTTTTCGTCGGAGCGCTTACGTCGATTACGTACAGGAGTTCTTTGATCGTTGACAGAATCACTTCTTTCAAATTTATCGATCAAACGCCGAATCGTTCTCTCGCAGGGACGACTATGCACACCGTAAACTTCACGCAATACACGGAAGGTTTGGCGAACAGATGATCCATTTTGATAATACATTTTAACAATTTCTACGCGTTGCTGAATGCTGTAACGTTCCATAGCTATTTGTCAATAACTGTAACCACGTGAAAAAAATGACTGCTGTAACTGAGTAACAACGGCAGCTATCACATGTTAAAGATAGGACACTCTTGTTGAAAGACCCTTTATTCGATGCCGAGATTTCACGGAAATACATATTTTTAGACTCCCGTAATAAAAAAAACAGTATTCTTAGAAAAAGGTCCGCGCGTGTGTGGGTCTGTGAAAGCTTTAACTCAAAAACGAAAATTCCGTTAAACATCAAACTTCGTATTTAAGTTGAGTACCTTTAAGGATGCGACACAACGCTTTTCAAGAAAATTCCCCCACCCTAAACTACCCTTTATTGCAAAACGTTTATTTTCGTCATTTCTTAGAGATTCCTTGTTATTCGTTTGAATTTTCAAATATGTTTATTAAATATATTTTCAAACGGGAAGTCACTATTCGCTTTTTCTCGTGATCATACAAACAGCACGGAATTTCAAAGCCATCACAAGGCGACAAGCTTTTTAAAAATCTAACTATCGCCTTAGCCTACTGTATCCATCTTATATTCTATACCTGTGTGTAATGAAAGGTAATCTCGATGAACAAGAAGTGCATAGAAAATTAAGCTTTTTTTAATACCTTATAAGAGAGTGGGTAAAAGAGATATGTGAATGCAAAACACCAGATTTTTAACTAATTTATTCACGAAGATGTTTATACACGCTTGGAGTTGATCTGAAACGAACATCAATGGTCCAAAAGAGCCACCGGCCTGAAGTCAGCTTGTAAAGCGGAAGAGACAAGCTCCAAACGTAGGTACTTGGGTCAAGGTCTCTGTTGTTTCTAAAATAGCACCAGAAAGGAATGCACAGGTAGTTGAGCGTATAACGCGAAAAAATAGGCACAGTAGCAAAAGAGAGCGTATTGAATCTGCAAGCGAGAATATGCGCTAATTACCTTATTTTACTCTACAATTACATTGCAGTTTCTGCAAGATGACGCCAGCCGTTACTTAATAAGCATGAAGTGTAAATGTAAAGCCACACATGTAAGCAAGCATGTGCTATTTCGTGAGTGAATTGTGGCACGTTTGAAATCAAATCTGGGAAAAGTTAAGAGTTTACTGATCTGTTACACATGCTGGCAGGAAGACAGTTAAGTTTCCTAACATATAATTTAAGCTTCCCTAGATAACACTTGTAATTGGTCGCTTCAACAGCTCTAGGGGCATACCTATACGTTCTTTGGTACACTCGCTTCCATTTATACCGTCATTGCCGCTTCAGGCGGCATTCTATTGGCCTTCACAGGTGGAGTATGTATAGCAAGGAAGAGGTGTGTGTATTTGTTTACTTTTTCGCACATGCAGTGGCGTCCTGTTTTATGTGCACAGTTATAGATTATTCGCATATGAATATGTAACTTTCAGCAATAGCTTTACTCGTTACTTAATATAACCATGTTTAAATATATAAGTAAATAAAACACTGTTTTGACAATATCCCCACGAAAAATATTTTAATGGCAACATAATGTAAAGCTGAAATACACCATACTTTTTATTCTCAAATTTACTAGACATTATTCGAATCATCTGTACAATCTAAATATGCAACTAAATAAAACACTGCTTTGCACAATTTCTCCATCCTCCGTGGTGTGAGGTAGTGTGTCTGCTTCATATTCAAGAGGTCCGGAATTTCGATTAGGTTGAGTTACCAGGATAGGGTTTTTTTCCGGGGTTTTCCCTTATCCTGAAAATACGAATGTCGGGTAACTTTAAGCTCTGTGGATCCCGGCTCATTCGTCGTCCGATATAACGTAAACAGTTAAAGGACACTAAGCAAAAAAATCTCCATTAAATAGTATTTTTAATGACAATAATCATAATGTACAACTGAAGTAAATTATACTTTTTACTCTCAAAAAGGACACATTTACTAGACATTTTAATAATTTGTCCATGCGAATCTGCATGGAATTGCCAAAGCAATGTCTTCAAATGGCAAATTGGCTTCCCACATATACACAATTCTTCCGCGATGCAACTCCAAAATATTTGCACACATCACGTGAGCTAGAGTTAACACACACCGCTGCTTGGTCGAACAACAAAGGCAGAACGCTCCGGACACATGCCTTCCTGCCAATCACGCTCCCAATGAGAAGATTGGTAAAATGCAGTTGCAGTTCAGTAGCATGATTACAAGAAGTATCACAAAAGAACTGTCAGACAATAAATTAACAATGGTTATTTACAAAGCATAAGATGTAAACGAATAGAAAAGAATCCAATTAAAAGTTATACAAGTGTTAATATTATGTACATAACATAAAAAATCTGATGTGTTACACTCACATGACTTTCTCTACTCTTGTACAATCTATTTTTACAAACGCCTATTCTCCATATGCTTTATGTTAATCGAGATATCGAGATGTCAATCTTATTGGTAATTTTCTTGTAGATGCAAGGGGAATATGGTAGCTTTTAAGCGATGGTCAAATATTTTAACGCTGGTTGCTATGCGGCGCATTCCATTCTCTTTGCAAGTCCAGGACATAAAAAAATGAATAACGAATTTGAGAAAAAGTATAAGTATTGGAAAATTTAAGGGAATAACAAGCAATATCTCGAAAACGGTTCACTCAACAAAAGAAATGTATATGACATAAGTTGTGTATTTTAACGAGATCTACATTTTTTGTGTAGTAAAATTTTGTCTATCTCTTATGGTTTACCAGTTATGCAAAAGTCGTTCACAATGAAGAATACTTTTGGAGACATTCCCAGAAAATTCGAGATATACATTTCATTTCTCATGACATTGTCTTAAACATATGATATTTTAATCAAAATCGTTAGAGCCATTTTTGAGAAAATTAAAATTTTCGAAAAATGTTCCATGTAAAGGGTAGTCTGGGGTGCGGGGATTTTCTTGAAAACCTTCGTGTCGCATCTCTGGAAGATACTGAACCTAAATACCAAGTTTGGTGTTTATCCGACTGTTCGTTTTTGAGTTATGCTGTTCACAGACACACACACAGACACACACACACAGACACACAGACACACACACAGACACACACACGGACATGTTTCCAAAAATGCTTTTTTTGGATTCAGGGAGTATCAAAACATGTATTTCCGGTGAAATCTCGGTATCGAATTTTTGGGTGGAATGCAATACTTCCCCTACTTACTATACGTAGTAGAGAAAGTAAAAATGAATAACGAATTTGAGAAAAGGCATAAGTATTGGAAAATTTAAGGGGATAACAAGCAAAATCTCGAAAATGGTTCACTCAACAAAACAAATGTATATGACATAAATTGTGTATTTTAACGCGATCTACATTTTTTGTGTAGTAACATTTTGTCTATCTCTTATGGTTTACCAGTTATGCAAAAGTCGTTCACAATGAAGAATACTTTTGGAGACATTCCCAGGAAACTCAAGATGTACATTTTATTTGTCATTAAAATATCTTAAACGTATGATATTTTAATCAAAATCGTTAGAGCCATTTTTGAGAAAATTAAAATTTTCGAAAAATGTTCCATGTAAAGGGTAATCTGGGGTGGGGGATTTTCTTGAAAACCTTCGTGTCGCATTTCTGGAAGATACTCAACCTAAATACCAAGTTTGGTGCTTATCCGACTGTTCGTTTCTGAGTTATGCTGCTCACAGATAGACACACAGACGCACACACGGACATGTTTCCAAAAATGCTTTTTTTGGTTTCAGGAGGCCTCAAAACATATATTTCCGGTGAAATCTCGGTATCGAAGTTTTGGGTGGAATACAATACTTCCCCTACTTACTATACGTAGTAGAGTAGTATTTAAGTTCAACACTTCAAAAGATGCGACACTAAGATTTTAAAGAAAATCCCGCCAGCCCCCCCCCCAAAAACGCCTATACACGTTTAAGATATTTGTATGACTAAGAAAGTGTATATCTTGAATTTTCTGGGAATATCCTATGAAATCATCTTCTTTCTGAATTACTTTTGTATAATTTGTAAACCGTAAGACATGGACCAAATATTAGTATACAAAAAATGCAGATCTCGTTAATGCATACAAATCATGTATTTTTCTTTCATTTTGCATTAACTAATCTTTTTCATTGGTTTGGTTTTTAAAATACTTATACTTTTATTTCCTATACTGCTTACCTGTATGAAGAAGATGAATTATTACATTCCTCCTAAAAATTCAATACCGAAATTTCATTGTATTTCAAGTCTTGCCCAATCGTTTCACATATTGAAAGATATTTGACACCCTTTCTTGTAAACTCTTGAATTAAAAAAAAAGTTTGATCGTGTAGAGGAGGTTTACGAGATATACAAACACTCAATTTATGTCAAGTAATTACTTTTAAATATTTTACAATACTTTTTTGAAGTGCTAAAACCGTTATTTTGTTTCTTATGATGTCTTGCAAAGTGTATGGAAGTTCAAAGTCAGCATTTTAAACAGTTGACTATCACTTCAGTCTCTGTATCCGCTTTGCACCTACAACGAAATGTATAATAATTTCTATCAATTAACAAAAAGTAAACAAAAACATCTGATGTAATACTTTCACAAGATTTTCTCTACCGTCTGTCTTTATCAGTGGGTATACAAACTATTCTTGCTAAACCTTATTTTTCTATCTACTACATTTTAATCCAAATAAACCTTTACAGAAATAGCTACATTACACATTCCGTTACAGATACAAAGAGAACAGCGATAGTCAAATGTTTAACAACTGGACGCTATATGCTGGCCTTAAAATTCCATACTGTTTCCATGACATCGTGAGTAACAACTGAATGTTGAGAGGACTTTTAGAGAATGGCCAGGTAATGAATAATTCGAAACATTAATAACGCATGTCTCAAAAAGACTTATGCCACAAAAAACTTATTTGAAATAAACTGTGTGTTTTAAAGAGATCCTCATTTTTATGTAGTGCATTTTCGTCTATCGCTTAACGTTTACCAGTTACACAAGTTTATACAAAGTCCCTTCCGAATGAAGTGCACTTCACTGACTATTCCCAGAAAATTCAAGATATACATTTTATTTGTCATGTAACTATCTTTAATATGTGTTGCTTTAATCGAGATCTTTGCAGCCATTTTATAGAAATTCAAACATTTTGAAAAATTTTCCATGTAAAGGGTACTTTGGGGTGAGGGGATTTTCTCTAAACTCTTCATGACGCATCTTTGAAAGCTACGAAACTTAAATACCAAATGTGGTATTTATCGGACTTTTCGTTTTTGAGTTATGTTTACAGACACACACGTGGATCTTTTGCTAAAAATACGCTTTTTGTATTCAGGGGGTCTCAAAACATGTATTTATTTCCGGTGAAATCTCGGTATCGAATTTTTGGGTGGAATGCAATACCTTCTCTACGAGCTCTGTCCCAGAAGTACCCGATCTTACAAAGAAAACATAAAGCTTTTGGGGAAAAAAAAATTTATTTCTCTACATAGTCTCCTTTCAGCTCGATACACCTTTCCCAGCGTTGTTCAATACCTTCGATACCCCGTTTACAGTGAGAACCGTCGAGTTCTGCAAAATAACCATCAACTGCAGGTTTCACCTCTTCACTGTTGGCAAATCTTTTACCACCAAGCCATTTCTTCAACTTTGGAAAGAGAAAATAATCAGAGGGGGCTAAGTCTGGCGAATGGGGTGCATGAGGAAGCAATTCGAACTATAACTCATTGATTTTGGCCATGGCGATGATGGATGTGTGAACTGGTGCATTGTCTTGATGAAACAGAACTTTCTTTTTCGCTAAATGCGGCCGTTTTTGCTTGATTTCATCATTCAAACGATGCAATAAGTTTGCATAATACTCGCCATTGATTGCTTTTCCTTTTTTAAGATAATGAAAATTATGCCACGCGCATTCCAAAAAACTGACGCCATGACCTTGCCTGCAGATGGAACTGTCTTCGCCTTCTTTGGAGCCGATTCTCCCCTTTCAATCCACTGTTTTGACTGCTCTTCGTCTCAGATGTGAAATGAGGACCATGGTTATGATTCTACGCAAAAACTCGGCTTTATTGCAGCGAAACATCGTCAAACACTCAACTGAAACATCCTCACGACGCTGCTTTTGTTCCATTGTGAGTAAACGGAGCACTTGTCTTGAACACAGCTTTCTCATGTCTAAATTTTTAGTCAGTATGCAATGTAAGGCAATTTTTGAAATGCCTGCTAGCTTGCACACGTTCAGTCGACGGTTATTCAGTACCATTTTGTGGATTTTCTTCACAATTTCTGTCGTGGTCATCCCATTTGGTCGACCACTGCGACGTTAGTCTTGGCAGCTCGTACGGCCTCGCTTAAACTCTGCCACCCAATATTTTACTGTTGTAAACAAAGGAGCAGACTCCCCCAGAGTAGAATCTAGCTCAGCTTTAATATTAGTTGGACTAAGATCTTTCAAACGAAAGTATTGTATCACATAACGATGGCCAGTTTTATCCATGTTTACAAATTAGCTGAGAGGGTTCAGTATTAATGGCTGCCAAACAATTACTAAACAACGTAGATTCGTTAAACTTCAAACTTAAGCTTTATAAGGGTGGTATTTTCTACTATAGTCATTTGTTTGAAACAACAACCGCTATACATAAGTCAGGTCGTGTACTTCTGGGACTGCCCTCGTACCTACTAGGTACGTGGTAGAGAAGGTAAAAATGAAATTATATACCTTGGATACAAAGTGTCGTTTGTTGATTAAGTTACATAAATGACAAAATATTAAAGTCCAAGAAAGCAGTAGGAATAATCAATAGTGTTTTCAAACAGCTTTAGTACAAAAGCATACTTGTCTAAGGCTGCACAAAACCTTAGCAAGACCTGTACTATGCTATGGCAGTGAGACTTGGAGCATAAACAAAAGAGATAGAAACAGAATAACTGCTGCAGAGATGAAGTCATGCGAAGGACTGCTGGATATAAAATGGGATCTTAAGATCAATGAATTTATTTTACGAGAGCTGAAGATACAACTAGTCCTGGAGTAGATACTATATTACCAGAACAAGTGGAGACAGCACCTGCATAGCATGGGTCCAGAACGCATTCCTAAAGCTGTAATGCAGTACATTCCAAGACCACTCGGCCGTCACAAGAAGAGATGGAGGGAAAACTAAACTGTATTCACTCTTAGGTTGATCCGCGCCAAAACAAAACTTAAGTGACCAGTGCACTGTTATAATGTTATGTATCTTTCCGCCATTCGTGCCAGAAATAGTCATACCTTCAAGACAATGTGGCGAGTACATGTAGCACATAATGCAAAAAGAACAGAGTCCAAATTAAACGGTGACTAGATATTCTGTTGCAAATATAATAATAGTTAATTCTAAAAGAAATTAGCAAAAAGGAAAGTAATATGTATGCGATAACTCCCATTTATTCGCTCCCTGGAGGCGGCACTTTATCAACTGCTGGAACTCATTAATTTTTAAAAAAGAGATTGTGCACTCTTACGCGAATTGCATTCTTCGCAAATCATCACATTCTTGCATCGCACATTTCACATGCTTTCTTTTTTTCCCGGGTGTAACCAGTTTTCCCGTTTCAGACTTTTCTTTACGAGCGCTGTTTATACTTGTTCTATACACACCGGTGAACTCAAAAGTTAATTTCACCACTTCTTTCAGGGGAACTGTTGGATATTTCTCATATAACTTACATTCAGCATTATTTTTTCATCACTAGTCAAGGTTTGGCCAGCTTATTCACGTAAGTTGACGAAGACGAAAGAGCAATTTCACAGTTTACCTGATAAACAGAAACTGCTGGTTTCTGGCGGTAAACAATATTCTGCACTTGCCCGGATGTCAGGCGACTCATGCGAATTGCATGTTGGGACTTGTAGCTCCGTTTAATGGTATAAATCAGGTTAATTAAACTCCTAGGTATTTGCATAGAATAGTATACCATTTAAAGATAAATTTTAAAATTTAGATTATTTGCATGGGACTGCTTTCCTGCGCGCATTGCTATTGTGTTGTAGCATGGTGCACTGGTCACATGGGTTTGTTTTGGCGCGCATCAACCTTAGAATGAATATAGTATAGTGAGATCGTGACAGGCCTAACTCTTGATTGGATGAAAAAGGGAAAAAAAACCTGTATTAAACCCTGTTTGCTGTGCTAAAATTTCAACTGACCCGAAGTAAAATAATTATGCATTTTAGAAACTTTTAAGATTGATACCGAGATTTGGAACGGAATAGGCGTGCGGCAGAGAAAATAATAATGAGCAGAAATGTTGCTGAGAAGACCTCATACATCCAGCATAGGTAAACTGCTGCTGGAAACAAATGATGTCACGTCAGAGACTTGAACAAACTTAGCAGACAGAGGAATGTGTCAGAGAAGGGGTTGGTAATTTGTCTGTCAGACAACCCCCTCCTCTGGTTCACCACTTCCTTTGTGCTACACCGCTCCACACAAAACCACTGCAATGTGATAAAAACACGTTAGCTCCATCACTACAAATGCTTGTAGAACCGTCCGAGGCTTGTGATAACCTATTATTACGGCAGGACTTGACAGCCTCCCGTGTGCTTGTTAAAGACAAGAGGAACGCTCAAACGCTTATGTACCATTATAATTACTTGAGCTAGCATTTTCTTGATAGAGAATACATTCCTTTCTCTACCACGTCCATAGTAGGTAGACACTCTATTGCATTCCACACAAAAATTCCATATTGATATTTCACCGGAAATACATGTTTTAAAGACCTCTGAATTCCCCCAAAATATACTTTTACTTTCTCTACTACGTATAGTAAGTAGGGGATAAACTCCAAACTTGGTATTTAGGTTCAGTATCTTCCAGAGATGCAACACGAAGGTTTTCAAGAAAATATCCCCACCCCAGATTACCCTTTACATGGAACATTTTTCGAAAATTTTAATTTTCTCAAAAACGGCTCTAACGATTTTGAGTAAAATATCATATATTTAACATACTTTCATGACAAATAAAATGTATATCTTGAATTTTCTGGGAATGTCTCCAAAAGTATTCTTCATTGTGAACGACTTTTGCATAACTGGTAAACCAGAAAAGATAGACAAAATTTTATTACACAAAAAATATAGGTCGCGTTAAAATACACAATTTATTGTCGTATTGCTTGTTATTCCCTTAAATTTTTCAATACTTATTTTCTCAAATAGGAATTCGTTATTCATTTTTTTGTCTTGGATATGCAAAGAGTATTAATCTGTGGCAAAGGGAATGGTGCTGCGCATAGCAACCAGCTATTAAGAGATATGTATGTGCTTAAAGGCTACAGTATTTCTATATTGCCGTTGCAAATACAAAACAAGGGGAACATAGTACGCCTTAAGCGATAGTCAAATATTTTTAGAACTGGTCGCTATGTGTAAAATGTAATTCTCTTTGCATGTAAAAAGATCGTTTCTGCAAATGTTTATCTCGATTAATATGAAATAGATGGAGCATAAGAGTTTGTAAAAATAGTTTGTACAAGAGTAGAGAAAGTCATGTGAGTGTAACACATCAGATTTTTAGAAAAATATCCTTATGTGTGTCTATCTGTGAACAGCATAGCTCAAAAAAGTCGGATAAATACCAAACTTGCTACCTATTTAGCTTTAATAATTTCGAAGATGTGACAGGAAGATTTTCAATAAAATCCCCCAACCAAACCTCCTTTACAAAGAATTGATTTTTAATTTTTAATTTTCTAAGAAATGGCTCTAAGATTTTTAATTAAAATATCATATATTAAAGATATTTACATAACAAATATCTTAAACATTCTGGAAACGCGTATAGCGTCCAGTTCTTAAACATTTGGCTGTCGCATTCCTTTTGAATGAATAATGAAGCGTGTAATGTAGCTATTTTTGCAAAGGTTTATCACGATTAAAATGAAGTAGTTTGAAAAACAAACTTTTGTAAGAGTAACTTTACCGAACGGGATTGCTCCGGCGGTTAGGTCCGTGGCCCGCATTCGGGAGGTCCCGGAATCGATCCCCAGCTAGGGCTCATGGGTTTTTTCGGCGGGTTGTCAGGCGAGTGGCTTATTTCATCCCCCGAGTTTCCTGTCTCTCCATTTCGTCCCATTCTTAATTACGTTCATCTTTCAACCCGTTGGTATCTTTCAGGATCGGAAGTGTGGGCAATGATGTTTCGGTGCAGTATGGCAGGGCAAAAGGGTGCTCTTTGTGACTCTCTCCGTCCCTCCGCTAGCTGCCGGGGTATCCAACCCCTTTGAGGGGCATTGGACCCCTCTGTTTGGAGTGGGGTTCCCAGTCTGCCTGTCCGTCTGCCGGAGTGTGTCTATCTGGAAACTTAGGGACCTGTTATTGCTGTGCAGTCGCTCCTGGTTCCGGCCGCCCGGTGTCTTCTTTCGCCTCATCCTTCCTCCTGGGGACGCCTACTCGTGGGGTGTACGTACAATATCCACTCTGGATCGCTGCCAAGTACCCTCCGTAATCAATCCAATCCAAATAACTTTAAAGCCACTAATTAACTATAGAGGGCAAACAAAGGCATGTGAATATAACATAGATTGTTATTATTATTATTATTATTATCATTATTATTATTATTATTTTGTAAGACTGATATGCTGCTTAACTAACATATAAATGCTTGTTATAAAGAAGCTAATCGAGTTATGGTAATTTTAAGTCATATTTTTGCCTTTATGGAAATTCCTTCCTGGTAGAGCATATTTTAGTAAGTACGAGGGCTGATCAATAAAGACTGAGACTGATTTTTTCCTGTAGCTTTCTTGAGAGTTTCCTGTCTCTACCATGAATATTTGAAAATAGCGGGGTTGCATGTATAATGTCCATAGACAGCACTCTTGTATCGGTAGGTTGGTAGTAATGCTGTATATTGTTGACCCTACTTGAATTTCGCATACCACTCGACACGAAAGGAGTATAAAATTTTGTTTTCGTTTAAATTATAGAGCCTCTGAAACTTTGAAAAAGCTGAAGCAAGCATACGGTGAAGATGCACTACCTCGTGCAACAGTGTTTAGGTGGTTCAAGGACTTCAAAGAAGGGCGAGTCCTCTGTGCTAAGCAACGTGGGCCTGGTGCTTCGGCTTCTGCTATGACTGGAGTCAACATCAACACAGCTGCTGTGATTGTTGTTCCCCCTCACACTACTGCTACAGCAGCGTACTACACGCCAGTATTGGCTACACTGAGGGAGCACATTGCAAGGAAACATCCAGAACTTCATCAGAATGGGTGGCGACTTCATCACAACAACGCATGGCCTCGCGTCGCAAATAAAGTCCAGGAATTCAACATCACCTGCGTACTGCATCTGCCTTATAACCCCAACCTTGCCCCCTGTGATTTCCTTTTTATTCCCATCACAAAGGCAAAGCTCCGGGGCATTCGATTTGAGAGCACTGAAGCGTGCTGAGGAACAGTGAGGCGATTCTCAAAGACCTGACAAAGAATGGCCTGCACCATGTGTTCGAGGACTGGCAGAGACGCTATAAAAAGTGCATTCAAGTAGGAGCGGACTACTTTGAAAAAGATAATGTCAATATTGAAATGGAGTAATAAATACTGTGAAAAAAAATCAGTCTCAGTCTTTATATGGCCATATTCGTTATATTTCACTGCTTCAAGAAGTAAAGTATAAAACAGCTACTTGTCGCACTGTTGACACGCCAAAAAATTAGCACTTTAGCGGTGTAATAAACAAAATCCGAATGACACTGACCAGTCATACCAACTTTAACAGGGTTTCGCATGTTGCTGCCGAGATTTTGCTGGCAGCAGCTCTGATTCAGTGTTTGTTCCTCGGATTGTATTTCCTCGGGATTTTCGCCCATTATCTCAGTCACAAGCTCACTGTTTAGAAGCGAGCGCTCAGAATAAGCACTGGCGTCTACATCCGCATCTCGTATTGGAGGAGGCGTTGGTACGGTTGAAGAAGTCGGTTATTACGCTCCACGTATGGACGTCAATTTGAGAAGTAGTTATGTTGTATTGAAGGAGTTGTATTATAGTTCTTATGTTGTGGAGCCGAACTTGTAGTAGTTAAAACCACACGTATAGTACCCACTTTCCGGTAGCCTTCGCCCTAAATGTACTTTCAGGTGTCCTTTGCCCCAAGTTTTAAAAACAAATTCTTAACTGTTCCTTTAAATACTATATTTAATATTTATGTTTGCCTCGGCTGCGTCAGTATTTGTTAGAGACACGTTTCTCTTGGCAGGGTTGTGATACGGCTAAAAATATAGGCTTACACAGATTATAATTTTTACTTCACTCCTTTTATTAATACTTGATACGATTTAAATAACACTTCAGTAATAGAGAGCTGTGAGATTCTTTTTATTAATTTTAACACGTAAATTTAATTTTCGTCTCACACGAATACATATTAGATCTCTCGAGGACGCACAAGCAACGCATTCAGTTATGAGCACTGTCTGCAGGCAACTAAGTTGATTTAAACCGTCTAAACTTGTAAATTTCTGTATTTCATGTCTCTGATTGGCTAATCCTACTCCAATAGAATACCTGCATTTAACTAAAGCTTTTTCTGGTTGTTGATTGGCTATTTCTAAACTGTCACAAGATTACATTATTGCTTCCAAGAATCACAAGTAACATTTAAACTCTCAAACTCATTATTGCCTCAAGGTTACCTCATTGTTAGCAACTGTTAACTTATTATTCTCACAGCTCCTACATTATTAAATTACGTAATATATTCACATAACATTATTACACATGGATACAATAATATAAACATATGCAATGACTGTCACATACATTTTACAAATTATTACATACACATATTGCTTCAAGGCGGGCTGTTATTGAATTTATATTTTATATAATTTGACTGAAATCATTTAAGTGTTAAAAATACTGCCTCACGGTTCATAGCGTAGGATTCAGGCGACTGTGAGAATATATCAACAAATGACTGGCTGTGCCTTTTATAGTTATGCAGTACTTATATGGTACTTCTTTCTTTTATTTTAATATAATTTAGAGAGCTTTTAGAGAGTAGCAGTATGAAAAGGAATACATTGCATTTAAAGATCGCAGTGTTTATTTTGTGAACGAAGATGTGATACTGACTTACATAAAAAAATCAGACATTTTCATGTTGCGAAATAAAGCTTTGATTTTTGTGAAAAAAATGGCATAATGGCATAAATATTACTTAAAACTACTATAATTGGATTAGCTTCTTTATAACAAGCATATCAGTCTTAACAAAAAAAATCTGATGTGATACATTCACATAACTTTCTCTGCCCCTATCGTTTATTAGTGGGTGTACAAACTATTCTTACTAAAGTTTATTTTGATATGTACTACATTTTAATCCAAATAATCATTTACAGAAATAGCTACATTACATATTATAGATACAAAGAGAACAGCAATACTCGAATGTTCAAGAACTGGATGCTATATGCTAGTCTTAAAACTCCATACTGTTTCCATGAAATCGCGAGAAATAACTGAATGTTTACAGTACTCAAGATAATGACCAAGAAATTAACTATTCGAACTCCTAATAACCAATATCTCGAAAATGGCTGATGCCACAAAAAAGTATTTGAAATAAATTATGTGTTTTATAGAGACTGCAGTTTTGTGTAGCACAGTTTCGTCTATCGCTTAAGTTTACCAATTATACAAGATTATATAAACTTCCTTCCGCATGAACAGGTCTTCAAAGGCTGATCTCAGGAAATTCAAGTATAAAATTTATTTCTCATACAAACATCATTAATGTATTTTATTCAAAGTCGTTAGAGCCATTTTTTAGAGAACCAAAATTTTCAAAAATGTTCCATGTAAAGGGTAGTTAGGGGTGGGGGGATTTTCTTAAAAATCTTCATATCGCATGTTCAGAAGGTACCAAAACAATACCAAGTTTCGTGTTTATCTGATTTTTCGTGATTGAGCTACGCTGTTCACAGAACACACGCGCGCGCGCGCGGACCTTTTTCTAAAAAAAAATTCTTGGATTTACGGGACCTCAAAATATATATTTCCGGTGAAATCTCGGTATCGAATTTTTGGGTAGAATACAATACTTCCCCTACTTAGTGTACGCAGTAGAAAACGTAAAAAGTATTTAATGTTTTTCCTGCTAATATTAAGAAAATTTTGACGGTTATAAGCCTTTCAAAATTTTGTAAAGGACTACCTTTGTAGCAGGTCCTTTATTTCTGTAGAAGATTATCTGACTGACAAACTACACTAATGATATCACTGTAAAATGTATTTCCTGATTTCAAATGATAAATCTGTTACGAATTGTGCTCTAGAATTAATGAAAGCTATTAAGTATATATGCAATGCATATGTTATTGTAGATATTAAATATTGGTAAACAAACAAACAATATCGCAAATAAAATATTAATATTATGACGAGGTACACAGGTCATAAAAGCCTCGACAGAATGTTAGGTGTTGTTACTTACACGTAGCAGATAGTAGATGATGATGGGTAAAAGTAGGGTTTTATTTTGCGGGTAGGAATGTTTGCCGATGCGGGCATTTGCGAGCATATGGAAAAGTCGGATAAACGCCAAACTTGGTATTTAGGTTCAGCACATTCCAAAGATGCGACACGAAGGTTTTCAAGAAAATCCCTTTACCACAGACTACCTTTCACATGGAAGATTTTTGGGAATTTCTGATTTTCTAAAAAATGGCTCTAACGATTTTTATTAAAATATTATATATTAAAGATATTTACATTATAAAATAAAATGTATATCTTTAATTTGCTTGGAATAGCCTGTGAAGTCCACTTCAGTTAGAAGGAATTTTGTATAATCTTGTATAACTGGTAAACGTTAAGGATAGACGAAAACGTACTACACAAAAAATGTAGATCTCTATAAAACACACAATTTATTTCAAATTACTTTTTTGTAGCATCAGCCATTTCCCAGATATATGTTATTAATTATTGGAATTCTTCATTACTTGGTCACTCTTTAAAGTCCTGTCAACATGCAGTTGTTTCTCGCGATGTCATGGAAACAGTATGGAATTTTAAGGCCAGCATATAGCGTCCAGTTCTTAAACATTTGACTATCGCTGTTCTCTTTGTATCTATAACGAAATGTGTAATGTAGCTATTTCCAAAAAGGTTTATCTGGATTAAACTGAAGTAGATAGAAAAATAAGCTTTAGTAAACAGTTTGTGTATCCGCTAATAAGCGATAGAGGGTACAAAAAGTCATGTGAATGTATCACATAAAATTTTTTTCCCCTCGTGGTTATGTAATCAGAATGGAATTTCAAAGCCAGCACACAGCGACACGGCCTTTATCTTAGTTATTTCCTGCATCCTGCAGCTAAATCTGTAAATATCGATTACCAAGAATTAGATAGAAGAATAAGCTTTTGTAAGACTAGTTTGTAGAAGAGTGAATAGAGAAAGTCATGCGAGTGCGTTGCATCCGATATTTTCTTTGTTTTTTTTTATTTTTTTAATCTTCAGAGACACAGAACCCACGCGCGTACCTTTGTTTAATAAAATGACCTTTTTGGACTGGTAAAACCTCAAAGAATGCAAATCTCGATATGTATTTTTTGGATGGAATGCAGTACTTTATCGTTTAAGAGGTGCAAACAATTCTGTGCCACATTCATATGGCATTCTATAAACTCTATCACTTATTAGTGGGTATACAAGTTAGACTTAGGAACGTTTATTTTCCTATGTGCTTCATAAACCATTCCGGAAATAGCTGCATTACACATTTCGTTATAGATACAATGAGAATAGAGACTCAAATGTTTAAGAACTGGACGCTATATGCGGTCTTATAATTCCATACTGTTTCCATGACATTGCGAGAAATAACTGCAAATCGACAGTACTTTAAAAGAATAGCTACTTTTTTTAGTGCGTTTACCTCTATCGCTTAACGTTTACCAGTTATACAAGTTTATACAAAATTCCTTCCTAATGAGGAAAATTTAACAGGCTGTTCCCAGAACATTCAAGATATACATTTTATTTATGTAAATGTCCTTTATATATGGTATTTTAAAATCGTAAGAACCAATTTTTAGAAAATAAAAAACTCTGAAAAATGTTTCTTATCAAGGGTGGTATAGGACGGGGAATATTTTTGAAAATCTTCGTGTCTCATCCTTGGAACATACTGAAATCAAATACCAAGTTTGGTATTTGTCCGATTAAATCTAAGTATCGAATTTTTGGTTGCAATGCAGTACCTTCTCTATCTACGGTAATGTACGTAGTACAGAAAGTAAAATTGATCCGTTGCACTCACATTACTTTCTCTACTCTTGTACAAACTGTTTTTACAAACGCTTATTCTGCATTCACTTCATGTTAATTGAGATAAACATTTGCAGAAACTATCTTATTGCTAATTTTCTTGTGGGTGCAAGGGGAATATGGAAATATAGTAAGCTTTAAGCAGCAGTCAATTTCTTTTATGTGGAGCATTGCATTTTCTTTGCATGTCCAGGACATAAAAAACGAATAAGGAATTCCCATTAGAGAAGAAGTATAAGTATTCAAAAATTCAAACAAATAACAAGAAATATCTCGGAAATCGTTCACTCCCCCCCCAAAAAAGTATATGACACGAATTCTGTGTTTTAACGAGATCTACATTTTTTTGTTTTGTAAATTTTTTTCTATCTCTCATGACCAGTTATGCGAAAGTCATTCAGAATGAAAAGGACTTTTGGGGACATTCCCAGAAAATTCATGATATACATTTAATTTACCATGAAAATATCTTAAACATATTATATTTTAATCAAAATAATTAGAGCCATCTTTGAGAAAATCAATAATTTCGAAAAATTTTCCATGTAAAGGGTAGTTTGTGGGGGAGATTTTCTTAAAGGGTTTTCGTGTCGCATCTTTCGAAGGTACTAAACCTAAATATCAAGTTTGGTGTTTATCAGACATTTCGTTTTTGAGTTCTGCTGTTCACACACACAAACACTGACCTTTTTCTAAAAATCTAATTGTTGCACTCACATGACTTTTTCTACTCTTGTACAAACTAATTTTACAAACACTTATTCCCCATATACTTCAGGTTAATCGAGATAAACAATTGCAGAAACCATCTTATTGCTAATTTTCTTGTAGGTGCAAGGGGAATGTAGTAGGCTTTAAGCGATACTCAAATATTTTAAGAGCTGGTTGCTATGTGAAGCACTCCATTCTCTTTGTATTTCCAGGACATAAAAAAACGGATAACGAATTCCCATTTGAGAAAAAGTATAAGTATTGGAAAATTCAAAGAAATAACAAGCAATATCTTGGAACTAGTTTACTTCGCACAAAAATATATAAGACATAAACTGTGTGATATAATGGGCTCTACGTTTTCTATGTAAAACATTCTGTCTATCTCTTACGGTTTAACCGTTATGCAAAAGTCATTAAACGTGAAGAGGAATTTTGGGGACAATTCCAGACAATTAAAGATAAACATTTTAATCCAAATTGTTATTGCCATTTTTGAGAAAATCAAATTTTTCGAAAAATGTTACATGTAAAGTGTATTCTGGGGTGGAGGTATTTTTATGAAAATATTCGTGTATCTATTGACTTTTTTTCATTTTTGAGTTAATGCTGTTCACAGACACACAAGGATCTTTTTCTAAAAATCTTTTTTTTTGTATTCAGAGGGCCACTAAACATTTATTTCCGGTGAAATATCCATACCGAATTTTTGGGTGGAATACAATACTTCCCCTACTTAGTATACGTAATAGAGAAAGTAAAAATGCTTTTCTTGTGTGTTTGGGGGTATCAAAACACTTATTTCCGATGAAATCTCGGTATCAAAGTTTTGGATAAAATGCAGTTCTTTCTCTATCTACTAGGTATGTTGTAGAGAAAGAAAAAAAAAAGTTGCATCGTCTTCTTGAAATACAAAGTTATAACATTGGATGGAAGTTCATTTATTTACGTGATCCCTGATTGTCTTATTCAGCAGTATACACGTCACGTACTACAGTCCAGTAAATTTGGAGACGAGAATATAAACGTAACGCGTAGCTTGACGCTCGTAACGGCAGAATTACGACATTCAAACACGAAACTTCGTTATCCTCGGCTGCAACGAAAAGAGCTAACAAATGATGTAGAGAATGAAGAGAGGCAAGTGAGGAAATTAGATCACAGAGGAAGATAGAACACCGAGTGGAAAATAATCTCGGTTCGAAATCTGAACCGCAGAAATCACTGAAAATTAACACAGCCAGTTTCTATGGTAACAACAGTTGAATAACGCACTTCATCAAGGATTGTGTGCTTATGTAGCAAAATAACTGAAATTTCAAACGCATACAACCACAGAGGAAGACCATTAACAATTTCAATACAGTAGCATTTTAACTCACGAAATCTGTTATTAGCTCAAACCGTTTGGTGAAAATACAGTCACTGCCACAGGCCTGAACAAAAAATACATGTGAATTTCTATAAAAATAAAATCTGATGTGTTACACTCACATGACTTTCTCTACTCTTGTACAAACTATTTTTACAAACGCTTATTCTCCATCTACTTCATGTTAATCGAGATATTGAGATGTCAATCTTATTGGTAATTTTCTTGTAGATGCAAGGTGAATATGGTAGGATTTAGGTGATAGTCAAATCTTTTAACAGCTGGTTGCTATATGGAGCATTCCATTCTCTTTGTATGACAGGACATAAAAAATCTGATGTGTTACACTCACATGACTTTCTCTACTCTTGTACAATCTAATTTTACAAACGCCTATTCTCCATATGCTTCAAGTTAATCGAGATATCGAGATGTCAATCTTATTGGTAATTTTCTTGTAGATGCAAGGGTAATATGGTAGCTTTTAAGCGATAGTCAAATATTTTAACGCTGGTTGCTATGTGGCGCATTCCATTCTCTTTGCATGTCCAGGACATAAAAAAAATGAATAACGAATTTGAGAAAAAGTTTAAGTATTGGAAAAGTTAAGGAAATAACAAGCAATATCTCGAAAACGGTTCACGCTACAAAAGAAATGTAAATGACATAAGTTGTGTATTTTAACGCGATCTACATTTTTTGTGTAGTAAAATTTTGTCTATCTCTTATGGTTTACCAGTTATGCAAAAGTCGTTCACAATGAAGAATACTTTTGGAGACATTCCCAGAAAATTCGAGATATACATTTCATTTCTCATGACATTATCTTAAACATATGATATTTTCATCAAAATCGTTAGAGCCATTTTTGAAAAAATTAAAATTTTCGAAAAATCTTCCATGTAAAGGGTAGTCTGGGGTGGGGGGATTTTCTTGAAAACCTTCGTGTCGCATCTCTGGAAGATACTGAACCTAAATACCAAGTTTGGTGCTTATCCGACTGTTCGTTTTTGAGTTATGCTGTTCACAGACACACAGACACACACACAGACACACACACACAGACACACACACACAGACACACACACACAGACACACACACGGACATGTTTCCAAAAATGCTTTTTTTGGATTCAGGAGGTCTCAAAACATGTATTTCCGGTGAAATCTCGGTATCGAATTTTTGGTTGGAATGCAATACTTCCCCTACTTACTATACGTAGTAGAGAAAGTAAAAATGAATAACGAATTCTCATTTGGGAAAAAGTATTGGAAAATTTAAGGGAATAAAAAACAATATCTCGAAAATGGTTCACTCCAACAAAAATGTTTATGACATAAATTGTGTAATTTAACGCGATCTACAGTTTTTGTATAGTAAAATTTTGTCTATCTCTTATGCTTTACTAGTTATGCAAAAGTCGTTCACAATGAAGAATACTTTTGGAGACATTCCAAGAAAATTCGAGATATACATTTCATTTGTCATGAAACTATCTTAAACATATGATATTTTAATCAAAATCGATAGAGCCATTTTGAGAAAATTAAAAGTTTCGAAAAATGTTCCATGTAAAGGGTAATCTGGGGTGGGGGATTTTGTTGAAAACCTTCGTGTCGCATCTGTGGAAGATGCTGAACCTAAATACCAAGTTTGGTGTTTATCCGACTGTTCGTTTCTGAGTTATGCTGTTCACAGACACACACACAGACACAGACACACAGAAACACACACGGACATGTTTCCAAAAATGCTTTTTAGGATTCAGGGGGTCTCAAAACATGTATTTCCGGTGAAATCTCGGTATCGAATTTTTGGGTGGAATGCAATACTTCCCCTACTATACGTAGTAGAGAAAGTAATATATTAAAACATCCGATGTGTTGCACTCACATGTCCTTCTCTACTCTTGTACAAACTATTTTTACAAACGCTTATTCTCCATATACTTCATGTTAATCCAGATGTCAATCTTATTGCTAATTTTCTTGTAGATGCAAGGGAATTGCTAGGCTTTAAGCGATAGTCAAATCTTTTAAGAGCTGGTTGCTGTGTGGAGCATTCCATTCTCTTTGCATGTCCAGGACATAAAACATCTGATGTGATACCTTCACATGACTTTCTCTACCTCTATCGTTTATTAGTGACTATATAACTATTCTTACTATAGCTCATTTTTCTATTTACTACATTTCAATCCAAATAAGCCTTTTCAGAAATAGCTACATTACACATTCCGTTATAGATACAAAGAGAACAACGATAGTCAAATGTTTAAGAACTGGACGCTATATGCTGGCCTTAAAATTCCATACTGTTTTCATGACATCGCGAGAAACAACTGAAAATCTATGGTACTCCAAAAGAGTGACAAGTTTTGAACAATGTGAACCTTAAATAACGGACATCTCAGAAACGGCTTATGACACACAAAAACTTATTTTAAGTAAATTGTGCGTTTTAAAGAGATCTACATTTTTTGTGTGGTACGTTTTCGTCTATCGCTTAATGTTTACAAACTATGCCAGATTATGCAAAATTCCTTGCGAATGAAGAGGACTTTTTAGACTATTCCTAGAAAATTCAAGATGTACATTTTATTTATCGTGTAAATATCTTTCATATACGGTATTTTAATCAAAATCGTTAGTTATTTTTAAAAAATCAAAATTTTCGAAAAACATTCTACTTAAAGGGTAGTTGGGAGTGCTGGGATTTTATGAAAATCTTCGAGTCCATCCTTGGAAGATACTTAACTCAAATAGCAAGTTTGGTATTTATCCGACTTTTCGTTTTTGAATTATGCTGTTCACAGAGGGACACACAGACACACGCATGGACGCGTTTTCAAAACGTTTTATTTGGATTTAGAGCGTACAAAAATCTATTATTATTATTATTGTTTCCGTTGTTGTTACGTTTTAACACATACTAGATAAATGGAAACATTAAAGCACCAGAATCTGCGTACACAGTTCATAGCTTTAATGTGTCAATAACGTTATCAATGATTTGCTTAACTTTTCTCACTTCTGTTTTGTTTTACTCAATGCGATTTCAAGGTCCTTATTCGAGCTACGGACCTACTGTTTATTTTATAACTGGTGGGCTTAGGTTCTGCACCTAAGCCCCTCGCGTTCCATAAAAGGCATTTGACATTTTGACATAGTAGAGTGATAGAGGAATACTATAGTGACACGCTTACGTAGCGCTGCCTGATCAGTCCAATTTCGAACCGTGTCTTCCTCACACCACAGCCCATGACGTCATTAGACATTTTAGGTTTTTTCGTTCTCCTATATTTTCAATTTTTTTATTCTCTCAAACGTTCAGTAGCTCCACGGTTATTTGCACTTGCAGCCTCAGGGACAGTAATCTTAAGTCTCTACCACTGAGCTAGGAGTGCTGCAACATCAGACGATGCATAACTATCGGTCATTAAGTTACGAATACTAGCGATCAGATTCCTGGTGTTGCTGGTACATTAAAAACAATGAGTACGCGCCCATTGTTCTCCTCTAAGGCGAGACGCGATGTAATGTTGTCGCAACTCAGATATTTTATAAAAATATATCTGATGAGTTACATTCATATAACTTTCTCTAGCCTTTATCTTTATTAATGAGTATACAAATTATTCTTAGGGAAGTTTATTTTCCTATCTACATCATTTTAATCGCGATAAACCTTTCCAGAAACAACTAAATTATACATTTCATTATAGATACAAAAGGAATAGCGAAAGTCACATATTTAAGAACTGGACACTATACGCTGGCCTTAAATTCCATACTCTTTCCATGAGACTGTTAGAAACAGCTAACAATCGACAAGACTTTAAAGCAATTGCTAAATATTGAACAATTCAAATCATTAATAACGGATATCTCGGAAATGGCTGATGCCACAGAAAAGTTATGTGAAATAAATTGTATGTTTTAAAGAAATCTACTTTTTTTTGTGAAGTACTTTTCGTCTATCATTTAAGGTTTACCAGTTATTTAAGAGTATACAAAATTCCTTCCAAATGAAGAGGTCTTCATGGGTTATATCCAGGAAATTCAAGATGTACACTATACTTTTCATGCAAATATCTTTAATGTGGGGTATTTTAATCAAAATCGTTATAGCCATTTTTAGAAACTAAATAATTTCGAAAAGTGTTACATGTAAAGGATAGTATGGGGTGAAGATATTCTTGAAAATCTTCATATAGCATATTTTGAAGATACGGATCCTAAAAATCAAGTTTGGTATTTATTTGACTTTTCGTTTTTGAGTTATCCTGTTCACAGACACAAACACACACACACACACACATTGACCCTTTTCTATAAAGCTGATGTGTAACATTCACATTTTATATGTTGTTTTCTCATTAGGCAATGGTCTATGAAAAGCTGTTTCTTTTGTGATATAAATAAGGAAACCAAATAAAAAAATTTGGTTACCAATTTCGAAACGTAACTTGACACTCAAATGACAATCCCTGGATGGTCCAAGCATTAATTGCGCTCTCCGTACTCAACCATTCAGAATTTTAGTTGTTATTTACGTTGGTGAAAGAACAATTGCAAATGTGTTTTAGTTTTTTATGAGAAGTGAGAAAACAATATAAATAGATAAATTCCTGTTTAAAAAATTAAATTTACCGTAAAAATAACCACCACAACGTCCTCCAAATAAAACACGGCTAATGGCATTTACTTTCCCCCATAATATCAAGCAAATTTTATCAAAGACATTTCTTTCTACAACGCTTAGTTTTAGAGATATTATACAGTCTCAACTTAAACAGTCCACAACAAATAAGATTATATAAAATAATAGATAAATATGACTCAGTAATTCTTCCGTTTAAATTATTTTTTGAATTTCTATTTTAAAAGCTGTCAAAGTTACTTAGCTTTTAACGATAACTTTGACTCATTTACAGTTTTATTTAGTTTTAAGTTTTTAGTCTGTTCTTAACATCAAAGCCACCTTATAGCTACTTATTTTGAAATATTTATAAACCGGTGCTTTGACATGTCAATTTTTCCTGTTCTTAATTATTTGGCCATTGCTTCAGCCGCCAGTATCCCCCTTGTAGCTACAACGAAATGTATAAAGAAACTATTTCTGCAAATGTTTACCTCGTTTATTATTAAGTAGATAGAACACTAAGCTTTTGTAAGAGTAGATTGCTGATGAGTAGGTAGGAGAAGTTATGTGAATGTTACACATAAAATGTTTTCCTAGACAGCATGGTCTAAAAGTATAGCTTTTAAAAAGTACACACAACTAAAAGCTTTACATTATCGCACTAGTGCGATAAAATTTTTATACCACACCATTGTGACTAACTTTGGTTTCAAACACACGATAATTACTCTTTCTATTTGTACATGTTGAATAACTCGACTTGTTTTGATTAGGTTTTACTTTTCATTATGTCTTTTCACATGATTAATTTCTCATGGCGCTCGCATTCTCTGTTCACAAAACAAACCGTTATACTTTAATTTATCGTAATTCGTTGTGGAGTTATCCTATACGTTATACCGTCAGATTTGTGCTTTCTTTGATCTGAAACGTTATTCTTATATCTATAATAACCTACATAAAGATTAAATGACGGAAATTATGAATTCAGAAGAAACTGAAATGGAAATGAAATTACAGAAGCAGGAGAAAGAATAACACTGGAACTACTTACCCAGCATTTAATCGCTTCTTTGTCTGGTGCATGACAAAACATGTTTAAAATAATTTCACTGAAAATGACTGCTAGCGAATCAACAAAACACCAACACATCCGACATCTTGCTGCACATGAGAGTTGATCTCGTTTTGAACGTGAAGAAGTTACTGTATTGTCGGAGTTATATTATATTTCAACTGTTGGGGAGCCGAACTTGAAGTAGTTGCAACCGCACGTAAAAAGTTTCCGGTAGCCTTCGCCCCAAATGTACTTTCCGGTGGCCTTTGTCCCAAATGTTTAAAAAATATTAACTTTGTAATTTTTTAATTTTTTTAAATGGTATATATTTATGTTTGCCTCGGCTGCGTCAGTATTTATATTTTTTTAGAGACATGAATGTCTTAGCAGGTTTGTGGTGCGACTGAAGAATGTAGGCTTACACAGGTTATAATTTTACTTCACTCCTTTTATTAATGCTTGACACGATTTTAATAACACTTCACTGATATAGAGAGAGAGCTGTGAGATTTTTTTTATTAATTACATGCACTTTTTAACATGTAAACTATTTTTTTTGTCTCAAACAAAATACGTATTAAATTTCTCGAGAACGCATCTCGCGTCCGGTTAGGAACACTGTTTACAAGCAACTGACTTCTGAATTTGTAAATTTTGCTCCATTTTAGTTTCTGATTTTAGTTTAGTTTCTCCATTTAGTTTCTAATCCAATAGAATACCTTCATTTAACTAAAGCTTTTTTCTGGTTGTTGATTGGCTATTTTATAAACTGTCACTAAAATTACATTATTGCTTCCAAGAATCACAAGTAGTATTGTTAAACTTTCAAATTCATTATTGCCTCAAGGTTACCTTATTGTTATCAACTTTTAACCTATTGTTCTCACAGCTCCTACATTATTAAATTAAGTAATATATTCACTTTTTATATCTTATTACATACACATATTGCTTTAAGGCGGGCTGTTATTGAATTTATATTAAATAATTAGACTGAAATCATTTAAATGTTAAAAATACTGCCTCAAACGTCATTTCTCTTGTTTCAAGAACCTCGCTATATAGGTGAGTTGATCTCGTTCTAAACGTAATTTCTCTTGTTTTCAGGAATCAGTATAATATTGTTTTATTGATATTTTACAAATTAGACCGCTTTCTAAAAAATAGTATATGCCATGCGTGTTAAAAGTGTTTTTATTTTGCTATTAGGATTGCTAAACTCGGCCTACAGCCTTCGTCAAACATTCTCACTCGGAAAATAAAACCTTACTTTTAACACATGTATCATAATCTACTATTAATTACACATACCTATGGATTCCTTCCAACTTAAAATTATTAAACATAAATTGCCTATTTTGATTGTTAATGCTACGAGTGATTTCAAAACCATCGAAAAATTGGCAAATCACGAGGATTTGGTAAACAAGAGTACAATTTACTAGTATTATTTACGAATAAAATGAAATTATTTACTCCAAAATCATTACTAAAATCTAAGTATAATATATCTATATTTACCTGCAATGTAATCAGCGTTGTTTGAAAACAAATCAGAATCATGTGGTCGCACTGGTTTGTTTGATCAGTGTAGTTTGATCATTGATCATTTGCTGCCATCTGGCGTGAGAAACTATAAATTGGCATGCAATATTGTAGCCAACATTGCTTATGATTTTGTTTATTGCAACAAACATTATTTCAAAAGTGACTTATTGAATACACGATTATCAAATATGTAAACACTTCTTAAGGACATTTTTTGCAAAGTAAGAATTTTTAGCATACGCCATAACAATACACCAAAACTAAGATGAGAGTGTACATATCCAGAAAACACCAATAAAACATATTTTAAGTCAACAGAGTTTCTGGGCATCTAAGCGTAAGGATTACCTTTATTAATCTTACCAGCAACTTACTCTGGATGAGCTTGCCACTGCAAATTAGATTGAAGATTAATACAGAAGCAATTTATCATAATTCATAGGATTAGCAGTAGTTTTATTAAGATTAAAACTTCGGTTTACCATTACACCATTCAATAATTCTAGCTGAAGAAATTTCGTGCTTGCTTTGAGAAATATCTATATTTCGGCATGACACATTTAAAGCAACATCATCAGTATATAACAAAGTAGTAAGACAATGTTCTTTTGTATTAGAGGAGAGGACATCTTAATATATAAAGGTCAGTGCATGTATATTGTTGCATGTTGGGGTGAAGGCCGAAAAGGTTACCAGAAAATGAATTTAGGCCACCCCAACACGCACATGGGGCACAACTCGCTGGCAGCAAAAAGTCCGGGACCTTGGTATGTAGGTTTAAGCGGAAGGCGTGGGTTTTATATTACATTGAAAGATTACATAACACACATTGCCTGGATTTATTCACAAAAACGTTTGGCTTCTCTACATAGTTAACAAAGCAAGCAGGATGAAGGGAGATGCCACAGACCGTAGACCGGGCATACACAACTGGTTCCAACGACCACTTACTCTGGAGTGACGCTATCTGGGCCACCACCAACCGTGTGTAGCTAAAGCCAGACAGGGTTGACGCCATACCACACAATTTCAAACAAATCTGCGCCGAAAGGAAAGACCGTCAAGCCGAAATATAACCAAGGAGACCCAATAATGCTCTGTCTGGTAGCAACAATACAGTACAACAGTGTGTCTGGTAAAGACAACAAACTGAATATGCCACAATATGCGTGTAGATATATTCCTTATAGACTTCTACGCCGTTCTCCGATTTCGACCAAACCTGACGCAGATAAGCTTTGGTACAAGGCAAAAATTACCGTCTAGCTTAGAATTCGAGATTCCACCCCACGATTAGTTATTTAATTTTATGTGACGTAAACAAAAGCTCACAAGACCATCTGTATCTTTCTTACCAATAATCGCAATAGGTCGAGCATTGCCTAGATAAGAATAATAATTACTTAGGCTTTCACCGCGTCACAAAGTAACAAAGGAACAGCGTTTTCACATATCATTCGTTTATCTCCTGTCTAATATTGATTATGGAGTAATAACAGCCAAATAAATAATTGTAACAGCTATGCCACCTGTGGCTATGATTGCGGAAGTGTAAACGCGCTAAAATCGCTTGGTTGAAAAATCTGATGTGTTGCACTCACATGACTTTCCCTACTCTTGTACAAACTATTTTTACAAACGCTTATTCTCCATCTACTTCATGTGAAATTGAGATAAACGTTTGCAGAAACTATTTTATTAGTAGTAGGGAATTGAGAGCTCTGGCCCAGTTAATTTATGCATGTCTATTCATATGTTAATTAGCCCCCTCCCCCACCCCCACCTCCTTGGTAGTTTTACTTGCACCTGAGGGTCATAAATCTTGTTGAGTACAATGGAAGCTTGACAGTTAAGCAATTAAGGCTGTCAATCAACTGTCAAAACGAACAAAGGGGTCATAAATTTAAGGTTCTGTAACAAAGGCGAGATGTTTTTCCTACCCCTTCCACATCAGGCCACTTCTGCACCTGGTCAGTTACCCACCCCCACTTGCATTGTTTGTCGAACACGTGGCATACTCATTCCACAAGCCAATAACAAAGCCGGTCCCTTTCCATTGTGTAAGAGATTCTATTGTGTGTGCCTTTCTATTGTCCTGGGCAAGACTAGTTTAGAAAGACACAGGCGGCGTTCCCATCCCACTACTCCATAACAAAGCCAGACCCTTTCCATTGTGTAAGAGATTCTATTGTGTGTGCCTTTCTATTGTCCTGGGCAAGACTAGTTTAGAAAGACACCTGCGGCGTTCCCATCCCACTACTTCATAACAAAGCCTGACCTTTTCCATTGTTTGACCACCTGCTAGTTAACAAAAGAATTCGAGGGTTGCTTTATACTCGTCCTGTCCTTGTTTGTGTGAAAGAGAGAGAAACTTGTTTACCAACTCTGCGTAACAACGTCAGGTCGGCCATCATGATTTTGCCTGAGGGAGTTCTCTCCGATGTTTTACGACATCCTACGAATATATCCGAGCATAGTTAACAAGCATTCTGCTTGGCCCATTTCAGGCAGTGACTGAAAAAGCGCCTAATATACATTTCATTACGTGCATTAAACCTCTGAGTGATATCCATAGATCGGTGTTCGATTCTTGCTGTAATCAAAAGTTTATTGCTAATGAGAAATTAATGATTGATATTATTATATCATTACCTTAATTAATAAAAAAGGCGTTCAGAGAATTCTAGCTCGAGTCTTACCAAGTGAAACTTTAACGCTCAATAACTATTAAACTATGCAAGACCAGATTGAAAATGTATTTAACAAATATAATTTAATTTTTTATACATCATCATCCTAATTAATGAAAGACCGTTCAGAGGACCCTAGTTCGAATCTTACCCTACAAACTCTAATGTGTAACATCTAGTAAATTACGGATGCGTGCTCTAACAGGTTAAATATATATTAAACACATGCGTATACTTAGGTATCCAAGTTGATATTTTCTTAGGGTAAAACATTATTATATCATTACCCTGATTAAAGACCGTTCAGAGGTTTCTAGTTCGAGTCTTACCCTGCAAGCTCTATGCCTACTAACTATTAAATTACGGAAGCGTGCACGATAAGATTAAAAAACGTATTTAACAAATATAATTTAATTTTATACATTACGCTGTTTTAATGAAAGGTATTCTTAGGAACCCAGAAGCCCATAGTTCGAACCTTACCCAGCGAAACGCTATAATAAATACTAAATTATTGAAGAGTGAACGGATCAGATTAAAACGTGTTTAACAAATATAATTTAATATACACGTCATTACAATGTTTAACGAGCTGTATTCTTAGGAACCAGAGGTCCATAGTTCGAATCCTGCCCTGCGAAACGCTATAATAACTATTAAGTTATTGAAGCAGCGGGCGGTCGGATTAAAATTGCATTTAACAACTATAATTATTTATATTAAACCCTGATGCATACTTAGATATCCCGAAGCCTAGACAACATTCTTTCTTCTTCTCCTCTCTTTTTCTTTCTATCTCTTTCTTTCTCCACGACTTGTACACATTCAGGCGTTCGCATATACACGAGCACTTGTACACACATCAGCAAACATACACAGGTTCACGCATGCACACACACGCACACACACACACTCACATGCATACAACAGTACACACACATACACACATTCACACAACTCATGCGTATACATACATACACCAGTGTTCTTACACACATACATATACATGGACACACACATACACATACATACACCAGTACACACACACGCATTCACGCACTTCATGCGTATACATACATACACCAGTGCTGTTACACTCTCACATACATATACATGGACACACACATACACGCACACACACACTCACGTACATGCATACACCGTTACACTCTCACATACATATACATGGACACACACACATACACGCACACACACTAACACACGCGCAGGCACATATGCCTGTTCACTTACACCCAACAGCGCCAACCCACACACGCACACGCCAACTCACGAGCATGTCCTGAATGAAAAGAGACAAAATGATGCAATAAAAACTAATTATAGCTCGGGATGCAAGGCACATTTACGGATTGTTCGAAACCGGTCTGGATGCAGGGGTTCGATTCCTAGGAGGGATTACAAATTCATCTTCTAATAACTCCAAAACTAATTAAAATAAAGACAGTAAATAAACTTTATTACTTTTATGTCATTAGTTCCTTTCTTGTGCATGTATATTAGAGTACCAGGTGTCATGGGTTCGATCCCCTAATTTTAAAATCTCAATTATCTCAGAAACTAGCAGGGATTAAGGTGCGGACCAAAGCACGATTTTTAGTTTCTATGATGAACAATTAATGATTTATATAATTTCCAATCAGTTGTCCCTAGCTCGAATCCCGATCTTTCAGCGACTTCCTTAATTTTCCACTGTGTTCTAGAATATATCACTTAGATCGATGTTGTAACTGCATACAGGTCTTTTAAACACAAGGTAATATTATAAATAATTTTGTTTCTGGCGTTCTGAGTTCGAATACCGATTCAATGAAGTTTACTTATAAATTTAATAACATAGTAAATAATTAAGGCAAAGGCACCAAATAAACCTATTACGTTAATAATATCCAGCGGGTGTATATTAGGGTACCTGACGTCATGGGTTCGATCCTTAAGTTTAAATCTCAATTATTGCAGAAACTAACAGAGATAGATCTGTAGACGAAAGCATGTTTGATAGCTCATACAATGAACAATTAATGCTGTATATAATTTCCAGTCAGTTGCCCCTAGTTCGAATCCCGATCTTTCAATGACTTCACTGATTTTCCTCTGTACTCTAGAATACATCGCTTAGATTGATGCTTTAACTGCATGCAGCTTTGTGTAGCGACATTATGGATGTACTCTGTGTGAGAGAGAGAGAGCGAGAGGAAGTGAAACAAGTAGGGATAGAAGTGCTGAGAGCCTCTGCGCATGCGCAGCAAGAGATGATGTCATTGGCTGCAATAATCACGTGACGTGTAAGCATCACAGCCATGATGACGTGCCGGCATCGCCTGGAGGGGGTTTAGATCCCTATATAAACAGATATCTGCCCATGTTAGAACTGCTGTGTACTTATTAACTTTACATTCAAGTTTTAAAGAGCTTTAAAAGCAACGTGAGCTGCAGGCCGTCTACACATTCAGCACATATAAAAACGTGACAATGCAAGGTGAGTTTTAAATAACTATACAAAATCACTGATGGCTTTTACAATACATTTAAATTTATTTAAACGTTACAGTACATGAAAGACGATTCGTTACAAAGAGCATCATATTTTCTAATCTGTGCTTTACATTCACATGGATTTCACTGCATACTCTTCTTCAGTTCACATGATTTTCGCCACACATTCTTCTTACATAAACATTCATACGATTTTCCCCCTCATTCATTGTTTCACTATACACTCACATGATTTCCTCTACGCATTCTTTGTTCCCCCCTGCACGTTCATGCTCTGTTAACATTCACATGACTTTCTCTGCACATTCTTTGCTTCCATTAACATTCACATGATTTTCGCCACACATTCTTCTTACATAAACATTCATACGACTTTCCCCCTCATTCTTTGTTTCACTATACACTCATATGATTTCCTCTACTTATTCTTTGTTCCCCTGCAGGTTCATACTTTGTTAACATTCACACGACCTTCTCTGCACATTCTTTGCTTCCATTAACATTCACATGATCCTCTCAACACATTCTTCTTACTTAAACATTCATATGATTTCCCCCCCCACTCATTCTTTGTTTCACTATACATTCGCACACGATTTCCTCTACTCATTCTTTGGTTCTCTGCTGGCTCATCTTCAATGAACATTCACATGATTTTCTGTACTTATTCTTTATTTCTCTACACATTCATAGGCTTACTTACAAAACATACACACCCTAGTTCTAATATAAAGAAGTGTATAACTTGTTCTTCAACTTGAATACTGTAGTGAAAATAATAATTCATGACAATGTCTGTTACAGATTGTTTAGCTGATAGACTTAACAAGATGGTTGAAGAGCGTAGTTTCCTACCGACTAGTAGAGTTCAAGATCTCGAAATAGGTCTTAACTATGAGATAAAGTCCTTAAAGAGAGTTCAAACAAGATATGGTACCAGGATCGTATCTTCGCTGGAGGATTGTCAAGTGTTCTTGCCAGAGCGCTATAATTCGTTAACCGATCAAGAGATTGCAGAAATACCTGGGAACGTATACCTCCAGTATAATGGCATGGCAGAGACGGGGAAATTTAAGACATGTAAATTGTCTTTTTTACACGCAAAGAAGGTGCGTAGAAGTGTCAAACTTAAGTATTGAATGTTCTCCTATTTCACAATGAAAAATTCATAAATAAAACAACTGACTCATTGATATTACATATAAAGATACAAAAGATGCATATTATAGAATTTTATAAAAAATTTACGAAATCACAATATCACATGCTCTGAGTTTAATTATATCTAACGCATTGAAATAACTCTAAATACCGAATGTTTATACAAATCTTTGTGCTTCATTTTACATGTATCATATGCTTCATTTTACATGTATCATAACAAAAAATGTAATTCTTTTCAGGTTGCCTTTACTTGGCCAAGATAGTTTTCTAAGACTTTCATTGTGCAATGTTTCAGGATGTGCAATAAGGGGAAGAAGAAGAGGAATAGCCTGCTGCCATGCAAAGGATGCAGACGCTATTGGAGGGTGGAATAAGCACCATCGGCACCTGCAAGAAACATTTCAGCGAGAAACGGGTGCTGAGACATCCACATCACCGAAACACATTAAGACAGGATCCTTATATAACATTACAGGGTATACGATGAAAAAATACGGACAATTTTGTATACAATTCAATGCATAGATGAGAGTTAGCTCGAACGAGTCTCCCTATATTCACTGAAATTAAGCATTGTGAGCAATAATTTAAGTGACTGTGAAAATACTTTAAGTAATGGTGAAATTTGTATCCTAAAAGACTTGAGCCCTGTATACATTAACAGCATTAAGACTGTTTGCCACGCTGGAATACAAATTATGAAAATAAAAAGACTTTCATTTAAATAATAAGGAAATTTGCATAACCTGCTGTTACAAGTGTAATGACATATACAGAAACAATGAGTCGGACGAGAAAGTGATGGAAATGTAAGATAAATAATAACAATAAAAGAATTAAGGTATGCTTTTACATAGTGTTTTTATTCATTAAAAATCCTTGCATTCCTAATGAAAAATAAATCATTACAATGATTAGTTTAAGTTATGTCACAATGATCAAAAAAGAGAACCGTCTTTAGATGCATTACTCGATCTTAAGTCAGAGCACCAAAAAATGACAAATCACGGCTTCTCCATTTTAGATGTGGTGTCACTATTCAGGTAAATTCCTGTAACACAGCAGGTTGAGTATGCAGATCTGTGGTCCTAAATGGGTGAAACAGAGTCTTATCCAGCTTAACAGTCTTGAGGATCTCTGCATCAGAAAGTCGAATCACAAGCCTTTTCCACTCGATGAGTACAGGTTTAACAACAGCATTCTCTTCACCCTGAGACGGTGTAAAGTATATAAATGTTCAACTTGACAAGGGATTCTAAACTCGTTGTTAGAGTCCAGAGCCGATGTATTATATGGTGAAAACACATGTTCCTCTTCTTAGTGATCTTGTCGTCGAATCTCGGTGTCGGTAGCATGATTATAGGATTCTGAAGCCCAATAACTGTAGGAACTGCTGATTGTGTGATGTTAACCTGATGGGCGTCAAGGGCAGAGCATGATGTGTGCGTCGAATCATTCCATTATTATATCCTCGACGTCGTTGACTTCTTCTAAAATCTATAGGCATTATGCTTATATCCTTGTTTCTAAAGGCAATGATATTGCTGTTATGCTCCCCTGTTTGCTCAATGAAGCGAATGTTTATGAACAACAGGTAAAATTTGATTTGATGGTTCCTGTGAAATACGGTATCCAGCCGTAACAGACGGGAAAACTGGTAGATGGAGTGTCCACTTTTACTATAGAGGAAGGAGACTGATGCAATACTGCGCTAAATTCGCATGATGCTCAACCTAAATATATTCACTAGGAAATCAGATTCAGACAGCTGATTAGATGGAATAACTTTGTCACTGAAGGGCCACAGAACGTTCATATACAACAATCACTGGAAAAAATCAAGAGTGAAAGGACATTTTAATGACATTTTTATTATTATTATTCACTGATCTAATAAAGAAGACATTCGCATCCTAATATGAGGAATCTTCCTAATATGAGGAATCTTTCTAAATCTTTCATGGTTTCAAGGTTCTGCAGATGCTAATTACGCTATAAAACCACCCAGGTTTAAATCCTGAATAATGTCGCTAATCGCATCGGAAAAGTCATTTTTATCAGGTGTATGAAGCATCATGAGTACCCTTAGCATGTTTACCAAATCATTAGGATCGGTGTAGCGGTATAGCATCTCCTCTGTATTCGCTTTGGATATATCTTCTAATCTAGGTGAGTTGACACTAGTATGCTTGCTTTCATTGGTGTGTTTATTCAGAGCTTGCTCATTCAAAGAAACTGCTCTCATTATTTCATCAGTGGTAGCTCTTGACGTTATTACAGGATCGCTTGGACTGGTTCCAAGTACGGTACATCTTGAATCCCGCTCTTCGGGACTTGAGAAGATTTCAGGATCTCGTTTGGGTGTTGTAGTCAATGCACAGCTGGTCATCACTTTACAGCATCTTCTCCTATGTTGCTTAAGCCTTGAAATTGTCCTGTTTTTTAAAGTTCTATTACATATGCAACACTTAACAAAGCGATTACTCCCCCCTTGGGAAACATACGAAAAATCAAGATTCTCGTAAATTGACTGTAATTGTCCGTCTTTGTGAGTGTTCATGCTCAAGCAGTATATATAAACTAGCCAATGTATACTGCAGATGTTGAATTCGTATACGATAACACGAGACTGAGCTACTTTTTAACATTTATGTATTTATATATGTACTCAGGTTTTGATGCATATAAACAGCCATGCCCGAATTAGACTAAGCAAAATATTGTAGCATTCGCACATAATAGTTGTAATTCCGATAATTATAACTATGTCATTAAGCACAAGCAGATTCAGGTAGCTAGAAATGGATTCATAGAGGTAAGAGTACAAGTTTTCTTGATAGTTAGCACAGAGAATGCGAGAGTTGAGGGAGATACTGGTCATTTTCCCTTTGCTGGTCACCTTTTTTACCCTTTGCTGGCCACCTTTTTCCCTTTGCTGGTCACATTTTTCCCTTTGCTGGTCACCTTTTTCCCTTTGCAGGTCACGTTTTTCCCTCTTCTGGTCCCATTTTTCCCTTTACTGGTCACCTTTTTCTCTTTGCTGGTCACATTTTTCCCTTTGCTGGTCACATTTTTCCCTTTGCTGGTCACATTTTTCCCTTTGCTGGTCACGTTTTTCCCTTTGCTGGTCGCATTTTTCCCTTTGCTGGTCACATTTTTCCCTTTGCTGGTCACGTTTTTCCCTTTGCTGGTCACTTTTTCCCTTTCAGGTCACGTTTTTGCCTTTGCTGGTCACGTTTTTCCCCTTACTGGTCACCTTTTTCCCTTTGCTGGTCACGTTATTCCCTTTGCTGGTCGCATTTTTCCCTTTGCTGGTCACATTTTTCCCTTTGCTGGTCACGTTTTTCCCTTTGCTGGTCACGTTTTTCCCTTTGCTGGTCACGTTTTTCCCTTTGCTGGTCACCTTTTTCCCTTTGCTGGTCACCTTTTTCCCTTTTCTGGTCACGTTTTTCCCTTTGCTGGTCACGTTTTTCCCTTTGCTGGTCACGTTTTTCCCTTTGGTGGTCACCTTTTTCCCTTTGCTGGTCACATTTTTCCCTTTGCTGGTCACCTTTTTCCCTTTGCTGGTCACGTTTTTCCCTTTGCTGGTCACGTTTTTCCCTTTGCTGGTCACCTTTTTCCCTTTGCTGGTCACCTTTTTCCCGTTGCTGGTCACCTTTTTCCCTTTGCTGGTCACCTTTTTCCCGTTGCTGGTCACCTTTTTCCCTTTGCTGGTAACGTTTTTCCCGTTGCTGGTCACCTTTTTTCCCATTGCTGGTCACGTTTTTCCCTTTTCTGGTCACGTTTTTCCCTTTGCTGGTCACCTTTTTTCCCTTTGCTGGTCACATTTTTCCCTTTGCTGGTCACATTTTTCCCTTTGCCGGTCACGTTTTTCCCTTTGCTGGTCACGTTTTTCCCTTTGCTGGTCACGTTTTTCCCTTTGCTGGTCACCTTTTTTCCCTTTGCTGGTCAGATTTTTCCCTATGCTGTCACCTTTTTCCCCTTGCTGGTCACGTTTTTCCCTTTACTGGTCACGTTTTTCCCTTTGCTGGTAACATTTTTCCCTTTGTTGGTCACCTTTTCCCTGAATGGGTTACATGATAGGCAAGTCAAGAACATTGACACGAAACAGTTTTCCACTAAGTTCACATCTAAAGTCGCTTTCAAAGTCTAACATATCAATAGGCTGTGAGCATTCTTGTTTCATCCTCTCTAGCTTGACAGCTAAAGTAAAATAAATCGCTCTTAATGTATATACGCTAATGAGAAAGTATAAAAGAACTATCCTGAATAAAAATCGATTAGTATAACGTGAGAGCTAAGGTGGTTAAGCTCGCAAGAGGTTTCGGTTTAATTAACTCTCTCACCTGCCTGCAACCGTTGAAGTACACTTACCTGGTTACATAGGCTGAGGAACTGTGGTAAAGCTAGAGAAAAATTAAAGAGAGGAGACCCTGGAATCATTCCGTTAGACGATTCGTGTAATCTTAGTGGCATTGCCAACGCTCAGCATAAGGTCTCTGCTTCGAGAAACATTGCTGACAAGATCTGGCTGAAACGACTTGGAAAAGCGTGCAAACATCTGATGTTACATTAGGTGAAAAAGTTGGCAGCGTGACTAGTAAGAGCAATTATGAAGGGAAAGGTAGCTCCAGGTGCAGTAACCACGAAGAAGAAACGAGGAGGATTTCTACCTCTCATACCAATTATTGCAGCTCTAGGCGCTGCTGCTGGAGGTGCAGCCCAAATTGCCTCACCAGTAAATAAGAAAAAGGCAGCAGATAAACAACTTGCCGAAATGATGAGACGTAATAGAGAAATTGAGAGAAAGGTATCTGTTGGCGGAGGGTCCAAAAAGAAGAAACGAGGAGGATTTCTACCGCTCATACCAATTATTGCAGCACTAGGAGCCGCCGCAGGAGGTGCATCACAAATTGCTACAGCTGTAAATACGAAAAAAGCTGTAGATAAACAACTTGCTGAAATGATGAGACGTAATAGAGAAATTGAAGCAAGAGGGAGAGGTTTTCGAGTGAAGAAGAATAAGGGAAGAATCACAGAAACGACGAGGAGACAGAGCCTGAAAGGGAATTCAAAAAACTCAGGCAGAGGGCTATACTTGTCCCGGAAAAAAACATTGAGTAATATAGACCTTGACTTGTATGCCCTACGTTTAAAGATTCCTCACATTAGGATGCGAATGTCTTCTTTATTAGATCAGTGAATAATAATAATAATAAAAATGTCATTAAAATGTCCTTTCACTCTTGATTTTTTCCAGTGATACTTCTATATGAACGTTCTGTGGCCCTTCAGTGACAAAGTTATTCCATCTAATCAGCTGTCTGAATTTGATTTCCTAGTGAATATATTTAGGTTGAGCATCATACGAATTTAGCGCAGTATTGCATCAGTCTCCTTCCTCTATAGTAAAAGTGGACACTCCATCTACCAGTTTTCCCGTCTGTTACGGCTGGATACCGTATTTCACAGGAACCATCAAATCAAATTTTACCTGTTGTTCATAAACATTCGCTTCATTGAGCAAACAGGGGAGCATAACAGCAATATCACTGCCTTTAGAAACAAGGATACAAGCATAATGCCTATAGATTTTAGAAGAAGTCAACGACGTCGAGGATATAATAATGGAATGATTCGACGCACACATCATGCTCTGCCCTTGACGCCCATCAGGTTAACATCACACAATCAGCAGTTCCTACAGTTATTGGGCTTCAGAATCCTATAATCATGGACATCTTCAATGCTACCGGCACCGAGATTCGACGACAAGATCACTAAGAAGAGGAACATGTTTTTTCACCATATAATACATCGGCTCTGGACTCTAACAACGAGTTTAGAATCCCTTGTCAAGTTGAACATTTATATACTTTACACCGTCTCAGGGTGAAGAGAATGCTGTTGTTAAACCTGTACTCATCGAGTGGAGAAGGCTTGTGATTCGACTTTCTGATGCAGAGATCCTCAAGACTGTTAAGCTGGATAAGACTCTGTTTCACCCATTTAGGTCCACAGATCTGCATACTCGACCTGCTGTGTTACAGGAATTTACCTGAATAGTGACACCACATCTAAAATGGAGAAGCCGTAATTTGCCATTTTTGGTGCTCTGACTTAAGATCGAGTAATGCATCTAAAGACGGTTCTCTTTTTTGATCATTGTGACATAACTTAAACTAATCATCGTAATGATTTATTTTTCATTAGGAATGCAAGGTTTTTTAATGAATAAAAACACTATGTAAAAGCATACCTTAATTCTTTTATTGTTATTATTTATCTTACATTTCCATCACTTTCTCGTCCGACTCATTGTTTCTGTATATGTCATTACACTTGTAACAGCAGGTTATGCAAATTTCCTTATTATTTAAATGAAAGTCTTTTTATTTTCATAATTTGTATTCCAGCGTGGCAAACAGTCTTAATGCTGTTAATGTATACAGGGCTCAAGTCTTTTAGGATACAAATTTCACCATTACTTAAAGTATTTTCACAGTCACTTAAATTATTGCTCACAATGCTTAATTTCAGTGAATATAGGGAGACTCGTTCGAGCTAACTCTCATCTAAGCATTGAATTGTATACAAAATTGTCCGTATTTTCTCATCGTATACCCTGTAATGTTATATAAGGATCCTGTCTTAATGTGTTTCGGTGATGTGGATGTCTCAGCACCCGTTTCTCGCTGAAATGTTTCTTGCAGGTGCCGATGGTGCTTATTCCACCCTCCAATAGCGTCAGCATCCTTTGCATGGCAGCAGGCTATTCCTCTTCTTCTTCCATCTTATTGCACACCCTGAAACATTGCACAATGAAAGTCTTAGAAAACTATCTTGGCCAAGTAAAGGCAACCTGAAGAGAATTACATTTTTTGTTATGATACATGTAAAATGAAGCATATGATACACGTAAAATGAAGCACAAAGATTTGTATAAACATTCGGTATTTAGAGTTATTTCAATGCGTAGATATAATTAAACTCAGAGCATGTGATATTGTGATTTCGTAAATTTTTTATAAAATTCTATAATATGCATCTTTTGTATCTTTATATGTAATATCAATGAGTCAGTTGTTTTATTTATGAATTTTTCATTGTGAAATAGGAGAACATTCAATACTTAAGTTTGACACTTCTACGCACCTCCTTTGCGTGTAAAAAAGACAATTTACATGTCTTAAATTTCCCCGTCTCTGCCATGCCATTATACTGGAGATATACGTTCCCAGGTATTTCTGCAATCTCTTGATCGGTTAACGAATTATAGCGCTCTGGCAAGAACACTTGACAATCCTCCAGCGAAGATACGATCCTGGTACCATATCTTGTTTGAACTCTCTTTAAGGACTTTATCTCATAGTTAAGAACTATTCCGAGATCTTGAACTCTACGAGTCGGTAGGAAACTACGCTCTTCAACCATCTTGTTAAGTCTATCAGCTAAACAATCTGTAACAGACATTGTCATGAATTATTATTTTCACTACAGTATTCAAGTTGAAGAACAAGTTATACACTTCTTTATATTAGAACTAGGGTGTGTATGTTTTGTAAGTAAGCCTATGAATGTGTAGAGAAATAAAGAATAAGTACAGAAAATCATGTGAATGTTCATTGAAGATAAGCCAGCAGAGAACCAAAGAATGAGTAGAGGAAATCGTGTGCGAATGTATAGTGAAACAAACAATGAGTGGGGGGAAATCATATGAATGTTTAAGTAAGAAGAATGTGTTGAGAAGATCATGCGAATGTTAATGGAAGCAAAGAATGTGCAGAGAAAGTCGTGTGAATGTTAACAAAGCATGAACCTGCAGGGGAACAAAGAATGAGTAGAGGAAATCATGTGAGTGTATAGTGAAACAAAGAATGAGGGGGAAAGTCGTATGAATGTTTATGTAAGAAGAATGTGTGGCGAAAATCATGTGAATGTTAATGGAAGCAAAGAATGCGCAGAGAAAGTCATGTGAATGTTAACAGAGCATGAACGTGCAGGGGGAACAAAGAATGCGTAGAGGAAATCATGTGAGTGTATAGTGAAACAATGAATGAGGGGGAAAACCGTATGAATGTTTATGTAAGAAGAATGTGTAACGAAAATCATGTGAACTGAAGAAGAGTATGCAGTGAAATCCATGTGAATGTAAAGCACAGATTAGAAAATATGATGCTCTTTGTAACGAATCGTCTTTCATGTACTGTAACGTTTAAATAAAATTAAATGTATTGTAAAAGCCAACAGTGATTTTGTATAGTTATTTAAAACTCACCTTGCATTGTCACGTTTTGATATGTGCTGAATGTGTAGACGGCCTGCAGCTCACGTTGCTTTTAAAGCTCTTTAAAACTTGAATGTAAAGTTAATAAGTACACAGCAGTTCTAACATGGGCAGATATCTGTTTATATAGGGATCTAAAGCCCCTCCAGGCGATGCCGGCACGTCATCATGGCTGTGATGTTTACACGTCACGTGATTATTGCAGCCAATGACATCATCTCTTGCTGCGTATGCGCAGAGGCTCTCAGCACTTCTATCCCTACTTGTTTCATTTCCTCTCGCTCGCTCTCTCTCTCTCTCTCGCTCTCTCTCTCTCACAGAGTACATCCATAATGTCGTTACACAAAGCTGCATGCAGTTAAAGCATCAATCTAAGCGATGTATTCTAGAGTACAGAGGAAAATCAGTGAAGTCATTGAAAGATCGGGATTCGAACTAGGGGCAACTGACTGGAAATTATATACAGCATTAATTGTTCATTGTATGAGCTATCAAACATGCTTTCGTCTACAGTTCTATCTCTGTTAGTTTCTGCAATAATTGAGATTTAAACTTAAGGATCGAACCCATGACGTCAGGTACCCTAACATACACCCGCTGGATATTATTAACGTAATAGGTTTATTTGGTGCCTTTGTCTTAATTATTTACTATGTTATTAAATTTATAAGTAAACTTCATTGAATCGGTATTCGAACTCAGAACGCCAGAAACAAAATTATTTATAATATTACCTTGTGTTTAAAAGACCTGTATGCAGTTACAACATCGATCTAAGTGATATATTCTAGAACACAGTGGAAAATTAAGGAAGTCACTGAAAGATCAGGATTCGAGCTAGGGACAACTGATTGGAAATTATATAAAGCATTAATTGTTCATCATACAAACTAAAAATCGTGCTTTGGTCCGCACCTTAATCCCTGCTAGTTTCTGAGATAATTGAGATTTTAAAATTAGGGGATCGAACCCATGACACCTGGTACTCTAATATACATGCACAAGAAAGGAACTAATGACATAAAAGTAATAAAGTTTATTTACTGTCTTTATTTTAATTAGTTTTGGAGTTATTAGAAGATGAATTTGTAATCCCTCCTAGGATTCGAACCCCTGCATCCAGACCGGTTTCGAACAATTCGTAAATGTGCCTTCCATCCCGAGCTATAATTAGTTTTTATTGCATCATTTTGTCTCTTTTCATTCAGGACATGCTCGTGAGTTGGCGTGTGCGGGTTGGCGCTGTTGGGTGTAAGTGAACAGGCATATGTGCCTGCGCGTGTGTGAGTGTGTGTGCGTGTATGTGTGTGTGTCCATGTATATGTATGTGAGAGTGTAACGGTGTATGCATGTACGTGAGTGTGTGTGCGTGTATGTATGTGTGTGTCCATGTATATGTATGTGAGAGTGTAAGAGCACTGGTGTATGTATGTATACGCATGAGGTGCGTGAATGCGTGTGTGTACTGGTGTATGTATGTGTATGTGTGTGTGTCCATGTATATGTATGTGTGTAAGAGCACTGGTGTATGTATGTATTCGCATGAGTTGTGTGAATGTGTGTATGTGTGTACTGTTGTATGCATGTGAGTGTGTGTGTGTGCGTGTGTGTGCATGCGTGAACCTGTGTATGTTTGCTGATGTGTGTACAAGTGCTCGTGTATATGCGAACGCCTGAATGTGTACAAGTCGTGGAGAAAGAAAGAGATAGATAGAAAGAAAAAGAGAGGAGAAGAAGAAAGAATGTTGTCTAGGCTTCGGGATATCTAAGTATGCATCAAGGTTTAATATAAATAATTATAGTTGTTAAATGCAATTTTAATCCGACCGCCCGCTGCTTCAATAACTTAATAGTTATTATAGCGTTTCGCAGGGCAGGATTCAAACTATGGACCTCTGGTTCCTAAGAATACAGCTCGTTAAACATTGTAATGACGTGTATATTAAATTATATTTGTTAAACACGTTTTAATCTGATCCGTTCACTCTTCAATAATTTATTATTTATTATAGCGTTTCGCTGGGTAAGGTTCGAACTATGGGCTTCTGGGTTCCTAAGAATACTTTCATTAAAACAGCGTAATGTATAAAATTAAATTATATTTGTTAAATACATTTCTTAATCTTATCGTGCACGCTTCCGTAATTTAATAGTTAGTAGGCATAGAGCTTGCAGGGTAAGACTCGAACTAGAAACCTCTGAACGGGCTTTAATCAGGGTAATGATATAATAATGTTTTACCCTAAGAAAATATCAACTTGGATACCTAAGTATACGCATGTGTTTAATATATTTTTAACCTGTTAGAGCACGCATCCGTAATTTACTAGATGTTACACATTAGAGTTTGCAGGGTAAGATTCGAACTAGAGTCCTCTGAACGGTCTTTCATTAATTAGGATGATGATGTATAAAAAATTAAATTATATTTGTTAAATACATTTTCAATCTGGTCTTGCATAGTTTAATAGTTATTGAGCGTTAGAGTTTCACTTGGTAAGACTCGAGCTAGAATTCTCTGAACGCCTTTTTTATTAATTAAGGTAATGATATAATAATATCAATCATTAAATTCTCATTAGCAATAAACTTTTGATTACAGCAAGAATCGAACACCGATCTATGGATATCAATCAGAGGTTTAATGCACGTAATGAAATGTATATTAGGCGCTTTTTCAGTCACTGCCTGAAATGGGCCAAGCAGAATGCTTGTTAACTATGCTCGGATATATTCGTAGGATGTCGTAAAACATCGGAGAGAACTCCCTCAGGCAAAATCATGATGGCCGACCTGACGTTGTTACGCAGAGTTGGTAAACAAGTTTCTCTCTCTTTCACACAAACAAGGACAGGACGAGTATAAAGCAACCCTCGAATTCTTTTGTTAACTAGCAGGTGGTCAAACAACGGAAAAGGTCAGGCTTTGTTATGGAGTAGTGGGATGGGAACGCCGCAGGTGTCCTTCTAAACTAGTCTTGCCCAGGACAATAGAAAGGCACACACAATAGAATCTCTTACACAGTGGAAAGGGTATGGCTTTGTTATGGAGTAGTGGGATGGGAACGCCGCAGGTGTCTTTCTAAACTAGTCTTGCCCAGGACAATAGAAAGGCACACACAATAGAATCTCTTACACAATGGAAAGGGACCGGCTTTGTTATTGGCTTGTGGAATGAGTATGCCACGTGTTCGACAAACAATGCAAGTGGGGGTGGGTAACTGACCAGGTGCAGAAGTGGCCAGATGTGGAAGGGGTAGGAAAAACATCTCGCCTTTGTTACAGAACCTTAAATTTATGACCCCATTGTTCGTTTTGACAGTTGATTGACAGCCTTAATTGCTTAACTGTCAAGCTTCCATTGTACTCAACAAGATTTATGACCCTCAGGTGCAAGTAAAACTACCAAGGAGCTGGGGGAGGGGGGAGGGAGCTAATTAGCATATGAATAGACATGCATAAATTAACTGGGCCAGAACTCTCAATTCCCTACTACTCTTATTGCTAATTTTCTTGTAAGTGCAAGGGATATATAGTAGGCTTTAAGCGATAGTCAAATATTTTAAGAGCTGGTTGCTGTGTGGAGCATTCCATTCTCTTTGTATGTCCAGGACATAAAAAACGAATAACGAATTCCCATTTGAGAAAAAGTATAAGTGTTGGAAAATTGAAACAAATAACAAGGATTATCTCGGAAATGGTGTACACGGCAAAAAAAATGTATATGGCATAAATTGTATTTTAACGAGATCTACATTGTTTGTGTTGTAAAATTTTGTCTATCTCTTACGGTTTACCAGTTAAGCGAAAGTCATTCAGAATGAAGAGGAGTTTTGGGGACATTCCCAAGAACTCAAGATATACATTTCATTTCCCTTGAAAATATCTTAAACATATGATATTTTAATCAAAATCGTTTGAGCCATTTTTGAGAAAATGAAATTTTTAGAAAAATGTTCCATGTAAAAGGTAGTCTGGAGCGGGAGAATTTTCTTTAAAATTTTTGTGTCACATTTTTGAAAATGCTGAACTTAAATACCAAGTTTGGTATTTATCCGACTTTTCGTTTTTGAGTTATGCTGTTCACAGTCTGACAGACACACACAGGACATGTTTCCAAAAATGCTTTATTTGAATTCAGGGGATCTCAGAACATGTATTGCCGGTGAAATCTTGGTATCGAATTTTGAGTGGAATGCAATACTTCCCCTACTTACTATAGTAGTAGAGAAAATAAAAATTAGCAATAAGATAGAGTCTGCAAACGTTTATCTCGATTAACATGAAGTAGATGGAGAATAAGCGTTTGTAAAAATAGTTTTACAAGAGTAGAGAAAGTCATGTGAGTGTAACACATCAGATTATTTGTAAGAGCGGGTTTCTTTCTCTATGGGAAGTTGATATACAGAAAAAGAAAAACTGAGTGATACATAGAAACAACGGTGGGTATGGCTAACAGCAACAGCATCAAACCAGGCGAAGGAACACTTCTTATTCTTCTTTTGCATTTTATTTTATCTTTCGTGTGTTTTCTTAATAGCTTGTGTATTTTGGTTACTGAGAATGAACAAAGTTATATTGACGTAACTTAAACTGCTACTATTTCTTCCTAACCGATATTTTCCCTATAAATAACGACGAGGCAGGCCGAAAGTGACAACGTCAAAGTCACTCAGCTGCATTCATGAGAAATCATTATTACAAGCTGCTGTAGTTCCTTCTGGTTGTTGATTCTGGTCCCGCGTTAGGGCGGCAATTTTCAGGAGTATTTCGCCTATTTGCGGTGGTACAGGATTTGTAGGAATGGTCCCGGGTTTGGTACTAGGTCAGGGTTCTTGCATGTATCTTGAATCTCTGGTTAGTGGTGAATACCACTGTTTTGTTTTCCTGCTCGTTTATTTCCAGTCACCGTTTTTAACATTTGATTCCTGCTATTACTTCGACACACATACGCGCATTTCCTATTTGTTACGCTTCATATCATCGCGCCTATCCGCCGACACTTTTCTGACAAACATCTCCCACGAACTACCGCGGCCAGGTGTGCATTCTAAACTTTTCTGTCAACCATCTCCAAGGAACTACCACTGCCAAGTGTGTATTCTAAACTTTTCTGTTTCTCTGTTTCAAACGTTCTATGTCTCCCCATTCCACTATCACCTGATTGCTAGGTTCTTTCATTGGAGGCCTAAGCCTATCTGGCTTTTGGCGAACATTGACCCTTTTCTACACCTCTGCGTTCCAGCAACCTAACGGGACACTTAACAATAGAGGGAAAAACCACCCGTTTCCGGCCGCTGATGGCACTGTCTCTCTCAACCCTTCGACAAATTTACAGTCACACTCGCTTTCCAGTTTTATTTAACACCATACTTACTGTTATTGATATTTATTCTCCCTATGATTGTAATTTTATTTAACTACTCAAAAAGTACTGCTTTAAAGCTGTGGTATTTTTGGTTGTACAACAGTGTTTTCTTAATTAGTTTTTTCTTTATAGAGTCCTGGGTGTTTTAATCAAGTCTTTGTTTAAGTATCATGTGTAATATTTTTAAATGCCTCCAAAGAAACGCAAGGCAATTGGCATAAACCGTCAAACCACCGCAACGCCGGGTATTTTAGCTAGTTAACATATATTATAAAAAGCAAGGGACCTAAAATGGTCCCTTGAGGAACACCGTATTTAAACAGTTTAATATCATAATTTATATTATTATAATGCACATATTCATATCTTTGATTTAAATACTAATTTAACAAATTAAAATTAAATTATTTAAACAATAAAAACTTAATTTAATTAATAATAAATTATAATGAACAGTATCCTTCACTTAGTTGCAATGCAAAATAATACTCTGACCTGGCAAACAGATTTGAATGAATCAGGGTTGTAATTGGTCGAAAAACATTCTTTCAGGCATGATTGATTGTTATCTGCCATTTTGGGATTATGAGTGAAATAGTCATAGGAACTTGATTATTCTGTCTTCACGCCTTTGCCTTGATCCTTTAACTTGTTGTTCATCTTAATACGTAAAGTTCGCTCGTTCTGTATCGTTACGAGAATATAAACTATTTATCTCAATCTTTTTTAGTTTAATGGGCCGCAGCATCACGGTCCTGAATACGGAATAAGCTTTCCTGATGGTAATTAGTTGCTGGGAGTCTGATGATACAATTAATCATTAAGTAAGTTTACAAGGACTCCAATCTGCGGCTCGCGTAATTAGAAAACCAATAAATTTTATGGAACACGCAAGACAGTCTGGACGGGGAAAATAAATTGCATGGGTTCTAATCTTTAGGGAGATTTATCACCACTCACTTTCATTATTATTGTTGTTGTTAGTAGTAGTAGTAGTAGTAGTAGTAGTAGTAGTAGTAGTAGTAGTAGTAGTAGTAGTAGTAGTAGTAGCAGCAGCAGCAGTAACACTAGCAGTAGCATGAATGATACGCAGTTTCATAAAAGAATTATATCTGCAATAAAATACTTACACAGAGACGCTGTGTCAAAAGTAAAACTAGAAAAAATTATGTCAAAAGGAATTACAGTCATAAAGGGTCTGCGTCAAGGTCACAGTATGTCATCCACCTTATACAAAATATTAGAGTACTTTTCCTTCACACTGTGGCCGCCGTACGGCTGCTTGCACGCCGGCCGCCGCACCTCGAACTCCCGCCGAAACAGTTATAATATCCCCGCAACCACTTTACATTCTCATAGTTAAATTACTATTACAATGATAATAAGCACATGCCTTGTCATAAGAGATGTTGGAAATATTGACCTCTATCCACACATTTCTGGCATTCTATCAGGAAATTTTCGTTCACATTCGAGAGTTCAGCAACCGAAATTGAGTGAATTTCTCGCCTGATGTATTCTTTTAATTCTTACAATGTATGGGGATTCGTTGCATACACTTTGTTTTACAGGTGATTATTAGAATTGGGTAAATTTCTGTAATTGGGTGTCACAAAATTGCAGTGATAGAGTAACTCACTCACGCTTAATATGTTTCTCTGACGAAGCCTGGTTCCATTTATATGGCTATGTTTCGTCGACAAAACAAAAGATATTAGAGTACATAGAAACCCGATTTTACACACGGGATTCTCTTGTGTGATGCGAAAAGTGGTGTAGAGTGAATGCACGCAATAATAGGACCTATACTTTTTAATAAACAATAAATGCAGAGATATAGGAATGTCATACACACGTCATCTTTTGAATAGCTGACTGACGTTAAATGACAGTCTGGGTTTTTCCAACAAGACTGCGCTCTGCGCATACCGCTGATGAATCGTTAAATTTAGTTCAGGAAATTTTTGAAAATAGGATAATTTGTAAAGGATTATGGCCCTCGCGATCCCCTGATTTAACTGTATGCGATTTTTATCTGTGGAAGAACTTGAGAAATAAAGCGAATGCAAACACCCCCATACACTGGAAGAGCTAAAAGAAACCATCATTCAATTTGTTATATTGAACTCTCGAGGGTGAATGCAAATTTCCTAAGACGATGTCACAAATGTATAGATAGAAGAGCAAAACATTTCTAACAACTCTTATGATAAGGTATATGCTTGTTATCGTTGTAATTGTAACTAAAGTTACGCAAACGTGAAGCGCTGCAGGGATATTATACCTCTTTCGGCGGTAGACCGAGTCGAGGCGGCCGGCGTGGCAGCCGCAGTGTGAGGGAAAAGCACTGTATTTACAAAGAGAACTTTTGCACTGGATAAGGAAATATTTGGAAATGGGAATGCCTGTTGGAAATGGATCAATATAGTATACAATGCTATTTGCGAACGACCAGGTCATCACTGCGCAGGAAACTGAAGATATGGAGTATACCAGGTGGCTCAACGGCACCGTATTTCACGTGCGCAGATATCCCTTCGTGCGTTAAAAGAGTTGCAAAACTCAACGGGGCAATTCAAAGTAAACGCAGGTCAGTCTACTACTATTACATAGTGGTTCTCTGAAACGTCCATATGGATGCACGGAGAACGGTTGGGACTTCCTATCAACCAACATGGGCAAAATTTCGAATGCCTATTCAATGAGCGAAGTCAGCATATAGTACCGTAAGATGGTGGTGATGATGATGATAATAATAATAATAACTATTATAATAGCAAGCGAAAAAAATGGTAGTGAAATGCTACGTGCTCTCATGTTTGTTGCTTATAGTTAATCCATAATTTAAACAAGAACAGCGTAAACACAATTTAAAAAATAGGTATAGGCGATACGGATAGGTCAAATAAAGACATTTCAATTATTGTCAGTCTAAAAAGTGAGTTGATTCCCTCGAAAATAAACCCCGTGTAGCTAAAGTGGAAAATATTCTTAGAACCTTTCGGTCTATTTTTGTCTATCATCACGGACTGTACACTCTATTGCAAGCCTAAGAAGTGCCTCTCAATGAACGGGATCCTCTCATCGTCCTTGCTGATAAGCAAGAGGAGTAGAACGAAGCTCGGCTGGCCCCATAGCTCAGTCGATAGAGCACCTGTCTGCTACGCAAGGAGTCCCGGGTTCGATTTCCAGCTGGGGTTGAGAAATTTTTCTCTAGCCAAGTTTATTTACTATCCACCCCAGAGTCTGGAGGTATGGATGTGAATGTGTGTATGAGCTAATGATTAAAGTTTAGTAGAAACCCAGAGAGAAGCGAATACGAGTTAACATCATGCCTATAGGCAATAATATGTTCCAAAGGAAAGGCTGCCGATAAGACCATTGTAGTTAAAGGGTGATATAAATTTAAATGGAACTTATAAAAAAACAAGACCGAACCTCGCTCACACTAATTCGCAAAAATGGGACTTAAAAGTAAATTAATCTAAAGCATTTTATAAGGAATGTGCAACAGACAGTGAATATTTAACTTTATAATATAAAAAAGGTTTTATAAAAGGCTCTGAAGAATTTGAGTAGTTGGTAGTTAGAATTGATACAGAAGATAGACAGGAGAGTGACATAAACAACATAATTAACAAAGATAGAGCAACAACGGCCATGTTAAATAGTATTTTATAGAACAGAAATATAATGAAAGAAAGAAATTTCAAGTGTACAAATCACTAGTGAGATTGGTGCTGGAATAATAATAATAATAATAATAATAATAATAATAATAATAATAATAATAATACTTTAACATCGAAGTTATTGTCTATGGAAATGGACATTTTAAGAAGGTCAGCAAGGCATTCAAAGTTATAGAAAAAGAAACAGTGTTACTAAGGAAGAAATGAAAGTTAAGAATTCTGTGGTATCATAATTAAGGTACTGTGCTATGGATCAAGGTTACAGGGAGTTCGGCGGCGTCAAGTCTGAGATAAACAGAGATAAACAACGCTCTTGCTAGGTGTAAACATCAGAAGCACTATCGCAGACAGCCAGAATGTTTTGGAAGTTTCTTCCACCATCCTCCAGAGCGTGTATTGAGGTAGTTCTATAATGTTCTAGAAGACAGCTATTTAAGCAAGCGCTCTCGCGAGAGTCAGGTAGTTGACTGCTATGACGCTCCGCGAGTGTTACTGCGAAGCGAGAGACTGCGGAAGTCTTTGTTTGACTCCCCAGCAAAGGAATCGTCCGGAAGAACAGACTACGTCACGAAAAAGTGAAGTGACAGGGAAATTGAACTAGTTAACATTTGGGAAGTGACAGTGTGAACTGAGTGAAAGTTGAACCAGATCAAAACAGCGACATTGGGAACTAAGAGAAGTGACAGTTGAAAATCTAGACAGTCACAATATAAACAACTAAACTGGTATGAACACACCAGGAAAGAATACCAGAAAAGTTTGGGAATGGTGAACACCTGGGAGAAGAGGAATGGGTAGACAGAAATATTTGGATGCAGGATATAAGGACGGGGTGAAAATTAAATGTCTGAAGCAGGAGTGGAATGATAGGGATGAGTGGAGAAGAAGAATAAAACTTCATAGCAGAAATATGTATAAACATTATTATTATTATTATTATTATTATTATTATTATTATTATTATGGATGTACGTAAAAGCAAAATCAAGTTTCGTTCTTCAATTGTTTCCACTTCTGAGCGAGTTACTTCTATTGCCACCCTACTGTTTGTCAAAAAATAAGTGAACACGAATATTTTAGGCTATCAAATAAAATATTTAGAGAGTTTTATTACTTTACTGTCAGAAATCGCTCTTTTATTGTGTTTGGGGAATGTTCCGGTGAATGATTAATATTGCCTTTCACTTTATCTGTCACATACACAGTAGATAGATAAAGTAAGTTGCATTCCACTCAAAAATTCGATTTCAATATTTAAATGGAAATACTGTTTTGAAGACCCCCGCGAAAATGTTCATGTGTGTGTGTGTGTGAACAGTTTAACTCAAAATCAAAAAGTCGGATAAATAGCAAACATGTTATTTAAATTTAGTAACTTTCAAAGATGCAAAACAAAGATTTTTTAAGAAAATCCTCAAGTGCTACCCTTAACACACAATAATTCGCTTTATTTTCTATTTTGTTAAAAATGCCTCTAACAATTTTGATTAAAATTCCATATGTTTCAGATATTTACAGGATAATAAATTTATATCTTGAGTATTTTTAGAATATCCTGTGAAGTGCCGTTCATTCGGAATGAATTATGTACCACTGATAAAGCATAAGACATAGATAAAAACTCTGATGTGTTACACTCACATGACTTTCTCTACTCTTGTACAAACTATTTTTACAAACGCTTATTCTCCATCTACTTTATGTTAATCGTGATAAAGTTTTGCAGAAACTATCTTATTGCTAATTTTCTTGTAGGTGCAAGGGGAATTGGTAGGCTTTAAGCGATAGTTAAATGTTTTAAGAGCTGGTTGTTATGTGGCGCATTCCATTCTCTTTGTATGTCCGGGGCATAAAAAACGAAGTTTGGTATTTATCTGACTTTTCGTTCTTGAGTTATGCTAATCACAGACCGATAAACACACACGCGCGCGGATATGTTTCCAAAAGTGCTTCATTTTGATTCAGAGGGCCTCAAAATATGTATTTCCGGTGAAATATCGGTATCTAATTACTTTCTCTACTACGTATAGTAAGTAGGGGAAGTATTGCATTCCACCCAAAAATTCGATACCGAGATTTCACCGGAAATACATGTTTTGAGACCTCCTGAATCCAAAAAAAGCATTTTTGGAAACATGTCCGTGTGTGTGTCTGTGTGTGTGTCTGTGTGTGTGTCTGTGAAGATCATAACTCAAAAACGAACAGTCGGATAAACACCAAACTTGGTATTTAGGTTCAGTATCTTCCAGAGATGCGACACGAAGGTTTTCAAGACAATCCCCCCACCCCAGACTACCCTTTACATGGAACATTTTTCGAAAATTTTAATTTTCTCAAAAATGACTCTAACGATTTTGATGAAAATATCATATGTTTAAGCCAATGTCATGAGAAATGAAATGCATATCTCGAATTTTCTGGGAATGTCTCCAAAAGTATTCTTCATTGTAACGACTTTTGCATAACTGGTAAACCATAAGAGATAGGCAAAATTTTACTACACAAAAAATGTAGATCGCGTTAAAATACACAACGTATGTCATATACATTTCTTTTGTTGAGTGAACCGTTTTCGAGATATTGCTTGTTATTTCCTTAAATTTTCCAATACTTATACTTTTTTTCAAATGCGTTATTCATTTTTTTTATGTACTGGACATGCAAAGAGAATGGAATGCGCCACATAGCAACCAGCGTTAAAATATTTGACTATCGCTTAAAAGCTACCATATTTCCCTTGCATCTACAAGAAAATTACCAATAAGATTGACATCTCGATATCTCGATTAACATGAAGCATATGGAGAATAGGCGTTTGTAAAATTAGATTGTACAAGAGTAGAGAAAGTCATGTGACTGTAACACATCAGATTTTTTTTGGGTAGAATGCAATACTTGCCCTACTTACTACACGTAGCAGAGAAAGTAAAAATTACTACAGAAAAAACATGTAGATGTCGATAAATAAATAACTTATTTCATAGCTATTTACGTAAATGCAGGAAAGTGAGTTTTTTTCAGGACGAATGAGATGTTTACGGCCGAGGCGAAGCAAAACGAGCTGTGTAAAAAAACACTTTCCTGCAGTTGCGTACAGTATTTTGTTTCATGCTGTCGAAATAATTTATATGTTGGTTAAATATTTTACTGCGTATTATGGACGCAGTCATATGTTCATTGCAGGGCCAACGGTTAAGTTACTGATTAAACAATTGAAGGGGTGTTGCTGTTGGATTACGGAAAGTAACTGAACGGAGAAGTTCAGTTCACGTACTGGATTGCAAACATGAATTTCCAAACTTTCCGTTGTTATTGCCTCGCGATATGTCTTTTTTTTTTTTGAGTGGCGCAAAACTGCGTCGGTCACCAGCGCCACCCTCTGCCTGTAAATTTATTGGTCAGTACATCAATACAATAAAAACAAAACAAGCACAAGTCAACTCAGATTACAGAAGCAGCTCTGGTTATATAGATAATCACATTCTGGTACAAAACCAATACAGTCAGAGCATTCACAGAGAGAAACACCAGGATTACAAAAATGGAAATAGTAAATCAACAAATGCAAAAATTAAGCAATGGAAATCTCACAGAATATGGCAAATAAGAACTAACCCTGAGCAAATGTATACGTACAATGCAATTCTACACAGTTATAAAACACAATAACACACGAGAAACTTCCTTCCTTAATAATCCAATTAATTCCAGTCACAAACTGTCCATGCAAAGTCCAGCCTCGGCACGTAGTTCATGTAACACTTGCCTCCAGCACCAAAATCACCCAAGAACATCAACGTATCCTTAAACTCCTTCACCACACTCTCCTTCCAAACTCTCACGAAAACTCTTCCCTGTCAACTCGTCCTTTCCTCCATAGATGTATACACAGAAAGTATAGTCACATTTCGAAATTGGACCTTAAGTCTATTTTACACAATACTTCATTAACTGGGTACAACTCTATTAGGCTCTTCTTTATTCCCTTTGCGATAATAAATCCTATCTTGTGTAGTCCAGGCTCAGTTGATCCACAATACAATAATGTGTAATCCTGTTTATCTATTCTTGCTTTTCCACTCCAAAGTTTTCTTGCAACACTACTGTCCAGCCAATACCTTATGAATTATTTGCCACTTCTTTCATTTTTCCAGGTCATAACATAGTTTGAAAATTCCAGGTCGCCAACAACAAACCATCCTTCTTAACAAGGTTTTTACAAGTGGGGTTGAGAGTCCATGCTTAACCCCCAACCTGGAGGACCAGGTCTCCTTATTTCTGACCCCAGGAGACAGGGTGGACTGGTTATACCCCCAGACATTGGGTGACTCAGGTACCTCGGGGTCGCCACTCCCATACTCACCAAGGTGAGCCCCTGAGGGCTCGCGATATGTTGGAAAGAGTAAAGAACTTCAAAGCAAGCAGTTTCCTGTATCCCTCTTGTAGCCACAACGAAATGTGTAATGCAAATGTTTATCTCGATTAACATGAAGTAGATAGAAAGGCCTAACTGTTGAATGAATGTAACACACGAGATTGTTTAACTTTGGTTTTGTGTTTCATTTCAGCCAACTTGCAGCAGCCTGAGCAGTGCCCCAGCAGTTCTTCCTCTTCCGGCGTGCTGATGATCCGATGGAGAGACGTCGGCCTCGTCCTGGTAGTGGCCTGGCGTCTAGCGCACCGCGGCTGGGTGTAGTCGCGGCCACATCGCCATCCATGAAGTACTTACGAATCACCAGGTTGTTCTGCCCACGGCTGTAAGCGGTAGCTCATCGCCAACGTGCTAAGGATCTTCACATAGCATTTCGCAAAGGAGTAATCATTTCAAACACCTGTTGAGCCGAAATAAGAGATCGAGGTGTGGAAGATGAAAACGTCTCGGTGGCAGGAGATTAATTCTATTGATCCTTTGTTTAACGTCCCAGCTTCAACTGCTTTGTAACAGGGGACGCCTAATATTGCTAGAATTCTGTCAAATGAGATCTATCCCCATCACTTTCACTTTTACTTGCTTTTTGATTCTAAACCATGGTGCAGACTTTGCTTTGGTCTCTATATGTGAAAAACCGATCTAAAACGATTATTCCTACAGCTTTTATGACCTAGAATATTGTAAAATATTTATTTGGGTAAAAAGATTGTTATATGGTTGTTACATCCAAAATTAGAACATTAAATTTCATTGTAGTCGAAAAAATTACGTTATAGCTACAGAGAGAAGGTCCCTTAGTTTTAACAGTGCCAAGCTTACTTTGTTTGTTTACTTATAAAATAAATGAAGGCTAAAATTAAGACATTTCTTTAGAATTATTGAAGAAGCTGAGACAAAAAACTAATTCCACAGAATTTTAAACAATTATATATTATGGCAATTCTGTGGGAGGAGGAGAGCAAAACAAGTATGGTTATAACAAACTATTTGCTGATTACTATAAATACGCAGGAAGTCAACAACCTTTAAAATCATATCTCTAATCTTTGTACTTCAAGTTACCACTAATTTTCATTAATTCTACCAAACACGGAAGGTTAATCTAAGTTAAAAGTATAAACAATCTATATGAATAACGAGGATGAGTGTTATATTTATAGTAACTCATATTGGCCTATCGATTAATGAAGATTTCTATTGTTACTTTATGTACACGTTGCCTGCTACATGCAATAGTAGGGCAAATGCTTGGTCTTTGAGACAAAACATAATCGTTTCCATGGCCGACTGAAATAAAACGGAATAAAAAGAGCGATATTACAGAAGGCTTTAGAATGCAGTCGATTACAAGTTCACGTAGATATATTACGCCGTCATTGCTAAGCAAACATCATGATATCCATGCACTATGCATGATTGTCAATAAGGTATTTATAATACTAGGATTACATAAAAATTGTTTTTCATATGCACATAATACACATTGCTTCTCTCGTATGAGTTGGCTGATCGTGCAGCGGATCTATCTACGGCAGTCATAGCTCTTACTCCAAAACATTCGAAAAAATATTTCCAAAACTGAAACCAGTAACTTTGTTATGATTTAAGTTTTCTAATGCACCTTTAGATGTTAAAAGTATCCCTTTTCCTCTGGTGCTTTTTATTAAGTTTTCTTTCATCCTTAGTATTAGTTTTCGTAAAGTTCTTTTATGTTTGTGGGTTTGACCTATCTACAAACTTTATTTGTCAAGCTAGTAAATATAAAGTACTTGATATGTAATCCGAGGATCATACGCTTCATAAATTCGTACTAGTTACCCTGTCTTCAAAATTTTCTGAACGACGCTCAATGACTCTTCAGGTGAATGTGCGATGGACATCTTGCTGGAAGTATCCAGACCGGAATTGCTGTGGCGCGCCTACCGCCAACTCCTACATGAGAAACATTATACCTGTTATGTTGAGGGTTTGCAATGCATTCCTGGAAAACTATAGTTTCTTCTTATTTTTAAAAATCCTTGATTTACTTGTCTTAAACTGAACATGCATATTCTGCAATCTATTTTAGCACTATTTTATTTTAGATTATTTTAAATAATAAGTATTTATAATTTATTTTTAAGATTTAAATTTATTTTTTTTTCTTTCGGAAAATAAACGCACTTAATAGTTTTGAAGAACTGTCTAGTATATCTAAATAAAAATGCAAAACATTGTAAATTAATACATTTTCTTCACTTGAAACACAGAAGTCTTCTGTTATCTTCTGAAAATATTTAAAAATAGCCTTACTACTGTTTTATTTAAGTGTATATACCTTATATTCTATTCTCTTAAATTATCTCTAAGTGCATTTATGAATATAAATAATTAAAATTTGACCAATTTCTTCTCTTAAAATTGCCCAGGTAAACATACATATGCAAATTGGGTATGCCATTCATATTTTAAAAGCGTTTTGTCCTGTATAAAAAAGAATGCCATATTTAAATGTTTTACTGTCCTCAGGTTGTTCAATAAATTTTACAGGAATAAATTAAAAGTCAAAAAGTTACGCGGATAATTGCAACATTAAAAATTAATTTACAATGTTTTTTTAGATTGCTGTGTTCTCTCGTCGCTGTGCTAACCATTTCCGGTAGTTAGGAATGTTTATTATAAATTCATCATCTATACTTAAATATATAAAAAAACACCTGTAACTGATAAAATATAAACCCGTCATGACATTCCTATGTATACTTATGTAGTATTATTTGCTTCACTGTGAATTCTTTTAGACAGAATAAAAATTGAAATGCGTAAAAATAATTCTGCGAGAAGAATCTCCATACAACCCTGTCTTGAAATTTGCCACTAGACCGTATACCTTTGTGCAATAATCAATAAAATTGGCTCAGTTATTTTGAAAAATTGTCTGCGGTATCAGATCTCCAGATTTTACTTCCATCTGGAGCTCGATTTTGGCTACTTTACGAAAACAATCAAAATTGAATACACAATTGTTTATGTCAGTGCACCTGGATTCATTCAGTTCAGTAATTCAGTTTTGTTTTTCCATTTAAACTCATTGGTAACAAATGTATTACTGAAGACAACTGAAGCACGATAACCTACAAAGAAGCATGTACAAAGAAGCTAAAAAATAGTTCAGTGATCAGTTTATATAAACTGAAGTCTACGTAAAGTGGAAACGATAAAGTAAAAACGATAGAAATTGTGTGATTGTGATTGGTTAGTTTACTGACACACTTATGCCTAATTGATCACTGATTCAAGAGCTAAATAGTTAAAATAAAAAATAATTTAGTACAAGTTGAAGTTGATTTTACGCAGGATGTCGTTTAAATTAGGTTTTTGCTGATAGTTATTTTAATGAAAGTACTGCAACGTAGCCATTCTATAAAATGCATAAATACTTTATAATGCTAAAAACTCAATTAAAATCTGTCGAGTCAAAAACAACTGAAGAACAAGAACATGCAGATATTCCATTGAGGAGAGGTGAGGCTTTTGAGTGGGAATAAAACATTCTAATCTAATCAGTGGTTTTTCTAAACGATATCAGCCGTGACAGCATAAAGAGAAAAGAAACAAACAGGAAGTAAACGCATTTGCAGTAAGCCATTGTAAAACTACGATAGTATCTACTTCGAGCTAGAATTTGTATTTGTGGGAAAATAGTCATATTTACGTATCTTAAATTAATGTGTTTTAAGGGTAAGTGTACGTAAATATTTGCAATATAATTCTCAATAATTCATTCGTTTCCATATCGTATCAAAAAATCTGAATGGTGTATACAAAACGTAGTATCTGAATGCTTCCCATCATACAACTTTTGCTGGGTTTCTTTCAAATTTTCAATAAATGTTCTTGGTATCAAGCACAGTTTTGAATTTCGGTTTTTTAATAATTTAACATACTGTTGGTTTTTTTAAAATTAAAAATATCACATACTTTATTATTTTTAAAAAGAAAAGTTTTAATGATGCAAAAAATTTAAAAGTTTAAAATGAATGAACCTGTGAACATTAATTTCGTGTTACAATTATTTAGAGTAAATTGTGATACATATTTTAACTAAACTGGTTTAAATTTGTAGAAATTAGCAATTTCAGTATCGCGTAACCCTTCCCAGGTCTGAATCTTATGAACTTTGTCACTCACACAATGTACTCGGTACAAAGTATTAGCGTAAACACGACCCCACCAATTGCAGCGAGTCTTACTTTATGGAAATGACAAAAACATATGGAAAGGTGTTAAAAGAAGACTAAGAGACATCAATCAACAGGAAATAGAATCGGTTTGTAAAATTAAACCTTCTCTAAGTCTAGCAAATGAAATAAAATTGAACTGGGGTAAAGAGGCATATATACTTAATTTAGGAAGAAAGGAAAGATCAGGAATGGCATGGTTTAGACTGGGGGGCTGGAGGGCACAGAAAATGACTGACACGATTCTGGCAGGAGAATCTGGCCATTCTGTGATTTGGATGAGGACTGGGTACATATTTTGGCGGAATGTGCACAGCAGGAGAACCAGCGAACAATTAAACTGAAATAAAAATTCTTAAGTCCCTCAAGAAAGAGATTGGCATGTTGGGATCTACTGGCTGACCAGAGAAACTGGCAAAACATGGGCAATTTTTTGGCTAAAGTGCGCGAAGCTAGGTCAAATTTGTTCAGTTAGACAAAGGTAATTTATCTCTATTTCCCTTTTTCTTGTTCCTTTTTCTTGTGTTTTCTTTCTTTGTTGTTTATTTTGTCACCCTATTGTATCTTAAATATGCATGAACGGTCAATGACCCATGCACTAAATACGTGTGTAATAACTTCAATAATTTGAAACCAATAAAGATACCTTATCTATCTGTCTACTTTATGGATGAGACGAAACAAGCGAGTCAGACATTACATACCAGAAAATTACGAATGTGTGGAAATTTCCACGACGAATTGCGCAGAAGATGTTTGTTTTACAAAATAACAATCTAGAGGGAAAATCGATTCAATTTATTTTAAACGTCTATACCCTTAATCGCAGTTTTAAACTGAAACGTAATGCAGACTAAATGTCTCATATAAACAATATTTTACGGCGAATCTAGCGCTCAAAGAAAAAAACCTTACTGTAATGTTTCATAGGATATACCTCGAATAATCAACCCTTAAGAGACCATGGGACTAAATTTACCAAGTTCTGTAATTTTAAGGTTATTAAGTTCAATATTTATACCTACACATGTTTTTATCACAGAGGTAAACTATGTGCAATATTTCAATTTGATACAATGATTAGTTTCCAATACATTTCATATAGTATATCGGTAGGGAAATAAATATGTTCCCCTTATTTTTAAGACCAGGGCTTTCGCTTACTTATTTTGGTGTTGTTTTTTGTTTATTTTACGTAAATGGCCCACCTCTATGGTGTAGAGGTAGCGCACCTGCCTCACACTCAAGAGGTCCCGAGTTCCGTCTCAGTTAGGGTGACTTACCCGGATAAGGTTCTTTCCGGGGTTTTCCTTATCTTGAAAGATGAATGTCGGGCAACCCTAAGTTCTATGGACCCCGGGCCCATTTGAACATTATTTCACCAATTTCATTTATCGTCCGGTTTGACCTAACCGGTTTAAAGGACATTAAACTTAGTAGCATAATTAGTAGCGCAAACTGAAACGGTTGAAAATATACGATAACAGAAGCATAAACGTTCAGTAAACATGGGTCCGCAAACGAGCCGTGTATAATCACAAATGTGGATTACAAGCCGCCACTGACTTCATTAAGCAACATCGTTCTAATTATTACAAATGGATTTCAAAAGTATACTTTCCGTTTAATAATTGTCATTCTAAGTTGCTTCAAACTTCACTCAAACCTTAACTTAACCAGGAATACAATTCCACTTTAGTATGTTACTTTTATTAATACTGTACGCTTTTCCCTATTAAAAGGTGTTCAAAGTGTCATCCTTGCTTCTGGATGCAATACTGCACTCGTCTCTGAAGTGAGTTTCGAATTCTTTCAAACACCCCAGGATAATCTCGGGATTCTTGACAACCACGTGCAGTTCTCTGTTCTAGTACTTCAACGGTATCAACGGGAGTCTATACACTACACTTGTGAAGTGGCCCCATACAGAAAAATTCAAAGATCAGGTGATCGTGGAGGCCAAGGTACAGGCCCTCCTCGACCTATCTATCTTGGACTGTATCTCCACGTTAAATGTCTTCTTACGGTAGCAAAATGTGCCGGTGCTCCATCATGGATGTACCACATACTCCGAGGTTGCTCAAGGGGAACATACGTAAGCAATTCACGTCAGTGGCGGCTCACAAGCATGCATTCGCAATAATAAATCTCGAACACGGCTTGTTTGCGGTCCCATGTTTACTGGAACTGTTTTGCTTCTATTATCGTATGCTTTCAACCGTTTCAGTTTGCGCTATTAATTATGATACATCCTATAGAGACAGTACACTATCTCCAAAACTAAGCGGTATAAAAAGAAAAGTCTTGACTAAAAGTTGTTTGATATTATAGGGGAATGCAAATGGCATTAGTCATGTTTTGTTTGGAGGACCTTATGATGGTCCTTTTAGGGTTAATTTAATTATTTTTAAATGGGAACCTACATGTTGTAATGTAATGTTTATTTTGTAATGAGGAATAAGGAAATAAAATTAAAAATGTTGGTTCCCAATTACGAATCGTAACTTGACCCTCAAATAAACATCCATGGATGGTCCAACCATTCATTGCAATTTTCGTACACAACCATTCAGAATTTTCGTTGTTATTTATGTTGGAGTAAGAACAATTCCAAAGCGATGTATACAAAGTTCACATTTAGAAAATTAAATTGACCCTAAAATGGCCATCACAACGTCCTCCAAATAAAACACCACTAATAGAATTTACTTTTCCCCATAATATCAAGCAACTTTTATTAAAGACATTTCTTTCTACAACGTTTAGTTTTGGAGATATTGTACAGTCTCAAATGGCCCAGTCTGTATACATAAACGTTCTATATGTAAACGATGTTTTTTCCAGACCAGTATATAAGAACTGCCTAGTTTTGAGAACAACTTTTAAACCCTGTTACACCTTTAAAGATAGTAGAATACAAAAATATATAACGTTTATGACGTGCATTGGTCTAGTATTTACAAGTAAAAATCTGGAATTTGATAATTTTATCATTTTTGGTAAACTTTTCAGCCCTTGGATCCCATAAACAATGGACATATATAGCCATTATAAGTTTTATTCAGTCTTGACAACCTAAAAATTCTTCACAAACACCTTTCCGTAATTTATGGTAAGTATATAGGTCGGTTTTTCACACAAAGTTTCAAAGCGGCCTGTTCCAAGCCCAAAATATCAACTGATAGATCTCTAAGCGATATTCATTTACTACTCTACTCTTGCTTTGCGATCGACTGTTTCTTTTTACACTATCGAAAACTAACTTCGACCTCTTAATTCTCAATCTAGGTTTACTGCTTAAAACAAAAGAAGAATGCTATGCTGGTGAGGACGATGTTGAAAAATCCAATAATTTGAGCACTTTCAACTGAGCCAAATCCAGAAGAAAATACGGTATTGATCTCAAAGAAGAGAAAACCCCAAACATTAATGCATCATAATCATTAGAATTCATCTTTTCCTACATTGCCTTATTATTGAAATTAGTTTCTAACTCATAAGAAATAAAACAATAAATAGTTAGTGCCTGAATTATAAGTACTGTAAAACTTTTTGCGAAACAATTGCAAACTATGAATCAGAGAAGTGCTAAGCTTTGCTTGAGGTAAACTTTTTAAAATTTAGTCTGTTTTGAAAAACTTCTTCTAACTAAATTTTTAAATTTAGTGACTAGTAAAAAAAATAATTTAAATTCTTTCTCCCATTTAAGTAATTTCTTCAAAATATATATTATTAAAAATTTCTATCTAAGTACCTTTTACATATCTCCACCATATCTAGCTACGTGACAGACAAAAGTTTGTCGTGCACGGTGCAAGTATAAATACTATGGCCTACGTATTTTATTTCTTTATTAGTTTCAATTTAGACCCAGTTGAGATTAAAAAAAACAAAGCTGAAACGTTTTTTCAGACATATCTATCACCTATTATATAAGCACTGACAATTACAAATTTTTAATTTTATTATAGTCTTCTTTCAATAAACAGTAGACTTTTCAGATATCAGAAAATTTAACTTTTAAAATAAACATTCTTAGCCGTGATTTAAAAAAAACAAAAGTGATTTAAAAAGACAATAGAGTACACATATCTCGCGAGGAAACGATTTAGGAACGTTCTCTAGCCACATAAATGGTCAATTTTTCTTGTCTTCGTCAAGACAGTTTTGGTAAACTTACGGATTCACTAGTGAATGTTATGTAAATGAAACACAGAACAAGCACATTTTATGAAGAAACTGGTACAGTGAACAGTGATGAAGTGTGTGTCGAGTGAGAGAAACAGTTACCTTCAGAACGGTGATGTAGAATATGGCCGAGAGTGAAAAAGTGACGTCAATTTGTACGTTTGAGATTTAAAAGTGATAAACTATTTAGTGTGAGAAAACTGGAAACAGATCAAGCCAAGACACTAACATAAACAGTGATAAAGTTCTACGTAATAAGCCTAAGAGGCCCAATACATATCACTAGATGAGGTAAGTATGTCACTTCAGCCTTTCGCATCATGTGAGATAATGCCCCGCTCATTACGTTAACATCGGCACTTAATTATTTTCTCCACTACTTATTTACAGTGAGTAAAGGAAGTATTCTGCTCAATCTAAAAATTAGATATTGATATTTCACTGGAATACGCAATTTAATGTCCCCTAAATACAAAAAAAAAAATAGAAAAAAGTCCAAAAGGTCGGTTACATACCAAACTTGATATTTTAGTTCAGCGTGTTCTAAGATTACGACACAGATATTTCCAAGAAAGTCCTCCACCCCAAACTACCCCTTACGTGGAAAATTGCGCTATTTTTTATTTTCTCAAGAGCTGCTCTAACAATTTTAATTCAAATATCATATGTTTAAGATATTTGTATGAAAATTATGGTCTCATACCGAGTGGGATGGCTTTGAGGTAACGTGTGAGACTCAGTTTCGGGAGGTCCCGGGTTTGATATCCGTGGACCGCCTACTCTGACCTGGGTTTATCCTAGTTTTCCCTGGTCGGTGGACGAATGCTGGGGTGGTTTCTCATCCATTACCATTTCCTTTCCATAATTTCCCTTTCATTCCGCTTCCTTCTCATGCTCCAGGTGTGCTTCTCGGTTTTGTGGTGTGTGGCGGTACCGGACAGATGGCGCGGATGCTTGCTCCTAGGAAATGTTGACAATAGAGAGCTGCTTGGTTGAACGGGTCGTTCATGTCCTCTTTGGGCAGCTCCAGCAGTGGGACGGATCTTCGAGCTAGGACTTCAGCACGTCTCTGTGGCCTGACGGCCTGCTACCAGTAGACTCCTGTAGTTCCCTCCTCCTGGGATGTGGTAACCGCAATAGACATCACATAGGTCTCGGTGTGCGAGCTGTTTTCCCCTATTCTCGTATCCTGTATCACCGAGCGGGATGGCTCAGGCGGTAACGTCTGTGATCCGCATTCGGGAGGTCGTGGTTTCGATTACCCTGGTAGCTAAGCGAATCCTGGGAAGGATCCCTACATCCCCGAATCTCCTGTCCCTCCATTTCATCTCCTTTCTCATTCCACTTCACCTTTAATCTGCTTGGTTTCTTTCAGGGTTGCAAGTGTCGGCGGAAGGCCTCGGCGTGTGCATGACAGGGGGAAAAGGATGCTCTGAGGAAACCTTCGTCCTTCGGACTGCGAGCACACTCCGTGTTCTGGGGCCCCTAAGGGATGTGTAAGCCCACAGGGGGGGCCAGCTGCACCAGTCGCCACCCGGGGAGTTCAAATCTGTAAATGGTAGAGGCCCCGTCCCCTGACTGTCCTGCCTCCTAGTCCGACCATCCTCTGCCTCCCTTCCGGGGACGCCCCGTCCGGGGCCTAGGCACATTACATCTGCGTAGGTCAAGGTGTTAATTTCCCCTCCGGTTCTAGACCTATCCTGTCCTACATCATGATATTTTGGGTAACCGGCGCCGTGAGGGACTCGAGGCATTCTAAAACTAGCTTGGGCTTAACCAAGTAGTCATTGAGGGCTTTCAGGCATATCGGAGAGTGTAAGAATCCGTCTATTTCTACAGCGTCTGGTTACACCCTCTCAAATACAAGCTAAAATAGCAAATATCTCTGTCTGTGGCATATGTAATAGTTGCCATAGAGTCCAGCCCCTGTCCCAAATCTGGTTTTACAACCACCAGTAGATATACCAGATTGGACTTTCATTTTCGTCAGATTTAACCTGTCCTTCCCATTCGCTGCTTTTCAATAAGAGACAGTGAAAGTTTTGTCAAACAAAACCTTTGTTTCAAAATGTCTGTCCTCATACTGAGTATCCCAGGGAAGTTTGAGGTGATCTAAGTACCCAAAGGGAACTTCGGTTTGATGCTTTAACCTTTGGAGTGCCCCAGAGGTCTGTGCCTCGACCCGGATAGGTAAGTGGGCGAGTCCCAATAGCATTTCCATGGCTGCGTGGGAGCAGCTCTCAGTGCCCCTGCAATGGCAATGCGAAACATCCTTTGCAATTTGCTATAGTACGAGGTGTGACAAGTAAATAACGAGACTGATGTCAGAAATGTTATTTATTGCAATCAAAGTTACAACTAACATTTATCCCGTTCAACATACTCCCCTCCTCTGTCTATACCCGCTGTATACGTGTCATCCATTGTTCGAACCAATGATGTAGGTCATCCATTGTCACCCTCTTCAACGACTCTACCGTTTTTGCTTTTACCTCTTCAACAGACTGAAAATGTGTTCCCTTCAATGCTCTTTCCACTTTTGGGAACAAATGGAAGTTACAGGGAGCCAGTTCTGGTGAAAACGGAGGATGTTCGAGCACAGGAATGTCCGCTAAAAACTGTGTCACAGTTACAGCATTGTGGGCTGGAGCGTTACCCTGATGCAGAATCCTTGCGTCGTTCCACAAATCTGGTCTTTTCTTCCTTACTGTTTCCCTCAACTTGATTAGGGCATCTTTGTAGTATTTTTGATTAACGGTTTGACCCTCAGGCACCCGTTTAGTCATGATACACCCCTGATATTAAAAGAAAAAAAAAAGATCAGGATTGCCTTCAGGTTTGACTCGGTCATTCGTGCTTCTGAAAACCGTATGTGCTACTCAAAAACCCACGCACGTGACATAGCATTATCACCACTCCTCCTTTAACATATGAAAACATTCCGCTGGCGACTTTTTTAATTTCACGATGAATTTGAGGTTAATGCGCTGCTCGATTTAAAAGTTCACCATGCTCGCGGCACCACTGCTGAATTGTCGTCCTCCGTGGACTAGTGGTACCGTGCTAGCCTCTAGTTCCCGAGGTCGCGGGTTCAATCTCAGCGGAGGGCGATGGATTTTGTCGGGCGTAAAAATCCTTAGCATGGCTTCCTTCGGAAGAGAAGTAAAGCCGGTGGTCCCGTGTCGTAGATTTACGGCACGTAAAAGAACCTGAAGCTTGATAGAGGCCTCTGAGAAAAATTACCGGTCTTTCACGTCCAATATAGAATGGGACGCTAAGAACCATAGCAGTTAAAGAGCGTCCATAAATAAAAAAAAACTCATAAAACCCACAGCTGAACAACGTCCTCTACAACCAAGGCTCAAAGGCAAACTAAAGCAGACAGACGACACAAACGGTGACTGATCTTGAAGGTTCAAGGTCAACTGCATTCCAATATCAACCTCCCCCCATGCGGCTGTCCGGTAGGAGGTGCGCAGTCTCGTTATTTAATTGCCACACCTGCTATATTATGCAACAGAATTATAATAGGAGCTACTAAGACGAGTTGCAACGGACCGTTTTTTGCCGACCACACTATAAGTTCAAAGCTTCGAGTTTTCGCAAAAAGATATTACTTGTTAATTGTAATTAAATGCTGGTCGGATGGTAATGACTTAGGCGTATTGCAACATATGGCAGTATACTGTTGAGTCCAGGCATTTTTTTGCAGGTAACGTACAATGACTAATAATGAAACAAAGGAAATTCATTTTATTAGAGTATAAAAATTATAATGAACAGAATGTATTTTTTTAAACACACATATTTAATTGTTTATTTGGGGAATGGATCCCGCTGCTTTGAAGGTATTAATAGGTATAGGTGAGCTGCGCGCGCCCCCGAGTGAGATCATCACGTGTCGCTGAAGTATAATGGATGGCATTATAGTTCAGTTATGTCACATGTACCAAGAGGGATGGCTCAGGCCGTAATGTCTGTGGCCCGCATTTGGGAGGTGTGGGTTCGATGAGTCCAGTTGCCGACCTTCCTGACCCATGAATTTTTCGAAGGTTTCCCCGGGTAGCCAGGCGAATGCCAGGGAAGTATAATTACATCTCCCGAATGTCCTGTCCCTCAATTCCATCTCCATTCTCATTTCTCTTCACCTTTCATCTGCTGTTGCAAGTGTCGGCGGGAGGTCTCGGCGGTATATGGCAGGAGAAAAGATTGCTCTGAGAAAACCTTCGTCCCCCGGAGCCCTCAGGGAATGTGTAAGGCCACAGAGGAGAAGGTAAAGCTGCATCAGCCAGCATCCGAGGAGTTCAAATCTGTAAATGGTAGGGACCGTGCCCTCTGCCTGTCCTGGCCCGACCGCCCCTTGTCTCCAGGCACAAAAGATCTGCGCAGGTTGAGGTGCTAAGTCCCCCTTCGCTTCTAGTCCTATCCTATGTCACATTCAGTCAGTGTGTTATAGTGTGGCCGATCAAAAAGCTGGTTTTGCACTGCTTTAATTTTGACCACCAATACAGTGCAGCGTAAAAGTGTAGTTTTCAGTTCCCATTTCTTGCCAGACAGGCTCCTGCAGGTCAAGTTTGGTATTTACTAGACATTTCGTTTTCAAATTATGCTGTTCAAACAGAAATGGTTTTCCAAAATATTTGTTTCTGCATTTAGGGGATCCCAAAACGTGTATTTCCGGTGAAATTTCGGCATATACTTTTTGGGGGGACACAATACTTCCTCTACTTGCTATAACTAAGCAGTAAGGCGGTAAAAACGCGTTCATCAGCTGCCAGAACTCAACACATGTGTCATTTGCCGTGACCTTGAGAACGAATTTAGTTGTTCTTGGTCACGCAGCAACATGACTGTATAGTCACAGTACAAAGTGGATCCATTAATATGCCTAAACATACCTTCCGTTTTCTGAATTCAATATTCTCAGAATCCAACAGATACTACAGCGCTTTTCCTCCACGCTGAGGCCACCGCTAGCCGCCCGCAGCTACAGCTCGGACTCTCGCCGAAACTGTTCCGCACAACCGCATCACGTTCTCATATTTGTAATTAAAATACAATGATAATAGGTACATACCTTATCATAAGATGTACTGAAACTCTTGTCCTTCTCTACCCACACATTTCTGGCATTTCAGAAAATTTTCATTTACACTCGAGTGTTCAAAATCTTAAATTAAGTGAATTTCACGTCTAGTGTCTTTTTACTTTCTCTACTACGTATAGTAAGTAGGGAAACATGTCCGTGTGTGTGTGTGTGTGTGTGTGTCTGTGAACAGCATAACTCAGAAACAAACAGTCAGATAAACACCAAACTTGGTATTTAGGTTCAGTATCTTCCAGAGATGTGACACGAAGGTTTACAAGAAAATACCCCTACCTCAGATTACCCTTTACATGGAAGATTTTTCGAAAATTTTAATTTTCTCAAAAATGGCTCTAACGATTTTTATTAAAATATCATATGTTTAAGATATTATCATGACAAATGAAATGTATATCTCGAATTTTCTGGGAATGTCGCGAAAATCATTCTTCATTGCGAACGACTTTTGCATAACTGGTAAACCATAAGAGATAGACAAAATTTTACTACACAAAAAATGTAGATCGTGTTAGAATACACAATTTATGTCATATACATTTTTTGTTGGGTGAACCATTTTAGAGATATTGCTTGTTATTCCCTTAAATTTTCCAATACTTATACTTTTTCTCAAATTCGTTATTCATTTTTACTTTCTCTACTACGTATAGTAAGTAGGGGAAGTATTGTATTCCACCCAAAAATTTGATACCGAGATTTCACCGGAAATACATGTTTTAGGACTCCCTGAATCCAAAAAAAAGCATTTTTGGAAACATGTCCGTGTGTGTGTCTGTGTGTGTGTGTGTGTGTCTGTGTGTGTGTCTGTGTGTCTGTGAACAGCATAACTCAGAAACGAACATTCGGATAAACACCAAACTTGGTATTTAGGTTCAGTATCTTCCAGAGATGTGACACGAAGGTTTACAAGAAAATACCCCTACCTCAGATTACCCTTTACATGGAAGATTTTTCGAAAATTTTAATTTTCTCAAAAATGGCTCTAACGATTTTTATTAAAATATCATATGTTTAAGATATTATCATGACAAATGAAATGTATATCTCGAATTTTCTGGGAATGTCGCGAAAATCATTCTTCATTGCGAACGACTTTTGCATAACTGGTAAACCATAAGAGATAGACAAAATTTTACTACACAAAAAATGTAGATCGTGTTAGAATACACAATTTATGTCATATACATTTTTTGTTGGGTGAACCATTTTAGAGATATTGCTTGTTATTCCCTTAAATTTTCCAATACTTATACTTTTTCTCAAATTCGTTATTCATTTTTACTTTCTCTACTACGTATAGTAAGTAGGGGAAGTATTGTATTCCACCCAAAAATTTGATACCGAGATTTCACCGGAAATACATGTTTTAGGACTCCCTGAATCCAAAAAAAAGCATTTTTGGAAACATGTCCGTGTGTGTGTCTGTGTGTGTGTGTGTGTGTCTGTGTGTGTGTCTGTGTGTCTGTGAACAGCATAACTCAGAAACGAACATTCGGATAAACACCAAACTTGGTATTTAGGTTCAGTATCTTCCAGGGATGCGACACGAAGGTTTTCAAGAAAATCCCCCCACCCCAGGATACCCTTTACATGGAACATTTTTCGAAAATTTTAATTTTCTCAAAAATGGCTCTAACGATTTTGATTAAAATATCATATGTTTAAGATGTTTTCATGACAAATGAAATGTATATCTCGAATTTTCTGGGAATGTCTCCAAAAGTGTTCTTCATTCTGAACGACTTTTGCATAACTGGTAAACCATAAGAGATAGACAAAATTTTACTACACAGAAAATGTAGATCGCGTTAAAATACACAGTTTATGTTATGTGCATATTTTTTGTTGAGTGAACCGTTTTCGAGATATTGCTTGTTATTCCCTTAAATTTTCCAATACTTATACTTTTTCTCAAATTCGTTATTCATTTCTACTTTCTCTACTACGTATAGTAAGTAGGGGAAGTATTGCATTCCACCCAAAAATTCGATACCGAGATTTCACCGGAAATACATGTTTTGAGACCTCCTGAATCCAAAAAAAGCATTTTTGGAAACATGTCCGTGTGTGTGTCTGTGTGTCTGTGTGTGTGTGTGTCTGTGTGTGTGTGAACAGCATAACTCAAAAACGAACAGTCGGATAAACACCAAACTTGGTATTTAGGTTCAGTATCTTCCAGAGATGCGACACGAAGGTTTTCAAGAAAATCCCCCCACCCCAGACTACCCTTTACATGGAACATTTTTCGAAAATTTTAATTTTCTCAAAAATGGCTCTAACGATTTTGTTTAAAATATCATATGTTTAAGATAATGCCATGAGAAATGAAATGTATATCTCGAATTTTCTGGGAATGTCTCCAAAAGTATTCTTCATTGTGAACGGCTTTTGCATAACTGGTAAACCATAAGAGATAGACAAAATTTTACTACACAAAAAATGTTGATCTCGTTAAAATACACAACTTATGTTATATACATTTCTTTTGTTGAGTGAACCGTTTTCGAGATATTGCTTGTTATTCCCTTAAATTTTCCAATACTTATACTTTTTCTCAAATTCGTTATTCATTTTTTTATGTCCTGGACTTGCAAAGAGAATGGAATTCGACACATAGCAACCAGCGTTAAAATATTTGACCATCGCTTAAAAGCTACCATATTCCCCTTGCATCTACAAGAAAATTAGCAATAAGATTGACATCTCGATATCTCGATTAACATAAAGCATATGGAGAATAGGCGTTTGTAAAAATAGATTGTACAAGAGTAGAGAAAGTCATGTGAGTGTAACACATCAGATTTTTTTATGTCCTGGACATGCAAAGAGAATGGAATACTCCACATAGCAACCATCTCTTAAAATATTTGACTATCACTTAAAACCTACTATATTCCCCTTGCACCTACAAGAAAATTAGCAATAAGATTGACATATCGATATCTCGATTAACATGAAGCATATGGAGAATAAGCGTTTGAAGAAATAGTTTGTACAAGAGTAGAGAAAGTCATGTGAGTGTAAAACATCAGATTTTTTATCCTGGTAATGCAAAGAGAATGGAATGCGCCACATAGCAACCAGCTCTTAAAATATTTGACTATCGCTTAAAGCCTACTATATTCCCCTTGCAACTACAAGAAAATTAGCAATAAGATTAACATCTCGATTAACATGAAGCATATGGAGAATTAAGCGTTTGTAAAAATAGTTTGTACAAGAGTAGAGAAAGTCATGTGAGTGTAACACATCAGATTTTTTATAGCCTGATGTTTAAAAGAAGGAACATGACACTTGGCAAGTAAGGGGTGATGAAGGGTAACAGGGGAAACGTAAACAAACTTTGCCACATTAGTTACACTGGTGAATCATTCACTCCTCAGATCAGTTATCGCTATACAACCGCGTTTGTTTGGATCTTCAGTAGGTTGTGTGTGTTGTTAGCCTGCTTTGTTAAAATTCTTATAAAATACCTAGTTATGGAAGAAAAACTTGGTGGAAATAGAAATAAAGGTAGACCGAGGATTCATGGCCGAAGACAAAGATCAGCTTCCGCTCGGGGTGTTACATTGCACAGCCAAGCTAGAGAGTTCGTCTATTCTCTTAGAGAATTCTTCGAGCAGGAAGAGGAAAGTCTTTACTATGAACCTCTTATTCTTTTCAACCAAGTGCACTTGCTCTTAAAATAAGTGAGATAGCCGTTTCTAGATACACTATGTGGTCAAAAGTATTCGGACACCCGCACAAATGTACGTTTTTCATCTTAGGTGCATTGTGGTGCCACCTATTGGCTGGTACTCATTATCGGCGACCTCAGTAGTCATTAGATATCGTGAAACAGCAGAATGGGACGCTCCGTGGAACTCACGGTCTTCGAACCTGGTCAGGTGATTGGGTGTCACTTGTGTCAGAAGTGTGTACGCGAGATTTCCACACTCCTAAACATCCCTAGGTCCACTGTTTCTGATGTGATAGTGAAGTGGAAACGTGAAGGGACATGTGCAGCACAAAAGCGTACAGGCCGACCTCGTCTGTTGACTGACAGAGACCGCCGACATTTGAAGAGGGTCGTAAAGAGTAATAGGCAGACATCCATCCAGACCATCACACAGGAATTCCAAGCTGCGTCAGGATCCACTCCAAATACTATGCCACTTAGGCGTGAGGTGAGAAACCTTGGATTCCATGGTCGAGCGGCTGCTCATAAGCCACACATCACGCAGGAAAATGCCAAACGACGCCTCGCTTGGTGTAAGGAGCGTCAAAATTACACAATTGAACAGTGGCAAAACGTTGTGTGGAGCGACGAATCACAGTACACAATGTGGCGATCCGATGGCAGGGTGTGGGTTTGGTGAATTTCCCGGTGAACGTCATCTACCAGCGTGTGTAGTGCCAACAGTGAAATTCGGAGGTGATGGTGTTATGGTGTGGTCGTGTTTTTCCTGCTTGCACCCCTTGTTGTTTTGCTGGGCACGATCACAGCGCAGACCTACATTGATATTTTAAACACCTTCTTGCTTTCCACGGATGAAGAGCAATTCGGGAATGGCGATTGAAGTTTTCAACACGATCGAAAACCTGTTCATACTGCACGGGCTGTGGCGGAGTAGTTACACGACAATAACATCCCTGTAATGGAATGGCCTGCTCAGAATCCTGACTTGAATCGTATAGAAAACCTTTGGGATGTTTTGGAACGCCGACTTCGTGCCAGGCTTCACCGACCTACATCGATATCTCTCCTCAGTTCCGTACTACGTGAAGAATGGGCTGCCATTCCCCAAGAAACCTTCCAGCACCTGATTGAAAGTATGCCTGCGAGAGTGAACGCTGTCATCAAGGCTAAGGGTGGGCCAACACCATATTGACTTCCAGCATTACCGATGGAGGACGCCACGAACTCATTTTCAGCCACGTTTCCGGATACTTTTGATCACGTAGTGTATATACTTATTATAGATATATTTAATATACCAGGGCATTCGAAAACTAATGGCAACACTGTTGTGAATCAGATATCCTATTGGTGACAATTGTAATCTTGTATATATTGCTGAGCAGTCTTTGTTGTATAAATCTGTAATAATGAAAGTCTCGAAACAGTAATATTTTGTGAATACATTCACTGTTTCTCACATTCAGTAAGTAATACCGCCCTAAAACGCTGTTCGGTAGATGTGAACATGGGTGCTTCATAAAAATCCAAGTTTCAATGGGAAAAATACAAGTTAGTGCTTTAAAGCATTGCAAAAAGCTTGCGCGAGAGAAGTCCTACCTTATCAACAAGATGGAATGTCACGTGCTGGTAGACCCGTTGCTGCAACAGACGATCTCCATGTTCAGGCTGTAAGGGCTGGACATGTGTGTGGAGATTTCCAGAGAACTTGGTGTTGCAGCGTCGACTGCCCATACCATTTTAAGAAAAAAGCTGAAAATGCGAAAAGTTTGTGTCCACTGGGTTCCGCACACTGTAACTGAAATTGAAAAGTGTCAGGGAATGGAGACAGAAATAATACATTTCCAGCGACATGAACAGGAAGGTGAGACTTTTCTTAGTCGCGTCACCACAGTGGATACACCTGAGCTGAAGCACCAATCAAGTGAATGACGACATACAGAATCACCACGCCCAAAAAGATGGCCAGCATTGCAAATCCTTCGAAACTGATGATTACGGTGAGCAATGATTATGAAGGCATAATCGTAGTAAACACTGCACCTCATGGTATAAGAATAAATGGAGAAAATTACTACTCGCGTTACTTGGAACATCATTTGCGCCCAGAATGGCGTCGTAAACGACCTCAGGCCATTGGGAGTCCTATTGTGTTACATGATAATGCTCGTTGTCATGAAGGTGGAATTGGTAAGTACTCGAACATGAGTACAGACATGAGCCCTTGTTACCATGCTTATTCTCAAAGATCAAAGAACCTCTACGAGGCATTCATTTCAATCAAGAGTTGACATAGAGAGAGCTCTAGATCGATCAGTGAGACATCCAGAAATGGTGCTGCAGATGGAGTGCACGTCTTCCAAGGATTTGGCAAAGTATAAGGGTCATTCAAATGAAACCCTTACTTGTACTTTACTTGTGTAAAGTAACAATAATGATTTTATTAACTCAAAAATAGTGGCCAAAACTGTTGGGACTTTTATCCCATTGCGACACTAGCCGGTCGATTCCATCTTTGAAGACGCTAGTAGGCTGCTGTCAGATCTAGGCCTGGACCCATTCACACACTTCGTCGTCCGTTGTGAATCGATGTCCGCGAATAGCTTGTTTTAGAGGTCCATAAACATGAAAGTCACATGGTGAAAAGTCTGGACTGTACGGTGGATGTTCCAGCGTTTCCCATCGAAACTGCTGCAATGTCATCTTCACCGTATTGGCAGTGTGTGGGCGGGCATTATCATGCAGGAGAATAACGTCATTGGACAACATGCCTGGACGTTTCGACTTGATGGCTCGTCTAAGGTTCTGTAAGGTGGCTTGATAACGCTGGGCATTGATGGTGGTTCCCCGTTCCAGGAACTCGACAAACAGTGGGCCCTTGTGGTCAAAAAAGGACATCATGACCTTACCAGAACTGGTGTGCACGGCCTTTGATTTCTTTGGAGGTGGTGAAGTCGCATGTTTCCACTGTTTGCTCTACGCTTGATTTCCGGTTCAAAATAGAGACACCATGTTTCGTCACCAGTGACAATATGCGACAGAAGGCCGTATTCCTCCTCATGATAACGTTGCATGGCGGCGCCGTGGCCAAGAGGTTTGACCGCTCGTCTCCCACCGAGGCGGCCGGGGTTCACTCCCAGGGGCCTGCATGTGGGATTTGTGGTGGACGAAGCGGCGTCTGGGCGGGTTTTCTCCGGGTTCTCCAGTTTCCCCCGCCATTCATTCCGCCAACTGCTCCATCATCACCTTTCCTTTCATCCATTTCACCGACATTTCGTTTCATCTACTTTCTTCATCCCATACCAGGCATCGGGCTGATCACCCATCCTAGATATTCTGTCTGATCCATGAGTGTCTGCTCCTCGACGGGCCTCTGACCCCAAGCACCCGCCTGTAAGTCCTGAAGGTGTAAGTCCTACATAAGAGGAGGTTAAACAGATAATGAATGAATGATAACGTTGCAGAAGACTCAAAGACAGCGCCATTCGAGTATTGCGCTGTTCGGCGGTCAATTGGTGGGGAACCCACTGCGCAGAAACTTTTCGAAATTTCAAGTGTTGATGCATTATGTTGTGAATGGTGCCCACGCTGATACCCAGTAACCGATGGATCTCGTCCACGGTGATTCACTTCCGTAATCATTTCAGGTGTGATGACACGATGAGCCTGTCCAGGACGAGCATCGTCTTCCAGTAACTCGTGCCCCTCAAGGAATCTTTTGCGACATTTCACCACACTTGAACGACACAGACTGTACTCACCGTACACAGCCTTCATCCGTCTATACATTTCACGGCATCCAACTCCCTCCGCCGCTAAAAATCAATTCACTCTTGTCGTTCCTGCTTACTCGCCTTCATGTTCAGTAAGGGACGATAACTTGTGTGACCACCTTCTCTTCGGCGTGAAACCACACTGTCGCTATGCAACGTCAAACGTTGCGCACGCTGCAGTAGCTCTACCAAAGATGGTGCCACCATACACGCAGGTATGTGGTGCCACCTTACGTGTAATGCAAAGTTAGACGCACTACCAGGTTTCATTTGAATGCCCCTCATACTGTTGACCTGCAGGAGACAATAAACGAAGTTCGTAATGTCAAAAGTAACCTAAATAAATATTTTGTGATGTTATAGCAGTGTTGTCATTACTTTTCGAATGCGCGAGCGAGATTCAACTGTACGGTGCAGTAAAACGTATATAAATACTCAGAATCACACCTGTCAAAACGCAACAACGCAATGAATTCATACTGATAAGAAATGCTTCTTCTTCTTAAAGTAGGACAATAAAGGTTACATCTGCAATGTTATTGCTGGTACAGGAGATATGCGAACACTTGTTTATAGCACTAGGAACTCGGAGGATGCGGGGAAGGGAGATAGGAAGGCATCTGCTATGCGTGGCAGCATTGCACATCTCCACGTGGACAAAGTGACGGCTGTCAGGTAACTTGTTTTAAAAATCGGAGTATAGTTCTTACAATGTATACGGTTTGCTGCATACACTTTATATGCCGACGGGCGCAAGCATGGACGGGGTCCCTAACATTTACAGATAGAACGCATCCGACGCCACACGGTCCCTGCCCACAAGCCACGAACCTCCAGGAACCCCCATAGCGGAGCCTCACGTTGAGGAGAGACCTAAGTGAATGGTATCGCAGCGACGCCAGGGAAGAAACCTTTACAGAACGCAAGTCGCCGTCCACCCGCAGCCCGCCGAACACGTCGCCTGGTCCTACAATCCAAAAACAGACGACAAGAGAGATGATTGGTACAGGAAATGAGAGAAAGAGGGCCGTGGTAGAACATGAACCACCCCAGCATTTGCCTGGCGACCTAGAGAAACCACGGAAAACCCATGGGCCAGAGCGGGCGGTCGCAGGGGATCGATCCTGGGGCCTCCCAAATACGGGCCAAAATACTGGAGTTTGCGAAATGTCAAGTATAGAGTCATTGGCCCACATTTAATATTCTTCTCTGACTAAGCATGGTTCTACTTACATGGTTTCCGTTGTAAAATAACAGATACTGAGGCACAGAGAAACGCGATTTTACACACGAGATTCCCTTGCATGACGCGAAAATTGATGTGTTGTGTAGAGCAAATGCATACAGAATAACAGCTCCTATACTTTCTGAGCAAACAATAAATGTACAAAGGTAAAGGAATGGCTTACTCATGCCATTTTGAACAGCTGACCGACGTTAAATGTCAATCTGGGTATTTCCAACAAGATTTTTGCTACCGCACATACAGCTAATGAGTCATTAATTTTAATTCAGGAACTTTTTGAAGACGGGGTAATTAATAAAGGATTATGGCCCTCAAGATCCCCTGAGTTAACTGTGTATGATTTTCATCAGTAGGGGAACTTGAAAATAATCTGTTGTGTTACACTCACATGACTTTCTTTACTATTGTACGAACTATTTTTACAAACGCTTATTCTCCATATATTTCATGTTAATCGAGAGGTTAATCTTATTGTTAATTTTCTTGTAGGTGCAAGGAGAATATGGTAGGCTTTAAGTGATAGTCAAATATTTTAAGAGCTGGTTGCTATGTGGAGTATTCTATTCTCTTTGCATTACCAGGACAAAAAAATCTGATGTCTTACACTCACATGACTTTCTTTACTCTTGTACAAACTATTTTTACAAACGCTTATGCTCCAAATGCTTCATGTTAATCGAGATGTTAATCTTATTGCTAATTTTCTTGTAGATGCAAGGGGAATATGGTAGGCTTCAAGCGATAGTCAAATGTTTTAAGAGCTGGTTGCTATGTGGAGCATTCCATTCTCTTTGTATGTCCAGGACATAAAAAAATGAATAACGTATTCCCATTTGAGAAAAAGTATAAGTATTGGAAAATTTAAGGTAATAACAAGCAATATCTCGCAAATGGTTCTCTCAACAACAAAAATGTATATGGCATAAATTGTATACTTTAATGCGATCTACATTTTTGTGTAGTAAAATTTTGTCTATCTCTTATGGTTTACCACTATTGCAAAAGTTGTTCACAATGAAGAATACTTTTGGAGACATTCCCAGAAAATTCGAGATATACATTTTATTTGTCATGAAAATATCTTAAACCTGTGATATTTTAATCAAAATCGTTTGAGCCATTTTAGAGGAAATTAAAATTTTCGGAAAATGTTCCATGTAAAGTGTAATCTGGGGTGGGGGAAGTTTCTTGAAAACCCTCGTGTCGCATCTCTGGAAGATACTGAACCTAAATACCAAGTTTGGTGTTTATCCGACTGTTCGTTTCTGAGTTATGCTGTTCAGAGACACACACACACGGACATGTTTCCAAAAATGCTTTTTTTTTATTCAGGGGGTCTCAAAACATGTATTTCCGGTGAAATCCCGGTATTGAATTTTTGGGTGGAATACAATACTCCCTTACTATACGTAGTAGAGAAAGTAAAAACAATGTAAAGCATTACCATAATTAATGTCACGAGTGATTTCAGTCATCGATAAATTCGTGAGTTACGCAGTGAAGAGAGAATTGATCTAGAGTAATTGGAAATAAAGAGTAGCATTTGCTAGAACTACTTCACGATGCCATTTACCCAAAAATAACGATTATTAAAATAAAGTATCAAATGGTCATATTCACCTGCAATGTAAACGGCGTTGTTTGAAAAGAACTCAAAAGCACGTTGTCGCACTTCGTTTGTTTGATCAGTGCAACTTGATCATTTAATATTATTTACTGCCACCTGGCGTGAGAAAATATAAGTAGCCATGCAATAATCAACTTTAGGTTATGGTTTTCTTTGTTGCAACAAACATTATTTATAAAAATAATTATTGAATACACAATTCTGTAGGAATTGGAAGGAATTAGTTCACTGTTATGTTTAATCTACAGACGAAGTACTAGCCATATTGTTTCTTAATGTATGTACACTGTCAGAATGGTTTCTTCATTTAATTGCAGTAAAAGAAAATGCTCTGGCCCGTTCAGAACGTTAAAAAAGGATATATGTTTATCATGTATGGAGGAGGTGGCAAAAGGATTTCGACAAAGTTTGAGTGAGGCAGAACCATGATTGATTAAAAAAACCAACATTCTTTCAAGCATAATTCTTCACTATTTCCCGTTTGGAGAAATAGGAAAGAATCGTATAGTTTAAATGATTCATATTGGTGTAATTTGTTCGCTACTGAGTTATTAATGCATGTTGTATTTTTCTTATTTAAATTTAAGTCTTAATTACCAAAGAATTTATACAACAAAATTAGTTTTGTTTCTTTTTGATTTTTCTATAAACTTATATTGTTTTTGCATGAGCTTATACTTAAAGAAATTCCTTCTCTCCTGAACACGAGATATTCTTATTCAGAGATGATGCTATTAACTGTTCAGAGTGAATATTAAATACATTTTCGAAGACCAGTGCGTTAGACCCCGGGCCAAAACATATATAAGTAAGATAGGAGCCAATTCTCTGTATTGTAGGTCTTCCCAAATAACAAGTTGGGACAGTTCACTCATAGCAGGAAAGTGGGAGGACAGTATTGCCGCCTTGTATTAGAAAGCTGGGAAGCGGATGAAAACATGTGCTACAATGCTAAGCTACCCTTCAAAGTTCAGCTTGAAAAGGGGAGTGATGGAATCTTGCTGGCTAGAACAACAACGGGTGGGAGGTTGCCTTGGAAACCACATGAAAACATATCCCTCCAGTAACACACAAGTCACTTCTTGTTTAAAACAAACTCTATTTCTGTCATTAAGATTTACGTCAGGGATGCTGAGGGCTGAAACTTTGAGACACTTTAATTAACTTCTTAAAGAATGACAGAGCAAAAGTAGAGGAATGGAATTTATTGTTGAAGGAGGTAACCTATATACGTTATTCTATGCTTATGACAGTGAGATTCATACAAACCTCAACATTTTGAAGACTTATAATTGTCCTCTGGAAGTTATCTAATAAACAATTGAAATTGAGTTTTCCATCTCAGTGGCTTTGATGTTGGTATTGATCTTGGTACCCCTGCCATCAAATGTTGTATATTAGTGACTAGTTTCTGGTCTCTAGCTTTGCAGTCAAAAGGTTTTGCAGTTTGCAATTCGGCAGCATGTTTATATTGTGAAAACACATTGGCAGACAAATTCATTAATTGAGACACAACGGACATTTCGAAAACAATTAAATGTATACCACCAACACGGTCAACAATTTTATCCATAGCAAGAAAGCTGGATAAACAGGCTCTCCTCTCAGATAGACTAGAAGAAACAAGACCTGCATGAATCAAGGTCGTGTTGATGAACGTTGAGTGATCTCACCAATGAAATAATTGCGCCGGTTGAGCCAGAGACAGGCCTATGTGACACATGTCAGACAACTGCAAAGAAAGCGTGTTTACAGAACACGTTATTGTCAATGGTTTCAGGCTCCTCTCATTACAACCTCGGACATTCTCTCCACAACCTGGTTCCTGCCAGGATACATCAACACGGGCTGCTAAGAACTCGAATATCATACACGGAGATCCACTACATTCGGAAAAGTTTGGGTTCTGGTGCGTGATGTCAGCCATTGTTGGACCCATTTTCTGCGACAATGTGGTAGACACTGCGATTTATGTCCATATCTTCAATACATTCGTGGAGCAACTGCGCGATATGGAATTGACAGAAGGCTATTTCCAGCAAGATGGCACAACACGTCATACGTCTAATGATATGTATGGGCAGATACTTCTTATCCCAAACGATCTGTAGCCTCCTAGATTACCCGATTTCACATCTTGAATTTCTTATCTTGTGGGACTACTTTAAGGACAGAGTATATATATAAGAGTAAGCCACGGTCATTCGCAGTACTCCGTGAGGCAATTACGAATGTAATCAGAAACGAGGGTACACTTACATTTACACTCGAAAAATATCAGAGAATGTGGTGCAACGAGAATAGTTGTGTATGGATGCAGATGGAAGACATTTACTCTGAGGAAACTGCCAAAGTGTACTGCATTTACAGCATTTACTCTGAGAAATCTCCCAAAGATGCAATAGGTTTACAGCATTTACTCTAAAGAATCTCCCAAAGATGCAATAAATTTTCAGCATTTACTCTGAAGAATCTCCAAGGAGCAACGCATTTTCAACATTTACTCTGAAGAATATCCCAAAGTGCAATAGATTTTCAGCATTTACTATGAAGAATCTCCCAAAGATGCAATAGATTTTCAACATTTACTCTGAAGAACATCCCAAGGTGCAATAAATTTTCAGCATTTACTCTGAAGAATCTCCCAAGGAGCAACGCATTTTCAACATTTACTCTGAAGAATATCCCAAAGTGCAATAAATTTTCAGCATTTACTATGAAGAATCTCCCAAGGAGCAACGCATTTTCAACATTTACTCTGAAGAATATCCCAAAGATGCAATAGATTTTCAGCATTTACTATGAAGAATATCCCAAGGTGCAATAAATTTTCAACATTTACTCTGAAGAATATCCCAAGGTGCAATAAATTTTCAACATTTACTCTGAAGAATCTCCCAAGGAGCAATGCATTTTCAACATTTACTCTGAAGAATATCCCAAGGTGCAATAAATTTTCAACATTTACTCTGAAGAATATCCCAAGGTGCAATAAATTTTCAGCATTTACTCTGAAGAATCTCCCAAGGAGCAACGCATTTTCAACATTTACTCTGAAGAATATCCCAAGGTGCAATAAATTTTCAACATTTACTCTGAAGAATATCCCAAGGTGCAATAAATTTTCAGCATTTACTCTGAAGAATCTCCCAAGGAGCAATAAATTTTCAACATTTACTCTGAAGAATATCCCAAGGTGCAATGCATTTTCAACATTTACTCTGAAAAATCTCCCAAACATGCAATACATTTTCAACATTTACTCTGAAGATTATCCCAAGGTGCAATAAATTTTCAGCATTTACTCTGAAGAATCTCCCAAGGTGCAATAAATTTTCAGCATTTACTCTGAAGAATATCCCAAGGTGCAATGCATTTTCAACATTTACTCTGAAGAATCTCCCAATGTGCAATGCATTTTCAACATTTACTCTGAAGAATATCCCAAGGTGCAATGCATTTTCAACATTTACTCTGAAAAATATCCCAAGGTGCAATAAATTTTCAACATTTACTCTGAAGAATATCCCAAGGTGCAATGCATTTTCAACATTTACTCTGAAAAATCTCCCAAAGATGCAATACATTTTCAGCATTTACTCTGAAGAATCTCCCAAGGTGCAATAAATTTTCAGCATTTACTCTGAAGAATCTCCCAAGGTGCAATAAATTTTCAGCATTTACTCTGAAGAATATCCCAAGGTGCAATAAATTTTCAGCATTTATTCTGAAGAATATCCCAAGGTGCAATAAATTTTCAGCATTTACTCTGAAGAATATCCCAAGGTGCAATAAATTTTCAGCATTTACTCTGAAGAATATCCCAAGGTGCAATAAATTTTCAACATTTACTCTGAAGAATATCCCAAGGTGCAATAAATTTTCAGCATTTACTCTGAAGAATCTCCCAAGGTGCAATAAATTTTCAGCATTTACTCTGAAGAATATCCCAAGGTGCAATGCATTTTCAACATTTACTCTGAAAAATCTCCCAAAGATGCAATACATTTTCAACATTTACTCTGAAGAATATCCCAAGGTGCAATAAATTTTCAGCATTTACTCTGAAGAATATCCCAAGGTGCAATAAATTTTCAGCATTTACTCTGAAGAATCTCCCAAGGTGCAATGCGTTTTCAACATTTACTCTGAGGAATTGCCCTATAATTCGGAACAGATTCCATGTTTGTTATTATTACTTTAGTAAGTTTAAGTATTTTAAAACTTTTGAGTCTTACATGAAACAGCCTGTAGAATATATGAGGAAAGCATTCGGTAATGCTGGAAGAAACAAAGTATTTAGTAGTTAATAATATCGCAAAGAACCTAACCTAAAAGTAGCAAATTATATAATTAAGGCTTATAAAGATACAGATATTTAGGAATTAAAATTTCAAATAATGAAACAAAAAATAAATACAAAGTATTCCAAGAAAAACCACCATAAATAACTTAAACTCAGTTTTATGACCAACTAATGTTAATAGTCGAACAAAAAAAGAGAATTGATGAGTCAATATGATGAGTACAAAGTATACTGTACAGCGCTGAATCATGGAAATTGACTAAAATGCATAAACAAAAATTCAAGGCATTAGAAATAGATTTATAAGAAGTAGGTTTTCAAGATTACAGTAGGTTACATATGAAGAGACACAAAAATAATAATGAAATGGGGAAATAATAAAAGGCTTAAGTTTTATAAACTCTATAAATACTGGGGATTGAGTAATGGTCATAAACACTTTTGAAGTTTTGGGCAGCTCAATAAACTAAGAGAAACTTCCCTTTCCCCCTCTCCAACCACACGTCAGCCGTGGCGAAACCACGCGCTGCCCGGGGGCGAAGAAAGGAGTCAAAAGCACCCTCACAATACCATGACAATTCCTATATGGAATCTTATGCAACAATATCCTCTCTAACACCCTGGTCTTCAAAAATGGCACTTAGTGTTCCCTGTACTCTATAAATAAACAAATCAAATTGTGATATTGTAATGTTTTGTTATTCTTGTTTCAGCCTTGCAAGTTCACGGTGTGAGCCGACGAAGCACTGTTCCTTACCACCACTGCTATACGGCGATGGACCCCAGTTATATATACATAATATATACATACATTGTATTTATTAAATACTGACATGAAGAAAATCCTCTTAATAAGAACTAAAAAATAAATAATAATCATTGTTATCTTTTAGCTATTATAAAATGCCTGCTGCCTGCCTCACTTCCAACGTTTACTTGCAAAGAAAAGAAAATGTTTTAAGAAAAATTATGAAAGAAATGGTTATTAGAAATAATATGTACTGGTTTTAAAAGAAAAAGAAGAATATTTGCCGTTACTGCATTGCCGCTATTATTGCTGTTAATGGAAATATATCGTAGTGACATAATAGAAAATATGCTTCCTTGGGTCGCCAAGAAAAACATGGACATCCCTACCGAGATGAGAGTCTTTGGTTTCCGAATATTAAATGGTTGATCTTTTTAGCTAAATTTTTGACAATAAGGCTGAAATTATGTACTTTTTTAAAGCTCCTTAAAAACACAAAGTAGGTAACTAGTCTCAAATTCGTAATATTCAGGAGCTATATTAATTTAATTATTTTGTCAATAAAATGACATCTGTGTTGATAGTAAAAATAGAACTATTTGCAAGACTCTTTCCATAAAAATGTAAGAATCTTTAATTTTTCAGCTAAAATTGCTTTTATGGCTGGGAAAGGAAATCTTCGCGATATTTGCCAGTTATGAGGACAGAGAAAACCCTGAAAACACTCAATCAAGGTGGGATTCGAACCGCGGATTTCTCCTTCAAGAGCCCTTGCCTTAAGAGCAGGAACCTGTGAAATTTTCAAACTATATTTCTTAAGCAATCTTTTTTTAACGTCATCAATTTAACACGATTACACTTCAGTAAGTGTATACCAGATAGATGGCGTTAGTTGGGTAATCGCTCCCCTGTATCATTTATTTTGTTGCTATTGAGGAATATCTACCTTGGGATCACAGAACTGCTGGCTGTTCTTTCACTGTGCACGTGGTCGTTGTGATGCTGTATATATGGCTTTAGTTGCGTTGTCACCTTCCTGTATCATCTGCTTAGGAAACGCTATTGACACATGAGCTTAGTTACATGCTCGCCTTTCTGTACTGCCTATCTATTTTTATTTCTATGGGTCTTAGCCAGTATTTACCTGAGGGAACCACGAAAACACACCAATCAGATCAACCGTAGACGGGATTTCAACCCGCGATCTTCCAAATGCAAGCCACAGACGCTACCGCCTGAGCCATTTCGCTCGGTCAGTTTCTGCACTTTCTGAGAAAGCAGAAACACAAAAATAAAAAACAACTTGCTTTTTTAATAACCTATAGATGGCTCACATGATAGCGTCTGAGGCTCGCATTTCATTCCCGAATGACCGTCTACCCTGGTTTTGGTTTTTTTATTCGTGTCTTTCCCAGGACGGTAGGCGAACGATGGGGTGGATTATATAGTATCACGAATTTCCTGCCACTCATTTCCTTTCCTTTCATCTTGTATGGTAACAGGGTTAGGTACAGTGGTCGGTGATGTGCAGCGTATTCGTTGGATATGCTTTGAGGAGAGAATTACTTCTTCTCTAGCATGTATCATTCTTTCCGAACCTGTCCATAAGAATAGGGAGACATCGAAAGGACAACTGGGGATTCTCGATCTGGAAAGGTTATGTATCCCGCCTGCCGCTATCAGACCTGGTCGCCATTGTATTCTCTCATCGCATACCCTTCCTCCGGGAGGTTTAGTAGAAGCAATAGGCCTAGCTGTGGCCGCGTATTGAAATCCTAACCCACTTTTATGTAATATTGCGGACATATTTGCCTACTGAATCCAATGTGTCTGATATGTTTATCTTTGATTCAATCTGTTCTTCAGTACAGTATTATGGAATGGCGTTCGTCTACTGCCCTTAATGTTATTAAAAGGAATATATATTAAAATATATCTGAAAAACGAAATCATTCATTATCTAACAGAACTTCAGTTCTCTGAATTCAACACTCAAAATCCACAAATTTATTTTATTGTACTAAATCATGTACACAAAAATTTGAATAAATTCCTGTTGTACAGCCATGTATACAAAACTAAACAATCTGACTTTGTGTGTTTGTATCTTAATGTTCAATAATTGCAGGCTTCAACCACAGTAACAATATCGATCCATGGCAGCATCAAAGCCTTTTCAGGAAAGAAATTCCATAATTAAAATTATTTGTGTATTTTAAATTAGTTATATTAGGTTATTTGTTTATTATTATAAGTATTACTTTAGCACACCATTATTTCTTCCCTTTTAAATGAATATTACTTACCAAAGAATTCCTATATCAAAATCCGATTTTATTTTAGTTCATTGTTGTTTAATAGAATTACCTTTTCTATGTATTTTTATGCTATGCACATCTATTTGTACAGAGATTTTATCATGTTTATATTTTATGTAGCATTTATCTAGCAATAAAATAAATTCAATTAAATGTGTGCATTCAACAACCATTTGTTTTCTCTCCAGCGTCACCAGAAGGCGTTGAGCTAATCAATGCGCCTCTAGTGGTAGAAGCAGACACTGTTAGACAGTTGACTAATGAATGTCCCTATAAACTCAGCACTGTTACACTGGAATTGTTGAGTATCAAAGGAAACTGCAAATAGTTCTTCGTTATTATAATAAGAAATTTTAGGATTGAAATTATTTTCTGGACATACAAACAGTGAAACCAAAGACGCTCGTTCAGGTATGGGATAACATGTTTGTCGCAGTGCTGTGTACACATATTTTTTAGATAAAAAGCTGACCTGCTATCTAAAGTTATATGAACAGAACCTGTATTTAAAGAGGCTATATCAATACAACATATGTACAAGTAACGATTTTATCAGATGACTAAGCAAAATGGAAGCAAGGTTCAACAAATGGCTTTACTGTTGATTCTTCCATTATAATGTTATTACAGACCCACGTTTCAGCAAACACTTCCAAATGAACAGATATTTGTTGGCTATGTTTACGTTGTTGGTAGATTTGTAATGAAATTCCTTATAATAATAGTTCCATAAGTTAATACTTCAGCTGCCATTAGATTAAGATATTTCTGAAAACGCTTAATATAAACGTAGTATCTTAAAAATGGGCTAGGCAGGGAAGTCTAAATCACACATGGGATAGGAACCTTAAAATTGTATTCAAAACATCAATTATTAGTTTGTTAAAGAATCATACATATCATAAAGTTTACAATCGCTACCAAACATTGCCAACGGTTACAAACCAGCAGTGCAAGAAAATAAATGAGGTCAAGTATTTGTGATTAACTTCTGTGTTACCAGGTGAATCAGTTTGTATTTATACAACCGTCCGTTTTATAGATTTACGTGTTTAGATAAACCGGCTCTACTCTCAGCAAAAGCGGTTTAAGGGGGACGTTTAATCCAAAAACGCAAAAAAAATAGTTGAAGTTCTTTGTTGAAATTCCAAATACAAAGTATTTTTAAATTAATTTCTAAATTTCTGCAGAGGGTGTAGTACATTGACTGTTGTCAAAACATTTATTTTTAAATTATTATTTGTTTCAAACAATTTACTTCCAAATGTTATTCATCTTTGTAGCTGATTCTTCTGCAGCCACAATCGGTGTTTGAAGGAAAGTAATAAAATACATATGTAAATATTCCGAGTTGGGAATATAAATCTGGTAAATAATGCTAGGTACACGTGACACAGAATTGTAAGTAAACATATTCGTTCCAACTGAATCACCCGGTATATGCAAATCTGTTTTAGGCCTATAGAAGCCATCACGGAAATATTTCAATTAAAAACGTATTTAACAGTTAAAAGTGCACAGTTTTTAAAGACTGCAAAGATCCAAAGACCGAGTTAAAAGATTTCAGTTACCAGTCCCAGAAATAGCTACCTGATCATTAATGTTTACGGTATTGGAAGGCAATAATAATTAAATACAGTATTCACGATCCTGAATATGTTGGTAGTACGGAAGAGACGAATAATAACGAAATGACGCGTAAAAACGACGTTATTTTGCTATATGATAATTTTAATGTGTTCCGGTGTACAATTGCCCGAGAACGGGAATAAAGTGAGCATGCACAAAAATGAAAAGCTTCCCGAAGATAGTTGGTCAAGTTTCAGTGTAGAAAATATCAACGCTAGAGCTCTCTGCAGCAGCAGGCTTGGAAAAACAAGTGAATACAACACGTGATTCCATTTTTTTTTCTCCTGCCGCACCTTTGAAGAACTAAAATCTTTAATTTTCTCTTGATTAATTTGATATGTTTACCACATACGTAGAACCCAAAAGTAATGGCATAGACACAAATTGTTATTGACATTAAATTGTTTATTTATAATTAATCATTTTTACAAATATGTCTTAATACAAAATGATCTTAATAACAATGGTTTATTATATCCGTCCTAAAATTTTATTTAGAATTTATGAAACCGTTATAAATAAATTGTTGTACGTGCATTGAATAATTTTAATTAATGCACTAGAAAAAATTGTTTTGTGTACGTGTTGCTGAATTTCTTCAATTTTATCAGCGTATTTAATTACAAATGAAATATTTAATATGTTTAAATAACTGCACAACAATTTTAAAACCTGTATTGTCTGAAGCTCTCCTGAAAATTACAAGCATTTCAATTAAAGACTGTTGTCGCAGCGAAAATGCTGAAATAAAAGAGATAACGCTATGTTTTACCTAAATTGCATAAAGGTTTTTAAAAGAACGAACAGAGATTTAAAATGGCCAGTGTTAAGAAAACAATTATTTAGCATCAAAATACAAGCAACAATCATAGCAAAAATACAAGCATAAAAATAATCTTTTTCGGGGGGAGGTCTAAAACTGATCCACACATTGACATAAGCATCTCTAACGACGACCATATAGCTTTTAGAAACTATTTTAGACAGCCGTTTCATAACATTTTATTATTGAAACATCACTGATGTTTGCATTCATAAATAATTAACATGCTTAAAGTAAATTTGCTTGCTTAAAAGTAGATATTTTAAGCACGCTAATTAAAAATACTTAAAAATAAACACCAACTATTTACTTATTATAAGTGTTCGCAACATAACTATCCAAAATTGAAATACAACATTGGAAATTTAATAGATTATTTGCTTCTCCCTGGACAAAGCTATATTCTGTAGCAGAATATTGAATCTCTATTCTGAACTTTAAATAATTTTACCTTATTCTCCTTAAAATATTAACTAGTAGGAATATTCGAGCAGTTATCTTAAAAAATACTGTATGTAACATGCGAAACTAGCATTTTAAGTACTCGGCGTGTTGTCTCGTTCTTAAAACGCTGTCTCTTCGCCTTTGTTACGTAAATATCAGTTGGCTAGCGTGCATTCAGACAAAACATACTATTTGTTGGTTTAAAATAAATGATATGTGAATGCGCAAAGTCCTTGGTTTGTTATGAATTATTAAAAGCCCTAAGCGCTCAACTTTTTTGCCTGCTCTTACCTTTCTGATAACCATTTTTGTGGAACAACTTTAAAAACCGATAAATTGCAACTATAAAATTGACTTTAGAAGTATACTCGATTGAATGTGCATGGCTTTCCCGTTCTGGTTCTCGTTTCCGTTCCCAGGCAATTGTGCACAAGACTTGGTGTATCATAATAAGATCTGAAGAGACGCATTCAAGGCAAAGATCGTGCGGTTATCCCCTTTAGTTATTGGCCTACTGTTATCTAGTTTGTTCAGCTCTGCCCAAGTAATATTGTGGATAAAAAATATTAACATATCACTTTTTTCCAAACTTCTTTTGGTGTATATTTTAAATATATGCACATCAACTATAATACCTAACACCACTACAGACCATATCAGCAAGTCTCTGAAATAAAAACACTTCACTGAAATACTTTTATGCACAAAAATTTAACCATACAGCTTTAGGATATTACATACAAGAGAAATGTATATACAATCAGGCATATAGGACTAGATTAATCAAACATAAATCTAAAACAAAAATAATGAATAGAAAGAGTTTCCCATGTTGCTTTTTGTGTGTGATTGTTGAGGAATGGTTAACAATGTATTAGCTACATATGCCAATAATTGAAAAACGGACTTCCCAGTAACAATAGATAGATTGCTTTGAGTTACCGAAGCTTTATTTCCATGGAGAACTTTACCAGCTACGTGTCAATTAAATATACAAGCTGTTACATTAAAGTGACGTCATTTGTTGAGCCCTGTTTCCCAATTTCATATCTATGTACATACTGAATGTTACTGTTTTTTCATTTGTACATACAATGACGGTTGTCATGTTATTAATAAAGAGAATAAAAATAAATCCATCACTCTAATGCGAGAAACTTATGTACATTTTGTAATGCTCATAGATTTCATAATTTCAAAGAAATAAAAAAAATCCATACTGTGTAAATTTAACAATAATTATATGTTATTTAATGTGTATAAATTGTATAGCATGGAACGCATGTTCAACAAATGAATGGGAAGTAATATAGAACGATGTAAAAATAAAAAAGGCCTCTTGGAATCAACACTTCTTCATTTTTTGCATGGAAAGTACATTGTGGAAATGCTCTGAAACGATGTGATGTAAAACTAATAAAGAAACAAAAGAGAAATTAAAACACTTGAACTCTTTGCATGCCATGAAGTTTATTTCCTTACTGCACAAGGTAAGTTCAAAAAAGTATGTTAAATACAATGTTTAATATTTATCAATATAGGAACTACTGTAAACAACTATTTACACAATGGTTAACCCTTAAGTAGTCGCGTGAATTGTTTTTGACATAAACAGTCGCTAAAAAAATTAAATTGAGTTTTATTTATGGGCGCTCTTTAACTGCTGTGGTCCCATTCTATATTGGGTAATTTTGCTCAGAGGCCGGCCTCTTTATCAGGCTTGAGGTTCTTTTACGTGCCGTAAATCTACGATACGGGACCACCGGCTTTACTTTCCTTCCGAAGGAAGCCATGTTAAAGATTTTTACACCCGAAAAAATCCATCTCCCTCCGCCGGGTTTGAATCCGCGACCTCGGGAACTAGAGGCTAGCATTGTAACCACTACACCACAGAGGACAACTAAAAACAGTCGCGTGAAGTCATTATGGGCCCCATGTATTTACTAATATTCTCTAATTATTTTCGATACTTTATTATGTTATTATTGTTGTTATTATTATTATTATTATTATTATTATTATTATTATTATTATTATTATTATTATTGGGGCGACGCCGTGGCCGAGTGGTTAGACCGCTCGCCTCTCACCGAGGGTTCAATCACAGGGATCCGCATGTGGGATTTGTGGTGGACAAAGCGGCGTCTGGACGGGTTTTCTCCGGGTTCTCCGGTTTGCCACGCCATGCATTCCTTTCATCCATTTCACCATCATTTCGTTTCATCTACTTCCTTCATCCCATACCAGGCATCGGGCTGATCACCCATCCTGGATGTTCTGTCTGATCCATGAGTGTCTGCTCCTCGACGGGCCTCTGACCCCAGGCACCCGCCTGTAAGTCCTGGGGGGTGTAAGTCCTACATACGAGGAGGTTAAACAGAGAAAGAAGAAGAAGAAGATTATTATTATTATTATTATTATTATTAGTTCCATTTATGCCCCGCCTTTAACTACTAAATTCAGGAAGCAATCTGAATTCTGTGAGTAATAAATATAACATACCCCTAAAACAAATTGCATAGCAAAATTGATATGAATGACATACATGCTAACAGATACATGAATACTGCTTCTAAAATAAACATAAAAACATAAGAATAAAACGGAATTTCTTTTAATACTGAAGTTCAGTTCATTTACGTTATTATTTTAATATTTAACATTTTTCATTTCTTCAATACACTTTTACACAGTGGTTTTTAAGTTACACTACTAGTCACGTGGGGTACAAATTGACCCCAAGACACACACGTCTGTACTCGGAAAAGAGTGCAGCCACATTCCCAGCAATAATTGCAGTAGGACAACAATACAGTGTAGGGAAGGTATTGGAAGAGAGAACAGCGTGACCAACAGCAATAAGTATCACTAGAAATATTAACAATGGGATTATTTTCACCCCCACGCGACTACTTAAGGATTAAGGGTGTTCAATACTGAATTTTCTACAAAACTTACAACAATTTAATTTTCTTTGAGCTACCATATAAAAAATGTTCAAAATTATTAGTATTAGGATCAAATTATGAATTTGCAAAATGTGGATTTAAAGTTACGAACACAGGTATGTGTAAATACCGCGTCAAATTTTAAAACTTAATTTCCCGTATTCTTACTTATTTTATTATTTTGCCACTTTAAAGTCTTTGCAGGTTTGTCCTATTCCTTTCAAATTTTCAATATACCTACATTCTTTGAAAAAGAATGAAGAGATCTAAAGAGCCTTAATTTAAAAGTTTAACATTTTTAAACTTTCATCACGCGGGGCATTTTATGTATGACTCACATAGCATTTTTTATTTTTTGTGAAAATTATTTTCTTGAAAAATTAGATACATAGGACCACAAAATTAATTCTGTATTATAAATGGGTATAAATTTCGTAATGAAAATTTCAACTAAATTGCTTGAAATGTGTATAAATTACAAATTTAAGTACCGAATACCCTTAAATTGCTGTGTTACGAAATGTTTAACATTAAATAGGAAGGACAAAGGTAAAATCCAAATCCACAATATGAGGGCATGTTTCTTACCATTTTATTCTCAATTCCTTGTAATAAAAGACTGTAAGACGGAAACGCTCAATGCTCTATTCTTCATAGTTTTTAAAGTGTTTTATATATTTTTTCCACCGAGCTATCAAAACAAGGCTCCACACATACTTATCCGATTTTTAAGTTTTTTTTCCACAAAGCAGCAACTATTTATTTACAAATAGTGCATAGAATTTTATTAACAACCATTCTTATACTTCTGTTAATTTTGTTAGGTACATATGTTTTTGCAATAAAATCCGGATAGATTTACTTTAAAAATTAATACATAAAAAGCTCTGGATGCTATTAAAGATCTAAGTGCACCGATATTTCAATTAGTCGAAGTAAGTACAATAAAACTTTCGCTAATATCAAGTAGGAAATCTCACATGTGGAGAGATTTTGTCGCGGTAATCGGCTCATGTTATCTTATTTGCTGGGCGCCTGTTATTGTTTTAAAATTTGGGTTCTTTGTCCTCCGGACTAGCTATTATTACTCAGTCGAGCAAGTATCTGTATGCAGGGCGTGTAAACGGAAAGGAGTTGTCACTAAAAGATAACACTGATAAAAGAAGTTGTTTTCACACCTTTATTGCCGTCACACTTAATTAATAATTCACATCTTTAATCTTGATACACGCCTGACTGAAACTGTTATATTTCCGAATGTAATTACTGTCGTATTAGTTGCCGCGTAACTAATACGACAGTAATTACATTTTTGTAACTAACTTTATGACGTGCACCTCACGAGAAATTCCTTAGAACTGCGCGACGTTTACCTCGTGAATGATTCTTTAGAACTGCGCGACACTTGCATCTCGTGAAAGATTCCTAAGAACTGCGTGAAACTTGCTTATGGCTCGAGAATATATACTCCTTCACCCCGAGTTGCCTAAACATTATAATAGAGCTGCTATTGGTTACCAAATCGCGTCAACATTAGCGTCTGTTTTGTCAGCCAATCACTATTACTAACACATATACTCTAGGGAAGATATTCCCTCCATTTCTAAAGAAAGACACGCTACCCTGACGTCATTTGTTTGTCTCTTCTTAGTGATAAACAACTTACCCCCTGGGATTATTGTTACCCACTTCTATTGTCAGTTTCAGTGAGGCCGTGTAAACTTATTTCCTAACAATGCTTATGGCTAACAAACATCTAAAATCATTGTCATACAATAATGTTAATTTACACTACAATCACTCTGGCATTCACAGCGTTGTGATATAAAATACTGCCTCAATTTATACACAAAAAATCTGACTTAATACATTTCTCTACCAATGACATATATGCACTATACAAAGTATTCATATCAAAAGTGATTCTTCTATCTGGGCTACCTTACGATATTATTTTTTTGCTAAGGAGTGATTTCAAATTAAGCAAGTGCTTATAATAGTCACAACATTCAGATGTTTATTAGCTAACAAGATCTTGCGATGGAAAGAAAGAAGAAAAAAAATCGCAAATTTTCGAGCATGTCTATTAGATGATGCACATACATTTGGTAAGGCATTAAACTGCAAAATGAAACGTTTTCAAAAAGGCTATCGCTACAAAAAATATGTATTTACACCAATTGTGTATTTTTATCTCTCTATATTTTTCTGTAGTACGTTTCTGGCTACCTCTTATGCAAAATTACACCAAATTTAATCAAATTAAGAGGACTTCACATCCTATTTACATTAACTTGAATATATACATTTTATTAGTGATGCAAATATCTTAAACATGAGGTATTTTAATAGAAATCGTTAGCCACTTTAGTCATAACAAAAAAATCTGATGTGTTACACTCACATGACTTTCTCTACTCTTGTACAAACTATTTTTACAAACCTTATTCTCCATATGCTTCATGTTAATCGAGATATTAATGTTATTGCTAACTTTCTTGTAGATACATGGGGAATTAGCAGGTTTTAAGCGATAGTCAAATATTTTAAGAGCTGGTCGCTATGTGCAGTACTCCATTCTCTTTGCATTACCAGGACAAAAAAAATGAATAACGAATTCCCATTTGAGAAAATGTATAAGTATTGGAAAATTTAAGGGAATAACAAGCAATATCTCGATAATGGTGCACTCAAAAAAACTGTACATGACATAAGGTGTGTATTTTAAGCGATCTACATTTTTTATGTGGTAACATTTTGTCTATCTCTTATGGTTTACCAGTTATGCAAAAGTCATTCACAATGAAGAATACTTTTGGAGACATTTCCAGAAAATTCGAGATATACATTTCATTTGTCATGAAAATATCTTAAACATATGATATTTTAATCAAAATCATTAGAGCCATTTTCAGAAAATTAAAACTTTCGAAAAATGTTCCATGTAAAGGATAATCTGGGGTGGGGGAATTTTCTTGAAAACCTTCGTGTCGCATCTCTGGAAGATACTGAACCTAAATACCAAGTTTGGTGTTTATCCGACTGTTCGTTTCTGAGTTATGCTATTCAGACAGACAGACACACACACGGACATGTTTCCAAAAATGCTTTTTTTGGATTCAGGGGGTCTCAAAACATATATTTCCGGTAAAATCTCGGTATCGAATTTTTGGGTGGAATACAATACTTCCCCTACTTACTATACGTGGTAGAGAAAGTAAAAAGGGAATCAAAATGGCGAAATTGACAAAATGTAGCATTTTTAGCTTTTTTGGTCTTCTTTGGAATCTCCCCTTTAATTTGATATATATTTAATTGTAGTTACTATAATTATATTTTTAAAAATTCTACTGCGTACTGTGAATTCTACACCTCTTCACAGAAAAAAACTTGATAGCTTCTACACCTTTAGGGAAGAGAGGTAAAGTTAGCCCATCTTTTAGGAGAGGTTTTGCTGTATAAATTGGTACCACCATTAAATATGTTTCTTTCTTTCTTTCTTTCTTTGCATATAGAGTTTGCTCAGTTTTTGCTTTGAGCAGCTTTTTCTGTGAATCATATTTTATGTATAAATAACCCTTTCTCAGAGACTATCGAAGAAACTAAATTAAATTTTAGGATGATAAACAAAAGCTGTTAACTGTTGAAGAGCATCTACTATGTGGTTAATAACATGGTTGGTTATTTAAAAAAAATAGCTGATAACGTTTAATAAAAATGTGAAATAATTAAGAAAATAAACCTATTTTCTTCAATAAACAAACTTATTGAACGAAAACAAGTCAGTGAACTAGGAAGGCATGCATCTCCTTGCTTATGCATTTAAGTTCCATAATTCACTTCAGTTTGTATTTAAATTGTATTTAGTATACTTCAAACGTCATCATCAGCAGCAGCATGGCTTGGGCCTATAGACCCGTTCCTGTCCCCCAGAATTCTGGTTCCAACGTAATCTAGGACGACCAACATTTCCTCTCCCTACTCTTGGGGAGTAGTTGGAAATTCCTTTTTGGGTTGCGGGATTCGTCCACTCTTCCCGGATGTTCCATACAGTTCTTTTGACGATCTTGAATTTTTTCCGTTGTTACTTTCTCTACTACGTACTAGACTCAGAAAAGCAATGGAGAAATTTACGTATCAGGATAAAACAAAGAACAAATAGGGAAAGGAAGTAAATTGATACAAAAGAAAATAAGAGTAAGGCAGGGATGTAAATTGAGTTCATATTAGTAATCTATTCATAGATGATATTAGAAGTAAAAATAAGAAGTTAGCATTATCCAGTAAGAGGAGATAAGGAGATTCCAGGTTCAGGTTCTATACATGCAGACGATTTTATGGTAGGCACCATATCGTTGATAGGGTTACAAAAGCGATAAATGAAATTCAAGAAAGAGTGAAAAATGGGGAATTGGGATAAAAACCATAAAGATGATTGACTCAATAAAAGGTTCTAGGAAACAAAACCAAGAACTTGAGAGAATAATAAGTAAGGTAAAGGGAAGAAAATGGTATAGATTAGATTAGATTGTATTCTATGAGTTCACTAGCAGCCATAAAGGCTTGTGAACATAGAACGTGTCAAGGAAATGTACAAAAATTACATATAAACATAAAAATTACACAGAATATGGAACATTTGAAATAAAATAGACACATACTATATGTGTGTCAAGGAAATGTACAATAAAGTTACATATATACATAAATATTACATAGTATACAGAACATTTAAAACAAAATAAAGACATATTATATACAAAATGAAACAAATCAAGTGTAATTTTGTACAGAGTTGAATACCTCCTTACCGTTATAAGGTTAACATACGTATAGGCAAGAACAGTTATTTTAACATTCACTAGGATTTTACCTTTGTTCGTCTGATCATTTTGTTCTATTTGGTTTGTAATGCATATCATTTACTGTCAGTTCTTAATATACATACATTTAAATAGCTTCATTAATTCTAGAGCAGGCATCAAATATGACTGGTAATTGTCATTAATATTTACTAATACTACTTACAGAGCTATATAAGTATTATCATCAGGATAATATCAGAAAAGTAAGAGAAGTAAGGGCCGCTCAGTGAGCGAAAAGGCCAGGAAGCCAAGCAATCTGAGTGTCCCAATAACAAAACAAGCACCAGACAAATTGTACAACAGATATAGGGTTATAAATGAATATACATTGTATGTATTGTAAACATGTAGAACAAATTGGACAATAAATCTATCTCTCTACTACGTATAGTAAGTAGGGAAAGTATTGTATTCCACCCAAAATTTCGATACCGAGATTTCACCGAAAACACATGTTTTGAGGTGCACCTGAATCCAAATAAAGAAAACGTGTGCGTGTGTGTGTGTGTGTGTGTGTGTGTGTGTGTGTCTGTCTGTCAGTCTATCTGTGTAAACCATAACTCATTAACGAAAAGTCGTATAAATACTAAACTTGGTACTTGAGTTTACCATCTTCCCAGGATGCGACAAGAAGACTTTCAAGAAAATCCCCTCACCCACACTACCCTTTACATGAAACACTTTTAGAAACAACCAGCTCTTAAAATATTTGACTATCGCTTAAAGCCTACCATATTCACCTTGCATCTACAAGAAAATTAGCTATAAGATAGTTTCTGCAAATGTTTATCTCGATTAACATGAAGTAAGTGGATAATAAGCGTTTCCAAAAATAGTTTGTACAAGAGTAGAGAAATTCATGCGAGTGAAACACATCAGATTTTTTTATATGGGGTCAATGTCTAATATCTTCGTTTCTTTTATGTTCCGTCAATTTTATACCTAGCACCGATCTTAATATTCCATTTCTGAAGCTTCCAGCGTGTTTTATCATTCTGTGATAGGCTCCAAGTTTCTGCTCCATAAAGATGTAAAGTTGCTACAGATTTATCAAATTGTGTTTCCTTAGGGGCTCTATTCCCTTAACCGCATTAATATTTATATTTATGAAGCTTCTCTTCTGTATTTATTGTCTCTGATAATATATTATAGCACCCTTGTAGCAGGGGATGCTTTCAACAGGGGGAGTAAGCTTAGATGATAGGTAGGGTCGTATCGGTGTGGGAGCGTACATGGCGCGGGTAGCAAAAGAGCATGTGGAAGAGGTATCAAATAAGTACCCGGGGGTTGTATAAAAAGCTACGGTCTATATTATTTGATAATTTGGCACAGCGTTAAAAGTGACCTCAGTAGAGGGGTAGTGCGTGCAAGGACTTGTAGTACCACATATCTCTTACCTGGCAACTGGAGGCAGAACTTGCCATCACACTGATTAAACTGTTAACTAGTTAGGTTGGTGGTACCAGGCACCTGACGAGTATAGATCCAGCGTGTCGATGAGAATTGAGAGTCGTGACCCAGATTCAAGGCCAATATATACATTTTATAAGTTTACCAAGCAACCTGGTGTCGATCCTTTCTACATTTCAATATCTTTAGACACTTCTTGAAATCTAACGCAATCTATGACCCGCTACAATGTCCTGTATCTCAAATACTCAAAGTTGGTCACCTGTTCAATAATTTGAGTGTTGATCTTTTCGAACTTTTAAAGCCTTATTTCTGTGTTTGAATATTTCCAGCAATTTAGCTTCATTGTCTACCTAAAGTAGACAGGCGTAGTATTGCATTCCACCCAAATATTCGATATAGTAATTTCACCAGGGATGCGACACAAAGTTTTTCAAAAAGAACTCTTCCACCCTAATCTACCCTTTGGATTAAAAATGTTTCGTTATTTGTTACTTTCTAAAAAATGGCTCTATTTTGGTTAATATACCATATGTTTAAGAAATTTACATGATTAATTAAAGTGTGTATCTTGAATTTTCTGAGAATAGCCCGTGAGGTCCGATTAATTCGGAAATAAAATTGTATAATTTTGTGTAACCGGTAAACCAAAAAAGAAAGACAAAAGCATACTAGACATAAAAATGTATGTCTGTTAAAACACGAAATTTATTTCAATTAACCTCTTTTTGCGATCAGCCATTTGCGAGGTATTCATTCTTATTGGTTTGAACTTTTCAATACTGAGTCATTTTTGGAAGTGCTGTCAGCATTCAGTTGTTTCTCATGATGTCATGCAAAGAATATGGAAGGCCAACATGAGCCAAAGCCAACTTAAAGCGACCTGCTGCTTATTTGGAGCACCAATTTCCTCTATCCTTATTGTATCTTCAACTGTTTCTTCACACGTTTATCTCGATTAACATGAAGTAGATAGAAAAATAAGCTTTCGTGTGAGTAGTTATAGAAGCTGTACAAAAATAAACTGTAGTGGGTAGAGAAAGTCATGCAGATGTAACACAAGATATACCTAGCGGGATGGTTCAGGCGATAACGGCTGTGGTCCGCATTCGGAGGTCTCGGGTTCGATCCTCAGGGACCGCTCACTCTGGTCCGTGAGTTTTTCGTGGTTTTTCCGGCTCGATGGTTAATCTTCTATCACACTCTCCTCCCCCTCATTTCCTGCACCCATCATCTGTTTCATAGCTGTGGGATCAGGCTACCATGTTCGGCAGGTTGCGTCTGGGCGATGTCTTGCATTCTGTAGAGGTTTCTTCCCTGGGGTCGCTGCGGGGTCTACTCAGGTCTCTCTTCCGAATGGGCTCCAGCCGGAGGGGACTGCCGGAGATTCCGTGACTTTTGGTTAGGAACGGGCGGCGTCGGATGAGTTCAATCTGGAAACATTGGGGACCCCGTCCATGCTTGCGCCCGTCGTCTCCGAATCTGGTCGCCCTTCGGGTCACTCCCCTCATCCCTTCCTCCCGAGGATCACTGGTAGACGCACAAGGGGCAGATTGGTCTGCCTGCGGTGTTTTGCTCCGGTTTCGTTTATACCTTTGCCTTTAAACCAATATATTGTTATTAAAATGTTTTTACAAATTTAGGAGGAGAAATCACAGACTGACTTATAGTCTATTTCTGAGGGGAAGAACAAGGATTTTCAACAGTGAAGGAATTATTAAAAGTGGTTGAATGGTTTTCCAAGTTGTTCTCTTTGTAAAATTAGTACAAGTTTGCTCATTGATTCCTTGTTCACGTAAGTATAAAGCCTATGGCAGTCGAGGTCATCTTGTAATACGTAATTATTACTCTATTTATTTTACGTCGCTTTAACTACAAGGTATATCGCGAAGGAACTATTAGTGAATAAATCTTAGATCGAGGTGTGGCGGACAGTTAGCCTTCTAGGTCTCATCCCTGTAACCATGTCATCTTGCTTCGTCACGTGTCCACAAAGACCCCAGTGAATAGCAACTGGATATTCTGCCTCGTGCCGTGCAGATGGCATTAGGGTGACGTACAGTCTACCTGCCGTCTCGTATAGAAAGGCGGACAGCAGTCTTCTAGGTCTCATCCCTGTAACCATGCCAGCTTGCTTCGTCACGTATTCACAGAGACCCTAGAGCAAAGCAGCCTGATCTTTTCTTGGTCTGCTATTTTGGGAATTCTAAACGGATTATCACGTACTAACTCTGAAAATACCCAGAACACTTTTTTCCTTATGTAATCGTAAGCACATTCTGTAAAATTGCACTAGAAGTACTCTAAAGTATCTCACCGAGCTCACAAGGATCGCAATTATTTAAAAATTTACATTTCTAGTAGATACTAATTAAACAGTTTCGAATTTAATTAGCAAGTAAGTTAGCAAATACTGAAAAGTGACCGACTAAACAGCAACCACAGAACACGGTTGCTTGGTAACAAAGCTTTAACAAATAATTAAACTGTGCGCCACTTTGCACTTTTAACTAGTGAATCTCTGTGTATAATAGGCTCGTTACGCTTAGTAGTTCTTCGTTTATTTTTTCTTACTGTGATTCGTTTCGAACTTGACGACAAAGGAAAATTAAGTGTGAAGTTATTTGGTATTTCGAGAAGAGGAATGCCAGAATTGAGTATGAATCGGCAAATTCTTTCCCTCCGCAGAGTCTGGAAATATAGCTGTGGGGTGTTTTTTCAGTTTTAAAATTATTTAAATCCAACATTAACAAACCTACAGTTCAAATAGGAAAAATTACATCAAAATATTTATAGGAAAAATTTTGAATTTTCTTTTCATATTGCCTTGACTAGCTGACCTCCTTCGGATAGGTACAGCAGAGAAAGTAGGTACACTCTAATAATAAAAAGCTGATTTGCAACCTTCTCAGGATTTTCTCTACCCATTTAAAATACACTGATATCAAATGTTATTTTATTCATACAAACATTAATTTTCTATTACGTTAAATGCTTGCAATGTTTTTCCAAATTAATAATTAAGAGCACACATGCAACATACGGAAACAATATAGAGATATTTACATCATAAGTTGTAGAAACGAACTTCTGCCAAAGAAATGAAAAAAAGAGGAATCGTAAGCTTTCAAACATATTTCGTCAGGTGGCGTATTTACATTTCGAAAAATGCCAACGTGGAATACTTCAAAAATAGTAACACTAAGAGAAAAAAATCCGGATACGCTACACTCACGCGACTTTCTCTACCCACTCTTCTACAAAATACTCTCAAGAAAGCTTATTTTGTCACGAGAATCGGCTCGTGTTATCTTATTTGCTGGGCGCTTGTTATTGTTTTATTATTTTAAATTTGGGTTCTTTGTCCTCTGGCTAGCTATTATTACTCAGTCAAGCAAGTGTCTCTGAGTAGAGCGTGTAAACGGAAAGGAGTTGTTACTAAAAGATAACACTGATAAAATAATTTGTTTCTACACTTTTATTGCCGTACTTAATTTAATAATTTACATATTTAATCTTTATACACCCCTGACTGAAACTGTGATATTTCCTAATATAACTACAGTGGTTTTATTTACCGCGTACCAATTACTTCGCGCACTTCACATTTTGTAACTAACTTTGCTACGTGCATTTCGCGAGAGATCCTTCCAAACTGTGCGATGTGTACCTCGCGAATAACTTTTCAAGACTGCGCGACGTGTACCTCGCGAATGACTTTTCAAGACTGCGCGAAACATGCTTATGGCTCGAGAATGGCTTCACCCCGAATTGCCTAGACATTATAATAGAGCTGCTATTGGTTACCAAATCGCGCCAACATTAGCGTCTATTTTGTCAGCCAATCACTACTACTAACATATATGCTCTAGGGAAGATATTCCCTCCATTTCTAAAGAAAGGCACGCTACCCTGACGTCATTTGTTTGTCTCTTCTTAGTGATAAACAACTCACCCCCTCGTTTTATTGTTACCCACTTCCATTGTCAGTTTCAGTGAGGCCGTGTAAACTATTTCCTAACAATGCTTATGGCTAACAAACATCTAAAATCCTGTACATACAATAGTATTAATTTACACTACAATCACTCTGGCATTCACAGCATGTTATGATATAAAATACTGTCTCAATTTTTTATCTACTTCATGAACTGAGAGAAACGTTTACATAAATGGTTTTATTACACATTTACTCAAGGCTGAAGTGACAGTGAAATCCTTGTAAACGGAATCGCTATATGCTGGCTTTTAATTTCCATACTCTTTCCATGACATTACTAAAAACAAAATAATAGTGACTTAGCACCTCAAACAGTGAAAAGTATTGGAAGGTTTAAACCAAGAGCTATATTTTGTGTCTTCGTCCAGTTTTTACTTTCTCTACCACGTACATAGTAGATAGAGAAGGTATTACATTCCACCCGAAAAATTCGATACCGGAATTGAGGCCTCCTGCATCCAAAAAAAATTAAAATGTATGCGTGCGCGCGCGCAACCGCGCGTGCGTGTGTCTGTGAACAGCACAACTCAAGAACGGAAAGTTGGATAAACACCAAACTTGGTATTTAGGTCCAGTACCTTCTGAAGATACGACATGAAGATTTTCAAAAAAGTCCCCCACCACAAACTACCCTTTACATGGAACATTTTTATTTTCTAAAAAAATGGCTGTAACGATTATGATTAAAATACCAGGTATTAACAAATATGGCAAATTAAATGTATATCTTGAATTTCCTGGAAATAGCCTTTGAAATCCTTTTCATTTGGAAGAAATTTTGTATAATCTTGTATAACTGTTAAATGATAGATGAAAACGTACTTCACAAGAAATGTAGATCTCCGTAAAACATACAATTTTTTCAAATAACTTTTTATGTGGCATCAGTGATTTCCGAGATATCCGTTATTAATGGTCTGAATTGTCCACTACTTATTCATTCATTATCTGTTTACCCTCCTCTTATGTAGGACTTACAAGCGGGTGCCTGGGGTCAGAGGCCCGTCGAGGAGCAGACACTCATGGATCAGACAGAGCATCCAGGATGGGTGATCAGCCCATACCTGGTATGGGATGAAGGAAGTAGATGAAACGAAATGTTGGTGATGGAGCAGTTGGTGGAATGAATGACGGGGGAAACCGGAGAACCCGGAGAAAACCCGCCCAGACCCGCCGCTTCGTCCACCACAAATCCCACATGCAGGTCCCTGGGATTGAACCCGGGCTGCCTCGGTGGGAGGCGAGCGGTCTAACCGCTCGGCCACGGCGCCGCCGTCCACTACTTAGTCATTCTTTAAAGTCGTTTTAACATTCAGTTGTTTCTTGGATGTCATGGAAACAGTATGGAATTTTAAGGCCAGCATATAGCGTCCAGTTGTTAAACATTTGACTATCGCTGTTCTCTTTGTATGTATAACGAAATGTATAATGTAGCTACTTCTGCAAAGGTTTATTTGGATTAAAATGAGGTAGATATCAGATTTTTCCTGTCAATTTTCCCTCTCGTTCTTACTATCACTGTTCTAAATTCTTATGTGTTCAGCTTCACTGCGAATTCACTTCACTCAGATAAAGTAGTTCAATTCTCCGTCAGTTCACTACCTCGTGACGCAGCCTCTTCACGCCGGACGGTTCACATCACTCGGGAGTCGTAAAACTCCAGTAACGTCGCTCCGCGATAACAGTCACTGCTCGTCAGAGAAGCCATCACCAGCTCGCTCGGATGTCGCAGACGAAACTCACCCGCCAACCCGCTCGCTCACTGAGTGACCGACGCGACTCACTCTTCTGTCGCCACTCGACTCGCAGCTGAGCCGGCACTCCGTCGCATTTGACTCGCTTTCAACTCACGACTGCCCTGACTTCTCACCTCGCACTGACTACAACTCAGAACTGAACTCGACTGTGCTGTGCTGTGCGTCAGATGGCAGGTTGAGGGCAACCCGATGGTGTGCTTAGGCGTGTACCTTCCCTAATTAGGGCTTTACCACGTAGTGACGGGATATGGGGGTTACAGGATGGCGGTTGTTCTTTAGGTAGGGGGAGAGAAAGGAGGTAACAAAGTTTGTTCCTCAACGGTAGCCGGTCATGGTGCAACTACCCTTGTGCACCGCTGGTGGTATGAATTTTGTAATTATAAACATGTTGGGATTTTAATTTTGAAGTCGACTGCGCGAGAACACTCGCTTATATAGGCAGTGGAATGTTCCACAGAAGGTTCTCAAACTTTCTAGAACAATTTCGACACACTTTCTGGAGGAGAGCGGAAGATAAGGCTTCCAGAAGGTTCTAGTTATCTGCCGATAACGCACCCGGTGTTTACGCTGGCAAGCGGTCCTTATCTTGTTTACTCCGACCGCCCGGCGCCGACCTCCAATTATCTTGGTGCCATAACCGTAGCGTCACTATATATATTTTCCTAATGTTAGCTGTTTTCGAAGTATTCCAGGTTGCAGTTTTCAGTTTTCCTAAGTGTAAGTGCATCTATCGGACATGGTCAAGAGTCTACGATTCTTCTTTTTACTTTCTTTGCTTTCAAGAGCTTGTGGCCATGGATAAATATTTGAATGCTGTTTCCGCATGTTGTGGCTAAGCACCTCTTGCTTAATTTGATATCATTCTTAAGCAAAAATATATCATAGATGTAATGGTCACTTTTTGTATGAATTAATGAAATTACTGTATACATTAATTTGTCATTGGTAAAGAAAGTCATGTAAGTGTGTCACAGTAGTTTCCTTTATTACCATCCTGTAAATCTTGAGTGGCATTAATGGCAAACTACAGAATGGAATTAAAATTAAAACAACTGCAGTTTTACGTATGTTTGTTTATTGTTATGTTTTACGAGACATACTGTTTGCACCATTCTTGCTGCTTCAAATGCATATATATTTTTATAAGCTTTGAGAAGGTTTAGTACAGTAATTTCAATAGGTAAAAATTCCATTAAAGCTTTTATAAATATTTCTAAGACAAATTTTTCAATTATTTTTTGTTTACTGCAACTTATTTTTACTTTCTCTACTACGTATAGTAAGTAGGGGAAGTATTGTATTCCACCCAAAAATTCGATACCGAGATTTCACCGGAAATACATGTTTTGAGACCCCCTAAATCCAAAAAAAAGCATTTTTGGAAACATGTCCGTGTCTGTCTGTGTGTGTGTCTGTGAACAGCATAACTCAGAAACGAACGGTCGGATAAACACCAAACTTGGTATTTAGGTTCAGTATCTTCCAGAGATGCGACACGAAGGTTTTCAAGAAAATCCCCCACCCCAGTTTACCCTTTACATGGAACATTTTTCGAAAATATTAATTTTCTCAAAAATGGCTATAACGATTTTGATTAAAATATCATATATTTAAGATATTTTCATGACAAATGAAATGTATATCTCGAAATTTCTGGGAATGACTCCAAAAGTATTCTTCATTGTGAACGACTTTTGCATAACTGGTAAACCATAAGAGATACACAAAATGTTACTACACAAAAAATGTAGATCGCGTTAAAATACACAATTCATGTCACATATATTTGTTTTGTTAGGTGAACCATTTTTGAGATTTTGCTTGTTATTCCCTTAAATTTTCCAATACTTATACTTTTCTCAAATGGGAATTTGTTATTCATTTTTTTTTGTCCTGGTAATGCAAAGAGAATGCAATACTCCACATAGCAACCAGCTCTTAAAATATTTGACTATCGCTTAAAGCCTATCAATTGCCCTTGCATCTACAAGATAATTAGCAATAAGATTAACATCTCGATATCTCGATTAACATGAAGCATATGGACAATAAGCATTTGTAAAAATAGTTTGTACAAGGTAGAGAAAGTCATGTGAGTGTAACACATCAGAGTTTTTCTAATTTATACCGTACTGTTTATAGGCATTTTATTTTATAATTTGTATAACATGTAACAGTAATGTAAGCTTCGTTATCATTGTTCAAGTATAATAAAACCCATTATTGTAATTAAAAGATTTAACGGTATGCATTCAAGAGTGTCTTTTCTCAAAATATTTCACAAAGAATTCCGATGAAATTAATTCAACAGCAATAAAATAACTTCATACCCTCCGCAGTTAACAAGCAGATTTTCACCTCAAAGTCTACAACAGGTCCAACCAACTGATGACGTGAGACGTCGCGGATCCTGTGTGACGTAAGTGTATACTCTAGTGGCGACATGTGGAGGCATTTTTTCCTTTCTAATGTTGGCAATTACTCCTTGGTGTCCAAATCAGCCCACTGATGAACCAGTCTGTTATTGGTTTGCAGTAAATTTCGAAACATCAAAAATTAACATATGAACAAAAGTCAATTCTAGAGGAGAAGTAAGAGAGGAGTAATAATGAAAACCTTAATGGGGCATGAAAATGGCCAAAATATTCATACATATATTCTATAATTCATTGAGATAAGGTTTACAAATACAAGAGGACAACGCAAATTGAAGCCATAATCAAATCTTTTAAAAAAAATGAGTCGCTGTTGATAACTTGAAAATTTCATACTGTTTACACGATATCGCGAGATACAAAATAAGGGTGACTTAGCAATTTAAAAAAATTCAGAGTAAAGTATTAGAAAATTGAAACAAATAACGAATATCTCCGAAATACTTAGTGTCGAAAAAAGATTATTTTGCATAAATTGTGTAATTTGACGAGATCTGCATTTTTCATGCAGTGAGTTTCTCTCACTCTCTCTCTCCCTCTCTCTTTCTCTCTGTTATAGTTTAACAGTTAAACAAAATTATACAAAATTAATTCAGAATGAAGACGACTTCACAGGTTTTACGCAGAAAATTCAAGACATACATTTTATTTGTCAAGCAAATTTCCTAAATACTCGTATGTGGTATTTCACTCAAAATCGTTGGAGTTATTTTTGAGAAAAACAAAAATAATGACACATTTTTCATATAAAATGTAGTTTACGATGGTAGATTTTCTTAAAAATCTTCGTGTCGCATCTTTTGGTGTACATCCGCACACATGGACTTCTCCTTTTAAGTGCAGGTGAGATAAAGACCTGTATTTTTGGTGAAACATCAATATAGAACTTTGGGTGAAATATGATATACCTTAACTTACTATGGGTAAGTGGTATAGAAAGGGAAAGTAAACGATAGTGGTAGAGAAAGTCATCTGAATGTAATATCACATTATTTTATTTCTGCTTTCCCTAAATAAAACAAATGCGTGTATGTACTCAAACATTAATTATATAGGAGAATGTGTGACACGAAAGACGATTGCGCAACTACGGCCATCTACCGGCTGGTGATGTAAATAAAAATATGAAATAATACACTCTCATGACTTTCTCTGCTCACTTTTTACAAAACATTCTTACAAATTTTCATTACACATTTCATTGTAGGTATAAGAAGAATAGAGGAGGCTAAAACGATTGCCAGAGTTTTAAAGAGTGTGAAGCTATGTGACAACGTGTGTGTAACATACTCTTTGCATGACCAGAGAAAACAACGAACAGCGACTTACTACCCGAAAAATCTTGTGTTACATTCACATGACTTTTTCTTACCTACTATCGTTTAGTTTTATATAGCTTGTACAAAATATTGTTAGGAAAGCTTATTTCTCTAAATACTTCATGTTAATCGAGATAAACCTCTGCAGAAATAGTTCCATTATACATTTCGTTGAAGGCACAAGGAGGCTAGAGGAAACCGATTTGGTAAATGTTTAAAAACCGGGTCGCTATATGCTGGCCTTGAAATTCCATTATATCGGCAGAAACAACGGAATAGCGACAGTAGTTTGAAAACATAACGGCATTGAAAGATTCAAGCCAATAATAACGGATATCTCGGAAATGGCCAATGCCACAAAAAAGTTATTTAAAATCAGTGGTATGCTTTAAAGAGATCTTACACTTTTCATGCAGTAAGTTTTTATCTATCCGTTACGAGGGCGATACTGAAAATTTTTAGAAAATCAAACAAGGATTAGTTTTTAAAATTTTATTCTATTGTATCCAAAAGATACGGTTTTGCATTCAGTGAAAGCAGTCCTTAAAGCAATGGTGCCACTCTTCCTGAGCCACTTCAGAAAATTGGCTTTTATAATGTTCCACTGTTTCATCTGTTGACGAAAAAGTGATTCCACGTATTTTATCTTTAATTTTTTGGAAGCAAAAAGGAAATCAGAAGGTGCTAGGTCAGGCTGTATGGTAAAGGGACCATGGTGTTGACCTTTAGGTCATCCAGATACTCAGTTGCTAGTTTTGCTCTATGCGACGATGCGTTGTCATGACGTAACATTATTTTTCCTTTTGGGCGTTTTTCACGAACTTTTTCAAAACTTTGCTCTACTCAGACATTTGTGTCCAATCGACAGTAACGGTACGTGTATCTTCTAATGCTAAAGTAGCAATATGGTAAACAAAAAACTAGCAACCATCTTCTTGCCAGCACGCGAAATCGTTGGACTCTGGTAGGCGTAGGTTCTGTTCGAAAGACCCATTGAACCGATTGAGTTTTCTTTCCACGACCATAACAATAAATTCAAGATTCAGCACTAGTAACGATATTCCAAACCAAATTTGAAGAACCGACTTGGATTTTTCCGGAATTTTTCTGCACCAATCAGTTGTTGTTTTTGATCAGGTGTCAGTTTATGTAGAATCCATCGACAACAACGTTTTCTCACGTCTAACTGTTGATGTGAAATGTTTTGGATTTGGCTCATACCAATGCCCAATGTCGACCGAATAAATCATAAGATGCCCGTCGATCTTGTTCAAGCATTGTTCGAATAGCGGCAATATTTTCATCAGTAACAGCTGTTCTTGGACGCCCTTCACGAAATTCATCACTAAGAAAAAAACCGATCTCTGTTGAATTCGCTGTACCAATTATAAATTGTTGCCTTAGATAGGTTTAAATGCATTTATATCCGAACTTCACATTGTTTAGGTGATAATGACGATTTAAGATAGTAAACAAATATAGCCCGGAAATATTCTCCGATCAAATTCATTTTTAGGTGAATACAAAACCTTTAAATGATGATAATTAACAAACTACTAGAGCAAATCTAACAAACTATACGACAATCAACTCGCAAAGCATTAGAAAGTAGCCGTTCAAATATAAACAAATTTCATTTGTTTTAGAAACATGGCTTCCTAAAACTTTTCATTATCATCTTCGTATTGTCTATCAGTTATACAAGATTATACAAAATTGCTTCCTAATGAAGAGGACTTCACAGGGTATTCCCCGAGAATTCAAGATATACATTTTATTTTTCATGTAAATATGTATGTATTTATTTTCCATAATGCTATACAAAAATCTTACAAGTTTTTCATGGATTACTTTGAGTTGCTATTTTATTCTTTAGTCCACTATGCATTTTAACACTGTGGTTATTTATGCATGGTGGGTCATAACATATTCATATTGCTTTATTTTTCTTTTTCTCTTTCTCTTTTTTCTCTTACTCTCCCCATATATTCTCCTATCCTTTCTATATCCCCCTCCTTTTATATTTTCATTATCCTAACTTTTAATGCTTCATTGTTAACATTCAATTATATAATTAAGTCATTATCTGCCTCTCCACAAAGAGGACATCGATCCAAATTCGCTCCCTTCTTATCTTCCCTTAGCCTATGTGCACTTAATCTGGACCAGGCCCACCCTTCTCTCACTAACTTATTACCTATATTCACATACTTCTCCCTTCCCCAGACCACCTTTAATTGTCTATATAGTTCCAAAATTTTCTTTTCTTCCAGATTTTGAAATAATTCTTGTTTTTCTGTGTCTTCCACTCTGTTCCTCACTTCTTTCCAGAAACCTTTAACTAACCGCTCTCTCTCTCCTTCCATAAATTACCCATTCGTATTTCCTGTAAAATTCTCCTTATTCCTTGAGCCCAGTTCAACCCATCACTGGATTTTTCTTGTATTATTAAGCATTGTCTCAAGATATTATGCTCGTACAATGATTTCAATCTATGCCAATATTTAAGTATCCTTTCTGCTATCATGCCCTTGCTACCTAGTCTTCCCAACTCCAATATTACTGCTCCATTAGTTGATGAAATAGATAAACCTAACATACATTTACAGAACGATCTATGTACTTTATCACTTATCTCCCATCCTTTGTCACTTCCCCAAATCTCTTATCCATTGACCATTTTTGCTTCAACTACAGCTTTATAAACCCTTTCCAACAATTTAATTTTATGTAAATATATTAAGCATAAGGTATTTTAATCAAAATGATTAGAACCATTGTGAGAACATCCAAAATTTCGAGAAAAACAGCTTCTAAGTAAACTGTAGTTTGGATTGGGGGATTTATTGTAAATCTTCGTGTCGCATCTTTCGAAAGTGCTGAACCTAGAATACCAAGTTTGGTATTTATCGGAATATTCTTTTTGGCTTATGCATTTCACATACACACACAACTCCTAACGAAAATATCAAGAAATATTTTCGCAGAGAGTACCAAGTACTAATTGTTAAAAATACTTCGTAAAGAAACAGTCCTCTTGCCTTGAGAGTAAAATAGACGCATAAATACGCGCGTGGAGAGAATCACTTCAGCGCAGTCTGGCGGCGAGGCTAAACAAAGGCAAGGCGTTAAGGCTAATGTGAAACTCTTGTATGCCTGCCCCTTTGTTCCTAAGAATTCAGGTAAAATACGCTCCTGTGCGGCTTCCTTTTAAAATCTTAACCAAAGAAACACCGCGGAAGCTTTCAACATATTATGTACGCAAATGCAAAAAACCAGCGAGCTAAGGCTTGGGTCGCTTTTGTTCTTGGTTTTCTTGTCTCTTTTCGTACACACCATCACTCATCGTTATCACAGACCCGGATTTTATGGCTTTATCCATCTACTTTCCCTACTACTTATCTATAGTAAGTAGAGAAAGTATTCTATTCCACCCAAAAATTCTACATCAAAATTTCAATGCACATACAGGTATTTGAGAGCTCAAAAAAGTTTTTTATTTTGTCTACCAAATACATAGTTGACAGATAAGGTATTACATTCCACCCAAAAATTATATTCCCACTTTCACCGGAAATACATGTTTTGAGGATCCCAGAATCCAAAAAAGGCCTTTTTAGAAAAACCTTTTTGCGTGTATATGTGAATAGCATAGATAAAAATCTGATGTGTTACACTCGCATGACTTTCTCTACTCTTGTACAAACTATTTTTACAAACGCTTATTCCCCATATGCATCATGTTAATGGAGATATCAAGATGTCAATCTTATTGGTAATTTTCTTGTAGATGCAAGGGAAATATGGTAGCTTTTAAGCGATAGTCAAATATTTTAACGCTGGTTGCTATGTGGCGCATTCCATTCTCTTTGCATGTCCAGGATATAAAAAAAATGAATAACGAATTTGAGAAAAAGTATAAGTATTGGAAAATTTAAGGAAATAACAAGCAATATCTCGAAAACGGTTCACTCAACAAAAGAAATTTATATGACATAAGTTGTGTATTTTAACGCGATCTACATTTTTTGTGTAGCAAAATTTTGTCTATCTCTTATGGTTTACCAGTTATGCAAAAGTCGTTCACAATGAAGAATACGTTTGGAGACATTCCCAGAAAATTCGAGATATACATTTCATTTCTCATGACATTATCTTAAACATATGATATTTTCATCAAAATCGTTAGAGCCATTTTTGAGAAAATTAAAATTTTCGAAAAATCTTCCATGTAAAGGGTAGTCTGGGGTGGGGGGATTTTCTTGGAAACCTTCGTGTCGCATCTCTGGAAGATATTGAACCTAAATACCAAGTTTGGTGCTTATCCGACTGTTCGTTTTTGAGTTATGCTGTTCACAGACACACAGACAGACACACAGACACACAGACACACAGACAGACACACAGACACACAGACACACAGACAGACACACACACGGACATGTTTCCAAAAATGCTTTTTTTGGATTCAGGAGGTCTCAAAACATGTATTTCCGGTGAAATCTCGGTATCGAATTTTTGGGTGGAATGCAATACTTCCCCTACTTACTATACGTAGTAGAGAAAGTAAAAATGAATAACGAATTTGAGAAAAAGTAAGTATTGGAAAATTTAAGGGAATAACAAGCAATATCTCGCAAACGGTTCACTCAACAAAAGAAATGTATATGACATAAATTGTGTATTTTAACGCGATCTTCATTTTTGGTGTAGTAAAATTTTGTCTATCTCTTATGGTTTACCAGTTATGAAAAAGTCGTTCATTATGAAGAATACTTTTGGAGACATTCCCAGAAAATTCGAGATATAAATTTTATTTGTCATGACAATATCTTAAACATATGATATTTTAATCAAAATCGTTAGAGCCGTTTTTGAGAAAATTAAAATTTTCGAAAAATGTTCCATGTAAAGGGTAGTCTGGGGTGGGGGGATTTTATTGAAAACCTTAGTGTCGCATCTCAGAAAGATACTGAACCTAAATACCAAGTTTGGTGTTTATCCGACTGTTCGTTTTTGAGTTATGCTGTTCACAGACACACAGACACACAGACACACACACAGACAGACACACACACGGACATGTTTCCAAAAATGCTTTTTTTGGATTCAGTGAGTCTCAAAACATGTATTTCCGGTGAAATCTCGGTATCGAAATTTTGGGTGGAATACAATACTTCCCCTACTTACTATACGTAGTAGAGAAAGTAAAAAACGAAAAGTCAGATAAATATCAAGCATTTACGTTCAGTGCCTTCCAAACATATGACACTAAGATTTTCAAGAAAATCTGTTCACGCTAAATTACCCTTTACATGGAGCATCTTTAGAATCTTTTTTTTATTTTCTCAAGAACGTCTCTAACGATTTTCCTTAAAATATAATTTATTAAACATATGTATATAGGGTGAACCATGCGATTAGTCGTGTTTTATTTGGAGGACATTGGGATGGTTATTTTAGGGTCAATTTAATTTTTTCAAATGGAAACCTACTTTTAGGGTCAATCTATATTGACCCTAAAATGACCATTTCAACGTCCTCCAAATAAAACACAACTAATGACATTTACTTTCCTCCATAATATCAAGCAACTTTTATTTAAGGCAATTCTTTCTACAACATATAGTTTGGGAGATATTGTACAGTCTGAACATAAATGGTCCACCCTGTATATATGACACTTAAAACCTATATCCTGATTTTTCTGGGAATTCGAAAGGAATTTTGTATAATCTTGCATAACTATTAAACGTTAAGCGATAGACGAAAACGTACTATACAAGAAATTTAGAACTCTTTAAAATACAGGATTTATTTCAAATAGTCTTCTTTTTGCATCAGCCATTTCCAAGATATCCGTTATTAATGGTGCGAATTGCTCAATATTTAGTCATTCTTTTAAAGTCCTGACGATTTTCAGCTGTTTCTCGCGATGTCATCGAGAGAGCATGGAATTTTAAGGCCAGCGTATATCGTCCAGCTCAAAAACATTTCAACTATCGCTATTTCCTTTATATCTATAACGAAATTTGTAATGCAACTATTTCCGGAAAGATTTATCTCGATTAAAATGAAGTAAATAGGAAAACAAAACTTTCGTAAGATTAATTTATATACCCACTATTAAATTATAGAGGTTAGAGAAAGTAATGTGAATGTAACACATCAGATTTTTTGAAAAAGCTCCATAAAATAAATAAATTGAGTATTATTTATGGACGCTCTTCAACTGCTGTGGACCTTAGCGTCCCATTCTATATTGGGCGTGAAAGACCGGTAATTTTGCTCAGAAGCGTCTTTATCAGGCTTGAGGTTCTTTTACCGCCGTATATCTACGACATGGGACCACCGGCTTTACTTCCCTTCCGAAGGAAGCCATACTAAGGATTTTTACGCCCGAAAAAACCCATCGCCCTCCGCCGGGTTTGAACCCGCGACCTTGGGAACTAGAGTGTGCATGTCTGTGAACAGATGCAAAGCGGAAATGTTCAAGAAAATTCCTCACCCTAAACTACCCTTAAATGCAAGGATTAGTTTTTCTCAAAAATGGCTCAACAATTTCGGGTAAAATACCATATGTTTGGATATTTACATGCCTAATGAAGTATCTTGAATTTTCTATGTATAGACTATGAGGTTGTCTTTATTCTGAATGGCTTTTGTACAATTTTGTATAGAAGTTAGGAATAGACAGAAGGAGTGGCCTCCACTAACTGGAGCACAGCACCTCAAGTAGGCCACAGAGGGCTGTTTTTGTTTCCAAAGTCACCCCCTGTGTGGAAGAGAAACCTGAAGGATGACCAGATCCGGACGACGATGAGCGCAAGCACGGATGGTCCCTCACGATTCCAGCATAGTGTCAATCCTGACGCCAGCTAGCTCTCTCTAAGCCCGCTCAACCCGGGGGTATCGTGGCAATCGAGACAACTTCTAAGCATGGGGCCCTAGCAATCCCACCAAACGCCAGGGAGAAATCTTTCCCTCAGCGCAAATCCCACCGTCCTGCCGTAACATACCAACCTCCGTTGCCTGAGGAACCACACCAGCATTCGCCGATTGGCCCAGGGAAACCCCGAAAAACCTATGTACAGAGTGGCCGGCCTCGGGACCTTCGAATGCGAGGCACAGAAGAAAACTCATACAATACAAAATATGCAGAGATATTCGTTGGTATTAGTAAGAATTTTTCAGTGCCTTTGTCTCTTTTTGAAGTACAGTCACCATCTGTTTCTTGTGATATCATGAAAACTGTATGAAATTTCAAAGGCCGCTGTTTATACATTTGATTATGTCTTCATTCTCCTGTATCCGTCTTGTGCTATAACGAAATGCACAATGAAAGTATTTCTGTAAATATTTATCTCAATTAATATGAAGTACAGGTCGATTTTTTTCGTCGTGACACGCTTATTTGTATGTGCAATAGCTGGACAGGTCCATTTATCTTCTGGGAGGAATGTTGGGTCAGTATTAAAGTGTTGTGTTTATTGATCTTAAACATTTTACACATTTAAACTCATACATCGCACGGATCAGACGTGCTTATATAATACACCGTAGTTCAAATGTTTATTCTATATTCATCACACAGACACAACTTTAAAGTTAATTATATCTTATAAGAATTGGAAAGAAAAGAAAAAACAGAGAAACTAACACCAAAAATCACACAAACAAAACAAAAGAAGAAGAAGGAAAAAAGCATCAAACAAACAAATACCCGCTCCTAAGACCGCCCCTCGAACCCTTGGCCCTCTTCCTTACACTCCAGCCTGAGCTGCATAGCCTTTTGTAAAAATGTACCAATCGCTTCCCCCACCCCCTCCCAAGCAACAAGGTTCAACATAAATAATTAATTAAAATTTGAATATAAATAAATAAAATCAATAAAATCTTAATATACTATCCCGGCACCTTGATTACTACACCAGGACATATATTCAAACCTTACAATTATTCTCACAAACACATTTACATTTTATATTACATCAATTTTTTTCAGACAAAATAACTACAAACTACTACAAAATAATAATAAATTAAAAAAGAAATAAAAGAAAGAAAGAAAAATAAAAATTATTAGATTAGAGTAAAGGCGTAAAAAAAATTAATTACAATTCTAAATTCTATATTTATATACACTTGCTGGAAACCAGCATACTTAGCAACTGGTAACCAGCTACTTTCTATTCCTATGTAACTATATTCACTGGAAATCAGCGAAAATATACTGGTAGCCAGCACAATGTTCAACAAAGAGCAGCAGGCGCGTACACAACGTGAGATAAGATGACATCACCACACGTTTCGATGAATGTTATTCCACGCAAGAGGAATATTGCCAGCCGCTCTCTCCCACCCTAGACTACTTTCTCCTCCTCTGCATTTCTGCCGTGTCACGACTAAGAAATCGACCTGTACAAAGTATGTAGATTGTTTTATAAGAATGGTTCGGAAATAATTAAGGATAGTGGCTAGAAAAAGTCGTGTGAATATAATATTTTATAACTTTCATTAATAATCTGTAGAAGATATAGGGAAAAAATCCGATATGCTACACTCACATGACTTTCTCTACTCTTGTATAAACTATTTTTACAAACGCTTATTCTCCATATGCTTATGTTAATATTATTGCTAATTTTCTTGTAGATGCAAGGGGAATAGCTAGGCTTTAAGCGATAGTCAAATATTTTAAGAGCTGGTTGCTATGTGGAGTATTCCATTCTCTTTGCATTACCAAGACAGAAAAAAAAATGAATAACGAATTCCCATTTGAGAAAAAGTATAAGTATTGGAAAATTTAAGGGAATAACAAGCAATATCTCGAAAATGGTTCCCTCAACAACAAAAAATGTATATGACATAAATTGTGTATTTTAACGCGATCTACATTTTTGTGTAGTAAAATTTGGTCTATTTCTTATGGTTTACCAGTTATGCAAAAGTCGTTCACAATGAAGAATACTTTTGGAGACATTCCCAGAATACATTTCATTTGTCATGAAAATAGCTTAAACATATGATATTTTAATCAAAATCGTTAGAGCCATTTTTGAGAAAGTTAAAATTTTCGAAAAATGTTCCATGTAAAGAGTAATCTGGGGTGGGGGGATTTTCTTGAAAACCTTCGTGTCGCATCTCTGGAAGATACTGAACCTAAATACCAAGTTTGGTGTTTATCCGACTGTTCGCTTCTGCTGTTCACAGACACACACGGACATGTTTCCAAAAATGCTTTTTTTTGGATTCAGGGGGTCTCAAAACATATATTTCCGGTGAAATCTCGGTATCGAATTTTTGGGTGGAATACAATACTTCCCCTACTTACTATACGTATAGAGAAAGTAAAAAAAATGATAGTGAGTAAAAATATATAGGTAAGGATGAACGGAGGGCTCTCCACAACCTGGCAGAGCACTGCACGTAGGCTCACGGCCCTTTGCGCTTTTACCGTTACCCTTGACAGAGAGAGATAAGGGAACAAATCCGAAGGGATGACGACATGCGCAAGAATGGATGGGATCCCTAACGGTTCCAGTCTCCCGAAGAGTCCCACGTCGGAGGCGGTTACTGACTGAGCAGTCTCGCAACGACGTCAAGGAAAAAGTCTCTACAAGGCGCACATTCACCGCCCTGCCGCAAACCGCCGAACACCGTCACCTGGTCCTACATCCTGAAACAAATGACAATGAAGGAGATAATGGATACAGAAAATGAGAGACAGCAGAGTGATAGTAGAAGAGGAACCACCCCAGCATTCGCCTGCCGACCCGGGGAAACTATAAGAAACCCACGTGTGAGAGTGAGCGGTCGGGGAAGCGAACACGGAACCTGGGAGCCTCATATCGCGGAACCATCTTGTTCGGTAATGACAGTGAGTAGAGAAACTCGTGTGATTGCTACACACAAAGTTTCCCTATTACAGAGGTACCCCATTCCTTCATCTTGCTTATGCATATTTGGTTCCCTACGTTGATATGGTGGAAGTCGGCGCTAGAAACCGTTTAGCAGAAGCACGGATGCTGCAAGATGCTGGAGCATATTGTCACGTAAGCAGGCAGCGAACTCGGAACTTGAAATAATAGTCCCAGTTACCACAAAGTCACGTGTTGAATCCATCCCCCCGGAAACTTTGCCACTTATATGGAAACTTCCGCCTCCTGCTGGAGATTATTATTACTTCTATTAAATCTTATGGCGGATAGTTCTTTGTTCCCGCAGACGTGAGATTGGTTAAGGCCCGGGCACTCACTCAATCCCCACCCCAGATCACGAGTTTTTCTTCAATTGAAAACTTCTCTCGGAGTTTCTTTCGCCTCTATCCTCACTTCGTCTCGAGCGGTGATGAACGCCTTCTTTCCAATTCCCTGGCTTTGCTTTGGCGGCACGGTCAAACATACACCGTCCCGTAGCTTAAATATTACCACATAAGGCATCATTTATTACACTGTTTACATACCTATAATAGTAAACCATTTATTCCACAAATAAATTTGATATCGAAATTTCGCAGCAAATATATTATGTTTTGAAGTAGCTTGTTGCTTCACGCATGGAAAGCCAGTTTGAACGAGACATATTATTTTAGTTCAACTGTTGGGGAGCCGAACTTGAAGTAGTTGCAACAGCACGTATGGTAAAAAGTTTCCGGTAGCCTTTGCCCCAAAATTGTTTAAAAATGTTAACTTTTTAATTTGACTGTTTCTTTAAATATTTTATTACTTTCTCTACTACGTATAGTAAGTAGGGGAAGTATTGTATTCCAGCCAAAAATTCGATACCGAGATTTCACCGGAAATACATGTTTTGAGACCCCTGAATCCAAAAAAAAACATTTTTGGAAACATGTCCGTGTGTGTGTGTGTGTGTGTCTGTCTGTGTGTCTGTGAACAGCATAACTCAGAAACGAACAGTCGTATAAACACCAAACTTGGTATTTAGGTTCAGTATCTTCCAGGGATGTGACACGAAGGTTTTCAAGAAAATCCCCCAACCCCACATTACCCTTTACATGGAACATTTTTCGAAAATTTTAATTTTCTCAAAAATGGCTCTAACGATTTTGATTAAAATATCATATGTTTAAGATATTTTCATGAAAAATGAAATGTATATCTCGAATTTTCTGGGAATGTCTCCAAAAGTATTCTTCATTGTGAACGGCTTTTGCGTAACTGGTAAACCATAAGAGATAGACAAAATTTTACTACACAAAAAATGTAGATCGCGTTAAAATACACAATTTATGTCATATACATTTTTTTGTTGGGTGTACCATTTTATAGATATTGCTTGTTATTCCCTTAAATTTTTCAATGCTTATTTTCTCAAACGGGAATTCGTTATTCATTTTTTTGTCTTGGATATGCAAAGAGTATTAATCAGTGGCAAAGAGAATGGTGCTGCACATAGCAACCAGCTATTAAGAGTAATGTCTATGCTTAAAGACTACTGTATTTCTATATTGCCCTTGTAAATATATATTCCCCTTACATCTACAAGAAAATTAGCAATAAGATAGAGTCTGCAAATGTTTATCTCGATTAACATGAAGTAGATGGAAAATAAGCGTTTCTAAAAATAGTGTGTACAAGAGTAGAGAAAATCATGTGAGTGTAACACATCAGATGTTTTTTAGACATGTTTCTCTCTGCAGGGTTGTGGTGCGACTGAAGAGTGTGGCTTACACAGATTATAATTTTACTTCACTCCTTTTATTAATGCTTGACAGATTTAAATAACATAGAGAGAGAGAGCTGTGAGATTTTTTTTTATTAATTACTTGCACTTTTTAAACACGTAAACTATTTTCGTCTCACACTGAATACGTATTAAATTTCTGGAGGACACATCTCGCGTCCGGTTACGAACACTGTCTACAAGCAACTGACTTGATTTCCACCGCATAAATTTGTAAATTTCTGTATTTCAAGTTCCTGATTGGCTATTCCTAATCCAATAGAATACTTTTATTTAACTTAAGCTTTTTCTGGTTGACTGACTATTTTTATTAAACTGTCTCAAATTTTACATTATTGTTGCTCCAATAATGACCAGTAGCATTATTAAACTTCTTACTCATTAATGCCTCAAGGTTACCTCATTGTTAGCAACTTTTAACCTATTATCCTCACAGCTCCTACATTGTTAAATTATGTAATACATTCACATAACATTATTACATGTATACAATAATATAAACATATACAATGACTGTAATATACAATTTTTATATATTGTTACATTTACATATTGCTTTAAGGCGCGCTCTTATTGAATTTACATATTATATAATTTTACTGTAATCATTTAAGTGTTAAAAATACTGCCTCAGTTTTCAGGCACACTGTTTTCCAAAGAAACATCTTTACAAAACCCTTGTATGTTAAGTTCCCTATCCCACTATCAAATATTTTTATATAATCTCTACAAACTATTGTTGTAAAAGCTTCTTCTTCTGTCTACATCGAGTTAATCGAGATAAATGATTGAATAAATAGCTACATTACACATTTCCTTATAGATATAAAGGGAAAAGCGATAGTCAATTGTTTAAAAACTAGTCGATATATGCTAGCCTTGAAATTCCACAGTCCTCCTATGACATCGCACTTAAACAATTCTGATGTGATACATCCACATGACTTGCTCTACCCTCTATCGTTTATTAGTAAGTATACAAAATATTCTAAATAATAAGTTTATTAGTTTTTCTACTATTTATAGTAGGTAGGGGAAGTATTCCATTCCACCCAAAAATTCATACCGAGATTTCGCCGAAAATGCATGTTTTGAGGTGCCCTGAAAACAAATAAGGCATTTTTGAAAACATGTCCGTGTATGTGTCTGAGTGTCTGTCGGTGAACAGCTTAACTCAAATACGAAAAATCGGATAAACACCAAACTTGGTAATTGACTTTAGTATCTTCCAAGGATGCGAAACAAAGATTTTTAAAAAAAATCCCTCAACCCCATACTACCCTTTACATGGAGCATTTTTCGAAAATTTTGATTTTCTCAAAAATGGCTCTAAAACGTTTGCTTAGAATATCATATGTTTACGATATTTTCATGACAAATGAAATGTACATCTTGAATTTTCTGGAAAATCCCCAAAAGTCCTCTTCATTCTGAATGACTTTCACATAACTGGTAAACCTTAAGAAAAAAAATGTAGATTTCGTTAAAACACACTATTTATGTCATACACATGTTTTGTCTGTCGAGTAAACCATTTCCGAAATATTCCTTGTTATATGTTTGAATTTTCCAATACTTATACTTTTTCTCAAATGTGAATTCGTTATTCGCTTTTTTTATGTCCTGGACATGCAAAAACCAGCTCTTAAAATATTTGACTATCGCTTAAAGCCTACCATATTCCCCTTGCATCTACAAGAAAATTAGCAATAAGATTAACATCTCGATTAACATGAAGTAGATAGAGAATAAGCGTTTGTAAAAATAGTTTCTACAAGAGTAGGGAAGGTGAGGGCAACACATCAGATTTTTACTTTCTCTACTACGTATAGTAAGTAGGGGAAGTATTGTATTCCACCCAAAAATTCGATACCGAGATTTCACCGGAAATACATGTTTTGAGACCCCCTGAATCCAAAAAAAGCATTTTTGGAAACATGTCCGTGTGTGTGTCTGTGTGTGTGTCTGTCTGTGAACAGCATAACTCAGAAACGAACAGTCGGATAAACACCAAACTTGGTATTTAGGTTCAGTATCTTCCAGAAATGCGACACGAAGGTTTTCAAGAAAATCCCCCACCCCAGATTACCCTTTACATGGAAGATTTTTCAAAATTTTAATTGTCTCAAAAATGGCTCTAACGATGTTGATTAAAATATCATATGTTTACGATATTTTCATGACAAATAAAATGTATATCTCGAATTTTCTGGGAATTTCTCCAAAAGTATTCTTTATTGTGAAGGACTTTTGCATAACTGGTAAACCATAAGAGATATACAAAAGTTTACTATACAAAACATGTAGATCGCGTTAAAATACACAATTTACGTCATATACATTTTTTTTGTTGAGTGAACCATTTTCGAGATATTACTTGTTATTCCCTTAAATTTTTCAATACTTATTTTCTCAAATGGGAGTTCGTTATTCATTTTTTTGTCTTGGATATGCAAAGAGTGTTAATATGTGGCAAAGGGAATGGTGCTGCACCTAGCAACCAGCTATTAAGAGATATGTATGTCCTTAAAGGTTACTGTATTTCCAAATTGCCCTTGTAAATATATATTCCCCTTACATCTACAAGAAAATTAGCAATAAGATAGACTGCAAATATTTATCTCGATTAAGATGAAGTAAATGGAGAATAAGCGTTTGTATAAATAGTTTGTACAAGAGTAGAGAAAGTCATGTGAGTGTAACACATCAGATTTTTTTCTATCTACTACATTTTAATCCAAATAAACCTTTACAGAAATAGCTACATTACATATTACGTTATAGATACAAAGGGAACAGCGACAGTCAAATGTTTAAGAACTGGACGCTATATGCTGGCCTTAAAATTCCATACTGTTTCCATGCAATGGCGAGCAACAACTGAATGTTGAAAGGACTTTAAAGAATGACCAAGTAATGAACAATTCGAACCATTGGTAACGGATATCTCAGAAAAGACTTACCCACAAAAAAGCTTATATGAAATAAATGTGTGTTTTAAAGAGATCTACATTCTTTGTGTAATATGTTTTCGTCTATCGTTTAATGTTTACCAGTTATACAAGGTTATACAAAATTCCTTCCGAATGAAGAAGACTTTTACAGACTATTAGAAAATTCAAGACATACATTGCATTTGTCATATAAATATCTTTAATGTGTGGTATTTTAATCAAAATCGTTATATCCAGCTTTCAGAAAATCAAAATTTTCGAAAAGTGCTCCATGTAAAGGGTAGCTTGGGATGAGGGATTTTCTTGAAAATCTTTGTCGCAGCTTTGGAAGATACTGAACTTAAATGCCAAGTTTGGTGCTTATTCAACTTTTCGTTTTTGATTTACACTGTTCACAGACATACGCACACACACGACCTTTTTCTAAAAAATCTTTTTTGGGATTCAAAAAGCCTCAAAACATGTATTTCCGGTGAAATCTCGGTATCGAATTTTTAGTTGGAATACAATACCTTCTCTACCTACTATGCACCTTGTAGAGAAAGTAAAAAAATCTGGTGTGTTGCACTCAGATGAATTTCTCTACCCTTGTACAGACTATTTTTACAAACACTTATTGCTAATTTTCTTGTAGGTGCAAGGGGAATATGGTAGGTTTTAAGCGATAGTCAAATGTTTTAAGAGCTGGTTGCTATGTAGAGCATTTCATTCTCTCTGTATGTCCAAGACATAAAAAGAAATGAATAACGAATTCCAATTTGACAAAAAGTATATGTATTGTAGAATTCAAACAAATAACAAGGAATAAGGAAAGGCCACAAAACATGTATGTGACATAAATTTTGTTTTAACGAGATCTACATTTTGTTATCTCTTACGCTTTACCAGTTATGCAACAGTCATTCAGAATGAAGAGGACTTTTGGGGACAATCCCAAAACATTCAAGACATACATTTCATTTTCCATGAAAATATCTTAAATATACGATATTTTAAACAAAGTCGTTAGAACCATGTTTTAGAAAGTAACAATTTCGAAAAATGATACATGTAAAGGGTAGTCTGGGGTAGGGGAGTTTTCTTAAAAATGTTCGTGTCGCATCCTTGGAAGATACTGCACCTAAATACCAAGTTTAGTGTTTATCCGACTGTTCGTTTTTGAGTTATGCTGTTCACAGGCACACACGGACATATTTCCAAAAATGCTTTTTTTTGGATATAGGGGTCTCAAAACATGTATTTCCGGTGAAATCTCTATATCGAATTTTTGGGTGGAATACAATACTTCCCCTACTTACAATACGTAGTAGGGAAAGTAAAAAGGTAAACAAAATTCAAAACAAAGTACAACCAAAAGTACCACTGGAATTATTTAAACGTATAAATAAGAAGCAAATCAATAATGATTATAACTCTAAATTAACCGAGCCATGTAGAGCCGCAGTAACGCGTACGACTCGCATTCGAGATGTCCCACGTTCGATCCCCGGCGACCGTCCACACTGACTTGAGTTTTTTCGTGGTTTTCCCTTGCCGTCAAGCGAATGCTGGAGAGGTTTTTCTAATATCACGAATGACCCATGAGTGTTTTCGAGGGTTTCCCCGGGCTGCTATGCGAATGCTGGGAAAGATCATTACCCCCCCCCGAATATCTCCTCTCCCTCATTTCCTCTCATTTTATCTTCCTCTTTCACGTTATAGGCTGTGTGTCGACCGGTTCCGGACAGATAGCGCAGAGGCTTGCGTGCTGGAACTCCTTCTCGCCTTCCGAGTATCCGATGCTGGGTCGAGCTTTCCCCGGTCTCCGATCTCTCCTGTGAGTCACTCTCCAGTGGCTTGGGAGTGTCGCCACTGAGCGCTATCAGGCCGAGTGGTCAAGCCTATAACTCTTGGGGTAACCTACGCGTCGCTGTGGTCTGCATCGGCTGGTCCTCCGGCCCGTATATCTCCTGCGGTTCCTTTATCCCATCCGTTCCTCCCGGGGGTGTATTCATAAAGCATCCCTTGCGGGTCGAGGTGCTGGATGTTCCCTCCGTCATACAGTCATAATCCTAACTACAAATTTATTATATACCAAAGGAGATAAACTCACAAAAGCTTCAAACTAGTACTGGAAAAACAGCCGTTGCCATGTTAAGGCTTACCACTGTACATGACTGCCTACACTACATTGGATTGCTACCACCTTGCCTGTTACGCAATAAAAAGGAAGGATTATGGAGCATTTATTAATCTATGAACAATTTAAATTGTATCCAGACTTCGACTCAAATTATTGGGAAACAGGAAGAAGAATGACTTTATTGTTAAACCCTGAGCATTGTACATATACACATACATTTGTCATGTAAATACCTTAAATATGTGGTATTTTAAATCAAAATCGTTAGAGCGTCATTGATAAAATTAAAAAGGACGAAAAATCTTCCATGCAAAGGGTAGTTGTTGTCGACTTCTTGGAACATCTTCTTTGAAGAATTTACCCCCCCCCCTCTTTGTAGAACTTATTAGCCAATTTATTAGGTCAGTAACCTGTCGAGGAGCAAGCAAGCTCTGGATCATGGCATATCCAGGATGAGTGATCAGACCATTGTCTTGTGTCAGTAGTCTGTCAAGGAGCAAACAAACTCTGGATCATAGCATATCCAGGATGAGTGATCAGCCCAATGTTTTGGGTCAGTAGTCTGTGAGGAGCAAGCAAACTCTGGGTCGTAGCATATCCAGGATGAGTGATCAGCCCAATGTCTTGTGTCAGTAGCCTGTCGAGGACAAGCAAGCTCTGGATCATAGCATATCCAGGATGAGTGATCAGCCCAATGTCTTGGGTCGGTAGCCTGTCGAGGACAATCAAGCTCTGGATCATAGCATATCCAGGATGAGTGATCAGACCATTGTCTTGTGTCAGTAGTCTGTCAAGGAGCAAACAAACTCTGGATCATAGCATATCCAGGATGAGTGATCAGCCCAATGTTTTGGGTCAGTAGTCTGTGAGGAGCAAGCAAACTCTGGGTCGTAGCATATCCAGGATGAGTGATCAGCCCAATGTCTTGTGTCAGTAGCCTGTCGAGGACAAGCAAGCTCTGGATCATAGCATATCCAGGATGAGTGATCAGCCCAATGTCCTGGGTCGGTAGCCTGTCGAGGACAATCAAGCTCTGGATCATAGCATATCCAGGATGAGTGATCAGCCCAATGTCTTCAATCAGTAGCCAATCGAGGAGCAAGCAAACTCTGGATCGCGGCATATCCAGGATGGGTGATCAGCCAAATGCCTTGGGTCAGTAGTCTGTTGAGGAGCAAGCAAACTCTGGATCATAGCATATCCAGGATGGCTGATCAACCCAATACCTTGGGTCAGTAGTCTGTCGAGAGCAAGCAAACTCTGGATCATAGCATATCCAGGATGGCTGATCAACCCAATACCTTGGGTCAGTAGTCTGTCGAGAGCAAGCAAACTCTGGATCATAGCATATCCAGGATGGCTGATCAATCCAATACCTTGGGTCAGTAGTCTGTTGAGGAGCAGGCAAGCTTCGGATCATGTCATATCCAGGATAGGTGATCAGACGAATGCATGGTATGGCGGTGAAGAAGAAACTAAATGTAGTGATGAAAGGGATGATATGAAAATTCATGGATAATATTGTCCAACCCAGCATTGATCTAAAATGTGAAGGTAACGGTACAAATAACGGAGGGGGTCCGAAACCGGGCCAGAGCACCGCAGGCAAGTCAGTCGGCCACTTGTGCTTCTACTTGTTACCGCCTGATGGGAGAGTTGAGGGTAATGACTCGAAGGACGACCAGATCCGGATGACAACGGGCGTACACAGAGACAGGGTCCCTAATGTTACCACATTGAACGCATTCGACGTCACCCGTTCCTGCCCACAAGCCACGGAACCTCCAGCAGTCCTCCAGAACGCAGCCCACTCGGAGGAGAGGCTCAACAGTCCCCGCAGCGAGGCCAGGGTAGAAACATTTACAGAGCACAAGCCACCGTCCAACCGCAACCGGCCGAACACCGTCGCCTGGTACTACATTTCCTGAAACAGATGATGGGTACAAGAAATGAGAAGGACGAGGGTCGTAGTAGCAGATGAATCAATCCGACTTTAAGATTTTGGGTTATATTGTTCACAATCATAAACACACATTGAGATCGACAGACACATACACACACGCGCGAACGTTTTCTTAGGATGTCTTTCTTGGATTCAGGGAACTTCAAAATAGGGTGAAACTTAAGCTCCCTTAAAAAGTGCTGTCATGGTAAAAAAAATCTTATGTGTTACATTCACATGACTTTATATACTCTTGTACAAACTATTTTTACAAACGCTTATTCTCCATATACTTCATGTTAATCGAGATGTTAATTTTATTGCTAATTTTCTTGTAGATGCAAGGGGAATTGCTAGGCTTTAAGCGACAATCAAATATTTTAAGAGCTGGTTGCTATGTGGAGTATTCCATTCTCTTTGCACTACCAGGACGAATTCCCATTTGAGAAAAAGTATAAGTATTGACAATTTAAAGGAATAACAAGCAATATCTTGAAAATGGTTCACTCAACAACCAAAATGTATATGACATAAATTGTGTATTTTAACGCGATCTAAATTTTTTGTGTAGTAAAATTTTGTATATCTCTTATGGTTTATCAATTATGCAAAAGTCGTTCACAATGAAGAATATTTTTGGAGACATTCCCAGAAAATTCATGATATACATTTTATTTGTCATGAAAGCATCTTAAATATATGACATTTTAATCAAAATCGTTAGATTCATTTTTGAGAAAATTAAAATTTTCGAAAAATGTTCCAGATAAACGGTAATCTGGGATGGGGGAATTTTCTTGAAAACCTTCGTGTCGCATCTCTGGAAGATACTGAACCTAAATACCAAGTTTGGTGTTTATCCGACTGAGTTATGCTGTTCACACACACGCACATGTTTTCAAAAATGCTTTTTTTTGGATTCAGGGGGTCTCAAAACATGTATTTCCGGTGAAATCTTGGTATCGAATTTTTGGGTGGAATACAATACTTCCCCTACTTACTATACGTAGTAGAGAAAGTAAAAAATCTATATTTGTTTTTGTGTCAATTAAATTAAGTTGTATTTATGGACGCTCTGTAACCATTATTGTCCTTAGCATCCCATTCTATACTGGGCGTGAAAGATCGATCATTTTGCTCAGAGGCCTCTTTATCAGGCTTGAACTTCTTTTACGTGCCGTAAATGTACGACACGGGACCACCGGCTTTACTTCCCTTCCGAATGGAAGCCGTGCTAAGGATTTTTACGCCCGAAAAAGTCCACTCCGCTGGATTTGAACCCGCGACCTCGGGATATAGAGGTTGGCATGGTAACCACTACACCACGGAGGAATACTTAATTTCGTGTGGTTGAAAACACTTCTTCTACCTACATAATCAGTATTTCGTAGTGCATGTAAAGTCGTGCACGGCTCCGATCCTGGTAGAGCACCTCTTTGAACGAAAAGAGCGCACGTTATCCTTTGTTGCAAAATAACGACGTAGAAACAATTTTGAAAGTCTTGCTGTAAAGGCAAAGCCCATAAGTAGCGTTTTCCACAAGACCTGTATAATACCCACTCGCCCTCAATGGAGGTTTGATACCTTTAGTGAACAAAGCTTCTTTGCTCAACATAAGGGAAGAAAACCCCGTAGCAAACAAATGCAAAGCCTTGTTTCGAAAGTTCTAGGTCAGTGAATTTAAAACACGAATAACAAAACAAGTGAGCGACGAACTACAGCAAATGCTGGACTCTTCCTTCAATATTATTCAACTTACGCCAACGTAACGACGAATTTCTGCAACAAAACCAGGAACATTTATTACTTTCTTTATTATTTACACCTAGTAAGTATTGTATTCCACCCAAACATTTGATAGGGCGATCTCGCTAAAAATACAGGTCTTGACGCTCCCTAAATTAAAATAAAAAGCTGATGTGTTACACTCACATGACTTTCTCTACTCTTTAACAAACGCTTATTCTCCATATGCTTCATGTTAATCGAGATGTTAATCTTATTGCTAATTTTCTTGTAGATGCAAGGGGAATATGGTAGGTTTTAAGCGATAGTCAAATATTTTAACGCTGGTTGCTATGTGGCGCATTCCATTCTCTTTGCATATCCAGGACAAAAAAAAATGAATAACGAATTTGAGAAAAAGTGTAAGTATTGGAAAATTTAAGGGAATAACAAGTAATATCTCGAAAATGGTTCACTCAACAAAACAAATGTATACGACATAAATTGTGTATTTTAAGGCGATCTACATTTTTTGTGTAGTAAAATTTTGTCTATCTCTTATGGTTTACCAGTTATGCAAAAGTCGTTCACAATGAAGAATACTTTTCGAGACATTCCCAGAAAATTCGAGATATACATTTCATTTGTCATGAAAATATCTTAAACATATGATACTTTAATCAAAATCGTTAGAGCCATTTTTGAGAAAATTAAAATTTTCGAAAAATGTTCCATGTAAAGGGTAATCTGGGGTGGGGGGGATTTTCTTGAAAACCTTCGTGTCGCATCTCTGGAAGATACTGAACCTAAATACCAAGTTTGGTGTTTATCCGACTGTTCGTTTCTGAGTTATGCTGTTCACAGACACACAGACACTCACACGAACATGTTTCCAAAAATGCTTTTTTACTTTCTCTACTACGTATAGTAAGTAGGGAAAGTATTGCATTCCACCCAAAAATTCGATACCGAGATTTCACCGGAAATACACGTTTTGAGACCTCCTGAATCCAAAAAAAGCATTTTTAGAAACATGTCCGTGTGTGTGTCTGTGTGTCTGTGTGTGTGTGTGTCTGTGTGTGTGTGTCTGTGTGTGTGTCTGTGTGTGTGTGTGAACAGCATAACTCAAAAACGAACAATCGGATAAGCACCAAACTTGGTATTTAGGTTCAGTATCTTCCAGAGATGCGACACGAAGGTTTTCAAGAAAATCCCCCCACCCCAGACTACCCTTTACATGGAAGATTTTTCGAAAATTTTAATTTTCTCAAAAATGGCTCTAACGATTTTGATTAAAATATCATATGTTTAAGATATTTTTATGACAAATAAAATGTATATCTTGAATTTCCTGGGAATGTCTCCAAAAGTATTCTTCATTGTGAACGACTTTTGCATAACTGGTAAACCATAAGAGATAGACAAAATTTTTCTACACAAAAAATGTAGATCGCGTTAAAATACACAACTTATGTCATATACATTTCTTTTGTTGAGTGAACCGTTTTCGAGATATTGCTTGTTATTTCCTTAAATTTTACAATACTTATACTTTTTCTCAAATTCGTTATTCATTTTTACTTTCTCTACTACGTATAGTAAGTAGGGGAAGTATTGCATTCCACCCAAAAATTCGATACCGAGATTTCACCGGAAATACATGTTTTGAGACCTCCTGAATCCAAAAAAAGAATTTTTGGAAACATGTCCGTGTGTGTGTCTGTGTGTCTGTGTGTGTGTGTGTGTGTGTCTGTGTGTGTGTCTGTGTGTGTGTGAACAGCATAACTCAAAAACGAACAGTCGGATAAGCACCAAACTTGGTATTTAGGTTCAGTATCTTCCAGAGATGCGACACGAAGGTTTTCAAGAAAATCCCCCCATCCCAAACTACCCTTTACATGGAAGATTTTTCGAAAATTTTAATTTTCTCAAAAATGGCTCTAACGATTTTGATGAAAATATCATATGTTTAAGATAATGTCATGGGAAATGAAATGTATATCTCGAATTTTCTGGGAATGTCTCCAAAAGTATTCTTTATTGTGAACAACTTTTGCATAACTGGTAAACCATAAGAGATACACAAAATGTTACTACACAAAAAGTGTAGATCGCGTTAAAATACACAACTTATGTCATATACATTTCTTTTGTTGAGTGAACCGTTTTGGAGATATTGCTTGTTATTTCCTTAAATTTTCCAATACTTATACTTTTTCTCAAATTCGTTATTCATTTTTTTTGTCCTGGACATGCAAAGAGAATGGAATGCACCACATAGCAACCAGCGTTAAAATATTTGACTATCGCTTAAAAGCTACCATATTCCCCTTGCATCTACAAGAAAATTACCAATAAGATTGACATATCGATATCTCGATTAACATGAAGCATATGGAGAATAGGCGTTTTTTAAAAATAGTGTGTACAAGAGTAGAGAAAGTCATGTGAGTGTAACACATCAGATTTTTTTTTGGATTCAGGGGGTCTCAAAACGTATTTCCAGTGAAATCTCGATATCGAATTTTTGGGTGGAAGACAATACTTCCCCTACTTACTATACGTAATAACGGATATCCCACATTGGCTGATGCCACAAAAAAAACGTTTTCGTCCATCGCTTAGCGTTTACCAGTTAAACAAGATTATATAAAATTCCTTCCGAATGAAGAGGACTTCGCAGGCTATTCCCAGAAAATTCAACATAGACATTTTATTTCTTATGTAAGTATCTTTAATTTATGGTATTTTATTCAAAATATCTAGAGAACATTTTTAGAAAATCAAAAATTTCCGAAAATGTTCCTTGTAAAGGGCAGATTGGTGTGGGGGATTTTCTTGAAAATTTCGGGTGGCATCTTTGAAAGGCATTGAACCTATTTACCCTACATTTCGTTTCTGAGTTATGCTGCTCACAGACACGCACACAGGTGTTTTTCCTAAACATGCTTATTTTTATTCGCCGATCCTCAAAACATGTATTTCCGGTGTAATATCGGTAACAAATTTTTGGGAGGAATGCAATATGCTCTCTACTTACTATGTACGTGGTAGAAATATAAATGAAATGTTGGATAAATGACAAAATTGATATTTAGGTTCAGTACCTCCCAAGGATGCGACATTAGGATTTTGAAGAACCCCCCCCCCACCGGCCATAAAGTACCGTTTAAGAGGAATATGTTTCGTTATTTTAGGTTTTCTCAAAGACTGAGCGGAATGCCTCAGGTGATAACGTCTGTAGACCGCATTCGGGAGGTTCCGGGTTCAAACCCCCGGGTCCGAACAATCAGACCGAAGGTTTTTTACGATTTTCCTCGGTTGCTAGGCAAATTCTGCGTTAGTTAGTTTGGTCCCCGAATTTCCCTATCATCATTAAATTTAATTTCTTTCTCTTCTCCACTACACCATCCTGGATATGCTGTGATGCCGAGTTTGTTTGCTCAACAGGCCACTGGTCCAAGACAATTGGCTTGTAAATCCTTGGGGGTGTAAGTCCTACAAAGAGGAGGGTAATTCGTTGAAGAAGAAAAAGAATATTTTCTCAAAAACGGATCTAACGATTATAGTGCACAGTAGTACTTTTTGTTGTGATGTTATCATATAATAATTTAAACTGAGTCGCTACTTGTTAATTCCCATCACATTAGCGCCAGATGTTAACTAAGGAGCGCTTTCGGGAGATAAGAGAAGAAAGAAGACAGATGAATTCCCAACCTTCACTACAGATGGAAACAAATCCAACACCACTAGTTTCCAATTCTTCACAACAGAGGGCAGAAGAATCGTCTAATGAAATATTTCTTGGGGTTAGGGCAGAGATCGTGTCGCTAGTCGGCCGTAGCTGATGATGGGAGAAACATATCTCCAAAAGCGCTCCTTAGTTAACATCTAGCGCTAATGTGATGGGAATTAATAAGTAACGACTCAGTTTAAATTATCATGGCTCTAACGATTTTGATTAGGATTCAATGCGGGGGGGACATGGCACATCGATCTACAGAGATCTTTTGTGGACGGGGTGCTCGTGGGAGGGAAGAATGAAGTGAGCGGAGACACAACGCAAATGGACCAGGGGGCACGAACAGGCAGAAGGCAAGGTCTCTATCATTTACAGAGTTAAGCTCCCCGGATGGGCTCCGCTCCCCCCGTAGGCTTACACATCCCCTGGAGGGACCCGGAAGCCGTATATTGCACACCCCGAGACCTTTCGCCGACATTTGCAACCCTGAAAGGGACAAGCGGATGCAAGGTGAAGTGAATTAAGAATAGAGGTGAAATTGAAGGACAGAAAATTCGGCAGACTTAAGGATTCTTCCCAGCATTTGCCTAGTACCCCGGGAAAACCCCGAAAAAAACCCATAGGTCTGCAATGTCGGCCAAGAGTATTGAACCCGCAACCTCCTGAATGCTGGCCACAGACGTTACCGCCTGAGTTATCCTGCTCGAAACGATTTTGATTAAAATACTATATATTTATGATAATTAGATGACAAATTAAATTTTATATCTTGAATTTTCTAGAAATAACCCCTGAAGTCCTCTTTATTAGCAATTACTTTCGTATATAGCTGAACATCACTTATAGCTTATTCAGTTCTACGGTTTTTGCAGATATACGTTTTCTGAATAATACGTACATTTTTTTTCTGATCCCCATGTATTAAATGCATTAATTTAGTTACTCAGTTATACATTATGTTTATATTATGAGCAGTAATTTGTATCACAAATTATTTAAATGTAAAGAGTGATTATAGTGTGAATATGCATTTTTGTGTGACATTGATTTGAGATGTTTATTGATTGTAATTATTGTTGAGAAGTAAGTTTATACGGCCTTACTGAAACTGACAATAATAGCGTGCAATAATGCAGCGAGGGGGTGAGCTGTTTATCATTATTAGAGACGAGGAAATTACGTAATATTTGCGCGTTTTTCTTTAGAATTTGCTGGAACATTTTCCCTAGAGCATATGTGTTCATAATTTTCATTGGATATAAAAATAGACGCTAATGTTGGCGCGTTTTATTAACCAATAGCAGCTCGGTTATAATCATTAGGCATATCGGGGTGTAGGAGTATAAAAAGGGCTAGGTTAGAGGTAGGCTTCTTCAGTCCAGCAGAAATATTTGTACAGTACATGTCGGCTCCAGTCCATCGAAAACATTATACGTCGTCGAGCAGTCATGGTGAATACCTCGCATAGTTTATCGATTCGCAGGTTACGCGTAGCAGAGTTATGAAAAATCTCAAGTGTTGTAAAGTTAATTACACAAAAAGTTGAAGTACGCGAATTAAGAATGATCAGTAAATAAGTTATTATAACAGTTTCAGTTTGGTGAGTGTCAAGATTAATATGTGAAAGTGCATAATATGTTAAGACAATAAAAAGTGTAAAACAAATTCTTTCATCAGTGTTATCTTTGTATAAAAGACTCCTTTCCGTTTACACAACCTGTATAAAGAGAAGTGCTCAACCAAAAAGATCATAGCTAGCCGGAGGACAGTGAACCAAAATTAAATAAAATAACAGGCGCTCAGTAAAAGATAACACGAAGTGACCGCGACAAATTGTGTTCCATACGTGCGGCAGATAAACAGTAGCATTCTTTCAAACAAACACTAATACCGCAGCAAATTGCTACCACCACGTGGAGCTAACAAACCTTAACAAAAGTTACCGTCACAAAATGGCTTCACAACGTGGGGCAAAACACAAGTAAACACAAATACACAAATAAAATTAATAATACCATCACAAAATGGCGCCCAACGTGGGGCATATTAACCAGGAAGGAGTGAAATAACCAGGAAGAGGCGAAGGAACCAGAACGTGGAACGAATGGAGCAGTGAACTGAACTACAAGACGCAGATTCCAGAAACAACTATAGGAACGACAGACGACGCGGATGAGTGGACATCGTAATTCCGAGATTAAAAGCAACAGAGGAATTCAACCACAGGACACAAAAACATCGAGACGACGTAGATTCATCATAATACGACGCAGAAGCGACATATAATCTAGGAGAGAGGGGCAGAAAGCTGGACATCAAAGCAACATCAGCAGATACCATCAGAAAGGTTAGAAAAGTGTGATTTTAATTCTAAAAAAAGTGTAAAAATTTAAATGTACCTGAGGAGCGGTAGGATAAAGAAAACAATGTCCACAAATAATATTGAAGAAACAATTATGGAAGGGGATAATGTAACAGTTAGCTGTAATTCAATACAGGTTACAGAAAATAGCTCAAACAATGTAGGATTTGAGGTAGAAAATGTTAGTGCAGAAAGTGAGAATAGAATAGCAGGAAATGTTAATTTTGATGCTAGAATGATGATGGAAATGATAAGAAATTTTTTTGAAACGTTAAGGGAAGATATGAAAAAGAATAATGAGAATTTGCAAAAGAGTCATATGGAATTGAGAGAAGCTATAAAAAAAGATCATAGGGAATTGAGGGAAGATATTGGTAGGAGGAATGAGATATTAGAGCAAAAAGTAGATCAAAGCAGGGAAGAAATTGAAAAGAAAGTTATGAAGCTAGATAGTAGTATGCCAAAAATGAGAGATGAAAATCAGGAAGTAATAGCAAGTGAGATAGGAGAAGTTTCAAAGAAAATGTCAAACATAAGCAGGGAAATGTCTAATGAAAAAAGTGAGGTTAATACTAAAATTGAACATGTTAATGTAGAATGTACAGAGTTAGGAAGTCAAGTGAGTAGTATTTCAAGTGAGGTAAGAGAGATGAAAGAGGTTACGAGTGTAGATTTCAATCAGGCGCAAGTTCATTTCAGAGGGGAGATATCTGAAATTCAGGAGTCAGTAACACAAAGAAATAAATTGTCTGAAGAAGTTAAAGTTTTGCCTATAAATAATCAAAAGCTAACTTCTGAAATTAACAAGTACCAAGATGTTCAAAATGAAAACTCCAATCCAGTACAGCTTATGACAGATTTGTCAGAGTACTCTCAGATTAAAAAGATAGCAGAAGAATTGAAAATGACAGTTGTTAAAGGATGTGTAGTTCAGAAAACTTTAGATTGGTTTCAAATAGTATCAGGTGGTGAAATATCATATGAATCCTTTAAGAGGTTATTCATGAACAAATTTTGGAAGGTTAGGATACGGCTACGAGTAACGTTTAGCCACAGACAATTTGATCCAGGAGGGGGAATAGCAATGAGATGAAAAGTAAATGCTGGATAGTTAAATATGAAATGCAGAGCAATGTATTGGAATGTAAGAGGGTTAACTATTTATATATGTCATAGGTAAAGAGAAATAAATTATAAAAAAAATGTTTAAAAAAATTTTTAGTAACTATAACAGTATTTGAAATTAAGAATGTAAAAATTAAAACTTAATGTTATATTAAAGTAAAAGTACGTAGATATAATTCCAAGAGTATTGTGAATATAAATTACAAAACAACAAAAATGGGGTAAAAATAATTAAAACAAATACTTATGTAGCAAACAGATAATGTGAAACAGTGTCTAGAATTAAGTGTTGTAAAAATTTGTGTAGAGGGTGAATATTTTGGTAAAAATGTTTAATAATTACAAAAATTCTTGAATGCATAAATTTTTGTCAACAATCTAAGAAAGTAAACCATTTTTGTAACAGTAACTAAATAATTCAGGGTACAGTATTTGCTATAAAAAATTGTGATGTCAGATTAATGTCTAAACACATTAAACCAGAGCCGGTAAATAGTGGCGAGATGAAGGCAAAACATATGACGTGTGTTAAATGCGTGTGAAGTGTTAAGTGAAAGTGATAAATAGTGTGTGTTCCAAGATTTAGGAGACTAAATACCCAATTATAAAATTTCCAAACAAGTTGTAAATATTTATAATTATGTTTCTAGTGGGGCATATGATGCAGTAATTTGTATCACAAATTAATTAAATGTAAAGAGTGATTATAGTGTGAATATGCATTTTTTGTGTGACATTAATTTGAGATGTTTGTTGATTGTCTCATCCCTGTAACCACCTGCTTCATGCCGTGAAGATGGCATTAGGGTGCCGTCCAGTCCAACCGCCGCTCTCATATAAATGCGGACACAGCCTTCTAGGTCTCATCCCTGTAATTACCTGCCTCATGCCGTGAAGATGGCATTAGGATGCCGTCCAGTCCAACCGCCACCCCCATATAAAGGCGGACAGTTAGCCTTCTAGGTCTCATCCCTGTAACTACCTGCTTCATGCCGTGAAGATGGCATTAGAGTGCCGTCCAGTCTAACCGCCGCCCTCACATAGAAAGGCGGACAGTTAGCCTTCTAGGTCTCATCTCTGAAAATGCCATCTTGCTTCGTCACGTGCCCACATAGACTCTCTGCGCATGGCAGCCCGATCTTCTGCTTCGTGCCGTGCAGATGGCGTTAGAGCGCCGTCCAGTCTAACTGCTTACATTGTCTGTAGATGGCAGAGTATTCGCTATTAGAAAATAATTATAATCAAGCTACTCAAGGATTAATTTTTACTATCATTTTAGGGATCTATTTTACCATCCTACTACGGATAATTAATTGAAACCAAATTAGAGGTAGATTAATATCATTATTTTTATAACTAAGAAACAAATTAATTGCCACTTATTTTTCATTTTACTATTGTTTAACACTTAAGATGGAACTTTAGGTCGTGGTATTAAATATCCAATCCGGTGTTTACCTTGGCGACTGAGAAAAACCACGAAAAAACCTCAGACAGATTGGTCGGCAAACGGGATTTGAATCCGGTACCTCCCGAATGCAAGATAAAACTGACAGTTCTTTAAACCACTGTAAAGCACCAGTACTCCGGCCGAACGAAATGGCTCCCTGATAACATGTGAGGCTAGCATTCTGGAGATTCCAGGTTCGATTCCTGTCAACCGCGCACTCTGACATTGTATTTTTTCGTGGTTTTATCTGGTCGGTAGGCGAATGCTTGGGTGATTTTTCATTTACCACGATTTCCTTTCCATCATTTCCCTTTCATTCCCTTTTCTCTAGGTGTACTTCTAGGTTTCGTGGCGTATGGCGGTGGCTCAAAGAAAAGAGTACTTCCCCCGGGTGCTAGAGGGCTGCTTGGTTGGTTGTCGTTCATCTCCCTCTTTGGGCAGCTCCAACATTGAAGCCCGGAAGTGTTGGACATCAGTGCGTCTCTGTGACCTTTCTATCTGTGGTCTGTAGCCTCCTGTGGTTTCTTCACTTCATCCCTTTCTCCTTGGGTTGGTATCCACAATAGATCTGCGTAAATCGCAGTGCCCAGATGTCCTCTTCCGTTGTAGGTATACTCAATACCAGTAGTATATAGGATGTGTTTAACGGAGGTGGACACCTCACCACTCCAACCAGCTTGTGGCTACACCCCTTGGGAGGTAGGAATGAGGTGAAGGAGCCAAAGGAGATCGCAGGTCCCCAGGCAGACAGCCCACAGAGACTCGCAGAAGTTACTAATACCTCCAGTTTGAACACCCAAGTACTATAGAGGCGAAGAATCCCGAGACAGGGCGACGAAGCGACCCTAACGGTGGACAACGTCCACGGGGAGAAATCTTTCCAATGCGCAAGCAACTACGCCATCTGCCCGACACCGCTAGCACCGCAGACACACTTGAAAGGGAAAGGGAGAGATGAAATGAGAGGAAATGGGGGAAAGGAGAAATCGTGGTACGAGGGCTGTCCCTGAAGTACCCGACCTAACAAAGAAAACACAAAAATGTTGGGAAAAAACATCTTTATTTCTCTACATAGTCTCCTTTCAACTCGATACACTTTTCCCAGCGATGTTCAACAGCTTCAATACCCTGCTTATAGTGAGAATCGTCGACTTCTACAAAAAAAAAGCCATCAACTGCAGACTCCACCTCTTCATTGTTGGTAAATCTTTTACCACCAAGCCATTTCTTCAACTTTGGAAACAGAAACATAATCAGAGGGGGCTAAGTCTGGCGAATAGGGTGTATGAGGAGGCGATTCGAACTTTAACTCATTGGTTTTGGCCATGGCATAATGGATGTGTGAACTGGAGCATTGTCCTGATGTAACAGAACTTCCTTTTTCGCTAAATGCGGCCGTTTTTGCTTGATTTCATCATTCAAACGCTGCAGTAACTTTGCATAATACTCGCCATTGATTGCTTTTCCTTTTTTAAGATAGTCAATGAAAATTATCCCACACGCATCCCAAAAAACTGACGCCATGACCTTGCCTGCAAATGGAACTCTCTCACCTTCTTTGCAGCAGGTTCTCCCCTTTCAATCCAGTGTTTTGACTGTTCCTTCGTCTCAGGTGTGAAATGATGGACCCATGTTTCATCCATGGTTATGAATCGACGCAAAAGCTCGGCTTTATTGCAGCGAAACATCGTCAAACACTCGACTGAAACATCCTCACGACGCTGCTTTTATTCCATTGTGAGTAAACGCGGCACCCATCTTGCACACAGCTTTTTCACGTCTAAATTTTCAATCAGTGTGCGATTTACAGCACTTTTTGAAATGCCTACGATGTCTGCTAGCTCGCGTACTTTCAGTCGACAGTCATCGAATACCATTCTGTGGGTTTTCTTCACAATGTCTAGCGTGGTCACCTCATTTGGTCGACCACTGCAATGTTCGTCTTGGCAGCTCGTACGGCCTCGCTTAAACTCTGCCACCCAATATTTTACTGTTGTAAACGAAGGAGCAGATTCCCCCAGAGTAGAATCTAGCTCAGGTTTAATATTCGTTAGATTAATGCCTTTCAAATGAAAGTATTGTATCACATAACGATGACCAGTTTTATCCATGTTTACAAATTTGCTGAGAGAGTTCACTATTAATGCCTGCCAAACTTCGAACTTAAGCTTTATAAGGTTGGTACTTTCTACCATAGTCATTTGTTTGAAATAACAACCGCTATATTATATATGTCAGGTCCGGTACTTCTGGAACTGCCCTCGTAAGATATACCATCCCAGGATTCTCCTAGGCGACCAGAGGAAAACCACGAAAAACCCCATAGACGGAGTGGACGGTCGCCGGGAATCGAACTCTGGACCTCCTACAGACGTTGCCATCTATACCATTACTCTACGTAGCTTATTGTGTTTATTAATTGTGTATTTGTTTCTCTTACTACTTTCTTATATTTAATAATAAGTAGTTTAGTAATAATTTGATAAAACCGTTTCTATTCAATAAGAAAATTCAATTTAAGGTTTTTTCATCTGTAGATTATTTTAGCCGTCTCCGTTTGCAAAGTTATAACTGACGTTATATTGTAATTGGCATACCATAAGAGGTACATAAAGCAATACCTATAAGGTCCTTCTCCTATTTTACAACACCTTCCTTCAAAACATCTGTTGCTGATCGCGGAGCATGATTACGTTAAAAAAAAACATTTGCATGTTAAACCGGAGAGGTTTGTGGTATGCAGTTTGTTTTGCCTGACATAGGTATGTACAACAGTCACACGGGTGCGGTGTTATAAAACATTTGCAGCAGCTGGCGTATCTAACTGTGACATCGTGTTTGTGGAGATAACATTGAACGCTTGCATTTCCAGACTAGCGGCCATCTGCAAACAACACACGCCACACATAATTCAGAAAAACCTAATGTGTTACACTCACGTGGCTTTCGCTACCAATTGTCGTTTATCACTTTCTCTACTACGAATAGCAAGTAGAAGTATTGATTTCCACCTAAAAATTCGATACAGATATTTCACCGGAAATACATGTTTTGAGGTCTTTATATACAAAAAATATTATGTGTTACTCTCACATGACTTTCTCTACTCTTGTACAAACTATTTTCACAAACGCTTATTCTCCAAATGCTTCATGTTAATCGAGATGTTAATCTTATTGCTAATTTTCTTGTAGATGCAAGGGAAATTGCTAGGCTTTAAGCGATAGTCAAATATTTTAAGACCTGGTTGGTATGTGGAGTATTCCATTTTCTTTGCATTACCAGGACAAAAAGATCTGATGTGTTACACTCACATGACTTTCTCTACTCTTGTACAAACTATTTTTACAAACGTTTATTCTCCATATGCTTCATGTTAATCGAGATGTTAATCTTATTGCTAATTTTCTTGTAGATGCAAGGGGAATATGGTAGGCTTTAAGCGATAGTCAAATATTTTAAGCGCTGGTTGCTATGTGGCGCATTCCATTCTCTTTGCATGTCCAGGACATGAAAAAATGAATAACGAATTTGAGAAAAAGTATAAGTATTGGAAAATTTAAAGAAATAACAAGCAATATCTCGAAAATGGTGCACACAACAAAAAATGTATATGAGATAAATAGTGTGTTTTAACGCAATCTACATTTTTTATGTAGTAAACTTTTGTCTATCTCTTATGGTTTACCAGTTATGCAAAAGTCGTTCACAATGAAGAATACTTTTGGAGACATTCCCAGAAAACTCGAGATACATTTCGTTTGTCATGAAAGTATCTTAAACATATGATATTTTAATCAAAATCGTTAGAGCCATTTTTGAGAAAATTAAAATTGTCGAAAAATGTTCCATGTAAAGGGTAATCTGGGGTGGGGGATTTTATTGAAAACCTTCGTGTCGCATCTCTGGAAGATACTAAACCTAAATACCAAGTTTGGTGTTTATCTGACTGTTCGTTTCTGAGTTATGCTGTTAACAGGCACAGACACAAACACACACACACACACTCACACACACACACACACACACACTCACACACACACACACACACACACAGACACACACGGATATGTTTCCAAAAATGATTTTTTTTGGATTCAGGGTGGTCTGAAAACATGTATTTCTGGTGAAATCTCGGTATCGAATTTTTGGGTGGAATGCAATACTTCCCCTACTTACTATACGTAGTAGAGAAAGTAAAAATATTATGTGTTAGTACAAGCGCTTATTCTCCATATGCTTCATGTTAATCTTATTGCTAATATTCTTGTAGATGCAAGGGGAATTGGTAGGCTTTAAGCCTTAGTCAAATATTTTAAGAGCTGGTTGCTATGTGGCGCATTCCATTCTCTTTGCACATCCACGACATAAAAAAACGAGAAAAAGTATAATTATTGGAAAATTCAAAAAAATAACAAGGAATACTTGGAAGATAGTAAACTCAAGTACCAAGTTTGGTATTTATCTTACTTCACACACTGACAGAGAATCAGTTCCATTCACACAGAGAGACACACACCGACATGTTTTCAAAAATCCCTATTTGGATTCAGGGCGCCCCAAAATATGTATTTCCGACAAATCTCAATATCGAATTTTTGAGTGGAATGCAATACTTCCCCTAATTTTTATACTAGTAGAGAAAGTAAAAATTAGGAAAAGGTACGTGTGTGTCTGTGAACAGCATAACTCAAAAACGAAAAGTAGTATAAATACCGAACTGGATATTTCAGTTTAGTATCTTCCAAGGATGCGACGCGAATATTTTCAAGAAAATCCCCCACCCCCAATTTCTCTTTACGTGGAACATTTTTTTGAAAACTTTTATTTTCTAAAAGGTGGCTCTAACTATTTTGATTAAAATATCATATGTGAAATAAATGTTCATGGTAAATAAAATGTATATCTTGAATTTTCCGGGAATAGTCTTTGAAGTAATCTTCATTCGGAAGGAATTTTGTATAATCTTGCATAACTGGTAAACGTTAAGCGATAGACGAAAATTTATCAACAAAAAATGTGGATCTCTTTAAAACACACAATTTACTTAAAATGAGTTTTTGTGGTATAAGCCGTTTCTGAGATATTCGTTATTAATGTTTCGAATTTTTTACTTTCTCTACTACGTATAGTAAGTAGGGGAAGTATTGTATTCCACCCAAAAATTCTATACCGAGAATTCACCGGAAATACATGTTTTGAGACCCCCTGAATCGAAAAAAGCATTACTGGAAACATGTTCGTGTGTGTCCGTCTGTCTGTGAACAGCATAACTCAGAAACGAACAGTCTGATAAACACCAAACTTGGTATTTATATTCAGTGTCTTCCAGAGATGCGACATGTAGGCTTTCATGAAAATCCCCCCACCCCAGTAAACCCTTTACATGGCACAATTTTCGAAAATTTTAATTGTCTCCATCTACAAGAAAATTAGCAATAAGATTAACATCTCGATTAACATGAAGTAGATGGAGAATAAGCGTTTGTAAAAATAGTTTGTACAAGCGTAGAGAAAGTCATGTGAGTAACACATCAGATGTTTTAGTTCCATTTATACCCTGCCTTTAACTACACTGGTGTTATCGGCGGTCTTTCCTTTGGAACTTATTGCTTATTGGCAATGGTGCTAATTCGTGTAACTCTTGTCGTTGGATTTCTTGCACTTTTGTTTTCTAAATCATTAGTTCATACACACATTCACACTTTCATTCATACTTCCAGACTCTGGGGAGGATAAGGAATAATCTCGGCTAAAGAAAAATTCCCACCGCCACAGCCGGGAATCAAACTAGTGACCCCTCTCACAGCAGGCAGTTGCTCTTCCCAGTAAGCTACGAGGCCCGCCGGTTTGAATTGTTCAATGCTTCTCATTCTTTTTAAGTCCTGTCGATTTTCAGTTGTTTCTCGCGATGTCATGGAAACAGTATGGAATTTTAAGGGCAGGATATAGCGTCCAGTTGTTAAACATTTGACTGTCACTGTTCTGTTTGTATTTATAGCGAAATGTGTAGTGTAGGTATTTATGCAAAGGTTTATTTGTATTAAATGTAGCAGATAGAAAAATAAGCTTTAGTAAGAACAGTTGGCATACCCACTAATAAAGATAGAGGGTAGAGAATGTCATGTGAATGTATCACTCGGGGTTTTTTTCTGGTAGTCTTATAAAAGCATGGAGTTTTAAAGTCATGACATGGCTTTTAACATACTGGATCTCTCTTATACTTAGAACGGAATTTGTAGTGAAAGTTTATCTCAAGTAACAAGAAGAAGATAGAGGAATAAGCTTTCCTAAGAATAGTTTGTAGAGGAATGAGTTGAGAAAGTAAAGTGAGTGTAAAAGAGATGCTTTCTTAAGTTACTGAAAATAAACATTTGCAAAAATGGTTTCATTACACATTTCCATTACTGCTGTCACCGTAGCTTTCGGAGGTATTCTACTGGCCTTCACAGGTGGAGTATCTATAGCAAGAAGAAGGTGTGTGTATCAGTTTACCTTTTCGCGCATGCAGTGGCGTGCTGTTTTACGTTCACATTTTTAGATTCTTCACATATGAATATATAACTTGGAGCAATAGCTTTTCTCGTCAGCACATATAATAGCCACGTTTAAATCTATAACTAAATAATACTTTGTTTTGCACAATATCTCCAGAAAACGTGTTTTAATGGTAACATAATGTAAAACTGTAATAGATCTCAAAGGGGACTTTTTGTTTGCCTCGAAGGTCTAAGCCCAAGCCCCCTCCTAACAACCCAGAGTCAGCGCCATCCGAGCGACTCTCCAACCTTGGGGGTTTCCCATGAGGCCCATACCTTGTTTCCTAAATAGGTCTCCCCGCTTACGCGGAATTGGAAGTGGATACACCACTTACGCGCGTCATCCTTAAAAAGGGTGACTACCGAAAACCTCGCTATGACCGACAGCAATCTAGCATGCCGTCTACCAACTCTCAATCATGGTTTGTGCTGGAGAACATCGAGGCGTCTCACAACCCCGCCTGGGCAGAAAACCAGCCAGATGTACCCAATCAACCATGGGTATCGGGAACCACTGTCCTGTCGAGCCCAACCCAATCTGAACAACTCCCTATCGTGAGGGGCGAATGTTCAGCCCAACATACTTCTAATAACACGGCAGCTGAAGGGGTGGAACCCCTCCCCTACGGAGTCTCAAAGGCGACAACCGACCGAGATGGCTCAGGCGGTTGAGATTGTAGCCCGCATTCGGGAGGTCGTGGCTTCGATTCCCTTAACAGATCATCTGACCCATGGGTTTTTCCGAGGGGGTTTCGGGGTCACTATGCGAATGCTAGAAACGATTATCACATCCCCGAATTTCCTGCCCCTCCATTTCATCTCCATTCTCATTTATCTTTATCTCTTCATCCGTTGGTCTCTTTCAGGGTTGGAAGTGTCGATGATGGTGTTTCTGTGTAGCGTGGCTGGGGAAAAGGGTGCTCTTTGTGACTCTCCGGGTTTCTGCTGACTACCCTTAAAGGGCGTTGGACTGCTCTGTGCGGGTGGGGTCTCTGATCTGCTTGTCCGTTTGCCAGGGAGTGCCTATTTGAAAGCTTAGGACCCTGCCATTCCTGTGCCGGTACTCCTGGTTCAGGTGTCTCGGCTCGCCTCATCCTTTATCCCGGGGACGCCCCCTTGTGGGGCGTAGGTACAGTATACCATATGTGGATCAGTAGCCAATCCCATCCAATCCTCCAAGAGGATTTACCATTTACCATATATTATTACTTTCTCTACTACGTATAGTAAGTAGGGGAAGTATTGTATTCCACCCAAAAATTCGATACCGAGATTTCACCGGAAATACATGTTTTGAGACCCCCTGAATCCAAAAAAGCATTTTTGGAAACATGTCCGTGTGTGTCTGTGTGTCTGTCTGTGTGTCTGTGTGTCTGTCTGTGTGTGTGTGTGTCTGTCTGTGAACAGCATAGCTCAGAAACGAACAGTCGGATAAACACCAAACTTGGTATTTAGGTTCAGTATTTCCAAGGATGCGACACGAAGGTTTTTAAGAAAATTCCCCACCCCAGATTACCCTTTACATGGAAGATTTTTTGAAAATTTTAATTTTCTCAAAAATGCCTCTAACGATTTTGATTAAAATATCATATGTTTAAGATATTTTCATGACAAATAAAATGTATATCTTGAATTCTCTGGGAATTTCTCCAAAAGTATTCTTCATTGTGAACGACTTTTGCATAACTGGTAAACCATAAGAGATAGACAAAATTTTACTACACAAAAAATGTAGATCGCGTTAAAATACACAATTTATGTCATGTACATTTTTTTTGTTGAGTGAACCATTTTCGAGATATTACTTGTTATTCCGTGAAATTTTTCAATACTTATTTTCTCAAATGGGAATTCGTTATTCATTTTTTTTGTCTTGGATATGCAAAGAGTATTAATCTGTGGCAAAGAGAATGGTGCTGCACCTAGCAACCAGCTATTAAAATATATGTCTATGCTTGAAGGCTACTGTATTTCTATATTGCCCTTGAAAATACAAAACAAGGGGAACATAGTACGCCTTAAGCGATAGTCAAATATTTTTAGAACTGGTCACTATGTGTAAAATGTAATTCTCTTTGCATGTCAAAAGATCGTTTCTGCAAATGTTTATCTCGATTAATATGAAATAGATGGAGAATAAGAGTTTGTAAAAATAGTTTGTACAAGAGTAGAGAAAGTCATGAGAGTATAACACATCAGATTTTTTTTATAATCTGTCCAAACTCTATTCTTGTCCGATACCTGATTTTGCCACCGAGACAGTGAAACACTCGTCTCCCTCCGGGAACACTGTCGTGATATGTGGGAACATTTGGTTTAGAGTCTGACTTATTCCAGCACCTAAGTGATTCAGTGCTTAAGCGGCCAAAGCAGGAATTGGTCAAGAATGGAGATTGGACAGATTATTAAAATAATATCTGGTAAATCTGTCTTCTTTAAGAGAAAAAGTGTAATTTACTTCAGTTTTACATTATACTGTCATTAAAAATACTTTTTCATTGAAAAATTGTGTAAAACAGCGTTTTATTTAGTTGTATATATAGATTGGACAGATTATTCCACTAATGTCTAGTAATTGTGTCCTATTTGAGAGTAAAAAGTATAATATATTTCAGTTTTACATTATGTTGCCATTAAAAATATTTTTTCGTGGAGATATTATGTAAAACAAGGTTTTATTTTGTTATATACTTAAACATGGTTATTATTGGTGATGACGAGTAAAAGCTATTGCTTAACGTAAAACAGGACGCCACTGCATGCGCGAAAAGGTAAACAGATACACACAACTCCTCTTTGATATACATACTCCACCTGTGAGTGCCAGTGGAAAGCCTCCCAGTGACGGTATAGATGGAAGCTAGCGTACAAGAGGGATACGGTAGGCTGAAGCATAGTCAAATCTTTAAAGAGATGGTGGTTTTGAAAGTCTATAGTCTTTGCATGACCACGAGAAACAAACCAATAGTAACAAGTACGAGGCATATTCCAAAACCAAGGTCCGTTTGGTCATAATAACAACATCGCTTATGAGACAAGGTTTTATTGACAGTAATATGTGCCTGCATATATACTTTACTTTTCCACATAATCGCCGTTCACATCTGTATACTTGCTGTAACGCTGCACCAGCTTCTTTCGTCTGAGTCTTGAACAGTTGGGAACGCTCGTCTTGAGTTCATCGTCGGTTTAAAATCGTTGCCCACCCAGACACCGTTTCAAATACAAGAAGAGGAAATAGTCGCTTGTTGCCAGATCGGGACTGTACGGAGGGTGGTCAAAGAGTTCCCAACGAAACTCTTGAATCTTCTCCTTGGTTTTGGCAGCGGTGTGTGGCGTGCGTTGTCTTGCAGAAGGATTATGCCAGACGACAGTTTCCCGCGGCGCCGATTTTAGATCGCACGTCTCAGTTTGGTAAGCGTTGCGCAGTACACGTCAGCTGTAATTGTTGACCCACGGCCCATAAAATCAATCAAAAGGACGCCCTTTTCGTCCCAAAACACGATAGCCATCATTCTGCGATTCATGTACGGCGATTGCTTACATTTCTTGGTTTGGATGAACTGGAACGACGTCACTACATTGACAGTTGTTTCGATTCTGCGTTGGTGTATGCTATCCATGTCTCGTCGCCCGTAACAATGTGGGAAAAACAAACCATCTCCATCTTGTCTATAGCGCTCCAAAAACTGTCGTGCACTACGCATTCGTTGTTCTTTATGTTGGCCGGTGAGCACTTTTGGCACCCACTCGCACAAAGTTTCCGATATCCAAGCTGTTCAGTGACAATCCTGTAAAGTGAGGTTTGAGCAACATTTGAGAATTCATCAGTCAGGCCAGTAATCGTCAAATACCGATCACTTCGAATTTTTGGTTCACTTGCACAACGATGTCGTTGGTCCGAATACTGGGCCTAACACTCCGCTGTTTTGTGCGGTGATTTCGAAATTCTCGACACCAGTGTCGAACCTGTTTGTCACTCATTATGTCCGGTTCATACACAAGGCATAACTCACGATGTATGTTCGCAGTTGACGATCCTTTTGCCAGCAAAAATCTAATCACACCGGCACTTCACACGATTGTCGCGGCCATAGCGATCTGCTCTCATCGACTGGAAAACGCCTACTGCGCCACACCAACACTGCGATAGGTTCCTCTGGAGTCGGTAGATAGCGCTGCAGACGTGAAACGTCATTCAGGCCTAACATCCGTTAAATATTGTTCACCGGACCTTAGTTTTGGTATACGCCTCGTATTTGCGATATGGTTAATGCCACAAAATCATTTGATATTCTTTTTCCAGCAGTAAGTTTATGTCTATTTCCTATGAGATGCTAGTTATATAAAATTGTACACAACGTAGTTAGCATGAACAGGACTGTCAGGATATTCACAGAAAATTCGAGATATAATATAATTCACCATATTAATATACCAAAATATTTTAATGAATAATGCTAGAGTTATTTTTGAGAAAATGAAAATAATGAAAACTCTTCCATGTAAATGGTAGTTTGGAGTAGGGGATTTGTTTTAAAACAGTGTGAGATTCAAATATGATGCTTTGGTACCGAGGGAATAGACTTTGCGTGTAAGGCTCGCGTTCGGGAACTCCCAATTCGATTCCTGTAGACCGCCACCGTGACCTTGGGTTTTTCTTGGTTTTCCCTGGTTGGTAGGCAAATTCTGGGGTGGTTTCTTATCTACCACGGTTTCCTTTCCCTCGGATTCCTTTTCATTCCGTTTCCTTCTTATGTGCTTCTAGATTTCATGGTGTATGGCGGTGGACACTATCCCCCGCCGTTGAATCTTTGCACCTGACAGTTTGTGTGGCTTCACGTAACATTGGCTATATTGTGGTTGCGACGTTGCCAGAGTGGTTAGTAAACAACAACAGCTGATTATTCTCCTTTCTATTGTGTCTAAGCCGCATACAAAAAGTGTACGTAAGAGCGAACGTCAATGAGTATTTCGGATTATTATTATTATTATTATTATTATTATTATTATTATTATTATTATTATTATTATTATTATTATTATTATTATTATTGTTAATTGAAAATAACTCAGCATAAACATTGCAACATATGTAGAGCAAATTACGCACTTTTGACAATATAGAAACAAAATAATGCAAACGTGCCTGCTACAATGAGAAGAAATAAAACAAATTACAAGCTGTGATAACAAAGTTATTTTCACTCACGCTGCGTTCCAGATGGTTCAGGAATTTTGTTCTCTTTCTCTTGGAGTTTCACTTCCTTGTAAACAACAGTTCTCGTGATTAGTTCAAAGGCTGCTGCAGTTCGTTGTACATCTTTATCAGCAGGAATAGAGGGATGCCCATGAACCTTCATGTACTCCTCCTGTTCAAAGAATTCCCGGGTCCTTCTTAACAGTTCCAATGCCCCTATTAAGTGGCAGATCTCGGCGCAAAGGATTTTCACTTCGTGAACCATCACTCGGTGATAGGCGTCGTTTTTAATACATTGTTGCACTTCGAATCTTGTATAAATAATACAAATGTAATGTATATAAACGAACACGAACAATAACCACAAACATAAATAACTATGAACAATACTAGCTTGCAAAGAACAACTCGACACACGAGCTAGAGATTCACAAACTGAAGCACATGGTTGGAAATAGCTACATCCGGCAACAGAGCCGCTTCCAGTTCCGCTTCCGCTTTATCATAGACCACCCGAAATGCTGCCTTGTTATTGGTTTAGGAAGTCTAACGGTTAAAGCTTTTCATGTGTTTTTTTTCGCGTGTGTACCAACTTAATTGCTAGCTGTCAAGTGCAACGTTTCAACGGCGGAGGTATAGAGGTCTACCTGGTTGAACGGGACGTTTATCGCCCTCGCTTGGCAGCTTCAACATTGGAACGGGTCTTCGAGCTGTCAGGGACTTCAGCGCGGCCTGTAACCTCCTGTGGTTTCTTTACTTCGTTCCTTCTTCTTGGGGGTGGCAACCGCAATAAATCTCTCCTAGGTCAAAGTGTGAGAGGTGTCCCCAACTCTTGTACCGTATAGCACGCCCAGTTTATTTACCATGCTTTTTTGTCATGAAACTTTGGAATTGTTCTGCATCTGAAAGGAAATATTTTATTTTTTAGCAATTCTTATTTGCCCCCCCCGAGCAGTAGATTTCGGACTGTTTACACGAAAGAGTTGCCGCAGCTTAGAAACTGCCAAACGCTTAAGAAACGTTCGCTCACTACCCCTTGTCAAAGGGTGCTAATTGCCTTAGCTCTTGAATGTCGAGGAAGGATATGTCCTCGAGGTTTCCCTCGAAGCATTTCTCGCCTAAATCCCTGCCTCGGATTGTTAATTAAGAAATAATTGCTAAACAGACAGTGAATTAATTAAAATTTATACAGAGGTGACGGCTTGTTGCCATTCAGTATTGTCTGAGGGGGAGAAATGCTCCAGGCGTGTGACGTCAAGTGTCTACCCTCAAACGTCTTCTTCTTCACTCTTTGACAGCTGCTTTCCCATAACACATTTATCAAGAAAAGGCGTAGAATTCATAGCAAGCAGTTTAAAATCATGTAGCGTCGTGTTTCAATTGCACTCTGGTATTTACTACAGCTTAAGGAAACAAATCGAAAAATCTAATGCGCTACGACCACACCATTCTCTACAATATATCGTTTATTAGTGGGTATGCAAACTTTCATTTTAATCCAAATAAACCTTTACCGAAGCAGCTACATTACACATTTCGTTATAGATACAAAGGGAACAGCGATAGTCAAATGTTTAACAACTGGACGCTATATGCTGGCCTTAAAATTCCATACTGTTTCCATGACATCGCGAGAAACAACTGAAAGTCCATAGGACCTTAAATGACTGACAAAGTTTTGAGCAATTCGAAATATTAATAATGGATATCTCGGAAATGGCTTATGCAACAAAAGAAGTTATTTAAGTAAATTGTGTGTTTTAAAGATATCAACATTTTTAATTTCTCTACTGCGTATAGTAAGTAGGGGAAGTATTGTATTCCACCCAAAAATTCGATACCGAGGATTTCACCGGAAATATATGTTTTGAGACACCCTGAATCCAAAAACAGTATTTTTGGAAACATGTCCGTGTGTGTGTCTGTCTGTGAACAGCATAACTCAGAAACGAACAGTCGGATAAATACCAAACTTGGTATTTAAGTTCAGTATCTTCCAGAGATGCGACACGAAGGTTTTCAAGAAAATCTCCCCAACCCAGATTACCCTTTACATGGAACATTTTTATAAAATTTTAATTTTCTCAAAAATGGCTCTAACGAGTTTGGTTAAAATATCATATGTTTAAGATATTTTCATGACAAGTGAAATGTATATCTCGAATTTTCAGAGAATGTCTCCAAAAGTATTCTTCATTGTGAACGACTTTTGCATAACTGGTAAACCATAAGAGATAGACAAAATTTTACTACACAAAAGATGTAGATCGCGTTAAAATACACAATTTATGTCACATACTTTTTTTTTTGTTCAGTGAACCATCTTCGAGATATTGCTTGTTATTCCCTTAAATTTTCCAATACTTTTTCTTAAATGGGAATTCGTTATGGTTTTTTTACGTCCTGGACATACAAAGAGAGTGGAATACTCCACATAGCAAACAGCTCTTAAAAGATTTGACTATCGCTTAAAGCCTACCAATTCTACTTGCATCTACAAGAAAATTAGCAATAATATTAACACCTCGATTAACGTGAAGCATATGGAGAATAAGCGTTTGTAAAAATAGTTTGTACAAGAGTAGAGAAAGTCATGTGAGTGTAACACATCAGATTTTCTTAGTAGGTTTTCGTCTATCGCTTAACGCTTACCAGTTATACAAGATTATACAAAATTCCTTTCAAACTATACAGGCTATTTCCATAAAATCCAATATATACATTTTATTTTTATGTAAATATCTTTAATATATGGTATATTAATCAAAATCGTTAGTGCCAATGTTGAAAAAATATTTGGAAAAATGTTCCATGTAAAGGGTAGCTGGGGTGCAGGATATATAATCGTTGTGTCGTATCCTTGGAAGGTACTAAACTCCAATGCCAAGTTTGGTGTTTATCCGACACACGGACATCTTTTTAAAAATGCCTTTTTTGGAATAAGGGGTCCTCAAAACGTGTCTTTCCGGTGAAATCTCGGTATCGAAGTTTTGGGTGGAATACAATACCTTCTCTACCTACTGTTTACGTGGTATAAAAAGTAAACACCCGATATGTTACATTCACATTGCTTTCTCTAGTCACTTTTCTACAAACAAACGTATTGTTGTTTCTACTTGATAATCGAGAGAAAGGTTTGCCAGAAATGGTTTCATTACATATTTCGCTGTAGGAACGAGAGGGCTACAGAGATTGAAGCGATAATTGCACGCGAGAGCCTTTCAGCTACTGTACGGTTTCATTGGTGCCTTATTCACCAATCAGAATAGAACAACCGATAGCTTTAAAGCATGATGCTCAAAAAGCAATAACTCCTATATTCATTTTTTTCTACTCCTATAATTTCTGCTTTAATTGGAGTAGAGATTTAGAAAGCGTATTCTCATTCATTTTGTTGTTCACTATTGGCCGAATATACAAACGATATAAATGGCGACATTTGGTGATTTGTGAGTTCAAAATATAAACTAAGTGTTACAAGATTTATCGCCGTATAATACGAGATTAAACAGATATTGATGGTATTATTATTACTTCAGTGATTATACTAAAAGTACAAAAATTATTATGTTATACATTCACATGACTTTCTCTACCCATTATCGTTTATTAGTGGGTATACATTCTTATCAATGCTTATTACTTTCTCTACTACGTAGAGTACGTAGGGGAGGTATTGTATTCCACCCAAAAATTCGATACCGAAATTGCACCGGAAATGCATGTTTTGAACACCCTGAATCCAAATAAAGCATTTTTCGAAACATGTCCGTGTGTCTCTGTCTGTCTGTGAACAACATAACTCAAAAAACGAAAATTCGGAAAAATACCATACTTGGTATTTGAGTTTAGTGTCTTCCAAGCATGCCACACGGAGATCTAGAAGAAAAACTCCCCACACAATACTATCCTTTACATGGAACACCTTTCGAACATTTTGATTTTCTCAAAAATGGTTATAACGATTTTCATTAAAATATCATATATTTAAGATATCTTTATGGCAAATTAAATGTGTATCTTGAATTTTCTGAGAATGTTCCTAAAAGTTCTGTTCATTCTGAATTACATTTGCATAACTAGTACACCGTAAGTGATAGACAAAGTTTTACCACAAATATGTAGATCCCGTTAAAACACACAATTTATATCACATACATTTTTTCTTCGAGTGAACTATTTCTGAGATATTCCTTGTTATTTCTTTGAATTTTATTTTTCTCAAATGGGAGTTCCTTGTTCATTTTTTTGTCCTGAGAATGGAATGCCCCACATAGCAACCAGCTCTTATAACATTTGACTATCCCTTAAAGCCTACCATATTCCCCTTGCACCTACAAGAAAATTAGCAATAAGATAGTTTCTGCAAATGTTAATATCAATTAACATGAAGTAGATAAAGAATAAACGCTTGTAAAAATAGTTTGTACAAGAGTAGAGAAAGCCACGTCAGTGTAACACATCAGATGTTTTTCTATCCAAATAAACGTTTGCAGAAATACACTATGTGATCAAACATACACCCCCACAAACTTACATTTTTCATCTTAAGTGCATTGTGCTCCATCTACTGGCTGGTACTCATTATCCGCGACTTCAGTAGTCATTAGATATCGTGAAACAGCAGAATGGAACAGAAACAGCTCCGTGGAACTCACGAACTTCGAATCTGGTCAGGTGATTGAGTGTCACTTGTGTCAGAAGTCTGTACGCGAGATTTCCACACTCCTAAACATCCCTAGGTCCACTATTTCTGATGTGATAGTGAAGTGGAAACGTGAAGGGACATGTACAGCACAAAAGCGTACAGGCCGACCTCGTCTGTTGACTGACAGAGACCGCCGACATTTGAAGAGGGTCGTAAAGAGTAATAGGCAGAAATCTATCCAGACCATCACACAGGAATTCCAAACTGCATCAGGATCCACTCCAAGTACTATGAAAGTTGGGAGTGAGGTGAGAAACCGTGGATTCTATGGTCGAGCGGCTGCTCATAAGCCACACATCACTCAGGAAAATACCAAACGACGCCAAATACCTTGGTGTAAGGAGCGTCAACATTTGAACATTGGCAAAAAGTTGTGTGGAATGATGAATCACGGTACACAATGTAGCGATCCGATGGCAGGGTGTGGGTATGGCGAATGCCCGGTAAACGTCATCTGCCAGCGTGTGTAGTGCCAACAGTGAAACTCGGAGGTGGTGGTGTTATGATGTGGTCGTGTTTTTCCTGGAGGGGGCTTGCATCTATTATTGTTTTGCGTGGCACGATCACAGTGTAGACCTACATTGATATTTTAAGCACCTTCTTGCTTCCCACTGTTGAAGAGCTAATCGGGGATGGCGATTGCATCTTTCAACACGATCGAGCACCTGTTCATACTGCACGGGCTGTGGTGGAGTGGTTACACGACAATAACATCCCTGTAATGGACTGACCTGCACAGAGTCCTGGCTTGAATCCTATAGAGCATCTTCGGGATGTTTTGGAACGCCGACTTCGTGCCAGGCCTCACCGACCTACATCGATACCTCTCCTCAGTTCCGCACTCCGTGAAGAATGGGCTGTCATTCCCAAAGAAACCTTCCAGCACCTGATTGAAAATATGCTTGCGAGAGAGAACGCTATCATCAAAGGTAAGGGTGGGCGAACACCATATTGACTTCCGGCATTACCGATGAAGGGCGCCACGAACTTGTACGTCATTTTCAGCCAGGTGTCCAGATACTTTTGATCGCGTAGACAGCGATAGTTAAATGTTTAACAACTGGACGCTGTATGCTAGCGCCAATTAAAATTCATATTGTTTCCAAGCAATCGCGAGAAACAACTGGAGGTTGACAGGACTTAACAGAATTACCAAGTAATGAACAATTCAAACGGGTATCTCAGAAACGTTTTATGCTAAAAAAAGGCTTGTTTTTCGTCTGTCGCTTAACGTTTACCAGTTATACAAGATTATACAAAATTCCTTCCGAATGAATAGCGTTTCACAGGCTATTTCCATAAAATTCTAGATGTATACTTTATTTGTCATGTAAATATCTTTCATATATAGTATTTTAATCAAAATCGTTAGAGCTATTTTTAAGAAAATCAACATTTTCAAAATATGTTTCATGTAAAGTGTAGTTTGGGTGGGAGGATTTTCTTGAAAATCTTCGCGTCGCATTCTTGAAAGATACTGAACTTAAATCCGACCTTTCACTTTTGAGTTATATTGCTCACAAACACACAGACACACATACTGACGGTTTCTAAAAATGTATATTTTTTGGATTCGCGAGAGGGCCTCAAAACATGTATTTGCGGTGAAATCTCGTTATAGATTTTTTGGGTGGAATGCAATACCTTCTCTACCTACTATGTACGTGGTAGAGAAAGTAAAAACGATAAAAAAGCAACGTAAAGAATCTCTACAGTTGAGCAAGCAGATAAAGGGGCTATATAAACAATTATTGTATTCGGAAATCAATTTGTTAGAAAGAAAGTGACAGTCCGCCACTGACTTTGCTCTCTGCCTAATAGATACATGGCAGAGAAATTAAAAATGGTATTGTTCTCACATTACATTATCTTAACAAATCCCCCTCTTGCTTATAATTAGTTATTACGTAATTTAATTGAGCTTTCAAACCCATGTTTATCGTCGTTAGATAATAATTTCTCCAACTTCTGTCTCAAAATTTTTACAAGCGCTTATTCTCCATGTGCTTCATGTTAATCGAGATGTTAATCTTATTGCTAATTTTCTTGTAGATGCAAGGGGAATATGGTAGTATTTAAGTGATAGTCAAATATTTTAAGAGCTGGTTGCTATGTGGAGTATTCCATTCCCTTTTGTATGTCCAGGACATAAAAAAACTGAATAACGAATTCCCATTTGAGAAAAAGTATTGGAAAATTTAAGGGAATAACAAGCAATATCTCGAAAATGGTTCACTCAACAACAAAAATGTATAAGACATAAATTGTGTATTTTAACGCGATATACATTTTTTGTGTAGTAAAATTTTGTCTATCTCTTATGGTTTACCAGTTATGCAAAAGTCGTTCACAATGAAGAATACTTTTGGAGACATTCCCAGAAAATGCAAGATATGCATTTTATTTGTCATGAAAATATCTTAAACATATGATATTTTAATCAAAATTGTTAAAGCTATTTTTGAGACAATTAAAATTTTTGAAAGATGTTCCATGAAAGGGTAATCTGCGGTGGGGGGATTTTCTTGAAAACCTTCGTGTCGCATCTCTGGAAGATACTGAACCTAAATACCAAGTTTGGTGTTTATCCGACTGTTCGTTTCTGAGTTACGCTGTTCACAGACAGACACACACACAGATAGACACACAGACACACACGGACATGTTTCCAAAAATGCTTGTTTTGGATTCAGGGTGTCTCAAAACATGTATTTCCGGTGAAATCTCGGTATCGAATTTTTGGGTGGAATACAATACTTCCCCTACTTACTGTACGTAGTAGAGAAAGTAAAAATGAATAAGGGATTCCCATTTGAGAAAAGTATTGGAAAATTTAGGGGAATAACAAGCAATATCTCGAAAATTGTTCACTCAACAAAAAAATGTATATGACATAAATTGTGTATTTTAACGCGATTTACAGTTTTTGTGTAGTAAAATTTTGTCTATCTCTTATGGTTTACCAGTTATGCAAAAGTTGTTCACAATGAAGAATACTTTTGGAGACATTCCCAGAAAATTCAAGATATACATTTTATTTGTCATGAAAATATCTTAAACATATGATATTTTAATCAAAACTGTTAAAGCCATTTTTGAGAAAATTAAAATTTTCGAAAAATGTTCAATGTAAAGGGTAATGTGGGGTGAGGGGATTTTCTTGAAAACCTTCGTGTTCCATCTCTGGAAGATACTGAACCTAAATACCAAGTTCGTCTCTGAGTTATGCTGTTCACAGACACATACAGACACACACACGGATATGTATCCAAAAATGCTTTTTTTGGATTCAGAGGGTCTCGAAACATGTATTTTCGGTGCAATCTCGGTATCGAATTTTTGGGTGGAATACAATACTTCCCCTACTTACTTTACGTAGTAGAGAAAGTAAAAATAGTGTAAAGTAATTAAAAACATAAATCAATAACAACGAAAATCTCCGAAATAGTCAATGCTACAAAACTATATTTTCACGGGATCTACTTTTTTTCTTTTTTTTCTTATTTAATAAGTTTTTGACTATATCTCACGGTTTAGAAGTTACATAAAAGCGTATAGAATTCATTCAGAGGATTTTCACAGATAACTTAATCAACATCGTTATAGCCAGTTTTTGAAGAAAATAAATAAATGGTAGTTTAGAGTGGGAGAATTTTCTAAAATCCGTCGCATCGTTGGAAGATGCTGATAGTGAGAAAGTCAGACGGAAGGGGCACCGAATCACTGGAGCTCGTAGACCGCTACTAGGCTCCTTGTGTTCTTAAGTGACCCCTGGGAGGAAGGGAAGACCTGAAGTGCGACCAGTTCCGGACGACGATGCGCCCAAGCAAGGACGATTCCAAAATGACACCAATCCTGACGCATCAAATGGCAATTCAAGTGCCAGGAAGAAAACTTTACACAGCGTAAACTTCACCGTACCGCCGCAACACACCAGTCGTCGTCACCTGGTCCTGAAACTCCGAAACATGAAATGAAACACATAAATGAAATCATAGGAGTAGGAAATTATGGAAAGGAAATTCGCGGTAGAAGATGCACTCGCCTACCGACCTGGGAAAACCATGAAAACACACTAAGTCAGGTATCCGGGAACCCAGGACCTCTAGAATACGAGCCTCACACGCTACCGCGGAACCATCTCGCTCTGTTGGAAGATGCTGAACTTAAATTCGAAATTTGATATTTATCTGACATTTCGTATTTTAGTTTTAGCGTGCACACACTATTTTTTTCAGGGAACCCCAATGTGTATATTTCCAGCGAAATCTCGATATCGAATTCTTGGACATAAATACAATACTCCCTCTACTCAAGGTGTTAGAGAATGTAGAACTAGAAACATCAGTTTCAGATATGAATCATTTTGGTTATTCATTTTCTGATATTACTCCTTTTAAAGGGACACTAGGACTGGGTTTTTGAGCGAAAATAAAAGTTTCGATTCTTACTATCTCTACCATGTATATATTAGGTAGAGAAGGTGTTAAATTCCACGCAAAAAAATCTATACCGAGATTTCACCGGAAATATGTGTCTTGAAACTCCCTAAATCCTAGAAAATAAAATTAGAAAAAGGTTCGTGTGTCTGTGTATAGCAAAACTCAAAAAAGAAAAGGGATTTAGGTTCAGTATCTTTCAAAGATGCGACACGAAGATTTTCAAGAAAATCCCCCACCCCAGTTTACCCTTCACATGGAAAATGTTTCGTAGGGTTTGATATTTTGATTAAAATATCATATTTTCAAGATATTTTCATTACAAACAAATGTATATCTTGCATTTTCTGGGACTGTATCCAAAAGTCCTCTTCATTCTGAATGACTTTCGCATAACTGGTAAACCGTGAGAGATACACAAAAATTTACTACACGAATAATGTAGATCTCGTTAAAACACAATTTTGTCACATAATTTTTTTTTCGAGTGAACCATTTCCGAGATATTCCTTGTTATTTGTTTTAATTTTCCAATACTTATACTTTTCTCAAATGCGAATGCGTTATTCGTTTCTTTTTTAGGTCCTGGACATACAAATAGAATGGAATGCGCTACATAGCAACCAGTTCTTAAAATATTTGACTATCGCTTAAAGCCTACCATATTCCCCTTGCATCTACAAGAAAATTAGCAATAAGCTAGAGTCTGCAAATGTTTATCTCGATTAACATGAAGTAGATGGAGAATAAGCGTTTGTAAAAATAGTTTGTACAAGAGTAGAGAAAGTCATGTGAGGCAACACATCAGATTTTTTTATTACATCATGTAAATATTCTGTAGGCACCCGTGAATCATTTTGACCAAACATTTTTCACGATCCGCTATTTTAAAAGCCCAGCGACATATTTAATCACCTGTGCGTTCCCTTTTAACCTCAATGGAGCCTTTTCTGCGGGTTTTTTTCCGTTTTACATTATTGCATATGAAATTTAAGGCTTCTATTTCAGTTTTGTTCTGATTTGTATACAATTTGCATAACATAATCCAAAAATAATCTGTCGAAAGATTCAAGCATGAATTTTATGATTGCTTTATTCATTGGCTCACAAAATAATTAACTTATAGTGAAAAACAAAGTAAGTTTCAACACCCACACCTTCATAAAAACAAAAATTTATTTATCTACAACTAATAATATCAACCAAATCCTTACATTTATTTTCACTCTATTGAAGTTTTAGAAATGGCATTACTATACTTCTTTGACAATTTGAATGCGCAAATAGTTTTAGAAGATTTTTATGTTTTTCGCTAATTAAAAATACTTAATTGTATTATGTAAGAAACTATTTGAGCTAGAGCTTTGAGCTCTTAACAGTCATTTCTTTATTAGCTTATATTAGGTTGCCAATTTTCAAGTTAAGTCCCTTTAAAATTAAAAATGTTAGAAAATTCAGTCCCAGTGTTCCTTAACCGTTTCTGAAAACAGAATTTTGTTTTAAAAGCAAGTGTAAAACTACTGTCTCCCGGGTCTAAATGTTAACCCCTGGGTTCTCTGATGGGGCGGGGAATTTTTCTTCAACCAGAATCATTCCCTAACCCTCACAGAGTCTAGAAGCATGAATGTGTGTTTAATGTTAAAAATCTGATGTAAAGCATTCGCATGACTTTCTCTACCCTCTACCGTTTATTTGTGAGAAGACAAACCATTCCTAGTAAAGCTTATTTTTATACCTATAACATTTTAATCCAAATAAACCTTTGTATAAATAGCTACAATACACATTTCGTTATAGATACAAAGAAAACAGCGATAGTCAAATATTTAAGAACTGGACGCTATATGCTGGCCTTAAAACGTCATACTGTTCCCATGCAATCGCGAGAAACAACTGAATGTTGAATGGACTTTAAAGAATTACCCAGTAATGAACAATTCGAATCATTATTAATCGATATCTCAGAAATGGCTCATGGCACAAAAATCCATTTGAAACAAATTGTGTTTTATTTTTATGTAGTAGGTTTTCGTCTTAACGTTTACTACTTATACAAGATTATACAAAATTCCTTCCGAATGAAGAGCACTTCAAGACTATCCTGAGAAAATTCAAGACTTTACTTGGAATGTAACTATCTTTAATATATGGTATTTTAATGAAAATCGCTAGAGCCATTTTTTAAAAAATCAAAATTTTCTAAAAATGTTCTATGTAAAGGGCAGTTGGGGTGGGGATTTTCTTGAAAATCTTCGTGTCGCAACCTTGGAACTACTAAACTTAAATCCCAATTTTGGTATTTATCCGACTTTTCGATTTTGAGTTGTGCTGTTCACAGACACACACGGACCTTTTTCTAAAAATGCTTTTTCTTTGATTCAGAGGCCTCAAAACATATATTTCCGGTGAAATCTCGGTAGTGAATTTTTGGGTGGAATGCAATACCTTCTCTACCTAATATACGTGGTAGAGAAAGTAAAAAAAGATAAAAAAAACGTCAAGAAACTCTACAGTTGAGCCAGCAATAACACCATAATTTGTTTCTCCAAACAAAGCCCCCGACATGACCAAGAAGTTAAAGCGAGCTATACAAATGCAACAATTATTGTATTCGGAAATTGCTTGGTTAGGAAGAAGATGACAGTCCGCCACTGACATTGCTTACTATCGCTTAATCTGCCACATTCACGTGAAAGGCAGAAACTCATATAATCCTTGACTAACCTCTCTCCTGTATAATAAAGCTACATAAACACGTCATTCTGTCAGAAAACCATGCTCCTCTCTTGTTAAACGTCAAATTCCGGCTCATCTCCAAGGATTAGAGATTTCACAAAGAGATCACCATAGCAACGGTGAGATCTAAACTTTACCCTCTCATATGGCTTCATTCAACCAAGAATGTCTTTAGGGATAAACTACAAATATAACTGCAGCAGCAATTTTCTTCTTTACTATCTATTTTAACTAATAATTGATATTAACCTATATAATGTCTAACCTAATGCGGTGAAAAATTAAAAAATCTGATGTGTTGCATTCACATAGCTTTCTCTATCCTCTATTGTTTATTAATAGATATACGAATTGTTATGAAAGTTTATTTTTCTATCTATTTCATTTTAATCCAGATAAACCTTAGCTCAAATAATTACATTACACATTTCGTTGTGGATACAAAGAGAACAGCGATAGTCAAATGTTTAAGAACTGGACACTTTATGCTGGCCTTAAAATTCCATACTGTTTCCATGACATCGCGAGAAACAACTGAAAATGACAAAATATCGAACAAATCTAACCGGCTCAGTCGGTAGAGCAACTGCCTGTTATGCTAGGGGTCCCGGGTTCAATTCCCGGCTGGAGGGTGGGAAATTTTCTCCAGCCAAGATTGTTCGTTATCCTCCCCTGAGTCTGGAAGTATGAATGAGAGTGTGAATGTATGTGTGACTTTTAATGATTAAAACCAAACTGCAAGAAACCCAAAGACAATAGCTACAGGAGTTAACACCACAATAGGCAATAAATTCCAAAGGAAAGACCGCTGATAAGACCAAAGCAGTTAAAGGAGGGGTATTGTCACGAACGTGACTGAGGAGATACGTATTGTAATTATTATTTTATATTAATTCGCACATTAACCTGTCACAAGTTTCTGAGTTCATATAAAATCATATTTTATATTTCTTAATTCTGCTCAAGTCTTAGTAAATTGTATATATGACAGGAAACAGTGGTTTGCCACTTCCTTGGACATTTCAAAGGGATGTTACTATGCCATCATTTCCTCAGGTATACGTGTCTTTCTGCACGGCTCTTAGCTGCACTCTGTGGGTCACATGATCCTTGGAAAGTCCTAAGCCTACGCATTTTCCAGGGTGTTGGCAGACCATATTTGGTAATAGCTGCCACGGTATTAGAATGAACCCCTCTAGGGTATTGAACTCTATATAACCAAGCCCTCAAGCTCTGCTCGCGGGGACTTTGTGTTGTAACTTGGCCGGGACCGCTAGGTACCCGTCGACGGCCGCTGCACGGTCGTTCACCAGATGGTTTCATTTGGCACCACTAGTGGCTTGACAAAGTCGTGTTGAGTATTGGCTCTCCTCATCCACGAAGAGACGTTTCTCAAGGTAAGCACTATAAAATAAATTGTTAATAATAATGTTAGCTAGTACCACCATCATCCCTGATCTTGTAAACCCAACAATCGCACGTAGAAATGTAACTCTTTAGAATATGAAGTATTTATTTGTTTACGTAATTGAGAAAGTGTTCTGTTGTTGAAGTTTTACTGTTGTTGTTAGCCACACGCTTGAGAAGCCAACTTGAAGTAGTAAAATGGTTGCTTTAAATTTAACTGTCCCTCGTATGGGAGCCAAATTGAAGAATTTATTGTTTTTGGAGTTTATGTTGTTTAAGGAGTTTGCACCACATATGAACGTCAATTTGAGAAAGATTGTGTGTTACGTAATATGCTGCTACGTATGAGAAGCCGATTTTTGAAGATGTATTTTTGTTGTTACGCTCCAAGTTTTAAAATATTATATTAAGTTTGTTATTAAACTGCTTCTATAGGTAGTATTTATGTTTATGTTTGCCTCGGCTGCGTCAGTATTGTTTTAGATTCATGTATCTCTTAGACAGGGCGTGATACGACAAGAATGTAGGCTTACACAGAGTTTAAGTTTTAAATTCACTTCTTTTTATTAATCTTTGACACAAATAAAATAGCACTACACTGATATTAACAGCTGTGAGATTATTTTATTTAATACTTGCACTTTGTTATCGCGTATACACAATTTTCGTTTCACACGAATACGTAATATTTCTTTAGAGAACACATCTTCCATCCGGTCACTACCAAGTCTGCCAGCAACTGAACATATTTCAACCGTCCAAACACGTAAGCTTCTGTATTTCAAGTCTCTGATTGGCTAATCTTAGTCCAATAGAATACTTGAATTTAATTAAAACTTTTTCTGGCTGTTGATTGGCTAATTTTTAACTGTCAAAAAATTTACATTTTTGCTGCCCCAATCATGACTAGTAGCATTCAAACTCTCAAACTCATTATTGCCTCAAGGTTACCTCATTGTTAGCAACGTTAAATTTATTATTCTCACAGCTCTTACATTATTAAATTACATAATGTATTCACATAACATTATTGAACATGTTTACAATCAAAATAAGCATATGCAAAGACTGTTACATACATTTTTATAAATTATTACATACATATTGTTTCAAGGCGGAGTGTTATTGAATTTACATATTATATAATTCAATTGAAACTATTCAAATATTAAAATCTGCCTCAAATGTAGTCAGATCGCTCTAGCCAAGTGTTTTAATGATTATCTCTACCTCTGCAATCCCTCGTTTAGCTATTCCCTCCAGTGTCACAACTTAGCACGTGACAGTATAAATGGAACTCAAAAAATCTAACCATTAATAAATAACAAATATGTCGGAAATGGCATATACCAAAAAAAAGTTATTTGAAATAATTGTGTATTTCAAAGAGATTTACAGTTTTTCTCTTTTTTTGTGTAGTATGATTTCGTCTTTCGCTTAACGCTTACCAGTTAAACAAGATTACACAAGATTCCTTCCGAATGAAGAGGACTTCAAAGGCTATTCCCAGAACATTCAAGATGTATATTTTACAAGACATGTAAGTATCTTGTATATATGACAAATAAAATGTATATCTTGAATTTTCTGGGAATATTTTGTGAAGCCCTCTTCATGCGGAAGAAATTTTGTATAATCTTATAACTGGTAAACGTTAAGCGATAGACGACAACGTACTACACAAAAAAGTAGATCTCTTTAAAACACACAATTTTGTGGCATCTGCCATTTCCGAGATAAACGTTAATAATGATATGAATTGTTCATTACTTGGTCATTCCTTTAAAGTCTGGTCAACATTCAGTTGTTTCTCGCGATGTCATGGAAACAGTATGGAATTTTAAGGACAGTATATAGCGTCCAGTTCTTAAACATTTGATTGTCTTTGTTCTCTTTGTATCTATAACTAAATGTGTAATGTAGCTATTTCCAAAAAGGTTTATGTCCATTAAAATGAAGTAGATAGTAAAATAAACTTTCTTAAGGATAATGTGTATACCCACTAGTAAGCGATAGAGGGTAGGGAAAGTCATGCGGGTATAACACATCAATTTTTACTTTCTCTACTACGTATAGTAAGTAGGGGAAGTATTCCATTCCCCCAAAAATTCGATACCGAGATTTCACCGGAAATACATGTTTTGAGACCCCCTGAATCCAAAAAAAGCATTTTTGGAAACATGTCCGTGTGTGTGTCTGTGTGTGTGTCTGTGTGTGTGTGTCTGTGTGTGTGTGTGTCTGTGTGTGTGTCTGTGAACAGCATAACTCAGAAACGAACAGTCGTATAAACACCAAACTTGGTATTTAGGTTCGGTATCTTCCAGAGATGCGACACGAAGGTTTTCAAGAAAATCCCCCCACCCCAGACTACCCTTTACATGGAAGATTTTTCGAAAATTTTAATTTTCTCAAAAATGGCTCTAACGATTTTGATGAAAATATCATATGTTTAAGATAATGTCATGAGAAATAAAATGTATATCTCGAATTTTCTGGGAATGTCTCCAAAAGTATTCTTCATTGTGAACGACTTTTGCATAACTGGTAAACCATAAGAGATAGACAAAATTTTACTACACAAAAAATGTTGATCGCGTTAAAATACACAACTTATGTCATATACATTTCTTTTGTTGAGTGAACCGTTTTCGAGATATTGCTTGTTATTTCCTTAAATTTTCCAATACTTATACTTTTTCTCAAATGCGTTATTCATTTTTACTTTCTCTACTACGTATAGTAAGTAGGGGAAGTATTGCATTCCACCCAAAAATTCGATACCGAGATTTCGCCGGAAATACATGTTTTGAGACCTCCTGAATCCAAAAAAAGCATTTTTGGAAACATGTCCGTGTGTGTGTCTGTGTGTGTGTCTGTGTGTCTGTGTGTGTGTGTGTCTGTGTGTGTGTCTGTGAACAGCATAACTCAAAAACGAACAGTCGGATAAACACCAAACTTGGTATTTAGGTTCAGTATCTTCCAGAGATGCGACACGAAGGTTTCCAAGAAAATCCCCCCACCCCAGACTACCCTTTACATGGAAGATTTTTCGAAAATTTTAATTTTCTCAAAAATGGCTCTAACGATTTTGATGAAAATATCCTATGTTTAAGACAATGTCATGAGAAATGAAATGTATATCTCGAATTTTCTGGGAATGTCTCCAAAAGTATTCTTCACTGTGAACGACTTTTGCATAACTGGTAAACCATAAGAGATAGACAAAATGTTACTACACAAAAAATGTAGATCGCGTTAAAATACATAACTTATGTCATATACATTTCTTTTGTAGAGTGAACTGTTTTCGAGATATTGCTTGTTATTTCCTTAAATTTTCCAATACTTATACTTTTTCTCAAATTCGTTATTCAATTTTTTTATGTCCTGGACATGCAAAGAGAATGGAATGCGCCACATAGCAACCAGCGTTAAAATATTTGACTATCGCTTAAAAGCTACCATATTTCCCTTGCATCTACAAGAAAATTACCAATAAGATTGACATCTCGATATCTCGATTAACATGAAGCATATGGAGAATAGGCGTTTGTAAAATTAGATTGTACAAGAGTAGAGAAAGTCATGTGAGTGTAACACATCAGATTTTTTTATGTCCTGGACTTGAAAAGAGAATGGAATGCGCCACATAGCAACCAGAGTTAAAATATTTGACTATCGCTTAAAACCTACCATATTCCCCTTGCATCTACAAGAAAATTATCAATAAGATTGACATCTCGATATCTCGATTAACATGAAGCATATGGAGAATAAGCGTTTGTAAAAATAGTTTGAACAAGAGTAGAGAAAGTCATGTGAGTGTAACACATCAGATTTTTACTTTCGCTACTACGTATAGTAAGTAGGGGAAGTATTGCATTCCACCCAAAAATTCGATACCGAGATTTCACCGGAAATACATGTTTTGAGACCTCCTGAATCCAAAAAAAGCATTTTTGGAAACATGTCCGTGTGTGTGTCTGTGTGTGTGTGTGTGTCTGTGTGTGTGTCTGTGTGTGTGTGTGTCTGTGTGTGTGTCTGTGAACAGCATAACTCAAAAACGAACAGTCGGATAAGCACCAAACTTGGTATTTAGGTTCAGTATCTTCCAGAGATGCGACACGAAGGTTTTCAAGAAAATCCCCCCACCCCAGACTACCCTTTACATGGAAGATTTTTCGAAAATTTTAATTTTCTCAAAAATGGCTCTAACGATTTTGATGAAAATATCATATGTTTAAGATAATGTTATGAGAAATGAAATGTATATCTCGAATTTTCTGGGAATGTCTCCAAAAGTATTCTTCATTGTGAACGACTTTTGCATAACTGGTAAACCATAAGAGATAGACAAAATGTTACTACACAAGAAATGTAGATCGCGTTAAAATACACAACTTATGTCATATGCATTTCTTTTGTTGAGTGAACCGTTTTCGAGATATTGCTTGTTATTTCCTTAAACTTTCCAATACTTATACTTTTTCTCAAATTCGTTATTCATTTTTTTTATGTCCTGGACATTAAAAGAGAATGGAATACTCCACATAGCAACCAGCGTTAAAATATTTGACTATCGCTTAAAAGCTACCATATTCCCCTTGCATCTACAAGAAAATTAGCAATAAGATTGACATCTCGATAACTCGATTAACATAAAGCATATGGAGAATAAGCGTTTGTAAAATTAGATTGTAGAAGAGTAGAGAAAGTCATGTGAGTGTAACACATCAGATTTTTTTTCTGTGAAATCGCGACATCGAATTTTTCGATTGAGGGTAATGGGAGAAAAAAAAATCTGATGTGTTACACTCACATACCTTTCTCTACTCTTGTACAACCTAATTTTACAAACGCCTATTCTCCATATGCTTCATGTTAATCGAGATATCGAGATGTCAATCTTATTGGTAATTTTCTTGTAGATGCAAGGAAAATATGGTAGCTTTTAAGCGATAGTCAAATATTTTAACGCTGGTTGCTATGTGACGCATTCCATTCTCTTTGCATGTCCAGGAAATAAAAAAAATCTGATGTGTTACACTCACATGACTTTCTCTACTCTTCTACAATCTAATTTTACAAACGCTTATTCTCCATATGCTTCATGTTAATCGAGATATCGAGATGTCAATCTTATTGGTAATTTTCTTGTAGATGCAAGGGAAATATGGTAGCTTTTAAGCGATAGTCAAATATTTTAACGCTGGTTGCTATGTGGCGCATTCCATTCTCTTTGCATGTCCAGGACATAAAAAAATTGAATAACGAATTTGAGAAAAAGTATAAGTATTGGAAAATTTAAGGAAATAACAAGCAATATCTCGAAAACAGTTCACTCTACAAAAGAAATGTATATGACATAAGTTATGTATTTTAACGCGATCTACATTTTTTGTGTAGTAACATTTTGTCTATCTCTTATGGTTTACCAGTTATGCAAAAGTCGTTCACAGTGAAGAATACTTTTGGAGACATTCCCAGAAAATTCGAGATATACATTTCATTTCTCATGACATTGTCTTAAACATAGGATATTTTCATCAAAATCGTTAGAGCCATTTTTGAGAAAATTAAAATTTTCGAAAAATCTTCCATGTAAAGGGTAGTCTGGGGTGGGGGGATTTTCTTGGAAACCTTCGTGTCGCATCTCTGGAAGATACTGAACCTAAATACCAAGTTTGGTGTTTATCCGACTGTTCGTTTTTGAGTTATGCTGTTCACAGACACACACACAGACACACACACACACAGACACACAGACACACACACAGACACACACACGGACATGTTTCCAAAAATGCTTTTTTTGGATTCAGGAGGTCTCAAAACATGTATTTCCGGCGAAATCTCGGTATCGAATTTTTGGGTGGAATGCAATACTTCCCCTACTTACTATACGTAGTAGAGAAAGTAAAAATGAATAACGCATTTGAGAAAAAGTATAAGTATTGGAAAATTTAAGGAAATAACAAGCAATATCTCGAAAACGGTTCACTCAACAAAAGAAATGTATATGACATAAGTTGTGTATTTTAACGCGATCTACATTTTTTGTGTAGTAAAATTTTGTCTATCTCTTATGGTTTACCAGTTATGCAAAAGTCGTTCACAATGAAGAATACTTTTGGAGACATTCCCAGAAAATTCGAGATATACATTTTATTTCTCATGACATTATCTTAAACATATGATATTTTCATCAAAATCGTTAGAGCCATTTTTGAGAAAATTAAAATTTTCGAAAAATCTTCCATGTAAAGGGTAGTCTGGGGTGGGGGGATTTTCTTGAAAACCTTCGTGTCGCATCTCTGGAAGATACCGAACCTAAATACCAAGTTTGGTGTTTATACGACTGTTCGTTTCTGAGTTATGCTGTTCACAGACACACACACAGACACACACACACAGACACACACACAGACACACACACAGACACACACACGGACATGTTTCCAAAAATGCTTTTTTTGGATTCAGGGGGTCTCAAAACATGTATTTCCGGTGAAATCTCGGTATCGAATTTTTGGGTGGAATGCAATACTTCCCCTACTTACTATACGTAGTAGAGAAAGTAAAAACGAAGAGCCAACCTTTTGGGTAAAGCAGAAAAGTAAACCAAAGAAATAATTGCAATGCTTGTGAAAGCATAGAGAGAAGGAAAACAAGGTAAAGAAAGGGGGACAGAGAGGAAAGAATAATTGGGTACGATAGGGAGGCAAGAAGACACGTTATTTATCATAGCTGTTTGTGAAGCTAACTGCTAGCATGGTATGTTACGTGTTGTATAGCCATTAGGAAGAGAAGGACCGCGCCATTGTACAGCTTCCTAACAGCATCTCTCCATTTCTACAGCGACGGTGGCTCGATGTAAGCAAAACAATAAGTTGGCTTTTCCTTCCCAATGTCCCCCTTCCAACGTTGACATGTCTTACGTTAATATTTCAAGCGCAGTGGTGATTTAGAAGACGAGATTATCATTAAGCCGATCGATCGGTGAAAATTGGGCAAAAATAGTCAATGCCTTTTTAACTAATTATTAAGACCTATTCCTTAGAAACATTTTCGTCTATCTGATTTATTTTCTCTACCACGTAGATACATCGTAGAGGGAGGAGGTATTCCATTCCACCCAAAAATATGATACAGAAGTTTCAGCGCGTTTTGAGATCTCCTGAGTGAAAAAAATAGAACCTTCCGTGTATGTGTCTTTGAATAGATGACTCAAAAACGAAAGTTAGGTAATTACAAAACCTGGTATTTAAGTTCAGTATCGACAGAAAAATTTTCAAAAAACTCTCCCTACTCCAACTACCCTTGTCGAAATGTTTGATTTTCTCTGAAATATCTCTAAAGATTTCGATTAAAATACCATATATTAAAGGTATTTACGCAATACAAATAAAATGTATAACTTCAATTGTTACTTTTTTACTACGTACAATAAGTGGGGAAAGTATTGCATTCCACCCAAAAATTCGATACCGAGATTTCACCGAAAATACATGTTTTGAGGTGCCCTGAATTCAAATAAAGCATTTTTGGAAACATATCCGTGTGTCTGTCTGCCTGTCTGTCTGTCTATCTGTGAACAGCTTAACTCAAATACCAAAATTCGGATAAATGCCTATCTTGGTATTTGAGTTTCGTATCTTCCAAGGATGCGACACGAAGATTTTCAACAAAATACCCCACCCCAAACTACCGTTTGCATGGAACACTTTTCGAAAATTTTAATTTTCTCAAAAATAGCTCTAACGATTTTGATTAAAATATCATATGTTTAAGATGTTTTCATGGCAAATAAAATGCATATCTTGAGTTTTCTAGGAATGTCGCCTAAAGTCGTCTTCATTCTGAATGACTTTCGCATAACTGGTAAACCGTGAGAGAGAGACAAAATTTTACTGCACAAAACATGTAGATCTCGTTAAAACACAATTTATATCGTATGCATTTGTTTGTCGAGTGAAGCATTTCCAGATATTCCTTGTTATTTATTTGAAGTTTCCAATACTTATACTTTTTCTCAAATGGGAATTCGTCATTCGTTTTTTTTATGTCCTGGACATACAAAGAGAATGGAATGCGCCACATAGCAACCAGCTCTTAAAATATTTGACTATCGCTTAAAGCCTACCATATTCACCTTGCATCTACAAGAAAATTAGCAATAAGATTGACTCTGCAAATGTTTATCTCGATTAACATAAAGTAGATGCAGAATAAACGTTTGTAAAAATAGTTATCTCGGTATCGAATTTTTGGGTGGAATGCAATACTTTCTCTACGTACTATGTACGTGGTAGAGACAAGAAAAAAGAAAAAAAATCAGTTTAATCAAACGAAATTATGGATTTCTAGTTGTTCACAGATCATTACCTTAATGTTATGAGTGTCGTGAGAGCCAGGTTTACTAATGTCATTTCGTGAAACGTTAGAGAGAGACGTAGGAGATTTGAGGTGTGCGCCACATGATGACGCTAGACTGCGGAAATGAAATGCAGGTCTGCAGTAGGGCCGCTCATCAAAATGTTGGGGCTGCAGAAACACACACGCGAGGAATGCGTCGCAAATTTTATTGGAGGAATCCGCGTTCAGACACAACGGAACCTGCCTTCCGGCAAATAGCGTATCCTGGCATGCACGATCATTTGCAAGAGATAAGACTCTTGGGAAAGAATTCCATGCTGGGAATTTAATACCTACATCTCTCCGGATGTCATCTAATGACTGGGGTCGCCTACAAACACTATCTATGCTGCGTTCTTCTAAAGTAATGCAAACAAGACATTTGAAGAACTAAAACAAAGTTATTAATTCTTACAGATATCCTCAAAAAGTTTTCTTTCTCTTTCTTTCCTTTAACTTTTCTTGTAGCAGAAATACTGGTGCATATATGTAAATATTGTCACGAACGTGACTGAGGAGATCTATATTATGTTTATGATTTTATATTAAATAACATTATTGTATTAACCTGTCACAAGTTTTTGAATTCATATAAAATCATATTTTATATTTCTTAATTCTGCTCAAGTCTTAGTAAATTGTATATATGACAGGAAACAGTGGTTTGCCACTTCCTTTGACATTTCAAAGGGATTTCACTATGCCATCATTTCCTTAGTGTCTTTCTGCACGGTTCTTAGCTGCACCCTGTGAATCACATGATCCTGGGGAACCCTTAAGCCTCTGCATTTTCCAGGGCGTTGGCAGACCATATTTGGTAATAGCTGTTACGATATTAGAATGAACCCCTCTAGGGTATTCGTCGTCCTCCGTGGTGTAGTGGTTACCATGCTAGCCTCTAATTCCCGAGGTGGCGATGGATTTTTCGGGCGTAAGAATCCTTAACATGGCTTCCTTCGGAAGGGAAGTACAGCTGATGGTCCCGTGTCGTAGATTTACGGACGTAAAAGAACCTCAAGCCTGATAAAGAGGCTCTGAGCAAAATTGCCGACCTCAATTTAATTTAATTTCTAGCGTATTCATCTCTATATAAGCAAGCACTCAAGCTCTACTAGCGGGGCTTTGTGTTGTAACTTGACCGGGACCGCTATGGTACCCGTCGACGGCCCTGCACGGCCGCTCCGGAGGTTTCACTTGGCACCCCTAGCGGCTTGACAAAGTCGTGTTGAGTATTGGCTCTCCTCATCCACGACGAGACGTTTCTCAAGTTAAGAGAACTGTTAACGATAATGTGTAATGTGCTTCCTCCCTCTTTCTGTAAACCCAACTATTGCATAACCCAAGACTAACTTCCAAATATACTCAGATCGCTCTAGCCAAGCGTTTTAATAATTGTTTCTGCAATCCTCATTTAGCTATTCCCCCCGGGTCACAACTTAGCACGCGACAGTCCCCCGTTTAATGTAAATAATATTATACAAGTGCAAATACGTTAAATGATAAATGTAAAACAAGCTAACTAGACTTGCCTAAGGTACACCCGCTTCCATTTGTGTCGTCACCGTGGCTTTGGGAGGCATTCTACTGGCCTTCACAGGTGGAGTATGTATAGCAAGAAAGAGGTGTGTAACATTCAAGCAAAGGCGTTTCAATTCAAACTAATTCATTTAAGTGTAGTCAATACGTAGAACACCACAAATTATTAATTATAAAAATTCCTTTAAATACAACTATCATTATTAGCAGCAGTCAAAGAAAAAGTACAGCAGATAATTACTAGAAATATTAAATTCCGGGCCCATTAATGCGTTGAAACAAAGCATTCCTCCAGAGTAATGAATTCTTTGTACTACAAATAAAGTAAAAGGAAATGAAATAAGGATTTAATAACCTCTAAATAAAACTAGTTATTCTTGCAGCCCAGAAAGCACCGGATATATTCACATGCAAATCTAAGAAACATTAACAAATTACAATCGAAATACATTAAGTATTTTTGCTTTGTCCTTCTCTTGCACAATGTTTGCCATTTTAATACAGTTTAGCATGTGATGATATTTCAATATGAACTCGCTTCGAAAATTTAACTACCACACATAAAAAAAGAATTTTGAACTTTACTTACGTCGAAATAATATATATAAATATTTAGACAAGTTCGAAAAGTGTGGAGACGGCCGCTCCCAGACACTAAGCTCAAGAAGTCTTTCTCCACTCGTCGCCGAGAACTAAGTCACACTCTCTCTTCTTGGTCGGAGCGTCTCGCTCGAGGCACACCGGGAAGATCGCCTGACGATGACGTCGACACTGCTTGAGCGCTATTTAAACTGGCGGAGAAGGCGCAACCGGGCGAGTACTGTTGGTATGTGGTGCAGCCGGTTACTGGCTTGTTACTTGGGCTGCCGATCTGGTTACGAGCAGGGGCCGAAAATTGTAGTCTATCATTCCAAAGCCATTGGGTAACTGCTGCCATCTCTGCTAGAACAACTAACTACTTCTTAGAAGAAGAGCCATAATTGGCTCAGTATCTGTTTACTTTTCGTGCATAGAGTGATGTCCTCTTTTACATGCACAATTCTGGATTATTCACATATGAATATATAACTGAGCAATATTACTCATCACTTATAATAACCACGTTTAAATATATAACTAATTAAAACCCTGGTTTGCACAATATTTCTACGACAAAATATTTTAATTGCAACATAATGTAAAACTGAAGTACAATATACTTTTTACTTTCAAAGAGGACACATTTACTATACATTATTCTTAATAATCTGTCGAATTTCCATTCTTGCCCAATACCTCATTTAGCCGCCTAGGCACTGAATCACTTGTCGCCCTCTGGGAACACTGTCATGAAATGTGGGAACAGTTGCGTTTATAGGCAGAGTTTTTCGGAGTGATTCAGCGTTTAGGGACAGATTATTAAAATAATGTCTAGTAAAAGTGTCCTCTTTTGAGAGATGGAAGTATAATTTACTTTAGTTTTACATTATATTGCCATTTAAAAAACTTTTTCATTGAGAAATTGTGCAAAACAAATTTTTTATTTAATTGTATATTTAGATTGGAAGATGATTCCAATAATGTCTAATAAATGTGTTCTCTTTTAGAGTAGAAAGTATAATGCATTTTAATTTTATATTATTTTATCATTAAAATATTTTTCGTAGACATATTCTGCAAATTTATTTAATTATACATGGTGATTTATGAAGAACTAAAACATTTACTTCTTTAATTGTTTCAAAACGAGTTATGCTAGCGACAACTAATACTGGAAATGCAGAGAATAGTTTTGGGAGATTATTTACCTCTATAGCAAATGTTAAAAATGTGCTCCATCCTGCATAAGGCACAAATCAACACGTCGTTCCATGTTACTGGCCACTCGTTGGAGGACTCTGTTGTCAATAGCTTGAATCTCCTGTGTAATGTTGTGCTTCAGATCGTCCAATGTCTGGGGACGAGTGGCATAAACCCTGACTTTTAAGTAACCCCATAGAAAGAAGTCCGGCGATGTCAAATTTGGAGATCTCGGTGGCCACAGGTTCTTGGAAATTATCCAGTCGTCAAAGAAACTTGCAATTAGTACTATGGATTCATTTGATGTATGGCATGTAGCACCGTCCTGCTAAAAATATACTTGACTCAGCTCTACATCGTCTAGTTGCTCAGCAAACTCCATGAAAATCCGCCGGTACTCTGCAGTGTTCAGATTGTTTTAAAAAAATTGGTCCCACTATTCTCTGTGCGGATATTGCGCACTAAACTCCGATTTTAACCGGGTGCATAGGTGCTTCATGAATAACATGTGGATTTTTGCTGGCCCAATAGTGTGAGTTATTTGAGTTCACATAGCTGGATAAATTGAACCATGCTTCATCTGTGAACCATGTGATGAACAATACGACAGGATTTTGTACAATGAACGACTGAAACCAAGGACGATACTTCAGTCGTCTATCCTTATCTGGTTCCTGTAACTGATGGACAACCTGATCCTACACACTTTAGGCCTGCACTTTTCACAGCTCTCTGATACATTGAGTAGCTTACCCTGTCTCCTGCAACAAACGTCTTAATGATTTTTTGGATGACTGATCCAATCGTGCTGTTACGTCAACAACCGTGGGAAGCCTAGATGAACGAGTTTTGCCTTTTTCACTCACCAGAGATCCAATTGTTTCCATTTTGTTTACCAGTTCCAGTATTGGTTTTTTTTTTAGGATTCCGAACACCAAATTCTCTCTGGTATGCTCTTTCAGTAGCTGTAGTTGAATTCGTAATCCAGTATTGCTTTACAGGGAAGAGTCGTTCATTTAATGTGTACTCCATTTTCACGTTGACTAGAACAAAATCTCAAACAGTTGCCGTCAATAAAACTAACAATTACGAATAAAACATGAACATCTGCTCATCTTGTGACAGGCAATCGAAACTCCAGAATATTCCGCTTAATTTGGTGCTAAGATTGGGGCACTGAGTGAATTTCAAACAGAATAATTAAAGAAAGAAGTGTCAGTTCTTGATAAATCATTCTGTATATTTAAACATGGTACGAGTAAAGCTATTGCTCAAAGCTATGTATTCTAGAACTGTGCAGTAAAACAGAACGCCACTGCATGCGCGAAAAGTTAAACAGATAGCCACACCTTCTCCTTGCTATACATACTCCACCTGTGAAGGCCAATAGAACGCCTCCCGAAGATGCGGAAACGGCATAAATGGAAGCGAGTGTACCAGGCGGAGATGTCTTTAGCTTGCACAAAGCACAGGGAATCGGATGAATATGACCAGCATTCGCCTACTGATCACGAAAAGCCCAAGGTAAGAGTGACAATCCGTTTCCTTCTCATATTTCAGGCGTGCTTCTAGGTTTCGTGGCGTATGGCGGTGCCGGGCAAATGGTGTGGATGCTTGCTCAAGGGGAAGAGTACTCCCCGTGGACACTTGAGCACTGCTAGGTCGACGAGTCGTTCATCGCCCTCTTTAGACAGTTCCAGCAGTGAGACAATCTTCGAGCCTGGAACTGATACGGACTTCCACGCGTCTCTGTGACCTGTCTGCCTGTTACCTGTAGCCTCCTGTGGTTCCTTCACTTCATCCCTTCCTCCTGGGGGATGGTAGCCCAATAGATCTACGTAGGTCTAAGTGTGCAAGGTGTTCCCCTCCGTTGTGTAACCTATGCCATAATAAAATGAAACACTGTACGCCCATAAAATAAGCTGCTTGTAATATGGCAGGGTCACGAGTAGATAAAGTAAAAACTTTACTTGGTAGTTGGGTAGAGAAAACGTTGCATACCTCACGAGAGAATAGAGTCGTTACAACAAGTTCTCTGTTTACTACCACCAGGGGTGACATTATCGAGTTGCGTGTTTCAGACAAGAGATTATGTCCTCGCGAAGCGGTATATTCTGCGATAACCATCGACGTGAATAGATCAAAGGACCTTAGAGCGGGAGAACTTTAGTAATAAATTATAAAACCTAGAGAGATTAAATTCGTGTAATATTCATAAATGCGTTAGTAAACGACAGCATGCAAACGACCCGGAAACAAAAGAGAAAGTTGCTAACGAACCCGCAAACTCTGCTTCTAAATCTTTAAGCATTTACAAACAGTTCCTCTCAGGGCGCATAAAATTTTTAAAAATATATATAAATATGTACACTCGGTCAAACTAAAAGTGACCGGTCTCTTGAACTCTTATTACTTTCTCTACTACGTATAGTAAGTAGGGCAAGTATTGTATTCCACCCTATTACATACCGAAATTTCACCGGAAATATATGTTTTGAGACCCCCTGAATCCAAAAAAACAGTTTTGGAAACACGTCCGTGTGTGTGTGTCTCTCAACAGCATAACTCAGAAACGAACAGTCGGATAAACACCAAACTTAGTATTTAGGTTTAGTATCTTTCAGAGATGCGACACGAAGGTTTTCAAGAAAATTCCCCCACCCCATATTACCCTTTACATGGAACATTTTTCGAAATTTTTAATTTTCTCAAAAATGGCTCTAACGATTTTAATTAAAATATCATATGTTTAAGATATTTTCATGACAAATGAAATATATATCTTGAATTTTCTGGGAATGTCTCCAAAAGTCTTCTTCTTTGTGAACGAATTTTGCATAACTGGTAAACCATAAGAGATAGACAAAATTTTACAACACAAAAATGTAGATCGCGTTAAAATACACAATTTGTCATATACATTTTTTTGTTGAGTGAACCATTTTCGAGATATTGCTTGTTATTCCCTTAAATTTTCCAATACTTATACTTTTTCTCAAATTCGTTATTCATTTTTTTTGTCCTGGACATACAAAGAAAATGGAATACTCCACATAGCAACCAGCTATTAAAACACTTGACTATCGCTTAAAGCCTACCAATTCCCCTTGCATCTACAAGAAAATTAGCAATAAGATTAACATCTCGATTAACATGAAGCATATGGAGAAAGAGCGTTTGTAAAAATAGTTTGTACAAGAGCAGAGAAAGTCATGTGAGTGTAACACATCATAATTTTGTTTCTCAAACTCCCTTCGAGTGAGCGCGCGATTCACGACCGTCAACTTCTGTGCGTCGCTTTGGCTAACTCTGTAATACAAGGCACTATTTTGGCCTATCTTCACACCGTGCATGAACGTGGAGCAGTAGTTAAGCTGATTACGCAAGCAGTTCGAGTTCGATTCTTCATAGTGCATTGTTATCTTTAATTTTTTACAACTCGTTTTTCTGTAATAAGTTAAATAATACTGCTTGTGTTACTTCATTTTACTTTTAAATATAATTACAATAATGGTGAAATTTGTAGTTATAAAATTAAATTGAATGAATATGAAACCTCCTCCTGATTAATAAATTAATGTCAAGTTGCCATCTATCTGCAAGATGGATTACTAAATAAACACCACATACATAAAAACATCTATGTGTTACACTAACATGACTTTCTCTACTCTTGTACAAACTATTTTTACAAACGCTTATTCTCCATATGCTTCATGTTAATCGAGATGTTAATCTTATTGCTAATTTTCTTGTAGGTGCAAGGGGAATATGATAGACTTTAAGCGACAGTCAAATGTTTTAAGAGCAGGTTACTATGTGGAGTATTCCATTCTCTTTGTATTACCAGGACATAAAAAATCGAATAACCTATTCCTATTTGAGAAAAGGTATTGGAAAATTGAAACAAATAACAAGGAATATCTCGGTAATGGTTCACTCGACAAAAAAATGTGTATGGCATAAATTGCATATTTTAACGAGGTCTGCGTTTACCAGTTATGCAAAATTTATTCAGATTATGAGGGTTTTGGGATACATTCTAAGAAAATTCAAGATAGACATTTCATTTGCCATAAAAATTTCTTAAACATTTGATATTTTAATCAAAATCGTTTGAGCCATTTTTGAGAAAAACAAATTTTTGAAAAATATTCTCCATGTAAAGGTTAGTCTGGAATGGGGGAATTTTCTAGAAAATCTTCGTGTCGCACCCTTAAATACCAAGATTAGTATTTATCCGACTATGTCGTTTTTGAGTTATGCTGTTGACAGACAGACACACACACGGACATGTTTCCAAAAATGATTTATCTCGATTTAGGACACCTCAAAACATGTATTTCCGGTGAAATCTCGGTATCACATATTTGGGTGGAATGCAGCATTTACCCTGCTTACTATACGTAGTAGAGAAAGTAAATATGTAGATCTCGTTTAATTACACAATTCTGTGAAATCAAATTGTTTGTGTCGTTAACCATTTCCGAGATATTCCTTGTTATTAGTTTAAATTTACAAATACTTACATTTTTTCAAAATGGTAAGTCGCTCGTGATAAAAGCATGAAATTCCAGAGCCATTTTGGTAGGTGTGTACAAAAAGCGATCCACTTTTTAAAACCCTTTAGCTTTAGCTTTTGTATTTTTCTTTAGTCTACAACAAAATTTGTAAATGTGTAATGAAAGATTATCTGGATTAATACAAGAAGTATATAAGAATAAGCTTTTGTAAGAATAATGAATAAAGAAAGTGATGTGAATGTAACAATTCCGATGTTTTTTATATATGTTCTACAACCTGTTGTTACAAACGCGTTCTTTTATCTACTTCTTTATCTATTTTATCGAAATAAAATTATCGAGATATAGTTTCATTAAAGATCTCGTTGTAGACAAAAGAAGGTTGAAAAGTTAATCAAATGTTTTAAAAGTGGGTAACCAAACAATGGCTATAAAATTCCAAACTCTTTGCATGACATCACATAAAACAAACGAATGACCACTTAACACTTCAAAAAAGTATAATTTATGCGAAAATTCAACCAATATCAACGAACATCTCTGAAAAAGTTAATGCGACAAAAGAATTATTTGACATAAATTGGAAGTTTTAACGAGGTTTGCGTTTTTTGTGCGAGCAATATTTTGTCCATGTCTTACGGTTTACCAATTATGCAAAATTTGTTCATGCTGAAGAGAACTTCATAGGCTATTACAGAAAATTCAAGACATAATAGTAGATTATGATACAAGGTTTAAAAGGGGTTATAAGGGGTAACTCGGGGTAACTACTCCTACTTTTAACATGTGTGGCATATACTATTTTTACTTTCTCTACTACGTACAGTAAGCAGGGGAAGTATAGTATTCCACCCAAAAATTCGATATCGAGATTTCACCGGAAATACATGTTTTGAGACCCCCTGAATACAAAAAAAGCATTTTTGGAAACATGTCCATGTGTGTGTCTGTGTGTGTGTGACTGTGAACAACATAACTCAGAAACGAACAGTCGGATAAACACCAAACTTGGTATTTAGGTTCAGTATCTTCCAGAGATGCAACACGAAGGTTTTCAAGAAAATCCCCCCACCCCAGATTACCCTTTACATGAAACGTTTTTTCGAAAATTTTAATTTTCTCAAAAATGGCTCTAACGATTTTGATTAAAATATCATATGTTTAAGATATTTTTATGACAAATGAAATGTATATCTCGAATTTTCTGGGAATGTCTCCAAAAGTATTCTTTATTGTGAACGATATGTCATATACATTTTTGTTGTTGAGTGAACCGTTTTCGAGATATTGCTTGTTATTCCCTTAAATTTTCCAATACTTATACTTTTTCTCAAATTCGTTATTCACCTTTTTTGTCCTGTTAATACAAAGAGAATGGAATGCGCCACATAGCAACCAGCTCTGAAAATATTTGACTATCGCTTAAAACCTACCATATTCCCCTTGCATCTACAAGAAAATTAGCAATAAGATTAACATCTCGATTAACATGAAGTATATGGAGAATAAGCGTTTGTAAAAATAGTTTGTACAAGAGTATAGAAAGTCATGTGAGTGTAACATCAGATTTTTTAGACTCCGCTCGAATTTGTAAAATATCAATAATATTATATTGATTCCAGAAATTAACAAAGATCACGTTTAGAAGGCGGTTCTTGAAACAAGAGAAATGACATTCAGTCAATTTCAGTGAAATTATTTTCCCCATGTTTTGCCTTACACCAGTCAATGATGTGATTAAATGCTATATCACATTGCTTTCTGGATGTGTTGGATAAGTACTTCTAGCGTTACTCTTTCTGCTACTTCTGTAATTTCACTTCCATTTTAGTTTCTTCTGATCTCATAATTTCCGGCATTTAATCTTCATGTAGGTTAGATAAATGAGTAACGTTTTATATCAAAGAAAGGTGCCAGTTTAACGTATTGGTAAACTCTACAATGAAGTAGTACTGTTCTTTACGTTGTTTGCTGCTACGTATGAAAAGCCGATTTGAAGTAGGAGTTGTATCGTATTTCAGCTGTTGGGGAGCCGAACTTGTAGTAGTTGCAACAACACGTATAGTAAACAGTTTCCGGTAACCTTCTCTCCAAATGTATTTTTAGGTGGCCTTTGCCCCAAGTTTAAAAAAAATATATATTAACTTTGTAATTAAACTGTTTCTTTAAGTATTAAATATTTATGTACATACTGAGGCCCGGATAGTTCTAATTCATTTATTAATTAAATATTTATGTTTGCCTCGGCTGCGTCAGTATTATTCTTAGAGACATGGAAGTCTTGGCAGGGCGTGATGCGACAACAATGTAGGCTTACACAGATTTTAAGTTTTAATTCACTCCTTTTTATTAATCCTTGACACAAATTAAATAGCACTTCACTGATATCGAGAGCTGTGAGATTCTTTTATTTAATACTTGCACTTTTTAACAAGTATACTATTTTCGTCTCGCACGAATACGTAATTAATTTCTCGAGGGCACATCTCGCATCCAGTTACAAACACTGTCCGCAGGCAACGGAACTGATTTCAACCGTCTAAACTTGTAAATTTCTGTATTTTAAGTCTCTGATTGGCTATTTTTACTCCAATAGAATACCTGCATTTAACTAAAGCTTTTCCTGGTTGTTGATTGGCTATTTTTTATAAACTGTCACTAAAATTACATTAATGTTTCAGAATCACAAACAACATTTAAACTCTCAAACTCATTATTGCCTCAAGGTTACCTCATTGTTACCTCATTGTTATCAACGTTTAACCTATTATTCTCACAGCTCCTACATTATTGAATTACGTAATATATTCACATAGCTTTGTTGAACATATTTACAATAATATAAGCATATGTAATGACTGTTACATACATTTTACAAATTATTACATACACATATTGCTATAAGGCGGGCTGTTATTGAATTTACATATTATATAATTTGACTGAAATCATTTAAGTGTTAAAAATACTGCCTCAATAACGAAGAAGTATAACGATTTGTATTGTGAATAGATAATGTGAGCGCCATGAGAAATTAGTCATGTAAAAAGGCATAATGAAAAGTAAAACCTTATCAAACCAAGTCGAGTTATTAAACATGTGCAAATACAAAGGATAATTGCCATGTGATTGGACTTGAAACAAAAATTGTCACACTGAGCGATAATCTAAAGATTTTAGCTCCTGTACTGTGTGTTAGTAGTTCTACTTTCAGGCCTTGCTGTCTAAAAATTTTATTTGTAGCGCAAACAGATTAAACTTTTAGTGTTTAATTAAAATGTTAAATCCATTTTATTCAAAATTTCGTTTTTCAGTTGTGTTGTTCAAAATATATATAGTGACGCAGCTGCCATGGCCCAAGGGTATTGGAAGTACGGCGGCGGCCAGTCGGAGATAAACAGCGATAAATAGCGCGAGCCAGCGCTATCGCTAGATAATCAGAATCTTCTGGATGTTTCTGCTTCTCGAACGTTGAGAACCCTGTGGTAACTTCCATTGGCTATATCTATAAACGAGCGCTCGCGGGAGAGGAGTTGAGTTGAATTGAGTCAGTCAAGTGCGAGCTAGTTAGCGACTGCGTCTCTTGTGACATCAAAGCGATTCTACGAGCGAGCTAGTGAGTGAACCGTTCGTGGCTACGTCACGAAGGAGTGAAGTTGAACTAGTTCCCATTAGAGAAAGTTGAGCTAGATAAAACAACCAAACAGTGCCATTGAGAACTTAGAGTATATATACAGGATGCATCAGAATTAATTGCGCAAACTGAAACGTTTGAAAGTATACGATAACAGAAGCAAAAATGTTCCAGTAAACATGGGTCCGTGTGCGAGATTTATTATTGCGAATGTGTGGTTATGAGCCGCCACTGACGTGAATTTCTTGAGGATATCTCCTTGAGTATGTGGTACATGCATGATGGAGCACCGCACATTTTACTGCTAGTGTAAGAAGGCATCTAACCTGGAGATATGGTCCAAGATGTATAGGTCGAGGAGGGCCTGTATCTTGGCCTCCACGATCACCTGATCTGAAACCCTTAGATTTTACTGTATGGGATCACCTCAAAAGTGTAGTGTACAGCACTCCTGTTGATACCATTGAAATAAAGGTGAAGGCATATATCACGGAGGGGCCTCGGAACCGGGGCATGGCACCGCACGCAGGCCAGTCGGCCCATTGTGCTTCCAACGTGACCCCTGGGAGGGAGGGATGAGGGGAGAGACCCGAAAGGTGACCAGATCCGGGCGCAAACCTGAACGGGGTCCCCAACGTTTCTAGATAGAACGCATCCGACGCCGCACTGTCCCTGCCCACAAACCACCAGCCTCCAGGGTCCCCCGGAGCGGAGCCTCACACTGAGGAGAGACCTAACTGAGCGGTGTTGCAGCGACGCCAGGGAAGGAACCTTTACAGAGCGCAAGCCACCGCAATCCGCCGAATACAATCGCCTGGTCCTACAACCCTGCAACAGATGACAAGGAAGATGATGGTTACAGGAAATGAGAGGGAGGAGAGTCGTGGTAGTAGATGAACCACCCCAGCATTCGTCTGGCGACCCGGGGAAACCACGAAAAATCCATGTGCCAGAGTGGGCAGTCACCGCGGATCGATCCTGGGATCTCCCGAATGTGGGCCTGAGCCTCCCGTTCGGTTACGTTTGAGCAGAGAATTGTGCGTGCTTGTCAAGAATTGGAAACACACTGCAGAGAGTGCATATTGCATCCAGGGAAGAGTGTACAATAACATGTAACATTGAAATTGATATGCTCTTGGAGTTTAGTTTATCTATTTAGCTCCACGCATGGACGTCAATTTTGAAGAAAGTGTACTGTTGTTGAAGTTTGCACCACGCTTTGGGCGTTAATTTGAAGTAGATTGTTTGTTACGTAATATGCTGCTACGTATGTAAAGCTGATTTGAAGATGTATTTTTGTTGTTATGCTCCAAGTTTAAAAAAAATATTAACTTAACTTTGTCATTAAACTGCTTCTATAGATATTATTTGTTTGTTTTTGCCTCGGCTGCGTCAGTATTGTTTTAGAGTCATGTATCTCTTAGACAGGGCGTGGTACGACAAGAATGTAGGCTTACATAGATTTTAAGTTTAAATTCACTTCTTTTTATTAATCCTTGGCACAAATTAAATAGCACTACACTGATATTAAGAGCTGTGAGATTCTTTAATTTAAAACTTGTGTTTTGTTAACGCGTCAACTTATTTTACTATTCACACGAATACGTAATATTTCTTTAGAGAACACATCTTCCATCCGGTTACTATCAAGGTCTGCAGGCAACTGAATATATTTTAACCGTATAAACTCTTAACGTTTTTGTATTTCAAGTCTCTGATTGGCTAATCCTAGTCCCATAGAATACCTGCATTTTACTAAAGCCTTTTCTGGCTGTTGATTGGCTATTTTTAAACTGTCACAAAATTTACATTATCGTTGCTCTAATCATGACTAGTAACATTCAAACTCTCAAACTCATTATTGCTTCAAGGTTACCTCATTGTTACCTCATTGTTAGCAACGTCAAACTTATTATTCTCACGGCTCCTACATTATTAAATTACTTAATGCATTCACATAACATTATTAAACATGTTTTACAATAATATAAGCATTTGCAATGACTGTTACACACATTTTACAAATTATTACGTACACATATTGCTTCAAGGCGGGCTGTTATTGAATTTACATATTATATAATTTAATTGAAATTATTCAAGTGTTAAAAATACTGCCTTAACATCCTAAAGTAGAATTGTATTCCTTGTTAACTTAAGCTAGGAGTAAATTTTCAGGCAACTTAGAACGACAATTATTAAACAAAATTCTACTTTTCAATTTAATACGTACTAATTAAGACAGTGTTGCTTAATGAAGACAGTGGCGGCTTGTAACCAACATTTTCAATTATCTCGCACACGGCTCGTTTGCGGACCCAGGTTTACTAGAACGTTTTTGCTTCTACTGTCGTATACCTTCAATAGTTCCCTTTGCGCAATTAATTATGACACACTCTCTATATATACCTACAGGGTGGACCATTTAAGTTGAGACTGTACAATATCTCCAAATCTAAGCGTTGTAGAAAGAAATGTTTGTGATAAAAGTTGCTTGATATTATGGGGGAAAGTAAATGCCGTTAGTAGTGTTTTATTTGGAGGACGTTGTGATGATCTTCTAAGGTCAATTTAATTTTTTAAAATGGGAACTTACCTTTTTTATATTGTTTTCTCACTCCTCATAAAAACTAAACAACATTTGTATAAAGCACTTTGCAATTGTTCCTACACCAACGTAAATAACAACGAAAATTCTGAATGGCTATGTACAAAAGCGCAATGAATGGTTGGACCATCCATGGATGGTTATTTGAGGGTCAAGTTACGTTTCGTAATTGGGAACCAACATTGTTTATTTTATTTCCTTATTCCTCATCACAAAATAGACAGCTTTTTATAAACCATTTTCTAATGAGAAAACAACACACAAAATGCATTTACTTCCCCCATAATATCAAGCAACTTCTATTAAAGACATTTCTTTCTACAACGCTTAGTTTTGGAGATATTGTACAGTCTCAACTTAAATGGTCCACCTGTATATTTGTTTTATACACACACATAAAGGCTTTTATCTAGGAATTCTTTTAGGCTTTAGTGGGCTTAAAAGCATATATTTTCCATGAAATCTTGATATCGAACTTTTAGGAGGAATGCAATACTTCCTCTGATTGCCATAAGCAAGTGCTAGAGAAAGCGAAAAAAGAGAAAGAAAGAAAAAAGAAAGAACACATGAGTAGAGCTGCCAACATTGAGTATTTGGTGAACCGCCCGCAATCCCAGAAAAATTTCAAAAGTGAAACACATAAGGTGTCAGTCTCTACAAAGTGGGTCACGGAGGTGGAGAAGGGGGAGAGACGAGCTTTCTGCATTGCAGATGAAAAATACGCTAGAGAAACAAAAAATAAAATCAGAGAAACTCCTGTAATTATCTTGAAGTTGGTTCATCCAGGACGAGGAAATGCATGACAGCAATGCGATTACAATGTTACCACCTGCGAGGAGTAAAATCTTCTGCCGCGTCGTGGTACAATTTGAGATTTTACTTTGTAAGCAAGCCTCTTGCGTGCCGCTGCTATTTTGTCTTCCGAGCCTCTCATCAGCCGTCAAAAGTCGATCGTACTAAAGCACTCATAAAACGTCCATTCGTCGGGTTATGTTCAGTTTGCGTTATGTAACTATCACATGTTGGAGTTTATCTGTGAATTTATTGAATTTCTGAAGAATTAGTTAAACTCGTATTAAATGTTAATAATATCCTCTTTTGATTGCACTAATAGATACCGAACTTCATGTTTCAATCCGTTACTCACCACCACAGACAATCTTTTACACTACTTTTCTATTCATTTCAGTTCAGAGGATATATTGCGCTCCACCCAAAAATTTGATACCGAGATTTCACCGGAAATATAAGGTTTGAGCGCCCTCCCTCTGAATCAAAAAAGTAGCATTCTCAGAAAATGTCCGCAGAATTTCAATAAAATTCCCCCTCCCTAAGTTTAGGGTGGTGGGACTGTTTGATTTATTTTGATGGTTGAAATGTATGATTTGGAAAAAATCAAACCTTTTTCAAAATTTGTTATTTTCTAAAAAATATCTATAAGGATTTTTATTAAAATCCACTTTTTTAAAGATATTTACATGACAAATAAAATATAATCTTGAATTTTCTGAGAATAGCCTATGAAGTCTTCACTCGGAAGAAATGTTGTATAATCTTACATAACTGGTAAACGATAGACGAAAAAGTACTGCAGAAAACATCGTAAGTGTAGCACTCACATGACTTTCTCTATTCTTATACAAACTATTTTTACAATCGCTTATTCTCCATTTATTTCATGTAAATCGAGGTAAATAATTAGCAAGTCTCAGTCCCGAAATCCCATCAGGGCTGGGGTAGTGCCTAACAGCATTTTTACTTTCTCTACTACGTATAATAAGTAGGGGAAGTATTGTATTCCACCCAAAAATTCGATACCGAGATTTCACCGGAAATATATGTTTTGAGACCCCCTGAATCCAAAAAAAAACATTTTTGGAAACATGTCCGTGTGTGTGTCTGTGTGTATGTCTGTGAACAGCATAACTCAGAAACGAACAGTCGGATAAACACCAAACTTGGTATTTAGGTTCAGTATCTTCCAAAGATGCGACACCAAGGTTTTTTGCCCACCCCAGACTAACCTTTACATAGGAAGATTTTTCGAAAATTTTAATTTTCTCAAAAATGGCTCTAACGATTTTGATTAAAATATCATATGTTCAAGATATTTTCATGACAAATAAAATGTATATCTTGAATTTTCTGGGAATGTCTCCAAAAGTATTCTTCATTGTGAACGACTTTTGCATAACTGGTAAACCATAAGAGATAGACAGAATTTTACTACACAAAAAATATAGATCGCGTTAAAATACACAATTTATATCATATACATTTTTTTGTTGAGTGAATCGTTTTCGAGATATTGCTTGTTATTCCCTTAAATTTTTCAATACTTATTTTCTCAAATGGGAATTCGTTATTCATTCTTTTGTCTTGGATATGCAAAGAGTATTAATCTGAGGCAAAGAGCATGGTGCTGCACATAGCAACCAGCTATTAAGAGATATGTATATGCTTAAAGGCCACTGCAAATACAAAACAAGGGGAACATAGTAGGCCTTAAGCGATAGTCAAACATTTTTAGAACTGGTCGCTATGTGTAAAATGTAATTCTCTTTTCATGCCAAAAGATCGTTTCTGCAGATGTTTATCTCGATTAATATGAAATAGATGGAGAATAAGAGTTTGTAAAAATAGTTGTACAAGAGTAGAGAAAGTCATGTGAGTGTAACACATCAGATTTTTTTCTCCTCCACTCGAAAAAAACTAACTGATAAAAGCATGAAAGATGGACAAAAACTGTACATCTGGTTAAAACAAAGTATTTATGACAATTTTTGTGGTATTAATAATTTTTTGGATATTCATAGTTAATACTTTATACTTGATATTGGCCAGTCCTCACTGTCATTTCACTAATGTGATTTACTTCAATTTTCGGCCAAAATAGCCTATATACCGAGAAGCCCGACTCCCTATGCACATACTAATACGCACATCTAATGATTATTTTATTAATTATGATCATTACACATAAGAAACACAAATAAACGTTGAACATATCATATTTTAAGACATTTATACTATAATACACGCATTCCACCCGAGGCATTATGGGAATGTTGCTTGTGTTGTTTTTCTGCGGACAACATTGCCAATCCGAACATAGCGGATGGTGCGGAGAAGTGCCAACATGGAAGCGGATCGTTGCTATCTAAGCCGCAAAGCGTAGCCGAGAGATGCTTTTTATAAGCAGAGGAGTGAAGTAATTGAAGGCTAAGGCCTCAACTGCGGAACTTCGACGTAGGATCTATGAAGCTAAACCCCTACTTTTCTTTCTAGCGTTTTCATATGTTGGCGATATTCACTTCTACCCATTCTGTTGGCAATCTTTCACTACCTTCCACCTCAAAATGTCGTCAGTTTCTGCTATATAACTGGAGTCGCTAAAAAGGGCGGGTGAGTGGGCCAAATGACTTCGTTAAGGCAACATTTCCTGCTTAAATACTTCTTCATTCATTCAGATTATTGTGGATACTTCTCTTCATCGACTTCATAAGTATTTCTACTGATTTTCCCTTCCGGTATGTATCGTATGTAGCGGCATAATGAAGTGGCCTCCTCTTCCAATCATTTCACTTGCGTCGAACACAAGACCTCTCTAATCGCACGCTGAGCAGCATTCACTGTACGTCACAACTGTCGTCACAACCTCACTCGGAGAACGAACTAAGTAACCAGCACTTTATGTTGCATCAAGAACAACTCACTATCTTATTCACTAATTGGCTTATTCGCGAGCAGCTCTCTTATACATAGCCACTGGAATTTTCGGGAGAGTTCTAGAATGTTCGTGGAAGGCGGGGAAAATAAGGTTCCAGGACAATCCCGTTAGCTCTCGATAACGTTTTTATGGTATTTACGCTGAGTGAGAGCGACTCTCCTTATCTCTTCAACCGGCCAGTCGATCGAACGGTCACTGCCTTCTACGCGATAACTGAGGCCCATAGAGGCATTACAGTACCTTGTTGAAAGTTAAATCGCCGATCGTTTGTTTCTCAAATTAAATTGAGTTTTATTTATGGACGCTCTTTAACTACTGTCGTCGTTAGCGTCCCATTCTATATTGGGCGTGACAGACCGGAAATTTTGCAGAGAGGCCTCTTTATCAGGCTTGAGGTTCTTTTACGAGCTGTAAATCTCTTCCCTTCTGAAGGAAGGCATGCTAGATTTTTACGCCCGAAAAAAAATCCATCACCCTCCGCCGGGTTTGAACCCGCGACCTCGGGAACTACAGGCTAGCATGGTAACCACTACACCACGGAGGAGGACCCGTTTTTGTGATGTCATACAAACAGTACGGAATTTTAAAGCCAGTATACAGAGTGACTATCCGTTTTCACTGTCACTTCACGTTTCTTCATGACGTAGCTACATAATGAAATACACACGAAGTATCCTCTTCTTCCTTCCGTTTCACACCCTGAAAAGTCTAACACACGACTTCTGTAATCTCTCGCAGCAGCAGCACTCACTGTACGTCACAGCTACCGTCGCAACCTCACTCGGAGAACGTACTGGATTACCAGCACCTTATGTTGCACCAGAAACGCATTCACTATCTCACTAACTGACTGGCTCTCGAGCGCGTTCGCTTATATAACTGCTGGAATTGTCGAGAGAGTTCTAGAATGTTCGGGAGGCGAAGGAAAAGAACGTTACAGAACATTCCCGTTATCTCTCGAGAGCCCCTCTGGTGTTCATGCTGGGTGAGAGTGCTATCCTGTCGGCTTGTCGCTTTACACGCTCAGTCGGTCTACCAGCGCCTTCTATACGATAACTGACGTCCCAAAGCTGCGTCACAATAGCGACCCGCTTTTTAAATATTTGACTATCGCTACTGTCTCCTGAATACTTTGCATGGAACAAAATGGCGTGTAATGAAACCATTTCTGTAAACTTAGCGACAGTCAAATGTTTTAAAACTGGATGCTATATGCTGGCCTTAAAATTCCATACTGTTCCCATGACATTGCGAGAAACATTTGAAAATCGACAGGGCTTTAAAAGAATGGCTGTTAGACAGTGCGAGCCATTAATAACGGATATCTTGGAAATGGCTGAAGCCACAAAAAAAGTTATTTCAAAAAACTGTGTTTTAAACAGATATAAAATGTTTGTGTAGTACATTTCCGTCTATCGCTTATCGTTTACCGGTTATACAAGATTTTACAAACTTCCTTCCGAATGAAAAGGACTTCAGAGGCTATTCCAGGAAAATTCAAGATATACTTTTTATTTGCCATGTAAATATCTTTAATATACGGTATTTTAATCAAAATCGTTAGAGCCATTTTTTAGAAAATCAAAATTTTCGAAACATGTTTAACGTAAAGGGTAGTTGGGATGAAGGATTTTCTTGAAAAATCTTCATGTCACCTTTTTGAAAGATAGTGAATTTAAATACTCATCTTTTTTTTCGTTTTTACTTTCTCTACTACGTATAGTAAGTAGGGGAAGTATTGCATTCCGCCCAAAAATTCGATACCGATTTTTCACCGGAAATACATGTTTTGAGACCCCCTGAATCCAAAAAAGCATTTTTGGAAACATGTCCGTGTGTGTGTCTGTGAACAGCATAACTCAGAAACGAACAGTCGGATAAACACACAACATGGTATTTAGGTTCAGTATCTTCCAGAGATGCGACACGAAGGTTTTCAAGAAAATCCCCCACCCCAGATTACCCTTTACATGGAACATTTTTCGAAAATTTTATTTTTCTCAAAAATGGCTCTAACGATTTTGATTAAAATATCATATGTTTAAGATATTTTCATGACAAATGAAATGTATATCTCAAATTTTCTGAGTATGTCTCCAAAAGTATTCTTCATTGTGAACACTTTTGCATAACTGGTAAACAATAAGAGATAGACAAAATTTTACTACACAAAAAATGTAGATCGCGTTAAAATACACAGTTTATGTCATATACATTTTAGTTGTAGAGTGAACCATTTTCGAGATACTGCTTGTTATTCCCTTAAATTTTCCAATACTTATACTTTTTCTCAAATTCGTTATTCAATTTTTTTGTCCTGGTAATGCAAAGAAAATGGAATACTCCACATAGCAACCAGCTCTTAAGCGTTTGTAAAAATAGTTTGTACAAGAGTAGAGAAAGTCATGTGAGTGTAACACATCAGATTTTTTAGTTATGCTTTACACAGACACACAGAAGACATGGACCTTTTTTGGATTAAGGGGGCCTCAAAACATGCATTTTCAGTGAATTCTAGGTATAGGATTTTTTTGGGTGGAATGCAATACCTTCTCTACCTACTAAGTGCATGGTACAGAAAATAATAATCTTTAACAGATGTTTTAAAGTGAAGGCGGATATTTTGTTGAGTTACTGTACAGAAGTGTTTCTGAATCGATTGCTCTTGGCTTTCTCAAGTAGCTGGTGCGAGGGGTATGGAGTGTAACATCTTGGTGTTCATTATGCAATCTCCAGTGCGTGATAAGAGTTGACAAACAAGGAAGCAATTGGAGAAATACATGGCTTTGCATTTAGGCTTATTGGCACACTTCGGAGACTGTATGGCTTCTAGCACTTCTCCTGTCATTAAACAATATTTGTTTGTTTTCGTAGTAAGGATGTTACTGTTACACAAGGGACATTTGCAGATGTTTACAAAATATCGGTACCGTGTAATCCAATGGACTGGAAACACCTCCTATAAATGGAGTGTAGAAATAGATCACTCTGTTTCAATATTTCTCAGTAATCGAATACATTTTTGGAAACATGTCCGTTTGTGTATGTTTGTGTGTCTGTGAACAGCATAACTCAGAAACGAACAGTCAAATAAACACCAAACTTGGTATTTAGGTTCAGTATCTTCCAGAAATGCGACACGAAGATTTTCAGGAAAACCCCCCCACCCCAGATTACCCTTTACATGGAACGTTTTTCGAAAATTTTAATTTTCTCAAAAGTGGCTCTAACGATTTTGATTAAAATACCATATGTTTAAGATATTTTCATCACAAATGAAATGTATATCTCGAATTTTCTGGGAATGTCTCCAAAAGTATTCTTCATTGTGAACGACTTTTGCATAACTGGTAAACCATAAGAGATAGACAAAATTTTACTACACAAAAACTGTAGATCGCGTTAAAATACACAATTTATGTCATATACATTTTATTTTTGTTGAGTGAACAATTTTCGTGATATTCCTTGTTATTCCCTTAAATTTTCCAATGCTTATACTTTTTCTCAAATGGAAATTCGTTATTCATTTTTTTTGTCTTGGATATGCAAAGAGTATTAATCTGTGGCAAAGAGAACGGTGCTGCACATAGCAACCAGCTATTAAGAGATATGTCTATGCTTAAAGGCTACTGCATTTCTATATTGACCTTGCAAATACAAAACAAGGGGAACATAGTACGCCTTAAGCGATAGTCAAATATTTTTAGAACTGGCCGCTATGTGTAAAATGTAACTCTCTTTGCATGTCAAAAGATCGTTTCTGCAAATGTTTATCTCAATTAATATGAAATAGATGGAGAATAAGAGTTTGTAAAAATAGTTTTACAATAGTATAGAAAGTCATGTGAGTGTAACACATCAGATTTTTTTTGCTATTTATTTAGCACTCATCCTGACCTGTGATCGTGTATATTAGGATGTAAGGTTTATAAGCGGTTTGTAACAGAATCGAGAATCAGGTATACACTTAACACATATACTGTGACGGCTATAGTTCTATTTTAAAAGGGTGTGATAAATATAATGTTATTAATTTCGAGATATTCAGGATAAAATTTAAGTAAATCCGTGGAATCGGCTTTCAAACTCTTGGGAGTCATTTCTCGGAGACTTGTGTCGTATGAGTTTTAGGGGTACGGTAACCTCAGTTTCACGGAGTGTTCGACACGTGGAGAGATTATGCAAATCATACTGACACCGCTTACGTCAGTTCTGGGAGAAGCACACGCTCAGCATACTCCTCGGGTATTTAAACTTAGAGTTTTTGACGGATCTCGCTCGATCTATCACTTGCCTAGCAGGACTCTGTGACGATCGGTACTTTATATTTATGTTGTACTAGTTTTCAACTTCGACATAGGTCATAGGTACGGCGAAGATAGAACACCATATGATTGGACTTAAAACCAAAGTTGGTCACAATGAAAATTACCGCAGTAGTGCGATAATCTAAAGCTTTTAGCTCGTGCCGTCTAAAAAAATTGTTTCATATAAACTGTGTGCTTTAACCAGATCCACATTTTTGTGCGGTAACATTCTGACTGTCTCTTACGGTTTACCAATTATACAAAAAACCTTCAGAATGAAGAGGACTTCATAGACTAATCCCATAAAATTCAAGATATACAATTTATTTGTCATAAATATCGTAAACATATAGTATTTTAATAAAATTCTTTAGAACCATTTTTGAAAAATAAAAAAGCAGGATAGTTTCAGGTGGGGGTTTTCTTAAAATCTTCGTGTCTCATCCTTGGAAGGCGCCTGAATTTAAATATCAAGTTTGGTATTTACCCAAGTTTTCATTTTTGAGTTATGCTGTTCACAGACACACACATACACACATGGACCTTTTTCTAAAATTGCTTTATTTACTTCCTCTACTAAAACTCTAGCAGGTAGAGAAGATATTGTATTTCACCCAAAAATCCGATATCGAGATTTCACCGAAAATACATGTTTTGACGCCCCCTGAATAAAAAAAACATTTTTATAAAAAGGTCTGCGTGTGTGTGAACAGCATATCTCAAAAACGAAAAGTCGGATAACACCAAACTGCGTATTTAGGTTCAGTATCTTCTAAAGATGCAACACGAAGATTTTCAAGAAAATTCTCCTACTCCAAACTACCATTTACATGCAACATTTTAAGAATTGTTTTATTTTCTAAACAATGGCTGTAACGATTTTTATTAAAATAACATATATTAAAGATATTTACATGACAAATAAAATGTATATCTTGAATTTTCCGGTAATAGCTTCTGAAGTCATTTTCATTCAGAAGGAATTTTGTTTAATCTGTATAATTGCTAAACGTCAAACGTAAGACGAAAACGTACTACAAAAAACTTGTAGATCTCTGTAAAACACATAATTTATGTCAAATAGCTTTTATTGTGACATAAGCCATTTCTGAGATATCCGTTATTAATGCTTCGAATTGTTCTTACTTGATCATACTTTTAGTCCTGTCAACATTCAGCTGTTTCTCGTGATGTCATGGAAACAGTATGGAATTTTAAGGCCAGCGTATAGCGTCCAGTTCTTAAACATTTGACTATCGCTTTTCCCTTTGTATCCATAACGAAATATGTAATGTAGCTATTTCTGCAAAGGTTTATTTGAATTAAAATGAAGTAAATAGAAAAAGAAATCTGATGTGTTACACTCACATGATTTCCTCTACTCTTGTACAAACTATTTTTACAAACGCTGATTCTCCATCTATTTCATATTAATCGAGATAAACATTTGCTAATTTTCTTGTAGGTGTAAGGGGAATTGGTAGGCTTTAAGCGATAGTCAAATGTTTTAAGAGCTGGCTGCTATGTATTCCATTCTCTTTGTATGTCCAGACATAAAAACGAATAACGAATTCCCATTTGAGAAAAATTAAGTATTGGAAATTTCAAAGAAATAACAAGTAATATCTCGAAAATGGTTCACTTCACAAAAAAATGTATATGACATAAATTGTGTATTTTAACCAACTCTACATTTTTATGTAGAAACATTTTGTCTATCTTTTACGGTTTACCAGTTATGCAAAAGCAATTCAGAAAGAAGAAGAATTTTGGGGACATTCCCAGGAAATTCAAGATATACATTTTATTTGTCATGAAAAAATCTTAAATAGATGATGCTTTGCTGTTTTGCTGTTCACAGACACAGACAGACACACACACGCACACACCGACCTTTTTCTAAAAGTGCTTCTTTTGGATTCAGAGGGCCTCAAAAATGCATTTCCGGTGAAATTTCGGTATTAAATTTTTGGGTGGATGCAATACTACTTACTATGCGTAGTAGAGACAGTAATAAGTATATCCACGAATAAACGATAGAGGGTAGAGAAAGCCATGTGAGTGTGTCACATTAGATATTGTTTTTTATTATTTATTCGGGGAGTCAATAAAATCTAGGTATCGAAGTTTTTAGTGCAGTGCAATACTTCCTCTATCAACTGGTTCATGGTAGAGAAAGTAATGTGCACGTAATAGATTAGATATTTCTTAACAGAATGAGTAACTTGTATTAACGCTAACATAGAAATGGTGAAAGGGTCACTTTTGCTTCACGAACTGTGATAAAAACAAGTGTACAACATTTTGTCGCGTCTTCACACCAGTTTCCTATACTCAGGAAGGAGAAATAACCTCCAGGGCTCTGGAGTATCAACCCCCTCTAGGAATTACTTCAAGAGACGAAGATTTCTCCTGGGTTTTTCCAACTCTAGAAATGCGAGTGACAGGTAATTTAACCCTCGGTATATCCCAAAGGTAGCGCCGCAAAATAATTCGTTTTATTCCACTCCGTTTCACTGTTCTTAAAATAAGGTAACTTGGCATCTAAAACAAAACTATTCGTAAATTTGTGGTTGATTATACCTGTTAGATACTGCATTCTCTATTCACCCATAGTAACTAGAGGAAGCAAAATTTCCATTTTCCAGCCAAAAAATTTGATCAGGGGATTTCTCCAGAAATACGTGGTTTGACACTCCCTGAATCCAAAAAAGACAAGCATTTTTACTTTCTCTACTACGTATAATAAGTAGGGGAAGTACTGTATTCCAACCAAAAATTCGATACCGAGATTTCACCGGAAATACAGGTTTTGAGTCCTCCGAACACAAATAAAATATTTTATAGAAACATGTCCGAGTGTGTGTGTCTATGAACAGCATAACTCAAAAACGAAAAGTCGGATAAATGTCTTCCAAGAATGCGACATGAAGATTTTCAAGAAAATCCCCCTCCCCAATTATCCTTTAGATGGAACATTGTTAGAAAATTTAGATTTTCTAAAAACTGGCTCTAACGATTTTGATTAAAATGCCATATATTAAACATATTAACATGAGAAATAAAATATATAACTTGAATTTTCTGGTAACAGCCTGTGAAGTCCTCTTCATTCGTAAAGTATTTTATATAATCTTGTATAACTTGTAAACGTTAAGCGATATACGAAAACCTACTACGCAAAAATTCTAGATCTCTTTAAAACACACAATTTATTTCAAATAAGATTTTTTGTGTAATAAGCCATTTCTGAGATATCCGTTATTAAAGGTTCGAATTGTTCATTTCGGGGTAATTCATTTAAAGTCCTGTGAACATTCAGTTGTTTCTCGCGATTGCATGGAAACAGTATGGAATTTTAAAGCCAAGGTAAAGCGTCCAGTTCTTAAACATTTGACTATCGCTGTTCTCTTTGTATCAATAACGAAATGTGTAATGTAGCTATTTCTGTAAAGATTTATTTGGATTAAAATGTAGTAGATAGAGAAATAAGCTTTTGTAAGAATAGTTTGTATTCTCAATAATAAAGATAGAGGGCTGAGAAAGTCATGTAAATGTATCACATCAATTGTTTATTTATACCCTTTTTTAGTTTTACGTCCTTTAACCCTGTAAGTAATAATAGACGAATTATACTCATATGAGTCCGGGGTCCATAGAGCTAAAGGTTACCCGACGTTCATCTTTTCAGGACAAGGGAAAACCCCAGAGAAAACTTTAAACGGATAACTCACCCTATGCGAGACTCAATATCAAGGCCTCTAAAATGGTAGGCGGGCAGGCAACGCAGTGTGGTGTCGCACAGATGCTTCTAGTTGCGCAGTCGCCTTCCTGTACCATCCATTTTATTTTTATTGCTTTGGTTCTGAAGGTGGAACCTTTGGGTGTGGTTATGAATATCCAGTTTGGTACTTAACTGCTAAATGAGGGGAACTACCACGGGCAATTAAAAGCACCCATCGGTCGCAATGGGGGTCCTCGTTAATCTGCCTTCTATTGATTTATGCATAAAGGGAGTGCTAGGCTGGGGGCTTATCGGCTGAATCTAAACTCAAACTGGTACAACCCTAATATCTTAGGGCATACGAGAATTATAAATATGATATATAGCCTCGTCTTGAGATGGGTAGTGATTATTTGTTACCAAAATTGTTTTGACAAACCATTCAACGTAGTGTTAGAATGGAATCAGAACTAAAAGCAATGTCCTGAAGGTAGGCTAATGTGGTACACAGATGGCTCTAAAGTTGACGATGGATCTTGGTACTGTAATTATTGAATAATTAAATAAATAAATGATAAGATAAAGAAATAATTCCAATAAATAATCTCGTATGTTAAACCTGTGTCTAATGTAATACGCATGAGTTGATAAATTTGTCTGCAAAGAAAAACTGTCATTAGCGAGCCATGTAAGAAAGTCACGTAGCAGCTGAATAGTGAACACATTAGTTTAAGGATTTTGGGAACACGGTTTATAAGTTCAGTACGCTTGCACGTGCATGTAGGTCAATTCTGGAAATTTAGAGGCAGAAGAAATTCTTAAAAAGCGAGCTATCGCCTAGTATCACTGTCACATACGCATAATTGGAGTTTTGATATTTGGTAGCGTATGAGTAGAATGTTGGTGGGAGTGATTCTAATGTAGGCGTGGCTTAAGTAATACGAGTTGCTCTTTCTGGTACCGTCAGCAGTACTTGCTCGTGTGATATTTTAAGCGCCCAGTGGCGCGATTGCGTGAATAGCGGCTATCGCGAGGGATCTTGCCGGTAAATGTTTTAGCGACCCACGGCAGATTACCCTTCTAGTTTCATTTATTGCGGAAACAGTTATTTCAAACCGTAATTTAATAATGCAGTTATTATAATTTCAAGTGCTACAATCCATATCACTCTATTTCTCCATCTTAAACGGTGGGCAACACACTCTAATAGCTCAAATATTAGTTCAAAATAAATTTCTTAGTCAATTTAAACTGTTGTTGTCTCTCACAATACATCCACGCATACTCTGAGGGAAAGCACTCATAGCTTAACCACTGGAGCAGCCGGAAGCAGAATCGACAGAAGATATTAAGCGTGACATTTACTTTGCTCTTGGTTGCATTACCACTGTATTTGAAGCTGAAGTTTAGGAAATTGAAACCTAGTCACGGAGAATCTAAAAAGCGGCTTCAAAGGAAGCAACATGTGGATTTTCTCTGACAGTCAGGTTGCACTAAAAGCAATTGCAAGTTAACGGATAACATCTAAGTTAGTCCAGGAATACCTAATTAACCATATACCGTTGGCAAAACACAAGGTTAAGCTTGGGTGGGTGCCTGGACATAAGGGAATTTTAGCCAATGCAAAAGCAGATATCCTGGCAAGAAAAGGATCTGCTCAAACATTTACAGGACCTGAGATAGTTTTGGCATACGTTTAAATTCTGTTCGAAGTTCTGCTGAATGGATTAATCATAACCACCAATTGCAATGGGTTCAAACAGAGATGCAAGCACAGTAAGAGAATGATGAGCAGTATATCCTCCTCACTCACTAAGAGTACTTAATTTCAGCAGATCTGAAATAAACCTGATAACCGGGCTCTTGACGGGACTACGGAAACACCTACATACAATGGAAATCTTTAGAGAAGAACCAGTGTGCAGGCTGTGTAACAAAGAGGATGAAACTGCCTCTCATGATGTGGCGTATCAGCAAGTTCATTGTCATTACCAGACGCACTGTTGAGTTGCATTGTCGCTACTAGACATAGCATTATTGGGCTTCTTTGATTTTTCGGCTTAACGATCCCTCCTTTTGGCGCGGACCACGCCAAAGGGAGAGCTCTGTTTGAAATCGTCTGGTATGACGCCAACCCTGCCTGGCTTGGCTAGAAACGGTTGGAGGAGGATATAGATAACGTCACTTGAGTGAGAGCGGTCGTTGTAGCAAGACGTGCGTGTGGTCAGTCGGCGGCTTCGGGGCATCTCCCTCCATCCTCTCTTCCTAGTTCATAATGCAGAGTCGCCAAACGTTTGTTAATAAATTCCAGGTAATGTGTGTTATGTAATGTTTTTGTGTAATGTAAAACCCCACGCCTTTCTCTAAATCTACACACCAAGGTCCCGGTCTTCTTGCTGTACCGAGTTGCGGCCCTCCCCCATGTGCGTGCTGGGATGAACTAAATTTATTCATCTTCTGGAAACCTTTGGCCCTCACCCAGCATGTAACAATATAATCTTCAAATGTGAAGCACTGGGTAGGAAAAGATATAAGCTTTTGGGTATGATAAACCTAAATGATGATTTTCCTAGAAAAAAATCTGATGTGTTACACTCACATGACTTTCTCTACTCTTGTACAAACTATTTTTATAAAAGTTTATTCCCCATATGCTTCATGTTAGTCGAGATATCGAGATGTTAATCTTATTGCTAATTTTCTTGTAGGTGCAAGGGGAATATGGTAGGCTTTAAGCGATAGTCAAATGTTTTAAGAGCTGGTTGCAATGTGGAGTATTCCATTCTCTTTGCATTACCAGGACAAAAAACTGAATAACGAATTTGAGAAAAAGTATAAGTATTGGAGAATTTAAGGGAATAACAAGCAATATCTCGAAAATGGTTCACTCAACAACAAAAATTTATATGACATAAATTGTGTATTTTAACGCCATCTACATTTTTCTGTAGTAAACTTTTGTCTATCTCTTATGGTTTACCAGTCGTTCACAATGAAGAATACTTTTGGGGACATTCCCAGAAAATTCGAGATATACATTTCATTTGTCATGAAAATATCTTAAACATATGATATTTTAATCAAAATCGTTAGAGTCGTTTTTGATGAAATTAAAATTTTCGAAAAATATTCCATGTAAAGGATAATCTGGAGTGGGGGGATTTTCTTGAAAAGGTTTGTGTTGCATCTCTGGAAGATACTGAACCTAAATACCAAGTTTGGTGTTTATCCGACTTTCGTTTCTGAGTTATGCTGTTCACAGACAGACACACCTACACACAGACACAGACACACACACACGGACATGTTTCCAAAAATGTTTTTTTTTTATTCAGGGGGTCTCAAAACATGTATTTCCGGTGAAATTTCGGTATGGAATTTTTGGGTGGAATACAATACTTCCCCTACTTACTATACGTAGTAGAGAAAGTAAAAACTTAGTTCATAAACTATCGACTCTAATTAAAAGGACAGCACTATTTAACTAAAACAATAGTAATGGGAAATAATACAACAAACCCTTAAGTTTCAGTGTTAAGGCCAATTGCAACCCGACTCCATCATTACAATACTCAAGTCGAGGGGAACCGCTGAAAAATTCCATTCAGATTGGCGGATGCAAAACAATTGAACCCACAACCACCACAGTCAGCCACAGACAGACACCATCTCTCAAATATTCTCCACACCAGGTTTTGTTTCTCGTTTCAGCATAAACACTCAAAGCGCTGTTAGCGATTTTAGACACTAATTAAATAAATCCACGATGTAATTTTCTGTTTACCGCACCGTCTCTCAGAGATTCCTTGCTCCTCTCCAAAGATGTTATTCTTGTAATCCTATCTTCACAACTACACCTTTGTTGAAATACAGTTCCTTTTTTTATCTCATGGTTGAATTTGTAGGCTTTGTGAGGGAGATGGTTAATGAAATTATCCCGCGGCTGCGAAGTCTTTAGAAATTGGATAATTAGTCCCCAGGGAACATCTCAGCCAAAAGAAATTTCCCCTCCTCCCCCCTCTTTCCCGTTACGCTAGAAATGTATCTTTCGGCCACGTGGGTAATCCGTTTATGCGGCAGTGTAACGAATTTAATATGAGCTATGCATGTAAATGCGTGCGGAAAAGAAGCCTAAGAAAACACAACTTCTCCTCACTTCAAAACGAGCGTCGGACTTACCTCCCTTGTTAATTTCCATACAGCTTTGAACACTAAAACAAATAATAACTTAAATTCACATTACATTCTTTAGCCACTATCGTATATTTGTATATATCATACAAACTAATCTTACAAAAGCTATATAGAAGGCTGAAGTCATAGTAGTTATATGTTGGTTTTAAAATTCCATTCTCTTTCCATGACATCGCGAGAAACAACTGAACACTAACAGACACAAAAAGTGATGCAAACCAATTAAAGTGTATACCTCGGAAATGGCTAATGCCACAATAAAGGTTATCTGCAATAAATTATGTCCTTTAAAATATTTACACTTTTTGTGTACTAGGCTTTTGTCTATCTCTTAAAACGTTCTACATTTTATTTATTTTATGAATGTCTTAAACATAAGGTACTTTAATAACAATCGTTAACCATTTTTTTAGAAAATAACAAATTGAAACATTTTCCACATGGAGTAGTTTAGGTTGGGGAGATCCCCTTAAAACGAGCGGGTGACTCATGCAGTAAAGTCTCCGGGTTCAAACCCCAGGGCCCGATCAATCTGACCGAAGGCTTTTTTTGCGGTTTTCCTTGATCGCTAGACGAATGCGAATTTCCCTATCATCCCACGTGAGAGTGTTGTTTGGATTGAGTTGGACTCGGCGGGACAGTGATTCCTGATACCCTTGGGAGATTGGGTAGTCTGGGCGGTTTTTCGACCAGGCGGGCTTTGAGACGCCTCAAGGTCCTGTGGTACCGACCTGGAGAGCCGGTAGGCGGCCCTCCACCGGGATGTCGGCCCAACGAGATTCTTCGGTAGTCTTCCCTTTGGGGGTTAACCGCCTAAGTGGAGTATTCCCTTCCCCCTGTAATGGGGGCCCGTTTAAATTTTAAGTGATGGCCTACTGGAAAAGCCTTCGGGGGTGGGAGTGCCACTCGGATAGTGCCCTCCTACCTGAGTACAACGGGGACTTTTGCCCTTGGGTCTTTCCTACCATCCCTTTCATCACTACATTTCATTTCCTTCTTCTTCACTAACATACCAGACATTGGGCTGATCACCCATCCTGGATATGCTGTGATCCAGAGGTTGTTTGCTCCTTAACAGACTACTGACACAAGACATTGGGCTGATCACTCATCCTGGATATGCTGTGATCCAGAGGTTGTTTGCTCCTTAACAGACTACTGACACAAGACATTGGGCTGATCACCCATCCTGGATATGCTGTGATCCAGAGGTTGTTTGCTCCTTAACAGACTACTGACACAAGACATTGGGCTGATCACACATCCTGGATATGCTGTGATCCAGAGCTTGTTTGCTCCTTGACAGACTACTGACACAAGACATTGGGCTGATCACCCGTCCTGGATATGCTATGATCCAGAGTTTGCTTGCTCCTCGACAGACTACTCACACAAGACATTGGGCTGATCACCCATCCTGGATATGCTGTGATCCAGAGTTTGTTTGCTCCTTGACAGACTACTGACACAAGACATTGGGCTGATCACCCATCCTGGATATTCTATGATCCACAGTTTGCTTGCTCCTTGACAGACTACTGACACAAGACATTGGGCTGATCACCCATCCTGGATATGCTGTGATCCAGAGTTTGTTTGCTCCTTGACAGACTACTGACACAAGACATTGGGCTGATCACCCGTCCTGGATATGCTATGATCCAGAGTTTGCTTGCTCCTCGACAGACTCCTGACACAAGACATTGGGCAGATCACCAATCCTGGATATGCTGTGATCCAGAGTTTGTTTGCTCCTTGACGACTACTGACACAAGACATTGGGCTGATCACCCATCCTGGATATGCTATGATCCAGAGTTTGCTTGCTCCTTGACAGACTACTGACACAAGACATTGGGCTGATCACCCGTCCTGGATATGCTATGATCCAGAGTTTGCTTGCTCCTCGACAGACTACTCACACAAGACATTGGGCTGATCACCCATCCTGGATATGCTGTGATCCAGAGTTTGTTTGCTCCTTGACGACTACTGACACAAGACATTGGGCTGATCACCCATCCTGGATATGCTGTGATCCAGAGTTTGTTTGCTCCTTGACAGACTACTGACACAAGACACTGATCACCCATCCTGGATATGCTGTGATCCAGAGTTTGTTTGCTCCTTGACAGACTACTGACACAAGACAATGGTCTGATCACCCATCCTGGATATGCTGTGATCCAGAGTTTGTTTGCTCCTTGACAGACTACTGACACAAGTCATTGGGCTCATCACCCATCCTGGATATGCTATGATCCAGAGTTTGCTTGCTCCTTGACAGACTACTGACACAAGACAATGGTCTGATCACCCATCCTGGATATGCTGTGATCTAGAGTTTGTTTTCTCCTTGACAGACTACTGACACAGGACATTGGGCTGATCACCCATCCTGGATATGCTGTGATCCAGAGTTTGTTTGCTCCTTGACAGACTACTGACACAAGACAATGGTCTGATCACTCATGCTGGATATGCTGTTATCCAGAGTTTGTTTGCTCCTTGACAGACTACTGACACAAGACAATGGTCTGATCACCCATCCTGGATGTGCTGTTATCCAGAGTTTGTTTGCTCCTTGACAGACTACTGACACAAGACAATGGTCTGATCACTCATCCTGGATATGCTGTGATCGAGAGTTTGTTTGCTCCTTGACAGACTACTGACACAAGACAATGGTCCGATCAACATCCTGGATATGCTATGATCCAGAGTTTGTTTGCTCCTTGACAGACTACTGACACAAGACAATGGTCTGATCACTCATCCTGGATATGCTATGATCCAGAGTTTGCTTGCTCCTCGACAGGCTACTGACACAAGACAATGGTCTGATCACTCATCCTGGATATGCTATGATCCAGAGTTTGCTTGCTCCTCGACAGGCTATTGAACCAAGACATTGGGCTGATCACTCATCCTGGATATGCTATGATCCAGAGTTTGCTTGCTCCTCGACAGGCTACTGACACAACACAATGGTCTGATCACTCATCCTGAATATGCTATGATCCAGAGTTTGTTTGCTCCTTGACAGGCTACTGACACAAGACAATGGTCTGATCACTCATCCTGGATATGCTGTGATCGAGAGTTTGTTTGCTCCTTGACAGACTACTGACACAAGACATTGGGCTGATCACTCATCCTGGATATGCTATGATCCAGAGTTTGTTTGCTCCTTGACAGACTACTGACACAAGACAATGGTCTGATCAACATCCTGGATATGCTATGATCCAGAGTTTGCTTGCTCCTCGACAGGCTATTGAACCAAGACATTGGGCTGATCGCCCATCCTGGATATGCTATGATCCAGAGTTTGCTTGCTCCTCGACAGACTACTGACCCAAGACTTTGGCTTGTAAATCCTTAGGGGTGTAAGTCCTACAAAGGGGAGAGTAATCCGTTGAAGAAGCTAATATTTTCTTAAACGTTTTCCTGTCGCATCCTATGAAAATGCTGTTATTATCAAGTGTGGTATTTAACCAACCTTTCTTTTTTGAATTATGCTGTTTAGAGACGCGCTGACAGACCGAAGACCACAGAAGTGTGTGCGTGCGCGCGTGGACCTTTTTTTTCTAAAAACGCTCTTTCTGGATTCAGGCATTCTCAAAACGTGTATTTCCGGTGTAATCTTGGTATAGAATTTTTCGGTGGAATGTAGTACGTTACTTGCTAACTACAAATAAGTAATAGACAAAGTAAAAAGTGGATCGCTATATGCTGACTATGAAATTCCACTTTTGAGATTACGAGAAACAAATTGGTGAATTTTTCTATGTAGTAAGATTTTAACTATGTTTTGCTGCTTACTAATTACAGAAAAGTGTAATGAATAAGGAAAATTTTTGGTGTCGTATCCTTGGAGGTTGTTGAATTAAGGGTACACATAGATGGAACATTGAGCGAAACACTTAAAAAAAGTCCAAGCTTTGTTTATAGGTATAGTATTAATACAATTAATCATCTAGTTTCATATTCTGTATTTGGCGTTTATTACTGATAATTAGAAATAATTTCACATGAGTTTTTAAATGTGACTACGTACAAGCCCAGATAGGCGTGGTGTAGTGGTTACCATGCTAGACTCTAGTTCCTAAGATCGCGGGTTCAAACCCGGCGGAGGACGATGGATTTTTTCGGGTGTAAAAATCCTTAGCATGGCTTCCTTCGGAAGGGAAGTAAAGCCGGTGGTCCCATGTCGTAGATTTACAGCACAAAAAGAAGATAAAGAGGCCTCTGAGCAGAATTACCGATCTTTCACGCCAATATAGAATGGGACGCTAAGGACCACAGCAGTTAAAAGAGCGTCCATAGATAAAACTCAATTTAATGTTTTAATTTAGATAGGCGGTTAGAATTTAAAATCTATTTTTCTCGATTTCTGGTTTTTCTACGTTTTTACGTATTTAAATGTTGCACACAAATCCAGTTTTATTCAATTTCCTACAAATTTTACAGAGAAACATCGATATCTATAAGTATATAAATCTGATTTGATACAGTCACATGACTCTCTCTACTCTCTATCGTTTATTAGTGGGTATACAAACTATTCTTACTAAAGTTTATTTTTATACCTACTACGGGTTAATTCAAATAATCCTTGGCAGAAATAGCTACATTTCACATTTCGTTATGGATACAAAGGGAACAGTGATGGTCAAATGTTTAAGAACTGAACGCTTTAAGCTAGTCTTAAAGAGAATGACCAAGAAATGAACAATTCGAACCCTCAATAACGAATATCTCAGAAATGGCTTATGTCACGAAAAAACTTATTTGAAGTAAATTGTGCGTTTTAAAGAGATCTACAGAAAATTCAAGATACACATTTTATTTGTCATGTAAATATCATTAATATGTTGTATTTTAATCAAAATCATTGGGGCTATTCTTTAGAAAATCAAAAATTTCGAAAAATGTTCCATGTTAACGGTGGATTAGGGTGGGGGAATTTTCTTGAAAATCTTCGTATTGCATCTTTGGAAGATGTTGAACTTAAATGCCAAGTTTGGTGTTTATCCGACTTTTCGTTTCTGAGCTATGTTGTTCACAGACACAGGGACAAGTCATGTATTTTCGATGAAAACTCGGTATCGAATTTTTGCTTTCCTCCACCTACCATCTGTTTACAGATCTGGTGGCCTTGTAAAGCCATTTGCAGATGTTAATCATGCAGTAATGAATGCTATGCAGTGTGTCTGCTTTGTTTATCGATTCCAGAGAGAGAGAGAGAGAGAGAGAGAGAGAGAGAGAGAGAGTAGTTCAAGGAGCCACTTTCTGCACCTCACCTGCTTGGGGATTCCCCGTGACCACACTTGAAGATTACTCGGGATGTACATGCGCTGCCTCATGGCGAACTTACGTGCCCAGCAAACCTTAACACTGTTCCTCTTTCTTCCTTTCAGGTCAACTTTTCATCCTTTGGGATATGATTCGATTCCTGTAACTCTGCTCTTTCCAAGATAAAAATCTTATCATTGTGGCTTCTGTGTTGGGAAAAGGTGCAAAGAAGAAAAATAAGAGTTGCCGCGATGAACAAACGATAAATTAAAAGGAATTGCCCCTTGGGACACACAAAGACATCATTGTGCTTTGGAGATGGTACAAATATTGCAAGCTAGAGGGCACTTCTAACACAAAAGGATATTTTCTCAGTGTGGGCATGATTTTAGTTCCTATCTACTACTTCTTCTTCTCCATATTAAACCCCACGGTAACGTGTAAGGCTCGCAATCTGGAGGTCGCGGGTGTCTTTCGTGGTTTTCCCTGGTCGGTAGGCGAATCTACCACGATTTCTTTTCTATTATTTCCCTTTCACTCTATTTCCTTCTCGTCTTTCAGGTGCTCTTCTAGGTTTCGTGGCGTATGGCGGTGCCGGACAGATGACTCGGATCCTTACTCAAAGGAAAAAGTACTACCTGTGGATACTAGAGAGTTTCTTGGTTGAACGAGTCGGCCGGTAGCCTTCTGTAGTTCCTTGACTTCATCCCTTCCTCCTGGTGTGTGGTAGCCACAACAGATCTATGTAGGTCCCAGTGCGCGAGGTGTCGCCCTCCGTTGTACATCCTATGCCCTATCTCTACCCTTTCTGTTGGTTTTGATATTGCTTAAGGAGAAATTAAGTGACGAAAGTTGCCAAAAAATGACATTTTTTTACTTTCTCAGCCACGTACATTATAAGTAAAGAAGCTATGCATTCCGCTCAAAAATTCAATACTGAGATTTCACCGGAAATACATATTTTGAGGTCCCCTGAATCCAAAAAAGATCATTTTTAAAAAGTTCTGTATGTGCGTGTGTCTGTGTATCTGTGAACAGCATAACTCAAAAACGAAAAGTTCGAATCAACACCAAACTTGGGATTTAGACTTAGTACCTTCCAAACATGCGACACGAATTTATGCCAAATAATGTTTTTGTGGCATAATCAATTTCTGAAATATCCGTTATTAATAGTTCGAATTGTTCATTACTTGGTCATTCTCTTAAAGTCCTTTCAACATTCAGTTGTTTCCCGCGATGTCATGGAAACAGTAAGGAATTTTAAGGCCAGCATATAACGTCCAGTTCTTAAACATTTGACTGTCGCTGTTCTCTTTGTATCTATAACGAAATGTGTGATGTAGCTATTTCTGCAAAGGTTTGTTTAGATTAAAATGAAGTAGGCAGAAAGTAAGCTTTGGTAGGATTAGTTTGTATACCCTCTAATAAACGACGGAGGGTAGAGAAAGTTATGTAACTGTGTCACATCAGATTTTTAATTTTTTATTAATTCGAATTTCCTCTTTAATTTGATATATATTGCGGGCTCAGTATATATACTTTAAATGTATTTTACTCTATCTACTACACACATATAGTAAGTAGAGGAAGTATTGAGTTCCATCCAGAAATTTGGATATCGAAATTTCAAGAATTCCTGAATCTAAAAATGTCATTTTCAGAAAAAAGGTGTGAGAACAGCTAACTCAAACACGAAAAGTCGGTTAAATATCGAACTTGGTATTTTGCTCAGCGTCTTACCAGGTGCGATACGATTTTCAAGAAAATCGCTCACTCCGAACTACCATTTATATGATAAACTTTTCGTTATTTTTTATTTTCTTAAAAAAAGACTCTAACGATTTTAATTAAAAGATATATTTGCGATATTCACATGACCTATAAAATGTATATCTTGAACTATAGAGCAGGAACGGCCTTCGAGGAGGGAAAGAGAAGGAGAGATACAGGAAGTACGTGGAATGATGGATATATTGTCTCAGGTCATGTTTTCCTATGCCCAATAAACATGCCGTTTATGGCTAAATAACTTCATTCACACGCGCTTTATACTGCTTCCTTTAGCTCCACTCCCGCGGTTCGATCCTGACCATACAAACATTTATATTTGTTTGTGGTAAATTTCCTTTAGTGTAACTCAAGACCTTTATGCTTGCTGGCGCTACATAACATTGCGTACTTCCACTTTATGAATCACTTGCCCATATTTGCATACTTCCAGTTTATAAGCTCTACATGTCCCTCCGCGTACTTCCAAATTATAAATATTACATGTCTGCCCCTTCGTACTTTCAAAATGCAAGTGTTCTTAATCATGTATTTCAGATCTCGCCGTGTAATTCTTGTGTTTCTCCTAACAAGTCACGTGACATCTTCCTTTAATATTATTCGTTCACAGAAGTTCCTTAAAATAAGTGAAATTTTCCTATTAGTGGATAAGTAATACAGAAACTTTCACAGTTGCTTTTCTTACATGAGTATGAAGTACGTTCCCATAGGGACTGATGCGATCAAAAGATCAAACACGTCTTACCAAAACCTATACTTTAACATATAATCTTAGGTTACATTGTCCTAGACACGTCCGTCGTAGCTACAAAAACTTCTTACCACCGATGTGCTGGTGCCTACTCAAAGTTTGCCTATTATATTTCTAAAATACATTCAAAAATTCGATACCGAGATTACACCATAAATACATGTTTTGAGGTGCCCTGAATCCAAAAAAGCTGTTTTAGAAAAAGGTCCGTGTGTGTGAGTCTGGACACCATAACTCAAAAACCATGAGTCGGATAAATACCAAAGTTGGTATTTAAGTTCAGTATCTTTCAAAGATGCGACACGAAAACTTTCAAGAAAAACCTTTCCACCCCAGACTACTCTTTACATGGAACATTTTTCGAAAGTTTTGATTTTCTCAAAACTAGCTCTAACGATTTTGATTAAAAATCATGTGTTTGAGATACTTTTATGGCAAATGAAATGCATATCTTGAATTTTCTGGGAATGTCCGCAAAAGTCGTCTTCATTCTGAATGAATTTTGCCTAACTGTTAAATCGTAACAGATAGACCAAACTTTGGTACACAAAAAATGTAGATCTCGTTAAAAAAAAACATTTATGTCACATATAGATTTTTTTTTGTCGAATGAACTATTTCCGATATATTTCTTATTTGTTTGAATTTTCCAATACTTTTTCTCAAATGGGAATTCGTTATACTTTTTTTACTTTCTCTACTACGTATAGTAAGTAGGGGAAGTATTGTATTCCACCCAAAGATTCGATACCGATATTTTACCGGAAATACATGTTTTGAGATCCCCTGAATCCAAAAAAAGCCTTTTTGGAAACATGTCCGTGTGTGTGTCTGTATGTCTGTGAACAGCATAACTCAGAAACGAACAGTCGGATAAACACCAAACTTGGTATTTAGGTTCAGTATCTTCCAGAGATGCGACATGAAGGTTTCCAAGAAAATCCCCCACCCCAGACTACCCTTTACATGGAACATTTTTTGAAAATTTTAATTTTCTCAAAAATGGCTCTAACGATTTTGATTAAAATATCATATGTTTAAGATATTTTCATGACAAATGAAATGTATATCTCGAATTTTCTGGTAATGTCTCCAAAAGTATTCTTCATTGTGAACGACTTTTGCATAACCGGTAAACCATAAGATATAGACAAAATTTTACTAGACAAAAAATGTAGATCGCGTTAAAATACACAATTTATGTCATATACATTTTTTTGTTGAGTGAAGCATTTTCGAGATATTGCTTGTTATTCCCTTGAATTTTTCATTATTTTCTAAAATGGGAATTCGTTATTCATTTTACTTTCTCTACTACGTATAGTAAGTAGGGGAAGTATTGCATTCCACCCAAAAATTCGATACCGAGATTTCACCGGAAATACATGTTTTGAGACCTCCTGAATCCAAAAAAAGCATTTTTGGAAACATGTCCGTGTGTGTGTCTGTGTGTGTGTGTGTGTGTGTGTCTGTGTGTGTGTCTGTGTGTGTGTGTCTGTGTGTGTGTGTGTCTGTGAACAGCATAACTCAAAAACGAACAGTCGGATAAGCACCAAACTTGGTATTTAGGTTCAGTATCTTCCAGAGATGCGACACGAAGGTTTTCAAGAAAATCCCCCCACCCCAGACTACCCTTTACATGGAACATTTTTCGAAAATTTTAATTTTCTCAAAAATGGCTCTAACGATTTTGATGCAAATATCATATGTTTAAGATAATGTCATGAGAAATGAAATGTATATCTCGAATTTTCTGGGAATGTCTCCAAAAGTATTCTTCATTGTGAACGACTTTTGCATAACTGGTAAACCATAAGAGATAGACAAAATTTTACTACACAAAAAATGTAGATCGCGTTAAAGTACACAACTTATGTCATATACATTTCTTTTGTTGAGTGAACCGTTTTCGAGATATTGCTTGTTATTTCCTTAAATTTTACAATACTTATACTTTTTCTCACATTCGTTATTCATTTTTTTTATGTCCTGGACATGCAAAGAGAATGGAATGCGCCGCATAGCAACCAGCGTTAAAATATTTGACTATCGCTTAAAAGCTACCATATTTCCCTTGCATCTACAAGAAAATTACCAATAAGATTGACATCTCGATATCTCGATTAACATGAACCATATGGAGAATAAGCGTTTGTAAAATTAGATTGTACAAGAGTAGAGAAAGTCATGTGAGTGTAACACATCAGATTTTTTTGTCTTGGATATGCAAAGAGTATTAATCTGTGGTAAAGGAAATGGTGCTGCACCTAGCAACCAGCTGTTAAGAGATATGTATATGCTTAAAGGCTACTGATTTTCTATATTCCCCTTACATCTACAAGAAAATTAGCAATAAGATAGAGTCTGCAAATGATTATCTCGATTAACATGAATTAGATGGAGAATAAGCGTTTGTAAAAATAGTTTGTACAAGAGTAGAGAAAGTCATGTGAGTGTAACACATCAGATTTTTTTATAATTGCACTGCATAAACTTGGACCAAGGTTATAGGCTTCAGTTGTTAAACATTTAGGTCCAAACACAAAATGTTAAACTTTTAGTTTTGTAATTATGGCATTACAACGGAATTTATACTGGTTCTTATTTACGTTTAGTAAGTTGAATTCAGAAAAGAAAAGCTCTGTTTGACAATCAAAAGGTGCTACATATGTTTTATGCATTTACCTGTCACCTGAAAATATCATTACACTGGCAAAGAAGAAGGTAATGAGTTACAGAAGAAGAAAAATCTAGTGGTTCTGTCACACAGGCTGAAATTCACACTAGTACCACAATACGTAGGAAAGCAAAGAATATCATTTTCTAGGCCGTACCAGATTTTTAGTCGTAGTATTACGTTTCATAACATGAATTATAAACAAGAATTTTTACAAAAATTGGGAGGCTGGCCCCGTAGCTCAGGCGGTAGAGCACCTGCCTGTTGTGCTAGGAGTCCCGGGTTCGATTGCCGGCCGGGGTGGGAATTTTTCTCTAGTCAAGATTATTCCTTAACCTCCCCAGAGTCTGGAAGTGTGGATGTGGAAGAAATCCAATGACAAGAGTTACACGAGTTATCACCATTGCCAATAGGTGTTCCAAAGTAAATGCCGCCGATAAGACCAATGCAGTTAAAGGCGAGGTATAAATGGAACTAAAAAATCTGATGTGTTACACTCACATGACTTTCTCTACTCTTGTACAGACGATTTTTACGAACGCCTACTCTCAATATGCTTCATGTTAATCGAGATATCGAGATGTCAATCTTATTGGTAGTTTTCTTGTAGATGCAAGGGGAATATGGTAGGCTTTAAGCGATAGTCAAATATTTTAAGAGCTGATTGCTATGTGGAGTATTCCATTCTCTTTGCATGTCCAGGACATAAAAAAATGAATAACGAATTTGAGAAAGAGTATAAGTATTGGAAAATTTAAGGAATAACAAGCAATATCTCGAAAACGGTTCACTCAACAAAAGAAATATATGACATAAATTGTGTATTTTAACGCGATCTACATTTTTTGTGTGGTAAAACTTTGTCTATCTCTTATGGTTTACCAGTTATGCAAACGTCGTTCACAATGAAGAATAATTTTGGAGACATTCACAGAAAATTCAAGATATACATTTTATTTGTCATGAAAATATCTTAAAAATATGATATTTTAATCAAAACCGTTAGAGCCATTTTTGAGAAAATTAAAATTTTCGAAAAATGTTCCATGTAAAGGGTAATCTGGGGTGGGGTGATTTTCTTGAAAACCTTTGTGTCGCATCTCTGGAAGATACTGAACCTAAATACCAAGTTTGGTGTTTATCCCACTGTTCGTTTCTGAGTTATGCTGTTCACAGACAGACACACAGACACACACACGGACATGTTTCCAAAAAAAAATTTAGATTCAGGGTGTCTGAAAGCATGTATTTCCGGTGAAATCTCGGTATCGAATTTTTGGGTGGAATACAATACTTCCCCTACTTACTATACGTAGTAGAGAAAGTAAAAATTGGGAAACATGCGAAACTAGAATGTGAATAAGATAAACAATTTACGTGTACGTGTTGACTTTATGGTTAATCTCGTTCATTACTGAATGTCTGCGCCCATTTACTGATGATCACTATAGGTCACTATTGATGCAATCAAACTTCAAAACCGCTCTCGTTGCAGCTCAGTGCAGATCGTGATAAGCTCTGGCCCCATGGTATAAATCTATAACTCTTAATCCGCAAAAATCCCTCCTTTGCATTAACTAATAAAAAGCACTCCGCTACCGTGTGTTTTATGGAAAAAACGTAAAAGTTGGCAAATACGCACTGGTCTTGAACCCATGACTTCCTCTATACATTCCTTCCTGTTTCAGATTTGAGCGTCAGGGTTTAAAACTTGTAGAGTAGTTACGGGAAGCGCCGTGCAGTATATGCAACTTATCCACCACCACTGTGCTGTAAGTATGTATAACCATGCAGGCGTTTGGAACAACTGCTCCCAGAGTAACGATTTCTGAAATGAAACACAAGAGGCGTTCCAAAACACCTATTAGAAACAACTGGAGTGTTTTCATTAACGAAAGCTCATGATTTCATAAACAAAGGCTTTTGATGTCCTCATTTACGTGAAAATTCGGTCATTTGAACCCCTAATTTCAAAGCAGGACAGATATAAGGTGGTTTGCAATCGTGTTACCTTCTCTACTGCACATATACTAAGTAGAGGAAGTATTGCATTCCACCCAAAAATTTGACATTGAAATTGCACCGTAAACACCGGTTTTGAGATATTCTGTACGCCTTTCTCTGTGAACACATAACTCAAAACGAAAATTCGGATAAATATCAAACTTGGTATTTAAGTTCAGCGTCCTCCAAGCATGCGATATGAACATTTTCAAGAAAATTTTCCCAGCTCAACTACCCTTTACATGGAACACTATTCGAAATATTTTATTTTTTAAAAATTTCCCTAACAATTTTGGTTAAAATAGCATACATTAAAGACATTTGTATGACAAATAAAATGTGTATCTTGAATTTTCTGGAAATAGCCTGTGAAGTTTTCTTCATACTGTAGTAATTTTATATAATCTTGTGTAACTGGTAAACGTTAAGCAATAGACGAAAAGGTACTACACACAAAATGTATACCTCTTTAAAACACACAATTTACTTCGGATAACTTTTTTTGCGGCTTAAGACATTTCCAAGATATCTGTTATTAATGGTTATTAATTGTTCAATACTTTTGTCATTCTTTTCAAGTCCTGTAGATATTCAGTTGTTTCTGGCAAATGAATGGAAAGAGTGTGGAATTTTACGGCCAGTGTATAGAGTCCAGTTCTTGAACATTTGACTATCGCTATTCCCTCTGCATATACATGGTGGACCATTTAAGTTGAGACTGTACAATATCTCCAAAACTAAGCGTTCTAGAAAGAAATGTCTTTAATAAAAGTTGCCTGATATTATGTGGGAAAATATATATCATTAATCGTGTTTTGTTTAGAGGTGATTATGATGTTCATTTTAGGGTCAATTTAATTTTTTTAAATGGGCACCTAACATTTTGTATGACCCTAAAATGACACCATAACGTTCTCCAAACAAAACACGACTAATGGCATTTACTTTCCCCCCATAATATCAAGAAACCTTTACCAAAGACATTTCTTTCTACAACGCTTACTTTTGGAGATATTGCACAGTCTCAACTAAAATAGTCCGCCCTATATAACGAAATATGTAACGTAGCTATTTCTACAAATTTATTATAATGAAGTAGATAGAAAAATAAGCTTTTGTAAGAATAATTTCCATGCCCACTAATAAACGATAGAGAGTAGAGAAAGTCTGTGAATGTAACATATTAGATATTTTGCTCAAAAATGGCTGCAACGATTTTTATTAAAATGAAATATATTTAAGATATTGATATTACAAATAAAATGAATATCTTGAATTTTATGGGAACAGCCTGTGAAGTCCTATCCATTCTGAATCACCTTTGTATAATTTGATGATAAACGTAATAAATAGACAAAATCTTACAATAAAAGTGCAGATCTCGTTAGAGAACACAATTTGTGTCAAGGTTTTCGTGAAGTTAACTATTTCCGAAATATTCTTTGTTATAGATTTGAATTTTCAAATCGTATACCATTTCTCAAGTGGTAATTCGCTAGTCGTTTTTTCTCGTCGCCCTGCAAAGAGCACGGATTTTCAAATCCATCACATAGCGTTTCGCTTTATAAAAATCTGAATAACGATATAACATACTGTATTCTTCTTATACCTACAAATATATATAAATGTGCATGAAAAGGTTGTTTCGATTAACGATAAATAGATAGGACAATCAGCTTTTTTTACTCTATTTTGTTTTACGTCGCTTTAACTCCTTGGTCATATCGCGGCGGATCTGTTGGTGGATAACTCTTAGAATGATATGTGATGGACAGTTAGCCTTCTAGGTCTCATTCCTGTAACCACCTGCTTCATGCCGTGCACATGGCATTAGGGTACCGTCCAGTCCAACCGCCGCCCCCATATAAAAGCGGACAGTTAGCCTTCTAGGTCTCATCCCTGTAACCACCTGTTTCATGCCGCGCACATGGCATTAGGGTACCGTCCAGTCCAACCGCCGCCCCCATATAAAAGCGGACAGTTAGCCTTCTAGGTCTCATTCCTGTAACCACCTGCTTCATGCCGTGCACATGGCATTAGGGTACCGTCCAGTCCAACCGCCGCCCCCATATAAAAGCGGACAGTTAGCCTTCTAGGTCTCATCCCTGTAACCACCTGTTTCATGCCGCGCACATGGCATTAGGGTACCGTCCAGCCCATCCGCCGCCCCCACACAGAAAGGCGGACAGTTAGCCTTCTAGATCACATCCCTGTAACCACCTGCTTCATGCCGTTCAGATGGCATTAGTGTGCCGTCCAGTCTAACCACCGCCCCCACACAGAAAGGCGGACAGTTAGCCTTCTAGGTCTCATCCCTGTAACCACCTGTTTCATGCCGCGCACATGGCATTAGGCTGCCGTCCAGCCCATCCGCCGCCCCCACACAGAAAGGCGGACAGTTAGCCTTCTAGATCACATCCCTGTAACGACCTGCTTCATGCCGTTCAGATGGCATTAGTGTGCCGTCCAGTCTAACCACCGCCCCCACACAGAAAGGCGGACAGTTAGCCTTCTAGGTCTCATCCCTGTAACGACCTGCTTCATGCCGTGCAGATGGCATTAGGGTGCCGTCCAGTCTAACCACCGCCCCCACACAGAAAGGCGGACAGTTAGCCTTCTAGGTCTCATCCCTGTAACGACCTGCTTCATGCCGTGCAGATGGCATTAGGGTGCCGTCCAGTCTAACCACCGCCCCCACACAGAAAGGCGGACAGTTAGCCTTCTAGGTCTCATCCCTGTAACTACCTGCTTCATGCCGTGCAGATGGCATTAGGAGTGCCGTCCAGTCTAACCACCGCCCCCACACAGAAAGGTGGACAGTTAGACTTCTAGGTCTCATCCCTGTAACGACCTGCTTCATGCCGTGCAGATGGCATTAGGGTGCTGTCCAGTCCAACCACCGCCCCCACACAGAAAGGCGGACAGTTAGTCTTCCAGGTCTCATCCCTGTAACCACCTGCTTCATGCCGTGCAGACGGCATTAGCGTGCCGTCCAGTCTAACCACCTCCCCCACACAGAAAGGCGGACAGTTAGCCTTCTAGGTTTCATCCCTGAAAATGCCATCTTGCTTCGTCACGTACCCACAGAGACCCCAGCGCATGGCAGCCGGATCTTCTGCCCCTTGCCGTGCAGATGGCGTTAGGGTGCCGTCTAGTCTAACTGCTTACATTGTCTATAGATAGATGGCATACCATTCACAATTAACACTTGTTTTTCGTGTTACTATTGTTTTTAGACTTAAGGTGGAACTTTGAGTCGTGGAATTAAATATCCAATCCGGTATTTACCTTGGCCACTGAGGAAAACCACGAAAAAACCTCAGACAGGTTAGTCGGCCCACGGGATTTGAACCAGGACATCCCGCTCGGTAATCAGCTTATGTAGGAATAGTGTGTAGAAATGAATAGAGCAAGTCGTGTGAATGCAACGAATCACATCTTTTTTACTTTCTCTACAACGTATAGTAAGTAAGGGAAGTATTGCATTCCACCCCAAAAATTCGATACCGAGATTTCGTCGAAAATATATGTTTTGAGGCCGCCTGAATTATAAAATAAAAGCATTTTTACAAAAAGGTCTATGTGTGTCTGTGTGTCTGTGAACAGCAAAACCAAAATAAGCACCAAAATTGATATTTAGGTTCAGTATCTTTCAAAGATGCGACACAAAGCTTTTCAAGAAAATCCCCCCACCTCAGATAAATCTTTACACGGAACATTTTTCGAACATTTTGATTATCTCAAAAATGGCTCTAACGAGTTTGATTAAAATATATGTTCAAGATATTTTCATGACAAATGAAATGTGTATCTTGAATTCTATTGGAATGTTCCCCAAAAGTCGTGTTCATTCTGAATGGGTTTTGCATAACTAGTAAACGTAAACTTCTCTACACAAAAAAAAATCTAGATCTCGTTAAAACACAATTTATGTCATTACACTTTTTTGTGGAATGAACCATTTCCGAGATATTTCCTGTTATTTTTTTTAATTTTGCAATACTTTTTCTCAAATGGAAAGTCGTTATACGTGTTTTTATGTGCTGGACATGCAAAGAGAATGGAATGCGCCACATAGCAACAAGCTATTAAAAGATTTGACTATCGCTTAAAACCTACCATATTCCCCTTGTATCTACAAGAAAATTAGCAATAAGATAGTTTCTGCAAATGTTTATCTCGACTAACATGAAGTAGAATAAGCGTTTGTAAAAATAGATTTACAAGAGTAGAGAAAGTCATGTGAGTGCAACACATCAGATTTTTTTCTGATAGCGCCGTGCTACTTTTAACACTTTCTCAAGGAAACATCTGCAGAACGGCACTGCGTATTTCCCCCCATATCTACAAGGCTGTAAATCTTACAACATGCAGGATTTACGTGTTCTTTCTTCCTTATTGCTTGCCACCTATATCTCGGATCTTACACAATTTCGACGAATCCTCGTTTCCATTATTGTTCCTTCATCTCTTGCCTGAGGGGAAACTGAAGCAATTCTTCTGTGAGCGCAAAGGTCAAGCGACAGTCTCTCTCAATTTTATATCGCGATCCCTGCAAGAATGAGATCTGTGTCCTTTTATTGATATCAGCCCGCAAGTCCATGACTGACACTGCTGCCAACATGGGAAAGTATTCCCACTTTCTGTCAAATTTGAAGTCTTCACTCACGTTTATTTTATGTCTTATCGCCTATTGCCATGATAAGAAACGTTCTCGCTCTCTCTTCCACTCACCTCTATACCACATTTCTCCCCACACGATCTTCTCTCCCTCTCTCCTCTTTTCTCCCTCATGCATGTTATGAGATCGAAACTATACTTTTTCTCATGGTAACTGATTTATACATATCAATAATAGTAACGGGAAAAAAATCTGATGTGATACGTTCACATGACTTTCTCTACCCTCTATCGTTTATTAGCAAGTATATAAATTATTTTTACGAAAGCTTATTTTCCTGTCCACTTCATTTTAATCGAGATAAACCTTTCCAAAAATAGCTACATTACACAATTCGTTATAGATACAAAAGAGATAGCGATAGCCAAATGTTTAAGAACTGGACGCTATATGCTGGCCTTAAAATTCCATACTTTTTGCATGCAATCGCGATAAACAACTGAATGTTGACAAGACTTTAAAGGAGTGACTAAGTAATGAACAATTCGAACATTAATAACGGATATCTCAGAATTGTCTTATGCCATAAAAAAGATATTGTCGTGACCTCTTTCTTATTTTAGCTCAATGGGGGGTAGAGCGGGTACCGAAGGATCTTAAAGTTATATTTCGCATCATGCGAGGTCAGACGGGGGACGCAGCTGAGAGAAATTATGAAAATATATCAGAATATTCTTAGCAATAGCATTATTTCATGGTGTGGATGAGGTAAGGGTCTATCTACTATAGTAATTTAAACATAATGAAAGTGGATGGCCAGTGACTTTAATGATGTAAAGGGATTACATTACCTCCTTGTTTCCTTGCCTGTCGGTGGGGACGCCATGCTTCCGCATGAACAGCGCACACACACTAACAACTTGCCTCTAGCAGTAACTCGGCTCGACTGTCTCTGAACCACGCTAACTCGGCGTGCCCACGCTATGCTAGAACTGGTTTATCCCCTCCACTCTTGCGCAATATCCGATCTGGGCAACCAGGTCACATACGCAATAATGCTCGTACGTCACAATATTTAAAATAAATTGTGTTTTTTATTGCGAGGTAAGTTTTCGCCTATCGCTTAACGTTTGCTAGTTATAAAAGATTATACAAAATTCCTTATGAAGAGGACTTAAAAGGCTATTCCCCAAAATTAAAGATATACATTTCATTTGTCATACAAAGATATTTGATGTGTGGTATTTTAATCAAAATCTATACAATTTTTTTAGAAAATCAAAACTTTCGAAAAAAAATATTCCGTGTAAAGGGTAGCCAATGTGGGGGGGATTGTTGTGAAAGTCTTTGAGTCGCATCTTTGATAGATACTGAATCTAAATACCAAGTTTGGTATTTATCCGACTTTTTTATTGAGTCTGTTCACACATACACACACACACACAGAGACCTTTTTCTAAAAATTCTTTCTTTTTTATTCAGAGCGCCTCAAAGCGTGTTTCCAATAAAATCTCGGTATCGAATTTTTGGGTGAAAGGCAATACCTTCTCTACCTACTAGATACGCGGTGGAGAAAGTAAAAATCTGATATGTTACAAACACACATTTTCTCTGCACACTGTCGCTTATTCTTATATCATTTCTGCAAATTATTGCAAAAATCTTATTCTTTACATTCACATAATTTTCTCTTCCCCTTCTTCTACAAAATATTCTTACAAAAGCTTATTCTTTGTGACTACTTCATGTTAAACGAGGTAAACGTTTGCAGAATATGTTGCACGGTTACGATTTTAAACTTCATTGAGAATTAATTTATTTCATTTACCTCCCACGTTCTTTATGAAATTACTGTGCAATGTTCTAGAGAATTTCCATGCTGACCCTACCCTTTACCGCTTATAATTGTAATTTTGTACAGCCGCGGTCATTCCTGGTCACGGATGAAAAATCACCTGATGTTCTCGCAAAAGTATATGAAACATCTGCGGAATGTTTGACTTCCTTAACCCCCCTCTCATCCGTGACAGTCACCAAGTATTGGAAATGCTGCATAGCCTATAAGTACCCCAGTGGAAAAATCTGACGTGTTACACTCACATGACTTTCTCTACTCTTGTACAAACTATTTTTACAAACGCTTATTCTCCATATACTTCGTGTTAATCGAGATAAAGATTTGCAGAAACAATCTTATTGCTAATTTTCTTGTAGGTGCAAGGGGAATATGGTAGGTGAACAGCATAACCCAAAAATGAGAAGTCGCATAAATAGCAAACTTGGTATTTGAGTTTAGTGTCTTCTAGAGATGCGACACGAAGGTTTTCAAGAAAATCCCGACACCCCAGATTATCTTTTACATGGAACATGTTTACAAAATGTTTCATTTTCTCAAAAGTGGCTCCAACGATTTTGATTAAAATATTATATGTTTAAGATATTTCCATGGCAAATGAAATGTATATTTTGAATTTTCTGGGAATGTCCCCATAAGAGATAGACAAAATGTTACTGCAGAAAAAATGTAGACCTCATTAAAACACACAACTTATGTTATATACATTTTTATGTCGAGTGAACCATTTCCGAGATATTCCTTGTTATTTGTGTGAACTTTCAAATATTATACTTTTTCTGAACTGCAAATTCGTTATTCATTTTATTTATGTCCTGGACATGCAAAGAGAATGGAATGCGCCACATAGCAACCAGCTCTTAAAACATTTGACTATCGCTTATAACCTACCATATTCCCCTTGCATCTACAAGAAAATTAGCAATAAGATAGTTTCTGCAAATGTTTATCTCGATTAACATGAAGTAGATTGAGAATAAGCGTTGATGCAGTAATTTGTATCACAAATTACTTAAATGTAAATAATGATTGTAATATGAATATGCATTTTTATGTGACATTAATTCCAGATGTTTATTAATTATAATTATTCCTGGGAAATAAGTTTATAGGGCCTTACTGAAACTGTCAATAATAACGCAATAATGCAGCGAGGGGGGTGAGCTGTTTATCATTATTGGGAACGAGGAAGTTACGTAATGTTCGCGCGTTTTTTCCGTTGAGAACCTTCTGGAATGTTTCCCTAAAAGCAATATGTATTCGTGGTTTTCATTGGATATTAAAATAGACGCTAATGTTGGCGCGTTTTATTAGCCAATAGCAGTTCATTTATAATCTTTAGGCGTATCTTGATGCAGGCGTATAAATAGGGTAGGTTCGAGGTAGCTTGCCCCGCAGTTCATCAAAAATCTGTGTACACTACACGTCGTCTTTAGGCAGTTCATCAAAATTCTCTGTGCAATACACATCGTCTTAAGTTCGTCAAAATATTTATATGAGATACGTCGGCTATAGATTCACAAGTTATGAAAATCTAAAGTTTTATAAAGTTAATTATACACAAAGTTGAAGTACGTGAATTAAAAGTGATCAGTAAGAAGTATTATAACAGTTTCAGTTTGGCGAGTATCTAAATCAATATGTAAAAGTGATAGTGAACGTGTTCGACAATAAAAATTATAAAAACAAATTTCTTCATCAGTGTAATTTTTGAATAAAAGATTCCTTTCCGCTTCACAACCTGTATTGAGACACATGTTCGACCCCAGGCCAACAGGATAATAGCTAGCCGGAGGACATTTGAAATGAATTATTTCAAAAAGCTGATACTAGGAAACGCAAATTGCTAACGCCAGATGGAGCTACAAACCAAAGAAATGAATGACGTCATAAGATGGCTTCAACACTGATGTAAACAAACATTTGTAAGTAATACCGTTACAGCGTATGTAAAAATAGTTGTACAAGATTAGAGAAAGTTATGTTAGTGTAATTATAGTAATTAAATGTTAAAGTGTGTACCTTCTCTTTGGCCCCATAGTTATTTAATAACACAAAAGCTACATACTTTTCACATAATGCAGAAACCCTTAACATATACAATGAAACAGAGGTGAAGCTGGTGAATATGTAGATTTCGGACTCCAAGTTAACCGGTTTGAAAAAGACACATAGTCCGCGACCATCGAGAAAAATAATATTCTCAATTGTTAATTATAAAATATCCGTTCGCAATTTTTACTTTCTCTACTACGTATAGTAGGTAGGGGAAGTATTGTATTCCACCCAAAAATTCGATACCGAGATTTCACCGTAATTACATGTTTTGAGACCCCCTGAATACAAAAAAGCATTTTTGGAAACATGTCCGTGTGTGTGTGTCTGTGTGTGTCTATCTGTGTGTCTGTGTGTGTCTGTGAACAGCATAACTCAGAAACGAACAGTCGGATAAACACCAAACTTGGTATTTAGGTTCAGTATCTTCAAAGGATGCGACACGAAGGTTTTCAAGAAAATCCCCCCACCCCAGATTACCCTTTACATGGAACATTTTTCGAAAATTTTAATTTTCTAAAAAATGGCTCTAACGATTTTGATTAGAATATCATATGTTTAAAATATTTACATGACAAATAAAATGTATATATTGAATTTTCTGGGAATGTCTCCAAAAGTGTTCTTCATTGTAAACGAGTTTTGCATAACTGGTAAACCATAAGAGATAGACAGAATTTTACTATACATAAAATGCAGATCGCGTTAAAATACACAATTTATGTCATATACATCTTTTTGTTGAGTGAAACATTTTCGAGATATTGCTTGTTATTCCGTTAAATTTTCCAATACTTATACTTTTTCTCAAATGGGAATTCGTTATTCATTTTTTTTTATGTCCTGGACATGCAAAGAGGATGGAATGCGCCACATAGCAACCAGCGTTAAAATATTTGACTATCGCTTAAAACCTACCATATTCCCCTGGCATCTACAAGAAAATTAGCAATAAGATTAACATCTCGATTAACATGAAGTATATGGAGAATAAGCGTTTGTAAAAATACCTTGTACAAGAGTAGAGAAAGTCATGTGAGTGTAACACATCAGATTTTTTTTCTCTTCATTACAGCGTAAGTACAAAAGATATAAAGTAAAAGTTATTTACCTGAGAGTCATTAAAATATTTTGACGTTGATATAACAAGTGTATTGTACCGCTATAAGCACACTCGTTTCTCTTTTCGCGCAATTTTTCTTATTTTGCATGCATTTTCTATGGAGTAACAACAATTATTTTCTACTCCATGGCAACTTCTACAAAAGCCAAAGTATTCTTCGCAAGTATGTTCTTTTGTAAATTCAATGTGTTCTGGTACTTAGGCTTTATGAATACCTTTTAGTCCTATAGTAATAATTTATAAATTGAAATTAGATAGTTTTATAATCCATGTCCGTCAGAAGGAATATGACTTTTCAATGGTGAAAGAATTATCCAAGCCAGTTTAGTGATCTTTGACACACAAATTTTCTCTGTTTATAATTAGTATGGATATACGAGGTTCCAAAGCCTGCAGCCAACTGATAGTACGCACACTACGTTATTTTTCGACACAGTCTCCATATCGGTTTAGGCACTGGTCGCTTCGCGGGATGAGTTTGAATATTCCCTCCTGGTAAAAATCCTGTCCTTGCGTGTTTAGCCACGTTGTCACCAAGTGTTTCACCTCCTCGTCTGAAGTTAATCGCCGGCCTCCTAGGTACTCCTTCAAGTGAAGGGAAAGCTGAAAGTCGCTTGAAGCGAGGTCCAGGTCGATATGTCCCAGCAAAACTGCATCAACAGCATGGTGGTCTTCTGAACGGTATGAGGTCGCGCGTTGTCGTAAAGGAAGATGACACCCTCAGTGAGAACTTCTGGCCGTTTCCCTTGATTGCTTCGCGAAATCGTGTCAAGATCTCGCAGTATCAATGCGGTCAATGTGTGCCCACTTTCCAATAGCTCCACGAGTATGACACCCGCGCTGTCCCAAAACACTGTGGGTATCACCTTCCCGGCTGATGGCGTCACCTTAAGCTTCTTGTCTTTGCAGAGGAGGGGTTTTTCCACTCCATTGATGACCACTAGCTGCTGGGGGTGTAGTGGAGGATCCATGTTTGTCACCCGCGGCGATGTGGTGAAGAAGACTGTTCCCTTCCGTGGAGAACCGTTGCAAACCACGTGCTTCTGCTTGTGTTGGTTGGACAGATTTAATGGAACCCATCGGGAATAAACTTTCTGGTATTGCACAATATCGTGAACAATGTGACGAACGCTTCCGAACGACAGTCCCAATTCTACCGTCATATGCCGTACGTGATGCTCCTATTCTCCTGAATCAGCTCCTTCACACGAGCTGTGTTCAAATCTATTGATACCGTGCTGGGTCGGCCAATGCGACCCTCGTCGGTGACGTTTTCTCTACCGGCCGCAAAATTTCAACGCCATTCTGCGGCATGCTGATAAGACATTACAGTCTCTCCATAAACCTCTACCAGCTGCCGTTGAATTCCCGCCTCGATTACATGTTTTGCTTACAGAAATCGAATAACGGAGCGGAATTCTTCGCGAGACCAGTTTTCCAAACTAGTCGCCATTTGTGTTTACCTACAACTAGCGGTATAGTTGACGTGGCTGAAACTCTGCACAGTTGCCAACCGCATGTATTAGAATTACCGCACACTGCTAATTTTTCTATACCGTACGAAACTCCAGGAATATCGGCCTAGCAACATTAGTTTCTGATAGTGCATTGCTATGTAACGGCTTTGAAATGCCATGCTATTTGCATGACCACGAGAAAAAAAGAATAGCGACTTACCACTTGAAGAAAAATATAAGTATTTTAAAATTCAGACTAATAACAAATAATGTCTCGTGAGTGATTCCACAAAAGCTTCAATGAATGAAGCCTGTTGTGTCCCCTTAAGAGCAAAGGCCTCCCTGTAGAGGGGTAGAGCTCTTTTATATATCTCTCACGGTGAGCTACTCCATCAGAAGTAATCATGGGTCATGAAACATTTGTGTGTTACACTGGTATCTGCCCGTTGCAATGACTGTTTTGTTGCTATGTAATGTACAGTTGACTCTCCATCTCTCTCCAGGTCTTCCTGCATCTGGCGAATCTGGACCACTGTGCCCCTGCTTTTTCTTTGAAGAGGTCTATCCATCTGCATCTTGGTCCTCCGCGGTGTCTTTTGTCTGTGTATGGGTCCCACATGGTTGCATTTATTGTCCAGTAGTCTTGCGACATGGCCCCTCCACTTCCATTTTTTCCTGATGTTGGGTTGTGAATAGTCTGTTGTTGCTCACATCTTTTGGAGAGTTGCGTTTGAAATTTTGTCTCTCAGAGTTATAATTAAGATTTTCCTGTAGCATACTTGGCAGTGAGAGCCCATGTTTGGCAGCCGTATAAGAGAGTCGGAAAAAACAGTTTTCTAGTGTTTCAAATTTAAGCCTCCTGTTGAGTGACTCTTCGAGCAATATGAATTTCAGAGACCAGAACACCTTCCAAGCGAGCGCTACTCTTCTGCTTATTTCTTTCTCTATTTTCTGTTGGAAGGAGAGTAATTTTCCTAAATATATGTATTCGTTTATTGTAGATCCATTCTATCGACTCTTAATGGTATTACTGGTCCATTTGACATGATTTGTGTCTTGTGTTTGTTCATGGAGAGGCCTGCAGTTTTACTTATTTCCGATAATTCCTGCAACATTGATTGTAGTTCTCTTGGAGATCCGGTGAACAGTACGACGTCGTCAGCGAATCTTAGGTTGGTTAGCCTGTTCCCGTTTATGCGTACTCCTTATTTGTTTGCTTCAGTTCAATTTTAGAAGCATGTCCTCTAGCACACACGTAAAACGTTTAGAGGAAATGGGGTCACCTTGTCGCACTCCTCTTTTCAGTCGGAAGGTTTCTCTTCTATTCCTGCCTTAACCTTGACATAGCTTTGGCTTTATATCTTTTTCAGTATGCGAATGTACGAGGGGTGATTGATAAGTCAGTGACTTTTAAAGAAAATAACAAGTTTTGTTTCAAAAAATTAATTTTATTTCTCAACATAGTCTCCTATCAATTCAATACACGCTGTCCAAAGTTACTAGAATTTGTTTAATCCTTCCAAAATATATGATTTTTCGAAGCCTGCAAAATATGAGATTGTTTCTATCATGACGTGAATTTCTTCCCAGTGAGTCGATTTTTCAGGTTTGCGAAGAGAATATGGTGGCTGAGGTAGCAGTTCGTAGCCTAATTCCACAAATTTTGCGATGGCAATGGCTGACTTGTGTGCGGGTGCATTATTCTGGGAAAGAGAACCTTTTTCTTCGCCAAATGGGGTCGTTTTTTTAACAATCCCTTGTGAAACTGATCCAGCATTGCGGCATAATATGAACCTGTGATCGGTTTACCTTTTTCCAGGTAGTGAATGTCTATCACCCCTTGTGAATCCCAAAAGACAGCTGCCATGATGTTTCCTGCCGACGGAATGGTTTTCGCTTTCTTTGGAGCAGGTTCACCGAAGGAAATCCACTGCTTTGATTGTTGTTTGGTATCAAGTTGATAGTAATGGATCCAAGTTTCATCAACTGTGATATAACGCCGCAAAAACTTATTTGGGTTGCGCTGGAACATGTTCAAACGTCCCTGTGAAATGGTCATACGATTCCGCTTGTTCTCAACTGTAAGCAGTCGCGGCACCCATCTTGCTGACAGTTTTCTCATACCCAAAAATTCGTGCAGATTGTTATACACCCGTTCATTCGAGATGTTTACGGTCTTCACATATTTTCACCATTTCTTCTTTTGTGACCTCAACTGGCCGTCTTGAGCGCATGGCATTTCCTGTGCTCAAACGGCCACATCGAAATTCTGTAAACCACTTGTGAACCATGTTATGTGATGGAGCAGAGTCACCATAATACTTGTTCACTTTTCTTCCGTTTCCTTCACCGTCTTACCACGCAAGAAGTAGTGCTTTATCAGAACACGAAATTCACTTTTCTCCATTTTCTACGAAGCAACACCCATCTGCTTATTTTAGACGCTCTCGACAATGTTCTAAGAAACAAATGACAACGAATTTCTGCGATTGTACCCAGAATACATGTAAGACTTGGGTGCAAACAAGAAACCTGTGATTAGAACGCTATCTCTCGTCAAAGTCATGGACTTATCAATCCGCTCTCGTATTTAGTTTCTGTTCCTTGTGTGCGTAATGCCTAAAGTACACTTGAATGCTCTGCTGAGTCAAAAGCCTTGCTGTAATCAACGGATGCTAGATATATTGTTAACTTATATTCTTCTGATTTTACATAAATTGCGTGCTTTAACGAGATCTACTTTTTTGTGTAGTAAGACTTTCTCTCTCCCTTACTGTTTACCAATTATATAAAATTAAACAAAAGTCATTCAGAATTGCGGGGATTTCACAATCTTTTCGCAAAAGGTTGTACCTTAGAGTCGTTTTTGAGAAAAAAGAAAGAAAATGGGGGAATTTATTGCGGTTACTAGGCATTTAATTTCATCACAGACTCCCTGATAAAACTTGCTCTACGTTTATAGCTATAATTTAGATCCCCAAAATGCTTTAATGCCCATTTTGGGTATTGTTTACTGATTATAAAATCAAAAAGAAAATAAATACAACTTTAAGACAAGGCTGACAAACAATTGCTAAAGCAGTTCTCTTGAAGTCTGTTGATAATAATGTTCCATACTGTGATGGGAAGAAAGAATAAAAGATTTGTTCATTATTGTTTCAAGTCTGTACAGAACAGGCTAATGGACATCCGATTATGTTGACCCGGCTGAAAAGTGCAAAGCAATCGATCATTCCTTCTGTATTTAGACATGGCGGTAGCACGGTTTCCAAATGGACCTTGACCATTTGGGGGAAGAGGAGGGGGAGAGAAGAGCCAGCTCCTAACTTTATATATTCCGCAACCAAGCACCAAGCACCAAGGCTGACGGTGAGAATATCGATCACACGGGCGCCGGAATTTGGGCCATACTGACACTTTCTTGTTGGGTTATTTTGGGCCCCGTCTTCATAAGCAAAACGGAAGACCCTTATAATTGCTACTTGGAAGTTGGAAATATTATGAAACAAAAAATCAGATATGTTATTACCTTTACATAACTTTCTCTCTTCACTATCGTTTACTGCTTTCTCTATAACGTACCTCGTAGATAAACGAAATATTGTATTCCACCCAAAAAATTTGATATGAGATTTCACTGGAAATACATGTTTTGAGGCCCTCTGAATCCAAAATAAGTATTTTACTTTGTTTACTACATACTCACAGTAAGTAGTGTCGCGGTTACGTGTTATCTTATTGCTGAGCGCCTGTTATTGTTTTATTATTTTGCATTTTGGGTTCATTGTGCTCCGGCTAGCTATTTGTATTATTATTCAGTCGAGCAAATCTCTTGAACAGGGTGTGTAAACGGAAAGGATTTGTTACTGAAAGATAACACTTATAAAAGAATTTGTTTTTACACTTTATTACCGTAACAATTAATTAATTTCACATATTGACTCTTGATACACGCCCAACTGAAACTGTTATATTTTCTAATATCACTATAATCACTTATTTGCTGCACATTATTAATTCGCGTATTTCACATTTATAACTAACTTTATGACGCGAGAGATTCTGTAGAATTGCACGACGTATAACCTGTGAATAATTATCTTAAACTGTGCGCTGTGTAACCCGCGAATACTTCTGTTGAACTGAGCGACGTTTGCCTTGTGAATTATTCTGTCAAACTGCGCGTTACCCGTCTCTGGCGCGGAATTTATACTCCCTCACCCCAAAATGCCTAAAGATAATAACCGAGCTACTATTGGTTAATAAAACGCCCCAACATTAGCGTCTATTTTTATATCCAATCAAAATTACGAACACATATGCTCTAGGGAAGATATTCCCTCCATTTGTAAAGAAAGGCACGCTACTCTGACGTCATTTGTTAGTCTCTTCTAATTAATAATCAACTCACCCCCTCGCTCCTATTACCCGCTCCTATTGTCAGTTTCAGTGAGGCCGTGTAAACTTATTTCCTAACAATGCTTATAATTAACAAACATCTCAAATCATTGTCATACAATAATGCTTATTTACACTACAATCACTCTTGCATTTACATTGTTGTGATATAAAATGCTGCGTCAGTAGAGGAAGTATTGCATTCTACCCAAAATTTCAATACTGAGATTTCAATAGAAATATACGTTTTGAGACTGCTTGAACCCAAAATAATATTTTAGACAGAGTTCCGTGTATATGTGCATGTCTATGTGTGTAAACATATAACTCAAAAAAAATGTCGTTTTTCGTGGTGTAGTCATTACCTCTAGTTCCCGAGGTCACGGGTTCAAGCCCGGCGCAAACATCCTTAGCATGACTTCCTTCGGAAGGGAAGTAAAGCCGGTGGTCCCGTGTCGTAGATTCACGGCACGTAAAAGAACCTCAAGCCTGATAAAGAGGCCTCTGAGCAAAATTACAGTCTTTCACGCCCAATATAGAACGGGGCGATAAGAACCATGGCAGTTAAATAAAACTCAATTTAGTTTAACTCAAAAATGAAAAGTCGGTTAAACATAAACTTGATCTTTAAGTTCAGGACCTTCCAAGACCAAACTACCATTTACATGGAAAATGTTTCGTTATTTTTTATTTTACCAAAAATGGCTCTAACGAACTTGATTTAAATGCCATATGTTTAAGTCATTTTAATGCCATATAAAATGTACGTTTTGAATATTTTGGAAATACCCTCTGAAGTTCTCTTCAATCTGAATGACATTTCTATAATAAGAGCTAGACAAAATCTTACTACACAAAAAATATGGATCTCGTTAAAGTGTGCAATTTATGTGAAACAAAATTTTTGTGGCATTAACCATTTCCGAGATATTCTTTGTTATTGATTTGAATTTTCAAATGCTATACCTTGTAGCTACAAAGCGCTTCTTGCTTTTTCATGTTCATACAAAGAGAACGGAATTTCAAATCGATCACAAAGCAACCGGCTTTGAAAATCTTTGACAATCACTTTAGCTTACTGTATTCTAATATCAACAAGGAAACGTGTGAGTAATGAAGGTTTATCTGTATTAATAAGAAGTAGTTAGAAGAATAAGATTTTGTTGGAATAATTTGTAGAGGAGTGGGCAGAGAAAGTCGTGTGTGCAACACATCAGATTTTTAGAAACCGGTCTACTTGGGTGTCTGTGAACAACCGGACACATAAAAGAAATATTCGATAAAACCAAACTTAGTATTTAAGTTCAGTATCTCTCAAAGATGTGGCACAACATTTTTTAGAAAATCCTCTCACCCCAAACTTGAGGCAGTATTTTAATATCTGAATAATTTCAATTGTATTATATAAAAGTAAATTCAATAACAGCCCAACTTGAAACAGTATGTATGTAATAACTATTTAAAATGTATGTAACAGTCATTGCATATGTTTATTTTTATTGTAAACATATTTTATTAATGTTATGTGAATACATTGCATACTCTAATAATGCAAGAGCTGTGAGAATAATAAGTTTTAAGTTGCTAACAATGAGTAACCTTGCAGCAATAATGAGTTTTAGAGTTTGAAAATTACTAGTCATGATTAAAGCAACGATAAGGTAATTTCTCTGACAGTTTAAAATTAGCCAATCAACAGCAAAGAAAAGTTTTAAGTAAAATGCAGATATTCTATTTGACTAGAATTAGCCAATCAGAGACTTGAAATACCGAAGCTTACGGGTTTTGACCGTTGAACGTTGCTCAGTTCCTGGCAAACCTTGGTAGTGAACAGATTGAAGATGTGTTCTCTACAGAAATATTACGTGTGAATCGTAAAATATGTCTACTATGAAAGTATTAAAGAATCTCACAGTTCTTAAAAAGTGTAGTGCTTTATAAAAATGTGCAAGAATTAATCAAAGAAGTGAATTTAAAAACTTAAATTCTGTGATATCTACAATCATTGTCATACCACGCCCTGCCTAAGACACATGACTCTACAAATATTACTGATGCAGCCGAGGCAAAATTCAAACATAAATAATATATAGAAGCAGTGTTAATAACGAAGTTAAATATTATAGTGTAAAACTTGGAGTGTAATAACAAAAACACATCTTGAAATCAGCTTCTCGTACGTAGCAGCATATTGCGTAATAACAGTAACTATTACGTAATTAACAAATTCAAACCGACGGGCAAAGCGTGTTGCAAACTCCTTAAAGCAACTAATATTTACGTAAATAATTACGTAACAAAACAATAGTTACTTCAAGTTTGGCGCCCATACGTGGGGCAGTTAAAACTACGTAACCAAACAAAATAAAAGCAGCACAACATAACCTTCTTTAAAAAATCTGATGTGTTACACTCACATGACTTTCTCTACTCTTGTACAATCTATTTTTACAAACGCCTATTCTCCATATGCTTCATGTTAATCGAGATATCGAGATGTCAATCTTATTGGTAATTTTCTTGTAGATGCAAGGGGAATATGGTAGGTGTTAAGCGATAGTCAAATATTTTAAGCGCTGGTTGCTATGTGGCGCATTCCATTCTCTTTGCATGTCCAGGACATAAAAAAAATCTGATGTGTTAAACTCACATGACTTTCTCTACTCTTGTACAAACTATTTTTACAAACGCTTATTCTCCATATGCTTCATGTTAATGGAGATATCGAGATGTCAATCTTATTGATAATTTTCTTGTAGATGCAAGGGGAATATGGTAGGTTTTAAGCGATAGTCAAATATTTTAACGCTGGTTGCTATGTGGCGCATTTCATTCTCTTTGCATGTCCAGGACATAAAAAAATGAATAACGAATTTGAGAAAAAGTGTAAGTATTGGTAAATGTAAGGGAGTAACAAGCAATATCTCGCAAACGGTTCACTCAACAAAAGAAATGTATATGACATAAATTGTGTATTTTAACGCGATCTACATTTTTCATGCAGTAACATTTTGTCTATCTCTTATGGTTTACCAGTTATGAAAAAGTCGTTCATAATGAAGAATACTTTTGGAGACATTCCCAGAAAATTGGAGATATACATTTTATTTGTCATGACAATATCTTAAACATATGATATTTTAATCAAAATCGTTAGAGCCGTTTTTGAGAAAATTAAAATTTTCGAAAAATGTTCCATGTAAAGGGTTTCTTGAAAACCATCGTGTCGCATCTCTGAAAGATACTGAACCTAAATACCACGTTTGGTGTTTATCCGACTCTTCGTTTTTGAGTTATGCTGTTCACAGACACACAGACACACAGACACACAGACAGACACACAGACACACAGACAGACACACACACGGACATGTTTCCAAAAATGCTTTTTTTGGATTCAGTGAGTCTCAAAACATGTATTTCCGGTGAAATCTCGGTATCGAAATTTTGGGTGGAATACAATACTTCCCCTACTTACTATACGTAGTGGAGAAAGTAAAAATGAATAACTAATTTGAGAAAAAGTATAAGTATTGGAAAATTTAAGGGAATAACAAGCAATATCTCGAAAACGGTTCACTCAACAACAAAAAATGTATATGACATAAATTGTGTATTTTAACGCGATCTACATTTTTTGTGTAGTAAAATTTTGTCTATCTCTTATGGTTTACCAGTTATGCAAAAGTCGTTCACAATGAAGAATACTTTTGGAGACATTCCCAGAAAATTCGAGATATACATTTCATTTCCCATGCCAATATCTTAAACATATGATATTTTTACCAAAATCGTTAGAGCCATTTTTGAGAAAATTAAAATTTTCGAAAAATGTCCCATGTAAAGGGTAGTCTGGGGTGGGGGGATTTTCTTTAAAACCTTCGTGTCGCATCTCTGGAAGATACTGAACCTAAATACTAAGTTTGGTGTTTATCCGACTGTTCGTTTTTGAGTTATGCTGTTCACAGACACACAGACACACACACACACACAGACACACACGGACATGTTTCCAAAAATGCTTTTTTTTTAAGGGGGTCTCAAAAAATATATTTCCGGTGAAATCTCGGTATCGAATTTTTGGGTGGAATACAATACTTCCCCTACTTACTATACGTAGTAGAAAAAGTAAAAAAAATATATTACGTGAAGCAAAAACCTATCTCAAACTAATTCTCATATGCAAGCATTTCAGATATGTTTTATTTGCTCAAAAATGGCTCTAACGTTTTGATTAAATTACTATATATAAAAGATATTCATATGACAAATAAAATTTATATGTTGAATTTTCTGGGAATAGTCTGTGAAGTGCTCTTCGTTCGGAAGGAATTTTGTATATCTGGTAAACCATAAGAGGTAGGCAATAAACACTGATTCACAACCGCCCGAGAACGGTAACCATAACGGAAACGAGAACAGGAAGCAATACAGCATACAAGATATTGGTTCACAACAGCCCGGTAACGTGAACGGGAATGCGTATCCATGATCATATCAATCACAAAGTAAAAGTCGATTTTGCGCATTGGGATTTCATTTGTTTTTTAATTGACCAATGATATTTTTTCGCCATGCTTATCCATTACATTTCCGATCCCTCTAGTTGTATCAAGCTTTTATACCTTTATTTAATGGTATACATTAAAAATTTTTATTGTTCTTTGTTAATTTCTACCGCTTTTTGTTGTTCTTTGTAGCTTTTGCTTTTGTTTTTGAGGCAATATCCAGTTTTGAGTTGCACATAAACTACAGATGACTCTTTCACTAGAGGAACCATGAAACAACATACAGTACTAGCCACGGACAAACCTATGCGATAACTCATTAATGTAATAAGATATCTACGAGGGTGGATCGAAAAGTAACGCACAATAATTTTTTTCTGCCTTGGTATTGCAGCTGAAATGTTACAATTTCACACAGATATAGTTTGAAGTTTTCACTACAGAGGGTATTTTTTATTTCATGTGGAGCGAGAGAAGGGTGAACTACGCAACAAAGATGGCGCGCATGTCACAGTCGCCCACGTGTGAAGAGCAGAAAGATGTGGTTCGATATTTGTGGGCCAAAGGACATAAACCGAGTGATACACACAGGGGCATGCGTGGCGTGTATGGGGATGATGGTATGGACCGTAGCAATGTCTCCTAGAGGGCCGAGTGAACCTTACTGATTCGCCACGCTCCGGGAGGCCGGTAACAGCTGCAACCCCGCAGAATGTCAGACATTGAGGCGGCAATTTTGAACGACCGGCGTGTGCAACTGCGAACCTTATCGCAACATCAACATTTCCTATGGTGCAGTGTACGATATTGTTCATGACACGTTGAAATTTCGTAAAGTTAGTGCTCGCTGGGTGCCTAAGAGCCTGACAGACAACCACAAGGGCCAGCGAATGATGACGAGCCTGGATCACCTAACGCGGTACACCGCAGAAGGGCATGACTTTCTGAAAGGAATCGTCACTGGTGATGAGTCGTGGGTATAACACTACACGCCCGAAACCAGTGGAGTGGAAACATGCTGGTTCTCCAGTGAAGAAAAAATTTCAAAGTGACCCAATCTGCTAGGAAAGGGCTTGTGACGGTGTTCTGGGATATGCATGGTTTGTACTGGTGGACTTTGCTGAACATGGGACCACTGTGAATGCTGCAGCCTACATGAAAACCTTGGTGAAGTTGCGTCGTGTCCTTCGTGACAAACGCCACAACATGAATGCTGACGATGTCAAAATTCTTCATGACAATGCTGTCCCCATGTTCTGCTGCTGTTCGTCAGAAAATCACTAAATTCGGTTGGGAGGTGCTCCAGCATCCACCATACAGTCCGGACCTTACACCGTAGGACTTTCATCTGTTTGGTCTTATGAAGAAATTCCTGGCCTGCCAACGCTTTGCGACAGATGCGGAAGTGAAATCAGCAGTCCGCAGATGGCTATACTCCAAGGAAACGGACTTCTACAAACAGGGCATATTGAAACTGGTATCGTGATGGAAGAAATGTGTTGAGAAACTTGATGACTATGTTAAAAAGTAGTTAAAAGGTGTAAGTTCATTTGTGATTTTTTGTTTGTTTTAACTATTAAACTTTTTTGTAAAAAAAATTATTGTGAGTTACTTTTCGAACCGCCCTCGTAATTCGCAGCTTCTCAGTATCAACACATTAATAATTTCTTTCTTTAATATTTTATTCTAAGTTTTACGTGTTATTTGTTTTTTTTTTTGCTAATATTGTAGTATAATAATTAAGAGGGTGTTAAAATAGCATATATTTATAATCTACACTTGGTATAGAATAAGTATATAACGTTATAACACATAAAATATAATATAACAGGGAAAGACTGGATGTTATTGGATAGTAGCACCAATCAGATAAATTTATACATGACTATAATTCAAATACGTACGTTAAGAAAACAGTTGAAGGGAACGCTAACAGAAGCTTGTCAGTCTTGGAGCAGGAAGGTAGTGTATAAACTCGTCTCTAAATAGACGCTAAAACTACGTATTTAAAGTCTACCAGTTATACATATTTTAACATTACAAACGTGACAGTGAATTGTGAATATGTATATGTTGTTTATCTAAAATAAAAGTGAAATAATTAAACAGAATGCGCGTGTGCAAAAATATTTTAGCATTCTCCATACCCCAACCCTGACAGAATGGAAGACAGTACTTATATAGTTATATGTGGTAATACAGACACAGAAAATGTAGAAAATCAAGCAAACGATGGGATAGAAAACAGCAGAGATGTATCAGTACGAATGACAAATAATATACATGTTAAAACACCAAATGTAAATAGCATATAAAATAGAAGTGTCAATAATGTAAGAGAAGTAGACAAACAAGAAAGTACAACAGAAACGAGGTTAGAGGTAGCTCTAAAAATCAAACTAGGGAAGAGAAGAACACAAGTGTTCTCCGACACAAATACAGCAGCCGTGGCACAATTATAAAATAATAATTATAACATACTAACACACACAAAAGAATACAGATATACGATCATCAGATTCCAATCTACGAGAACGTCGTGATACATCAAAAGAGTAGGTACAGGCATTAAGACAAACTACAGGTTTGTAACACAGCATCCATCATCTCTCCCAAAGGTCCATCATCATCAATGTAGTGGATCCTACCAAGGAGGAACCACTACAGAGTAGCGCCCAGCGTGGGGCAAAGCGGAGAAGACTACAAAGCAAACAGGGGGCAAATAACACCACGAAAATCAGCGAATGGATCATCTCATCACAACAACAGCAACAGAAGATCAACAATAAGGTCTGTGACAAACTTTAATGATAACAACAGATGTTATTAAGAAGTGGTAGGAGAATAACAGTTCAGTTATCGCAGAATAGTAGAAATTTAGTATAGATGGAAGACAGTACTTATATAGTTATATGTGGTAATACAGAAACAGAAAATGTAGAAAATCAAGCAGACGATGGGGTAGAAAACAGCAGAGATGTATCAGTACGAATGACAAATAATATACATGTTAAAACACCAAATGTAAATAGCATATGAAATAGAAGTGTCAATAATGTAAGAGAAGTAGACAAACAAGAAAGTACAACAGAAACGAGGTTAGAGGTAGCTCTAAAAATCAAACTAGGGAAGAGAAGAACACAGTAGCTAGTTTAGAAACAAACCAAGTCACACCATCTTTAGAAGTAATGCTAGCAAGAATTCTAATGCAGACAGAGAATAGGTTAGGGGAACAAATAAATAATAAACTAGTAGAACAAATAGATAGAAAATTAGAACAGTCTGAAAGTAGACAGGTAGATTTAGCAGAACAAATAATAATAAACTAGCAGAACAAGCAGAACAAATAGAAGAAAATTAGAACAGTCTGAAAGTAGACAGGTAGAGCTAGCAGAACAAATAAATAACAAACTAGAACAGTCTAAAATTAGACTAAGGGAGAAAATCAGTAGAGAGCTAGAAAGTCAGAAACAAAATTTATGTAAAGAGTTAACTGAGACCTTAGACAAAAAGATTAAGATTTGTAAGTCAGAACTAACTGCAAAATGTGATATGATTAGTAAAACATGTAAGAAAAATACAGCTAAGCGAACAGCAGCCACAGAGAAAATAAACAAAAAAAATAGTAGCTAGTTGTAGTGAAATAAGACAAGAGGTAGATAGTGTGGTAAATGATATACAAAGCAAGGTCACTATAGACTAACTGCAGTAAAAACTAACCTCAAATAAGAGCTTGTAACTGTAAATGATAAAATAACAACTGTAAACAAATAAATATAACTGTAAATGGTAAAGTAACAACTGTAAATGAAGAGATAACAGATGTAAATACCAAGTTGAATAATACTGCCTCAAATATTAGTGAAATTGAAACAAGAGTGACCAGTGTAATTACAGAGCTAGACAAAGTTAAGAAGGAAGTAAACAATAAACCCAATAAGCTCTGTAATAACCTTTCAAGGCAAAGTGGTTCTAGTACTGTAACAAATTGCAATTCAAGTGCTCATGTAAATGATGTTGACAGTAACATAACCTCTAATGCGTCAAGGAACAACATAACATCACAATTGTCAAAACAAAACAGAGGTACAACGTCAATGATACACAGTAATGAGAGTGACACAGGTAGTTCAATAATAACTCCTGTTGAATCTCAACCAACTAGCTCAAAGTGGAACACATAAATAATCACAATTATAGTAACATTGTAAGTGACATTCCACTACCAAAATTTGGTGAGAACACAGTACAATACATTGCAGACCTTGTCGAATATATGCAAATCAGATACGTATCAGAAGCCATTCGCATGATACTTGTAAGACGTACACTAGATAGAAAGATGTTAGACTGACTCGTGTTCATCTCATCCAGAAAAAAGAATAAATACAGAAAGAAGAAAATAGGGATAAGCATAATAATATCAATGTAGATGAGTTCTGGTACAGCAACAGTAAATACGTAACAAGCAAATGTAAATAAATGTTGTAAATTTTGTGATAGTAAATGTCCAGTGTTCTCACTCACAAATACACTATAAATAATACAACACACAGATTCATTCTAACTATATGTAACAATGTAAAGTAAAAAAAAGAAGAGAAAACTGCAAGAGCGGAAAGGCTAAGTGACAAATATCATTGCGAGGTCAATACACCAAAAACGGCTGTGATACACACGCGAGTATCAGTGGCGTATAAGCAAGGCAGTGCAGGGACGTGATGGTGAATACCCAGATTCAGAGCATAGTGTTTATAAAAAGAAGGGTAGTGCAGTGCAATATATATAAAGGATTACTATAAATACACTAAGGTCGGTAAACGCGACTTAGTAATATTTATAGTCGGGGCAACATGAAGCAGCCATCTACCCGTTACAGAAGCAGATATGCAGTTGCTATGCACTAAGGTCTCTATCGACATGTGTCGAAGCAGTCATCTGCTCGTCACAGAAGCAGAGATGCAGCTGGTTAGCACTAAGATCTTTGTAAACACTTGTCGAAACTTCCATCTTCCCGTCACAGAAGCAGAGATGCAGCTGGTTAGCACTAAGATCTTTGTAAACACTTGTCGAAACTTCCATCTTCCCGTCACAGAAGCAGAGATACAGCTGGTTAGCACTAAGATCTTTGTAAACACTTGTCGAAACTTCCATCTTCCCGTCACAGAAGCAGAGATACAGCTGGTTAGCACTAAGATCTTTGTAAACACTTGTCGAAACTTCCATCTTCCCGTCACAGAAGCAGACGTACAGTTGGCTAGGACTAAGATCTCTGAACACTTGTAAAAACTGCCATCTGCACACCACAGAAGCAGAGGTACAGTTGGGTAGGACTAAGATCTCTGAACACTTGTAAAAACTGCCATCTGCACACCACAGAAGCAGAGGTACAGTAGGCTAGGACTAAGATCTCTGAACACTTGTCGAAACTGCCATCTGCCTGTCACAGAAGCAGAGATACGGCTGGTTAGCACTAAGATCTTTGTAAACACTTGTCGAAACTGCCATCTGCCCGTCACAGAAGCAGAAGTACAGTTGCTGTACACATGCCTGTGTTTTCTTTTCGAGTTCCTTGCATCTCTCGTCTCTTGAATCTTCTGGTCTTCAAATAGATTGAACTTTATTTGATATTCCTTAAAATATATTCCTTGTAGCATTTTACCTGTGAGATTCCACATTGTTTTTATAACATCAATATGAGGAAATCAAATGGAAGAGTATAAGGAATACACTACAAAATTAGCGAGATAATTGTGTTTTTAAATAATATTCATAATAAATCAATGAACTTAAACAACTGAACATTTATCAAGCTTTTCTGTAAAGAAAGCCATAACCTATAGTGTTGATAATATGGGTACTATTTGTTTCATACTTTCTCTACTAAGAGAACTCTTACAATCATAGATTAAAAAGATGGCGAATTCCTAGTGCAAGTGCCGCACGCCAGACGGCAGAAAGTAATGTTCAAGTGCCAAACAAACAAAACGTGACATACGATTCTAATTTGTTTTCGAAAACGACGCTACTGATATTGCAAATAAATATAAATATTTTATGGTTTTGTTATAATAATCATTATTTTTGGGTAAATCACTTCATTTATTCATAAAATAGTCTTAGTAAATGCCACTCATGATTTCCGAATTTATCGATGATTTGGAAACCGCTCGTGGTATTACTACCAATAAACGAAGGAATATTCATGGATGTAGTTTGTATAAAATCGGTCTCCCAAAAGTGTATGATTTTTAGGATTCTTTCCTAAAATGTCTACATAATATAGAGATGTCGCGAACGCTCTGAAATGTAGCCTATGTGTTGTTTCTTTTCTCACAAAACAAATTTGAATAGAAATGTACCTTTTACATATCTGGACGCCAATATGTGTTCCCTGAAGAGACGGTCTCTCCCTGATCTCGTATACCGCCGTCGCTTCTCATTGGATGTACATAGGCGTTGCCAAACTTTCGTTTTAATGGGATCCGCTACTGAGTTGGATCATACTTCAAAGAAATTTCATTTTCTCTCTCTCTCTCTAGCCTTACTTTATATTCCGTAGAATTACCTGCTAATTTTTTTGCTTCAAAATTCGTTATAGAAATGCGTGTTTAAGGGGAGATTAAATGGTAAAAATCTCCAAAAAGAAAGCATTTCTAAGCAGTCTTATAAATTGGAATTTCCTCTTTAATTTGATATACATTGCTCCAAAAAAATAGAGAAACACGTGTTTAAAATAAAATGCTGCTCAAAAGAAAATGTTGATACAATGTGAATTTTGATAACCAGTTATGTTTTGAAGTATAAAGGAGACGCAGACTAACTCAGATTACTAAAAAACAAAGATGGTTGATGCCGCATGTTAGGGTGGCCAGCGTTCTGACTTGATTCACTAGGTATATAACCAGAGAAATCACCAGACAAGCTATTTACATAAGACGCTACTTCAATTATCTGTTAAGTATTATGAGTTATATATATATATATATATATATATATATATACTGTTCTGTAATATTCTTTTCTTCGGTGCAAAGGTTTGGTCATCATCTTCTTTCTCCGCCATAATCACTGATTACTTATAACCTGGATGCACCTTAAGTGTTAAATTAAGCACTGAACCGTTCTACGGACTTAACCGTTTCAAATTCCTGTACTGCAATAGTATGAAGAACAACTTATAGTTAGTTACATTTTAATATGATTTCGGGCGTAGTTACTTGTTTTTCTTCTTCCTCTAAAAATAAAACCCACACAAATAGACAACACTTACACCAAAAATTGCAAAAGCAATTCAAATTACTAGTTAACTGCAAAGGTAAGACATAATTAATCATATCCTAATAACCTAATAATTAATAATTAAATGCTCGTATAATTAGCATAATTAATATAACTATAACTCATTCATTATCAGCTTACCCTCCTCTTATGTAGGACTTACACCCCCAGAACTTACAGGCGGGTGCCTGGGGTCAGAGGCCCGTCGAGGAGCAGACACTCATGGATCAGACAGAACATCCAGGATGGGCGATCAGCCCGATGCCTGGTATGGGATGAAGGAAGTAGATGAAAGGAAAGGTGATGATGGAGCAATTGGTGGAGAAAACCCGCCCAGACGCCGCTTATTCGTTCACCACAAAACCCACATGCAGGTCCCTGGGATTGAACCCGGGCCGCCTCGCTGGGAGGCGAGTGGTCTAACCACTCGGCCACGGCGCCGCCAATATAACTATAACTAATTTTAATAAAAATACTAGGATGATTAATGTAATATGATAGTAATATATAATATAATTAACGTTATTATCGGTGCGTCAGTAGGTCACTAAATGTTCCGCGTGCGAAGTTTGAGCACCTGCGAATATAAAAACCGGACGCTAACGTAACAGACACAATATAACTAACGTAGCAGGTGCATATTTGCGGAGGAGTTGCCGGTCGTGAATGTAACCTAACAACCCGATCGCCAGATTCTTGTGTCTTATCCTATAATGATGGAAAAATGTAAAAATTGCACTTTAGTAATCTCTCTTATATTCTATCCTTTTTATATTGTTTAAAACTAGAATAAATTTCGTCTAAATATTTGTTCGTTTTTTCTCATGATAAATTAGTGAAGTTGAAACATCTGTGAAAATCAAAGTGGGCGCTCTTTAATTTACTGCTTTATTATTTTTACTTTCTCTACTACGTATAGTAAGTAGGGGAAGTATTGTATTCCACCCAAAAATTCGATACCGAGATTTCACCGGAAATACATTTTTTCAGACACCCTGAATCCAAAAAAAGCATTTTTGGAAACATGTCCGTGTGTGTGTCTGTGTGTCTGTCTGAGAACAGCATAACTCAGACACGAACAGTCGGATAAACACCAAACTTGGTATTTAGGTTCAGTATCTTCCAGAGATGCGACACGAAGGTTTTCAAGAAAATTCCCCACCCCAGATTACCCTTTACATGGAAGATTTTTCGAAATTTTTAATTTTCTCAAAAATGGCTCTAACGATTTTGATTAAAATATCATATGTTTAAAATATTTTCATGACAAATAAAATGTATATCTTGAATTTTCTGGGAATGTCTCCAAAAGTATTCTTCATTGTGAACGACTTTTGCATAACTGGTAAACCATAAGAGATAGACAAAATTTTACTACACAAAAATGTACAGCGCGTTAAAATACACAATTTATGTCATATACATTTTTTTTGTTGAGTGAACCATTTTCGAGATATTGCTTGTTATTCCCTTAAATTTTTCTCAAATGGGAATTCGTTATTCATTTTTTTGTCTTGTATATGCAAAGAGTATTAATCTGTGGGAAAGGGAATGGTGCTGCACCTAGCAACCAGCTATTAAGATATATGTATGTGCTTAAAGGCTACTGTTTTTCTATATTGCCCTTGTAAATATATATTCCCCTTACATCTACAAGAAAATTAGCAATAAGATAGAGTCTGCAAATGTTTATCTCGATTAACATGAAGTAGATGGAGAATAAGCGTTTGTAAAAATAGTTTGTACAAGAGTAGAGAAAGTCATGTGAGTGTAACACATCAGATTTTTAAAACAGGTTTTTGAAGCAATTTGTAGAGGAAATTGTTATTTTGTGTTCCTTGAGGATAATACATAGCACTGATGCATCTGAATGAAACATCAATCGCACAAGCAGTTGCGCGGATTGAAGGGAGCCATTCCATTCGCTTTGTCTCCAGGATTCTTCATGTCAGTACTTTGCCATCCATAGGACTTGGAGGTGATACGAGGGGTGAACAGAAACTAAGGTTCCTGAAGTTTTGTCCCTTAAAGGGAAATTAGTAATGTGCGATAATTCTAATAAATGCTGTTGGTAACTGTGGATAGTTTCAGCCACCCGCCACCTACAGCGCTAGTTGCATGCAAACACAAATGGCAACTCGTTTGGAAACTTGATCTCGCGAAAAAATCCGCTTCGTTGTTCGATTTCTACGGGCGAAACATGTAACTGCGACTGAAATTCACCGGCAGCTGGTAGAGACTGTAATGTTTCGTTAGCATGTCGCAGAATGGTGTCGAAAGTTTGCGGCCGGTAGAGAAAACGTCACCGATGAGAACTTCAGTGACCGACGCAGCATGGCACCAACATATATGAACACATCTCGCGTGGAGGAGCTAATTCAGACAACAGGAGAATCACGTTATGGCATATGACTAGAATTGGGAATGTCGTTCGGAAGCATTCGTCACATTGTTCACGATTGCTGCAGTAATGGAAAGTTTGTTCCCGATGTGTTCCACAAAACCTGTCCAACCAACATAAGGAGAAGCGCGTGGGTGTAAGCCTGCAAGTTTTGCAACGATTCTCCATGGAAGGGAAGTTTCCTTCACCACATTGTCACGAAACATGGATCCACCAGTACACCCCCAGCAGTAAGCGGTTGTCATTGGAGTGGAAACACCCCTCCTCTTCAAAGACAAAGAAGTTTAAGATAACGCCATCTACCGGGGGTGATAGCCACAGTGTTTTGGGACAGCGCAGATGCCATACTCGTGAAGCAATCAGAAAGAAACGGCCAGGAATTCTCACCAAGGGCGTCGTCTTCCTTCACGACAACGCGCGACTTCATAGAGCCCAGAAGACTACCACGCTGTTGAGGCAGCTTCGCTGATACATCATCGACCATCCTCCATACAGCCCGGACCTCCCCCAAGTGACTTTCACCTTTTTCCTCACTTGAAGGAGCAACTAGGAGGCCGACAACTCGCTTCAGATGAGTAGAATGCTTGGTGACAATGTGGCTGAACACGCAAGGACAGGATTTAAACCAGGAGGGAATACTCAAACCCATCCCACGAAGCGACAAGTGCCTAAACCGCTATGGAGATTATGTCGAAAAATAACTTCATGTATGTACTATTAGTTTGCTGTATTGGTTGTATGAAATAACATGTACGGGTTTCACTGCAGGCTATGTAACCTTAGTTTCTGATCACCCCTATATATAGAGACAGATGGATACAAGACGGCGTAAGACGAAAACAGAGGTACAGCATAGATATTTTGTTCTATCAGTTGCGCAGATGCAAATTTACAGCCAGAGATCTAGAAAATTACGTACCAGCAACAACTGGAGTGGTAATTTCTGATCAGATTGTAAGAAATAGGCTGAGAAACGCAGGGTTGAGATCTAGAATCCCCTTTAAAGTCCCTCGTTTGACACGTCAGCACAAGGAAGCCCGGCTGAGATTTGTTCGGAATCATCTCAACCGGCAGCTCCGCCAATGTGATGGTCATACACGTGTATGTAGACGTCCCGGTGAACTTATTGCTCCAGCCACTATTATTGAACATTACAGATTTCAGTTATGGTTTGAGCTGGAATTACTATTGAGTCTCGGACAGAGCTTATTGTTATCCCACAGCGCATGAAACAAATATTTACATTAATAACATCATCCTTCAACATGACATACTGTTTGCTTATGGAATGGACCTTAACTTTCTTCTAATGCTGATAATACTAAACCCCATACAGCAAGGAATACCAATATCAAAGACGTCCTACAACAATACCAAGTTCGGGAATGGACTGGCCTGCACACAGTCCTGACCTCAAACTGACTGAGCATCTGTGAAATAAGCTGGAACATTTTGTTTGCGAGCTGCCTGCTGCGCCACAGAACCTGGGAGAATTTACAAATGCACTCATTAAAGAATGGGACAAAATCCCACATGTCTCTATTAGGAGCTGAAGCGAAGCATGTTTTAGTTTTTCTCCCGTATTTTGTAATTCCTATAATCTCTGTTTCGATTTGACTAGAGATCTAGGAAGCCTATCCTCATACATGTTTCTGTTCACTGTTAGAGGTTGATACAAACAGTAAAAATCTGATATGTTACACTCACATGACTTTCTCTAATCTTGTACAAACTATTTTTACAAACGCTTATTCTCCATATGCTTCATGTTAATCGAGATGTTAATCTTATTGCTAATTTTCTTGTAGATGTAAGGGGAATATGGTAGGCTTTAAGCGATAGTCAAATATTTTAAGAGCTGGTTGCTATGTGGAGTATTCCATTCTCTTTGCATGTCCAGGACATAAAAATGAATAACGAATTTGAGAAGAAGTATAAGTATTGAAAAATTTAAGGGAATAACAAGCAATATCTCAAAAACTCAACAACAAAATGTATATGCCATAAATTGTGTATTTTAACGCGATCTACATTTTTGTGTAGTAAAGTTTTGTCTATCTCTTATGGTTTACCGGTTATGCAAAAGTCGTTCACAATGAAGAAGACTTTTGGAGACATTCCCAGAAAATTCGAGATATACATTTCATTTGTCATGAAAATGTCTTAAACATATGACATTTTAATCAAAGTCGTTAGAGCCATTTTTGAGAAAATTAAAATTTTCGAAAAATGTTCCATGTAAAGGGTAATCTGAGGTGGGGGGATTTTCTTGAAAACCTTTGTGTCGCATCTCTAGAAGATACTGGACCTAAATACCAAGTTTGGTGTTTATCCGACTGTTCGTTTCTGAGTTATGCTGTTCACAGACAGACATGTTTCCAAAAATCCTTTTTTGGATTCAGGGGGTCTCAAAACATATATTTCCGGTGAAATCTCGGTATCGAATTTTTGGGTGGAATACAATACTTCCCCTACTTACTATACGTAGCAGAGAAAGTAAAAATGGTGAGATTTTGTGATCTGCGAATTCAAAATATAAAATAAGCGCACAAGATCTAACGCCGTATAATACGTACGAGATGAAACAGGTAAGCCACGTCAGTGATTATACTAAAGGTACAAACATGGCATGGTTCTCGCATTGTAATCACTTCAATCATTATATCTATACTAAAAATGAAAAATATGGCACGTACTCGCATTGTATTTATCTGGTGAAAGTATGACATCCATGGCTTCGCTAAATAGAGTTAAAAGAGTAGATTAGTAAGATTATCTTAGAATTAACTTTTATAGTAGATGTTCGCGCTTCCAAAGCCTGTGACATACCCAACCACCTTTTTTTTAATTTTTTTAGGGAAAACAGAAATAAAGGTTTAAGGAAAAACAGAGATATATATAGGTTGCAGAAAGGAAAAAGGAAGAGGAAAAGAAGGATCTTATTCTGTTGTGGCGCTATTTATTGGGGGCATAATTGGTGTTGTGTTGGCTGGTACCGCCGTAGCAAACCTGCGGTTCGTGGGTGATTCCTTGAACACGGAGAAATCCCAAATTGGATAAACTCCTCAGTGGGGAATAGGTAAGAGTCATGGCCGAGGCCCTGAACAGTAACCTAGGTACAGTGGTGTCGTAAGAGTGTGATTTGGTTCCGTGCCCGGGCCTGTTACCTCCGGGCAGTGGATGTTGATGTTGAGCTGTGTCGGCGGAGATGCGGTGTCTATCTGTTGCGGCGTCTGTTTTGTTGAGCGGGTTGATGTAGGACGTGTTGCTTCATGAAGTTTCGTAAGAGTTGGTATCCTTCCTCCAGCTTGTGGTGGTTGTCCTGTAGCTGGCGTAGGCTGGTGGCGATGTCTGCATTGGTCCGTAGTTGTTCTTCGCGGATACGGCGATTGAGGCCTCAATGGCCGTCAACCGCTCGGCCCGGTCGTCGGTTGTGTCATTGTCTTGTTCTTCTTCCAGGTAGTTTTCTATTCGGTACAGCTTTCGCTGTATTGACGGCAGGAGGTCTGGGTCGTCGTAGTGGGATAACTCCTCTTAAGGATCCTTTCTTTTATAGTAAAATTCTTGGTTAACGACAACAATCGCCATTTTGTCGATAATGCGCATGCGCGTAGGGAATTGCTTACGTATCGTAGTTAGGTAATCCCGCTAAATTGCCGATGTTTTGATCTTATTGCTCTTCTTCTTACTGTTCGCTTCCCGCTCATATAAATGTAAACACTAAGGCAGTGTATTGTTCATAATGCATTACACCAAAGAAAATCACTTATGGAGTTAAAGAATGCACGCTCGCTTCGCTCACGTGCTTTGTTGTAACCACTGGTTACTAATTAACCTAAGTTTATATTTAAAAAATCTAAACCTAACCTGACCTCCCGTGAATCACGGGTTGCTAGTTAACCTAAGTTTATATAAAAAACTAAACCTAACATAACCTAACCTGCCGTAAAACACCGATTGCAAATTAACCTGTTTATATAAAAAACGAAACATAACCTAACCTCCCGTGAATCTGAAACCTAAGCTTATACAAATACTGAATATAAACATCGTTAAGGAGCGCACGCGAGTGAAGCGAGCTTACTTTGGAATAACTACTAGTTTTTAATTAATCTAAGCAAGGAGTAGTTATATTAAGGCCGCTACTGCGAATAAATATATGCAAGGGGTATTCTTATTCGCTGTTTTTTAGTCGTAGCAGTGTTTCTTAGTCATATTTTGGCAGCTCTGCAGTTCTCAAAACAAGATAAAGCAAACTCAGCAAGACGGAGGAAGTGGCACCTGTCGGGAAACTCCGCAATAGATAGATACAATACTTTATTGAATTAGCTTATCGAATTTCCCTCTTGCTTATAATCGTAGTTAATTTAATTGAGTTATTAAACTCATGCTTATTATCATTATAACAAGCATTCGTTTATCTCAATTAAATCACTGAAAAACTATCAGCAGTACTGAAAAAACTACTGCTGAAGAAAACCTTCGTGTGGCATATAGTTGGAAGATAATGTACTTAAATCCACACACACTCTTTAATTTATTTATTTACTCAACAGGACGTAATTCCCAATTACAGAAAGTAGAGAAACAGTAACACAAATAAATATACATGCATACTTATATTCAAATACAGGATTATTCATAAGTCAATGACACATTTCGGAAGTTTGTTGTAAAATAAGTACTTGCCATATCAGTGTGAATGATATACCAAATGAAAGGCAATCTCTCAAAGTTTTTTTGGTATACCTTACAAGTGTTCAATGTGTGTGCCTCTGGTTACACGGGAGACATCCAGGTGATAGTCCAATTTCGCCTACACGCCCCAGCATGTCACGGTCGATCGTTGCTATCGCTGCCGTAATGCGATATTGGAGGTCCTTCAAGTCAGCTGGAAGTGGTAGAATGAAAACCCTATCCTTCACATATCCCCAGAGAAAGAAATCACATGGTGTTAAGTCCGGGGATCTGGGCGGCCAAAGAAACAATGCCACGTCATTGTCAGCATTTCGACCAATCCAGCGTTGCGGTAAGTTCTGGTTCAGGTACGTGCGCACGAATCGATGGAAGTGGGGTGGAGCCGCGTCGTGTTGCAAAACTAAATCACCTCTGTCTGTCAGTTGCACCATAAGCCATTGTTTTCTAGCATGTCCAGATAAGTGATGCCAGTCACTGTGGATTCGGCGAAGTAAAAGGGCCCGTAAACCTTTGACGGCGCAGAACACGTTGATCTTTGGGGAGTCGCGCACATGCTCGACTGTCACATGCTGGTATTGGGTTCCCCAAATGCGCACTTGTGACGGACCAGTTTCCCCGACAAATGAAACGCTGCTTCGTCGCTGAAGATGAGTCTGTCACCAAATGCAGCCTACATGTCGATGGCAAATTGTGTGCGAACCTTCTTGTCACCATCTGTGAGCGCCTGCAGGAGTTCCAGTTTGCACGGTTTCATCTTCAGTTGCTTGCGAAGAATTCGCCACATTTCCAGCTGCAGACTTGCACGATTTGTCGATTTCTGAGGGCTGCGCACAAACAACTCACGGACACCTGCAACAGTCGCGTCTGACGGTCCCGGCCTTCCGGTGAGCTCGAACGTTTCATACCACCTCTTGATGGTCCTGCGATCTGGCGCATCCTTGTGAAAACGGGTGCGAAATCGCCGCTGAACAGTCAGAGTAACTTCTGTATTCGCAAATTGTATCACGCAAAACGCTCTCTCGTTATCTGCGAACGCCATTTTGTACACTCCTGCCACCTAGCGGCCAACCGCGTCACCACAACATGCGCGCTTCACGTGACACAAACTTGGAGAGTTTCTGTTTCCATACGTACATGATTCGGACTCGCACGTTCTCATACATCACGCACAAGATGTTTTCCAAGTGTGACACTGACTTATGAATAACCCTGTACATACATACACACACAAACACATATAAATAAACACATACACAAACACACACGAATCCACACAAACCAAACTATGAATAATTAGACAAGAGCTCTATAAAGCTGCTTTTAAAACAAAGAAACTGCAGAAAAAATCCAAGTGGTTGAATTTAATCAACATTTTTATATGTAAAACACATTCTTAATAATACTGAATTCTTAAAAGCTATTGACTTTGGAATCTGGCACACAAATAGTTGTCATGCTCGTAATGCAGATTTATTTATGTTAAAATTCAGGTATTGAACAAATGTTGGATTATCCACTAGATTGCTTATTCTTCTTCATCAAGCATTAAACCTTTCCTAAGGCTTGTAGCGCGCTCCAAATGTTTAATTTACTGATTTATCCATCGTTTCCTGAGGCTTCCGACATTTCGTTTTCCTTTAGGTATATAGTAGACTCGTAGAGTATTTTCCTTGGATAGCGTTCCTCGTTCATTCTCTCTACGTGTTCTAGCCACTTTTGTCTATTCTGCTCTATTTCTTCATTTAGGTTAAAGATCCTTAATTGTTTTCTTATGTCATCATTCTTCATTTTATCTCTTCTAGTGACTCCTAATATTGTTCTTCAAAAGTTCATTTCCGCTGCCTGTAATCTGCTTTTATCTCTATTTGTCATTGTCCAAGTTTCGTTACTATATAGAGCAACTGGAACTGGCGTGGTTTTATAAAACTTCATCATCGTATCCTTTCTCACTTTGTTTTTTAAAGTTCTTTTAATTGTTCCACATATTTTTTTAAAAACTTTTTGTTTTAGTTCCAATATCTGCTTCTTTAATATATGATACTGAAGATCCTAAAAATTTAAATGTGTTAACTTTTCAGTTATATTATTGTCTAATACAAGTTTACGTCTCAACGGATGGGTTCCGTGAAAAATCATGGATTTAGTTTTATTTTTTGATATATCTAAATTACAATTAAGCACTACCTTATATAGTTCAAATAGTGCTCTTTGTAGCGTATCTTCATTATCAGAAATTATTACTTGGTCATCAGCATATAGCAGTGTCATTTATATTTAAAATATTTAGCCGCTGTTTCCATTCACGTATTGCGTTGTCTAAATATAAATTAAATAATGTGGGTGATGTACTAAACCCTTGTCTTACACCGATATTAATATCTGCTGTCTTAAAATTCCTTTTTTTTAATACATATCTTTGAACCCCTGTATATTTCTTTAAATATCTCCACAATGATTTCGTATTCCTGTATTAGCCATTATTTCCCATAATTTTCTTCTTTTTACTCTATCAAACGCCATTATAAAATCTATAAATATTATATACGTTGGGAAATTAAACTCTCTCCTCTTTTCTATTATTTGTTTAATTATAAAAATATTATCGGTGCATGACCTTCCCAACCTAAATCCTGTCTCCTCTTCTAAAAGTATTGTTTCAATGATGTTACGAAGCCTTTGATTTAAAATTTTGGCATATAATTAGTAAGCGCTGTTGAACAAGCTAATTTCTCTATAGTTTTTCCGGCTTGGCTTTTCTCCCCTCTTTTAAATATGGGCACAATTAATGAAATTTTCCATTCTTCTGGTGTTTTCTTTTGTTGCCAGCATTGATTTAAAATCTTTAGTAATCTATATTTCATTCCTTTAGGCAGTATTTCAATAATGCTGTATTTATTCCATACGATCCTGGGGCTTTTTTTTATTTTTTGAATTATTTATGGTTTGTTTTAATTCAAAAAAATCTATGTTATCTATTTCAGTTTTGAAAGTATTCTCAGATACTTTTCGTTCTATTTCTTCATGGTCATTATTTTTCCATAAATATTTGCAATACTGAAGCCATATATTACAATCTAATATTTGTAGATTTGCCATATCTTTTTCAACATTATTTAAGTGCTTCATTATTCTGTAGGCTGTCCTTTATCTTCCATGTATACCATTTTCTACATTAGATATATATTAATCCCAGCTTAACCTGTGGGCTTCTCTAATAATCTTTTTTGTTTCTTTACAGCAATCCTCATACATTTCAAATATTTGGGGTGTCTTGTTTGATAACCATGTTAAATATGACTTTTTCTCCTTTATTATGTTTTCTAATTGTTCATTTCATATATATATATATATATATATATATATAATACTTTATTCTTCCTTCGTAATTCTCTTTTGCCTAGTACTTCAAAAGCCTTTTTTTCTATTATTTCTTTAAACTTTGTCCATTCTTGTTCTATATGCTCACTGACAACTATCTGTTCCATATATAATTCTATTCTAGATTGATATAATACTCTTATCGATTCCTCATTTAGAAGGTTACTTTTCCATCTCATTTCTTTTATGTATTTCCTTGTTCTATTTGGTTTATACCATCTTGTTTTAAGATCAACCCTTCCTCTCAAAAGATAGTGATCGGTGCCAACGTCACAACTTTGCAAAACCCTTACATCTCTAAACTATTTAGCTAGCTTTTCATTCGCAATAAAATAATCAATGATAGATCTTAATCCTCTTGCAGCCCATGTATATTGATGTATCTCTTTGTGTTTAAAAAAGCTATTTTCTATTCTCATTCTATTGAAACGAACAAAACCTCTTAAAATTCTTCCATTCTGATTTAAAATTGGTTCTCCATTTGTTCCAATAATGTCCTTAACAGGTATATTTCCAATCCTTGCGTTCAGGTCACCACCGATAAGTATATAATCATTCTTATTTATTTTATCTAATACTTATTGCAATTTATAATAAAATTTATTAGTTTTTTTCTTTTTTACCTTCATCTAGTGCATATACTCCTACTACTGTTAAATATCCTCTTCCTATTTTAAAACGGCAAGTTACTATGCGTTCACTTTGCCAATTATATTGTACTCTTCCTTTCCATTTTGGATTCATGATAATTCCGCTCCTGCAGCTGCATGTTTCTGAATAGGTAGTCCACTATATATCATAGTATACTTATTTATATACTTTTGTTTCTTTTTAGTTTCTGATAATATAGCTATATCAATATGTTTATCTTTTAATTCTTTAATTAATTCCGTTTGTTTCTGGGCTAGACCACGTAGATTCCAAGTTGTTAAGTTTCCGATATTCAAAATTGTTTGTCCCTATTTCGTTTAGCTGTGGTTGTCTTCAAAAATCCTTCCGGCTTGACTTCATTTGGAGCTGATCAGTAGTTGAATAATCCCCTGGCCGCGGTACGAGCGCTGCGCAGGTTAAGCTTAGTGACGGAGCTGCAATCTTCCTGCCTCTAAGCATGCAGGGTACATTCTTCGGAGTATCATCCTAGACACGTTGCTTCCACCACAGCTGTCGAGTCCTGTCTACCCGTTGTGAGTCAATCTTAGCTTCCCCTCGCCTCTCGCCAACCAGTAAGCTAGTGTGCTAGACTTCTTTGGTATGGCTGAGTGGTTCATTGGGTACTGAGCCCTTCTACCACGACAAGGTGAGACTCCCAGAAGGGTAGGTTGTTTATTAATTTATATAATAAAGTTTGTTGTGCAATGTCTCTTCTGGTACTCAGCTTCATTAACTTAAAATTTGGTCAGTAAATCCTTATAATGAAAGTCCAGGTAGAATATGGAATATTGATAAGGAATCTTAAAATACAAATATCTAAGAAATTTCTTCTGGATCTTCTCTGTTCTATTTTAATGGATTTGAAAGTAAGGACTTCAGATCGGTGAAAGATACTCCAACTTAGATCTCACATATACATTCTGAAGTGAAATTAAAGTTTGACAACTAATGAGATCTTTGAATTTCTAAACATAAATCCAAGATTTTTAAGTGCATGTTTCATAGTTTGATCTATATGATTATTAAAGGTCCAATTCTCGCTTAGTTGTATTCCAAGGTCAGGATGAAATTGCTTGTGAGGTAAATGTGTTGCATTCATTGTGTAAACTGGCTTACTGGATGCTTCCTTCTGGATATGCACATTACACACAACTTTCTAATACCGAAGAGCAAGCGGTTTTTACAGCCCACTCTTATGCTATTAGTACCTTCTTGTAACTCAGATACGTGTACTCAAGTTGTAACGGATTTAAATACGAGGCGGTTTTTAAAGTAAGCGCCGTTTTATTATTTTGCCGCTGCAGTTGCGATTTTGAGCATGTGCGATCACTTCCTCTATTGATTAGAAAGCCAGACGCAGGTGTGAACGATCGTCACTTTGTGTTTCCTGCTGTTAGACTGTCTCTAGATGTTTAAAACAATCGAAAGACCCGCCGACTGTGAAGTCAGATCAGTGAATCATTTTCTGAATGCGAAAAATGTTACACCAGCAAACATTCACCGCCAATTTTGTGTGTGTGTGTCATCCTCTATGGTCTAGGGGTACCATACTAGCTTCTAGTTCCCAAGGTCGCGGGTTCAAAACCGGCGGAGGCTGATGGATTTTTTTCGGGCGTGAAAATCCTTAGCTTAGCTTCCTTCGGAAGGGAAGTAAAGCCGGTGGTCCCGTGTCGTAAATATGTGGCACGTAAAAGAGCCTCAAGCCTGATAAACAGACCTCTGAGCAAATTTCCGGTCTTTCACACCCTATATACAATAGGACGCTAAGAACAATAGCAGTTAAAGAACATCCATAATTAAAACTCAATTTTTATCGCCAATTGTGTGAGGTTTATGGGGAAACAATGGTGAGTGACAATTCTGCCTACACACAAGCAAATTAACTCTAGTTCTGATAGCACTATTTGGTTGGGAACAACTGGACCACCCTCCCTAAAGTCCGGATTTGGCACCAAGCGATTTTCACTTGTTTCTTCATTTGAAGAAATTCCTTAGTTGAAAACATTTCAACGACGATAATGTTGTGAAACAGGAAGTGCAGACTTGGCTTTGATCACAGGCAGCATCATTCATTGACGAAGGCATACAAAAATTGTTTCCTGTTATAAGTACCTGAATACGGCGGTGACTATGTGGAGAAGTAGCGTAAGATGTAAGGTAATGGAAGATAAATGAAGTATTTGAAAAATGATATGTTATTTTTTAAAAAATTGTCGGTACCTGCTTTAAAAACGCACCTCGTCGTTTTGAATCGTCTGCAAATAATAAACATTCCGAGTATTTAACACACTTTGTTATATCATTAATGAATAACAAAAAGAATAACGATCCCTAGCTCGATCCTCGAGGCAGGCCAGGAAGTACGTTAAACGTAGTTGAAAAACAATGATCTTAAACAACATACTGCTTCCTGTTCATTAAATAGGAGGAAATTAGTCCAAACGCGAAAAAGCAAAATTAGCTAACTTATATAACAGGATATCATGATCAACAGCCTTAGAAAAATCAGTGTAAATTGCATCAACACGTATTTGCTGATTAAGAGAATTGTCAACGAACTGCGCAAAAATTCATCATGTAAACCTTTTAGGAAAAAAAAATTACTGATGTGTTACACTCACATGACTTTCTCTACTCTTGTACAAACTATTTTTACATACTCTTATTCTCCATATGCTTCATGTCAATCCATATGTTAATCTTATTGCTAATTTTCTTATAGGTGCAAGGGAAATATGGTAGGCTTTAAGCGGTAGTCAAATATTTTAAGAGCTGGTTGCCATGTGGCGCATTCCATTCTCTTTGTATGTCCAGGACATAAAAAAAATGAATAACGAATTCCCATTTGAGAAAAAGTATTGGAAAATTTAAGGAAATAACAAGCAATACCTCGAAAATGGTTCACTCAACAACAAAAGTATATGGCATAAATTGTGTATTTTAACGCGATCTACATTTTTTGTGTAATAAAATTTTGTCTATCTCTTATGGTTTACCAGTTATGCAAAAGTCGTTCACAATGAAGAATACTTTTGGAGACATTCCCAGAAAATTCAAGATATACATTTTGTCATGAAAATATCTTAAACGTATGATATTTTAATCAAAATCGTTAGAGCCATTTTTGAGAAAATAAAAATTTTCGAAAAATGTTCCATGTAAAGGATAATCTGGGGTGGGGGGATTTTCTTGAAAACCTTCGTGTCACATCTCTGGAAGATACTGAACCTAAAACCAAGTTTGGTGTTTATCCGACTGTTCGTTTCTGAGTTATGCTGTTCACAGACACACAGACACACACACGGACATGTTTCCAAAAATGCTTTTTTTGGATTCAGTGGTTCTCGAAACAAGTATTTCCGGTGAAATCTCGGTATCGAATTTTTGTGTGGAATGCAATACTTCCCCTACTTACTATACGTAGTAGAGAAAGTAAAAATGTTGGTTTTCAGATATGTAACCACTGTATAAAATTTGCTGGTATATCTTGGCTAGAGCAGAAATAATGGAAATTGGTCTGTAATTTTCAATTCTAAAATCACCTGTATACTTTCTCTCGGAAATTCATGTTTTGATGATCCCTGAAACCAAGTAAAGCATTTTGGAAACATGCCCGTAGTGTGTGTGTGTGTGTGTGTGTGTGTGTGTGTGTGTGTGTGTGTGTGTGTGTCTGTCAACAGCATAACTCAAAAATGAGTTCAGGTAAGTACCAAACTTGGTGTTTAACTTCAGTATCTTCCAAAGGTGCGACACGAAGATTTTCAAGAAAATTCCCCCACCTCAGACTACCCTTTACATGGAAAATTCTTCGAAATTTTTGCTTTCTAAAAACCGCTCGAACGATTTTAATTAAAACGCCATACATTAAAGATATTTACATGACATATAAAATATATATCTTGAATTTTCTGGGAATAACCTGTGAAGTCCACTTCGTTTGGAAGCAATTTTGTGTAATCTTGTATAACTGGTAAACTTTAAACGACAGACGAAAAGTACTACACAAAATATTATAGATCTCTTTACAAACACATAATTGATTTAAAAAAAGTTTTTTTGTGATACAAGCCATTTCTGAGATACCCGTTATTAAAGGTTCCAATTGTTCATTTCTTGGTCATTCTCTTAAAAGTCCTTTAACATTCAGTTGTTTCTCGGGATGCCATCGAAACAGTATGTAATTTTAAGGCCAGCATATAGCGCCCAGTTGTTAAACATTTGACTATCGCTGTTCTCTTTGTATCTATAACGAAAGTGTAATGTAGCTATTTCTGCAAAGATTTATTTCGAATAAAAATGAGATTAAATAAGAATAATTTGTATACCCACTAATAAAGAATAGAGGGTAGAGAAAGTCATGTGAATGTCCATCAGATGTTTTGTTTAAGTTTTCGCACAACTGTCATATACGACTAAATACTTGTTAGAAAATTAAATTGAGTTTTATTTATGGACGTTCTTTAACTGCAGTGGTCCTTAGCGTCCCATTCTATATTGGACGTGAAAGATCGGTAATTTTGCTCAGAGACCTCTTTATCAGGCTTGAGGTTCTTTTACGTGCCGTAAATCTACGACACGGGACCACCGGCTTTACTTCCCTTCAGAAGGAAGCCACGCTAAGAATATTTATCCCCGAAAAAATCCATCGCCCTCCGCCGGGTATGAACTTGTGATCTCGGGAACTACAGGCTAGCATGGTAACCACTACACCACGGAGGACAGATGATGTATACGGTATTAAGGGCAATTCTTCTTTAGGCAAGTTATATGTAGCTTCTTCATGTTTTATATACTCATTCAATGAACCTTTTCGTTAAAAAAATGTTCTGTGATAGATTCACATGACTTTTTCTACCCTCCATCATTTATTAGTGTGTATACAAACTATTCTTACTAAAGCTTATTTTTCTATCTACTTTATTTTAATCTAAATAAACTATTGCGGAAATAGCTAAATTACACATTTCGTTATAGACACAAAGAGAACAGCGATAGTCAAATGTTTAACAACTGGATGCTATATGCTGGATTTAAAATTCCATACTGTTGCCATGCAATCACGAGAAACAGTTGATAAGGCTTTAAAAGAATGACCAAGTAATGAACAATTCGAACTATTAGTAACCGATATCTCAGGAACTGCTTATGGTACAAAAAATATTTAATAAATTGTGTGTTTTAAAAATATCTACGTTTTTTGTGTAGCACGTTTTCGTCTACATTCAAGATTATACAAAATTCCTTCCGAATGATGAGGACTTCTAAAGCTACTGCAGAAAATTGAAGATATGCACATTATTTGTCGTGTAAATATCTTAATATATGGTATTTTAATCAAAATCGTTAGAGCCATTATTTAGAAAATAAAAATGTCGAAAAATGTTCCACATAAATGGTAGTTTGGTATGGAGGGATTTTCTTGAAAATCTTCGTGTCGCATCTTTGGAACACTGAACTTAAATACCACGTTTGGTATTTTTCCACATTTCGTTTTCGAGTTATGCTGTTCACATACACGCAGACACACACACACAAATCTGAAATTGAGTTTTATTTATGGATGCTCTTTAACTATTATGATTCTTAACGTCACATTGTATATTGGACGTGAAATACCGGAAATTTTGTTCAGAGGCCTCTTTATCAGTCTTGAGAGTCTTTTATGTGCCGTAAATCTACGACACAGAACCACCGGCTTCACGTCCCTTCCGAAGGAAGCCATGCTAAGCATGTTTACGCCCGAAAAATCCCTTGCCCTCCGCCGGATTTGAACCCGCAACCTTGGGAACAAGAGACTACGAGGGCAGTCCCAGAAGTACCCGACCTGATGTATAGATAGTGTTTGTTGTTTCAAACAAATGACTATGGTAGAAAGTACCAACCTTATAAAGCTTAAGTTTGAAGTTTGACGATGCTACGTCGTTTACTAATTGTTTGGCAGCCATCAATAGAACACTCTCAGCTAGTTTGTAAGCATGGATAAAACTGGCCATCGTTATGTGATACAATACTTTCATTTGAAAGGTCTTAGTCCAACTAATATTAAAGCTGAGCTAGATTCCACCAGGCAAGGTCAAGGCGTCGGTTTTTACTTTCTCTACTACGTATAGTAAGTAGGGGAAGTATTGTATTCCACCCAAAAATTCGATACCAAGATTTCACCGGAAATACATGTTTTGAGACTCACTGAATCCAAAAAAAGCATTTTTGGAAACATGTCCGTGTGTGTGTCTGTGTATCTGTCTGTGTGTGTGTGTCTGTCTGTGAACAGCATAACTCAGAAACGAACAGTCGGATAAACACCAAACTTGGCATTTAGGTTCAGTATCTTCCAAGGATGCGACACGAAGGTTTTCAAGAAAATCTCCCCACCCCAAATTACCCTTTACATGGAAGATTTTTCGTAAAGTTTCATTTTCTCAAAAATGGCTCTAACGATTTTGATTAAAATATCATATGCTTAAGATATTTTATGACAAATAAAATGTATATCTTGAATTTTCTGGGAATGTCTCCAAAAGTATTCTTCATTGTGAACGACTTTTGCATAACTGGTAAACCATAAGAGATAGACAAACTTTTACTACACAAAAAATGTAGATCGCGTTAAAATACACAATTTATGTCATATACATTTTTTTTGTTGTGTGAACCATTTTCGAGATATTGCTTGTTATTCCCTTAAATTTTTCAATACTTATTTTCTCAAATGGGAATTCGTTATTCATTTTTTTGTCTTGGATATGCAAAGAGTATTAATCCGTGGGAAAGGGAATGGTGCTGCACCTAGCAACCAGCTATTAAGAGATATGTATGTGCTTAAAGGCTACTGTATTTCTATATTGCCCTTGTAAATATATATTCCCCTTACATCTACAAGAAAATTAGCAATAAGATAAGACTCTGCAAATGTTTATCTCGATTAACATGAAGTAGATGGAGAATTAGCGTTTGTAAAAATAGTTTGTACAAGAGTAGAGAAAGTCATGTGAGTGTAACACATCAGATTTTTTTCTATCTACTTCATTTTAATCTAAATAAACTATTGCAGAAATAGCTAAATTACACATTTCGTTATAGACACAAAGAGAACAGCGATAGTCAAATGTTTAACAACTGGACGCTATATACTGGCCTTAAAATTCCATACTGTTTCCATGCAATCGCGAGAAACAGTTGATAAGGCTTTAAAAGAATTACCAAGTAATGAACAATTCGAACCATTAGTAACCGATATTTCAGGAACTGCTTATGGCACAAAAAAATATTTAATAAATTGTGTGTGTTTAAAAATATCTACGTTTTATGTGTAGCACGTTTTCGTCTACATTCAAGATTATACAAAATTCCTTCCGAATGATGAGGACTTCTAAAGCTACTGCAGAAAATTGAAGATATGCACATTATTTGTCGTGTAAATATCTTAATATATGGTATTTTAATCAAAATCGTTAGAGCCATTATTTAGAAAATAAAAATGTCGAAAAATGTTCCACATAAATGGTAGTTTGGTATGGAGGGATTTTCTTGAAAATCTTCGTGTCGCATCTTTGGAACACTGAACTTAAATACCACGTTTGGTATTTTTCCACATTTCGTTTTCGAGTTATGCTGTTCACATACACGCAGACACACACACACACAAATCTGAAATTGAGTTTTATTTATGGATGCTCTTTAACTATTATGATTCTTAACGTCACATTGTATATTGGACGTGAAATACCGGAAATTTTGTTTAGAGGCCTCTTTATCAGGCTTGAGAGTATTTTATGTGCCGTAAATCTACGACACAGAACCACCGGCTTCACGTCCCTTCCGAAGGAAGCCATGCTAAGCATTTTTACGCCCGAAAAATCCCTCGCCCTCCGCCGGATTTGAACCCGCAACCTTGGGAACAAGAGACTACGAGGGCAGTCCCAGAAGTACCCGACCTGATGTATAGATAGTGTTTGTTGTTTCAAACAAATTACTGTGGTAGAAAGTACCAACCTTATAAAGCTTAAGTTTGAAGTTTGACGATGCTACGTCGTTTAGTAATTGTTTGGCAGCCATCAATAGAACACTCTCAGCTAGTTTGTAAGCATGGATAAAACTGGCCATCGTTATGTGATACAATACTTTCATTTGAAAGGTCTTAGTCCAACTAATATTAAAGTTGAGCTAGATTCTACCAGGCAAGGTCAAGGCGTGCGTTTTTTGGAATGTGTATGGAATAATTTTTATTGATTATCTTCAAAAAGGAAAAGCAATCAATGACGAGTATTATGCAAACTTATTGTAGCATTTGAATAATAAAATCGAGAAGAAACGGCCACATTTATTGGAAACGAAGCTTTTGTTTCGTCAAGACAATGCACCAGTTTACACATCCATTATCGCCATGGCCAAAATCAATGAGTTAAAGTTGAATTGCTTCCTCGTGCACCCTATTCGCTCCCTCTGATTATTTTCTATTTCCAAAGTTGAAGAAATGGCTTGGTGCTAAAAGATTTGCCAATAGTGAAGAGGTGGAGTTTGCAGTTGATGGCTATTTTGCAGAACTTGACGGTTCTCACTATAAACAGGGTATCGAAGCTATTGAACATCGCTGGGAAAAGTGTATCGAGCTGAAAGGAGACTATGTAGAGAAATAAAGATTTTTTTTCCAAAAATTTTGTGTTTTCATTATTAGGCCGGGTACTTCTGGGACAGCCCTCGTAGCATGGTATCCCTAGACCACGGAAAAGCGAACATTTTTCTAAAAATGCTTTTTTTTTTTTATTCAGGGAGCCTCAAAATATGTATATCCGGTGAAATTTCGGTATCCAATTTTTAGTGGAATGCAACACCTTTTCTACCTACTATGTACGTGGTAGAGAAAGTAAAAAATTGTGTTCAGGTGACCTCAAAAGATGTATTTCCAATGAAATTTCTCTCTTGAATTTTTTTGGGTGGAAAGCAATTCTTCCTCTACCTGCTGTAAGTACTGGAAGCTTTTTTCCCAGAGGGAAGCCTCGCGGCAGTCTGAGCGGAAGCCTCGCTGCGGATTAGACGAAATTCGGCCCAAGTCGTTTTCGCTAGGACTTTCTCCCACTGCGACTCCACTTTCTTCCTCTTCCTTAAGCCAACTTATTTCACCCGGTGTGACGTCATCAGATGACCAGCTCTGGGCAGTCATTTCCTCCTCCCTCATCCCCGAGGGTCAAGAGCTTTTCCTCTCTCCTTCCAAATTGGTCAAATTTAAAGTCGTAAAGCTCTAAGGCTATGATGGAAGCCATTAGTACTTTTTTTTCTCCCTTTGGTATGTAGCCTCGCCCTAAAGGTCTGTCTGTAAAAGTGTCATTTTAGGAGACCTTTTTTTACGAAGGGGTGGGGTTAGAGTGCTAAAAAAATATGCAGTTGGTATCTGTTCAATTTCTTGTATTTTGACTGCGCTTAATCACAGCCTACAGGACTTGAAGCCAAAATACGAGTGGAGAAATTATTTTTAAAACTCTGGTGTGTATTAAGTATAAATTTCTTTATGCATTGCAAATACACGTGTATTATTCATAGAAATGATTCAAGATTGAACAATATAGGTTTAGTTGTACATAACATACGCAAATAATATAATGTTAACGAGCTCATGCCGAAATTACGCACTTCGGAAAATGTAAACATGGAGTATTTCTGAAATGACTAAGGCTACAAAAAAGACAAAACATCTGATATGTCGCATTCACATGACTTACTCTATTCTTGCAAAAGCTTATTCTCCAACTGTTTCTTTTTAATCGAGATAAACCTTCATTACACCTTTCCTTGTAACTATATAGTAAACTGTGATATTTAGATCGCTATGTGGTGGATTTAAAATTCCGCGCTATTTGCATGGCCACGAGAAAAAAAGCTGTGTTACATTCACATGACTTTCTCTACCCTCCATCGCTTATACAAATTGAGTATACAAATTATTCCTACGAAGTTAATTTCCTATCTACTTAATTTTAATCCAGATAAAACTTTCTGGAAATAGCTACATCACATATTTCGTTATAGAACAAAAGGAATAGCGATAGTCAAATTATATGCTGGCCTTTAAAGTTTCATACTCTTTCCATTACATATGAAGAATTAAAGCAATTTCTACATCAAAAATTAGAAAGTTGCAATTAAAAGGAATCGTAAAGAAAAAGGTAAACGGAAAGATCAAGAAACAACTGAAAATCGACAGGACTTAAAAATAATGGCTAAATATTGAACAATTCCAAACAATAATGATATCTCGAAAATGGTTGGTACCACAAAAAAATTATTGGAAATAAATGCGTATTTTATAGAGATCTAGTGTTTTTTGTAGTACTTTTTCGTCTATCGCTTAACGTTTGCTAGTTATACAAGATTATACAAAATTCCTTCCGAATGAAGAGGACTTCACAGACTATTCCAAAAAATTCAAGATATAAATTTTATTTGTCATTTAAATATCTTTTTACTTTCTCTACTACGTATAGTAAGTAGGGGAAGTATTGCATTCCACCCAAAAATTCGATACCGAGATTTCACCGGAAATACATGTTTTGAGAATCACTGAATCCAAAAAAAGCATTTTTGGAAACATGTCCGTGTGTGTGTCTGTCTGTGTGTCTGTGTGTCTGTGTGTCTGTCTGTGTGCCTGTGTGTCTGTGTGTCTGTGAACAGCATAACTCAAAAACGAACAGTCGGATAAACACCAAACTTGGTATTTAGGTTCAGTATCTTCCAGAGATGCGACACGAAGGTTTTCAAGAAATTCCCCCACCCCAGACTACCCTTTACATGGAACATTTTTCGAAAATTTTAATTTTCTCAAAAACGGCTCTAACGATTTTGATTAAAATATCATATGTTTAAGATATTGTCATGACAAATAAAATGTATATCTCGAATTTTCTGGGAATGTCTCCAAAAATATTCTTCATTGTGAACGACTTTTGCATAACTGGTAAACCATAAGAGATAGACAAAATTTTACTACACAAAAAATGTAGATCGCGTTAAAATACACAACTTATGTCATATACGTTTCTTTTGTTTAGTAAAACCGTTTTCGAGATATTGCTTGTTATTTCCTTAAATTTTCCAATACTTATACTTTTTCTCAAATTCGTTATTCATTTTTTTTATGTCCTGAACATGCAAAGAGAATGGAATTCGCCACATAGCAACCAGCGTTAAAATATTTGACTATCGCTTAAAAGCTACCATATTCCCCTTGCATCTACAAGAAAATTACCAATAAGATTGACATCTCGATATCTCGATTAACATGAAGCATATGGAGAATAGGCGTTTGTAAAATTATATTGTACAAGAGTAGAGAAAGTCATGTGAGTGTAACACATCAGATTTTTTATATTGTATTTTAATCAAAATCGTGTCATTTTTAGAACATACAAAATTCGAAGTGTTCATGTAAAGTGTAGTTTGGGATGTGAGAATTTTCTTGAAAATAAATTGAGTTTCATTTATGGACGCTCTTTAACTACTATGGTCCTTAGCGTCCCATTCTATATTGGGCATGAAAGACGAAAGCTTGCTCAGAGGCCCCTTTATCAGGCTTGAAGTTCTTTTTCGTGCCGTAAATCTATGACACGGGACCACCGGCTTTACTTCCCTTCCGAAGGAAGCCATGCCAAGGATTTTTACGCCCGAAAAAATCCATCGCCCTCCACCAGGTTTGAACCCAAGACCTCGGGAACTAGAGACTAGCATGGTAAGCTGTCGCATCTTTGGAAGGTACTGAACCTAAATAGCAAATTTGGTATTTGTCTGAATATTTGTTTTTGAGTTGAGCTATTCATAGACACACACGCGGATCTTTTCCTAATTGTTTTATTAAGGGGGCCTCAAAACATGTATTTCCGGTGAAATCTCGGTATCAACTTTTTGGATGGAATAAAATATCTTTACCTAGTATGTACGTGGTAGAGAAAGTAAAGAAAGGACAAATATTTGAAAATTCCAACCCAAAACAAAGCATATCTTGGAAATGGTTGTCACAAAAAATGTATTTGACATAAATGGTGTGCTTTAACGACAGCTATAATTCCTGTGTAGTACGATTTTGTCTCTCTTACGATTTATCAATTATACAAAATTCATTCACAATGAAAAGTAGAGTTTTATTTACGGACGCTCTTTAACTACTACGGTTCTTAGTGGTCTATTTCATATTGGTCGTGAAAGCCCGAAAATTTTGTTGGGAGGCCTCTTTATCAGGCTTGAGGCTCTTTTAGTGCCGGGAATTTACGACATATGACCACCAAAGGAAGCCATACCAAGGATTTTTACGCCGAAAACATCCCCCCGCGGGTTTGAAACCGCGACCTCGGGAACTAGAGGTAGCATGGTAATCCCAAACTACGGCGTACGAAATTCAGAATGAAGAGGACTTCACAGGCTATTCGTAGAAAATTCAAGATATGTATTTTATTTGTGATGAAGCATCTTAAACATTGTGATATTTTAAGCACTGTTAGAGCCATTTTTTAGAAAACTAAAAATAACGTAAAATTTCCATACAAAGAGTAGTTTGGGGTGGGGGTATTCTCTTGAAAATCTTCGTGTCGCAACTTTGGAAGATACTGGACTTAGATATCAAGTTTAGTATTTATCCATTTCGTTTATGAAGTATGATGTTCACACACACACACACACACACACACACACACACACACACACACACACACACACACATACGACACCTTTTTCTAGAAATGCTGTTTTGGGTTTAGAGGACCTCAGAATAAGTATTTCCGGTGAAATCTCGGAATCGAACTTTTGGGTGGAATATAATACCTCCCCTTCTTACTAGGTACGTGGCAGAGAATGTAAAAATGACGCACATCCTATATTTTAGTCTGCTCTAAAATTTTCGTGTAGTCAGTGACAATCTTACAAGTTCTAAATGCTGCGTCACCTATAAGTATACTTTGGCGGTGGAAGAATGCTCGGTTGGAATAGTCGAGTAATTGTTTTAAATGTAAAAGGTTAAATTTTAAACCTTTATACCTTCTCTTTGATCCCACAGTTATATAGTAACATAAAACTACAGCTTTCATATAATACAGAAGCCCTTAACAATCTTAGAAGTTCTAAATGCTGCGTCACCTATAAGTATGCTTTGGCGGTGGAAGAATCCTCGGTTGGAATGGTCGAGTGATTGTTTTAAATGTAAAAGGTTAAATTTTAAACCTTTATACCTTCTCTTTGGTTCCACAGTTATATAATAACAAAAAAGCTAGAGCTTTCACATAATACAGCAGCCCTTAACATATACAACGAAATAGAGGTTAAGCTGGTGAAGATTTCGCACTCCCAGGACACAAAGTTAACCTCTAGTCTGCGACCATTAGAAAAATAATATTCTGTTATTAATTACAAAATGTCGATTCACTCATTTCTACTTTGCGAATGGAAAGTCGTTGAAAATTCAAAGGAAATAAAGCAAAACGCTCTTACATGAGGTTTTTTAGAAGGCTTTGGCATCCAGAAACTTCAGTGCATATCCCTATAGAATTAGAATAAAGGTTATTCAAGAGTTTTAACACCGTTTCATTACATACATACCTGCTGTATTTGTTAAACGGAAATTAAAGACATGTAACATACGATTCGTAACATAAACAGGATCGATTGTCGCTTTTAAACTCTGCCTTCTGTTTGCTTAAGCGTTACATCGTTAATCTGTGGTTACATCACGGCCATCTATGTACATTGTTGGGAATAAAATGTACCGGCTTTTGTTTCTATACGCGTTATCTGTGGAGTAGCGCTATTTTATACTCCATGGCATTCTCAACGAAGGCTTTGTAAATATTTTTTACTCTTTCAGTAATTTATGAATAGAAATTAGGAGGTATTTTATAGCCCCATGTCCGCCAAAAAGTATAGAGTTTTTCAATTATGAAAGAATTATTAAAATCGGTTGAGTGGATTTTTAGGACTGCCCCCCACCCACATACAATTTTCTTTCTTTATAATATTAGCATACATTAAGTAAATCGTTGTTTATTTGTTCGTTACCCAGACAAGTGTAAAGTAATGTAATACACATTCTTAAACCAATGTTTTCTACTGAACTAAATACATCAGTGGCCCATTTATTGCAGACTCCAGAGATGATGCTCTTTATTTTTTCTGTTTCAAAATGTGGACAGTTCTTTTGGAAGTAAGCCCAGAGGAAAAGACCTCGGTCTTCGACATTATTTAAAATTCAAATATCTCTCTTCCCTCTTTCTATTACTTTCAATGTTGGAAAACGTGGTATTCAAAAGTCCCTTTCCTATGCAGACGTTCTCATTTCTTATGCATCGAATACGATGACCCTTTCCATCTTCCCTTTGGCATATAGGATAAAGTATCTTTCCTTGCTTACAGTGGTGCATTTCGGTTCACAAAACGAACGGAAATCTTCAGCAGAATGTTACTGTCGCTGCTTTAGTGATCGTAGAAATACCAGGCCAGCATGCAGCTTCCTTGACGTCACGCCATGGGTGTTCATTTTGCACAAATATGCTTGCGGGCATATTTCATTACATGCAAAACATTTAGTTAAGATTATTGACAGTGCATGGGTATCCATATAGTTACAATGATTGTTATATATACTTAAAGTGACTTTAAAACAAGCAATCGTCTGAGAAATTATTTAAAATTTGCTCCTAACCTCATTAAGAACTTTTTTAATATTATTCTACTTTAAATTGTATACGTTACATTCACATGACCTCTCTACCTACAATCATTTATTTTATATTTCATCTACATATCAATCTAAAAAAAGTTCTTCTATCTGCTTCATGTTAATCAAGGCAAACTGTTTCATTACATATTTCGTTGTAGATGCAAGAGGGGTACGTGAGGCTGAACTGATAGTTTTCTTCTTCTATGGATTACCCTCCTCTTAGTATGGCTTACATCCCCAAGGACTACAAGCCAATACCTTGGGTCAGTAGCCTGGAAGTGATCGTCAAATCTATAAAATGCTGGTTACTATATGCTGGTTTTGTAATTCCATACTCTTTGTATGACATCACGAAAAACAAAAGAATGGCAAGTAGGCCGTTCAAAAATGTGAAAAAGACCGGAAGAATAAAACAGCGCCTTGGAAATATTTAAAATGCTATTTTAATAAAAATCGTTAGTCATACTTAAGCAAATAAAAACTAACTAAATATTTTGGGGGAATTTGTTGGAAATCTTCGTGCCGCATCCTTGGAAGGTGCTAAATTAAACTCCAGGTTTCATATTTATCTGGCTTTTCGTTTTTGAGTTAAGTGGTACATACAAGCGCATGCAAGCACACTGAATTCTTGGGTGAAATACAGTAGTTTCTGTACCTATTATAGACAAGTGGTAGAGAAGGTAATAATGGCTGCATGTACTTCCGTATGTATTTTAATTATCTTCCTGAACCACAAGTTTACGGGACAAAATTTACTACACTGCAACTTAAGGCATTCGATTTAACAGACTAATTTCCATGGTAGCTGCATGAAAAACGCAATACGTACATAAAGAATATGCCCAATAACAATATTTTGCAATTTCACAACACTGAATCTGCCAAATATACAGAAAATACCAAAGGTGTCCTCATAACCTTTGGGCCATCAAAATAATTAATTTGCAAAGCAATATTTGGCACCAAAACACGTACCACACTACCTGCAATGACAGGTCAATTATAAGAATGAAGTAAACAACATCGCTCTCGCTTGGGGAAGAGGTAGCGTGTATCAAGTTTTACATTCTAAACGTATCATTAATGACGAAAGACTGTAAGAAGTTCTACACCAAATAAATATTCTAGTTGGATATTAACAACCTTTACGCGGGAAAACAAAACGAAACATATATACAGCCATAACTGTTGGCAAATCATTTTGAAAACGCACTTGCCTTTATGTAATCTCATCTGCGCACTTTTAGGACTTGTGAAAACAAAACAGCATAGTTTGCACATCTCCAGTAATACCTAATGAACGGCCCTGATGTAGTAGACATTTAACAAATCCTATCATTAGGATATGGCACACACATTCGTAACGTTAAGCGCATTTGTTTTCTTATATGTGCGTAAAACAAATAAATAAAGAACTCCAACTATACAAGCTATTATTCGTTTACACATTTTACTTTCTGAGCTGGGGAGTATTTTTCTGCGTCAAGAATATTTGGGTGGCGTTTCTGCGTTCAACACAAATAGTTCACCTGGAGAACCTTCTGATAGATAATTTAATTATATATATATATATATATATATATATATATATATATATATATATATATATGCGAAAGGCTTCGTAGTTAGAATTTACACAACACGCTCTGACCTATAGTTTCACCTCGGTGCAAAGTGCAGTGCAACCGCTGTTAACTGCTGAAACCTCCAATACAAACAGATCACCGCTCAGTTTCATGTACAAATGCAGTACATCACAAGACTTACGATTCTGAGGAAACTACTGGCAAGCCATACGATGTGTTGGTACTACAAAAACAAAATGTTACATACATATGAATTTCTCTACACATTGTCATTTACTCTTTCTCTGCCACGTATACAGTAGATGGTGAAAGTATTATTTCACTACACCCAAGCTTCGATGTCGAAATTTCGTCGCAAATACATGTTTGGAGGCCCCTGAATGAAACAAACATTTTTTTTACTTTCTCTACCACGTACATAGTAGATAGAGAAGGTATTGCATTCCACCCAAAAAATATGTCAAGATCTCAACGGAAATACACATTTTGAGGCCCACTAAATAAATAAATAAATAAAATAAACTTTTAAAAAATGTGAATTTGTATGTATGTCTGTGAACACCATAACTCAAACGAAATATCCGATAAATACCAAACTTGGTATTTAGGTACAGTATCTTCCAAAGATACAACATGAAGATTTTCAAAAAAACACCTCCATCGCCAACTACCCTTTACAAGGAAACATTTCCGAAATGTTTTATTTTCTCAAAAATGGCTCATGATTTTGACTAAAATACTATAAATTAAGGTATTTGCACGACAAATGAAATGCATATCTTGAAGTTTTTCGGAATAGTCTATTAAGTCCTCTTCATTCCGAAGGAATTTTGCATAATCTTGTATAACTGGTAAATGTTATGCGATAGAAGAAAACACACTACACAAAAAAATGTAATTTCTTTTAAACACACAATTTATTTAAAATCATCTTTTTTGTGGGATCAGCCAATTCCGAGATAACCATTATTAATGGTTTGAATTATGCAATACTTTGTTTAAAGTCCTATCAACATTCAGTTGTTTCTCACAATTGCTGAAAAGAGTATGGAATTTAAGGCCAACCAGGCGTCCAGTTGTTAAACATTTGACTATCGCTGTTCCCTTTGCATCTATAACGAAATGTGTAATGTAGCTGTTTCTGCTAAGGTTTATATCAATCAAAATGAAGTAGATAGAAAAATTAGCTTTTGTAAAAATAGTTTCTATACCTAGTAATAAGCACTTGAGAGTAGACAGTCATGTGAAAGTTAAACATATATATATATTTTAATATAGCCTCTACAAACTATTCTTACGAAAGCTTATTCTTCTATTTAAAGTTAATCAAGATAAACATTTTGTCAATAGTTGTTGTTCACCAATAGCTGGGAATTAATTGATCTGCATCATTTTCTCCCTGGCTTCCCAATGTAAAGTCTAAGTTAACAGTTTTAAGGTCTTTGCATTTGGCGAGATAATGTTTGTTCAGGATGAATCTTCTTCACAGAGAGTGCACTTGGGTGTAGGTAGTCATCGTATCTTGTAGATATCGTGATCAGTTGCCATCCTAAATAAGGCCACTGCAGTCTTCCTTGGCATTTTTTGTACATCAACTCTATCTTTAATATTCTGATAATCTTTATCTTTTAATTTATCTTAATCAAGTCTCTGCTGTCTTTTGAAATGATGTTTAATGTTATTTGTTTATTTATTTCTATTTGTCCTACAGGTTTTATTTATGCTGTATTGCACCTTTCTTTGGTAATTGATCTACATGTTCATTGCCCAAAAGTCCGACATGAGCTGGGATCCATAGTAGAGTGACATGATTTCTAGTTTCAAACTGCTTTAATTAGGCTTCTTATTTCTTTAATATTTCTTGTTTTATTATTGTAATTTACTATCCCATCTATGGCTGATTTTAGTCTGATTAGATGACAATTTTTTGTTTTATGCATGGTCTACATAGAATTTTCTGTAATGTTGCTTTTATAGTTATTAATTCTCCATTATAGTGGTTTGACGTTTCGTCTAATGTTAGATACTGTGCAAAATGTTTACAGTGTACTCCTGCACCAGCATTTCTTTTTTTTTTTATTGATTAGGGATCCATCTATATATATTCGGAGCCATTATTTTTCTGGGTATCTTTCATTTTCCGTAGCTATTGCTATGGCTCTCATTTCATCTGGCTTGGGAAGTATGCCTGTATTGTAGTCCATTTAGCGTTACCCAGGGAACATCCCATTTTGTCAATAGTTACATTATACATTTCATTGTAGGTATTAGAGGGGGGGTGGAGGGAACTGAATCAACAATCAGATGTTTAAAATCAGAAAACTTTAAGCTGCCCTTATATTCCATACTTTTTCCATGATATCCCAACAAACAACTGAATAGTGACAACAGTTTAAAAAAATATTAAGTATTGAAAAAAATTGAAACCAATAACAACAGATATCTCAAAAACAGCCGATACTATAAAAACTGGCATTAGAAATAAATTGTGCATTTTAAAGAGATCTATATTTTTTGTGCAGTATACATTTCTATCTCTTATTGTTTGCTAGTTATACAAATGTACACAATACTCCTTCCAAATGAAAACTTCAAGGGCTATTCCCAGAAAATTCAAGATACCTAAACATTTTGACATGTAAATATCTTAAATATGTGTTATTTTAATCAAAATCAGAGCCATTTTTCAGAAAACCCATATTTTGAAAAATATCCATGTAAAGGGTAGTTTGGGATGGGGTAATTTTTCTGAGAATCTTTGTGTCGCAGCTTTGAAAAATACTAAACAAACTCTGCTACCATTTTTTGTAACGTTTATGCAAGGCGATTTAAAAGTAGTCGATTCACAGAATGTCACAAAAACTTTAAAACAATATTTAATTAGAAAAATAAAATGCCAGGCCCATTATAGAATGCATTGGAAGTAAAGCATTCCCCCAGAGCAATAATTGTTTGTACCGCCAAAGGTTAAAGGAAATGAACAAGGATTTAAAGCAGCTTTAAATAAAAGTAACAATCCATACAGCCCCAAAAGTACTGAATATATTAACATTCAAATCTAGAAACAAAGATATATTACAGAAACACATTGCTTTTGAATTTGTCCTTCTCACACAACATTTGCCATTTTGAAATGAAATTTAAGATGCGATATGATATAAACTCGCTTCCATTAGATTTTAAATGCTGCTCCATACACTACAAGAATTTAGACTTTTACTTATACCAAAAGTATATGTTATAGGTAATTTAGATAAGGCTGAAAGGTGTGGAGACAGCCGCTCCCAGACACAAAGTTCAATAAAAGTCCTTCTTCGCTGGTCGTCGAGAATTAACTGTCCAAACTCTTCTTCCTCAGAACGCATCACTCGAGGTGCACCAGGAAGGTTAGGTGATGATAACATGGAAACACCACAAGCGCTACCTATACTGGCGGAGAGGATACAACCTGGCGAACGCTGTAGAAACCTGGTGCAGCTGACTTCTGGTGTTAACCAGGCTGCCCGGCGTAATTACAAGCAGGGACCAAAAATTGTAGTTCATAATTGCAGGTACATAAAAGAACTGCGGCAATCTCTGCAAAAACAGCCACTCTGTGAAAGAAGAGCCACAATTGGCTGTTTATATTTATCTGAAATTTCATTATGGAGTTATGTTGCTCAAAGACACACCAGAAACCTTTCCCTCCCCCCAAAAAAATGCTTTTCTGTTTGGATTGAGGGTGCCTCAAAATATACATTTCCAGTGAAATCTTGATATCAATTTTTTCGGTGGAATACAATACTTTCCCTGCTCACTATTTATGTGGCAGAGAAAGTAAAAAATTATAAAAGTAAAATTGGTTCAATTTCTTTTGAAGTACACCTGGGCTTAAGCATGCTTTTATACCGAACCACATCACATGCCATGATAAATGTCTCATACAAACCAATTTTACACAGCCACAGCTGGTGAATTAATCTTCTCATTCTCTGGGTTGGGAATTTACACAATATTGGCATTTTACAGATTATGCTTAAACATTGTGCCCTGTGTTGTATCAATAAGGTATTTATCCCACCTTTCATTTATATTATACTGTATTTTTTTATGGAGTATACTTCCTCTACATACTATAGGTAGGTGGTAGAGAAACTAAAATGGGGGATGGCAGGCTGCTGGATTATTGGAAGAGGTTGTAAGGTTTGAAGCTTAACTGTGAAAAGACTAAATTATTTTATTTTTTGAAAAGGAGTATATATTTTGTGTACAATAATATACAAAATATAACAGTTTGGAACATTTTTGTTATAGTTACACTTTTAAGACACATTGTTAAAAAAGACAAGAGGTAATTAAAGAAAACAACCTCCATTATTGCACCAGTGTCAAACCAAATAAAACCATTAAATACAAAATATTTAGCAATTCAGTTCACTTCTTCACATTAACTGTACATATATATTTTATTTTCAGTAATATATATATATATATATATATATATATATATATATATATATATATATATATATAAGTTGGATTCTTTGACCAGAAGGACTTACTTGCAGTGAATGGAAAGAAGCAGTTAAAATGATTTCTAATGTATGGCCAGAGCTGTACCACTTCCAGGACTATTGTCACCAATGCAGCAGTGAGGTTGAAACTCTTACTCATGTCCTTGGAATTTGTCAAAATAGTCAGAAAGAGACACCATAAAGTGTGCTTTTTAATTTCCAAAGTTCTCAGAGAAAATAAATATCAGTCTAGGAAGAGGTACATAGTGTATCGGAAAATGGACCTCATAGAAGAGTAGATATTACAGCCATTAAGTCTGGCTCATCCCCTGGAACTATGAGGCGTGTCCGTAAAGTAAGTACCATTTCATTCTACTGCCCTCACAGCGCTAGTGTCACAGTTCCATGCATGTGCACTAGTCTCTCTGGTTCATTGTCTGTCCATTGACGTTGTTACAAACAGATCGTGTTGTGTTTACAGTTGTTTGTGATCGTTCGAAATGTTGAAGACCATTGCTGATTCCGCCGACTGTGAAATGCGTTCTGTGATACAGTTTTTGAATGCAAGGAATGTTAAGCCAGCTGAAATTCGTTGTCAATTTATAGATTTACAGTGAACATGTAATGAGAGATGGAATGGTGAAAAATGGGTTAGGCAATTTAATGATGGACGACACAATGTTCATGATGAAGCAGAGTGGACGGCCTTCTGTTGTCACTGATGATGTGGTTGGACAAGTCAGTGAGTCAATTCGTGAAAACAGATGGTTCACAATAAGAATGCTTTGTGGTATTTCCATAAGTTTCAAAAAGTGTTTTGCATGAGATTGTCACTAAGCGCTTAAATTATCACAAACTGTTTTCTTGTTGGGTTCCAAAGATACTTACGAATGTCCACAAAGCGAAGCAACTTCATGATACAGTGATGAGGGAGATGAATTCTTAAGCAGGACAGTGACCGGTGAAACTTGGGTTTGTCATGACACTCCAGAATCAAAACAACAATCGATGGATGGAGTAAAGGCACACAGGATCCCCTAAACGATAAAGATTCAAAACAACATTGTCAGCACAAAAAAATCATGTGTGATGTGTTCTGGGACAGACAGGACATTCTGCTTGCCGAGTTCCTTCTCTGAGATGTAACCATCAATGTGGTGTGATACTGTGAAACATTGAGAAATCCTTGGCACACAATTCAAAACAAAAGGCATGGAATGCTTAGTCAAGGCATTGTATTGCTTCATGAATATGCACGTCCCCATTTTGCTGATGTCACACAAAACCTTATTCAACAATTCAGTTAGGAGCAATTCAAGCACCCGCCCTACAGCCCCAATCTCGCACCTTCTGACTACCACTTGTTCTTTGACATGAAGCGTGAGTTCAGAGGAAGGTGCTTTGACAGTGATGACAAAGCAAAGCACAGTGTTCAACAGTGGCTATCTTCACTGGCAGCATCTTTCTGTGAAGAGGGCATACAAAAGTTGATTCCCCACTATGACAAATGCCTGAACAATGGTGGCAACTATTTCGAAAAATAGGTTAAGGAATGCTCTTTCATGCACAAATAAATGTTGTTGCAAAAAAAAAAAATGTATGCCTTTTTTCCAAACCAGTACTTACTTTAAAGACAAGCCTCATATAATTGGCCCTACTATCAGATGAGGAATAACAAAGATCAACTAACATCTATGAAACCACTGCGCCAAAAACATCAATTAGCCTCAATCCAAATTGTTGGATTCATGATTCTTATAGACCCTAGAGGAACTATTCCCAGTTCATTTCATCAATTCTGCAGAAAATTTCAGTTAAAAAATGGCATTTATCAAAAACGTGACTCTCAGCATGGTTGAAGGATCATTTGTCATATTAAAAAATTATTTGTGCGACATTTAATCTCCCAATGCTTTAAACAATTTTAGGCCTATTCTGTGAATTACTTGTAATTCTGTTATTTCTGTTTATTTTGTACTGTTGTTTCTGTTTTACTAGAAGTCATTTATGTTTGTATTTTTAATTTTAATACTTAGCATCTTGGTAAGCTTTGTGTACAGTAGCCTTCAGGAAGTAGAATTTTTCAATAAATTCTTACACACTAGATATCTGCTCTAGATGTTAAAATATTTATAAAATCTGAGTTATAATTAAAAACCTAGACAATGTAAACAAAGATGCAGTACCACGTATGCATTTAAGAATAGGATGGAAGTTGCATTGTCAACGCATAGGACTTAATAAGTAATGTCATATTGTCATACAAGCCTGCAGTAGGCCGGGGTCCGTCTCTTGCAGCATGAACCGCAATGGGTGTCTCACAAATACTCTATCTTTCAGGTAACTCCAAAGAAACACAGATAATCATAACCATTTTCAGTTGTACTGAATAAAATTGCCTTAATAAATAAAGAAGTTTCTAAACTCAGCTAAATTGGATTTTTTCAGTAACAAAAGAGATATGAACTGGCAGAAAAAATATTTAAATGAAGTTACAGGCCTTGTGAGGAATGCTTGGGTTCTACATGCAACCAAGACCCTATGAGCATGAAGTTACATAATTGTGTTATTTGTTTGATTCAAATAGATTGATATAAAATGTATGTAGGCCTATATTGTATATATATTATAGTTGAATGTTTTACATTTGATTTATCTAATATCCAAAATTTTGGAACAGTATGACCTGTATTTCATGAAAATAATCTGGTAACCTTACACTGTACAGAATGTAGAGCAAAACACTTCGAAAAATTTAATTATCAGATCTTATATTTTTAAATTTCATTGCATGCACTCTCAGAATTTTCAGTCAACCTCTATAAAATTTCAAATCTGCAACATTAATGGCTTTGGTAGATTTAACTTGGGTGACTTGTGAAAATGGTTTAATTTCTAAGCTGACCATAACTTTGTGCTTAAAATCGTTTAGGCTATCATAGTATATTTCTAGTGCATCTATATCAAAGGGCTCTACATTCTAAACTATTCTTAGCAAGGTGACTTTGTTTATAAGTAGTTCAGGATTAAGGGTTTTCTTGTTTATAAACTGCAACATATGCTAGTTAGAACTTAAATGCCAAAAGATGGGTTTAAATTTATTCTCACTAGAGAGGGTAGTTGCTGACTTTAAGAGTTTTAACTGTGAATTTTGTGTATATAATGCATGAAATAATACAACAGAAGAGATATATGTACTGACGAAGTTAGGCCCTCACTTCATGGATAGCAGACATATGTCCTTCAGTGCTAGCCACCTCCTAACTAAATATGGAGAGGGGGAGAGAGAGGAGTGAGAGAGCTAGTAGTGAGGGAGAGGGAGGGAGGGAGGCACCCCTGGCTAATGAAACACCTGGAAGTCAAGAAGCATGGCAAAAGTTTCTCCCTCGATGGGATACGAAGCTTCCAGAAAGCTAGTGCAGGTGTAAAGAGCGGCGTATTCGCAGCAGGTTGTTGATGTAACGCACAGCGCTGTGTGCTATTACTCACCAAGTTCTTCTGGGCAATAGAGTGAGAGAATAGGAGTTCTTTGTTCAGCACTCCAGTGAGCAACTGGAAGAGAGAGTAGTGGTCCTACATTCAACACTGAAATGAGTGATCATTGAAGAGAAATTAGTAGTCCTATGTTTGACACTTTACTTTACATGCAAGCAGAAAGTAAAGAGGACTGGGGAAAAAAACCGGAGTGTTCACAGTACCAAAATTAGAAATAAAGTTAGATTTTACAAGCACGTACACATACTCACTAAAAAGTACAGAAAGAAATTTGGTACTATTGCATCCCAACCTCGTTTATGAATAAACATTACCCGAGTTACAGAGAAATATGTCATGCCTCATGAAGGCATCAGACATATTAATTTGTGGTCAGATGTAAAACCAGTAATACAAAATACATGACACCAATACTAACATCTTAAAAGTTCTGTAACAGAGGTACAGGGTTGCACGAAAGAATAGTCTGATTTGAGTCGCGTAGTATGGAGGCATTGTATGCGCCTGCGCAGGGTGCATGAGGAATGAAGTGGGAAAGGTCTGCCATTTGCAATTATGGTCGCGTGGACTGCAGAGCACCATTCTTTCACTGTGGAAACTTCTTAACAAATAATAACTCTACCATTACTCTTCAATGAATCTTTCAACACCACTTCACGCTGAGATGTGTCAATGAAGTTCCTAATCACCGAACTATCATAAGGTGGGTGTACCACTGCATCTAGCCTCAAGATGATGAAAAGTCCAGGACGCCCAAGGTTACAACAAACTCCTGCGCGAGTGGAGGAAGCCCACCAAGATCTCATCTGCAGTCCTCGGTGTTCTGCTGTCAGACATGCTTTCACACTAGCAATGTCGTGTCATTCCCTGCAGTGTATTATCCATGGTGATCTACACTTCCACCCCTACAAGATGCAGATTGTGCAACTGAACGAGCGTGACAAAGTTGCCCAAAGGGAGTTTGCAGTGGACTTCCTTGGTCGCTTAACAGCCAAACCGCAGATTTTCAGCAACCTAGTGATGTCTGATGAGGCTCATTCTGAACTTAGCGGGGGTGTGAACAACCAATATGCATCAGGTAACTCACGTGTGCTACATGAGAAACCGCTCCATAGCGAACGTGTAACAGTGTGGTGTGCCGTTACTTCATTTGGCATCATAGGCCCTTATTTCTTTGAGGACCACAATGGTCGCGCTGTTACAGTTACTAGCGATTGTTATGTGGATATGGTTAACGCAGTTCTTCCAGCACTGGCCAACCACAACCTACCTCAGATATGGTTCCAACAAGACGGACAACAGCTCATATGGCTCGACGATCCATGGTTATCTTGCAGCCTGCATTTTGAGAGCAATTAATTTCCAGATTTGGAGATATCCACTGACCAGCATGGTCGCCAGACTTGAGGCATTGACCTCTTCCTATTGGGGTATCTGAAGAGTAAAGTCACACTACACACCCTCAAACATTGGCAAACCTTAAGGACTGAATACAAGACACCATGCAGGATATGCCTGTGAACATGCCTGTGAAATGTATTGGTGGTCATTTTCCCAGTGCCATATTCAAGAAACAGTAACTATTGTCTCCAATGGCTAAATGGCACACCTTTACATATGTTTTCATATGTTCCAATAAATTGCTGTACTACTTACAATATGCTAGTCTATTTATATCTTACTATTCTTTCTGTCCAACCCCGTACAATGGTCTGAAAAATAAAAGGAATTAACGTATGCATCTAGGCTGGTTTGAAGTACATGAAATTTCCACAATACTGCAGAGAGTTGTTACATTCACCATGAGGCAAACACGGAGGGTGAATTAACTTTTAAACTAAACGAGCTAATATTCCATATATTATTAACTTTTCTTTTGAAACAATTTTTATTGCCCTGAAAACCTTTAATCATATTTTATACTGCATTTATTATAGTTTTTACCTACTTTAGTCTGAAAGCTGAATACCAAGTTATGCTTATAAGTGTGTGATTGTCTACTGAAATAGACCACCAGAATACTAGAGCACCAATATTCTGAAAACACCTATTGTAAAACATACAGATCTCTCTATGTGTAACTGTCTTAACACTAGCACCATCTATCTATAGGCATTATTTGTACTGTAAGAAACTGGACAGAGTAACACATGAGGCTGCACATATAATGTGGCAACATTCCACATTGTGTAGCATTTCAGAGATGATCCAAGCTCTAAGGTACTCAATATAAATTTGTCCTGTATCTCTTAGCTGTCATGGGCACTAGTGACCTCTCATTGGCTGCATTCGGGGAATAGGTTGTTGTGCGATATAAACTAGTTCTTTATTTAACATGATCATTTGCCTTAATATATTCAAAGAGAATTTTCAAATTTGCATTTTCATAACCATATGACTCAAATACATTCTGTAACAGAGTTATGAAACTGGAATTCATGTATACTCTTATCAACAAATAGGTGGAAGGATCCTTCGGTTTAAACCTGCCTCTCAGAATGACAAAAGCATGTGCATCTATCATCACAGTGTGTTTATATCGTCTGACCTATCATTGTACAGGGCTTGCTTGTCATACATTGCCATCCAAAGGCAATTTGTATTGAGACTGAAAGTTAATTAGTGATTTCTTGTTGTGTATGCAATTACTGCGTAGTAACAGAAACTACTGCTGGATTTTCGCTAAAGCATTGAAAGGGTAAAAAAAAAAAAGGGGGCCAAAAATGATTTGTAGTGCATGTGTTTAATGCACTAAAAGATAAGAATCAGTCTTTGCCAGTAAGAAAAATTGAGCAACGCTGTTCTGAACTTACAGGTGTAAGTGTTCAATTCAGGGGCCTTAGGGCACTCAAAAGTATTCAATCCGTAGGAACATCTCATGAACTGACAGCGAATCCAACACTGCAGGATCAGATTCCTAGTACAAAATGCCTTCACACCTTCATTTGCTTTATTTTAATATTTGTATTTATGTTTCTAGCAATTATGACATTTATTGCAGGTTTCCACATGGTCTGAAAGACAAAGCTTTGGCACCAAAAACATTAGCCAATCAGAGGAAGGTGAAAGAAGCAGAGTGCAGATGAATACATGTCAACAGGGCGAGGTTATAAGAAACAAGGTTTACACAATGTCCAAGAGTGCAATTTGAGTTACTCATAGAAAAAAAAAATCAATGCATAATCTAAGAATATGGCCTTGAAAGTGGTACAGCTTTTCTATATATATTATACAAACATAAATAACTCATTTACAGGTAACATCGCCATTTGTGAAGAATATCACTGGAGATAAACATCAGACTTTCAGTATGTCTTGCACCAATCAGGGCTTCTACTCAAAATTATTTATATAATGCAGTCTCCATTTTCTGTGCTAGTAGCATAATATCACAAAAAAGGCACAATATATTACGAATACAGACATTCAGGTGCCACCAAAATGTGTATATCTGAACTGTATTATAATTTAGGGCTTACAAACCCCAAATTCTACAGCCTTTTCCATTAACTCCAAGCGTGTCTCTAAATCCAGTTCCTTATAGGCTTTAGTTTTTATAACGGCAGGCATGTGATTCATGCAGAATTTCAGGCAGCTTTCTTCCAGTTCCTGAAATACAATAATAAAACCTTATGAATTACGTTTATTTATCCACAGCATTTCTCAGTAGAATATTTCTCTTTTAATTTGATTTTGCTTGTTTACAATATGAAATACATGTACAAGGCGGATCGAAAACTAACACCCAATAATTTTTTTCTGCCTTGGTATTGCAGCTGGAATGTTGCAATTTCACACAAATATAGTTTGAAGTTTTCACTACAGAGGGTATTTTTTGTTTCATGTGCAGTTCTAGCAAAAGAAGCGTGAACAACGCAACAAATATGGCGCACATGTTACTGTCGTCCACGTGTGAAGAGCAGAGAGGTGTGGTTCGATATTTGTGGGCCAAAGGGCATAAACCGAGTAATATTCACAGGGACATGCGTGGCGTGTATGGGGATGATTGTATGGACCATAGGAATGTCTCCAGATGGTGTGAATTCTTCCTAGAGGGCTGTGTGAGCCTTAGTGAAGCGCCACGCTCCAGGAGGCTGTTAACAGCTGCAACCCAGCAGAATGTCAGAGGCATTGAGGCGACAATTTTGAACAACCAGCATGTGCAACTGCGAACCTTATCGCAACAGTTCAACACTTCCTATAGTGCAGCGTACGATGTTCATGACACGTTGAAATTTTGCAAAATTAGTGCTCGCTGGGTGCCTAAGAACCTGACAGACAACCGCAAGGGCCAGCGAATGATGACGAGCTTGGATCACCTAATGTGGTACACCACAGAAGGGCATGACTTTCTGAAAGGAATCGTCACTGGTGATGAATCGTGGGCATACCATTACAAGCCAGGAACCCAGCAGGCAAGTATGGAGTAGAAACATGCTGGTTCTCCAGTGAAGAATAAATTCAAACTGACTCAATCTGCTAGGAAAGTGCTTGTGACAATGTTCTGGGATATGTATGGTGTTCTATTGGTGGACTTTGCTGAACACTGTGAACGTTGCAACCTACATGAAAACTTTGGTAAAGTTGCATCATGCCTTTCGTGACTAACATCACAACATGAATGCTGACGACGTCAAAATTCTTCATTACAATGCTCGCCCCCATATTGTTTCTGCTGTTCATCAGATAATCACCAAATTTGGTTGGGAGGTGCTCCAGCATCCACCATACTGTCCGGACCTTGCACTATCGGACTTTCATCTGTTTGGTCCCATGAAGAAGTTCCTGGCCAGCCAACGCGTTGCAACAGGTGCGGAAGTGAAATCAGCAGTCCGCAGATGGCTATACTCCAAGGAAATGGACTTCTACGAACAGGGCATATTGAAACTGCTTTCATGATGGGAGAAATATGTTGAGAAACTTGGTGACTAGGTCGAAAAGTAGGTAAAAGGTGTAAGTTCATTCGTGATTTTGGTTGTTGTTTAAACTATTAAACTTTCTTGTAAAACAATTATTGTGCATTACTTTTCGATCCACCCTCGTACATTCACTCCCACATTCATACTTCCAGACAGAATAATTGTAATAAAAAAAATTGTTCTTCACCCCAGTTGGGAATCACCCAGCACCTGTGTTTAGAAGCCACAGCACTGACCTCTCAACTGTTCAGGCAGTCTCTGAACAGTATTGTCCCTGAAATGGTTCTCCTTTTTACTTCCTCCAAGTAGGGATAGGGGGATAGCATTTTTAATTCAAAATCAAGAATTCACTGGAAATACATGCTTTCAGGCCTCTGAACCCCAAAAAAAGATCCACAGCATAACTTAAAGATGAGCAATCAGATGACTGATCAATCGAATTCATTTCAAAAAAACACCCACAAAACATACATAAAAAAAAATAAAGGAGTCAAAGTAAACTGAGTAGTTTGGCCAATACTGAAAATCTTATCCAAAGTAACCTCTGCCTTCCAAGCCAATCAATAATGTTTACTTTTCCTGCCTGCTCTCAGAAAATCTATTTCACATCCTTAGAAAATGCTAAAGTGAAATACCAAGTTTAGTACTTATTCAACCTGTCCCTGTCTCTCTCTAACCAAAAAAGAAACAAAGAGCGCACGCACACGCACATCTTTTTCTAAAAATGCTTCTATTTTTAGATTCAGAGACCTCAAAAGATGTATATCCATTACATTAAATTTGGATATAAAATTTTGGGGTGAAATACAAATTTTTCTTCTACTTGCAATAGGTATACGAGGTGTGATAAAAAAATAACAGGAATTTTTTAATTTTGGCAGCTTTATACATCCAATCTTCGAAACTTTTTATCTTGTTGGTACACATATTGCTGATGTATGTTTGCATTTTCAGCTGTTTTAAATATTTAGTTTATTGTTGAACAATCGAAAAAGTTATAAGTGCTGCGTCGGTTGCCCTGCATATTATTTCGACGTGGCTTCGTCTTGTAGTCCTTCTCGCTGTTACCTTGGCTATATGGATCTCAGCGGTGATTTTAGCATGGACTCTGCCTATCATGACATTTGATAAGCTCGTCGATATCAGTTGTGGCAATGGGAGCTTATAGAGGAATTGATTACACACTGGAACGTTTGCTTTAGGACTATTTATTATTACTTCCTCACTCTAACACTACATACTGTTCCTGTTCACATATCACCACTGTTTTCCCCTGTGTAATGCCTTATACTGTGTACTGCGAACTCAACTGTCTGTCTTACACTGTGTACTGTCCTCTACTAAAAGTCAACGGTAAAACTGCCGTTATATTATATTTGCCTCGCTCCATACATCCGGAGCGGAAACAGAGTCATAATACTTTACCTTTCTTTTCTTACACAAAAGATACCGTTTTCGCTGCACCTGGGAACAGCATGTTTCTATCCTAACTGCAGCTTTCAAGACATTCCAAACCCAGTGAAACAGGAACATTATGTACACGACAAATATTACATTATACAAAAATTACTATTTACATTGTTTTTACATTGTACACTTATATAATTTATAGATTAAATTAAACACTGAATAAATTAGTACATAATAAAATTAATTCCGGCACATTCTGTCTCAGTGTTTTCGAGTACTTTGCAAATTTTTACTTTCGAAAAAGATGGATCAAAGAATTTGCATTAAGTTTTGCTTGAAAAATGAAATAAAGTGCAGCACTGCAATCGAAATTTGACTGTGGCTTTTGACGAATGTACTATGAGTAAGACAAGAGTTTACGAGTGGTATGAACGTTTCAAAGAGGGTCAAGAAGACGTTGAAAACGACTGCCCTGGACACCCTAGCACATCAATCGACAATGTAAAGAAGTAAAGAAAATGGTTCTGGAAAATCGCCGAATCGCCATCAGAGAGGTTGCTGATGATGTCAGCATATCCTTTGGCTCATGCTAAGTAATTTTTTCGGATGTTTTGGGCATGAAATGTGTAGCAGCAAAGTTTGTTCCGAATTTGTTGAATTTCAACCAAAAACGACATTGCATAGACATCGCTCAGTAATTGCTGAATAATGTTGAAAACGATCCAGAACTTCTAAAGAAGGTTATAACAGGTGACGAAACATGCATATATGCGTATGATGTCAAAACTAAGGCCCAATTGTCCCAATGGAATCTGCCTGAAGAGCCAAGACCAAAAAAAAAATTTGACAAATTCAATCACATGTGAAGGTGCTTCTCATTGATTTTCTTCGATTAAAATGGGATAGTGCATCAGGAGTTCCTGCCTTATGGTTGTATGGTCAATAAGGAATACTACCTGGAAGTTATATGCTGTTTGCATGAAGCAATCCGAAGAAAACGACCAGAATTGTGGCACTTCATCACAATAATGCACCCACTCACAACTCAATGTTTGTTCGTGATTTTTGGCAAAAAAACAAAACCGTTATGCTGCCTCAGCCACCGTCTTTCCTGGACATGGCCCCCTGCGACTTCCTTCTATTACCAAGGCTGAAGAGAACCATGAAAGGATGACGTTTTGCAACCACAGATGAGATAAAAACAGAATCGCTGAAGGAACTTGAGATAGATGTTTGCTTCACGTATTTTATTTATGTAAATATTAGTTGCTTTAAGGAGTTTGCAACACGCTTTGGGCGTCGGTTTAAATTTGTTGATTACGTAATAGTTACTGTTATTGCGCAATATGCTGCTACGTATGAGAAGCTGATTTCAAGATGTGTTTTTGTTATTACACTCAAAGTTTTACACTATAATATTTAACTTTGTTATTAAAACTGCTTCTATATATTATTTATGTTTGAATTTGCCTCGGCTGCATCAGTAATGTTTGTAGAGTCATGTATCTTAGGCAGGGTATGGTATGACAATGAGTGTAGACATCACAGAATTTAAGTTTTTAAATTCACTTCTTTTATTAATCCTTGCACATTTTTATAACGCACTACACTTTTTAAGAACTGTGAGAATCTTTAATACTTTCACTTAGCGCGTATACATATTTTTATGATTCACACGTAGAGAACACATCTTCCATCTGTTCACTACCAAGGCTTGCCAAATTTGAACGAATCTTCAACAAATTTAATATTAAGACTAGCTCCACAGAACAAATTCAGATTAAAGAACTTACTAAACACACCTCTCAAAAATACCATCCCAAACACACTAAAATCCGGAATTTACCAGATAAGTTGTGAGGAATGTGAGAAATACTACATAGGAAAAACTAAAAGAAACTTGGAAACCAGACTTAAGGAACACCAAAGAAACATAAAACTAAAATAAATAGAGAAATCCGCTGTATCACGCCATTTTTGGACTGAAAACCACACATTGGCCAAAGTATAAAGTTGTTAAAACCCCTCACCACTCCAATAGAATTGAACATCTGGGAAAAAATATACATCGTCAAAAACAGCAACAACGTCATTAATTTTGAAATCCCGCCTGTAAGCAATGTGTTAAAACTTTGTGCCCCCAACACCAGATGGCAACAGGGTCAGAATTCGCAGGATGAGGAAGAGGACATGGGAGAAAGCGACCCTTAGTCACCCAGTCGCTGACGATGAGGACGAATGCCCTCGAAAGCGTTTCCTGTTTTATGTAACTTTAATTAGTGAAGGTGAGTGTAAAAAAGTGTGACTTAATCTAAATCATGATGAATACTTCACTGTTAATAATGCTTCTGTTTTTAATCTTTAACTTAAAACTTATTATTCTCACAGCTCTTGCATTATTAAAGTATATAATGTATTCACATAACATTATAAAATATGTTTATAATAAAAAATAAGCATATGCAATGACTGTTACATATATTTTAAACAATTATTACATACATATTATTTCAAGGCAGGCTGTTATTGAATTTACTTATTATAAAATACAATTGAAATTATTCAGGTATTAAAATACTGCCTCAAGCTGAACACCATAACGGAGAGTGAGTTCCAGAAGTGCTTCCAAGATTGGAAAAAGCACTGGCACAAGTGTATTATATCTGAGGGGGATTACTTTGAAGGGGACAAAGTTGATGATGATTAAATAAAAATTCTTTAAGAAAAACAAAAATTCCCATTACTTTTCGATCACACCTCATATGTTAGAGAAAGTAAAAACACATTATATAAGTTTTGAACATACCTTATTACCATACTTTATGACTGAGACATACATTAAGACTGCATTCTCTACAGTTAGTCCTTGTTTTATTACTTCCACACATTTCTTACTTAAGTGCTCTTCTTGATAGGAATTTGCAAGATCCAGCAGTGCTATATTAAACAAAAAAATATTAAGTACTACATACAGAAGTTTCTCAACAGATTTTGCAGATTTTATTAGGGCTAGACTTTATATTAGAGAGTGTAAATTCAAAGCCTTAAGGCTGGTTCACAATAACCTCAGAATGGGAAGCAAAACAGCATGCAGTATTTTGGTTCACAATACCTCAGGAACGAGAATGGGAATGCATTGATAATCATATCAATAGCAAAGTGGAAAGTCAATTTCGTGCATTGGGACATCATTTGTTTGTAACTGACCAATGATATTTTTCACTGGCTTCCAATTCAGCAAACGTAATGCAGGTTATCCAATGTAAACATATGGCAGAATAATCACTTTCTAAATGCAGATCCATTACTATTTCCAATTCATCTACTCGTACCATAGATTAATACATTCCTCCATTAATAGCATACAGTATTTTTTAGAACATGACAGCATCACCTCACACCTCTGCCCAAGTCAGCAGAGCTTTGAAGGCTGGTTTTACGAGGTTTGCGGTTTAAAGCAAAATTCACAGTTGCCAAGTCTTTAGGGGTTCTTAAACTGTGGAGCGCGATGCTCAGGCAGTACACATAAAAATGTTTGTTTACGTAACCTAGCATCTCTTCCAATGTCAGAGCTATTTTTATTTTTCACAGGAGTCTTTGGTGAAGAAGGTAGCTGATGTTGATTCACATCATCAGATTCAGACTCAGTTAATTAGACTGACTGCTGACAAAGTTGAAGCAAATACAGAAAACATACAATATTTGGCTACATTGCTTCTCACTCTCCTAATGAGGGTCGCCTTTTGTTTGCTAATGATTATTGCCCAAAGGCAGGGAGAAGGCTCTGGCCAAGAGTATGGAGCAAGGCCGTCATGTTTTGAATTACAGTGTACATTAAAGTTATCTGTAGTTCTTTATCATTCTTTGTTAATTTCTCCCAGCTTTTGCTGATCTTCACAGTTTTTGCTATTGTTTGGCTTTAGGCAATAGTCAGTTTTGAGTTGTGTAAAAACAAACTATAGATGACACTTATGCGAGAAGAACTAATACTCAATGGATCTGAGGGAGCCAAGATATATATTTGTTGTACTTTCTTCCAGGTTCATTTGCCCGCCTTGTGACTAGAGAGAGCTCTAGCAAGTGTTTCATGACACAACTGCCTTGAATAATGTTTGTAGTGGAGAGTCTAATATGCTGTCCCGGGGAATAAGAAAGTCTGTATTTTAAGTTTGTTGTTCTCATTATGGTGAACCACCTTGATACCTGAAGTAACGGGTATAGATGTCATCTTTTAAACCAGAGATAGATCTTAATGAACACACAGAATAGTAGTATTCATAAACTTCACCTTACATAGATCTGTAGAAAAACCCTTCGTAATGCAGAGATATTTGGCAACAGTGTATTTTCTCTTGCAGGTGGACAGAAAATTCACACTCAACCAATAAGGTCAGATCTGCAGCAGAGTAGACGCCATTCTGAATTGCTTACTGCATTACAGAAGCACTATTAATTTTGCTAGTGGCGTTTAATTTCCAAGACAGTTCTTTTGTGCATTTTCAAAAATGTTTAATGAAAGCAACTAAACTTGAAATAGCCTAAGACTAAGGCGTGAATATTCTTCCCTATCGGCTGAATATGCTGCTATTTTTGAAACAGAAGTGTATGCCATTACTCAATACATACGTGAAAATACTCGTATACGGAGAGTTTGCTTTGGTAAACAGACCCTTATTTTCTCAGACAGCCGGGCCACACTTAAGGCTCGGAGTGATCATAAGATAACATAAGGACTGACATTGTTCTGGAAGAAAGCCTAGTAAGTGAAACTAAAATGTCTTCAGTCTACTCACATTTTGATTATGTTAAAAACTTTCAGTTTATAATCAATTCTAATACCTTAGCATGTGAGTATATTACAAGTTGAAAGTCAATCAAACAGGAAAAACTCAATGCAGGGACTTGAACCACCGAACTTTGGCTCTCTTTGCTGAAGCTGTTTAGGCTTGAGATCCTATACTGGAGATCCATGTTTTGAGTCCAAGTATGGCACTGAATTTTTCAAGCATGATTTAAGTTACCTAACCACTGGCTATGCATGATAAAGTGAGACAATTACTAAAATGCAGCACATTATGAATTCAAACCTGTATGATAGAAGGGAGAGGAGTATCATCTCTCAATAGCAGAATGAAGAATCACAACTTGATGTAGAGCAATGTGAGTCAAACAATTAAGATAACAGTGGACCAATAGTATTTTGCTGTTTTAGTTAGGGTAAATATCGATGGAAGTACTTGACTGTTACTTTGAAACAGTTAAATGCAATATTATTTTGGTTAGAACTGTTACTAAAAAATAACATTTTTTTTCAAAACAACTAATAAAAGCACAATCAGATTGAAAAGTTCAATACCATAGCCGGTATTTCCACCATGGATCTTCGGCTTTCCATTCCACATCTCTAACCAACCAAACTGCCATGGCAACCTGCCTCATAATACATTTCCCAACTGACACATTTTTCCCAGTAATGCATAAGGAGTTCTCAAATTCATTTTCAGATTACATACCCTAATGGCATCTTACAATGATTTACCAACCTTCTGCGGGTCACAACCCTCGGACAGGGAGTTGCATCAGATTTTATAAGGTGGTGAAATTGGAACAAGTCAGACAGAAAAGAAGAAGGAAAGAGCTTCGTAAATAACTTAGTAATGTACGGACTGCCAGGCAAAATATGCACAGAGACTTAGCGTATACGGTTATATACCTGGAGGGTTGAATGTTGGTTTTTCCTTTCCCCGTTTAGTTTAAAATCCTATGGCTAGCAACATTTGTCAACAGGATACACTTGCTCAAAATTTAACTTCTCCACCTGCCATTAGATGTACATTCCCAGAAGATAATAAACTCCCATCCCAATCCTCGCCCCCCCCCTTTCTTACACGATAAGACATCCTCTGGTTCGGTAAGCGAAGAACAAAGGCAAGAAGAAGAAAAGAGTGCTTCAGAGTATTCACAATAAACATTATACCTTGATGAAGAAGGCTTCATATACGGCACTATAAGCTTAATAGCTAAGAACGAGTTCAACTCTAAACAACAGGAATATACTTGAAGCTGCTAGTGATATACATGCTTCTACTCAGCAGGAAACTGATGTGGTACAGGATATTGATGATGTAGGCAACAATCAGCAGCAACAGTGAAAGCTCACTCTAGTCACTGAGGCCATCAGAGTAAAGTTTATCAACTTGGAACCAAACCGGAACACCTAATATACAACCCATTATAACTTCCCAATCCATAAAAATTTTTCCCATGATTTCTTAGTCTTATGCAGGAGCAGAAGGCAAAGATGGTGCTATAGAAGCAATAATTTATTTAAGTCACCCTGTGTCAGAGCATCCCTAACTTTATCCACAAATAGGATACATAAAGTACCCCTTACGGCAAGGCATTCAGGTCGGTGCATCCTTTGTTCTTGCCTGAAGATTCTGAGGATGGAATTTTGCTGCCCTAGGAGAGATGTAACAACACTTTGCGGGGCGCAACTAATGGACAGGTAGTTGCATCAGATTTCATTAAAGCGGTGAAATTGGAACAAGTCAAACAACAAGAACAGGAGATTGCTGACCTAGTGATGATTAAGCATATCTTATTCCTGATTAAGGTCAACATGCTTGATCCTCTCAAATGTCTCTCGGCACACTCATGACATGCAGCTACGCTAGCGAGGGTCTCAAACCGAAATTGGAACAAGTCAAACAACGAGGACAGGAGATTGCTGACCTAGTGATGATTAAGTATATCTTATGTCCTGATTAAGTCAACCCGCTTGATTCTCTCAAATGTCTCTCACTGGCACACTCATGACATGCATCTACGCTAGCGAGGGTCTCAAACCGCAATTCCACAATAGTATATTCTTTACAATGTGCCTCAAGATCTGCCAGAACTCTCCCAGGTAAATTGTTGTATTTGTTAAGTTATGTCCCTTGCGTCTGGCACTCATCAGAGGGCCCTGGCTTCTAAACACTTTCAATAAATAACCCAGTCATTTACTGTTTTATAGAACTTGGCATTTCTTTAACTACGCCCTAGCCCACAATACACCTTCTCACCCAGGCTCTGAGCACACCTACTATCTGAGTTTACTATCCCCCTGGCAGCCACAGAGTTACCACCCTGGGGTTCACTACAAAATCTTAAGTACTTTAAGTTCCGGGCTTCATAGATAACCAATATCAGATCAATCAATGATAATTAATTGTTCTTTTACACATGCTGTGTATGTGTTATCTCAAAATTAATTTGAGAATCCCTTATGGTTTACTAGTAAAAATACAAGTTAGTTGGAGAATTTAATATCGTGCAGGCATGTTTACATGTGCAGCTCTGTTGGTTAGAGCAAGGCACAGATAGCCAAAGATCCGTAATTCAAATCCTGGCTATGTAATTGAATTCTTCAGTCTGCTTCTACCTTTCCAACTTTAGCAAGTGTGGAAGAACAATTAACTAATATCCAAGCACCAATTTAGTCTTATAATTTTTAGGCTTGAATTGCAATGAAAGCCCTATTTTACATTTCCATGGAAGATATTTAAAAATGATATAAAATGAGGAAGGTGTAAAATCAAGGTAAAGCAATGCGATTGGATACAGAAAATTCTGAGGTGAATGCAACAACAAAAAAGATGAATATTACTTTTAATAACCAGTTCTTTACAATCGTGAACTTACACATGTATTAATATCGTAAAATTTCAATTAATGTATTTACGAACAAACTCTCTTACATAGATCCATTTTGAGTTGATTAAAAAAAATGAATTTCTATAAGCTAAAAGCTAGTTTTATAAATATATGTAGTTTTATGTACAACGAACATTCCTAGTACATAAAGGAAAAATAAAATTTTTAAACTAAAAAATGCAACAATAATATCATAGCCGCTAACATTACTTTTTAATAACCAAGTTTTATTCAGAGAAGCCTTTGTCACATAATTTATTTAAAAATTATAAAATTACATAATGAATTCTGACCTTGTGCTGCAGTTCAAGTTCATACATTAAATGTCCAATAGTCTGTTCTAATGTTGCAATGTTGGCTGTGTTCATCCTCACTTTTTAAGCCATCCCAACAAAAGTGTTTGTTTTGTGTGTTCTTGTCCTTTTAGTCTGTACAGTTTATTTTTCATCTTTTTGCACATAGTAAGCATTTCATCACTAACATTGAACTTTTGGAAATATGTTCTGTATTTTGCAAACCTTGTAGAGCACCTATGAATTTAATATTCTCTAACTTTACCTCATAGCACATACAATCTTAGTCTGCTTCGTCATTTTCTTCTTCCATGACTGACGTAAGGTTATCATTAAGCACTTGGTCAATGCTTTGCACTTCATAATTGTTCACTTAATCATCACAAACAACATAGTCATCAAATTCACACCAGTAGGCTGTATGGATTCCCATTCATGCTTCTACAAAAGGGTATAACGGAAACACCACAGAAAAAGTATCAGCTGGTAAACAACACGTCGTGTTAACAATCTCTAGCTGTCGTGAGCGCAACGTAGCAGCACATACATACAAAGACGACTGACTGAACACAATTAAACATGCTATTGTGATGGCAACCAGTGTACTTTCAGAAAAGAAAATTCAAATAAAGCAGAATTGTCGAATATACACAAAGACGGCTGACTGAACACAATTAAGCACAATTGTGTGGCAACCAGCACGCTTACGGAAACGAAAATTCAAATGAAAGTAGGATCATGTGGTCAGTTGCTAATGGTGCCGCTATCAACTGTATTGTGATGTTGCCATATCTTGTGTATAATCTATGTGTTAAGTACCACAGGCACAAATATTCCCGTGCAAGATTGAGGAAAACATAAAATTGGAGAAATTTTTATATTTCTTAAATGGACATTAAGTTGGGAATTTATTTAAAGGTGAGTCGGAATTGTTACACTAACATCACTTAAGTTTACTCACTTAACATGTTTCGGGAAACCGTTGTTCCCATCCTCAGAAGGTTAATTCGACTGGCCCGTGTTGTTGGTGTTTCCGTTTTTTGGACTGGATCCTGTGGTGGCATCTTGTGGTGGAGAAATGTACTTCCAGAGAGGATTTGGTGGCGGCAAATCAAAATTCATTAGATGTGTGTTGTGTTTTAGAATGGTGATCTTCTCCCATGCATCTAATTCGGCTGCAAACTTGGCTGGTTTGACTAATGTAATATTGGGTTTGATGTTGTGATTAGTGATCCAAAAATGGTGTGAAACTGCAGATTTGTCCATTTATTTGTATTTAATACATCTCATGTGCTCCTTTAGCCTAGTTTCTAGGTTTCTTTTTGTCTTACCTATGTATATACTTTATTGCAATCTGAACAATTGATTTTATAGATTCCAGCTTTTTTGTCTTGTGGAATGGGGTCTTTTAACTTGTTACAAAGTAATTTCTCTATGTTAAATGTAATTTAGTAGACCTCATACAACTTACCAATTTATGCATTGCACAAAATTGTTTTAGTTTCAATAAGAAGTTCTATCAACAACCAACTGGTTTAACCATGGGCAACCCACTTTCACCCTTCTTGGCAGATTTATTTATGAGCTACTTAGAAACACACATAACAACTTCCTTTCCATACATGTTTAAAGTTTGGCACAGATATGTTGACGACATCTTCGCTGTTGTCCCTAACAGGTTCATACAAGACTCCTTAGCCTTACTAAACCTACAGAACCAATCAATAAAATTCACCATAGAAATAGAAAAAGAAGGCATGCTACCATTTTTAGACCTAAAAATCATCAGAGAACAAAAGAACCTAACCTTTGGCATATACAGGAAGCCAACACACTCTACTAATTACATAAAAAATAAGAGTTTCAATCCAACCACACACAAACATGCAGTACTAAACAGCCTAACACATAGACTGGTATATACCCCCTTAAATAAAACAGAATACCAGTTAGAATACCAGCATATAGTAGACACAGCAATACATAATGGGTACAACAAAACAACTATTGACAAAAAAATTGCAAAATTCAAACGACAGATGCACATCAGAAACACAACAAATCTCAGCCAGCAAGATAAAGAGCTAAAGTTCAAGAAATTCACATACCACCCAGGAACTTTTCACAAATTTAAGAAGATTTTCATGAAACATAACACCATCCTAGCTCCACAGAACAAATTTAACATAGAGAAATTACTTTGTAACAAGTTAAAAGACCCCATTCCACAAGACAAAAAAGCTGGAATCTATAAAATCAATTGTTCAGATTGCAATAAAGTATACATAGGTAAGACAAAAAGAAACCTAGAAACTAGGCTAAAGGAGCACATGAGATGTATTAAATACAAACAAATGGACAAATCTGCAGTTTCACACCATTTTTGGATCATTAATCACAACATCAAACCCAATATTACATTAGTCAAACCAGCCAAGTTTGCAGCCGAATTAGATGCATGGGAGAAGATCACCATTCTAAAACACAACACACATCTAATGAATTTTGATTTGCCGCCACCAAATCCTCTCTGGAAGTACATTTCTCCACCACAAGATGCCACCACAGGATCCAGTCCAAAAAACGGAAACACCAACAACACAGGCCAGTCGAATTAACCTTCTGAGGATGGGAACAACGGTTTCCCGAAACATGTTAAGTGAGTAAACTTAAGTGATGTTAGTGTAACAATTCCGACTCACCTTTAAATAAATTCAATACACATCACTGTTTCTAGCTTCTTTTCATTACAATATCAACGTAATTAAGTTGGGACTTTAAATTAACAGGTAGAATGTAGGAAAACGTAAATTTAGTAAAACAGGGTTTCCACTGTATTATCTATTGTGCTAGCCAAGTGATGACACTGAAAAATTAACACAATAAAAAGAACGAAATACAGCTTACCTAAAGGATCCTTAACAGGAAGTTTTACTTCATCTGTATACAAATATTCCAAAAACGTCCGATATACTTCATATGGGAAAATATCTTTCATTTCACAAACACTGTAATAATAAAACAAAGCATATAAATAAGTTTATCTTACATCCATTTAATACAGTTTCGTATTATTATGTCAACAACAACAATAATAATAATACCTCTAATATTACAATATTAAATTTAATGCATACTCCTAAAATTACCCTCTCCAGCCATTGCAGCAGTAGCTGAAGAACCATGTGTATGACACAATGCCTCAGAATTTATGCTTTTGTTAGAAATAATGCAGTTTTGCTACAGACAGATGCAACAAAAAATCTCTTTGTCAAACTTTTATTAATAACTGATTACTCTGCAACTTTTGTGAACATATTTTTTTTTATTTACTAATTAAAACAGAAACAAGTCTATTTTTAGTTTCTCTACTACTTACCTACATATGATAGAGGAAATACTGTATTATTCCACACAAAAATTTGGTATCAAAAATTCAGTATAAGCACACATTTGGTGGTACTAGTGAATCCAAAAATATGCATTTTTACTTTTGCTTTCTTTTTAGCTATGGCAAGTGCCGGAAGTACTGTATTTCACCAAAACATTTGATACCAGGGTATCACCAGAAAAACATGTTTTGAGATCCCCTGAATCTAAAAAATGCATTTTTAGAAAAAAAAAAAAAAAAAAAAAGAACTCTTCAGTTTGTAAGCTTAACTAAATCTGATGTTACACTCACATTACTTTCTCTACTCTTGTACAAACTATTTTTACAAATGCTTATTCTCCATCTACTTCACATTAATCAATATAAAAATTTGCAGAAACTATCTTATTGCTAATTTTCTAGTAGCAAGGGGAATGTGGTAGGCTTTAAGCGATAGTCAGAAGTTTTAAGAGCTGGTTGTTATGTGGAGCATTCCATTCTCTTTGCATATCCAGGACATAAAACAACGAATAACAAATTCCCATTTGAGAAAAAAAAATGTAAGTATTGGAAAATACAAGCAAATAACAAGGAATATCTCGAAAATGGTTCTCTCGACAAAAAAAAATGTATGACATAAATTAAGTGCTTTAATGAGATATACATTTTTTTTGTGTAGTAAAATTTTGTCTATCTCTTACGGTTTACCAGTTATGCAAAATTCGTTCAGAATGAAGACGACTTTTGGGGACATTCCTAGAAAATTTAAGATATGCATTTTATTTACCATGAAAATATCTTAAACGTATATTTTAGTCAAAATCATTAGAGCCATTTTTGAGAAAATCAAAATTTTCAAAAAATGTTCCACATAAAGGGTAGTCTGGGGTGGGGGGATTTTCTTGAAAATGTTCATTTTGCATGTTTGAAAGATACTGAACCTAAATACTCTCGTTTTTGAGTTATGCTGTTCAAAGACACACACATGGACCTTTTTCTAAAAATGCTTCTTTTTTTTTATTTAGGGGGCCTCAAAACATGTATTTCCGTTGAAATTTCGGCATCAAATTTTTTAGTGGAATGCAATACTTCCCCTACTTACTATACATAGTAGAGAAAGTAAAAATTAAAAGTTTGAGGAATACCAAGCTTGCACCTTTATGTTGCAACACAAAGATTTTCAAAGAAATCCTTCCCACCCCAATCTACCCTTTACATGAATTTTTTTTTCATATTGCATAAGACATTTTCATGACAAAAATATGTACATCTTGAATTTTTTGCAAATAAACTCTATGTCCTCTTCATTATGAACGATTTTTGTATGACTGGTAAACCATAGAAGACAGAGAAAATCTTACTATACAAAAACTGTATATCTCGTTAAAGCACAGAATTTATAATGAATCAACCTTTTTGTGGCATTAACCATTTCCAAGATATTCTTTGTTATTGTTTTGAACTTTGAAATACTTACGCTTTTCTCATGTGGTAAGTTCCTCTTTGCTTTTCCTCATGGTAATGTGCAGAGCATGGAGTTTCAAAGCCATTACATAGCAACCCACTTTTTAAAGATCTGAATAGCACTTTAGCCTACTGTATGCGAGAGTGGTTCAAGTATAAATGACAATTCCTTTTTAATACATTTATTGATTAATCATATACACAAGTGACACCTTCAGTTCTTCTCGACACAGCCTCCTTCAGCTCCACACACTTTTGCCAATGATTTGGAAGCTTGAATATTCTTTGTTCTGAGGCAGTATTTTAATGCCTAAATGATATTAATTGTATTTTTTATTAATTAAATTCAATAACAGTCCACCTAGAAAACAGTATGTATATAATTATTATATAAATTGTATGTAAAGTCATTGTAAATACTTATTTTTATTGTAAACGTGTTTGTTAATATCAAGTAAATTTTATATACTCTAATAGTGTAAAACCTGTGAGAATAATGTGTTTTAGGATGTTAATAATGAGATAATAATGTAATTTTGGTGACAATAATGTGTCTGGAGTTTTAAAAAAAATACTGGTTATAAAAAGATTGGTAATAACGTAATTTCGCTTACAGTTTAGAATTAGCCAATCAAAAGTAAAGAAGGATTTTTAGTTTGAATACTTAAATTCTATTGGACTAGAATTAGCCAATAAGAGACTGGCATTACTGACGCTAAAGGTTTTTACCGTTGAATCTAGTCAGTCTCGGGAAGATGTAGTACAGAGCAGACGTGAAAGTCGTGGGTAAAAATGTTGTAAAAGTATAAATGATAAAATTTGTGTTCTCCGCCAAAAATGTATTAAGTGCTCACAGTTTTATTTTATAAAGTGTTGTATTTATAAAATATGCATATATATAAAGTAAAATAAAAAAACAAGTAAAAATTAAAAAGTAAATTGTGTGGCGTCATAATTTGAGTCTTATCACAACCCTACAAGAACCCGTGTTTCTATAGTGCGACTGAAAGCAGCCGAGGCAAATAACTTTAATAACATTACGTAAAAACAAGCATCATCTTCACTATAAAGTTTGGCATCCTAAAAATCAAACATCCTCAAAGTGTATCTTCATTACATAACCTTAATAATATTTACATAACCTTAATAATATTTACATAACCTTAATAATATTTACGTAACCAAAACCTATCGCAAATTGACGCAAAACGTGGGCTTACAAGAAACATCTCACATCAAAAACATTGCTAAATTGCCTTCTTCAAATTGGCATACAACTGTGGGGCAAACTCCTCCAAATAATTATGTAAGCATAACTTCCCCAAATTGAAGAACAATACCTTATTTCTTCAGTTCAAAAAATGTTTGAGGTCATGTTGTCAACCAGTTGCGCACATACTCCTCGATGTCTTCATTGTTTTAAAACTGCTGCCCTTCAAGCAATTTTTGCATGGGTGCTAACAAAAATAGTCAGGAGGGGACAAATCTGGACTGTACGGAAGGTGGTCGAGGGTTTCTCAATGCATGTCTTTCAATGTATACCTTGTCAAATTTGTGGTATGAGGTTTAGCATTGTCATGCAGAAGGATGACATCACTAATGCGCATACGAATCTTTTGTTTCAGTAGACAGCTTTTGCTGACTTTAACAACTGGCAATAAAAAGTCGCATTCACTGTACGTCGTTCATGAAGAAAATCAATGAGTAACATTCCTCTGTAGCCAAAAAACGCCATCACGAGAACTTTTCCAGCTGAGAGGTAAGTTTTGGCTTTCACTGGGCAGGCTTCATCCTTTCTTCAACACTCCTTACTCCCCATTTTGCATTCTGGAGGTAATGAGGACCCATGTCTTATCACATACGACGATGTGCCTGAAAAAATCCTCCCCTTCTTGCCAGAATCGATTCAGGAGACTCTCACAGATCTGCAAACCTGACCTGTTTTTGCTGTTCAGTTAAGAACATCAGAACCCATTGAACACACTAACTTTTCTAAAGCCAAGATGTTCACTGATAATGGTATGAGCCCTACCAATGCTGATACCAACTTCTTCAACAGTGAACTAGCGATCACCTTCTTTAAGCTCTTGAATGGCACGGTTGTCATCTGTGAGACTTTGCCTTGGGCATTAAGCATGACCATTTTCTACAACTTCTCAGCCACCCTTAAATTCTCTGGCTCAAGCAAACACTCGGTTCTGGGACAGTGCAGTGTCCCCAAACTGTCCCTTCAAATGAGTTAAAATCTCAGAGGGTTAACCCCTTCATTAGTTAAAAACTTTATAATAACACGTGCATCAGACAAAGGAACCTCTTGTTCAATCATGGCTGTACTGATGCCAGAAAAGAGCAGAGCAGCTAACCAAACTGGTTCTCCCTTTCTAACACACTCACCTTCAACCCCCCAATCCACCATCCTGCTTGGAACTGCTTGCTGAGCATAATGGCTCAATTACCGTTTATATTTGAATCACCTTTGTACCCACAATGAAATGCATAATGAATGCTTATCTTGATTAACAAGAAGTAGACAGAAGAATAAGCTTTTGTAAGAATAGGAAAGGTAGAATCAGATGACCGAAAAATTCAATGCGATCAACAGGATTTCAACCAAAGATCTCCCGGTTTCCGTCCGATTGCTCTAATCACAATTTGAGATCTCCTTGTGGTTTACTGGGAAAAATGTGAATCAGTTGGGAATTTAATGTCATACCAGCATGTTGTCATGGTAGCTCAGTGGTTAGAACAACCAGACATAAACCAGGAGATCCATGGTTCAAATCCCAGTGATGGTACTGAATTTTTCGTCATCTGATTCTACTTTTCCAACCTTGGCCAGCACATGGCTTTTGTGGAAGAACAATTAATTCACTTGGTACAAGTTTCCAAGCATTTTTTCAAATAAAGAGTTGGAGGTTGTTATGTAGTGATGTATGTAACAACCCCCAACTCTCTATTTTTATGATTATGACACATCACTGTTACTAGCTTCTCAATCTTCAAAATTAATTAATTCAAAGCATTTGTTTTCATCGTCAGCTGTATGTCCACTGGGAATCCCCTACTTTAATGTCAGTTGTAATGTCATCTAGCTGTCTAGTGGAGAACTATAATGTCAACCGGCAGAATCTTAAAATTCATTACTCTCTGTGTATTTTTGATGATGTGGATTTTTTCCCATTCTGTGGGTTCTACTGTATTTTGGTAGATTTATAAAGCCTTATTTCCCATTTAATGTTGTGTTCTGTTGACGAAAAATGGTGAGCTACTACAGATTTTCTAGTTGCTTAAGTTTCACATCTCTTACGTGTTGTATTAGTCTGGTTTTTTCTTGGTTTTTCCTATGTATATTTCATGGCAATATTTACAATCAATCTGGTAAATCCCTGATTTCTTAGTGTTTGGTATAGTACCCTTTAGCAGATGGTAAAGTTTCTAAGGTTGAGTTTATTGTATGGAGCCAATTTTATGCCGTATTTTAGAAACAGTTTATTGAATTTGTTGTACAGTAGAATCTCGTTAGTACGTTTTTGCAGGGACCTAAGGATTTGGACGTCATAGGCGGGAAAACATGTTAACGAAAATGCAAAATCTGCAATTTAAGAACATAGGTAATAAAAATCTAATAATTACTACGTCTCCATCAGCAATTTAAATCGATTTTGAGTACAATTTCATACTGAATACGATCCGCGTTTCCATGTTAAATTCAATATGTTTAAATGGATTTGGATACATAAAGCCTGAGAATAAATTATTCAAGCTTTTATTTTGGTCAACTTGGGTTTTTTAGGTTATGAATGTTTGAGAAAATAAATTGCAAATTGCGGAAGCGGCAATAGTGATTTTGCTGTGTGTTTTATTACACACGTGATAACAATTTCTGCTAAAAAAGAAAAATTATGAGCGTGCATCGTGTTACGAGTACAATAGACGATATTATCTTTGGTGTATGCAAGACGATTTGAATACGGAGGTGTTTCCATGCAACAAATTTCTTTCCGTTCCTCTTCTGATCCTATTTTCCAAGAGAAAAGTTTTGTTTTAGTATTTTTCCCTTCTTTAAAAGCAGTTTCAATCAATTTAGGTTTGCTAACAATCGTGTTTAAGGTTGACGGAGGAATGTTTAACTTCCGCACTATATCGACATGTTTTATATTTGGATTGTGATTACATCAAGGATTTTCAGTTTTTCACTGTTGGTTATTTACCTACTACACTTTCTTTTTTTCATTCTAAATGAAAAGTTAAAATACGATCTACGGTTGTTTGGTCATCACTCAACATTAGAAACTATCGCTAGCGTTTACCGCGTTTACCACGTCAAGGTAAAGCATTCTCTATCCCGCCCACAGAAATCGTGTTACACAAATATTTAAATGCATGTATGTGAGTGGCTGCCGATTTCCACCCTGTGGGGATTGACCAAAGTAGCAAATGAGGACGTCAAACTATGAACGTGTTTAATGCTACTCCCACTGTACCGATCAAGGATTGGCCAAAACAGCAAATGAGGAGGACGTCAAACTTCAAACGTAGTAGGCGGGACCGGGAAAACGCACTAAGCAAACATTATTTATTATATTTGGTGATTTGGTACCGGGACTTTTATAATTCAACGTAATACACGGGAAAACGTGTTAATGAGGAACGTGCTAACGAGATTCCACTGTATATATCTGGGTGGAATGTGAATATACTACATCTTTAAGATGAAATATCTCTCCTGTTGAGAGTGGTGCTGTCCAATGTTTTACTTTCTGTACCACATACCTAATAGGTAGAGAAGGTATTGCATTCTACCCAAAAATTTGATACCAGATTTAATCAGAAATACATGTTTCGAGGCCCACAGAATAAATAAGAAAAAAAGCACTTTTAGAATACGAGTGAGTGTGCATGTGCATGTGCGTGTGCGTGTGCGTGTGCGTGTCATAACTCAAAAACGAAAAATCGAATCACAAAACTTGGTATCCAAGTTCAGTACCTTCCAAAGGTGCCACACAAAGATTTTCAATAAAATCCCCCCCTCCTAAATCATCCTTTACATGGAACATTTTTCGAAATTTTTAATTTTCTAAAAATTAGCTCTAACAATTTTGATTAAAATACCACATATTAAAGATATTTACATGACACATAATATGTATTATATCTTTAATTTTCTGAGAAATCCTTTTCATTTGGAGGGTATTTTGTACAATCTTGTATAACTGGCAAACATTAAGCAATAGACAAAAACGTACTATACAAGAAATGTAGATCTCTTTAAAACACACAATTTATTTCACATAACTTTTTTTGAGGCATCAGCCATTTCCAAGATATCCATATTTAATGGTTGAAATTGTTCAATACTTAGATATTCTTTTAAAGTCCTGTTGATTTTCAATTGTTTCTCACAATGTCATGGAAAGAGTATGGAATTTTAAGGACAGTATATAGCACCCTGTTCTGATACATTTGACTATTGCTATTCTCTTTGTATCCGTAACGAAATGTGTAATGCAGCCATTTCTGGAAAGGTTTATCTTGATTAAAATCAGGTAGATGAGAAATAAATTTTCATACAAATAATTTGCATACCCACTAATAAATGATAGAGGTAGAGAAAGTCATGTGAATTAACATATCAGAATTTTTTTTTGTCTTTTGTATGAAATATGTATGAAATTATTTTTACAAAGGCCTATCTCAATTAATATGAAGTAGATAGAAAAAAAAATATGATGTGTTACACTCACATGACTTTCCCTACTTTTGTACAAACTATTTTTACAAATGCTTATTCTCTGCATATGGTAGGCTTTAAGGATAGTCATATCTTTTAAGAGCTGGATGCTATGTGGAGCATTTCATTCCCTTTGTACATTCAGGACAAAAACACGAATCACAAATTCCCATTTGAGAAAAAGTATAAGTATTGGAAAATTCAAATAAATAACAAGGAATATCTCAGAAATGATTCACTCCACAAAAAAAAAAAAATGTACCTATATGACATAAATTGTGTGTTTCAACAAGATCTAAATTTTTTGTGTAGTAAAATTTTGTCTATCTGTTACGGTTTACCAGTTATGCAAAAGTTATTCAGAATGAAGAGGACTTTTGAGGACATTCTCAGAAAATCCAAGATATACATTTAATATGTCATGAAAATATCTTAAACATACATATTAATCAAAATGGTTATAGCCATTTTTTAGAAAATCAAAATTTTTGAAAAATGTTCCATATAAAGAGTAGGGGGTGGGGGAATTTTCTGGAAAATCTTTGAAAGATACAACCTAAATATCAAGTTTGGTATTTATCCGACTTTTCATTTTTGAGTTATGGCACGCACATGCGCACACGGACGGACCTTTTTCTAAAAATGCTTTTTTTTTTTATTCGGGAGGCCTCAAAACATGTACTTCCAGTGAAATCTCGGTATTGAATTTTTGGGTGGAATGCAATACTTCCCCTACTTACTATACATAGTAGAGAAAGTAACAAGGCTTTAGTAGATAAGATAAGATAATTTATTTCACCATATCTAACCAAATACATATACATAGTATAATTACATTCAGTCAGCTCTACTACTAACCCTTAACCTACTTGTTAACACTACAGATTCTTTTATCCTGAATGCAATAACTCCCAACCTGTGAGTTGCTGCCTACCTATCCTTGGTTCCAGCAAGCTTCAACACAGCGGTTACCTCCTGCTGAAACCATTATATCTACAATTCTTTGGCTACTATCTCCCTCTGTTGTGCCTATATCCCTTCCATATATAATTTTCTCATCCATTTTTGTTTTACCCTACCTAAATAGTTACCAATTTCCTTAACACCCTCATCTGGTTTTATTTTCAATATCTTTTTCCCTATTATTTCTATTGGTAAGTTAGCCCATTTCCTCAGTATTGATTTATCCCTCATTGCTTTAGTTTCTTCACATTCCAAAATTGCATGCCAATAATTGTCCATCTTTTCACACATTGGACATTTGTCTACCTCCCTTCTCTGTCCTATACCTTTCAATTTTACTACCCCTGCTCTTGCCCATGCAATTCCTTCCCTGGTGACTTTATCTCCTTTTCCACATATGTCTCCTTTCCCCATTCTAGCTTTACTTCCCTGTAAATATTCAATGATTTTTTGTTATTAAAACTACCAAAAAGTTCTTGAATTTCAATATTATCCATTCTTAGTTTGATTTGATTCCAGAATCCTCTTTCTTTTAGTTCTCTATCTCTCCATGTACCCCCCTCCCCACTTTCTACCAGAGCCTGCTCAATTCTGCTACTCCAAGTTGTATATTGGGTAATGTTCTCCTGTGCAGTCAAGCATTGTTTCAAAATATCTTGTTCCTTTATATTCTTTAGCCTAAACCAATATTTTAGACTCCTTACCATTATTTTACCTTTGCTCCCTACTCTTCCTAGCACTACTCTTCCTGTGCTACCCCATTGGGTGAATTTTTAGGTAAGCCCAAAACCTGCTTACAGAAATTCCTATGAAAACAAGCTTTAGTAAAAATAGTATGTAGGAGCTATATAAAAATAAATAACAGTGGGCAGAAAAGTCATGTGAATGTAAACATCAGCTTCTTTACAGCTTAGGCACATCGACTTGTCCATCCCCAAGCAAATTAAAATTGCTCCCACCACCTTTCTATTTATAACATACTAAATTCCTATATCAGGTTCAGAAAGAAAGGGGCACTTTATATTGGAATTGCCTTGTATTTAGGGAAATATGATAAAGTGGTGGTTTTAATCCACTAACAGTTACATTTTTATGCTGCATTGAATTTATTCATCACTTTTCAGGCTTCCTATTTTCAATTACATGAAAGAGACTTACTCTGTATTGCCTTCTTGCCAACGTTCTTCCAATGTGGTTTGCAAATGCTTACACCTTATCTTCAGAAAAGCCTTGTGTACGTAGATTGGCTGTCCATCAACAATCATTTTTAAGTCACTGTACATCTGTGAATAAAATTTAAAAAAAAAAATTTACTTTTGAAGTTCCTTCTGTATAACAAAACTGAATGGTTCAAGGCTGGTTCACAACAACCGAGAACAGTAACCAGAATGAAAAAGTTGAAATACATGTATTCTAATGAGAGTGTTCACAACAGAGGGAAGCTTCCCCAGATCCCAGGAACAGGAAAGAAGACTTGGCCAAGTTAACTTTCTCATTCTTGTTCCCGGGCACATATATTAGATCCAAATTGTGCATATTAAAACTCTTCGCTGTAGATGCTATTCTAGGCAGCCGTGACAAAACAGTCGCAAGTGGAAACATGAAACCAGAAGAAATTAGTAGCATATGTGCTTTACAATCCAAACAACAGTGGAGGAGGCAGGAGAGAGAAGAGTTTTAATACTCTCTTCCGTCTACCTCCCTTACGAAGACTCTGATCCACCATCGATAGTGGTGAGGGACCTTGTGACCCACTGCGGAGAGAATGGAAAGGAGTTAATCCTGGGGGTTGATGCCAATGCACACCATACATTGTGGGGGAGCACTGATATCAATCCCAGAGGAGAAAAGTTAATGGAGTACTTGGTGAGTACAAACCTTAATATTCTAAATCGAGGTAATGAACCAACCTTTGTAACTTTGCGAAGGGAGGAAGTCATTGACATAATGATATTATTGAGAACCTAATTTCAAGTTGGCGTGTATCATCGGAGATCACTCTCTCTGATCATAGATGCATATGCTTCAATATTAAAGCACAAGTCACTCTACCAGTGATTTACAGAAATCCGAGGAAAACTGACTGCGACGGATATAGACGAGACCTATCAGCATTGACATCGGGTATCTCAAGGAATATTCGTTCGATATTGGATGTGGAGTTTGCCGTCGATGAAATACAACGGTCAATTCTCCTATCCTATCATCAAAATTGTCAGCCTAAGGTAGCTTACTCGCCAAGGCTTGTGCCTTGGTGGACTAAAGAGTTAAGCAGACTTAGGAAGAAAGCAAGGAAATTATTTAGACTTGCAAAAAGAACTGGTGATTGGGATTCATATAGACAAGCCCTCACCAATTATAACAAACAAATACGCAAAGCCAAAAGGATTTCGTGGAGGGAGTACTGCCAGGGGATGGAGAATGTTCCCAGCAGTGCAAGATTCATGAAACACATGGCAAAGGGTGTTAAAAAAATTGTGAGCACTATTAAACTGCCTGATGGCACGTACACACAGTCTGGTTCTGAGACGCTCCTGCAACTTGCGAGGGCTCACTTTCCAGACTTTAAGGTAGACAATGACAGCAATTCTGTGAAGGGGCAACCAAATCTGGACCATCTTTCTTTGGACAGAGAGGATTGGAACCTAATCAGGAGCGTAGTCAATGTCACTAAAATACAATGGGCTGTCAAGTCGTTTGGACCATATAAATCGGCAGGCCCTGATTTAATCATTCCTGCATTTCTACAATATGGTATTGATTCAGTTCAATCCCTACTTTGTGGTATTTTTAGAGTTTGTCTAGCCTATGGATATATACCCATGGCTTGGAGACAAACAAAGGTGGTGTTTATACCTAAACCAGGGCGTCCTAGTTACGCCCAGGCCAAGGCTTATCGCCCTATAAGTCTCTCCTCTTTTATGCTTAAAACTCTGGAGAGGTTAGTGGATAGGCACATTAGGGATTATGTTTTAATGGAACATCCATTAAACAAATACCAATTTGCCTATCAAATAGGGAAATCAACGGAAGCAGCACTTCATCAAGTGGTCTCGACTATTGAGAAGGCGCTTAATACCAGAGAAATAGCCATTGGTGCTTTTCTTGATATTGAAGGTGCGTTTGACACGACATCTTGTGATGTCGTGTCGAACGCCCTCTATGGACACGATGTACCTTCACTTCTTTGTGAGTGGATACGTTTTGTCTTACAACATAGGAAGATAACCATGAATCTATGTGGGGAGACGCTGGATGTGTCCACGGAGAGGGGCTGCCCGCAGGGGGGTATTTTATCACCCCTGCTATGAAACCTTGTAGTGGACACACTTCTTTGCGCACTCAATAGTGATGGTTACTTCACAGTTGGTTTTGCAGATGATATTGCAATAATCATAAGAGGGAAATTTCCTCACACAGTTTCTCAAGTGCTACAAATGGCGCTTAAGAAAGTGGAAGCTTGGTGCAAGATGAATAATCTAACTGTTAATCCAAACAAAACAGTAGTGGTACCCTTCACCAGGAGAAGGGGGCCTGATTTAACCAGACTCTCTCTCTTTGGTGAAGTAGTGCCCTATTCAACACAAGTTAAATATCTTGGGCTTGTTTTAGACACGAAATTAACTTGGAAACATCACATGAAATTATGTATTACCAAAGCCTACAGAGTCTTTTGGACATGTAGAGGTATGCTTGGTAAGACATGGGGTCTGAAACCTAGCATAGTGTATTGGATATACACTGCCATGGTGAGACCTATATTCTCTTATGCCGCACTGATGTGGTGGCCTAGAGTTAATTTAAAGGTGTGCAGAAAGGAACTCTGTAAATTACAGAGGACCTTCTGCATTTCAATTATGGGAGCTTTTAAAACTACTCCAACTGCGGCAATGGAGATAGGGCTCACACCTCTCCACATATGGATGAAGGCAGAAGCCATGATCGCTTATCACCGTATTTGTCGCCAAACCAAAGTGTCTAATACTGGACATATTAATCATCTCAAGCTTCCTTGGGATAAGAATGTACAACAGATACTCAACATGGGGACTGACATTCTTGAAACAAGATTCAAGTTTGATTTGAAATTTACGGTATCCTATCCACAGCAGATTGAATGGGAAAGGCTGGTAAAACCTCATAATAACAAAGGCCCAATCTGGTATACTGATGGTTCTAGAACCAAATCGGGAACGGGGGCTGGGCTTTACGGTAATGGTACCAAGATTTCTTATAGTCTTGGTACCTTAGCTACAGTTTTCCAGGCTGAGGTTTATGCAATCCTAGCCAGTGTCATGGAAAGCATTAAAAGGAGATATAAGAACAGAAGTGTTCTTATCCTCTCAGACAGTCAAGCTGCTCTTAAAGCACTTGAATCACCATCAATAAAATCAAAGCTTGTCTCAGAATGCCGGGAATCCTTAATGACACTGGCTGAACATAATAAGGTTCAACTTATGTGGGTGCCAGGACATATAGGTATACCAGGCAATGAGAAAGCAGATGAAGCAGCCAAAATTGGCAGTGAAATCCCATTTTTTGGTCCGGAGCCTGTACTGGGAGTGTCCTACAGACCAGTGAAACAGGCTATTAAGTGCTGGGCTCAACCAGAACACAAGAACTACTGGAACTCCATTGAGGGTTGCAGACATTCCAAGTTGTTCATTACAGACCTGGATAACAGCCGGGCAAAATACTTGCGCGGTCTTAGTAGAAGAAGACTTGCATGGGCAACAAGATTTATTATAGGACACTGTGCCCTAAAGTTTAATCTGTACAGAATGGGATTGTTTAACAACCCTATCTGTAGTAGATGTCTAGAAGGAGATGAGACTGTTACTCATCTGCTTTGTGATTGCCCTGCTCTTGCGAATCAAAGAGCAAGTATTTTTGGCAATCACTTTCCAAAGATAGATGAACTATCAAAAGCCTCAGTTAGCAGTCTGGTTAAGTTCATATCGAGCAACAGACTACTTAACTGATGAAAGGGGGCATGCGCAATAGATCTTAAGGTTGCAGTGCTTGGGCATAAAACCCACCCCTTCTCAAACTAGAACTAGCATATGTGCTTCCTAACCTCACATCCTGACACCTGTAGATCCATTGAGCTTTGGTTCTTCTAGTGAAAGGTTCATCTAGTTTGTTTATATGCAACTCAAAACTGACTATTGTCCTAAAAATAATAGCAAAAGCCACAAAGAACAGCAAAAAAAATTGTGGAAATTAACAAAGAGCAATAAACAACTTTAATGTATGCCATTATATAAAGGAATGAAAGCTTGGTACGACTAGAGAAGTGGGAAATGTAATGAATGTCATTTAAATAATGTTTACTCTATCAATTTTTGATGTTGAATAACCTGCATTATGTTGGCTGAATTAGAAGTAGGTGAAAAAATATAATTCATCAGTTAAAAACGAAATGAAATCCCAATGCGCAAATACAACTTCCCACTTTGTGATCAATATGATCAACAATATGCATGTCGTCCTCCATGGTGTAGTTGGTTACCATGCTAGCCTGTAGTTCCCGAGGTCGCAGGTTCAAACCCGTGGAGGGCGATGGATTTTTTTCGGACATAAAAATCCTTAGCATGGCTTTCTTTGGAAAGGAAGTAAAGCCTGTGGTCTCGTGTCATACATTTACATCACGTAAAAGAGCCCCAAGCCTGATAAAGAGGCCTCTGAGCAAAATTACTGGTCTTTCATGCCCAATATAGAATGGGATGCTAAGGACCATAGCAGTAAAAACAGCATCCATAAATAAAAAAAAATATATAAATAAAATAAAATTAAAAAAAAAATAAATAAAAGAAAATAATATATATATATATATGCATTCCGGGCTGTTGTGAATCAAAATCTTGTATGCTGCATTGCTTTCCATTTTTGTTTCCATTTAGGTTACCATTCTCGGATTGTTGTGAACCAGCCCTCAGTGAACTTATAACTCTTTGACAAAATTCAATAATCATGGGAGTACAAGCTCTGAAAGCTACATAAGATCTCTTGCCTCAGAAAGATTTCTATTATAAAAGGATTCCACAAAATTCAAAGAAATTAATGACTAAAACAACAAAATATAAATATTTCCTTTCTTATATGGAAAACAATATATCTGTATTCCATCCACATAACTTTCTCTATTCACTCTTCTACAAACTATTCTTTTAAAAACTTAATCTTCTGTCTACTTCTTGTTAATCAAGCTAAACTTTCATTGCAAAATACTTTTTGGAGGCATAAGAAGGATACAGCAGGCTAAAATGACAGATTCTTTGTAAAGCACATCGCTACATGATGGCTTTGAAATTGCATGTTCTTTGCATGACCATGAGAAAAAACAATTAGCAACTTACCACTTGAAAAAAGTAAAACTGTTTGAAAATTCAAACCATAACAAAGAATATCTCGGAAATGATTACCAGCACAGAATATGCTATTTATTATAAATTGTGTGTTTTAAGAGATCTACACTTTTCATGTAGTAAAACTTTGTCTATATCTAACAATTTACCAATTATACAAGTCATTCAAAATCAGGACTTCACAGGCTATTTCTGAAAATTCATGTATGCACACATGGTCCTTTTTTCTGGATTCAAGGGGTTCAAAACGTGTATTTGTGATGAAATCTTGGTATCAAATTTTTTATTGGAATGCATTACTTCTTCTTATTATAGGCAAACAGTAGAGAAAGTAAAAATGCAAGCATTATTTCTTTATATAATAGCTTTAAAGGAAATTTAGCATAAACTGCAAACATTTCAGAAATGGACACTACTACGACAGAGTTCTGTCATGAATTGTATATTTTAATAAGATCCAAATTTTTATTTTCTGTACCTCTTACCTCTAGTAGGTAAAGGATGTGCTGTATTCCACCCAAAAATTTGATACAGAGATTTCATCCGAAAAAGAGGTTTCAAAGTCCCCAGGGAAAAAAAAAAAAGTGTGCGTGCGGGGGCATGTGCATGTGCAATGTATGTGAGGAGGGAGAGACACAGGAAAATGAATTAATTCAAAAATGAAACATTGGATGAATACCAAATTTAGTATCTAGGTTCAGTGTCTTCTATATCCCTGGCATTGAAACATTGCACTTGACAGCTAAACTTTAACCATTAGACTTCCTAAACAAATCACAAGGCAGCATTCTGGGTGGTCGATGGCAAAGCACAACTGGAATCAGCTCAACCACATGTTTCAGTTTGTCTATCTCAAACACTTGCATTGAGTTGTTCTTTGCAAGCTAGTATTGTCCATTGTTATTTATATTTGTGGTTATTGTTTGATAATGTTGTTGTTGTTGGTGTTCGTTTATATGTATATTACATTCGTATTATTTATACAAGATTTGAAGTGTGACATTGTCTGGAAAAAAAAAAAAAAACGATACTGATTACCAAGTGATATTCACGAAGTGAAAATCCTTTGCGTCGAGAAGTGCTACTTAATAGTCAAGGCATTGGAACTGTTAAGAAGCCCTGGGAATTCTTTGAGGAGAAGGAGCACTTGAAGGTTCATGGGCAACCCTCTATTCCTGCTGATAAAGGCGTACAACAAACTGCAGCAGCTCTTGGACTAAACATAAGAAACAGTTATTTACAAGGGAGTGAAAGTCCAAGAGAAAGAGGAAAAAATTCCTGAACCATTCTGGAATGCTGCATGAGTGAAAATAACTGTTGTCACAGCTTATAATTTGTTTTATTTCTCCTAATGCAAGTTTGCATTATTCTGTTTCTATATTGCCAAAAGTGTGTAATTTATTCTACACACGTTGCAACATTTATGCTGGATTATTTTCAAATAATAATACGAAATAGTTATTATTCACTGACATTCGCTACTTACGTGCACTCTTTGTATGCAGCTTAGACACGATAGTAAGGAGAACAATCAGCTGCTGTTTACTAGGTACTCTGGTAACGTCGCAATCACAATATAGCCAACATTATGCAAAGCCACACGAACTGTCAAGTGCAAAGATTCAACAGCGGGGATATAATGATGCAATAAAACAGATTTCAAGAATATCTCCCCATCCCAAACTACGCTTTAAATGGAAAAACCTTCCAATTTTCTCAAAAACAGCAGTAGTGATTTTGAATAAAATATTGTGTGTTTGATACATTCACATGAATTATCTTTGAATTTTCTGTGAACAGCCTATGAAGTCCTCTTCATTCTGGACAAATTTGTATTATTTTGTAAAATGGGTAAATCAAAAGTGAGGCAGTATTTTAATGCCTAAATGATATTAAATGTGTTTTATTATAATTAAATTCAATAACAGTCTACCTTGAAAACAGTATGTATATAATTATTATTTATATTGTATGTAAAGTCATTGTAAATACTTATTTTTATTGTAAACATATTTATTAATATTATGTAAAAGTTTATATAGTCTAATAGTGCAAAAACTGTGAGAATAATATGTTTTAGGATGTTAATAATGAGGTAATAATGTAATTTTGGTGACAATAATGTGTCTGGAGTTTTAAAAGTACTGGTCATGAAAAGATCGGTAATAACGTAATTTCGCTTACAGTTTGGAATTAGCCAATCAACAGTAAAGAAAAAGTTTTAGTTTGAATACTTAAATTCTATTGGACTAGAATTAGCCAATAAGAGACTGGCATTACCGAAGCTATAAGATTTTTACCGTTGAAATAAGTCAGTCGCGGGCAAGATGTTGCAAAGAGCAGACGTGAAAGATGTTGTAGAGTACAGATGGTAAAAATTGTATTCTCCGCTAGAATATATAAAGTGCTCACAGTTTTTCTTTTCTAAAGTATTGTGTTTATAAATGTGCAATTATAAAGAGAAATAAAAAGAAATGAAACTTTAAAAGTAAATTCTGTGAAGTATTTTAATTCTTGTCTTATCACAACCTAAAAAGAACTTGTGTTTCTATAGTGCGACTGAAAGCAGCCGAGGCAAATAACTTCAATAATATTACGTAAAACAAGCATCATCTTCACTATAAAGTTTGGCGTCCCAAGCATCAAACAACATCAAAGTGTATGTTCATTAACATAACCTAAATACTTCTTTGTAAGTGATGCACATACGTGGGGATTCTCACATCTCATATCCAGCATCCAGCTAAATAATTTTTTTAAAGTTGGCAACAAATACAACGAGGCTCAAATACATTCTTCAAATTGGCGTCCTTCAACGTGGAGCTAAATAATTACATAACAGCACACTTTTTCAAATATACGTAATAATATATTTACGTAACCCACAACTTCTTCAAATTGGCGCCAAAACGTGGGGCTTACAAGAAACATCTCACAACAAAAACACATCACCTAAATTAACAACTACGTAACCCAATTCTATTTCAAAAGAGAGAGACATAAACCTACTATGCAAGAGAAAGCAATCTTATTTACGCACATTAATGTATGTCAAATGCATTTCTTTCTGGCATTATGCACTTCCAAGTATTCGTGCACTTGGTTTGCATTTCCTAATACTAAAATGGTAAGTTTTGTTTCTCTTGATTTCATACAAAGAGTAAGGAATTTAAGAGCCAGCATATAGTGACCAACTTTTTAAAGATCTGATTACCACTTCAGCCTCCTGTATCCCTCCTGTACCTAGAACGAAATGTCTGATGAAACCGTTTCTGCAAATATTTATCTTGATTAACATTACGCAGATAGAAGCTTAAGCCTTTGTAAGAACAGTTTGTAGAAGAGATTAAAAAATAAATTATGTAGGCTAGAGAAAATAATGTGAATATGAGGTGTGGCAATAAAGAAACCGGACTGATGCTCTAACTCTTTATTGAAAAAACTTACAGAATTGAAATGTTGTCCCCTTCAATGTAGTCCCCTCCCTGAACCCTGCACCGCTCCATGCAAATTTTCAAATGTTGGTAGCAGTGCTGCAAGTCTTTTTCTGTTATGCTGTTCAGGAGTCTTGTCACTTTTTACTTCACTGCATCCACAGACTCAAACCTGGTTCCTTTGAGCACAGACTTCACTTTTGAGAAGAGAAAAGTCGCATGGTGCTAGGTCAGGCGAATACGGCGGATGTTTCATCACTGAAATGTTGTTTTTTGCCAAAAACCTCTTCACAGACATCGCGTTATGGACCAGCATGCTATCCTGATGAAGAATCCAAGAGCGATTCTTCCACAGATCTGGTCTCCTTTGTCGCACACGTTCACGGAGGGTATTCAGAACAGTTGTATAATAAACTTGATTGACAGTCTGACCTTCAGGCGGTTTTCTCGAACAATTCTACCGACCTTCTCCACATTCTGTTCAGTTTTTGAAGTGGAAGGACGGCCCGATTTCGGATCATCTTTAACGTCTTCCCTACCGTCCTTGAACCTCTTAGCCCACTCAAAAACTTGCGTATGAGATAGACACTGATCACTATAAACTTGTTTCAACAAATCCTAAGTTTCTGTGGTGTGTTTTTAAAGTTTTGTGAGGAATTTGATGTTAACACGTTCTACTTTAGAACATAGCATAATCCCAACGGAGCTCAGATACACGACCCGTTTCTAGAAGGCTCACAGCCAGACTAACCACCACAGCGGCGTGAAGTTTTGTACACGTGTCAGGAAGAGTCCCAAGGCGAATCCCCAACTCTTCTCTTTGTCATCAATGAAACCGGAAATGCGCACAACAATCACTCCAGTTTCTTTATTGCCACACCTCATATGGTAGAAGGTAATAAAAGTATTATTCAAAACTTAAATGCGCATGCACCATGTATGATAGTAAGTAATGGTTCACAATAACCAACAATGGAAATCACAAAAGTTAAAATAGGTGTATTATAATGTGATCATTCACAATTAACAGGTAGCTTTCCCAGCTTTCAGGAAAGGAAAAGAAGACTTAGCTTTCTCATTCTTATTCCCAGACACAGAGTATTAAACTCTTCACTGTGGATATTATTCAAGGCAGCCAATACAAAACAGTCGCTAGAGCTCTCTGTAGTCACAAGCTGGTAAAATGAAACTGGAAGAAATTCCTTTAAATGTGCATCCTGACTCCCTCAGATCCATTGAGCATTGGTTCTCCTAGCAAAAGCATCATCTGTAGTTTGTTTATATTCAACCCAAAACTGGCTATTGCCTCAAAAACATAACAGCAAGAACTACAAAGAATAGCAAAAGCTGCTGAAGCTTGGTACAACTAGAGGAACTGCAAATACAGAGGGAGTCAAAAAACTATGAACTGGCTGCACGGTGTTTTTCCTGTCCATGTCCTCGGCACTTATTGCTATCTGTCACTATCATAGAAAGGTGCAGATGAAGCCATACAAAATTTTAAAACCACTTTTAAAGGATTTACTTACCGTTATGAAAGGAGATGCTGAAACTGGCCACCGTCGTTGTTCATACATTTTTGGCACCTCTTTAGGAAACTATCCACTCAGCGTAGTTCATGTTGAGAAATGCTGGCAATTTCCTGGAGGATACTTTATTTTAATTCTTCCAGGGTGTGTAGGTTGTCTTGTACACTTTGTTATTAGTTACCCCAGGGATAGAAATCGTAGGGGGTTAGGTCGGGGGACCGAGAGAACCACAAATCTCTATTAATAATTCTCAAATGTATTTTCAATTGTTCTCATCGAAATATTGGCCATATAAGCTGTTGCAGTCTTGTCGAAAAAAGGCAAAATCAAGCTCCCTGGCTGTTAATTCTCTAAAAAGAAAGGGTCAAAACTGTATTCACATATGTACAGGCGTCAACTGTTGACTCGAAAACAATTGGCCCTATAACTCTTTCTCTGCTCATGGTGCATCACACACCAATTTTTTCGTCATGAAGGGGTACTTCATGAACAATATTACCAGCTGCGCAGTGTTTTTCCATTGGACATGTGGAAACATGATAACGCACTACTGCTATAAACAAGGTCACGCTGTTGATGTGGTTTTGCTCTGCAGTGCGAAGTACAGTAATGAGTTGACAGTGATCTGATGTAGTTCAGTTATTACGAGTTATTTATTATTTTGCCCTGTACTTAGTCACAAAGTATATTATGGCTCAGTATATGTTTTCTACTGCACAGCATGTATTTATTTATGATTCGTATATGTTAACTCAGTCAGCTTGCCAAGTGAAAGTACGATTTGCAGAAAGATTTCCAGGTGTAAAAACTCCAGGCCGTACAACAATTCATGAACTTTACAATAAATTTCAGGCCACAGGAAGTGTTCAGGTTAAGAAATCTAAAAGATGGCAAAAGGGTTATAGGGCAATTTTTTTTTTTTTGAATTAATAGTTGAAGCCTGTGCATACGTGAATACAATTTTGCCCCCAGTTTTTAGAGAATTAACAGAGAGGGAGCATGATTTTATGTTTTTTCAAAAAGACTCTGCAACAGCTTATACGGCCAGTATTTCGGTGAGAACAATTGAAAGTGTGTCTGAGGACAGAATTATTAGTAGAGATTTGTGGCCCCCTCGGTCCCCCAACCTAATCCCCTGTGATTTCTATCTCCGGTAACTTAAAATATAAAGTGTACAAGACAAACCCACACACCCTGGAAGAATTAAAACAAAATATCCGCCTGGAAATTTCTCAAGTGAACTACAGTGAGTGATGGATAGTTTCCTAAAGAGGTGCCAAAAACGTATGGACAATGACACTGGCCAGTTTAAGCATCTCCTTTCATAAACTTGGTAAGTAAAGCCTTTAAAAGTAGTTTTAAAAATGTTGTATAGTTTCATCTGTGCCTTTCTATGACAGCGCCAGATGGCAATGAGCGGCAAGGACGCAGACAGGAAAAACACAGCACAGCTGGTTCATAGTTTTTTGGCTCTCCCTGTAGTAGGGGATCTGCATTTACAAAATGTTTACTCTATCGAGTTTGACGCTGACCAAGTTGCATTATGTTGGCTGGATTGGAAACAGGCGAAAAAATATCACTGAACAGTTACATATGAATGACATCACAATGTGCAAAACTGAGCTTTCACTTTGCCATCAATAGTGGCAAAGACAGCTCCTCTGACTAAGGTGAATGGCAGGCAATCTCCAGTTGTGCCGGAGACAAATCTTTGGTTGGAGAGAAGAGAAAAAAGTTCAGCTGAAGTAAATCCTCTTACACCTTTGAGATGCAAGGAGATTATTTCTGGATGTTCTTCCTCTCACAGACTTTCCAGAAAGTCCAACATGACATTTCCAGAAAGCTGAGAAGTTGTTTTTCGTGATGTGATGAATAGTGCGGGTTACTCAGTATTGTGACCACATACATTGAGGCAGTATTTTAATGCCTAAATGATATTAATTGCATTTTTATTAATTAAATTCAGTAACAGCCCACCTTGAAAACAGTATGTATATTATTATTTATATTGTATGTAAGTCATTGTAAATACTTATTTTTTATTGTAAACATATTTATTAGTGATATGTAAATGTTTATAAACTCTAATAGTGCAAAAACTATGAGAATAATATGTTTTAGGATGTTAATAATGAGGTAATAATGTAATTTTGGTGACAATGTGTCTGGAGTTTTAAAAAAAAATACTGATCATAAAAAGATCGGTAATAACGTAATTTCACTTATAGTTTGGAATTAGCCAATCAACAGTAAAGAAAAGTTTTAATTTGAATACTTAAATTCTATTGGACTAGAATTAGCCAATAAGAGACTGGCATTACCAAAGCTATAAGGTTTTACCGTTGAATTTAGTCAGTCGCGGGCAAGATGTTGTAATGAGCAGATGTGAAAGTCGCGGGTAAGATGTTGTAGAATACAGATGGTAAAAATTGTTCTCCGCTAGAATATATATAAAGTGCTCACAGTTTTTCATTTATAAAGTGTTGGGTTTATAAATGTGCAAGTACAAAGAGAAATAAAAAGAAGCGAAATTAAAAAGTAAATTCTGTGACATATTTTAATTCTTGTCTTATCACAACCTTACAAGAACTTGTGTTTCTATAGTGCGACTGAAAGCTGCCGAGGCAAATAACTTCAATAATATTACATAAAAGCAAGCATCATCTTCACTATAAAGTTTTGGCATCCCAAGCATTAAACAACATCAAAGTGTATCTTCATTACGTAAGTTAAATACTTCTTCGTAAGTGACGCACATACACGGGAATTCTCACATCTCATATCCAGCATTCAGCTAAACAACTTTTACAAAGTTGGCAACAAACATACTTCTTCAAATTACAACTGTGGGGCAAACTCCTTCAAACAACTACCATCATCATAACTTCTTCAAATTGGCGTTCCTCAACGTGGAGCTAAATAATTACATAACAACACTTTTGCAAATATTACGTAATAATAATATTTACATAAGCAAATTTGAAGAACATCAATACTTCTTCAACATGGCACTACCTGTGGGCCACCAGCAAGTGCCTCTCACACTAGGACCTGGGTGAGGGCCTGCGATAGGCCGTCTGAACAATAGCCGATATGGAAACTACAAAACAATAGCTACTGTGTGCTGCCACCCTGCTTCAGGATTCATTTTGGCCCTTTCTAGTAGGTTCTTGTTCTCAAAAGTTCTGTTTGTATGCAGGACCTATATAAGGAGGGCTGCTTATGCGCAGTTCAGTTCTGTTAGAAGTGATGAAGTGACAAGTGGACAGTGTAGTTTAACTGTGAGTCGTGACTCAGCAGTTCATTTGTGATTCGATAGATCAGTTGTGTTTGTAATCGATTGTAACTTTTGTGCTATGCTGAGTACCTAGTGATAAATAGAGTGCATTTCACAGTAGCTGGTGTTCTCACTTATTACAGTATGTTCTATGAGCGAGTAATAGTGAAAATAGAGCTAGAGAGAGGAGCTGTGAGCATCTGGAAGAGAGAATATGAGCCTGTGTTTGACATTTAGTGAGCAGAAGAGAGAGCTTCATACATGGTTCGTTATATGCTACACACAAAATAAAAGTAAAGTGAAAACTGAACTAAGTCACAATATGTCACTGATATGCATTCCCATTCTCATTCCTTTGCTTTCCGTTCTCAGGTTATTGTGAACCAGCCTTTATCACAAACATTAAGGTTAAGAGATGAAAGCTACTTACTGGATCATCAAATGCTTTCCTCATACTGTCTGCTACAGTTGTTCCAACATTCCCAACAACTCTGCTGGGTGTCAGTGTTACATTAGCACAACATGCAAATACATCATTTAAGGATGTAAAATGCATTTTTATTGGCTTTGTAATGTGCTGACCTGGAGGAAGCAAAACATTTTATTACTGACAGGTGATAATACACAAAATGATAAGTGGTGGCACAGAAGTTAGAGCACACTTACCTCTGCAGTATCCCCACATGTAAACTTCGGAATTCTCGGTCATAGCTGCAGATATGTGAGAAGTATGTACTGCTGCTATATCTACAATTCTAAAACAAAAACTATGAATTAACTTTTTTAAGTAGCACACAATCAACCATTATGACAGAGCAGCTTAAAAGTTGTCGGCCTGAGAAAGAAAACACAAGATTTTTAACCCAACACTGTTTATTTTCTTTAGCACATACCTAGTTGGTAGAGGAAGTGTAGTAGTCCACCCAGCAATTCAATATCAAGGTTTCATCAGAAATAGATGTTTTCAGACTCCTTGAATCCAAAAACACATTTTCAGAAAAAGGTCTGTGTGCAAGTGTCTGTGAACAGCGTAACTCAAAAATGGATAAATACCAAACTTGGTTTTTAATACAGAGTCAACTGAAAAATTCAATGCCACAGCCGGAATTTGAACACAGTTCTCCCACTCTCCATGCAGTTGCTCTAACCACTGAGCTACTGTGACAACACGCTGGTGGGACACTGAATTCCCCAATTGACTCAAGTTGTTTCCCAGACCACTAAGGCATCTCACTCAAGATGACAATCTCAGTGGCAACATGCAGTCTAAAGTACTTCAGTGCTGGGTATTTATGGGTTTCTTAAGGCTGGGTTGGGGAATTCAGTGTCCCTCCAGCATGTTGTCACAGTAGCTCAATGGTTAGAGCAATCACACAGAGTGGGAGAACTGTGTTCAAATCCCAGCTGTGGTACTGAATTTTTCAGTTGACTCTAATATTAAAAACTTGCCAAGACCAGGCTATGGTCTCTAAAAAGTATAATTAATTTCAATGAATTATATAATAATAATAAAGTAAAACCTTAAGAAGCATGTTGCCAATGGTTAGATCAACCAGTATTTTATATCACAACACTGTGAATGCCAGAGTGATTGTAGTGTAAATTAACATTATTGTATGACAATGATTTGAGATGTTTGTTAATTATAAGCATTGTTAGGAAATAAGTTTACACGACCTCACTGAAACTGACAATAGGAGCGGGTAACAATGTAACGAGGGGGTGAGTTGTTTATTAATTATAAGAGACAAGCAAATGACGTCAGATTAGCGCGCTTTTCTGTAGAAATGGAGGGAATATCTTCCCTAGAGCATATGTGTTCGTAATTTTGATTGGATATAAAAATAGACGCTAATGTTGGCACGTTTTATTAACCAATAGCAGCTCTGTTATAATCTTTAGGCATATCGGGGTGAGGGAGTATAAAAAGCTAAAGCCAGAGACGGGTAACGTTCAGTCCAACAGAATCATTTAGAAGTTAAACGTCGCTCAGTTCATCAGAATCATTCACGCGTTAAACGTCGCGTAGTTCTACAGAATCTCTCGCGTCGTAAAGTTAGTTAAAAGATGTGAAATACGTGAATTAATAATGTGCGGCAAATAAGTGATAATAGTTACATTCGAAAATACAACGGTTTCAGTCGGGCGTGTATCAAGAGTAATTATGTGAAATGGATAACGTGTGACGGCAATAAAAGTGTAAAAACAAATTCTTTTATCAGTGTTATCTTTAGTAACAACTCCTTTCCGTTTACATACCCTGTTCAAGAGATTTGCTCGACTGAGTAATAAAATAGCTAGCCGGAGCACAATGAACCCAAAATGCAAAATAATAAAACAATAACAGGCGCTCAGCAATAAGATAACACGAGATACTGCGACACGTCCGTGGTATTGAATTTTTCAGTTGAGTCTAATATTAAAAACTTGCCAAGATCAGGCCATGGTCTCTCAAAAGTATAATTAATTCCAATCAATTATATAATAATACTAACCAAACTCGGTACTTAAATTCAGTGTCTTCCAAAGATGCAATACAAAGATTTTCAAAGAAAATTCCCCCACCCCAAACTACCCTTTACACCGAAAAAGTTCCAAAACTCTTATTTTTCTCAAAACTGGCTCTAACAATTTTAATTAAAATACCATATATTTAAGATATTTACATGACAACTAAAGTCTAAATCTTGAATTTTCTGGGAACAGCCTGTTAAGTCCTCTTCATTCTGAAGGAATTTTGTATAACTGGTAAACATTAAGAGATAGACAAAAACGTACTAAACAAAACATGTAGATGTCTTTAAAACACAGTTTATTTAAATCGCTTATTTTGTGGCATCAGCCATTTCCATGATATCCATTATTATTGGTTTGGATTTTTCAATATTTTTCATTCTTTTAAAGAGCTGTCACTATTCAGTTGTTTCTAACAATATCATGGAAGGAGTATGGAACTTCAAAAGCAGAATGCGCTTAAACATCTGACTATTGATTTGGTTTCCTCTATCCCCCTTGTATCTACTACAAAATGTGTAATGTAATTACATATTTCAACAAAGGTTTACTCAATTAACATAAAATAGAAAAAAAATCTGCTGTGTTGCACTTACATTATTTTCCCTACTCTTGTACAAACTATTTTTACAAATGCTTATTTTCCATCTATACTTCATTACTAGAGATAAACACTTGCAGAAATTATCTTATTGCTAATTTTCCTGTAGGTGCAAAGGGAATATGGTAGGCTTTAAGGGATAGTCCCAAAAAAAAAAAAAAAGAAGAAGAAGAAGAATGAATTCTCATTTGGGAAAAAGTATAAATATTGGAAGATTCAAACAAATAATATTGGAATATCTCGCAAATGGTTCACTGGACAAAAAAAAAAAATGTATATGAATATTAATCGTGTTTTTTAATGAGATGTGCATTTTTTGTGTAGTAAAATTTTGTCCCTTACAGTTTACCAGTTATGCAAAAGTCATTCAGAATGAAGAATACTTTTGGAGACATTCCCAGAAAATTCGAGATATCTTTGATATTTTAATCAAAATTGTTAGAGCCATTTTTGAGAAAATTAAAATTTTCGAAAAATGTTCCATGTAAAGGTTAATCTGGGGTGGGGGATTTTCTTGAAAACCTTCGTGTCGCATCTCTGGAAGATACTGAACCTAAATACCAAGTTTGGTGTTTATCCGACTGTTCGTTTCTGAGTTATGTTGTTCTCACTCACTCACACATACACACACACACACACACACACACACACACACACACACACACACACACACGGATATGTTTCCAAAAATTCTTTTTTTGGATTCAGGGGGTCTCAAAACATATATTTCTGGTGAAATCTCAGTATCGAATTTTTGGGTGGAATACAATACTTCCTCTATTTACTATACATAGTAGAGAAAGTAAAAAGGAAACATAGCACAGACACTCAAGAGAAAGAAAAGCCAGCCTCAATAGCGTGCATACTGTTCAATGGCAATTTTTCAGGAAAGATAAACAGACTACTCCACAAATATGGCATCAAAACCATCCACAAGCCACCGCCTAAAATCAGAAACTTGGTCACGCCAGTAAAAGACAACTTAGTTCTAAGGGTACCTGGTGTCTACCACATTCCTTGTGAATGTGGCACACTGTGCATCAGCCAAACATGACACACTATTGCCACACACATTACTGAACACCAATGAATCATTCGGCTCATGCAACCCGAAAAATCTGGATTGGCTGAACATTGTATTAATAAAGGCCACAGGGTTGTCATCCGTGGACTACTGGTACCGTGCTAGCCTCTAGTTCCCAAGGTCACGGGTTCAAACCTGGCGGAGGGTGATGGATTTTTTCGGGCGTAAAAATCCTTAGCATGGCTTCCTTCAGAAGGGAAGTAAAGACGGTGGTCCCATGTCGTAGATTTACAGCATGTAAAAGAACCTCAAGCCTGATAAGAGGCCTCTGAGCAAATTTTCTGGTCTTTCAAGCCCAATATAGACTGGGACGCTAAGGACCAAAGAGTGTCCATAAATAAAACTCAATTTAATTTAAAGGCCACAGGGCCAATTTCAGCAAGACCAACATAGTGGTAAAGTGTTTGAACTACTGGAAAGAAGAGTAAAAAAAGCTTTAGCCATCTCATCTGAAACAAATAATTTTAACCGTGATTCAGGCCTACAACATACTTCACCATGCGCACCGATGACAAAAAGCCTTAACACATAGTTGTCAACCTGTGGTGTTCCAAGATCTTGGAATATGTTCACGATGTTTCTTCTGTGCTTGAATTAAAAAACTTGGGTGCTATAAAAAGTTTTATACCAGGTCTGCGCTCAAAATTTAAAATGTCAGGTGTACATAAATATTTTTGTACCAGGTCCATGCCCATACCTCAATCACATTAAACCCAAGCAGCTTCATGGCTGAAAATTCATGTGAACCAATGAGATTTTAGTTTCATTCCAACATTATAAATACGGAGATTTGGACTTCCATTTCCATCAGTTTATCCTGAAGACAAAGATGATGAACACCTTCAAAATGTCGGTTTCAAAGCATCTACTTATCTGGCTAGAAGCGAAAAAATTTAGTTATATCCACTTTAGTTTTACCGCCACGTTTTGGGTGTCAATTTGAAGTAGGTTGTTTGTTATAGGAGTTGTATCGTATTTCGACTGTTGGGGAGCCGAACTTGTAGTAGCTGCTTTAGTTTTACTGCCACGCTTTGGGTGTCAATTTGAAGTAGGTTGTTTGTTACAGGAGTTGTATCGTATTTCGACTGTTGGGGAGCCGAACTTGTAGTAGCTGCAACCGCACGTATAGTGCCCGCTTTCCAGTAGCCTTTGCCCCAAATGTACTTTCAGGTGGCCTTTGCCCCAAGTTTAAAAAAAAATATATTAACTTTGTAATTTAACTGTTTCTTTAAATATTATATATTTTTGCCTCGGCTGCATCAGTATTTGTTAAACATTTCTCTTGGGCAGGGTCGTGATGCGACTAGGAATGTAGGTTTACACAGATTATAATTTTTACTTCACTCCTTTTATTAATACTTGATACGATTTAAATAACACTTCACTGATATAGAGAGCTGTGAGATTCTTTAATTAATTAATTACACTTTTTAACACGTAAACTTATTTTTCGTCTCACACGAATACATATTAAATCTCTCGAGGACACACAACAAATGCATCCAGTTATGAGCACTGTCTGCAGGCAACACGTCTGGTTATGAGCACTGTTTGGAGGCAACTGAATTGATTTCAACCGTCTAAACTTGTAAATTTCTGTATTTCAAGTCTCTGATTGGCTAATCCTAGTCCAATAGAACACCTGCATTTAAATAAAGCTTTTTCTGGTTGTTGATTGGCTATTTTTAAACTGTTACTAAAATTGCATTATTTTTGCTCCAAGAATCACTAGTAGTACTGTGAAACTTTCTTACTCATTATTGACTCAAGGTTACCTCATTGTTACCTCTTTGTTAGCAACTTTTGATCTATTTCTCACAGCTCCTACATTATTAAATTACATAATATATTCACATAACATTATTCAACATGTATACAATAATATAAGCATATGCATGGACTGTTACATACATTTAAAAAATTATTACATATACAAATTGCTTCAAGACGGGCTGTTATTGAATTTACATATTATATAATTTGACTGAAATCATTTAAGTGTTAAAAATACTGCCTCACTGGCGATGATTGCCTCGCAGAACACCTCTACAAGATAGGATGCCTACCTACACCCAAGTGCACTCTCTAAGAAGATGTCATCCTGAACAAACAACATCTCACCAAATACAAAGGTCTTAAAAGTGGTAACTTATGGACTTTATATTGGGAAGCCAGGGGGAAAATGATGCAGATCAATTAATCCCCAGTGCCATTGGTGAACAACAACAAATTCCATACTGTTTCCAATCACGAGAAAATACTGAAGGTGCTTTAAAAGAATGACAAAGTATTGAATAATTCAAACCATTAATAATAATAATCTTGGAAATGACTTATGTTACAAAAATATTTGAAATAAATTGTGTTTAAAAGAGATCTAAATGTTTTGTGTAGTAAATTCTCATCTATTGTTTAACGTTTATGAGTTATACAAGATTATACAATTCCTTCAGAATGAAGAGGACTTCAAAGGCTATTCCCAGAAAATTCAAGATATACATTTTATTTCTCATGTAAATATCTTTAAAATATGGCAGTTTAATCAAAACTGTTAAGAGGCATTTATGAGAAAATTGAAAATTTTGAAAAATCTTCCATGTAAAGGATAGTTTGGGTTGGGAGGGATTTTCTTAGAAATCATGTTGCATATGGAAAGTAACTGAGCTTAATATCCAGTTTGCTGTTTAACAGACTTTTCGTTTTTAAGTTAAGCTGCTTTCACACGCACCACCCACATACACACAGACCTTTTTCTAAAAATGCTTGTTTTGGATTTGAGGAATCTCAAGATGTGTATTTACTTTGAAATCTTGGTATCAAATTTTTTGGGTGGAATACAATACTTCCTCTGTTTACTATAGGTAAGCAGTACAGAAATCAAATAAACTAGCCAAACTTGAAAAGTACCATGTCCTTTTACCATTGCCACCATCCGCCACACAGCATAAAAAGTGTTGTGCATAAACCACATTAATGCACTGAGGTCATTCTGCAGCCTGACATCAGAGTGATCTAAAATATTTTAGAACACTACACCTTGAAAGACTGAGAGAGTAAAAAGTTTAAGGAAATATGAAATACAACATTCATATGCCTAATATATTAGAAGTGATTATAAATAGTGAAATGTAATATGATTGAAATTTTGGGTGGATTGGTTAAAACATTAGCTACACTTATTAAGTTTTCATTCAGAATATGTTTCAAAAATATTCATCTCCATCTCAGCTGTGCGTCCACTGGTATCTAATTCAGTGTTGGTTGTACTGCCATCTATACCCCTGCCATTGGAACGTTGCACTTGACAGCTAGCGATTAAGTTGGTACACTCGCAAAAAAAAAAAGATGTAAAGCTTTAACCTTTAGACTTCCTACACCAATCACAAGGCAGCATTTCGAGTGGTCTATGACAAAGCGGAAGCAGAACTGGAAGCGGCTCTGTTGCCAGATGTAGCTATTTCCAACCATGTGCTTCAGTTTGTGAATCTCTAGCACGTGCATTGAGTTGTTCTTTGCAAGCTAGTATTGTTCATTATTATTTATATTTGTGGTTATTGTTGGTGTTCGTTTATATATATAAACGAACACCAACAATTATATATATATATATATCTTTCATTCATATTATTTATACAAGATTTGAAGTGCGACAATGTCTCAAAAACGATGCCAATCAGCAAGTGATGATTCACGAAGTGAAAATCCTTTGTGTTGAGATGTGCCACTTAGTGAGGCATTGGAACTGTTAAGAAGGACCCGAGAATTCTTTGAACAGGAGGAGTAGCTGAAGGTGCATCCCTCTATTCCTGCTGATAGTTGCTCAGTTGCTGGCAAACCTTGGTAGTGACCAGATGGAAGATGTGTTCTCTACAGAAATATTAAATGTGAATCATAAAATATGTCTACACGTTAGCTAAGTAAAAGTATTAAAGAATCTCACAGCTCTTAAAAAGTGTAGTGCTTTATTAAAATGTGCAAAGGATAAAATAAAAAGAAGTGAATTTAAAAACCTTAATTCTGTGTATGTCTACAATTATTGTCGTACCACACCCTGCCTAAGAAATACATGACTCTACAAACATTACTGATGCAGCCGAGGCAAATCCAAACATAAATAATATATAGAAGCAGTTTTAATAACAAAGTTAAATATTATAGTGTAAAACTTGGATTGTGTAACAACAAAATTACATCTTAAAATCAGCTTCTCATATGTAGCAGCATATTGCGTTAACAACAGTAACTATTACGTAATCAACAACTTCAAATCGACGCCCAAAGCGTGTTGCAAACTTCTTAAACAAAGTAACTTCAAGAACAATACTTCTTCAAATTGGCTTCCCAAACAAGAAGCTAAATCATTTACGTAAAAAAAATATTACGTAAGCAAACACCTTCTCAAGTTGGTTCCCATATGTGGGGCATTTCTATCTCATGTTTCATGCAATTGCAAGAAACAACTGAAAGTTGAAAGGACTTAAGGGAATGGCCAAGACATGAACAATTTGAACCTTTAATAACGAAAACTCGGTACAAACAAAACTTATTTGAAATAAATTGTGTGTTTTAAAGAGATCTACATTTTTTGTGTAGTATGTTTTCGTTGTGCTGCTTAACATTTACCAGTTGTACATATTATACAAAATTCCTTACGAATGAAGAGGAATTCACAGGCTATTGCCAGAAAATTCAAGAACATAAATTTTATTTGTCTTGTAAATATTTTTATTATATGATATTTAAATCAAAATCCTTAAGCCATTTTTTAGAAAAATCAAAACTTTCGAAAAATGTTCCATGCAAATGGTAGCTTGTGTGGGAGGATTTTCTTGAAAATCTTCATGTCACATCCTCGAAAGATACTGAATTTAAATACTTATCCGATTCTTCATTTTTGAGTTATGCTATTGGCACACATGCACATGTTTTCAAAAATGCTTTATTTGGATTCAGGGGCCTCAAAACGTGTATTTCCAGTGAAATCTCGGTGCTGAATTTGTGAGTGGAATGCAATACCTTCTCTACCTACTGTGTACATGGTAGAGAAAGTAAAAACCATTCATACACGCCAGGTAAGCCAGCTAGTTATAAGATATTTTAGACGAAATAAATAGCAGAGAACCATACATCAACTATAAACATTTTCAAATGCTGTCAAATTGTACAAACCTGCTTATATGTGAGGCAATGCGAACTGGTTTAGTAGCAGAAACTGTGTTTCCTGTGCCCAGCTGTCCATAGGTGTTGTCTCCCCATGCAAATAATTCTCCAATATCTGATATAGCCAGTGTGTGTGCGAAACCACATGCTACCTTCGTTATCACAACCCGCTTGAAACTTGAAATCCAAGATGGGATGGGCTTGTAATAATCATTAGCGTCTCCCAGACCTAGCTGTCCTTTGTCACCATAGCCCCATCCATAAAGCTGCGAAAAAAGCATTCATTTAATAATTTATGGACGATATACTTGCCAACGTCCTAAAACCTGTAAAACTTTCCCTCGTCCAGCAAAGAATAATAATTTTCCGATGACAATAAATTTAAAATAAATAAAATGTACAGTGCAGTATATATACAACAATGTAAAATGCATTCAAATTCCATTTTATAAAAATGCTTGAAGACCTGGTAGTACTGCTTCTTTCTGTTACACATGCTGAAATGTTTCCTGGTACCACAATAAACATGTACTAAAAAATACGATGTGCTACACTCACATGACTTTCTCTACTCTTGTACAAACTATTTTTACAAACGTTTATTCTCCATATGCTTCATGTTAATCGAGATATCAAGATGTCAATCTTATTGGTAATTTTCTTGTAGACGCAAGGGGAATATGGTAGGTTATAAGCGATAGTCAAATATTTTAAGAGCTGGTTGCTATGTGGCGCATTCCAATCTCTTTGCATGTCCAGGACATAAAAAAAAATGAATAACGAATTTGAGAAAAAGTATAAGTATTGGAAAATTTAGGGGAATAACAAGCAATATCTCGAAAATAGCTCACTCTACAAAAAAAACTGTATATGACATAAATTGTGTATTTTAATGCGATCTACATTTTTTGTGCAGTAAAATGTTGTCCATCTCTTATGGTTTACCAGTTATGCAAAAGTCATTCACAATGAAGAACACTTTTGGAGACATTCCCAGAAAGTTCGAGATATACATTACATTTGTCATGAAAATATCTTAAACATATGATACTTTAATCAAAATCGTTAGAACCATTTTTGAGAAAGTTAACATTTTCGAAAAATGTTCCATGTAAAGGGTAGTCTGGGGTGGGGGGATTTTCTTGAAAACCTTTGTGTCGCGTCTTTGGAAGATACTGAACCTAAATACCAAGTTTGGTGTTTATCCGACTATTTGTTTCTGAGTTATGCTGTTCACAGACAGACACACGCACACACACACACGGACATGTTTCCAAAAGTGCTTTTTTTTGGATTCAGGGGGTCTCAAAACATGTATTTCCAGTAAAATCTCGGTACCGAATTTTTGGGTGGAATACAATACTTCCCCTAGTTACTATACGTAGTAGAGAAAGTAAAAACTGTCACAAAAAATGGGAAACTTATATCCAGCAGCCATAATACATAAATAAGGTACACAATCGAGAGTTGACTTTACAATTCACATCGTTCATTACTGAATGTTTGTGCTCTTTTCCTGCTGGTTACTATAATCCTTCTGGGACAAGAATGGGTCCTAACATACACAATACACGTAGGATCACGTCTCACTTGACATTTCTTGAATGCATGGTGGATCTTCCTCTTTTCCTCCTCAATAGCTGCTCAGCTGTTTAGTTTTGGGAGCTCAAGAAATTGCCATATTACCTTACAATGTTAACTCAAAATATCTTTCACTGCACCAGCACTGAATATTAAACAAATACATACCCCTATACTTGTTAAATTAAATGTACTAATTCAAGAATGAGTGAAAACATGTTATAAATTATCTTTTATTAATAAAAACTTCCATGTTAATCGAAGTCCTTGGGTAGCATCGCATCACTCAGCTCAGAATCAGTACTGGTAATATCCAGGTTTACAATTAGCCTGTCCCCAACCTAATCACAAAGCATTTACAGACACACCAGTTGCTTCCAATGTTAATTTAATGATATCCTTAACATCAAGGGAAACATAACCAAAAGGTTGAACACATTCAAAACTACAATTTTTGTGCTGCTTTTAAGCGCTTTGCCACTTCTATGTTTAATTACACTGCTCTGACCTCTACGCATTCAACCATGACCACAACATAAACGATACTGATTAGCACAACCGTTGCTTCCCTCCAATACACAATGCAGGAACACCAATAGAAGCTTGTTGTTTAAGTTACGATTAAATTAAACTATTATTAAAATACTATCATTATTCACCATCTTTATTATTTGAAGTACACAAAGGGTGATAATATACAGTGTGCTGCAGCAGTAGCACATACATTTGCTTATGCCAGAATCCTTTCTTGGGTTGGATAGAGTTTATAAGGCACTAGTGGCACAATAAAATTTTAAATCTGCACGCTATACACTTTGTTGCAGCACAGTGAAGGGGAAACATGATCATGTTGAAAGATTGACACACAGATAAGTTTTGGCCTATCGTAACTTTGTCCCAATTATAATGGGTGCATTCTAAGTTGATGATTGACAGTGAAGGATGAAGGAATCCAATCTTGCTGCTTTAGCGCTACAGTCCACGTGCCATGCAGCAAAGATATTTGTGTGTTGTGATCTGAACATTATAGTTGTGTTTATTTATCGATGCTGCATCCGATAATGTCCAAGATATCCACGTCTTACGTCAGGGAGGTGGGAAAAGCACAAAAATGTGATGTTGTATCTCCGAGGATGCAAGTTCTACTTGAGGATTACAGTTTCATTTTTCATTTATGGAGAAATCTAAGGAGATGCGGTGGCATATGCTGGATGTCTGAACATTGTTAAATGCGTGGGAATGTCTGTATACTGTTATGAAGCTCTGGAAGTGCCACCTTGAAGAAGTTCGCGTTAATGGACACGCATATATAGCAATTCCTTGAAATAATTTGCATACTGCAGTATAGTCAAAAGACTGGCTACACGTTTCTTAAGTGCGCAATTACCTAACAATAAAAGACAAAATCCATGCAAGGACCCAAAATAAATACATAGCTACTTCAAATTTTAAATTTTATTATACTCTGCGCCAATCAAGAAGGTGATTGACAGTTACTAACCACGTGGCAGAAAGCTTTAAATGAATGGGAGGGGATGAATATGTCACAGCGGTCGTCATAGCAACCATTAGAAGAACCAATTAGAACTAAGACATTTCCATAGCAACGATAAGACGCAAATGCCATGTTGTGATATCGTAACACGTGATTGGCATGATGTGCCGGGCGAGCGACCGTTGCAGTAAATATAAACTTATCTTCTGCTATCGGTGCTGTTATAAACAATGTCCTCCTTTTAGCCCCAGCTTTTGTATCAGTTTAGAGATTACCTGCGCATTGAAAAGTTCTTTTACCTCGTCCTATTTGTATGGTATTTGCCTTGTGTTACATGTGTTTGAGTCCGTGTCTTTGTACATGCGTGTGTTGTGTGAGCATTTATAATTGTGTTAACACGTTTAATGGATATTTAATAAGGTCCAAAAATAGTGACGAAGAAAGTGCAGCCAAACGAAAAACTGAGCGCATTCGGGAACCGAATTAAACTGTATTTGGTAAAAGCATCCCAATTAAAGGATAGGCGCGGGAAATAATATACTCTGTGAGAGATTATTTCGAAGAGGAGAAAATAATTCAGTGGCTTGTTCACCGCAATGTACTGATGAAGGAGGGACTAAAGAAAAGTGAGCTACTGGAACTTATGCAAGCAAACTAACCACGGTTTCCAAGTTATGTAGTCGATGGCGTTGCTGCAGAACATGGAGATAAAATAGTTAGGCTTCCACATTGTCATTTTAACTCTACTGAATTAATTTGGGCCGACATAAAGGGTTAAGTTGGGCGAAACAATAAAGGTTTCACTGTGTCGTCAGTAATAAAGCTTACAGAAGAGGCACTAACAGCAGTAAATGCTGAAAACTGGAAAAAAGCGGTGACTCAAACAAAGGGCGTAACAAGTGCAGCTTGGGAAAATGAAGGAGTTTTAGAAGAAACTATAGACCAGCTTGTCATTTCCGTGGGGAATTCTAGCAGCTCTACAGATGATGATGACGACGGTGGCAACATTATGAAACGAGCAGCAGCAGCAACAGCAGTGATGCAAGTGATTCGGAAATCTGGCATTTTTTTCCATTAGAATAAGCATCAATATTTCACAGGTATGTTTCTTCTGTTAACGCAAATCTTTACACTGATATATTCTTGCATGTTCTATCCTCTGCATGTAGATTCATTATTTTACAATTGTCTTCATATACGAATATAAATAGTATCCGCTCTACAATGCAGACGCAACCCAGTCGCCTTCGACACAGTTCTAGCACGTTTCCACATGGTCGCGATGAGTGGCAACGTCGCCTCTTTCTCTCTCTCCGCGAAATGTCAATTACCTTCTTGATTGCCGCCGGGTTTAACAAGAAGAGCCATACCAGCACATTTTTTGTTGCCTTCATGGATAGTTTCTTTTATCGGCTTGTGTAACATAAATGTTTATTGCAGCCATAGGTGATGAAACAATTTCCTATATATAAAAGCTACACATCACAAATGCACACACATATATGAACCTTCTGAAACACACAAATTTTGTTGTGATATGCTGTTTCAAACTATTTTAAATGTTTTTGTCAGATATAAATGATTGACAATAAACTGCATAAGCTGTTACACTTGGTCACACACTCATTACTATATATTACAGACAGCAATAAACAAACAAATTTCTACTACCACTGAATCATAAGCAAAGCAAGAATAACAGCAGAGGTATCAGTTGCTGGCGTCATGCACAAAGCACATGGTCTAATGTGATAGAGCTGGTAACCTAGCTATAGCATACCCAGTTGCTATGACAACAATTTGCCTTTGATTGGTGAATTATTGGTTGCTAGGCGAGCATAATGACGTGCCAATTACATGTTTATCCCTATCTTGGTTTCTGCAGCTCATTACCACATGCCTGGGAAACCTTATCACCAACTAAGGATGAACCCACTAGAGCACAGTACATTCAGTCTGCAATCTTAAGTTACAATTCCGTGGTGAAAATCTGTAGCACTGAATCTGTGCACAAAGTCGTAAAAATGCCTCCTTTGCCATAAAGCAATAAACAGGCCTATGCTCCCGCACATTTTATAGGCAAACCATGAAAGTTGGCAAGATGTAGTATTATTACTATTGACTCTCACAATCAATAAGGACTTTGAGGAACATTAGTTTATTATCATGCATTAATCCTAACATTCACTATATACAAAACTTACCTCACCATTCTCCAATAATGCCATAAATGTGCTATTTCCACAGGCTATTGCAATTACTTTCTTCATTTCAGTATCAAAATTAACCATTTTAGGAGTCTTCTGATAAGGTCCCAAGACATTTTGTGCACTTGCTCCAAAACATGAATTTCCAGATGAATAGGATGGAGTCCCAAATATAGAATTAACTTGTTCTTGAATGGGGAATTCACCACCGTTGCTGCAGTTGTTTCCCCAAAAATAAACCTTTAAAACAGAAATATACCTGTTACAGATAGTAATATACAAACATCTATACAGAAGCCTTGATTTCAATTTTGGCTGGAGGGTAGGAACTTTTTTTTATCCAGAATTATTCTCTACTCTCCCCAGTGTCTAAAACATACAAATCAATACTCTTTACATATGTAGACAAAACTTTGTGCACTTATACCATTGGACCCAACAAAACTCATAGGTTCTCTAACAACCTCCAAAAAACTATGCCAACACGCATTTTCAATCCTATAGCACCTGCCTTCAGCTTTTAAAAACTATCCTCACCCTTATTTTCAGTCCCAAAACTGCATCACTTCACACTTAAGACTGTTTCACAATAACCCCAAAACAGAAATGAAAACAAGAACAGGAAGCAAAACAGCATACAACATTTCGATTCACAATAGCCCAATAATGAAAACAAACATGCATGTTAATAGTCATATTGATTACAAAGTGGAAAGTCGATTTTGCCCATTGGGATTTCACTTATTTCAAACTGACCAATGATATTTGTTCACCTGCTTCCAATTCAGTCAACATCAGACAGCCAACACCAACCAGTAATTTGATAGAGTAAACATTTTCTAAACACAGACCCATTATTTCCAATTCCTCTAGTCATACCAAGCTTTCATTCCTTTAACAGTGTGCATTAAATTTGTTATTCTTTGCTAATTCCTACCAGCTGTTGCTGTTCTTTGCACATTCTGTTTTTGTGGCAATAGCCAGTTTTGAGTTGCATATAAAGAAACTACAGAAGACATTTTTTTCTAGAAGAACAAACGTTCAATGGATCTGCAGGGGTTAGGATCTGTGGTCAGGAGTCCCATTTGCTGCAATTTCTTCCAGTTTCATTTTCCCAGCTTCAGACTAGACAGCTCTAGCAGCTATTTCATGTCACCTCTCCCTTCATTAATTTCTACAGTGAAGAGTGTAATACGCACATGTGGATCTGATATTGAGGCAGTATTTTGATGCCTAAATGATATTAATTGTTTTATTATTAGTAAATTCAATAACAGCCCACCTTGAAAACAATATGTATATAATTATTTATATTGTATGTAAAGTCATTGTAAATACTTATTTTTTTATTGTAAACACATTTATTAATGTTATGTAAATGTTTATATACTCTAATAGTGCAACTTTGGTGACAATAATGTGTCTGGAATTTAAAAAAATCTGATGTGTTACACTCACATGACTTTCTCTACTCTTGTACAATCTATTTTTACAAACGCCTATTCTCCATATGCTTCATATTAATCGAGATATCGAGATGTCAATCTTATTTGTAATTTTCTTGCAGATGCAAGGGGAATATGGTAGCTTTTAAGCGATAGTCAAATATTTTATCGCTGGTTGCTATGTGGCGCATTCCATTCTCTTTGCATGTCCAGGACATAAAAAATGAATAACGAATTTGAGAAAACGTATAAGTATTGGAAAATTTAAGGAAATAACAAGCAATATCTCGAAAACGGTTCACTCAACAAAAAAAATGTATATGATGTAAGTTCTGTATTTTAACGCGATCTACATTTTTTGTGTAGTAAAATTTTGTCTATCTCTTATGGTTTACCAGTTATGCAAAAGTCGTTCATAATGAAGAATACTTTTGGAGACATTCCCAGAAATTTCGAGATATACATTTCATTTCTCATGGCATTATTTTAAACATATGATATTTTCATCAAAATCGTTAGAGCCATTTTTGAGAAAATTAAAATTTTTGAAAAATGTTCCATGTAAAGGGTAGTCTGGGGTGGGGGGATTTTCTTGAAAATCTTCGTGTCGCATCTCTGGAAGATACTGAACGTAAATACCAAGTTTGGTGTTTATCCGACTGTTAGTTTTTGAGTTATGCTGTTCACAGACACACACACACACACACAGACACACACACAGACACACACACACACACAGACACACACACGGACATGTTTCCAAAAATGCTTTTTTTGGATTCAGGAGGTCTCAAAACATGTATTTCCGGTGAAATCTCGGTATCGAATTTTTGGGTGGAATGCAATACTTTCCCTACTTACTATACGTAGTAGAGAAAGTAAAAATACTGGTTATGAAAAGATCAGTAATAATGTAATTTCGCTTACAGTTTGGAATTAGCCAATCAACAGTAAAGAACGATTTTTAGTTTGAATACTTTAATTCTATTGGACTAGAATTAGCCAATAAGAGACTGGCATTACCAAAGCTATGAGATTTTTACTGTTGAATTTAGTCAGTCGCAGGCAAGATATTATACAGAGTAGACGTGAAAGTTGCGGGTAAGATTGCTCTAGGTGTGCCATTGTTTAATATCCAATTTTCTAGGAGCTACAAGCCACAAACATGCAATTTTAAATAGTATTACAAACAGGTTAGTACATATACCAATGGAGAAAGAGGAATACCAGAAAGAATACCAACACATTATCAACATAGCCACTATGAATGGATACCAGAAAAAAACAATAGATAAGAAGATAAAAAGGTTTGAAAGACAGAAATACATCCAACAAATCACTACGTTACTCAGACAACAAAAACCACAAGCATATAGAAAATTCACTTATCACCCTTGGACACATCATAAATTTCAAAGGATTTTCAAAAAATACAACATCACCCTGTCTCCACAGAATAACCACAACATACAGAAACTACTATGCAACAGAACAAAAGATCCTATCCCCAACGATAAATCAGCTGGTATATATCAAATTGATTGTAATGAATGTAACCTGGTATATATAGGAAGAACCAAAAGAAATCTTGAAATAAGACTTAAAGAGCATATGAAATGCATTTACCAAAAGCAGCCAGATAAATCAGCAGTAGCACATCATTTCTGGTCTTCAAACCATGATATCACTCCGAACATAAAACTCTTAAAACCGATCAACAGCAGCAATGAATTGGACATCTGGGAAAAAATACATATTGTCAAACACAGGAATCACCCAATGAATTTCGAACTGCCGCCACCCAGCAGCCTTTGGAGGTTCATCAGCCCAGCACCAGAGAACACCACTAGCCACACACATCCCCAGACTATGACCGGCAACATCAGTTGAGAACATGCTGACGATGGGAACAAGCCGTCTCCCAAAATGCGTTCAAGTAAGAATATTATAGTGATGTAGTGTAACAACCCTCAACTCTCTTTATTTTAAATTATGACACATCACTGTTACTAGCTTCTAAATCTTCAAAATTAGTCAAGAAAACCTTTATAGAGACACACCAAATGATGAAGGAAGTCGACGGTGATAAGTACTTAAGCCTTACTGTGTGTTACGAATGGTTCACGCAGTTTAAAAATGGCCGGATGGAAGTTAAAGATGACCCTCATTCAGGACGCCCTTCGACGTCTACTGATGACACTCATGTCAGGAACGTCAACGAAATTGTGCTTGCCAATAGATTGTCTATCAGGACATGTTGCAATGCCTGCAAGAAAATGTGAGGAGGAAACAGCCTGAAATGTGACGAGACAATTCATGGCTCTTGCATCACGATAACACATCCGCACATTCATCCCTGTTGGTGCGTGACTATTGCGCAAAAATTATATCACTGCGCTGCCTCATCCTCCATACTCTCTAGACTTGGCCCCTGCAGACTTTTTTTATTTCCAAAGTTGGAAACCCCATTGAAAGGACGAAGATTTGCAACAATAGACGAGATAAAAGAAAATTTGCAGACAGCGCTTCATGCGATCCAGAAAGAGGTGTACCAAGGCTGCTTCCGGAAGTGGAAATGGTGTTGGAAGCAGTGTATCAATTGTGAAGGAGAGTATTTCGAAGGACACCATGCACAATAAGTGAAAGGTAGGCGTAGAAATATGTTGTGGACAAAGTTACAAAATTTTTTGAACAGACCTCATACACTAAAGGACTCAGCAGAAATTATAGGCCAGCTTCAACAACTATCTATATTCTTAGAATTCCATACAAATCTGCACCACTTGACCAATCTGCATAAAACTCTGGTCTCTCAGCAAAAATAAATAGGCTACTGCTTATGATTTTCAAAACAAACCCCTATCTTTACTTATGATTTTCAAAACAAACCCCTATCTTTATTTTCAACGCCATCCTTACAGAGTGCATACAAGCAACACCAAGTATGAGAGCTAGTCATAAAAAAATCTGATGTGTTGGCTTCACCTGACTTTCTCTACTCACTCTTCTACAAACTATTCCTATAAAAACTTACCCTTCTATTCTTGTTAATCTGGATAATTTCATTGCAGGTATAAGGAGAATAAAGAAGGCTAAAGCAATTATCAGATTTTTAAAAAATGGATCACTATGTGATGGCTTTGAAATTCCATGCTTTTTGCATGATGAACATGAGAGAAAATGAATAGCTACTCATCACTTAAAAACAACATTAGTATTTGAAAATTCAAACCAATAATAAAGAATACCTCGAAAATGGTTAATGCCAAAAAAAGCAAGTGTTTCACCTAAATTATGTGCTTTAATGAGATCCGCATATTTTGTGTAGTAAGATTTTGTTTATCAATTATACAAAATTCATTCAGGATAAGAGAATTTCAAAGGCTATTCCTAGAAAATTCAAGATATAAATTTTATTTGTCATGCAAATATTTTAAACATGCAGTATTTTAATCAAAATTATTATGAGAGATTTTTTTTAAAAAATAATGAAACATTTTCCATATAACAGGGTAACTTGAGTGGGAATTTTCTTGAAAATCGTGTCACAACCTTGGAAGATGAACCTAAATACAGCAGACTCTCGCTAATTCAAAATCGGATAAATCAAAAACTCAGTTAATCCATAGTAGCTACTCGGCCCCTGCCAAATTATATGGAAAAATCTACCGCTTAAACCGAATTTCAGATAATTCATACTACGAACTAAAATTTGGTCCCCTCATTACATATTCCATATGTTATTCTTTGTCTAAACCAAATATGTATGTTGTGCTGAGCACTACGATATTTTCCGTTACGCTTTTCACATAATTTTTCTCAATTTTCTTATTCACTGTCCGGCTCCATGCTTCAAAAAAAGGCTTGGGAAATTCCCAAGAAAGAAGTAATTTCTGTATTTGTGTCTTCTGAGGGATGGCTATGATGTTTTCAGAAGAGGCATAAAATCAGTGCTGTCAGTGTCTGCAGGGAGGCACATAAGAGTAAACGAGGAAGATGCCAATAAGTAGGTACAGGAGTTTCAATCTAAGCTCTCTCATCATCACCCAAGAAATGTGTTTAATATGAGTGAAGCAAGCATTTTCTATAACTTGATGCCTGAAAAAACACTACGGCGGAACACAAAGGCGGAACACAAGGGCGGAAAATGCCTTGGAGGAATATTCAGCAAGGAGTGGCTGATGGTGGTCTTGTGTTGTAATTCAGATGGTTCTGAGAAGCTCAAACCATTAGTGATTGAAAAATACAAAAACCTATTCAATCTGCAAAGTCAGTACGAGAATACCAATAAAGCTTGAATGACCAAATCTGTTGAAGATTCAACCAATAATGGCTGCAAGAAAGAGGAACAGTTTGCTACCTTTGGACCACTGCTCGGCACATAAGTTCGATGGCCTGGAACTTCCGAACATAGAAGTTGTCTTCTTACAAGCTAACACTACGAACCATCTGCAACAATTGGATCAAGGAATAATTGCCTCAATGAAGCATAATTACAGACACCAACTAGTTAAGGCTGCCATCAGTGCAATAGAACTACAAGAAGCAGTTCCACATTGGAATGTACTGCAAGTTATCCATAACATATCTGCTGCTTGGGATGAAGTTACAACAGACACCATAACTAACTGTTTTAAGAAGGCCTGGACAGCAACCGATGATCCACATCTGAACTTATAATGTGAATACAATTGGAATTCTGATAATCCTCTTCTACACGCTTACACCCGGTTGGTGCCCTCTTGTACCGTCATTATGGAAGAATGGACGTAGGTAGACAATATCCGTGCTGCTGAAGAAACAGTCATCTGCTGATGATGCAGAAGAGAATGATAATTCTTTACTATCATCTTCTGAGGAGGAACATGAAGATACGACACTGTGACCCTGCACTGAATTTGCAGCTGCAATTTCTGTTCTTGAGAGATTTGCTGCCTACAAGTAAAAATATGCACAGTATTGTAAACCAAACAATGTTATGCTGTTTTATTTTTGTAACAATTAGTGGCCAGGGCTGCAATGTACTCTCATTTATGTAGTCCCTGAAGTGTGAATGATGCTTATTCATGTATGCTCAAAAATTTGATTTTTTTTACGAAATTTTTTTGTCTTCTACTGACCAAGTTGGATTAACGGAAGGTTGGATTAGCAAAGGTCAGATGACCGGACTGTACTATAATGATGTTTATTAAAATACCACATACTTAAGATATATGTATGACAAATAAATGTATATATTGAATTTTATGCGATCATGTAAAATACTTTTCATTCTAAAATATTTTTTATAGCGTTAAATTGTACGGGATGGACAAAAATTTACTACACAAAAGATTTATTTCAAATAAAACTTTCTGTGGCATTAAACATTTCCAATATTTGTTTTGTTATTGGTTTGACTTTTCAAATGCTTATAAATTTTTCAAGTCGCTATTTGCTTTTTCTCATCGTCATGCAAAGAGATGGAATTTGAAAGCTGTTATATGAATGAATTGCATTTGAATTGAATTGAATTTATTTGTACAACTTAATTGACAGCATTTATACCATTTACCTTATTTCTATAACTAATTATACCTATGTACAAATTGTCTGGCCTTTAAGCCTATTTTGTGCTACTCGGTTTACTTGGCTCAAAGCACTATTTAAAAATCTGACTATTGCTTTAACCTGCTTCTGGAACATTTCCAAATAAGTTAAAACAGGTAGTAGTTAGACCAATATATAAGAAAAAAAAATTCAAAATTAGCAATAGAAAATTAGAGACCAACATCTTTATGCTTGACTTTCTCCAAAATATAGGACTATTTTTAAAACAGCTACAGAGTTTCTGCAGCAAATTTGAAATTCTCTCAGAATACAGTTTGGGTTTCAAAAAAAAATCAACAATACAGGCAATCTGCAAAGGAAATGGCATTATAAATGCAATAAACAAAAAATAATATGTAACCGCAATTTTCCTCAATCTTTCTAAGAATTTGTGTTAACATTGAAACAGTACTAGCAACACTTAAAATTATGGGATTAGGGGCATACAACCAAAATGATTCAGCTCGTACTTGCAAAACAGACAGCAATGTGTTCAAATACACACAATACAGGTGGAAAGCTAACTAAACTAACATCAACTTTTAAAAGAGTAATACATAGAGTGCCACAAGGCTCAAAATTAAGACCATACTTATTTCTATTATATATAAACAGTTTATTTAAACATATAAAAGATTCGGAGGGATAGCTATTGGTTACACAGATGACACAACAATTGTAGCTACAGGAAAATCACAAATAGAGGTACAAAAAAGAGCAAATGCACTACTAGATATAATTAGCAGACAGCAAATTTAGAGATGGTATTAAATATAAACAAAACAGAGTAGATGCAAATCAGGTGAGTAATTGAACACAAGCCAACATTAAATTAACAATAGAAAATAAACAAATTCAGCAGGTCACAGAAACAAATCTTTCCATAAATAAATAAATTTGAAATGGAACAAACATCTTGAGAGTGTCACTAGCTTATATATGTTAAAACAAACAACACAAATAATGGATAGAAAAAGTATCATACAAGTATACTATGCCTTTATCCACTTCCACTTAAATTATGGGGTACACCACAAAAAACCTCAATTCTAAAGTTATTTAAGTTGCAGAAAAGTGTAATGTGCATAATGTTAAGAATGGAAAAAACTGACATAAGTAGAATTGTACATAAGACACTTAATATTTTAACATGACCATCATATATACACAAATGTATTAAATTTACTGTAAAACATTATAATCAAAACAAAAATATGAACATTCATAACCGTCACACCAGGACAACACATAACTATTTCACAAATAGATTAAGAGAAACTCTAAATCAGTTATTTATTATTTTATATTTTTATTTAATAATAAGAGGAGAATTATATTGTGGCATGTGCACAGATAATAATAATAAGACGCTCTCTGGACACCAAAGCACGGCAGTTTGTCTGTGAGTAGGGGCGAGTCAGGGGAAACAGTGTCAAGGAGGGGATAGCGTTACTGACGCCCGAGTTGGCGTGGCTTCTTGTATCAGTCAGTAAGTAAGCTTCGAGTGAGACAGATGGGAAACTGCTAAAACACGATGTCCTCGTCGGCAGGCAATGGGCAAAGGTATGTGAGTATTTAATTTCATTTAATAAATTGTGTGTGTCATCCACGTTTGGAAGTCTTAATTATGGTAGAATAGAATCTTTCCTCTCCCTTAAGCCAGGCATTGTGTTGGTATAGCAATTATTTTGGGATTTAACTTTAGCTGCGTCCTCATCGTTGCCTCGTAGTTTGAAGTTTTGTTTGATTTGACGATCCCTCTCGCAAGCGAGTAGCTCCCCTCTGTAGTTGAAAAATAATTAAAGAGAGGCATACGACAATATATAACGATAGTTTTTTTATCATTTGCAGTTTGTGAAAATGCATAGAAAATAACACAAAAAATATGTACAATCATTTACGTTCTCAAATAAAACAGATAACAAATGAAAAGGTAAAACTAAAGGCTTGTCCTATCTGCTAGAAAATGCCTTCCAGTCCTAAGAAGAGTATAAAAGAGTAACTGTAATACCTGAATAATTTTAATTGTATTATATAACAAGTAAATTCAATAACAGCCTGCCTTGAAAAACAATATGTATGTAATAATTATTTTAAATCTATGTAGCAGTCATTACATTGCTTATTTTTACTGTAAACACGTTTAATAATGTTATATGAATACATTATATACTTTAATAATGCAAGAGCTGTGAGAATAATAACTTTTAAGTTGCTAACAATGAGGTAATAATGAGGTAACCTTGTAGCAATAATGAGTTAAGAGTTTGAAAATTACTAGTCATGATTAAAGCAACGATAATGTAATTTCTGACAGTTTAAAATTAGCCAATCAACAGCAAAGAAAAGCTTTAACTAAAATGCAAATATTCCATTGGACTAGTATTAGCCAACCACAGACTTGAAATACCGAAGCTTACATATTTTGACCGTTGAAAGTTGCTCAGCTGCTGGCAAACCTTAGTAGTGAACAGATGTAAGATGTGTTCTCTACAGAAATATTACATGTGAATCGTAAAATATGTATACGCGCTAAGTGAAAGTATTAAAGAATCTCACAGTTCTTAAAAAGTGTAGTGCTTTATAAAAATGTACAAGAATTAATAAAAGAAGTGAATTTAAAAACGTAAATTCTGTGGTGTTTACAATCATTGTCATACCGCATCCTGACTAAGGAACGTGACTCTACAAACATTACTGAAGCAGCCAAGGCAAATTCAAACATAAGTAATATATAGAAGCAGTGTTAATAACAAAGTTAAATATTATAGGTAAAACTTGGAGTGTAACAACAAAATTACATCAGCTTCTCATAAGTAGCAGCATATTGCGTAATAACAGTAACTATTACGTAATCAACAAATTCAAACCAACGCCCAAAGCGTGTTGCAAACTACTTAAAGCAACTAATATTTACGAAAATAAATACTACGTAAAAATATTTTATGTAACATACATTCACAAGTTGGCTCCTATACGTGGGGCAGTTAAAATTACGTAACAAAACAAAACAAAAGCAGCACAACATAACCTTCTCAAGTTTAAAAAAATATTACGTGAAGAAAATACATTCTTCAAGTTGGCTTCCCAAGCGTGGAGCTAAACAACTATCACAAATTGCACTCGAAAATAAGTTATTTTTGCACTCATCTTATTGTATATATGTATATTCACTGTTATATTTTTGTATAATTGGATGAATTTTGTAAAATGTAGTTACAATGGAGAAAATAAATACAATATGATACAACACTGTTTCCTTCATTTCTGCATAGCATAGTTCTGGTGGATTTTGCATGAGTATTTTAATTATTTCTAGTATAGTATAGTATTTTTTATACAGGAAGACCTAAAAGTAGAACTTCTAACATAGTGCACACGAGCTTAAAGCTTTAAATTATCGCACTAGTGCAATAATCTTCATTGTGACAAACTTTGGTTTCAAGTCCAATCACATGGCAATTACCCTTTGTATTTGTACATGTTTAATAACTCGACTTGTTTTGATAAGGTTTTACTTTTCATTATGTCTTTTTACGTGATTAATTTCTCATGGCGCTCGCATTATCTGTTCACAATACAAATTGTCATACTTCAATTTATCGCAATTTGTTGTAGAGTTAACCTATGCATTATATTGGCAGTCTTCTGTTTCTTTGATATTAAACATTATTCTTTTATTTACTATAACCTAAATAAAGGTTAAATGGCAGAAATTATAAATTCAGAACAAATTGAAATGGAAGAGCCAGGTGAAGTTACATAAGCAGCAGAAAGAATAACACTAGAAGTACTTATCCAAAAAAATTCAGAAAGCAATATGATACAGCATTAATCACTTCATCGTCTGGTATAAGGCAAAACACATTGAAAATAATTTCGCTGAAAATGACTGCTAGTGAATCAATAAAAGATCAAAACATCTGAAATCTAACTTTTTAACACCATTTCTCTTGTTTCAAGAACCATGTCCTAAACATGATTTCTCTTAGTTTCAGGAATCAATATGTTATCGATATTTTACAAATTTGATCACTGTCTAAAAAATATATATACGCACACGTGTTTAAAGTGGTTTTATTTTGCTCATAGGATTGTAAAACTCGGCCTACAGCCTTCGTTTCACAAACATTTCCACTCACAAAATAAAACCCTACTTTTACCTCTTATATCATAATCTACTATTATTTATAACTTGAAAAGTACAAACAACATTAACAAATCATATATTTAAAAGAAAATCTAGCCCTACTGTACCAAAGCTCTCCCCTAACCTAAGGTTGATTATTTCTAGTAAATGTGTTCAACCAAACTATTTCTAATATACAAGAACATGCCAATGTATATCTAGGTTTTTGAATAGTGGTTTACATGAACATAATTTCCTTTCATAACGTATAATGCAAATGGCTTGCCTTTATTTAATAAACACTTCCTTAGCTTCCAGTGAATTACCCCAAAATATTGTTCCATGTTTCACTATAGAAAGTATATATGAGCATAGTATGCTATTAAAATTATTGGAAAGCTGACATATTGCCTTAAAATTCTTAAGGCATATATGCTGTTGATTAATTTACTAGACAGATATTTAATACATGTTTTCCATTTTATAATATTGTGTTTCCATAAGCCTGGAAAGTCTGTTTTTGCTTTGTATGAAATTTTTCTGCATCTAATTTTACTTCAGGGATATAATCTTTTAAGGCTGGTTCACAATAACCAAGGAAGCAAGAACGATGCATTATGATGTGAGCGTTCACAATTAACAGGAAGCTTTCTCAGGTTCCTGGGAATGGGAAAGATGACTTGGTCTAATTTGACTTTCTGGTTCTCGTTTCCTGGGCACAGCATATTATAGTCGGTGCCAATCAAGAACGTGATTGACAGTTACTAACCACCTGGCGGAAAGCTTTAAATGAATGGGAGGGGATGCATACGTAATAGCGGTTGTCATAGCAATGATTGGAAGGACCAATTAGTACTAAGACATTTCCATAGCAACAATAGATGCAAAAACCATGTTGCCGATACTGTAACATGTGATTAGCATGACATGCCTGGCGAGCAACGTTGCAGTAACATGAACTGCACGTCTTATCTACTGTTGTCACTGCAGTTATAAACATTGCTTCCTTTAGCCACAGCTTAATGTATTTACATCAGTTTAGAGATTGCCTGTGTACAGACAAGTTGCTTTGCATCCTATTTGTGCGGTTATTTGCTTTGTGTTTATATGTGTTTGAGTCCGTGTATCTGTGCCTGTGTTGTGAACATTTGCAATTGCGTTAACACTTTTAATGGATATTTAACAATATCCAAAAAAATGATGATAAAGACAGCGAGCCAAACGAAAAACTGGGCGTACTCGGTATAATGTATTTGATAAAGGTATCCCAATTAAAGGACAAGCGTGGGAAATAATATGCTCTGCGAGAGAATCGGCGGCATTTTCCCATTAGAGCAAGTATCAATATTTCACAGACATGTCTCTCTTGTTAATGCAGATCTTTACACTGATATATTCTTGCATGTTCTATCCTTTGCATGCAGATTCATTATTTTATAATTGTCTTCATATAAGAATATAAATAATACCCGCACTACAATGCAGATGCAACCCAGTCGCCTTCGTACACAATTCTAACGCGCTCTCCACGTGGTCGCAATAAGCGGCAACGTCGCCTCACTCTTTCTGTGAAATGTCAATCCCTTTCTTCTTTGGCAGCGAGTATAGATCCATATTGTTAAATTAAATTAAACTGAGTTTTATTTATGGATGCACTTTAATGCTGTGATCCTTAGCGTCCCATTCTATACTGGACATGAAAGACCAGTAATTTTGCTCAGAGGCCTCTTTATCAGGCTTGAGGTTCTTTTACATGCTGTAAACCTATGACAGGATTTAAGGCTTTACTTCCCTTCCTAAGGAAGCCATGCTAAGGATTTTTACGCCTGAAAAAAATTCATCGCCCTCCACCGGGTTTGAACCCACAACCTCGGGAACTAGAGGCTAGCATGGTAACCACTACACCACAGAGAACGACTGGGGATCCAAATTATGCATATTAAGACTCTTCACTGTGGAAATTACTCAAGGCAGCCATGATGAAACAGCCACTAGACCTCTCTCTGGTGACAAGCTGAGAAAATGAAACTGGAATAAACTCCAGCAAATGTGCATACTGCCCAAAGATCTTGACTCCCTCAGATCGATTGAGCATTGCTAAGTCAGCAATGAATTGGACATCTGGGAAAAAATACATATCGTCAAACACAGGAATCACCTAATGAATTTCGAACTGCCGCCACCGAGCAGCCTTTGGAGGTTCATCAGCCGAGCACCAGAGAATACCAATAGCCACAACACATTCCCCAGACAATAAACGGCAAAATCAGTTGAAAACATGCAGACGATGGGAGCAAACCGTCTCCCAAAACGCATTCAAGTAAGAACATTTTAGTGCTGTAGTGTAACAACCTTCAACTCTCTTTATTTTAAATTATGACAAATCACTGTTACTAGCTTCTAAATCTTCAAAATTTTATGGCTTCTTGCTCATTTCTAGGATTGGTTTTTCCGTTCTAGTGAATTTGGAGACTGATTAAGTACGTACGTCTTGGTGCCTCTAAGTCGCATTGGAATGTTCTGTCTTTGTTCTGCGAGCCACATGTTCAGCAGAATTCTTAAAGGGCAGAAGATCTTTTCAATTTCTCCCATTATAGCCTCTGGCTCTCTTAACAACTACTTGTTCCGGTCTAGCTTCCACACACTTTAGCTCTTTTGAAATTCTTTCTTTATGCTATGTGTATGACTAATTTTATGTGTATTTATTTATTATATATGTGCATATAAGCAATTATCAGGCACATGTTTCTACTTCATATGCCCTTCAAAGGGAATTGTGATTTTTTCATTTTTGGGAAATTCACATTTCGCTTGGAATGTCCCACTGACTCGTGCGTAGGAATAACCTCAAACTGTTATTGACTCTAACATCTGCCTAACATCTAGCATCTTTTTATAGGTTCATCTGTTTTCATTTTCTGCTTTGAAAGTACGATTAACTGTGAGGACATTCGTCAATATTCTGGCTTGTCTTGCATGTCGGGCGAGAGGGGTTCGAAATATAAAATCATATGCACTTAACATGGTTTGTCATGCTTATCATTTGGTAAACACTATATCCTACTGCTTGATGTGCAAGATTTGAATAAATACAGACATACATATATAATGACCCTAAAATGTTACAGAGAATATCTAATGGTATAAGTGTGCTGGTTGACATAATAATGGTTATACAATCATAATACTGGAAAGAAAACACTGAAATACATGATTTATAGAAATTCTGATGTATTAGTACATGTAATGCCACCTCAGTATGGTATTTGTAATTGAACGTTTTCTTTGTTACCGTACCAATTCTGCATCTTGATAACAATTTCTTCCTCACGTTTGTACGTTAGCTATACTGTTGCCATTTCTTTCCTCTCCACACGCACATGTATCTTTTCTTTCAATGCACTATCACATGTTAGTACACTTCACACGGTACACCCTTGTTATACACATTTTGTGATGTTTGAAAGAAGACATATTGTAAACATTTACTGTTTTTAATTTTTCTTATCGCTGACATTTCTAGTTAGAACTTAGATGGCCGGGAGTACACTCAGGGTAAATTGTCATACTGTTTCCCTCGTTTGTGTCACTTTTGCCCGCATTAGGTCTTACGCTGCTCTAACATAATGCTGCCAACATATGAATAATGCCACCAAAGCCGGTAAGATACTCAGCCTCAAAGCGTAGCCGAGAGATTGAGGGCCCTCAGCCTCAAAGCGTAGCCGAGGGATGTTTTTTAGAAGGAGAGGAGTGCAGCAAGTTGCGGCCTATTGGCCGCAACTGCGAAGCGACGACAGAGCGTAGCTCAGGGATCTGCGTGTCTAAAACTCCAATGATTCACGTTCACAAAACAACAGCACATCGCATATTCAGTGCATTTCACTGATTATTTAGGTTGGCAGTACCCACTTTGCATGGAAAAATGGCTACGTTTGTTTTCTTCCTAACACTATTTGCCTATATAAATAAAACACTTAAAACGGGTGGGTACTAGATATTGGAGAGACCACATCATGTTCTAAAATCACTCCTAAGATAAGTAATTTCATTGCTTTTTCACTTCCTTATTCCTAATTTAGGTGGGCAAAAGAAAGACCTAATGCGGGCAAAAGTGACACAAACGAGGGCAACAGTATGACAATTTAGCCGTACACTCATTATAGTTAATGTCTAAGGTACTATGCATGTTACAATTCTTATTACCTAATTCGTTCACAATTACCTAACAATGTCCTGTATCATTTTCTTACAGTGTGTGTTTAAGGTAGGGTATAAATACTAACATTTATGCACAGTATTTAGATTTCGAGAGCAGAGCTAATAGTACAATGCTTTTCATTTACGTATGAAATCTTTTTTTTTTTAATATGAAAAACATTTTTCTCGATAAAATCATGGTAACTGCTTAAAAATACATATACATACTTTCTGTACAATTATTTACAACTTGGTGAGATAGCCTTAATTGCTACCATTTTCTTACCCTTCCCATTAGCACCATGTGCCTTCCTAGAGTGAATATTGGTTGAAATTGTTGATTCAAAAAAATTTTGTTTCTCTAGTGCTTGCCCACTTTCACGCGGTGGAGACAATATCAATGTTTTCTACTTAGGAGCTTTTTATTTCCAGCTGCTTAAATGGTCGTAGGAGGGCTAAATTATACCTGCCTATGACCAGGTTTGTTTTGTTGTCAGCAAGCTCGAAGGCATGGTCACTCAATGCTCTGACAATAACAGCTGGTCCCTTCCATAAGAGATGTAGTCTGTGCAACGCCTTGTTTAGTGGGGATGACTTATTATGTCTTTCTTTTTATTATCATCATCATCGTCATTATTATTATTATTATTATTATTATTATTATTATTATTATTATTATTATTATTATTATTACTACTACTACTACTACTACTACTACTACTACGATTATTATCAGTATTGGGGAGACCCTCGAGGTATGTTTTCGATATTAAAGAAGGGCAAAAGCTTGACAAATCATGCATAATTGTTTGATCGACGGTAGATCTGAGGTCCAGAGTTACATTTCTGCATTTGTACTGCCATGGGTTTGCCTCTTGTTTTTACCTGGAATTCATATTCTTAGGAAATGCACAAGTCTGTTCTTTCGCGACTGTGGACCGGTTTTTCTACAGAGCATTGAAAAGCTTTTGTTTCAGATCTTCTTCAAATGAGGGATGGAAGTGACTTTGTTTTCAATGATCATCCTAATTTCACACCCGACTGCAAACTGCTCCCGTGGCACATATGAATCTGTTTGTCCTTCTAAGTCAAGGCTACAATAACATGCAGTAATTATTTTGTTTCGTCCAGCGAGGTTTGCACTATCATTATCTATAAAATCATCTTTTTCTTTCACATACTTATCGCTACAAACAAATGACATCCCAATGTGTCAATCTGACATTCCACTTTTGCTATTAATATAGTCATCAATAATAAATTCCCATTCTCGTTTCAGGGATACTGTGAACCAGAAAGTTGATTTTGTTTACCATTCTGGGGTTATGGTGAACTAGCCTTTACATTTTCTCAAAAATAAAATTTCAGATAAATTATTTTATCTGTGATTAATACTAAGTTATTACTTTTTACCCATGACACCAGAATGATTTAGTGAAAGAAAAGACAGATGTACCTGGCCTTCAGCAGTCAGAGCCAATGTGTGAGAGCCACCACAAGCAACCTCTATTACTTTCTTCTCAAGTAGTTCACCACTAACCAAGTTTGGAGTTAAGACACTATTACCAAGTGAATTGTTTCCAACTTGCCCAACATTATTTTTGCCCCAAGAGTAAACTTCTCCATTTTCTGTTACGGCGACAACAAATGGTCCAGAGCCAAATGAGAAACCTTCAGAAAGAAAATATACAATTAGACTTACTCATTTAACTCTCATATTGACAATGAAAGACTTTATGAAGACAGACAGTCTACAGATAACAAGAATGGACTATTAAAAACTTCCTGCACACACAGCCTTGTAAACTTTTGCAAATGGTGAATATATATAAAATATTTATGGTTGTTTGAACAGTTCTACAGCTCATTCTTCAGTTGCTGTAGGACTTACTTCACCTCCTCTACTGACTGTGGTTCAACTTCTATTTCGTTTATTATGCTTCATAACAGGAACTGTAAACAAAAACTGTCACAAAAAATCTGATGTGTTACACTCACATGACTTTCTCTACTCTTGTACAAACTATTTTTACAAACACTTATTCTCCATATGCTTCATGTTAATCGAGATAAACATTTGCAGACTCTATCTTATTGCTAATTTTCTTGTAGGTGCAAGGGGAATATATATTTACATCGAAAAACAGTAGCCTTTAAGCACATTCATATCTCTTAATAGCTGGTTGCTAGGTATGGTCATCGCAGTCTAAGGATCCCCAAGCGGCGGCCTTTGTGCAGTAGCCAAACACTTGTTCCCTACCCTCCCTAACCACAAACATCATAAACATCTTAGTGACATCCATGTGCACGTGCGCGTTGTTGCCACAGATAAACATAGTATTTAAAAGCAAAAATTTGTAGCTGGTTTCCATATATACAGAATACAATCATGCAGTTTGTTAGCTTGCTTTATACACAAATGCAGTAAAAAACTGAGCATCACATAATAATTGCATTTATGTTACAAACGCTTTAAAATATAACTGAGGATGACCTGAACTAATATACTACGCTACAAGAATGGAAATGCATGTTAATATATCCGAGAGAAACTATCTGGACTATCATTAAATAATTAAAATACATAAATATGGATTTATTTTAAAAAGAACTCTTACTCCCAAAACAAAGCCTCATTTTTGATTATGCTATTTAACCTAAAAGTTACTTTTTATAAATAAGGGTTGCATGTTTGTAGTTTTGCTTAATGTAATTATTATGTGCGCGGAGGTATGGTGAAAGTATTTTTTATTTTGTTTGTCCTGCAACCTGGCGGCGCCGTGGCCGAGTGGTTAGACCGCTCGCCTCCCATCTAGGCGGCCCGGGTTCAATTCCAGGGACCTGCATGTGGGATTTGTGGTGGACGAAGCGGCGTCTGGGCGGGTTTTCTCCGGGTTCTCCGGTTTCCCCCGCCATTCATTCCACCAACTGCTCCATCATCACCTTTCCTTTCATCCATTTCACCAACATTTCGTTTCATCTACTTCCTTCATCCCATACCAGGCATCGGGCTGATCACCCATCCTGGATGCTCTGTCTGATCCATGAGTATCTGCTCCTCGACGGGCCTCTGACCCCAGGCACCCGCTTGTAAGTCCTGGGGGGTGTAAGTCCTACCTGAGAGGAGGGTAAACAGATAATGAATGAATGAAAAATTGTCCTGCAACCACAGAATGTTAGAAAAACCAAGTTCCAGAAGATGTAAACAAAAACAGTAAATATGTAAAATTAAAAAAGAAGAAGCAGGTGAAAAAGTAAAGCGAACGCAGGTCTTTGTATCACTCTTGGAAGATAGGTGCTTTTTTACGTAGCTTTGAAAACATGATAAATTTGCTTCACAACAATGTTTTTATTAATATAAAGCTAATATAAGAAGAGGTTGTGTATTGTTTAAGATGTAAGATTTATAGGCATGACAGCTTCTGTTTACTTAAATGAATAGCTTTATTATAAAATACAGGATAAGTAAAAATACGGAAGGCAAAAGAAAGAAAATAAAAAAGAAATCTTATGTGTTATATTCATATGATTATCTCTATTCACTCTTCTACAAATCACTTTTACAAAAGCTTATTCTTCTATCTATTTCTTCTTAAACAAGATAAAATTTCAATGCACATTTCGTTGTAAATATAAGGATTCATAGGCCAAAGCGATAGTCAGATTATTAAAAACCAAATGATGACTGAAATTCCATGCTCTTAGCATGACCACGAGAAAAATACAAATACGGACTTCCAACTTGTATTTCAAAATTCAAACCAATAACAAAGATTTTCCCGGAAATGATTAACATAATTTGACCTAAAATGTGTCCTTTACTGAGATTGCATTTTATGCACAGTAAGATTTTGCCCATCTCTTACGGTGTACCAGTTATACAAAAAGTTGAGAACGAGGAGGAATTTACAAGTTATTCACAGAACATAAAATTCAAGATACAAATTTTATTTTTCATGCAAATATCTTAAACATGCGGTATTTTGGAATTAATGGTTCTTTCACTCAAGCCGTGTGTTGGACAGGGTTGGAAAGGTAGAATCAGATGACTGAAAAATTCAATGCCATAGCCGGGATTTGAACCACGGATCTCCTGGTCTCCGTCCGGTTGCTCTAACCACTGAGCTACCATGGCAACATGCCGGTATTTTACTAAAAATCGTTATAGCTGTTTTTGAGAAATTCAAAACAATAGCAAACATTTTCCACGTAAAGGGTTCTTTTCTACATGTTCATGAATATTACACACAAAAATCTGGCTTTGCTTATTCAAAGTTTTTGTAGTCCCTTTCTTCGTGGTCTTGGCACTACTGGTACTCGGCAGAGTCATTTGTTGGTGCGGCCGGAGGGTCAGCAACTTGGTTAGTTTCCCAAGGTCTCCACATCTTAATTAAACTATTAAACGTTAATAACTATTAAACACTGCTAAACCTACAAAAATGCACTAAGTAAAACACTATATAACTTCTCTAAACTGTCACAGCTGCTAAAATGTACTGAAACCGAGGAAACAACAGAAATGATATTGCAACAACGCTTTGCTTTGGTGGAGCTAAAGAAAGGACCACGCATTATATTTGAGGGATGGGAAGACCCTACTAATCGTTTACTGATGGGTTTATGGTCAGGTTTGAAAGCTTTCTGTTCGCTTTGTAGCCGACTGGGGAAACGTTGCCTGCGACCACTTTACAGCACCATTCTCTTTGCCACAGATTAATACTCTTTGCATATCCAAGACAAAAAAATGAATAACGAATTCCCATTTGAGAAAATAAGTATTGAAAAATTTAAGGGAATAACAAGCAATACTTCGAAAATGGTTCACTCAACAACAAAAATGTATATGACATAAATTGTGTATTTTAACGCAATCTACGTTTTTTGTGTAGTAAAATTTTGTCTATCTCTTATGGTTTATCAGTTTAGCAAAAGTCGTTCACAATGAAGAATACTTTTGGAGACATTCCCAGAAAATTCAAGATATACATTTTATTTGTCATGAAAATATCTTAAACATATGATATTTTAATCAAAATCGTTAGCCATTTTTAAGAAAATTAAAATTTTCGAAAAATGTTCCATGTAATGGGTAATCTGGGGTGGGGGGATTTTCTTGAAAACCTTCGTGTCGCATCTCTGGAAGATACTGAACGTAAATACCAAGTTTGGTGTTTATCCGACTGTTCATTTCTGAGTTATGCTGTTCACAGACAGACACACAGACAGACAGACACACACACGGACATGTTTCCAAAAATGCATGTATTTCCGGTGAAATCTTGGTATCGAATTTTTGGGTGGAATACAATACTTCCCCTGCTTACTATACGTTGTAGAGAAAGTAAAAATGGGAAACATTTCCCCAGCCATAGAATGCAAATATGATAAACAGTTTATGTGACAGAGAAGACTTTACAATTCAAATCATTCATTACTGAATGATCATGCCCACTTACTACTGGTTACCAGAGGTCACTAGTGTGCAATCAAATTTTAAATCCACACACTATGCATTTTGTTGTAGCCATAGAATGGGAACTATGATCGTGTTGAAGGATAGCCATACAGATAAGCTCTGGCCTATCACAGCGCTGTAAACAATCAGCGTGGCACTTTCAGTCAGTAATCTTAAGTTTACAATATGATGCATTAGAATTTAATGCTTTGTCGTATCCACAGTGAAAATTTGTAACAATTTGAATCTGCCCACAAAGCCATATAGTTGTAAAAAAAAAAAGCCTGCTCTCCCATATATTTTACAGGCAAACTGTAAAAGTTGGCAAGTATGTATATACGGTGAGCCAAAACACTCTGAACCGCCTACGCGATGTTTTTCCTGTCCGCATCCTCAGCGCTCGTTGCCGTCTGCTGCTATCATAGAAAGGTGCGGATGACACCATACAACATTTTTAAAACTAATTTTAAAGGCTTTACTTACCAACTTTATGAAAGGAGATGCTGAAACTGGCCACTGTTGTTGTCCAGTGGCACCTGGCACCTCTTTAGGAAACTAACCATCATGGAATTTTTGGGAGGAATTTTCCAAACGATGACCAATGTCGTCTAATGTTTCTTTGGTAAGAACCGAACGCCGTCTTTTAGATTTCTTAGCCTGAACCCTTCCTGTGGTCTGAAATTTACTGTAAAGTTCATGGATTGTTGTATGGCCTGGAACTTTTACACCTAGAAATCTTTCTGCAAATCGTACTTTCACTTGGCAAGCTGACCGAGTTAACTATACGAATCATAAATAAATACACGCTGTGCAGTAGAAAGCATATACTGAGCCATAATATACTTTGTGACTAAGTACAGGACAAAATAATAAATAACTTGTAATAACTGAACTACAACACATCACTGTCAACTCAAAACTGCACTTCACACTGCACATCAAACCACAACAGCATGACTTTGTTTATAGCAACAGTGCGTTATCATGTTTTTATCATATTTCCACATGCCCAGTGGAAAAACACTGCGCAGCTGGTAATATTGTTCATAAAATACCCCTCCAGGGTAACTTTGAAGTAGTAATTGTTCTTGGAGTTAATTAGCCCCACGTTGAGGCGTCAATTTGCGGGAGGTTTTTAGCTTACATAAATATTATTACGTAATATTTGTAAAAGTGTTGTTATGTAATTATTTAGCTCCACGTTGAGGGACACCAATTTGCGGATAGTTATGATGATGGTAGTTGTTTGGAGGAGTTTGCTTCACAGTTGTAATTTGAAGAAGTATGTTTGTTGCCAACTTTAAAAAAAATTAATTAGCTGGATGCTGGATATGAGGTGTGAGAATCCCCGTCTATGTGTGTCACTTAGAGAATGTATATAGGTTACGTAATGAAGATACACTTTGATGTTGTTTGATGCTTGGGATGGCAAACTTTATAGTGAAGATGATGCTTGTTTTACGTAATATTAAAGTTATTTGCCTCGGCTGCTTTCAATCGCACTATAGAAACACAAGTTCTTTTTAGGTTGTGATAAGACAAGAATTAAAATACGTCACAGAATTTACTTTTTAAGTTTCACTTCTTTTTATTTCTCTTTATACTTGCACATTTATAAACACAACACTTTAGAAAAGAAAAACTGTGAGCACTTTATATATTCTAGCAGAGAACACACTTTTTACCATCCGTACTCTACAACATCTTACCCGCGACTTTTACGTCTGCTCTCTATAACATCTTGCTTGCGACTGACTAAATTCAACGGTAAAAATCTTATAGCTTCGGTAATACTCTTATTGGCTAATTCTAGTCCAATAGAATTTAAGCATTCAAACTAAAACTTTTATTTACTTTTGATTGGCTAATTCCAAACTGTAAGCGAAATTACATTATTACCGATCTTTTCATAACAAGTATTTTTTTAAATTGCAGACACATTATTGTCACAAAAATTATATTATTACCTCATTATTAACATCCTAAAACATATTATTCTTATAGTTTTTACACTATTAGAGTATATAAATGTTTACATAACACTAATAAATATGTTTACAATAAAAATAAGTATTTACAATGACTTTACATACAATTTAAATAATAATTATATACATATTGTTTTTTTTAAGGTGGGCTGTTATTGAATTTAATAATAATAAAACACAATTAATATCATTTAGGCATCAAAATACTGCCTCAACTTAAAACATAAATGTTAAAAGACAAACCCACACACCCTGGACAAATTAAAACAAAATATCCGCCAGCAAATTTCTCAACATGAAAGTATATGGTGAGTGATGGAAAGTTTCTTAAAGAGGTGCCAAAAATGTATGGACAACGATGGTGGCCAGTTTCAGCAGTTCCTTTTGTAAAGTTGGTAAGTAAAGTCTTTAAAAGTAGTTTTAAAAATGTTGTATGGTTTCATCCGCGCCTTTCTATGATAGCAGCAGACGGCAACGAGCACCGAGGACACAGACAGGAAAAACAATGCGCAGGCGGTTCAGTCTTTTGGCTCACCCTGTATAATGAAGTAAGATAAGTCCTAGATTCCTACCTAACTACTTTTTAACATATTCTGCTCCTTTCTGTGAAACAGAGATATGGGGCAGCCATGCAAAGTAATGTAAAAATACCTTTAACCCTTTTGCTGCAAAGTGCCTCCATTTTCCTTGGACTTAAGGAGGCTGGTGCTTTTCCAAGCCCCAAGCAGCCTGATTCATTTGAACCAAAAGAAAATACTTCATCTTCCTTTGTTACAATAATAGCTTCATGTCCTGAAGTTCCTGAAGACAAAGAGGTATGCATTACAATAAAGTATTAATAACCATTAACCTCATGAACTAAAGTTTAGTAATGTATGGTTACTACAATTTAATATCTTAGCTCTACCCTATAATGTATATGGTCCATATCAAATCGTCCGAAATAGTAGGAAAATCAACCTTGCATTTTTTAAATGAAATGGCACTTTTTTTATCTGGAGACAGGCCCAATACACTGCTTCATGCAAACTTTTAAAATTCAGAACATCATAGTTTTGCAATTAAAATTGTTCAAATATATTCCCAACTTCAAACTAAAATCTTTAAATCTAATTATTTATCTTGAGTTCTATTTTGATTTCCTGAAATTTAATTTCAATCAGTACATAAAGATGTTCTTATTTCTATCTAGGTGAAGAAACTGAGTTTTTTCAAGTGAAGGCAGTATTGGATTAAGAAAAACAGCTGTATTATATGTGGTAAGATTCCATATTTTAAAAACATTCAAACCTAAATTTTACTGTAATGGTAACGGATAAGGATTCGTTTAAAACAATTAAAAAAGTAAATTATTTTAGATGTGGGGAGGTAGTAAAACATGTGCTTATGGTCGCTCTCGCACATTTGTTTTGAACTGAAAGTCAAGCAAGCTGATGAGTGTTAGGTTAAACAATGAGAACACTTATTAAACAGTATGCGGTACTGAGTATTTCTGCACAGATTCACATTGCAAATATAACAATTATGTATTTCAATATGTTCTGGAATGCCACATTTAGCTATCCTAGAATGGATACTTTAGAAGCACTTTGGCACTACATTTTTGTGAACGGGAAGTTGAAGGGGGTTCAAGCAACAGTGACTCATATAAGATTTGCATTCAACTTTAGAGAACCTATGAAAAAAGAAGTACTGTAATGCCAAAAATGTATATGCATATTATGATACATGCCTTAATTTGATTAAAGCCTCTTTCGATTTTAATTTTCTTACCTTGAAGAGAGACTCTCAAGAAAGTATCACTAACAAAAATGTAATTCATAACCACTTGTGCTTAACTCACAACACTTTAATGCTAGTGCAAGAAAAGTCTGAAGAGAAAGAAGACAAGCATGAAATACGAGTCTGTACTGTCCTCCTTTTATCACACATATTGTGCTGCTGTAGAGTGCTAGGCAAAATGGAGCATAAGTAATATATTCCCAAATGCATAAACCACATAAATCGATCTGTTTATTCACTTTTAGCATTACAACTACAAACATCCTAACATTACACTTTACCAACATTGCCAGCCTCTCTTGATAACGCTATAGATTATTCTCAATCTAATATATTGGTCTTATAAAAACCCAACAATGCTTAAAATAAGTAAAAGCTGTATATAGATTTTTGTGAATATTAATAATAATTATTATTATATATACAGTAATGAAATATGTACTTTTATCTACAAAATGGAAATTGTTACAATATTCTGAAATAAAGGGTTCCGGAGTTATGTGCACTTAAAATACGACAAAATTAATTAATATGATAAATTTATCATTCAATACTATGACAACCATTGGATTTAGATGCTAATATTTGTTAAATACGGTTTCCTTAGCACCCCTTATTAATAGGAAAAATTATAATGGAAACAAAAAATGCAAGGTTTTTTTTGCCGTTTCCTTTCACATGGAATGTCCCATTTTATACCAAGTTCAATTGTCACAGGAATGTTGCCATCACAAATTTAGGCATCTCGTATTTTTTTCGTTCATTCTATCTTCTTTGTCTTTTATTCCTCCACCGCTGTTTCAATTAAACACAGTTCTGTCAAGTGGGATTTTACTGTATTATAACTGTTGTTGTTGCTGCAGCAGTGGAAGTAAAAGCCATAATAATACTAAAAATGTTCAGTCCTCAAGGAGAAAACAGATACTGGAGACTGTGTGTCAAAAGTAATTTTATGGATTGTTTTTAACAATCAAAGAACGTTTTTGCAAAAGTCGATAGATGCAAAAGTTTCCAAAAATGAGTTATATATTGCATCTATGTATCTTTTAGCATCTGAATTGATCCATGAAATCAGATTTAGCAAAACTCAATTCATGCCATAATTAGGGAAAACCAAAAATTCCAGGGTTTTACAAAACTCGATAAATGCAGCCACTTAGTTTAAAACAAAACTCGATACAAGTTGCATTCCTTATTTGAAATATACACAAAGCCAGATAAAATGTTTTTCACTATAGTATAAGGTGTTAAGTAAGAGCATTCTGCAGTCTCATATTATTCGAACTACTGCGTTCCCAAGAGGAGGTTCCAGTGGCAGGGAGCAAAATATGAATCCTTGCATCTTTGGACATATGTTGGCTGCTTAAACAGTCACATTCAAAGCTTTCAATGTAAACATGAGCCAATGTTTTCCACTTAACTTGTACTGCGCTGATGTAGCACCCATATCTGAAACCATGCAGGTGAAGTGATGATGAGGTGGACCTTAAGGGCGCTCAACTGCATGGGTTATTAGCGCCCTTACAATGTATAAAATTAAAAATTGAAAAGTCAAAAAACTAAAAAACCACACACAAACCCGCTTGGTCAAAAACACTAAAAAACACAACAGACCAAAGACTAAAATCTACACACTAAAATCATGGTCACTAAAAGAATAAAACGTGTCAAGAACTGTAGAATGCAAGGGACATGAGCGCCTTATGTCCATCGGGGAGAAGAGCCCCATTAAAACCGACAATATAAAATCTTAAAGCTAAAAGACGCTCAGCGCATCAAATGCGTCTGGTAAATCCAATGTCATTGATAAAACGTAAAAGACACTCTACAGCACGCGTGTCGTCTGCCAAAACGTTGGCTAGGCCAACAGGCAGACCAACACGAACGCGCAACGGAGCTAAAACTTGACACTCTGCTAAAATGTGATGCACCGTTAAGGGCGCATCACACTGCTCACAGAGTGGTGTGGGGTCACCACTGAGCAGGTATCTATGGCTAAAAAGACAATGTCCGATTCGTAAACGAGCTAAAAGTACCTCTTCCCGACGAGAAGGACGAGAAGAGGTACCCCAGACTAACGGAATAGGTTTAACCTCCTGCAACTTGTTCCCCCTAAGAGCCGCCCACTCATCGCGCCAGCGCGAGAGGATAAGGCAACGTAAAACAACATAAAAATCTGAGGAAGGAACAACACAGGTAAAACATCTGGGTGATAAAATGGCCGATTTGGCAGCGGCGTCGGCAGACTCATTGCCTGAGATGCCCATGCAGGTGAAATACAAGCAGATTCCTCTTACAACTTTTAATATATGAAGATATTAGTGTATTTCATAATAAATTACAGACATTCTGCAATATAGAGCAAGACAGATAGCTTCTGAAGTTCATGACCATCATAACACCAACCGAGCATGATGGCTCGGGCAGCAACATCTGTGGCCCGCATTTGGGAGGTCCTGAGATCAATCCTTGGGAACCAACCACACTGATCCATGGGTTTTTTGGGGGTTTTCCTGAGTCGTCAGCAGAATACTGGAGGGGTTTCTTTCATCCCCCATATTTCCTGTCGCTCCATTTTGTTCCATTCTTTATTTCATTCATCTTTCATCCCATTGATGTCTTACAGGATGTTAATGCCGGCGATAGTGTTTTAGTGCAGCGTGGTGGCAAGGAAAAACGATGCTCTTTATGACTCTCTCTCTGTCCCTCAGCTTTCGGCTGGCTGCTGGGGTGTCCAAACCCACTTGAGTTGCATTGGACCCTCTCTGTGTGGGGTGGAGTCCCTAATCTGCTTGTCCGTCTCTATCTGGAAACTTAGGGACCCTGTCATTCCTGTGCCGTCACTCCTGGTTCTGGCCACTCGATGTCTCCTCTCGCCTCATCCTTCCTCCCAGAGATGCCCCCTCATGGGGCACAGGTACAATATCCCCTCTGGATCAGTGCCAAGTCCCCTCTGTAGCCTATCCTATCACCAAGCATACAGTGGTGGATACAGAGTCTTTGAAAAGAAAAATTACTTACAAAAAAAAAATTCAACCAAACATAGCAATGTATCTGTTGAAGTGCAGAACACACAATACAGTGTGTCCAGTGGCAGTGTGTATGTGCTAAAACCAAGAGTTAAAACATGTGACAATACGAGGGCAAATCAAAAAGTCTTTGCCCCTATTTTTTTCAGCCAAATTACGAATGTAAAACAAAAACCAGCATCTACATTCAAAGTAATGGATTCTTCATGGACTGGTCCTCATAGAGTTTCTAGCTGCTGCCAGTGCATTCAAACAGACAGGTGTGCTTAACACATCCACAGCTTACGAGCAACGAGGTGTGATCCGTTTTCTATGGAGTAAGGGTTTATGCCCATCAAGATCCACAGGGAAATGTAGCCATCATATGGGGGAAAGGTGTCTTGCTTTGAGAAGTGTGAGATGGTGGTGTTCTGAGTTTGAAAATGGCTGTGCAAATCTGCATGAAAATGAGCGTATGGGGAGACCACATATATCAGTGACTGATGACAATTTTTACCCGTGTGGATGCGACGGTGAAAGCAGAGCGGCACGTGCGCATTAGAGACATTGCTCAGGAGCTCGACATTTCTTTTGGGAGTGCTTACGACATCATTCACGAGTACTTAGGGTACAGGAAGGTTTCATGTCAATGGGTTCCTAAAGAGTTGGATGACATGATGAAAGGCAAGCAAATGATTGCTTCTTTGAATCATCTGCAACGATATGCCGAGGAGCATGACAATTTCCTGGATCACATTGTTACTGGCAATGAAACGTGGGTACTGCATTACACGCCAAAATCAAAACAGCAGAGTATAGTGTGGAAACATTCGCAGTCTCCTGTGAAAAAGAAATTCTGTACTGCGCCATCTGTTCACAAAGTGCATTCTGGGATTGCTGTGGACCCTCGTGCTGGATTTCATACCGCGAGGTGCCACCATCAATGCAGACAGATAATGTTCTATACTGTCACTTCTGCGAGCTGCAATCAGAAAGAAGCGCTGCGGGATTCTTGATGTTGACATGATCATCCTCCACAACAATGCGAGACCACATGTGGCAGACAAGACTGTCGGCAAGCTAAGGAACTTTCACTGGGAGTTTCTAGAGCATCCACCATACAGCCCGGATCTTGCCCCTAGTGATTTCCATCTTTTCAGTCCACTGAAGAAGTTCCTGGCAGGACAGCTATTCACTTGTAACGACAAAGTCAAGACAACAGTGTTACAGTGGTTACATAGGCAGATGGTCAACTTCTACCGCAGTGGCTTCGCAAAATTAGTGCTGCGATGGGACAAATGTCTGAACCGGCACGGGGACTATGTAGAAAAATAGTGAAAGGTACAAGGAATAATATCTACATGTTTAGTTGGCTGTATGTATCTTATGTTACTAGAAAAAAATAGGGGCAAAGACTTTTTGATTTGCCCTCGTATGTTAAATTCCTGTGTTCTTCCAGAAGTTAACATGGTGTATAAAGAAAAATACAGTAACATTAAGAAACTTGTGCAGTATTTTGAAATAACAGATGAGGCAAAGGACTTCTATGTAAATGTTCTAGTGGAGGTGTCCCATTAGACTTTTGTAATAATTATAGTTTTGAGCTAAGATCATTAATTTTGCTCAGTGTAATTAGCGCTCTAATGAGACATATGAAGAAACACAGCATCAATCGAGTTTTGAAAAAACATGAGTTTTTTGGGAGTAAAAACAGACCAATTTAGAAAGTGCACATATTTTTGTTTCACCTACCTTCACTGCCTCTGAATAAAGAATGCTTCATGCCAAAAACTTTTGTTATAAAACATATGATTGAGTGTTTAAAATTAAAAATGTGATTCCTGTAAAATTTTATTTCTGCATCTATCGACTTTTGCAAAGACGATCCTCAATTCTCCCAAACAAAAATGTCATTGTCAACCTCTTGTGGCTAGTATGTCTGCCTCACATTCAAGAGGCCCCGAGTTCAAATCTCGGTAAAGGGGAGTTACCCAGATACAGTTTATTTCTGGGGTTTTCCTTTATCCTGAAAAATGGTCTATTGACACCAGACTTATTTAAACATCACTTCATCCATTTTATTCATTACCGGTTCAAAAAAAAATAAAAAAGGCATTTTTTCAAACAGCCTTTGCATTATAACCAATTTTAGCACCAAGATACTTACCAAATACACATGCAATTTTTACTTTTGAAATCAGTTCTGGATCTAACAACCTGAGCATTTGCCAGCTTTTTATATCCATATTTACACAAAATCTGAAACAGAAGAATGCAATACTATGTACTAAAGAATATATTTGAATTAATCATTATTTTCAACTGCTTTTTATCAATTTCCCTCATAAGCATTTTCTCAAATGAAATTTACAGTAAAATTACAAGCTCCCAGGCATTTCTATATTACGTATGCCATGAGACGGAAGGTTAGCAATGACAGAGTGCAACATTGGGGAGGAATGGATCACTGAAAAATGTTTTGTATAAAAAGCTTTTTAATTACTTTTTCTGATAATGAGATTTCACCAGAAATGCAGGTTATGCAAACAAATGATCCACTATGCTTCACTGGAAAAAAAAATTAAAAATTGTATGTGTAGCAGCCAGATGACTTTCTCGACTCATTCTTCAAACTATTCTAAAAAAGCTTATTCTTCAAACTCTTGTTGCTCTTGTTCTTCTTCAATTCTTGTTAATACAGATAAACCTTCATTACTCACATTTCATTGTTGATATTGCTGATATCAGGATACAGTAATCTAAAGTGATAGTCAAAGCTTTTCATAGCTGGTCGTTATGTGATGTTTTGAAATACTGTTTACATTGCATGAAAATGAAAAACAAAGAAAAAGAATAGTGATTTGCAGTTAAGACATGTAAAAAGTATTTGAAAATTCAAACCAATAGCAAAGAATATCTTGGAAGTGGTTAAAGCCACAAAAAAAATTTATTTCACATACATTGTGTGCTTTAATGAGGAAAAAAATTTTTTGTGAAGTAAGATTTTGTCTTCACAGGCTATTCCAACTTATATCCATTCAAGTTATACATTTTATTTCTCATTAAAACAGCTTAAAAACATAAGAGTATTTTAATCAAAATCATTAGAGGCATTTTTGAGAAAATAAAAAAATTTTAAAAAATTTGTTATGTAAAGGGTAATTTGGGGTGGAGGATTTACTTAAAAATCTTCATGTCACATTCTTGGAAGTTCTGAACATAAATACCAAGTTTCGTATTTAACCACTTTTTCATTTTTGAGCTGCTCGAGCATGTTCACATACACGTTTGTAGTTACAAGAAATAGATAGAATAAGCTTTTGTAAGAACAGTTGTAGCACAGTGAGTAGAGAAAGTCATGTGAATGCAACACATCACATTTTTTTACTTTTTCTAAATATTGCCCATGTGCTTAAGTTTTTGTCTAAAATTTTACTTATGTCAAATTTCCTTTTCATTCCTAACCATATACTTTCATTTCTCCAAATCTTAGTTTCCCTACATTCAAATACTAAGCGTTGCACATCTTCCCCCTCCCCACATAATGGGCATTCACTTTTGATACCGCACTTATTGACGGCCAGGTATAAATAATTAAATAAAGAAGTAACAGTAAGATAGAGAAATAATTTCCGTACATTAAATCAGTGGATAATGTAACAAGTTTGGGTTGAAATATAATATATAGAAGTGGTTGCAAATATACAATTTAACCTATTTTAGTGAAATTGTATATTTGCAACCACTTCTATATATTATATTTAATCTTTTCACTATATCTTCCGATTTAAAAGTAATTGGGTTGAAATGTTTATCTGAAAAGATGGGGGTAATTAGGAGACATGTTAACCAGTCATTAGTGAGTCGAAGTAGCATGCACATTAGTTTAAGAAATTCTGGGAAGGCACTTTAGAGTTAAGTTCAGTACGTTACAAAGGCACATAGGCCAATTCTGGAAATTCAGAGAGGCAACACAAATTCTGAGAATTTTAGCTAAGCTCCTAGTAACAGTGTCACATTCAGATACTGAGAGTTTTAAGATTTGGCAATGTATAAGGTAGAATGTTGGTGGGAGAATAATATGTAGGCAGAGCTAAAATTGATAAATGTTTGTGCATGTAGGCAGATCCAAGGGTTACTCTTCTCTGGTACCACAGCAGTACTTGCTCATGGATATTTTAAGCACCCAGTGGCATTCTTGTGTGAGTAGCAGCTAGCATGAGGGATCTTCCTGATCAACATTTTAGCAACTCATAGTGAGTTACGCTTTAGTTTCTTTTATTGCAGAAATAATTATTTCCAGCTGTAGCATTAATACTGCAGAAGTTTACAGATCTAATAATTCAATTATTATAGCTCTGAGTGCTACAATTCAAAATCCATCTATTTCTTTATTTCAAACAGTTTGCAACTCAATTCAAGAACTCAAATATTAGTTCACAATAAATTTCTCAGTCAAGTTAAACTGGTGTGGTCCTTCACAATACATCCAAGCATACCATAAGGGAAAATAATCATAGCTCTACCATCGGAGCAGCCGGCAAGAATCAACATCAGATATTGGAGACAACAGGAAAAGGTGGCAACTACATTCCTGCTTCAAACTGTTGTACCATCGTGGCATCCCGTTTTCTGCTTCACCTTGTAGTTGACCTTATAACCTCCGCACTCCTGTTCTTAGCCATGCTATCTCCCTCTTTCTTCTTTATGGGAGTTTTCTATACACCTCTCTATTTCCCAACTGTTTTTCATTGAAAAACAGAATACTGATGACCTCTTCTCTGTTAGTTGGCTGAACTTCTTGGGTCCTTCCAAAAATCTTTATGATTCGTTTACCTTTAAACCAAATAATGCCCAAGCCTTTATTTTCTAAGGTTATTTCTTAAATTGCTTATGCATTTGGCCTTATAGTAGGGGTGCCGCCTGTCCCGATTTTGTCAGGGTCATCCCGACTTTTTCTAACTGTTACATGTCCTGACACAGGAATAATGAGACATTCAAATGTCCCTACTTTTCTGATTTAGATTATAAAATGAGTTTTATTTTTGAGTCTTCTTAAGGTTTTACATCAAATAATATTTTTAATAGTATTAGTATTACATATCTTCTTGAAAAATCTTCAGTTGGTCATCTTGATAACTGTATAAATTTAGATTTACCAAGTGACAAGAAATGAGCCCCTATCTTACTAAAAATAGTAAAATTTGTTCTCCATTCCTGACAGTTGCATGCATATAGAAAGAGTGTTTCCTTTAATAAAACCTTGTGCACAAAGGAAAGAAACAAAACTTCATGTAAAACCAATCACAGAAAGAGATTTTCTGATTAAACTAACTTGGTATCAATATGAGTTATTCCAAATTTTATCAATAAGCTCTACATGAGAGGCAACTTCTAAAAGCTGCTGCATCAGGTAATAAGTACGTCTATAAGTTCCAGCCCCATTATTTGTATAAGGCATCATGCTCATACTTAAGTAGACATAACTAATTCCAATACCTATAGAACTGTGTTACATACTATTTGTAGTTTATTTTTAATCTAAAGTATTTAAAGTTTAATTTGTAAAATGAAATACTGTCTGCTTCAAGTGTCCCAACTGCTTGTTCTACTGCAGTATTGAATTATGGGCTAAATTGTGGTGTTTTACTTACAAAATTGCGCTTTTTTCATGTCCAGGGTAATCCTTGTGGGATGAGGAATGATTTTATGTGTTAGATGTTGCTGTGGCGGAATGTTGAGCCTACCCGCCCTCCCTTTTATGAGACCGTTCTTATATAGTGATTTCTGGCTATTTTTGAAGGAAGTGCTGCCAACATGAATCGTTCAAGAGACATTATTCTGTATCTGGGTAGGCGGTATGAAACTTACAAAATCATAATACATGCCTTTACGAAGTGAATGTCACTGATACACTTAATAACCAGTAATGGGCTAATTGCTTAATGTTTTAAGGGCATTTATGAAATATATTGCGAGTTTTGTTCAGTTTTCACAGGCTACATACTTTTAGCAAAACACACATCTCAAACGAGGCAATCATGGTAGCACTGCTGTCGTGATTCTGCTGTCCAAATTGCAGTGAAAAATTACCGGAAGGTATAATCATGAAAAATCATGATTTCATGACTTCGTCCAAACTGACTAAAACTTATATAAATTGACGTATTACATCCTAAAACGCCTATATAACACTAAGAAAGTGAGTTTCTAACAAGTCATGAAAATGGGTTTTCTAGCCTCCAGGGAGTGAAAAATCATGATTTCATGACTTCGTCCAAACTGATAAAACTTATATAAATCGCCATATTGCATCCTAATACACCTATATATCACCAAGAAAGGGTATAAAGGTATATAATATGTGCTGCCAACACCTGGTAGTGCAGCCAGCATCCGAAAGGAAATGGATTACAAACAACAAAACTAAAAACGAACTCAAACATTGCCACTTAATTAGGACCATAAGCAGCAAAGTGTAAGCAACGCATATTTTTTTTTAGAAGGTGAGGGGACATGAGCACTTTTGTAATGAAGATGGAAAACGCGCACTTACAAAGTCATCTTTATTTCTTTAATATTGATAGAGAATGAATTTTAAGCACTTATTGCTTAACGAAGGTCTGAAACTCGGTGAGACTTAAAAAGAATAAAGTATTGGACAAACCCAATTATTAATAATGGATATTTTGCAAATGGCTGATGCCAATAAAACAAAAAAGTATTTGAAATAAATTGTGTGTTTTAGTTCCTTCCGAATAAAGAGAACTTCATAGGCTCTTCGCCGAAAATGTAAGATATAGATTTTGTCACATAAAAACCTTTACAGTTCCATTAAATCAAGTCCATTCTGACAGTTACAGCCTGGCTGCAACACACACGCACTGGGTTGCCAGCTTCTCCATCAGCTGAGCTGTATGCCACAGCTACAAAGATTTTACAAAACGTATATTCTAAATGCCACCAAACATTAAATCGTGTCTATTTCTAATAAGGTACTACTTTGATATTGGATTGTGGTGAAAATAGAAGCTTTTTAACTTAAGAAATTGGAGGCTGAGGGCTCTCACATCCCTAGGCTATGTCTTGTGGCTTGAGTCCTCATATTTGTTCATATGTTAAGCTTATGATGGGATTTTAAATGTTGGCAGCAGAGAGACGACGCAACCATGATGTGACTTTTGATGGTTATATGGAACAAAAGTGACAAAATAAGTCATAAATTCATGAACATGTCTAAAGAATCAGGTTCATCGTTGTGTATTAGTGTAAATTAGTGAGTGTATGTGTGTATTTATATGTGTATAATGATTTCGCCCATAATCCAATACTGCAGTATGGAATATCCAGATAGTTGCCTTTCTTGGATCCAAATTAGCGACGGAAGTGATGTCTTATATCCAACAGATGTCACTGTATGTCATTCTCTGGCAATTAACGCAATGCTGGCAACATATGAATAAGTAATGCCGCCAAAGGCAGAGATATATACCCAACTCTCTCGGTTTGGGTTTTTTATATATATAAGCTTTGGTTTCTGAATTCACGCAAGGTTAGCCTTAAGTTAGGTTTTTTTTTATATAAGCTTAGGTTTCTGAATTCACGCAAGGTTAGCCTTAGGTTAGGTTTTTTATACATAAGCTTACGTTTCTGAATTCGGCAAATATGCCATATTTGTATCTTCGTTGGAATAGCTGAAAAAAGCAAAAGGAAAGCGAATAAGTTACCTTAGGAGTGAGTTTTGAAGTAGATGTGATCTCTGCAATAGCTTGTGCCCACCTGCCCGCCCCTTTTAGGTGTTTTACTTTTATAGGCGAATCGCATAAGAAACAAAACAAACATAGCCATTTTTTCGTTCAAGCACATGCAAAGTGGGAACTGCCAATCTAAACAAAAAGGTGAAATCCGCCACAAATGTGATACGCTGTTGTTAGTAGTGTTTGTTCTTCTTCTTCTTCTTCATGTGTTGTTCCCGATGAAAAAAAATGCAGACTGGCTGCACCATGCACTAATAGAAGCAGCAAAAGACTATCCACCAAAGTTTTAATTTTGTAATAGTTTCTGTGAAAGTATATTTTATTAAGATGTTATTTCCATTAAAAGTGTAATAAAGAAGTTCCTTTACCATAACAGTGGTAGATAGTTAACCTAAGCTTATATAAAAAAAACGTAACCTAAGGCTAACGTTCCGTAAATTGAGAAACCTAAAGTGATATAAGAAGAAAATGGTAAACTAAGGCTAAGCTTCTGTAAATTCAGAAACCTAAGCGTATATAAAAAAAACCTAACTTAAGGCTAACCTTCCATAAATTGAGAAACCTAAGGTGATATAAAAAGAAAAACATAACCTAAGGCTAAGTTTCCATAAATTCAGAAACCTAAGCTTATATAAAAACAACCTAAGGCTAACCTTCCGTAAATTGAGAAACCTAAGGTGATATAAAAAGAAATACGTAACCTAAGGCTAACGTTCCATAAATTGAGAAACGTAAGCTTGCTTCCTTATATACAAAATAACCTTTGGCGGCATTAGTTATTCATATGTTGCCAGCATTGCGTTAGTCAAGCGTATGACAGAGTGACATCTGTTGAGGTAGTGTTTTACATAGTGATATCTGTTGGAAATATACATCATTGTCATCACTGTGGAAGATACAAAAACAGCAGAATGTCGCTGAATTCATGCAAGGTTAGCCTTAGGTTAGGTATATATATATAGGCTTAGGTTACTGAATTGCACAGCTTGCTCTGAATGCGTGGCGCTTTTTTTTTAGCGGCTATACCATATGAATAAGAAGAACAAGTAACAACACATCGCATACTTAGCGGATTCCCAGCTTCTTATTTAAGTTAGCACTTCTCCGAATGAGCGTCAGTATTACCGTGAAGATGGCCACGTTTTTTCTAGTTCGTTTCCCATTTCCCTATATAAGTAAGGCACAAAAATGTGGCGGGCAGGCGGGCGCCTGATGTTCAACAGTTCACATCTACTTCTACATTCGCCCGTAAGGTAATTTATTCCATTTCTCACTTCCTTCAACATTATCTAGATGGCCAAAGAAAGGCAATTTAGCCGAATTTCGAATGCTGACGAAAAATTCATTCGGATTGCTAGTTAGTATAACCAACATACAATTCTCCGTACATCCCGTGAATATACCTGAATATCATTTCTCTCTTACACAATCAGCTTAATCCTTGCAAGGTTTGCTTTGAGCTTAAGATAATTTTGCTTTCAGAATATTCCTCGATAATTGACTGTGAAGCTACTAGTTTTTTTAGTAGGGTTATCCTGTTCGCGCCCCTTAAGGCACACCCAGGCTCCCACAGAACAGCAAAGTAGCAGGGTAGCAGAAGACAGGCCGGTATTATACAGGTTAACCTAAAGCTGATTTGCAAAGCCGCTAGTTTTCCCCTGGAAACTCAAAATTGGCCCAAATTCACTTACCTATAGAATCAAATTCCAGAAAGTAAGCACCCCTTCTTAGCATTTAAATTATACAATGCTTTATTAGTTCTCAGTATTTGTTACTGATAATGTATGATTACAAGGACATGGATGATGTAGAACACGCAGTACAATAGCTATAGCAGCACGGTACACCACCACAGTATAGCAGATAACGCGGGTATCTGCCTCAGGATTGCCAAATTTGCAACAAAATACCAACTTTCCACAGCTGAAGAAAGATCGCCAGAGAGCATTGTGAATTCTTAAATGTCCATCCCTCATTAAGGGGGAATCTAAGTGTAAGGTCAAAAGTTTCTATTGTTTTAACATTCGTGATGTTTTCCTCATGCTCCGTAAATTTTAACATAATAATCCAACTCTTAATGCAATAAAATGACACTGCCACACCCACTTTTTAGTCAAAAAGAAGACTGTTGGTGGCATATTTTATTTTGGTACAATGAATCTCTAGGGCAATTCCACTCCAAGATTATTTTGTCTATGTTATATAGTACACCCTTCTTCCTACAGGACTTTGGTGTTCGGTGCTACAGGAGGCCAGGGTTGCCAATTTGACGGACTTTCCGTCAAAGTTGACGGAATTTTAAGTTGTATGACGGATAAAAATCGGCTTTGACGGATGACGGATTTTTCGGCGGAAATTATTACGAACTGTTCCGTCTTTTGACTGATTTTTCTTAGCTTCTTTAATTTTAAAAAATCAGTTGTATTTTTTTGTTGGAGAAATTGAGACCCATACAAGTCTTTATTAGCATGGGCCACGGTACCTATATTTACGAAATACTCCATTGCATCACAACTCGGATTACGTATAAGAAAGCCTTTCATCATGCTGCCTAAGGTGTAGATTAGATTAACGTAGCATAAATTTGCTGTCACCCCGTTTATTCAACATTTGCTATCTTTACACTGAGTGTGTTTAGACTGCTAGCCCGGGTGCTTGCGATAAAGTATAAATAATAACACCTGATATAGCATCCACGTGAGAGATTCCTCAAGGTTACTTCCCTCAGAATTGTTGCCTGATATACGGCATTAGCGTTCCTGATAAGCTAAGTGGGCTGAATGCTATTTATCAATAGCGTTTGTGACTTCTCCATACATTAAATCAGTTTGCTTTTCAGTTTGTATGCGTACGTGACGTGATCCCATATTCAAGAACTCCTGATCAGAGTTAACTGCATTCAGTGAGTCCAGTCCATTACATCGGCATTTGAATATTGTGGTGCGTTTATTGTGTACCTGTTTCTTAAGATTCAGTGTGTGGTGCTTTTTATTTTAAGGTTTAACATGTCAGAAAAGGATAAGCGATATGTTCGAAAGTTTAGAAAAGAATGGTTAAATATTAAACAATTGAAGGATTGGTTATTAGAAGTGCCCGGTGAAACTAGTAATGCGCGGTGCAAGTATTGTCATTGCAATCTGAGTGTGCGCTTGTCAGATTTACTTCTTCATGGAAAAAGTAAGAAACATTTAAAAGCAGCAGAACCCTTTTCAACTTCACGGCAGTCAAAGTTGTCATTTTAACCAATTAAACATACGTATGAACGCGCAGCGGCTGAAGCTGCCCTTACTTTGTTTGTAATTAATCATTGTTCAATCAGATCCGTTGATCATCTTCCAGATCTAACTAAGAAATTTTTCCAAAGTGCTGACCATGCATCTCTTTTAAGGCTGCACCGTACAAAGTGTAGTGCTTTAATTAGGAATATTCTCTATCAGCACTTTAAATTAGAACTACAAAATGACATCGGCACTGGCCATTTTAGTCTTCTTATAGACGAGTCTACAGACATTTCTGTCACAAAACTATTGGCTGTCTGTATTGTACCTATACTTTTCAAAACAACAAAGCACTATTATATTCACTTTCTTTGGAATTGTTGAACTAGAACAGGAGAATGCCGATTGTATTGTCGTTGCAGTAAAATCTTTACTTTCAGATTATGGTTTGGACATCAAACAAATGAGAGGAATAGGAACCGATAATGCTTCAGTAATGGTGGGCATTAACAATGGCGTCTACAAGAAACTGAAATGTGAGGTAACTAACCTTGTATTGATCCCCTGTGTTTGCCATTCTGTTCGGTTAGCTGTGTCCTCTGCTGCCGAAATGCTACCAAGAAATCTTGAGTTTTTAATTTCGGAAACTTACACTTGGTTTTCTAAGTCTTCTTCTCGACAAGTCACATACAGGAACTTGTTTAGAACAATAAATGATGGAGCCGAGCCCCTTAAAATTGTACAACAATCAAATACAAGGTGGCTGTCGATCGAAGTTGCTGTTTATCGGATTCTAAATCAATGGCTTGAACTACAGACACATTTTGAGATATGCAGACTTCAAACTAAGTGCTACACAGCTGAACTCCTTTATAGCATGTACTCTGATGTCATTAATAAGCTCTATCTTATTTTTCTTATACCACATCTTGAAGAATGCCAAAACGTGAATAAATCATTCCAGTCAAGTACAGCAGACCCTTCAAAGCTTCTCTAAGACTTAGTTCTACTAATTGTAGGCCTTACGAGACGGATTGTTGTTCCCGGTTATGGGGGGATCTGCTATCCGTGGATGTTAGAAAATACAAATCTCCTAATATTTATCTTGGCCATGAAGTAGAAGTTTTGATAGAGGATTTGATGAAACAAAACAAAATCAGTCCTGAAAGTGAAAAGGTATTTCGCAGTAGGTGCGAGAATTTTCTGCTTTGCTTAGCAGAGGAGCTCCAGCGGCGACTGCCGAATAATGTTAAGATTTTGCAAAAAGTATCTTTAATTGCACCTGAAAAGAGTTTGAAGGTGATTAAAGAAAGTATAATCCCGTTAGCTCAAGAATTTGAATTACCTGCAACTAAAATAACGAAAATTGACTTTCAGTGGTCAAAATTAACTACTGTCCAGTGGAAAAATGTTAGCAATACAGTCGAGTTTTGGCAAGAGGTCGCAACATATAAAGATGCAAGTTCCCAAAATCCATTTCAAGAACTCTCGGACTTTGCAATGATGCTTTTGGTCTTACCTTGGTCAAATGCAGACGTCGAAAGCGCATTTAGTATGCTCAACATTGTGAAAATCTCCCTTAGGAATAGGCTTAAAACTAATATGGTTAACTCAGTTCTCTCCGTGCGGACCGGACTTAAGCGGGTGAAAAAGCGTTGTTATGATTATGTCCTACCAGAAAATGTTCTGATGCAAATTGGTACAATGGCTGCGTACCGGGGAGTAAACCAACCCAGCACTTCTGAAGAACTAGAGGCAGAGGATGATGTGGATGAATTATTATTATTATTATTATTATTATTATTATTATTATTATTGTAATCAACACCGGTGAGTAAATTGGCTTTTTATTTTTACTTGAAAATACGGGCTAATTTTTATTTTTCTATTTTGACTAATTTGAGCGCAGTTTTTGGGTGTTGTTTCGGCGGATAAACTAATAACGAGTGGTATATTTAAAGAAAACTTTATTTTTACATGAAAATACCCAGTTTGTTTTATTTTTAGAATTTTGACGGATTTTGGCGGATTTTTTGGTGTTTGTTTGACGGGAAAAGGAATGAAGTGTTGGCAACACTGCAGGAGGCTACACAAGTGCACAATCTGGAGAGCACGTTTTTGTTGAGGTTGGAATTGAAATTGTGAAATTTGTTTTAAAGTAATTTCTTTTTCTGACTTACCTAGTGAATTTCACAACAGTTGTGCTAGTCTATACAACCGCAAAATCAAATAGAGATTATAAAAACAGCATTTCATGGAAACCGTTTTAAAAAACAGAAAGAAGCAACTATGTCGGCGCCAATCAAGAAAGGGAATGACAGTTACTAAACCACACGGCGGAAAGATTTAAATTAATGGTAGGTGATTGGTACGTCATAGCAACGATTAGAAGGACCAATTAGAACTAAAACGTTTCCATAGCAACAATAGACGCAAAGACCTTGTTGCCGATATTGTAACACGTAAATAGCACGACTGCACGACGTGCCTGGCGAGCGACCGTTGCAGTTGCACTAACATGAACTGCGCGTTTTATCTTCTGCTGTCGCTGCAGTTATAAACAATGCTTCCTTTAGCCATAGCTTCAAGTATTTGCACCAGTTTAGCGATTGCCTGTGTACTGAAAATTTATTTCGCATCATCCTATTTGTACGCTTGCTTTCTGTTTACGCGTGTTTGACTTCGTGTATCGTGCGTTTGTTGTGGACATTTGCAATTGTATTAACGCTTTTAATGGATATTTAACAATATCCAAAAATAGTGACAAAGACGCGAGCTAAACGAAAAACTGAACCTACTCTGTAACCGAATAACGCTGTATTTGGTAAAAGTGACCCAATTAAAAATCAAGCGCGGGGAATAATATGCTCTGTGAGAGAATCAGCTGGATTTTCCCATTAGAATAAGTATCAGTATCTCACAGACATGTATGTTTTGTTAACGCAGACCATTATACTTCCATGTAGATTCATTATTTTATAATTGTCTTCATAAACGAATATAAATAATACCCGCCCTATAATGCAGGCGCAACCCAATCGCCTTCGTACACACAATTCTAACCGTTCTCCACGTGGTCGCGGTAAGCGGCAACGTCGCCTCTCTCACTCTCACTCTCACTCTCTCTCTCTCTCTCCCTCTCTCTCTCCCTCTCTCTCTCTCTCTACGAAATGCCAATCCTTTCTTCTTTGGCAGCGAGTACTGAGTAGTAAACTAACACAACATAACCTATCAGCTTACATTTTGAATAACAATGTATCCAATGAAGATTTATCAATGTCAGGGCTAAGACTTCTAGATCTTATTATGTAATGCAATAAACATATGTGCCTGCTCAAATTGCAAAAATACTCCATGAGTCAAAATGATGGTAAAAAGCAGGGTTGGTGTTGCTTCTGAGTTTAAATTTGTGTGTGAGAATTTTGAATTTTCATTCTCTTCATCCAAGAAAGGGAGGTATTTATGAAAGTAATTTTAGATTAGTATAGGGAATGAGGTGCTTGGGAAAAGGGAGAGAAGGTGCAAATACCTTTTGTGTAATGATGAACATGCCTCCACCTACTCTAAGATTTGATGCTGTGAACAAATACATTTCCAGTATAGCATGTGCCTCCTGCAAAAGAAAGTATGAAAGCTTCAGTAGATGAACGATTAATACCAACAGGATCTGGGCTGACTACTCAGCCCTCACAAGCTCGTGGGGCTTTTCCATTAGGGCAGCACTTGTGTTATAATCTTCCCCATCCTGCGTGGCCGAAACCGGAGCAGGACACCTACCTCCCCTCGTCTCCTGTCATACGGGGACGAAAGTGGTTACGCCACTTACGCGCGTCAGCCCAATAGGGAAAATCCTACCAGGGAAGACTACCGAATAACTTCGGTGGGGACGACAGTATATCTAGTTACTGTCTACCAGCTCTCACTCATGGTTGGTGCCGGAGAACTTCTGGGCGTCTCACAGCCCCAACGAGCCAAGCATACCCTATCACCCATGGGTGTCGGGAACCACTGCCCCGCCGAGTCCAATCCAATCCGAACAATTCGCTTACGGGAGGGGCTCGAATGTTCGGCCCAGGGTACTTCTAGTAAGGTCAGAAGTACCATGAGTGCTAGGGCTCCGCAGCGGTCGCACCATGGCAGCTGAAGGGGTCGGAACCCCCCCCTTAGGGGAGTAGATGAACCAGGAAAGGGAGGGGAAAGAAAAATTAAGTGAAGAGCCCACAGATTTGTGTTTCAGTTGATGGTACCTGGATGAAGAGAGGCAATTCATCCCTTTTTGGGGATAGCTTCAATAATAAGTATTGATATGGCAAAATATTGCACATTGCCATTAAATCCAAGCATTGCCATGAATGTGCAGTGAGAAAATCCTTGGCAGATCCAGCAGTGGAGAAGGAATGAGGTTAAACCATAAATTAATTTGCAGCAAAAGTTATAATGGTTCAAGTGGTGGAATGGAATCAGCAGCTGTTGTCGACATGTTTTGCATATCCAGAAGTCATATGAAGTAAGGTATACAAAACATTGTGAGTTTCGGGTAGTGTCGCCATTATCAGACTTCATGTAAAGGATGAAGGAACGTACCATAGGATGGCATCACTAGGATCACAGGTTACAGTAGCAAGGGTGGTGAAAAGGTGCTATTATAACACATGTAATTTCTGTTACCAATATTTTTAATCTTTCATTTACTTAATTTAACCTAAACTACATCTCCAAAAGAAAGAAATGGATGCATGGTGGATTTACCTGAGTGGCAGAGGAGGTCTGACAGTCCATCAGCCTAGCTCCTATCAGCCTAGCTCCTACGTCGCGATTGTAAATTATAAATGAATTTACGAACTAACCGGCAGGTATTCCTGTAGGCACGTGGTTGGTCAAGAGTGAGGCAGTATTTTAATACCTGAATAAATTTAATTTTATTTTTGATTATAATTAAATTCAATTAACAGCCCACCTTGAAAACAATATGTATATAAATATTATTTAAATTGTATGTAAAGTCATTGCAGATACTTATTTTTATTGTAAGCGTATTTATTAATGTTATGTAAATGTTTATATACTCTAATAGTGCAAAAACTGTGAGAATAATATGTTTTAGGTTGTTAACAATGAGATAATAATGTAATTTTGTGACAATAATGTGTTTAGGTGTCATGAAAAGATCGGTAGTGATGTAGTTTCGCTTACAGTTTTGAATTAGCCAATCAACAGTAAAGAAAAGTTTTAGTTTGAATAATTAAGTTCTATTGGTCTAGAATTAGCCAATAATAGACTGGCAATACCGAGGCCTTAAGGTTTTTACCGTTAAAATCAATCAGTCGCGGACCAGGTTTCATAGAGTGCAGTTGGAAAAGTCACGAGCAAGATTTTATAGTAAATACATTAAGAATGTGTAAAGTTTCACACAGTTTCTTTTATAAAGTGCAGTGTTTTATATGTGCAAGTATAAAAAAATAAAAAGAAGTGAAATTTAAAAGTAATTCTGTGACGTATTTAATTTTTTGTCATACCACGACCTGAACAAGACCTTATGTCTCTATAGTTCGACTGAAGCAGCCGAGGAAGATTTAAATAATATTACATAAGCTTAATTAATTGAAACCTACGCACAAAGCAACAAATTAAATATAAAATAATCCTCAAATTCTGCGTAAAATTACATTACGCAACACTGTGTAACATTACGTAACACAAGCATCATTATCTTCACTACTACAAAGCTTGGCGTCCCAAGCATCTAAAACCAACTTCAAAGTGTATCTTTATACGTGAGCAGTTTAAATTAAAACTAAAACATCATCTCCAAGCGTGGGACATCTCTACAAGTTTGAGGAACATAACTTCTTCAAAGTGGCGCCAAAACGTGGGGCTAACTACTTCTTCAAGAGAGAGCTGTCAAAAACCCGTAAGTTTAAATATCCGATCAAAATGCTGATTTGTGCCCAGTGGCAGTTGACCTAAGTATAAGTCAGCAGAAGTTTGCTTTGTATAAGTTCCAAGATTGATAAGTTATATATGGATTAGTCGAATAATCTACTGTAATAGTGATAGGAAAATCACCATTTCCATAAGATGTGCAACTTACCTAAGTGTAGGACAGGAAATCATCTTTTCCCTAAACCGCGCATCATCTAATTTCCGTTTACTTCAATATTCGGGAAATTATTAACAAAAAATCTAAAGAGAATTTCCTGTAGTTACTTAAACCAAGTGTTTCTTGAATATTTCTAACCGCATAAAATTCTATTTACCAAAATCTTTGTAATAAAATTATAACTGTCACAATATCTTGTAGACGGTGACTTCATCCTACAAGCATGTCTCGGATGCAAATCCTTATGACTACCCAGTTGAAAAACTGGAATGTATTGGACACATTCAGAAAAGGGTTGATGGAAGACCGTCGAATGCTGAAGGAGAAAAAGAGTGCTCTCATGGAGGGTCCTACCAGGGGCCTACTACGGTAGGTAAGTGATTGGCTCTCCCGGGGTCCCGAGCCACACTCTTGATTGGGTTCCTCTAAGAGGTGAGACGGCTTACGCCGAACGTCCAATAAACTTCGGTCTACAAGTGTGTTTAACCAGATATCAATTACCTCCCTGAACGCAGTCTGACGGATACCTCTGCGGGGATCGAAGGAGGGTAGTCGCAAGCTGCCTGGGTTACGCGTAACTCCCAGCCCCTGAGTATCATGAAGGACTGTTGTATCCGCTGGTAAGGGTGAGTCCCGGGGAGGGATCATTACATGAGGTGTTACACTCCTGAAGGCGATTGGGTCCCTCTATTGGGAGGTGAGAGGAGGCCCAGATGAGCAAGGCCCAAGCCAGGACTCTCACCTGGAGTGGCGCCCAGTATATGAGCATGCATCGGAGACGTTTGTAATGGTGGAGGATGTAATCACCATGATAAAAAAAACCAAAGCTCATGGAAAAGAAGTAGTCGAGTATAGTGGTCCTCGCTACTTAGTTATTAACAACAAAGGAAGGGAGAAAATTTACATCGGTGAACCCTTTTCAACCTCAAAAGGGTATCGATAAAATTTCTGGTCCTGTTAAGTCGTGTATTAGCAGTCTGGCACGCTTCTGATTAAAACAAATTCAGCATTCCAGGCAGCGAGTATATTGAAAGAAAATATGTTAGCCAGCTATGCTGCCCGAGTCGAAATGTACAAGACCTTGAACTCCTCGCACGAAGTTGTAAATACCCATGCATTTGACAGTATGTCCAATGAGGAGATTCAGGAGAATCCGGGAGAATAAGGCGTGACATTTGTATATCGGGTTCAGCGGAAAGAAAGAGATGGATTTGTGCCTACTCGTACCCTGTTCCGTACCTTTGATTGAGTAGATCTCCCTCAAAGGATTAAGGCGGGGTATGAAGTCATTCCAGTTAGGCCATATATACCGAATCCGCTCAGATGCTATAAATGTCAACGCTTTGGACACACTAGCGAATTTTGTAGCGGCAAATCTACGTGCTTTAACTATAAAGACATCTCACACGATGGAGTATGTACATCTGTTCCAACGTGCGTTAACTGCAGCGTGAACACGCATCAAGTTCCCGAGAGTGCCCCCGTTTTGCAGAGGAAAGAGCTATCCAGAGGATCCAAGTTAGGGAGGTATCCCCGAAGCCCGGAAACTTCTGCGTATCCGCCAAGCCTCTGTCGCGAAGTCCGGTATCTATAGCTCAGCTGCAGCTAAACCGGTACCGTGTCTATAAATCGCAACTTAGACCAGCGGTCGCCATTTCCGAAAAGATTCTCGTAGCCAGAACGCAGCCGAAGCATTTAAAATCAACACCGACGACACCAGTATCTGCCAAGTCCGCTACTCAAAAGACCACATCGGTAAAATCACCAGCAAAACCATCGAACCCAACCAGTAAGACTAACAAGCCCGTAATACATGATCCATCGCCAAAGAAATTTAGGTCCAGTTAGTAAGAACCGACTTACTAAAAGCAAATGGTAAGCCTTTATCCAGAACGTGTAAAGGCAAGAAAATCCACAGGCATCTCCTCGGAGATGCACATCAGGGGAAGCTTTTGTGAAGGACAGGGATCGGTGATCTACATCTTCGCCGATCTCCACTTTCAATCGGTTCGAGAACCTCGAATTGATGTTTTCAATTGGAAAGTGGTCCTTTCCCGTGGGGGAGATGGAGCAGGAGGTTTCTATCCTCACTGCCAAAACGACAATGGAAAAGAGGCGGGATCCTTCCTCCGTTAAAAGTGCTTGCCCGACACCGAAAAGGGCAAATTGATTCGACCAGCGTTGTCCTCAAGGCAGTGGACTCTTAGGATTGAGAACTTATCCCATTATGAATGCTATGGCTATCCTACAATAGAACATACGTGGAATTTGAACACATCGACCTGAGCTTGGATTTTTACAACAAGAATAATGCTTTGTTCGTATGTTTACAAGAGACTAAGCTCCGTCCGAAAGACAGCTTTCAAATGAGCCGGTATACCCCGGTGTGGTGTGATCTTACATCTGAAGAGGGTATTCCTGCGCACGGTGGCACTATGATGCTCACCAGAGATGATATATTTGTGGAATCTGTATGCTACAGTCTGACATCCAGTCAGTGGCTGTAAGAAGTAAACTATCATCCATCCGATTTACCATTTGTAACGTCTATCTGCCTCCATCCGATGACCTCTCGATTACTGATTTAAAATATATTGTTTTCCAGTTGACATTGCCTTTTCTGTTGGTGTGAGACGTTAGTGTCCATCACCCTCTTTAGGGCTCACCTCAAGCTTGTGCGATGGTTAATTAATTGCCGATTTTTGGACAGTTATAACCTAGCTCCTCTGAACACAGGAGAGCCTACATTTCTTTCGCACTTTAATACGTTTTAACACCCTGATATAGCAGCTTATTCACCACAATTAGCAGTTTCCTTACAACGGAATGTCATCTCTGACTTACACTCTAGTGACTACTTTATTAGTCTCTTAACACCAGGTATGTGTTCCACATGCTTACCTAGATGACGCTTACATCATGCCAACTGGAGACTTTACTGTGTTTAGTTGCAATGAGCACGACTCTGTGAATGTTTTGTCGAACATCTCACAGAGACGATTCTTTCTGCTGCTGAGCAAGTTATTCCTCGATCGACTGCCAACCCCCGTCCATTTCCAATCCTTTGGTGGACGGAAGAATGTTCAAATGTCATTCGTGCTCCTAGGGTTCTCCAGCGTCGCCCTACATTGGATAACTTAATCAAATACAAGAAAATGCGTGCCAAGACAAGACATGTTATAAAGGATAGCAAAAAGACACACTGGAGTAAGATTGTAGCTTCATTTAATCGCCATACACCTTCCTCTGTCGTTTGGAATAAGTTAAGGCGTGTGGCGGAGAAAAATCGACCCACACGCCAATTGCCGGTCTTTAAGCAGCTGTAGGAGCTGATGTTGATATATTTGACGTGGCTAACGCATGGCTATGATTTCGCTCAAGTGTCTAGCTCAGATAACTATTCGCCCGAGTTCCTTCCTGTTAAGACTCAGGTGGAATCCAAAGGAGTTTTCGTTCAGGAAATCCTGAAGATTACAATCGCCATTCATCATGGCGGAGTTAAAACACGCTCTTTCATCTTTGCCACTATCAGCATCAGGACCAGATCGTATCCACGTACAAATGTTGCAGCAGCTATCTCCTGAGGCTAAGGCTTTCCTACTTGAGGTCTATAATCGCGTTTGGGTTAACGCCACTTTTCCAGAAAAGTGACGGGCGGCCACTGTCATACTCATTTTGAAAGCTGGAAAGAACCGTCATCTTCTGTCCAGCTACAGTCCTATCTCCCTCACCACTTGCGTTTGCAAGATGATGGGATGCATGATCAGTGGCCGGTTGATATGGTAGTTGGAAACTCACAATCTGCTGACTAACACCCGGTACAGGTTTCGAAGACGCCGTTCAAAAATGGACCACCTTGTGTCATTATCGACACAGATCATGAACGGATTTATGAATTGTCAAACCGGCGATATTTTTGACCTTCAGAACGCTAATGATACGTGTTGACGAGCAGAGATACAAACTACGTGCCCTACACGTCAGCAACATACGTGGACGCTTAGTACTGTTCATTCAGGAGTTTATGAAGGACCACGTTTTCCAAGTAATGGTTGGCTCTGTTTTTTCAAACGTTTTTGTTCAGGAGAACGGAATACCTCTGGAATCGGTACTAAACGTTACACTGTTTGCTATGGCAATTAATTCTATAACGAAATGTGTTCCTCCAAGGGTATCGTTAAGCTTATTCGTAGACGACTTTGCTGTGTTTTGCACTTCTCAGCGTACGCCGTTTTTGGAACGGCGTATGCAGCAATGTTTAGATAACCTTCAAAACTGGTGTTCTAAAAATGGCTTTCGTTTCTCAATTGAGAAGTCAATTTGCGTGAACTTGTGGCACCGTAGGAGACGATTACCACCTTCGCTCCGATTCAGTCCGGATTTACTGCAATTTGCAGATTCGACGAGATTCCGATAGCAAACTTAGCTGATCCTCGCATATAGCACAGTTGAAAGCGCAATGTGACCGTTCTCTGAATATCTTGCGGGTACTAAATGGGAAATCTTGGTGAGCGGATCGGACAGTTTTGCTGGGACTGTATCGCGCACTGATCCGATACAAAATAGACTATGGGTGTATCATTTATTCCTCAGCACGACCATCTGTGCTGAGGAGATTAGACAGTCCATAATAGGAGCATTCGAGCAGCTATTGGTGTTTTCCCCACTAGCCGAGTTATGAGTCTTTAGGCCGAATTGGTAGAACCTCCTCTGCGATACAGGCGTGACGTCCACTTAGGAAATTATGGCTGTGCGCTTAAATGTATACCAAAACATCCAACTTTCGTTTCTTTTTTCCACACCGCGCTGGACGAACGGTATAAGAATAGCTCCATTAATCCAAGGCCTGCAGGCTTTCGTTTCCGAGAGCTTTTTAGAAAGCACATTGAAATGCCTAGCATGTTTCCTAAGGGGGAGAGAGTGTTCCCCCTTGGTTACATGCGACATCTCACGTATATCTTGGGATAACGGTATACCTAAAGTTTATGATGCCTACGTTTAGTATCCGCACCCTTTTTTTAGAATTTATGTCCGGTTACAATGACCTAATTCGGATCTACAACGATGAATCTAAGTGTACCAATGGTGTTGGATGTGCTTATGTTCATGGAACTGAACATCAAACATTCGGTTTTATGTATAGCACATCGATTTAGAGTGCAGAGCTGTATGCCATATACTGAGCCATTTTATATATGCGTCGTCAAAAATTGGGAGACTGTATCAGTGCACTTCAGATCCTTCGTTAGCTGTACCACTGCCACCCCGTTGTTCAAGGAATCCAGGATGCCCTCCGCGCCGTATACGCTTCTGGCGTTAATGTGGAGTGTGCTTGGATACCTGGTCACGTTGGCTTGCCGGGGAATGAACTCGTGGATTTGGCAGCTAAAGCGACAACCACAGAACCCAGTGTTAGAATATCTCGAGTAACGTCGGAAGACTTTAGGTGCTTGTGCGGAGAGCTATGCTGTCGTGTTGCAGCGAGGAGTAGTTAGCTCTCCGCGAAAATAAGCTTAGAGTAGTGAAGGACATTCCAATAAGTTGGGCAACTTTCTCTCGTGCATCTCGTCGTGAGGTGATTTTGGCTCGGTTACGTATTGGCTACTGCAATTTTACGCACGGTTATCTTTTTAAGGGTGACCCTGCTCCTATGTGTCCGCTTTGTAGCGAAGGTAGTAGTAATAGTCCCGGATGAGCCAATTGTTTTAACGATAATCCTGCCGCTAGGGGCGCTCGTGTCGCTAGTGTCGCTGCGTGCGACGGCGGCGGCGGTAAGTTTGAAAAGCGCCCTGAGCGGTAGGATTATCGTTAAATCGATTGGCTCATCCGGGACGAGTTGAAAGAATTGAGGAAGTGACGTGGAGTGTTTTGATTGGTTCGTTAATTTGGGGTGGGAGATGAAGGAAGGAAGATGGAAGAGTATGGAGTTGGCGTGATGGAGAGGAGTTGGGTGGCGAGGTGTTGTCTGTGCGGAGGTCGGTACTGAAATGGGGGAAAAGATGGGGAGCGAGGGATAAAAAGTGTAAAGGAAAGTGACGTGTGAAGTTGTGATTGGTGGGAATAAGAAGTGATTTTATTGGTGGAAAGGAGCAAATGAGAGTTGTTGATTGGTAAGAATAAGAGGGATTATGATTGGTGGAAAGAAAAAGGTGTGGGAGTGGGGTATGTTGGAGGTGATGGGAAAGGTGAGTTTTGCTAGCAGCAAGATTTGCAAAAGCCTGTCTTGAACTGATCAGCAATTTTTGAACGTCGGATGGTAGTTTTCTTGAGTGGATAGAGAGATGGGGGCGATATGAGATGCGGTGGCGAAAATGGGAACTAGACAAGGTTGTTGAGACAAGAGGTTTAAGGACGAGGAAATTTGGAGGTTAGTGGTGAACACGGCGGTCGCAAGAGGTGGGGGTAAGGAGACGCAGTGGTGAGAATGGGAACTAAAAGAAGATGGGGGTAGCAAGAGTTTTAGAAGAGTAGATTTTGAGGTTAAAATAGTGGGAACTAAAAATGGCGGAGGGTCTGCGACAAGGAGATGCGGTGAGAACTAAACAAGATGGCGGTCGCAAGAGGAGGGTAAGGAGATTTGAGGTTACAGTACCAAAACACGAAAGGATATATTCCTACGCCAAGCAGGTCCGAAAAATAATTATGCGTGTGTTACTTACCTGTTACCGGTGTGGATGCGTCACCAAAAGCGCGGCACGCGAGGCGGAAAAATAAAAGCAAACTGTTTTTGAAAATGCTTAACCAGCTTTAAGATCAACCAACATCACTACGCACTGATATACCTAGGTTTTTAAAGCGGTACAGACACCCTTTGCAGAGGCGTAATTTAACTATACCAAAAACCTGGTACTGGACCATCGTGATGGTCGCTAGCGTAGGAGCAGGGTTCTCATAGCCGGTCGAAAGCGGTCAAAAACGTGTACGACGTAGGTGTTGACAGTAGCTGCTGTCGAGTCAACGGTCGAGGTGTGAATAAACAAGATCTGTTCTCGCCGGCAATTTGGTTCGGAGATGTGAGCAGCGGCGAGGTGTTGTCTGTGCGGAGGTCGGGACTGAAAGAGGGAAAAGATGGGGAGCGAGGGATAAAAAGTGTAACAGAAAGTGACGTGTGAAGTTGTGATTGGTGGGAATAAGAAGTGATTTTATTGGTGGAAAGGAGCAAATGAAAGTTGTTGATTGGTACGAATAAGAGAGGTTATGATTGGTGGAAAGAAAAAGGAGTGGGGTATGTTGGAGGTGATGGGAAAGGTAAGTTTTGCTAGCAACAAGATTTGCAAAAGCCTGTCGTGAACTGATCAGCAATTTTTTGAACGTTGGATGGTAGTTTTCTTGAGTGGATAGAGAGATGGGGCGATATGAGATGCGGTGGCGAAAATGGGAACTAAACAAGGTGGTTGAGACAAGAGGTTTAAGGACGAGGAAATTTGGAGGTTAGTGGTGAACATGGCGGTCGCAAGAGGTGGGGGTAAGGAGACGCGGTGGTGAGAATGGGAACTAAAAGAAGATGGCGGTAGCAAGAGGTTAGAAGAGTAGATTTTGAGGTTAAAATAGCGGGAACTAAAAATGGCGGAGGGTCTGCGACAAGGAGATGCGGTGAGAACTAAACAAGATGGCGGACGCAAGAGGTGGGTAAGGAGGTTTGAGGTTACAGTACCAAAACACGAAAGGATATATTCCTACGCCAAGCAGGTCCGAAAAATAATTATGCGTGTGTTACTTACCTGTTACCGGTGTGGATGCGTCACCAAAAGCGCGGCACGCGAGACGGAAAAATAAAAGCAAACTGTTTTTGAAAATGCTTAACCAGCTTTAAGATCAACCAACATCACTACGCACTGATATACCTAGGTTTTTAAAGCGGTACAGACACCCTTTGCAGAGGCGTAATTTAACTATACCAAAAACCTGGTACTGGACCATCGTGATGGTCGCTAGCGTACGTAGGAGCAGGGTTCTCATAGCCGGTCGAAAGCGGTCAAAAACGTGTACGACGTAGGTGTTGGCAGTAGCTGCTGCCGAGGCAACCGTCGAGGTGCGAATGAACGAGATCTGTTCTTGCAGGCAATCTGGTTGAGAGATGAGAGGCGCGGTGGTAAAAATGTGAACTAAATAAGATGGCGGAGGCACGAAGTTGAGGTTAAGGAGCGGCGAGGTGTTGACTGTGCGGCGGTTGGGGTCTGAAAGAGGGGGAAAGATGGCGAACGAGGGATAAAAAGTATAACAGAAAGTGACGTGTGAAGTTGTCATTGGTGGGAATAAGAAGTGATGTTATTGGTGGAAAGGAACAAATGAAAGTTGCTGATTGGCGAGAATAAGAGAGATTATGATTGGTGGAAAGAAAAAAAGGTGTGGGAGTGGGGTATGTTGGAGGTGATGGAAAAGGCAAGTTTTGCTACCAACAACATTTGCAAAAGCCTATCCAGAACTCATCAGCAATTTTAAATAACTAGTGTTTCGGGGGTTTTCTCTGGTTGGTAGACGAATGCAAGCTGTTTCTACCATACTTATATTATTCGGCTTTTTCCTTTTTTTTTTTTAAAATGACTAGTTTTTTTTTTTTGGGAGTTTTCTGCGGATGGTAAACAAATGCAAGCTCTTTCTGCTTTTTCATAGGTTTTCCCTGGTTGGTAGGCGTTTTCTGTACTGGTTGACGAAGGCGTTTCTAATTTTGGAGGTTTTCTCAGGTTTTTAGCGGTTGTCCCTGCCCGGTAGGCAAATGATGAAGTTTTACCTTGTCGGCGCACGGATACTAGGCACGTACTGGCGCGCACACACACACACACACACACACACACACACAGAGACAGACAGACACACAGACAGGCACACACACGGACATGTTTCCAAAAATGCTTTTTTTTTTTTTTTTTGATTCAGGAGGTCTCAAAACGTGTATTTCCGGTGAAATTTCGGTATCGAATTTTTGGGCGGAATGCAATACTTCCCCTACTTACTATACGTAGTAGAGAAAGTAAAAAAGTATTGAAAAATTTAAGGAAATAACAAGCAATACCTCAAAAGTGTACTATCTTGTTTTCACGGGTTTTCCAGATCGGTAAGCGTTAGAATACTCTTAGAGCCTTTTTCAGGTTTTTTAGCGGTTGTCCCTGGCCGGTAGGCAAATGATAAAGTTTTTCTATAACGTCGTCGTTTTGGCTTGTGGCGCACGGATACTAGGCACGTACTCGCGCGCGCGCACACACACACACACACACACACTAAAATAGTAGCGTATAAAAAAAAACTGATGTGTTACACTCACATGACTTTCTCTACTCTTGTACAATCTAATTGGTAGCTTTTAAGCGATAGTCAAATATTTTAACGCTGGTTGCTATGTGGCGAATTCCATTCTGTTTGCATGTTCAGGACATAAAAAAAATGAATAAACGAATTTGAGAAAAAGTATAAGTATTGGAAAATTTAAGGAAATAACAAGCAATATCTCGAAAACGGTTCACTCAACAAAAGAAACGTATATGACATAAGTTGTGTATTTTAACGCGATCTACATTTTTTGTGTAGTAAAATTTTGTCTATCTCTTATGGTTTACCAGTTATGCAAAAAAGTCGTTCACAATGAAGAATATTTTTGGAGACATTCCCAGAAAATTCGAGATATACATTTTATTTGACATGACAATATCTTAAACATATGATGTTTTAATCAAAATCGTTAGAGCCGTTTTTGAGAAAATTAAAATTTTCGAAAAATGTTCCATGTAAAGGGTAGTCTGGGGTGGGGGGATTTTCTTGAAAACCTTCGTGTCGCATCTCTGGAAGATACTGAACCTAAATACCAAGTTTGGTGTTTATCCGACTGTTCGTTTTTGAGTTATGCTGTTCACAGACACACAGACACACAGACACACAGACAGACACACACACGGACATGTTTCCAAAAATGCTTTTTTTTTTTTGGATTCAGAGATTCTCAAAACATGTATTTCCAGTGAAATCTCGGTAACGAATTTTTGGGTGGAATGCAATACTTCCCCTACTTACTATACGTAGTAGAGAAAGTAAAAATGAATAACGCATTTGAGAAAAAGGATAAGTATTGGAAAATTTAAGGAAATAACAAGCAATATCTCGAAAATGGTTCACTCAACTAAAAAAAATGTATATGACATAAATTGTGTATTTTAACGCGATCTACATTTTTTGTGTAGTAAAATTTTGGCTATCTCTTATGGTTTACCAGTTATGCATACTGAACCTAAATACCAAGTTTGGTGTTTATCCGACTGTTCGTTTTTGAGTTATGCTGTTCACAGACACACAGACGCACAGACAGACAGACACACAGACACACAGACACACAGACAGACACACACACGGACATGTTTCCAAAAATGCTTTTTTTTTCTGGATTCAGTGATTCTCAAAACATGTATTTCCAGTGAAATCTCGGTATCGAATTTTTGGGTGGAATGCAATACTTCCCCTACTTACTATACGTAGTAGAGAAAGTAAAAATGAATAACGCATTTGAGAAAAAGTATAAGTATTGGAAAATTTAAAGGAAATAACAAGCAATATCTCGAAAAACGGTTCACTCAACAAAATAAATGTATATGGCATAAGTTGTGTATTTTAACGCGATCTACATTTTTTGTGTAGCAAACTTTTGTCTATCTCTTACGGTTTATCAGTTATGAAAAAGTCGTTCACAATGAAGAATTCTTTTGGAGACATTCCCAGAAAATTCGAGATATACATTTCATTTCTCTCGACATTATCTTAAATATATGATATTTTCATCAAAATCGTTAGAGCCATTTTTTAATACAAAGAGAACGGGATTTCACAAGTGAAACAGTACTGTGATAACGATACCACTGAAACAAAAAAAAAAAAAAAAAAAATCTGATGTGTAACACTCACATGACTTTCTCAACTCTTGTACAAAGTATTTTTACAAACGCTTATTCCCCATCTAGTTCATGTTAATCGAGATAAACATTTGCAAAATCTATTTTATTGCTAATTTTCTTGTATAAAAAAAAATCTGATGTGTAACACTCACATGACGTTCTCTACTCTTGTACAAAGTATTTTTACAAACGCTTATGCTCCATCTAGTTCATGTTAATCGAGATAAACATTTGCAAACTCTATTTTATTGCTAATTTTCTTGTAGATGTAGGGGAAAATATATTTACAAGGGGAATATAGAAAAACAGTAGCCTTTAAGCACATACATATCTCTTAATAGCTGGTTGCTATGTGCAGCACCATTCTTTTTGCCACAGATTAATACTGTTTGCATATCAAAGACAAAAAAAATGAATAACGAAGTCCCATTTGAGAAAATAAATATTGGAAAATTAACAAACAATATCTCGAAAACGGTTCACTCAACAACAAAAATGTATATTACATAAGATGTGTAGTTTAACGCGATCTACATTTTTTGTGTAGTAAAATTTTGTCTATCTCTTACGGTTTTTCAGTTATGAAAAAGACGTTCACAATGAAGAATACTTTTGGAGACATTCCCAGAAAATTCGAGATATACATTTCATTTCTCACGACATTATATTAAACATACGATATTTTTCATCAAAATCGTTAGAGCCATTTTTTTTAATACAAAGAGAACGGGATTTCACAAGTGAAACAGTACTGTGATAACGATACCAACAAAACTAATTATTATTCACCCACTGAAACACATAAAAAAAATCTGATGTGTAACACTCACATGACTTTTCTCATCTCTTGTACAAAGTATTTTTACAAACGCTTATTCCCCATCTAGTTCATGTTAATCGAGATAAACATTTGCAAACTCTATTTTATTGCTAATTTTGTTGTAGATGTAGGGAAAATATATTTACAAGGGGAATATAGAAAAACAGTAGCCTTTAAGCACATACATATCTCTTAATAGCTGGTTGCTATGTGCAGTACCATTCTTTTTGCCACAGATTAATACTCTTTGCATATCAAAGACAAAAAAAAAATGAATAACGAATTCCCATTTGAGAAAATAACTATTGGAAAATTTAAGTAAATAACAAGCAATATCTCGAAAACGGTTCACTCAACAATAAAGATGTATATGACATAAGTTGTGTATTTTAACGCGATCTACATACTTTCGTACTCACCTATAAGATATAGAGGGTAGAGGTCGTACGAACGTAGCACTTTGAGAATTTATATTCCACAGTTGGTGTTACTCCTTAGAAAGGAAGTATCTGCTGATTTTTATTTAATTCTTTACATTTTACATAACACGTATGCACTGGCACAACACAAAAGCACTACACACGATACTCAGTTTTAATATTTGCACTAATAACATCAGGAATAACTGAAGTCTGCAAACAGTCATTTCCCATGTGCAGCCTTACGTACAGAGAACGTGTGTGGCTGATCTATGTGTAAAAAGAGCCTGAGAGCGGATGTACGTCAGCGGTAAAATCTTTTAAATGCATTTTTATTGGCGATGGTAGAAATCGTGCAGTGGTGGATCGTGAAAATTCATATAAATGGATGTATCACCTCATAATAAGCCTCTATATACCAAGAATATTGAGTTTTTAAAAAGTCAGCAACTGTACCTGTGTTTCTATACGTGAACGTCAGATGGCAGCTTCGATACGTGTCCACGGAGACCTTAGTGCTAGGCAACTGTACCTCTGTTTCTATACGTGAACGGCAGATTGCAGCTTCGATACGTGTCCACGGAGACCTTAGTGCTAGGCAACTGTACCTCTGTTTCTATACGTGAACGGCAGATTGCAGCTTCGATACGTGTCCACGGAGACCTTAGTGCTAGGCAACTGCACCTCTGTTTCTATACGTGAACGGCAGATTGCAGCTTCGATACGTGTCCACGGAGACCTTAGCGCTAGGCAACTGCACCTCTGTTTCTATACGTGAACGGCAGATTGCAGCTTCGATACGTGTCCACGGAGACCTTAGTGCTAGGCAACTGTACCTCTGTTTCTATACGTGAACGGCAGATTGCAGCTTCGATACGTGTCCACGGAGACCTTAGTGCTAGGCAACTGTACCTCTGTTTCTATACGTGAACGGCAGATTGCAGCTTCGATACGTGTCCACGGAGACCTTAGTGCTAGGCAACTGCACCTCTGTTTCTATACGTGAACGGCAGATTGCAGCTTCGATACGTATCCACGGAGACCTTAGTGCTAGGCAACTGCACCTCTGTTTCTATACGTGAACGGCAGATTGCAGCTTCAATACGTGTCCACGGAGACCTTAGTGCTAGGCAACTGTACCTCTGTTTCTATACGTGAACGGGAGATTGCAGCTTCGATACGTGTCCACGGAGACCTTAGTGCTAGGCAACTGCACCTCTGTTTCTATACGTGAACGTCAGATTGCAGCTTCGATACGTGTCCACGGAGACCTTAGTGCTAGGCAACTGTACCTCTGTTTCTATACGTGAACGGCAGATTGCAGCTTCGATACGTGTCCACGGAGACCTTTCGCTTCAGGTGACAAAATAACACTAGGCACTTGTGTGCCGTGGTGTAAGCCGCAATCACGGTATTGGTAGCGTGGATCTCCTTGGGGCTCTCCTCGGAGTTACCTCAACACCGCGTACATGACCTGGTTCGTCACGGGTACGCAGGTCTGCACTACCACTTCCTCGGCGTTGAGCAGGCCCAGGAGGCGATCGTACCGGTACACCAGCTAGCACGTGGACATGTTATCGCGCTGTGGTGTTGCGTGTGCGAGGTATGGAAACTCAAGGACGCAAAACATGCACGACCGAGGGTTAAAAAGCAGAACAAGTAGTGACGTGGAGCGTTGTGATTGGTGTAAATAAGACGATCTCTGATAGGTGGACAAATTGAAATAACGTGATGTGATAGGCGAAAATAAAATCAAAGGTGATTGGATGAAAAATGACGAGAAGGAATTAGCGGTGAATTTGTGAACTAAGATGGCGAAGATTTTTTTTTTTAAAAAAAAAGGATAATATAAGTACGGCAACTGTAACGGTTTACGGCAAACGCGCGCCGCGCAATGCGTCACGCCCGGGCAATAAAACAAAAATGATATTGAGCAAGATGCCCGGCGTGACGCATTGCGCGGCGCGCGTTTGCCGTAAACCGTTACAGTTGCCGTACTTATATTATCCTTTTTTTTTAAAAAAAAAAATCTTCGCCATCTTAGTTCACAAATTCACCGCTAATTCCTTCTCGTCATTTTTCATCCAATCACCTTTGATTTTATTTTCGCCTATCACATCACGTTATTTCAATTTGTCCACCTATCAGAGATCGTCTTATTTACACCAATCACAACGCTCCACGTCACTACTTGTTCTGCTTTTTAACCCTCGGTCGTGCATGTTTTGCGTCCTTGAGTTTCCATACCTCGCACACGCAACACCACAGCGCGATAACATGTCCACGTGCTAGCTGGTGTACCGGTACGATCGCCTCCTGGGCCTGCTCAACGCCGAGGAAGTGGTAGTGCAGACCTGCGTACCCGTGACGAACCAGGTCATGTACGCGGTGTTGAGGTAACTCCGAGGAGAGCCTCAAGGAGATCCACGCTACCAATACCGTGATTGCGGCTTACACCACGGCACACAAGTGCCTAGTGTTATTTTGTCACCTGAAGCGAAAGGTCTCCGTGGACACGTATCGAAGCTGCAATCTGCCGTTCACGTATAGAAACAGAGGTACAGTTGCCTAGCACTAAGGTCTCCGTGGACACGTATCGAAGCTGCAATCTGACGTTCACGTATAGAAACAGAGGTGCAGTTGCCTAGCACTAAGGTCTCCGTGGACACGTATCGAAGCTGCAATCTCCCGTTCACGTATAGAAACAGAGGTACAGTTGCCTAGCACTAAGGTCTCCGTGGACACGTATTGAAGCTGCAATCTGCCGTTCACGTATAGAAACAGAGGTGCAGTTGCCTAGCACTAAGGTCTCCGTGGATACGTATCGAAGCTGCAATCTGCCGTTCACGTATAGAAACAGAGGTGCAGTTGCCTAGCACTAAGGTCTCCGTGGACACGTATCGAAGCTGCAATCTGCCGTTCACGTATAGAAACAGAGGTACAGTTGCCTAGCACTAAGGTCTCCGTGGACACGTATCGAAGCTGCAATCTGCCGTTCACGTATAGAAACAGAGGTACAGTTGCCTAGCACTAAGGTCTCCGTGGACACGTATCGAAGCTGCAATCTGCCGTTCACGTATAGAAACAGAGGTGCAGTTGCCTAGCGCTAAGGTCTCCGTGGACACGTATCGAAGCTGCAATCTGCCGTTCACGTATAGAAACAGAGGTGCAGTTGCCTAGCACTAAGGTCTCCGTGGACACGTATCGAAGCTGCAATCTGCCGTTCACGTATAGAAACAGAGGTACAGTTGCCTAGCACTAAGGTCTCCGTGGACACGTATCGAAGCTGCAATCTGCCGTTCACGTATAGAAACAGAGGTACAGTTGCCTAGCACTAAGATCTCCGTGGACACGTATCGAAGCTGCCATCTGACGTTCACGTATAGAAACACAGGTACAGTTGCTGACTTTTTAAAAACTCAATATTCTTGGTATATAGAGGCTTATTATGAGGTGATACATCCATTTATATGAATTTTCACGATCCACCACTGCACGATTTCTACCATCGCCAATAAAAATGCATTTAAAAGATTTTACCGCTGACGTACATCCGCTCTCAGGCTCTTTTTACACATAGATCAGCCACACACGTTCTCTGTACGTAAGGCTGCACATGGGAAATGACTGTTTGCAGACTTCAGTTATTCCTGATGTTATTAGTGCAAATATTAAAACTGAGTATCGTGTGTAGTGCTTTTGTGTTGTGCCAGTGCATACGTGTTATGTAAAATGTAAAGAATTAAATAAAAATCAGCAGATACTTCCTTTCTAAGGAGTAACACCAACTGTTGAATATAAATTCTCAAAGTGCTACGTTCGTACGACCTCTACCCTCTATATCTTATAGGTGAGTACGAAAGTATGTAGATCGCGTTAAAATACACAACTTATGTCATATACATCTTTATTGTTGAGTGAACCGTTTTCGAGATATTGCTTGTTATTTACTTAAATTTTCCAATAGTTATTTTCTCAAATGGGAATTCGTTATTCATTTTTTTTTGTCTTTGATATGCAAAGAGTATTAATCTGTGGCAAAAAGAATGGTACTGCACATAGCAACCAGCTATTAAGAGATATGTATGTGCTTAAAGGCTACTGTTTTTCTATATTCCCCTTGTAAATATATTTTCCCTACATCTACAACAAAATTAGCAATAAAATAGAGTTTGCAAATGTTTATCTCGATTAACATGAACTAGATGGGGAATAAGCGTTTGTAAAAATACTTTGTACAAGAGATGAGAAAAGTCATGTGAGTGTTACACATCAGATTTTTTTTATGTGTTTCAGTGGGTGAATAATAATTAGTTTTGTTGGTATCGTTATCACAGTACTGTTTCACTTGTGAAATCCCGTTCTCTTTGTATTAAAAAAAATGGCTCTAACGATTTTGATGAAAAATATCGTATGTTTAATATAATGTCGTGAGAAATGAAATGTATATCTCGAATTTTCTGGGAATGTCTCCAAAAGTATTCTTCATTGTGAACGTCTTTTTCATAACTGAAAAACCGTAAGAGATAGACAAAATTTTACTACACAAAAAATGTAGATCGCGTTAAAATACACATCTTATGTAATATACATTTTTGTTGTTGAGTGAACCGTTTTCGAGATATTGTTTGTTAATTTTCCAATATTTATTTTCTCAAATGGGACTTCGTTATTCATTTTTTTTTGTCTTTGATATGCAAACAGTATTAATCTGTGGCAAAAAGAATGGTGCTGCACATAGCAACCAGCTATTAAGAGATATGTATGTGCTTAAAGGCTACTGTTTTTCTATATTCCCCTTGTAAATATATTTTCCCCTACATCTACAAGAAAATTAGCAATAAAATAGAGTTTGCAAATGTTTATCTCGATTAACATGAACTAGATGGAGCATAAGCGTTTGTAAAAATACTTTGTACAAGAGTAGAGAACGTCATGTGAGTGTTACACATCAGATTTTTTTTTTATACAAGAAAATTAGCAATAAAATAGATTTTGCAAATGTTTATCTCGATTAACATGAACTAGATGGGGAATAAGCGTTTGTAAAAATACTTTGTACAAGAGTTGAGAAAGTCATGTGAGTGTTACACATCAGATTTTTTTTTTTTTTTTTGTTTCAGTGGTATCGTTATCACAGTACTGTTTCACTTGTGAAATCCCGTTCTCTTTGTATTAAAAAATGGCTCTAACGATTTTGATGAAAATATCATATATTTAAGATAATGTCGAGAGAAATGAAATGTATATCTCGAATTTTCTGGGAATGTCTCCAAAAGAATTCTTCATTGTGAACGACTTTTTCATAACTGATAAACCGTAAGAGATAGACAAAAGTTTGCTACACAAAAAATGTAGATCGCGTTAAAATACACAACTTATGCCATATACATTTATTTTGTTGAGTGAACCGTTTTTCGAGATATTGCTTGTTATTTCCTTTAAATTTTCCAATACTTATACTTTTTCTCAAATGCGTTATTCATTTTTACTTTCTCTACTACGTATAGTAAGTAGGGGAAGTATTGCATTCCACCCAAAAATTCGATACCGAGATTTCACTGGAAATACATGTTTTGAGAATCACTGAATCCAGAAAAAAAAAGCATTTTTGGAAACATGTCCGTGTGTGTGTCTGTCTGTGTGTCTGTCTGTCTGTGCGTCTGTGTGTCTGTGAACAGCATAACTCAAAAACGAACAGTCGGATAAACACCAAACTTGGTATTTAGGTTCAGTATGCATAACTGGTAAACCATAAGAGATAGCCAAAATTTTACTACACAAAAAATGTAGATCGCGTTAAAATACACAATTTATGTCATATACATTTTTTTTAGTTGAGTGAACCATTTTCGAGATATTGCTTGTTATTTCCTTAAATTTTCCAATACTTATCCTTTTTCTCAAATGCGTTATTCATTTTTACTTTCTCTACTACGTATAGTAAGTAGGGGAAGTATTGCATTCCACCCAAAAATTCGTTACCGAGATTTCACTGGAAATACATGTTTTGAGAATCTCTGAATCCAAAAAAAAAGCATTTTTGGAAACATGTCCGTGTGTGTGTCTGTCTGTGTGTCTGTGTGTTTGTGTGTCTGTGAACAGCATAACTCAAAAACGAACAGTCGGATAAACACCAAACTTGGTATTTAGGTTCAGTATCTTCCAGAGATGCGACACGAAGGTTTTCAAGAAAATCCCCCCACCCCAGACTACCCTTTACATGGAACATTTTTCGAAAATTTTAATTTTCTCAAAAACGGCTCTAACGATTTTGATTAAAACATCATATGTTTAAGATATTGTCATGTCAAATAAAATGTATATCTCGAATTTTCTGGGAATGTCTCCAAAAATATTCTTCATTGTGAACGACTTTTTTGCATAACTGGTAAACCATAAGAGATAGACAAAATTTTACTACACAAAAAATGTAGATCGCGTTAAAATACACAACTTATGTCATATACGTTTCTTTTGTTGAGTGAACCGTTTTCGAGATATTGCTTGTTATTTCCTTAAATTTTCCAATACTTATACTTTTTCTCAAATTCGTTTATTCATTTTTTTTATGTCCTGAACATGCAAACAGAATGGAATTCGCCACATAGCAACCAGCGTTAAAATATTTGACTATCGCTTAAAAGCTACCAATTAGATTGTACAAGAGTAGAGAAAGTCATGTGAGTGTAACACATCAGTTTTTTTTTATACGCTACTATTTTAGTGTGTGTGTGTGTGTGTGTGTGTGCGCGCGCGCGCGAGTACGTGCCTAGTATCCGTGCGCCACAAGCCAAAACGACGACGTTATAGAAAAACTTTATCATTTGCCTACCGGCCAGGGACAACCGCTAAAAAACCTGAAAAAGGCTCTAAGAGTATTCTAACGCTTACCGATCTGGAAAACCCGTGAAAACAAGATAGTACACTTTTGAGGTATTGCTTGTTATTTCCTTAAATTTTTCAATACTTTTTTACTTTCTCTACTACGTATAGTAAGTAGGGGAAGTATTGCATTCCGCCCAAAAATTCGATACCGAAATTTCACCGGAAATACACGTTTTGAGACCTCCTGAATCAAAAAAAAAAAAAAAAAGCATTTTTGGAAACATGTCCGTGTGTGTGTGCATGTCTGTGTGTCTCTCTGTCTCTCTGTGTGTGTGTGTGTGTGTGTGTGTGCGCGCGCCAGTACGTGCCTAGTATCCGTGCGCCGACAAGGTAAAACGTCATCATTTGCCTACCGGGCAGGGACAACCGCTAAAAACCTGAGAAAACCTCCAAAATTAGAAACGCCTTCGTCAACCAGTACAGAAAACGCCTACCAACCAGGGAAAACCTATGAAAAAGCAGAAAGAGCTTGCATTTGTTTACCATCCGCAGAAAACTCCCAAAAAAAAAAAAAAAAAACTAGTCATTTTAAAAAAAAAAGGAAAAAGCCGAATAATATAAGTATGGTAGAAACAGCTTGCGTTCGTCTACCAACCAGAGAAAACCCCCGAAACACTAGTTATTTAAAATTGCTGATGAGTTCTGGATAGGCTTTTGCAAATGTTGTTGGTAGCAAAACTTGCCTTTTCCATCACCTCCAACATACCCCACTCCCACACCTTTTTTTCTTTCCACCAATCATAATCTCTCTTATTCTCGCCAATCAGCAACTTTCATTTGTTCCTTTCCACCAATAACATCACTTCTTATTCCCACCAATGACAACTTCACACGTCACTTTCTGTTATACTTTTTATCCCTCGTTCGCCATCTTTCCCCCTCTTTCAGACCCCAACCGCCGCACAGTCAACACCTCGCCGCTCCTTAACCTCAACTTCGTGCCTCCGCCATCTTATTTAGTTCACATTTTTACCACCGCGCCTCTCATCTCTCAACCAGATTGCCTGCAAGAACAGATCTCGTTCATTCGCACCTCGACGGTTGCCTCGGCAGCAGCTACTGCCAACACCTACGTCGTACACGTTTTTGACCGCTTTCGACCGGCTATGAGAACCCTGCTCCTACGTACGCTAGCGACCATCACGATGGTCCAGTACCAGGTTTTTGGTATAGTTAAATTACGCCTCTGCAAAGGGTGTCTGTACCGCTTTAAAAACCTAGGTATATCAGTGCGTAGTGATGTTGGTTGATCTTAAAGCTGGTTAAGCATTTTCAAAAACAGTTTGCTTTTATTTTTCCGTCTCGCGTGCCGCGCTTTTGGTGACGCATCCACACCGGTAACAGGTAAGTAACACACGCATAATTATTTTTCGGACCTGCTTGGCGTAGGAATATATCCTTTCGTGTTTTGGTACTGTAACCTCAAACCTCCTTACCCACCTCTTGCGTCCGCCATCTTGTTTAGTTCTCACCGCATCTCCTTGTCGCAGACCCTCCGCCATTTTTAGTTCCCGCTATTTTAACCTCAAAATCTACTCTTCTAACCTCTTGCTACCGCCATCTTCTTTTAGTTCCCATTCTCACCACCGCGTCTCCTTACCCCCACCTCTTGCGACCGCCATGTTCACCACTAACCTCCAAATTTCCTCGTCCTTAAACCTCTTGTCTCAACCACCTTGTTTAGTTCCCATTTTCGCCACCGCATCTCATATCGCCCCATCTCTCTATCCACTCAAGAAAACTACCATCCAACGTTCAAAAAATTGCTGATCAGTTCACGACAGGCTTTTGCAAATCTTGTTGCTAGCAAAACTTACCTTTCCCATCACCTCCAACATACCCCACTCCTTTTTCTTTCCACCAATCATAACCTCTCTTATTCTTACCAATCAACAACTTTCATTTGCTCCTTTCCACCAATAAAATCACTTCTTATTCCCACCAATCACAACTTCACACGTCACTTTCTGTTACACTTTTTATCCCTCGCTCCCCATCTTTTCCCTCTTTCAGTCCCGACCTCCGCACAGACAACACCTCGCCGCTGCTCACATCTCCGAACCAAATTGCCGGCGAGAACAGATCTTGTTTATTCACACCTCGACCGTTGACTCGACAGCAGCTACTGTCAACACCTACGTCGTACACGTTTTTGACCGCTTTCGACCGGCTATGAGAACCCTGCTCCTACGTACGCTAGCGACCATCACGATGGTCCAGTACCAGGTTTTTGGTATAGTTAAATTACGCCTCTGCAAAGGGTGTCTGTACCGCTTTAAAAACCTAGGTATATCAGTGCGTAGTGATGTTGGTTGATCTTAAAGCTGGTTAAGCATTTTCAAAAACAGTTTGCTTTTATTTTTCCGCCTCGCGTGCCGCGCTTTTGGTGACGCATCCACACCGGTAACAGGTAAGTAACACACGCATAATTATTTTTCGGACCTGCTTGGCGTAGGAATATATCCTTTCGTGTTTTGGTACTGTAACCTCAAATCTCCTTACCCTCCTCTTGCGACCGCCATCTTGTTTAGTTCTCACCGCATCTCCTTGTCGCAGACCCTCCGCCATTTTTAGTTCCCACTATTTTAACCTCAAAATCTACTCTTCTAAAACTCTTGCTACCCCATCTTCTTTTAGTTCCCATTCTCACCACTGCGTCTCCTTACCCCCACCTCTTGCGACCGCCGTGTTCACCACTAACCTCCAAATTTCCTCGTCCTTAAACCTCTTGTCTCAACAACCTTGTCTAGTTCCCATTTTCGCCACCGCATCTCATATCGCCCCCATCTCTCTATCCACTCAATAAAACTACCATCCGACGTTCAAAAATTGCTGATCAGTTCAAGACAGGCTTTTGCAAATCTTGCTGCTAGCAAAACTCACCTTTCCCATCACCTCCAACATACCCCACTCCCACACCTTTTTCTTTCCACCAATCATAATCCCTCTTATTCTTACCAATCAACAACTCTCATTTGCTCCTTTCCACCAATAAAATCACTTCTTATTCCCACCAATCACAACTTCACACGTCACTTTCCTTTACACTTTTTATCCCTCGCTCCCCATCTTTTCCCCCATTTCAGTACCGACCTCCGCACAGACAACACCTCGCCACCCAACTCCTCTCCATCACGCCAACTCCATACTCTTCCATCTTCCTTCCTTCATCTCCCACCCCAAATTAACGAACCAATCAAAACACTCCACGTCACTTCCTCAATTCTTTCAACTCGTCCCGGATGAGCCAATCGATTTAACGATAATCCTACCGCTCAGGGCGCTTTTCAAACTTACCGCCGCCGCCGTCGCACGCAGCGACACTAGCGACACGAGCGCCCCTAGCGGCAGGATTATCGTTAAAACAATTGGCTCATCCGGGACTATTACTACTGATGGTCCCTTAGTCCGTCATGTGTTGCTAGATCGTATTGCTCTAGCACATATTCAGGACTCTCTGCAACTGCCGGCCAGTCTTGCAAGGTCTTAACGGAGGATAAGCAAGCGGTTGATTAAGATTTTTAATTTTGTGTCAAAGGTTAAATTTCCAAATGCGGATTTAGTCATATTTATATCAAGTGTTTCAGACTTCTTGGTTTAGTTTTATATATTCGTATTTATTTTTGATTTTTGCTATTATTATTATATTGATCTTTCTCTCTGGCATTTGCTATGATTTTTATATTCATTTTTATCTCTGGCCTTTGCTATGATATGTTGAAATGATCATCTCTGTTTTCAAGGATGCTAATGACCTAGCAGTATAACATCCTTAAACACAAATCATCATCATGTTATGCTATTCTGAAAAGCTCAGAATGGACGTAACAAAAATTAGTATTGGAAATGAGTGTGACTTACGCCTAAAAATTGGTAGCTTTGAAACAACTTTTCTCAGCAGCTATGAAAATCAGCTAGTGAAACACATAAAGGATCTTGACGATAGGTTAATGGGTTTAACTAAGAAAGAGTTTTTAAAAATAGCATTTGATTTGGCAGAATCTCTGGGGATTAAACACAGGTTTAACAGAGAGAGATAAAGTGTGCTGGAAAGGATTTCTATAAATGTTTTCAGAGACATCCGGAACTGAGTCTTTGAAATCCAGAATCAACCAGTTTGATGAGATTTTTTGTTTTAACAAGCCTCAAGTTGATCTCTTCTTTGAGAAATTCAAATTTCTTATAAACAAATATAATTTTTCTCCTTCAAGAATTTATAATGCTGATGAGACAGCCATATCAACAGTTCATCAGAATCCTAAAGTCCTGCCAGTAAAAGGAAAACACCAAGAAAAAGGAAATGCAAAGGAAAAATGACAGATTAGAGGGGGGTGGAAAGCTCAGAATCCTGTGCAGTTGGTATTGGACGGACTTGGAGAACAAAGGACTATGCTGTCATTTGCTATGCTGGGGACAATAATATCCCAACGCATAAGCTCCAGCCTTTGTACAGAACTTTCATGAAATCCTTAAAACAATGCCTTTGGAGAATATTGTACCCTGTGGATGAGGCAGAATGCCTGCCAGAGAACAACAAACTTTGAGATAACAGGTTTGGTTTCGTCCACATATGCCAAATCATGCCACTTAGACATTAAAAGAAACAGATTTCCATGCACAGGAATTTATCCCTTAAATCCTGGGGTATTCTTTGGGGTAGACTTCCTTCCATCTCTTGCAACAGATATTCCTGAAGACCCAGAAAACGAACCAGTTTCCAGCAGTTCTCCCTCCAATTCAAAAACTCCTGACAGGAATACACCTTCCACCAGTTCATACAGACTTACTCAGGACCAGGTTACTACGTCCCTATGACATCGAATTTTGAAAAAAAAATCATTAAATCATTGTTGCCTTTGCCAGATACCAGCAAGATGAAAAGAGATTCGAGAAAACGGAAGTCTCAGAGAAGTGAGATATTAACTTCAAGCCCTTATAAAAGTGGTGGAAAATAAGGCAGATGAGAAAAGCAGTGAAAAATCTGCAAACATATCTTTGAATTTAGGAAAGCAGAAGAAAGGTAATAGAAATCTCTATTCTATTAGCTGTTCGGATTGAAGAAACTATGTGTATAATTTGCACTAAAATCTTCAAAGAGAATAATTTTCACTGTAGTAAACTTCAAGATTGGGCACATGAAGAATATGCTGGAGTAGAACCTGATGATACTTTTTTAATTGTGATGTGCGTTTGCAAAATAAAATTAAATTGCTAAAAAAACGAATATGCATCTGAAAGGTTTCTGAGCAATTCTAGATAAACTTTTGTCTCATGTTTAACATGGTTTCTCGGATTTGTTATATTTTTAAACATACGCACACTCGCCCTATAAACTACGACATACAGCCTCAATTTTCTTTTTGTACTTACAAAATAAGTGATGCATTATGTTAAACTTAATGATAAATTATTTTGACCATTCACATAAACTACAGAAATAAAAAAGTATTATATTTGCAGGTATACTTATTTAACTATATTAACGAAATGACTTTAATATAAAGATAAAAGTGTGAAAAACAACCGATAAAAGTTTGACTTCAACATTCAAAATAGTTTTAGGGCTGAGCATGCCTGAACTTTGAGAATACACTCTTTTACTCCACTTAAATACCAAGTATGCATAACTCTTTAGTCCTTTAAATAGATTTTCTCTGAAAAACCTGTTAAAGTCAATTAAAATAAACCTAGAAAAAGAAAAATATAAGCCAGTGTTATACCAGCTGAATTGAGACCTGTTGATCTATATTAGCTTTATACAATGTGATTCTACTCTGATCTCAGTTGAGGCAGTATTTTTAACACTTGAATAATTTTAATTAAATTATATAATATGTAAATTCAATAACAGCTATGTAACGGTCATTGCATATGCTTATATTATTGTAAACATGTTTAATAATGTTATATGAATACATTATGTAATTTAATAATGTAAGAGCTGTGAGAATAATAAGTTTAAAGTTGCTAACAATGAAGTAACATTGAGATAACCTTGAAGTAATAATAAGTTTGAGAGTTTAAATGCTACTAGTCATGATTAGAGCAACGATAATGTAAATTTTGTGACAGTTTAAAAATAGCCAATCAACAGCTAGAAAAAGCTTTAATTAAATGCAGATATTCTATTGGACTAGGATTAGTCAATCAGAGACTTGAAATACAGAAGCTTACGGGTTTTGACAGTTGAAATAATGATCAGTTGCTGGCAGACCTTGGTAGTGACCGGATGGAAGATGTGTTCTCTAAAGAAATATTACGTATTCGTGTGAATCGTAAAATTAAATATACGCGTTAACAAAGCACAAGTTTTAAATTAAAGAATCTCACAGCTCTTAATATCAGTGTAGTGCTATTTAATTTGTGTCAAGGATTAATAAAAAGAAGTGAATTTAAACTTAAACTCTGTGTAAACTTACATTCTTGTCGTACCACGCCCTGTCTAAGAGATATGTGACTCTAAAACAATACTGACGCAGCCGAGGCAAAAACAAACATAAATAATTTCTATAGAAGCAGTTTAATAACAAAGTTAATTTTTTTAAACTTGGAGCGTAACAACAAAATATACATCTTCAAATCGGCTTTTCATACATAGCAGCATATTACGTAATAAACAATCACTTAAAAATTGACGTTCATACATGGAGCTAATTAAATAAATAAACTCCAAGACAATAACTTACTTCAAGTTGGCTTCCCAAGCGTGTGGCTAACAACAATAAACTACAACAGTTTGAGAACATAAATTCTTCACAGTTCATTTTTAATCTTAAATCAAAACTCATCTTTAGTCAGCAATATTTATACAATCCAACCTAACTGTTCAAAGTGTAAACTTGTAAACATTAGAAAAACAAAAAGATCTGTAAATGTCAGATTGAAAGAACATCTAAAAAATTATACATAGGCAAATGGATCAATCTGCAGTAGCTGACCATTTCTTGAACACAAATCACAACTTAAACAATGACATAATACTTAAACGCCATGAGAAATGCCATAGAATTGGGCATTTGGGAGAAAATTTTTATCTAGAAGCATGAAGATCAAATTTTGATAGACATTCCTAAGGATGTGGATACATAGCTGAATTTGCTCAAGCCTTTGCAATCATTGCAATTTCGTAGAGCCATGTTGGAACCAATGTTCAAACCAGTTGACAGCAGCTGATGATGTAACGACCGACGAAACCTGCTCCTGCAGTATGTATGGTAAGTGAAGTCTTACGAGTGATTAGTTCTCATCAACTCTATTTTCTACAAGGTATGGACTTTCCATATTTGAGTTATTAGGTTTGTGCTGCACATGAATGAACCTTCCTCTAGGTTCAGGAAACCTCAAAATTTGGTGAAATATCAATATCACATTTTTGTTAAAGTCCATTACTTCGAACATGTTATAGGTTGATGGAGATACTAAATAATTGAATAACACAATTCATACAATTTATTACAATTCATACAGCCTGTTCTCATTACATGAAATCTGTTAGTAAAGAAATTAAATGTAGAATGCTCATTCTTCTGCAAGACTCTTAAATTGCTAAGGAATACATTTAATTCACAACCTTACTGTTAAACAGTGGACACATATAAGGATAATCCAGGAAGTAATGACCGTTTGGCTTTAATATATTCACAAAAAAACATTTTATCAAAAAAAAGCATGTCACAAAACTGAAGCTTACTTTATTCCTATACATAATCACCTCCAGTCATCATATTTGTCCATGAGCTCTAGAATTCCTGTGTTGTATTTGGCTGCTGGCAGTCCATTAAGCCAAGATGTGTGGACACAATTTCACCAAGCAAAGAATGAGAAATGTTTGAGAAAGAAATCATAACTCGTCTAGGATTATACATTTGTCTTGCACAATTTTGTTCACTTGGTTCTTCAAATCATATTTGTCACAGACTTCCGGGTTGAGATTCATAATGCATATTGTTCTTCCATTGTTGAACATTTCATACCAATTTCTTAGATTTCTTTTATTCATTACATCAACATGCACTTCCTTTCATTGGTGGTAATTTCTCCAGGTTTCAACTTCCAAGCTTAAAAAAATCTAATACTTCTCACCTCACAGTTGGCAGAACTTCGTATCACATAGTTCATTTTGAACAATCACAGAATGCATAACACTTATTTTGACTGAAACTCATACAACACCAGAAAAGATGTCGAGGAAACCATTTGACCTTAGATGTAAGCACAACAGTGATCTGCGCAGCAAGAATGCAGAAACATTGTTACTTCATGGATTACCCTTATAAATATTGATACATGCTACTAATATTCCCTTGTGCAAGCAACTCCATGGCCAGATATGTTATACACAGCAACCAGTGAACTGCAATGGGATTAGAACTGAGCAAAATTAAATAATACTATGATAAATACATGTGTGACTAACGAGATAGACTAAGGCATAAATGAGAGTTACATAGTAATGATAGTCTTAATTTTACTTCTTGTTAATTGATATAAACATTTGCAGAAGTGGCTTTATATAATAATTTCATTGTATGCTGAATTGATAGCTCTTTAAAAAGCAGCCGATGTCTATGAAACTCCATTCTTTACATGACCACAAAAAAAATCTCGTTACACCCACAAGATTTTTCTATCCTTTGTTTATTAGTAGGTATACAAATTACTTTTTATGAAAGTTATTTTCCTATATATTTCATTTTACTCAAGGATACCCTTTCCGGAAATAGCTACATTAAACATTTCATTATAGATACAAAGGGAGTAGCAATAGTCAAATGTTTTGGAACTTGGCGCTATACGCTGGCCTTAAAGTTCCATGCTGTTTCCATGGCATCACAAAAAGACAGCTGAAAGTTAGTAGGACCTCAAAAGAATGACAAAGCACTGAACATTTCAAATCATTAGTAATATCTTGGAAATGACTGATGCCACAAAAAGTTATTTGAAAGAAGTTGTGCATTTTAAAGAGATCTACATTTTTTGTGTAGTACATTTTTGTTTATCGCTTAATGTTTACCAGTTATGCAAGATTATATAACTTTCCTTCCAAATGAAGAGGACTTCCCAAGGTATTCCTAGAAAATTCAAAATCTTCATCTTACATCTTTGTAATGTACTGAACTTAATTACAACGCATGGTATTTATCCAGCATTTCATTCTTTAATTATGTTGTTCACAGGCATAGGCAGATGGACGTTTTTCTAAAAATGCTTTTTTTGTTTTATTCAGGGGCCTTAAAACATGCATTTCTGGTGAAATATCGATATCAACTTTTTGGGTGGAATGCAATACCTTCTTTAACTGCTATGTACATAGTACAGAAAATAAACATAAATAGGAGCTTAATGCTTGAAAAAGTATAGGTATTTGAAAATTCAAACCAATAGCAAAGAATATCTCAAAAATGCCACAAAAATTTTATTCGATATAAATTGTGTGCTTCAACGAGATCAACATTTGCCATATAATATGAAGAAGACTTCACAGGCTATTTGCAGAAAATTGAAGCTATGTATAGATTTTATTAGTAAAGTAAATATCTAAATATATATTTTAACCAGAATTGTTGCAGCCATTTTTGAGAAAATAAAAAATGCGGGAGTATTTAGCCTACATAAATATTACGTATATTTGAAAAAGTGTGCTGTTATTTAATTATTTAGCTCCACGTTGAGGACGCCAATTTGCGGGAGTTAATAGTCCGCTCCATGTTTGGGAGCCAATTTGAAAATGTTATTGAGCCTCGTTGTATTTGTTGCCAACTTTGAAGAAGTTATTTAACTGGATGCTGGATGTGAGATGAGAGAATCCCCACGTATGTGCGTCACTTTGAAGAAGTATTTAACCCAACGTTTTTTAAGATACACTTTGATGTTGTTTAATGCTTGGGACGCCAAACTTTATAGTGATGATGATGATGATGCTTGTTTTACGTAATATTATTAAAATCTGCCTCGGCTGCTTCAGTCGCACTATAGAAACATAAGTGCTTTTCAGGTTGTGATAAGACAAACATTAAAAGACGTTACAGAATTTACTTTTTAATTTCACTTCTTTTTATTTCTCTTTATACTTGCACATTTATAAAAAAACAACACTTTATACATTCTAGCGAAGAACACAATTTTTACCATCCGTACTATACAACATCATGCCGCGACTTTTACATCTGCTCTCTATAACATCTTACCCGCGACTGACTAAATTCAACGGTAAAAACCTTATAGCTTCGGTAATGCCAGTCTCTTATTGGCTAATTCTAGTCCAATAGAATTTAAGTATTCAGACTAAAACTTTTTTCTTTACTGTTGATTGGCTAATTCCAAACTGTAAGCGAAACTTACGTCACTACCGATCTTTTCATGGCCAGTATTTTTTTTAAAACTCCAGACACATTATTCTCACAGAAATTACATTATTACCCCATTATTAACAACCTAAAACATATTATTCTCACCGGGTTTGCACTATTAGAGTATATAAACATTTACATGACATTAATAAATACGTTTACAATAGAAAATAAGTATTTGCAATGATTTAACATACAATTTAAATAATAATAATTATATACATTTTGTTTTTAAGGTGAGCTGTTATTGAATTTAATTATAATAAAACACAATTAATATCATTTAGGCATTAAAATACAGCCTCAAATTGCCCCCTTTTAGAAATATTTAAAATTTACTGTTTTGTTTTCTTCTTTTACATTCTCAAATATTTTCTAAAAGTCTCCAGAAAGAAAGAAACATAACTTTTATTTTGCACTTCCTATCTTTCACTTTCACTTTTTCTTCAACACTGGTTTTTCACAACACTCGTGTATAGCTGAACACTTCCTATTCACTTGTGTAACACTTTTCAAGGTTAATGGCCTTGTATAAGATTAATGACCTGAGCTACGTTTGCTCATTCACTATCACTTTCACTAGTAAACACTTTATATGCTTTACATTTTATATACAATTATACATATTAATATTTGTTACCCTTTGTTTATAATTTGTTTCCTAATATTTCTAATTTACAATATAAATATCGTTGCTACTTAGATTTTCTTACTAACAATGGATTTTTAATGCTCCTGTTTTTAAAAAATTTCCTTTGTTATTTATTACTTGCTGTATTTAGTAAAAAATTATTATTTACAATTTTAAATGGTATTGATTTTCCCTTTTATGTTCCAAATACATTATTTTGTATTTCTCTTGTTCCACACATAACCTGTAAACTTTACTTTCCCTTTCTTTTTATTCAGATTGTTTACATTTATTTTCTCTGTCTTTTGTTCAACAAATAACCTAAATACTTTACTTTCTCTCTCTTATTGTTTCTCAGACTATTTACATTTATTTTCTGTTTCCTTTTGTGAAACATATGCCCTACATATTTTACTTTCTTTCTCTTTCTGTTTCTCAGACTGTTTACATTTATTTTCTGTTTCCTTTTATGCCACATATAATCTACATATTTTACTTTCCCTTTCTTTTTGTTCTTACGCCACAGACTTTTTAGCTTTGCCCTAGCTTTATGTTGCACAGTTGTGTTTGACATCAAATTTGATACATGCTTTTGTTTATGTGTCATTCATGTTGATGCTATGGAACAGTAATTGCATCTCTTGTTTTGTTTGTTAACAAAGGTGATACATCTCTTTCTGTATTTGCATTACTGACATGCATTTGGTTAGCATTTACAGAACTAATTGTATTTGCATTTGCCTTTGGTACTGTTACATCTATCTGTATTTGCACAATGTTTACATTTGTTTTCTACTTCTTGAGTTTCCTGACTAGTTTCTTGTACTTTATTTAACTGTTTTCAACTCTGTACTAGTTTCATTTAATTTATGATTAGTTTCCTTTCCCAGTTCTGTACTAGTTTCAGTTAATGTATTACATGTGTCTGTACTAGTTTCATTTACCTTACTATTTAACTCTTTACTGGTTTCAATTAACTTATTACTAAACTCCACTTTCATCTCACCTATCAAATTATTAGTTTGTTATCTTACCACTTAACCCTACTTTGATTTCTTTTAGGTGATCTTTAAAATCTTTGATGAGCTCTACTTTCATTTTATCTATCAAATTACTTTGTTAAGTTAACTTATTATTTAATTCTGTATAAGAGTCATTTATTTCAGATAATACTTTTAGAATGAACCTTAATTGTTCTTGTGATGAGATTTCTTGCATTTGTTGGCTAGATGTGTGAGGGATAGTATCTCTTTGTTTTGTTTCTTGTACTGATATTTGTAAAGGTGATTGACCTTGCATACTATTGTTCTCACTTTCTACATCTACTTCTGAATTTTCAGATAACTGCTAATCTACCTCCACATTACAATTTGTAATAGTTGATCTAACCTCAACTACCTCCATACTTTCATTGTTTATATTTTCCATTTTATTGTTTCTATTTACTTTTGAATTATTCTATTTAAGTTTTCCACTTATCAACAGCATGAATTTTACTTAAAATTAACAATATTGTTCCTAAATTTTACATTTACAATATGAAAAAATTGAATGTTTTGACCTTTCGTTTTGTGGTTGTTATTTAATTTCAATACTCAGTGTTCCCGCATAATTTGTTGTTAAGATGTTAACCACGTGCCCCTTACTCCTGAAGAATTGTTGTTATCCTGGATTCCTTTGTCGATTTGGTGCCAATCTCGAAATTCCAAGCTGCATTCTCGCTGTATGTTTGTTGCTTCTGGCCGCCCTGTTGAATTCTCTTCTATGACGTCACCAATTCTCGTCGCCTTCGAAGCCAACCACGTTGCGCGCCAATTTGCGGTAGTTATTTAGCCAGCTCCGCGTTTAGGAGCCAATTTGAGGGAGTTATTATGGTGGTTCCTCGTTGAGGCGTCTACTTGCGGTAGTAATGTTGGTTACGTAATCTTATTACGTATATTTGAAAAAGTGTGCTGTTATTTAATTATCTAGCTCCAGGTTGAGCACGCCAATTTGCGGGAGTTAATAGCCAGCTCCACGTTTGGGAGCCAATTTGAAAATGTTATTGAGCCTCGTTGTATTTGTTGCCAACTTTGAAGAAGTTATTTAACTGGATGCTGGATGAGAGATGAGATAATCCCCACGTATGTGCGTCACTTTGAAGAAGTATTTAACCCAACGTTTTTTAAGATACATTTTGATGTTGTTTGATGCTTGGAACGCCAAACTTTATAGTGATGATGATGCTTGTTTTACGTAATAGTATTAAAATCTGCCTCGGCTATTTCAGTCGCACTATAGAAACATAAGTGCTTTTCAGGTTGTGATAAGACAAAAATTAAAAGACGTCACAGAATTTACTTTTTAATTTCACTTCTTTTTATTTCTCTTTATACTTGCACATTTATAAAACACAACACTTTATAAAAGAAAACTGTGAGCACTTTATACATTCTAGCGAAGAACACAATTTTTACCATCCATACTATACATCATGCCCGCGACTTTTACATCTGCTCTCTATAACATCTTACCCGCGACTGACTAAATTCAACAGTAAAAACTTTATAGCTTCGGTAATGCCAGTTTCTTATTGGCTAATTCTAGTCCAATAGAATTTAAGTATTCAAACTAAAGCTTTTTTCTTTACTGTTGATTGGCTAATTCCAAACTGTAGGCGAAACTTACGTCACTACGAATCTTTTCATGACCAGTATTTTTTTAAAACTCCAGACACATTATTGTCACAGAAATTACATTACCACCTCATTATTAACAACCTAAAACATATTATTCTCACAGTTTTTGCACTATTAGAGTATATAAACATTTACATGACAATAAGTACGTTTACAATAGAAAATAAGTATTTGTAATGACTTAACATACAATATAAATAATAATTATATACATTTTGTTTTTAAGGTCGGCTGTTATTGATTTTAATTACAATAAAACACAATTAATATCATTTATGCATTAAAATACTGCCTCAAAAATAATTACAAATTTTCCAGTTGGGTTGGTGGGGAATTTTCTTAAAAAATCTTCGTATTGCATCCTTGGAAGAAGTTGAGCTTAAATACTAAGTTTGGTATTTATTTGAATTTCTGTTCACAAGCACATGCACACAAAGCATTTGATAAATTTCTTGGAGGGGAGCGGCCATCAAAACGTATTTCTGGTGAACACTCAATTTAAAGTTTTTGGGTAGAACAGAATACTTCATTTTACATATAGATAGGTGGTAGAGGGAGTAATAAATGGAAATTGACAGTCAGTAAGGGATAAAGAATAAGAACAGGGCTAGGAGCCATAATTCATAGAGGAATATACAACTGGCAACTATAAATATGAATTATGATGTATATATTTATGACAAATAATTTATTATTATTACTATTATTACTTTACGAGCATGCTTGGAGAGTTTGGTACTCCATTTTTGTGCTTCAAGAGAACATGACTGCATCATTCAACAGTTCCCCAAGAGTTTAAGAAACAGTAGATGTAGAGTGATCAGCTGCCCTAAATTTTGTGCGACATCTACATTTTGGGATGCTTAAAATTATCCCTCATGAGACAGCATTTGACCTAAATTTTCATTAATCTTTGGGTTCTCTTTCTTTGATCAAATTTTGAAATATTTTGACAATTGATATTTATGTTATTGAGGAAGTTGTGTTCTTCAAACTTATGGAGATGAAGTTTGAGTTTTAATTTAAACTGCCCACGTAATGAAGATACACTTTGAAGTTGGATGATGCTTGGGACGCCAAAACTTTGAAGTATTGGAGAGGATGCTTGTGTTATGTAATGTTTACACAATGTTGCGCAATGTAATTTTTACGCAGAAACTTGAAGATTTTATATTTTAATTTCTTGCTTTGTGCATAGGTTTCAATTAATTAAGCTTACGTAATATTATTTTAATCTTCCTCGGCTGCTTCAGTCGAACTATAGAGACATAAGGTCTTGTTCAGGTCGTGATATGACAAAAATTAAAGACGTCACAGAATTTACTTTTAAATTTCACTTCTTTGTATTTCTTTATACTTGCACATTTATAAAAAACAACACTTTATAAAAGAAACTGTGAGAAACTTTAAACATTCCTAATGTATTTACTATAAAATCTTGCTTGTGACTTTTCCATCTGCAAGCTATCACATCATGTCCACAACTAATACCAACGGTAAAAACCTTAAAGCTTCGGTATTGCCAGTCTCTTATTGGCTAATTGTAGTCCAATAGAATTTAAGCATTCAAACTAAAACTTTTCTTTACTTTTGATTGGCTAATTCAAAACTGTAAGCGAAACTACATTATTACCGATCTTTTCATAACCAGTACTTTTCAAAATTCCAGACACATTATTGTCACAATATTACATTACCTTATTGTTAACAACCTGAAACTTATTATTCTCACAGTTTTTGCACTATTAGAGTATATAGACATTTACATAACATTAATAAATATGTTTACAATAAAAAATAAGTATTTGTAATGACTTTACATACAATTTAAATAATAATTACATACATATTGTTTTCAAGGTGGGCTGTTATTGAATTTAATCATTATAAAAATACAATTAATATTATTTAGGCATTAAAATACTGCCTCATTATCCAACAACCAATGAATTTGCTGAACAAATTTTCAGACAGGGAAAATGTCATGGTCAGACATTAGAAATAGTCTTCACGCAGACACACTTAAAAGTAACTACAGGAGTTCTTGGGGCATTTGTTTTTCTAATCATGATTACTGACATATTAAAATGCTTTACATTTTATACGGTTGTCTATGCAGACAATACATGCTTTCTTGCACAAAGATCTTGAAGGTTGACACAATTAGCTAAAACACCTGAGGAAAAATCTCAACTGTAGTTCAAAAGTAATGGTTTTTATATGGATGAAGGTAAAACACAGAATATCCTTTTTACTTTAAAAAGTATGAACCTCTAGATAGTAATACAAGTGAAGCAGTTAAACCTTTTTAGCATAATCATAGACAAATACTTCTACACGGTGTTGTAGCCTATTTAGCATTACCCAGGGGACACGAGGAGGCAGACTACTTTATCCCCCCCCTTTCTGCCATTCAAGCAATAAGTACGATATGATAGTCCAGATGAATCTTATAATATTAAGGATGTGAGATCTTATTATAGATTACTACAAACAAAATTTCAACAGATAATATTACTGTGGATACCAGCACATGTGGGAGTGAATGGTAACGAGACTGCAGACTTTCTTGCCAAAAAGGATGCAGTGTTATACTCAAAACCTATAAAGTCTTATGGACCAGATATGAAACTAAAAAATGTCAACATTAATATAGAATGAAAATACCAACATAATATTCAAAAGGAAATTACCAATAAAAATTACTTCAACATAAAATAAATAGTACAAAAAATAAAATATTTTCCAAGGAAAGAAGCCTTCAGATTGGCCACTAGACATTACTGTTTTATGAATGACAAAGCATGCAAGATTTGCAATGTGACAAGATTTTAAATGGAGAACATCTACTAGAATGCCCAGAATTGAGGAAAGCTGTACCAGATGGGAAGATACACGATTTATATTGGCTAGCTAGGGAAAAATTGGTGGATCAAAATCCTATACATTAGATCAACATCATAGACAAATGACTATTCTGGAATCCTCACATTGACCAAATATGCATAAAACTGTCACCATCAGTATTGTTTTGTTTTAATGGCTTATGTTTTACTCTTTTACAGCACTTAGATATGGAATAATACTGTGGAGTAGTAACCCTAGGATAATAGAGGTAGAAGTGATTCAATGCAGGGGAACACCTTGCACGCTGTGACTCATGCACGTCTATTGTGACTACCACACCCCAGGAGGAAGGGATAGCTGAAGGAACCACAGGAGGCTACAGGCCAGACAGTGCAGAAGTCCCTAACATTTCCAAGCTCACAAACCCATCCCACTGCTGGGAACTGTCAAGAAAGGATAATGAACAACCCATCCATCAAGCAGCCTTCTGGTGTCCACAGGGAGTACTCTTTCCATTGAGCATGCAACGGCGCCATCTGTCCCACTTGCTATGCACCTAAAAAATGAGAAGAAAATGGAATGAAAGGGAAATGATGGAAAGGAAATTGTGGTAGAAAAGAAATCACCCCAGCATTTGCCTGCTGACCTCAGGAAAACCATGAAACAAAGACTTTTGTAATTACTAAATAACTACCAAAATGTAATCAGAGCTTCAGCAAGGTTTATTATCCCGCAACGATACCAGTCTTTGATTTTTGATGCGAAGAATCTGGTGAGACCCACTTCCACAGCTTCAATGTTTCCGAAATTTCTTCCACGCAAGAAATGGGCCATGTATCGAAACAGAAGGTACTTTGGCACAAGATCAGAGCTGTATGCTGGGTGTGGTAGCAGTTCGACTCCATCCAATAATAATTTTTTATTCAGGGACCTCAAAATATGTATTTCTGGTCAAATCTCGACATTGATACTTCCTCTAGCAACTATTTACATGGCAAATAAAGTAAAAATTGTAGAGGAAATACACATTCCATTTCTTTGGAACTGTCCTTAACTTTAAGCTTGCTTTTATACCAAAATGCATCACAGAGTAATGTCGTGAAAAATATTTCTTGTACAAACCAATTTTATGCGGCCACGGCTGGTGAATCAATCTCACTCTCCAGATTGGGAAGTTACACTATATTGGCATTTTATAGTTAAGCTGTAAGCATTGTCCCCTGTGTAGTATAATACTGGATATTTATCGCACTTTTTATTAATCTTCATACTGGACTTTGAATGGAATACAATACTAATTCGGCCTATTATAGGCGAGTGGTAGAGAAGCTGAAAACAGATGGAGGTCAGCAGGCTGCTGGATTACTGGAAGAAGTGGTAAGGGTTGAAGCTTAACTGTGTGAAAGATTGAATTTTACTTTCTGAAAAAGAATGCATTTTATTTATACTTTACAATGTTTGGCTCAAAGTATTAAACTTTATCAATACGTAATAACACAATAGAGAAAAATAACACCTTGGAATGCTTTTTTTACAACTGTACTTCTAGGAAAGATTGTTGAAGATGTCAAGAAAAATTAAACATAACAATCTCCATTATTTGTTACCTTATCAAAGCAAAGTAAACCATTAGATATAAAACATTTAGCAATTCAGTTTGCCTTATGAGTGTTAAGTGTGCTTTATTTTCAGAAATCCTACTAGATATCTATACTAGTATTCAAATATTTTAGGAATCTGCATTATAATTGTAGGCCTCGACAGCATATGATGCACATATGCTGTTTAAGATTAGAATGGAAGCATCATTTTAGTAATAAAGTTTCACTGCCACAAAGTGACTACACTCGTCTACCTATTATAAAAATTTTGAAAGTAATAAAATAAACACAAACATAATTAAACCATAACTAAAGATTGAAGACCTGGTAGTACTGTTCTTTCAGTCACACATACTCAAATTCTTCCTGGTATCACAACATACATGTATTTAAGCAAGGACCACCACTTCCTAGGCTATGCCAGATTTCTAGTTCATATTTTAGCTTTGTAGCATGAACTATAAACAAAAAACCTGTTACAAAAAAATGGAAACACATATCACGAAGGCATAGAACATGAATAAGATAAACAATTTACATGAAGGAGTTCAATTTACCACGTTTATTACAGCTTGTGTAAAACATTGTGGCAGTTCCCCACTCTGAAGCATAGATGCACAGTAGCACTGACCAGCCAACTTGCATAATACAAGAGATGGAGGTCAGTGTTTCACCTGCTGCAAGTGTGATATTGTTAACTTATACATTTGAGTACAATGTCACATTTTATGTGAGTGCCTCCGAGTTCTGATACCACTTCTAGTCCTGCTCCCCCACCACTCTCACCAATTCTCTTCATTTCTCCTCTCTTGCGCATATGGAGTGTCACATTTTACACAGGCTGTACTGTATGTCCAAATCCATTTACTGTTGATTACTAGAGGTCACTAGTGGTGCTATCAGATTTTAAATCAGCATGCTATGCATTTTGTTGCAGCCCAGTAAAGAGGCATCATGATGATGATGAATACACAAACATAAGCTCTAATAAGATGTTATGGAATAGCCCTGATTGTGGCAACATTCCACAATGTGTAACATTTCAGAGATGACACACTAAGCTAGGCTATATAGTTAGTGTCTAAGAATACAATAAGTTTAGATAGTCATTAGCAGAGTCTAACTTAGCACAAAGGAAAAAAAGAATTAATGCATAATCTGAGAATACCATATTTACTGGCATAATGTTTCCCCTAAGATATTAGGTTTTCAAACAAAAGTAATTTTCATTGCAATTTTTGTGAAAAATTTTGGACATCTCTTGACCGTCAGAAGCTTTGTTTGTTAGAATTCCTGTAACACCCAACCTCCTGTATGGTACCGACTATTAAGCAGTCATTAAATGTAGTGCACACATTTCACACAATAATTATTCTAGTTAGCGGTATTGTAGTTAGTTATTGTTAGTCTCCTTAAGAACATAAGCAACTATCATATTTCAAAAGTGTTTTTAACTTCTGGCAGCAATTCAGTCTTTTCCTGTCCTGAAAGCATCAAGTGGTTATACATAGTGTGCAATGGGAAGAAAGAACAATAGTTACGGCAAAATTTAAACTTCAAGTAGTTAATTACGCGGAGAAAACTGGAGTGAAGCATATGGGAAAAGAATTTGGCGTAGAAAACACATTAATTCATTACTGAAGGAAACAGATAGCAAAATTGGTAAGTGGCAAATCGATCTAACAATTGTTTCGCGGCCCAAAACATGGCAAATATTGTGATATTGACCAAGAAGTTTTAGATTATTTGTGGAACTAAGAAATGATGGCATTGTGGTAACATACAAAATGAAACAGTTGAAAGAAAGGAAGCAACAAAAAAGCATGGTATTTCAGTGGAATTCAAAGATAACCGAGGGTGGGTTACCCGATTTATGTGGAGGAAGAGACTTAGTTTGAGAAGACGAATGACACTAGCCCAGCATCTGACACGTGACTACATAAAACAAAAGGTGCAAAACATTTCGCTGCACAATGATGCACAGCAATGCTAGCAGATAGAAAAAGCTGCTACCCTTTATTATTTTTAAGAGAAAATCTATGCCAAAGTGTGATGTTCCACCTGGTATAATTGTGAAGGTGCATAAAAAAGGATGGATGTCGGCTGACCTCATGAAGGGATGGTTGTAAACTACGTGGGATCGATACCCTGGAGCTCCGCTAAGGAAGAGAGCCATGCTTATTTTGGACAGCTTTCAGGACCATTTAGCAAAACCAATAAAAGAAGAAATGTTGCGAATCAACACAGTTCAGACGATAATTCCTGGAAGATAAAACATTAAAATCTTCCGGGCTGGAAGGCCGTGGTCTAAGGGTAAAATTACTAGCACCCGACGTTTCGGCCAACTCTGTGGTTGCCATCTTCAAGAGTGTAACACCCAGGACAGCTTGATAACGACTGCCAACTAGGCAAGAGATGTTCCACAATATATAGCTCACGTCAAGGTCAAAACTGCCGCAGTGGGTCTGCAGTGACGTGTCATCGCTGGTATCCACGTACGATTGAGCATAAATTTTTCTTCCTTTTAATTTAAGTTGTTGGAGTGTTTATAAATTTCAATCGCTTCTCTATGAAGTCATCGTATCCTATATGAAGACACGCAAGTACTATCTTCAACAAAATATTATCACGCTAGACGTCATAGAAAAGCAATTGAAATTTATAAACACTCTAACAACTTTAATAAAAAGGAAGAAAAATTTAAGCTCAATTGTAGGTGGATACCAGCGATGATACGTCACTGCAGACCCACTGCGGCTGTTTTGACTTTGACGTGAGCTATATATTGCGGAACATCTCTTGCCTAGTTGGCAGTCGTTATCAAGCTGTCCTGGATGTTACACTCTTGAAGATGGCAACCACAGAGTTGACCGAAACATCGGATGCTAGTAATTTTACCCTTAGACCATGGCCTTCCAGCCCGGAAGATTTTAATGTTTTATCGATTAACTCTGGCCGTGAAAGCCTTCGTACTTATTTAATTCCTGGAAGGCTTACGTCAGTGCTACAACCTCTGGATGTATCAATTAAGAAACCATTTAAAAGTCACCTGTGCCAATTGTATGGGGATTGAATGGCATTTCGTGTACTGCCTCATAAAAGATGGCAACATTAAGCAGCCCTCCATTGAACAAGTGTGTCAGTGGATAAAAAGTGTGTGGAATCTCATCACACAACAAAGCATCACAAAGAGCTACAAGAAGACTGACATTTCAAATGCAATGGATGGCTCCAAGGACTATATGACATGGGATGCCGATGATTTAGATAACTCATCAGATGAAAGTAGTACAGAATAAACAGGCATGTTTATTTTTATTTTGATATATAATAAATGACTAAGCTTAATGCACATTGCATTTGTCATTGCACCATATTGCAGTGTTGCAGGGGTGACATAGTCATGCTACAAACTTGGCTGTGTAATAAATAGTGACATGGCACTCATGGAAATATCGTGGAATTGCATCAACTGTTGTATATAATTCTTTTTAAAATTAATTTCAGTTTCATTTTTAGGATATCTACCTATTTGATTTGCTTATCACTATTTACTTCATTTTCTTTCTTTTTAATTATTGCATAATTCCCACCACACCTCAATTTTTTGCCTTAAAATTTTGAAAGAAAGCGGGGAGATTATGTTAATAAATACAGTATAGCCTTGGAAGTGGTATGCTATTCTATATATATTACATGACCATAAACAACTCATTTACAGGTGAGATCACTGTTTGTGAAGAATAGGCCTGGCACCAATCAGAATATGTACGCAAAATGATTTACATAATGCAATCTTCCATTTTCTGTGCTAGTTACACAGTATCACAAAGAGAGGCAGAATATATGAATACAGGTATTCAGGTGCCACCAAAATGTGGATACCTAAACTGTATTAACTGTAATTTAGGCCTTAAAGGCCCCAAAGTCTGCAGCCTTTTCAATAAACTTCATGCGTGTCTTTAGAGATAGATTGTTAAAGGCTTCAGTTTTTATAACAGCAGACATGTGATTCACAGAGAACTTCAGGCAACTTTCTTCCAGTTTCTGAAATACAATAATAAATGCTTATTAATTATTAATTAATTTTAAATCAGAAGACATAGTGAAAAGATTAAGTATAATATATAGAAATGGTTGCAAATATACAATTTCACTAAATACAATTTTGACCCATAGATTAGTGAACATCCCCCTCAATGAAAAGGAATATAACTTAGAATACCAAGAAATCTTAAAAACAGCTAGAAAAAATGGCTATAAAACAGATATGGTGGATAGGTTAATCAAAAAATTCAGGCAACAAAAAATAATAAAAGAAAATACAACCCTCAAACCACACAAACAAAAGCCGACGTACAAAAAGTCACATTTCACCCATGGGCACATAACAAATTCAAGAAAATGTTCAATGATATCAATGTGGCACTCATTCCCGAAAATAAATTCAGCATAAAATTCCTCATAAATGCAAACTAAAAAGAAAAAAATGCCAGCTCATAAAAAATCCGGGATTTACCGAATAGATTGCAAGGATTGTGAACAAATCTATATTGGTCAAACTAAGCGTAACATAGAAACGAGGCTTAAGGAACATTTTCGAAACATCAAATCCAGGGAAGAAGAAAAATCAGCAGTTGCAGCACATTTTTGGATACAGGGACATGAAATTGAGGACACAGTATCACTTATCAAGCAGGCACAAAAACCTACGGAATTAAACATTTGGGAGAAAATATTTCTTTGGAAATTTCGTCCAAGGTTAATGAATTTTGACATCCCTATGGACAAAAATTTGATTACAAAACTTGTAGAACCACCTCTAGAGGGACAACGAGACATCTATAACCATCAGAGGAAAGCCAACCAGTTGCAATCAGCTGAGGGGGAAGTGATTCCTCGAAACTAGTTCTGAGGTATTGAACCTATTTTAGTGAAAATGTATATTTGCAACCATTTCTATATATTATGCTTATTAATTACATTTATTTATCCCTGCATTTCTGAATACAATGTTTTTAAATTTTATTTTGCTCATTTACGCTACGAAACACATTTGCATTCATACTTCCAAATGGAATAATTGTAATAATAGAATAACTCCTCCACCCCATGAGAAGCTGGAACTTTGGCCTTTCGATCATGCAGGCAGTTTCCAAATAGCAATGTCCCCAAAATGGTTCTCCTTTTTACTTCCTCTAGTAGAGGAGGTATCATTTATCACCGCAAAAATTCAGTATCAAGGTTTTGCTGGAAATACATAACAAAGCAAAAGGAGGGGTCAGAGGAAGAACAACAAGGGTAAATCGGTGATTCTGAGCATGACATCAGATTCTGACATGGAGGCAATTGCTCCATTAGTTAACAATCCATAACTGTAAGTTGAATATTCTTTATTTATTTATTTATTTTATTTTGAACATAACAGGCATAAGCCCAATTACAATGTCCATTATAAAATGCAGTCACTTAGGATAATTAATGTCTAGATAATAGAGAAAGGACAAACAAAGTTTATAGATGAAAATGAACATAAAATGGAAGTTGTGTAAGGAATAAAAGAATAAGGAACAGAAACAACTAAGAAAGAAAGAGAAGGTGGGCATGGTTGTTAATTATGGAATTTTTGTTTTAAGTTCAACATTTATGCTATACCCCAGCCGCTGTATCTTTGCACTTGACAGTTCATGTGGCTTCGCGTAAGGTTGGCTACATTGTAGTTGCGACGTTGCCAGAGTGGCTAGTAAACAACAATAGCTGATTGTTCTCCTTTCTATCGTGTCTAAGCCGCATACAAAAAAGTGTACGTAAGTAGCGAACGTCAATGAATAATAACTATTTCATATTATTATTGTTAATTGAAAATAAGTGATATAAGCAGCTTTGGTATGGTCGGATACTCCTTTCTCTGATAATAGGCATAAATGTGTCTACGTATGGCGTCTAATTGGAAAGCATAAAGATTTGTGACTGGACGAGGCTGCTTTCTTTTCTTCCCTGGAGTTGATAGAAATACCTGTTGCATTCCAGATGGTTCAGGAATTTTGTCCTCTTTCTCTTGGAGTTTCACTCCCTTGTGAATAACAGTTCTCGTGCTTAGTCCAACAGCTGCTGCAGTTCGTTGTACAGCTCTATCAGCAGGAATAGAGGGATTGCCATGAAGCTTCACGTACTCCTTTTCGTGTTCAAAGAATTCCCGGGATATCCTTAATAGTTCCAATGCCTGACTATTAAGTGGCACACGTCGACGCAAAGGATTTTCGCTTTGTGAATCATCACTCGGCAATCGGCGTCGTTTTTCAGACATTGTCGCACTTAAGTTTTGTTTAAATAAATAATATGAATGAAATATATATATTAGATAAATATAAATAAATATATATGTATGAACGAACAATAACAAAACTATCAAACAATAACCACAAATATAAATAACAATGAAACAACATGTAACTTGCAAAGAACAACCCGACGCTCGTGCTAGAGATTCACAAGCTGAAGCACGTGGTAGGGAATAGTTACATCCGGCAACAGAGCCGACTCTAGTTCCGGTTCCGCTTTGTCATCGACCATCCAGAATTCTGCCTTGTGATTGGCTTAGGAAGTCAAATGGTTGAAGCTTTTCATCTGTTTTTTTGCGAGTGTACCAACTTAAACGCTAGCTGTCAAGTGCAACGTTACAGCGGCAGGGGTATAATCTACTAATAACTATTTATTAACTATAGCATCTTTGAACTGAATTTCACACATGTTGAAAATATCTATGTCAAAATAATGAACTTATACATAATAATTCTGTTTAATGGTGAATTTTTATGGATTTTGTATTTACTCTGGGGGTGAAAAAAAGTTTTTTGAATCTACTTCTTTTACTTGGTGTATAATAGGAAGAATAGGAGATCATATTGATTGCATATAATCAATAATTGAATGCAGACCTTAAATAGAAATGTTAATCCCAAAACGTCTCTTCTGTAATTTAAAGCCCTAGATTTAAATATTTCTAAAAGGATTTTATAATTTGTACATGTATGGTAATTCATACCCAATTCTTTTATACAATAAATATTTTAAAAATTATGATTGTATTTTTTCTATTAAATTTTATGGTCTTAGGATTCAAAATGACAGATACATATTCAAGATGTAAACGAAGGAGTTATAAAGCTGAATTAATGTTTTTTCTTTAAATGTGCATGAATTTCAAATAATGAAGACTAGACATTTTAATGATTTTGTTATAATTAATTCAATGTATCTGCTGAATCTAAGATCCTTTGTAAAATGTACTCCTAAATCTTTATTTTTAACCACTTCAATGAGTGGTGTCCTATTAATATTACAAACACATTTAAAGCATTTTTTTGCTTCTAGAGCAAAATATTTACTAATTTTAAATGGAAGTTTGTTCATTGTGCTCCATGCATTTAGATAGTCATATTTAACTTCTAAGTAATCTTTAACACAATACGAGGGTGGATTGATAAGCCAGTGACTTTTTAAAGAAAATAACAATTTCTTCCAAAAAATCAATTTTATTTCTCAACATAGTCTCTTTTCAATTCAATACACGTCCAATGTTTCTCCAATTTTTAACCCTTTCAAAAATATGATTTTTTGAAGTCTGCAACATATGAGGTTGTTTCTGCCATGATGTGTTCACTGGACATAAATTTTTTCCCAGCAAGCCAATTTTTCAGGTTTGCAAAGAGGAAGAAGTCTCTCAGAGCCAAATCTGAAGAATATGGTGGGTTAGGTAGCAGTTCATAGCCCAGTTGCAATGGCTGACTTGTGTGCGGGTGCATATCCTGGTGAAAGAGAACCTTTTTCTTCAGCAAATGGGATCATTTCTTTAACAATTCCTTGTGAAATTGATCCTGCATTGCGGCATAATATGAAGCTGTGATCATTTTAGTCTTTTCCAGGTAGTGGATGTCTATCACCCCTTGTGAATCCCAAAAGACAGCTGCCATGATTTTTCCTGTCCACAGAATGGTTTTTGCTTTCTTTGGATCAGGTTTGCCAAAGGAAATCCACTGCTTTGATTGTCGTTTGGTTTCAGGTTGATAGTAATGGATCCAAGTTTCATCAACCGTGATATAATGCTGCAAAACTCATTTGGGTTGCACTGGAACATATTCAAACGTTCCTGTGAAATGGTCACACAATTCCGCTTGTTCTCAACTGTGAGCAGTCGCAGCACCCATCTTGCTGACAGCTTTCTCATACCCAAAATTCGTGCAGAATGTTATACACCCATTCACTCGAGATGTTTACGGTCTTGGCTATCTCACGGATTTTCACTTGGCTGTCTTCCTATCGTGAATTTCTTCTGTTGTGACTCAATCGGCCGTCCTGTGTGCACGGCATCTCTTGAGCTCGAACGGCCACATCGAAATTCTGTGAACCACTTATGAACCATGCCATGTGATGGAGCAGAATCCCTGTAATACTTGTTCAGCTTTTCTTCCATTTCCTTCACCAACTTACCATACAAAAAGTAGTGCTTTATCAGAACACGAAATTCACTTTTCTCCATTTTCTATGAAGCAACACACATCTGCTTATTTTAGATGCTCTCAACAATGTACTAAAAAACAAATGAGGAATTTCTGCGATTATACCCAGAATGGATGCAAGATTTGGGTACAAACAAGATACCTGTGATTAGAACGCTATCTCTTGTCAACGTCATGTACTTATCAATCCGCCCTTGTACTTTTGTATAATCTGACGTCAGCAAACAACATTTTGGAATGATTAACAGCACTAGGTAGGTCAATTTTATAGACAAAGGAAGTTTGGGGTAGGAGAATTTTCTTGAAAATTTAAACATATATTTCTGATGAAATCTCAGTATCATATTTTTGGGTGGAATGCAATACCTTCTCTACCTACTAGGTACATGGGAGAGAAAGTAAAAATGCTTATATTTCCACTACATGAAAATATCTGAATATTGAATTTTTGGGTGGAATACAATTCTTCCTCTACTTGGCATAAGTAAGAGTTAGAAAAAGTAAGAACGTATATGTAAGCTTTCAACATACCTTAATATCATAGTTTATGATAGAGCCAAATATAAAGGCAGCATTCTCCACAGTTAGTCCTTGTTTTATTATTTCCACACATTTCTTTTTTAACCGCTCTTCACAGTAGGAATTTGCAAGATCTAGCAGCTCTATATTAAACCAAAAAAGTGTTAAGTATTAATACGCAGAACTTTCACATCTTAGGAGCAAAACATAGTTTGTCAACAGACTCTCCACATTTCAATATGCTTAAACTTTGAGATACACAGTGTAAATTCAAACAACATCCAGGAACAAGAAGCAAAACAGCATACAATATTTTGGTTCACAATACCCCAGGAATGAGAATGGGAACGCACATCAATGACCATATCAACAGCAAAGCGGAAAGTCAGTTTAGAACATTGTAACATCATTTGTTTGTAATTCATTAATGATATTTTTTCACCTGCTTCCAATTCAACCAACATAACACTGGTTATCCATTGTAAAAGTTTGATAGAATAATAATTTTCTAAATGCAAATCTGTTACTACTTCAAATTCCTCTAGTCGTACCACAGATTAACGCCATACTAGCCAGCCTACATTAAAGTTATTTGTAGTTCTTTACTATTCTTTGTTAATTTCTACTGAATTTTTCTGATCTTACTAGTATTTGCTGTTTATTTGGGAGGCAATAGTCAGTTATGAGTTGTATATAACCAAACTACAGATGGCTATTTCTCTAAAAGAACCAGTGCTCAATGTATCTGAGGGAGCCAGGATGTACATTTACTGGAATTTCTTCCAGTTTTTTTTTCCAGCTTGCAAACAGACAGAGCTATAGCAGTTATTTGATGTCACAGCTGCCTTGAATAATTTCTACAGTGAAGAGTCTAATCTCATAATATGGATCTAATATGTGGTCCACAGGAACAAGAATGACAAAGTTAAAATCTGACCATGTCATGTTCCTGGGAAAGATTCCAATTAATTATGAATGCTCACATTTAAAGGCTAGTTCACAACAACCGAGAATGGTAAGCAGAATGAGATTGACAAAAGTTAAAATACACACATTCTAAATAGGGAGCATTCAAAACTGATGGGAAGCTTTCCTGGGCCGCAGGAACGGGAAAGAAGACTTTGCTAAGTTTTAACTTTGTTGTTCTCATCCCTGGGCACGGCATTTAGAGTCATATTGTGCATATTAGACTCTTCACTGTAGAGATTAATCTAGGCAGCCATGACATGAAACAGCTGCTAGTGCTCTATCTAGTCACAAGCTGGAAACATGAAACTGAAAAAAAATTCTAGCATATGTGCATTCTAACCTCAAATCTTGCAATCTGCAGATCATTTGAGCACTGGTTCTTCTGGAGTTTGTGGTTCGTTTATATGCAACTCAAAACAATAGTAAAAACAAAAGAACAACAAAAACACTGAACAACTTTAATGTACACCATTAAATAAAAGAATAAAGCTTGGTACAACTAGAGGAACTGGTAATGCAATGGATCTGCATTTAGATAATGTTTATTTTAACGAATATTGATGTTCATTAACCTGCATTGTTGGCTGAATTGGAAGGAGGTGAAAGAAAATCACTGGTCAGTTAAAAACAAATGAAATCCCAACGCGCAAAATTGACTCTTCACTTTGTGATCAATATGAACATCAATATGCATTCCTGTTCTCGTTTCCACTTTGGTTACTGTTCTTGGTTGAACCAGCCTTAACTTGTCATTCTCTTTGTGGTTTTCATACTCGGTTATTGTTAGGGACCCCAGATTGTCGGTAAATAAAATAATATAATATCGGTGTAAAAATATTATAGTGAGCGGTGTTTTGGGCGGTAAATAAAACTGCTTAACGGTGTTATCTCGTGCAAAAAAAGGGAAAAAAACAAAAACACAGTTTAAACTACTTTACTGTGGAACAAAGGGCACCTTACATAAAACTTAAAAAAGAGGAGCATGAAAACATTTACATAGTATACATTTCGACTGATTTACTTTGTTAAGAGACAAAGCCACCATAAGTTCGGTGTTCTCTGGCTTATGATTTGTTCTTAAGTTTGTCATGTTGTTCCCATATGTTGATTTAAATTTTTAGTTTTATTTATGGACGCTCTTTAACTACTATGGTTCTTAGCGTCCCATTCTAAATTGGGCGTGAAACACCTGTAATTTTGCTCAGAGGCCTCTTTATCAGGCTTGAGGTTCTTTTACGTGCCGTAAATCTACGACACGGGACCACCGGCTTTACTTCCCTTCCGAAGGAAGCCGTGCTAACGATTTTTACGCCCGAAAAAATCCATCACCCTCCGCCAGGTTTGAACCCGCGACCTTGGGAACTAGAGGCTAGCACGGTACCACCAGTCCACGGAGGACAAACCCATATGTTGAGAAAAGTCTTTCACTGTCCACATTGGACATGGGCACCCACAATAGTTTCATACACTTCTCACTGAAACACAAGTGATCACATTGAAGTCCAGAAAGCAAATCCAGTATGTTCACTTCAGCAGCATCATCATCTAATTTCTCACACACTATGTTCTTCAGAGCAGCATATCCCTCCTCGAATGTTTTCTCTGGCAAGTCTCGCAGAAAAGGTAACATTCTTCTTGCTTTTTCTATAGTTATATCAGTAGATGCCTCATTTGATACTATTTTTCGTACATCAAACAATTTACCTGCAGAATGAATATCATCATCAGCTGGATCAGCTGACATTAAGGAATTCAGCTTGGTAACTGACTTTATGCCCAATTGCTTGAACTGACTGATAACATAAGACTTCTTGAGGGTTGGCAATCTCTGAAGAAGACGAAGTTTTCTCTCCAAACGAGCCCTCGGCTACTATTGTGAAGCCATTTGATATATCTTTAAGTTTGCTATATAGTTTATGAACAAATGGATATTTAGATCCCTCAAGCACTTCAATAAGACAAATGGTGTCTTTGCAGTGTTCAAGAAGGAAAGATGCCTGGCAGTTTATTATATTTTGAGACCGCATTGAAATACTACTGTGGAATCGGTTTGAATTCCCGCGTGCCGCAAAACTAAACTGACCTGGCAACGTCTTGCACATGCTGTCTGTACGACGCGCGAACTCCACCGTCAGCTGAATTGTGCATGCGCTAGCTTAATTTGAAACGTGGCTCCATCGGCATAATTCCTTTTCTTTTCCATAGCAGAAGGTAAACAGACTCCTTGCGCTAAATTGTAACGTAATTTAAAGAATATAACTTGACTCCAAATGAATCTTTCAGTATAGCGGACACAAAATATACCTAGACATGCGTTCACATTATGGCAATGTTGCGAGACAGCAACAATTTTCGTGCGAGGGGTACAGGAAACGGAGACAGTGATTGGTAGAAGAGGCTGTCTACTGTCAGAATTGACTTGAACCAGACTTAGAAATTCATGCATTATTTAACGATACTTTTGCGACAGTCTTTTCCAGCCTGCATGAAATGGGTTGATGCAAGCACGAATCGTTAAAATACGGCATTAGAGAAGAATTGCAGGTAGTATTGTCATTTAAATCCAAAGAATAATTTGAGTGAAATGAGAAATCCGTCACTGATGCGGTGTTGCCGAGTTCCGATAAACATGGCATTCCTTTTGTTGTGCATGCCTTTGGTGAAGAGTGAAGGGGACGGGGTAGTCGAAGCAGTACCGATGTTTGCCGAAGCTCTGGTTAAATCACAGTGCAGTTTGGTGTTCTGTGCCATGCAGCACACAACACCGTGCAGCATGGCCGTAGCGAATGACAATACACGTATCCGTAAATAATTGATAAGCCAAATATCTGATTATGTGAAAAGGAGAGACAAACGCCGAAAAAAGGGAGAGAGAGAGAAAAATTTTGGGTTATTTTGCACATTTTTTTTCATAACAGTGTTATTTCGCGTTTTCGCGATATAGAACTAATGTCGGGTTATTTCGCGACTCAGAATGGATATATATGTGGAATTTAAAAATAATTGATTAAAGGTTTTCCTTATTGTTAATTTTCGGCCAATTTTGCAAATTAACTACTCGCGAAAAGTCGGGGTCCCTAGTTATTGTGAACCAGCCTTTATATCTGATGTAATAGTTATACGAGGGTGCATAGAAAAGTAACACACAATAATTTTTTACAAAAAAGTTTAATAGTTAAAACAACAAAAAAATCACAAATGAACTTACACCTTTTACCTACTTTTCGACATAGTCACCAAGTTTCTCAACACATTTCTTCCATTGTGATACCAGTTTCAATATGCTCTGTTCGTAGAAGTCGTTTCCTTGGAGTATAGCCATCTGCGGACTGCTGATTTCACTTCCACATCTGTCGCAAAGCATTGGCCAGCCAGGAATTTCTTCATGGGACCAAACAGATGAAAGTCCGACGGTGCAAGGTATGGACTGTATGGCGGATGCTGGAGCACCTCCCAATCAAATTTGATGATTTTCTGACGAACAGCAGCAGCAACATGGGGGCGAGCATTGTCGTGAAGAATTTTGACATCATCAGCATTCATGTTGTAGCGTTTGTCACGAAGGGCACGATGCAACTTCACCAAAGTTTTCATGTAAGCTGCAGCATTCACAGTGTTCAGCAAAGTCCACCAATACAACACCATGCATATCCCAGAACACCATCACAAGCACTTTCCTAGCAGATTGAGTCACTTTGAATTTGTTCTTCACTGGAGAACCAGCATGTTTCCACTCCATACTTGCCTGCTTGGTTTCAGGCGTGTAGAGGTATGCCCACAACTCATCACCAGTGACGATTCCTTTCAGAAAGTCATGCCCTTCTGCGGTGTACCGCATTAGGTGATCCAAGCTCGTCATCATTCGCTGGCCCTTGTGGTTGTCTGTCAGGTTCTTAGGCACCCAACGAGCACAAACTTTACGAAATTTCAATGTGCCATGAACAATATCGTACACTGCACCTTAGGAAATGCTGAACCGTTGTGATAAGGTTCGCAGTTGTAGACGCTGGTCGTTCAAAATTGCCGGCTCAATACCTCTGACATTCTGCAGTGTTGCAGCTGTTACCAGCCTCCCGGAATGTGGCAAATCACTAAGGTTCACAAGGCCCTCTAGGAACAATGCACACCACCTGGAGACATTGCTACGGTCCTACAATCATCCCCATACACGCCACGCTTGTCCCTGTGAACATCACTCGGTTTATGTCCTTTGGCCTACAAATATCGAACCACACCTCTCTGCTCTTCACACGTGGATGACAGTAACATGCACACCATCTTTGTTGTATAATTCACGCTTCTCTCACTAGAGCTGCACATGAAAAAAAAATACCTTCTGTAGTGAAAACTTTGAACTATATCTGTGTGAAATTGCAACATTCCAGCTGCAGTAGCAAGAAAAAAATTATTGTGTGCTACTTTTCGATCCGCCCTCGTAGATGTCTTTTAACCAGAGATACATCTCTACGAGTATACTGTAAAAGTGTTCGTAAACCTTTCCAATCTTACACAGATTTGCAGAAAAACACACTGTAGTGCAGGAACATTTGACAACAGAGCATTTTCCCTTGCAGATGGGTGAGAAAATCACACTTGCCCAGTAAGGTCAGGCACAGCAGAGTAGATGCCATTTTGAATTAATTACTGCATTACAGGAGTGATATTAACTTCGCCAATTGTGTATAATTTCCAAGATAGTTCTTTCTTATATTTTCAGTAAAATGGTCAATCAAAGCAATTTAAATTCAAAATACACATAAGTTTTAATGAATCAATAAAATAAAATCAATGTTTTAACTTAAACATTTACTTCTTATGCTGTAACATAAAAGCCAAATAGGTGCAGTATTTTAAAGCTACCAAACATGAAAACTTCAAGTGTTTATCAAAGTATTCAGTGAGAACAAATAAAGTAAAGTGGATATTTTTATTTAATAATTTAAGGGATTGCAATAAAGCAAGCAAATAATTTTATTTGAACATTTAGTAAATGAGACTGGTTTATTATTATTGTGACTTAGTTCAGTTTTCACTGTCACTTCACATTTCTTTACTTCACGCATAGTGGTGTGATAAATCACGCACAAAGCAGCCTCTTCTATCTTTCCACTTCACTCACTAGTGTGAACACAGGACTTCTATCTTCTGTTCACTATCTTTGAACATATGACTCCTCTCCTATCTTTGGGTCACTCACTAACTGGTGAACACAGGACCTCTCTACTCTGTTCTATGGCTTGCTGACACAGATCACACTGGATAACCAGCACTGTACATCAAAACAACAAAAGCTCACTAACTCCAGGACTCGTGAGCATGCTGGCTTATATAATATAGCTGCAGAACGTTTTGAAATGTCCATTGGAGGGGGAAAGAAACATCCAGAAATATCTGCTTGTATCTCAACAGCATTTATGGGATTTCAGTTGGGCAAGAGCGCCTTCCCCTATCCAGTCAGCCACTGCACTGAAGGACATTGCCTCCACACACTATATGTAGCACAGCTGCAATCATGAACCACCATTAGCTTCTCTTGTGGTTGATGCAAAATGCAGTATACCACATCGTTGATACCTCAAGGATATTGCAATTTTGGCGATTTCACTTTAGATTTTCATGCTTCAGACCTTTTGTTAGCGCAGCAAAGCCCTGTGTAATAGCGCTAGTCCCCGTGGGACAATGGAGCCACACGAGGTCACCTTCCTGGAATCCAGCACTGGTTACCAGACAGTCATAGCATGCCTTCATCATTCACTTGCCGGCTTATGTGGTTCCCTGGTAAGGTGGTGGGTGTTTTACAGCCTGTTCATTGGTGCTCCAACATTATACTGCTATATTCATCCCAGGCTGTGCGACTATGGGACCCACAGCTTCCCATGCAGATGTTGTATTGCTGGCACCAACTTGTCAAGTTGCTTTGCAGATGTAACCAATAGAATCAGTGACATAGTTTCTGCAAGATCTTATTCATATCCAGATTCCCTCTGGTGCTATCAACATGAGTTTCCTCCAGGACTTCCTTCACCGTGCTCCTCAGGTGCACTAGATGTTTCACCTTGGATTTCCTGTCACTGTCTTTAACACACTGTTCCTGATCACCAGGTAATCCCACTGTGCACAGTAGCCGTTAAAGGTCAGGCCTCTGGGAGCAACGTCCACCAGATACTTTAGCCATCAGGATTGGCCCATGTCTCGATCCTCCAGTTGCTCCCTCAAAGTGTCTTTGTCTCAACCATTTGCAGGTTGCAGTGGACCAGGCATAAGCCTGCAGGACTCTTCATCTCCACTTTCATTCAGTATGGTATGGTCTCTGGGAGAGGGCAGCTTCTTGCCTGATGTTCCGAGATGAAGCAAGGGGAAGTTGATGACAGTGGCAATATGATCTTTTTCAAGTTGGCCTCAAATAGTTTTTCCAATAGTTCATTGTAGCTCCTGGTTTTTTGGAACTCCAGCAAGTAGGTCTCCTGGCCCCATTTCTACAACAGTTATAAGCTGTTTTTGGCAGCACTGGCCGTGAATTATGGTTGTCACAGCACTGGCCGGCACTAGAGTACCTCTGCTGGCCTTTAACTTTGCTGCTTCAATATGAAGGATAGCCACCAGTGCATTGTTGGCATTATGGTGTTCTGCTGGAAGAAGCTGCTGTTTACCATCCAGTCTCTTACCCCAATGATGAATGTGTAGACTGCCTCTCTGGAAATTACGTCTGGTGGTAAACCCATCAGAGGCCAGTGTGCCAGCCACTATACCTACATGGCAAATTCTTATAAGGCCTCACCTGGTTGTTGCACTCTTTCTTCAGCTGGACCCAGTAATTGGCGGCCAGGCTATGTTCTCCATTGTGCCCCTCCAACAGTTTATTGTCTTTCAAGCCTAAGGCTGGGATGGTGCGAAGGAATTTTGCTGCCAAATGCTAAGTCATCTTCTTCGCTGGTGCCCATGCATTGTGGCTACCAATAGCCTCAATCAGCCACTTAAACACAGCTCACGACAAAGTATTGTCAAATTTCAGAGAAATCACTGTTTTTGTATTAGCCAATCTGGTAACCATGGGTCCCTCTGTAATTTCAGCACAGATCTGGCTTCCAAGTTGTGGCACATCTCTTCTGTTGTGGCATCCATCATCCTCTTGCTTTCCTTGGTCTGTCAGTTCAAATGTTCTTTCACTGCAGCCTATCATCATCTTGTTTTCCTTAGTCTGCTGATCTAACAATTTTTCTTGCTGATTTAGACGGTCTTCCACAGTATTAATTTTTTCCTTCGATGTCGGATTTAATTTATTCTAACTCCTTTTTTATGTAATCTTTCAGGTCTTTTGACGCTGTGTCTATCTCAGATTTTATAGTGTCATTGCCAAAACTGAGTTCAGATTTAAGTTTCTCCCTTTTCATTCTTCATTTCCATCTGCATCTTCTTTATTCCAGAATTCACTGTCTTCATTTTACTTCCCATCTTCTCCATTCCAGATTTAATGTCTGTCTCCATTTTCTTCATTCCAGATTTCATTTACGTCTTCTCCATTCTGAGATTTAAACTCTTCATTTCACTCTCCATTTTTTCCATTCCAGCCAATAATTTTTTAAGCATTTCCTCCATCATAGCTTTTAAATTGTGACACTAGTTTGACTTAGTCACTTTTCTTTACTTTGCACACAGAGGTGTAATAAATTACATGCGAATCAGCCATTTTTTCTCTCTCCCTCTGCTTCACTCATTAATGTGTACAACACAGGACTCCTCTTCTCTCTTCTATGGCTTACTGATGCTTGCAGATCATGCTGAATAACCAGCACTGTACGTTAAATAAGCAACAAAATAAACCGACTCGTGAGCACACTCACCTATGTTATCTGCAGGGCTTCCTCAAAAGTCCGCAGCAGGGGGGGGGGGGGAAGAAATATCCCGAAATATCTCCTTATATCTTAATAATGCTTCAGAGATTTATGTTGGGCGAGTACTCACTAGTTGAGAGGTGCCAAAAATGTATGGACGACGGTGGCCAGTTTCAGCATCTCCTTTCGTAAAGTTGGTAAGTAAAGCCTTTAAAAGTAGTTTTAAAAATGTTGTATGGTTTCATCTGCACCTTTCTATGATAGTGGCATATCTATGATAGTCCAGCGCCAAGGATGCGGACAGGGAAAACACTGTGCAGCCAGTTCAGAGTCTTTTGGCTCACTCTGTATTTCTAGACCTAAAGTACTGTGCATTAAGCTAGGAAAGTATTAGCACTAGTTGTGGGGAAAAAATAATGTAACATTTATTTTGGTATTAAACTGACTTTTCGTTTTTTAGTCATGTTGTTCTCTATCCTTCCCCGATCAGCCCTTAAAGCTGGGCTTTGAGCAGGTACCAGATGCGTAGGCAGGTAGTGTATAGCCTGACCTGAACAGCAGTGTCAGTTACTACTGACACATTTCAACAGGCCTGTCTATGAATAACAAGAGACCACGAACCAAGTCTCCAATCCTAACATGTTATGCGATCCATGGTGATGGGGTGCATGGTACATGGGAAGATATGTCACTAATGGAGCCTCTGAGATACCTGACAATCTCTCAGGGTATATAATCTTACCTATATATAGTATAGGTATGCAGGGCTCTGTCTGGGCAGACCTGAGATATCCCTAGCTAATCATGGAACAATTGCAGAATTTAGTTTCACTAAACCGAAGGGCACATTATTATTGTTATTATTATTTTTTTGAACAGGAATAAAGGTTTAAGGGAAAACAGCTATGTGTGGGTATTTGAGTAGGATAACGGATTAGGGAGAAAAGCAATCTTGTACTGTGGTGGCACTATTTATTGTGAAATCTTGGTGACAAGATGCCCGGTACTGCAATTGCATCCAGGCGTTTCTGGGTAACTGTCAAGAGTGCTAAAAGGTGGGGATAGTGCAGGCTGCTGCCTTGGCCGAGACAGCTAACCCATGGCTTTGAGATTACTGTTGATTTGCGGTGTTTCTTCACTTGTTGCGGCATCAGTGGTGGTGATATGGTGGCTGTGGTGACATTAATACATGTTGTTCCATAAAGTTCCTTATGAACATGTACGATTCTTGAAGTTTGTTGTCTGTTTCTTGGAGCTGTTTAAGTCTGGAGATGACATCGCTGGTGGTTTTTCCTTGTAGCTCTCGTACCCTGGCGACTGAGGCCTCTAAGGTTTCCAGTCGCCTGGTACAGTCGCCCCCATCATCTGTAACACTGGTGTGGTGTTGTCTTCTAGGCAGCTCTATTTGTGAGTTCTGGGTCTTCACCAAGTTCTAGCTGCTGTATTGAGTTCCAAGTTTGCTGAGGTGACTGCATAGTTTCTGTTGGTGGTGTGTTGTATAGCTTCTATTGCTAATAGTCCCTTGTTAGTTTTTGTTCTGGGTGCATCTAGAAGTCTTTTAGTGCTGCGACTTCAGCCTGTATGGCAGCTGAGGTCATAAGCTGTTGGAGTGCTAAGTGAGCAGGGAAAGAGGAAGGTTGTACTAGTAAGGAGCTCTGTGGCTGAAGAGGAAAAGTGAATTAAGGGACAATGGGAGTTGAAATTACAGTATACAGAATGAGAATTGGACTGTTTATGGCAAAAAAGGTTAGTAAATGTAAAATTGATCAAAACATGTTGATGAATTGGTTGACAACAGGAAGTGTGATACTTATGCTCCTAGTGATCAGAGGGATTGAATTAAATCCAGGTCCAAAGAATATGCAAGAAATGATGGAGGATCTCGTAGAAAAAATCAACAACATGAATGGAATGGAACGGAACAACGCATAAAAGATAATTTAAACAAAGTGGCTGAAGAAATAAAAGAAAATGTTAGTAAAGATGTGCAAGGAATAAATATAGAAGTTGATAGAATCAAAGAGAGAATGGAAAGAATAGGTGAAAAGAGGAGGAGACTCAATTTGGTGCTCACAGGAGTTGAAGAAAGAAGGGGTATCTGGCCATATGAAGAAATAAGAAAAATTTTAACAAATAAACTAGAAATGGATCTGATAGGATGGGAGATTGTGGAAGCATACAGATAGGGGTAGGCAAGGCAGGAAAAGACCAATAATAGTACAGTTTGCAACATCCAATATAATTTACAAAATTTTAGGAAGGTCAAAAATGTTAAAAGGAAGTAATATATTTATAAACAAAGACTTGATTCCAGCCCAGAAGGACCTCAAAAGAAGCCTAATACAGAAGATGAAGAAGGCAAACGAGCATTCATTTGAAACTTACGGCTTTGGATAGATGATGAAGATGTAACATATACCGGCAAAAAGCATCTATGGTGGAGAGAACCAGAATGGAAGGAAACAAGTCAGCAAAATAGCGGCGAACGAAGTAAATTAACACCAATGGCAGCCAGCGGAAGTACGAAATCCAGAACAGAGCTGAGAGAAGGAAAGAAGATAGATCCAACACGAAAGGAAAATGACGTAAATGGAACAGGTGAAGGTACGTCACAACATATCTATGAAGCAATAACACCAAGCCAGAGGGGAAGGAGAAGTCCAGTAACGTCATGGCATACATCATCGCCAAAGAAGATAGTGTCACCAGGGAGAGAGGAGAGGGAAGCTGCACGTGTCCTTGCAGAGAAGGGGAAAGAGGCGTGGCCACAGTGTGTAGTGAGTAATGTAAAAAAGCATGTGGCGGGGAAGGGAAGTGTGTGAATCACTGGAAAAGCGTGGAGTATTCGAAGAAAGAAGGGGAAGAAAACATTGTGTTACCGGGGAAAGAGGAGGGGGAAGTCGTACGCGTCCTTGCAGAGAAGAGGAAAGAGGTGTGGCAACAGTGTGCAGTGCAAAAATGCATATAGCGGGGAAGGGAAGGGGAGAGAATCATTGGAAAAGTGGGGAGTATTTGGAGAAAGAAGGGGAAGTAAACATTATATCATCTCCGCATGGAAGTATATTGGTGCTCCAGAAAGAAATGTAAAAATCAGTGGAGGGAATCAAATTGAGAAGTAAAAAAACTTTAGAGAGGTTTACACCTTTCCGTAACAGAATGGGATCGCAATAGCGGCCAATAAGGAGATTGGGATTTTGGAATTGTGAAGGCCAAACTGGCTGCTTCGCAATTTCACAATCTTGGACTGTACCATCTTTTAGATAAAGATATATAAATGTTAAAGGATAAATATACGCACATATAAATTACAATAATGGAGACTTTAACGTAAGAATAGGGGAAAGAGACAAGCAGAGAAAATAACTAAAATTATTAGAGAAAATAATGTGAGTAAAATATGGAAGGGTAAAAATTAATGTATCTAAAGAAATAGAGATTAGGAGAAAAGAAAGTTCATGGTATGGAATGAATAGGAATAAATGGATATGGATGGTTAAAAGAAGAAAATACAAATAAATATAAGAATTACTAATTGTACTAACATGTAATATTAATCCCAGAAGACATCTAATATGTAATAACTTAATGCTCAATAAATTAATGTTATTATTATGACCAAAGGAGGGGAGATGACTATAAAATGACCAGGGCCAGAAGCAGTCACTCCCAATATGATTGGAATTATTTTGACAATAAATATTACATAAATATTACGTTACATAAGCTGCTCAGTGACGGTGGTCTCCAAGGTTGCTATGTTAGCAGCACTGTTGGCCGGTATGGATGTGGCTGCACCCTCCAATGGTCGGCTGTTGAGCACAGCACAAGGTGGGCAGCTGTGATGTTATCTGAGGAGATGCTGTCTTGGATATAGCAGGCAGCAGGTGGCGCAAAAACTCCTTCAGCACGTAATTACATACTGCGTGCAGGCAGACATCAGCACTGCAGCACCGCAGTAGTGGCGTGTTAGAGATGAGCATTGGTCTGCCAAGTGGCCATAGAGGCAGCACCATCAGCACAGCAGTGTCTGATAAGTGCGGCTGGCTTCAAAGCAACATTGCGGTCAATGAAATCCACACTGATCAGGGCTGTGTCATAGTGCGCCCTGTCCTAGAAGACAAGGTACATCAATGGAGTTGGTCTATTCTTCGAGAGGATTCTGTTGGCCTTTGTCAATGAGAGCCAGTGTCGCTGGAGTTGTTCTAGGAGCAGTGGTGTTGACAGATATCAGTGGATGCCGATAGCTATGGCGCTAAAGTTGCCATAGCAGCCAGCAGTGTTGTCGGTTCTGACTATATTGGTACTGCCAGCAGCAGTCATGCTGCCATCTAGCAGCTGTGTAGAGTGCTGCTCCCTAGTGTCTGTGCAATGGGCACCCTTGCCACTGATGTGGTGTTGGTGGTGCTTGCTAGTGGTCTGGGCAAATGCCACATTTGGTGCTGTGGCAATGGCAGCAGTGTCGTCATGGCACAACAGGTGATGGCAATCTGCAGCGGAATTTATGGCATAGTTGCGAGATGGCACTAGGTGCATGGCCAGATGTGCCAGCAAACATCCCGTCAAAGCTTCTTCGTGGTCGGACAAGAGGCGACCAGTTCGTTCAGTGAGCAGGAGCAGAGATCCCACAGTGTTTCCACCTCGGCATCTTGAACAGAAGTTTCCTTGTTAGGGAACCCTGAGAGCTGTAATACTGAAGTTGAGGTGGCTGGGACCTCGAAAGAGGACTTTGCCACCAAGACTAAGGCAAAGGATACAGGAATGCAACTCCCAGAGATGTGGAGAAGCAGGTTCCGTACCCAAAACTGGATGCCCCATATATGGACATTGTAACGATTACAAACATAAATGTGGTAACTGGGGTCCCAAAGGGAACCCGACCCTGCTAGGCAAACAAAAGGTGGGAACTGCCACTCCCAAAGATGTGGAGATGCCGGCCTTACCTCCTAAGAAAGATAGCAATATCAAGGTTTTGAAAGAACGGACCGGAGAAATTGGCACCCTAAAACTGAAGCCAAAAAATGTTAGTGGGGAAGAGAAGAAGAGGAGGAGGAGGAGAAAAAGGGCTAAGCTACTGGCCAGGATCGTGGAGGAAGCATGTATTCCTAGCAATTGGGACTGCTTAGAAGTCACGACCGGGCCGGAGCCTGGTCCTTCTGGAATCTACAAAAGAAATCAGATGGAGGAAACTCCGCCAATGGAAAAAAGGGAGACCAAAAAGGTGAGGACATCTTGGCCTCTCAGTTATGTCAAGACAGTTCAATCGGGATTAAGTTGACCATTGTAGATGTTGGCTTTCCACAAATTGTTCTGACACAGGCACAGAGTAACCTGGTCCGGGTGGCAATTGATCGGCTCATGGGCAGGCTCTCTATGGGGGGAGTGGGATGTCCTGAGGCTTGATAACTGTTACCCGGCAAAGGGAGTCCTAATAGTAGTCTGTGAAGACGAGGTTTCCTCGGAGTGGTTGAAACCAAGTATACCAAATTTGAGGTATGGGAGGGATCCAGGCTCAAGACCATGGAAATGGATGTACCACCAGATTACAAAAGATTCCTGGTCTGGTTCCCAGGGCTGAGGATGGAGAATGAGAAATTCTCAAAGGCTCAAAGAGGCAGAAACTGGAAATTAATTTCAAACAGTAGATGATCCATAAGTGCAAGGTGGAACCAAAAGATATATGCCTGTGGTCAGCGTGGACAATGACTCTGCTGATACTATCCTTAAAAGAGTAAACTCTTCTGTGGCTAGGTGCAGGCCACCTTTTCATTGATTGGGACTGCTGCTCAAGAAGGTAGGAAGTTGGCGGGAACCCAATGATGGATGTTGGATGGATACATATTGGGGATATCCAGACTGGAAGGGGGATTTATATCCCTCAGACATCCCAAAAGAGGACCTGGGGATCTTAGGAGAACTTTCAAGTGGGGCAGGTAAGCGAAGATGATTTCGTCCATTCAGGCTAACCAGCAACCTCATGAGTTCTCTTGCGTAACATAACAACGTATGAAATAGATGTCACTATGATACAAGAACCCTAGCTTTGACAGGGTCTTATCATGCAGCTAACTTCAGCACTTCATCTGAAGTAAAACCTAGAGCATGTGTCCTTACAGAACTCAGCAATACCTGGGTCCTGTTGGGATTTCTTACCAAAGAATGGCGGCAGTTCTAGTGAGGTATGAGGAAGGCAGAGTGCCATGTCAGGTGGTAGTCTGCTCGGCCTATTTCCCATATGACTCTGAGGAAACATCATCTGAGGCAGTATTTTAATAATTTCAATTGTTATTTATAATTGGTAAATTCAATAACAGCCCACCTTGAAACAATATGTATGTAATAATTATTTAAATTGTATGTAACAGTCATTTCACAAGCTTATTTTTATTGTAAACATATTTTATTAATGTCATGTGAATACATTACATACTCTAATAATGCAGGAACTGTGACAATAGTAAATTTTAGATTGCTAACAATGAATAATAATGAGTTAATTGTGACAATAATGTGTTTGGAATTTAAAAATGTACTGGTCATGATTACAACGACGATGATGTAGTTTCAGTGACAGTTTTAAAATAAGCCAATCAATAGCAAAGAAAAGTTTTAAGTTGAATGCAGAAATTCTATTGGACTAGAATTAGCCAATCAGAGACTCACATTACCGAAGCTTAAGGTTTTAACCGTTGAGGTTAGTCAGCTCCTGGCAAGACTTGATAGGGTGTACATGGAAAAATGTGTTCTCTACGGCCCTTTAGTAAAAACAGATATATGTGTTAAGAGAGTGTATAAAAGTTTCTCACAGTTCTTTTTAAAAGTGTAGTGGTTTATAAATATGTGCAAGAAGTTAAAATAAAAGTGAAAATTTAAAAGTTTAATTCTGTGACGTCTACAATAATTGTCATTACCACACTCTGCATAAGAATCATTACTCTAAATTAAGACTGATGTAGCCGAGGCAGATTTAAACAATAATATTGCGTAACCATTAAATTCAAACCGATACTCAAAACAACTATTAATACATAACATCTCTTCAAGTTTGCATAAACATTTATTACGTAACATTATGCAACACCAGCACCAAAAAGAACCAACTTCAAATTGACTCCCATACGTGTGGCAGTTAAACCTACAGCATCTACAAATATACTTCAAGTTTGGCATCCCAAGCGTGGAGCTATTAATACCTACTTCACATCTCCTCAGGAGTTCAAAGACCTTGTGATTTAATGCAAAGATAGAAACCTCAACCTGTTGTTTGGCTGTGACTCCAACATCCACCATAGCTTTGGGTAGCACGGACATCAATGAGAGAGGAGAGAAGCTGTTCGAGTATCCGGGTTCTATAGATTTCGAGATTGCAAACCAAGGGGACGTTCCAACTTTTGTGAATTTTCAAAGTGAGGAGGTCCTAGACTTGTCACTAATGTCCTTTGGAATACTAGAGGAGACTGAAGGGTTTGTTTGGAACCTTCCAAGCCCAACCATAAACATATATGCTTTGGTCTGGAGGGAAAAGGAAAGGACCACCCGTACAGGAAACCTAGGAGGACCACTTGGGACGCCTTTAGAAGGGACCTGAAAGGCAGGCTGAGGAATGGACCCGAGATCAAGTTAAATGCTGAGGACCTGGAGGGGTACATGGAGATTTTCACAAACATCCTGGTGTTCTCCTACGAAAGAAACTGCCCCCTTGTACACAAGATTTGGGCTAAAGAAAAACTCAAATGGAATTCGTTTTTAAGATCCTTCAGGAAAAAGTCATGAAGGCTATACAATGCGTATAGGGGGCTGTTGCTTGAGACCCACTTTCCGGAGGCTTGCGCTGTAAATCAAAAACCAAACTCAGGAGGGGCTCGCCAGGCTTCACAAGTAGGCTGGGTAGTGCCACCAAGTTTGTTACTTTTAAAAAACTTAAATGAGCCATTTTACATTTTTGAGTCCTATAAAAGCACAGGTGTGAATGGGGTCTTCCCAACTCTCCTTCAGGAGGGCGGGAGAATATTCTCATCCCATTTGGTGAGAATAGTCAGGGCCTGTCTGGCTATGAAGCATGTTTTTTGCCTCTGGAGGCAGGCCAAAGTGGTGTTTATACCAAGCCAAGCAGGCAATCCTACCGCAGACCTAGGGATTTTTGTCTATCAGTCTAACATCCTTTCTGCTTAAGGCTCTGGAAAGACTGGTAGATAAATGTACTAAAAATTAAATTGAGTTTTATTTATGGAAGCTGTTCAGCTGCTATGGTTCTTAAGAGTCCCATTCTATATTGGGCACGAAGGACCAGGAATTTTTTGCTCAAAGGCCTCTTTATCAGGCTTGAGGTCCTTTTAGGTGCCATAAATCTATGACACGGGACCATCAGCTTTACTTCCTTCCTAACAAAGCCACACTAGGATTTTTACACCCAAAAAAATCCATCACCCTCTGCCCTCATCAATATGCCTATTGGTTGGATAAATCCACATATACAGCACTCCATCAGCGTGTGGTGAGGCTGAAGAAGGCACTGAGCTTGGAGAACTCGCCATGGCAGTTTTCCTGTACATTGAAGGTGCCCTTAATAATATAATTTTAGGCACCATTCAGCAATGTCCAGAGAGCAGGGGAATCAGTCCAGTGGTCACGGACTAGGTTATGACCTCCTTGGAAGGCGGCAGGCTGTGGCAACCCTGGGAAGTGCTTTGTGAGTCTGTCGAAGATCCATTGGACTGAGGTGGGGTCTGTGACCCAAGGTGGTCAAATGGCTGCCAAGCTAAATTCGCTGAAAAGTTTGGCATGTATGAAGGACAGTGCAGACAACTCCTCATTCTGCCTTAAGAGATTTTGGTGGACCTTCCTTCTTTGCACCTGTTTGCGAAGTAGGTAGCCAGGATGAGTATGCACTGCCGCTGGACTGTAGGGGATGGTATTTTAAGCTACCCCACAAAGTGCACTCACTGATCCTTTCTAGATTACAGGAGAAGTGTCCTATAACCCAGTCTGGGGTCTATGGCCCTAGAACCAGGCTTGTCATTCCCTTTGTGTAATTTGCCATGGTTTTCCAGACTGAGGTCTTTGTGATCTTAGCCTGTGCTATGCATATTTACCTATGCCATGTGGACGAGTGGATGTGTACATCTGCTCAGATGGTATGCCAGCTCTGAGAGCCTTTAGGGCAGTTAAAACCGCATCCAGATTGGTGTGGCAATGCTAGAGGATGTTGGATAGACTATGTACTGGCTGTCTGGTTACACTTCTTGTGTACCAAGGTACGCTGGTATTAAAGGTAATGAGATTGGCTGACACTCTTGCAAGGAGGGGTTCAGGGCTTGAATTTATTGGACCTGGGCCCTTTTGCAGTGTCTGCTAGTAACGTCAAGTAGGGGAGACCGGGGCAAGTTGAAGATGTTAATAGTTAACCATTTTTAATAAATTCATTTATTAAGGTAATTTCTTTTCCTTTGCATGTATTATTAGGATGGCCTTTTCTTGTACTGTACCTAGTTGGATAAAATTTTATTTTGATGTAATCAGAATTATTTTGGCCATTTAAAAAAATCGGCAAACTTGCCGGTATCGGGGCAAGATGACAATTCTGATACAAGTTGAATACGTTTTTATTATTAGAAAGCATAACAGTACAGTAATTATTTTATACATTGTTACGTATCTTATGTTGAATAGCAGACAATTAAATGGTTAATAAGTTGAACATTTTACTTCATAATAAATTAAGATAACTCATAATTTGTGGTTTTTCATTAACAAAAGTCACAAACAAATATTCCTCCTTCAAAGTTTGAGCAGTTCTTGTGCCACCATATGTGGCATTTGCAACATTCTATCCAGTCTTCTGATGGAGGATCAATATAGATCTTATCACAAGCAGGACATTGCACTATTTCTTTGAAAGTCTGGGCTGACGTCATAGGAGTCAGAAGTTCGGGCTTTTGCTGCACCCAAGCAACTCATTCTTCCCTCTTTGACCTCTAACAAAGCAGCAGCCATATCATTTCTGTCCCAGCTCCCTTTAGAAGACCCTTTTTATAATTCCTAACCATATCTGAAAATTCAAAATCGCCAGAAATTACTAAAATAGCCCAAAAGAGAGAATTAAAATATTATGTGTGTGTCCATACGCCGCGTTATGGAGCAGCTTGGGGATCATGTAGCTCAAGAAAATCACAAAACGAAATAAAATGCATATAAACACAAAAAGAAAGCAGTGAAAAGCACTTTGGGCAAAATGACGAGATCGTCAACTTGCCCCGATCGGGATCGTTAGAAGTCTTTGTATTTGTGGTAGGATTAACAAGAATTAAATTTAAATAAATACCGGTTATGAAAAGCATATTATCTAAGGTATCAACGTATAGCAAAGAATAACCAGATATCTTATCTGTTAGACCACGAGATCTTATGGCAAAAGTCTTGAAAATTACAATACCAGAGACAAAATACATGAACGTCATCTAACAAACAATGAAATGGCGGCAGCGACTTTGCGTACGAGTTTTTAGTGTCTAACAGTGTGGAGCGCTGGTAGTATTCGTAAGGTGGTGTTACCTAATAATATAAAGTTAAACTAAGTCAGTCATCATCTTGCCCCGGCCTCCCCTATATATAACCCACTTATGGTGAGGGCTCATCTTGAGATCTAGAGTAAGCAAACCACTGCCAGGCAGGCACATCATTTTATATCTGGGTGACCAAAGAGTGAGTGAGTTTCTCACGAATTTGACTAGGTAACTCAGAAGGATTGTGGGCTATCTTACAGACAGCAACACTCTGCGCAGACATCTATGCCCAAGACCCTTTATGTAGAAAATGTGCGAGGGACTTCGAGACCTCACAGCATATACTACGCAAATACGAAGGCTTTGCAGTGCATAGGTATGTATCCTTAGCGTCCTCCTTTTTGGAACCGAGGAGATAAGAAGGGTACATATCAAGGACATGGTCCGATTCATTGGACCATTGAACTTGAGTAATGCCTAAAATATGAGGCACAATGGGCTCTTAGAGCCTGCATGCATGGTCTCTTTAAGAGGCCTCTCCCTCCCTCTCCCTCTCTCTCTCTCTCTCTCAGATCTTTTTCTAAAAATACCATTTTTTGGATTCAGAGAATCTCAAAATATGATTTCCGGTGAAATTTCAGTATCAAAATTTGGGGCAAAATGCAATACTTCCTCCACTTACTATAGGTAAGTAGTAGAGAAATTACAAATGTGACTTGGTTGAAGAACTTACTGTTGAGCCAGCATGTTGCTATGGTAACTCAGTTGGTTACAGCAACAGTATGGAAAGCTGAAGATCCATGGTTCAATACCAGCTAAGGCATTTAACTTTTCAGTCTGATTCTACCTTACCAACTTTTAGCTACACAAAACATGTGTGAAAAAACAATTGATTACTATCCATGTAGCAATTTATCTTATTACTTTCAGGTTTAAACTATTATATATTCCGCTAGCAAAATGATGGCACTGAAAAATCAATTCAACTAAAGGCAATTAAATATACTTAAACTATAGGCAGCTCACCTAAAGCATCCTTCACAGGAAGTTTCAGTTCATCTGTATATAAATATTCCAAAAATGGCCGATACACTCCATATGGAAAATTATTTATTTCACAAACACTGTAATAAAAAATATGAAACATAAATAAATATCTTAATAATAATAATAATAATAATAATAATAATAATAATAATAATAATAATAATAATAATAATAATAATAATAATAATTTCCTACATAAATAAACAACAAACAAACCTATATTATTAAAATGTTAAGTTTAATATACAGTGTGGACCATTTAAGTTGAGACTGTACAATATCTCCAAAACTAAGCGTTGCAGAAAGAAATGTCTTTGATATTATGGAGGAAAGTAAATGCCATTAGTCGTGTTATATTTGGAGGACGTTGTGATGGTCATTTTAGGGTCATTTTCATTTTTACTTTCTCTACTACGTATAGTAAGTAGGGGAAGTAATGTATTCCACCCAAAAATTCGATACCGAGATTTCACCAGAAATACATGTTTTGAGACCCCCCAAATCCAAAAAAAGCATTTTTGGAAACATGTCCGTGTGTGTCTGTCTGTGAACAGCATAACTCAGAAACGAACAGTTGGATAAACACCAAACTTGGTATTTACGTTCAATATCTTCCAGAGATGCGACACGAAGGTTTTCAAGAAAATTCCCCCACCCCAGACTACCCTTTACATGGAATATTTTTCGAAAATTTTAATTTTCTCAAAAATGGCTCTAACGATTTTGATTAAAATATCATATGTTTAAGGTATTTTCATGACAAATGAAATGTATAACTCGAATTTTCTGGGAATGTCTCCAAAAGTATTCTTCATTGTAAACGACTTTTGCATAACTGGTAAACCATAAAAGATAGACATTTTACTGCACAAAAAATGTAGATCACGTTAAAATACACAATTTATGTCGTATACATTTTTTTTGTAGAGTGAACCATTTTCGAGATATTGCTTGTTATTCCCTTAAATTTTCCAATACTTATACTTTTTCTCAAATTTGTTATTCATTTTTTTTTATGTCCTGGACATGCAAAGAGATTGGAATGCACCACATAGCAACCAACGCTTAACAGATTTGACTATTGTTTATAACCTACCATATTCCGCTTGTATCTACAAAAAAATTAGCAATAAGATTGACATCTCGATATCTCGATTAACATGAAGCATATGGAGAATAAGCGTTTGTAAAAATAGTTTGTACAAGAGTAGAGAAAGTCATGTGAGTGTAGCACATCAGATTTTTTTTAAATGAAAACCTACCCTTTTTATGTTGTTTTCTCACTCCTCATAAAAAACTAAACAACATTTTTATAAAGCACTTTGCAAATGTTTTTACACCAACGTAAATAACAATGAAAATTCTGAATGGCTGTGTAAGAAGAGCACAATGAATGGTTGGACCATCCATGGCCATTTGAGGGTCAAGTTATGTTCATAGGAACCAACATTTTTTTATTTTGTTCGCTTATTTCTCATCACAAAATGAACAGCTTTTTATACACCATTTTCTAATGAGAAAACAACATACAAAATGTAGGTTTCCATTTAAAAAAATTAAACTGACCCTAAAATAACCATCATAACGTCCTCCAAACAAAACACGACTAATGACATTTACTTTTCCCCACAATATCAAGCAACTTTTATTAAAGACATTTCTTTCTACAATGCTCAGTTCCTTATGGAGCAGCAATGTTGGAGTTGGGAAGAGTAGGTAGCAAGGGCATGAGAGTAGAAAGAATACTTCAATATTGGCATAGATTGAAATCATTGGATGAGCATAATTTCTTGAGGCAATGTTTAATAATGCAAGAAAAATCCAGTGCTGGGATGAACTGGGCTCAAGGAATAAGGAGAATTCTACAGGAAATAGAAATGGGTAACTTATGGGATGAGAGAGAAGGGCTAGTTAAGGGTTTCTGGAAAGAAGTAAGGAACAGAGTGGAAGACAGAGAAACAAGAATTATTTCAAAGTCTAGAAGGAAAGAAAAGTTTGGAACTATATAGACAATTAAAGGTGGACTGGGGAAGGGAGAAGTATGTGGATGTACGTAATAGATTAGTGAGAGAAGGTGGGCCTGGTCTAGATTAATTGCGCATTGGCTAAGGGGAGATAAGGAGTGAATTTGGATAGATATCCTCTTTGTGGAGAGGCAGATAATGACTTACATTATATAATTGAATGTGAAGAAACTAGTTGTGGAGAGATCAGCTTTTACCCAAAGAATGGGAGAATGTTAACAAAGAAGTATTAAAAGTTATGATAATGAAAATACAAAAGGAGGGGGATATAAAAAGGATAGGAGAATATATGGGGAGAGTAAGAGAAAAATTGTTTAGAAAAATAAAGCAATAGGAATCTGTTATAACCCACCATGCATAAATAATCACGGTGTTAAAATGCATGGTGGACTAAAGAATAAAAATAGCAGCAAAAATACTGAATTCAATACAGACTTCTGCTATTCGCATTGCAATAGGTGCTTATAGCACTAGTCCTGTAGATAGCATATTAATAGAAGCCAATGAAACTCCATTACAATGCCGTATTAAACAATTAAACATTATCTACGCTCTCAAAATAACAGCAACACCGAAATCTAGAATGTACCCACTGATTTTCTCAAATCTTTGTGATGCTTTCCTCACACAACAATCACAATCATTGCCATTTCAAATTAGAATAAACACATATCTCAAAGAAATGAACACCACAATTCCTAATATCTCCTCAAAGCAACTATAGTCGGATCATCCCCCCTGGAAGAAGAAAATACCTCCCATTGATATAGATTTAAGCAAGCATAATCGGATAAATACCAACCAACTAATCTACCAGCAGTTATTTAAAGAAAAGCTAGAAAAATACACATCCAAATGCTGCATCTATACGGATGGTTCTAAAACTGAAAAAGGCAATGGATTTGCTGTGATATGTGGAGATATCGTCCTCCAATACAAATTACCATCCTTGTTCTCTATATATAGTTGTGAATTATATGCTATTAAAACGGCACTAGAATACGCTCTGGAAACTGTACATAGTGACTCTTACATAATTATCAGTGACTCTCTATCAACCTTAAACTCAATACAAGACTCGTTCTCTACCAATAGTATTGTAAACGAAATACATAATCTTGTTACCATCCTTTATAACTTAGAAAAGTCACTCAATTTCATGTGGATACCATCTCATAAAAACATATCCGGTAATGAAAGAGTGCAGTGAAACAAGCTACAGAACTACCAACACAAGATACTAATATCAAAATACCTCTCCAAGATGCAGTCACACACTTTAAGAAGAAAATACACAAAGAATTTTTGAAGATTTAGAAGCTTGTAACAGTGATGTGTCATAATTTAAAATAGAGAGAGAAAATGCTGACGATGGGAACAAGCCGTCTCCCGAAACGCGTTCAAGTAAGAATATCATAGTGATGTAGTGTAACAACCCTCAACTCTCTATTTTAAAATACACAAAGAATGCCTGACCAGCTGGATGAACAATTCTACAAGTAAACTTCATGATGTACGTGGAACTTCAACTTAAGAATATCCAATAAAACAGCTACAGCGGCGAAACCAAATTGTAATATCCCGACTACTAAACTGACATACTCTTATTTGTTAAATAGAAGCTCTTCACCAATTTGTGAAACATGTAAAACAGCATTAACAGTAGTACATATTATACTAACATGCCCAACATTTGAAAATCAACATAGTCAGGTTGGTATGCTCAGAAATATTTCTGCAGCACTCAATGAGGCAACTTTCATCCAGAAAGTAATTATTTAACTCAAATTAATTAATATCCATCAATACATTTAACCAAATTGTAACCTGTATGTATACCTAATGTGTAAAGTATTATACTGTAATCCAATAATGTAAACAACTGTACATGAAAGGTTGAGATAAAAGCTAGGAAGGTTAAAACGACCCTAATAATAATAATAATAATAATAATAATAATAATAATAATAATTATAATTATTATTATTTTAAAAAACACCCCCCCCCCTTTAGTTTTGGAGATATTGTACAGTCTCAACTTAAATGGTCCCCCTGTATACTCCAAAGGTTTCACGCTCTAAAAATAGTCGCTGCAACAATAGCTTAAGAGGCATGCATGTGGACCAGTGGCTTAGAATTATAGGATTTTGTGATAAATAAAGCAATGTTATGCTACAGAACAAATGAAACAGAATATGTCTTTGTTCAACTTATCAATAAGTAACTACTTTATTGTTTTTGTGAACGGATTCTTGATGATTTATTAAAATTAAAATGTCAATTTCATTTTTAGTTCCTCTACTACCTATGCATAATAGAAGATTTGCATTCCACCCAAAAAATTGATATCAATGTTTCATATGAAATACATTTTTATTTTATCCACAGTTTAACTATAGTAAGTTGAAGCATTCATTGTATTCCACCAAAGAATTTGATACAGAAATTTCACTTAAAATACACTTTTTGAGACTTCTCAAATCCAAAAAATATATTTATAGAAAAAGGTCTGTGTGTGTGTATGTGCGCATGTCCGTGTGCACATGCGTGATCTATCTCTTGCACGTGCACATACACAACATTTCATTGTTATTTATTTATTTGTGCTAGCAATCTTCCTTAGAATATGGCTATACATCATCCCAAGCTGTTATCTTGCCATATTCTACCCATATTACTTTCTTTATTTATAACATAATAATAATAATAATAATAATAATAATAATAATAATAATAATAATAATAATAATAATACCAAAATGATAATCTAATAATACTAATTTTATGATAATGATAATATAATTACATATCTTAACATCTCATGATGAAATTAATTCACATCTCTTTTTATTGTTCATAACCATTTCTTTTTTACTTTGAACAGGTACTCTCCTACCTTTTTATTATCCTTGTTAAACATCTGCTTAAGGCTACTGTCCTGTCCAGTTTTAACCATTTCCCATTTATAGCTTGCTTTCTCCACTGCTGTGTACCTTTAAAATCAAAAACGATATGTTCTAAATCTTCTCTTTCCCCACATATTGGACACTGGTTCTGTGGGAGCCCATTTCTCATTCCTATTAGTCTCCATACACCTGCTCGTACCCAGGCTATACTTTCTCTTTGTTCCTTATTTGAGTTATCCACATAATGTTCTCTAGCCCATACGTTTTTTATTAATATATATGATTCCAAGGAACTCTTCTTCCCAATGTTACTAAATAAATTTTGTATCTCTTGTAAGATATTATATTGTATATATGTTTTATAGCACCACGTTGTGGAGCCAATATGATGCGGTATTAATGTTGTGTGACTTCATGTGTGTTGCCATCTTGTGTGACGTCATTCGTTGGTTGGTTCGTTTAACTCCATCTGGCGTAGCAATTTGTATCAATTAGTTTCTGAAAGAATTTAAGGTTATGTATATTGTCCTCCGGCTAGCTATCATCTTTTCTTGGTAGAACTTGTATCTCTTGCAGGGTGTGAAGCGGAAAGGAATCTTTTGTCTAGAAATGATATTGACGAAGAAATTGGTTTTATAATCTTTATTGTAGAACACGTTCACGAACACTTTCACATATTTATTTGGATACTCGCCATACTGAAACTGTTTGTAATAACTTCTTATCACTTTTAACTCGCATACTTCAACTTTGTGTATTTAACTGTATAATACTTTATAAGATTTCTCGTACTTCTGCTGCGCGTAACTTGACGAAATGAAGGACTGACTGACGATATGTAGTATACTGAGAATTCCGTTGAACTGGGGGCTGACGTGTTATGTGTTGAGAATCTTGTTGAACACTGGGGGACACGCTACCTCGGCCTGGCTTATTTATAGGCTTGCCTTAAGATACGCCTAAAGATTATAAATGAACTGCCATTGGCTAATAAAACGCGCCAACATTAGCGTCTATTTTACTATCCAATGAAAACCACCAATACATATTACTTTTAGGGAAAATTCTAGAAGCTTTTATCGAAAAGGCGCGAAATATTACGTAACTTCCTGGTTCCCGGTAACGATAAACAACTCATCCCCTCGCTGCATTATTGCGTTATTGTTGACAGTTTCAGTAAAGCCGTATATTATTATTTACCAATAATAATTACAATTAATAAACCTCTGAAATCAATGTCACATAAAAATACATATTCATATTACAATCCTTATTTACATCTGAGTAATTTGTGATACAAATTACCGTCTCATATGCCCCACTAGAAACATAATTATAAATATTTATAACTTGTTTAGAAATTTTAAAATTGTGTTTTTAGTCTCCTAGATCTTGGAACACACGTTATCACTTTCACTTAACACTTCACACGCATTTAACACACGACATATGTTTTATCTCCTATCTCGCCACTACTTACTGGCTCTGGTTTAATTAATTTAGATATTAATCTGACATCACAAAATTTTTTTATAGCAAATACTGTACCCTGAATTATTTAACTACTGTTTCAAAATTGTTTCCTATCTTACATTGTTGACCAAAATTTATACATTTAAGATTTTTGTAATTATTATACATATTTACCAAAATATTCACCCTCTACATATATTTACATTTCTTAAATCTAGGCATTGTTTTACATTTTCTGTTTGCTACATAAATATTTGTTGTTAAATTATTTTTACCAATTTTTGTTATTCTGAATTTTATTTTAACAATACTCTTTGAATTGTATTTACGTACTTTTACTTTAATATCATATTAAATTTCAATCATTGCATTCTTAATTTTTTTAATTCTTGGAATTGTATTTACGTACTTTTAATTTAATATCATCTTAAGTTTCAATCTTTGCATTCTTAATTTTCAAATGTTGTTACAGTTACTAAAAATTTATTTATTTATTTTTTTATTTTTTTTTTTTTTTTTTAAAACATTTCTCTTTTTCTTTTTATAATTTATTTCTCTTTTCAAATGTCATATATATTTAGTTAACCCTCTTACGTTCCAATACATTTCTCTGCAAGTCGTCTTTAACTATCCAGCATTTACTTTACATCTCATTGCTATTTACCCTCCTGGATCAAATTGTGTGTGGCTAAACATTACTCGTAGCCGTAACCTAACCTTCAAATTGTTCATGAATAACCTCTTGTATTCATATGAAATTTCGTTCCCTGATAATATTTGAAAACAATCTACAGTTTCTTGCACAACACATCTTTTAACAACTTTCATTTTCAATTCTTCAACCATCTCTTTAATTTGAAAGTACTTTGACAAATCTGTACTGGACTGGAGTTTTCAATTTGATCATCTTGGTACAATTTATTTCTTTGTATTACTGACTCATTCTGTATTTCTGATATTTCCCCTCTGAAATTAACTTGCGCCTCATTTACATCTACATTCCTAACCTCTTTTATCTCTCTTATCTCACTTGAAATACTACTCATTTGACTTCCTAACTCTGCGCCTTCTACATTAACCTCACTTTTAGTATTAACCTCACTTTCTTTGTTATCTCTTTCCCTACTCATGTCTAACATTTTCTTTGAAACTTCACCTATTTCATGTGCTATCAATTCTTGATTTTCATTTTTCATTCTAATCATACTACTATCTAGCTCCATGAATTTCTTTTCAATCTCTTCCCTGTTTTGTTTTAAGCTTATACCAATATCTTCCCTCAATTTCTCATTATTCTGAGTTAGTTTTTGTTCTAAACTCCTATCAATATCTTCCCTGTTTTGTTCTATTTTCTTACTAAGATCTTCCCTTAATTCCCTATGACTCTTTTGCATATCTTCCCTTAATTTCTCATTACTCTGAGTTAATTTTTCTAATTTCTCATTATTCTTTTGCATATCTTCCCTATGACTCTTTTCCATATCTTCCCTGTTTTGATCTAATTTTTCACCAAATTTTCTCAACATTTCCATAATCATACTAGTATCAGAATTAATATTTCCTGCTGTTTTATTCTCACTTCCTGCAATAACATTTTCATCCTCAAATCCTAAAAAGTCTGGGCTATTTCCTGTAATTTGTATTGGATCACAGCTAACTGTTACACTATCTCCCTCCATAATTATTTCTTCTGTATTACTAGCAGCCATTGTTTTTATTATCCTACCGCTCCTAAGTAACATTTATTTACCCCTTTTTTTTTTTTTTTTAACAAAAAAATTGAGATATTCTAACCTTACTTATGCTGTCCGTTGCTGTTACTTTGATGTCCAGCGTTCTGCCCCATTCTCCTAGATTTGTATGTCGCTTCTGCGTTGTGTTGTGATGAATCTACGTCGTCTCGATGTTTTTGCGTTGAATTCCCTGTTGCCTCGTAATCTCGGAATTACGGTCGAAGTCTGTCGTCCCTGTTATTTCTGGAATCTGCGTCTTGTAGATGATTTCACCGCTGCATTCCTGGTTACTCTGCTTCATTCCTAGTTAATTCTGCTACTTTCCTGGTTACTCGAGTTCCTTTCCTGGTCGCTTTGCCCCACGTTATGGGTGCCAATTTGTAAGAGCAAATATATGTGTTTACTTCACGTGTGTTGCCATCTTGTGTGACGTCATTCGTTTGTTGGTTCGTTTAACTCCATCTGGCGTAGCAATTTGTATCAATTAGTTTCTGAAAGAATTTAAGGTTACGTATATTGTCCTCCGGCTAGCTATCATCTTTTCTTGGTAGAACTTGTATCTCTTGCAGGGTGTGAAGCGGAAAGGAATCTTCTGTCTAGAAATGATATTGACGAAGAAATTGGTTTTATAATCTTTATTGTAGAACACGTTCACGAACACTTTCACATATTTATTTGGATACTCGCCATACTGAAACTGTTTGTAATAACTTCTTATCACTTTTAACTCGCATACTTCAACTTTGTGTATTTAACTGTATAATACTTTATAAGATTTCTCGTACTTCTGCTGCGCGTAACTTGACGAAATGAAGGACTGACTGACGATATGTAGTATACTGAGAATTCCGTTGAACTGGGGGCTGACGTGTTATGTGTTGAGAATCTTGTTGAACACTGGGGGACACGCTACCTCGGCCTGGCTTATTTATAGGCTTGCCTTAAGATACGCCTAAAGATTATAAATGAACTGCCATTGGCTAATAAAACGCGCCAACATTAGCGTCTATTTTACTATCCAATGAAAACCACCAATACATATTACTTTTAGGGAAAATTCTAGAAGCTTTTATCGAAAAGGCGCGAAATATTACGTAACTTCCTGGTTCCCGGTAACGATAAACAACTCATCCCCTCGCTGCATTATTGCGTTATTGTTGACAGTTTCAGTAAAGCCGTATATTATTATTTACCAATAATAATTACAATTAATAAACCTCTGAAATCAATGTCACATAAAAATACATATTCATATTACAATCCTTATTTACATCTGAGTAATTTGTGATACAAATTACCGTCTCACTCTATATCTTCAAACCTCTGCCTAGCTTCTTTCCAAAAACCCTTAACATTATTTTCCCTCCTACAAATTTCTCCCAGACCACTATTTTCCAAGTTAGTCTGTATACTATAACTCCACCCGTTTTTCTTTAAGCTCCTTTCTTGGAATTCCAAACACTGCCTCAACAAGTTCTTCTCTTCTGAATTTAATAGTCTGTACCAATATTTAAGAGCTCTCTCCATTATTACCCCTTTTCTCCCCACTCTCTGCATTTCAATTAGAGCAAATTCCTTTACTGTGGCATTTGGCAAGCCTAAAACTTCTCTACAAAAACTCCTATGTACCATATCTATCTCTTCCCAGCCTTGTTCTACTCCCCATATTTCACTTCCATATAACATTTTTGCTTCAACTACTGTGTTATATATTTTTTCTAGCCATTTAACATTTATATCTGGTATTCTATATTTACACCCCTTTCCCCTTCACCAATATCAGTTTCTTCTGTTTCTCCCATTTTCCACCCCCATCCATTTTGACCCCTAAGTATATACAATCCCTGACCACTTTATATTCCTTCTCTCCATTCTTCCACTCATATTTGCCCAGTTTGGCACCTTTCTTAAACACTATGATTTGAGTCTTCTCTTGGTTTACTTTCAGATTCCATTCATCACAGTATTTATTCATTTGCTGTAGGGACTGCTTCAGACCAATTGTTGAAACAGATTCTAGCACTACATCATCAGCAAATAATAACCCAGGAATTGATACCTTATTTATCATAGGCAACCAATTATTATTTCTTCCTATCTCAGTGAGAATATCATCAATATACAGATTAAATAACACTGGACTTAGCTTACATCCTTGTCATAACCCCTTCCTTTGATTTACTTCTTTTGTTACCAATCCTACTCCTACTTTCACACAAAAAGTGTTCTCCTTGTATAGAGCTTTAAGTAAATTCACCATCTGTTGACTTACTCCCTTTCTCAAGAGTTTGTGCCACAAAAAATTTAAATCAATGTGGTCATACACTTTCTCCAAATCAACAAATGATAGGTACAAATTAACCCTTTTTTCTTTTAAATACTTATGCACCAGAATACATAACATAACACACAAGATATTTTTCTGTTTATAACATACTAAATTCCTATATCTGGTTCAGAAAAAAAAAGTGGACCAAAATACATTGGTTTGTCTTGTATTTGGGGAAATATGATAAAGGTATTATGATTACATTCATAGTTACATTCATATTACTTTCTCTATCTACTATTGTTTATTTTTATATAGCTTCTATAAACTATTCTTACGAAAGTTTATTTTTCTATCTACTCTATGTTAATCCAGATAAACCTTTGCAGCAACAGTTTCATTAACCATTTTGTTGATAGTACAGATGGATAGAAAAAATTAAATCAATACTCGGATGTTTAAAAACCGGGTAACTATATGCTAGCCTAGAAATTCCATACTCTTTGCATGACATCGCAAGGAACAACTGAATGGTGACAGTAGACAGTACATTAAAAAAATTAAAAAGTATTGAAAATTCAAACCAATAACAACAGATATCTCGGAAATGGCTGATACCACAAAAAAGGTTATTTGAAATAAAGTGTGTGTTTTAAAGAGATCTATAACTGTTGTATGGTAAGTTTTCATCTATTTCTTATGGTTTATGAGTTACTCAAAATTATACAAAATTCCTACCTAATGAAGTCAGTTTTTCAGAGACTATTGCCAGAAAATTCAAGATATACCTTTTATTTGTCATGCAAATATCTTAAACATACAATATTTTAAACAAACTCATTATAGTCATTTTTGAGAAAATCAAAACTTTCAAAAAATGTTCCATGTAATGGGTATTTTGAGATACGTAGATTTTCTTGAAAATCTTTGTGTCACATCTTTTGGTAGATAGTAAAACTAAATATCCTTGGTAAGTACTTTCTCATACTACATCTTGTCATCATTGAATAGAAGTTAAAACTAAAATTAATATTCCTAGGAATATTATTTTCTCATTAAGTTCATATGAAAATTTGTCAAATCTGGTATACAAAATGTAGTGGAATCACACGCAGTGAAGTGACTGATCAAAGACACTTAATGAAAGCAATTGTTTTACAGCATTTAATTCACTCTTTATATAAGGGTCACCTCAAAAGTTTTCAGAATGGATGCAATAAAATATTAAAAATCTGGATCTGATCATTGCATCTTTTCAAAATATTCTCCATTGCACTTTATACACCGTCTCATCCTTTCAAAACATTTTTCAAATGCTGAACGCCATTCTTCTTTGGAGAGAGTGCCAATAATTCCTCATAAGCAGCTACTGCGGCTTCAGGTGACTCAAATTGTTGACCTTGAATTTTTTCATTCATTTTAGGGAATAGAAAAAAGTAGCATGGGGCCAGATCTGAACTGTAGGGAGAATGGGACAAATATCTAGCTCCTGCAGAAATTGGGTTGTTTCTTGTGCAGCGTGAGCAGAGGCACTGTCATGGTGCAACAAAATTCCACGCAGACCAGTCTTAGGACGCTTTTTTCTCAGTTCATTGAACACTTGTGACAGACATTTTGTGGTGTACCACCTGGCAGTAACAGTCTTTTGTCCCTCAAGCGGAATCGTCACAATGTGGCCACTTGCTGAGAAGAAGGAACAGATCATCTTCTTGACAACGCTTCTCGTTCGCTTCACTTTTGTTAGGGGACTTGGAAGACCCAGACCGATGACTGTCGTTTAGTTTTTGGATCATACTGGTACATCCTGTCGTCATCTGTTACAATGTTAAATATGTTTTTGGATCATCCTCCATTGAATTTTTCAATCATTTCCTGGGACTATTGCACACGTGCTTTTTTCTGCTCATTTGTGAGGTGGTGGGGGATCCTGTGACTGCAGAAATAAATTAAATTGAATTTTATTTATGGATGCTCTTTAACTCTGCGGTCCTTAGCGTCCTATTCTATATTGGGCGTGAAAGACCAGTAATTTTGCTCAGAGGCCTCTTTATCAGGCTTGAGGTTCTTTTACATGCTGAAAATCCACAACATGGTACCACGGGTTTACTTTCCTTCTGAAGAAAACCATGCTAAGGATTTTTGCGACCAAAAAAATCCATCACCCTCTGCCGGGTTTGTAGCCGTGACATTAGGAACTAGATGCTAGCATGATAACCACTACACCACGGAGGACAACAGCAACTGCAGAGCTTCCTGACGCCAAGTTTTTCTTTCAGGATTGTTTTCGCTGCTGCCAATCCAATATTTAAGGCTTCTTGAATCTGACCATATGTGCTACAATAATCTTCCCACAATATGTGCTCTGCTTTCACCACATTTTCATCCATTGTTGCTGTGGCCAGCCGTCCTGCTTGGTCTTCATCTTTGAGGGAATCCCTTCCTCTTCTAAACTCTGCATACCATCAATACATGGTGGAGTGCGAAGGGCGAAGATCCCCAAATACACGATGCAGTCTTTCAAAGAATTCTCCCTCCTTAAACCGACTTTACAGCCATAGAAAATCATAGCATGGAAATGCTCTTGCTTGAGATCATCCTTGCATGTGGCGTAGCAACACCTGCTATATACACACATATGGTGCTGACAATGCACATTGTTGGAGTGCACTCAGACTTGCACATGTTGCTATATGAACTTCAATCTGAAGTTAGGAAAAGTTGCTTTGGCTTACCACTACTCATTGTAGCCCATTCTCAAAACTTTCAGAGTGACCCTCATATCACAACTTTTCCTAACATTTGGTTTTTGTTACTCTGTAGTAATTTGTATAATTGTTTGCACTCTGTTACATGTTTATGTTGTTGCTTCACAATTTCTAAGAGAATGCCAACTTCTTGAGAAATAAAGTTTGCAGTAGTTATGACTGATTTTTCAGTCATTTTAACTATAATATTTACTGAATAATAAGCAATCCCATAAGCAAATGATAGGAATTCTTCTAAGCACATGTGCAAGCGTTACCAACTTTTCAGTTCCGTGGAGTTGTTCAGCTCAGTTAAGTCAAACGTGGTTACCCTACAGTAGGAACGATGGTTCTGTGCTGGTGAAGGCTCGATGCGCACTGGTTATCTGTACAGTGAGCGAGCCCCCAATTCTCGGGCATGCGCAGTAAGAGCCATCGCCTCAGTCTAACGGCAGCAGTAGTTCGAGTAACATCTCTCTTGTCAGCCATCTGTTGATGCTACCTTGAAGTTGTGTTTATAAATTAGTCACTATATGTTTCTGTACGGGCGTCATTTCAGTTTCTGCATTGGGGTGCCAAGATTACTTGGAGCAGTTTCACAAATGTTCATGTGGATTGTAACGATATATATAATTTATTTAAAGGTGAGTCGGAATTGTTACACTAACATCACTTAAGTTTACTCACTTAACATGTTTCGGGAAACCGTTGTTCCCATCCTCAGAAGGTTAATTCGACAATTCAGTCGAATTAACCTTCTGAGGATGGGAACAACGGTTTCCCGAAACATGTTAAGTGAGTAAACTTAAGTGATGTTAGTGTAACAATTCCGACTCACCTTTAAATAAATTCAATACACATCACTGTTTCTAGCTTCTTTTCATTACAATATCAACGTGATATATATAATGTTTTATTTCTTAAATGTGAAATATTGCTATTAATAGTACAATTGTAATGTTTCATTTGGTAGTGCAATAATGTTGCTCGTAACCTAGGGGAGGGGGCCAATTGACCCCCTGCCCCCCTAAATGACACCCCTGTGTTTCTGTAATTAAACTTGGATTGCATATAGTTATTGTGTATTTTGGTGTGTTTATTAGAGGTTCTTGCCTTCTGCGACGTTTTTTGTAAAAATAACAAAGGTTAATATAACACAAAATGATGGGGATAAGTACAAAGAAATAGCTAATGGAAAAACTAATTCCTACCTTGCCTCTCAGATCTGTCTTGGTGATGCATAACACACTGTACCATAGTGTGCAGTTGGAAAAGGCCCCATCGCCTCATACCAAAATACGATGCAGAACTTGCCCTGTTCTATGAAAGGATGCTAAGTTTGGAGCTTTACAACCTAAGTAAGGGTCAAAACCTATTCCGAAAATTTACGTTGATAGTTTGTAGGCCATGCACACAATGTTCTCCGATTACAGTCCTAGTCTTCGGGGCTTACTCGAGTAGAACTCATCTGGGCTGATATAAAGCAATGGGTAGCTTGGTAGAACACCCTTTTAAACTACATGATGTTATTGATTAAGCTTAGCTAACAACATGTTGAGGACATTAGCGTAGAAAAGTGGTAAAATGCCTCTCAGCACATTAAATAGGAAGACAAATACATTGAAGAACAGCAAGGCCTGTTTGAAAATGTCTTAGAAGGTTCTGTAATCCAGGTTAGGAAATATAGTGACAGCGAACGAGAAGAAGACTGATGACCATGAAAGGGAAAGTCTTGCAGAAGAAAACGACGGTGGTGATATGTCTGGTGTAGAGTGTTTATCACACTAATAAAGCCCCTGCTAGTTTACGACAATGCATTTACGTGACAAGGTTTGTGTATAATGTGTAAATATAAAAGAATGATAGAGCAATCTGATAATAATGAGAATAAACCAGTCAATGTAATGGTGTGGTGTTGTATGTTTATGTCGTAAGCAAAGTCCCACGTCTTCCAGCAGGCAGGCAGGCAGGCCTGGCGTTAGGCATAGACTCTCTTCAGTGTGCGAGGAAACAAGGTCACCGGCACAGAACCATTGTTCCTACTGTACTGTGAAACTTGTTAAGCTTAAACCAAAGTATAAGCCTTGCTTAACCAGCTCTGTAGCTTTATTAAAGCTTCAGCTTAAGCTTAAACTGTGAAACCAGTCCTAACACTTATATTTTATGCTTCACTGACTTTATTCAGCAGTTTTCAGATCTCCTTTTAAAAAGTATCATGAAAGACACTTACTCTTTATCGTTTTCTTGCCAACGTTCATGGAATGTGGTTCGCAAATGCTCACACCTTATCTTCAGAAAAGCCTTGTGAACGTAGAGTGGCTGCTCTTCAACCATAATTTTTAAGTCACTGCTGATCTGTGAACAAAATTAGCAAAATATACTTTTGCAGTTCCTTCTGTGTAATAAAATTGAAGGTTCAATGAACAATAACTCTTTGACAGAATTCAATAATGCTGTGAAATGCTGCACAAGATCTCTTGCCACAGTAAAGCTAATATAAAAGGATTCCAAAAAATTAAATTTAATTTAAATTAAAAAATTAAAACAACAAAATATCGCTATTTCCTTTCTTATATGGAGGGGAAATTAAATCTGATGTGTTGATTTCACATGACATCCTTTACTCAATCTTCTACAAATTATTCTTATTATAGCTTAGAATGTCTACTTCTTGTTAATTGAGATTAACTGTTGTTATTGTTCACCAATGGCACTGGGGATTAATTGATCTGCATCATTTTCCCTCTGTAAAGGGGAACAGCGTAGTCCGTCTCCACCTGGTGTTCTCTGGGTAACACTATATGGACTAAACATAGGCATACTTCCCAAGCTAAAAACGTTAATTAAGATTAACTTTCAACATTTTGTTGGAGGGATAAGGAGGATACAGGAGGCTAAAGTAATAGATGCTTTAAACAGTGGAACACTAACTGATGGCTTTGAGATTCCATGCTCTTCACATAATCTCAAAGAAAACCGAATAGCAACTTAAAAGTATAAGTATCTGGAAAATCAAACCAATAACAAAGAATATCTTGGAAATGGTTAACACCACAAAAAATGTTATTTAGCATATATTGTGTGCTTTAATGATATCTACATTTTTTGGGGAGTAAGATTTTGTGTATCTCTTACAGTTTAAGGCCGATTCACAACAGCCCGAGAACAGTAACCGAAACGGAAACAAGAACAGGAAGCAATGCAACACACAAGATTCTCATTCAACGAGAACAGCAATGCGTATCGATGGTCATATTGATCACAAAGTGGGAAGTTGATTTTGCACATTGGGATTTCATTTGTTTTTAACCGACCAATGATATTTTTTCACCTGCTTCCAATTTAGCCAACATCAAAATTCGATAGAGTAAACATTATTTAAATGCATATCCATTACATTTCCGATACCTCTAGTCGTATCAAGCTTTCATTCCTTTATTTAATAGCATACGTTAAAGTTCTTTATTGTTCTTTGTTAATTTCCACCAGTTTATGCTGTTCTTTGTAGCTTTTGCCATTGTTTTTGAGGCAATAACCAGTTTTGAGTTGCACATGCTTAATGGATCTGTGGGTGTTAGCATCTGAGGTTACAAAGCACTTATGCTACTAATTTCTTCAAGTTTCATATTTCCTGCTTGCGAGTACAGAAAGTACCAGCGGCTGTTTCATGTCATGGTCGCATAGAATAACCTCCACAGTGAAGAGTCTAATATGCACAATATGGATGTATATGCTGTGCCCAAGAATGAGAACGAGAAGGGAAGGCTTTGAGGTCCCCTGAATGAAAACAGGCATTTTTTTTAAAAAAGGGAACTCAACTGTAGCACAGCATTTTTGGTCATTTAATCATGAAATAAATCCTGAAGTTCAACTATTAAAACATTTAAATGGTCCTACAGATTTAATAGTGTCGGAGAAAATATTTATTTTAAAGAATAAAGATCACATGACGAGTTTTAAAATACTGTCGATTGATTCTGTTAACAAATTTGTTTTACTTCCAGCAGATGGCAATACCATCTTATATACAAATACCATTTCGTCACCTTGCAGCAGTAACTGTAACAATGTAAATAAACGAGTTGAAAAATGAAGCTGATGAAGAAATTGGCTGGATTTCAAAACATGTCCTGCATTTTAATTAATTAATGTTTATCAAGATAAGTGAAGATTTGTTACAAATATTTATTGTTTTGTTGTACATATGCTGAATTATTGCTTGTACACCAGCATACAGGACACTTGCACCATTGTAACTCTGGAAAATTACTTTATCAGGATTAGCAACAACTTTTTCCAGTGCTACTTCAAGACACTGAGCAACAGATGCAGAGTCACGTCAAGAAGGATTACAAAATTCCCAGAAGCGTTCTACTGGTTGCCCATTGTTTAAGATGTATCACAACGCAGTAACTAATTGGAATGCAGATGAAATATCAGTCATTTCGTCTGTTATCACTGCAATGAAGTCTGCATTTGACATTTCTTTATTAATGTGGTCCTGACATACCATAAGCATACAATCCAATAAATTGTTCTATATTTCCTTAAAGGTCCTCTTAAACACAGCAGCACTGGTAAGATGATCCTTCAAAGAGTCATCCAACTCTGCTGAAAAATCAATAATGCCTTTAAAGACAAAGGGTTACTCGACACTGTACTTCCATCGTGGCTTTAAACTGCTACTTCAAAAGCACTATAGAAATTAATGCAATCTGTAATTTTAGAAAGTATTTATTGATTTTTACTTTCTCTACTAAATATAGTAAGTAGGGGAAGTATTGTATTCCACCCAAAAATTTGATACCGAGATTTCACCGGAAATACATGTTTTGAGACCCCCTGATTCCAAAAAAAGCATTTTTGGAAACATATCCGTGTGTGTGTGTGTGTGTGTGTGTGTGTGTGTGTGTGTGAACAACATAACTCAGAAACGAACATTTGGATAAACACCAAACTTGGAATTTAGGTTCAGTATCTTCCAGAGATGCGACACGAAGGTTTTCAAGAAAATCCCCCAACCCAGATTACCCTTTATATGGAACATTTTTCGAAAACTTTAATTTTCTCAAAAATGGCTAACGATTTTGATTAAAATATCATATGTTTAAGATATTTTCATGACAAATAAAATGTATATCTTGAATTTTCTGGGAATGTCTCCAAAAGTATTCTTCATTGTGAACGACTTTTGCATAACTGGTAAACCATAAGAGATAGACAAAATTTTACTACACAAAAAAATGTAGATCACGTTAAAATACACAATTTATGTCATATACATTGGGGGTGAACCATTTTTGAGATATCGCTTGTTATTCCCTTAAATTTTCCAATACTATACTTTTTCTCAAATTTGTTATTCATTTTTTTTTGTCCTGTAAAGCAAAGAGAATGGAATACTCCACATAGCAACCAGCTCTTAAAATATTTGACTATCGCTTAAAGCCTAGCAATTCCCCTTGCATCTACAAGTAAATTAGCAATAAGATTATCATCTCGATTAACAAGAAGCATATGGAGAATAAGCGTTTGTAAAAATAGTTTGTACAAGAGTAGAGAAAGTCATGTGAGTGTAACATATCAGATTTTTTTATACTTGTTCATGGTGTCTCTTAATGTTGAGATGGTAAACACTGTCAAGTTGGCGAATATCCACTTTACCTAAAATATTTAACTCTAGAGTAGAATTCAGGTGTGACTGTGCACATTCATGATTCATCATCTTTGAGTCAAATGTCCCAAATCACAGACACCATACCCAGATAGATTCACTAACTTGTTTTGCAAATAACAAGCAAGGAAAACAATATAAGCGACTGTTCAGCTCACATCCACAAGTCCATGCATTTTTGTCATATATATCACACCTGAACTCTTTTAAAATCTCTATTCTTTGATTTTATTACCTGCACAATTCTAAGCTGAGGTGTGGGCCTACCATCATGTTTTATTTCTATCTTTTTCTCTAACAACAAATCAGAAAATTGTAGTTCTTTTAATCCGCAAACTTTCAATTTAACTTTGCGATATTTGCTGCATTTGTTACTTAACACTGCTTGGCACGACTAACATGTCCTCCACAGGCAGCTTATAGCCGACCTTCCCCTTACACCAGTACCTACATTGGAGAGGGAAGACTATTTTGCAACACGTTCATAGCACGTGCTCCACCTCTAAGCAGGAGTTACAAACAGTGGTATTCACAAGCGCTCAATGATTCAGTTCATTTTATACCATTTATACGAGGGTAATCCCAAAAGTAAGGTCTCCAAAGTGCTGGGATCGCAGGGAAACTGTTTGTGTGGATGTTGGCCATACTGCTTTTTTCCTTCCTCCCTCCACTCTCTTCAGAAACCACCGCACAACCCTTAGCGCCCTCAGTCTTGGCTTGGCAGCCAGTTATAATGGAGCTCCCGTTAGCCACTACCGCCAGGTGCGAAGTTCGCGCAGTTATTCGCTTTTTGAGTGCAAAAGGGGTTAAACCTGTCGAAAGTCATCGACAGTTGATGGAAGTGTATGGAGAGTCTTGTATGGATGTCAAAAATGTCCGCAAGTGGTGTAGAGAATTTGCAAATGGTCGCACAGAAATTAATGATGAGGAAAGAAGCGGGAGACCGTCTATTTCTGACGAAACAATCGCAAAAGTTGAACAAATCGTGCTTCAAGATTGGCGGATCACTCTCGATGGGCTCTGCATTGTTGTTCCTTAGATTTCTCGAAGATTCATTGGACTTTGATTGAAGAGTTGAAATTTCGGAAGGTGTGCGCAAGATGGGTCCCAAGAATGCTGACAGAAGATCACAAAAGGCAACGCACTGAAACTTCCCGCCAATTTCTTCAACGCTATACAGATGAAAAGGACAACCTTTTGGATTCAATAGTCACGGGTGATGAAACCTGGGCTTTACACTTCACACCTGAGACCAAACAACAATCATGTGAGTGGTGGCATTCCGGTTCACCCAAGCCGCAAAAATTCAAGAGAACACAGTCTGCCGATAAAGTCATGGCAACTGTGTTTTGGGATCGAAAGGGGATATTGTTGGTCAACATTATGGATCCTGGGACAACAATAAGTGCCGACAGGTATTGTCAGACATTAAAAAAACTCAGACGGGCAATTCAGAACCGTAGAAGAGGAATGTTGAGCAAGGGCATAAGCCTTCTCCATGACAATGCTCACCCCCACACAGCCCGTCAAACCATGAATCTTCTGCAACAGTTTGGATGGGAAACCATCACCCATCCACCCTATAGTCCGGACTTAGCACCCAGTGACTACCACTTGTTTCCCAAGTTGAAAGAACACTTGGCTGTAAGGCGCTTCGGTGACGACGATGAAGTGAAAAATGAGGTCCATCACTTTTTCAAGAGCATGGTGGCAAGCTGGTATGACATGGGCATACAAAAACTGCCACAGCATCTACAGAAATGCATCGACCTAAATGGCAATTATATGGAAAAATAGACAAATGTTAAAGCTTCAAAACAATGTACCATTTGTTGTCAATAAAAGTTTCTTTGTATTTTAAAAAAAATTGGAGACCTTATTTTTGGGATTACCCTCGTACCATTGTTTTTTCAGTGGTAATGTAATATTTAAATCATATACTGTTGTAATTACTATCATAAATCATTGTTATTACAATTCGTTGGGGGGGGCTCACTACTCATGTGCTCTAATGAAGTAATCACCACTGTGCTAAGTGCAAAGGAATAGAAAAGTGAAGTGAAGTTACAGTAAAAGCTGAACTAAGTCACAATGTGGTCATCAATACTGTGATGCAGTGGCTATGGCCCAAGGTTATCAGCAAGTCGGCGCCAAGCAGTCTAAGTAAACAGTGATAACGCTGCTTGCCAGCATAAACACTGGGTGTGCTATCAGAAGATAACTAGAACTTTCTGGAAGCTTTATCTTTCTCCCCCTCCTCCAGAAAGTGTGTCAAAATAGTTCTAGAAGCTTCAAGAACCTTATTTGGAAGATTCCACTGCCTATATAAGTGAGTGCTCTTGCGGACAGTTAGTTGCAAATTGAGTAAAAGTCGAGGTGAGTCAACTATGAGTTGAGTGGTGGCAGGCAGTGCGTGTCAAGCTGCAAATTGAGTGGAGTTGAGTCAGTCAGTGCATTTCTAGTGAGACATCAAGAGCAATTCTCCAAGCGAGTTTGTGAAGGACTTGTGTTCAATGTCCGATTGAAGTGAATCATCCAGTGTGAAGAGGTTACGTCACAAAGGAAGTGAAGTGATGAAGAATTGAACTACTTACCAAAGTGAAGTGACATTGGTTAAGTGAACTCCCAGTGAAGGTAGTCGTCCTCCGTGGACTAGTGGTACCGTGCTAGCCTCTAGTTCCCAAGGTCGCGGGTTCAAACCCGGCGGAGGGCAATGGATTTTTTCGGGCGTAAAAATCCTTAGTACGGCTTCCTTTGGAAGGGAAGTAAATCCGGTGGTCCCGCGTTATAGATTTACGACACGTAAAAGAACCTCAAGCCTGATAAAGAGGCCTCTGAGCAAAATTACTGGTGTTTCACACCCAATATAGAATGGGATGCTAAGAACCATAGTAGTTAAAGAGCGTCCATAAATAAAACTCAATCTAATTTTCCCAGTGAAGGTAAACTACATAAAAACAACAGTGACAGAAACAGTGACAGTGAGAACTGAAAGAGAAAAGTGACGGTTGAAAAACTGGACAAAGTCACAATATGCATTTCCCTTCTCATTCCTGGGGTATAGTGAACCAAAAAGTTGTATGCTAGATGACAGCTACTTACCGGGTCATTAAATGCTTTCCTCATACTGTCTGCTACAGTTTTTCCAGCATTTTCATCAACTCTGATGGGTGTTGGCATCACATTTGCACAACATGCAAATACGTCATTTAAGGATGTAAAATACGTTTTTATTGGTTTTGTAATGTACTGGCCTGGAGGAAGTAAAACAGTTTATTACTGACAAGCGATAATATATAATTGTCAATTGCCAAGTTGGTGGTACAGAAATAAGAGTATACTTACCTCTGCAGTATCCCCACATGTAGACCTCGGAATTCTCTGTCATAGCTGCAGATAAGTTAAAATTATGTACAGCTGCTATATCCACAACTCTAAAATAAAAACCAGCAATTAACTTTTTTGTATACAAGTATATTACAGCCAACCGTTGTGACAAAGCAACTTAATATGTGCCTGAGAAAGAAAACAAGATTTTTAACCCAACTCTTTTTACTTTCTCTAGCACATAGCTAGTAGGTAGGGGAAGTATAGTACTCCAACCAGTAATTAGATATCAAGATTTCACTAGAAATACATATTTTGAGGCTCCTGAATGCAAAAAGAAAGCATTTTTACAAAAAGTTCCACATATGTGTGTCTGTGAACAGAAACAAAAAGATGGATACACTATATTTGGTTTACAATTAAAAGGCTGATGCGGTAACCTGTAGGGGGGAAAAAATACTTGTCAGTTCACATAACGTTGCCTCAAACGAAATATTCCTCTATTCAAATAAAATCTTACTAACTATAATTTCTTTACCTATCATTTTTATACTTATTTATTACATAAGTTTTACTTTTCCTATAAATTTATAGAAAATAGAATTACTTTAACTCGTTAAATGTAGTGACTATTTGCTGATACATTTCTCATTTACTTATGCTCCTTTTGCAAAGTCAAAATCACTACTATAATATTATAAAGGCCAAAAATTAGTATGTATGTGGGTTAATTTTAACCCATTCTGATAATTCTTTGACCATTGAAAAGCCCAATCTTTGTGATGGACAAAGCACATCTTAAGAACCAGACTACATGTAAATACTACATGTAGTAGTATGTTGATTGGTTGGTTAAAAGCGTACTACTTTCACTTGATGGCATATCAAAGAAAATGGTTCCTATAAATGGGAGCCATAGAGCTTATTTAACAACTTAAGAATGAAGCTTATAATATATAATATTAATACAGCTTTCCAGGTAACATTATAGAAGCCATTAAATGAACCTTTCCTTTCAACCACCATTTCCTCTCCACCTCCATGCAGTTGAAAATGGTGACAGTTAATGAATGTTATATTTCCAACATAAGTGCAGATTTAAACATTTGTAGAGAGAAGAAGCATCACAAAGGAAAACTGTTAACAAGTGGCAAAAAGCGCATAGTTTTAAATGTGTTTAGCAAGCTAATGGAAACCCATCCAGGAGTGTTAGTGAATGACGCAGTGAATTAAGCCCCAAATATACTGGTATCAGTAAATATTCTATAGCAAACGCCCATAAGCAGCTGAAAGAAACAGGAACTTTAAGAACACCACAGAATAAAAAGAAAAATAAACCAAAGGAAAGATTGATAATTTTGTTAAGTTTACAATTTGAGCCAAAGTGCCTAAGTATTTTTTCGACAATTTTAACTGTGGTAATGACCCAGGTACACTTTTCATACGCTGTTATTAGATATGGGCTTTGAGCATTTAAAGAGAAAGGGGATTAATGTGATAATGGATAGAGATGATATTGTGCTATGGAGAAGAAAATATTTGAGAAATATGAAAGAGTATAGGGAGGAGAATCGCAAGATTTATTATCAGTAAATGGGGTTATACTACCTACAAAGGATAGTTTGACATGGAAATTCTTTCCAAGAAGCAAGCCTTTCTTTCCGGCAGATCACTGGTCCTAAGAAATCCTACAGGAAAAAGTTAAAAGGCCTATTCTTCTACATACTGCCAGTGACAGTGGATTTTTAGAAGGCAGCACATTAGTATTTGACTCCAAGAAAATGAGTGATTACCATGAAGAAATGACTAGCGAGATTTTTAAGGAGTGGTTCACTAAAGTGCTACCAAGGCTCAAACCTGGGAGTGTTATTATAATGAACAATGCTTCCTACCATAACTTGAGGTTATCATGCTGTCCCAGCACAGCTTAAAGGAAGAGACAGATTGCTGACTGCCAATTATCACATAATGTGCCATTTTGTGAGAGTGACATCAAAGCAGAATTAGCCCAAAACACTGCTAACAACAATGAAAATAAATACATTACCAACAACCTTGCCAGAGAAGCTCGGCATATCGTTGAGAGGTTACTGCCTTACCATTCAAACCTAAATGCAGTTTGAACTTGTCTGGAGTCACGTTAAAGGATTCGTAGCCAGAAACAACAAAATGTTCTAACTACAAGAGGTTTGTGTGTTGCTGGATACAACATTAGCGGAAGTAACACCTGAGATATGGCAAGCATTTGCTATGTCATCAAACAAGAAGAATGAATGTGGCAGCTGGATGGCCTTACTAACAATGTGGTGGACAGTTTAACTATCAATATTGGTGGCAGTTCCTCGGATGGTTCCAGCTCTGATTCAAACATGGATGTGCAGCCCTTGCCCAAGAGCGAAATGGATTAATGTGAGTTAGGACTACTACAATTATATTATTTATAAACTAGTAGAGTTACCTATTTTTATACAAATTTTGCTCTTAATACAAACTTTTACACACAATTTTCTTGAAGTTTAGCAGCGTTGGATATTAACCCAGCCATATGACTAATCAAGAAGAAGGGAGATCATTTTGAACTCCTCCTCCAATCACAATGGATCTGTGGAAGAACATAAATATTGTTTGTTTACATCTAGTCTGGTTCTTAAGGTGACCACAATATAGAATTGATTATAAACAGTGAAACTTTTAAAATAGTTGATATTGTGAGTGGATCCACATTTGTTTTATTTACCAAGTTTTCTTCAGAACATGCTTAGAAGATGTTTGTCTCCATCATCAGCTGTATGTCCACTGGTGCATGAAGAAGATTCTCCTAATTCAGCGTTGGTTATACTGCTATTTAGCTGTCTAGTAGAGAACTTCACCATGGCCATAGAACTTCATTATGCGCACAATGCGTACTACCAGCACAATTTCAAAATTCATTGCTCTGGGTGCATTTTTTCCCTACTGTGAGTTCTATTGGTGTTTTATTAAGTTTATATAGCTTTATTCTCCACTTAATATTGTGTTCTGTTGACCATAAATGGTGAGCTACTACAGATTTGTCTATTTGCATAAGCTTTACATTCCTTAGGTAACTGGTTTGTAGGTTATATAGGTTTGTAGAACAATAGCCTGAGTAGAACATCCCATTATGTAACACTTTCCTGCTTCACAGGATTCCTTTCGGCCATTTCCAGTAGGTTCCTCATCAAGAACGTTATGCTTTGTATGCAGGGCCTATATAAGGGGCTGCTCTTGCCCAGACAGGCAGTCAAGGAGTTCAGTTCAGTTAGTCAAGAAGTTATGAAGTGAAAGTGGAAACTGCCGAGTACAGTTCAGTTGTCATTCGATTCGACGGATCAGTTGGTTCTGTTCTGAGTGTGTGTCAACAGTGTCTCAAATATAATGTTTATGCTACACTGAACACCTAAGTGATAAATAAAGTGTGTTTAAAAGCAATTGGTGTATTAGTTTGTTACAATATTTTGTGGCTGTCTTCACAATCAACCTGGTAAATTTCTGATTTCTTAATGTTTGGTATAATATCCTTTAGCAGATGATGAAGTAGCTTTCTGAGGTTAAGTGAATTGTATGGGCCCAATTTATGCCATATTCTAGGAGCAGTTTATTAAATTTGTTATGAACATAAACATAAATCTACTATATCTTTTTGGTGTGATATTTCTGCTGTTGAGAGTAGTGTCCTTTGTATTAGTTTGTTACAATCTCTGACATTTCATATCCAATTGCATGAATATCAAGGTATTTTTCATCCATTATTAGGGATTTTACAAAATTACAATTATAAGGGGTAAGGTGAGGATTCACAATAAAAAATTCTAGAGGATGTACAGACATCATCAAAAGTTTAAAACATCACACCAATATGCCAGGTAAGCCAGGCAGTTCTAAGATATTTTAGAAGTAATACAGGACAGAGAAACATACATCAACTACAGAGTGGCTGTTTTATAACCCGGCCACGATTGTGTGTATACATGATTCACTTACACTGTAGTGACCTTAGTATTGTTCTGCTAGCTCACTAACGATGAATAAATAACTCACTCACGCTGTGCTTTATTGCCTGTGAATGTCAATTGCTACCTTCTGTTCATGCTGTAAAGACTAGAGTTTGTTCATTGGTATCTCAAAAGTGAAAACTTATTCAAACATCTGTATTGTGTGTGAATTACTTTAGAGTATTCCTATTATTGTTACGGTTCTTGTCTTATTAGTACATTGAAATGCCCACCAAAATATTCACACCTGAATAAAAATTTTATGTACGATACATAAATAAAAACCAAATCATGTAGAGAGGTGTGTAGACAATTTCAGGAGACATTTCCTGAAGCTCCAGTTCCAACTAAAGATACAGTCAGCTGTTTGGTTAATAAGTTGAGGATAATGCGATTGCTAACACTAAAACTAAAAAGTGAAAACGACACATTTTAATAGAGGAAAACTTTGAAACTGGTTCATCATTCGAATGCTCTCCAAAGAAGTCTCTACGACGTGTTGCACAATAAGTGGGTGTTATAAAAATCTCTGTTCATACAGCTGCTGAACTTTTAAAACTGAAACCCCACAGATGAATTACCTCATAATGATGAGGAATGCCAGGAATGGCTCAATGCCAATGGACACCACTTTCAACACCACTTATAACAAGGTCAGTACTAGTTGACGCATAGCAGCAGAAGATGTGGGGAATGCCTCGCAAAACTGTCCTGCATGTAATATGTAGTAAGTGGAGCAAAGAGTTGGCTTGCTCTTTCTTCAATATATTTGAATGCTTCACTGTGTGTAAAGTTCCAATTTTCAAGAAACTCTGAAGCTCAGTACTCATTACGCTGCGTTAGTTACTCATTACTATTACACGTGAGTAACGTATGGGCAATGGGATCGTCCTCTGTGGTGTAGTGGTTCCATGCTAGCCTCCATGCTAGTCGTGGGTTTAAATCCAGCGGCGGGCAATGGATTTTTTTTGGGTAAAAGTCTTAGCATGACTTGCTTCGTAAGGGAAGTAAAGCCAGTGGTACTGTGTGGTAGATTTAGAGGACGTAAAAGAACCTCAAGCCCGTTAAAGAGGCCTCTGAGCAGAATTAGCAGTCTTTCATGGCAATATAGAATGGGGCCACAGCAGTTAAAGAGCATCCATAAATAAAACTCAATTTTCATGAGCAGTGGAAACCCCACTCCCCATGTAGTAGACAGGGCATTGAGCATGCATACACGTGATCCAGACCGGGCCATAAAACGATCACTCTGTAGAGAAATTTTCAAATATTGTCAAATTATACGAACCTGCCTATCTCAGAGGTAATGTGGACTGGTTTACTAGCAGAAAATCTGTTTCCTGTGCCCAGCTGTCCATGGGTGTTGTCTCCCCATGCAAATAATTCTCCAATATCTGATATAGCCAGTGTGTGTGCGTAACCACATGCTACCTTCGTTATTACAATCTGCTTGAAACTTGAAATCCAAGATGGGATGGGCTGGTAATAATCATTAGCATCTCCCAGACCTAGCTGACCTTTGTCACCATAGCCCCATCCATAAAGCTGCACAAGAAATGTCATCTAATAATGATATTGCTAACTTCCTGAAACTGAAACCTGTATAACTTAACCTCATACAGCAAAGCATAATAATTATGTGATGACAGGCAATTTAGAGTGGCAAAATGTTTGATGCAGTAAATGTAGAAAAATTATATATAAAATAAGTAGAATTCCGTTCTATAAGGCCCGGTTTCACAGTATAAGCTTAAACTTCGAATCAGGCTTAACCGGAGAGTTAAACTACAGCTGAGTTTTACAGTGCGTAGTTCAAGTGCTAGGCCAAGATTATACGGGACTCGACTTAAACCGTACTGAACTGCGGTTTAAGTTAAGGAGTTGCCATGTTATCTGAGGACAACGATTTTAGTGATGAGGAAATGCAAATTATTTTAAACCATATCCACAACAGAAGACGGCCTAAAGTGTTTAGAATGCATCCAAATCATTTCCACATATGGAATGACCGAGAATTCTACGAGAGGTTTTGGTTAAGTAAACAGTCTGCGATGATGGTACTAGAGATTATTGATGATGCAATTAAACATAAAACAGACAGGTAAGTAAAACTTAATATTAAATTTATTCTTACACCTTTATAATATACTTTATCGCTCATAAGGTATTATTACTTTATATTTCGGAAACAAAGCCCTCTTGTCAGAAGCAATGCTGTTTTTGACGTTGAGGTTACATGCAAGTGGAAGCATGCTAATTGCAGATTTTTCCGGCGTCTCAAAATCTACAGCATGCAGGGTTGTGAAAATTGTTTCACATCCATCAATTTGGACACCAATTAATTCCTTTATTTCCTCGTTGATTGGCGTAATTAACGATGGCACAGCCGGACCTCCACCTGTACCCCGAATAGCACATTTCTCGTCGGCGTATTTCTTTTTTGTAACTTTTTTCAAATTGTCATATTTCTTCTTCAACACGGTAGTATCTCTGTATATTATTCTGCTCTTTGCATTGAATAGCTCCGCAATTTCCCCCATGTTTGGTTCTTCCTGCCCCACAGTACCTTATCAGATTGCTTGCACTCTATTGTATGTTTATACTGCTTTACCCAATATTACATTAGTCAAACCAGCCAAATTTGCAACCGAATTAGATGCATGGGAGAAGATCACCATTCTAAAACACAACACACATCTAATGAATTTTGATTTGCCGCCACCAAATCCTCTCTGGAAGTACATTTCACCACCACAAGATGCCACCACAGTATCCAGTCCACAAAAACGGAAACACCAACAGCACGGGCCAGTCGGATTAGCTTCTGAGGATGGGAACAACCGTTTCCCAAAACATGTTAAGTGAGTAAACTTAAGTGATGTTAGTGTAACAATTCCGACTCACCTTTAAATTAATGTATTCTTTCTTTAACTAGGTAGACTTCAAGGTATCTTTCATTAGAATACCGTCTACCTTGTAATTCTAAATTCAAGTTTACCTAAAAGCTAATCATGGTGATTCTTTCAACTTATTTGCAACTTGTTACTGAGATGTATGAACAGCCATTTGTTTAATGGGGCAATTAAGCCAGTGTAAATTCAACTTTTATACAGGGTGATTTATGAAGAACTGACACATTTATTTCTTTAATTGTTTCAAAATGAGTTATGCTAGCGACAACTTATTATACCTGAAATGCAGAGGAATTTTGGGAGATTATTTACCTCTATAGCAAATGTTGAAAATGTTCTCCATCCTGCATAAGGCACAACTCAAGTTCCATGTTACTGGCCACTCGTAGGAGGACTTTGTTGTCAATAGCTTGAATCTCCTGTGTAATGTTTGTTTCAGATCATCCAATGTCTAGGGACGTGTGGCATAAACCCTGTCTTTTAAGTAACCCCATAGAAAGAAGTCCGGCGATGTCAAATCCGGAGATCTCAGTGGCCACAGGTTCTTGGAAATTATCCAGTCATCAAAGAAACTTGCAATTAGTGCCATGGATTCATTTGACGTATGGCATGTAGCGTCGTCCTGCTGTAAACATCCTTGACTCGGCTCTACATCGTCAAGTTGCCAGCAAACTCCATGAAAATCCATTGGTACTCTGCAGTGTTCACATTGTTATAAAAAAAAATTGGTCCCAATATTCTCTGTGTGGATATTGCACACCAAACTCCAATTTTAACTGGGTGCATAGGTGCTTCATGAATAATATGTGGATTTTCGCTGGCCCAATAGCATGAGTTATTTGAGTTCACATAGCTGGATAAATGGAACCATGCTTCATCTGTGAACCATGTAATTGACAATATGGCAGGATTTTGCACAATGAACACCTGAAACCAATGACAATAATTCAGTCATCTATCCTTATCTAGTTCCTGAAACTGATGGACAACCATAATCCTATACTGCTTTAGGCCTGCACTTTCACAGCTCTGTGACACATTGAGTAGCTGTACCCTGTCTCCTGTGACAAACGTCTTAATGATTTTTTGGGTGACTGATCCAGTCGTGCTCTTATGTCAAAACAACCGTGGGAAGCCTAGATGAACACGTTTTGCCTTTTTCACTCACCAGAGATCCAGTTGTTTCCAATTTGTTTACCAGTCCCAGTATTGTGTTTCTTAGGGGAGGATTCCGAACACCAAATTCTCTTTGGTATGCTCTTTGAGTAGCTGTAATTGAATTCGTAATCCAGTATTGCTTTACAAGGAAGAGTCGTTCATTTAATGTGTACTCCATTTTCACGTGGACTACAACAAAATCTCAAAAACAGTTGTCGACAATAAAACTAACAATTACAAATAAAACATGAACATCTGCAAAATCAAGTAACAGGCAATCGAAACTCCAGAACATTCCACTTAATTTGGTGCTAAAATTGGGGCAGTGAGTGAATTTCGAACAGAATAATTAAAGAAAGAAATGTGTCAGTTCTTCATAAATCACCCTGTATTTGTTGTACGAACTGAGTTGATGATTCAGTGAGCTAATTATGTGCAGTATTATTCCATCTTAAATTCAGTTTTTAACTGGTATCTAAGCTGATAGTGGGGTTGTGAATAACTATATTTACTTTGTACTTACATGTGGGTCATTTTGGTTTTGAATGCTCCTTTTTAAATATTCTTGTAATGTTGCATTGAAGGCTAATTTATATTTGTCTAGTGACTAGCTAAAATTTATGATGAAATGGAAAGTATAGGAACACTATTGAAGAATCAACTAAATTCATGTCATCGCATTTCCACTTGTATATACCTCGCACCTCATTTTAGCATTTTAATTCACTAATTTGTTGTCTGTGCAGATCACAGATATATCATATTGTTAAAGAGCTTATATTTAATTTTTGTTGAATAATTATTGCCCATATCAGTTGATTTTTATCATTTATGTTACCTTATTGATCCCAAATTATTTTTAATCCCTCATACCTAGCACGATTCCAAAATAGACTCAATACCTAGGAAGTTAGGAGATTCCAAAAAACCCCTCAGCAAGCAATTTGCTAACTTGCTGAGGAGGCGGTGTGGCTTCCATACATTTGATGGAAAAAACATTAAAGTTGGCAAGTATGTATTAGTGTTTCAATAAACTCTCACAATCAATAAGGACTGTTGTATAGATTAGTTTATTACCATGTTTTATTCCTAACAATCATCGTACAGGAAGCTTACCTCACCATTCTCCAACAATGCCATAGACGTCTTATTTCCACATGCTATTGCAGTTACTTTCATTTCGGAATCAAAATTCAGCCTTTTAGGAGTATTCTGATTTGGAATGGAGAAACTCTGCTGCGCAGAGTTGGCCGGTGCTGCAACAACCCTCTGTACAACAGGGTTGACCGGTGATGGACCAAAGCTGTATGTATTGGCTTGACCAAAGCTGTATGTATTGCCTTGTCCCAAGCTGTATGTATTGGCTTGTCCCACGCTACCTTGGGAGATCTTCTGACCATAGTTCATTCCCCAGAAGTAAACCTTTAAAACAGAAGTATACCAATTACAGAAGCTGTACCCTAAAGTCTAATCCAGGAGTCCTAGATTCAATTTTCGGCTTGAAAATAGGAAGTTTTCTTTTACCAGAATTATTCCCCATCCGTCCTGAGTCTAATACCTACAAAACAATATTGTGACTCTTTTGTAAACAAAACTTTGTATATTTATACAGATCTCTCATTTGGATGCATGGCTGTATTATGGGGAATTGTTTGCCCTGCACTGGACTGTTTCTAAATGGCTGTTCCTTCTCCGAGTGCCGGCTAATCAGTTGAAACAAAGTCTGTGCTGCGCAGTAGTTGATATATTGTGAGACCACATGTTTCGATGTTAAATGTGTTGGTCTGTAAAAGTCTGTGTACCTTAGCACAGAGAATCTTCATGTATGTTTCCTATGTAACAACAAAACCTTATAGAGAAATGAGATGACAATTTATAGACAAGATTCCCTGCTGTTAAATGTCCCTAACACAGAAACGTTTGTAATCTTGTGAATAGATTTAGGGAAACAAGGCCTATTAATGATAAGAATCTCAAGTAAATTGCTGTGTTTTAACACAGGAAAAACTTTATGACATCAGAGAAAAGTTACAACAAAGCCCAAACAAATCTTTGAGAAAGCTAGCACAGGAATTAGGAGTTTTGCAAACCCTGGCTTGGAATGCCACTTAACTTTTAAAATTAAATCCCAATAAGGTAACTGCAGTTCAGAAATTGCAACCAAGCGATAATGTGAATCGAGTTATAAATTCTGCAATTGGTTGTTGGATAATGTTAATAATCGCTCTGCTGACCCACATTTATTTATTTTTTATTTTTTTTTTACAGATAAAGCATGGTTTTATTTACATGGCCGTGAAGAATTAATGAGTGTTAATGCAAACTTTCCTAATGGAGTGAGAGATCTCTGGTGGCACAAGAACATAATTTCCAACATCTTCTGTGATAAAGCTATGCGGTTATTGAAGTTATAATTTGTATGAGAAATCTATAAACTTAAATTTAAGGGGCTGTGAATATCTGACTCCACCAAGCAACAGTGTGCTTCTAGTGCCAAGAAAATTCCCTTAGGTCAGCTATGCATCCAAAAGAAGGCTCTGTACTATTGGATCGAACAAAAATCATAGATTACCTTACAACCTCCAAAAATTATGCCACACCTCATTTTCAATCCTATAGCATCTGCCTTCAAGTGTTAAAAACTATCCTTACCCTCATTTTCAACCTTATACAATGTAATCTTTAGTCCGACCACAGTACAGCAGGTCAATAGCCTTCAATACACTCCCATAATACAGAGGGTCCCTCAGCCATCTGGCCGGTAGTCGCAATGTGTGTTCCGTGCACTATATTCAGTGTATCTGTTTATTATTCTCATTATTGATACTGATACCATATTATTACTGATTTTATGATGATTATTATGATATATTGATTACCTATTGAACAAACATAATTACTTTTTATTTTATCAGTACTAACCTTTTCACAGTCGGTGTTGAAAGTGGTGTCCTTTGGCAGATAAACATTCTTGGCACCTTCTGATGAAATTACCATTCACACGCATAAGTTCTTGTTGCGTAATTTCCCTAACTTCTGTTCTTATATTGGTTTTAAGATCGTCTATGGTGTGATGATTATTCCTATAGACTCTATTTTTGAGAGTTCCCCACAGATAAAAGTCACACACAGTAAGATCCGGCTATCAAGCCGGCCATAACCCTTTAGTTTTTCTTCTGTTAGAACCCTTTGTTTCTTTATACAACTTACAACATTAAATGATCCCGTTCTTTTCACTTTATTCACTAGATATCTAACTGATTCTCTACTCGGAATTGGAACACCAGGAAATTTATCGTGAAATTGCCTACACACCTGTCTACATGAGTTGGTTTTCACATACGTGTCATACATAAAAAGTCTTTGTTCAAGTGAAAATTTGAGTACCATTTCTGGGTTGTAATAATCTGATAATTCAATCGCACACAAATACACACGCATCTCGCGTTTATACACAAGAAGCAATACAGCTGACCCAAGCCCGCTGCCACATGTCTGATAAGTGGAAGAGCCCGTGGCCTTGAGTTCATTCAGACGTGTTGCACAAGACTGCCATGCAATTCCGGCCAGAGCACTGAGGGACCACTCTGTAGTTGGTAGCAAGCAACTGTTAAGTGCCTGTCAAGGACACTGTGGTCACTTCTGTGCCCAATTCTGACAAGGGTTGTTAATGATGGTCAGTGTCAGACTCACGCTTCCAGTGTGCATGTGTGTTTCATTTAAGTTGACAATGTTTTTGATTGAACAGCGTGAGCTTTAGTGGAGAAAATTTTTAGAGCTGATATATATACATGAAAAGTGAAACAAAAATAAACAGAGCATTTCCAAATTCCTAATTGCAGTTTTGGGATACTATTTACAATTAAATACATAAATTTCGTGAGACTATGATGCTACAAAAAGTGGTAGATAGACCTTGATTATTTCTTTTAGGGTGCTGCAAAGTCAAGGTGTAAAAATAATCCGAAAACAAATAGATGAACTCAAATTGGCAATAATAAATTACACTAATTCAATGACAAAAGAAACTTTCATCAAAGTATTTAACAATAAAACTAAATGTGTAAATCTGTTTCTTCAACAGAATGGTGGACATTTTCAACATCTGTGAATGGTTTGACTTTTTATCTTCACTTTCTAGCACTTTCTCCAAATTTATTCCAACCAGTCCAGCACCACAAATGCATGCAGCTAGGGTCACCACCACATACCCATATCTAGCTTATTTCAACACTGTGGAAGGATTTAAAGATCACCCTGTACATAAAACTGCGCCATTGACCACTCATGATTAGGGACAGGAGTTTTATGCTCTAATAATCCATTTAATACGTATGCATTTATGGACTGAAAAGCACAATATAATATGCACATAAATATTCCCATAAAAAAGTATTACAACATTATATTGACATAAAATAAACATTTAAGGAAATTAGTGATGGGACAATACCACTATTTCTCAATACTTGATACCGATACTGATTTTTGAGCACGAATACTCAATACTCGATACTCACATTACAAAAAACTGTAAAGGTGATTGCTTGTTCTCTGAATTATGTTCTTATTAGTAGTTTCTGTGTATAAATCATGTAACCAATTCCGTATTATATATGAATTCCGAAATAGTTCCTGTTTGACATTCTCCAATTTTTTTATCTTCATAATGTCACAGGTTTTATATATATCTCATATTATTAGTCAAGTGTAGTAGTAGTAGTAGTAGTAGTAGTAGTAATAATAATAATAATAATAATAATAATAATAATAATAATAATTTCTTTGCTTCCCTTTTTATGTAATTATATTTTCCACTGAAAACTTTCTTTTAAAGTATTTAGAAAATGCAAATACTAGCAATTCTCCTTTATTCTGCATTCTTGAAAATATAAACTAATTTATATTTTACATGCAACTCAAACAATTAAAAATAGCGTGTATGTTACACCATTCTACCCATATTCACAACTAACAATAACATACGTACTTCTTTCATCTAGTAAAATAGGTAATTAGCCATATAACACTTGGAAGATAATAAGTTTGTGGATTAAGGCTCTCTACTGCTCACTCTCATACATAAACACATACATGTTTAATACAAAAGTTTTATTAGCATGAACAGAAACAGATGGAAGGAAAGAACAAATATTTTCATGCGCTGTATTATCTCACGTCTCAAGTTGCGATTTGGTTACCGGAGTAGGTAAATGTAATGGCTGAGAGTTATTGCAAAAACGTGATTTAGTGTGTCAGCTAAATCAGTGCACTCACAACTCAGTTAATACTGCATGTTCCTTAAGTACCTCTACTCCTTCCCCCATTGTTTTGCATGTTTTCATTTAGACACAAGAATGGAATGTTGTATTGATTCACCCACAGGACACGTACTCAAGGTCTATTAAGAACTATAGTCCAACAACTCTTTGGGGACACATGCGAGGCAATAACTAAAGTCTCGACTTCTTTCATTCCTTATCTAGCATGAAGTTAAACACAACAACTTCCAATAATGCAAAATTTAAAGACAACAGTATTGAATGTTTATCTCAAAGTATTAGGTATACTTCGATACCACCAAGGATTGGACAGTATCAAGGTCCCATCCCTAAAGGCAATTTTATTTAATCTCTCCATGAACAAAACGACTATGGAAACCATGTGGTTTATTTAACTCATCAAAATTTATCTTTAATACTGAAGAGTAGGGATATACCCCTGTAACCTAGCTTTGTCACTCACTTTAACTTTTGGCATGATTACACAAAAATAAAGTCTTCACCATACACAAGCACCACACCATTGAACTGAATAACTTGAAATTTCAACTGGAGAATGACTGCAAACCTGCAGGAACATTTTCAGAATTTAATTTCTAAAACAATAAACAATCGAATATTTTGAACTGCTTTACTCTGTGTAAATTAGATTACATTTTTATAAATGTTAAGATATACTAAACAACAGGATTGAAATTACATTTAATATTTTGTATGAATATAACCACTATACTTGGACTCCTTTACAGCCACCTTTACAGCTACAACCAGATAAGGTGGGAATTTTAAAAAATATACATCTAAAACAAGCAAATATGCAGCATAATTTGCAGATTGATGAAATATTTTATAAACATAACAGAAAAAATATGCATTATATGCAGTATAAAATATTGTTTAAATTGTTGGAAATTTAATAATTAACTCATAAATGAAATGAAACTAAGTTTTACTTATGGACACACTGTAACTACTATGGGCCTTAGTGCCCTATTCTATATTGGGAATGAAAGACAGGAGATTACTCAGAGGCCTCTATTAGGCTTGAGGTTCTTCTAGTGCCACAAATCTACAATACGGGGCTACCGGCTTTACTTCCCTTCTGAAGGAAGCCATGCTAAGGATTTTTACAAGCTAAATGAGCATAATTTCAAAGAGAAGAAACAAAATATGCACTTTCATTAAAATCCTGTACCTACTCATGACATTTTTGTACTTACACTAAAGGTTTTGGTCAAGCTTATAAACCAGCTTCAAGATGATATCCATACTTGTATTTTCAATCATTTAACCGATCTGCATAAAACTCTTGGGCTCTCAGCAAATATGATAGGCTACTGGAATTAATTAAATTAATTGTTCTTCCATACAAGCCGTGTGTTGGACAGGGTTGCAAAGATTCTACTCTGGGGGAGTCTGCTCCTTCGTTTACAACAGTAAAATATTGGGTGGCACAGTTTAAGTGAGGCCGTAAGAGCTGCCAGGACGAACATCACAGTGGTCGACCAAATGAGATGACCACGCCAGAAATTGTGAACAAAATCCACAAAATGGTTATGGATGACCATCTACTGAAAGCGTGCGAGCTAGCAGACATAGTAGGCATTTCAAAAAGTGCTGTACATTGCACACTAACTGAAAATTTAGACATGAGAAAGCTATGCGCAAGATGGGTGCCACATTTACTTACAATGGAACAAAAGTAGCATCGTGAAGATGTTTCAGTCAAGTGTTTGGCGATGTTTTGCTGCAATAAAGCTGAGTTTTTGTGTCGATTCATAACCATGGGTCCATCATTTCACACCTGAGATGAAGGAACAATGAAAACAGTGGATTAAAAGGCGAGAATCGGCTCCAAAGAAGGTGAAACAGTTCCCTTTGCAAGCAAAGTCATGGTGTCAGTTTTTTGGAATGTGAGCGGAATAATTTTCATTGATTATCTTCAAAAAGGAAAAGCAATCAATGGCGAGTATTATGCAAAGTTATTGCAGCATTTGAAAAATGAAATCAAGCAAAAACGGCCACATTTAGTGGAAAAGAAACTTTTGTTTCATCAAGACAATGCACTAATTCACACACCCATTATTGCCATAGCCAAAATCAATGAGTTAAAGTTTGAATTGCTTCCTCATGCACCCTATCCGTCAGATTTAGCCCCCTCTGATTATTCTCCATTTCCAAAGTTGCAAAAATAACTTGGTGCTAAAAGATTTGCCAACAGTGAAGAGCTAGAGTCTGCAGTTGATGGCTATTTTGCAGAACTCGATGGTTCTCAGTATGAAGCTATTGAACACCACTGGGAAAAGCGTATCGAGCTGAAAGGAGACTATGTAGAGAAATAAAGATGTTTTTTCCCAAAATTTTTGTGTTTTCTTGTTAGGTCGGGTACTTCTGGGACAGCCTTCGTATATATGGCTGAGAAGGAGCAAAATCAGTTCACGAGAGTCGTCAGTTATAAACAAATTAAAAATCTGCTGCTTTCAGAGAAAAACAAACATCTATGTTAGAATATAATAATATAATTACAAATTTTGATTGAGAAAATCAGGTGCTAAAGTTAGAGGGAAAAAATCCAACAAAACATATAACTCTGACATTTAGGTGTTAAAATTACAGAACAAAAATACAACGAAATAGCAACAGTAGCTTTCACAAATTACAAAGCATTAAAAAATTCATACAAACAATAACATTTATCTCGGAAAATAGCTCATGTTAGAAAGATAGGCATAACTTGGTAATTTATTTCTTAAAATAGATAAACTGTTGGAACAAAATGAAAACGAAATGAAAGTAATGATTATCACATTAAACTTTAATGAGACACTAAAACATGTCAAGATGTTTGATTCTTTATGTTTACTATCCTATTAGTTTCTTTAAATTACCTCTGTATTACACTTACTACCCTGAGTGTTCGGAAACTTTTGAGTGGCAGTGTAGATTTTATTTGTCATGCAAATATCTTAAACCATATGGTATATAAATCTAATTTGCAAAGAGGCATTTTGAGAAAATCAAAAATAACCAAAAATGTTCCATGTAAAAGGCTCTTTTGGGTGAGGATTTTCTTTGAAGTCTTCACATTGCATTCTCTCTCTCTCACGCACGCACACACAACCCACTTATAGACACACACACACACACTTTTCCAAAAATTGTTTTTTCTATTCAGGGAGTCTCAAAAGATGCACATCTGTGAAGTCTCGTAACAAATTTTTGGGTGGAATTCAATATTCCCTTTAAGCACTATAAAAAAATAGAAAAGAAAGTAAAAAGTCTTGTTTCTTTACTTCCTAACCACGATGAATGTTTTCTGGAGTATGTAGTTTCTATACACATTTTGTTGTAAGTCAGATGTTTACTAAGAAACTCACTATTTGCGTGTTGGACTTAATATTTTGACTATGTATGGCCTGATGAATAACAAACAAACGCAATTATTTCAAAAGTGTGCAGCTTGAAATACTGGAAATTTCAACGAACAACAGGAAATATCTTGTAAATGGCTGGCCACAAAACAAGTCAAACTGATATTTTATGAAACTGTACATATTTTTCTAAAGGAAATTTTGTTTATCTTTTTTTTACTTTCTCTACCATATACCTAGTGACAAGGAGAAGCATTGCATTCCACCTGAACATTCAATGTTAAGATTTCACCATCAGTCCATGTTGGACCCCTGATTTATAAAATGTGTTTTTTTGTTTTGTGTTTAGTGACCATTTATTGTTCCAAATGTACCATTACAGTGTGTAATATTACATATTTGGTTTGCTTTTATATGATGATTTAAATGATATGCATTTAGAAATTTTGACATTAGCTAACCTGCATTATCTGAATGGTTGAACTCAAAGCAGGTGAAAATACATCATTGATCAGTTATAAACAACTGACATCCAAATGTGTCAATCTGACCTTCACTTTTGCTATCAATATGGTCATCAATAATAAATTTCCATTCTCATTCCAGGGATACTGTGAACCAAAAAGTTGTATGCTATTTTGTTTTCCATTCATCGGTCACTGTGAACTAACCTTTAGCTTTCTGAAAAATAAACTTTAAGATAAACTGTTTTATCTGTGCTTAATTCCAAGTTATTACTTTTTACCTTGACACCAGAATGATTTAGTGAAAGTAAAAACAAAAGACAGACGTACCTGGCCTTCAGCAGTCAGAGCCAATGTGTGAGAGCCACCACAAGCAACCTCTGTTACTTTCTTCTCAAGTAGTTCACCACTAACCATGTTTGGAGTTAAGACATTATCACCAGATGAATTGTTTCCAACTTGCCCAACATCATTTTTGCCCCAGGAGTAAACTTCTCCATTTTCTGTTACGGCAACAACAAATGGTCCAGAGCCAAATGAAAAACCTTCAGAAAGAAAACATACAATTAGACTTACTCATTTAACTCCCATGTTGACAATGAAATGTCTGGAAGGAGTTTATGAAGACAGAAGTCTGCAGATAACAAGAAGGCTTGCAACAGGAATGCACTACGTAAACACTTCCTGCTCTCTTCATACTTACAAACACACACAGTGAAAGTTGCAACCAAGCAAGTCAGAATTCTAAAAGCTGAACTACACTTACACAGTAGTAAACTGTCAATGCAAGCAGATAAACTCATCTCACTTCTATCTGACACAGCAGAATGCTGCTTCAGTTGGATTTCTAGTGGATGTTGCCCTGTATTAAAACTTGGAAACAGGTATGGTTACAAGGTCTCACATCGTATACAGTAGAATCCCATTAGTACGCTTTTGCAGGGACCCAAGGATTTGGACGTCATAGACGGGAAAATGTGTTAACGAAAATACAAAATTTACAATTTAAGCATATAATTATGTTATAAAATCTAATAATTAGTACGTTTCCACAGGAAATTGAAATCTTTGGCATATTCACTATGATTTGAATATGGTAGGTGTTTCCAAGCAACAAATTTCGATCCGATCCTCATGCCATTCTATTTTCCCTTCTTCAAAAGCAGTTTCAATCAGTTTATGATTAGATTAGATTGTATTCTGTGAGTTCACTAGCAGCCATAAAGGAAATGTACAAAAATTATATATAAACATAAATATTACATAGAATATGGAACATTTGAAATAAAATACAAATACTATATGCGTGTTAAGGAAATGTACAATAAAGTTACATATATACATAAATATTACATAGTATACAGAACATTTAAAATAAAATAAAGACATATTATATACAAAATGAAACAAATCAAGTATAATTTTGTACAGAGTTGAATACCTCCTTACTGTTATAAGGTTAACATACGTATAGGCAAGAACAGTTATTTTAACATTCACTAGGATTTTACCTTTGTTCGTCTGATCATTTTGTTCTATTTGATTTGTAATGCATAGCATTTACTGTCAGTTCTTAATATACATACATTTAAATAGCTTCATTAATTCTAGAGCAGATATCAAATATGACTGGCAATTGTCATTAATATTTACTAATACTACTTACAGAGCTATATAAGTATTATCATTAGGATAATTTGTCATTCAGATAATCTTGTACAGAATAATATGCTTTTGAGCATAGGTACTCTTTAACAGCAGTTTTAAAGACATTGAAATTGTCAACTTTTCTCTTAAGATCTTTAGGGAGAGTATTAAATATTTTTATGGTCTCGTAATATACACCTTTTTGGAAGCAAGAAAGCTTTGTACTGGGACAATGGATGTTACCCTTTTGTCTAGTGTTTATCTCATGAATTTCCATGTTTGTAATAAATGTGGTTCGATTGCATACATAGAATTTTAAGATTGAAAATATATACATGCAAGGTAGGGTTAATATCTTCAGTTTTCTAAAAAGATGTTTGCAAGAGTGTCTGCTATGAGTGCTGGAAATGATTCTTATAACCTTCTTTTGCATGAGGAATATTCGTTGACTTTCTACCGAATTTCCCCAAAATAATATTCCATATTCAATGATAGAGTTAAAATATGCATAGTATACTAATTTAAGTGTATCTATAGAACTGACATTTACCAATGCTCGGATAGCATAACATGCAGAACTATGTTTGCTAACAATTGTGTTTAAGGTTGAAAAGGGAATGTTTAACTTCCGCGCTACATCCACACAATTCATATTTATATTGCAATCTACTTCTTATAGGATTTTCAGTTTTTCACTGTTGGTTATTTGCCGCACTTACTTTTTCTCCATTGCAAATGAAAAGTTAAAATACAATCTATGTAGGGTTGGTCAATACTCAACAGTAGTAACTATCGTTGGTGTTTACCACGCTAAGTTAGAGCATCTATCCTGCCCACACAAACATACATGTATGTCATTGGCTGCCGGTCTCCATCCCGTGACCAAGGATTGACCAAAGTAGCGAATGAGGACGTCAAACTTTGAACGTGTTAAGCGCCTACTCCCACTGGACTGAACAAGAATTCGCCAAAACAGCAAATGAGGACGTCAAACTTTGAATGTAGTAAGCGGGACCGAGAAAGCGTACTAAACAAATGTTATTTATTACATTTAGTGATTCGATGCCAGGACTTTTATAATTCAATGTAATACACAGGAAAACATGTTAATGAGGAATGTGCTAACAAGATTCCACTGTACATACTTGTAATTGTTCTTTGTAATGCAATGTACTCTCTGCAATAAGAGCATTACTTTTGGAACTGATTAATAAAAACGCTTGAATTTCAACATCAGTACAAAGTTGGAACTGTATAGCTGGAGATATAGTTACTTTTTTTCTCTGCCTCTATACCCTACACCTTGCTTATCACCACATACTTGCCAACTTCCTGAAATTGAAACCTGTAAAACTTTCCCTCATCCAGCAAGGCATAAAACTGTGCTATGACCAGAAATTTAGAATGTGTATAAGGTTCAATGCAGTAAATGTACAAAACTTACATATAAAATAAATAAAAATTCTGTTTTATAAGAATCCTTGAAAACCTGGTAGTACTGCTTCTTTCTGTCACACAAGCCCAAATTCTTGCTGGTGCCACAATAATCATGTACTAAAGCAAAGAACTCCATTTCATAGGTTATACAGAGATTTCTAGGCCATATTTTATGCCTTCATAACATGGACTATAAACAAAAGCTGTCACACAAAAAAATGAGAAACATATCCTACAGTGATAGAAAGTGAATATGATAAAAGAATTTATGTGAGGGAGTAGGCTTTACAGTTCATGTCATCCATTACTGAATGTTCATGCTCATTTACTGCTGGTTACTAGAGGTGACTATTGATGCAATCAAATTTTTAATTTGCACAATCTGCATTTTGCAGCCCAGTAAATGGGAACCATGATCGTGATGAAGGAGACACACACACACACGCACGCACACAAGCTCTGGCCTATCACAGCACTGTATACCAATTAGCGTGGCACATTCAGTCTGTAATCTAAAGTTACAATATAATGCAATAGAATTTAATGCTTTGCCATACCTATAACAAAAATTTGTACCACTTTGAATCTGCTCACAATGCCATAAAAATGCCTCCTTTTTTATAAAGTTGAAGAAAAGTCTGTTCTCCCATACATTTTACGGACAAACTGTAAAATTTGGCAAGTATGTTTACATAAAGAAAAGACCTAGATTACTACCAAACTACTTTTTAATATATTCTGCTCCTTTCTGTGAAATGAGGCAGCCATACTCAGTAATGTAAAAATACCTTTAACTCCTTTGTTGCAAAGTGCTTCTATTTTCCTTGGACTTAAGGAGGCCAGTGCTTCTCCAAGCCCCAAGCAGCCTGATTCATTTGAACCAAAAGAAAATACTTCATCTTCCTTTGTTACAATAATAGCTTCATGTCCTGGAGATCCTAGAAACAAAGAGGTGTGTTACATTACAGTATTAATAGACATTAGCCACATAAACTGAAGTTTAGCAACATGTGATTATTACAATATATTAGTTCTACCCATAATGCACATGGACTATTCCATCTCAAATGATCTGAAATAGAAGGAAAATCAACCTTGCATTTTTTAAACTAAATGAAACTTTAAAATAAAGAGAGTTGAGGGTTGTTACACTACATCACTAAAATATTCTTACTTGAACGGCTTGTTCCCATCGTCAGCATGTTCTCAACGAAACTTTTTGTATTTGGACACAAACCCAATACATTGCTTTATGCAGACTTTAAAATTCAGATCATAGATTTGCAATTAAAATCCTTTAAAGCTTCCTAAAATTTTCAACTTCAATCTGTTATAACTCTAAAATCGTTAAATCTAATTATTTAAATTGAGCTCTATTTTGATTCCCTAAACTTTAATTTCATACTGATCTGTAAACATGTTGTTCTTATTTTTAAGTTAAGAAATATCGTATTTTCAACTGTAGATGATATTGGATTAGGAAAAATTTATTATATGCGGTAAGATTCTGTAATTTAAAAACAATCAAACCTGTATTTTGCTGTAATGCTGACTGATAAGGATTTGTCTAAAATAATTAAAGAAGTAAATTACTTTATGCACATGAGGTAATAAAACAGGTGCTCATGGTCGCTCTCTCACGTTTGTTTTGAACTGAAGATCAAGCAAGATGCTATGTATAAGGTTAAACAATAAGAAAGCTTACTAAACATTCTGTGGTACTGAGTATTTTCACACAGGGTGAGGAAATTCACATTGCTACGGGTAGACACATAACATAATATTGATAAAATACACAGAACAGCATTAACTTAACAATTTTGCTACTTCCTGCAGATAGTCACCTCAGATGTACTCTTTTTTGCCATGTTCTCCAACTGTAAAAAAAAAAAAAAAAAACCCTCTCCTGTCACAATTCTACCATATTCTGATTCATAGAAGCATTTACCTAATTAAGTTATTTCCTCTGAAAGCCCTTGGCCTATCTTTCTGTCCAGAGCAGACATAATTAATAATATAATATATAATAATATAATCTTTATTGTACCAAGCTATGTACAAGTAAATACAAGTAATATGACTGGTATTCAGCCCTTGCTCTTTACCAGTCATATTCATATTACAATACTTCCTTTACTTCTCATTTCCTTAATCCTATTTAACCATATTTGCTGATCTGTTCACTGACCAATCTGTTTGTTTTTAACTTTACTTAAGTATTGCCCTATACTCTTACTATCTTTATGTCGTCCTCCATGGACTAGTGGTACCGTGCCAGCTTCTAGTTCCCAAGGTCGCGCGTTCAAACCCGGCAGAGGGCGATGGATTTTTTCAAGCGTAAAAATCATTAGCATGGCTTCCTTCGGAAGGGAAGTAAAGCCGGTGGTCCCGTGTTGTAGATTTACGGCACATAAAAGAACCTCAAGCCTGATAAAGAGGCCTCTGAGCACAATTACCGATCTTTCACGCCCAATATAGAATGGGACGCTAAGGACCATAGTAGTTCAAGAGCGTCCATAAATAAAACTCAATATTTTTTTTAACTATCTTTATGAATCATTTCGATTATAGCAATATTTCTGTCTACCTTAAACCATTTCTTTTTAATAAACTCTTTTCTCCAAATTTCTGTACCTTTGCACTTAAATATTATATGTTCAACATCTTCATTTCCACCACATATGGGACATTGGTTTTGAGGTATACCCTTCCCTAAACCTCTTAGCCTTCATACTCCTGTTCTTACCCATGCAATACTTTCTCACTCGTCCTTATTTGCATTATCTACATTCTTTTCTCTTCCCCATGTGTTTTTAATAGGTATATAAAATACTAAGGATCTCTTTTCGGCTATCATGCTAAATACATTTTGTATTTCTATATCATCCAATCTCTTTCTTACCACTTTCCAAAAATTATTCACATTATTTTCCCTACTTCTCCATCTCTCCAAATTGTACCTCACACTATTTATCCATCTGCTATTCCTTAAATTTTTTTTTTTGGTATTCTAAGCATTGTCTTAACACATTTTCTTTATCCAAAAAAAAGATCCTAAACCAATATTTCAGTGCTCTTTCCATTATCTTTCCCTTGCTTGCCACCCTGCCCATTTCTATTTGAGCTACCTGTCTTGCAACTGTGTTTGATAGCCCTAGCATTTCTCTACAAAACATCCTATGCACCTCATCTAATCCCATATTTCAATACTATACATAAGTTTTGCCTCTACCACCAAACTGTATAATTTCTCCATCCATTTAATATTGATGCCAGGTGCTCTATACATGCACCTTCTAATTGCTGACATAGACCGTCTACCTTTAGCCAGTGCAGGCTTCTTTTGTTTCTCCCATTTACCTCCTCCATCTATTTTACTCCTAAATAGATATAGTCTCATACTACCCTATAGTCTTTGCTTTTTCCCTTCTATTTCTCGTATTTGCTTAATTTTCCTCCCTTTCTGAATATTACAATCTTGGTTTACATTTAATCTCCATTCTTTACAATATTTTTCAATTCATTGCAATGATTATTTTAAGCCACTTACAGTGATTGATCCTATCACCAGATCATCTGCAAACAGCACTCCTGGAAGACATAATTACACCTTTCCTATTCACTTCTGCTGCTATGCGAATCATATGCCTAGTGCCTGCTAAGTTAACTTGAATCATTTTTATAGACCATGACAAGGGAAGAATGGCAAGGAACAGACTTCTGTTTTGCTGTCCTCTGCCTATAAGGTTCTCTAAGATTTCATTGTCTCTTTCATCTATTGGTTTACTCATATCAGCCTGATGAAATAACCTTTTCTTTAAGAGCCTTATGATTTTTACTTTGTTTTCAGGGTATTTTATTTCAGTTAATTTCTTTTTCTTTAATGGACTCAACCCAATCCATAAGCATTTTGTTGGAGACGTCTCAATGGATTGCACTTTGCTACTTATCTGTATCACTATTACTATGACTAATTCCCGCTTGAGCACTACATTTGGTTGCACATTTTCTTATGATCTTGCCTGCACTACTATATCATTTTTCTTTAATTTAATTCTGCATAAGGAAAATACACAATGCCCAAGAATGCGGTGCTTAAGGAGCTCTGGAAGTTGAAGGGGGTTGAAGCAACAGTGACCCATGTATGATTTGCATTCAACTTTAGAGAACCTATGAAAAAAGAAGTGCCATAATGCAGAAATCTATGCATATTACATTGCCTTAACTTCATTAAAGATTCTTTCAATTTCAGTTTTCTTACCTTGAAGAAAGACTCACAAGAACATACCACTAACAAAAATACAATTAATAACCACTTGTACTTAACTCACAACACTTTAATTAACATTGCTAGCACACGGAAAGACTGAAGAGAAAGGAGATAAACATGAAATATGAGTTTGTATTTCACATTGCTGAATAGCCTGCCTTCCTTGTACAGGATAGGATAGATAAAGCAGGCTCCATCTATTTTATACGATTTGGAAAGAAATTATGTTGGCTATCCTTTCTTCAGCATGTTTAGCTTCTTTATTGTTGTTGCTCCTTACAAATGACTGACAATGATTTATAAATTGTTGCATTTCCTGTTACACAGTTGTTTTGTACAATAAATAAGCATGACTTATTCAATAGTAGAGCTAATATTCATTAAAGATGTATACATACAGACCAGCTCTATCAAGGAATCATCACAATTATTCAAAGCAAATATCTGCTTCACTCAGTACCAGTGAAAAGCAGCATTCAAGATTTGGTGCAAAAATTATGTATGACTGGATCCATTACAAATGCAACAAGAAACAGAACGCCTTCTGTCTGGACACCTCAGTTTATGGTACAAATTAATGAAATGATGACTAAGAATCCTCGAAAGTGTACCACGAGATTGGTTCAACAGGTTCAAGTGAGTAGGAAAACTTGAAGAGGTGTATTGAAGTCTTCGAAATTAAAACATGCCGAGTGAAAGCTGTACAACAACTGAAGGACCCCGATAGGGATAAACATGTAAATTTCTGCCACTGGTTGTTGAATATGGTTACACTGATGTTTGTCATGAGTGATGAGGCTTGGTTTCATCTATTGGAATATGTAAACTCCCAGAACAGTAAGTATTGGGCAACGCTAAATCCTAAATATTGTTCGAGCAACTTCTACACAACCAAAAGATCAGTGTGTGGTGCGTTATGACTGCAAAACACATTATGGGTCCAATATTCTTCAATACCACAGTCAACACAGATGTCTACTTGACCTTTTTGGATGAAATTTATCCCCAAATAACCGAAGAAGAGTGTAATTAGTGCTTCTTTCAACAAGAGAGGGCAACATGTCACACATCTGAGATGTTCACTGAAGAGAGGATTGTGAGCAAAGGCTTATGGCCACCACGATCACCAGATTTGTCGACATATTGCTTTTATTTATGGGATGCTTGAAGAGAAAAGTGTATGAGCAAAATCCCCATTCCAGGATGAACTGAAGCATAACATCAGGAATTGCATCCACACTATCATTCATGAGGAGATGATGTGATTTTATGAACCTGTTAAGACATGCACTGAAGTGTCTAGATGCAGGTGAAAGGTACTTCCTTCATTTATGAAGGTAAATACAGCACACATTCATTTTATTCCACTTGAAGTTTGCTGCAAATCAATGTGATCATATGGGCGGGTTTTATATGTCCAATTCTATATCACACACATATAGTGCTGCTGCGAGTGTCATGTGAATATTATGCATAAACCAAGTATATCACTGCATTTATTCACTTTTTGTGTTATGACTACAAAACCCTAAAATGAGAATCAGACAACTGTAAAATTCAATGCCATAGCAGGATTTGAACCATGATTTAATGGTGCCCGTTCTGTTTGCTCTAACCAACTGAGATACTAAGGTAACATGCCTGTAGGACATTAAATTCTTCAGGTGACTCACATTATTCCCAGTAAACCACAAGAAGATCTCAAATTGTTTTGAGATAACATACCCCAATGGTGACTTACATTGCTGTAAGTACTTTAATTCCCGGGGCTTCATAGTTTAGCCTCTATTAGGTCAATTAATTGTTCTTCCACACAAGCCGTGTGTAGAACAAGGTTGGAAAGGAACAATCAGATGACTGAAAAACTGTCCTTGTGGTTTGCCGGGAAAAATGTGAGTCAGCTGGAGAATTTAATGTTGTGCCGGCATGTTGCCATGGTAGCTCAGTTGGTTAGAGCAACAGTACGGAAACCGAGAGATCCATGGTTCAATTCCCAGCTATGGCACTGAATTTTTCAGTCATCTGATTCTACCTCTCCAACCTTGTCCTATACACAGCTTGTGTGGAAGAACAATTAATTCCATTATAAAAATAATTATTATATACTGTAATGAAAACAAGACTTTTATTTACAAACTATTTGCTACAATATTCATGGGTTCTATGCACACTTAAAATACGACAAAATTAATATGATACATTTATCATTCAATACTGTGACAACCATCAGGTTTCAGATGCTAATATTTGTTACATATAGTTTCCTCAGCACCCCTTATTAAAAGGAAAAATTACAACGGAAAAAAAAATGTGAGGCTTTTTTGTAGTTCATTTTCACATGGAATGTCCCATACTATACCAAGTTACCTGTAGTGGAATTTAGGGTTGGAGCAAAGAACACTGACAATTGTTGCAGGAACATTGTCAGTGTAAATTTGGGCATTCGTATTTTTTTCGTTCATTTTTTCTTACCTTCTTTTTCCTCTTCTGCTGTTTCAGTTAAACACAGTTCAGTTAAGTAGGATTTTACTGTATTGTGATTGTTGCTGCAGCAGTGAAAGTAAAGACCATAATAATGCTAAAAATGTCCAATCATCTCGGACAAAACACATACCGGAGGCTGTGCATCAGTGATTATATAAATTGCTTTTAACAATTCTCCCAAACAAAAATGTCATTGCCAATCTCTGGGTTGTGGCAGTAGCATGCCTGCCTCACATTCAAGAGGTACTGAGTTTGAATCTCAGTGAGGGTGAGTTACCTATATAAAGTTTTTTTCTGAGGTTTTCCCTTATCCTGAAAAATGAATGTTGGATAACTGTAAGCTATTTACACCAGGCTTATTTGAGCATCAGGCTATTTTTCTCTTAGATGGTCTTCATTGAAAATGCGGAAAAAAGAAAGAAGAAATCGACTAAATTACCTTAAGAGTAGGTGTGATCTCGCCAATAGCTGGTGCCCACCCCTTTTAGGTGTTTTACTTTTAAAGAAAAATTGTTATATAAACACAACAAACGTCTTCCTGCTAATACAGACGCTCAATGGGAAGTGCCAACGTAAATAAGAAGTGAAAATCCGCGAAATAAGTGATGCGTTATTACTTCTTCTTCATTTTGAATTGCCGCTCACAAAAACGCAACGCATTCAGAGAAGCACTGCATAACAGGAAAGAAGATGTGCACAGGCTGCGAAAAATAGTTAATCTATGTTTATAAAAAAGAAAACTACACCTTCCGAAAATACATAAACATAAGCTTATATAAAAAAATCTAACCTAAGGCTAACCTTTCGTGAATTCAGAAACTTAAGCTCATATAAAAAAAAATACCTAACCTAAGGCTAACCTTACATGAATTCAGAAACCTAAGCTTATATATATATAAAAAAAAAAAAAAAAACCTAACCTAAGGTTAACCTTCCATGAATTCAGAAACCTAAAATAAGTAGTGATTAAAAATGCACACCAAGAGAGTTAGTGATATCTTATCGGCTTTGGCGGCATTACTTATTCATATGTTGCCAGCATTGCGTTAGAGCTAGAGAATGACATACAGTGACATCTGTAGGGCTAGAGAATGACACAGAGTGACATCTGTAGGACATATAAGACTTCACTTCCATCGCTGTTGAAGACCACCAAGAGCAATTTACCCTGAGCATCATTTTACCTATTTCATTCATTGCCCAATATGACCTAACCGGTTTAAAAAGAAAGTCTTGTTCAAACAGTCTTTGCATTATAACTAATTTTATCACCAAGATACTTACCAAAAACACATGCAATTTTAATTTTTGAAATCAGCTCTGGATCTAACAACCTGAGCATTTGCCAGCTTTTTATATCCATGTTTTCACAAAATCTGTAACAGAAGAATGCAATCTTATGTACTTAAGGCTATATTTGAATTAAACATACTGCTTTTGATCAATTTCCCTTAAAAGCATTTTCTCAAATGAAGTGTACAGTAAAATTATGAGCTTCCCAGCATCCGTATGTTACGTCATGCTCTGAGATGGAGGCAAAGGATCTACCTTAGCAATGACCAAGTGCCATATTGGGGAGGGAAGGGTCACTGAAAAATGTTTTGTATAAAAAGCTTTTTAAGTACTTTCTCTGATAATGATATTTCACCAGAAGAGCACATTATGATGTCCCCTGCATTCAAAAGAAGCACTGTTAGAAAGAGTTCACTATATTTCACTTAAAAAAAAAAAATAAAAAAAGGCTTATATGTTAGCCCTCACATGACTTTCTTTACTCACTCTTCTTCAAACTATTCCTACAAAAGCTATTCTTCTATCTACTTCTTGCTAAAACAGATAAACCTTCATTACTCATACATTTCGTTGTTGACATGAGGCCTTTAGAATAGCAGAGGCGTATGCGCCAAAGCATGCTTTTTTGTTTTTTCTTGCAACATATAGTATGAAGAGTATTCTTTCATGCCTGTTAGTGTTAATGGTCAATATGCCTTGGAAATGAATGAACTCTCCTTTTGAATATGCGTGCTGCAGCTGAATCTCGAGAATAGCAAAGGTGTATGAGCCAGCCTGCCGGCCGCTATGCTGCGATAGCAACTCTTCAACAGAACGTAGTAATAAATCACTTAACAGAAGGTGCTGTTTATTTTCAGGCCTTTAACCCTCATAAATTATTATTTCTTAACCATTTTAAAGGATTTTGTGGTTTTGCAAATAATTTTTGTCTGAACGTATTCCTTCCTGTATGGAGTATCTGTTCAGAAAGATCGGAAATTTTGCTTAGAGGCCTCTTTATGAGGCTTGAGGTTCTTTTACGTGCCATAAATCTACAACACGGGACCAACGGCTTTACCTCCCTTCCGAAGGAAACCATGCTAAGGATTTTTACACCCGAAAAAGTCCATCGCACTCTGCCAGGTTTGAAACCGCGACCTTGGGAACTAGAGGCTAGTATGGTATTAGTACATTTAGTGTTGTGTATTTAAAGAGTTTTGTTTATTGACCACCATTGAACAAGCCTTTAGTGCATTTAGCGTAATTTGCTTTTAATAAGCACAATGAGTGATACAGACAGTGACTACTTCTTGTCTCGTAAGTCGTCCTAGAAAACGCTGCATGCAGAAAGCTGATGGAAAATGAACGTGGTCAAGAAAAACAGAAATACAGGTGAAGAATATGTAAATTTGAAAACAAAAGTTGCTGTAAAGGCCAAAGAAGTAGGGCATCTGAACACTTCTTTATGTCTTTATCAATTATTCTAATATATAATGCTTAGTAAAACTTTAATAACATTTTTCTCAAAACTAGCTTTTGGCGCAATGCCTTTGCTATTCCAAGCACCTCATATAAGGATGCAATAAGCTAAAGTGATAGTCAAGCTTTTCAAAGCTGGTCGCTATGTGATGCTTTGAAATTCTGTTTTCATTGCATGAACATGAAAAAGAAAGAAAAAAAAAGAACAGCGATTTGCAGTTGAGACAAGTATAAGTATTTGAAAATTCAAACCAATAACAAAGAATATCTTGCAAATCTTTAATGTCACAAAAAATTTTATGTGACATAAATTGTGTGCTTTAAGAAGATCTACGCTTTTTATGAAGTAAGATTTTGTCTATCTCTTACAATTTACCAGTTATACCGAAGTCATTCAGAATGAAGAGGTCTTAACAGGCTATTCTCAGAAAATTCAAGATAAACATTTTGTCATGAAAATAGCTTAAACATATGATATTTCAATTAAAATAATTACTTATTTTAAGTAAATTGTGTGTTTTAGAGAACTACTTTTTTGTATGGTAAATTTTTGTCTATCGTTTATACAGAATACCTTCTGAATGAAGAGGACTTCACCACTATTCTCAGAAAATTCAAGATATACATCTTATTTGTTATGTAAATATCTTTAATATGTGATGTTTTAATCAAAATCGTTAGGGCAATTTTTTAAAAACTCAAAATTTTCCATGTAACGGGTAGTTGGAGTGTTGGGATTTTCTTGAAAATCTTTGTGTCACATCTTTGGAAGGTACTTAACCTAAATACCAAGTGTGGTATTTATCCGACTTTTCGTTTTTGAATTATGCTGTTCACACACACAAACACACACAGATCTTTTTCTAAAAATGCTTTTCTTGGATTCAGGGGGCCTCAAAACATGTATTTCCAGTGAAATCTCGGTATCAAATATTTTAGAGGAATGCAATACCTTCTCACCTACTATGTACATGGTAGAGAAAGTAAAAACTTGTGCATAGAAGAAACAAACCATGAAAAATCCATAAAAAGTGATTTTCTCGTCAAAATAAGCTACTAGTTATTCCAAATTTCATCAATATGCTATATGAGAAGCAATTTCTAAAGGCTACTGCATCAGATAAGAAACACATTTGTAAGTTCCAGTCCCATGATCAGGTATTATGCTCATACTAAGGCAAACATAATTAATTCCAATATCTCTAGAAATATTTTATATAACATTTGTAGTTTATTTTTAATCTAAAGTAATTTACGGTTTAATGTGTAAAATGGAATACTGCTGTTTGAAGTGTCCCAACTTTTGACTTCAAGGTGGCAACCCTACTTTATTGGTATTTTTAAAAATTGTTTTAACAATGGGGCCCCTTACTATTTTTACTGTATATTAATGACCTGGCCATAAACAATGACTTCCCTAATGGTAAATTTACTCTTTTTGCAGACGACACAAGCCTTCTAATTTCTGGTAAAAATAAACAAGAACTTACAGTAAACATTGATATGGCAACAGATTATGTAGTAAATTGGTTTAGTAACAAGAGACTTGTCATTAATAAAAACAAAAGTGTTGCCTTTAATAATGTTAACAAAAAATTAAATTTTGCCGAAGTTTATTTGGAAAATGAATTAATAACAATGTCTAATAAAATTAAATTTCTTGGAATCTGGGTTGACTGGGGAATCCACACTGATGTACTATCTAAAAAATTATCCCAAACATGTTTTACATTATATACCCTCAAAACTTCAGTTAATCCTGATGTACTTAAAATGGCTTACTTTGCATATTTCCATAATCATTTATCATGTGGTATAATATTCTGGGGAAAGTTCAGTTATAAAAATAAATCTTTATAATACAAAAAAAGGCAATCAAAGTAATGTTAAATCTTTGCAGCAAGACAAGCTGCAAACCTTACTTCATACTGTTAAATATCTTGACTGTTCCTTCACTATACATTTCTGAAACTCTGGTAACATGAATAAGCAGCAAAATAGTTATAACACAAATGCTGATATTCATGACTATAATACAAGAAATAAATCTAAACTGCACATTACAGGTCATAAAAGAAACCTATATGAAAAAAGTTTATATTATAATGACATTCAATTGTTTAATAAACTCCCTGCATATTTAAAAAAAGTTTAAACCCTCAAAGTTGATGCAGTAATTTGTATCACAAATTACTTAAATGTAAATAATGATTGTAATATGAATATGCATTTTTATGTGACATTGATTTAAGATGTTTATTTATTGTAATTATTGTTGGGAAGTAAGTTTATACTGCCTTACTGAAACTGACAATAATAGCGCGCAATAATGCAGCAAGGGGGGGGGGGGGTGAGCTGTTTATCATTATTGGAAACGAGGAAGTTATGTAATATTAGCGCGTTTTTCCTTGAGAATATTCTGGAATGTTTCCCTAGAGCATATGTATTCATAATTTTCATTGGATATAAAAATAGACGCTAATGTTGGCGCGTTTTATTAGCCAATTGCAGTTCAGTTATAATCTTTAGGCATATCGGGGAGTGGGAGTATAAATAGAGGCTAGGTTAGAGGTAAAGTCCGTCAGTCGGTCAGTTCATCAAAAATCTGTGTACACTACACGTCGTCTTCAGTCAGTCAGTTCGTCGAAAGTATTTGTACGGCAAACGTCGGGTATCGATTCACAAGTTACGCGCAGCAGAATTATGAATAATCTAAAGTGTTGTAAGGTTAATTATACAAAAAGTTGAAGTACGCAAATTAAGAGTGATCAGTAAGAAGTTATTATAACAGTTTCAGTTTGGCGAGTGTCAAGATCAATATATAAATGTGATAGTTAACGTGTTCGACAATAAATGTGTAAAACAAATTTCTTCATCAGTGTTATATTTGGATAAAAGATTCCTTTCCGTTTACACAACCCTGGTCAAGAGAAATGTTCGACCGAGAAATAATAGCTAGCCGGAGGACAGTAAACAAAAATTAAAATTCTTTCAAACACTAATACTACCACAAATTGCTAACACTAGATGGAGCTACAAACCGAACAAATGAATGACGTCACAAGATGGCTTCACATGAAGTAAACACACATACACAAACATCACAAGTAATAACATTATAAGTAACACTCGCAAAGTCTTCAAAAAAGATTACAAGGTTGTTTTTATTCCGTGGAAGAATATCTAGAAATGAATTAGTTTATAAGCTTTCTTATGGAATATACTATGTTTACAATTCCAAAATTTAGTTTAGGTACTTACTCATGTAATAAATAGGATTTCTGTATTTGTATATTACATCTAATTAGACCTGTTCTTTTTGTACTAATAATCGTATTGTTGATGAAGCCAATATTTCTGTATTGAAGTCAAACGGTGAGTAAATTTAAAACAAATTATCATCATCTAAATTCAAGATCCTATACCAGTATTTCAAAGCTTTCTACATAATCAATCCTTTTCTTGCTACACTTCCCTTTTCAATTTTGAGCAACTTCATTAGTTGTTGCTATTGACAACTCCAGAACCTTACTGCCAAAATCCTGCGTACTAAATTCACAACTTCTCACCCATTTTCAAGTCACCCATATAACATTCTCTAGCCTGAACCACTCGGACTGTCAAGTAAGCATTCTTAAGGCTGGTTCACAACCAACGAGAACGGTAACCAGAACGAGAACGGGAAGGTTGAAATACATGTATTCAAATGGGAATGTCCACAACCGACGGGAAGCCTTCCCGGGCCCCGGGAATGGGAAGAAGAGTTGCCCAACTTTTAACTTTCTCGTTCTCGTTCCCGGGCACGGCATATTAGATCCCTATTGTGCATATTAGACTCTTCACTCTAGAGGTTATTCTAAGCGGCCGTGACATGAAACAGCCACTAGTGCTCTCTATAGTCGCAAGCTGGAAACATGAAACTGGAAGGAATTAGTAGTAAATGTGCTTCCTAACCTCATCCCGATACCCACAAATCTAATCAACGTTGGTTCCTCTGGTGAAGGGATCATTTGTAGTTTGTTTATATGCAACTCAAAACTGGCTATTACCTAAAAACAATGGCAAAAGCTACAAAGAACAGCTAAATCCGGTGGAAATGAAAAAAGAATAAACAATTTTAATGTATGCCATTAAATAAAGGAATGAAAGTTTGGCATAAGTAGAGGGATCGGAAATGTAATGAATATGCATTTAGATAATGCTTACTCTATCGAATTTTGACGTTGGCTTGGCTAAATTGGAAGTAGGTGAAAAAATGTCATTGGTCAGTTAAAAACAAATGAAATCCCAATGCGCAAAATCGACTTTCACTTTGTGATCGATATGCATTCCCGTTCTCGTTACCGGGCTGTTGTGAATCAAAATTTCTTGCTTCCCGTTCTCGTTTCCGTTACCGGGTGGTTGTGAACCAGCCTTTATACTTATTATAATAATTTATAATCTGGATTTTTATACTCCTATTAAGCAAGTATACTGTTATACAGGAATTATTCCATTGTCAATAAGTCTCAAACTATCCATTATCCCATTTGCTTTTAAGGTCCATTTCCATACTAATATACAAATGATGAAGCCAATTAACATACACCACCATTATAATAAATGCGTGAATAATATGTGATGACACGTGTTGATACAACTAAATATGGATTACAGGTTATAATTCAATTAATGACCATAGTCTATAATGAACTCCCAATGAATATTAAAGAAATTACAAAATTCATGATTTTTACGAATAAGACCAGAAAGTATCTACTTACAGAATATTATAAATAAAATGCCATTGTAAGCATTCTAGATTCTAGTCTGCAATATGTTTGTTCTTATCCTGTTAAATAATAGTTTTGGAATGTTTTCATTGTATTGTCTTTAGCTCTAGTCTCTTAGTTGTTATGTATATTCCTTATGTATTATTTATATCTTCCTTACTTAAATATTGTATAGTTCCTTATCACTGCCATATAATTATAAAGTGATTGTCCCTGATATAAGCCCAAAGGCTCCTTGGGACCTGTATTCAAATAAATAAATAAATACTGAATGTAACCAAAATCGACAATAAATGTTTCACTCCAATGCAATATTGGCAACCTTCTAGACTATGGTGAATGTGCCAGTCACTTTTATGGCATTTTAATGTTACTTAACCCATTTTTTGTGGGGTCCATAAACGGAAGTTTGGCCCTCAATTTACCCCCATTCTTAAATACATTTAATCCCCGTCCTAAATAGAAATAATCCATTGTTATAACCTCTATAATCCAATTTTATTCCTTAACTTCTCTATGTGCTTACCTAGATGATACAATTCTACATTATGGAACTTTATGTAACCTGCTTTAGTATGACAGTGAAGTTGAGAAATGCTGCTAAACTAAAGGTCTAGTTCGGATGCACTTAAACTTAGCGTAATGGGAGTGACTCTCGATTGGTAGTTTTATTAAGCACTTCCTGTTACTGCTTCACGCCGATTGGTTCCAATTATCATGCAACATCAAACTTGACGTAACGGGAAAGAAACGTTTGACACCGTCCAACTCTTTTAATTCATGTCGTGTGAAGTTAAATCACGATGAGTTAATTTCATGGTAATCCCGATATAAGTGACTGCTGCATTGCAGCCTAACCTAACTTACAGTATAACATTGCAATCATTGATCGCAATGAATGGCTAATTAAGGGGAAGGGTTCAACTTTTTAAACATTTCTCATCAGCTGACATTTTCTACCTAAAGTACTTGAAAGTATCCGATATATTGCAGTATCGGATTATGGGCGAAATTATTATACACATGTAACACGGTTTGCTTTCAAAAGTTTCCTCTTTGAGTGTGATTACCGTAAAGCTAGTTTTCCACTGGAAATGCAAAACCCCCAAGTTCACTTACTTATACAATCAAATTTAAAAAAATAAGCCCCGCTTCTTAGCATTCAAATTAAACACCGCTTCATCGGCGCACCACGTTTCAGAGAACCACAGAACACCAAAGCACAGAACAACAGCACCAAAGTATATAGAAGTGCAACCACAGAACACCAAACTATTCAAGAGCTTACAGATACCACAGAAGACCGATAGACACTGAGCACAGATTAATGCATTTTTATAATCGGCGCAACAGTTCTAGACACGTGAAAATCTTAATGAGAGCTATGATGCGAGTTGCTTACCAGATCAGGTGGTGACCGGTCGTCTCATGCTGCAGGAGTGCGTGGGACAGTCATCGTCAAATATCCACAACGGTTATGCACTGTGTTGCGCTGATAAACTTAGTTATATACAGTATATTAAAATCCACGCTGTAAAAAGCTCTTAATATAAAAAACGCTGTCAATCTTTGCCTCCAATTCTTCCACATCTAACAACCCTTCCTCTTCTGCGGAATCACTCACATTATTGCCGTCATCACTGCTGTCACTACCTTCTGCACCATTATCCTGGATGAGAATTATTTCTATTTGATTTTCTGCAATTCCGTATTTTTCGGAATAATGATTCTTAATTTATTCAGCATGTCGCCATACATTTTCCCATTCTGGCCTTCCAATTTCAGCAAATTGCTGGCGTTATAACTGCTCCACATATTTTAATTTGAAAGTGATATTTCCGCATGCCACCCATTTTTGATATCAGCCCAGATTAATTCGATTGGGTTTAGATCTGGGCGATACGATGACAGTCTAAGTACATTATGGCGATGTTGTATTACTATCTAGTCAAGTATGTATGACTTCTGAAGCTGTTTGTTGGCTTTAATTAAGTTATATAGCTTTGTTTTACTCATGCCTTCATCTAAAGCTTTATTATGTCTAAGTAACCAAGCTCTCATTTCTTCTTTCAAGGAAGTTGAGGTAGGTGGTTTGTGAATTTGAGTGTTGACGCATTGTGAAGCATTGTCGATGACCAGCAGGCATATTAGGTATCAACATGGCGTTGATTCACTTCATGTAATTTTCTGTATTCATTTCTTGATGAAAATCTCCTGTTGTTTGTTGCGACTTGTAAAAGAAGGGCATTTGGAACGAAGCCGATCTTTCCAACAGCACGAACGATAATAAGTATTTTCCCTTTGGCAACAGGTGCCTGCAAACCTAATTCGCTATCGTCACTCCAACTTTTAGATGTTGTATGAGTGCTGTGTATGTATGACTCATCTTCATACATTATAGTATTTTTCTGAAATTTGTAGCACCACCTTGAAAATTGATGCTGATATAAGTATACACTGATATAAGTACATATAAAATTATAGTCATTTGGAAAGGTAGAATCAGACTGAAAAATTCAATGCCATAGCCGGGATTTGAACCACGGATCTTAGGCTTTCCGTGCCGTTGCTCTAGCCGACTAAGCTATCATGGCAACATTTACTTTAATTTTTTTATTTTATTATTATTTTTTATTTTATTTATTTATTTTGCTTTTCTGTTAGAACTCTTCTATTTGATTTCGGTTTCTTCCATTTGAACCCTAAATCTTTAATAATTTTTCTGAGATTTGTAGCACCACCTTGAAGGTTTCTGCTGTCTTTCAGCTTGATGAGCAATCTGCTTATTGTTAGCACAGTTTTTTCTTCCACATAGGAATTGTGAATCGTGCGCCGAATGACGCATTCGAAATCGTCTATTTCTGTAATACGTTTAGGGACCTTATGTTTCTTCCCAGGTGTGTCAAATGGTACTCCTTCATCCATATGTTTTTTTTTTCTCTTATCTTTGAGAACTCGGTGAAACACCAGTTGCTTTGACTATTCTTTCTTTCACTCTCTTAAGGCTTTTGTGGAACTCGGCTATAATTTCTTCCTTTATCTCTGCTTCTTGCTTCATGAAGTCGATGACATTTGCAATTATTTCCCTACTTTGACTATGTAACACCTTACCACTTAACTTTGAAAACATAGGAGCCATGGTTATAAATATTAACAAATATAAAATAAGTACTATTTAGATACTGCAGCTCTCTTTAAAATTACAACCAGATGCAGACACTTTCTATGCAGACTGTATGTGTTACGCACTGTGAGTAAGCAAAGGTATTATATCGCTTTCGTTGATAAAGCTAAACATAAACCATTCCTAGGCTCGGCAGCTGGGTTGGCAATCAAGGTCACGATTCCAGAAGTTTTGCGCGAGTAATAATTGATACTGAGATAGCAGCCACCACAGTTTAATAACGGACAGGCACAAAACACCAAAGTGGTAATTATGGACTGCGGGTATTTGATTCAGGATTGCCAAATTTTCAGCAAAATACCATCTTTCCGTAGCTAAAGAAAGATAGCCAGAGAGGATTTCTCATTACAAATTCAAAGGAAGGAAGATTAGATTAGATTAGATTAGATTAGATTAGATTGTATTCTGTGAGTTCACTAGCAGCCATAAAGACTTGTGAACATAGAACATGTCAAGGAAATGTACAAAAATTATATATAAACATAAATATTACATAGAATATGGAACATTTGAAATAAAATACAAATACTATATGCGTGAAAGTACTCCATATTAAAAATTGAAGTGAGTAACACAAGATTAGAATTTAACAGAGTTTCAAACCGTCTCTCCACCGTGCTTTGACAGCGAGTAATATTGGCCAGCCAAGAATAATTAATCATTGATGACTGGTCCGCGTATTATCATGGACTACACCTATTGAAAATAAAAAAATTAAAACGCAATGCTATATTCGGTCTCTGCCGTCTCCATGATTTACTGCGAGAATGTTGACCAACCAAGAATTATACCCATTGATGATTTGACTGTCTATTATCCTGTCCTGCAATTATTGCAAATAAAAAAATTGCTAATTTCATTCTTAATTATTAGTTTAAAAGCCACTAGAATTCCCGCTGGGTGGGATGAAATATTTTTTCCCCAATATCAACAAACGCCTCCGCGGCAGGAATGAACATTAATTACGAGTTCAACATTGTGCATGCAATGAAGGTGGTAGCAAATACCTTATTATTACTACCGGAATAATAATGATTGTAAAAGTATGTCGGTCTATCTCCTCGAAAATTTTGGCGACACGCCACAGTAGTACGCTCTAGAAGAAGGAGCTAGTTGAATTATATGGAGACAAAATTAGCAATCAGAATGTGAAATGAAATGGAGTTTTATTTATGGACGCTCTTTAACTACTATGGTTCTTAGCGTCCCATTCTATATTGGGCGTGAGGCCTCTTTATCAGGCTTGAGGTTCTTTTACGTGCCGTAAATCTAGTTTACTTACCTTCCTAAGGAAGCCGTGCTAAGGAATTTTACGCCCGAAAAAATCCATCGCCCTCCGCCGGGTTTGAACCCGCGACCTTGGGAACTAGAGGCTAGCACGGTACCACCAGTCCAGGAGGACGACTAATCAGAATGTGAAAGTGTTGCATCACTTACGAGTCGTGAATAATTAACTAGCCATATTAAAAATATTTTAGCCCCTAGTAACAAAACTTAAATATTTTTAATATTGCTAGTTAATTATTCACGACAAATACAACTGAAGGGTACAAGAGGAAAACAATCAAAGTCCACTTTTTAATATTTTGCAGCAACTTAATTTGAAGTTTAAAAACGCAGCAGATCAAGCGCATCAGACATATATAAAACTTTTTTTTCTAGGACAATTCTCAAGGTGTCTTTCTAACAGACGCTTCTTTTGAAACTAGTGTAATATGTTATAGGGTTCTGTTTATTAACAATGAAAACTCAACGTACACATGTTTACAAACAAAAACAATCATAGTCCACTTACTTTATAGAATATATTACATTACACATAGCTGCTTTAGAAAAATGTAAGCAACATATGTGGGATATTATTTAATAATATCTATAAGAGTCTAATGTAATCTCTACACCAAATTATTCGTTGTTGACTAGGGGTAATCCTGACACAACAATCATAGTCCACTTACTTTATAGAATGGATTACATTATACATGACTGCCATAGAAAAATGTAACTTACAAAATACCAATGAAATTTATTATTTAATCTCTACACCAAATTACTCATTATTGACTATGGGTAATCTTGAAAACTAGAGCTGAGCATCACCAACCAAATTACTCATTGTTGACTACGGGTAATCTTGAAAATTAGAGCTGAGCATTTTCAGAACAGAGTTTCTTCAGGGATTGTCAGTCGTCGTATTTTACTTTGGAGAGTGGGATTAAACTTGAATACGAAGGTTTTGGCTGCTTTTCAGTCTGTGCATGGCAATTTTTGTCAATAATAACACGGACTCCCAGGAGCCATTTTAAGTGGTGCGACTGTTGATAGTTTTGAAAGTTCCGTCTGCCATTTCTCGTATTTCTCTTATCTTTATTGGACATTTCTTTCTGTATTCTTTACTGAGAAATGAAGATCACGATTTGAACCTCTCTTGGGAACACTCGATAACGTTGAAGGGACTTGCTTTCACACGCGGCATCTTTTGATGGGCTCATTCCAATCGCTGGGTGTTTCAATGTGGGCCTTTTTATTTATTAAACCCATATCTTTGTCACATTCCATATAACTGTGCCCCCTAATGGAAAAGGTTGCTTTGATTCAAGTCGTATGTATTTGTGAACCATAGCATAGATGAGGCGAATAATGACAATTTTTATTCTGGCCGGGACAAGAACCACGAACAATGTGCAAATGTCGAACTGAAAAGTCCAGATGATAAAAGCAAAAGTCAAACACTGAAGCAATTTCACCAGCTCCCTTTTCGGCTATGGTCTCATCGTAGGTATAAACATATACTTCTCCGGAAGCGAGAACATGCACATTAAACATGTAAAAAGACAGCTGTAGCATACATCACTTATGCTAATATTAGGCAATGGAAGATTTCTCATGGAATTTATGCATATGACTTTGCCTAGCTTTAATTTTGGCTCCGCGTTTTCGTTGATAGAAGACCCTCTTCTTATGTGATAAATTAGGAGTTTCTAGGCGCTTAATTTCTTTATCTACTTCTTCTGCACTACTGCTATCATTAAGTTTCCTTGCAAAAAGAGATTACTTTGAATTTATCATATGCAGAGCAAGTATCTGACTTGGGTACCCAAAAGCAATATTAAATTTTGTCTGAAATATGTTCCGATAAAGTTGATAAGAATCGGGAAACTCTGGAAATGTCTATTTGTACAGTTGATGCAATATTGTAATGTTTAACTCTTCGGGTAGATAAACTTAAGATGTATCATCAACGATATAGTGAGAAGGACGGCCTTGAACTGATGTGTTTCATTATATTTTCGACAGCACCAGCTGTCTTTTTCATGGGTCTAATAGAATGAGTATCTCGCCGGTCAATAGGAGCAAGATCAGTAGTAGAAAGAGATTTCTTGATTGTTAATATATCCTGGTTTGTTATACTATGAACACTCATGGAGGCTTTGTAACAAACTGGAATTTCAATAACTGTTCCACCCCTCTGTAAACGTACCTTGTAGGAGTTAAGAGTGTCTCTGAGGCTGCTACATTCTTTTGGTTTCCGTGGTCTTCTTCGTTTCACAGGCAAAACTGAAATTAATGAACACAAGTGTGCACTTTGTATACTCTTATTTCCAAGTAAATTCAATTCACGGATTAATACATCATGTTCATGATTTGAAATATTCGTGAAACGCTGTTTTCTGCATTTGCAATCTTCACCAGGAACATGACTCATCGCTCTTATGCGTTTACTCGCATCATGAAGTCTAACCATGTTTAGGTATTTTCTTTGCTCTACTCTGATGAACAGCTGTAACATTTTCATCACTTAATTCCATTTCTAAATGTAAACTGGTGCTGTACGCAGCAGTAAAATAGACTTCATTGAACAACAATTCAAACCCGGTGGAGGGCGATGGATTATTTCGGGTGTAATTCTTAGCATGGCTTCCTTCGGAAGGGAAGTAAAGCGGGTGGTCCCGTGTCGTAGGTTTACGGCAGTAAAAGAACCTCAAACCTGATAAAGAGGCCTCTAAGCAAAATTACCTGTCTTTCACGCCCAATATAGAATGGGACGCTAAGGACCACACCTGCTAAAGAGCGTCCATAAATAAAACCCAATTTATTCCCACATCGAGTATACGATAGAAGTACAGGAACTTTGTCCAGTTGTGTTGTTTCCAATGCACCTCCTACTCTGGTAAATATATCTCAAATCCCAGGTCTCTCTGCAGAAACACACCCAGTGTGTACAGAAAGTTGATCCGCTGTGCAGAAGAGGACTCGCTCACACACCCATGGTATATTCTATGAAGGTATTATCATCAGTTAGCTAGCACAGCAGTACAAGGAAGATGATTGGTGCATCGCTTATCAAAATGAGGCATACATATATTCACAGCAGTGTTGATAAACGATATAGCGCCTAAGTATATTATTTCATGCTCTTTTCCATTGAAACACACGTTGTCTGATGATACGTCTTAAACTGCTGCTGCTGCTTCCTGGATTTTTTTCTCCTAGCACCGGTATTAATTTGGACAGGGTGGGATATGCTTTGTATCAAACATAAAAATCATAAATAGCACACCGAATGACGCACTTATCAATGCCGGGGCATGTTAGTTGCTTTTCGGTTTTCACTGAGGGTGCTGAATGAAATTTTTCTCACCTTTGTTTTCGTCCTTGTGGTCTAGGGGTACCATGCTAGCATCTAGTTCCCAAGGTCGTGGGTTCAAACCCGGTGGAGCGCGAAGGATTTTTTTCGGGCGTAAAACTCCTTAGCATGGCTTCCTTCGGAAGGGAAGTAAAGCCGGTGGTTCCGTGTCGTAGATTTACGGTACGTAAAAGAACCTCAAACCTGATGAAGAAGCCTCTGAGTAAAATGTCCGGTCTTTCACGCCCAATATAGAATGGGATGCTAAGAACCATAATAGTAAAGAGCGTCCTTAAGTAATGCTCAATTTATTTTCAACCTTACATTGCCTATCTACAGGACCCTCTGTTTCTAGAGGGTCCTGCTATTTACATCGGCAATACGTCATGCCCAGGGAACTGACCTCAAGCAAGTCAGCAGAACAACGGGCACTGCCCCGAAGGTAAGTGTTCTCACGCTGCATCTTTCGCATTAACTGTTTCGGGTTTCTGAACTCTTGGCTAACATGTGAAATCTTTTAATTCCACCTTTTGCGGAAACTTACAATAATTTTACGAATAACTAAAATAATAGCCAAAACATGTGACAATATTTAAGCACTATACATGGCCGGCTCAAGAGGGGTCCAACCGTGCTACCGCCCAGGGGGGGGCAGGTCTTAGCGGAGGCAAAATCTTATAACATGATATGTGAAAATTTGACGGAATTAAAAATCATACTTAACATCTAACGATTTCTGGTGCGTTTTTGTTGTGAAACTGGTGACAAACGATGCAGCAGAGTGCTTTGGATGCGACCATCATTAGTGGTCAACACATCCCGTGCGCGTCAATTAAATTAAATTTTATTTATGGACGCTCTTTAACTGTTATGGCTCTTAGCGTCCCATTCTATATTGGGCGTGAAAGACCTTTTAATTTTGCTCAGAGGCCTCTTTATCAGGCTTGAGGTTCTTTTACGCGCCTCAATCTACGACACGAGACCACCGGCTTTACTTGTGTTCAATAATAAACATCACGTTTATAAGCAAAAGTGTTTCATCAAACCGCTAGATTTAGTTTATTTGCTTACATTGGTGACTCGTGAACCTCTTAGGTCAGTTATCGCCCTAGCGGTATCTTGGAAGCCGCTGTTTGTGTGTTCAGTTACTTCTTGTGTTGTTAGCCTACTTCGTTAGTAACTACTGCGTTTAACTCCAAAGAAACTTAACTGGACAGCTTGGAATTAAATGCAATAAGAATGCAATCTATGGCTGCTACACTCGAAATGAGCATTGAGACTGAAATTTCGCCTCGTAGCTAATAATTAATGTGTATAATTATGTGTCAGATGACAGATTTGTAAATATTTATATAGTAGGTTGTTTATCATAATTACTGTAATCTTTTAATGCCAATTGTGTTATATTAAGACTTTTATAATGGGTGTTAAAATTAGATGAAAGTGCATATATTTGTAAGCTAATACTAGGAAACTGTCCGGCGTGAAGAAGCTACGTCACGAAGCAACTGAGGCGAAGAAGAATTGAACTAGTTCACCTTAGTGAAGTGAACTCTTGGTGAAGGTGAACTACATAAAAACAGAACTGTGATTATAAAACCCGTGAAGAGTAACAATATGCATTATGCCATGCCAATATCTGAAAACTATAACATTTTAATGAAAATTGTTAGAGCTGGTAAAATAAATAACGAACAACTGCTCATGTAAACTGTAATTTGGAGTGAGGCAAATTTTATAAAAGTTTTAATGTTACTTCCTTCAAATATAGAGGTTGGGGGGAGGGGGTTATATGAAAGATAAATATAATAAACCATGATTTATTATTCTCCTCAGTCCAGGGCCCAGTTTAATAATAAACAATTAATTTAATGCTAATATAAGTTGCAAATTACAGTTTGTAAAGTTAGTATATAATATTATTTTGAATATTATGGTAACGTTGCTGCAGAGCTTTCCCTAGCAATTTAAGGATTAACTTAATAAAAATCTACAGCATCATTACCAATATTTACAAGCTTCTTTTTCAAAATCACTATTAATATCATAAAGTATTAGTAATTGAAGTATAATATTTGTTAGTAGTTGGTAGATGCTTCATGTTTATATGCACCACGTATGGGAGCCAATTTGTCGCGGTCACTTCGTGTTATCTTATTTCTGAGCGCCTGTTATTGTTTTACTACTTTGAATGTTGGGTTAATTGTCCTCCGGCTAGCTATTATTTCTCGGTCGAGCAAATCTCTTGAACAGGGTGTGTAAACGGAAAGGAGTTTTTACTAAAAGATAACACTGATAAAAGACTTGGTTTTTACACTTTTATTGCCGTCACACTTTATTCATTTCACATATCTTTTGATACACGCCAGACTGAAACTGTTATGTTTTCTAATGTTATTATAATCAATTATTTGCCGCACTTTATTAATTCGCGTATTTCACATTTATAACTAACTTTACGACGCGAGAGATTTTGTAGAATTGCGCGACGATTCTCTTAAACTTTGTGACGTATAACCCACGAATACTTATGTTGAACTGAACGACGTATTACACGCGAATGCTTCTGTTGGACTGTGTGCCACCCGCTTCTCGGCTTTAGCTCTTTATAAACCCTCACCCGATATGCCTAAAGATTATAACCGAGCTGCTATTGGTTAATTAAACGCGCCAACATTAGCGTCTATTTTTATATCCAATTAAAATTATGAACACATATGCTCTAGGGAAGAAATTCCCGCCATTTCTAAGAAAAGCGCGCCAATCTGACGTCATTTGCTTGTCTCTAATAATTGATAAACTCACCCCCTCGCTCATTGTTACCCGCTCTTATTGTCAGTTTCAGTGAGGCCCTGTAAACTTATTTCCTAACAATGCATATAATTAACAAACATCTGAAATCAATGTCATACAATAATGCTTATTTACACTACAATCACTCTGGCATTTAATTGTTGTGATACAAATTACTGCCACATAATTGCTAATATATCTTATACAGCTCTAAGATCAGTTATAATAAGCACTTAAAAGGAACATTGACAATGGATTTAATGTCAAAATGTATATGAACACGTTTTGGGTTCTTAATCCTGAGGTCCTGGGCTAGATTCCTGGCTGGGAAATTTTCTTGAAAATCTTTGTGCAATTTCCTTGGAAAATGATGAAAAATTTGTTTGGCTTTTAGTCAGGAAAAAAAATGGGATGAAATTCTGTGTCTATAATGCAATTACACTATTACTTTCTCATTACGTTTAACTGTCTCAAATGACCATTTAATTAAAGAATTACATCACAGACAATACTTGCTTTACACTTAAATACTCCCTCATATTTCATTTAGTAATAATTTCTGTGCTCTTTAAGCACACAAGAAAAGAAGGACAATGCCATGACTGCATATCACAACAAGAAAGAAAGGAGAGGGGAGCTAAAAAAGATAAAGTACTTAGAATACGTAGCTGGAGGGTTTTCAAGCAATCTAGATAAATTCTTTCTTGTCTCAAGTATAACATATGTTTTCTAGGGTTTATTATATTTTTAAACGTGGGCAGACTCACCTCATAAACTACTTGAGTTACAGCCTCAATTTTCTTCTTGTATTTACAAACTAAGTGTTGCATTGCATCATTACATGTTAAAGTTAATGATAAATTATATTGACCATTCATATAATTCACAAGAAATAAGTATGATATTTTTAGGTATAATTAAACTATATGAATGAAATAACTTTAATGCAAAGACAAAAGTGTGAAAAACAACTGGTAGAAGTTTGACTGAAATTTTAGAACACAACCTTTCTACTCCACTTAAATATGGATAATTTAAAAAGGGGCTTTAAACAGTGAAACCATCAATAATGAAAAAACCAGAGTGAGAGTTCACCAAACTGCCAACAATTACAATAGAGAGGTAGGCAACCAAACTGTCAACAATGTAAAAACTTGAGTAGGAGTCGACTAAGCTGCCAAAAATGTAAAAAATAGAGTGGGAGTTGACTACACTCTTTTTAAGATGACAAGATCACACCTGGAGCAGTTAATCTGGTATATCTGTAATTATAATACAAGGGCTGATCAATAAAGACTGAGACTGATTTTTTTTTCACAGTATTTATTACTCCATTTCAATGTTGACATGATCTTTTTCAAAGTAGTCCCCTCCTACTTGAATACACTTTTTTATAGCGTCTCTGCCAGTCCTCGAACACATAGTGCAGGCCATTCTTTGTCAGGTCTTTGAGAATCGCCTCACTTTTCCTCAGCACGCTTCAGTGCTCTCAAATCGAATGCCACGGGGCTTTGCTTTTAGTGATGGGAATAAAAAAGAAATCACAGGGAGCAAGATTGGGGTTATAAGGCGGATGCAGTATGCAAGTGATGTTGAATTCCTGGACTTGATTTGCGACGGAGGCCATGCGTTGTTGTGATGAAGTCGCCACCCATTCTGATGAAGTTCTGGATGTTTCCTTAAAATGCGCTCCCTCAGTGTAGCCAATACTGGAGTGTAGTACGCTGCTGTAGCAGTAGTGTGAGGAAGAACAACAATCACAGCAGCTGTGTTGATGTTGACTTAAGTCATAGCAGAAGCCGAAGCACCAGGCCCACCTTGCTTAGCACAGAGGACTCGCCCTTCTTTGAAGTCCTTGAACCACCTAAACACTGTTGCACGAGATAGTGCATCTTCACCGTATGCTTGCTTCAGCTTTTCCAAAGTTTCAGAGGCCTGTATGATTTAAACGAAAACAAAATTTTATTGCTCCTCTCGTGTCGAGTGGTATGCGAAATTCAAGTAGGGTCAACAATATACAGCATTACTACCAAACTACCGATACAAGAGTGCTGCCGTCTATGGACATTATACATGAAACCCCGCTCTTCAAATATTCATGGTAGAGACAGGAAACTATCAAGGAAGCTACAGGAAAAAATCAGTCTCAGTCTTTATTGATCAGCCCTCGTAGTTAAATCTTGTAAGAAAGTGAATTCAGGAAATTCACCTATCTTACAGCTATGCTTCGTTTCCAAAAGATATTTAAGAAACACACCTATTTAGCACTTGAAAATAGATTTTCTTTGAAAAACCTGCTAAGATTGACCAAAATGTACACACAAAAACAGCATAATCTTGTATACATTGGAAAAACAAAAAGAAGTTTGAGAGAACACCTAAGAAACATCAAATGAGTCTTCAGATTTATTTAGCCTTTACCACCAATCAGTTTAATTGAATGACATCATTATTAGTTCAGCAAGTCCCTTGTCTCAAAGGGAAGGTGAGGAATTTGCGACGGTATTACTTATAATGTTTGTTACTTGTGATGTTTATGTATGTGTGTTTACTTCACGCGTTGCCATCTTGTGACGTCATTCATTTGTTCGGTTTGTAGCTCCATCTTGTGTTAGCAATTTGCATCAGTGTTAGTTTTTTGTTTGATTTTATTTCAAATGTCCTCCGGCTAGCTATTATCTTATCTTGGGTCGAACATGTGTCTCTATACAGGTTGTGAAACGGAAAGGAATCTTTTATCCAAAAATTACACTGATGACGAAATTTGTTGTATAATTTTTATTGTCGAACACGTTCACTATCACTTTTACATATTGATCTAGATACTCGCCAAACTGAAACTGTTACAATAACTTCTTACTGATCTCTTTTAATCCACGTACTTCAATCTTTTGTATAATTAACTTAACCATACTTTAGATCTTTCATAATTCTGCTGCGCGTAACTTGTGAATCTATATCCGATGTATGTCGTACTAATACTTTCGACGAACTGACTGACTGAAGACGACGTGTAGTGTACACAGATTTTTGATGAACTGCCACCGATCTACCTCTGACTTGGTTTATTTATACTCCTTCAATCAGATACGCCTAAAGATTATAGCTGAACTGCAATTGGCTAAGAAAACGCGCCAACATTAGCGTCTATTTTAATATCCAATGAAAACCACGAATACATATTGCTTTTAGGGAGAAAATATTCCAGAAGTTTCTACCGAAAACGCGCCAACATTACGTAACTTCCTTGTTTCCAATAATGATAAACAGCTCACCCCCCTCGCTGCATTATTGCGCTATTATTGACAGTTTCAGTAAAGCCGTATAAACTTATTTCCCAATAATAATTACAATTAATAAACATCTGAAATCAATGTCACATAAAAATGCATATTCATATTACAATCATTATTTACATTTAAGTAATTTGTGATACAAATTACTGCATCAAATTGAACCTCGGACTGCATGTGTTGCAGGCTTCATAAACAGGCTGATGTAATGAGTGACGCAAAACTATTTTTCACCAGGACATTTTGTGCGTTCTTTGCAGGTGAGATGGAAGTGATCATCAATCACAGAATTTGCATGGTTGAATACTACTTCTGAATTGGAAGGATATGAGCGGGAGTCTATTGTTACAATATTGGCTGCTGTGTGTATACTTTTCCAAAGCAGAAACAACTAAAGTATTTAAAAATATTTATAAAGGTTACTTCAGCAGGTTACTTTTTTTTATTAAAAAGGTTAAATTCATGCCATTAAAGACACTCTATGCTGCAAAAACTGCCCAACTATTTGAGTTACTTATCAGCATACATGCTGAGATTCCGAGTTTACGAAATGCAAGCAAAAGAAGTTCCAAATGCAAATACTGGAAAGCTAAGATTCAAGCCCCATTTTATTATGGTGACTTCAAAATGGTTAGACATTCACCCCTTCCACTCATCTTTTGCTAGTCCTCTACGAGAGGCATTGGTGATAAACTCACTTCAAAATACTGACTTATGCGCAGACAACCAATTGGTGGCAACGGCCCAATAAATCTGATAACCCCTTATAAGCAAATGGACAAATCTGCAGTAGGAACATTTATGGAACACACACCACAATTTAAATATGACATAAAACTGTTAAAAGCCGCGAGAAATACCAAGGAATTGGGAAATTTAAAACTTAATTATTCCTAAGGATGTGGACAGATAGGTTAATTTGTTCAAACCAGTTGACAACAGTTGCTGATGTAAGTAACTACGAAATTATGCTCCTGCAGTCTATGTATGGTAAATGAAACCTTATGAGAGTTTAATTGACTTCAACTCTATTTTTTACAAAGTATGGACTTTCCATATTTGAGTTATTCTGTTTCTGCACATGCATGAACCTTCCTCTAGGTTCAAGAGACCTCAAAACACTATTACATCTTGGGTGAAGCGCATTACTTCAACATGCTATAGGTTGATTGAAAAACGAAATAATTAAACAACACCTCTTCCTTCTTTATTACAATTCATACAGTCCGTTTGCATTACAGTATGATTTTGCATTACATGAAATCTGTTAGTAAAGAAATTAAATGTGGAATGTTCATTCCTCTGCAAGACTCTTAAACTGCTAAGGAATACATTTAATTCACAGCCTTATTGTTAAACAATGGTCATATACTAGGATAATCCATGAAGTAACGACTGTTTGGCTTTAATATATCCACAAAAAATATTTTATTTAAATCAGGCATGTCACAAAATTAAAGCTTACTTTATTTCTCCACATAATCTAAGCCAAAATGTATGGACACAAGTTCACCAAGCAAAGAATAACAAATGTTCGGGAAAGAAATCTGTTACTCATCTAGGATTATGCATTTGTCTTGCATTATTTTGTTGTTTACTTGATTCTTCACATTATCTGTGATGAGTGATGGACATCCAGGTCGAGATTCAACATGCACATTTGTTCTTCCATTGTCGAAAACTTCAAAACCATTTTCTCGGATTTCTTTCATTCATTACTGTATCAATATGCACTTCCTTTCACAGACAGTAATTTCTGCAAGCTACAACTTCCAAGCATTAAAAAATCCAATACCTCTCGCCTCACAGTTGGCAGAGACTTTATATCGGATAGTTAATTTTGAACAATCACAGAAAGCACAACAACAATTTATTTTGATTGCAACTCGTATAAAGAGAGAAAAGATTCAAAGAAACCATTTGGCCTTGGATATAAGCACAACAGTGATCTGCACAGCAAGGATGTAGAAACATTGCTACTTCCTGGATTACCCTTATAAATACTGGATACATACTACTATTATTTCCTTGTGCAAGTAATTCCATGGCTAGATATGTTCTACACAGCAACCAGTGAACTGCGATGGATTAAAACTGAGCAAAATTAAATAATACTGTGATAAATACATGTGTGACTAACAAGATAGATAGATAAAGGTATAAATGAAAGTTACATAGTAATGGTACTCTTAATTCTACTTCTTGTTAATTGATATGAACATTTGCAGAAGTGGTTATTCAACATTTCGTTGTAGGCTGAAATGATAGATGCTTAAAAAACCAGCTGATGGCTATCAAATTCTATTCTCTGCATGACAAAACAACAAAAACAACAACAAAAATTCCAATGTGTTACATTCACATGACCTTCTCTACCCTCTATAGTTTATTAGTGGGTATACTAATTGCTTTTACAAAAATTTATTTTCCTATCTATTTCATTTTAAGAGATAAACCTTTCCGGAAATAGCTGCATTAAACGTTTTGTTAAATATGCAAAGGTAATAGCAAAAGTCAAATGTTTTTGGAACTCAACGCTATACATTGGCCTTAAAATTCCATACTCTTTCCATGACATCACAAGAAGCAACTAAAAATCAACAGGACTTTAAAAGAATGACAAAGTATTGAAAATTTCGAACCATTAATAACAGATATCTTGGAAATGGCTGATGCCACAAAAAAACTTGTAGGATATACATTGAGTGTTTTAAAGAGATATACATTTCTTGTGTAGTAAGTTTTCATTTATTGCTTAACATTTACCAGTCATGCAAGATTATATTAATTTCCTTCCGAATGAAGAGAGCTTCACAAGCTATTCCTAGAAAATTCAAGATATACATTTTATTTGTCATAGAAATATCTTTAATATATAGTATGTTAATCAAAATCATTAGTGATTTATCACAAAATCAAAAACTTTGAAAAATGTTCCATGTAAAGGTTGTTTGAGATCTTTGGAAGATAATGAACTTAAATACCAAGTTTGGTATTTATCAGACATTTTGTTTTTTGAGTTACGCCTTTCACAGACATAGACGAATGGACACTTTTCTAAATATCCTTTTTTTTTTTTTTTTTTTGGTTCAGGATGCTTCAAAACATGTATTTCTGGTGAAATCTCGAATATCAAACTTCTGGGTGGAATTCAATACCTTCTCTACCTACTATGTACATGATAAAGAGAGTAAAAATAAATAGCAACATAATGCTTGAAAAAAGTACCTATAGGTATTTGAAAATTCAAACCAATAATAAAGAATATCCCAAAATGGTTAATGCCAAAAAATTGTTATTTTATATAAACTGTGCTTTAATGAGATCTTCATTTGTCCTGCAGTATGAAGAAGACTTTACAGGCTATTTGGAGAAAATTTAAGATATACATTTTTATTAGTAACTTAAATATCTAAATATATGATACTTTAACCAGAATTGTTGGATCCATTTTTTGAGAAAATAAAAAAAAATACAAATTTTCAAATAATTTGAGTTGGTGGAGAATTTTCTTGAATAATCTTCATATTGCATCCTTGGAAGATACTGAACTTAAATACCAAGTTTGGTTTTTATATTAATTTTTATTTTTGAGTTGTTCTGTTTACAGGCACATATACACAGACCATTTTATAAAATATATGTTGTTTTTGTTTTAAAGTGGGGTGAACACTGAATATAAAATTTTTCAGTAGAATTAAACGTTTCCTCTTACATACTATGGGTAGATGGTAGAGGGAGTAATAAATGGAAATTGACAAGCAATAAGAATAAAGAATAAGAACAAGGCTAGAAACCATAATTCATAGAGGAATATACAACTGGTAACAATTAATGTGAATTATGAGGTATATATTTATGGTAAATAAATTATTATTTATTTTAAAAGCATGCTTGGAGAGTTTAATGCTCCATTCTTGTGTTTCAAGAAAACATCTAACTGCATCATTCAACAGCGTTCCACAAGCTTAAGAAACGCTATCTCTGAAACAGTAGAGGTAGGGTTACTACCTGCCCCAAATTTCATGCGACAGTCCTGCATTTTGTTATTCTTAAAATTATGCCTTGCGAGACAGCATTTGTCCCAAATTTTCATTAGTCTTTGCCTTCTCTTTCATTAGTCATATTTTCAAATGTTTTGATAATTTATATCTATGCTATCCACCAACCAATTCATTAGCCGAACAAATTTTCAGTCAGAGGAAATGTCATGGTCAAATATTTGAAATAGTCTTCACATAGATATACTTAAAAGCAAGCATAGTAGTTCTACAGGGATCAATTCTTTGGCCCCTGTTTTCATAATCATGATTAATGATGTATCAAAATGCTTTACATCTTATACAGTTGTTTATACAGACAATCCTTTCTTAAAATGCACAAAGTTCTTGAAGTGTTGACACAATTAGCTAAAACAACTGAGGAAAAAGTCTACTCTATTTCAAAAGCTAGGGTTTTTACTTGAATGAAAGTAAAACACGAAATATCCTTTTTACTTTAAAAAGTACTGAACCTATAGATAGTAATACAAGTGAAAGAGTTAAACTTCTTAGCACAATCATAGATAAATAACTAGTGATAGGATGATACCACTGTTTCTCGATTCTTGATACTGATTCTGATTTTTAAGCACTGATACTCAATATTCACGTAATAAAAAAAACTGTAAAGTCAATAGCTTGATCACTGAATTATGTCTTTCTTAGTAGTTTTCTATGTATAAACGCATGTAACCAATTTTGTATTATATGCTAGTTCTGAAATGGTTCCTGTTTAACATTCTCCAATTGGTAGCATTTTTTTTTATCTTGATAATGCCACAGATTATATATACCCTATTGTTAGTCAAGGCTAATAATAACAATAAAGTTAATAATAAAATTAATAATAAAAATTAATAAATAATAATGATAATAATAATAAATTTCTTTCCTTCCCTTTTTGCGTAACTATATTTTGTGCTGAAAAGTTTCTTTTTATGTATTTTCTATCCATAAAAAAACAAATTCTAATAATTCTTCTTTATTCTACAATCTTGAAAATATAAACGTATATACATTTTCTTTTTACATGAAACTCAAACAACTAAAACTAACAAATGTTTCCATACGCTGTATTATCTCATGTCTTAAGTTCTGATTTGTCTCTGCTGTGCTCACAGATTTGGTCACTAGAGTATGTAAATGTAATGGCTGAGAGTGACTCACCAAGCCCCACTATTGCAGAAAGTGATGTAGTGCGTCAGCTAAATCAGCTTCGTTCATAACTCAGTTTACGCTGTATGTTATACGAGTATCCCTACTCCTTTCCCCATTGTTTACATTTAGACACAAGTGTCTATGGAATGTTGCATTGATTCACCCACAGGAAATGCAGTCAAAGTCTATCAAGAACTATAGTCCAGCAACTCTTTGGGGACACTTACAAGGCAATAACGTGAAGTCTGGACTTCTTTCATTCCTTATCTAGCATAAAGTTAAATGCAACAACTTTCAATGATACAAAACTTAAAACTTTAAAAGTATTGAAGGTTTATCTCAAAGTATTAGACATACTTCGATACCAAGTAGAAAGAGTATTGAGCTATGACAGTATCAAGGTCCCATTCCTACAACTATCCTGACATTGACCAAATATACAGAAAATTGTTATGAGCAGTTAAAGTTAAAAAAAAAAAAAAGGATATAAAAATGTTTTAATGACTTATTAGTCATAGAGTCTACAGTATTTTTAGATGTAGACTAATACTGTGGGGTAGTAGATAGGATAGTAGAAGCACTGTACGTTTGCTTCCCCCTGTGGATGGCGATCGCATGCAAGCGTGGAGCAGCAGTAATATAGCCTACATACATGCTGCTTCATGTGGTGGTTTCCGTAGAACAGTCAGTTTACGCTTGTCTGTGCAATGTAGAAGACACAGTCAGTTTTTGTTTATCTCTACAGTGTATAAGACGTGTCATAGGTTTATTTTAAAATTTTAATATGGCAGTCAAGAAATTCATGCTTGAACAAAGAGTTTTCATGAATGACACTTATGTATGAGGGCTGATCAACAAAGGCTGAGACTGATTTTTTCCTGTAGCTTCTGTGATAGTTTCATGTCTGTAACATAAATATTTGAAAAGAGCGGGTTTTTATGTATAATGTTGGTAGGCGGCAGCACTCTCGTATTGGTAGGTTGGTAGTAATGCTCTATTTTGTAGACCCTACATGCATTTCACATACCAGACAATGGAGGTGATGCATTTTTTAAATCGATTATCACCGGTGATGAGTCATGGCTGCATCATTATGATCCTGAAGGAAACCAAGCCAGCACAGTGTGGAAATCGCCAGGTTCTCCAACACCAAAAAAGCAAAAGTTGTTCCATCTGCAGGGAAAGTGATGGTGATCACATTTTTTGATTGTAATGGAATGATTTACCAGCATGTAGTTCCCTCTCACACTACAGTTACAGCAGCATACTACACGTCAGTATTGGCTACACTGAGGAAGCACATTGCAAAGAAACGACCAGAGCTTTCTCGGACTGGGTGGCGACTTCATCATGACAATGCATGGCCTCACGTCGCAAATCAAGTCATGCAGTTTCTGGCTCGATTCAACATTACCTGTGTACCACATCCACCTTATAGCCCCGATCTTGCACCCTGTGACTTTTTTTTTATTCTCATCACTAAAGGCAAAGCTTAGGGGTATTCGATTTGAGAACTCTGAAGCAGTGCTCAAGAAAAGTGAGGCGATTCTCAAGGACCTGACAAAGAATGGTCTGCAGCACGTGTTCAAGGACTGGCAGACACACTATAAAAAGTGCATTGAAGTAGGAGGGGACTACTTTGAAAAAGATCATGTAAACATTGAATTGGAGTAATAAACATCTGTGAAAAAAAATCAGTCTCAGTCTTTGTTGATCAGCCCTCGTAAAAACCAAATCTTGAGTGGTGTGTAGTAATTTCAAGACAAATTCCCTACTGTTCCAGTTCCAAATAGGGTGACTGTCAGGTGTCTTGTTAATAAATTAAGAACATGATCCCTAAACGATAAATGTCCTAAGCCAAAGAAAAGGGTCCTAACTGAGGAAAAGTTCATTGAAATTAATGCATCATTCACTTGCTCTTCAAAAAAGAATAGAATTTTTGAATTTTGGAAATTACTGAAGAACTTTAGCGGTTGAATGGAAATTTCATCAAAAGATGTCAAGAATGCATCAATGCAGATGAAAACCACTTTCAACATCTTCTGTGACAAGGTAAGTACTCAAGTGATAACAATAAATGAGTAGGATAAGTTTGAGGGCTGATACAAGTCGCTATCTAATGCTCTACGCTTAAATGTGATCACCAACCCGGCCAGCTGGCCGCAGGGAGAAGCGAACACACTATATAAAATTTAAAAAAAAAAATTATATAGTTAGAATACTGACAAACTCGTGCAAAACTGAATGCTGTAAACCATTATTTGTTGCTGGTTCTAGCGTTTAAGGATTAGAACCTGATAGAGTTAAAATCATAACAAGTAACTAAATAATACAACAAGCAAATACTTTTAACTACCTAGGATGTAACCTGAAAATGCTAGGAATAAAGATACAGATATTAAACTAGGAAATTGCAGCAACTGTTGGGTACAATAAAGATGTTAATAGGAAGAGTTAGACTAAAGACAGTCCTTAAATTTTACACAGTAATGACACTTCCAACATATCTCTATAGATCTGAAATGTGGATAATAACTGAGCAACAGAACTGGAGAATGGAAGCTGCAGAAATGAGAATGCTGGATACTCTATTAGACAATCAGAGAAACATGAAATAAGAAACCATTTGAAAATAGAAAGTGTAATATAAGTTATTAATACGAGGGTGGTCTGAAAAGTTTCCGACCTCAACATGAAGATGGCAACACTTGTAAATAAAAACTAGTGAATTTCATTGTCCATCTGTTGACAGTTACTCACCAAAGTTTCAGCCATTTTGAATGCTCGGTTGTTATGTAACAGTCGTTTTAGTGAGGTGATGTGAGTGCTTTTATGAAAATGGACAAAATTGAGTATCGAGCTGTCATTAAATATTTGTTTTTGAAAGAAAATACGCCTATGCAAATCAAAGATGAGTTGGATTCTGTGTATGGGGACTCTGCACCATCATTTACCACAGTGAAATTTTGGGCAGCTGAATTTAAACGTGGCCGTAAGAGCTTGGGAGACGATGAACATTTGGGACGTCCAAAAATTGCAACAACCGACGAAAACATCACCGAAGTTCACCAAATGGTGCTAGACGACCGCCGAATTAAAGTGAGAGAGATAGCAGAGGCTATGAACATGTCAAAAGAACATGTTTGTCACGTATTACATCAACATTTAGACATGAGAAAGCTGTCCGCGCATTGGGTGCCGCATTTGCTCACGTTTGCTCGAATAAACATTTCCAACGCTCTGCTGGCGCATTTAGGCGCAATAAATCCGAGTTTTGGCGCCGACTAATTACTGTAGATGAAACTTGGATACACCATTATATGCCCAAAACAAAAATACAGTCCAAACAGTGGACTGCAAAGGGGGAACCAGCTCCAAAAAAAGCAAAAACTGTTTTTTCGGCTGGGAAAGTGATGGCGACTGTTTTTTCGGATAGTCATGGAGTTATTTTAATCGATTATCTTCAAAAAGGAAAAACCATTACAGGAGCATACTATGCATCAATACTTGACAAGCTGAAGGCAGAATTTGCGGAAAAATGGCCACATTTGCAGCAAAAGAAAATCCTGTTTCACCAAGACAACGCACCGTCTCACACCTCAGTGGTTGCAATGGCGAAAATCCATGAATTACGGTTTGAACTGCTTGACCATCTGCCTTACTCACCAGATCTAGCCCTAAGCGACTTCTTTTTGTTCCCTCATCTGAAAATTGCACTCGGAGGACAGAGATTTTCATCAAATGAAAAGGCAATCACCCTCGTGAACAATTATTTTGCAGAGAAAAACGTTGAGTACTATTTGGATGGGTTACAGAGATGGGAGCATCGCTGGGAGAAGTGTGTAGAGTTACAAGGAGACTATGTTGAAAAATAAAAAAAAAATTCTGAAAAAATGTCTTGTATCTTTATTAGGACGGAAACTTTTCAGACCACCCTTGTAGATGCTTAAATAATTGAAGAGACCATTTATTAAGAAGGGAGCCATGCCATATACCCTTTAAAATATTACAGTATAGTCCAAGAGGTCACAGAAATCCTGGTAGACCTAGGAAAATATGGACAGATTGCTTTCAATCTGGAGACAGAACAGACCAGTAGACATAAACCTTGATATTAAAGAAGATTTGTTACTTTGGGTATTCCTAAAATAGTAAATTCTATATCTATGATGTTTTAGTCAATATAAAATAGAACTTACATAATTTAATAAAGGAGAATAATACATGAACATGAAGCAAGGAGTATGAAGAATAGTAATGCAAAAAAAATTTAAATATTATAAAACGACTAGAATAAAGCTTTTTAATACACTCCCTCAAGAAATAAGGAGTTTGAAAACGCAAATATTTAAAACTTGGTTACATTAGTGGTTAATAGAAAATCCATTGTTTTAAGTTTAACGTCCTTTAAAGTGGTAGGTCATATCAGACAACGAATGAATGAAATGGATGAAATAAGGCTCAAATGAGGCTGGGGTCTGGAGAGCTTAAAGTTACTTGACATTCATCTTTTCAGGATAAGGTAAAACCCTAGAAGAGGCCTTATCCAGGTAACTTGCCTTAACTGAGAATGCATTTCATTGTTTAAAGAATAAATTCTAAATCTATATATCCATAGTTTATGTATTTGTAAATACTTTGTTAGTTTGACAAAGCTTTTGTAATTACTAAATAACTATAAAATCTAATATAATAAGAGCTTCAAGTAAAAATTAAGTTTAGTATGGCATGTAAAGACTTTTTTTATGCTGTACTCAGTGATAAAAAAATTCTAGCATGTACGAGAAGTAGCAAAAAGTACACCTTTAAACAGAAATAATAAAATTTGGACTTGTGGTGTACCACCAGAAATAAATCCACAGCAGCAAATAAAATAGTTAAAATCTTCAGAGTCTTTATTGCATAAACAATATTCAGTACTTTTTTAATAAGTACTTTGAAATATTTTAGTAGTCCTGGCACTAATTTTTGCTTTTTCTGTATGTTATTACTAAGACCTGGATTCTTAAGTTTTAACCTATTTTTTCCCTTGTCATTTAATGGGCTATTTTCAGGATATTGATATGTTTCACGCTTCCTGGGGCTAAATATGTGAATTACATAGGGCCTAAAAATGCCTAAATGAGGGGTTGCAACCTAAAATGTCCTAAATCGCTGTTTTCAGTTCCTCAAATGATAAGTACATATTTACCCAAGGCTCCCGCTATTGTTGCTTCCCTTGTATATGTCAAGGTACATTATAAATATATACCACAGACTATTATCCACTTAAAAAATATAACCATGCCACTCAAAGAGGCCTTCAAATATCACTGGCAATGTTTCCAGAAAACGAGTAGGTAACTGGACCAGTTGAATGTTCCTCAAAGCTGTAGAGAATTATTAAATGTAGTCCTGGCTTTGAAGACATAAAATTGATTTATTCAGTATTACACGGAAGAAAATATACAGGAAAATTAGAACCTGCAGCATTAGCATCTATGATCTAGGCTCCAATGACATTATGTTCTCTGAAGAAAACCTTTTCTTCAAAAAAAGAATGTCCTACATGATAATAGGAAATTGTTCATGCTAGAAAATTTGGGCATGTATGTATTTATCTACTGCAATGAAATAATTAATAATAATAATAATTATACTGTATGTGTGTTTTCTTGTGATTACTTTTTGATATGGCAAACTCTTGTGAAATACATTTCTTTGGATAAATCTTACTAAAATAAGAAAACCAGAAATGGTTAATAGGGAATCATTCATGCCAGACAGTTATTCAGACATGCTTTTTTAGTTATCTACTGTGTTGTTAAATACAAACAAAAGAAGATATATTCTGTGTGTTTTATGATGGTTATTGATAAGGTGTACTTAAGCAGAATATCATTGTAAATAAATGCTATTAAAGTATGAAAAAACAGAAAAATTATTGGAGATGGCATTTATAATAATATTAAACCTATTTTTAACACATACAAACCTTAAGTATAGGCATGTAGCCTAAAAAACACACCATTATTGATGTTAGTAATAATGATCCCAATGGAAACCTAAAACAAAGGCTAAAGGACCTAAAATCCAGACTCTAGTTATTACAAAGTTTTCTCCGTAATGCGTTCTAATTTGATAATGTAATATAACGTTGTGTAATAAAACAACTCGTTGATTTAATAAGGCAGAGTGCTAATTTTCATGTAACGTCGTGTCCCTCAAAATCCTGAACTGTCCCCACTGTTCCTCATTCCTCTCTTATGGAGATGGTCACCGAAGTATACTACATAATAAAAAAATCTGATGTGTTACACTCACATGACTTTCTCTACCCTTGTACAATCTGATTTTACAAATGCTTATTCTCCATATGCTTCATGTTAATCGAGATATCGAGATGTCAATCTCATTTGTAATTTTCCTGTAGATGCAAGGGGAATATGGTAGGTTTTAAGCGATAGTCAAATATTTTAACGCTGGTTGCTATGTGGCGCATTCCATTCTCTTTGTATGTCCAGGACATAAAAGAATGAATAACGAATGTGAGAAAAAGTATAAGTATTGTAAAATTTAAGGAAATAACAAGCAATATCTCGAAAACGGTTCACTCAACAAAAGAAATGTATATGACATAAGTTGTGTATTTTAACGCGATCTACATAATTTGTGTAGTAAAATTTTGTCTATCTCTTATGGTTTACCAGTTATGCAAAAGTCGTTCACAATGAAGAATACTTTTGGAGACATTCCCAGAAAATTCGAGATATACATTTCATTTCTCATGACATTATCTTAAACATATGATATTTTCATCAAAATCGTTAGAGCCATTTTTGAGAAAATTAAAATTTTCGAAAAATCTTCCATGTAAAGGGTAGTCTGGGGTGGGGGGATTTTCTTGAAAACCTTCGTGTCGCATCTCTGGAAGATACTGAACCTAAATACCAAGTTTGGTGCTTATCCGACTGTTCGTTTTTGAGTTATGCTGTTCACAGACACACACACACACACACAGACACACACACACACACACACAGACACACACACGGACATGTTTCCAAAAATACTTTTTTTGGATTCAGGGGGTCTCAAAACATGTATTTCCGGTGAAATCTCGGTATCGAATTTTTGGGTGGAATGCAATACTTCCCCTACTTACTATACGTAGTAGAGAAAGTAAAAATTACTGGATTGTATGCTGTTTGTTTCACTTAGGCCAAGTTTTCAATTATTTTTAAAGAGTGGCTTATTTGTTTGTTTTTTTTTAGAATTTGAATACATTAGGCCTTGATATTAGGCAAATTTAAGTTTACTTCATCAGGCCATGACTGGAATAGAAGTATCAGCTGATACTAGCTGGTCTATCTCGTTAGCTCAGAAACACATGATGAGGTAAGCGTCATCTTATGTTTTGTGAATGGAGCACATTGTTTTAACTAGTTTTAAAAGTTTGAAGATGGCAAAGCTATTAAAGTAATCTTATAAGGAACACTCCACTAGTTGACATTTCCTTCATGCTACAAGGGTGGCTGGTTGAGGGGGTGTGCTTTTTAGAAATTGAAATGGTTAAGTCTTGAGTTATATTTAGGGCCATTTTTGAGCATCAGCCTTGTGTTGGGAACATGAGAGGTCAGGCAATGTCAGAGTGAGCGACAAGCTAGCATGTTGGTGACTGTCTCCATGCACTAAGCATAAGGCAAATGGCGCTCAAAACAATACTTGAAAATGGCCCATACCGTTTCAACCAGCTACCTATTTAACTCAAACAAAATTCCTGTTTTGAACATTTGAGAGCTCCTCCATAGAAGGATTTTACACAATTAAAGCTGCAAAACATAATTTATTTTTAATTCTAAAGATCATATTTGGACAGCAGAATTTTTGTCAGATATATCTAATGATAATCTTTAAATGCAGGGTTATTCAAAAAGAAGGAACAGATTTTAAATATTAATTTTTAATGAACAACAATAGATAGCAACACATATGACACATCATTGAATAGAGGAAAGTTCAAAGTTTTAAGACCCATCTATTAGTTCCATTCAGTGCCTACAGTGGCGTAGGATTTGTTTACGAGAAAATGGCAATGTCACAGGAAAAATCGTTTTGTGTGCTGCAGTATGCAAAGAGTCAATCCACTGTTTCATTGCAGCGTACATTTCGTTGTAAGTTCAACAACGAGCCGCTTCATCATAAAAATTTACAATTGATACAATAAATTGGTAGAAGATGGTTGCATATGCAAACAGAAAAGAACTGGTCATCCTCGCATAACAAATGGTGCTCATTTTGAACACATAAAATAAAATTTTGGACTTTCCTCTATTTAGTGATGTATCGCATGTGCCGCCATCTATTGTCATTCATTAGAAATAAACATTTAAAGTCTGTTCCTTCTTTTTGAACAACCGTGTATATGTGATAAACATTTAAGATAAGTGTTCACTATGGTAGATCTAAATCAGTTTATTCTATAGTGATGTTTGTAGAGTAGGTGACTATAAAACTGAATGCCTATTTGAACTTCTGATGAGTTCATAACAACAATTTGTGCCTCCTTGTATTTTCCCCTTTTTGGTCCCAGGGAATTCAGTCAAATTTCACAGCAGCCTTTACCTCATTAATACATATACAATAAGGAAGAGGTATAGATGTAATCTCTTTAGGAGGTGACACTATATACACAGAGAAATTAAAAATTATAATACTATTTTAAACCATTAACACTTATTTCAAGAGAAAAAAACATCTGGTGTGACATTCATATGACTTTGTCAACTCATTCACTGTCATCTATTTTTATCTCTCTTTTACAAACAATTCTTACAAAAGCTTATTTTTCTATCTAATTTATATTAATCAACATAAATGTTTGCAGAAATAATTTCATTAAACATTTCGTTGTGTAATTACAGTTTATTGATGGTTACGCTGTTTTACAACATTGCAATTGGTCTCGTCAAGTACATAAATGAAACTATCCCACAAGAAGGATAGAGGCGTCTTAAATGATAGTTAAAAAAGCTTAAAAGCAAGTCACTATTTGTTGGCTTTGAAATTTCATACTCTTTCCATGATATTGCAAGAAACAAAACTGAATAGTGACAAGATTAAAAAACTTCAAACCAATAATACGGATATCTCAGAAATGGCTGATGCCACAATAAATATTATTTGAAATAAATTGTATACTTTAAAGAGGTCAACATTTTTTGATTAGTATCTTTTTGTTTACCTCATATGGTATACAAAATTAAACAAAATTCGTTCCAAATGAAGAGGACTTCAAAAGCTACTCCAGAAAATCCAAGATATACATTGTATTTTTCATGTAAATATCTTTAATATTTGGTATTTTAATAAAAATCATTAGGGCCATTCTTTAAGAAAATAAAAAATTTACAAAAATCTTCCATGTAATGGGTAGTTTGGAGCAGGGGTATTATCTTGAAAATCTTTGTGTCACATTTATTGAAGATACTGAACCTAAATACCAAGTTTGGTATTTATCCGACTTTTCATTTTTGAGTTATGCTGTTCATGCACAGAGACCATTTTTTAAAAATGCTTTTCTTGGATTCAAGGAGCCTAAAAACATGAATCTCCAGTGAAATCTTGGTATCAAATTTCTCGATGGAATGCAATACCTTTTCTACCTGCTATGTATATGGTAGAGAAAATAAAAAATAAAAAATCTGTTAAATACCAAACTTTTTTTTTTAGTTTTTTGGTTATTATTAATAATTATTATTATTCAGGGGGCTTCAAAAGAATTATTTCCAACAAAATCTTGACATGGTATTTTTGGGTGGAATATAATACTTTCTCTACTTTCTAGGTATGTCGTAGAGAAAGAAAAGGGGGAAAAAAAAAATCTGGTGTGTTGCTGCCATATGATTTGGTCTACCCACTATAATTTATTTTTATCTATCTCTCTTCTACAAACTATTCTTACGAATGTTTATTTTTCTATCTAGTCATATAAATCAAGATAAAAAATTGCATAAATAGGTTCATTACACATTTCGTTATAAGTGCATGGGGGATACAGCAGGCTGAAGTGATAATCGTATGTTTAAAAGTGGGTCGCTATTAGCTGGCTTCAAAATTCCATACTCTTTGTATGACATCATGAGGGACAAATAAATGGTGCCCCACCACTTCAAAAAGTGTGAAGTTGAAACCAATAGCAACAAATATCCTGGAAATGGTTAATGTCAAAAAAAAATTTGAAATTTTTTGTGTGTTAGTTTTTAAGTTTTAAATGTTTTAATCAAAATTGCTAGGCATTTTTGAGAAGAAAGAAAGAAAGAAAGAAAAACAAATCCAATAATGCGTAGTTTGGAGTGAAAATCTTTGTATCACATCTTTGGAAAATGGTAACTTAAATATGCAGATTGGTACTTATCTAACTTTCCAATTTTGAGTTAGTTCACAAACAGACCGACACAGATATGGCACTTTTTGAATAATAGGGTTCTCAAAACATGTATTTGATCTCAATGTTGAATTCTTGGGTGCAATATAATGCTTCCTATACCTACTATACATAGCTGGTACAGTAAGTAATAACTTGGGAACTAAATGCTATCAACAAAATTTAATTAACATTCTTGAACTTCAATAAATTGATGCAATGCAATTATCACCATCTTCAGAAACTTGACAGACAGTTTACTGTGAGACAGCCAACACCTTACCCATCCAGAAGGGATTCTCTCACCTACCTGCTGGAAAAGTGTGTGGTTGGCAAATGTCTCTTTTTTATCCTAAGGATTTTTCCACAGAATTATGCTCTTTAACTCATTGAGCATCCTAATCAAGATTTCTCTCTGGTTTAAAGGTTGACATCTATACCTCTTTCTCTTGGTACATCACAATATGCAGCACAAGTAAACACTAGCTAAGATTTGCAATTTCGTTTTTCCTTGACACTCTCTGATATTGTTAAGGCTGGTTCAAAATAACCCAAGAACAGAAAGCAAAATGTCATACATTTTGGTTCACAATACCCAGGAATGTATATCAATGACCATATTGATAATAAAGTGGAAAGTCAATATTTTTTCACCTGCTTCAAATTCAGCCAACATAATGCAGACTAGCCAACACCAAATTTGAGAGAGTCATTTTATAAATGCATATCCATTACTATTTATGATTTCTTTAGTTATACAGAATGTCATTTCTTTATTAATAGCATACAGTAAAGTTATTTGTTGTTCTTTGTAGGTTTTTTTTGAGGCAATAGCCAGTTTTGAGTTGCATATAAAGAAACTAACACTTTCACTATAAGAACTAACACTCAATAGATCTGAGTGGGTCAGGACGCACATTTGCTGCAATTTCAACTGGTTTCATTTTCTATTTGTGACTAGAGAGAGAGCTCTAGTGGCTGTGTCATGTAATGGCCACCTTGAATAATTTCCATAGTGAGGAGTTTAATAAGCACAATATGAATCTAATATGGCATCCCTGGGAATGAGAATAAGAAAGTTAAAATTTGACCAAGTCTTCTTTCCTGTTCCTGGGCCCTGAAGAAGTTTATCATTAATTGTGAATGCTCAGATTATTATGCATGTATTTTAACTTTGTTGTTCATGCTTTGGTTTCCGTTTTCAGTTATTGCAAACCAGCCTTTATCAGACATGCAGTCTTAATTTGCAGTTTTAATAATATTGTTACTTTTGTGTGAAGACAAGGCTCTAAAACAAAGTGCATCTGAAACAGATTCACCCATAAATGTTATTCTATTTAAAAAGCAGATCAGTAAATATGTTAGCTAAGATATTACATTTTCTTTGTGTGAGCTCCTAAAACACAAAAGAGAAATACTCACTTAACGTTTCAAACTGCTTTGCTCAAACTGCGGAAAAAGTTCAAGAACAGAAACAGCTAAAATCATCTTTAACATAAATTGTATTCTTAACAATATATACATTTTTTCTCAGGGTTTTGTTTCTCTCTCATGGTTCCTCAGTTATGTGAAATTCAATAAGCATGAAGAGTATCTTACTTGTTATTTACACAGAAGTCAATATATAAGAATTTGTCAAGCAAATATCTCAAACGATATATTTTAATCAAAGTTGAGGAAATAAAACTATGGAAAAATTGTGCATGTAAACAATTACTTTGGCAGGGAGGGGTAGGGAATTTCATGAAAATCTTTGGCCATCATCTTTAAAGGGACTGCATTTAAATAAAAGTTTTGATCTCCCTCCCTCCCTCTCTCTCTCTCTCTCTCTCCCCTCCATCTCTCTCAAATACACACCTTTTTAAGCCTTTTTTGGCGACCTTAAAATATGTATTTCTGGTGACATCTCAATGTTGCATTTTTGGGTGTAATACATTGCTTCCTCCTGCCTATTATAGGTTAGTGCTAAAGTGAGTAAAAATGAATGCAAAAAACAGCTGTTGGTTCAAAAAACAAAGACGTTCAGTAGACAAAATTCTAATGTGTTACATTCACATGACTTTTTCAGTCCATTGTCATTTATTTTAATGGAGATAAATGTTTACTGAAATGGTTTCATCATAGATTTCATTATAGGTACAAGAGGTTGAAGTGATAATCAATTCTTTAAAAAAAAATTTATGATGTGTTACATTCACATGACTTTCTCTACCCTCTATCGCTTATTAGTGGATATAGAAATTATTCTTATTTTCCTTTCCACTTCAGATAAACTTTTGGAAATAACTGCATTGCACATTTTGCTAGACATAAAGCGAATAGCGACAGTCAAATGTTTTAGAACTGGGTGCTATATGCTGGCCTTAAAATTCCATACTTTCTCCACAACATTGTGAAAAACAGCTGAAAATCGACAGCACTTCAAATGAATGGCTAAGTATTGATCAATTTGACCATTAATAACAGATATATTAGAAATGGCTGGTGCCATAAAAAAGGTTACTTGAAATAAATTGTGTGTTTTAAAGAGATTTTAATTTTTTCTGAAGTACATTTTCCTCTGTTGCTTAACGTTTTCCAGTTACACAAGATTATACAAAATTCCTTCCGAATTAAGAGGACTTCGCAAACTGTTCCCAGAAAATTTAAGATATACATTTTATTTGTGATGTAAATATCTTTAATATAAGGTATTTTAATAAAAATCATAAGAGTCATTTTTCAGAAAATCAAAAATTTCGAAAAAGTCTTCCATGTAAAGGGCAGTTTGGAGTATGAAGATTTGGAAGGTACTGAACCTAATTACCAAGTTTGGTATTTATTCAACTTTTCGTTTTTGAGTTATGCTGTTCACTGACACACATACACACGGACCTTTTTCTAAAAATGTTTTTTTTTGGTTTCAGGGAGTCTCAAAACATGTATTTTCAGCTAAATCTTGGTATCAAATTTTTGGGTGGAATGCAATGCCTTCCCTACATGCTATGTACGTGGTAAAGAAAGTAAAAATGGTTCAATACATTGCAACAAACAAAATGTTGACTTAGCACTTCAAAAAATGTATGATACGGTATTCAAAAATTTAAAACATTAGCCACAAATCTTTTGGAAATGGTTAATGTCACACAGAAAGTTGACATAAATTGGTGTTTTAATGAGATCTATATTATTTATGCAGTAAGTTTTCATGTGTCCCTAATGGTTTCCCAGTTAAAACAAAATTCATCCAGAATGAGGATTTCACTTATCTGGAAGTGTTAAGTAAAATGTTAACGAACATCAAGCAAATATTCACAGATGTAACGCATTTGAATCAATAAAAATCTAACAGTAGTTCAATTTTTTAGGATTGTTCCCTAAGATATGGAATGTTGTGAATTCACCTGAAATGAAATTTTATGTATATGGTTACAGTCTTGTTTAATGCTTGGACTTGCTCCATAGTCATGCATCTTGCTAAGTCAATGTGGCTTTTTAATAGTGATACCTTATTTTTAGTTACCTTGCTACAGTACCTCCAGAAGCAATTTTGGTATCAATAGACAGGCTCAATCTGTAGGCAGCTGTTAATGCTTAAAGATGGAATAGTTATTAATTGTCAGTTGCATTAACCAATGTTTTTTAAGACAACATTAATGTGATTTAACATTAAAGTTAATAATATCTTCTGTTTTATCAAACACAGTGATAGCTGTAACATCATGTTAAGTTAACATTGCCATACCCTTGTGTTAAGGTATCTAATAATGTTAGAAGTTGGAAAATGGCTGTCACAAACCAAATAATTCCAAAAGTAAGGTCTCCTTTTTTCTTTTAATATAAAGAAACCTTTATTTCAATAAATGGCACACAGTTTTGAAGCTTGAATATTCTTCTACTTTTCTACATAATCACATTTCAGTTGATGCATTTTTGTAAGTGCTGTGGCAGTTTTTGTATGCTCATGTCATATCAGCTTGTTACCATGCTATTGAGGAAGCGTTGGACCTCATCTTTCACCTTGTCTCATTGCTGAAGCACCTTCCAGCCAAATGTTCTTTCAACTTGGGAAACAAGTGGTAGTCACTAGGTGCTAAGTCTGGACTATAGGATGGACGGGTGATGATGTCCCATTCAAACTGTTGCAGAAAACGCACAGTTTGAAGGGTGGTGTGGGGGGCGAGCGTTATCCTGGAGAAGACTTATGACCTTGCTCAATATTCCTCTTCTCTGGTTCTGAATCAAAGTCTGAATTTTTTTAATGTCTCATAATACCTGTCAGCATTTATTGTGGTTCTAGGAGTCATGATTGACCAACAATATGTCCTTTAGATCTCAAAATACACTTGCTATGACTTTATCGGCAGACTGTGTTCTTCTGAGATTTTGTGGCTTGGGTCCAGATGAATGCAGCCATTCATGTGACTGTTGTTTGATCTCAGGTTGAAGTGTAAAAGCCAGGTTTCATCATCCGTGACAAACGAATCCAAAAGGTTGTCCTTTTCATCTGCATAGCACCGAGGAAATTCGTAGGGAAGTTTCAATGTGTTGCTGTTTGTGATCTTCTGTGAGCATTTGTGGAACCCTCTCACGCACACCTTCCGAAATTTCAACACTTCAAGCAATCCTATGAACGGTACTTTGAGAAACTTCAGGAATAACAATACAGAGTTCAAGAGTGATCCTCTGATCTTGAAGCATGACTTTTCAACCTTTGCGATTGTCTCATTGGAAATTGGCAGTCTCCTACTTCTTTCTTCGTTGTGAATTTTAGTACAACCAGCTGCAAACTCCTTACACCACTTGTGGATGTTTTTGACATCCATACACTGCTCTCCATACACTTCCATCAACTGTCAATGAATTTCAATTGGTTTAACTTAAGTCTTTTACATTAATAAAAAGGAAAAACTGTGCAAACTTTGCACCTGGTGGTAGCAGCAAACAAGAGCTCCACTACAACTGGCTGCCACACCAAGATTGAGTACCCCAGCAGCTGTGTGATTATTTCAGCAGCGAGTAGGGGAAACAACAAAACAACAGTGTGGCCAACAACTGTGCAAACAGTTTCTCTGCATCCCCAGTGTTTTAGAGATCTTACTTTTGGGATTACCCTTGTAATGAGGTACAGTTGCTATATTTGGAGTTTTTGAATGCTGTTTCTAACTGGAGAAGAGCTGTGCATCTTAATGATTTTGAAAACATGCAAGAACAGGAATTTTTAAACCAATACAGACTGTTGAAAGGGGTTATGAGGAGTATTGTAGAGGAAATATGAGAGGTTAAATACTACCAACAGAAACATGCCTCTTTCTCCTGTGCTGCAAGTGTTAATTACTTCAATATTTTAAGCTACTGCCCGTTTTCATTTAATAGCAGGTGATAATTTTAGAATTTCCAAAGCCACCATTTGGTGTTTATCCAGGAGGTTTCTGAAGCAATCACTTCAAGAAGCAAACAGTAATTTTGTTGGGGTCTGCCTGAACCTTAATCAATGATAACACACTTTTGTCCACTTAAGTTTCAATGTAGTGTGCACTACCAGTTTTAAACCGTTCTAAACACTCTTTACACCAGGCATTTTTGATGCTGCGTTTTATATTAGCATAAAATTGCTGCAGTTACTTACTGGAAGAAATGCATGCATTGTAATTAAATTCCTTGCAGATTTTCTCCCAGACTGCAACCTTCTCCTTTAATTTAAGTCATTCCTTTTTATTTTTTAACTCAATAATTCCTCTATACTTCATAAGCTCTATACTCTCTATAAGCTCTTCCTCTATACTTAACAAAGTTAAAGCTGCATGGAATGTTATAAATAGAACGGTCAAAGGTGAAAGGTCTGCTTCTATTCATTTTTCTCCTAATCAGGTTAATGGGTTTTTTATAGAATCTGTACAAGAGGTAAAGAGAAATATTTCAAAGCCTAATAAACTGGCGCTTGATTACTTGTCAAATTGTGAGGTGCCTGTAGTTTCTTTTCAACTTAAGGAAGTGTCATGTGATGATGTGTTGAACGCCGTTGCTAAAATGCATAACTCTGATTCCAGAGATATCTATGATATTTCAAATAATTTTTTAAAGAAAATAATTGGTTATATTGTGTTGCCATTAACTATCTGTATAAATAAATGCTTCACTGAGGGCATATTTCCAAGTAAACTCAAATTAGCAAAAATAATACCAGTTCATAAGAAAGGTAATAAATCATTATTGGAAAATTATCGACCGATATCTCTGGTGCCGGTGTTTTCTAAAATATTTGAGGTATTAATCCACAACCAGATGTATTCCTATTTTGAACAAAACAAGGTCTTTTCTATCGATCAATTTGGATTTAGGGCTGGTAAATCTACTATTGATGCAGTTCGATTACTTATTGATAATATAACGAATACTTTTGAATCAAAGAGCTTTGCTTGGGTCACATGCTGTGACTTAAGCAAGGCCTTTGATTGTGTGGATCACTGTATACTGTTAGATAAATTAGCACATTATGGTATTTGTGGTACGCCTAATAAATTGCTCTCTTCTTATCTCTCTAACCGCAAACAAGTTGTTCAGATTAATGATAAGGTCTCGGATGTGGCTTCAGTAATGTGCGGTGTTCCTCAGGGCTCTATCCTAGGTCCTCTGCTATTCCTAATCATGATTAATGATTTACCATTCAATACTGAATCTAAAACCATATTATTTGCTGATGACACAACTTTTATTCACAACAATGCAAATATACAGTATCTTGAAACTGAGGTTCAAAATAATATAATGTATATATCACAATGGTTTCAAGCAAATAAGTTTTTACTTAATGATTCTAAAACTAAAAATATAATTTTTACTTTAAATAATGTTGTTGTCCCAAATCTTTGTACTAATGTAAAGTTTTTAGGCATTTTTATTGATAGATTTTTAACCTGGGAGTCACACATTACATTTTTATGCAGAAAGTTGTCAAGGGTTTTATTCCTGATGAGAAACTTAGTCAATTGTGTACCCTTTGAGTATATACGTGTCTCATATTTTGCATACTTTCACAGTATTATTAATTATGGTATTTTACTTTGGGGTAATAGCTCATATATCCAAGATGTATTACTTGTGCAAAAGAAAGCTATAAGAATTATGGCTAAGATAACTACTAGAACACACTGTAAACCCTATTTTAAAAGATATAATATTTTGACTGTTATAAATTTGTATATTTATACTGTATTGGGTTTTATGAAACAGAATCAACATTTGTATGACACGAGATCCAATATTCATAATTATAATATCCGTAATGGTCAAATGATCGATATTCCTCAGCATAGACTTAAGAGAACTTCTCAAAGTTACTACTATATTGGCATTAAACTATTTAACAAGCTACCTCAAGCTGTAAAAGATTTGCCTTATAAAATATTTTGTAAGCGATTGCATTGTTGGCTTGTGGATAATCCATTTTATTCTATTAATGAATTTATTGTTTTTAATGCATCTGATATTAATATTTAATTGTTACTTTTTTGCTGTAAAAGTTGCACAAGGTGTGGTTTATGTTGTATTATTAATTTGTATTTTTGTATATACTGACAATGTCTATTGCAGTTGTATAACTGTTTAATGACAATAAATTGATATTGATATTGATATTGATATAAGCAGTTCTATAATTAACTCCTTTTTGAGCGGTCATAAACTAGTTCCTGTGCACATAGATTTTTCAGCCGACATTACGGTTCTAACCTCAAACAATCAGGAAAATCACATGGTTAACGAACTACTTGTCTGATAATGAAAAAAAGCACACTGTGATGCATAGACACAAGTGCACTTTTCTTTTTTCTTTATTTATTTATGGAAGCTCTTTAACTACTATAGTTCTTAGTGTCACATTTTATACTGGACATGAAAGACTGGAAATTTTGCTCAGAGGTCTTTTATCAGGCTTGAGGTTCTTTTATGTGCTGTAAATCTAAGACACAGGTCCACTTGGCTTTACTTCCCTTCCAAAGGAAGCCATGCTAAGGATTTTTTCACCCCCCAAAAAAGCCATTGCCCTCCTCTGGGTTTGAACCCATGACCTTGGGAACTAGAGGCTAGCATGGTACCTCCAGATCACAGAGGAAAATAGATAAAAGTGCATTGGAGCATGTTCAGAAGCTGTGTAATTCAGTCACCGCCTTCTTGAAAGTTATTCGCAGTTGTCTTTAATGTTAACAAGATGTTACCTTAAAACTGGCTGTAAAAACTTGATGAAACAGAAATATTTTAACATTAAGATGAGTTTTTAACATCATGTTAGCAAACAAGAATTTTTAACATTGGTTGATGAAACCAATCCTAAATGTCCCATGTGCAATGATGCATAATTCAACGATGGAATAATGTTATAGGCCCATCAACTAATTACCAACTAGCAGTTTATATATCAGTTCCTTCAGCATTAGCTAATATTTTTTGAGCAAATCCTTAACTTCTATACATTTTATGAAATCATGTTTATCACATAAATACACTTTGTGCTTTGCTGATTCTATGTTGATTCTAAAATAACAGTTAATGGAAACTAAAACAAATTTTAATACTATACAGTAGCATGTGATAAGTGGGGTAGTAATGACAATTTAGGATTTAAAAGCTCCTGCTTTTGCAGCCTTACGAATAAAATCCTTGATAGTCTGAACATCCAAAGCGTTGAAACCTTCAGTTTCTATGATAGCAGTCATGTGATTTAGAGAGAACTTGAAACAAAACTCTTCCAACTCCTGAAATGGAAAAAAATATTATTTGATTTTCCTTAAAGATATCAACTTCCCTGAAATTACAATATTTAAAGCACACAAATGCACTGAGGTGGGAAAGAAGCTTATTACACTTAAAAAAAATCTGATGTGCTAGACTCACATGACTTTCTCTACTCTTGTACAAACTATTTTTACAAACGCTTATTCTCCATATGCTACATGTTAATCGAGATGTTAATCTTATTGCTAATTTTCTTGTAGGTGCAAGGGGAATTGGTAGGCTTTAAGTGATAGTCAAATATTTAAGAGCTGGTTGCTATGCAGAGCATTCCATTCTCTTTGCATTACCAGGACAAAAAAAATGAATAACGAATTTAAGAAAAAGTGTAAGTATTGGAAAATTTAGTGGAATAACAAGCAATATCTCGAAAATGATTCACCCAACAAAAAAAATGTATATAACATAAATTGTGTATTTTAATGCAATCTACATTTTTTGTGTAGTAAACTTTTGTCTATCTCTTATGGTTTACCAGTTATGCAAAAGTCGTTCACAATGAAGAATACTTTTGGAGACATTCCCAGAAAATTCAAGATATGCATTTCATTTGTCATGAAAATATCTTAAACATATGATATTTTAATCAAAATCGTTAGAGCCATTTTTGAGAAAATCAAAATTTTTGAAAAATGTTCCATGTAAAGGGTAATCTGGGGTGGAGGGATTTTCTTGAAAACCTCCGTGTCGCATCTCTGGAAGATACTGAACCTAAATATCAAGTTTGGTGTTTATTCGACTGTTCGTTTCTGAGTTATGCTATTCACAGACACACACGGACATGTTTCCAAAAATGCTTTTTTTTTTGGATTCAGGGGGCCTGAACATATATTTCCGGTGAAATCTCGGTATCGAATTTTTGGGTGGAATACAATACTTCCCCTACTTACTATCCGTAGTAGAGAAAGTAAAAAGCTACATCATAATCTAATTTTTAACATTTATGCATATTTCAAAGCTCCCATAGCACTGCTATATAGGTTTGTGCAATAACAGTGGACTCGCCCACTGTTTCTCACCTAAATAATGCTAATGATGTGAAACAAGAATATTTACGGTTACCTTTCATTACAAAAGGTGTTTGAAATGATGGCTCTCTGTGTCTATACAAGCTTGGCATGTGATTGAAATATTGGAAAATGCACACCACATACTGTCTTCTAATTTGTCGAGCATATTCGGATTTGTACATAAACTTTATCTTTATGTATTTCCCACAGATAATAATCACATGGATTGAGAGAGAGAGAGAGAGAGAGAGAGAGAGAGAGAGAGAGAGAGACGCACGCACACACACACACAAACAGAAGTAATGCGAGGCAGCAATTTTCTTGTACTTACTCCCATGACAGTCACTTTCTCATTTAATTTTTCCTCAATTACAACTGTGGGCTATGTTTCTTTTTGTATAAGAACGGACTCCATCTGTTTAAATGTTTCAAACAACCTATAAGACATTTTCATAACCTCTCTCCATTATATCTCTTCAATGAACAATTAGAATGGTTATCCTTTCACAAACCAATTAAATACATTGGAGTGCTCTTTGACCCAAATTAACTTGGAGAGCTCGCAATGAATATATCACAACACTTGCAGTTTCCAGAATCACTAAATTATACCCTCTAATAAACAAACATTCGAAACTAGCCTTGGAATGCTCTGTTCTTCTTTATAAATCTTTAATGAGACCTTTTCTAACAATGCAGCTTCTGTATGGAGAGCACCGCCATTGTTTTAAGGTGAGGCCACAAATTGGCTATATGCAGTGACCTCAGCAATAATATATGTCATCATCCATGGTGTAGTGCTAGCCTCTAGCTCCCAAGATCGCAGGTTCAAACCTGGCGGAGGGCAATGGATTTTTTTGGGCGTTAAAATCCTTAGCATGGCTTCCTTCGGAAGGGAAGTAAAGCCAGTGGCCCCATGTCGTAGATTTACGGCACGTAAAAGAACCTCAAGCCTGATAAAGAGGCCTCTGAGCAAAATTACCAGTCTTTCATGCCCAATATAGAATGAGATGATAAGGATCACAGCAATTAAAGAGTGTCCATAAATTAAAAAGCTCAATAATAAAATATGACCTCAGTATTTTTCTGATGTGCAACTGCGGTGCATGATGCATTCAAGGTTATCCTTATCAGCTGTGCCTCAATCGATGTTCTCCGGGCACCAACCATGAGTAAGAGCTGGTAGACAGTAACTAGCTACACTGTCTGCCCCACCAAGGTTCTTCGGTAGTCTTCCCTGATAGGATTTTCTCTATTGGGCTGACGCATGTATGTGACATATCCACTTCCGCCCCTGTGTGGCAGGAGATGAGGGGAGGTAGGTGTCCTAACCCAATCTCAGCCATGCAGAGGGGGCAGAGTATAAGATAGACGCTGCCCTAATGGAAAATCCCCACGAGTTTGACTCCTGGAGTCTGAGGGTGAGGGCTGAGTAGTCAGCCCAGATCCCGTTGTCTTTATGTGCCTCAATCGCTACTTTGTAAGGGGAGTTCTGCTCATGCATCTTAAAGGTGAAAGTTTATTCAAGATATCTGTGCTGTGTGTGATTTGCTCAAGAGTGTTAATGTCTTGTTATTAGTCCACTGCAATGCCTCACGACAAATTCATGCTTTAACAATAAAGTTTTATGCACAATACATACATAAAAATCTGATGTGTTACACTCACATGACTTTCTCTATTCTTGTACAAACTATTTTTACAAATGCTTATTCTCCATATGCTTCATGTTAATCGAGATATCGAGATGTTAATCTTATTGCTAATTTTCTTGTAAATGCAAGGGGAATTGGTAGTCTTTAAGCGATAGTCAAATATTTCAAGAGCTGGTTGCTATGTGGAGTATTCCATTCCCTTTACATGTCCAGGACAAAAAAAAAAAAATGAATAACAAATACCCATTTGAGAAAAAGTATAAGTATTGGAAAATTGAAGGAAATAACAAACAATATCTCGAAAATGGTTCACTCAACAAAAAAAATGTATATGACATAAATTGTGTATTTTAACGCGATCTACATTTTTTGTGTAGTAAACTTTTGTCTATCTCTTATGGTTTACCAGTTATGCAAAAGTCGTTCACAATGAATACTTTTGGAGACATTCCCAGAAAATTCAAGATATACATTTCATTTGTCATGAAAGTATCTCAAATATATGATATTTTAATCAAAATCGTTACAGCTATTTTTGAGAAAATTAAAATTTTAGAAAAATGTTCCATGTAAAGGGTAATCTGGGGTGGGGGGATTTTCTTGAAAACCTTCGTGTCGCATCTCTGGAAGATACTGAACCTAAATACCAAATTTGGTGTTTATCCGACTGTTCGTTTCTGAGTTATGCTGTTCACAGACACACAGACGGACATGTTTCCAAAAATACTTTTTTTTGATTCAGGAGGCCTCAAAACATGTAAATCTCAATATTGAATTTTTGGGTGGAATACAATACTTCCCCTACTTACTGTATGTAGTAGAGAAAGTAAAAATTGAATCATGTAGACAGGTGTGTAGACAATTTCAGGAGAAATTTCCTGGTATTCCAGATCCTCTGTTAAACCTCTGGTTAATAAACTTTAGGGCAACAGGATTGCTAAAGGCTAAACCTAAGAAGCAAAAACAATATGTTCTAACAAAGTAAAAAACTGACAAAATTGGTGCATCTATTTGTGGGAAAACCTAAAACTAGTTTATACGAGCAATCCCCACACTATAGATGAACTTAAGGACAATATAAAAGCAGAAATTATGAACATTATGCAAGAAGAACTTATGGGATCTCATTATGGGGAAACACAAATGCAACAAATGTTTTAAAAATTTTCAAATTACAGAAGAAGGCCATTAGAATTTTGCAAATGTCGATGAAACAACTAGTTGTAGATCTTTATTTAAGAATATTCTAACTGTTCCATGCATATATATTTATGAAAGTATAAAATATATAATAGAACAAAATATATATATAAAAAAATTGTAATGTACATTCATATGATGTGAGAAACAAAGAAGATTATTTTAGGACCACACTTGGGGGCACTCTTAATAAAAGAGCTATTGAAAATATTGGGAAAGATATGTATAATAGTCTACCTAAAGAAATAAAACAATGCAATATTAAGTGTATAGAAAGATACCTAACAGAGCAAGCTTTTTATAGTATCGATGAGCATAAAAATGTAAATAATATATGACATGTTCAACCTCTAGGTAATGTAAATATAAAGCTTTATGTATATTTGTATCAGATAACGTATCCTATGTATGTAAACTTAAAGGATGAAATGAAATGCGTGTGAATGGAAACTGCATCTGAAGATACCAGGAATGTCTTCATGCAGATGGACACCACTTATAACAAGGTTAGTACTCATTATAGTGTATGTTACTATCACTCATGAGTAAGTAATGCAGGAGTTATGGAACAAAAACCCTCATGCAAGAGAATGTGTAGAGCATATGCATGATCCATGGCCTCACCATAAAACGATTGCACTGTAGAAGTCGTTCTGCAGCAAGCTGGGTGCAACAATGGCTCAAGTGATGTGTGCCCAGATTCAGGGGTGTTACATGCAGTTACTAACACCAATACTTTAATTAACAAGTCCATTTCCATTCAGATATATGTTTCAAACTTTAGCATACAAAGAAAAGCTACTTAGAGTGAAGCTGTGAGTTAGTAATACTAATGTTTATATGTACATCCCTTTAAGTACACAGATCATTACTGCACCCAGCATCTTAGCAAATTTTTTCAAAATCAGCATAATGGCAGGTATGATCATTTACATTTATACAATATTAGTTATAATGTGCACGAATAAATGTAAATAGCATAATATTTTCAATTTTAGAGCAAGTTTTAAACTTTGTTAAATCTAGCCTAAACTAATTCTGCATGGAAGCGTTAAAACCCAATTGTAATATCTAACATCTTAATAGTCTTACGGTGTGAAATTTCCCAAGTAATTTAACTTTTAAAGCAAGTGATATCTGTGTTTCCACTGTTGACTCATCTTTAAAGTTAACAGTATAAAACACATCAATGTTTATACAGGATGATTTATGAAGATCTGACACATTTATTTCTTTGTTTCAAAACGAGTTATGCTAGTGACAACTTATTATACCTGAAATGCGGAAGAATTTTGTGAGATTATTTACCTCTATAGCAAATGTTGAAAATGTCCTCCATCCTACATAAGGCACAACTCAACAAGTCGTTCCATGTTACTGGACACTCGGAGGACTCTATTGTCAATAGCTTGAATCTCCTGTGTAATGTTGTGCTTCAGATCGTCCAATATCTGGGGACGTGTGGCATAAACCCTGTCTTTTAAGTAACCCCATAGAAAGAAGTCCGGCGATGTCAAATCCGGATATCTCGGTGGCCACAGGTTCTTGGAAATTATCTGGTCATCAAACAAACTTGCAATTAGTGCCATGGATTCATTTGACGTATGGCATGTAGCGCCGTCCTGCTGAAAATCTCCTTGACTCAACTTTACATCATCTAGTAGCTCATGAAAATCCATTGGTATTCTGCAGTGTTCACAATGTTTAAAAAAAAAAATTGGTCCTACTATTCTCTGTAGGGATATTGCGCACCAAACTCCGATTTCAACCGGGTGCATATGTGAGTTCACATAGCCAGATAAATGGAAGCATGTTTCATCTGTGAACCATGTGATGGACAATATAGCCTGGCGTGTGAGCGCAAGCTTGCATGCCTGCGCTGTGCTGGACCCCATCTTCTGCGGGATTGCGAAAAGGCACCCGAGGAGAAGACATGTGCTAACTGCCGCCAGGACCACGTCAGTGTCTACAAGGGCTGCGTGGCGAGGCAGCGGATCATTGAGAGCCGCCGACAAGGAGCACCGGCACCGGCTACAGTCCGACCGGGAGTTTCCTTTGCGGCCGCTCTCAAGAAGGCCGAGACGACGCTCCAAGGAGCGGGAGGAGCTTTGGCTTCTAAGGAGGGTCCAACAGAGACGCCCATTACCACAGCGGCGACGACGGCGACAACATCGCCCGACGAAGTGCCACAGCAGGAACAGCAAACAGAAAAACGAACAAAACGTTCGAAGAAGAACAAGAAGAAGAAGAAACAGAACAAAGGTACTGCACCTAACACCATGCCGAGCCAATCACAGGCCCCGGCTACTGAGCAACCCCAAGCCCCGCCCACAGTGGCGGCACCCAAACCACCAGCGACCGCGGCAGTGCCCAAGACACCGGCCGCTGCCATGCCAGATACGCCGGCGCTCCCGGCAACAACACCGGCCTCCATGGCAGGTTTTGGGGACACCATCTCCCAAACAGATTTGGAAGAATTCCGGGCCCTATCCCTGTGGTTTGGTGACCTCATCAAAAAGGCCCTACCTGCGCTACGACACTGCAAGCTGCAACTCGCTAACCCGCAGTTAAGCCCCATTCAAAAGCACCAAGTCATGCTCGAAACGCTGGAGCAACTGTTCCCTAATTCCGCTTCGTAATGGCTGCCAGACTCGTCCGGAGGCCATTACGAGCTGCGTTCTGGAACGCAAACGGAATAAGGGGGCATTACCCCAGCGTACTTGAGTTTGTCAACTCCTACGGAATTGATATTCTAATGGTCTGTGAAACACACTTGATTGCTGGTACTAACTTTTCGCTGCCAAGTTACGTCACCCATCGGCAAGATCGGGTCGGCCGACCGGGGGGCGGTACAGCCATATTCATAAAGAATCATATCACGCATACACCCTTCCCTCTCCCTCCGCTACAGCATGTGGAAGCCTGTGCCATTCGGCTTGCCATTGGCGGGCTAGACACTTTGCTGATAGCGGTTTACGACCCCCCAGACCATCGCTTCTATGAAGCAGATTACCGAACCCTACTCAACCTACACCCAGTGGTATGCATTGCAGGAGACCTCAACGCGAAGCACGGGCTCTGGCACAGCCGCACGGCTAACCAGAAAGGCCGCGGACTCTACCGCCTCATCAGCGGAGACCCAAGCCTAATCGCGCACGGACCGAGAGGGCCTACGTTTTATCCGGCCCGCGGCAGGCCGGATATTCTCGACATCATGCTCACCAAAAACATTCCTTTCCATCTAGAGCTCTCGGCGGTAAACGAGCTGGATTCCGACCATGACCCTGTCCTGGTGGATTCCAACGTTTCAATGCCAGCACTGGTCAGCCCAGACTGGGTAAACGAGGTCGACTGGAATGCAGCCGTCCATGAACTGAACCGGTCTGTCAACCCGCGTCCACGCATCGACTCCATCGACGCGCTGGAAGCGGCGGCGGCAGACTTCTCCCAACAGATCCTGAATGCGGTACGTGCACATACCCACCGCATCCCGTCTGACATCCCCAACCCGAGAACCATCCCTAATGAACTCCGGCAGCTGCTAAAAGCCAAGGCAACTGTACGGAAGCTATGGCAGCGTTTCCGCCATCCCAGGATAGGGGCAGTATACCAGCGGTTCAAAACCCTGGCAAGGCGACTGCTCCGTGTGCACAGAAAGGAGGCCTGGGAAAGAACAATGGAGACTGTAAACCTACAGGAAAAGAAACCATGGCGGATAATCAAATCCTTGAGGAAGGATAAGACGCAGTACCAGCATCCTCTGCACGGCACTCGCGGGAGACTCGCTTTCGAGCCCCGCGAGAAAGCCACAGTGTTTGCAGACCATTTAGAACTCCAATTCGAACCGCGGGAGGACCCCCAGGACGAAGACTTTACTGAGCTCGTGGAAGCGACTGTGGACTACCTCTATGAGGAACCACAACCGCGCCACGAGGAGGTCCATCTTCCCATAGTCACCCCTAAACAGGTGGCTTCCGAAATCCAAAAGCTCAATCCGAATAAATCCCCTGGACATGACGGCGTCACGGCGCCCATGCTCCAGCACCTACCCAAGAAGGCCGTCATCCATTTGACGCGGATTTTCAATGCATGCCTTCACCTCCGTCACTTTCCAACTAGTTGGAAGGAGGCGCGGGTGGTATGCATTTTAAAGCCCGGCAAGGATCCGGTCTTTCCATGCAGTTACCGCTCCATCAGCTTGCTCCCAACCGTCTCAAAAGTCTTTGAGCGGTTGCTCCTAGCCCGCCTCACACCTCTATTTGAGGAAAGGCAACTCCTACCGGACCATCAGTTTGGTTTTCGCCATGGGCACTCCACCACCCTGCAGCTGCTGCGACTGGCCGAGAAGGCCTCCCTGGGCTTCCAGGAGAACTTCAAGACCATAGCAGTGCTGCTGGACGTAGAGAAGGCCTTCGCCACGACGTGGCACCAAGGCCTTTTATACAAACTCAAGGAGTTAGACGTCCCTCCCGCCTATCTTGCCCTGATAAGCAGTTTCCTTCGGGATCGCACATTCAGGGTGAGAGTGGAGGGGAAGGTTTCCTCAGTCCGACCCATAGCCGCTGGAGTCCCGGAAGGCAGTGTACTGTCCCCGCTTCTCTTCGCGGCCTACATGTCGGACTTCCCCACGGAACCCAGGACTGTTACGTGCCAATATGCCGACGATGTCCTCATAATGGCACAGAACAAGAATGCCCGATTCTGTTTCCCTCCACTACAGCGACAGCTCCGAGCCATTGGCAGGTGGAGCGAAAAGTGGAGGATGGCCATCAGCCCGGGGAAGAGCTCTGCGCTTCTCCTGGCGAAGGTCCGTCGGTGGCGGCCCGAGCGGCCTCTGAGGTTGCGGCGGAGGAGAATCCCTTGGGTTACCTCAGCCAAATACCTCGGAGTCACGCTCGACCGCGGCCTCACTTTCGCGCCACATGTCAGGGCAAAGGTCGGCCTCGGCCACTCCGCGCTGAGGCAGCTGTACCCTGTATTCCGCTCCACAATGCCCATACGCCTCAAACTACGCCTATATCAGGCGATTATCCCGCCCCTGATTCTTTACGGCTGCGAGGTCTGGGGATCGGCGGCAGCGACCACCATCCGCAGACTGCAAACCGTCCAGAACAGGGCGCTTCGGATGATCTATGATACTGGGCGTAGGTTCCCATCACATATCCTACATACCCAATCCGGTCTCCCATACATCGTGGACGTGGTGCGGGAGAGAACCCGCACCATGTACACGAAACTCGCCTACCATACCAACCAGCTGGTTAACTCTTTGGGCCGCTATGACCATAAGGCGCCGCGGCGGAGGAAGAGCTACCGGTTGCCGAAAGACGGCTTGGGCCCCCGAGGCTGAGGTCTGCCAATCCCTCACTTCACAAACTTCCCCAAGTTAAGCAGCATTGGGCCCGGTCGCTAGCTGGATGAGTGACCATTTAGCAACGACCCGCCCTGCCGCTAACTTGAGTACCCCCATCCCATTACCTACATTCCCATCATGCTTTGCTGCCATGCCGGCCTGCTTAACTTGACGACCACACAAGCGGTCGCCCAAGTTAAGCAGCATTGGGCTTGGTCACCACGTGGTCGCTAGTCCGCCCACGAGGGGACACCGAGACCCAGCCAAAGGTAGCGCAGCAAGCTAAACTCCGCCCAAGACACATAAATCAAAAGCTTGTGTACATTCTTTCATCCTTCTATATCGCACAGGTAAAGCCGCATACGCGGCTAGGTACTGTGGCGATTACATTCCGCCCAGGTGAACCTGGGCGACCTGTTCTCGATTGCTGGATTGCTGGATGGACAATATGGCAGGATTTTGCACAATGAACGCCTGAAACCAACAACAATAATTCAGCCGTCTATCCTTATCTGGTTCCTGTAAGTGATGGACAACCGTAATACTATACGGCTTTAGGCCTGCACTTTTCACAGCTCTCTGACACATTGAGTAGCTGTACCCTGTCTCCTGTGACAAACATCTTAATGATTTTTTGGGCGACTGATCCAGTTGTGCTCTTATGTCAACAACAACCATGGGAAGGCTAGATGAACGAGTTTTGCCTTTTTCACTCACCAGAGATCCAGTTTAAAATAAAGAGTTGAGGGTTGTTACACTACATCACTATGATAGTGTTAGTTGAGGGTTGTTACACTACATCACTATGATAGTGTAGTGATGTAGTGTAACAACCCTCAACTCTTTATTTTAAATTATGACACATCACTGTTACAAGCTTCTAAATCTTCAAAAATAGAGATCCAGTTGTTTCCAATTTGTTTACCAGTCCCAGTATTGTGTTTCTTTGGGGAGGATTCTCAACACCAAATTCTCTCTGGTATGCCCTTTGAGTAGCTGCAATTGAATTTGTAATCCAGTATTGCTTTACAAGGAAGAGTCGTTAATTTAATTTTCACGCTGACTAGAACAAAATCTCAAAAACAGTTGCCAACAATAAAACTAACAATTACGAATAAAACATGAACACCTGTACATCTAGTGACAGGCAATCGAAACTCCAGAACATTCTGCTTAATTTGATACTAAAATTGGGGCAATGAGTGAATTTCAAACAGAATAATTAAAGAAAGAAATGTGACAGTTCTTCATAGATTGACCTGTAGTTTCTTTCAAAATACATAAAAAAATTTAATTCCCTTTCTATTAGAAGCAATTTATCCCAAACGCAATGACAATCTGGTCTTTGAAGATGCCATTTAGTGTTTACCTGCATATACAGACCTATGATAAAAGTAAATTGCAGGAAAATGTACTTATTAGAAAGAACATGAATGCAGTGAATAATTAAGAGTTGCGTACAAACCTCCCACATCCTAGAGTTACCATTGCATTCCATGAACTTACCTTGGCTTCATATTCTAGGGCTGTGGCATACAGCATAGCAGCGTTCTCGACAGTGATTCCTTGCTTAATTATTTGCTCACATTTCTTTTTCAACTGCATCTCACAATAGGCATTCGCCAGGTCCAGCAGCTCTAAGAAAGGGAGAAAAGACTGATGTGTTACATTGACATGCCTTTTTACTTTCTCTACCACGTACATAGTAAGTAGACAAGGTATTGCATTCCTCCCAAATATTTGATACCAAGATTTCACAGCAAATACATGTTTTGAGGCCTCCTGAATCCAAAAAGAAGTATTTTTAGAAAAAGATCCACGTGTGTCTGTGAACAGTATATCTGAAAAACGAAAGTATTTATATTCAGTATCTTCCAACGATGCACAAGAAGATTTTCAAGAAAATCTCCTGCCCCAAATTATCCTTTACATGAAACGTTTTACAAACTTTTTATTTTCTCAAAAATGGCTCTAAATATTTTTGTCAGAATACCTATATTAAAGGTAGGACAAATGCTGAAGATGGACCGAAACATGTACAAATAAGTACTAGAGCATGTCATGTGGTGTCTCAACCCATTAATTAAAACATATTAAAGATTTTTAATAATGAGTCAATTGAAAAATTCAACACCACAGCTGGGATTTGAACACGGTTCTCCCGCTCTCCGTGCGGTTGCTCTAACCATTGAGCTACTGTGACAACATGCCGGTGGGACATTGAATTCCCCAATTGACTCAAGTTGTTTCCCAGATACACCAATAAGGAATCTCACTCAAGTCAACCGTGTTCAAATCCCAGCTGTGGCGTTGAATTTTTCAGTTGACCCTATATTAAAAACTTGCCTAGACCAGGCTAAGGGCTATTAAAAGTATAATTAATTTATACAATGACAATAAAAAATTAAAAACCTTAAAAACCTATTTACCCAGCACTGAAGTACTTGCGATAAGCAGGTCGCCGCTAAGTTTGTCATCTTGAGTGAGATACCTTAGTGGCCTGTCTGGGAAACAACTTGAATCAATTGGGGAATTCAATGTCCCACCACCATGTCACAGTAGCTCAATGGTTAAAGCAACCACACGGAGAGCGGGAAAACCGTGTTCAAATCCTGACTGTGGCATTGAATTTTTCAGTTGACCCTATATTAAAAACTTGCCTAGACCAGGCTAAGGTCTATTAAAAGTATAATTAATTTATACAATAACAATAAAAAAATATTAAAGATTATTTAGAAAAATTGAGTTAGAGTTGAAATGCTTATCACTTAAATGTTTTTCATCTTGACCGGTTTCAAGGGCTACTGCTCCCATCATTGGAAGTGCACGACTGGTTACTCATGGTGTTGTTCGGTGTGTATTTGTGTGTGGCGACATCTGGTGGAGTGATGAATTTCCATAGTGGGTTTGGTGGAGGCAATTCAAAATTAATTACACAATGTTTGTGTTTCATGATTAATTACTTTTCCCAAGTATCTAATTCTCTTAAAACCGGCAAAATATGCAGAATTAAATACTTTAGAAAACATAAATACCATGTAATGAATTCTGAATTACCACCACCAACCCACTATGGAAATTCACATACATGCACTAGCTCTTGAAACCAGTCAAGATGAAAAACATGTAAGTGATGTTAAGTGTTTCAACTCCGACTCAATTTTTCTAAATAATTTCAAATTCATATCACTTATATCATAACTGGCAAATGTAAAGTGATAGATGAAAACTTACTACACAAAAAAGCTACATCTCTTTAAAAAAATCATAATTTATTTTAAATAACTTTTTTATGACAGCCATTTCTAAGGCATCCGTTATTAATGGTTCGAATTGTTCAATACTTTGTCATTCTTTAATGTCCTGTCGACCTTACATTATCTCTTGAGACTGCAGGGAAAGAGTATGAAATTTTAAGGCAGCATAAAGCGTCCAGCTGTTAAACATTTGACTATGGCTGTTCCTTTTATACCCTAACAAAATGTGTATTTAAAATGTTTGATTAAAATGAACTAGATAAAAAAATAAACTTTGTATACCAATAATAAACAAAAGAGGGGTGTGAAAGATTATGAATGTAAAAAATAAGATTTTTCTTTCTATTCTTCCACAAACTATTCTTACAAATGCTTATTTTTCTATCTACTTCATGTTAATTCAGATAAATGTTCGCAGAAATAGTTTCATTACACATATACATGCAACTGAAGAAAAAGTCACATTATAAAAACAGGTCGCTACTTGACAGCTGTAAAATTCCATTCTTTTCACGATCAGCACTTAACACTTCAAAACATTATGAAGTATTAGAAAATTTAAACCAAAAACAACAAATATCTTTGAAATGGTTAATGGCACATAACATTTACATGACATAAAGTTTGTGTTTAAATGAGATCTACATAACTTTTTCTCTATCTCTTATGGTTTATCAGTAAAACAAAATTACACAAAATTCATTGAGAATGAAAAGGACTTCACAAGCTATTCACATAAAATTGAGGTTATATATTTTATTAGTACTTAAATAACTTAAACATATGGTATTTTAGTAAAAATTGTTAAGAGTCTTTTTGAGAAAATCAAAAATAAATAAAGAAAAGTTTTCCATGTAAAGAGTAGCTCAGGGTCTTTCTTGGAAGTCTTCATGTCATATCCTTAGAAGGCATACATACATGCAAGGACCTTCACTAAAAATGATTCTTTTGGATTCAAAACTGTCAAAATATATGCAAAGTAACATAAAGGCTGGTTTACGACAACTGAGAGCGTAACCAGAATGGGAGTGTTCACAATTGATGAGCTTTTCCGAGTCCGGGGAATGGGAAAGAATACTTGGCTTGTTCTTGTTCCTGAGCATGGCATATTAGATCCACATTGTGCATATTAGATTCTTTGCTGTAGAGATTATTCTAGGTGGCTGTGACATGAAACAGCTGCTAATGGTCTTTAAGTTTGAAACATGAAACTGGATGAAATTGTAACATATGTACATTGTAACATCAGATTCTGACACCGACAGATCCATTGAGCATCAGTTCTTCTAGTGAAAGGGTCATCTGTAGTTTGTTTATATGCAACTCAAAAACAACAGAAAAAACTGGTAGAAATTAACAACAAACAAGTTTATCAAAATTGAGAAAGGATTTGTCTTGACAGTGAAGAGGTCAATTGATAAAATAAATGAGTCGAATGAAATTAAAAGCCTTCACTTACATCATGATGGTAAAAAATCTGGACGATCGTTTCGAGACTTCAAGGTCTCATCTTCTGCAGGATTTTTGGAAGTCGACTTGATAAAATAAATGAGTCGAATGATATTAAAAGCCTTCACTTACATCATGATGGTAGAAAATCTGGACGATCATTTCGAGACTTCAAGGTCTCATCTTCTGCAGGATTTTTAGAAGTCGACTTCCAAAAATCCTGCAGAAGATGAGACCTTGAAGTCTCGAAACAATCGTCCAGATTTTTTACCATCATGATGTAAGTGAAGGCTTTTAATATCTTTCGACTCATTTATTTTATCAACAAACAAGTTTTTTGCATGCCATTAAATAAAGGAATTAAAGCTTGGTATGACTAAAGGAATTGCAAATGTAATGGATCTGCGTTTAGAATTTAGATAATATTTACTCTATCAAATTTTGGCATTGGTTAACCAACATTATGGTGGCTGAATTGGAATCATTAAAAAACTAACATTGGTCAGTTAAAAGCAAATGAAATCCCAATGTGTAAAATCAACTTTCCACTTTGTTATCGATTTGATCATCAATATGCCTTCCCGTTTTTGTTACTGGACTATTATGAACCAAAATCTTGTACGTTGTATTGCTTCCTGTTCTTGTTTCCAGTTTGGTTACTATTCTCAGGTTATTGTGAACCAACCTTAAAATTGGGAACTGAAAGCAGAAAGCTGTTGGTTCAAAAATTAGTGTCCTACAGAAATATACAACACTTACCACAGTAATAGCACTTACCTAGTGCACTTTCGGGAGGAAGATTCACTTCATCTGTGTACAGGTACTGAAGAAATGATCGGTACACAGTATATGAAAACTGGTCCATTTCAAGAACACTGGAAAAGAAGAAAATAAATTTAGATAAAATTATTAAAACCATCAGCAAAGTGAACCAGAGTATACAGTGGGGCAGGTGCTTTAAAGTTGGTCAAGTTTTAACAATATCCATTTTGTGCATATTAGACTCTTCACTGTAGAAATTATTCAAGGCGGCCACAACATGAAATAACCACTAGAGCTTTCTATAGTCACAAGCTGGGAAAATGAAACTGGAAGAAACTCTAGTAAATGTCCATCCTGACCACAGATCCATTGAGTGTTGGTTCTTCTAGTAGAAGTGTCGTCTGTAGTTTGTTTATATGCAACTCAGTACTGGCTGTTGTCTCAAAAACAATAGCAAAAGCTAGAAAGAACAGCAAAAAATGGGTAGAAATTAACAAAGAACAACAAACAACTTAATGCATGCTATTAATAAAGGTATGAAGCTTCATAAGACTAGAGGAATCAGAAATAGTAATTGATCTGCATTTAGAAAATGTTTATTCTATCGATTTGACAAGGACTAGCAGATGTAAAATTAATTATCATTGGTCGGTTACAAACAAATGACATCCCAATGCATAAAATTTACTACCTGCTTTGCTATCGATACAGTTGCTCATATGAATTTCTGTTCTTGTTACAAGGTTATTGTTGCAACGCACCTCCTCTCGTCAAGTTACGTAAATAATTTGACGAAGGTGTTTTTGGAATCTCCTAACTTCCTAGGTGGTTGGGATAACTTGGAATCATACTGGGTTTAAGAGGCTAAGGAAACTCTGAGATCGATAGGGGAACATAAATCATTTAAAGGGTAAACTGGTATGAGTAATAATTATTCAACAACCATATGAATAAATTTGTAACAAATTAACACATAAAATATAGTAAGATGTGTATAGCATACATAAATTATTTGTCTGTGCTCTGCGCAGTCAACTATTTGGAAATAAATAGTAAACTGAGCTGTGAGCTATACACAAATGAGAATGGCATGAATTTAGATGTTAAAGAATCATGTTCCTATTCCTTGCATTTTATAATAAATTGAGCTAGGTAAAAGCATACAAGGTGTGGCAATTAAATAATGAGACTGCACACCTCCTAACGTGCAGCCGCGTGGGGGATGTTGATTCAGGAATGCAGTTGATCCAGAACCCTCAAGAGCAGTCACCATTCGTTTCGTCTTTCTGTTTGCTTTAGTTTGTCTTTGAGCCTTGGTTGTAGAGGACGTAGTTCTGTAGTAGTGCCGCAAGCATGGTGAACTTTAAAATTAAGTAGCGCATTTAAAATCAAATTCCTTATGAAATTAAAAAGTTTGCCAATGGAATGTTTTCATATGTTAAAGGAGGTGTTTGGTGATAATGCTATGTCACGTGCACGAGGTTTTGAATGACACAAACAGTTTTCAAAAGCACCTATGACCAAGTCAAAATGAAGGCAATGCTGATCTTTTTTTGATATCAAGGGTGTTATCATAGCTGAACAGGTGCCTGAGTGTTAAACCGTTACTCAGAAATACTATAAAGAAGTCCTAATTAAGCTGAGAGAAAGAATAAGAAAAAAAAGACCAGATTTGTGAAGAACAATGCATGGATTCTGCATCAGGACAACACGCCAGTCCACAATGCCGTATCTGTGAAACACTTTTTAGCAGACAAGCACATTCCTGTGTCCGAGCATCCTTTGTATTCACCAGATCTGGTTCCCTGTGACTTTTATCTGAACTCAAAAGTGAAAAGTGCATTAAAGGCAACACATTTTCAGTCTGTTGAAGAGGTAAAAGGAAAAATGGCAGAGTTGCTGATGAGGGTGACAATGGATGACCTATAGCATTGCTTTGAACAATGGAAGACATGTATGCAGCGGTGTATAGATAGGGGAGGGGAGTATGTTGAAGGGGATAAAAGTTAGTTGTAACTTTGATAGTAATAAATCACATTTCTGACATCAGTCTCATTATTCACTTGCCACACCTCATATATAAATAACCCTTGTGTGCAACACAAAACAAATGTTCAAAATGGAGTATTCAATACAAGTGACTCACACCTAAAATATAAAGTGAGTACAATATATAACCCTCAATTACAACTCAGGTATTAAACCAATGAAAAACCTGAATTTAAGGTAATTAGTACTGCTATAATGTAATTCTCTGCTTGGTTAACTCCGTTCATAGAACATAAGAAAAGTTCAATTCATAGTGAGTTAACCGTCCCATTAAACCAGGCTGTTAACACAGCATTGTATAATTTTATCATTTCTTGGAATTGTTTCATCTACATCGTGCATATATAAAATGAATAATAATGGTCCCAGTACTGAACCTTGTGGTACTCCATATCTCAGATTTTGTTCCACTGAATTGTATTCCTCACCATTGAATTTTATAGCAACAAATTGTTTTCTATGTGATATAAAGGATTTTAATAGTGTTTTGCCCTGAACCCCTAATGCTCAATATATCTAGTTTATCCATTAGTTTGTTTGGATCTGCACAGTCAAATGCTTTTGTAAGGTCTAACATAATACCTGCAGTATAATTAGCATCATCAATATTCACTATTATCATTTCAATAAAGTCAGGGTGTTTACAATGGATCTGCTTTTCACAAAGCCATTCTGTTGTTTTGGGATTGGATCAAATTTATTTAGGTAATTAATTGATTTAAGATAAAGAGAGTTGGAGGTTGTTACACTACATCACTAGCTTCTCAATCTTCAAATCCTTTTAGTGATGTAGTGTAACAAACTCCAACTCTCTTTATTTTAAATTATGACACATCACTGTTACTAGCTTCTCAATCTTCAAAATCCTTTTAGCGATGTAGTGTAACAACCTCAGTTGAGGACATGCTGACGATGGGAACAAACCGTCTCCCGAAATGCGTTCAAGTAAGAATATTTTAGTGATGTAGTGTAACAACCTTCAAGTCTCTTTATTTTAAATTATGACACATCACTGTTACTAGCTTCTAAATCTTCAAAATTAGTCAATGTATTATTTATGTTTATTCGCTTAGCTTCTAAAACTGTTTGATCATATACATCTTTTAATAGCTTCAAATCTACTGCTCTAAAATTGGAATTATTGTTGTTCTTTTGAACCATTGCCTGTTTGAGAATGGAATGTAAAGATTTTATTTTAGGAGTGATCCAGTTAAGAAGATTAACTCTTTTGTCATTTTTTTTTACAAGTGGTTAGAGGGCAGTAAATATTAATATAGTAATTTATATCATAAAATCTAACGAGTTTTGAATCTGGATCTTGCTCAGATATACATTACTCCAGTTTTCTGTTGTTAATGCATTTTTAAGCCTTTTCAAGTTAATTTTCTAAAGGAGTGACTTATTTTCATACAGCTATTTTTGAGGATTTGTGGTTTATTAACATCAATTTTAAGAATTTGTAATGTATGATCAGACAGACATGACTGTATAACCTCAACTATATATGTCATATTAACTATATTTGAGATAAAAAGAAAAGTAAGTGGAAAAGGTCATGGTTATTAAAAATTCAAGAAGTTATGGAACAGATAGGAATGGGAGATGCGTAGATAAATGCATAATATCACATTAGAGGCTTTTGGAAAGAAGTAGAATTAAGACTAGAAGATATTGGCACAAAATATTTTTGGCATTACAAGAGATTGTCACCTCTTTAGGAAACTATCCATCACTCGCTGTGGTTCACGTTGAGAAATGCTGGAAATTTCCTGGTGGGTATTTTGTGTGTGGGTTTGTCTTGTACACTTTATGTTTTAAGTTACCCCAGAGACAGAAATTGCAGGAGGTTAGGCCAAGGGACCGAGGGGGCCACAAATCTCTACTAATAATTCTGTTCTCAAACACACTTTCAATTGTTCTCATCGAAATATTGGCCGTATGAGCTGTTGCAGTCTTGTTGAAAAAAGGCAAAATCACGCTCCCTGTCTGTTAATTCTCTAAAAAAAGGGGGCAAAATTGTATTCACGTATGTACGGGCATCAACTGTTGATTAAAAAAAAAATGGCCCTATAACTCTTTCTCCGCTCATGGTGCACCATACATCAATTTTTTTGTCATGAAGGGGTGCTTCATGAACATTATTAGGTTTGTTAGAGCTCCAATAATGTTTATTTTGTGTATACACATATCCATGAAGGTGGAACCAAGCCTCGTCCGTGAAAAATATTAAATATGGGTCTATTTCGCCATTGTGTACACTATTGAGACTCCACTCACAAAATGTGCACCTAATTACAGGATCACCTGGTTGAAGAGCATATGTCACAGTTATTTATATGGTTTTAACTTCAGCAGTTTGGTAGCTCTTCTCGCAGAGCCATAAGAAATGCCCGCCTGTTGTGAAAGATGCCTAAATGATGTTTGGGGGGAATTCTCCAACAATGACCGATGTCGTCTAGTGTTTGTTTGGTAAGAACCATACGCTGTCTTTTAGATTTCTTAGCCTGAATACTTCCTGTGGCCTGAAATTTATTGTAAAGTTCATGGATTGTTGTATGGCCTGGAACTTTTACACCTGGAAATCTTTCTGCAAATCGTACTTTCACTTGGCGAGCTGACCGAGTTAAGACACATGAATCATAAATAAATACACGTTGTGCAATAGAAAACATATACTGAGCCATAATATACTTTGTGACTAAGTACAGAACAAAAAATAAATAACTCGTAATAAATGAACTGCATCACATCACTGTCAACTCAATACTGCACTTCACGCTGCAGAGCAAAACCACATCAACACCTTGTTTATAGCAGCAGTTCGTTATCATGTTTCCACATGCCTAGTGGAAAAACACAGTGCAGCTGGTTTGTAGTTTCTTGCTCTCCTGTTACATAGAGATATGTAATAAATTAGCTTGAGGATTTGTATTGGTGAGAACAGAAGTTAGAAACTTGAAAGGTATGATGAGGATATAGTAAAATGTCCAATGTATGGATAAATGAACACAGATTTCCACTGTTTATTATACTGTAATAAATAATAATAAAAAAATGGAGAGAACGATTTTGGCAACAGAATAGAAAAACTTGGATGGGGAAGTATTAATAAGGAAGATTCTGACTGTAAAAGGGGATAAAAATATAAAAGCTATGGGTAACTTCAAGAGAAATGGTTAAGAATGACTACAAAGAAGATGGGGCTAAAGGCAGATGAAACAGATGAATAATGTAAGCAAGTAGATAGTGGGACATCAATACACAGAAAACCAGGAGTTGTATGTATTCCGACTGTAGATTAGCATAGGTAAGCAACCAAGAAGTGAATTTATAACGTTGAGACAGTATTTTATATCACAACACTGTAAATGCCAGAGTGATTGTAGTGTAAATTAGCATTATTGTATGACAATGATTTGAGATGTTTGTTAATTATAAGCATTGTTAGGAAATAAGTTTACACGACCTCAATGAAATGGACAATAGGAGCGGGTAACAATGAAACGAGGGGGTGAGTTGTTTATTAATTAGAAGAGACAAGCAAATGACGTCAGAGTAGCGTGCCTTTCTTTAGAAATGGAGGGAATATCTTCCCTAGAGCATATGTGTTCGAAATTTTAATTGGATATAGAAATAGATGCTAATGTTGGCGCGCTTTATTAACCAATAGCAGCTCTGTTATAATGTTTAAGCATATCGGGGTGAGGGAGTATAAAAAGCTAAAGCCAGAGACGAGTATTGCTTAGTCCAACAGAATCATTCGCGGGTTATACGTCGTGCAGTTCTACAGAATCATTCAGAAGTTACATGTCGCCCAGTTCATCAGAATCATTCACGCGTTAAACGTCGCGCAGTTCTACAAAATCTCTCACGTCGTAAAGTTAGTTAAAAGATGTGAAATACGCGAATTAATAATGTGCGGCAAATAAGTGATTATAGTTACATTCGAAAATATAAGTTTCAGTCAGGCATGTATCAAAAGTAAATCTGTGAAATTAACGAAGTGTGACAGCAATAAAAGTGTAAAAACAAATTCTTTTATCAGTGTTATCTTTTAGTAACTACTCCTTTCCGTTTACACACCCTGTTCAAGAGATTTGCTTGACTGAATAATAATAGCAGCTAGCCGGAGCACAATGAACCCAAAATTCAAAATAAAACAATAACAGGCGCTCAGCAATAAGATAACACGAACGGTACCGCAACAACGTAAATAGCCTAATATTTTAAATTATTATTATTTGCAATTTAATTATGTAATTTTGAGTATTCAGAAATAAATAATATTCATTCATTCATATTTGAGATAATAATATTAATAGTTGATCTCGATGGTTCCCTGATTAAGGTTTCTAAATTATTTTCATTTAGTATATGCTGAAACATTTCCTTGTCATTTGAACTTTTTAGAAAATTAATATTGAAATCGCCTAGTATCACAATATTTGTGTTGGTCGTAGTATAATCCAATAAGAGGGATATCTTGTTCAAAAAAATCAACAGATCACTCTTTGAAGGACGATATATCCCACTGTAACTATTTTTTATTTGCTGAATTGTAGTTTTATTCCATAACACTATATATCCCTCTAAAAACCACATGGGGAAGAGAAAAGCATGTAGATAACGAAAATAAGGATGAGCGAGAAAGCATTGCATGGATAAGAAAGGAGTACGGGGCTAAGGGCTTTAACGAAGGGTATCCTCAAAGCCAATGTCTCATTCGTGGTGGAGATGAAGATGTCGAACATATAATATTTAAGTGGAAAGGTACAGAAATTTGGAGAAAAGAGTTTAATAAAAGGAAATAGTTTTAGATAGAAATATTGCTATAATTGAAATGATTCAAAAAGATAAGAGTATAGGGCAATAGTTGAGTAAAGTTAAAAACAAATGGATCTGGTCAGTTAACAAATCAGAAAATATGGTTAAATAGGATTAAGGAAATGGGAAGTAAAGTAAGTAGATAAAAGGAAGTATTGTAATATGAATATGACTGGTAAAGAGCCAGGGCTGAATACCAATCATATTACTTGTATTTTACTTGTATATGGCTTAGTGCAATAAAGATTATTATTATTATTATTATTATTATATCCCTTCACACAAATAATTTGGAGGTCAATTTCTAGAGCAAGCTCTAATGAGGATAGATGAGCATAGATACAAACCCCTCCCCGATAAGTAGTACTTCTACGGAATTTTGGTTTTAGTTTCATATTTGAGAGTAGGTTAAAGCCAATTTGATAGTCTTTTAAAGCATGCTCAGTTATCAAAGTATATATGGTAAATGGCAAGAGACAAAAATATTGAATTGATCTATTTTGTTGGAAAGTCTTTGAGCACTTTGATGCATAATTTTTAAGGATTTAACTTTGGGTTTGAGGCAGTATTTTAATACTTGAATAATTTCAATTGTATTTTATAATAATTGAATTCAATAACAGTCCCGCCTTGAAACAATATTTATGTAACAATTATTTTAATTGTATGTAACAGTCATTGGAAATGCTTATTTTTATTGTAAACATATTTTAATAATGTTATGTGAATACATTACATACTCTAATAATGCAAGAACTGTGAGAATAATAAGTTTTAAGTTGCTAACAATGAGTAATAATGAGGTAATCTTATGACAATAATGTGTTTAGAGTTTGAAATGTACTGGTCATGATTAGAGCGACGATGACGTAAATTCTGTGACAGTTTTTAAGTTAGCCAATCAACAGCAAAGAAAAGTTTTAAGTTAAATGCAGATATTGTATTGGACTAGAATTAGCCAATCAGAGACTTGCAATACCGAAGCTTACGGGTTTTGACCATTGAGGTTACTCAGTTGCTGGCGAGACTTGATACAGATGGGAAAACACGTTCTCTACGGGTGATTAGTAAAAACAGATACACGCGCTAAGTGAATGTATAAAAGTTTCTCACAGTTCTTTAAAAAGTGTAGTGGTTTATAAATATGTGCAAGAATTTAAATAAAAGAAGTTAATTTAAAAGTTTAATTCTATGATGTCTACAATAATTGTCATACCGCACCCTGCCCAAGATACATGGCTCTGAAGTAAGACTGACGCAGCCGAGGTAAATTCAAACAGTAATATTACATAAGCATAAAATTCAAACCGACGCCCAAAGCATGTTATATACTAAATAAAGCGACTATTATTACATAAAACAATTCTTCAAGTTTACATAAACATATATTATGTAACAACACATTTCTTCAAGTTGGCTTCCAAGCGTGTAGCTAAGAACAACAACAACAACAGTAAAGCTTCAACAGTAGAAGAAAACAACTACTACAAGTTGGCTCCCAATTGCGGGGCAGATAAAATAATTTACGTATTTATATTACGTGAACCAAATAACAGTTGAACATTCTTTCTTCAGGTTTCAAGCAGAAATGATGCTTAGCTTTTTGGGTTAGACAGAACATTAAAATTTGATTCACACACATGGCATAAATGCCACTATTACTTATTTCGTAGGCATGCTGATTGCTTTTTCATTGCGGTTTTACCCGTTGCATTTTATTTTTTGTATGGGTTTTGAAGAATTATAGCTTAGGCTGTGCCACAAAACGGTTCTTTAGAAACCATTGCATTTTCGTACCTGTTCGGAATTATTTAAGTTGTTTCACTGCTAGTGGTTTGTTCAAGTAGTGTTAACCTTCTGCTTTTACTCAGAATGGCCTATTTCAATTGTTATAATGTTCAGAGTTTGTTAATTATTGTAATTTTGTGCCTTATTTTAAGTGTTACGAGTTTGATAGTCTATTTAAATCATTATAGTGTTCAGAGTTTATTTACTTATTATAATTCTGAAGTTTATGGCATGAGTATGTTTGATCACAGAGATATTATTAAACAAGAGGGAAATTGTGCATGTTTATTAGCAAGCATAGTTTGGTGACTTGAATTAATGCTACCAAGGTTACTCTAGGCCAGAATTTTATTTTAAGTGGCACCAGTTGCCAGCTAGGCAGGCGTAATGTAAACTGTGTACCATTTCCATCTGTAAACCTTTCTTTGCATCAGTGCAATTTTGAGTGGTTGTTATTTAGCTAAAAAACCATTGTCATATGCAGCCATTTTTCGTATTATGTTAAAGCTCAATATATGCATACATACATCAGTTTGCGTTACTGCTGATCAAAATGTATGATAACAGTGAAGGACTTGAAATTAAAAGGCAGTGTTTCTGATTTGGGTGTTATATATATATTTCTGAGGGGTAGTCTATTATCTCATATTGGGTTTGCTGTTACCTCGCTCTTGATCTGAATACATTCCTCTAGTTGGCAATCTCCATAGATTATGTGAGTTAAGCATGAGTTGGTGCAATATTGGTGCAAAATATGGCTTGCTGCATGTGACTGCTGGAGGGAGCAATAGCAGACCCCCCCCTTACACTACCCACTCACGACCACAAACCAATTTGTTTGCTATAGAAGCTTCTACAGGAAAATTCCAGTTTATAAGAGGGGCATTCAATAAGTAATGCAACACATTGTTTTTCTTGGCCCATTTTAATTAAAAGAATAGGAATTTTGTTTGGGACATATTTAAATATTCCCGCTTCATCTCATATAGTTTCATTACTTCCCGATATGTGGCAGCGCTATAACTAGCCTTCAAAATGGCATCTGTAATGGAGGTGCTTTCCAAACAGAGAGCAGCTATTAAGTTTCTTTTGGTGGAAAACCAGAGCATTACAGATATTCGTAGGTGGTTGCAGAATGTCTACGAAGACCTGGTAATGGACAAAAGCACAGCAAGTCATTGGGCAAGGCATCTGTCATCATCACAGCAAGGTCAAGCAAACCTATCTTATCTCCCGTGTGACAGCCGGCCACACACAGCTGTGACTCCTGCAATGTTGGAACATGCGGACACTCTTAGTCAAGGTGATCGACGGATCACAATCAAATACCTCACTGCTCAACTTGACATCTCTGTTGATAGTGCTGACACACTTGTGCACCAAATGGAGTACTCAAAGGTCTGTTCCACCTAACTGAAGACCATAAAGGGCAAAGAAGGACCATCTGTGCAGAATTGCTTGCTCGTTATGAGGCTGATGGTGACAATGTTTTCATCACTTTGAACCTGAAACCAAATGGCAATCCATAGAGTGGCACCACACCAAGTCTGCTTTGAAGAAAAAGTTCAAAGCTATACCCTCAGCTGACACAGTCATGGCTACAGTCTTCTGGGACTTTGAAGGGGTTATTCTGTTCAATGTCCTCCCTCATGGTGAAATGACCAACTCTGAAGTGTATTGTGCTACTCTAAGGAAATTTAAGAAACAACTTCAGCGTGTTCGTAGCCACAAAAATGCAAATGAACTTCTCCTTCTCCTCCTTGAATGCAAGGCCTCACACAAGTCTGCGCACCCGAGAGGAGCTCACCAAACTTCAGTGGACTGTTCTTCCTCATCTACCCTAGAGCCTGAATCTTGCACCTTCTGACTTCCATCTGTTTGTCCCAATGAAACATGCACTCCGTGGGAAGCACTATGTGGATGATGGGGAAGTTTGACGCAGTAATTTGTATCACAAATTATGTAAATGTCAAGAGTCATTATAGTGTGAATATGCATTATTGTGTGACATTGATTTGAGATGTTTGATGATTGTAAGCATTGTCGAGAAGTGGGTTTATACGGCCTTACTGAAACTGACAATAATAGCGTGCAATAATGTAGCGAGGGGGTGAGCTGTTTATCATTATTAGAGACGAGCAAATGATGTAATATTGGCGCGTTTTTCTTAGAATTTGCTGGAACATTTTCCCTAGAGCATATGTTTTCGTAATTTTCATTGGATATAAAAATAGACGCTAATGTTGGCGCGTTTTATTAACCAATAGCAGCTCGGTTATAATCTTTAGGCATATCGGGGTGTGGGAGTATAAAAAGAGCTAAGTCAGAGGTAGATTTCTCCCAGTTCATCGGAAACATTTGTACATTACACGTCGGCTCCAGTCCATCGGAAACATTTGTGCATTGCACATCGGCCCCAGTTCATCGGAAACATTTGTACATCACACGTCGCTGAGTTCAACAAAAACAGTCATGGTGAATACATAGCATAGTTTATCGATTCGCAGGTTACGCGTAGCAAAGTTCTGAAAAATCTCAAGTGTCGTAAAGTTAATTACACAAAAAGTTGAAGTACGCGACTTATTAATGGGCAGTAAATAAGTTATTATAACAGTTTCAGTTTGGCAAGTGTCAAGATTAATACGTGAAAGTGCATAATGTGTTACGACAATAAAAGTATAAAACAAATTCTTTTATCAGTGTTATCTTTGGATAAAAACTCCTTTCCGTTTACACACCTTGATTAAGAGATTTACTTGACCGAGAGATCATAGCTAGCCGGAGGACAGTGAACCCAAAAATTAAATACAATAATAGGCGCTCAGTAAAAGATAACACGAAGTGACTGCGACAAATTGTCTTTTATACGTGCGGCAGATAAACAGTAGCATTCTTTCAAACAAACACTAATACCGCCACAAATTGGCTACCACAACGTGGAACTTAACAAAGAATAATGTCACAAAATGGCTCCCAAACGTGGGGCTCGATAAATAAATAACAAAAATTACCGTCACAAGTTATTGATGCAGCAAAATCTTGGCTCCAACATAGACCAGTAGAGTGGTACCATGAAGGTATACAGGCTCCCCCATTAAGGTGGCATAAGGCCGTAGCATTAAATGGAGACTATGTTGGAAAATAGAGTTTTGTAGCCGAAAGATTGGGGGATAATATGGTGTATTTGAATCCTGAATAAAATCAACCTGCTTTAAGAAAAAAAAAGTGTTGCATTACTTATTGAACGCCCCTTGCATTTGATTCATATAGCATGTTGCAAATATTGCATTACAGGTTATTTATTTTCGGTGAAATGCTTGGTGATATACCAGAGATTAGAGTTTTCTTTTAGTGACTTCTACTTGTAGTTTAAAGGTAGTGGCTATACTACTTCTGCTCTGTATATGCGCCAAACTTACTTTCTACTATCTTCTTGCCAATGTTCTTGAAACATGGATCGGAAATGCTGGCATCTTATCTTCAGAACTGACTTGTGAATGTAAATTGGCCTCCCGTTAACCGTAATTGTCAAATCACTGCTGCTCTGTAAAGGAAATTACCAAGAAATTAATTGCATGGCAATAGTGTGAAGAAACACAACTAAGAAAATGTATACTTACTTGATCATCAAATGCCTTCCTCAGACTATCTGCAACAGTTTCTCCTGCATCGAGATCAACTTCAATTGGTTTCCACATCACACTTGGAGTTGCAAAGCATGCAAAAGCATCATACAGAGATGTAAACGGTGTTTCTGTTGGGTTTGTTACACTCTGACCTAAAGAAAAAATACAGCACGTTCAAAATCAGTAATCGGCAGCATAATTTCAATATTACAGAGAGAGATGGAAGATGGGGGGGGGGGAGGAGGAAATGCTAAAATGGGCTCATGATCAGCTGGTGTCTGGTCTATTTTACTGTAATCCCATGAGGTGATTTTTTAGAGAATAAATAGTGCTCTAGCAATCATAGTTCTTTGTCACCTACGATTAATGACACTCGTCCTGTGTAATACAGTGTTAAATAAATTAAATATTAATTAGATATTGGAAATTTATTCTAAAATATTTATTCTCTGTCAAGTAAAAGCATTTACAAAGCAAGGTAATGTGCAAGGATTGCATTCGGAAGTTTCTCGGTTTGATTCCTGGGGCTGACCACTTTGAACATGTGTTTTTTGTGGTTTTCCTGGTTGGCAAGGTGAATGTTGGGAAGGTTTTTCTTCTACCATGAATTTCCTTTCCCTCATGTCCTATTATTTTGTTTCCCCTTTCATGTTTCAGATAGGCCTAGGGGCTGTGCAGTGTCGGACAGATGGCCCAGATGCTTGTCTACTGAAAAGTTCTTCTTGGTATTAAATAAATTGAGTTTTATTTATGGACGCTCTTTAACAGGTGTGGTCCTTAGCATCCCATTCTATATTGGGTGTGAAAGACCGATAATTTTGCTCAGAGGCCTCTTTATCAGGCTTGAGGTTCTTTTACGTGCCATAAATCTAGGACACAGTACCACTGGCTTTACTTCCCTTCCAAAGGAAGCCATGCTAAGGATTTTTATGCCCAAAAAAAATCCATTGTCCTCCGCCGGGTTTGAACCCACAACCTCGGGAACTAGAGGCTAGCATGGTAACCACTACACCACAGAGAACGACATTCTTCTTGGTCCTGCCAGATGGTCTCTGAGGAGCCCGTAGTTTAACTGGATCATTAAGCTCAGAATTATTAGGGACCTGTGCAGGTCTCTGTCAGCCGTCGGCTGGCTGGCCTATAGCCTCCTGCAATTGTTTCACCTCATCCACTCCTCCTGGGGGTGGAAAGCACACAAGATCTGCATTGGAGCAAAGTGCGATGTGTCCCCTCCATTCCCTGCTCACAGTCAAGTATAAGCATTTAAAATCTATTTTAACAAAAAAAGTTTAGCTATGTAAGTGATTATAATTATAGCTACAAAGGAAGAAACCATAAAAGAAAGTTGATGCTAGTGGATTTTATATTAAAACCAGTATAACTTGTACCAGCAAAATGGATGCAATTATCAAGAGAAATAATTAAAATAAAACTTATGAAATCTAGGAATATAGAGAAGATCAGAAGGATAGGTGAATTATTGGTAAAACCAAAGTAAAATGGAGAAGCAGTATTTCAAAACTTTAAAATTATGAAATTGTTACACATATTTATCTAAAAATTGATGTAGTTAATATAAATTGAGTATGATAACTAGTTAGGTAATGAATCTGGCTTATAATACAGGCACACTCAAAAAGAAGGAACAGATTTTAAATATTCATTTTTAATGAACGACAATAAATAGCAACACATATGACATATCATTAAATAGAGGAAAATTCAAAGTTTTAAGCCCCACCTATTAGTTCCATTCAGTGCCTACAGCGGTACTGGGTTTGTTTACGAGAAAATGGTAACGCCACAGGAAAAGTCTTCTTATGTGTCGCAGTATGCAAAGAGTGAATCCATTGTTTCATTGCTGCATGCATTTCGTTGCAAGTTCAAGAAAGAGCTACCTTGCCATAAAAAATGTACAATTGATACAATAAATTCATAGAAGATGGTTGCGTATGCAAACGGAAAAGCACTGGTCGTCCTCGCATAACAAATGCTGCTCATTTTGAACACATAAAATAAAATGTTGAACTTTTCTCTATTCAGTGATGTATCGCATGTGTCATCATCTATTGTCGTTCATTAGAAATAAATATTTAAAGGCTGTTCCTTCTTTTTGAATAACCCTGTGTTAGACATATTTGCACCAGAGGCAACTCAAGTGTACACAAGCTGTTTATGTAAATGAAAAGAGCTTGCTTGTGGTTGTATTTATTGTGATGAAAACATGTTTATGCATAAATTGTATATCATAGAGGCTGATATATAGATGATGTCTCATAAGTAATGTTGGTTTTTAAGAAAAACTTTATTTGAAATGTGTTGTTACAGGAAATGATTCTAATCGTCAAAGTAAAGACCATTAGATTCTATAGTCCTGAGCCACCTTTCAGTGACAATGGTACCTGCAATGGTACCAGTTTCTGGTTTTTGATGCGAAAAATTCTTTGATACCATTTCAACAGCTTCAATGTCATCAAAATTTCTTCCACTAGGAAATGGACCATGGATCTAAACAGATGGTAATCTGATGGCGCAAGATTAGGGATATATGCTGGCTGTGGTATCAGTTCGATTACTTCCAATTTCTGAATTTTGTTCATTGTTCTTTGAGCTGTATGGCCTCGCGTTGTCCTGCTGCAAGAGAATATTATTTCTAATAACTAATGCCGGGTACCTCTGTCTCAAAACTTATGAACTTGTTCCAGTTGTTGAAAATAAAGATCTGCATCAACTGTACGTCCATTTGGAACAAATTCCCAGTGAATCATGCCTTCAAAATTCCACCAGATACATGGGACCGAACCAACTTTTTTTAATGAACAGTTTGCAGGCTGACGGGTATTGACCCACTGCTTCGAGGTGTCAGGGTTGTGGTAATACACCCACTTTTCGTCACATGTGACAATTCTCCTAGTAAATCTATTATCTCAAGGATTAGCAATAAGCTGACGACAGATATCCACTCTACGTTGTGCTGACTGTCATACATATGGTACAAATTTACAGCTTCTGAATGATTTTTGAAGAGTCTTAATAAGACGATATATGATATCTTTTAAAGCACCAAGTTCTTCTGGCAATCTCCAAGACCTTGTCTGTGGATTTTGTTCCAAAACTCTGCGTATATTCTCAATATTCCATAACTTGGCTCTTTCAGAATGTTGTAAATCTTTAATATTTTCGTCTCCATTACTGAAACGCTGGACCATCGTTGTGCTACTCGCTCACTTACAACTTCTTCACATTCTACTTTATATATTCTTTGAGCCACAGCAGCAGCTTTATAATCTTGTTTCCAGCAGTGCTTCAGAAGGTCTCTAACCTCAAATTTTGTTGCCTCCATTTTAAAATCTTGTATTACCAATTGCTGGCTGCCAACATGTTAACAATATGGAACAATAACCATAGCACCCTACAAATAGTATTGACAAAAAAAAAAGCATATACATTTACGATATAAACCCAATTAAAAACCAACATTACTTATGAGACAACCTAATAAATAAATTCAAAAAATAAAATCAATACATTTTGAAATCTTCTTCTTGTTTTTACATGCAGTATTTAATATGTAATGTCATAACAAATTTATATGAACTTGATTTTGAGACAATAACTTCACTTAGTGTTCGACAATTAGGACATGTTTTGAGGAACACTGCCCTATTATCAACTGTAGACTTACTGGCAGGGACTGCTTCAGCTGTTTCCTGTTTCTGTTTGGAGATAACTGGTGATGTGATGAATCTGCTGAGATCACTCAATGCCACAATGTCAAAATTCAGACTCTTTTCTAGTGTTTTATTATATAAATTATTCTCCAGATTGACGGTTCTGCTGCATTCTGGAGGAGTTTAAATAATTTAGCTTCTTGTTTTACCTCATGATTGTATGTCCAAAACTGCTGATTTATCTGACTGTTTTATTCTTATGTTTCGGAAAAGTTCTTTTGAATTTGTTTCCAAATTTCTTTTGGTTTTTTCAACAATATATATTTGGCCACAATCAAAGCAACTGATTTGGTTGATGCAGCATTCCTTAAGTTCTGGTATTTTGTCCTTTGAAGCATTCAATACATTTTTTAAATTGTGCCTGTTGTGTGGGGCCAAAATTATGTTATGCGCCTTAAATATTTTACCGAACCTATGGATAACATGTATTTGTTGTACTTTCTGTTTTCTTGCATAACTTCAGGTGTGGAGGTGTCTTCTATGGCTTTTTGTCTTTGAAAATGCTTGATCTTTGATCTTGCTGACTATTAAGTCCATGGTTGATACTATGATATAGTGCTACAGTTTTGTTCTACTCAAGTTCATATAAATTTGTTACCTGCTCCTTCTGTTACTAGCTTCTGAGTAAAAAAAAAGTCAGTAATGTAATATTGTGATGTAAAAAAAACACTGGTTTCTGACACAATTCTCAGAAAATTTTGAAAGAAATATCAAATCACAATGATTATTAAGTCGAATGTGTTTCAGAGTCTAAGTTTAAGGAAGAAATTTCTGCAGATAGAAGTCACTTCCACCTGCTAAAAGAGGTGGTTACAAAAAGCCCTCAGATGACATCCAAGTGAGGCAAAGCCCATTTCATTCTTCAATGTAGCTTCTATGTACTGTAATGTAATATTTATTTCATCATTATTACAATAATACAAATAAAACTTAAATCTAGTGCTTCGGTTCTATAGTTATATTTAGCCCCTAGGCTGTATATATGGGATAAAGCTACTATACCATCTCTCCACTTTACAAACTATGCCCATTCTCCTGTACCTTTCTTAAGCTCCTTATCCACTTATCCCTTGTGTTGCCTAAAAATATCCCCATCATTTTAATTGTTTCTGCATTTGTGCTTCCCAACATTCTTAATGCTACTGCTTCTTTGTTTAACTTGTCCCATTTTTTATTCCATATAACCTCTCTCCACCTTTTAACCTTATCACATTCTATTAGCCAATGAAAAGTACTACCCAATTCATCACACATAATACATCTCCCCGAACAATTATATTCATTCCTTTTTAAAAATATTACTCCTGTGCGCATCCACGCAAGACCTATTCTGCCAAATTGATTGCATATATCTACATACTTCTCCCTTCCCCAATTTCTTGTAACTGATTCATACAAGATCATTGACCTTTTATCCTCAAAACTAGCCCATATCTCTTGTTTCTCGATATCTTCTACCCTCAATCTCACTTCTTTCCAAAACCCACTGTTATTATATTTATCTAATAGGAAAATATTCCTCATGCCAATTTATGTAGCTTCTACCACAAGTGATGTTTTGTGATTATGGTTGCTGGATGCCCTTTATGCTTTGTCTTTCAAGACTGTTGTTCATCATCTACAGTATGTGAGGTATAAGTTGAAACATGACGATTTTGATGCTACCTGATTGGTATAGGAAGGAGAGGTGCGCTAATGACGGTCCGAGTGCTGAGAAACTCTGTCATAGTCACCCTTCACTGCCTAGTCTCTCAGCATAAGTTGTACTTGTAATAGTGTTGTTGCAGGTTTCACTTTTGGCAGTGAAATATAGAAAGTATCCTGATATCTTTGGCCGTCCTTGCTTTTCTGGCTTTCGTATTGTTACATGCAGGTGTTGATGAAATTATGGGAAAAATTGATAGTAATATGGGGTTAAGACAGGTTGCAAACTTAGCCCTATACTGTTTAACTTATTTATTGACGATATCTTAGAAGAGTTGAGTAAGGATAATTTATATTTACCCACAATAAATAATAGAAAATTCCAGGATTACCTTTTGCAGATGATTTAGTGGTAGGTTCTATTTCAGTAGGAGGCCTAACAAAAGTGTTACATATCATATATTCATCTTGTAAGAAATGGGGTTTAAGAATAAATTTTAAAAAATCAAATATAATGGTATTTAAAAAGAGCTATAAATTGAAGGAGGAAAAGTGGTATGTGGAAGGGGAAGAATTGCAAATAGTAAACAAGTTTGATTATTTGGGAGTGAGAATAAGTAGTAATGGGAGATGGAATGATCACAAGATAAGTGCCTTAGCTAAGGGAAGATTAGCAAATACTGCTATAAGAATATGCTTAAAGAAAATACCAGATATGCAAATTAAATGGTTGGAAAGGGTTTACAAAGCTGTAGTTGAAGCAAAAATGGTCTATGGATCAGAGATTTGGGGAAATGACAAAGCATGGGAGATGATTGATAAAGTACATAGATCGTTCTGTAAATGTATGTTAGGTTTATCCATTTCATCACCTAATGGAGCAGCAATGTTGGAGTTGGGAAGAGTAGATAGCAAGGTCATGAAAGTAGAAAGGATGTTAAATATTGGCATAGATTGAAATCATTGGACGAGCATAATATCTTGAGGCAATGTTTAATAATACAAGAAAAATCCAGTGATGGGATGAATTGGGCTCAAGGAATAAGGAGAATTTTACAGGAAGTAGGAATGGGTAACTTATGGGAGGAGAGAGAGGGGTTAGTTAAAGATTTCTGGAAAGAAGTGAGGAACATAGTAGAAGATATAGAGAAACAAGAATTATTTCAAAGTCTGGAAGGAAAGAAACATTTGGAACTATATAAACAATTAACGGTGGACTGGGGAAGGGAGAAATATGTGGATGTACGTAATAGGTTAGTGAGAGAAGGGTGTGCCTGGTCTAGATTAAGTGCACATAGCTAAGGGGAGGTAGGAAGGGAGTGAATTTGAATAGGTGTCCTCTTTGTGGAGAGGCAGATAATGATTTGCATTATATAATTGAATGTGAAGAAACTAAGTTTTGGAGAGATCAGTTTTTACCTAAAGAATGGGAGAATGTTAACAAAGAAGTATTAAAAGTTAGGATAATGAAAATAAAAAAGGAGAGGGACATAAAAAGAATAGGAGAATATATGGGGAGAGTAAGAGAAAAATGGTTTAGAAAAATAAAGTAATATGAATTTGTTATGACCCACCATGCATAAATAACCAGTGTTAAAATGCATGATGGACTAAAGAAGGAAAAAATAGCAACTCAAAGTAATGTATTAAAATTGTAAGAATTTTGTATAGCATTATGGAAATAAATATATACATACAACTCAGAATTTAAATAATAAAGATTTTGAGGTTAGACAGTTAAGGATTACCAACTGTCATGTGAAATATAGTGCTATCTCTTTCTACTCTACATGTTTCAACTTACAGCAAATTCACTATTAACTTGGCAAACTAATTACAGACTTTTGTAAATGAAGGAGCAGAGTCTAGAAAAACTCTATAATCTGAACATTAGACAGCAAGCACTTGATGAAACTTACAGTTTTACAGCAATAAGACTAGTTCACAATAGCTGAGAATAGAAACCAGAATGAGAACGGCACAGTTAAAATACATATATTATAATGTGTGCATTCACAATAATTAATGGAAAGCTTTCCTAGGTCCCAGGAATAAGAAAGAAGACTTGGTCAAATTTTAATTTTCTCATTCCCAGGGATGCCATATTAGATTCTTATTGTACATATTAGACTCTTCACAGTAGAAATTATTCAAGGCAGCTACGAAATGAAACAGCTACTATACCTTTTTCAAGGAGAAGTACTTTAATGAACTTTCACTTGTAAACTAATTTAACCTATGTACAAATTTTCTGGCCAGCTATGTTCTACCTATACTGCTCATTTTGCCTGGTACCCCCCTTGGGCCATGAATCCTCAGTCTACCTCTAACTCTACCTCCCAAGTCTTACTTCCATAACTACGTATTTTATAAGAGTTTTAACAAAGTCAGCTAACAACATACACAATGCAACTAACACCCAAGCAAGCTTGGTTGTATAGTGATAACTACCTGAGGAGTAAATGATTCACCAGTGTGGCAACCTTTGTTTATGTTTCCATAGTAATGGCCTTCCCCTCTTAGCCTTCACCTCCAATTGCTGATATTGTGATGTTTCTTCCTTTAAAAATCAGACTATATAATATGTAACACTGTGATTGTGTGGATTTTCATTACGTCTTTGGTCAGAATATTTTCAGTATCTGTTGCATAAAAGTCTTTTGGCATTACAAACTACAAAGTACCAGACAGACCGTAACTGTATCAGGAAGCATTTATTAGTGAAAATGGAGTGTTTCTTTTGGTTGGGAATTCTAACCTATACCGTTCCACCATATTAACATTACAATGCAAGTGAAGTTCGAGATAATTGACGAAAACTAGCCACTCATAGCCAGTCAGATTTAACTGCGGCAAAATCCTAGATAAACTTTTACCATCATCGATACACTAAAAATGACCGTTCATCGCACTAAACTCAGTATTGCGGTGTTCACGAATGGTGCACACAGCTATAGAGCTCTCTCTAGTCACAAGCTGGGGAAATAAAACTGAAAAACACCCGAAAAATTCATGTCCTGGCTCGCTCAGATTCATCAAGCTTTGGTTCTTCTAGTAAAAGCGTCATCTGAAGTATGTTTATGTGCCACTCAAAACTGGCTACTGCCTTAAAACAAAATAGCAAAGACTAGAAAGAACCGCAAAAACTGGTAGAAATTAACAAAGAATAACAAAACCTTAATGATGATTGCTTAGTACAACTATAGGATTCAGAAATAGTAATGGATCGGCATTTAGAAAGTGTTTACTCTAACAAATTTTGATTGTTGGTTAACCTGCATTATGTTGGCTGAATTGGAAGCAGGTGAAAAAATATAATTGGTCAGTTACAAGCAAATGATGTCCCATTGTGCAAAATCAACTTTCCACTTTGGTAACAATATGCATTCTTGTTCTCGTTTCCAGGGATTGTGAACCAGGCTATAATGATTGCTGCATGCCAAATTATGAATGCAAAGGCTTCCATGGCCAATGTCAATGTAATTATCTTGGTCCTCTAATATAGACTGTATATCATTGTTATTATTTGTTTGTTTTTTTGTTTTTCCATAGCTGATGTTTTGTCCTATCTTTAATAAGCTTCTTTTAGGCAATGTCTGAAGAAATATAACTGCGTTGGATACAATTTAGGCAGGCCAATCTCATGCAATGCTATTGACCAAGAGCAACCAATGGATGCAATGTAGCTCTTTTTCATTGTCATGATTTAAGCTATTTTAATTACTTTCTCTAAAATGTACCTAGTACAGAAGCTGTTGCATTCCACCAAAAAATTTGATATCAAAGATTTCACCAGAAATAAAAGTTTCCCTGAATCCTAAAAAAGCATTCTTAGAAAAAGGTCCATGTGTGTGACTTTCTGTGAATAACATAACTCAAAAACGAAACTCAAATAAATACCATACCTGGTATTTAAGTCCAATATCTTCTCAAGAAGATTTTCAAGAAAGTCGCCCCCACCCCAAACTACCCAAGTCTTCCCAATGACATCAAGAACTCACTGAATTTCTATCACTTCAAAATGAAATTATCTAAAAATTTAATGGACAGACATATTCAAATTAAATGCAAACATTAAAAAGAAAATACTGTTGTTGTTGTTCACCAGTGGCACTGGGGATTAACTGATCTGCATCATTTTCTCTCTGGCTTCCCAATATAAAGTCTGTAAGTTATCACTTTTAAGGCCTTTGTATTTGGTGAGATATTGTTTGGTCAGGATGACATCTTCTTCAGAGAGAGTGCACTTGGGTGTAGGTAGGCATCGTATCTTGTAGAGGTGTTCTGCGAGGCAATCGTGACCAGTTGCAATCCTAAATAAGGCCACTGCAATTTTCCTTGGCATTTTTTGTATATCAACTCTATCTTTAATATTCTTATAATCTTTAACCTTTAATTAATCTTCTTCATCAAGTCTCTGCTATCTTTTTAAATGTTGTTTAATGTTATTTAATTGTTTGTTTATTTCTATTTGTCCTACAGGTTTTATTTGTTGTATTACACCTTTCTTTGCTAATTGATCTGCATATTCATTGCTCAAAAGTCCGACATGAACTGGGATCCATTGTAGAGTGACATGATTTCCAGTTTCAACTGCTTTAATTAGGCTTCTTATTTCTTTAATATTTCTTGTTGTTTTATTATTGTAATTTACTATTCCATCTATGGCTGATTTTGAGTCTGATAAGATGACTATTTTTTGTTATATGTATGGTCTATATAAAATGTTCTGTAATACTGCTTTTATAGCTGTTAATTCTCCATTATAGTGTTTTGATGTTTCATCTGATGTTAGATACTGTGCAAAATGTTTACAGTATACTCCTGCAACAGCATTTTTTTATTGATGAGGGATCCATCTGTATATATTCGGAGCCATTCTTTTTCTGGGTATCTTTCATTTTCCGTAGCTATTGCTATGGCTCTCATTTCATCTGGTATATTGTTTTGTTTGTGTATTGTATATATCAGGTCATTCTGATATTGTATAGCAATATATTCTATTGGACTTGTTACCTCTGTTGCTATTATATTTGTTGTAATTATATTCTTGTATTTTAAATTATTAATGTATGTTCTGAAGCTTATTTGAGTTTTTAAATTACTTACAGTAATTGGGGAAACAGCGTAGTCCACCTCCAAGTGGTGTTCCCTGGTAACAGTAAATGGACTACAACACAGGCATGCTTCCCAAGCCAAAAAATCTGATGTGTTACACTCACATGACTTTCTCTACTCTTGTACAAACTATTTTTACAAACGCTTATTCTCCATCTACTTCATATTAATCAAGATAAACATTTGCAGACTCTATCTTATTGCTAATTTTCTTGTAGACGTAAGGGGAAAATATATTTACAAGGGCAATATAGAAAAACAGTAGCCTTTAAGCACATACATATCTCTTAATAGCTGGTTGCTAGGTGCAGCACCATTCCCTTTGCCACAGATTATAACTCTTTGCATATCTAAGTCAAAAAAATGAATAACGAATTCCCATTTCAGAAAATAAGTATTGAAAAATTTAAGGGAATAACAAGCAATATCTCAAAAATGGTTCACTCAACAAAAAAAATGTATATGACATAAATTGTGTATTTTAACGCGATCTACATTTTTTGTGTAGTAAAATTTTGTCTATCTCTTATGGTTTACCAGTTATGCAAAAGTCGTTCACAATGGAGAATACTTTTGGAGACATTCCCAGAAAATTCAAGATATACATTTTATTTGTCATAAAAATATCTTAAACATATGATATTTTAATCAAAATCGTTAGAGCCATTTTTGTGAAAATTAAACTTTTCGAAAAATGTTCCATGTAAAGGGTAGTCTGGAGTGGGGGAATTTTCTTGAAAACCTTTGTGTCGCATCTCTGGAAGATACTGAACCTAAATACCAAGTTTGGTGTTTATCCGACTGTTCGTTTCTGAGTTATGCTGTTCTCTCTCTCTCCCTCCCCCTCTCTCTCTCGCACGCACGCACGCACGCACACACACATGGACATGTTTCCAAAAATGCTTTTTTTGGATTCAGGGTGTCTCAAAACATGTATTTCCGGTGAAATCTTGATATCAAATTTTTGGGTGGAATACAATACTTCCCCTACTTACTGTACATAGTAGAGAAAGTAAAAAGTTAAAAGAAGAGCACTTCTTAGTGCTATTGGAATGCCGATGGAATGAATCAAAGTACAAATAGAAAATACTTGCATGCATGATTTGAAAAAACTGTAACAAAATTCAAATACAGATAACACATAATTTAGCATGTATATAGGAAGCACCCCAACAAAAAGATCCTCTCTCTCACACTCTCTTTATGCATAATATGGAGCAATGTTTCGATTCTGCCACTGTTTTTCAGTAATGTATAAAACACATTTTCCATGCATATGCACCATATCTTTCAAGATTGGTGAACCAAACTGGTGGTACACAACTGAATAAATTTCATTATAAAACCCCTATAATGTAGTTTTTTGCATTGCTTCTATGGCTAATACTTTATTCCTAAACAATTCTTCCAATCTTCAGATTATGATTCTATACTTTGCACAAAGTATACGTCCAGGAGTTGCATGAATCTTATCGGTTTTGGAGGAATGATTTGAGTCATATTTCTCTAGTTGTGTAACATGCTTTTATTTTATCATCATTAAAGATGGTGTTATCAGTCTGTCCAGTCCAAGAATCCAAAAGGAGCAATGTGTTGTTTGGAACATCACACGATCCATGCCAATTCTGTACACTATACATGTTAGTGCAATACTCGAATACATATAAGTTTTGCATCATTTGTTAGTTATGCATAGTCTAATGTAGTTTTCTTTTTCTAAACTTCTTTATTTTCAGGAGCGGAAAAAAAAATTGAAATGCCCATGTACAAATTAAATTATCCTTATTAAACCTTTGCCCTAAGAGATAAATACATATTACGAGGGTCGGCTGATAAGTCCCGGGCCTCTCACAGAGATGGCGCCACTAGGCCAGTTAGATGGTAGCATTGTATAGTTTTACTCTAGACTAGCTTGTATCCATTGTTAGAGGTCAATAGCTTGTTTAGTTTTTGAATGACAGCATTTTAAACAAGACAACTTTAGAGTTTTCATGAAAATGGAGGATTTGGAAAAACGAGCAGTGATTAAATACTTCCATTTGAAAGGCTAAACGCCTAAAGAAATGAAGGAGGAAATGGACAGTACACTGAAAGACTCTGCCCCTTCATATTCAAAGATTAAAAGGTGGGTTGTAGAGTTTGAAATGGGATGTACGAGCACTAGTGATGAACCTCGCTCTGGATGATTGAAAAAATTCATCGTTTAGTACTGGAAGACTGTAGATTAAAGTTGAGATAGCAGAGGCTGTAAAAGTATCAAAAGAACATGCAAGTAATATTTTAAGTAATGTTTTGGGCTTTCACAAGGTCTGTGCGAGGTGGGTGCCGCGTTTGTTGACACCTGGTCAAAACTTGCATTCTGTTAAGAATGTGGAGCTCTACCGTAAAAATCCCAACGAATTTTTCAGACGGCTTATTACCATGGATGAAACTTGGATGCATCACTACACTCCAAAAAGTAAATCACAGTCAAAACAGTGGATTGTGCCAGGTGAACCAACTTCAAAAAAGGCAAAGTCAATTTTGTCAGCTAACAAGTTTATGGCGAGTGTTTTCTGGGATGCACAGGGAATTATTTATATTGATTACTTGGAAAAGGCTAAAAGTATCACTGGTGACTACTAGGCAAGCTTACTGCAACCTTTGAGTGATGAGGTGAAAAGACAAAGACCTCATTTGGCAAAAAAAAAATCTTGTTTCATCATGACAATGCTCCGGTCCATTGTTCAGTCGCTGCAATGGGAAAAATTTGCGAATCATAGTTCAAATTGCTTAAACATCCACCCTATTCGCCAGATCTTGCACCCAGTGACTACCACCTGTTACCTAATCTCAAAAAATTTCTTGGAGGACGAAGATTTCACAGCAACAAGGAGGCCATTGATGCAGTAAACAGCTATTTTGAGGACCTTGATAAATCGCACTACAGAGATGGTTTAATTAAATTAGAACACCATGACAAATGTATTAACCTTTCTGGAGATTATGTTGAGAAGTAAAGAAAAAAAATTTAATGTTGTTTTCATTGAGAGGCCCGGGACTTATCAGCCGACCCTCGTATGTGCTCTTATAATAAAGTAATTCATTCTAACCTCTTACAACACAAAAATTAGTGCATGTATTATTTCCAGTTACTTCAGCATTGCATTGCTAAGTTTACATTAATTGAGTGTAGTTTTTGTTTCAAAGGGTGATGGTGGTGATATGATAACCATGCCACTCTATAGCAATCCTCAGTGATAGAGTACATCTATATCCTTTTTATTTGGCCAGTATAATGAAAGTAAACTTACCTCCACACTGTCCCCACATATACACCTTGGAGCTCTGCATCATAGCTGCAGATATGTGTGTATAATGTGTCGCTGCTACATCCACAACTCTAAAACAAAACAAAGAAAATAGTCACAATTGACATGTCTTTTGCTACTGCCAATTCTTTCACATCACCACTGCATAACAACTTGTCTTCGAAGACCAGGGCATGAAGAGGATACTGTATGGATGAAATCTGGTATAAGAATTGTCATGGTAGACAATTGCCATTTTAAGAATTAACTTCTCAACATGCATTACTGTAGGACAACAATAAGAGATCCCACGCAATCTGCCCTATGTATTGAATACTTACCTGTTGTACGACATATTAAACAAATCTGATGTAATGCATTCACATTACTTTTTCTACCCTCCATCGTTTATTAGTAAATATACAAATTATTCTTACCAAAGTTTATTTTTCTATCTATTTCATTTTAATCCAAACAAATCTTTGCAGAAATAGCTGCATTACAAATTACACCACAGATCAAAGGGAGCAGCAATAGTCAAATGTTTAAGAACTGGACGCTATATGCTGGCCTTAATATTCCATACTCTTTCCATAAAATAATGAGAAACAGTTGAATGTTGTTGAAAGGACTTTAAAGAATGACCAAGTAATGAACAATTTAAACCATTAAAAACAGATATCTCAGAAATAGCTGATGCAGAGAGAGAGAGTGAGAGAGAGAACTTTTTCTAAAAATGCTGTTTTTTTGGATTCAGGTGGCTTAAAATATGTATTTTGTGTGAAATCTCAGTAAGAAATTTTTGGATGGAATGCCATACCTTCTCTACCTACTAAGTACATGGTAGAGAAATTCCTCCATAGTACATGAGCAGTAAGCATTTAAGAATAACCAAATCTTTCTTGAATATTTTATGTTGATTAGGATTACCTAATAGTTTTAGGTAAAATGGAAGGTTATTATAAAGTCTTATTGCAGAATAGTTTTAAGCTACTTGCTGGTCTATGCAGTTGTCTGCATGCCTTGCACTGTGGTCATGCACAGTATTCACCAGTAAGAGTAAGAATTTTTGGGTTTTAAATAAGGGCTTTAAATCATCAGATGGTATAATTATGAAAATAATCCTATCTTCCTTAATAAACAAACACGTTAAAAGCAGATCAGTGTACTTAGAAGGCATTCATCTGCATTCTGTAAAAACTTCAATCTCATGTCTTATATATTGTCTGAGAAAATGGGCTGTGAATTTAGTACATTTAACATTGGTGGGATAGGGCTTTTAATCCCCTCTTAAATTAAGTTGTGGCAAGCCATGCTATTATCACTAAGCATTTTCTTATTGCAGATATTACTTTCAAACAATTAATATTGCTTACATGATCCAAGAACACTTACATCGATTTACATTGCTGAACCATCTGAGCCTGATGTTAATGAACAGTGAACACTAATGAGCAGAATAAGTCAAAACGTGTTGAATATATGAGAAGCATGGACTGAATTCTTGGAGTTCTGACTTCTGAATCTATGAACGAAGTGCATCAACACACACCTTTTTATTTCAATTAAGCTCTGCCTCATATTAGTGCTTTTTCTTTTAATACTGACATGTTATTCTTTCTCCCTTTTAGCTATATTTGTTATCACTACCTGCAATGGCTGGCTAATTCTCAGAAACCCAATTCTATCTTCTATCTGGAGTTTAGTATCCTTATCTTGGACTTTGCTAATAACTTGCCCCAGCTTGAGCCACTAATTACTTCTCATCTACCAAAATGTTAAATCTTCTCCTCTTCTTCATTTCCAATTCTTATACAAAATATGACATGAAGTTTTAAATAGGAATTATTACACAAATATTTAAATTGCTGCAATCTATCATATATCATTATTAACATTAAGTATTTCTTCTGTGATACTGGCGAAGTTCCTCCTTTGAATATTTCATTCTTCAAATCATTTCTTGCTTGATGCTGTATTTCAGTCTGTTTTACTTTCAAACAGTGGCAGATTGGGTTGTTTACGATTCCTATACTATACAAATGTGCTTTGTTTTTGCTGTGTCTGGTTACTATTGCTGTAAATTTTGATTTTATATTAATTTAAGTTTTGTTCTATCTCTAACAGATGGTTCCTTTAGCTGTGTTGTTCCACTTGTTCTACTATTTTATGGTTCCTTCTTCTTTTATCTGATAAGATTAGGTTTCTTGTATAAACTTTAGGCCACTGGTTTCTCTCGCAGCTTTCTTTGTCAGTCTATTTCATTACCCTGATTGCCAACATGGGCTTTTATCCTCCAAAGTGTATTATCTAATTTTGTTCTCAGAGTTTTCTTGATGTATTTCTTATTTCTGATATTATGTATCTCTGATTAAAGCTTTTTTTGAGTAGCTCAAGAGTAGCTTGACTATCTGTGCACACTGCAACTAGCCTTTCTTCAGAGATGATTTTGTCTAGAGATGATATGACTTTTAAAGTTTTAAGAATTCCTATCTGTTCAGCTTTATTATTATTCCTACTAGAGTTGCAAGGGATAGAGAAGTGCCTCTCCAAATCCAACCTCAACCTGCTTATAACAGGCTCTGGGAGACCTGAATATTGGCGGTATAACCAGATAATCACTTGCAGAGGAAATGTTCGCTGGATGACACCCTATCATTTCACACCCTTGGGCTAGCAACCTCGGGCACCCCCCCCCCCCAGGTTTGCTTTTAATCCTCACAAGAAGCCTCAGATTAGCTGATGGAACATAGCAGGATACACCAAGTGGGATTATAAATGCAACGATGGTGTGATGAAGGGCTACACTTAGAACCAGTTATCAAATGCATACAAGAGTACCAGAATAACTGGATGAATCATTTGCGACAAATGAGTTCAGAGAGAGTTCCCAAAGGCATGCTTCATTATCGCCCAACAAGGAAGAGATCTCTGGACCTTCTAAAGAAGCACCGGACACAAAAACTTGTCTGTGAGATCGTAACATGCCATTGGGACTAAGACTTGCACAGAAGAAAAAGATGATTATTATTTTGCATTGCTATTTCTTATGAATCATTCGCATATGTATTTACTTTATTTATTATTGAATTGGAATTACTATTGCACTCTACCTATATATAATAACTTGAAAGTCAGGAAATCAAGGATTGTTTTTAGACATGTAAAAAACTCATCCTTTGTCAGGTTTGAACCTGTAAGCTCAGGCAATAACCACTACACTATTTTACAATCTTTAAATCATTGCACAGTGATGAAATTTATAACAGAAATCTTTTTCATTTATACTAACATTCTCAAAATCTTTCAATCCGACTTCCTAGAAAGCAAACAGCACAGCATTCAGTTGCTCACCTTAAGGATTCTGAACAATCTCTTTAACACTCATTTCAATATTTAATCAAAGTAGTGTGCCACAGAATATTACACAACAGTAAAGGCTGATTCACAATAACCCAAGAACATAGCCAGAATAGGGATGAGAATGGGAAGCAAAACAGCATACAACATTTTGGTTCATAATATCCTGGGAAAAAGAACACAAATGTATATCATTGACCATATCAATACCAAAGTGCAAAGTCAATTTTGTGTATTGGGATATCATTTATTTGTAACTGACCAATGATATTTTTTCACCTGCTCCCAATTTAGGTAATGTCAAAATTCTATAAAGTAAACATTTCCTAAATGTAGACCCATTACTATTTCTGATTCCTCTAGTTGTACCAAGCTTCATTCTTTATTAATATTATCACTTTTCTCAGTTCTCACTGTCACTCTTACATTTTTACGTAGTTCGCCTTTACTGGGAGTTCACCAAGTTGAACTAGTTCAATTCTCTGCAACTTCACTTCCTTCATGGCGTATCCTTTTCATGCCAGATGGTTCACTTCACTCGGGAGTTGAACAAAAAACCCTGACAACCCATTGCTCCACAGTAGCATTTGCTGAACGTCGAAACAGTCATCACCAACTCGTTCAGAGAAGCGCTCTTGATGTCACATCAGTAACGTAGTCGCTAACTCGCTCACACACAGACTCAACAACTCTCTTGCACTTGACTTGCAACTCACTCTACTGTCACCACTCCTCACCTCACACTGATTGGACTGCACAAGAACACTCTTCCACAGAAGGTTCTCAAATGTTCTAGAACAGGGGGAGAAGAAGCTTCCAGAAAGTTCTAGTTATCTCCCGATAGGATGCCCAGTGTTTACACTGGCAACAGCGATTATCTTGTTTACTCCAACCGCTCGCCGCTGACCTCCCAATAACCTTGGGCCATAGCCACTGCATCACAATATTATCCACTAAAGCTATTTATTGTTCTTTGTTAATTTCTACAAGAGTTTGCCATTCTTTGTAGCTTTTGCTATTTTTCTTTTCCAGGTAATAGCCAGCTTGAGTTGCATATAAACAAACTATAGATGATGCTTTCATTAGTAGAATCAATGCTAAATGGATCTGAGGGAATCAGGACATAAACTTGCTGGAATTTCATTTTCCTAGCTTGCTTCTAGAGAGACTTCTAGCACCTGTTTCATGTCAACGTGACCTTGAATAATTTTTAGTTGTGCCATTTTCTCCCCTTCTGCAACTTTGAACTACATTCATACTATCAAAAAGGTATATTCAAGATGGCACGGGTTGGGCATCGGAGTATGCCATTGGCAAATAAAGTCATCAATAGTGAGGTGGCGGCAGCACTACAATGGAGGAAATAAGAACTATTCACCTTCTCCTAGCTCGGGTGACTTGGCACGAGTTAGAAGATGAGGAGATGCTAACAGGCACACCTACTGGTAGAACGCAAATACGAAATGAGTCAAGGTGCACTATTTTTTCGAATTATTCAAAATTTTCTAACCAACAGCTTTGGTGAGTAACCTTCCAAAATTAATTAACTTGAAGTGCCAGGTAGACAGGAGGAAGCAGACAAGGAGACATGGCTGTAATGTTCTCTTATATGAAATAAATAAATTTTGTTACATTGGGGGAAAGGAAGATTCGAACGCTGCTTGTACAGTGATAATCTATAATGTTAAAGTACTTTTAGAAATTGTAACAAAGTCAATATATATTGTATTTCATTAATCATGTAATAATTACCGGAAGGTAGAATGTTTCTTTGGCTTGTTAAATATCTACCATATTTCGAATGAATAAAGTCGTGTAATAATATGCCAAGTACTGTGTTACGCAAGAAGCTAGTAACAATTACCAAGTAATTACTAGGTGACAGAAACACTTATATTATTGGAGAACAGTTATAATGGGAGAAATAAAATAGGAAAAGAGGTATTCTCATTTTTTTGCAAGCTATTTCTACCTATACCAAGTAGGGGAATTCCTTATACTGAGCATCCTTCACATTTTTACTTACATATACAACTGGGTTATGGGTTAGGTAGTAATAAATAAAGTAACACCGTCAAGAGTCTAATGCACAATATGGATCTAAGATGCTGTGCCCGAGAACAAGAAAGTTAAAATTTGACCAAGTCTTCTTTCCCATTCCTGATACCAGAGAAAGCTTTCTGTTAATTGTGAATGCTCATATTGTAATATCCCCATTTTAATGCCGTCATTCTCACTCTAGTTTCTGTTTTCAGTTATTGTAAACCAACCTTTACAAAAATGCCATTTCCTTACTTGCATTATATTAGACACAATACATACCTGCCGAGCTCTGATGCTATGTGGACTGGTGCGGAAACATTGGACTTGTTTCCAGTACCTAGCTGCCCGTAACTGTTTGCACCCCAAACATAAAGTGCTCCAACATCTGACAGAGCCATGGTATGAGCGTAGCCACAGACCACCTTTGTTATGACAACGCCTTGCAGATTGGTTACTCGACATGGATTGAGTTGATTAACACTGTTTCCTAGACCTAACTGTCCGTTACCATTGTAACCCCAGCCATAGAGCTGCAAAAATAACAATAATCTATCTCAAGAAAAATTGATGTCTTCAAAATTAATTATTTTGTATTTGCGGATAACATCATCCATAAACTTATTAAACCATTTATATAACATTTTAAAAAACTTACAATTAAGTGTTACATATTTCAGAGCAAATGTCCACCCAGAGCTGAAGTTCCCCTCCTACAGCCTGGGGAAGGCACCATCTGAGTGACTCTACCACCATTAAGTTTTCCAGGCAATACCTGGTTTTCTGAATCCCCCCCCCCTACTTGCACAGGGACAGAAGTATATATTCCAGTTATGCATGTTAACCCAGAGGGAAGACTCCCAAAGAACCTCGATGGGGACAACAGTGTCTAGCTCACTGACTTCCAGCTCTCCAGGCTGATATCGAAGGACATTGAGGCATCTTACAATCCTGCCTGAGCTCCTGTCCATAAGCACCCAATCTGCCAAAAGAATCAGGATCACTACCCCTCTGAGTCCAACCCATGGGGAGTCCAACTCCCCAAAGAAAAGCTGTATATACGCACACAAATAATGAATGCAACTGAACATTTTCTTGGGGAATGAATGATACTAATATGTTTGATGCACCACTTCCCCCTCTATCAGAAAATACCTATATAGCATCTTAATTATGTTCCAAAAGGAGGGAGGGTTCTAATGAGCACAAAATCAAAACAACTCTGAAGCCATTAAGAAGTTATACCAATTTTTCATTAAAATTCATGTACATAAACTAGTTACACGAGAAACAGTACAGTTCCGACCACATAACAATCATAAGGAAGAGGCACAAGTTTAAGTACTGTTAAATCTTTTACTTATGCTTTAATTTTTATAAACACTCACAAAAAATTCCTGATATTACATTCATTTGGCTTTCTCCACCCACTCATGTTAATCAAGATAAATATTTCAGAAATAGTTACATTACACATTTCCTTATAGGTACAAGGGAGATGGTGCAAACCAAACTGATAGTCAATGTTGATCTTGCTATATGCCTACCTTGAAATTGCACACTATTTCCATTGCATTGGGAAAAACAAATGAATAGCGAAATCACTTAAAAAAAAAGTATTGAAAAATTCAAACCAATAACAACATATCTTGGAAATGGCTGATGCACTAAAAAGTTATTTAAAATAAAGTATGTGATTTAAAGAGTATACCTTTTTTTGTGTAGTAAATCTTTGTCTATAGTTTATGGTTTATCAGTTAAACAAAAGTACATAAAATTCCTTCCGAATGAAGAGGAATTAACAGGCTATTTATAGAAAATTCAAGATATATAATTTATTTACCATGCAAATATTATAAACATATGGTATTTTTATAAAAATAGTCAGAGCCATTTTTGAAAAATCTGATGTGTTACACTCACATGACTTTCTCTACTTTTGTACAAACTATTTTTACAAACGCTTATTCTCCATATGCTTCATGTTAATCGAGATATCGAGATGTTAAACTTATTGCTAATTTTCTTGCAGATGCAAGGGGAATTGCTAGGCTTTAAGCGATAGTCAAATATTTTAAGAGCCAGTTGCTATGTGGAGTATTCCATTTTCTTTGCATTACCAGGACAAAAAAAATTGAATAACGAATTTGAGAAAAAGTATGGAAAATTTAAGGAAATAACAAGCAATATCTCGAAAATGGTTCACTCAACAAAAAAAATGTATATGACATAAATTGTGTATTTTAATGCGATCTACATTTTTGGTGTAGTAAAATTTTGTCTATCTCTTATGGTTTACCAGTTATGCAAAAGTCGTTTACAATGAAGAATACTTTTGGAGACATTCCCAGAAAATTCAAGATATACATTTCATTTGTCATGAAAATATCTTAAACCTATGATATTTTAATCAAAATCATTAGAGCCATTTTTGAGAAAATTCAAATTTTCGAAAAATGTTCCATATAAAGGATAATCTGGGGTGGGGGGATTTTCTTGAAAACCTTCGTGTTGCATCTCTGGAAGATACTGAACCTAAATATCAAGTTTGGTGTTTATCCGACAGTTCGTTTCTTAGTTATGCTGTTCACAGACACACACATGGACGTTTCCAAAAATGCTTTTTTTTTATTCAGGGGGTCTCAAAACATGTATTTCCGGTGAAATCTCGGTATCGAATTTTTGGGTGGAATGCAATACTTCCCCTACTTACTATACGTAGTAGAGAAAGTAAAAAAATCAAATATAAGAAAATGTTTCCAAGTAAAGGGTTGTTTGGAGTGGTGAGATTTAGGAAAATCTTTGTGTCACATCCTTGAAAGATGCTGAACTTAAATGGGAACTTTGGTCTTCTTCATTCTGAATACTTTTTGTATAATTTGTATACTGTAAGAGAGAGACTAAATCTTACTATACAAAATGAGATCTCATTTAATCACAAAATTTATGTCAAAATTTTTGTGCTATTAACCACTTTCGAGCTATTCTTTGTTACTGCTTTAAATTTTCAAATATTTATACTTTTTCAAGTGGTAAATCACTATTTGTTATTTTTCATGGTCAGTCAAAGAGAACAGAATTTTAAAACCATCAGTTTTTTTAAAATCTACTGTTTAAAAATCTGACTATCACTTTAGCCTGCTTTATCCTTCAATGAATATGTAAATGAAAATGAAAGTTTACCTTGATTAACAAGAAATGAACAGAAGAATAAGCTTTTGTAAAAATAGTTTGCAGAAGAGTGAATAGAGAAAGTCATGTACAGTAACACATCAGGTTTTCAGAATATATACAATTAATTATAACTCATTACAAATTATGAAATTAATTATATTTTTTACAGATTTAACCTGGTCTGAACATTGTTTTTAATATAGAGTGAGCTGAAAAATTCAATGTCACAGACAGGATTTAAACACGGTTCTACCACTTTTCGAGCGGTTGCTGTAACTATTGAGCTACTGTGACAACTTGCCGGTGGGACAGTGAATTCCCCAAATGACTCAGGTTGTTTCTCAGGTAGACCACCAAGGCATCTCACTTTGAGACAGCAATCGCAATTGCAAGTAATTTAATACTGAGGACACAGCTTTCTTTGTTAGAATGATTTATTATTATAGAGTTAATTATAATTAAAATGATGCAATTAATTACACTTTTTAAAGACCTAACCGGTCTGGGCATTGCTTTTCAGCTAACTCCATATTAAAAACATAAGGTTTTTATTTATTTATTTTGCAGCACGTTAAATCCTCTACCCCCTTTGTGTAATAAAATTAAGATGCCTATTTCCCAGTGGGACCTAAGGATGTTATATCCCAAGATAACCCTTAATAATTTTTAGGCTTTACTTTTGCTTAGGCATTTAAATACTGCTTCAAACTTCTAATGTTATATTTATTTTGAGGAACTATTACTATGCAGTGTTCTTTAAAAACTTTTATTTATTTATTTATTTTATAAAGTTATATGAGCATTTCAATTGCTCTTTTAATAAATTTTATTTATTTGTAGAGTTTCCTTGCTCTTATTACCTTGTTCATCAGGATAAGTTCATATCCAGTAAAGAAAAGGAACATACCTCTCCATTCTCCAAAACTGCCATAGATGAAGTCTGTCCACAAGCTATTGCAACCACTTTCTTCGTTCCAATAGCAGAATTCACTTTTCTAGGAGCCCCCTGGTTCGTGCTTAAACCAGATCCAACTTGTCCGCAATTGTTCTGGCCCCAAGCATAAACCTTTAAAATATACACTCATTTGTTATTTGTGTTTAAATAAAAGTCTTAGCAAGTATGTATGTTATATACTACGAAATGAACAATGTGTACTAGTTTAAAATAAAGACAGTTGAAGGTTGTTACACTACATTTTAATGATGTAGTGTAACAACCTTCAACTCTCTTTATTTTAAATTATGACATATCACTGTTACTAGCCTCTAAATCTTCAAAATTAATTAATGTGTACTATAAACATACTTTTTTTTTTTTTTTTAAGTAGCTATAACCCGCAAATCACACAAACAGGCAGTTTTTAACAGTTTAGTTGGAAAGATAGAATCAGGCTGAAAAATTCAATGCCAAAGCCGGAATTTGAACTACATATTCTATGGAATTAATTGTTCTTCCACATGAGCCATGTGTTGGACAGGGTTTGAAAGGTAGAATCAGCGACTGAAAAATTCAATGCCATAGCCGGGATTTGAACCACGGATCTCACAGTCTCCATCCAGTTGCTCTAACCACTGAGCTGCCATGGCAACTTGCCGGTAGGACATTAAATTCCCCAACTGATTCGCATTTTTCCCGGTAAACCACAAGGAGATCTTAAACTATTTGGGGAATTTAATTCAGTTGTGAAATTTAATGTCCTACCGGCAAGTTGCCATGGTAGCTCAGTGGTTAGAGCAACCGGACGGAGACTGGGAGATTCATGGTTCAATTCCTGGCTATGGCATTGAATTTTTCAGTCGTCTGATTCTACATACTCTACCTTTGCAACTTTAGCCTGCACAAGGCATGCATGGAAGAAAAATTTTATTTATTGATCCAATAATGGTTAACTATAAAGCCCAGGACTTACAGTATTTATGACATTGTAAGTTACCATTGGAGTATGTTATCTCAAAATGAATTTGAGAATGCCTTGTGGATTACCTGAAAATATTCAAGTCAGCTGGGGAGTTTAATGGAATACTGGCATGTTGCCATGGTAGCTCAGTTGTTTAGAGTAACAGCACAGAAAGCCAAAATTCTGTGGTTCAAATCCCAACTATGACACAGAAGTTTTCATCTGATTCTACCTTTCCAACTTAAGTCTACATATGGCATCTAGCATACGACCAGCATGGGTGCTTACTCCAAGAGGCCTGACCTGTAACAGCTATTGGATGCAAAGGGATTCCCTGGTGGTCAGTAATGTGTTGAACGGAGTTTGGGAGTCCCCAGATAGGAAAACCAAGGTGGAACAGCTAGTGCTGCAGAGGAGTGAGGAGACCCATGCCGGTACTATTGGAGAGCACCTGGATGTAAATAACTTGGGGAAGCTACGCAGCTGATTCTATTGGTTGCATCTTCAAAGTTATGTGCAGAGGTGGTGCCAGCAATGCAACAACTGCGCAGAAGTCATGGAACTCAGTCACGCAGTTGGGGGCTGAATGCAATGGTACTATATCAGGGTGAACGAATAACCTGGAAGAGAACTACCATCTTGAGAGAAGACACCTGAAGCTGATAATCAACCAGATGAAGGCACGCTATGGCATTCTGATGACCAGTACCAAATTCCAGGACGTTGACCTCATATGGCTCTATTGTATCACAAAGACTAAAGGCAAGTCATAGAAGTTGCAATGTTCCTGGGACAGCTATATAAGGTAATCAACCATATCAATGATGTGATATAATGCATTTGGTGTCAACCTCAAGGGAAGCTGATGGTGGTCCATCTAGATCGGCTTACTCCATATTGTGGAACTGTTTGGGACGAACACTCCTGAGGGAGCTGTGTGATGCAGTAGCTATGGCCCAAGCTTTGTTGTAGGTTGGCGCTGACCGACAGGGCAGTTGAAGAGAGAAATAGAAATATGAAATAGTGCTCTTGCACAGCATAAACACCAGAGGCACTTTTGAAAGATAACCAGGTTCTTCTGGAAGTTTCTTCTCCTCACCAGATAACATTCTAGAACTCTCTCGAAAAGTTCAGCAGCTATATAAGCATGCATGCTAGCGAGTGAGTCTGTGAGTTACTGAGTGTGTTTCTGATGCAACATAGAAAGTGGTGATACAGTAAGTTCTCCAAGTAAAGTTGCAATGTACAGTGAGTGCTGCAGTGCGAGAGATTGGAGAAGTCCTGTGTTTGACTCCACAGCGAGTGAAGCATCTGGAAGAAGAGACTGCTTCAAGTGTATTTCATTACGCCGCTACGTGGCGACAACTATGTGGATGTGACAGTGAGAACTTGACAGGTTCCGCTAAATACGTTTCCTTTGTGATAAAATTTGAAACACTTAACTGGATGGAAATGGCTTGTCAATTAAAGTACTGGTATTGCTAACAGCACCTGTAAATCTGGGCATGCACCATTCAAGTCACCTGGCGTTGTGGCACTCAGCTTGCTACAAGTAGTTTCTATATTGCTTCTTTTTCTTCTGAGCCAAATAACGAAAAAAGAAGAATCATCACGAATCATCATTGAACAATCACACTATTTCATCATCTGCTACTGTTCGTTTTGATACCATCTTCGCATATTATGCAAAATACTCTAAAAAATCGGAACTACCTACACATGCACATGTACAACCTCATAAACTTGTAGCTGGGAATCCCCTTTAACATGTTTTAACTGGCTATGTATAGCATCCTTGCATACTGCTAACATCTGACAATGATTGTGCAAAGCATTAAAATAGAACCAGCAAATGATCAGTTGGTAACAAAGTTTGCGTTCATCCCCATTCAATTGCAATTATGTCTGTGTTGATCTTCAAGGAGAGGTTCACTTCATTACTACTTCATTTCAGTCATGACTGCATGGTTATTGATAATGCCTTGCCTTACCTCACCCTCAGCCGTTAATGCCAGTGTATGATGACTTCCGCACGCAACTTCTATAACCTCCTTTCCAAAGAGATTAGGGCCAACTATCATAGGGGTTGGACAACACTGGGCAGTTACACTGTTTCCAAGCTCGCTGTAACCATTGTGACCCCATGAGTATACTTCTCCACTTTCCGTAAAAGCAATCACATGTGGTCCACTGCCAAATGCAAAACCTTTGGGGGAAAAAAAAAGAATATCATTAATACATTTACCTGCTGTTTTGTATTTGAAAGATAAAGTGAAGTGAAGTGTAAGGGAATCAATACTGAATTTAATCAAGGGCTTCAAAATTTATATGAAGTAATCAAATTTTGTATTATTTGCGAAATTAAAGGCTGGTTCACAATAACCAGAGATCGGAAACCAGAATGGAAATGATAACAGGAAGCAAAAAAGCATACAACATTTTGATTCACAGTATCCCATTAGCAAGAACAGGAATGCATATCATTGTCATATCGATAGCAAAGAGGAAAGTCAATTTTGTTCATTCAGATGTCATTTATTTGTAACTGAACAATGATATTTTTCCAACTGTTTTCAATTCAGCCAACATAATGCAGATTAAAAATATTAAAATTTGATAGAGTAAACATTTTTTAAATGCAATTTCATTACTTTTCCATTTCTTCTAGTTGTAGAGGAAATTATTAGTGTCATTCCTTTATTAATAGCATACATTAAAGTTATTTGTTGTTGTGTGTTAATCTCTACAAGTGATGCTGTTCATTTTAATTTTTTTTTTTTTTTTGGCAATAGCCGGCTTTGAGTTACATATAAACAAACTACAATATGTGCTTTTGCTACAAGAACCAATGCTCAATGGATCCAAGAGAGTCAGGATGCACATTTGCTGGAACTTCTTCCAGTTTCATTTTTCCCAGCTTGTGGCTAGAGAGAACTCTAGCAGCTGTTTCATGTCATGACCACCTTGAATAATTTCTACAGTGACAAACCTAATATGCTGTCATGTTATGTTCCCACTAATATGACAGCTTTACACTAGGTTCAAATATTCTAATTTTGCAAAAATTAATCCACAAGGTAAAGGATAATGTTTTTAATACATCCATGAAAACTATATATTTTCAACTGAAATAATTTTGATAATACAAATGAATAAAACACTCATATATTTTATCATTGCCACATGGCACTGAAATGGCCATTATTTGTATGTACATATGTGTCATTATTAGTTCAGTGAACTCCTTGTCTCAAAGGGAAGGTGCAGAATTGAACCTCAGACTGTGTGTTTCTGACTTCATAAATAGGTTGATGTAAAGCGGTGGTGTAGAGCTGTTTTTCACTAGAACATTTTGTACGTTTTTGCACGCAAGATGGAAGTGACCACTGATCACAGAATTTGCATGGTTGAGCGTTGCTTCCAAATTGGAAGGATACGAGGGGGAGTCTATTGTTACGATATTGGCCGCTGTGTGAATGATTTTCTCCATTCTTGCCCAGAATTTCATCAAGTTAAAGATAAAACACAATTAAAAACAAAAAACTATTGCTTTTCATTTAACAAAAAAAAAAGAAAGATAAACTACTAAAATATTTCAATATATTTAAAATATTTATAAAGGTTACTTTTTTATTAAAAAAGCTAAAGTTGTGCCATTAAAGTCAAGACACTCTATGCTACAAAAGCCGTCCAATTATTTGAATTGCTTATCAGCATACATGCTGAAATTGCGAATTTATGAGACGCAAGTGAAAGAAGTTCCAAATGTAAATACTGGAAAGGTACGATACAATTCCCATTTCATTAAGGTGACCTTGTGACAGTTGACATCCACCCCTTCCACTAATCTTTCCCAAGTCCTCTGCTAGAGGCACTGGTGATAATTCCTTCAAAGTACTGATGTCATGCGCAGACAACCGACTGCAGGCAAAGGCTGAATAAATCTGAGGACCTTGTATTCTAATTACATAGAATTGTAATGCAAACTATTGTCAGGATAGTGTTAAAGGAATAACGTTCAACAAGCACCAGGAATTTGTTTGTTTCCTTCCTCTGATGTTCAAAATGAGAGCCAACAGCTCACTTAGCCTGATAAGTAGAATAATCTGAAGATCATCCACAGTAACATGTTTATGACTTGTGAGCAAGCCTCATATTTATCCTTCAGAGTTCAAATACTCCATATCAGTAATCAGTTATTGCTTTAAGTAGCTTAAGCATTGAACCTAGTGCCAAGGCACAGAGGCAGGTATTGCAAAGCCAGGCTGGAAATGTTATTTTTAGAGTACACATATTATTTAAAAGATGCAACAACGAGGAAGGGAGAAATTATCTCAATTTTAAAAATGCTCAGCAACTTACTGCTAAAGCATATGGTGTAGTCAAAACAAGTGTGTCTCACAAGGTACTTACATTACCCTGGCTAGTTAAGTGTGCAAGTGGGAGGGAAGAATGAAAAGAGCGGTGGTAATGAAGTAGCAACACACAGTTAATTATAACTTTGGATTTTCCGGAGAGCAAAACTCTTTCCATTTCAAAGGTAATGTAATATGCTGTACCCAGCAACAAGAATGTGAAAGTTAAATTTTGACCAAATCTTCTTTCCTGTTCCCAGGAAAGCTTGTGAATACTCACAAAATACATGTATATCAACTCTGTCATTCTCATTTGGTTCCTATACTCAGTTATTGTGAATCAGCCTTAACAGAACTACAGATTACATAGGGAAGCTGAGCATGGAATTGATGGATTGTAACATATGTTCTGCATTTGAATATAATTTAAAAAGATTAGTAAAACATCTGTCACTAATACAGTAGAACCCATTTAACCAAACTAAAGGGGACAGAGCCATTTCGGATAACACATTTTGAGTTTAAGAGCAAACGAAAGAAAATAATTTGGAGATACTTTCAAACATATGACGCGAGAGATGCATGAAATATTCTAAGTCCAAAGATTCTACAATGCGCATGCACAAGCAGACTGAAACAACCGATAACTATTAGTTTATTGCTTCTCACATAGCAGCCAACTTCATTAGTAACAACCGCAGCCAACCTCTGAAAAAAATTCCTAAATATGTGAACAACAACCTAGAAGCAATTAGCAACCACTTTTGATAAGTCCTGACCATGCTTTCTCTTAGATTTTATTGTTTTACTATAACGGTCATGCAGTGAAGTACAATTTAAGAAGCTAAGTTTGTATGTTCTTGAAGACATTCTGGCAAATAAAACTTTTAGAAATGCCTCATCCAATTAATAAAACGGATCTGTCGGTACATCTCAGTGATACAGAGAACACCTAGATGCTCACATTTGGCAGTATTTGTAGCATTCCTGACTCCAAGAACTGTTCAGCAGACCCTTTCCAGGAACTAATGGAAGACGTTAGGCAGGCCTAACCTGTGGTGTAGTGATTAGGTTTAGTTAAAGTTTAGCTAGGCATAGTTAAAGTAACGAGTTATTATTTAGTATTTAGTTAGTACATAGCTAGTCAGCATAATTTAGGAAAAATGTATAGAATTATACAGTTAGTGTAATTTACTGACAAAAAGAGTGTTGGCTACATTACTTTGAATGATACAAGCTGGAGAATTTGGCTGCCCTGTTCTTCTATATGGCTAATCATGCAGTAAGTAAATAAATAAATGATTATAAGGCTTAAATTATGTTAATAAAATGTTTTTCAACAAGAAATCACCGAAATAAATAATTCTAAATACATATTACACCAAAGAATGTGAAGCTGCACTTAAAAAAATAAATTCCTTAAAAAAGTATTCCACAGACGTTGGATGTAGAAAAAATCTTGCATCACATGTAAAGTTGAGCCAAATAATTGTATTCCAAATGCATGTAAAACTCTTTAATGTAAACTAGTATTGTATTTAGTATTAAAATATGCATTACAGTATTTACAAATGCTATTTCAAATCTTTTGATAAACATTATATCTGTTGGTGTTGATGCACAAAATGAAGGCACCTAAAGATAAAGGGTTTTGCATTATTCATAGTGTTGTAATTCAATATTTCCTGCTAAGATTTGAATATGAATTTGTAGTCTTTAATGCTTTAATCCCTCTTCCACTGTCATGGCTTTGACAGTAAGTTCAATGCTTATTACAAAATGATTTCCTTTTGCTAACATCTTAAACACAAATAAACCACACTGACCAACACTAAAATAACAGTCGGCCTCTGCACTGAATGTGTGCGCAAGCAGTTAACACTATTTATAACTAGTGATGGGACGATACCAATATTTTTAGATACTCGATGCCGATACTGATTTTTGAGCACCTATACTCGATACTCACTTTAAAAAAAAGTTCACTGAATTATGTTCTTATTAATAGTTTTCTGTGCATAAACCCATGTAACCAATTTTGTATTGTATACTAATTCAGAAATTGTTCCTACTTGACATTCTCCAACTGGCAGCAACTTTTTTACTTTCACTACTACATATAGTAAGTAGGGGAAGTATTGTATTCCACCCAAAAATTCGATACCGAGATTTCACCAGAAATACATGTTTTGAGACCCCTTGAATCCAAAAAAAGCATTTATGGAAACATGTCTGTGTGTGTGTGTGTGTGTGTGTCTGTCTGTCTGTGAACAGCATAACTCAGAAACGAACAGTCGGATAAACACCAAACTTGGTATTTAGGTTCAGTATCTTCCAGAGATGCGACACAAAGGTTTTCAAGAAAATCCCCCCACCCCAGATTACCCTTTACATGGAACATTTTTCGAAAATTTTAATTTTCTCTAAAATTGCTCTAACAATTTTGATTGAAATATCACATGTTTAACATATTTTCACTAAAAATAAAATGTATATCTTGAATTTTCTGGGAATGTCTTCAAAAGTATTCTTCAATGTCAACGACTTTTGCATAACTGGTAAACCATAAGATATAGAAAAAAATTTTACTACACAAAAAAATGTAGATTGCGTTAAAATACACAATTTATGTCATATACATTTTTTTGTTGTTGAGTGAACCAGTTTCGAAATATTGCTTGTTATTTCCTTAAATTCTTCAATACTTATTTTCTCAAATGGGAATTTGTTATTCATTTTTTTGTCTTTGATATGCAAAGAGTATTAATCTGTGGCAAAGAGAATGGTGCTGCCCCTAGCAACCAGCTATTAAGAGATATGTATGTGCTTAAAGGCTACTGTATTTCTATATTGCCCTTGTAAATGTATATTCCCCTTACATCTACAAGAAAATTAGCAATAAGATAGAGTCTGCAAATGTTTATCTCAATTAACATGAAGTAGCTGGAGAATAAGCGTTTGTAAAAATAGTTTGTACAAGAGTAGAGAAAGTAATAATAATAATAATAATAATAATAATAATAATAATAATAATAATAATAATAATAATTCTTTATTGCTTGTGTACTTGTAGATACAGATTAAAAGCATAGTCAAGACAACATTAACACTACGGCTTACAAAATTTCCTTCACATTCCCACAATACAATAACTCACAAGCGGGCATACGCAAATACTCACATCCATACATAAGTGCTTACTCTACTACAGTATTCGTCCAGTCTGTACAATATTATATTTACAAGGTAATGTGGATATTAATTTTGAACTCTGTATATTTCAATATCATCATCATCATCATCATCATCATCATCAATATCTCTCTCTGTCTCTCTCTCTCACTCACTCTCTCTCTCTCTCTCTCTCTCGCACGCATGCACGCACGCACACACACACACACACACACACACACACACACACACACACACTCGCACACGCACACACTCACACGCACCCCTCTTTACTCAAATTCTTCAAGTCTGTACAAAGGTTTATTTATAAGATGCTTCTTTAACTTAGATTTAAAGGAATTTGTAGAGATTTAAGTTCCATTGGGAGTTTATTATACAACCTTGCGCCTATGTTTAAGGGATCTTTATCAGAGAATTTTTTTGTATGTGCAGATCTATATACATTAGTTTGACTTCTAGTATTGTATTTATGCATATCACAGTGTTTTAAGATGTCCTTCGATCCATGTATTAAAAGTAATATTCAATATACATACAATGATACAACTGTGAGAATTTCATTCTTAATAAATAACTCTCTGCATGGATGGTCATATCTTGCATTTGATACCATCCTTACACACACTTTCTGCAATGTCAACACTCTATTTATGTGTACATTTGCAGCTTCACCCCAGAGTTCTATGCCATAGAGCAAGTGAGGATATATCACTCCATAATAAATTGTGTGTAAAATGTTTAGATTTTTAAATTTAGAAAAATATCTTATCAGATATCCTCCTTTGCTAATTTTATTACAGACCAAATCAATTAGTCTATCCCATGTTAAATGTTTATCAAATATTATGCCCAGAAAAGAAGTCTGGTCGCTTTCAACAATATCCTCATCACCTACTTTAGATATAAGCTGTTCACCTTGCCTATGGGATATTGTAAAGTTTAATATTTTGGTCTTACTTATATTACATTCTAAGTTATTGGAACTGAAATAACTCAGCAACTGGGCTGCATCCAGTTTTATTTTCCCTACAAGCTCGTCAATAGATGTGTGCCAACATAACATAGTTGTGTCATCAGCATAGGACAGTAGTTTAGAATTTGGAATGCAAGGAATGTCATTAATATATAATATAAGCAGCAAGGGCCCAAGTACTAAACCCTGCGGAACCCCAAATTGCACTATTCGCTCTTTTGACCTGTACATATGTTTATAGTTACCACTATAACCTAGAATTTCAGTACACTGCCTTCGATTTGTTAAATATGATGTAATTAATCGTTCTGCCAATCCCCTTATTCCATAATTGTTCAGCTTCTGGATTAATTTTATGATCAACACAATCAAAGGCTTTTGTAAGGTCCAAAAAAATACCGGCTACTTTATTTCTATCCTCTAGACTGGTTATACTATATCATGTGAGTGTAACAGATCAGATTTTTTTTCCTCTGCCATTTCAGTCAGGTCAGTTTCAGTGAAGCACAGTTTGGCTAAGCAGGGTTTTACTGTGTATAACAAATTTAAATATTTGTGCATTTGCTTCTGTGTTACTTTGATTCAATTTAATGTAACATTTGAAAAAGTTAAAACTCTGGCAAAACTTAAGAAACTATCTAAAAGGAATACCTTTTACATTTTTGCTGCAAAGAGCTTCAACTTTCTTTGGAATCAGTGTACCAGATACTTCTCCTAGTCCCAAGCAGCCTGATGCATTTGAGCCAATTGAAAATACTTCGTCGTCTTTTGTCACTATAATGGCCTCATTTCCCAAATTTCCTAGAAACAAAATTGTATCATAATACTTGCAAACACATTATGATGAAGACATCAGAGCCCTGATTTTCTAACTCCAGTATAAACAGTCACAAACTGTTGCAGACAAAATACTTCTTCGTAAAATTGAGGTACAGCACCACAAATGTAATGATAAATATTAAAAGCAGAAGCACTATTAACTGTGTAGTTAACTTGATGTAAGTGAAGTTTTAGGTGTAAACATTGACTCACTCATATTTAAGAAGTAAATAAAAGAAAACAAAACAAATGTAATGTCTTTTGTTTAAAGATAAGTGGAAGCAAGAACGACAGAAGTGGGGAAGCTCTAATTACCATCACGAAAAAATAGCTATATTACACAGTTTGTTGTAGATACAAAGCAAACAGAGATAGTCAAATGTTCAAGAACTGGACACTATATGCTGGTCTTAAAATTCCATACTCTTTCCATGCAATTGCAGGAATCGACAGAAAATTGATGGGATTTAAAAAGAATGACAAAGTATTGAACAAATTGAACCATTAAAAAATTGATATCTTGGAAATGGCTAACGCCACAAAAAAAGTTATTTTAAATAAATTGTGTGTTTTAAAGAAATCTACATTTTCTGTGTAGTATGTTTGTATCTATCACTTAACATTTACCAGTTACGCAAGATTATACAAAATTCCTTTCGAATAAAGCAGACTTCACAAGCTATTTCCCAGAAAATTAAAAATATACATTTTATTTATCATTCTTTTAAGTCCCATCAATTTTCAGTTGTTTCTCACAATTACATGGAAACAGTGTGGAATTTTAAGGTCAGCATATAGCATCCAGTTCCTTAAATTTGACTATCACTGTTCTCTTTGTGTCCTAATGAAATATGTAATGTAGCTATTTCTGCAAAGGTTTATCTGAATTAAAATGTATTAGATAGAGAAATAAACTTTTGTAAGAATAATTTGTATACTCACTAGTAAACAATAGGTGGAAAAAGTCATGTGAATGTAATACATCAGATTTTTTAATTTAACTTCTTTTTCTGACTAAAATCAGCATTGATCACCAGATTAGCAGTCTTAGTCTTTTAACGACAAGGAAACCTGGATAGTGCCTAAGGCAAACTGTGCCTTAAAAAAAGCTTACTTTGAATTACTTCAAAATTGTGCAATAAAGTAATAAAATACAGTAATCCCAAGATTCTATAATCATCCCCTCATTATTTTTAATACCTATCTACAAATGACTTGCCATATAATCTTAGCAAAGGGTGAGGCAGTATTTAATGCCTAAATGATATTGTGTTTTATTATAATTAAATTCAATAACAGCCCACCTTGAAAACAGTATGTATATAATTATTATTTAAATTGTATGTAAGTCATTGCAAATACTTATTTTTTATTGTAAACGTATTTATTAATGTCATGTAAATGTTTATATACTCTAATAGTGCAAAAAACTGTGAGAATGATATGTTTTAGGTTGTTAATAATGTAATTTTGTAACAATAATGTGTCTGGAGTTTTAAAAAAATACTGGTCATGAAAAGATCGGTAGTGACGTAAGCTTTGCTTACAGTTTGGAATTAGCCAATCAACAGTAAAGAAAAGTTTTAGTTTGAATACTTAAATTCTATTGGACTAGAATTAGCCAATGAGAGACTGGCATTACCGAAGCTATAAGGTTTTTACCATTGAATTCAGTCAGTCCCGGGTAAGATGTTGTAGAGTACAGATGGTAAAAATTGTGTTCTCCGCTAGAATGTATAAAGTGCTCACAGGTGTCTTTTATAAAGTGTTATGTTTTTATAAATGTGCAAGTATTAAGTGAAATAAAAAGAAGTGAAATTAAAAAATTAATTCTGTGACGTCTTTTAATTTTTGTCTTATCACAACCTGAAAAGATCTTGTGTTTCTATAGTGCGACTGAAGCAGCCGAGGCAAGTTTAAATAATATTACGTAAAAACAAGCATCATCTTCACTATAAAGTTTGGCGTCCCAAGCATCAACCAACTTAAAAGTGTATCTTCATTACGTAACCTAAATACATTCTCAAAGTGACGCATACGTGGGGCTTCTCTCATCTCACATCCAGCATCCAACTAAATTACTTCTTCAAAGTTGGCAACAAATACAACAAGCCTCAACAACTTCTCAAAGTGACGTATAACTGTGGGGCAAACTCCTCCAAACAACTGCATAACCTATAAACTACCATTAATTGTATCTCAATGAGGAACCATCATAATAACATTCTTAAATTGGCATACAGCTGTTGGGCTTCTACCATCATCAAAACTCCCGCAAGGGTCAATAGCTGTTCTCTTTGCAGATGGTACCAGTGTACTTATATCTGAAAAGTCAAATCAGCTATTAAAAAGAGATTCTGCATAAAAAGCGTTTGAACAATTCAAAACTTGATTTGAAGCTAATAAACCTTCATCAAACTACTACAAAACAAACTTCATTCCGTACAGAATTAAGCATAAACAAGTAAATGAATTAATAATCATTACAATAATTACACCATAAGTAAAGTCTCTGAGAGAAAATTTCTTGAGCTTCAAATGGAATGAAGAGCTCAGCTAGAAAACAGATAAATATCATGCTACCAAAACTTAGCTCAGCTTGCTTTGCCTCAAGAAACTTGAAAAATCTGCTTAAACAGTATATTTTGCCTACTTTCACTTCTTACTGTGTTATGGAATAATCTTCTGGGATAATTCAGCATATAGCAAGCAAGTGTTTATAAAGGTGAGCCCACACTGTTCAACATATCAACAGTTAACATTCAACAATTAACGAAATGTTTCATTCAACATGTTGAAACTGTGAACCTTTAAACATAGAAGGGCCATACAAACTATTTGTGGTATTGGGCACTGTCATTCCTGTGGACCCTTATTTAAAGCCAAAAAAATTCTTACTCTTACTTATGAATACATATGGCTGGCCAACTAAAGTGGTCTATCAAACTTGAACTTAAAAACTAAACATCTATACATTCTACAGTGGTATATGTGTCATTTCATATTGTAAGTGCCTCAGATATTAAATTACCACTTTAGAATTGGCATATGTTTTGAGTGGTAGACAATTCTTATATGGTCTAAGTTGCACTGTGTTTCATAGACCAGTCTTGTATGTAAAACTACACTACTGTTTGTGAAAATTGCAACACCAAGAAGGAAATGCATGAATTCAATGAATTTAATACCACAGGTTAGGTACATGACAAGTAACAAATTATAAACTTTTCAAATCTATACATCGCCTTTGACCCCTAATATTCAGTATTTAGTGTGGTCTCTATTCACTGCAATTAGAGCTGCTATACGCAGTGGCACTGAATCAAAAACGTTCTGAATAAGTTCCTGAGGGATTTCCCTCCACGCAGTTTGTATTTGAGCCCACAAATCCGTGGCAGTGGTTACTGGAGGACCGTGACGCACCAACCATATACCAGACATGTTTGATGGGCGACATGTCAGGCGAACATGCAGACCAGGGAAGCAATAGTACCTGTCGCTCTTCGAAGAAGGCTTGTACATTCCTCACAATATGTGGCCGGGCATTGTCCTGTTGAAATGTGGCCTGTGGAGATGCCTGAAACAGGGGGAGTACCTCAGGCTCTACAGCCACCATTAGATACAGGTTGCTGTTCAAAGTGCCCTCAATTTGTAGGAGGCGAGAGCGGTTGTTGTAACCAGAAGTCAGGTCCTGTGCTCGTAACCAGCTGTTCATTTCTGATTGATCTTCGTCATGGTGTTAAAGCACTTACCTCCAAGATGACCTTTGAGTCAGTGGAAGATGTGAAAATCACTTGTGAAAAGATCTGGTGAATATGGAGGATGCGAGAAAATTCCCAGTTGAATCTTCTGAGCTCCGCCTGGGTCAAGATTCAACTTGGAAGTTTTCTTGTATCCTCCGTATTCACCGGAGCTTGCCCCAAGTGATTTTCACATGTTCCTCAAACTCAAAGGTAAGCACTTTTAACACTGATGATGAAGTCAAATCAGTGAACAGCTGGTGCAAGCACAGGACCCGACCTGGTACAACACTGCCTTGGAAAAACTTGTGCCACGTCCCCAAAAATGCTTGGAAAAACATGTTGACTATGTAGAAAAGTAACAGAAGGATTGTACAATATAAATAAAATTAATTCAACATGATCAATTGTGTGTAATGTTTTTTATAAAATAGGGAAACTTACTTATTGGATGCCCCTCGTAATTTGGAATACTTTAAACAAGTGGTGTGCAGTAGTAAAAACATAGCTTTATTGTTTGGATAGATGTTATTGTTTTCACTGTAATTCATGTTGTTTTTTTTTTTCATACACATGCACAACATTTCAAAAATAAGTGCTAGTTAGTTTCAAACACTGCAAAAAGTAAGTACTATACTCACAATTTGTTCTGAAGTGAATTTTGTATTACATGGTATATAAAAATTCAACAAGAATATTTTTAAATAAACCTATATAAAGTCATATTATACGAGGGTTGGGGCAAAAGTCATGGCAACAATTTATTTCCTTGAAGATACCAGTCCAGTTGGAAAATGTGGCAGATACAGACGAAAGGACAAGGTGTTAGCTACATGTGTGGACAACGAATAGCACTGAAATATCGTAACACACTAATTTATTACGGTAGTAACAGGGCACAATGACCTTCACGGTGCAAAAGAATGACAACACAGTACACATACAGTTGACACGACAAACCTGGGCCTAAAGACCCTCAAAGTAGTCCCCTGCTACTGTCACCACACACTGCCAACGATGTGGGAGGTGCTGAATACCATCTGCCTCAGCATTTGCCGCACCAAGTGTGAATCAGGTCACCTGTTCGTGCACAGCATTAGCAATGTCCTCTCGTGTTGCAAACCGCCTACCACGTAGTGGTTCCTTAATCTTTCGAATAAGATCAAAGTCACAGGGTGAAATTGTACATGTATTCCAATATTTTTTTTATTAATCTTTGATAAGACATATATATTATTAAATTTATTATTATATACTGAAGTATTTCCCTTTTGTCGTAGAGGTCCCCTAAAGATATTTGTTATTTTAACAACTGTGATTAAAGTTAGAAATAAATAACAGGCGATTAAAATTGTAATGAGAGTATGGTGGGTGCTCCAATTCTTCCCATCCCCAATGTTGCAGTAGCTGCCCTACACACTCTGCTTTATGTGGTTTTGCATTGTCGTGCAGGATTATTGCACTGTCAACAAGATCCGGATGTTTCTCCCGAACACCACGTTGTACCTGTCACACCAGGAAGTCCCTGTAGCACTGTGCAGTCACTGTTCTGCCATGTGGAACAGTTTGACCGGGGAAGGATTCTGACGGAACTTCTGCCTCCTTGGTGATCCAGCATGTCGCCACTCTGCGGACTGTTTCAGTTCTGGTTCGTATGCCCTGGCCCAAAATTCATCGATGGCGATTATTCGTGACAAGAATTGATCGCCAACCTGTTGCCAGCGTGCAAGGCGGTCGGAACATACTACATAGTGCACCCACCTTTGAACTTCCGTCAGTACATGCGGTACCCACCGCGATGCAATTTTGCATAGTTGCAGCTCATTATGTAATATCCTGTGGACGGTGCGTTTCTCAATGCCACTTGCCATCTCTAACTCCAGTAGCGTCCATCGTCTGTCTTCATCCAGGAGCTGCTCGATGACGGCACGTGCCACGTCGGTCCACACTGACAGTTCCTCCCAAACGTTGCTCATCACTGGTTGACACACGTCCTTGCTGAAACTTTCCTACCCACCGTGCTACCGTACGGTATGGTAGGGCATTATTCCCAAGGGCTTTCACTAATTCACTGTGACATTCCATCGCATTTCTCCCTCGGAGAACGGCTATTTTGATGTAAGCATGCTGCTCAACACGGGTTACTTACATCTCGCACTACACTCACCAACTGACTGATTTCACAGCCCTCACTGTCCTACTACCAGCTATCACAGAGCCATCTGTTGTTCTGCATAGACACTATGCCTGCAGAACTTCCACATGACACATATACGTTTGTGATCCGTTTACATATCTACAAGTAAAAAAATAGTTGCCATTACTTTTGCCCCAACCCTCATATCTTGTAAGGTCATATTTATATAAGTTTAGGTCACAAATGCCTGCATATTTTGCTGTTTTTAGGTAATTAAAATCTGGACCCTATTAATCACATTTGACCTTAAAAGAACTCTTTCCCTTCCTCACCTAAATCCATGCAAAGTCTATTACTTGAGACAACTCAATATGCTCAGCTTTGGTATACATAGCTAAAAGTTCTCATGAACATGTGGCATGAGACAACAGGTGCCAGGGGTCCTCAACATCTTGTATCACTACGTGAAAAACCAGCTTCCTAATCAAACTTCAAAACTCAATATTTTCAGTGACTGCTGTGGTGGTTAGAACTGCAACTGGAATATGATGTATCTGATTCACCATGTACACCCATGGACCAAAAAAAAGAGTTATGTCTTGAACGCCCAAGTTTTTAAGTCCTGCACAGCACAGCACCTTATGCAATACAGTTGTGTAGCTGCTGCAGCAAGTTGTTGCATGGTATTATTAAACATGCTACCTTCCCTGTGTCTTCTCTGCAGCACTGTGGCAAAGCATAGGGTACTTCTGTGGTTATGACCACAAGTTTACTTCTCACATGTAGCACACTTTCTTCCCTTCTGTTAATAATGTTTAATCAACACATAGTGACTACTTATTTTGATATACTCCATTTCACAAACAGCATTTAGTTCATAATAGAATAGCTATTACAATGCAATATACATGGCTTCACAGTTTCATCATGGTCGCATATCTGTATATTGTTGGATATCAAGGGACGGTCTTGTAGCAGCTTGACGAGACACTGAACAGTGCGCAATACATGGTAACACTTGAGAATATTTTGATTCCCTCTGTAAGGATAAGATTTCCTGATGGAATTCTGAATTTGTACAACATTCTGGGTACAAATTCAAGAAGCCTGGGATGTTGTAGCTTCTCATCCACGTTACTACAGGGATTTAATTTCCTCTATAACCCAAAAATGAGAGCAGTTAAACGTGCTCAGGATTCATACACCCAATATTAATTTTGTTTATTTTTTATGTGTTTTAGTTTTAGATGATAACAGTTTATTTGCATTTATTTTTTTAGTTACTTAAAACGAGTATTTAGTAGAATTGTGTTTTTGTGAATAGATATATCTAAAACTTAAAATGCTGAAGTTATATTAATGCAATATTATGTTCTACACATTCAGTTATAAATTAACAATACAAAAAATAACAATAAATAATGTGAGATTTGAACCGAGGAGTTTATGGTACCTTCTTAACCTCTCAGACAATGAAATGTTTTTTCGTGCTCTGTTTTTAGTAGCTTATAAGAATCACCACCAAGAAACATCATTATAAGGTGACTACAGCTGTTACGAAGGTACACAAAGTCCTCCGATCATCACATGGAATCTGGGGATGACTCATTTCTTTTTTTTTTTTTTGTACACAGTTGTACATGATGAATAATTTACCAAATATTAACGAAGTTTGTGTGCACTATGTTGCAACTGGTCATACATGTTTAGCAAATGATGGAGACTTCTCATACATTAATGCAGCTCAACATAAGCAAAACCACATATTTACCTCAAATGAGTGGATGGAATTGGTGAAAACATGTAGGACACAGTCGCCTTTTATTGTTAACAGTATCATGGGAAAGTTTGTATCAATCAACAAACTAAACCAGGTACTCAGAAATTACCAGGCTTTGGTGACAGATGGTGAAATGATTTCAAAGATACTAAAAGCAAAATTTGTTAAGTTTAGATAAGATTGCATTCCGTAGGCTCACTAATGGCCAAACAGGCCTTGAACATAGTACATGTCAAAAGCACACATTACATACACAAAATATACAGGGTTTCAGGTTCTGGTTTTAAAATACATATTGTAAGTATAATATTTCTAGTGTACTGAAACTTAATACAGCTAATAAAAACAGATCACTTTGCTTGGCTTTTACAACATGCGACACTGCATAAGGCTTACATCCTTACTTGGATGCAAGATGTAGTGTTAAGATATAACTACATTTAAAAATATTAAATATGTACGATAAACATATTCTATGTTACTACTCATTCAAATTGTAAATACAAAATGTAAAACATTATACAAAGTGTATAACGTTTCAATTTATGGCACTAAAATACAAACAGTAAACATCAAATTTCTAGTACACAGAAAGATTAGCACAGCTACTGAACACAAAATCCCCTCCCTTAGCTTTTCTAGCCTAGGTCAGTGCACGATGCTTACATCCTTACTAATATGCAAAGAGTGTCGAAGTTTTGTGTTAAGATATAAAATTTAAATTGAGTTTTATTTATGGATGCTCTTTAACTACCATTGCTCTTAGTCTCTCATTCTATGATGGGCGTGAAAGACCGGAAATTTTGCACAGAGGCCTCTTTATCAGGTTTGAGGTTCTTTTACGTGCTGTAAATCTATGACATGGGACCACCGGCTTTACTTCCCTTCCAAGGAAGCCATGCTAAGGATTTTTACACTCAAAAAAATCCATCACCTTCCACCGAGTTTGAACCAATGACCTTGAGAACTAGTATGTCACTGTACAATGTTTACATCTTTACTTATGTGCAAAGAGTGTCAAAACTTAGTGTTAAGATATGCATTCACAAAATATTACATATACAATAACACATTAATGACATTTCTTAATTGCTGCTTAGTAGAGGAACTTAATATTATAAACACATAACTTGGCTTTTATAACTTGCTGTACTAAGCATTTTATGTCCTTAATTAGTGTGTAAACATGTTGTTTATGCATTCATACATTATACATTATGTGGCACGCTAGAACTGATCTGTCAACAGGTTGAACTGTGATTTAAATATTCTTCTATAGAATAAAATGAGGTACTCTTTTACGAAAGCTTTAAAAAGTTTGAAATTGCTAACTTTGAAGTAGTTATTTAGTTCACGTATTGTTTAAACTTGAAGAAGGTTATGTTGTGCTGCTTTTGTTTTGTTTGGTTACGTAATTTTAACTGCCCCACATAATGGAAGCCAACTTGAAGTAGTTAAATTTTGTTATGTAATATGTTTTTACGTAAACTGAAGAAGTTGTTTTGCTTCTCATAATTGTATTTTACGTAATATTTATTTAGTTGCATTTAAGGAGTTCCTGGAACACGCTTTGGGCGTCGGTTTGAATTTGTTGATTACGTAATAGTTACTGTTATTACGCAATATGCTGCTATGTACAAGAAACTGATTTCAAGATGTGTTTTTGTTATTACACTCCAAGTTTTACACTATAATATCTAACTTTGTTATTAACACTGCTTCTATATATTATTTATGTTTGAATTTTTCTCGGCTGCGTCAGTAATGTTTGTAGAGTCATGGGTCTTAGGCAGGGCACGGTATGACAATGATTGTAGACATCACAGAATTTAAGTTTTTAAAATTCACTTCTTTTATTAATTCTTGCACATTTTTATAAAGCACTACACTTTATAAGAACTGTGAGAATCTTCAATACTTTCACTTAGTGCGTATACATATTTTACGATTCACTCGTAGAGAAACAGCTTACATCTGTTCACTACCAAGGCTTGCCAGCAACTGAGCAGCTTTAAACGGTTAAAACTGTAAGCTTCGGTATTTCAAGTCTCTGATTGGCTAATTCTAGTCCAATAGAATATCTGCATTTTACTTAAACTTTTTCCTTGCTATTGATTGGCTAATTTTAAACTGTCTGAATTTACCTTATCTTTGATATAATCATGACTGGTAACTTTTCAAAGTTTTAAACTCATTATTGCTACAAGGTTACCTCATTGTTAGCAACTTAAAACTTATTATTCTCACAGCTCTTGCATTATTAAAGTATACAATGTATTCACATAACATTAATAAAACATGTTTTTACAATAAATATAAGCATATGTAATAATTGTTACATACAATTCAAATAATTATTACATACTTATTGTTTCAACGCAGGCTGTTACTGAATTTACTTATTATAAAATACAATTGAAATTATTTAGGTATTAAAATACTGCCTCAACTTTCCTTGAAATTAATGGGGAGAGCAATCTGTGATGCCATACAATGATTACACAAATCAGTTCATCAGTTCAGTTGTAGTACACATACAGAGTTTCATAGATTCCTTGCAAAACTCCACACCAGGTATGACAGGATATCTTGCTTACTCTTAATAAGATGCAGGATATAAGGAAAATATTCAAATTTGTACCTCCAGTGAGGTACAGTACTAAAAAACATTGTTCTTGGTGATGTGTATGTTATTAGTTATGCTGCATACTTCATAATCGTATTGCATGTTTAATGTCCTGAGGTTGCTCTCACTGCAGGGCAAAATGAACAAACACAAACAAAATACCCTTACATGAACACTTCTATTTTATAAGCTTACAAATATACATTCTTTAAATGTAATGCTACAATAAAATGTGAATTCTGAGTACGTATTTAAAGCAATTTACAACATTTCTAACAGTATTTAACATATATACCTAATTTTAATTCGAGCAGCAATCACAGATACATCTGAATCATAGTTCAACAATTATATGTTAGAACTGATGTAAAGCATAAGTTAATGACATATTATAACAAAGTACCCATTGATATTGGAAGTATGAATAAATTAGTACCTACTATATGCCATTTTAAAAGAGATGTGAAATTGTATTATCAAGCAAAGTATTTAACTCGTGGAAACATACTGTGTACCTACTGAATTTTGTAATACCTTCCTGTGATAAAAACTAATGAGAAACTGCAAGTGATATTATATAGCCATGTATGTATTAGTTATTATTATTATTATTATTATTATTATTATTATTATTATTATTATTATTATTATTATTATTATTATTATTATTATTACCACATATCTTATTTTATCATGGAAACTGTTTTGATACAAAAAATAATTTAAATGTTATGATGTTAACATTGTATTCCTTCATACTGTTGTATTTTCTTTTCTTTCCCTTTCTTTCTTTTAAAACCCTATTAAAAAAAATGGGGTTGTATTTCCTCCCTAAAAGAAGCAATGCTGCCCAGAGAGTTATTTATTGAATAAATACATAACTACAAAATCACAAAAGAATTTGGTCAATTAAGAGATTATAGTGTAAGACACTTACCAAAAACACATGCCATCTTTATTTTGGAAATAAATTCCGAGTCTAATAGACTAAATATCGACCATCTTTTTAAATCCATGTTTTAATCAAACCTGAAACAAATAGGACAGTACGCACATATTTCAAGATCGGTTACATCACGTTCTTCCGACCTCCTGCAAAGAAAATTCCTAAATAGTTCACCACTCCCGAGTTTTTCTGCCCATGCGTTTTTGACAGCTCATGTACCTGCTGATTAAATGCTTATCATTGCTAATACTCACTCCTGTCCTTGCTTACAAAAATAAATACGTTTAGCTTCTGTATAGTAATCCTGGTTATTTTCCGGGACCAATTTTCAGCCACACACAACAATCATGTTACTTTATGTCATATTTATACTGTGAACAATTTTAAATGTTTATCATTTAACCAACGAGGTGGGGATGTTTTTGAGAACTTTGGAAGTAAACAAATGAAAAGCGCTAGAAACAAGATGCACGTTTATGAATACCAACATAGGCTTGCAAATTCTAAAGACAATTTCTTTATGTAAAGCATATTCCCTTGTTAGTACCAGTGAAAGGTATTTGTTTATATATAATGTAGCACCCAAAAAATAATATGTTCAGTATAGAGCCATATGATGGTTAAGTAAAGTGTAATATTAAAATTCTAGGTTGGCGATGTTGTTCATAATGTCAAAATAGTTCGCTGAGAAAAGGGGTCGACAAAAAAAGACAACTTGTAATATTTGTTTTCTACCTCCGTTAGTGCTCTAAGTAAATTTACTTAAAGAAGAGAATGTGTACAAAAATTTGCAGCAATGCATACATCATTTTCCATGCACGTGCGTGAGTTACGATACTGTTTGAACTTAGAGAAGCTAAGAATTTCGCTGGGCCATTGTTGTCACTGCAAGGTCACCCCTGTGTAGTTATAACCTTACCTGCTAAAGACATTGAAATTAACTTAAAATTTTGAATTTAATGCATATGTTATGTGCATTTTACAATGAGTGACAGTGAAACTGAAAAGCAGTTGAACTGTTTAATTTGCAATGTTGAAGTGTCTGTTAATACAAGTTATTCTATATTCTATACAGTGATACCCCATAGTGGCACGTTACTTGCGAATTCGATACAGAATGTGATAAACAGAGAAGTAGAGCACTCATCCATCCCTAGCACATTTATTTGTACAAAATGTTTTGGACTTTTTGAAGAATTGGATTACTCAGAAAAAAAATGTGTGACAATAAAGAGGGACATTTTAACTAGTTTTGCGAAAAGTTGTCTTGAAAACGGGTATGAATTTCAGGAAGTTCGAGGAGTAGGCTGTCAGACAGAGGATCAACCATTGACTCAAAATGCAGAAAGTGTGAATGAAACATTGAAAGTTGAAAAATGGGAGTACACAGAAAGTGCTGTGGAAGAAAAGCAGAATTCTGAAACTGCGGTGAGTTGAGCTATATATATATATAAATTATAATTATAGACATTATAGTAAAATAGGCTTACAGTTGCTTATTAATCAATCTTTTCTCTTTGTAGGACAGTGAGGAAGATGAAGAAGAGGAGGAGGAAGATGATGATGAAGATGAAGCTGGAAAATCAAGTGCAGAAGACAATAAAGATCCATGCAAGCCTGATACCAATGGTAAAAATGATAAGAGAAAGGAAAGTAGTAGAAAAAAGACAGAAAATGAAAAAGTGACTACAGTTGATAGTAAAGACATTGGTGGTAATAAAAAATATGAAATAAAGACAAAAGATTTACGTAGACGAAGGAGATATGTCCATCCATGCAGAATATGTGGGAGACTTTTTCGTCGGCCTTGTGAAGTGAAACAACATCTTCTGTCCCATGGAGGTGCTAAGCCATATCAGTGTAAAGATTGTGGAAGGCGATTTGGTTCAAAATCTGGAGCAGGAATCCATGTTCTAAAGCAGCATGGGAAAGATGGCTCTGTTGAAAATGTTATAGATGTGTGTAACATAGACATTAATACTGTTTCAGCTTTGTACAGTTCTGATAAGGATAAAGATAACACAAACAATAACAACAGCAAAGAAGAGAAAACTGAAGTGGATATTTCTTGTGTTAGCCAGTCTGAAAATGGCTCTAGTGACGATGATTTTGAGTGGAAAATGGATGAAGACTTGTTCAATGTAAAGACTGAAGATCCAGTTTCAGAAAATGAAGATATTATATCACCAGAAAAAGTAAAGGAAGAAATACCAACAGAAGAATTAAAAGAAGAAACTGAAAGCAATGCAAAAGATTGCACGGAAGAAACTACAGACATTGCTGCAGCTAAAATGACAATGGAAACAAAACAGCGAGCCAAACCAGGAAGAAAGAAAGTGGAAGGTGGTAGTTCCGGTAATAGTGAAACAAAGCGTGAAAGAAAAAGACGCAAAGGAGCTGATGGAGCAAATCAAGAAAAGAAATCAAAGAAGAAAGACCCATACCCAAAACCATTGAAACACGAGTGCAAGATTTGTGGTAAGATGTGGAGGACAATGAGCGAGTTCAAATCACATGTCGCTACTCATAGTGATGAACGGCCCTTCATTTGTGAAATTTGTGGTCAGGCGTACAAGCATAAGGCAGCATTGGACATTCACGTTGGAATGCATAATGGTATTAATCCTTTTAGCTGCCCATTTTGCAACAAAGCTTTCACACAGAAAGGAGCTCTTCAGCGACATCTTCCAATACATACCGGGGAAGCACCGTTTCAGGTCAGTTCTTATGCCCTGAGCTACTAAATTAAATAAAGTATCATACTTAGTACTTACTTAGCCTTCGTATGTATGTGTGGTCCACCTAACAGGTATTTTCTTGGCACAAGGAAGCATGCTGTTTGCTGGCAGATTCAGATATTCATAGCCCCTTAACTTCATGCAAATAGATTTCTCATGCACATTATAACTACAAACCTTTTAACAAAATTTGCGTTAACACCCACTAATTCTTCATGGCCATATAAATAAAATTATAGCTTTGTCTGTAAAAATAATTAAATAAATAGAGTGATCACTAACACCCATTTGTAGGAATTAACTCTACTCACATTGCGTGGTAGCAACTCCTGAAATACAGTTACTTATTGGATTTTAATTTTAAAAGTTTAATGGTTTGTGAAACCGTTGATTCCTGTACAAGCTTTCTCAGTGATTCCTTTGGACTTCATTTTAACGTTTCTCTGATAACATTAAGTTTTTCCTCTGTAAGAACACTGCAATTTACTTTTGATTCGGTTTTTCATCAAGAATAGATCCCATTTCTCTAAATCTATTAACAAGATTACGAACTGTTTCTCGGTGAGGTGTATGAACAGCAGGTAATTGTTATAAGTCGCCATCTCATTTCTCGACAAGAGTTTGTTATGTAGAAATCATACATGAAGATTCTTATGATCTTTAAAGCACTAATGCATTATTACACATGGTCTCAGAACATATCAACCTCACACTTTGATGCATAGACTTTGCGTCAACTGATTAATGCAGGGGACACAACTGTTTAGAAACAGACCAGTGCAGGGCATTTCTCCATAATACAGCCATGCGTTCAAGTGAAAGGTGGGTATTAAGACACTGTTTTGCATTATTTTGAAGGTTGAAAAATGGCAAGCTATATTACTATACGTATTGGTGTTTACTGGGTGTCTTAGGAAGTGATTCTGTATCCAGAGATGAATGAAAAATTAAAGTTCAGCATGTTTCTATGACACTTTAAATTCAAACATGGAAGAATTAAGGCAAGTCTTATTGAAGTATATGACAGAACAGTAGCTGATCTGCAGCATTTGACATCTTCACTTTCTTCTATAAGTGTCTCATTTTACCACAATTTACCCATTTTTACTATCTCTGCCATGCACCTAGTGGTTTCACTTTAAGTTTAAAGGAGTTGTAAACAAAACCATGTGACAAGAGAACACCTCATCAGCTGGTGGACAAACTACAACTTTTCCCGCTTAGCATATCGTCTCTTCCTCTACATAAATCAGTTTGATTCGAATCGTAATATTTTGTGGTTATTCTCTTGCAGAGAAATATAAAAAAGCATTATTGTAATAGCTCAATTTATGAAATAAAATGTGTTTGTTTAGATTCACCTATAACCAAATGAATAGTTAAAGCAGAGGGTTTAAGAGGCTATGCGCAGGCGCAGCAGTTCATTTCCGGTTTCCGGATAAGCCACCAGTGTACTTTTGTAAGTGTTGAGAGAATTAGTGTCATGGCTGAGAATCCTCTGCCACTGTGGAAAACAAACATTCGAAGTGGAAAGAAAATAATTGCGTTAAATGCTTTTAACAAAGATTGTGAAACGTATCCACCTTCAACAGACAATGAATATTTTTGGCGATTATTTAGCAATAATTGACCTTATTTGTTAGTGATGTAGAATTATTGCTCTGGTTGCTTGATTTGCATTTGTTTTCTGCAATTTTCTAACCTATAGTGCTAATCATTTTCTTAACTTGTTGCTCAAAAAAGGTTAAAACAAAAGTGGTATACTGATATTAGTCATTAAATGAATGATTTATAAAGCCTGAAGTTAAGAGCAGTTTAATCCAGTACCTTTAAGCACAGATGCAAAACTGCTCAGGTACAACTTTTGTCTACTCTTAGCATTATGTGTTAGAAGTTTAGGATGTAGGGCAAAATATAGGAATAAGACATTCAATTTTAAATGCTAATGATTCCCAAGCTGCCAATATACTGTATTCACATTCTGTCTAAAGTAATTTCTTCTCACAGGTACTTAGTTCCCATCATCCTCCACATGGTGCTGACATGTGCTCAGTGGAGTGATACATTTAAGTTTTTTGTTTACTTCTCCTTTCAACTTATAGTGAAAAAGGTATAGTAGGTAGAGAAAATATTGTACTCCATCCAAACATTTGATATCAAGATTTCACTGTAAATGCACATTTTTAAGTCCCCTAAATCTAAAAAGAAAGGGGGGGGGGGAAATAGAAAAAGGTGTGTATGTGTGTGTGTGAACAGCATAACTCAAAACTGAAGTGTTTCTTAAATAGCAAAGCTTGTATTTAAGTTCACATCTTCCAAAGCTGCAACATAAGACATTTCAAGAAAATTCCCCCACCCCAACATACCCTTTACCTGAAACATTTTTGTTATTTTTTATTTTCTCAAAAATGGCTGTAGTAATTTTAATCAAAATACTGTATATTTAACATATTTGCATGGCAAATAAAATATATATTGAAATTTCTATGAGTAGCCTGTGAAGTCCTCTTGATTCTGAATGACGCTTGTATAATTGGTAAACTGTAAGAGATTTACAGTTTCTTACTACACAGAAAAATGTAGATCTCATTAAAGCACACAATCTAGGCACTGACATGAGAAAGGTAGTAGCTGCCAAAAGTTTGAATTTTCAGGCTTTTAATTAAGAAGGTAGTAATTGGCAATGTCAGTGACACAGAGAATGTCTACGAGTATATGAAGTTGAAAACATACAGAGTGAGCCAAAAGACTCTGAACCCCTGCACGGTGTTTTTCCTGTCCGCGTCCTTGGCGCTCATTGCCATCTGCTGCTATCATAGAGAGGCACGGATGAAAACACAACATTTTTAAAACTACTTTTAAAGGCTTTACTTACCAACTTTATGAAAGGAAATGCTGAAACTGGCCACCGTCGTTGTCCATACATTTTTGGCGCCTCTGTAGGAAATTATCCATTATGGAATTTTTGGGAGGAATTTTCCAAATGATGACCGATGTCGTCTAATGTTTCTTCGGTAAGAACCGAACACCGTCTGTTTATGGATTGCTGTATGGCCTGGAACTTTTATACCTGGAAAACTTTCTGCAAATTGTACTTTCACTCATTTGGCGAGCTGACCAACTTAACACATACGAGTCATAAATAAATACACGTGTGCAGTAGAAAACATATATGCTGAGCCATAATATACTTTGTGACTAAGTACAGGACAAGATAATAAATAACTCGTAATAACTGAACTACATCACATCACCGTCAACTCAAAACTGCACTTCACACTGCACAGCAAAACCACAACAGCATGACTTTGTTTATAGCAGCAGTGCGTTATCATGTTTTTATCATATTTCCACATACCCAGTGGAAAAACACAGCGCAACCGGTAATATTGCTCATAAAATATCCCTTCGAGCTAACTTAAAACGTAAAGTGTATAAGACCAACCCACACACCCTGGAAGAATTAAAACAAAATATCGCCAGGAAATTTCTCAACGTGAACTATGGCGAATGATGGATAGTTTCCTAAAGAGGTGCCAAAAATGCATGGACAACGGTGCCCAGTTTCAGCATCTGCTTTCGTAAAGTTGGTAAGTAAAGCCTTTAAAAGTAGTTTTAAAAATGTTGTATGGTTTCATCCGCATCTTTCTATGATAGCGGCAGACGGCAATGAGCGCCGAGGATGCAGACAGAAAAACACCACGCAGGCAGTTCAGAGTCTTTTGGCTCACTCTGTAGTTGCTAGAGGGCATTAGCTGTATATACACAGCTTTTGGCACAGACAAGCATCAGAGTTGCCAATACCCAAATGGAATATGTCCATAAGTGCTGCTAACGAGTAGTAGTGATATTTTGTGATACAGATCTGTGTCTACAGTCAATCCTCCAAAACCTCTTCCATTTAGAAAAGCAAGTTGAATTACTGATTCTTGCTTTATTATTTCTTGAGTGTTTAGTCTAACAAACTCCTTCCCAGAATGTTCTGAATTCTTTGAAGAGCTATAAGAAACTTCACAGAATTTAGGAAATAGACAGCTGATGTGCAAGATATGTTTCTCAGGGGCCTCATTAACATTGCTTTAGAACACAACTCTTATCAAAATCAACACCTTTAGCTGGATTACACTCTAAAGAGCTGATTTTCATGTAATAAAACTGAGACAGTCATTTAATAGCATTAAAACGTGGAAGGATTTTTAAGAAAGAACAGTTCAGTGACGTCAATCACTAACTTATGTGCTTGCAACATCTTGAAAGAAGTCCAATCATCCCTGATGCCAAAAAGAGAGACTTGTTATCTATGTTGGACTTCCTGAATGCAAAAAATTTTACCAGAACATTTGTGCATAATGTATAAATAGCATAATTCCGAGTCTGGCTAAGCAGTGATCTCTACGTTATATTTTCTGAAAATATGATTTCGCAGACAAATTTGTCTCAGACCTTTCAAATTTCACATGGAACACAAATTTGTAAGTGAATATTTTCCATTACAAGCAGTTTCTGTAATGATGTTGAAGGGAAGGTGTTCATAAGTTTATTTTTCACTTCCCCTAAAAAATTTTGTTTTGTGGCAATTACTACCTTTGCCATGTCAATGCCCCAATTTATGCCAGATAAAATTTTTTGTGGCATTAACCATTTCTAAGATATTCTTTATTATTATTATATATATATATATATATATATATATATATATATATATATATATATATATATATAACTAATAGAAATTAATTATACTTTTTACAGACCTTAGCCTGGTCTTGGCAAGTTTTTAATATAGAGTCAACTAAAACATTCTGGCTGTGGCATTGAATTTTTCAGTTGACTCTATATTAAAAATATTCTTTGTTGTTGGTTTGAAATTCTGAATCTTTTTCAAATGGTAATTGCTATTCGTTTTCTCTTGTGGTCATGCAAAGAGCATGGAATTTCAAAGCCCTCACATAGCAACTAACATTTTAAAAATCTGAATATTCCTTTAGCCTACTGTGGTCTTCTTATACCTGCAACGAAATATGTAAATGTGTAATGAAAATTTATCTCAATTAACAAGAAACATCTAGAAGAATAAAGGTTTTGTAACAATAGTTTATAGAAGAGTGAGTAGGGAAAGTCATGTGAATCCAACATCAAATTCTTTTTTTATTCCTTTGTAATAGAAATGATGTGATTGTGATTTGATTTGCAGTGTGAGCTTTGTGGGAAGCGTTTTGTGCACCACACCAGTTTTAACATGCATACACTAGCGCACACTGGTCAGAAGAGCTACAAGTGTAAAGTGTGTGGATTGGCGCTGCTGTCTGGTTCACATCTGAAACGCCATTCTCGTGTCCATACTGGTGAACGACCTTATCAGTGTCAGACTTGCGGGAAACGTTTTGCCGAACGATATAATTTAGTGGCTCACAATCGTATCCATGATCCACTAGCAGGCACTGCACGAGAGGGCAGCTTCAAGAAAGTTCACAGGTGGGTATGCGATTGGCTTAACAAAAATTACTGCACCACATGCTTTCTAAAATGAAGTCTTCATTCACTAAATGAATGTGACCAGAAAGATATTTGTAAATAACACAATAATACCACAGTTTAAACAATGCTCTTCACAGTTGGTTAGCCTTTTTCACAATGTTTACAGTCTTTGTAAAAATATGTTTCTCAATGGAAACATGCTTAAAATTTACAAATAAAATTTTATGGAATTTACAAGTGTTCTGTTTCTTAATCATATAGTAATTTTACACATTTGTAAAGTAAGCAGTTTATCTACAAAGTTTGTAAAGGAATCTATATTTAAATAATATTTGGGAGCTAAAGCAGATAGGATTACCCAAAAATGTATTATATGATGTGTTGCCGCGGTGTTGATGGCAGAGAGTCCTGAAAGGAATATTTTATTAATTTTAATGTATTGACTATATACGGGTTGTATATTTCTAAACTACTGGAGTTGAAATTTATTAACAGAGATTATTTTAACATTCTATGCATCACTCTGTGAAATTTAATACATCTCCTATGGTCTATTGGTTAAAATTGTTCAATTCCTTCCCTGATAATATTAAATCTACTATAATTTTAAGTATTTTAAAAGTACATAATCTTAAGAGTATTTTAATCAAAATGTTCCCTTAATTGATTTTAGTTGTAACATCATATGGCTTACCTTATGGTTTGTAAACTCTACAAGATAAAAATGAATATCTATCATCTATACAATGTTTGAGTAAGTTTGCAGCAAAATATCACCGTAAACTACATTAAAATGCTATTTAGCATCAGTTATGATAAAGTTCATGCAAGGAAAGGTAGTAGATGTAAACATTTTAGGCTCAGAATTGATACACATGTTTATGAATACAATGAGATGTTTCGAATGAGTCCTTCAGCAATGGAATTGTTATTGCAAGATGCTGGACATCAAATTGAGCATGTATCAGGTAAAAGTGGAGTCTTAACCTCAAAATAACAGCTCCGCATTGGTTTATTTTGGATGGGAATTACCTGTCGGTTTCATGCAGTAGCAGACATATGACAATATTATTGTCATCTTTTCAGCAACGTTTGAGCTAATGAGTAGGGAGCCCTTCCAAGCAGGTAGGGGTTACTTGAAATTATAGAAAAAAATGAGTCGGAGTTGAAACACTTAACATCACCCATTTTTTTGCTTCTTGACTGGTTTCGAGAGCTATTTGCTCTCATCATCAGAAGTGGCTGACTAGCTCCTGGTGGTGTTGTCCAGTATGTTGTTGTTTGTGGTGACATCTACTGTCCATTCCAAACCAGAGTTCCCTCTGATGTAAACAGAAGCACGTGCTTCTGCTTGTCACGAACCCAAGAACACACTCTTACGCCAACGTAAATAGCTCCTTAATACATGTATTCTATTATGAAATATTGGAGCAGGAAAGGTATAGAACTGCACATTTTATTACGGTTATCATAAGAACTCATCGTTAAAGGTAATGGATATATACCAGATATTATTTTCGTCTGGTATTGCGCTAACGCCGAGAGCATCTTGCTTGTTAATACCAAACGTATGCATGCCTGCCACTCTGTTACATATACAAGAAATGCAGCAATGAATTCCCAGAGGTGCTATCTGAATACTGAATAAACACTTTGTGTAACACAGGAAATATGATAAGCAAACGGTCATTCATAACACGTTAGTACACATGTGCTCAGCTCAGGTCAAATCTTGTGATTTAATCAGTTGGTATTTGAGTTCACATGGCAGAGGAAGGTCCGTGTAGTATGAATAAACTGTTCAAACACAAAAGAGGGATACAGTTAAAAAGTGGCAAAAAACAAACAATACTTCATATATTCAACTCACTATTACAAAAATACCCGACACTTGCATTAGTGAATATTACGAAACTAATATCGGATTTTACAGGCGTTTCAGTGAGAAGTGTAACCAAAGCGAGCAGGGAATATAAACAGACCTAATAAAACATAGAAGAGGATAATATGTGGGAACTTGTTTTGTATGTGACAGTGCTGTGGAATTGTGGATAAACTTGTCATTATTTTGGAGAGTAGTTCTGATTCCGATATGTCAGCTGAGTCACCTTCAGAGAATTGGGATTTGGGTGTTGCACTTTTGCTCGAGGATTGAGATTAATGCAAATAAAATGTTCATTGCTGCATACTTATAAAATCGATTGTTATCTCGGGTTGCATTTTGAACTATGATTCTCATACAGGGCGCATTTTTATAGATTTGAACAGTGTTCACCAAGCACGTGAGAGGGGAACAAGCTGCCATTAGGGGCGGGGATTGTGAACTACTTTCGCGTGGATAATACAAAGAGTTTGTTTTCAGTGAAAGGCACTCTGGTTTGGAATGGACAGTAGTGGTGGAATGGTGAATTTCCATAGTGGATATGGTGACAGAAATTCAAAATTCATTACACAGTGTTTATGTTTTATGATTTAAATATTTTCCCAAATATTCCCCTCTGCTGTGTATTTTGTAGGTTTTACGACTGTTATATTTTGTATGTTGATGTGAATGGTCATCCAGAAGTGGTGTGCAACTGCAGATTTATTCAACTATTTGTATTTAATATAGCTCACATGCTCTTTAAATCTAGTTTTTAAATTTCCTTTAGTTTTACCTTTATAAATTTGGTGACATTCCGGGCAATTGATTTGATAAATTCCTACTTTTTGTTCCGAGGTTTTTCAATTTGTTGCAGAGTAATTTCTCTAAAATGAATTTGTTTTGTGGAGCTTGGCAGATGTTGTGTTTTTTGAAGATGTGGAATTTACAGTGAGTGGGTGGTAAGTGAACGTTTTTAAAAATCATTTGTTTGGTAAGTTTTGTGGTATTCTTAATGTATTTCTCATTTTTTAATTTTGTTATTTTCTTGTCAATGATTTGGTGAAGCCATTGTTTATTGCTGTGTTGACTATGTGTTTGTATTCTCCATTAATGCTGGCCGTTTGATCTCAAGGTTGCGGATTCAAACCTGGCCCAGAGCAATGGTTTTCAAGTGTGCTTAAAAGCGGCAGCCCCATGTCAGTAGATTTATTAGCATGTAAAAGAACTCCTGCAAGACAAAATTCCAGCACACCAGTGGCACTGATATGATCCTGACAATTGTGAGCATCGTTAACAAACAAAAATTTCTTTTTTGTTTCCTTCTGTTAAGAGTGTGTAAACCAATGTATGAGTTAAGCTCTTTAGGACCAGATGTTTGTGTGGGACCAGGTTGAAACTTATTTTTTATGTAGTTTTCAGAATGTGTAGGCTTCCATTGATCTTGTTCTGGTGTTTAATCACTTTTAAATCTAGGAATGGTAATAATGTGTCTTCATTTTCAGTTTCCATAGTGAATTGTATAGTTTTGTTCTTAATTTGAATAATTTGAGGGAATTCTGGATGAGCTTGTTAGGTCCACTGTAAATATATCGACATACCTATGTCAAACTTTGTAAATGTTTGGAAAGGAGGTAGTTAAGTGTGCTTCTAAGTTACTTATGAAAAAATTGGCAAGAAAAGGTGATAGTAGATTGCCCATGGCTAAGCTTGAAGTCTTTTGATAGTACCTATTGGGATGTGAAACTGTTTTGAGTGATGCAAAGATCTGTGATATTAAAAAAGTCATCTATTTCCGGTTGTGGTATATTGTTTTGGGTAAGCCATTTCTTCAGTTGGTATAGTTCTCTATTGCGATACTTGGGAAGAGGTCTGTGACATCAAAAGATGCTAGTTTATCTTCTGGTTTTAGTTTATATATTTTATTTTCCTAATTAAGTCCTGAGAATTCCTGATGCTTAAACTGTTGCATTTCGGTAGTGATGAGAATTTCAGTGTCAACCATTTTGCCAATACAAGAATATAATTGCAACAAATATAATAGCAACAGAGGTAACGAGCCCAATAGAACATATTGATATATAATATCAGGATGACCTGATATATACATTACACAAAAAAAACAATATACCAGATGAAATGAGAGCCATAGCAACAGCTACGGAAAATGAAAGATACCCAGAAAAAGAATGGCTCCGAATATATACAGATGGATCCCTCATCAATAAAAAAAAACGCTGTTGCAGGAGTATACGGTAAACATTTTGCACAGTATCTAACATTAGATGAAACGTCAAACCACTATGATGGAGCATTAACAGCTATAAAAGCAGCATTACACAACATTTTATATAGACCATACATAAAACAAAAAATAATCATCTTATCAGACTCAAAATCAGCCATAGATGGGATAGTAAATTACAATAATAAAACAACAAGAAATATTAAAGAAATAAGAAGCCTAATTAAAGCGTTTAAACTAGAAAGCATGTCACTCTACAATGCATCCCAGCTCATGTCAGACTTTTGGGCAATGAACATGCGGATCAATTAGCAAAGAAAGGTGCAATACAACAAATAAAACCTTTAGGACAAATAGAAATAAACAAACAATTAAATAACATTAAACAACATTTAAAAAGATAGCAGAGACTTGATGAAGAAGATTAATTAAAGGATAAAGATTATAAGAATATTAAAGATAGAGTTAATGTACAAAAAATGCCAAGGAAGACTACAGTGGCCTTATTTAGGATGGCAACTGGCCACGATTGCCTCGCAGAACATCTCTACAAGATACGACGCCTACCTCACCCAAGTGCACTCTCTGTGAAGAAGATGTCATCCTGAACAAACAATATCTTGCCAAATGCAAAGGCCTTAAAAGTGATAGCTTACAGACTTTATATTGGGAAGCCAGAGGAAAAATGATGCAGATCAATTAATCCCCAGTGCCACTGGTGAACAACAACAACAACCATTTTGCCAAGTTATAAGTGGGTGAATCAATATTGTTTATTATGAATCTCATTTTGTTGCCTGATTCATGCATTTTAGGAAGTGCATGCAATTTCAGCAAGGTGGGATGGTTCAGTTTGATTATGGATTTTTGTTTTTCTGTTAAGGTTTTAACTTCATTCAAAGTAAGATTGAAGGTTTTTATTTGGGATTTTAGTGGGTCTGTTTTGATTTCTGTGCACGTTTCTTCTTGTAATAGGTTTTCTGCACTGGTAATGTAATCTTCTTTTCTAGGATTACTAATTTGCCACGTTTGCTTTTGTATAAATTACAGGTTTGGATTTAAATGATGTAAATGATTTGTTTGTCTGGGAAATTATTGTATTGTTAGCTTGTACATCTTCAAGGATTGTTGTACATTCTTTCTTTGGCATTTTCCTCTAACTGATTAGTGGCAATATCAATATCTGCAATTATTTCTTCTGTTATGTTCATGTAGTCTACACAAATTTTAAGACCTTGGTTTATAGCTTTTGGTTTTTTGAGGTTGACTGATGTGAATTTTGTGTTCGGCATAAGTTAACAAGTTTTTTTCTTCAGCTTTAATGTTTTTGTGCTCAGTTTGTGACTCGTGATTGAAAGGAATTTGACATATTTTGCCAGGTTGGAAAACCTAGGATGGCTGATAACTTGTGTGCAAGGCATGTAGTTCTAAGTCTAAACACTGCAATTTAGCTTAATGTTTATTTCTCTCTGTTTACATTCTTTTCCTATCTGCTGTTATCAAATTTTACTATTCTTCTTATGAAATTTTGAATGACTGTAAAAGATGCAAACGGTTTAAGAAATGGTTATCTGCACATACGTTTTTTCCTCCCCCCCCTAGTTTTTGGTATCTTTTGATTTCAATCTTAGTTTTACGGAGTTCTGTATTGAAATAATGTAAATCTAATCTTACCTCCATTTCCATCATCATTGATTAACAACCACATGGGAACTCAGTTCATGAGAACCAGCATGGTTGACTCAGTAAATAAATGGATAACCCAGAGTTGTGTGTACTGAAATGAAAACTATAGGCAAACAAATTTAGGAGAAAATAGTGCTTTGAGGAGATAAGTAAGATTATTTAAATTCTAGTTAATATTACTTTCTTTACTACACGCAGTAAGTAGAGGAAGTATTGATTTCCACAAAAAATTTGATATAAGATTTAACCGGAAAGAGTAAGTTTTAGGCTCCTTGAACCTAAAAAATGTTTTTTTTAGAGAAACTGTGTTTGTGTGTGAGTGTGAGAGAAAGAGAAAGACTTTGTGAATGGTATAACTCAAAAGTGAAAAATCTCATAAATAACAAACTTGGCATTTAAATTGAGTATCTTAAAGATGCGACATGAAGACTTTCAAGAAAATCCTGCACCCCAAACTACCCTTTACATAATTTTTTTTGGTTGCTTGTTATTTTCTCAAAAATGGCTCTTAATGATTTTGATTAAAATTCCATGTGTTTAAGATATTTACATGGCAAATGAAATGTATATCTTGAATTTTCTAGGAATAGGCTGTGAAGTCTTCTTCATTCAGAAGGAATTTTGTATAAGTGATAAATGTTAAGAGCTAGACAAAAATGTAGTACTCTTTATGAAATAGTATTTAGTCCCAATACATTTTTTTGTGACATCAGCTATTCCTGAGATAATCCATTATTATTGGTTTTAAATTTTCAATACTGTCATTTTTTAAAGTGCTGTTGCTACTCAGAAGTTTCTCATGATATCATGGAAAGAGTAAGGAATTTAGCAACTCGTTAAACATCTGACTCAATTTCCTCTATTCCCGTTCTACCTACAACAAGAAGTGTAATCAAACTAAAGCTTATCTCAATTAACACAAATGAATAGAGAAATAAGCTTTCATAACAATAGTTTGCAGAAGCTATAAAAAAATAAATGCTAGTGGGCAGAGAAAATCATGTGAATGTAACACATCAGATTCATTTATTGTACACAGTATCAAATTATGTTGCTGAAATAAACTAATTGCAGTTTTGTAAAATTGTTGTAGATGTCAGCTGTGTGGAGCGTGTTTTGAACGCAAACCTAAGCTGGAAGACCACCTTGCTCTGAACCACAACAAGATTAGTGATAGTGATGACAGTCGTAAATGGGTGGGCCACCTTATCAGCAATGAACTTAATACAACACCAACAGGCTCAAATGCATCCGTTGGCAGCACTGTGAGCCAAATTTCTTTACATCAGTCCACCCCACCACTGCCAATGGACATCTCACGACGCAGGCCAAACGAGGGCACTAATTTGCTCTTGCAGACGCATCTTCACGGAGGGACTGAAGTGGACAGTAAATCAGTCCTTGGTAACACAGCTTCAACACATCATGTGCTCACAAATCAACATCAGCAGAGTTGGCATCACATGATATTTGGCGGCGGTGCCAAGATGATGGAGGGTGAGTTGGTGGACGGTAGTGGTATGGAAGGAAATGTCCCAAAGATGGTGCCTATTTCAGCAGTGCTTGAAAATCCGCATCGTTTACTCACAGACATGACCACGTTAAGCACTGGACTTGCAGCGCCAGGTCAAGGAGCTGGAAGAAATCTTCTGCCACCATGTCTCACTGGAGGTCACACATCACTTCCACCACCACCTGGCAACCAGCATCACATTCCCAACGTACCAAATCCCCACGCAGTTCTGGGACCTCATCGTATTAACATGTTTCCTACTGACAATAATCAATCTCCGAACAAAAGCTCATATACTTAGTATACCAAAACATGTCAGTAATAGTTCACAGTCTTTTGCTGCAGCCACTGGCCTAATCTACATAAATATTCAGGCAGCTTCTCTCATATGCAGGTAATAGTATTCAGGGATTGTTATGAAATACTCAGGATCCAGCACCAAAATCCGAACAAAATCAACACTTTGTTTAAAGGGTAAAGAAGAAATAATTTTGTGTATTACTGGTGGCATTTGATGCTGTTTCAATCTTGTAATTTTTCAAACAGTGATCCAATAGTGGTCTCGAGAGGCGTCAAGCCAGGATGTCCCAACTTGGTCACTTGTTCAATAATGTTCATAACCAGGCTGTTCACAGGTTACAATTCTTTGAACCAAAATATGTCCATACTATCTGATAACCAGTTTTGAACTGGCTTGTATGCGCTGATATGCCATCTTGCTGGAAGATGTATGACCATGCTATCCATGACTTCTCTACTTCAGTAGTTTTGAACTACTCTTGTCAGAACAGAACACTTTTGTGATAGTTGTTTCTTTTCGAAGAAATGTGACATCATGATTAGAGGTGGGAAAAAGCAAGTTTGTCCCAACTTGTTCATTTTTTTTTTTTTTTTATGGATGCTCTTTAACTGCTATGGTCCCATTCTATACTGGGCGTGAAAGACGTTAATTTTGCTCAGAGGCCTCTTTATCACGCTTGAGGTTCTTTTACGTGCCATAAATCTATGACACGGGACCACCGGCTTTACTTCTCTTCCGAAGGAAGCCATGCTAAAGATTTTTTATGCCCGAAAAAATTCATCGCCCTCCACCGGGTTTGAACCTGTACCTCGGGAACTAGAGGCTAGCATGGTAACCACTACACCACAAAGGACAACAACTTGGTCACTTGCACACATAAGGATTCATAACTGGGCAGTTCACAGGTACAATTCTTTGAAACAAAAAATGTTCGTACTATCTGATAACCAGTTTTGAACTGACTTGTGTGTGCTGGTATGCCATGCTGCTGGAAGATGTATGACCATGCTATCCAGGACTTAAGTAGTTTTGAACTACCCTTGTCAGAACAGAACACTTTGTGATAATTGTTTCTTTTGGAAGAAATGTGGCATCATAATTAGAGGAGGGAAAAGCTGTTATTTTTTAGTAGCAGCACCATCGCTTCCAGTTCTAAAATAATACTGAAATATGTCTATGCATATTTAGATTTAAGCTTAGCAGCAAGATAACTTTTGGATTCATTATTCCAAGAGTATTGAAATGATACTTCCTTCCTATTGTGACTTAGTTCAGTTTTAGTGTCATTCCATTTTCTTTGCACACATACCCCCGACATTGAATCTTTGCACCTGACAGTTTGTATGGCTTCGTGTAACATTGGCTATATTGTGGTTGTGATGTTGCCAGAGTGGTTAGTAAACACCAACAGGTGATCGTTCTCCTTTCTATTGTGTCTAAGCCGCATACAAAAAGTATACATAAGTAGCGAACGTCAATGAATAATAACTATTTCCTATTATTATTGTTAATTGAAAATAACTCAGCATAAACATTGCAACGTATATAAAATAAATTATGCACTTTTGACAGAATAATGCAAACGTGCCTGCTACAATGAGTAGAAATAAAACAAATTATAAGCTGTGATAACAAAGTTATTTTCACTCACGCTGCGTTCCAGATGGTTCAGGAATTTTGTCCTCTTTCTCTTGGAGTTTCACTCCCTTGTAAATAAAAGTTCTCGTGATTAGTCCCAGAGCTGCTGCAGTTCATTGTACGGCTTTATCAGCAGGAATAGAGGGATGCCCATGAACCTCCACATACTTCTTCTCCTGCTCAAAGAATTCCTGGGTCCTTCTTAACGGTTCCAATGCCTGATGATTAAGTGGCACATCTCGATGCAAAGGATTGATCACTTGGTGAATCATTACTCGGTGATCGGCATCGTTTTTGAGACATTGTCGCAATTCAAATCTTGTATAAATAATATGAATGAAATATATATATATATATAAAAAGATAAATATATAACGAACACCAACAATAACCACAAATATAAATAACAGTGAACAATATTAGCTTGCAAAGAACAACTCAACACACGTGCTAGAGATTCACAAACTGAAGCATGTGGTTGGAAATAGCTACATCCGGCAACAGAACTGCTTCCAGTTCTGCTTCGCTTTAATGGTTAAAGCTTTTCATCTGTTTTTTTTTTTTTTTTGCGAATGTACCAACTTAGTCGCTAGCTGTCAAGTGCAACATTTCAACGGCGGAGGTATAGTGGTGTGATGAATCACGCACAAAGCAGCCTTTTTTCTCAGTTAACGCTGTGAACCAGTGTTAAAAGTTGTAGGTCCTCTTGTTCCATCATCACCTGCTGTTTGCCTCCCATCATTACTTAATGGGATAAGGTTCACCCTGAAGATCATTGACAATTTGGGGAACATTAGTAAACAATATCGATTACTTTGTATCCTCATAGTTTTTATAGTTACTGATCTTTTAATTCATCTTTGAGAAAATCACATCTGTCATCACTGTCTCTTTCTGATGACGTGAAACGATTTTGAAATAAGATGCAAAGATTACATTCATAATTACAATGCATGGGCATAAACATACATTGCAAGGCAAAATGAAAACCATTAAAGGCTGGTTCACAACCAACGAGAATGAGAAAGTTGAAATACATGTATTCAAATTGGAGCATTCAATGGACAGGAAGTCCTCCCGGACCCCGGAAACGGGAAAGAAGAGTTGCCCAACTTTTAACGTTCTAATTCCCGGGAACGGCATATTAGATCCATATTGTGCATATTAGACTCTTCACTCTAGAGATTATTCTAGGTGGCCGTGACATGAAACAGCCGCTGGTGCTCTCTATAGTTGCAAGTTGGAAACATGAAACTGGAAGAAATTAGTAGTAAATGTGCTTCCTAAACTCTTTGAAACTTGCATCATATGTGGCATCATCTTCAACAAAACCCCGGGAAGGAGCTTGCATTTCAGAGAAGAATCTCAACACCCGCAAATCCAATGAGCATTGGTTCCTCTGGTGAAAGGGCCATTTGTAGTTTGTTCATATGTAACTAAAAACTGGCTGTTACCTCAAAAACAATGGCAAAAGCTACAAAGAGCAGCAAAAACCAGTGGAAATTAAAAAAGAACAATTAACAACTTTAATGTATGCCATTAAATAAAGGAATGAAAGTTTGCACAACTAGAGGGATCGGAAATGTAATGATATGCATTTAGATAATGTTTATTCTATCAAATCTTGATGTTGGCTAAATTGAAAGAAGGTGAAAAAATATCATTGGTCAGTTAAAAACAAATGAAATCCCAGTGTGCAAAATCGACTTTCACTTGGTGATCGATGTAATCATTGATATGCATTCCCGTTCTCGTTACCAGGCTGTTGTGAACCAATATCTTGTATGGTTCTCGTTTCCGTTCTGGTTACCGTTCTCGGGCAGATGTAAACCAGCCTTAATTCCTGGGTTCATCATCATGTTATCATTTATTTGTCTCAATTTATTCGAACACCATATACAATGCTGTTTTAAAATATTAAGACATTACCTTTTCTACTACTTACATATATAAGTAGAGAAGGTATTGCATTGCATCGAAAAAATTTGATTTTGAGATTAATATGTATGTGTTGAAATTCCTTGAATCCAAAAACAGGTTCTTATTGAAGATGTGTGTGTATGTATGTATATGAAAGACAAAAACACAGCATAACTCAAAAACAAAATGTCAAATAGATACCAAACTTGGTATTTAAGTTCAGTAGCATCCAAGGATACATCACAAAGATTTTCAAGAAAAATCTCCCCTCCCCAAACTACCCTTTACGTGAAAAAATTATTATTGAAATTGAATTTTTCATTGTTCTCAAAAATGGCTCTAACAATTTTAATTAAAATACCACAATATTTGCAAGACATAATGTACCTATATCTTGTATTTTCTACCAGTAGCCTGTGAAGTCCTCTTTAATTGAGAATGAATTTTGTATAAGTGGTAAACTGTAAGAGATAGGCAAAGATTTACAACACAAAAATAATGTGGGTCTTATTAAAGCACAGAACTTAACTTCAATAATACTTTTTTGTGGCATTAACCATTTCCGATATATTCTTTATTATTGGTTTGAGTTTTCAAATAAAACTTTTCAAGTTTTAAGTGGCTAATCATTTCTTTCTCGTGGTTCATGCAAGGAATGGAATTTCAAAGTTATCACATAGCTATCTGCATTTTAAAGATTTGACTTTTGCTTCAGCCTGCTATCCCCTTTTTTTTTCTTTTCTTTTCTTGTTTCATTTATACCCTGGCTTTAATTCTGCAATGGTCATATTGGCACCTTTTACCTTTGGAATATATTGCCTCGGCAGTGGTGTTAACTCCTATACCATTGTCATTGGATTTCTGATTTTTCTTTGGGTTTTATATATTAGATCTCACACACACATTCATACTTCAAACTTGATGTTATGTGCTTGGAAATGTTGATGCACACTGTTTGCTTACATCTGCAAAGTGAATGACAACCTACTGCTGAAGTCAAACAAGGCTGCAAATATTAATTTAACTTTGTTTGGATTTTTGTGGTGGGTCTTGTAAAACATACAAGAAAAGGTGTTGAAGTTATGGGCAAAACATGCATTACATATCTTAAATACTTTAACTATGTTGCCATATGTATACAGTGGACATGCTCCAGAAATGTGTTGAGTAAAACAGAAGGATATGTCATAGGGCCACTTTTTTCAGCCATCAAATTGTGGATCAGCTAACTAGAAAAAAATGTAACGCTTTCAGACTTTCAAGGGTTAAAGGTTGTATTAATGAACAAACGAAAAAGGAAGTGGAATTCCTTAAAAGTTGCAAAATGAGGTTGATATTTTGCCCCTTCTTTACTGTTTCTTTATTTTACGGATTAGAGTTCCAGAGTAAGAAAATAGCATCTAATTTACTTTTGAAGAGGAAGCATTAAGTTACAAGGTATATTATTATCTTTTTAGAAGTGTTTATAGCTGTCTACCTAAGCACAAATATGCTTGGGTTTTCACAATGGGCATCACCTAAGAAGTTCCTTCTTTGTGTGTTACGGAGTTGAATATATCAGATGATTTTAATACATATAAAATAAACTAATGTAAACACAACAATTTCTAGGTTTCTACAATTTTAGATTATTATTGCTTGGCTGCAAGAAAGTGGATTTATAGTGCAAGGTAGCCAATATTACAGCTTGGAAGTACAAGTAAATCAAGAATGCAATGAAGGTTTGACTCAGACTTGAAAAATGCAACGATGTTACCAGGACTCAAACCACAAACTAAAGTTTGCCATGCTGATGCTCTACCTTTCCACTCTCTGAGCTAAAGCTTTTTTATTTGATTCATGAAACAGTAAGTTAGTTTTAAAGTGCAAAATATTTATATGTAGTATAGTGTTTTTTTGTATAGTCCCTCTTAACTTCTATTGTCATATCAGGGCTTTGACTTCAAAAATAACTGATGATGTTATTATTCAATGAACTATAGGTTTTGACATAAGTTTTTTATGATGAAATACAGTGACATTCACACTTCCAGACTCTGCAGAGGGTAGGGAATGATTCTTGTTAAAGCAAAATTCCCCTACTCCAGCTGGAAATCAAACCTGAGACTTCTGGGTTCAGAAACCAGAATGCTGACCTTAGAGGCAAACTTTGGAATTTTTTTCATTTGTATCTGCTTTTAACATCTGGAACAGTTTAGAAGAATGTTGTGGAATATTGTGGCATTTGGAATGTTGTTTATTCTCAGGGTTCTAAAATATACTTGAATAAAGGTAAATGAATTTTTTCATTCCACATTTTCTTTTATTACTGTTGTGGTGAGACACTTACACTTTTACTTTCTCTACCATGTACCTAGTAGGTAGAGAAGGTATTATATTCCACCCAAAAATTTGATATCGAGATTTTGTCAGAAATACATATTTTGCTGTGTGTCTGTGAACAGCATAACTCAAAAATGAAAAGTCAGATAAACACCAGACTTGGTATTTAGGTTAAATACCTTCAGTAGATGTGACACAAAGATTTTCAAGAAAATACATCCACCTTAAACTACCCTTTACCTGGAACATGTTTAGAATTTTTTTTTTCTAAAATATGGCTCTAACAATTTTAATTAAAACACCAATATAAAAAATATTTACATTACAAATAAAATGGTTATCTTGAACTTTCTAGAAACAGCCTAAGAAGTCCTGTTCATTCAGAAGGAATTTTGTATAATCTTGCATAACTGGTAAATGTTAAGCGATAAACTAAAACGTACTACACAAATAAATGTAGATCTCTTTAAAAAACACAATTTATTTCAAATAAGTTTTTCTGTGGCATAATTAATTTCTGAAATATCTGCTATTAAAGGTTTGAATTGTTCATCTCTTGCTCATTCTCTTAAAGGCCTGTCAACATTTTTTTTTTTTTTTTTTTTTTTTTTTTTTTTTTTTTTTTTTGCGATTGCATGGAAACATATGGAATTTTAAGGCCAGCATATGCTGTTCCAGTTCTTAAACATTTGACTATCACTGTTCCCTTTGTATCTATAATGAAATGTGTAATGTAGCCATTTGTGCAAAGGTTTATTTGGATTAAAATGTTTTAGACAGAAAAATAAGCTTTCGTAAGATTAGTTTGTATACCCCTTAAATAAACAATAAAAGGTAGAATAAGTCATGTGAATGTATCACATCAAATGTTTTACAATTTTTGTTTTCCAACTTTGGATTATTAAAATATTTGATATTGAATTTATTACATTATTATTTAAAGGTGAGTCGAAATTGTAACACTAACATCACTTAAGTTTACTCACTCAAGTGAGTAAACTTAAGTGATGTTAGTGTTACAATTTCGACTCACCTTTAAATAATATCAATACACATCACTGTTTCTAGCTTCTTTTCATTACAATACATACGTTATTACATTATGTTTAATTTTCATAAATTAATTAAAAATGCTTTCTTACTAGTCAACAAAATCTCGAGAACTGTTCTTATGTTGAGTTCTGGGTTTCTAACCAAGTTTTATTAAATTTTTTGAAGCTGCATATTTTTTGCAGATAATTAATTCCGTTTTTCATAATACAAATAATTATAATTAGTTGGGGCTAAAACTTCTTTTCTCTCCCTTGTGATAGATCTAATCCAGGTACATATCTTATGGAATTAAAATTTTCTTACGCATTCTTGCAGAGCTGTATTTATACTTCATGGATATTTCCCACATGATTAATAATGATCTTGCTGTATTATTACTTGCTTCTTCTTCCTAAAACATCATCTGCAATTTTCTCTTCTTCGATGCTGCACGTCTGGTGCATACAAAGATAAATGGCATCTATTTATTTTATTTATTTATTTATTGTCCATAGACTTCATACAAGTTTCGGACATTGTCATACATTTACATTATCAAATTACATTAAGTACTCATGCACTCGCCCACTAAACAGTGAAAGCTACTTAGCTCTGTTGAATATTTGACCGGCAACAGCCGGTAATTTGTTTTTCATAGGCATCCAATCTTTCAGCCACAATAACTCTTACAGGTCCTGAAACAACAATCAATGCTCCATGGTAGAAGGGTCAGTTTTTTTTAATGTTTGCTTGCCCACCCTAGCTACTCTGTAACAAGCAAATCAACTGAGCTTACCCATCTACAAGACAAGACTGCATGTACTGAGCCATTGCTTACTAGATATTACAGGCTGGCGTATCCTCGTTCCTAAACGGGTCCCTGGACTATTTGCACTTACTATGGCTAGGATCACTATATCACACCCTAAAGTCAGGAAAGATGCCATTGGTGTGTATTACAGAATTGCAAAAGTGAGTGATTAATTATGTATTGTAGCTACGTTGCAAAACTTAAAAAGAAATTGAGAGTATATTTGTGTTTTTCTAGTATTACTAATCATGTTAAGACAAAATACTTTTAAGTTCTCTGTGCTGTGATGTATATTGGACCCAACATTAAGTGACATATTTGAAGTTTAAAGTAACTTGTAAACATTGCTAATGAACTGTATGCAGAACTTGAAAGTTATTAACCATATTTTAAAATTTTGGAGTTAGTGATGTTTAATGGCGGCGTATAAAAGAGATTTAGATGTTAAAAAAGCTTGTAAACTTTGCTTGCAACTTCTAATTTTAACAGCATATACAACAGTAAAATATGCATATATTGAAAATTGTGTTATATACTCACTGAAGAACACCTATAATATCTAGTAAACAATGGTACTTGTCCCAGCCCTAGCCCATTCCATTAATTGTAAATTTGACATGACGGAGGACAATCTTGCAAAGGATAATTTGGAAGAGAAAGAAAATGCAAATGCATTTCTCATTTCATTATTTTGTTTTCTTTGTTTCCGCATCTTCAAGATTCGACACTTTTTTTATGTGGTGGGAAACATTAAAATACTGATGGTACGACTTTATGAAGTAGGTACTTTGTGCTGATGCTGTAATCAGTTTGTTTGAAATGCCTACTATAGACCACAGACTTTGGTCCTGGTGTCCAAGGAGAGGTTAACTTGTCTCTTTGGCAAGGCATTGCTATGTGCCATTCCTTTGTTAGTTAATTGTCTTTTTGGAATGCATGGAATGACAAACCAGTGTTTTTCTTACCTTGACTTACAGTAAGGTACACAGCAATAAACCATGTTTGATCAATTATTGACTAAATCAAATATTACTCATTTCAGTTTAGAGCTTAACACACAGACATGCACACAACAAAAGCTTACCTGAAAGGTTTTGCATGTAATGAAATGTATGTTCATTTGGAAAACTCAAAACAATGCATTTATTTCCTGCCGGTTCAGTGATTTGCGATATACTTGGATTGATATAGCAGGGAGAAAGGGAAAGTTACTTGGGGGAGGGAAGTGCCAACCATTTATTATTGTATAATTCGAGTGTATACTCAATAAAGGTCCATCTAAGTGCTATATAGCATCATGAACATTAAATATATACGAGGGTGTTATTGAAAATTTTTAGAATGCCATGTTTCTAAAAACAAATGAAATTTGTTTATATTTGATAGCTACTTTCTAATGTTTTGCGAGTTGATTGCATTGCAGTTTACTTAATTTGCTCTAAAACTTGATAATTATCACAATTTAAAGATTTTCTGTTCACCCAAAAATGAATTTGACTAGAGAACAATTTTTGGGCTATTACGATTTTAAATCACCATTAACACCTAAACAATGCGAAGATCGACTTAAAAATGCATTTGGCGAAGAAGCCCCATCTAAGACAATTTATAATGGAACAGTGAATTCAAAAGAGATCGGTTTTTTCTTAGTGATGAATTTCATGAAGGACACCCAAGAACTACTGTTGCTGATGAAAATATTGCCACTGTTCAAGCAATGCTTGAAGAACATTAATGGACATCTTATGAATTTATTTGGCAACATTGGGCATTGGTATGAGTAAAATCCAAAACATTTTACATCAACAGTTAGATGTGAGAAAACTTGTTGTCAATGGATTCCTCATAAAGTGACCTCCCAATAAAAAACAATGCATTGATTGGCGCAGAAAAACTGTGGAAAAATTCCAAGTGGCACTTAAAATTTGGTTTGGATTATTGTTACTGGTAATGAATCTTGGATTGTTATGATCCTGAAAAAAAAAATCAGTCGGCTCAATGGGTCTTTCGAACAGAACCTAAGTTTACAAAAGTCTGATGAATTCGAAGTGCTCGTAAGAATAGCTGCTGTTTTTTTTCTAAAACAGCCATATTGCTACTGTACCATTAGAAGATGATGTACTATTACTGCAGATTGGTACACAAATTTCTGAAAAAGTTTGTGAAAAATGCCCAAAAGTAAAACTAATGTTACATATGGCAATGTATCGTTGTATACAACTAAACTAACAACTAAATATTTGGATGCCCTAAGGTCAGCACCATGAACCCTCTACCATACAGCTCTGACCTAACACCTTGAATTATTTTTGTTTCCAAAAATTAAAGATAATTTAAAATAAAGAGAGTTGGAGGTTCTTACACTACATCACAACTTCCAACTCTCTTTATTTTAAATTTTGACACATCACTGTTACTAGCTTCTCAATCTTCAAAATTAATTAATTAGAGATAAAATGCATGGAATCACTTTTTCGTCATCAGATGAAGCAGTGCAACATATAAAAACCTGGTTTCTGAAATGCCTCAGGAAGAGTGGCATCATTGCTTTAAGGACTGGCTTTATCAAATGTATTAATGTTAAGGAGAATATTTTGAAAAACAATAAAATCATTTAAAGTTTTTAAAACTAATTCTTGTTTGATTTTCTAAAAATGTTCAATGGTACCCTTGTAAACAATATTTGAAATAAGTTGCCAAGACTGCATTGTCATTATAGCTGTCTGCTAGAAGTTTAAAGAGTAGTTGAGTGTGTCTATTAGCAAAAATTGGCATTACAAAAGGAATTTGTTTTATCAGAGGTGGCCAGCAAAGTGAAGTAGCTGAAGAATTTTTCACCTAACATTTCCTGCTTACACCATTTCTTAATTTACTTTAAATGCAGCATTTAATACAATAATCAAACTTGCCAGTAGCTGTGAAATATTTAGTTCAGGTAGTGTAGATGTTGAAGTTGCCAACTTTCTCTTCCTTGTTTCCTGACTTCGAAGGCAAGCCCAGGACCACAAGAGCTCAACCCTCCAGCAAGAGAAATATTTCGGTAGTTCAGGTTAAGTATTTCTCTTGTTTGGGAGGGTTGTTATGGTAATGTGATGTCATTATTGCTTGTTTAGCTCTGGAAGTGAAGAACTTCTGTCTCAACAGTGAAGTATTTCTTTTATACCCTCAGGTAGCAGCTTGTAGGTTATAATATAAGTTTTAGATGAAGAATCAGTTGGTGAGTAGGTGTAAGCATGCAAACATTGACTGTCTTGGTTCCTTCCTTCCTTTTTGTTGTTTTTTTTTTGTTTGTTTATGTTTTTAACAAATTAAAATATGATGTCTACATACTTATGAGTAGTGAGGTGTGAATACTGAATATAGTTACATTTCTGCCCTTTTTTTTTTGTTTTCAGCAAATTATGTCCAGTATATTTTGTTAGAAACTCTGTTTAATAGATGGCATGATGAGGACAAGAAATATCTGGGCGGCCAATTTATTGCAAATTACTATAAAGAAATAGATTATAAACTCTGGGAAGTAGTATAATATAACATTTAAAAATTTTGTTTTACTGAATTTTGCTGGTTATGCACTAGTAATATACCTTCAAATAATAGATAACTTTGCTTCCTTAAAGCATAGGAGAATTGATTTAATGTAAAAAAATGTAGGTTGAATAATATTAATAGTTATTCCATTTTTAGCATACACAATTTTTCACCTTTCTCTATACCATGAACAGCCATTATGTTTTATTGTTAATTCTTATGCCAATGTGCCAGCTTATAATATCTAGTAAGCAATGTACTTAGTACACAAGTTATAGTGACCTAATCTGGGTTCCTTTAAGCCTGCCTAGTTTCAATGTATCAGTTCTAACTGTTGTGCCTGTATTCTATCCATGTGACATGATTATGCCACTCTATATAGAATTCAGATTGTGAGCAAGAAAATGAACGAACTAACCCTAAAGGAGATAGAACAGAAATTAACAAATGGAGATTAAGCTTGCACAGATAGGTCTAGAAGAGGAAAAATGCTCATTTGTTTACGAGCAAATAAGCCAATAGGTTTCTCACTATATTCTTTGCTACCAAGCGAAAAAAAAAAAATTGAGTTTTATTTATGGATGCTTTTAACTGCTGTGGCCCTTAGCGTCCCATTCTATATTGGTGGTGAAAGACCAGTAAGTTTGCTCAGGGGCCTATTTATCAGGCTTGAGGTTCTCTTACAGGATCACCGGCTTTACTTCCCTTCCAAAGGAAGCCATGCTAAGGATTTTTTATGCCCAAAAAAATCTCTCACCCTCGCCGGTTTACTACCAAGTGAGATGACTGTCAGCTGGTAATATCTAAGGCTTGCATTCTGGAAGTTCGTGGGTTCAAATCCTGCTTACTGACTAATCTAACTAGTTTTTTTTTTGAGGGGGGGGGGAGTTTCCCTAGTTGCCAGGTAAATACTGGTAAGCTATCAACAAGTTACTAATCAGAAGGTATAGGTAGGTGACTGTTAATCACATGGTATACGAAGGCAAATATGTAACTAAGGTCCTCTATCAACAAGTTGCCTAATCAGATGGTAAAGGAAGGTGACTGTGTAACTAAGGCCCTCTATCAACAAGTTACCTAATCAGATGGTACAGGAAGGTGACTATATTACTAAGGCCATTTATTAACAAATTACCTAATCAGTTGGTACAGGAAGGTGACTAAGTTATTAAGGCCATTTATCAGCAAGTTACCTAATCAAATGGTACAGGAAGGTGACTGTAACTAAAGCCATCTACCAGCAAGTTGCCTAATCAAATGGTACAGGAAGGCAACTATGTTACTAAGGCCATCTATCAACAAGTTATTAATCAAATGGTACAGGAAGGCAACTATGTTACTAAGGCCATCTATCAACAAGTCACTAATCAGATGGTGTAGAAAGGCAACTATGCAACTAAAGCCATCTGTCTAGCATACACTGACTCAGGTGAACCAAGTAAACATTATGATATGACCAAAAAGTTAAAGCAGGAGTGTAAAAATTATAAAATTACTGACTCTATTTAAACAGTTAACCACTTGTCTTAAATCTTTGTTTAAAATCTCTGTCACTCCAGTAATGTAAGGTATATTACTCTCTTGCAGTTATGTTCATTTAAATAGTAAGAAGGCACTCTTGTTTGTTTGTTTCTTTTTTTGACCAGTTGAAACAAATACTAAAAATGTTATATTACAGAAGAAAAGCAATATGTAATGACTATAAATAATACTATATATGCATTTCTTAAATAAATTATTTGTGTTGAATCACAAATAAACTCAGGCGAGTAACCCCCTCTCTCCTTTCCTGCCTCATATAAAACAATAAACAGCTATAATCAGATGCCATGCTATGCGGCACAGTAAGCAGAAAATTAGACAAATAAGCCAAGTCGACCATAGCCTGTCCAAGTTGCGCTGTGCCTGATTTGGAGGATCATAACAACCTGCCAATGCTCCAGACAAGTTGAACAAATAAAAAGCTTTATTTGTACAGCTTTCCTTGAGGCCAACTAATACAGTGGTTCCAACATCATCTCTACAGGCCTGTTGCAACACCAGGGGAGGAGGAATGCTAGTGGCACAGTTCCATATGCCAATGTGGGAAAAAAAACAAGCTGAATGGAAACAAAAATACTCTGTTCTCTACGGTGCCAGTCACAAATATATACAATTTTTATTCATGGGCCACATGTATGTCCAAACTCTGGACTAATCTCAATAGCCAATATAAATTTCATAAGAGAATGTAAGAAAAAAAAGTATATATATATATATAAACAAAACAAAAATATTTCTGAAATTCAGCACTGATTAACACAAACTCTCCATAGCTATTTACCTTTTTACTTTCTCTACCACTTAGGTAACAGCAGTATTGTATTCCACGTTAAGATTTGAGTCGTCCTCCGTGGACTAGTGGTACCGTGCTAGCCTCTAGTTCCCAAGGTCGCGGGTTCAAACCTGGCGGAGGGCAATGGATTTTAGCATGGCTTCCTTCGGAAGGGAAGTAAAGCCAGTGGTCCCATGTCGTAGATTTACGGCATGTAAAAGAACCTCAAGCCTGATAAAGAGGCCTCTGATCAAAATTACCAGTGTTTCACGCCCAATATAGAATGGGACGCTAAGAACCATAGTAGTTAAAGAGCGTCCATAAATAAAACTCAATTTAAATTTAGTTAAGATTTGATTAAGATTTCACCAGAAATGCATGTTTTGAGTCAAAGTGTGTGAACAACATAACTCAAAAATGAAAAGTCGGATAAATACCAAACTTGGTATTCAAATCTAGCATCTTCAAAGGATATCGCACAAATACTTTCATGAAATTCTCACTACCTATTACCCTTTACATGGAAAAATGCACACACACATTTTTATCCTCTCAGAAACAGCTCCAGTGATTTTGATTAAAATATAATACTTGACGTATTAATGTGAGATATAAAATGTGTGTCTTGAATTTTCTATGAGGCCTACTTCATTCTAATTTATTTTTTTTTTTAAACATAGGTTCTAAATTGAGATTTTTTCTGGGGGGGGGCAACTAAGGCGACTTGCTAAAAGTAAGCACTTTTCATCTGATTCAGATTCTGAAGTCAAAACACAAGATCTACTCGCATTGCTCTATAATGTTATGACTTGGATGAAATCAATATACGGTGCTCACTATTTCCTCATACTCTGCTGTGCTATCTTTAATATGTGGCTGAACAAATCCTAAGATTCTACCTAACTTATGCACTGTTTCTGCTGCTCCCTGTAATCATATGAGAAAGTGTCAGTGCATATTTGTGGGCAAAACAAGATGGATCATTGACAATGGGAACCTGAAAGGTTTGTGGTTCAAATCTTAGCTAAGGCAATTAATTGTTCCTGTACAATTCAACTTTCTGACTTTAGCCTAACCCTAGACTAGAAATCTGATGATAGTGTACTTGCAAATCACCTTTAAGGTTTATAATAAACAATCAGATCACCTTGGAGGTCTGCTGGAAAATATTCAGTGCAAATTCATGGGTAAGCTATGAATAGCTCAGTGGTAGAGCATCAGCAGAAAGCATGGCAGAGACTTTTAAGTCTGAGTCTACTTCCTATCTTTAGCCTACACACAGAGTGAAAGAACAACTTCTATGTATCTAGGTATAAACTATCAGGTTTATCTTGAATGATGTGACAGGAGACTGACCTTCCTCTGCATATTGTTTGACATAGTATAATAATGCTACTGTAGTTATCATGGTGTATACTATAGAACAATGTGTGTTTATTGTGTTAAGTTTTGCTCCAACAGTCACTTGTGGACTGTTAGCTTGAATATATACAGAAATTCCCTAGTGTCCAAAATACTTAATTTATAGCTAATTAGAACCAGTTAAACAGACTGGGTATGTATTAGACAAAAAGAAACTTAAGACAGCCAACAATTCTAACTAAGGAAAAATTACAGAAGATAAGGGCTGTAGTGGAAAGAAGTACAAGAAAATCAGTCTCCTTGCATTACATGTTTTTTTATGACAGAATAATTGACTCACTCTCCAGATCTAAATCCGTGTGATTATTATCTGTGGGGAATACTTAAAGATAAAGTTTATACAACAAATCGCCATCCGCTTGATGAATTAAAAGATAGCATCTGGCATACATTTTCCAATATTTCAGCTACACGAGCATTCAATGATGTATTTAACACATGCCAGGTTATAGATACAGAGGGGCATAATTTTGAATGCCTTGTATTACAAAAGTCTTTTGCTGCACAAATAGGCTGCTATTAACATCATTCAAGAGAAACCTGACAATGCATTGTTGATTTTTACGTGTACAGTAAGGTTTGCAAATCAGCTAATATACTTCCTAGAACTGAATTTTGTAGAATACTTTCTAAGATGCACCGCATATAAGTGATGAACAAAGTAAAGTATAGTGAATGCAGTATAAAACGTGAACTTTTGGCATGGTAAATGAGGAAACAATGACAAAAGCCAACGAGCAAGTTTAAGAACTTATAATGAACACAAAATGCTACACAGAATTTAGGGCAGATTATTATTTATACCTACATTATTAGGGTTATTGAAAGTGTTTCAAATAATATCAATCTCAGGTAAACAACAAACTTTTATTTGAAATATTTTTCTTGAAAAGAACTGTAAAAAAATATGCATATATAGTTAGCTCATTTCAATCTTGCTAAAATGTTTGTTTTATATTCCTGATTTTAACCATGTATATTTTTTTATGCAGTCAATGCCTTGTTGTCTAACTTTGCTTTTCATTTAGTCCATAGAATATACAAATAATTACCAAATTGCATGTAGAAGCAAAACACTAACTTCTAGGTAAGCAATACTGAAGAACGTAGCAGTAGAAGAGAGCATTTGGCCAAACGTGGTACAGGATATTGTGCATTTAGGTTAAAATGTAACTCAATATTTCTTTTTAACTAATAAGATTGTAGTAATTAAAATATTATAGTTTGATACTTTGACATGGAAAATAAAATGTATATTTTGAGTTTTCCGTGAGTAGTCTCTGAAGTTTCCTTTATGTGATTGAATTTTGTATAACTCCGAAACCTTAAAATCTGGACAAAAACTTACTGCAGGAAAAATGTAGAGCTCATTAAAAATACATCTTGTCCCATTCTTACTTTCTCTACTACTTATCTATAATAAAAGGAGAAAGTGTTGCATTGAACCCAAAAATTTCATATTGAGATTTCACCAGAAATACATGTTTTGAGGCTCCTGAAAATAAAAAAAAAAGCGTGTTTAGAAAAAAAAGGCCATGTGTGCATCTGTGAATAGCATAACTCAAAAATGAAAAATTGGTATAAACTTAGCATTTGAATTCAGCATCTTCCAAGGAAATCGACACAAAGATCTCAAGTAAATCCTTCCACCCCATATCCTTTAAATGGGAAAAAATGTTGCTTTTTATTTTCTCACAAACGGCTGTAACAATTTTATTAAATTGCCATATGTTTAAGACATTTGCATGCCAAATAAAATATATACCTTGAATTTTCTGGTAACAGCCTGCGGAGACCTTCATTTTGAATGACTTATACCAGGTGGCCCAACTGTGCCGTATTTCAAGTGTATCCTTTGTGTATTAAAAGAGTTGTAGAACTCAGCAGGACAATTCGCAATTCAAGTAAACACAGGTCAGTGGGGAATTGTTGAATTAGTGCAAGGGGTTTTTTTTTGTTCCATTCCATTTATAGCCTGATTTTAACTACAATGGTCTTATTCATATTCACTTGTCTTCGGGTTTCTAGTAAACTTTGGACTTACATCATTAGATAACATACACATTCATACTTCCAGAGTCTGCGGAGGATAGGGAATAATCTTGGCTAGAGAAAAATTCCCACCCCCAGCCGGGAATCGAACCCGGGACCCCTCTCACAACAAGCAAGTGTTTTACTGGCTGAGCTACAGGGCCAGCCGAACTTCATTTTACTCCTCTTGCTTATTAGCAAAGACGTTGAGCGGATTGTGCTCATTAAGGGGCACTTCTCAGGCTTGCAATAGAGTGTACAGTCCGTGATGATAGACAAAAACAGACCCTTGCACTAGAGTGTACTGTCTGTGATGATAGACAAAAATAAGACTGAAAAGGTCTTAAGAATATTTTCCACTTAAGTTACACAGGCTTTATTTTCAAGGGAATAAACTCACTTTTTAGACTAACAAATAATTAAAATGTCTTTATTTGACCTATTCATATCCACCCTTAACTATTTTTTAAATTATGTTTACACTGTTTGTCTAACATTATGGATATAAGCAACAACCATGACAGCATGCAATGTTTCACTGCCATTTTTTCACTTGCTGTTATAAACGTTATTGATACTATTATCATCATCATCATCTAACAGTACAGTTATGCTGACTTCGCTCATTGAATAGGCGTTCAAAATTTTGCCATGTTGATTGATACAATGTTCCAACCATCTCCATGCATCCATATGGATGTTTTTGAGAACCACTGGTATAGTAGCAGTAGTGGGTTTTTAGGACACTAATGCACAGTTCCCCATCAACTTGTGATTACTTGGAATTGCCCCATTGATTTCTGCAACTCTTTTAATGCACAAAGGATTTTCTGAACACGTCAAATATGGCGGAGTTGGGCCACCTGGTATAGCTAGTAAACCATAAGAGATAAACAAACTCTTGACTGCACAAAAAATGTAGATCATCTCAAAATACAATTTTATGTTAAAAATTTTTGTGGCATTAAACATTTGCAAGATATTCTTGAATTTTCAAATACTTCATTTCTCAAATGGTAAGTTGTTATTCGTTTTTTCTCTTGGTCATGTAAGGTGGATGAAAGCCATCATATAGTGCTTTTTAAAAATCTGACTAGTACTTTAGCCCTGCTGTATTCTTCTTACACCTATAACAAAACTGTAAATGTGTAATGAAACAAGAAGTAGATACAAAAATAAACTTTTGTAAGAGTAGTTTGTTGAAGAGTGAGTAAATAAAGTCATGTGAATGCAACACATCAGATTTTTTGTAGTATTTTTTTAATATTCTATGTTGCAATTAGAATACAAAATGTGTGTTTTAATGAGCTTTATGTTTCTTCTGGCTTTTAAGGTTTTCTAGCTATGCAAAATTATATAAAGTTCAGTCAAATAAAGAGGACATCACAGGATGTTCACAGAAAATTCAAGGTATGTGTTTTATTTGTCATGTCCATACATAAGTCATATGGTATTTTAATCCAAATTAGTGATTTTTAAGAAAATAAAAATATAAAGATAAATTTTTCCGTGTGAAGGATAGTTTGAGGTAGGGCAATGTTCTTGAAACTTTTCATTTTGCTACTTACAAGATGCTAAATTTAAATACCAAGCTTGATATTTATACAACTTTTCATGTTTAAGTTATGCGGTTTACATACATACACACTCATATTTGCAACCAATTAATAGATTATTTTTTCTTTCTTTCTTCTTTTGTTCAGTGGACACCAAAACACTTGCTTCTGGTGAAAATTTGATATCAAATTTTTGGTTGAAATACAATTCAATACCCTTATATATTAATATATTGTTGAAATAAGTGAAAAGTAAATTAGTTGTCATCATATTTCCTATTACTCCTCGTAGAGAAAGTAAAAACAGATATATGGAATGGTACAGTTTCCCACTACTTTTTTCTGACAAATCAGGCCTAATGCTCTCTCCGACTCTGTATTCTCTTTTGGGTACTGTATATTAAGATTGGTTTATTCAATTTTGATTTTAACAATGGCCTACTATATTAGTATTTATTTCAGATATAAATTGTTTTTATTAATATGATTAAAATGAAACAATATTAATCAGCATGCAGCAACAAAGTTGCAGATTTACAGGTTATAAAAACAGATATTAAGAACTGTATAAGCCAAGTAAAAACAAATTGGTCTACAGATGTTAATTGCGCTGTGCAACATGAAATTTGTCCTGTTAAGTGAAAAATATATTAGTTGTATTTTTTGTTTTTTGTAAAAAACAATATAATTGAATTGACTACTTGGAAAAGGCCACATCTCTACATTTTTGTTTTATAAATTTCACTTGTTACCACTCCCACTGAAGTGAGCATCAACAGGTATTTTATTGTGCAGAAAATGCCTGTTCTACAGGGTGTCTACTGATACTCGAAATATACTTTAATTCTTTTTTACATACTGGATATACTGAAATTATACCGGGATATGTGGTTACATTCTGGAAAAATTGAATGAAATATCCATATAACATTGATTCCAGATTAAATTTTAGATGATTAGTTCTTGGATATTCTTGTTAATCAAATAAGTTTTTTGAATGTTATTGTTTTGCATGACTTTTTTCCATATTTTTTCTCTTACGTAAAAATGACTCAAACATTTGGATAATCTTTCATCCCTAAAATTCTTTTACAAGTTATACATTTCAGAATTTTGAAGATTGTTGCAGGGGAGGGAATGGGAGGAGGCTAAGATTAGAAATACAAAATCTGCTGATATTTCATTCCCATTTTTGTGAATATTAGTAAATTTTTTGTCCATTATTATGATGGGATGGGAATTTTATAAAATTACAGTTCTAAGGAGTAAAGGGGAGAATTTAGCATAACAAATCTTCTGGATCACTACAATAATTTCACAGAGAGTAAATTTAATTAAATCGTCATTAGAGATTTAAAAAGCCACCCGTTCAACATCAGGTATGGTAGCTAGTAGTTAACACAGCTTCATATTATGGTTGTGGAAACAAATAAAACCAGATGTTAAGGTAAGCACAACTTGCACTTCAAACTGCAGCATTTTTACTCCAATATGACTCGATATAATCAGGAATTTTAAACCTTCAAGGCAATAGACACCCTGTTGTAGCATCATAATGTGATAAGTCCTTTAGAATGCCTTCATTTGTGGTATGTATTTCAAGACATGAAGGTTTTTTGCTTATAGCATTTGCTTTTATGTAATTGGGGCCCTTTTCAAATGATGATTCAATTAATTTCTTGTACAATGTAGGCTGTGGGAACCTGACAATTTTCAAAGCTAAATTAAGGATAGCAAATAAGACTGATATACAAGAACCTCGTTTATTCAGACTAGGTGGGAATGGAGGTAATCCAGATTAACGTAAAGCTGGATAATCCAGAAGCAAGCATGAATACAAACTTGGTAGTGACATTTAGTTCACTTCAAAAGTAGAAGAGAAAAGAATTCAAAGCTGTCCAGATGAGATGCCTACTATTGCTATCAGGACTTTCATGGAAACTAATTCTCATACGCATTAGCTTTGTTGTTCTATAACGCTGACCATGGTAACAGCACTTATTGTTTGTTAGCTTTAAGTGTGCGACTGACAGCAATCTCTGCCTGCACTGCCAGCATTACAACCTTATACTAGTTGGCCACATATGAGTACACTTGAGTAGGGTGCCATGTTTATGCTGACAATACTTAATGTCATCAGAGGGAGTGAGGGGCCAGACAATAGGGGACTGTAGGCTTGCACAATAAAAGTAGTACTACATTTGCAGTACCCAGCCTCACTAGTATAAATGCAACTCAACTGCAGATGTTTTCTTTACGGGACTGTCCTTCCAATGCTCCACCTACTTGTTACGTAACTGTTTAGTTCATCTTCCCACCACACACACTCATACATGGCAAACTAGTACAATCATATGTACTCCAGGAAACAAATATGGTAAACTATTTATTAGAAAACCATGTATAAAAAGAGCTGAAAGCTTACTTAAGCTCAGAACAGTTATTACATTTATTACAGGACATGCTCCTGTGTAAAAGCATCTTAACACGATGGGAGTGTTTCAGGGTAACTTAGATTGCAGATTGTGCAAGAAAGTAACTGCCTAGCACATTATATGCTCCTGTGAGGAGATATTTTGCTTCTGGGAAAATTTTTAGAACCAGAAAAATTTGAAACCATATCTGTTATGAGACTGTATTGCTCGGTAAAGGGTCCAGGCATAATGAATTGGCTTTAAAATGATACAGGTAGCACAATAAGCCCAAGGCTGAAGTGCGTCCGGAGCAATGACGGAAATCTGTATTGAACAAGGCAGTCAAATGTATTTTCAAAAGTTGCATATACTTTTGTGGTGAAAAAGTGAGCAAAAATCAATCCACATTAATGAGAGCTGGATAAATGAGGTTCTTGTGTAATTACTTCTTGTAATTAAACCACAAAATGTTGCATGCCATTTGAACATATCACTTCATCTTACTAAATTCTGAAGCAATATCTTTGTTGGATGTCATCCATTTACCATACACAATACAAGCAGAACCCAACTGTGTTTTCTGGCTGAGAGCTCTGTTCCAAGGCATGTCTCACTTTCTTGATGTTTTCTGATGATGAGTTACGGACCTGGTGGTTTTGAAAATTGCGTAGCACAACATTATCATATTCCTACTAGGCATTATACCAGGATATGTGGTGAGCAAAGTGTAATGGAATAATTGTTAAAAAGGTGCACCTACTAGAAAACACTAATGTGATACATACACATGACTTTCTCTACCAATGGCAAATCCACATATATTCATTGTATATTATACTATTCACATAAAAGCGGACGTAGGTAGATGAGATGTTAAGACTTGTGAACCATAGGTCTGCAGTTCAGATTTCATCAGGACCATTTTCTGTTTGAGATTTTATCCAAATTTTCCTCAATCCTCATAACTGCAAAGAATGGATGTTCAACACCATTACAAAAGAAAAAAAAAAAGATTGTTTTAACCATGTTATGTTACTGACAATATATTTTTATCTAGAAATAATTTCAAATTAAGCAAGTGGAAATATGAGAAAGCAATATTCAAATGTTTATTAATAGTAACCTCTCACAATGGAAGCAGCAAAAGAAAACAAGAATCGCAAACTTTCATGCATGTCTGTTAGCTGACCACCCGACACTTAGAAAGGGCGTAAACTTGCTGCATGCAATACTGTAGTGCCCCTTAGGGCAGTTAACTCTGGTGGTTGCTTACAAGAGGGGGACTAAGCTTAATCAGTAGGGCAGAGTGATACTGGGATGGAAGGAACATGGCGGAGATCAGGGGAGGAAGAGGCATTAGGTACCCAGGGGTTATATAAAAAGCTGATGTCTATATTCCTGAATACTTTAACATAATGTTAGGGGTCCCTCAGAAGATAGATAGTGCATACAAGAACAAACAAAACCACATATCTCTTACCTGGTAACATCTGGCAGGACTTGCTGTGACACTGGTTATAATGTTAACTAATTAGGTTGGGGTTGGGGGCATTGAAGCCCTGACAAGTGTAGATCTGGTGTCGTAGCATGTTAAAGAAGATTAAGAACAATGACCCAGATTCAGGTCAATATATACATTTCTGCAAGTTAACTAAGCAACCCAGTGCTTTCTATATTTCCCTATCTTATGGCACTGTGCAATCTAATGCAATCTCCAGCCCACAGTTTGAAGTCTACTTATGGCACGCTACAATATTTAAAAAATGGCTAATGCTACAAAATAATTATTTGACACAAATTATGTACTTCAACTATTGGTTGTTTGTTCCCATCGCAAGCCATGTTCAGAGACAATTAACATGTCATAGAGCAAACGACCATCACTAAATTTCTAACACTTAAAACACAAACTCATCGCCTTTCATGATCATGCATGACGTATAAATACAAAGTAGGAATGGATAATAAACTGCTGCCATTTGCGAGTTATGCCTATAAATTAAATAGTTACGTTCTATAGAATGTTAAATTAAAGTGTTCATCCAAGTTTATGAAGTGCTGAGCATTTAATGAATGACTGTCTCTTGTGGATCCTAGTTATCAAAATTCAGTCACATAAAGGGTGCTTCACAGGCTATTTATAGAAAATTCAAATACATTTTATTTCTCATGTCAATATGTCAAACATATGGTATTTTAATAAATCATGAGCCATTTTTTGAGAAAATAAAAAATAACATAAGTTCTATACTAGTTTGAGTTGGCGGAAGTTTCTCGAAAAGTATTGTGTTGTATTCTTGGAAGATGTGGAATTTAAATACCAAGCTTGGCATTTATGACATTTAGCTTTCTGAGTTGTGCTGTTCACAGTCACATAGTTGAATTTTTTCCGAAAATGCTCTTTTTCTTTACTTCCAGCCCAGTCACACATGGACGCCACAGCAGATGTATTGTGTGTTATTTCTTGCAGAATTTGTGCACCACAACAACCACACTCTACAAAGCAAACTGGAGCTGCAGATGTGTCATAGATTTCAGCTCTGCAGGTGATAGCACACAAACCATTATCTGCTGTTGTGTTCATGTGCTAGCTTCCCCCTTTAAACCGGATAGCAAGAAATCTAAATCTTTCAGAGTTGTTCTTTCCAAGGTTTTCAGTCCATGTGAACTTCATATGTTCTCTCCACTTAACAATACATTCATTTTTATCAGGGATTTTCTGTGCAAGTATTGATGTAATCAATGCTTTGTAGATAAGGCAAGTTTAATACTGTCCCTCTAGCTTTGGAGTTCATACTTGATGATGAGGCAAATTTAATATTTGAAGAAGATTGTTTTCAATTGCACCGATTTGAAGAACGTATTTTGTTGCCCACGTATGGAAGCCAATTTGAAGAATGTGTTTTCTTTTAACTTGTTTGCAACACGCTTTGGGTGTCAATTTGAAGTAGGTTGTATTGAAGGAGTTGTATTATATTTCAACTGTTGGGGAAGCAAACTTGAAATTCGTTGCAACCACACGTATGGTAAAAAGTTTCCGGTAGCCTTCGCCCCAAATGTACTTTCAGGTGGCCTTTGCCCCAAGTTTAAAAAAATATTAACTTTGTAATTTGACTGTTTCTTTAAATATTTTATATTTGCCTCGGCTGTGTCAGTATTATTGTTAGAGACATGGATGTCTTGGCAGGGTTGTGGTGCGACTGAAGAATGTAGGCTTACACAGATTATAATTTTTAATTCACTCCTTTTTATTAATTCTTGACATGATTTAAATAACACTTTACTGATATACAGAGTTGTGAGATTCTTTTATTAATTACTTGCACCTTTTAACACGTAAACTATTTTTATCTCACACTGTACGTATTAAACTTCTCGAGGACGCACAAGCAACGCGTCCAGTTATGAGCACTGTCTGTAGGTAACTGAATTGATTTCAACTGCCTAAACTTGTAAATTTCTGTATTTCAAGTCTCTGATTGGCTATTCCTAATCCAATAGAATACCTTCATTTAACTAAAGCTTTTTCTGGTTGTTGATTGGCTATTTTTATAAACTGTCACTAAAATTACATTAATGCTTCCAAGAATCACAAGTAACATTTAAACTTTTCAAATTCATTATTGCCTCAAGGTTACCTCATTGTTAGTAACTTTTAACCTATTATTCTCACAGCTCCTACATTATTAAATTATGTAATACATTCATATAACATTATTGAACACGTATACAATTGTATACAATAATATAAACATATATAATGGCTGTAATATACACTTTTTATATATTGTTACATATACATATTGCTTTAAGGCGGGCTGTTATTGAATTTACATATTATATAATTAGACTGAAATTATTTAAGTGTTAAAAATACTGCCTCATACTGTCCATCTAGTGGCAGGAGTTCATATTTGATGTGATGCCATTGATGATGGCAAGTTTAATACTGTCCCTCTAGAGATACTCAAAGCAATGCCATCAATGATTATGAGGTTAATGCTGTCCCTCTGGCAGGAGTTCATAGTTGATGCAATGCCATTGATATGAAGCGAGGTTAATACTATCTCACTACCAGCAGAAGTTCCTACTTCATTTGATGCCATTGCTGATGAGGTGAGGTTAATGCTGTCTCTCTAACAGCAGGAGTTTGCACTTCATTCAATGCTATTGATGATGAAGCGAAGCTAATACTGTCCCTCTATCATCAGGAGTTCATTAGTTGTAGGTGGATGAGAAAAGGCTGGTGTTTGTTTTCTTTTCTGCAAACCATCAGTGCCGGGGTGCTGTGATTGATCTCTCTTCCACAATTATCAGACTTCTTTCAACTATGCTGTCATTCTTGCTGTATCAGCATGTAGGAAATCACAGATAAAAATGAACGTGTAGTAGATAGAGATTCCACTAAAAAATAATATCAGCATTTCAATGGAGGCCCCCCTGAATCCAAAAAATGCATATGTGTGTCTGTGAACAGCATCAACTCAAAAATAACAAACTTGGTATTTACACTCTTCCAAAGATACAACATAAAAATGTCCAAAAGAAATCCTTCCATCCCAAGCTACATAGAAAATTGCTGTTTTTTATTTTCTCAAAAGCACCCAATTTTATTTAAAGTACAATATTTTTATGATATTTGCACAACTAATAAAATGCAAATCTTGAATTTTGTGTGAGTAGTGTGTGAAGTACTCTTCATTTTGAATGAATTTTGTATAACTATGTATTACTGGTAAAACATAAGAGTATACAAAAGCCTATTCCTATTCAAAATATGTATATAGATCTTGTTAAAATACACAATATTTATCATTAATTGGTTTGAAATTTCCAAGACATTTAAGGGCTAAGTCACTGTTTCTTTTTTTCTTGCATGTCATGCAAAGAGTGGAATTTTAAACCCAGCAAATAGCGGCTCACTTTTTAAAGATTTACATATCACTTCAGTCACCTGTATCCCACTTGTACGTACAACGAAATGCTTAATAAAACCATTTCTGCAAATGTTTATCTCAAATTGTTTATTAGAAAAATATGGTTTTTAAGAATAGTTTGTAGATAATGGCCAGAGAAAGTTATGTGAATGTAATACCAAAAGAAATTATTTTTTATTATGCATATAAAAGGTGTGTACTGTATGTTTAGCATACGAGACAAAGACATGCCTTTATGTACCATAGCAATAAAATTACAGTCCTAAATGAGGTAAAAACTAAGGAATAGATATTTATTGATCCAAAAATAAGAGCAATAATGTGGAACAAAGACTTCGAAGTGAACTGTTTGAAATAGAAGAAAATGTATGCAAATCAGTGCGCACAAATTTCTTTGGGAATGAAAGATCTGTAAGTTACGAAATTGTTATAATCAAAATGTAGAAACTACTTTCTGTCAGCAAAGCTGCTTTCTGTGGACATTTTTCAAACTGGTGTTATTGGTGATGGGCATGGTGGAATATTTGCATCAAAAAGTACTTTATTGGAAGATTGGGTGAATATTGCTGATCAATCATCAAAGATATCCCTGATGCTGTGTGCAAGAGCATATGATCAAAATTACATTTTAATGATTTTGTGTCAATAAAAATAAAAATGTTATGCCTTAGAGCATTTTGGATTTTAGAAATGAATTAATGCATCTACATTAACATTTTCAATAGTCCATTTCCATGTTAATGTATACGTAAGTCAAAAAAACTAAAGGGCTGACCCTTGGAGATCCTGTGAGGGCACTCTATACTGTGAACTTTCTGCCCTGCTCTGTATTTCACCAAGGAATAGAGCACCGATGCAAACCTTATTCTTAGTAAAATGATTAAAAGTGTTTGCCTCTCATTTGTAAGGTACCTAATTGAAGCAAATGCTGGTTTTTGTCCCCTTTCTTTCTTGAATAACATTACAGTTAAAACAAGAACTGAAGCTGATGTGCCGGCATAATGCAAAGGTGATTCAAATATAAATTTGTTTTATATATTTATTGATTAAATGTACACACAAATGAGACCTTTTCTATTTCTCTACATAGCTTCCTTCACGCTCTACACACTTTTGCCAATGATTTGGAAACTTGAATATTCCTTGCTCAAAAAAAGTTGGGGGACGTGTCATCAACCATTTGCGCACATGCTCCTCAATGTCTTAATTGGTTTCGAATTGTTGCCCTCCAAGCGATTCCTTCATGGGTGCAAACAAAAAATAGGCCAGGGGGGTACAAGTATGGACTATAGGGAGGGTGTTCAAGGATTTCCCAGTGCGAGTCCTCCAATGTTTCTCTTGTCAAATTCGCAGTATGAGGCTTAGTGTTGTCTTGGAGAAGGATGACATCTCTGATGGGCATACAATGTCTTTTACTGACTTCAACAATTGCCAATAGTAAGCCGCATTCACTGTACGTCGATCATGTAAAAAATCAATGAGTAAAACTCCTTTGTAGTCAAAAACCACCATCGCGAGAAGTTTTCCGGCTGAGAGGCAGGTTTTGGCTTTAACTGGGCCGTCTTCATCCTTGCTTGCCATTTTAGATTCTGGAGTGTAATGATGGACCCATGTCTTATTACATGCGATGATTTGCTTAAAAAAAATCATTCCCTTCTTGGCGGAATCGATTCAGATGTCTTTCACAGAGCTCCAACCTAGCCTGTTTTTGCTGGTTAGTTAACAACTTCGGAACGCATCGAGCACTAATTTTTCTAAATCCAAGATGTTCATGTATAATGGTATGAGCACTCCCAATGCTGACACCCACTTCTGAAGCAATTTCTTCAATAGTGCAGTGCTGATCACCTTCAATAAGCTCTCAAACGGCACAGATGTAGTCATCAGTGAGACTTGACCTTAGATGTCGAGCATGACCTTCGTTCTCTACAGTTTCACGACCACCCCTAAATTCTCTGGCCCAAGTAAACACTCGATTCTGGGACAGTGTAGTGTCCCCAAACTGTGCCTTCAAATGAGTAAAAATCTCCGAGGGTTTGACCCCTTCATTGGTTAAAACCTTTATAATAATGCGTTGCACAATTGACGAAGGAACTTCTTGTTCACTCATGGCTGTACTGATGCCAAAACTTAGCAAAGCAGCTAACCAAGCTGGTTCCCCCTCCCTAACACACCGACCTTCAAACCCCCACTCCACCATCCTGATCGGAACTGCCTACGCAATACTCTTGCGCAATTACCGTTTATATTTGAATCACCCTCATAACTCTTAATTTTCTCAGGCTTCTAGCCAGGTAAATGACTGGTTTGAAACTGACGTTTTGAAAATGTACATCATCTTTGTCTTCAGGATAAACTGATAGAAATGGGAGTCCATTTCTCATAATATATAGTGTCAGAGGAGTGATGTGAAGCTGAAATGCCATTGGTTCGCATGGTTTCCTTGGCCATGAAGCAACTTGGGTTTAATGTGACCGAGGTATGGCATGGACCTGGTTGGAAACTGTTTATAGCATTTGTGCACACATATTTTGAATTTAAGCATGGATCTGAGAGAAAACATTTTATAGCAATTTGCGTGCACATTATGTTTTTAATTCAACCACAGACATGGTAGAAACGCTGTGAAATACTCTAAAAGCTTGGAAGACAAGGTTGTCAATGAGGTGTTCAGATTTTTTATCACCAGCGCCCATGCTGAGTTTAGTTGTAGACCTGAATCACAGTTAAGAATATTTATTTCTGATTTCCACCCCCATACCTCAGTCACATTAAATCAAAGTTGCTTCATGGCCAAGAACATCATGAGAACCAATGACATTTCAGATTCACATCACTCCTCTGCCACTATAAACATGGAGATCTGAACTTCCATTTCTATCACTTTATCCTGAAGAAGATGATAAACACCTTTGAAACATCTATTTCAAACCAACCATTTACCTGGCTAAAAGCCCAAGATAATTTAAGAGTTAAATATTACAGTTGATGGTCTAATCAGCACTAGGACTAATGTTTAGTCCATTAAAACAATTGTAACTATTGCCACTCAACCCTTGTGACCTTTTATTAGGCTTCACCTTGGCTTAAAACACAGTCTTCCTCAAATAAAATAAAGGAATCCAAGGGGACTTAATATTTTCTCCAGTTTTAGTTTCTCTAGCACATACTTTAGTAGGTAGAGAAGGTATTGCATTGCACCCAAAAATTTTATAGCAAAATTTCACTGGAAATACGTGTTTTGAGGTCTCCTGTACAAAAAAGGCATTTTTAGAAAAAAGGTCCATGTGTGTGTATGTGAACAGCATAACTGAGAAATGAAAAGTCAGATCAGCAACAAACTTGGTATTTATGTTCAGCACCTTCCAAAGATGCTACACGAAGATTTTCAAGAAAATCCCTCCACCCCAAACTACCCTTTACATGGAACATTTTGCGAAATTTTTGATTTTCTAAACAATGACTAATGATTTCGATTAAAATACTGTATATTAAAGATGTTTATATGACAAATAAAATGTACATCTTGAATTTTCTGGGAATAGCCTTTGAAGCCCTCATTCTGAAGGAATTTCATATAACCTTGTATAAATGGAAAACGTTAAGCAATACACAAGAAATGTCTATCTCTTTAAAACACAGTTTATTTCAAATAACTTTTTTTGTGGCATCAGCCATTTCTGAGATATCCATTATTAATGGTTCGAGTTGTTCAATGCTTAGCCATTCTTTTAAAGTCCTGTCAATATTCAGTTGTTTCATGATTCCATTGAAATGGTATGAATTTTAAGGCCAGTGAGTAACATTCAGTACTTAAACATTTGACTGTCGCTGTTCCCTTTGTACCTATAATGAAATGTGTAATGTAGCTATTTCTGCAAAAGTTTATTTGGATTAAAGTGAAGTAGATATAAAAATAAGCTTTAGTAAGAATAGTTTTTATATGCACTAATAAATGATAACGGTAGAAAAAGTCATGTAAATGTATCATGTCAGTTATTTTTACTTTCTCTACCACCTTTTATAGTAAGTACAGGAAATTCTGATTCCATGCAAATACTCAATATCAAGATTTCACCAGAAATGCACATTTTGAGGTCCCCTTAATTTTAATTTAAAAAAATTATGCTTATAAAAAGGTCTGTGTGCATCTGAGAACAACATAACTCAAAAACGAAACATCAATAAATGCCAAACTTCGTATTTAAATTCAGTATATTCCAAGGATGCGACACAAGATTTTTAAGAGAATTCCCCCCACCCCAAACTAAGCTTTACGTGGAAAAATTGCTGTAACATTTTTTATTAAAATTGTGTAAGATATCTGCATAAATAATAAATCCATATGTTTAATTTTCGTTTATTTAATTTAACTTGGATTAATTGTATAACTAGGAAACTGTATGAAATAGACAAAAGCTTACTGTGGGAAACATGTAGAGGTCATTAAAATACACAATTTGTATTCAAATGCTTTTTCAAAATATTAGCTGTTTTCAAAATATTCCATGTTGTAAGTTTACATGTTTCTCAGTGAGTGTGTCAACTGATGGACATGCTAGAAAGTTTGCAATTCTTTTCTTTTTTCACACATCCAAAGAGCTTTTTACCATAAACATTTGAATGCTGTTTCCACATATTTTATGTAACTAAGCACTTATTGCTTAATTTGAAATCATTCCTGGAGAAAAATACATTTTACTGTAACATGGATAGAACAATTAGTTTTTATGTAAATACTATAATAAATACTGGATATGTGTGGCTTATACTAAATAAGAAACAAAATCAAAGGGCTTCATGCAACAAGCATATGAATAACGTTTTCGTTAGAGACAAAAATACATTTTATTTTGAATAACTTATTTGATAGATTAAAACATTATGAGACTGAAAGTGTATAAATAAGGAAATATTTGGAATTATGTCCAATGTTAAGTATTCCGTAAATAAAACATTAAAAACTGCACTCCGTTCGTCTGTTGACTGACTTTTGCGATGTACCATTATAGAAGGAAAACTGTATAGCTTTTCACTTTAAAAGCAACATTATGAACAAAACTGAAATCAAATTGAATAAAATGCACAGAAAGAAAAAAATAATATTTGATTGATGCATTCACATATCACTCTCTACTTATTCTTCTTATAAAAGTTTATTCTTGTATCTACTTCTTGTTAATCAAGATAAACTTTCATTACACACTCTGTTATAGGTATAAGAAGGATACAGTAGGCTAAGCAATAGATTTTTAAAAAGAAGATCACTGTGTGATGCCTTTGAAATTCCATACTCTTTGCATGACCACGTGAAAAAATGAAGAGCAACTTACCACATGAAAAAATATTTTGCAGTTAACACCATAACAAATTTTATTTGACATAAACCATGCGCTTTAATTTACCAATTATATAAAAGTTATTCAGAATAAAGAGGACTTCACAGGCTATTCACAGAAAATTCAAAACATATATTTTGTCATACCAGTATCTTAAACATGGTATTTTAATAAAAATTGTTAGCCATTTTTGAGAAAATCAGAACTATCAAAAAATTTTCCACGTCAAGGTTCACATACACACCTTTTTTTTTCCTCTAAAAATGCTTTTCTGGGATTCAGGGAACCTCAAAACATGTTTTTCCAGAAAATCTTGGTACCCAAATGTTGGGTGGATTACAGTATTTCTTCTATTTACTATAGGTAATCAGTAGAGAAAGTAAAAAATCAGACAACCTTAGTACAACAGTTTTTTTTTTATGTTACCGGCACTGCATGTATCAGCATCAACTTATTTAAATATATATATTGTATCCCAAAGAGGTTGCATTAAAATAAAATAATCTAGCTGACTCCCATGATATCTATTGTCTAAAAGGGAGAACTATCTAAAGATACTCTAAAATGCACTTTAAAAAAGTAGTGATCCCAAAATTTGTACTTAACTGAAACAGATATAATTGTTTTGATTACTTAAACATTAGGGCGTCCAGGCCCTCCCCTGGCTACAAGCTGCACTGAGGTGCTGTTACCATCATATGTGCCAACCACCATTTATTTTACGTGGGATGACCCCATCCTTTACCACAGGCTTGATAACACCACTGAGAGGATTGGAATCTAGATAATATTCAACATGGAAATTCCAGTCCAGGAATGCTTAATGCTTTATCCAAATGAGCAGCTACAAACTCAAAAACAAGTGTTAGCTGTATTTACAGTCACAAAACTTATGGTATGCTATCAGATTTAAGAAATTAGTTTATCAAAAACAAATTGGGACTGTAGGGTTAATAGTTACAAAGTTTTATCTAAAGAATAGAATTGTTACACAGTGTTGTTTTTTCATTTTTTATATGCTCTTGGAAATATACCTCACAAATACAAAAATGCACAAAGAAAAGAGTGATAAAGTAATACTTGAAATAGATGTGTAAACACAATTCAGTATTGAATTTGAGAAGAACAATTTCAGATAAGAGTTTCAACATACTTAAAATTTAAAAATATGAATTTGCTGTGGCCTGAATTGTGTAAAAGAGCAGAATTTTTGTTTCTTGTATGGCCAGGATTATGTTAAGTGCTTGAAGCATCCAAGGTGTTAAGTGCTTGAAGCATCCAAGGTGCATAGCTTGTATTGCTATGTATTGGATTTCAAATTGATTTAAAGAAAGCAGCTTGTGAATACTATGCATTAATAAACTTATAGAATAAACCATATTAGGGTAGAGCATCGCAGTTTTTACATTATTTAACAAGATTTTGTATTTCTTGTTATAAACTATGTATATTTTTTATTGAAATGAGTATTTAAAAATAGGCCCCACAGTGATTTAAAGTGAATGGTGTGAGAGACAAATACAAGAATGTACTCATGTATGAATGAGAAGATATGCTTATTAAACTATAAACTGAAACAGAAATGTTCTCTTTCTTTCTTTCTCCTTGCTCCCATAATGCTACATTGTATTACTGGGTATTCAGCATAAAACCTAACTACTTGCACAGTGTTGTGTATCAGAGTCAGCGTTGGCTGGCTTTCCCAACTTCCCACACCCACACTTCAGTTACCACATAGTCATTAGCGTCAGTAGTTCACTTTCATTTGCAAAGATAGGAAGGCAGTTATCTTTAGAAAAACATACGAGGGCTGATCAATAAAGACTGAGACTGATTTTTTTTTCACAGTATTTATTACTCCATTTCAATGTTGACATGATCTTTTTCAAAGTAGTCCCCTCCTACTTGAATGCACTTTTTATAACATCTCTGCCAGTCCTCGAACACATGGTGCAGGCCATTTGTCAGGTCTTTGAGAATCGCCTCACTTTTCCTCAGCATGCTTCAGTGCTCTCAAATCGAATGCCCCGGAGCTTTGCCTTTAGTGATGAGAATAAAAAAGAAATCACAGGGGGCAAGATTGGGGTTATAAGGCGGATGCAGTACCCAGGTGATGTTGAATTCCTAGACTTGATTTGCGACGTGAGGCCATGCGTTGTTGTGATGAAGTCGCCACCCATTCTGATGAAGTTCTGGATGTTTCCTTGCAATGTGCTCCCGCAGTGTAGCCAATACTGGCATGTAGTACGCTGCTGTAGCAGTAGTGTGAGGGGGAACAACAATCACAGCAGCTGTGTTGATGTTGACTTCACTCATAGCAGAAGCCGAAGCACCAGGCCCAGCTTGCTTAACACAGAGGACTCGCTCTACTTGAACCACCTAAACACTGTTGCACAAGATAGTGCATCTTCACTGTATTCTTGCTTCAGCTTTTTCAAAGTTTCAGAGGCTGTATGATTTAAACGAAAACAAAATTTTATTGGTTCTCTCGTGTCGAGTGGTATGCGAAATTCAAGTAGGATCAACAATATACAGCATTACTACCAACCTACCGATACAAGAGTGCTGCCGTCTACGGACATTATACATGAAAACCCCGCTCTTTTCAATTATTCATGGTAGAGACAGGAAACTCTCAAGAAAGCTACAGGAAAAAATCAGTCTCACTCTTTATTGATCAGCCCTCGTATATTTGTTTGTGAATGTTATTTTAAATACAAATTGGCTCGTCGCATTCATGGAAAATTCATCCTGAAGTTTTCTGCACAACTGCCTTCTTTCACAACTTCAATTCACGATCTTGTAAATAAATTTCAGACTACCGGTTAAGTGAAAAACAAGAAATGCATGTGAAGACAAAATGGCAAAAATTGTGAATGTTTGTCATAAAAATCACTATTGAATTTAGCACAACAAGTTGCGGTTTCAGTGACTTGTGCACATACAGCAGTAAAATTCTTAGAATTCAAACCTCACAAATGCAAATGTGTTCATAATTTAAAAGCAGGTGATCCCATAGCACGTGTGTGTTATTACGAGTGATTTCTGTCATCAGTGACTGAAGGGTTAATTGACCCTCAGCTTGTGTTCTTTACAGATGAGTCATAGTTCCTTCTAAAGGGGCATGTGAACACTCAAAACACACGCTATTGGTGCTCTCAAAATCCACATTGTGTAGAGGAATTCCCTCTTTATGATTGGAAAATTGGGGTTTGGTGTGTGGTTAGCACAACACATGTAATTGGTCCAATGTTTTAGGGAATGCAGTAAATGGAGAGCAGTACAAAATGACACTCATCCCATTTTTCAATCCACTAATGGAAGAAGAAAAATCATATTCTTGGTTTAGCAAGATTCCGCAACTGCTCTTACAGCAGAGGAACTCGGATATAATTATGGACTCTCCAGGTCTAATATAAAGTGAAATATGAAACATTACAGTATCCGAGCTAAATCATGTCATTCTTAATGTGTTTACTTGGTAAAATGCTTGTTTAGCTGTAGAAAGATGACATTTTCAGCATTTGCTAAAAGGTGAGAGTTGATTTTGCTCAATTTTATGTACAGCTTTACAGGAATATAGATTGGCCAGCTGTGGCATATTGTGTTACTCAGATGCAAAACCCTGTGCAAAAGGTTAGATTGTATACCAAATGTTAAGGCATAGTATAAGGTCAGTCAAAACATATCAGGTATCAAAAAAGTGTCAAGAGCATTACTTCAAATGTAATGGCCAAGGTAAATTATATTCATAAGCAAAGAAAACATAAACAGGTCAAATATATTGAACGTTTTGCCACTATATTTCAGGTCCTGACATTTCATGAAGGTCCCCATAAGGGAGCGGGAGGTTCCAACCCCTTCAGCTGCTGTGGTGCGGGCACTGTGGACCCTGAGCACTTGTGGTATTTCTGACATTACTAGAAGTACGCCAGGCCAAACATTCGAGCCCCTCCTGATAGGAAGTTGTTCGGATCGGGTAGACTCGGCAGGGCAGTGGTTCCCAATACCCATGGGAGATTGGGTACACCTGGTTGGTTCTCTGCCCAGGCAGGGTTGTGAGACGTACCACCATAAGTAGACAGTAGCTAGATTGCTGTTGGCCCCACCGAGGTTGTTCAGTAGTCTTCCTGATAGGTTTCCCTATTGAGCTGATGTGCGAAAGTGGCATATACACTTCCGTCCCTGTGCGGCAGGAGATAAAGGGAGGGCTGGTGTCCTGCTCTGACCTCGGCCATGCAGGGGGGGGGGCAGAATATAAAATGCTGCCCTAATGGAAAAACCCTACAAACTTGTCTCCTGAGATCCAAGGGTGTGGACTTAGTAGTCAGTCCAGATCCCGTTGGTATTTATTTCAAAGGTAATGAGAGAGAGAAGATATTAGCATTGCCAATCTGTGATGTGAGTAGCATTTTTAAATTCTGTAGTACATTATATTCTGCTATCTTTTACTGATAAATACTAAAATTCAGCACTCTTGTTCAATTTCTAGCAATATTTTTAATATTAATACTTTGCTGCTACAAGATTTAAATACTGCTACATGCAAACTTCAGTCATGGTCTACAGGGGTATGACCTGCACATCAACAGTAAAAAAATTGTCTGTTAGCACCAATCACTGATCCTCCCCCCATTTATGTCTTTGGCTTCATGCGATATGTTACCAATTCTCTTCTAAGTAAAGCTTGTTCGTTGTGCTACTTCAGATAAAAACAATTTCTTTGTTACACAAGCAATTTACTGTGTTTTTATTATTATGGTTAATCATACATTTATTGCTGTTTTTAAAATAAAGTGCTCGTTAACAAAAAGGGACAATAAAAAGAACTATCTGTAAAAAAGTAAGAAAAGAGACTATACTTAAGTTATACAAAGTAATGGTCATGCCAATGTTATACGGATCGGAAACATGGACCTTGACTACACAACAGAAAAAGAGAATAGAAGCAGCTGACATGTAACTTCTAAGACCAGTTGCAGGATATAATTTACTGCACCACAGACGGAATGTGGACATCAGGATGAACTGAAAGCACCCAGTATCCTAAAAGTAATGCAAAAATTCACATCACTTTACTCTCCATCCTTTATTGGTGGATATACAAACTATTCTTACCAAACTTACTTTTCTATTTACTTCATTTCATTCCAAATAAAATTTTGCAGATATAGTTACAAAGGCAACAGCCACAGTCAAATGTTTAAGAACTGGATGCTAAACACTGCCTTAAAATTCCATACTCTTTCTATAACATCACAAGAAACAACTGAATGTTGACAGGACTTTAAGAGAATAACCAAGTAATGAACAATTTGAACCATTAATAATGGATATCTCAGAAATGGCTTATGCCACAAAAAAAAAAAAACTTATTTGAAATAAATTGTGCATTTTAAACACAACTACATTTTTTGTGTAGTACGCTTTCATCTATCACTTAACATTTACCAGTTATACAAGATTGTACAAAATTCCTTTCGAATGAAGAGGACTTCATAGGCTATTCAAAATATACATTTTATTTGTCATGTAAATATCTTTAATATGTGGTATTTTAATCAAAATCGTTAGAGCCATTTCTTAGAAAATCAAACATTTCAAAAAACCTTCCATGTAAAACATAGTTTGTGGTGGGGAGATTTTCTTGAAAATCTTCGTATCGCATCTTTGAAAGGTACTGAACTTAAATACCAGTTTGGTGTTTATCAGACTTTTCATTTTTGAGTTATGCTGTTCTCTCTCTCTCCCTCCCCCTCTCCCTCTCGCTCACTCACTCACACACACACACACACACACACACACACACACACACACACACACACACACACACACACGGACGGACATTTTTCTAAAAAATACTTTTTTTGGATTCATGGTGCCTCAAAACACAAATTTACGGTGAAATATCGGTATCAAATTTTTGGGTAGAATGCAATACCTTCTCTACCTACTATGTATGTTGTAGAGAAAGTAAAAAGCTTCTGGTTCCTAACCTCAAAATGCTTGTTTTGATACTGCCTTTCTACTCTACAATTTTTTGCATATTGTTTTTTTTTCACACATACTATATTTAGAAATTCATAATACATGGGAAAGCTTTTGTTATGTAGACTTAGAAAAAACTCACAAAAACATCGCCAACATAGGCAACAACACGCTTTCCACTGCTAAACCTGAAGTCTGTTTACAATTTCCTGAAAGACAAAAAAAGCATTGTTTGATAAATATTTCAATAAGTCTTATTTATATACCAAAAATAATGAGATAAAAGAAAAGGCAGGATTTTTAAAACCCATGCAGAAACCAAGAGAATTGGATACTTGGAATAAAACAAAAAATTAACTTGGATATCCAGCTCAAAGAGAACCCAACAATCAAACTTCTGGATCTGATATCAGAATATGCAAATGAGGATTCATGATACATGTCCTAGTAAGTACAGAAAAAAAGTCTTAGTATTGCATTCACGTGACTTTATCTCCTCACTCTTCTAATCCTATTCATAACAAAATCGTATTCTTCTGTCTATTTTTTGTTAATTGAGACAAACCTTCATTACATATTTCATTGTAGGTATACGAAGGATACAGCAATAGTCAGATTTTTAAAAAGTTGTTCACTATGTGATGGCTTTGAAATTCCATGCTCTTTGCATAATCAAGAGAAAAATAAACAGTGACTTCACACCTGAAAAAAGTATAGGTATTGAACATTTGAACCAATAACAAAGAATATCTCAGAAATGGTTAATGCCACAAAAAGCTTAAACTTTTACTGCATAATTTAACCAGATCTACAATTTTTGTGTAGTAAGATTTTGTCTATTAGTTTAACAATTATACAAAAACCATTCAGAATGAAGAGCAATTCATTGGCTCTTCAAAGAAATTTCAATATGTACATTTTATTTCTCATGAAGATACCTTAAACATGGACTTTAATCAAAATCATTAATAACAAAAAATTTTCCATGTAAATTTCCCTGTAGTTTGTAGTGGGGGGATTTTCTTGAAAATCTTCATGTCACACCTTTGGAAGACACTGAACCTAAATACCAAGTTTGGTATTTAACTGAGTTTTTGTTATTGAGTTATGCACGCACGCACGCACGCACGCACGCACGCACGCACGCACGCACACACACACACACACACACACACACACACACACACACACACACACACACACACACACACACACACACACACACACACACACACACACACACACATACATGTGGATTCTTTTCCAAAGTGCATTTTTCTGGATTGATGGACCTTCGAAACATATATTTGTATTGAAATCTTATCAAATTTTTGGGTGGAATGCAATACTTCCACTCCTTACTCAGTTGAGTAGCAAAGAAAGTAATATGATAGCGTGACCTAACAAAATGTTAACAAAAGTCTATTTTATATTTTTGTTTAATTTTATAACTTAAAATAAAGAGAGTTGAACGTTGTTACACTACATCACTAAAATGTTCTTACTTGAGCGCATTTCGGGAGACGGTTTGCTTCCATCACCTCCCAAAATGCATTCAAGTAAGAACATTTTAGTGATGTAGTGTAACAACTTTCAACTCTCTTTATTTTAAATTATGACACATCATGTTACAAGCTTCTCAATCTTCAAAATTAATTAATTTTATAACTTATTTGTTTATTTACAATGTTATTGTTGTAGTTTGTACTGCATACTAAGCATGTTTGCTATCTGATGCATATGATACACAAAATCTGGCCTTCCGTTTTTACTTTCTCTGTCACCTATCTAAGTAGGTAGAATAGAGGAAGACCAACCAAAAGTCTGGTAATGAGATTTCACCAGAAATACACATTTTGAGGTTCCCTGAATTAAAAAAAAAAAAATAATTTTTAGAAAAAGGTAGGTGTGCGTGCAAGGTATTTGCATAACTCAAAAACAAAAAGTTGGTTAAATGTCAAGATTCAAATCTGTCATGGTTAAAACACGAAGATTTTCAATAAAATCCCCCACCCAAACTACATGGAAAATGTTTCCTTATTTTTTATTTTCTCAAAAACGGCCCTGACGATTTTGAATAAAATACCATATGTTTAAGATATTTACATGACAAATAAACTGTACATCTTGAATTTTCTGGGAATAACCTGTGAACTTGATTCTGAATGACTTTTGCATAATTCATACACCATTAAGAGATAGACAAAATTTTATTACCCAAAAAATGAACTTGTTAAAGTAAACAATTTATGTCAAATAAAACTTTTTGTAGTATTAACTATTACTGAGATATTCTTTATTATTGGTTGAATTTTTTTATACTTAAGCTGTTTGCAAGTGGCTAGTCACTATTCATTTTTTGCTCGTGGTCATGTAAAGAATTTCAAAGCCATCACTTAGTGATTGCTTTTTAAAAATCTGAATATCACTTTAGCCTACTGTATCCTTCTTATGGCTATAACATATATGTAAATGTGTTTTGAAAGTTTATCTCGATTAACAAGAAGTAGATAGAAGAATAAGCTTTTGTAACAATACTTTGTAGACGAGTGAGTAAATAAAAAGTCATGTGAATGGAATACATCAGTTTTTTTCTCTACAATATAGAATATAATTTTGAATCATAAATCAAACTGAAGACTAACTGTGGAAGTTTTAATTCTACATGCACAGGGTTGTCCTCCAAGGTTGCAGGTTCAAACCTGGTGGAGGGCGATGGATTTTTTCGGTCGTAAAAATCCTTAGCATGGCTTCCTTTGGAAGCGAAGTAAAGCCGGTGGTGCCATGTCATAGATTTACAGCACATAAAAGAACCTCAAGCCTGATAAAGAGGTCTCTGAGTAAAATTACCGGTCTTTCATGCCCAATATAGAATGGGATGCTAAGAACCACAGTAGTTAAAGAGCGTCTATAAATAAAGCTCAATTTAATTTTTACATGCACATGTTTTGTTTTGTTTTGTAGCCAGTAACAATATAAACAAAACATATAAAAAGCTTTTTGTGTCTTGGAATTTGCAAAACATATTTCAGTGGTTACAATTCAGCAGATGTATAAGCAAAGATTTGTTCTTAACACCTTTCTGGTAACAGAATTTATAGGTGGCACAATCAGATCCAAACAATGAGGTGTCTCTGTAAAGGAAAGAACACTGGATGACCATATGTGTCAGATAATGTGGAAAGAGTAAGTCAGATTGAGGTCCCCTGATCTGAACCTCCCTGACTTTTTCTTGTACATGTGCCACTGCTACCTGCAGAACTAAAATGGTTTCACTTTAAGTTCAAAGGAATTGTAAACAAAACCACATGACAAGACTGACCTCCTTGACTAGTGGGCAAATTACATCTCTTCCTCCATATAAAACAATTCTGTTCAGATCGTAACACTTTCTGGTTATTCTTATGCAGAGAAATTTAAGAAACCCATTATTGTAACAGCCCAATTTATGAAATGAGAAGTGTTTATTCAGATCCACCTATGAGGTCCATTCAAAAAATTCTGGAACATTCGTAATTTTGCGCCAATGGAGAGTTGGAGTGAAATGTGGTTGGTATTCCTGTACACACCTGTGTTTAATGTGTAACTACCAGAAGTTTCATTACTCTATGTCTGTTAATTATTGTTCAGTGCTGTATTGAGTAGAACTTGTGTCGCACAGTTTGCGAATTTCGAGATGGCAAAGTTAGAGCAATGCGTCTGCATTAAACTTTGCATGAAACTCAAGTAAACCTTTATAGAGACACACCAAATGATGCAGGAAGCCTACAGTGATGAGTGCTTAACCCATATTCGGTGTTAGAATGGTTCATGTGGTTTAAAAATGGCCAGATTGAAGTTAAAGATGACCTTCGTTCAGGACACCCTTCGACGTCTACCGACGATGCTCATGTCAGGAACATCAACGAAATTGGGCGTACCAATCAAAGACTGACTATCGGGACATGTTGCAACGCCTGCAAGAAAATGTGAGAAGGAAACGGTCTGAAATATGGCAAGACAATTCATGGCTCTTGCATCACGATAATGCACCCGCACATTCATCCCTCTTGGTGATTGACTATTGCACAAAAAACGATATCACTGTGCTGCCTCATCCTTCGTACTCTCCAGACCTGGCCCTTGTGGACTTTTTTTTTATTTCCGAAGTTGAAAACCCTTGAAAGGATGAAGATTTGCAACGATAGATGAGATAAAAGAACATTTGCATACAGCGCTTCACACGATCCACAAAGAGATGTACCAAGACTGCTTCCAAAAGTGGAAACAGCATTGGGAGCGGTGTATCAATTGTGGAGGAGAGTATTTCAAAGGAGACCATGCATAATAAGTAAAAGAGGTTTACACCTTTCCGTAACAGAATGCGATCGCAATTGCGGTCAACAAGGAGAATGGGATTTTGGAATTGTGAAGGCCAAATCGGCTGCTTCACAATTTCAGAATCCTGGACTGTACCATCTTTTGAGAAAGATGTATAAATGTTAAAGGATAAATATACAAACATAGAAATTATAATAATGGGGACCTTAACGTAAGAATAGGGGAAAGAGATAAGCAGAGAACGTAATAAAATTATTAAAGAAAATAATATGAGTAAAATAAGGAAGAGATAAAACTAAAAAAAAAAAAAAAAAAAAAACATGAACTTAAATCTAATGTAGATTAAAAGGGTGGGGGAAGAGAAGATATATAATATATTATATTTGAATGCAAAGAAATAGAGATTAGGAGAAAAGAAAGTTCATGTTATGGAATGAATAGGAATAGGATATGGATGGTTAAAAGAAGAAAATAATGTAAATACAAAGAAATATAAAAATTATTAATTGTATTAACATGTAATAGCAATCCGAGAAGGCATTTAATATGTAATAACATAATGCTCAATAGATTAATACATCATTATTATAACTAAAGGAGGGGAGATGACTATAAAATGGTCAGGGCCAGAAGCAGTCACTCCCAACATGATTGTAATTATTTTGGCACTCAATAAATATTACATTACATTACATTATAATAAGTAAAAGCTAAGCGTAGAAAAATGTTGTGGACAAAGTTCCGGAATTTTTTGAACAGACCTCATACAACTAAATGAACCATTATAGCAGAAGGTTTAAAATGTTATGCACTGGCATTGCAGGTCGTTTCTGGTTTCCACATAAGCCACCATGTACTCTTTGCAACATGTTGAGAAAATATTACTTTCAAGAGTGTCATGGCTGAGAATTTTCTGCGACTCTGGAAAACATGAATGCGGAAAATGGAAAAAAAAGACAATTGTGTTAAATGTTTTTAACAAATTGTGTGAAAAGTACCCACTTTTAATTGACAATGGTTGGCTGTTATTTAACAATAATTGACCTTCTTTGTTAGTGATGCAGAATTGTTGTTCGGGTTGCTTGGGTTGCATTTGTTTTCTGGTGTGTTTTGTAATCTATAATGCTAATCATTTTCTTAACTCATAAGGTTAAAGGAAAAGTGATTTCTAAAATCTGAAGTTAAAAACAGTTTAATCCAGTACCTTTAATCACAAGTGCCAAACTGTTCAAGTTCAACTTTTATTTGTCTATTCTTAGTATTGTGTGTTAGAAGTTTAGGATGTAAGGCAAACTATAGGAATAAGACATATAATGTTTAAAAGCTAATGATCCTCAAGTTGTGCAATATACCCTATTTGCATTCTGTCAGAAGCAATATTCCCTCATGGGTACTTTAGCTTCTATCATCCCTCCATGTGGTGTTGCCAGTGCTCTGCAGAGTGCCACATTAAGTTCTGTTTACTTCTACTAGAGTGAGAAAGGTATAACTGAGTTGAGATGGAGGATCAGTTATATCAGAGATGCTAACATCAGTGTGACCACAAATGGACTACCAGCTGATGTGTACCTTGTCACAAATGGATTCCATATTGAAAACTTGTAATTTGTGTTATGGTAACTTCCACAGTTTTTCTTCAATTTAAGTTATGATTCAAAATTACATAAGTTTAAAACCCCTATAATCCTTTAATGTGATGTCACAAGTGTGCGCAAGGATATAAGATTGGATCTGTTTGGATATTTTGCTGGGTAAAAGGAAATGACTGGAATCTACTTTGAATTTGCTTAAAGAGTAGAGTAAATCTATTTTAAACAACTTTTGAATACATATGTTAAAATTGCATAAATATATTGAAATAAAGTGAATCCACCATCCACTTGATATATAACTTCTTTTGTTGACATCTGGACCCTCACTTTGCCTTATTCATTGCAACAATGTACAATATTTAACTAGTCAAAGCCCACAGAGGACCTGCATTGTAGCTTGACCATAGCCCACTTTTAAGCTAATTATTTTGCAAATAATATTCAATGGTAAAAACACTTCCATTTTTCTTTTATTTCCTGTGCATGGTGCATTCTGTATTTGGAAGACTTGAGTTATTAATACATAAAAGAAGAACAATCATAATCAATGGTATTTAACAATGAAAACTGCCCTTTGAAGTAGTTCTACCTGGTGGTCTGTAATATGGTCTAGCAAACTCATACTTTTATATTAAAACAGCATAATTAATACTAAGTTTATCTTAAATGACATGACTGGCAAGTATTGGGTCTGACTAATAGCAGGTATTGGGTTGAATAACCATGCTCTTCAGTAGCCTAGCTCAAGTTGTTTGGCACAATGTATATTACAGAACAGTGTGTTTATTGTATTAAGTTTTGCTCGAATGAGTCACATATGGACTGTCAGCTTGAATGTATATAGAAATTCTTAACAAATATACAATTTATAGCTTGTTGGAAAACTTTAACAGGCTGAGTTAGATAAAAAGAAACATACAGCCAACAGTTGTAACTGAGTAAAAATTTGAGGGGCTGTCATGGAAAGAAGTCCAATAAAATTGCTGCCTCTTGTTACAAAATGTTTCTGACGAACAGAATAATTGGTTCAATCTCCAGATCTAAATCCATGTGATTATTATCTGTGGTGGATGCTTAAAGATAAAAGCTTGCAACAACTCCTCATATGCTCAAAAAATTGGAAGACAGTATTCACATACTTGCCAACTTGCATAAAACTTTCCCTTCTCCAAACAAAGCATAATAATTTTGTGATGACATGAAATTTAGAATGTGTAAAATGTTCATTGCAGTAAATGTACAAAAATTACATATGAAATAAATGGGAATTCCTTTTTATAAGAATCCTTGAAGCCCTGATAGTACTACTTCTGTAACATGTGCTGAAATCTTCATGGTACCACAATAAATGTCTATTAAAGGGAAGAACACACTTCCTAGACTATCCACAAGATTTCTAGTCCATATTTGATGCTTCATAACAAAAACTGGGAAACATATTTAGTGATAGAATGCAAATAAAGTAAATAATTTACGTGAGAGAGTTGACTTTACAATTCATATCATACATTACTGTATGCCCATTTACTGCTGGTAGTGATGCCATCAAATTTTAAATCTGCGTGCTAAGCATTTTATTGCAGTCCTGTGAAGGGGGACCATAATTATGCTGAAGGATAGACATAGGTAGTGCCTATGAAAGCACTGTATACCAAATAGCATGGTACATTCAATCTGTAACCTTAAGTTACAATACAATGTAAGAGAATTTAATGCTTGTCCATGGCGATAATCTGTAGCACTTGGAATTTGCACACAAAGCTGTAAAAATGCCTCCTTTGCCATAAGGTTGTAAAACAATTCTCTGCTTCCATACATTTTAACGACAAACTGTAAAAGTTGGCAAGTATATATTTGGCCTGCATTTTCAAACATTTTGGCTACAGAATTCATAAGTGTTCAATAATGTGCAGGTTGCCAGTAGCATCATTCAAGAAAAGCTCAGTATTTAGAAAGTTGGAGCCTCAGAAATATTTTAACAGCAATTATAAAAATGAGAATGACAATTCTCTACTGGTGTGAGTTTTGAAACTATGTTTGACAGACATTCACATTAACACACACATAATACAGATCAAAAATGCCTGTCCACTTAGAAATGTGGAGAAAGTTGTCCAGAAAATATTCAGATCCTATTTATTACAGACACAGTCATTTGCTGTCATTCATATTTCTTTAAATTCAGTGTATACTGTAACACCATGCACTCTTTATATTGGCAGTACAGTGTATATAGGAACAGTAAATGCATGTTAGTGGTAAAATATTTATTTACCCTGTTGAAGATTAACTTCATGAATAAATGAGCCCATACTAGATGAGCTGTAATACTCAAATGTTTTGGCTCTCTACATACTACACAGGTTGGAAGGAGTCTATCCTAAGTTTGTCTTTGCTAGAAGTGAAACAAAATGTCTATAGTAGCTGCCCCCGTAATGTAAGAGGATCCCAAACAGTTGAATTAAGATGCATTATAAATAAATGGGGGATGGCACTGTGGCCGAGTGGTTAGACCGCTTGCCTCTCATCAAGGTGGACCAAGTTCAATCCTAGGGAACCACATGTGGGATTTGTGGTGGACAAAGCGGCATCTGGGCAGGTTTTCTGGTTTCCCTTCCATTCATTCCACCAACTGCTTCATCATCACCTTTCCTTTTATTCATTATCTCACTGTCATTTCATATCTTCTCCTTCCTTGCTCTCATACAGGCTTTGGGCTGATCACCCATCCTGACTGTTCTCTCTGATCCCCAAAAGTGTCTGACCCCAGGCATCTGCTTGTAAGTCCTGGGGGTGTAAGGCCTAACAATAGTGAGGGTAAATAAAGAAAGAAGAAGAATAAATAAATTAACGCATGCCTCCCCATTTTAGGCATGCTAATTATTTTCCAAACACATTAGATAAGTAGTAGAATTGGATGTTCTATTTTTGCCTTCTTGCCTCATGTAGAGAGGATTCCAGTCTCTTTAAATTCTTGATTAAATTTATATTGTACTTTATATTCTAATAATAAAGTTGTAACATCCTAGAAAGCTGCAAAATGATACAAGAACTAACTAAAATAAATAAAAGAGTAGTTCTGCATGGGCCCCTCCACACTGTGGAGTGGAAGGAAATGAAGCAGCTGATTTTTTGGCCAAAAAAGGCAGCACAATCATATCAAAATCATTTAAATCCCTATTGTATCATTCAGTGAAAAGAATAATTACATCCACATACATTAACAACTTAGAGAAGAAAATGTAACAAAATTAGCTCCCAAAAAATACTCAGTAGCAACTTTCAGATTATTCAAATTTAGTGACTATCTTAGGGGCGAAACGGGTGTAAATGTGATAAAAAATGACAAAATTTCACATTTTGTGTTTTTTGTACCAAAAAATGCTAGGTGGTTTGAAGTGTATATATGCAAAGTTTTAAAGCCCTACAGTGCCTGGAAGTTGCTCTAATTATGCCATATTTAAAGGTCTGTGCTCCTTAAATGTCCCTAAGAAGGCCTGGCAGTTGATGAAATGACTGCATGAAGCAAAAATTCCACTTTTTTTACCAATTTTTGTGGGATTTTTTCCATGAAGCTTAGTTTCTGGTTTGTCACTGAGCCACCATGATCAGTATAACATAGTAATAGCAGCTCTGCCAGTAGATGTTGTGTAACATCAAATTAAATGTTGTTTTATTTACATGAGCCAGAAACAAGTGTAAATTATGTAAAGAATACTGTGATGAAAGGTTAGATGAGCAAGAATGTGGGTACAAAAGAAAAATTTAAGGCAGAAACAGCTGGAGGATAATTGTGAACATATACCTGCTGTAAATATATATTGGTGGACATCAGTTTTACTGTCATCATTGGTGACTGCAATCAAAAGTGTTTGTATATAGGACTTGGTACTGAAAGGCTTGGCTTAAGCCATAAATTAGAACTGATTTGCAGTGCTTGTAATGAAAAAAGAGTACAAATTACACATCTAAGCTGGACACTACCAGGAAGGTCTGCAAGTCATTATTATTTCTGGTTAACTGCACGCAAACTTTTAAACTCATTTTTCCTCACTTTAATTTTTGCTACACTTTTATTCATTCAAAACAAAATTACATCCACAAATTAGATGTTAGAGGGCTGAAATTTTTTCTGTACATTCTATAAAGTATAACAAAAAACTGACACATGGAATTCAGAATTAACTTAATACTTCTTGAAATAAAAAATAAAATGTGTGTAGTGATTGCAAAAATTTTGAAATTTTTGCTATGCAGGTCATATGTTTTTCTTAATTTCCCTTGCAGCTAAGATATTACAAAACCATTGCGTCAAGGTTTTCTAAATGAGTTTCTGAGTTTGTAAAAAAAAATTCAAACTTTTTTTCAAAAAAGTGTGGAGTGAATTTCATTTTGAAATTTGCAAATTTTTTTAAAGACAATTTTCAATAATTGACATACAAAAATGAAACTTTGCCAAATAGTTCCATATAACACCCAAAATATGTGTAGGAAAATTAAGTATCTAGCTTTAAAATTGTGGAAAATAGAAATTTCACCCATCACTCCCCTTAAGGGGGACATTCTGGTACCATAATTGCAAAAAAATATTATTTTTTCAGAAAAACTGTTTTTGAAAGAAACAGTATCTTCAACATGTCTAGAACACACCCAGTAAATATTACATTTGAAATCCACCTGGAAATTGATGTTATTCAAATAATTTGATAAATGAAGAGCAATACCTCCAACAACTGTGTTCCCAAACTTTAAATAGCTTTTTCTCCATATAGCAATTTTTGTTCTTTGAAGTGTACGTTTTTGCAGTAAATATTAATGAATCAAGCTGACATTTTCAGGACATGTAGAATATAATTTGTTAAAGAAAACGGTGCATTGCTTTGTTGATTACTCTCATACATTCAAGATTATGCTTTTTTTTTTCTTTCTTTTGTAATTACGAGGGTAATCCCAAAAGTAAGCTCTCCAAAGCGCTGGGATCGCAGGGAAACTGTTTGTGTGGATGTTGGCAATACTGCTTTTTTCCTTCCTCCCTCCACTCTCTTCAGAAACCACTGCACATCCCTTAGCGCCCTCAGTCTTGGCTTAGCAGCCAGTTATAATGGAGTTCCCGTTAGCCACTACCGCCAGGTGCGAAGTTCGCACAGTTAATCGCTTTTTGATTGCAAAAGGGGTTAAACCTGTCGAAATTCATCGACAGTTGATGGAAGTGTATGGAGAGTCTTGTATGGATGTCAAAAATGTCCACAAGTGGTGTAGGGAATCTGCAAATGGTCGCACGGAAATTCATGACAAGGAAAGAAGTGGGAGACCGTCCATTTCTGACGAAACAATCGCAAAGGTTGAAAAAATTGTGCTTCAAGATCGGCAGATCACTCTCGATGAGCTCTGCATTGTTGTTCCTGAGATTTCTTGAAGCACTATTCATCGGACTTTGATTGAAGAGTTGAAATTTCGGAAGGTGTGCACAAGATGGGTCCCAAGAATGCTGACAGAAGATCACAAAGGGCAACGCGCTGAAACTTCCCGCCAATTTCTTCAACGCTATGCAGATGAAAAGGACAACCTTTTGGGTTCAATAGTCACAGGTGATGAAACCTGGGCTTTCCACTTCACACCTGAGACCAAACAACAATCACGTGAGTGGCAGCATTCCGGTTCACCCAAGCCGCGAAAATTCAAAAGAACACAGTCTGCCGGTAAAGTCATGGCAACTGTGTTTTGGGATCGAAAGGGGATATTGTTGGTCGACTTTATGGATCCTGAGACAACAATAAATGCCGACAGGTATTGTCAGACATTAAAAAAACTCAGACGGGCAATTCAGAACCGTAGAAGAGGAATTTTGAGCAAGGGCATAAGCCTTCTCCATGACAATGCTCGCCCCCACACCGCCCGTCAAACCATGAATCTTCTGCAACAGTTTGGATAGGAAACCATCACCCATCCACCCTATAGTCCGGACTTAGCACCCAGGGATTACCACTTGTTTCCCAAGTTGAAAGAACACTTGGCTGGAAGGAGCTTCGGTGACGACGATGAAGTGAAAAATGAGGTCCATCACTTTTTCAAGAGCATGGCAGCAAGCTGGTATGACATGGGCATACAAAAACTGCCACAGCGTCTACAAAAATGCATCGACTGAAATGGCGATTATGTGGAAAAATAGACAAATGTTAAAGCTTCGAAACTATGTACCATTTGTTGTCAATAAAAGTTTCTTTGTATTTAAAAAAAATTGGAGACCTTACTTTTGGGATTACCCTCATATTAGTAATATTTTTTATTTTATTTTAAATATAAAAATAATATTTCTAATAATATTAATATTTTGGAAAACAAATGTACAAGTTTACTGGATAGGAATAGAACAACTAACATGCCAAATTTCAGACCTCTATTTTAATTCTAAATTGCAAAAAGTGTACCTTTTATTACTATCCAATTATTTGAAGAAAGAAAGAAGAAAGAAAAAAAACACAATAAATAATTTTTAATTACAAAACTATTCAATCTAAAAATTTCATTAAAATTGGTTGATTAGGGAAGAAAGTCCATTTGCTACCAGAGTGACCCCTAAATAAACATCTACACAAGAATTCCCTACTGGCTCTTTCTGTCATCTTGATGAGGATATGGACCAAGAACATGGCCTTCACTACCCAGCTTCATCCAATATTCCAGTCATCATGCTAAATATTGGAATGCCAGTGCGAATGGCAAATGACTTCATTGTTAACCATGCATCACTAGAATCCAAACAACAACTATATTATGTTTTAAATTTTCTAGCATTCATGAGGAACACTTCAACATCCTGCAGGTTCATCTGAAGACCTTCATTGGGTCAAGAGACACCAAGTAGGTATTACACCTAAGCCCAACTAAGCATTGACAGTTGATATGCAGCTGATGATGAGGACAACAGCCTTTGAAACACGTACTGATAAATGGCATTAAGTGAAGCTCTTTAGAAAATGTGAAGTAAAACTCCAACTTAAAGAAATTTATTCAAGTGCTTCACTGTGTTGATTCCTTCATAATTAATTTGAGTATTAAAAAGCTTGTAGTTTCAAACTACTATAAAAAACTTTATGAGCGCCTTCATATGTAATGATATTGGTTCATAAAATTAGATCTGACAACATTATATAGCACTATTACCAGCAAATAAGTAACACCCTATGTAACGTATTAGCATTGCTGCAAAAATTACAGGATAAAGGAAAGAGAAAAGGTATTCAAACATTTTGTTTCCCTTCTTTACTTCTAGTCTGCCTAGTCCACCTTCCAACCTGTATATGATTATCAAAAGTTTAACAGTGTGTAGTTATTTAGAATGTAGAAGTAATTATTTATTATCTATATATACATATAAAGTTATATACAGTACCACAATCTATTATGATATAGTCACGAAGCTTGAGGTGTTTTTTTTTTCTTTCCAGCTACTGCAAACAGTGCTCCTATTGACCAGCTACTAGCAGAATGATTTTAATCCATTGGTGTCTTACTTAAATACCCTCAAGGCTACCTCAGAAATCTAATTTAAATCCCTATACCACTGTGCAAGATTGTTGTAAAGTTTAAAAATTTATATTAAATCAATCAATGTAATTCCTTCCCTGAAATTGTGCATGCATGATATTGGAAGCATTGACTCACCAATTTTGAAAAAGATAAGAAGGATAGAAGTATTATTAAAATAATAAATCCTAGAATATCTTTGAATGAATATGTTATTTATAAAATTGAAATTTATTTAGTTTTACAAAGAAAATGTAATGTTTTGTTTAAACTATTACCAACCGCAGTTTTAATTTTTATTGCTTTACCTTCCCTACAAATTCTGTATTTAATTGATGAAAACACAAATCCAACATTAACCTTAAAAACAATTGGACATCAGCGATACATTATTCAGCTCATATTGATTTGCCTAATATGACTGTTGGATATGATAGATCTCAAAACAATTCACCAAATGAAGGGTGACACAACACTTCTTTTTCTTCGTTTCTTGTCTGTGGATGAAATGTGCATTGGAAAAGGGGTGCATGTTTTAGCTGACTGCCTCAATGGGGTATCCAAGAATGACCTCTTCTGGCAGTGCTATACTTTGAAGCAGATGATGAGAGACACTGGTTCTAAAGTCCAAGTAGCTGGTCTTTTTCTTACCAGTCATCTGTTAAATACAATAAAACAACTGAATATGCACATATCTAGCAGACAGAAAAATATTTCCCTGCTGTGCATTACATTATAGAAAACAAAGTTGTCACCTGATCTTACAAACTGATTTACCCCATTTGCTTCTGTAATCCAAGGGCACATTTGTTTTCTTTACTTCCTCTCTGGCTGTCCGATTTTTCCTTCTCAGCTTGCCTGTTCCTTTGATGTCAGCTGCTTTGTGTTTCATCAATAGGAAATAAACATTTGTTATCCTTTCATTCTACACACAGCACGTTCCTTGCAAACCATGATTCACAGTTTTCATGTTTCACTTTATTTTTAGATATATCAGGCAACATATTCTTCTTATTTGCTCTCACAGTACCAACAGCATTAGTTTTTCTGTTCATTAGCCTTCTAAAGAGTTGTGGAGATCCTTTTAATGCCAATTGTTAGTTATAAATGCAAATATATGTTGTTTTAATGGCCAGCACACACTTGCAAGCTGTGCTTGTCATGTGATTTAAATGCCATTGCTAACTTATGCAAATACAGCTCATCATATGATGTGAATGTGTTAACCAACAGCTGCATTAATAGTTGTTTGAGAGAAAAGGATATGTTATGTGAAATGTTTGTTAAGAATAATAATTAGTGGTACAAATTGTACTAACAGTATGAAAAAGAGGCCAGATCTATCCTCCCTCTGATTTCCAAAAAAATCCAGTACGATGATAGCTCATAAGACATTCTACCTACATTAAAATATGTGTGTGTGCATGTTTAATGCTCAGGATTTTTCAATAAAGTCTCTCCTTGCTTCCCAATATTTTGACGTCAAGTCTGGAAATGATTTAAGCTGTTCACAGATTAATAAATGTTCCATGTTCATTTCTTTTTCCTTATTGCAAAATAATTTGGTGATGGTAGCAATCCAATGTTTTGTAGGCGTTTGCTGAGGCAGTCATGTCCAGTGGTAATACTGAACATGGCGACAGTTCTTTTTTGAGGTAGTTCAGGTATTAGTTTCAGGCTTTTTATCAATTTTTCTCCTTTGGAATTTAATATATTTTTGTAGTTAATTTAAAGTTATAATAATTACTGATTTTCTTCTTAATGGCATGCTAAACTGATACCACTGGTACTTTATTTTGAATTTTGGTTCCCCTTTTTGCTAGGATGTCTGCTTTCTTATCATTACTCAACCCGAATGTGCAGGAATCCATTACAAGACCATGTTCCTTTTTTAAATTGTATATCTGTTTAACCAAGCAGCGAGTTTCTCTTATTTTTTTCTATTTTTGGATCCTGAGTTAATGCTATTGCTTGTATTGCAGCTATAGAATCTGATTTTGTATTTTTGTAGCCAAACAAACAGATATGTAAGAGCAGTGTGGATTGCATCAATTCCTCCATAACAATTTGCAGTGTTAATTAAAATGTAAAAATATACATTAATGTTGCAGTTGTTGACACAATTTGTGAATGAAAACAATCATTCACAGTTACAGTAAATGTCATTGTGGCTGCACACCTGAAAATAATACTTATTCCTATTATTTCTTGTGTGTGTATGTTTATGATACAATTTATTATATGTCATTAAAATATTAAATGAAATATGCTCTATAATGTTTAAATAATAGGAGGAAGGTGCTTATTTTTCCAAAAGAATATGATAATAAAAGCATAGTTTATCGTCTGTTGAAATGGTCCTAGAAGCTAGCCACCATGAGCACTAGTATCAAACCAATGCATATTCTCTACGTATTCAGCTTCGTAACTGTATATAGTAGACCACGCATCACCAACTGGTTGCTCTTTGAGTAAAGCAGAGAAAGTAACCTTGCTTGTTGGTCCTGCTGAATCACCTACTGTGCACTGCATAATGTTCAACTGCATGGAAAGCAGGAACAGATAATTTGTTCAGTGCAGTGGTGCTATGTAACATTTTGCATTTGGAATATGTAATCTACTGTTCATACGTTAATATACCTCTTATAGGTTCATGTTTGGTAGAATAATTGCTCCATTATAACGTTTCTTGAATTAGTATTTATATTTCTGATATGAACATATACATATTTCCATAGATTTGGTAGTCATAACATAAATAATTGCAAAAAAATAATGACCCTTATTACAGTATTAACATAGTAAGACAACAATTTCAAACCAAGTTCCTTAATTTGATTAATGCCATTGTAATTACATTGTAACACTAACAATATGAGAATTAACTTGTAACGAAAAACTTTCACATTTGTAGCAGTTAATATGAATATGTAAATCTTGGTAATTAACTGGCATCTAACACAGTTCAAGCAAACTGCAATGTACTTATAGTTGGTGCCAATCAAGAAAGGGATTGATAGTTACTGACCATGTAGCGGAAAGCTTTAAATGAATGGGAGGGGATGGATACGTCAAAGCAACAATTAGAAGGACCAATTAGAACTAAGACGTTTCCATAGCAACAATAGATGCAAAAACCTTGTTGCCAATATTGTAACACATGATTAGCATGACGCACCTAGTGAGCAACCATTGCAGTAACATGAACTGCACATCTTATCTTCTGCTGTCACTGCAGTTATAAACAATGCCTTCCTTTAGCCACAGCTTGCAATGTATCTGCATAAGTTTAGAGATTGCCTTTGTACTGACAAGTTATTTTGCATCCTATTTGTGCGGTTATTTGCTTTGTGTTTACATGTGTTTGAGTCAGTGTATCTGTGCGTGTGTTGTGAGCATTTGCAATTGAGTTAACACTTTTAATGGATATTTAACAGTATCCAAAAATAGTGATAAAGACAGCGAACCAAATGAAAAACTGAGCATACTTGGTAACTAAATAAAATGTATTTGGTAAAGGTATCCCAATTAAGGGACAAGTGCAGGAAATAATACGCTCTGTGAGAGAATCAGCAGCATTTTCCCATCAAAATAAGTATCAATATTTCACAGGTATGTGTCTTTTGTTAACGCGGATCTTTACACTGATATATTCTTGTATGTTCTATCCTTTGCATGTAGATTCATTATTTTATAATTGTCTCCATATACAAATATAAATAATATCTGTCCTATAATGCAGGCAAACCCAATCACCTTTGTACACATAGTTCTAACCCGCTCTCCACATAGTCGCGATAAGCGGCAATGTCGCCTCTCTCTCTCCCCCTTTGTTCTTTTGCGGCAAGAATAATAACTGAAACATGGCAAAGGAACGAGAAACCCTCCATTGTTGTCAGAAGCCCATCTCTAACTGATATCACATGTTTACCCACTGCAGGACACGGAGCAAGCCTGCTTGCTCTAGGACAAAATCAAGCGAGTTGGTGATGCCTGTCTGTGGTAAAACCTTGTTTATCCAGTCACTTTAATCTAGATTGTCACTTTATCTGGATTCATTTCAGATATATTTATTAAATTGATACCACCATGTATAATTTACAGTAGTGTGTGTTGTTCTATCTGATTTTCTGGATTTGCATTAATCCAAAAGACTTCCAGTGCCAGCTATTCTGAATAAACGAGGCTATACTGTATTATGTACATAACACTTTAAAATATTAACACATACATAAAGCAACAATATTTAAAAGAGAATATATTTAAGAAAGTGTAGAATAAAAAGACTAAAATTTTTTGGCACAGTTGAATTACAATGAAAAAAAGATACTTGTGATGCTATTATACCTCTCTCTCTCACTCATTGGTAACATTTGCTTTACTAATACCCTGTGCTGCAATGTGTTCTAAAACATCACGATTAATTCTGTAGTGGTGCCAACCTTCCTCTTCTGTTAAATCAATTGCCCCTTTCTCTTTGTAAAACACTCTTGCAGGATTCCAATCCAAAACGCCAAAATCCAAGCGACAGCATCCAGTTTCAAAAGCCCTCTTCAACAGAAATAATAGAAAATCAAAATTTTATTAAAAAAAAATTTGATATTACATTTACATGGCTTTCTTAACCCACTATCGTCTATTTTTATCTCTCTTCTACAAAATATTCTTACACAAGCTTACTTTTATATCTGCTTCGTGTTAATCAAGATAAACATTTATAGAAACCATTTTGTTACACATTTCATTGTAGGTACAAAAGGGAGACAGGAGGCTGAAACATAGTGAAATCCTTAAACTTCCATACCCTTTGCATTACATCATGAGAAAACAAATGAATGATGACAGCACTTCACAAACAATTTGATAATTTATGGGAAAATTGAAACTAATAACAATGAATATCTTGGAAATGGTTAAGGTCACAAAAATCTAATATAAATTATCTATTCTAATAGACCCTACATTTTTCATGTAAGTATTTGTCATAGGATTATGATTCAATGGAGGGAGACTTAGCATGTTGACCTACATAGATCTTTTATACCTAAACCCCGGATGGGACGCTCTTGGGAGGGAAGGGATGAGTAGTCCTCAGTGGTGTAGTGGTTAACATGCTAGCCTCTAGTTCCCGATGTCGTGGGTTCAAACCTGGCAGAGGGCGATGGATTTTTTGGGCGTAAAAGTCCTTAGCATGGCTTCCTTTGGAAGGGAATTAAAGCCGGTGGTCCCGAGTCGTAGATTTACGGCATGTAAAAGAATCTCAAGCCTGATAAAGAGGCCTCTGAGCAAAATTGCCAGTCTTTCATGCCAAATATAGAATGGGACCCACAGCAGTTAAAGTGTGCCTATAAATTAAACTCAATTTCATTTAATTTAGGGAGGGATGAGGTGAGAGCAGATAGAGGGCAAGGGGCACTACAGGCAGAGATTTATCATTTACAGATTTAAATTTCCCCGATGGGCACTGGTGAAGCTGTCTCTCCTCCTCCCTGTGGGCTTACACATCCCTGGGGGACCCAGAACCCAGAGACCACCCCCATTCCAAGGGAAAAAGGTTTCCACAGAGTATCCTTTTTCCCCTGCCTCACACGCCGAGATCTCCCACCAATATGCACAACCCTGAAAAAGACCAAGCGGATGAAAGGTGAAGTGAAATGAGAATGGAGGTGAACTGAAGGGACAGAAAATTTGGGGGATTTAATGCTCTTTCCCAGCGTTCACCTAGCAACCCTGGGAAACCCCTGAAAAAACTCATGGCTCAGGGAGGTTGGCCACAGGAATCAAACACCACCTGAACCATCTCGCTCAGTGTTTATCTCTCATAGTTTACCAGTTATATAAAATTATATTGTAAAAATTTGACTTTGTCCAAGGCAATTATATCTGATTTGAGAGCAAACCAGATCTGCACATAAGTAAAATTACAGTTTATATACAGGATGTTAAAATGTTCATTTACAACATTTCAGTCATATTATAAGAGCTCAGAGTAAACATTTAGATGTTTCCAAAAAGGCTTTTTTTGAATTCAGGGGGTCTCAAAACATGTATTTCCAGTGAAATCTCGGTATCGAATTTTTGGGTGGAATACAATACTTCCCCTACTTACTATACATAGTAGATAAAGTAAAAAGTGGTGTTCTGAGTAACAGCTAATATAAGTAACTTTTCAAATAATAAATGCGTTTTGTTAGTTTTAAATGTGTATTTGTTACTTTCTGCATCATCCAATCAAGTCACGGCCTGTTTAATTTGGACAATCCGGACTCTACCGCATTTTTCTTATTCCCAATGTTGGTAGCATTAGTTAGTATTCCACATACATTCAATTGATCATTAATTTGAATGAATGAATTTATTTATTATCCACTTAGTAATGCATATAATATAAATACTACTTTACAATCTCTTGACCAAACAAACTAAACTCACAATACTAAATACTAGTGGCCCATCTAGTGTCATTAATTTAGTATGTCGTGATCTGACAGCTGACACAATGGTGATTTGATTTTAAACAACACAAGGAATAAAGTAATAATTATTTATATAAACTGTTAAATTTATAGTCTTAATAAATCCCATTTGCATTTACGAGTTTCATAAGATAAATTTGTAACTTATGCTGTTACCTGCAATAAAACTCTTCCATTCTCAGCCAGTGATATAGTGCATGTTTTTTGCACTTACCTTTGCCACCCTGTTGAAAAGTGCTGATCCCAATCCTTGGCCACGACATGATGGTGTTACATACAGATCTTCCAAGTACAATGACTTCCCTTCCCATGTAGAGTACGAGTAATAGAACAATGCATAACCTAGCAGGGCATTTGTGTTGGTCACATCTCCCCCTGCACTTGCGGCACCAGATGCTCCTGCAAGTTACAAGTAAGCCAAGATATTAAAAATCTGATGTATTTATATTCAGATGACTTCCTCTAAGCACTGTAGTTCATTTTTATATAGCTTCTACAAACTATACTAATGAAAGCTTTTTTTCTCTATATGTCAGTACAAGAGGGATACAGGATACTGAATCAATAATCAGATGTTTAAAAGCAGCTCGCTATATGCTAGCCTTCAAATTCCATAGTCTTTGCATGGCATTGCACGAAATAACGGAGTGATGACCGCTTAAAAAATATTAGAAAATTCACACTAATTACAATCTGTATCTCGGAAATGACTGATGCCACAAAAACGGTTATTTGTAATAAACTGCATATTTTAAAGAGATCTACATTTTTTTAGGAGAAGGTCTGTAAGTCTGAGTAGTAAGTATGTCTTATGGTTTACCAGTTATACAAAATTGTACAAAATTCTTTCCAAACAAAGAGGTTATTCCCAGAAAATTCGAGATACACAATGTATTTGGTATAAATATCTTAAATATATGATATTTTAACCATAATCATTAGAGCCATTTTTAAGAAAATAAAAAATATTGAAAACTTTTTCCATGTAAAGGGTAGTCTGGAGTGGAGAGTTTTTCTGAAAATCTTTGTGTTGCATCTTTGGAAGATACTGAACTTAAATACGAAGTCTGATATCCAACTTTTCATTTTTGAATTATGCTGTTCATTCTCTCACATGAGTCATTCCAAATCAAACCAAAAATACATAAAACATCACTTTCTCTGAATTTTCTGAATTTTAGTTTGTGTGTTCCATACATAAAATAAATGGACACGTATTTTATATTTTGCAGAAAATCAAATTATTTTAGGATTTACAGCGTACTTAACATTTTTCTTATATGCGCATAACCTTACATAAAAGCAATTTATTCTCAGAATGCAGAATTGTCAAGGATAAGAACAATATGTTGTTTTGTAGATAAAAACATTGTGGTTTTCTTTATTCAAAATACTATTTATTCAGAATAAAAAACCTATTACCTCTTTAAGTATGAATATTCTAAATCGCAATATTATATTTAACGCCATAATATTAACATATGGAAAAAATACGAAGGAATCTGTGACATATTTTGTTTTAAACCTGTTAATATTAGGATGGAATCTTCCTTAGAAGTACGCTTTTAAACAGTTTATTTCTGTTAACAGGTAGGATTTTAGCAGCATGCCAGCCGATGTGTTACACAGTACGAATGTGATAGGCTATCACTTCTGGTGTTCGGTGTAACTTAGCAACTGGAATCTGATATTCTATGAAGCTTCTCTCCACTGTTTCATTTTAAATGTTACTTTGTGTTCAACGTTTTTGCTTTAGAAGTTCATATTTAGCTCTGTGGTTTATGAAAGTGCATTGAACTGAAGAATCGTAGGTATGACTATTGTTTCAATCCATTTAATGTTTCCAAGCAAGGCAGAAATCATTGCACTTAGGTATCTGCAATATGCTTGCAAACTTAAAAATCTGATGTGTTACACTCACATGACTTTCTATACACTTGTACAAACTATTTTTACAAACTCTTATTCTCCATCTATTTCATATTAATCGAGATAAACATTTGCAGAAACGATCTTTTGACATGCAAAGAGAATTATATTTTAAACATAGCGACCAGTTCTAAAAATATTTGACTATCGCTTAAGGCCTACTAAGTTCTCCTTGTTTTGTATTTGCAAGGGCAATATAGAAATACAGTAGCCTTTAAGCATCGACATATATCTATATCTTAATAGCTGGTTGCTAGGTGCAGCACCATTCTCTTTGCCACAGATTAATACTCTTTGCATATCCAAGACAAAAAAATGAATAACGAATTCCCATTTGAGAAAATAAGTATTGAAAAATTTAAGGGAATAACAAGCAATATCCCGAAAATGGTTCACTCAACAAAAAAAAAAATGTATATGACATAAATTGTGTATTTTAATGCGATCTACATTTTTTGTGTAGTAAAATTTTGTCTATCTCTTATGGTTTACCAGTTATGCAAAAGTCGTTCACAATGAAGAATACTTTTGGAGACATTCCCAGAAAATTCAAGATATACATTTTATTTGTCATGAAAGTATCTTACACATATGATATTTTAATCAAAATCGTTAGAGCCATTTTTGAGAAAATTAAAATTTTCGAAAAATGTTCCATGTAAAGGGTAGTCTGGGGTGGGGGATTTTCTTGAAAACCTTCGTGTCGCATCTCTGGAAGATGCTGAACCTAAATACCAAGTTTGGTGTTTATCCGACTGTTTGTTTCTGAGTTATGCTGTTCACAGACACACAGACAGACACACAGACACACACATGGACATGTTTCCAAAAATGCTTTTTTTGGACTCAGGGGGTCTTGAAACATATATTTCCGGCGAAATCTCGGTATCGAATTTTTGGGTGGAATACAATACTTCCCCTACTTACTATACGTAGTAGAGAAAGTAAAAATGGAGAACTTAACTTTGTACCACACCTAAAGCTATAAGATGCATGTCAAAAAAAAATAATTCCCAAAGTACCACCCACTGCCAACAATAATTGTGTGTTACAAAGGCCAATGCCATGAATAATCCAGAAGTGGTTTTGAACATAGTGACCATTTTGCGGCAAGACACAGCAATACGAAAGCGATCTCTGGTACCTTGGAGCTAAATTCATTTATTTCATCAACCAATAATGCAATAATAACCAGATGGTATTCATTTGAGTCTGAAGGGAAAAAACTGCACGTTTAAATTGTAGTTAAGTTACCTCCATAGGATAAGATTGAAGGTTTGAATGTTTCTCACCTGTATGTCAAATTTGACAGTTACATGTGAAAAAACTAGTGCAACTAAAGTGCTGTAAACAACTGACAAGGCATCCAATGACAGACTGCTACTCTCCAGCAGCACTACGCTGGAATCCCGCTACACATCGCTTTCTAAGTTATTTTATTTAAAATTAACTATACAGGATCCCATTTTTGTTTTCTGCAACTATACACAAAAAACTACAAGGAAGTTAATTATAATTTTTATAGAAATTTAAACTTGTGGGTTAAGAGGGATATATAGTTTTTAAATGTTTGGGTTTTAAAAATTGATGTAAATAATTAATTTTATGAATTACAATAAATATTAAGTAAAAGATTACATATTAAGCTTTGCATTGCAATTCATAACATAATTTTATCACTTATCGCCTGTGAGATATTCTAATTTAAAGATAGAGAGATATGCCACTTTTCACAAGTTGGATTGCACAATATTTTTTAAGATATTACGATTTAAAAAAAAGTAAGAATTTAAAACATAATTCACTTTATCTTTGTAATCCATGGACACATAATGGTAAAATTTTGTGAAAATTTGTGAGACTTGATGTGGAATGACAAACATGCACGCACACAAAAGATAAAAAAAAAAAAAAAAAAAATTAGACAGCAAGGCCTAAAGGTAGAACTTCTAACACAGTGCACTCAAGCTAAAAGCTTTGGATTAACATACTAATATGATAATCTGCATTGTGACTAACTTTGCTTTCAAGCCCAATCACATAGCAATTACCCTTTGTAACTGCACATGTTTAATAACTCGGCTTGGTTTGATTAGGTTTTACTTTTCATTATAGCGTTTCACATGATTAATTTCTCATGGCGCTGCATTATCTGTTCACAATACAAATTGCTATACTTCAGCTTATTGCAATTCATTGTAGAGTTAACCTATACGTGGTATTGGCAGCTTTCTTTGATCTAAAACATTACTCTTTTATCTAACCTACATAAGGATTAAATGGTGGGAATTATGAATTGAGAAGAAACTGAAATGGAAGTGAAATCACAGAAATAGCAGAAAGAATAACACTAGAAGTACTTACACAAAAAATCCAGAAAACAATGTGATATAGCATTTAATTGCCTCATTGCCTTGTGTAAGGCAAAAACATGGTGAAAATAATTTCACTGAAAATGTCTGCTAATGAATCAACAAAATATCAAAACATCTGACATCTCGCTTTTTTAACATCATTCTCTTGTTTCAAGAAAGCATTCTATATGTGATATCTATTAGTTTCAGGAATCAATATAATATTATTATTATTATTGATATTTTACAAATTTGAGTGCTGTCTAAAAAGCAGTATATGCCACAGTTAAAAGTGATTTTATTCCTTGTATCATAATCTACTATTTTTTCTATGTGTAGTTTTAGTGAAATCTCTATATCAAATATTTGGGTGGAATGCAATAATCCTCTCTCTTCCATAAGTATGTGGTAGAGAAAGTAAAACATTGTTGTATTCTCACCATTATCAGGTACAACGGCATCTCCACCATCTTCTGGTGAAGGTTCTGCCACAAAACAATGGAAGTATGGATGTTGAGAGTTAAACCCATCTTCTTCAAGTACTGCAAAAATCACCAATAGCAGCACATATAATTCAGAATTCCAATTATGACATGCTCACTCCCTAAAATACTTATGCAAATGTTCTTTAATAGTATTATAAAGCAAATTTATAAAGTTTGAGTGCATTTTTGAAAAAAAAATAGGTATTAGATATGAACCAACAGACTGCATGAAACCTCATCACAGATTTCTCTCAGCAAGTTCCATATGTCCACTTTGCAGTTTCATACACAAATCCCATGAAACACCTCTGCTAACATTGCAGGTGTGATGATGAGCACCGTTCATCACACATGTACCTTTAGATGGGCAACAGAGTTGATCTTGATAGCATAAAATAATAATAATAATAATAATAATAATAATAATAATAATAATAATAATAATAATAATAATAATAATTTATTTCGTCCAGTTTATCATACATCAGATTTTGGACATGTCAAAACAATTACATCTTTACAAATCCTTTAAATCATAAAGACATTTGTTTATTAGATACACTCTCAATTTCCTTTTGAATTCCTGTTTAGAAACATCAACTATAGATTTGATTTCCAGTGGTAATTTATTAAATAGTGTGATTCCAGAAATATATATATCCTATAAAGATACATTTTTTTCTACACTATGCCTAAAGTAGTTCAAGTTTCCTCTTGTATTATGTTTATAGATTTGGTTGTTTTTAATTGGTTTGTACTTACCTATTACATACATTATTGTTCTATATGCATAGAGAGAGTAAATAGTAAGCAATTTACTGTTAACAAAGGTTTCCCTACACGATTCCCTTGGTTTTAGGTTAAACATGATTCTGATGCATTTCTTTTGGTATATAAGTAATTTATCCATATGTATTTTTCAGCAGCACCCCAGATTTCAATCCCAAAGAGTATGTGTGGATAAAAACATCCATAGTATATTAGTTTCAATATGTTACCATCACTATGATTGTTAAAATATCTGAGTAGATACACTGTTTTACTGATTTTACCACATATATGTTCAATATGCTCAGCCCAAATTAGCTTGTTATCAATAATAAGACCTAAAAATTTATGTGATTTTACATCCAGAATATTATAATTATCATTGACTTTTAGTGATATTTTACCATCATTTTTATTGAATTGCATCACTTTAGTTTTTTTCATCTTGCAGTGTAGATTTATCAATTTGAAGTAATTCAGCAACCAGGCGGTGGTATTTTTTATGGTAGTATTTAATCCTGCTACTGTTTTATTCCAACATACAGCTGTAGTGTCATCTGCATAATTTTTAATGTCATTAATATAGATAATAAACAATAATGGTCCCAACACAGTGCCTTGTGGTACGCCATATTTCACAGATCCCAAATGTGATTTGATTTGTTGTATATATCTCCCTCTTTTTATGTTATTCCCGTAATTTGTTTTCTTCCAACCAGGTAACTACAAATTAGGCCCAGTGGTAAAATTTGAGCCTGTAAGACCTACAGGAGTGGAGCTCAAATGCCTTATGATTCCCTACTAATCTAAGTAGAAATGTGACACCCTGGTACTATCAAACATTGAGGGGGAGGGGGTCCATCATGTTGGAACACCACCATTTCCAAGATGTCATCCTACTCCAAGGAACATCTTCTGCATATAGACACAAAGTGCCTGTCACTGTGGCCAACTTCCTGAAATTGAAACCTGTAAAACTTTCCCTCATCCAGTAAAGCATAATAATTTTACCATGACTGGAAATTTAAAATGCATAAAATGTTCAGTGCAGTGAATGTACAAAAATGTAAAATAAATGGGAATTTTGTTTTATAATGGTGAACCTGCTGCTGACATTCATACTTGTGCAGTAAAATACTGCCTATGTAGCCAATCCAGGTAAAAGTGTATTTCCCACTTTTATGCAGTACGTGCTGCTTATAAAAGCAGTAAGTCGTCCTCTGTGGTGTAGTGGTTACCATACTAGCCTCTAGTTCCAGAGCTCGCAGGTTCAAACCCAGAGGAGGGTGATGAATTTTTTCGGGTGTAAAAATCCTTAGCATGGCTCCCTTTGGAAGGGAAGTAAAGCTGGTGGTTCTGTGTCGTAGATTTACAACATGTAAAAGAACCTAAAGACTGATAAAGAGACCTCTGAGTAAAATTACCGATCTTCCGTGCCCAATATAGAAAGCGATGCTAAGGACCATAGCAGTTAAAGAGCGTCCATTAATAAAACGCAGTTTCAATTTAAATTTGAAAGAAGTAAATTACTGTCAATGGAGCCCTACCCTAAAATAATACATCCAGCTAGTGTGTTCAACATCACACATGCAATAGTAAGAAAGGTTATTTTCATTGTGGTGCAAACACTATTAAATTTCACTAATTTTGAGATTTACCTCTAGCATTTCAAAGGGAAGTTATTACATGTGTGTGCCACAATGAAAATAATTCTTGCAATTACAATACTTCATTACTTTTAAATCAGAAGACATAGTGAAAAGATTAAATATAATATATAGTTGCAACCACTCTATATATTATACAATACTTCACTTTGCTTTTCCCTATGTTATTGATACTAGGAAAGGTGTTTCATGCATCACTGGAAGTTGTGTGTGGAATTGCAATGTAATGGTCACTTGGAATGTAGTTGAGAGATAACAGAGATGGATTATGTGTTACTGTGTGTTAAAGGTTTCATTCATAGCATTCGTTCAAATCTAAGAACCTGTTTTTCTCAAAAAATGCATTGCAACTCTGTAAACACCTTGCACTGATGTTCCATCATAGCATCTTAGATCAGCGTTGAAACAAAATGCACCTGTCTCAACAACTACTGTCTCTTCTTATTAAATGGATTCCTGGATGCAGATTTTAAAATATGACTCATAAATACGCTTTAGATACAAGGTTATTAAAAAGGCAGGCACTCCATTATATGAACACATAAAGCAATAAACTACAAAAAAAATCTGATGTGTTACACTCACATGACTTTCTCTACTCTTGTACAAACTATTTTTACAAACGCTTATTCTCCATATGCTTCATATTAATCGAGATATCGAGATGTCAATCTTATTACTAACTTTCTTGTAGATGCAAGGGGAATATGGTAGGTTTTAAGCGATAGTCAAATATTTTAACGCTGGTTGCTATGTGGCGCATTCCATTCTCTTTGCATGTCCAGGACATAAAAAAAATGAATAACGAATTTGAGAAAAAGTATAAGTATTGGAAAATTTAAGGGAATAATAAACAATATCTCGAAAACGGTTCACTCAACAAAAGAAATGTATATGACATAAATTGTGTATTTTAACGCGATCTACATTTTTTGTGTAGTAAAATTTTGTCTATCTCTTATAGTTTACCAGTTATGCAAAAGTCGTTCAGAATGAAGAATACTTTTGGAGACATTCCCAGAAAATTCAAGATATACATTTCATTTCTCATGACAATATCTTAAACATACGATATTTTAATCAAAATCGGATTTTCGAAAAATGTTCCATGTAAAGGGTAGTCTGGGGTGGGGGGATTTTCTTGAAAACCTTCCTGTCGCATCTCTGGAAGATACTGAACCTAAATACCAATTTGGTGTTTATCCGACTGTTCGTTTCTGAGTTATACTGTTCACAGACACACAGACAGACACACACACGGACATGTTTCCAAAAATGCTTTTTTTGGATTCAGGGGGTCTCAAAACATGTATTTTCGGTGAAATCTCGGTATCGAATTTTTGGGTGGAATACAATACTTCCCCTACTTACTATACGTAGAGAAAGTAATAAGAGAATTGGAAAATACTGCACTAACCAGACTTCCATGAATTAAGAAGGTGGGAGGACACTCAGAGCATGGAAAGGTAGTGTTGCAATGATATAATGCATTTCCGTTGTGCTAACATAATTACGCTTTTCCATTGCGTCAATGCATTCTGCAGTCGCGATATTCAAGCGAGAATTTATTGGAAGATAAAGGGCATTCTGTTCCTATTACATTGCACTTGTATAGACATACATAACTTCAGTGTTTACTGCTTAAACTTGATTAATTATCCCAATTATCTCTCCCAACACCACTAAAAAAAATTCTGCCCATGCCCATATATGTATATACATAATCTGCTAAACTTGCAAAATTGAATTTCAATACTCCTTAAACATGTATGTATGTATATACAGGGTGAGCCAAAAGACTCTGAACCGCCTGCGTGGTGTTTTTCCTGTCCACGTCCTCGGCACTCGTTGCTGTCTGCTGCTATCATAGAAAGGCGCGGATGAAACCATACAACATTTTTAAAACTACTTTTAAAGGCTTTACTTACCAACTTTATGAAAGGAAATGCTGAAACTGGCCACTGTCGTCGTTCATACATTTTTGGCACCTCTTTAAGAAGCTATCCATCATGGAATTTTTATGGGGGATGACCGATGTCGTCTAATGTTTCTTCAGTAAGAACCGAATGCCGTCTTTTATATTTCTTAGCCTGAACACTTCCTGTGGCCTGAAATTTACTATAAAGTTCATGGATTGTTGTACGGCCTGGAACTTTTACACCTGGAAATCTTTCTGCAAATCGTACTTTCACTTGGCGAGCTGACAGAGTTAACACATACAAATCATAAATAAATACATGCTGTGTGTATAATATAAACTTTGGTTATAGCAGCAGTGCGTTATCATGCTTTTATCATATTTCCACACGCCCAGTGCAAAAATGCTGTGCAGCCGGTAATATTATTCATAAAATACCCCTCCAGGATAACTTAAAACATAAAGTGTACAAGACAAACCCACACACCCTGGAAGAATTGAAACAAAATATCCGCCAGGAAATTTCTCAACGTGAATTACGGCTAGTGATGGATAGTTTCCTAAAGAGGTGCCAAAAATGTATGGACAACGACAGTGGCCAATTTCAGCATCTCCCTTTCGTAAAGTTGGTAAGTAAAGCCTTTAAAAGTGGTTTTAAAAATGTTGTATGGTTTCATCCGCGCCTTTCTATGATAGCGGCAGACGGCAACGAGCACCGAGGACGCAGACAGGAAAAATGCCATTCGGAGTCTTTTGGTTCACTGTGTATAAATATAATTTCTGGTGTGATACATTCACATGATTTTCTCTACCCTCTATCTTTATTAGTGGGTATACAAACTATTCTTATTAAAGCTTATTACTTTCTCTACTACATATAGTAAGTAGGGGCAATATTGCATTCCACCCAAAAATTTGATACAGAGATTTCACCAAATATACATGTTTTGAGGTGCCCTGAATCCAGATAAAGCATTTTTGGAAACATGTATGTCTGTCTGTGAACAGCATAACTCAAAAACGAAAAGTTGAATAAATACTAAACTTGGTGTCTAAGTGCGACACGATTTTCAAGAAAATCCCCCTACCTCCAACTGCTCTTTACATGGAATACTTTTTGAAAATTTTGATTTTCTAAAAATGCCTCTAACGATTTTGATTAAAATACCATATATGAAAAATATTTACATGACAAATAAAACGAATATCTTGAATTTTCTGGAAATAGCTAGGGAGTCTTCATTCAGAAGGAATTTTGTATAATCCTGTATAACTTGTAAATGTTAAGTGATAGACAAAAACGTACCACTCAAAAAATGTAGATCTCTTTAAAACACACAATTTACTTAAAATAAGTTTTTTTGTGTGATAAGCTGTTTCTGAGGTATTCGTTATTAAAGGTTCAAATTGTTCAATACTTGTAATTCCTTTAAAGTCCCATCGATTTTCAGTTGTTTCTCATGATTGCATGGAAAAAGTATGGGACTTTAGGGCCAGCATATGGTGTCAAGTTCCTAACATTTGAGTCTTGCTGCTCTCTTTGTATTTATAACGAAATGTGTAATGTAGCTATTTTTGGAAAGATTTATTTGGATTAAAATGTAGTATATAGAAAAATAAGCTTTAAGAATAGTTTATATATCCACTAATAAAGATAGTGGGTAGAGAAAGTCATGTGAATGTATCACATCATTTTTTTTTTCTATCTATGTACTAAATTCAATCCAAATAAACCTTTGCGCAAATAGCTACATTACATATTTGATTATACATACAAAGAGAACGGCGATAGTCAAATGTTTAAGAGCTGGATGCTATGTGCTGACCTTAAAATTCCATATTGTTTCCATGCAATCGCAAAAAACAACTGAAAATCAATGGAACTTTAAAAGAATTACATGTACTGAACAATTGCAACCTTTAGTAACAGATATCTCAGAAATGGCTAATGCCATAAAAAAACTTATTTTAAGTAAATTATGTATTTCAAAGAGATCTAAATTTCTGTGTGGTATGTTTTCACCTACAACTTAATGTTTACAAATTATACAAGATTATACAAAATTCCTTCTGGATGAAAAGGACTTCCTAGGCTATTCCCCGAAAATGTAAGATATGCATTTTGTTTGTTACATAAATATCTTTCATATACGGTATTTTAATCAAAATCATTAGGTACATTTTTTCTTAGAAAATAAAAATTTTCGAAAAATGTTCCATGTGAACGGTAGCTGGGGATGGGGGGGGATTTTCTTGAAAATTTCTGTGTTGCATTCTTAGAAGATACTTAACTTAAATACCAAGTTTGGTATTTATCTGACTCTTTATTTTTCAGTTATGCTGTTCACAGACAGACACACAGAACGAACATGTACATATTTTCAAAAATGCTTTATTTGGATTAACAGCAACTCAAAACATGTATTTCCAGTGAAATCTCAGTGTTGAATATTTGGGTGGAATGCAATACTTCCCTTACTTACTGTACTTAGTACAGAAAGTAATTAAATGCTTCATTCATATGAGTTTCTCTATTGACTGCTCTAAAACCTATCCTACTCTTGTACTCAATTTCTTGTTAATCTATTCATAGATAAACATTCATTACACATTTATACATTTTTCTATAGGTACAAAAAGAATACAGTAGGCTAAAGCATTAATCAGTTTTTAAAAAGCAGATCACTATGTGATAGCTTTGAAATTCCATACTCTTTGCACAATCACAAGAAACAACATAATCACTTGAAAAAACATATAAGTATTTAAAACTTCAAACCAATAATAAGGAATATCTTGGAAATGCTTATGTCACGAAAAAAGTTGAGATAATTTTTTTTTACTCTATTTTATTTTACGTCGCTTTAACTTCTTGATCATATCATGATGGATCTGTTGGTGGATAACTCTTAGAAGATATGTGATGGACAGTTAGCCTTCTAGGTCTCATCCCTGTAACCACCCACTCCATCACGTGTCACAGAGACCCTAGTGCATAGCTACCAAATCTTCTGCTTCGTGCCGTGCAGACGACATTAGGGTACCATCCAATCCAACCGCCGCCCCCATACAAAGGCGGACAGTTAGCCTTCTAGGTCTCATCCCTATAACCCCTGCTTCTTGCCGTGCAGATGGCATTAGGGTGCCATCCAATCTAACCGCTGCCCTCACACAGAAAGGCGGACAGATAGCCTTCTAGGTCTCATCCCTGTAACCACCCACCTCGTGCCATGCAGATGGCATTAGGGTGCCATCCAATCTAACCACTGCCCTCACACAGAAAGGCGGACAGATAGCCTTCTAGGTTACAGGGATTGTAACCACCCACCTTGTGCCATGCAGATGGCATTAGGGTGCCGTCCAGTCTAACCGCTGCCCTCAAACAGAACAGTGGACAGTTAGCCTTCTAGGTCTCATCCCTGTAACCACCTGCTTCATGCCATGCAGATGGCATTAGGGTGCCATCCAATCTAACCACTGCCCTCACACAGAAAGGCGGACAGATAGCCTTCTAGGTCTCATCCCTGTAACCACCCACCTCGTGCCATGCAGATGGCATTAGGGTGCCATCCAATCTAACCGCTGCCCTCACACAGAAAGGCGGACAGATAGCCTTCTAGGTCTCATCCCTGTAACCACCCCCTCGTGCCATGCAGATGGCATTAGGGTGCCGTCCAGTCTAACCGCTGCCCTCACACAGAACAGCGGACAGTTAGTCTTCTAGGTCTCATCCCTGTAACCACCTGCTTCATGCCATGCAGATGGCATTAGGGTGCCATCCAATCTAACCGCTGCCCTCACACAGAAAGGCGGACAGATAGCCTTCTAGGTCTCATCCCTGTAACCACCCACCTCGTGCCATGCAGATGGCATTAGGGTGCCGTCCAGTCTAACCGCTGCCCTCACACAGAACAGCGGACAGTTAGTCTTCTAGGTCTCATCCCTGTAACCACCTGCTTCATGCCATGCAGATGGCATTAGGGTGCCATCCAGTGCAACCGCCGCCCTCACACAGAAAGACAGACAGTTAGTCTTCTAGGTCTCATCCCTGTAACCACCTGCTTCATGCCATGCAGATGGCATTAGGGTGCCGTCCAGTCCAACCACTGCCCTCACACAGAAAGGCGGACAGTTAGTCTTCTAGGTCTCATCCCTGTAACCACCCGCCTCATGCCATGCAGTTGGCATTAGGGTGCCGTCCAGTCCAATCACTGCCCTCACACAGAAAGGCGGACAGTTAATCTTCTAGGTCTCATCCCTGCAAATGCCATTTTGCTTCGTCACATGTCCACAGAGACCCCCAAAGCATGGCAGCCGGATCTTCTGCTTCGTGCCGTGCAGATGGCGTTAGGGTGCCATCCAGTCTAACTGCTTACATTGTCTGTAGATAAATGGCATAGCATTCGCTATTATCACTTATTTTTCATTTTATTATTGTTTTACTTAAGATGGAACTTTGGGTCGAGGTATTAAATATCCAATCCGGCATTTACCTTGGTGACTGAGGGAAACCACAAAAAAACTCAAGACAGATTGGTTGGCCCATGGAATTTGAACCCGGGACTTCCTGAATGTGGGTCACAAACTTTAACACCTGAGCCATCCCGCTGGGTTGAGATAAATTGTGTGCTTTAACAAAATTAAAATTTTTGTGTAGTAAAATTCTGTCTACCTCTTACGGTTTATCAATTCTACAGAAGTCATTCAGAAAGAAGAGGACTTCATAGACAATTTACAGAAAATTCAAGACATACATGTTTTTTAATACAAAATTTTAAACATATGGTATTTTAATCAAAATCTTAGTCATTTTTGAGAAAATAAAAGATAACTAAACATTTTCCATGTAAAGTGTGGAGGTTGGGATGTGGAATTTTTTTGATAATCTTAGTGTCACATTCCTGGAAGAGGCTGAACTTATATGTATTCATTCAACTTTTTGTTTCTGAGACACATGCACACACAAACACAGACCTTTTTCTAAAAATGCTTTTTTGTATTGAGGAGTCTCAAAATGTGTATTTCTGGTAAAATCTCTCTATCAAATTTTTGGGTGGAATACAATACTTCCTCTATTTACTATATGTAGTAATACAAGCACATGCAAAATAATTACTTTTAGTAAAATCCTTCAAAAAGCTATTATCAACAAAGCTGAACAGACTAAAACACAACAAAAACACATTATTTTTAGAAGACATACTTACTACGGGCATCAATCCTTATATCTTCTGATTTTTGTGAATAGTTTGCCAGTTCCTGGAACAATCCAACATGTAGCACAAGCATCCACAAGCAAATAGATATAGTATGCTTTATACAGTCCCAAACATACCTTAGCAAAATTGATTTTGAGAAATATTACCAATTTCTTAAGAAGTAAACCCTCCACTGAAAAACATTGCAGGGGGTTAGATCGGGGGGCCGAGAGGACCACAAATCTCTACTAATAATTCTGTCCTCAAACGCACTTTCAATTGTTCTCATCGAAACATTGGCCGTAAGAGCTGTTGCAGAGTCTTGTTGATAAAAGGCAAAATCACGTTCCCTGTCTGTTAATTCTCTAAAAACAGGGAGCAAAATTGTATTTAAGTATGTACAGGCTTCAACTAATGACTCAAAAAAAATGTAGATTTGTGGCACCCTCGGTCCCCCGACCTAACCCCCCTGTGATTTCTATCTCTGGGGTAACTTAAAACAAAGTGCACAAGGCAAACTCACACACACTGGAAGAATTAAAACAAAATATCTGCCAGGAAATTGCCAGCATTTCTCAACGTGAACCACGGCAAGTGATAGATAGTTTCCTAAAGAAGTACCAAAAATGTATGGACGACGGTGGCCAGTTTCAGCATCTCATTTCATAAAGCTGGTAAATAAAGCATTTAAAAGTAGTTTTAAAAATGTTGTATGGCTTCATCTGCACCTTTCTATGATAGTGGCAGATGGCAATGAGCGCCGAGGATGCGGACAGGAAAAACACCATGCAGCCGGTTCATAGTTTTTTGGCTCTCACTGTATTAACAAAGTTGTTTTTGCTATTCATTTTACATTTTTTTTTTAGCAAGGGGAGTTGCAATCCTCAAACTCCCCCCTAGCTATGCTTTTGCTAGAGAGCGATGCACAGTCTTAGGGGTGCAACCTGGACACTGTGCCCTAAAGTTTAATCTATACAGAATGGGATTGTTTAACAACCCTATCTGTAGTAGATGTCTAGAAGGAGATGAGACTGTTACTATGTGATTGCCCTGCTCTTGCGAATCAAAGAGCAAGTATTTTTGGCAATCACTTTCCAAAGATAGATGAACTATCGAAAGCCTCAGTTAGCAGTCTGGTTATGTTCATATCGAGCAACAGACTACTTAACTGATGAAAGGGGGGATGCGCAATAGATCTTTGAGGTAGTAGTGCTTGGGCATAAAACCCACCCCTTTTCAAACTAGAACTAGACTAGAACTAGGGGTGCAACCCCTTTTGGGGTCATGTGAGTTTGGAATCAAATTTATTTCTCTACAAGATAGTGAATCAGAATAACACCCAAGGGCAGTGGTTGTCAAACCTTTGTATTCTACACTCCCCCTTTTTACTTCGGATAATTCTGCGTCCCATGAATGATGTAAGATAGAAAGAAACATAATCTTATGGTGGACAAAAATTTCTCTAATACTTAATCTTGTTCATTCATTCAATAACCACCCTGTCATGTTAGGCATACTGCTGTGAGGGTATGCCTCACAGTTTGAGAACCACTGATCTAGCAGAACTATTTGAGTGCTTTCGTACAAGGAATACATACCCATAAATGCTGGTTCACAATAACCTGAAAACTGAAAACCAGAACAAAAACAGCATTTTTGGTACATAATACCCTAGCAACGAGAACAGGAATGTATATTGGGAATCATATCAATAGCTAAGTGGAAAGTCAGTTTTACGCAATGGGATGTCATTTACTTGTAACTGAACAATGATATTTTTTCATTTGCTTCCAACTCAGCCTACATAATGCAGGCTAGCTAATGTGAAAATTTGATAACATTAATGTTTTCTAAATGCAGATACATTACTATTTCTGATCCCTCTTGTTGTACCAAGTGTAGTTCCTTTATTAACAGGTACATTAGTTATCTGTTGTTATAATATCAATAATATACGGCTCTGTTGTTCTTTACTGTTCTGTGTTAATTTCTAATGGTATTTGCTGTTCTTTGAAGCTTTTGCTATTTTTTTGAGCAAATAACCAGTTTTTAGTTGCATATAAACAAACTATAAGAGACATTTTCGCTAAAAGAATGAATCTGAAGGAGTCAGGATGCACATTTTCTGGAATTTCTTTTGGTTTCATTTTCACAGCTTGAGACTGGAGAGAGCTCCAACAGCTGTTTCATGTCATGGCTGCCTTGAACAATTTCTACAACGATAAGTTTAGTATGCACGAACAGGAATGAGAAATATAAAATTTAACCAAGTCTTCTTTTTCATTCCTGAGAAAGCTTCCTGTTAATTGTGAATACTCATAATACACGTATTTTAACTAGGTATGGGACCGCAATACCATTGATACTCTCGATACTAAGGATGGTATCTAAGGATGTCTAATACTTTGAGATAAACCTTGCAGTGGTACCATGGGAGGTGCTGTGCGCCAATTTGGCAGCACAGGATTTGCAGGAATGGTCCTAGGTTCAATGCTAGCTCAGGGACTTGCATGGATCTTGGATCTAGGGTTGGTGGTTAATACGACTGATTCATAATGATTCATGCTACATAAACTTCCTCTTCGTTTTCATATACAACAAAAGCACAACCAACCAATTCTTCTCCTTTGTCGTCCTACAGTAACTATCTATATAGATCTTGTAATTACGCATTCTGTTGCAGGGAGTCTTGTTGATGAAATGTTGGTGTTCTCATGGATGTCCAGCAGAAATGAAGTTTGTTTTCTTCTCCAAATCAATGTTATTTTGTAAAATTTTGCCAGAGATTTTATTTGCAGTTGATCTGCCAATCTGCAGATCGGTTTGCAGTCTAAGCTTATGGATAACTCTCTATGATGACTTTACAGATCTAAGGCTTTCTGAAGACTTCAATATCATGGCATATGCAGATGATGCCCTCCTGATTATTAAAGTTGATACAATACAGGATTTAGAAAATACAGTGAACAACGCTCTTTAATTCCATATACAAATGGGGATGTGAGAATAAGTTAAAATTTGACCCGCATAAAACAACGCGACACTGATGATAACTAAAAAGAGAACAGTATCCACACCAAAAATTCTAATGAATGAAGAAGAAATTACAATAGTAGATAATTTCACTATCTTGGAATGATGCTCGACAGAAAGATGACTTTTAAACCTCATTTAAACAATTAAAAAAGCAAGCAAATTCCATTCAGCACTTGCAAGAGCTACTAAACCAGCATGAGCATTGTATACCATTTACTATGGGGCCTTTGAGTCAATGGTTCTGTACTGCATCTCTGCTCTGCACCACATGAGTTCAGGATAAACTTAGTCAAATACAACATGGATTTATCCTTCAGATCGCTAAAGCATATAGAACAATTTCCACTGATGCAGTTTTAGTTATTAAAGGCACAGCGCCATTATATACGAGGTGTGATCAAAAAGTTTCCGGAATGGCTTCACAACAATGCTGACACTGAGATTTCTTTAATTCTTACCCAGACTGTACATGCAGCGTTCCTTCCCGATAAAAATGAGAGATCACGTGACTTCCTGTGACCATGCAGTGATGAGGTAGACGCTCTGAAGTGAACACGTGTTTTGTCAGATTATGAAGAACAAAGAACGAACATCAAATTTTGCTTTAAACTCTGTAAAACTGCAACAGAAGCGTATGAAATGTTAAGAACAGCTTATGGGGAGGAAGTTATGGGCAAACTCAAGCATTTGAGTGGTTTTCGAAATTTAAAAGTGGTGTGACATCAGTTAAAGATGCAGATCGTTCGGGGCGACCCTGTTCCAGCAAAATTGATGAAAATATCAATCAGATGAGGGAAATGGTCTTAAATGATAGGCACATTACAATAAGAGAACTTTTGACTCATTAGGACTCTCCTTTGGAAGTGTTCAAAGCATTTTGTAAGACAATTTGCCACCAAGTTCGTGCCCCGCCTGCTTTCAAATGACCAAAAGGAAAGCCATGTGATTGCCTGCACACATCTTAAAGAACAGCTATAAAATGACCCACAGTTTATGGAGAAAATTATTACTGGTGATGAAACATGGATTTATGGGTACGATCCAGTAATGAAGCAACAATCTTCACAATGGAAGAGTCCTTCATCTCCAAGCCCGAAAAAGGCCAGACAAGTTCGATCCAAAGTGAAGTCAATGATGATTGTGTTTTTTGACATTAAAGGCATTGTACATAAGGAATTTGTGCCACAGGGTCAAACAGTGAATCAAGTGTTCTATAAACAAGTGCTGCAAAGATTAAGGGAGAATGTGTGACGCAAACGGCCGGAGAAATGGAGGAGTGGTGACTGGTTCTTGCATCATAACAATGCGCCTACACAGAAAGCCCTTTCTGTTCGCCAATTTTTGGATAAAAATAGGATGAATACTGTTCCCATCACGCCTATTCTCCAGATTTGGCACCAGCGGATGTTTTTCTTTTCCCGCGACTTAAAATGCAGCTCCAAGGACACCCTTTTGAGGACACTGATGTCATCCATCGCGAATCGCAGAAGGCTCTGAACATATTGAAAGAAGAGGACTTCTAGCAGTGGCAGAAGCGCTGGGACAAGTGTATCAACTCTCAAGGAGACTACTTCTAGGGTAACAGTGCAGATTAGACAAAACATACTGTTGTGTAGTATTTATGACGTCATTCCGGAAACTTTTTGATCATACCTCGTATAACAGCTATGGCATAAGCAGGATTGGTTAATAAAAAGAAATTTTTAACTTTAGCATTATTGAAAATTGTTGGGTTTAACTTTATGCTAGATAAGAAATGAAAGGACTTGAGAGTCCTTAAAGAGTTGCTGGACTATAGTTCTTGATAGACCTTGACTGCATTTCCTGTGGATGAATCAATGCAACATTCCATAGACTCTTGTGTCAAAATGAAAACATAAAACAGTGGGGGAAGAGTAGAGGTACTCATGTGACATGCAGCGTTAACCGAGTTGTGAATGAAGCTGATTTAGCTGATGCAGTAAATCACATTTCTGCAGTAGCATGGCTTGATGACTCACTCTCAGCCATTACATTTACTTACTCTGGTGACCAAAGTCTGTGAATCCAGCAGAAACAAAGCAGAACTTAAGGCATGAGATAATACGAGGGTGGTCTGAAAAGTTTCCGACCTCAACATGAAGATGGCAGCACTCGTAAATAAAAGCTAGTGAATTTCGTTGTTCATCTGTTGACAGTTACTCACCAAAGTTTCAGCCATTTTGGACGCTCAGTTGTTATGTAACAGTCATTTGAATGAGGTGATGTAGGTGTTTTTATGAAATGGACAAAATCAAGTATCGAGCTGTCATTAAATATTTGTTTTTGAAAGGCAATATGCCTACGCAAATCAAAGATGAGTTGGATTCTGTGTATGGGGACTCTGCACCATCATTTACCACAGTGAAATTTTGGGCAGCTGAATTTAAACGTGGCCGTAAGAGCTTGGGAGACAATGAAGATTCGGGACATCCAAAAACTGCAACTACCAATAAAAACATCGCCTAAGTTCACCAAATGGTGCTAGACGACCGCTGAATTAAAATGAGAGAGATAGCAGAGGCTATGAACATGTCAAAAGAATGTGTTTGTCACATATTAAATCAACATTTAGACATGAGAAAGCTGTCCACGAGTTGGGTGCCGCGTTTGCTCACGTTTGACCAAAAACGTGTTCGAATGAACATTTCCAACGCTCTGTTGGCGCAGTTTAGGCACAATAAATCCAAGTTTTGGCGCCGATTAATTACTGTAGATGAAACTTGGATACACCATTATATGCCTGAAACAAAAATATAGTCCAAACAGTGGACTGCAAAGAGGGAACCGGCTCCAAAAAAAGCAAAAACTGTTTTTTCGGCTGGGGAAAGTGATGGCAACTGTTTTTTGGGATAGTCATGGAGTTATTTTAATCATTTATCTTCAAAAAGGAAAACCCATTACAGGAGCCTACTACGCATCATTATTGATAAGCTGAAGGCAGAAGTTGCAGAAAAACAGCCACATTTGCAGAAAAAGAAAATCCTGTTTCACCAAGACAATGCACCGTCTCACACCTCAGCGGTTGCAATGGTGAAAATCCACGAATTACGGTTTGAACTGCTTGACCATCCACCTTACTCACCAGATCTAGCCCCAAGCGACTTCTTTTTGTTCCCTCATCTGAAAATTGCGCTCGGAGGACAGAGATTTTCATCAAATGAAGAGGCAATCACCTTCGTGAACAATTATTTTGCAGAGAAAAATGCCAAGTACTATTTGGACACGTTACAGAGATGGGAGCATCGCTGGGAGAAGTGTGTAGAGTTACAAGGAGACTATGTTGAAAAATAAAAAAATAAAAAAATTCTGAAAAAATGTCTTGTATCTTCATTAGGTCAGAAACTTTTCAGACCACCCTTGTACAGCACATGGAAACATTTGTTCTTTCAATGCTTGTGTTTTTAAGCAAAAATCTTTTATTTCTTTATATCTCTGCATTACATATAATGCTTTCTTGATTTTTTTTCTTCAAATTTTTAATTGTATCCTAATATGCCTTTGTATTAAACATGTATATGTTAATACATGAGGAGGGTGGATAGTAGAGAGGCTTAATCCACACACTTACTCTGTTTCTGAGTGTTATATGGCTAATCTTGTTACCAGATGAAAAAATACATGTTATGTGGTAGTTGTGAATAATGGTGTAAAACACATTATTTTTAGTTATTTGAACTTCATGTAAAATATATATGTATGTTTATATTTTCAATATTGCAGGATAAAGGATAATTGCTAGTATTTGTTTTACTATGGTTAGAAAATTCGTTAAAAGAAAGATTTCAGCACAAAATATAGTTATATAAAAAGAAAGCAAAGAAGTTATTACTATTATTATTGTTATTATTATTAGCAGCAGCCTTGACTAACAATAGGTGATATAAAACCTGTGGCATTATCAAGATAAAAAGGTTGCTGCTAATTGGAGAATGTCAAAACAGGTACAATTTCAGAATTAGCGAACAATACAAAATTGGTTACACACATTTATACACAGAAAGCTACTAATAAGAACATAATTCAGTGAACAAGCTATTGCCTTTGCAGTTTTTTATAAAGTGAGTATCGAGTATCGAATATAGGTACTCAAAAAATCAGTATTGGTATCAAGTATTGAGAAACAGTGGTATCGTCCCATCACTAATTTTAACTTTGTTGTTCTCGTTCTCGTTTCCATTCTTAGTTATTGTGAACCAGCCTTAAAAAGCATCTCAATTAGATTCAATTATAACTTCATTTAATACAAGCCCACAATCTTCAGTAAGAGGATGGGAACAAATTCCCAAGAGTGAATTACATGGTAAGTGAAGTCATGTTCATCCAATTTCTCCAACACCTAGCAATTACACAGTAATACTTCAGGAACATTCTGTGATAACTCACATTAAAAAAATCATACAAGAATTTTGCAACCCAACAGCCACATTCTAAATTTTATTACACATTTGACTTTGATTACAGCCATTATATTTGACTCAAGGGTGGAATAGATGAACAAACAAGTAATGCAATGCATAAGGATTACTTGTATTTACTCAGTTACTCTTTTAAGGACACAATATTTAAGATGTACTGGATAAATGTAATATTCTATTTTTTTATTCAATACTATTGAAGCTTGAAACAAACAACAACAAATTAAACGCTAACAAAATTTTAAATTCTACTTTATATGAAAACCATTACAGTACCACAATCAAATTATGGCAGGCACCTCTGACTGCTGACTGCTTGCCCTACCCGGGCAGGGTATGGTACTGACACTAGCGCTGGCTGACGGGTTTGTAGAAACAGGGAGGGGAGGTGTTCTCAACTTATTGAACTGTTCAGAATTCCTGTTGGGGCATGGGCAGAAATCGCCAGAACTCTCCCTTCCTGGTTTCATGTAAAACTTTGAGAAATTCCTGCTCAGGTATAAAAGAAAGTCTGATCGCTGTTCAATTCAATTCTGTTCTGCTGTTTTCTCAGTGAGTTTTTGCAGCATGTGGTCAACTAGCAGCTGTCTACACGAGGAGAGAGGAGTGTTCTTAATTCAACGTGTTGATGAGTGATCAGAAGAGAGAAGACTGGTGCACTTGAGAATCAAAGTATTATATGCAGGAAAAACCAATACAGAAACAATAGATAAAAGCACAATATAATATGCTGAAATTTAGTGTTTACTTTATAGACTAATGAAAATTAAAATTACCAAACTTCATTGGATTATCATGCCTCATTTTACTGTTTTTAACTTCTCCACTTTAAAAACAGAACCAATCTCTACACTCAAACCCTTATTATTTATTGGTATTCATATTCTATATTTGAAAAAAGACAGCATATACTAGTGCAATGAACAAACATATTTTAAACTGTTAGCAACAGTTAGTAAATTGACTAAAGAACAAAATCTAAACTTAAAACATAAACAATCAACAAAACGTTAAAAATAAAATTATATATGTGTAAGGTAGAAACAAAAGTGTTATAGTGTGCTATTATACTAACCAGTGTGCTCTATTTTAGGCCCATTTTTCATCTTTTCAAACTCTGCTAGTTCCTGTAATGTATTGGAAATACAAATAAAAATTATGAAAGTAAAAACAAAATATGCATGCTATTTATAAAACAAATTGAAACACAAAATAACAAAAATACAATTAAAGGAATTAATTAAACTTTAAAATCTATACATATAATAAAAAAACTGTAATAAAAACGTTTCTGGCAACTTTCAGCTAGAAATTATAATAGAAGTTCATGTGTGATGGCTACCCTGATGCCAAAAATCACATTTAAAATTGTTTAACTTACCTTTATAACCAAAAATGGCCAAATTCATTGTAATAAAACTTAGTACCATATAACATGCCTTAGGTCTCACTCAGAAAATAAGATTAATGGTATCTTAATTACTTTGCTGAAAGGATGGTTGAGCAAGTTATAATTTGGCATGGATTAAAAAAATTGAAATCTCACTTATTATTGAATTTTTCAAAGATTATTATGTGCAAAAGATTTTAAGCACATAGGCAAGTTATATTACATTATACATAACATTTCAATAGAATAAACATAAAGAAGTTATAAACATTTTTCATTACTATTATTTGTATACATTAACCATTTACCATGAGAAACAGTCCAATCACATAACAATCATATGCAAGAAACACAAGTTTGTGTACTGTTACACCATTTACTGGTGTTTTAATTCTTATTTATTGTGCTAAGAGTTTTACAAATTTGATTGTCTACTGCATTTTGACCCTGGTCACTTATTCAGTAGACAATCACTACAGTTTATTTACATTTTACAAATTCTTGTCCCTAAATTATCTTGCTCTTTTTTTTCAGTTTTTTTTTTCATGTCCCATTTCCACTTTTTTTTTTCACTTTTCATTTATTGATTACTTAACCATCACACATTCACTATAGTTTTCCATTCAACGTAAGATGCACTACCTCTTACTTTTCTCTTTCCACTGTCCAAAGCCATTTATTTTTTACTTTACACAAAAACTGTCCAATTCTTCTAGCGTCCTTGCATATCATTTCAATTATAAGTGTATTTCTATCCCCCTTCAACCACTTCTTATTAAAAAATTCTTTTCTCCAATTTTCTGTTCCTTGGCGCTTAAATACTATGTGTTCAATGTCTTCATTACCACCACATATCGGACATTGGTTCTGAGGAATACCCTGTCTTAGCCCTTTTAGCCTCCATGCTCCAGTTCTTAACCATGCAATAGATTCTCTCTCTTCTTTATTTACTATGTCTATATATTTTTCCCTACCCCATGTATTTTTCATTGGCCTATAATAAACTAATGAGCTCTTTTCGGCAATCTCACTGAACATGATTTGTATTTCTATATCTTCCAGTCTTTTCCTTGCCTTTTTCCAAAAATGTTTTACATTATTTTCTCTCCTTCTCCATATATCTCCTAACCCATTTTTCTCCAAAATATTCCGTAATTTACTTACCCATCCATCATTCATTAAACTATTCTCTTGGTATTCAATACATTGTCTTAACACATTACTTTTTCCTAGATTTAAACTTCTGAACCAAAATTTCAAAGCTCTTTCCATTATCTTCCCCTTAGTTGCCACCCTGCCCATCTCTAATTGTGCTACCTGTCTTACAATTGACTTCGGTAGCCCTAGTATTTCTCTACAAAACATCCTGTGCACCACATCTATACATTAACATTCCAGAAAAAAAAAAACAGTTTTATTACTGGTTTTCAATACATCACAACTAAATTGCACACAGAGAAAGGGATGGGCAATGGAGGCGGAGAGCAAGTTAAAAGGGCAGTAGAGGGAGAAAGATGGAGAGATGGAGAGATGGAGAAAGCAAAGAGGAGCGGCAGGAGAAAGTGAAAAGAGAAGAATCTTGCATTTAATACAATAATGTGAGCAGTTTTCCATGGTAATGTAGTATGTCTGCCTAACATTTAGGAGGCTCTGAGTTCGAGTATTATTTGGAGTGAGTTACTTGGATAAGGATTTTTTATCCTCAGGAGGTGTAGACCAGTAACTCTAAGCTCTCTGGATTCTGGGCTTATCTAAACATTATTTCACCTGTTTTGTTCATTCTTGTCCAATACGATCCAAAGAACTTATCTCCCCCCCTAAAAAAAAACAAAATTAGACTGTTCCCACACACCAAAAGTTTTGCAACAAAACAGACTATTGCCAAGAAACACTCCAAAAGTTTCACAAAGAGTTGCAAAAAAGGCTATATTATTCATTAGCAAACAATGGAGCACATACTGAATATTTAATTTAGTAAATGTAATTAATTTTATTTCAAGTGGAAAATTTTCCAAAGCATACATTTTCATCCAACTGGCTTATTCATTCAAATTTGTTGTTCCAGGTGCCAAAACAAAGGAGAGAAAAGATATGAGAACAAATGAACATTTTTTTTTTTAAATATGAAAGAGGTGGCGGCTAAGGGATGAGCAGTTGAAACCTAATATGGAATTAATTCTGGTTTGAAACTTTCCCTCCAGTATCTAAATTGATGTTTTTTTTTTGTTTGTTTTTTTTTGTTTAGTTTAAATTAAAATTAAATAAATAGTTATTCAAACTGGGAAATGTTGAAATGAAAACCATGTATAGTGGCTTTGATGCAATTTGTATGGGCAAGATGGCTGTAAGTTTTCCTTCATCCCAAAAAAGGGCTTTAGATGCCAAGTCTGTGTCATCTATGAATCATAATTAGAATAATGTTTAACAGATCATACTAGCCTGTATAAGTCTTCTGATTTCTTTGCAATCTTCACGCCTCGCTTCTCTTATTATTATTCCATCCATCATATGAGCAGAATTTTTAATTGAACAAATCATCAAGTCTGCAAATATTAAACCAAGACTATTACTATTTTTTGCAGTAGGTACTTCAAACATAACATGGGAAATTATCATTATGTTTCCAATAGAGCTGATTTATTTAGATGCTTTAAATGCAATTAAGTGATAAGGTAAAATTTGTAATATTTCACTGCAGCGGAATCAGGTGTTGCAGCTACTACCTCTGTATCATGCGTGCCCTGATATAAAATAAATCAAATGCTTGTTATCTCTTGTTTGTCATTCATTCCTCCTATACAAAATGTTTATTATTTTAGCAGTATCTTGATGAATTTATCTCATAATGTATAAAAAAAATCAACAATAATCTCCTGCCACTCCACTACATTTCACCACAGTTTTATTCAAGATATGTTTATTTAAAATTCAACTAAAATCAAGACACTATGTGCAACAGCTTCATGCACTTCAGTAGCCTATTAGTATATCTGAGACACTTACTGAAAATTAAGTATTCTGTATGGGGCAGCCTACAATTCCTTGAAGATCAGAGGCAGGGAAAGAGACGCATATGGATATTATATGTAGGAAATACGATACTAAAACCAATAACTGCATACCCACCTTCAATATAAATCTTTGCAACCGTTATTTTCCGTATCAAACAAAATAATTGTATTTAATTTGTAACATAAGATTCAATTCGTTGGTTTTACATTGTTCTCCTTGTAATTCCTTGATGCACTTGTTAATTAATAAATTGAGTGTTATTCGTACACTACAGAGACGGTGATTCAGTGATACTTGAAATGTCGGCGATAAACAATTGGAACACAATACAAAGACGAGAATCGAGATGACCTCATTTAAGATAATGGAGGTTATTAAATTAGTTATTGGAAAAAATTAGACAGTATCAGAGTACCGAATACTGTTTATTGTCTACGATATAGCGAGAGGATATACAATAAATTATTCATATGGAGATTTAGAAATGGATGCTCTGCACTACATAACCTAAAGTTTTACATTGGTTTAGTGCTAAACACAGACAGACGTGTTGGTAGTAACGCAGCTATTCTCTACGATTATCATGGTAATAATATTTCAAAGCTGAGTTGTACTGTGCGGTGGACACGAGAATAGGAATAAAGCAACTATATAATTAGAATACAGTTGATAAAAATGGCTATCGGGAATCTGAAAAACGTTTAGCAATGATCATGTTACATTAGCATACAGCAGGACAACAAACAAGACTACATGCGAAATTGAGAAGTATTTATTAAGCAGTCGCTTTATATACTGAGTAACTGGATCTGGAACAAGATTTTCTGTTTCCATAATGTCAAGTTCGGAGGATAATGGGTTTGTAACATCACAGGTAACATTTAAGCCAAAGAAAAAGAAACCTTTAAGAAAACGAAACGATACTTCGGAAGAGAGCTCCGAAAATGAGGAGGAACATGTTAGGTGAGTGCCCCATATTTCCGTAAACCAATTATCTAAGCAATCCACCCACAAAAGTTTTTATGCTTTATGTTAGGTTAGGTTAGGCTAGGTTACTAGTCATGAGTTTGTATCCCACACGCCTAACCGCAGTAGCATAACCACTCCTGGAAAATAAAATCATAGCTGCTAGTTATTAATACATAATCTCAGTTGAGAAAAACTGAAGTGGATAGAATTGCCTCAGTCATATTCATAGTGCTGAAGTCAGTGATTATTTACTATTGCTTATAATTTGTTCTGCTTTACTGCAGTTGATAGCAGGACAGGTAGATCTGAATTGAAAATAGCTGTGTTTGAGCTTATGAGAAAAGTGCACCCCAGCTTTCACTGTCATTTAAAATGCACTCCACATCTTCTGTTAAGCCCAAAAAAGGATAAAATGGGTTGTATTTGTACTAGAAACATGCAGCAAATGCCTTTGTTGTAAGTGTAATTCCACCTATATTTAAGAGTACCTTTGCATTTAAAACAGATGCTGCTCTTATGCTAAGAATGCTCTTTTTTCTGCAGAACAATTTTCTATAGGCCAGATATTGGCTAAGTTCATTATTTGCATTTGTATTGAAAAGCAAATCATTCAAGTTTTAGATGCACAGATCCTACGGCTATGCCCTGTTGTCGCTTTGCTCCACTCTATTTCTAAAAAACATCCCTCAGTTACACATCCCTCAACGTTGGGCTATGTCTTGTATTCGTCCGACAATGTATGTAAGTATTGAATCTTTTCCTGGATATTTTATTTCTTAGGTGCCCTAAAATTGAGGGAAAGCAGTTTATTGATGGGAGTGAAAGTATAGAAGATATTTAAAGTGGTAGTTTTAAGTATAAATTTCAGCTCTCTACATGCAGTGGTTAGTAAATTGTTTAATGCAGACAGACAGATTTCTTTAAAACTGCCCTTAATATTAACTGTTTATTAATTCTTATACACTAAAATTTCAATTTTACATATGCAACGGTTCATATAAAACTCATAAATTTTAGCAGTCTCTCCACATAAACTACGTATCTCTAATTATATATTGGTTTTAAACCAACTTTTAAATGTATCAGCAATGTATCTTCAAAGCAATGCAGTATAATTCAGGAGTTATTTAACTCAGACATACAGATTAAGTGTTGCTAATTATTGCTGTGCACTAGTGAGCTTACCTAAGAACTAGAAACAAAAACCCAGAGCATATAAAGTTTTGAATAAACCTTAAACAAAATGGAATTCATACTTAGTTTATTAATTTACATAATTTTTTTACTGTGATTATAACAGTAATTTTTTTTTCAGCACCAAACTTGAAGAAATGAAAACATTGCAGAAACTTAGAAGAAGGCAGAATGGCGTTAACATTGTGAGCCTAGCACTTGGCAAAAAGGTGACAACAGATGAAGAAGTTCTTGTGGTATGTAAATCGACTAAGTTTTTAATTTAAATGTAATACCTACTTCATTGGACTTTCCCAATGAGCAAGAAGGAATTATGAAACATATAAAATAAATCACAAACATATACTGTTTGTCCACTAGCTTAAAGTCTCTGAGAATGAAGGGGAGAAGCAAGATACTCTTATGTTAATATTATCTGAAAGTTTATGAACATCTCTGCTGTTGTTATGCTGCTGTTGCAATTATGTTCTTTATGCTATAAGTGCTCATAGTCAGGGCTGATATTTCTCAATTTCAATTGTAACTTCTTGTAACTAGTGTGAGTGCTGGCAAAGTAAGGCATTCATATCAATACTGACGCAAGGAACAGTTTATGCGGGTAGTGTAAATGACTACTCGTTTACAAGACCAGGGAAGTAAAGGTGACTACCATGGACAAATTAACCATTGAAAAGCTTATTTGAGAAAAATTAGCTCTTAATTTGCCTCTTCTTCTGTTTTAGTCATAGATAATGCTCCATATCACAAGAACCCTTCTAGGAGTTCAATGAATTTTGCTGAAAACAAAGCGGTTCGGTGTGACAGTTTTTTGTATAAATCAGAACTGTACAGGCTGATTGAAAGAGAAAACAAACATAAAGAGAAGGTGTTAAAAGTGAATGCACTTTCGCTTTCCTTGGGCCACACCTTTGTTCACTTGTACATGTGTGATCTGAATCCCATAGAATCAGCTAGGGCCAAGATGAAACAAATGGTTAGGGAAAGAAAGGTAACAGGTGACTTGTCACTGCTACATAATACTTGAGAGTATATCGCTTGTGACAAAAAACACTGGCAGGATGTTTGCAAACATGTAGAAAAGGTAGAAAATGATTACAGGGGAAGTAAATTAAATTGAGTTTTTATTTATGGACGCTCTTTAACTGCTGTGGTCCTTAGCATCCCATTCTATGTTGGGTGTGAAAGACCAGTAATTTTGCTCAGAGACATCTACAGGGAGAAGGATGGTACAATGAAAAATAATAGTATTGTCATATATCACTGGGAGATGACAGCAGTAATTCTTTTTCCTCTTCTTCCTCCAGTGAAAGGAGTTCAGCTCCAAAGAGCTGGCCACATCACTTGCCTGAGATAAGTGCATCTTGTTTATAAGCTAAATAGTGTGCTTCGGCCTGAATAACATTTAGTTTTGCAATCATTTAGTGACTACTTCGCTGTAATTAGTGAGAATACATACTCCAAAATTGACACTACTGCTGTAACCATAGCTAGAGGGTTGAGTCTAATGTCAGTATTGCAGAGTAGATGGAATTATTACTGAACTGCCAAGAAACTGAACTGGTTTACAGACTAAGTGTTTAGCACATCTATACACATAATAAAACCAAAATTTTGGATGGAATAATTGATACTAGCTTGTACACTAGCCGTAAGCCAGAAATTGTATTTTTAAAATATATATCTCCTGTGTGGGGGCATGTGAAAGAGAGAGAGGGAATGGAATTTATTATAGGTCACAGTTTAGGCCTACAGCTTGTATGTGTGTTCTTCTTTTCTATAATACTAAAATGCATAACATGTTATATGTTTCACATCCATTTCCTCTTCTTTGGATCATAAGGGCAAATCAGCAATGTGTATATTCCAATTTTGTGCAGGTGTTTTCCAAAACAATCATGTCCAGCAATCAGTCCAAAAGTGGCTACAGCTGATTTGCAAGGAAGGTCCAGAAGTTCCTTGGATTTATCTCTTACTGTTTTTCATTAAATATTCTCATTATTATGTCTCTCTTGTATATTTGGTTAATATTTCTTTTATCAGTTGTATGAGAAATCTTGTTTGTTCTTTTGCCTGACATCTGATCCTTTTTTTTTTCCGCTAACATATCTGCCATTTTGTAGCCAGTAATTCTACAGAGTTGGTATCCATTTTAATATTATATTTTTTCTTAGAATTTGAACTTGTTTAATAATAGAATCTTAATTACTTCCCCAAAGAGGAATTTTAATGAGGCGCCAAATCATAAACTTAAAATATCTTGCTTATTATTGCATATTTTTGAGAAATGTTAAATAACAAAAGTTTATAAGCACGATTTTCTAAAAAGTTTTGTTCCTTAAAAAATGTTGATAGGATGGATATTTAAGAAGTTATAACAATTTTTCATTACTATTATTTGTGTGGGTAAACCAGTTACCATGAGAAACAGTATAGTTCTTTTCATATAACTAGCATAAGGAAGAAGTTTTAATTTTTATTAGCATCCCATAAAAATCTGTTTTGAAAACATCACATAACATGTAAGTTGCATAGAGCTGAAAGTGAAAAGGGGCCTGGAGAGAGAAAAATCTCTGTGTTTAAAACAATGCAAGCAGAGCTGATAGTATATTAATTATTCTCTATACTGCTAACAGAGGTGTTCATTTTTGACCTATTGCTATGCAATGCACACAAATGATAAAATGCATTTGAGATGGACAGATCCAATACCTTGCATGTTCTTCTCTTTTAGACAGATCCATTCAAGTTGAAAACAGGAGGGATGGTGCATATGAAAGAATTGAAAAGTGGGAAAATAAAGAGAGTGGATGATGCTTATGATACCGGGATAGGGACACAGTTTTCTGCAGAAACCAATAAGAGAGATGAAGATGAGGAAATGTAAGTTGTACTATTTCTACAGAGCATTGCAAAAAAAGAAACAAGTACAGAACTATGGTAATAAATTGTTTTTTCTTGCAAGCCATGTGTATGACAAGGTTGGAAAGGTAGAATCAGATGACTGAAAAATTCAATGCCATAGCCAGGATTTGAAGCACAGATCTTCCGGGTTCCATCCAGTTGCTCTGACGAACTAAGCTGTCATGGCAACGTGCCAGTACAACATTAAATTTCCCAACTGACTCGCATTTTTCTGAAAATCACAAGATCACAATTATCTGGAAATCCGTGGCTCAAATTCATCTTATTCTACCTTTCCAAGTACAAAGCTTCATTGTTATTAACTGAAATGCAGATAAAAGTACTTTTTTGTTTGCTTGATGTTTAAACTGTCCACTGTTTACATGAATTTTTAAAAATTAAAATCATACAGTATAAAAGAAAATTTTCTTAAATGGCAATCCATACTTATTACTTTCTCTGCTATGTATAGTAAGTAGTGGAAGTATTGCATTTCACCAAACATTTGATATCGAGATTTCACCAGAAATACATGTTTTGAGCTGCCCTGAATCCAAATAAAGCATTTTTGGAAACTCTGTGTGTATGAGAGAGAGGGAGAGAGAGAGAATAATTAAAAAACGAAGTCAGATAAATACCAAACTTGGTATTTGAGTTGAGTATCTTCCAAGGACGCTACCCAAAGATTATCAAGAAAAACCCTCCACACCAGACTACCCTTTACATGGAATATTTATCAAAAGTTTTTATTTTCTCAAAAATGGTTCTAATGATTCTGATTAAAATCTCAGATGTTTAAGGTATTTTCATGACAAATGAAGTGTATATTTTGAATTTTTTGGGAATGCCCCTAAAAGTCCTAATATCAATCACAAAGTGAAAGTCGATTTTGCGCATTGGGATTTCATTTTTTTTAACTGACCAATGCTATTTTTTCACCTACTTCCAATTTAGTCAAGATGACGCGGGTTAGCCAATGTCTAAATTCGATAGAGTAAACATTATCTAAATGCATATCCATTACATTTCCGATCCCTCTACTTATGCCAAGCTTTCATTTCTTTATTTAATGGCATACATTAAAGTTGTTTTATTGTTCTTTTTTTATTTCCTTCCAACGGTTTTTGCTGTTCTTTGCCATTGTTTTTGAGGTAATAGCCAGTTTTGAGTTGCATATAAACAAACTACAAATGACCCTTTCACCGGAGGAACCAACGCTCATTGGATATGCGGGTGTCAGGATGAGGTTAGGAAGCACATTTACTACTAATTTCTTCCAATTTCATGTTTCCAGCTTGCGACTGTAGAGAGCACTAGCGGCTGTTTCATGTCACAGCCACCTAGAATAATCTCTAGAATGAAGAGTCTAATATGCACAATATGGATCTAATATGCCGTGCCCGAGAACGAGAAAGTTAAAAGTTGGACAACTCTTCTTTCCCGTTGATTGTGAATGCACCGATTTGAATACATGTATTTCAACTTTCTCGTTCTTGTTGGTTGTGAACCAGCCTTAGGTCTTTATTGTATTCTGATTTAAGCTTATCTTAATTTTGCAGTTAACTGTTTTCTTATTCTCACTATTGGTAGCATTGGTTAGTATACCATAACACATTTGATTGCTCATTCATTTAGTATGCCATGATCTGACACCTGATACATTTATTTTAAACAACACAAATAAAAAAGCACTGACTGTTACATTTTATTCATGGAATAATCTTAATAAATCCCATTCAAGATTGAGAGTTTCATCAGATAAACTAGTAACCTCTTGTGTGATTACCTGTGACAAATGTGTAAATTGTAGAGTAATTTTAAAGGTTGTGTTTTTTCAGTGATCAAATCTCTCATGCTTTTAGACTCTTTAGTTCTTGTTTAGTTGTTATATTTGAGTTTATTTTATTGGTTTCAAGCTTTTACAACGATTAGGTAGACTACTGTACTTTCACGTGTTATCACCTTAAAATGCCACTTCCATTCTATTCTTAAAGGGTATACATAATTTTTTGCCAAGTCATACTTGCCGCTACATTTATAATTTAGATACTAAATTATTTGAATATCCAGTATAACAGATAATTGTGACTTTGTGCTGGGTAGAGAAAGTCACACAATTGTTGAAAACATACAAAGAAAATTTGATGTGAATCAGATTTTGCTTTACTTTGGCAGGATGAAATATATAGAGGAACAACTATCCAAGAGGAAAGGTGTGCAAAAGGACGAGGAGCAGAAGGATGTTGAAACAGAAGATGGTAAATATTGTTCCCCAGAGGAGGCAGCCCTCCAGGCAGTACCAGATCATTTAAGAGCTTCATCCACTCACCGCTCTGAGGAAATGCTCTCAAATCAGATGCTAAGTGGCATACCAGAAGTGGACCTAGGAATTGAGTGAGTTTTGTTGACTTTCTACTTTCTCTACTACTTACCTATAGTAAGTAGGGGAAATATTCATTCCACCCAAAAATTTTGATACCAAGATTTCACCAGAAATACATTCCCCCCTCCATTTATCTGTCTTTAACATTCTAAGATGATATTGGCTGCTTTACCTTTAGGACAATGCTCATCAGCAATGATATTCACTCATTCACTATTCTGTACATCTTTGGGTTTATTTACAATAGGATTTTCTCTATAAACATTAAATTCACACATACACACACATTCACGCTCTCATTCATACTTCCAACTCAATGGAAGATGGTGAATAATTCTGACTAAAGAAGAATTCCCATCCTCCAGCCAGAAATTGAACCCAGGACCTCCATATTTGGAAGCTAGCATGCTAACCACCAGACCACAGAGGTAGTCAAATGCACGTTGTGAGGTCTGTTAAATAAAAAAAAAAAAGGGTATTCTTAGAAGAAAAGGTGCATGTGTGTATGCCCTTAGAATCTGAACAACATAACTAAAAACCGAAATGTTGGTTAAATACCAAATTTGGTAGTTCAGCAGCTTCCAAGGATGTGACAATGGTTTTCAAGAAAATGCCCCCACCCAAAACATGGGGAAGTTTACATGGAAAATGTTTAATTATTTTTTATTTTCCCAAAAATGGCTCTAACAATTTTGATTAACATGTCGTATGTTTAAGATATCTGCATGATAAATAAAATGTATATCTTGAATTTTCTATGAATAGCCACCAAGGGGAAGGGCAGTCAGTTCTAAAGCTTCGTCATCATTCTCAATTAGTCTTCCAGATGCTTCAGAAACCCCTCCTCCTCTCTCACTCTAACCAATCATGCATCAGCTAGCGATGAAGGATACATCCACTATCCACCAAACGAGAGGCCCAGCTTCATCACAGTATATTAGTTATCTTTTAGGAGAGATTTTGTATTTATTTGATTATAAACATACTAATTAATAGATACTTTATTCAATTTATAATAATTTCTTTTACCTTTATTAGAGCCATCTTTGGCTTAATCAAATTTCTTAATTAATCAGTGTTTTGCTAGGTTGAGAGCGCAAATAAATACATTTGCTTGCTTCTGCTGTAAAATTTGTAAAATATTAAAGACAGAGTTTTGCAAGTGCACTGAGATGATGTAGATAGTATGCAGAGTACTTGATGTATCTTTGTTGATGTTATAATACTGCTTATGCTGTATTGATTTTGTAGTGGGTAATCGTCGATTAGTAGCATCTGGAAAGCATCGTTTCTCAAGTTGATGTGCTTTGCTGCAGTGTTCTTGTCCTCGGCTATGGATGTTCATTGGCTGCTGTATTTTCCATTCCTAATCTTTCCCTATATAGCTAATTCTTGGGTCTCAGGGTTATCGTAGGTGAGGCAAATTAAAATATACTGCATTTCCCTTAATAAATGTAGTTTATTATCAATTCAAATATTTATGGGTGGCTAGCTTTTCCCATTATACCAATTCCCACCATTTAACAAATCAGGAGCCTTACTAACTTCACCTGTCTTCCCACCCATATGCACATACGTGCATTTGTCACCCAGAGAGTAGCACTTAATGTTGATGAGATTCTAGAAGAGAGTGAAAATCTGGGGCTTTGTTCGCCTTTATATACCTGAGCCTAGTAACGCTTACCTCTGCACTTTAAAATGTAACGACATTTCTAATTGGTCCTCAAACTGCATTACCTTAACATGTATGAGAATATTCTACTTCAAAGTTTTGCGCTTACGCATCACCATGATGCGCCAGGAAGCAGATTCAATGTCTCCGTCTCTTTCTTTTCTCTATCTGTCTCTTTCTATTTCTCCTTACCACTACCAGCTCCCTGTTCAGTAGCTTGGTGAAAGGTGGGCTCCACCTAGAATTATCTTTTACCTGGAATTTGCTAGCTCACCCATCTTTACAATCTGCTTTGTACAATTCTTGATTGTTAAATATTTTAACATGTTTCTTGGTGAATTATATTATTACTATGTACAATTCTTATGTATATATTCAATTTCAGTGCAAAGATCCGCAATATTGAAGCAACAGAAGAGGCAAAGTTGAAGCTGTTATGGGAAAGACATAGCAAGAAAGATGGACCATCACAGTTTGTGCCTACAAATATGGCTGTCAATTTTGTTCAGCACAACAGATGTAAGTTTGCATTATGAATATATACCTATTACAACAATTAGAAGTATATACAAGCACACATTCTGGAAATGAGGAAAAAGTATAAATAAAAGCTTCAGCTTCGTGGCTTGACTGAATGAGTAATATAATCTGCGCTTGCAAAAATGGGCTAGTCATCAATTTTTAAAAATGTATGTTACATTCTTCGATCTACTGCAAAAACTGCAATACATCCTTTCTGGGCTTTGCTAACCTTAAGGAAATATGTGTGATGAGATGCAATGCTTATAACTTTGTGATATTTTATTAAAACATGCTATTTTGTTTTGTTATAGCAAAATAAGGTTTACATGGCCTTTACACAGGAGGCTGTGCAAATGAAATGGCTATGTAAGATCGTTGTAGTACTACTTTTTTTCCTGTGTATGCTAGAATCTGTGGGCAATTTGTTTTATTGGCATTTGCAGAGATTGACTTTTCTTTGTTCTGATAAAATTATGGTTAGCGCGTTTTTGTGAGCACCCATTTGGTTGAACTTAGGCCTGTAATTAAAAGTAACCACATCACCATGGAGGTCATGGGAAACGATGTAATAAATAACTGTTTAAAACTAGTACTATTTAAGGCTGGCTCACAATATCACGAGAATGGAAACCAGAATGGAAAGCAAAACAGATATGAAACATTTTGGTTCACAGTACACTGGAAATGAGAATGGGAACACATATCAATTGCCAGGTGGAAAGTCACTTTTACGCATTGGGACGTCATTTGTTAACAACTGAACCAATACTATTTTTACTTTTTTCTACCACATACCTAGTAAGTAGAAGAAGCATTCCATTCCACATAAATTTTGATATTGAGATTTCATTAGAAATACATGTTTTGAGATCCCCTGAATCAATAAGAAGCATTTTATAAAAAAAGGTCTCTGTGTGTGTCTGTGAACAGCATAATTAAAAAATGAAATGTTGATGAATACCAAACTTGGTATTTAATTTTAGTACATTCTAAAGATGTGACAAGATCTAACCTTTACATGAAAAGTTTTTTCTTGTTTTTGATTTTCTCAAAATGGCTTTAATGATTTTGATTAAAATATGTTACGTTTAAGATATTTGCATAACAAAATGTATATCTTGAATTTTCTGAGAATAGCCTGTGAATCCTCATGATTTTGAAGGAATTTCATATGACACATGAACCATAAGTGATAGACAGAAAAGCACTGCACATACAATTCATAACAAATAATTTTTTGGTTTGTGGCATTAGCCATTTCAGAGATATTTGCTATTATTGGCTTGAAATTTTCAGTACTGTTTTTTATCAATACGGTGCTGTCATTCAGTTTCTTGCGGTCATAGAAAGACTATGGAATATCAAGGCCAGTATATAGCAACCAGCTCAGTGGATAGAAAAAGTCATGTGACTGTAACACACAAGAATGTTTTGTAACTGACCAATGATATTTTTACTTTCTCTACTACATATAGTAAGTAGGGGAAGTATTGTATTCCACCCAAAAATTTGATACCAAGATTTCACCGGAAATATACGTTTTGAGATCCCCTGAATCCAAAAAAAGCATTTTTAGAAACATGTCCGTGTGTGTGTGTGTGTGTCTGTGAACAGCATAACTCAGAAATGAACAGTCGGATAAACACCAAACTTGGTATTTAGGTTCAGTATCTTCCAGAGATGCGACACGAAGGTTTTCAAGAAAATCCCCCCACCCCAGATTACCCTTTACATGGAACATTTTTCGAAAATTTTAATTTTCTCAAAAATGCCTCTAACGATTTTGATTAAAATATTATATGTTTAAGATATTTTCATGACAAATGAAATGTATATCTCGAATTTTCTGGGAATGTCTCCAAAAGTATTCTTCATTGTGAACGACTTTTGCATAACTGGTAAACCATAAGAAATAGACAAAATTTTACTACACAAAAAATGTAGATCGCATTAAAATACACAATTTATGTCATATACACTTTTTTGGTTGAGTGAACCATTTTCAAGATATTGCTTGTTATTCCCTTAAATTTTTCAATACTTATACTTTTTCTCAAATTCGTTATTCATTTTTTTATGTCCTGGACATGCAAAGAGAATGGAATGCGCCACATAGCAGCCAGCGTTAAAATACTTGACTATCGCTTAAAACCTACCATATTCCCCTTGCACCTACAAGAAAATTAGCAATAAGATTAATATCTCGATTAACATGAAGCATATAGAGAATAAGCGTTTATAAAAATACAAGAGTACAAGAGTAGAGAAAGTCATGTGAGCGTAACACATAAGATTTTATTTCAACTGCTTCCAATTCAGCCTACATAGTGCAGGAAGCAAAAGGTCTTGCTAAGAATAATTTCTTTATTAATGCATGCATTAAAGTTCTTTGTTGTTCTCTGTAAATTTCTGCCGGCTTTTGGCTGTTTTTTATAGGGTTTTTTTTGGCAATAGTCAGTTATGATTGAGTGTAAGAAAAATATAATAATGCTTTTGATAGAAGAACTAACTCTCAATATATCTGAGTCAGAACACACATTTTCCAGAATTCTTTTGGTGTGATTTTCCCAGCTGTTGCTAGAGAAAGCTGTTTCATGTCACAGACACCTTGAATTATACTTGAATTAACGTAACTTCTCAATTCTGACAGTTGCTCTCCTGCCATGTGCGTTTCAGCTACACCATGCATAAAACATGCAGTGTTGTCGGCCCGTCCGTCCGCCAGCCGTGTCGAGTGGAAGAGGAGAAGAGAGCGAAACAAAGATAAAAGTTCTTTGTTATGCCTAACGAAATGACGCGATTTTGAAATAATATACTACACTAAACATCTCTATACACTTCTAAGGATACAATGTACAACACGCCTGTCAACTATTGCATTACGTTCATGTTCATTTTCGTGCTATGTGAGAATAAGCGCATATTAAATATTAGTAGTTTTAATACCTTTTCAGCCTGTATTATTTTATTCTAGTGCTTGTCTTTCATTTTGTATCTTTTAAATTCCTTTGCGTGTTGCTTAAAATGTCCGTACGAAATATTATGTTACCTATATAGAACAAAGCTTTAAAGCTGATTTTTCCGCTTTCACTTTCATTATAGTTTTAAAATTTCAAAATGTGCTACTCGACAAACTTTGTTAATACTTTGATATTGTAATGAAAAGAAGCTAGAAACAGTGATGTGTATTGAATTTATTTAAAGGTGAGTCGGAATTGTTACACTAACATCACTTAAGTTTACTCACTTAACATGTTTCGGGAAACGGTTGTTCCCATCCTCAGAAGTTATTTGTCTGCAGTCGAATTAACTTCTGAGGATGGGAACAACCGTTTCCCGAAACATGTTAAGTGAGTAAATTTAAGTGATGTTAGTGTAACAATTCCGACTCACCTTTAAATAAATTTGTTAATACTATTGCGAAACTTTCAGATAGCAGATTATTCAAGTTAGTACCATATTTACTCTGAAGTTCTTATTTTTACTGTTATGTTTATTTTAACTCAAGTGTGAAGTAATTGTGTTCTTTCATAATAACTATACATATGGCAATGAATAGTATCTACTTGGAAGGCACCTAGATCTATAATAATTTTTGACGATATCAGGTTTTTCCTGGGGTTTCTAATATTACTTTTGAAGATCGACTGCGATTTCTCAGCTTATTCCTCTTTTCTTTCTTGTTCTTTCCCTATATTGACAATAGTCCATTTACTTATTTTAAGTGCAGCACCTGTCCTATTTATGACTTTATTTACATCAATCATTGGTCCACCGTTTTCTCTTCCCAGTTTGAAATATGCCCTTAAAGCACATACTATCTCATGAGCTTGGCAATTGCAGTACCTTATCCAAGCTTAGCATATTTTTTTGGGGGGGAACGAGTTCGTGGTCTTCCCCTACGCTTTTGCCCGGGATCAGACATTGTCAATCACACAGAAATTTCAGCACAGGTTATATATTTTAAAATATTGTAATCACCACAATACTGGTCATTCGCTATACTACAGCTACACTTGACTTGAAGAATAACGTTAATATGCAATTGCACAATTCACTGATTTAAAATAGTTGTATGCTTAAACTTTAAAATATCGCGCTACACTACAACGATACACAAATCACACAAGTACCTGATAAATCAAACAAAACAACGTTTGCCATGTGGCAACACTTCCTCTGAGCTCTGGTGAAGGGTGGAGGGGGCTTAAACGGCAATTGGTTACTTCAAGGTCAACCCTGGTTGTCATGACAACAGACCCACATACACATGTAGAAAGCACGCTGAACTAGCTGTCAGAATTGAGAAGTTACATTAATTCAAGTGTATATATACACATACAGTGAAGGGTCTACTATGCACCATATGGATCTAAAATGCTGTTTCCCAGAATGAAAAAGTTAACTGTGTATGCTCACATTGCAGTACATGCAAATTTGCCATTCTCGCTGTGGTTTCCATTTCCAGTTATTTAGAACCAGGCTTTACTGGAGTGTTTTCTGCCTCCCAAAGCACAAAATCCATGTTTTCTCATTTGCAGCATGAATGTCTGATGTGCTCACAAGAGAAATATCAAAATGCTGAAAATTACCTTGAAATTTTGTTCACAGAAACAATTGTAGTAAAAGGAACAAATGTAAATTATTAGTTGCAGATATGGCTTTTATATTCTCCTACCACATACCTGTATTAAGTACAGGAAGTAATTGAATTCCACCCTCAAAAAATGTTATATTGATTTTTAACTGGAAATACATGTTTTGAGGTCCCTGAACTAAAAACAAGTATTTTAGAAAAATCTCTGGATTGTGTCTGTGAACACCGTAAACTCAAAAAATGAAAAGTTGGATGAATATAAAAATTTTTGTTTAAATCAAAGATTTCCATAAAATTTCCCTAAATAACTATCCTTTAACCCCCATGTGGAAAATTTTCCATCATTTTTATTTTCTAAAAAATGGCCCATATGATTTTAATTATCATATACGAGGGCAGATTGATAAGTCCATGACTTTGACGAGAGATAGCATTCTAATCACAGGTTTCTTGTTTGCAACTAAGTCTTACACCTTTTCTGGGAATAATCATAGAAATTTGTCGTCATTTGTTTCTTAGAACCTTATTGAGAGCATCTAAAATAAGCAGATGTGTGTTGCTTCACACAAAATGCATAAAAGTGAATTTCGTGTTCTGATAAAGCACTACGTTTTGCATGGTAAGACAGTGAAGGAAATGGAAAAAAAGCTGAACAAGTATTATGGGGACCCTGCTGCATCACAAGTGGTTCACAGAATTCCAGTAAACACATCATGGCAGAAAAACCTCGTATTTTGCGGAATTCGAAAAATCATAATTTTTGGAAGGGTTAAAAAAAAATCTGATGTGTTACACTCACATGACTTTCTCTACTCTTGTACAAACTATTTTTACAAACGCTTATTCTCCATATGCTGCATGTTAATGGAGATATCGAGATGTCAATCTAATTGCTAATTTTCTTGTAGATGCAAGGGGAATATGGTAGCTTTTAAGCGATGGTCAAATATTTTAACGCTGGTTGCTATGCGGCGCATTCCATTCTCTTTGCAAGTCCAGGACATAAAAAAATGAATAACGAATTTGAGAAAAAGTATAAGTATTGGAAAATTTAAGGGAATAACAAGCAATATCTCGCAAACGGTTCACTCAACAAAAGAAATGTATATGACATAAATTGTGTATTTTAACGCGATCTACATTTTTTGTGTAGTAAAATTTTGTCTATCTCTAATGGTTTACCAGTTATGAAAAAGTCGTTCATAACGAAGAATACTTTTGGAGACATTCCCAGAAAATTCGAGATATACATTTTATTTGTCATGACAATATCTTAAACATATGATATTTTAATCAAAATCGTTAGAGCCGTTTTTTAAGAAAATTAAAATTTTCGAAAAATGTTCCATGTAAAGGGTAGTCTGGGGTGGGGGGATTTTTTTGAAAACCTTCGTGTCGCATCTCTGAAAGATACTGAACCTAAATACCAAGTTTGGTGTTTATCCGACTGTTCGTTTTTGAGTTATGCTGTTCACAGACACACAGACAGACAGACACACAGACACACAGACAGACACACACACGGACATGTTTCCAAAAATGCTTTTTTTGGATTCAGGAGGTCTCAACACATGTATTTCCGGTGAAATCTCGGTATCGAATTTTTGGGTGGAATGCAATACTTCCCCTACTTACTATACGTAGTAGAGAAAGTAAAAATTGGAGAAACGTTGGACAACATGTATTGAATTGAAAGGAATTGATTTTTTGGAAAAAAAAATTATTTTCTGTAAAAAGTCACTGACTTATCAATCTGCCCTCATATTTGAGATATTGGCATGAAGAATAAAATGTTCTTGATTTTTTTGTAAATAGCTTTGTTAAGTTCTTTTCATTCTGATTTAATTTTGTATGAAACCATAAGAAACATAAAAGTTACTGCAGGAAAAATGTAGATGTTAAAATATACAATTCATGCTAAATAAAATGTTTTGTGTTAAAATTTTATGTCATACATGTTTTGAAGTGCCAGATCGCCGTTCTGTTATTTCTTATGAGGTATGCATATCAATGCCAGCATATAGCAACCTGCTTATTACACATTTGACTATTGCTTCACCCTCTTGTATTCTCCCGTGTATCGTAACAAATTGTGTAGTAATGATACCGTTTCTGTAATTTTTTATCTTGGTTAACATGAAGTGCTGGATAAAGTCAAGGTTTGTATGGATAGAATAAATAGGATAGTAAAACTAGTGTGGTAGGATAGAAAAAGTTGTGAGAATGTAACGCATTAGATTTTTACCACATGGTTTTGTTACAGAAATCTCTGATATGTTTCAGCACAAAAGATTTGATACTTTGTGATGAAAGTAGAATTGCTTTCAAGTTACAATCTGATAATTAGCTCTGGCAGATTGCCAAAGAAATACATGGTCAACATACAATTGAAGAGTAGAAACAGTGTTTATATGTGAAGTGTGCTTGCTTCACACAAAGGTCTGCTGGTACCATACTAGCCTCTAGTTCTCAAGGTCGTGGGTTCAAACCCTACAGAGGGTGATGACTTTTTTTGGGGGGGGGGGCATAAAAATCCTTAGCTTGGCTTCCTTCGGAAGGGAAGTAAAGCTGGTGGTCCCATGTTGTAGATTTACGGCATGTGAAAGAACCTCAAACCTGATAAAGAGGCCTCTAGCAAAAGTTCCAGCCTTTCACACCGAATGTATAGAATGGGACGCTAAGAACCATAGCAGTTAAAGAGCATCCATAAATAAAATTCAATTTCAATTTCACAAAAGGAGTTCCCCCTTTTTCACAAAATAATGCAGTGGAAAATGTGATAGTACCTATGGTTCTAATCACAATCTGTTGATGAACTTAACCTCATTAATATGTTATAACTGTTTGCAAGGTAAAATACAAGGTGCTAACTAAACGTTTCTGGAATACACCAATAAATAAAATTACACCTAACCTGAATCTTATTCACCACCATCACCTTCAAAGTAGTTTGTCATCCTCCGTGGTGTAGTGGATACCATGCTAGTTTCTAGTTCCCGAGGTCGCGGGTTCAAACCCGGCGGACCGGCAGAGGGCGATGAACTTTGCGAGTGAAAGTGCTTACGTAATATGTTTTTACGTAAATTATTAGAACTTGAAGATCTTATATTGTACTGCTTCTGTTTTGTTTGGTTTCATAACTTTAACTGCCCCACGTATGGGAAGCCAATTTGCGATAGTTTCATGCTTACGTAATATGTTTTTACGTAAGTTATTAGAACTTGAAGATCTTATGTTGTGTTGCTTTTGTTTTGTTTGGTTACATAATTTTAACTGCCCCACGTATGGGAGCCAATTTGTAGTATCTTTATTGCTTGTTTACGTAATATGTTTTGAGCCCCACGTTTGGGAGCCAATTTGCGGTAGTATTATTGTATATGTTTGTATTTGTTGTTGTAGCCCCACGTTGTGGTAGCCAATTTGTAACGGTATTACTTATAATGTTTGTTACTTGTGATGTTTATGTATGTGTCTTTACTTCACGCGTTGCCATCTTGTGACGTCATTCATTTGTTTGGTTTGTAGCTCCATCTGGCGTTAGCAATTTGCGGTTTCTAGTATCAGTTTTTGAAATAATTCATTTCAAATGTCCTCCGGCTAGCTATTATCCTGTTGGCTTGGGTCGAACATGTATCTCTATACAGGTTGTGAAACGGAAAGGAATCTTTTATCCAAAAATTACACTGATGAAGAAATTTGTTTTATAATTTTTATTGTCGAACACGTTCACTATCACTTTTACATATTGATTTAGATACTCGCCAAACTGAAACTGTTATAATAACTTCTTACTGATCACTTTTAATCAATGTACTTCAACCTTTTGTATAATTAACTTTACCATATTTTAGATCTTTCATAATTCTGCTGTGCGTAACTTGTGAATCTATATCCGATGTATGACGAACTAATACTTTCGACGAACTGAAGGACTGACTGAAGACGACGTGTAGTGTACACAGATTTTTGATGAACTGGGAACAAGCTACCTCGAACCTACCCTATTTATACGCCTGCATCAAGATACGCCTAAAGATTATAACTGAGCTGCTATTGGCTAATAAAACGCGCCAACATTAGCGTCTATTTTAATATCCAATGAAAACCACGAATACATATGCTTTAGGATAAAACATTCCAGAAGGTTCTCAACAAAAAACAACGCGCGAACATTACGTAACTTCCTTGTTTCCAATAATGATAAACAGCTCACCCCCCTCTCTGCATTATTGCGCTATTATTGACAGTTTCAGTAAGGCCCTATAAACTTATTTCCCAATAATAATTACAATTAATAAACATCTGAAATCAATGTCACATAAAAATGCATATTCATATTACAATATTATTTACATTTAAGTAATTTGTGATACAAATTACTGCATCAACTTTTTTTCAGGCATTAAAATCCTTAGCATGGCTTCCTTTGGAAGGAAAGTAAAGCCAGTGGTCCTGTGTCGTAGATTTATGGCCCATAAAAGAACCTCAAGCCTGATAAAGAGACCTCTGAGCAAAATTACTGATCCACAGCAGTTAAAGAGCGTCCATAAATAAAACTCAATTTAATGTAATTGCAAAGTAGTTCCCTTGGGAGTGTATACACAGCTCCAAGCAGTTTTTCCATGAACTAAAAGCTCCCTGGAATGCGTTTTTCGTGAGCCTGTTTAGTAGCACTTGTGATTCTGCTTAAATCTCCTCAACTATGTGAAATCGGCCTTTTAAAGTGAGTTTCATTCTGGGGAATAAAAAAAATGTCTCTCTGTGCCAGGTCAGGTGAGTACAGCAGATGAGAAACAACTATCATTTTGTTTTTCACCACAAACTCCTGAATGATCAATGTAGTGTTGCATTATTATGATGGAGGAATCAATTGCCCATTTGCCACTTTTCCAGATGTTTTCTTCTTATGTTCTCCCTCAACCGCCTAAGGACATCACGGTAGAACACTGCAATGACAGACTGAAAAGAAGGGATGAACTCCTTATGGACAATTACTTCCATGCCGAAGAAACAAATGAGCATGGATTTCTCTTCACTTGCCAGACTTTCTTGCGACAGGGTGACGATGGACTCCTCCATTGTGACAATGCTGCTTGGTTTCGGGATCATACCTATAAACCCAGCTTTCATCACTAGTAATAAAGAAAGAAAGTCAGTTTCACTTTCAAGCCTTTCTTGAAGTTCTCTGCAGACTTTGCAGCAATCTGTCACATATCCAGTTCATGAGACAAAATCCACTGACACATCCCATAAGACAGCCCCATAATATTGCAAACGTCCTGAGTGGTATGCCTACGATCTTCCAGGATCATATTCCGAACAGCAGCAACATTTTCAGGAGTAATGCTGGATGACAGCCATCCCGAATGGGGATCATCGTCAATGTTCAGCCATCTTGAAAGCGTTTAAATCAGTCATAAGCTTTGACTGTGACTTGAAGCATCTTTCCCAAATGCTTGCTTCAATATGTTATATGAAACAAAAGTTTATGTACACACATTGCTCTCGGACACCCGCCATCTTAATTTTGCAAGACACGCAGCACACGAAAATGGGATAATGCACATAAAAACCAAGCGTGGCCACCTAGTACAAAGTCACTTGAGGCACTGCTTACAAAGTATGTATGAGGTACCACCTGGCAGTGTTTCGTCATACTAGCTAGACTTCACAAGCTACACATACATTCCGGGAACTTTTGTGTAGCACCTCGTATTATGAATATGCATATGTTGAGATTATTAACTTAAAATGTCTTGACAAAATATATAATTTTCTGTCAAAATTTCACAACTTCTTTATATAATCTTAAACACTGAAAAATTATAGTTGTAGTACAATGTGGTAATCAATAGCTAATTACTTCTTTTTTTTCTGTTAGTTAACATAGAAGATCCTGAACCACCAAGAAGAAAGGAAAGGCAAGCCGAAGAAAAGAAGAAAATGGTAGTGGTTGGTGCTCCACCTGAAGAAAAAGTTAAGAGATCACGTGATAGTGTAGATAAGGCAACAGATGACTATCATTTTGAGAGGTTTAAAAAACAGTTTCGACGCTACTGAACTATATTTTGAATTGCTTCACTCTCTCTGTGTTTGTACATATTCCTCCCTTCAGCATTTAGATTTTCTGTCCCTGATTTGTTTTATATTCCACCAAAGTACCTCTGGACTAGAAAAACTAGCATTTAACAATAAGAACTCTAATAGTACTTTCACTGTGTGTTTTTTATAAAGGTTGGTCCACAATACACTGGGATCGAGAACACAAATGCATATCGATAGCAAAGTCGATTTTGCAAATCTTGACACCATTCATTTGTTTGTAACGAATGTTATTTTTTCACTTGCTTCTAACTCGGCCAACGTCAAAATTCAATAAAGTAAATAAACATTTTCTAAGCACAGAGCCATTACTAACTCCGATTGCTCTAGTGAGAGAACCTTACCAGCATCATTCCTTTATTGATAGAGTACATTGAACGTATTTATTATTTTCTGTTACTTTTTACCAGATTTTGGTATTGTTTTTAGTTTTTGCTATTGTTATTTATGAGTTACATATGAACAAATCACAAGTGACAATTCTGCTAGAAGAGCCAACACTTGAATCTGAGGGAGTCAAGATGAACATTTTCTGGAAGTTCTGATTTAATTTTCCCAGCTTGCTATTAGAGAGAACACTAGCAGCTGTTTCATGTCTGTCCACCTTGAATAATTTCTATCATAGAATTTAAATAATATGAGACTTCTGACACTTCTTGGAGGGGTATTTTACATAGCAAAGTCCCTCTAGCCAGTAAGAAGCAGCCACCCCCATTTCCCTTTGCCTACAAGCTGAACTTTGAGGGCTAACACATTGCCATGTTGGCATGGTTTACCACTGCTTACTAGTGTTATATACCAATGAGCTGTTTGATATTTGGTGTGCTGCTACAAGGCTGAGCAATGCAGCTCTCCCAGTTCTCCGCTTAGAGTGAAATGTCAGGAGTCTCAGGTTGTTTAAATGGCACTGTACTGTGAAGATCCATTCCTGGGAGGGAATAGGAATGAAAAAGTTAAAATTTTATCAAGTCTTCTTTCCCATCCCCAGGAACACTTCCTGTCAATTATGAATGCCCAGATTATAATTTCTATATTTAAATTTTGTCATTCTAGATTCCGTTCCCAGTTACTGTGAACTAGCCTTAATTCCAATAAATTGACCAACTAAAAAAACGGGAGCTAAAATATATTTGCTTGGAAGTGTATATAGTATATGAAATATAATTTTGCTTATGTAGTACCAATGTAAATAGCACTTTTAATATTTTTGTGTCATTGGAGTAACATAATAAAATGAGAGGTGGGATTAAAGAAAAAACAATTGTTTTTATATTAACATTCGATAAACAATGACATTACATGCTGCATATGATATTTGCAAACAAATATTTGTGTGTGTGTAAACCACAGGACATTGTCAGAAACCCTCCCATTCTCAGCTGTTCTAGAAACAATACACACAAGGTATCGTAAAGACTAATGGATTCCTGTACATATGGATAAATCTCTCCAGCAACCCAACAATGAAGCAGTTGATCTACAGAACAAACCAGTTGGATATAGCAGTCATGTTATCTGATTCCATGGCAGCAATGCAAGCAATAATGAAACACAAACAAAAGAAATCAAGGAAACATATGACATGATCAGACAACTCAATAACTTGAATAAATCAATAGTGATACAGTGAACTCCTTCTTATTTGACCTAAATGGAAATGAAATAGCAAGACACCTTTGCAAAAAATGTGGGACTCTTCTTACAAAAGCATATTCTTACATCTACTTCCTGTTAAGATAAACATTTTAGAAATGGTTTTATTACATATTTCCTTGAGGTACAATGGGTTTTTGGGAATATATTAGGCTTAAGTAAAGGTCAAATCTTTTAAGAACTTGACATAAACTTTGTGCTTTAACTAGATCTACATTTATTGTGTAGTAAGATTCTGTTCTCTTATAGTTTACCAATTATGCAAAAGTCATTCACGTTGTCCGGTAATTTGTCTATTACCAGAAATTTCAAGATGTACATTTTATTTGTCAAGCAAATATCTTAAACATGTGGTATTTTAATCAAAATCAGCACTGAGTTGTCTTGAACAATGGCCTAAAAACCTGTATAAACTTCACCAAAAATACAGAAAACTTTGTTGCTGATAACGAAATAGCCTCCAATCACCTAACAGATAATGATAAAACAATAATAAAATCACAGTGCGAACCAATATTAGACCAGATACAAGCCCAAAAATACCACTACATACAACATCAAAAAATTATCAAATCTCTGAAGTCAAAGCCGTAGTATACACCAAAGCAGACCAAGGAAACACATTAGTGATATTAGACCAAGAAGATTATGAATCTAGGGTTATGCAATTACTACATAGCCCAGAGTACATAGAAATCAGCAAAAATCCATTAAAAGTGTGCACCAAGTCACTCCAAAACACACTGATAGAAACCAAAACATTAACAAAAGCCGAAAAATCCAGAATTAAACCAAATTTTCCCACCATACCTAGGTTATATGCACTACCAAAAGTATACAAACTCGGCAACAAAATGAGACCCATAGTGAATAATATAAACTCTTCCACATATAAACTAGCAAAATGGCTTTCAAATATCTTCAACTCCATGACTGTGTTCAAAAGTTTAAGTATAAAAAATTCATTAGAATTAACCAGTCACCTTTCAGATATAAATATATTACCCACAGACATGATGGTATCATTTGATGTCACTGCACTCTTCCCAAGCATACAAAAAGAAGAATTATTACCACTCCTAGAAACTTGGATATTAAACAATGGCACACGTAGAGAACAAACAGAGATTACTTAAAACTAACCAAATTATGTTGATATTAGTAGTCGAATTAACCTTCTGATGATGGGAACAATGGTTTCCCGAAACATGTTAAGTGAGTAAACTTAAGTGATGTTAGTGTAACAATTCCGACTCACCTTTAAATAAATAACAAAATTATGTCTGGACCAGAATTTCTTTTCATTCCATAACAAAATTCCATTAGTTACACCTTCAATTACCTATGTTCCAACAAAATCTCTAGTAACAAAATCAAATGTTTCTCACAATGGTAGGGTATTTTTTCAATTTATATCTGCATCATGATAAATTACAAAGCAATTCTTCTTATCATTGCAACACAGATGAACATTGCAGATTTGACAGACTGAGTAAGGCCTTGACTCAATTTTTTTTAGGCTGCATACTTCACACCTTCCTCAGTTTGATGTAAACACTGGCCAGTGACACCCTCTGTTTCCCCTTACGTCAGCAGATACTGAGTAGGCATCCTTTCCTCTTTTAGGCTGAGATATGTTAGGACTTGAATATTTTGGGCAAGATCTTTTCCTTGACAATTCCTTTCTTGCATCCAGTCCTTGGGCAACAACTCTTCTGAATTCCAAAACAGTTGATTTTTCAAAGAGCTATAGATCTATGCATTGACAAATATAATATCAATTATACCCCAAAACAACCTGTGCCACCACTTCCTTGACTTTCTATTGACACAGTACAGGGCACGGAGTTGATCAGCTTTATCAACTCCATCCATATTAGAGTTATAATCTTTTACAACAGTGGGGCATTTTATCTCAACTTTAGTTCCATCAGGTTTTCTTCGTTGTACTACAGTTTCTTCTGTACCATGAAAGTTGGATGCAAACAAAACAGGTTTTTTTATCCATCCACTTGAAGAAACTTATACCCATATTTGAAATGCGATAGTCATAGTCACTCCTGGACAAGGTATTATCAGGTACAAGAGGAGGTAGCCCTTTGCGGTTAGCATGAATTGTACCACAGCCTAAAGTATTTTCTGTTTTCAGGCGCTCAAGTAAAGGAATGGATGTGAAATAATTGTCAAAGTATTGAATCAATCCTCGCTTCCAGAATGGTTTTCAGAGTTGTAACACAACCCCTTCTCCCAGTCCATATTCAGCTACCTCTTCATCCACTGTCTCTTCTTTACCCTGATACACCATAAAATTAGATATGAAACCATTTTGATCTGCTAAGCACCACAGTTTGTATCCACGTTTGATGGGCTTTAATGGATTGTATTGTTTCAGGGTACTTCTTCCTTTGAATAAAATCATTGATTCATCAATGCTGACACTCCTAGTTATATTGTATGAGGATGAAAACTGTTTGTTTGCAATATCAATAAGAGGACGAATTTTATACAATTTGTCCTTGCAGTCCTTTGGTTTAGATAGGTTATCATTCACATGAATATTTGTGAGAATTTCATCAAAGCGCTTTCTTGCCATTGTTTTGGAAACAAATGGTTGGCCTAAATCTTGACTTGTGGACCAATAATCCCTCCAGGAAGGCAAAACAACATATCCCATGAAAAAGTTAATTCCGATGAATGCAAGCAATTCAGGAACTTTGATGCACAAAAGCTTGCCATTCCGAGTTGCATACAAATTGGATTGGTAGCATATGTGCTCTATAAGTGGACCACAAAGACGAATAAATATGTCTGTTGGAGTCCTGCAATCTGCATACTGCTCCTCCTTTGGCCCTAGAAACAAACAGATCTCCAATTAGCTCCCCCTTGATTATTATTTCATGGTTTCCAAATAAGCTATAAATAATATTAAATCAGCCTTAGACTCACCTTCATGGTAATGATATTGAGGTACAACTGTTGAGTTGGGATTTTTTCTCCATCCTCTGTTGGGTACAGAGCATTTTGGTATACACATTCTTTTTGGCAGTGCAGTGTCATTTTCCACTGATGGTTCCAGTTCATCATTCGTGTCTACCTCAGGGTACTGTTCCTCAGCATCACCATTTTCTTGCTGATCTAAAACGTGACCAGAATTTACGTTTACGATTTTCTTGTGAATGTTTTATAATGTTGAGTAGCATAACCTCACAAATTTAGAGGAATGCTTGTTTCTAGAATGTCATTACTATCTAGCTAATTTATTATAGCCTAAGCATTATATTCAGGAAACAACCGTGCTCTTACCTTCACGTATTCCTGTTTCTAGCGAGGCTTCAAATGCTGCAGTAAAATTGTCAACACCAATTTCTTCATTGTCACTATTTTCTAAATCGGTTAATTCTTTGTCATCTGGAATATCTTCATGAAATATTGAAAGTAATTCTTCCTCAGTTAATTGTCTTTTCGTTACCCTATACATTTCAAATTGAAACTCCTTATCTCACTTGAAACACATGCAACTAAAGACCACCACAATCAGCTAAAGCGTAAAGCAAACAAAACCAATCTCCACGGTAAACAACCGCCAGGACTTTTAAGTCCCATTCAGTAATTCTTGAATGTTGTTATAATGATTCATCAATTATACCATATAATAATATGAATACATTTTTCAACAAACATTCTTTCAAGTTTCAGTTCCAAAATGTATATTTTTGCATTTATAGAACTCTGTAAAAATATTTGAATTGGTAACACTTATATCCCTGGTCACTAAATACTTTGGTGTTCTGTGTCATCTATGCACTATACGGTTAACAATTGTTTACTACTGCTATCTGTTGTTTTATACTAAAACTAGGGCAGGTTTACATGGAGCTCAGAAGCGGGACGCACAAATCCCGGTGGTCAGCTGCAACCAAAGTGATTTTAACGTATTATAAATGTGATTTTACGCACACGGGACTGAAAGTCCCAATCGTCAAGAAAGGGTTAAACAAACCACAGGCCTAACTATGGGAAACCCCCTTTCACCATTTTTAGCAGAACTATATATGAGCCATTTTGAATGCCATATACTAAATCTTTCCCACATCTATTCAAAACCTGGTATAGGTACGCAGATGATATTTTTGCTATTGTTCCAAAAAAACTTTCAGAAGATGCTTTGAAATTATTGAATTTACAAAAAAGATCTATTAAATTCACAATAGAAAAAGAAGAAAATGGCCAATTACCTTACCTAGACATCAGATCATCAGAAATAATGCACACAACAAACTAATGTTTGGCATTTACAGAAAACCAACTCACACAGAAAATTATATTAAAAACAATAGCTACAATCCTACAAGCCACAAACATGCAATTTTAAATAGTATTACAAACTGGTTAGTACATATACCATTGGAGAAAGAGGAATACCAGAAAGAATACCAACACATTATCAACATAGCCACTATGAATGGATACCAGAAAAAAAAACAATAGATAAGAAGATAAAAAGGTTTGAAAGACAGAAATACACCCAACAAATGACTACGTTACTCAGACAACAAAAACCACAAGCATATAGAAAATTCACTTATCACCCTTGGACACATCATAAATTTCAAAGGATTTTCAAGAAATACATCACCCTGTCTCCACAGAATAACCACAATATACAGAAACTACTATGCAACAGAACAAAAGATCCTATCCCCAATGATAAATCAGCTGGTATATATATATATATCAAATTGTTTGTAATGACTGTAACCTGGTATACATAGGAAGAACCAAAAGAAATCTTGAAATAAGACTTAAAGAGCATATGAGATGCATTTACCAAAAGCAGCCAGATAAATCAGCAGTAGCACATCATTTCTGGTCTTCAAACCATGAAATCACTCCAAACATAAAACTCTTAATATTAAGATCTTGCAAAATTGCAATAAACAATCTTACTAAAGAGTACAATAACACTAAAACAGCTAGAAGTTGTAATAGACAGCTCAATAAACTAAGGACTATATAAGCCAATGTTTATTAATAATAATGTGTAAGTGTTTACTTCAGTAGGTGTTTATTTATTTTTGTAACCTAACCCCATCCATTATCATTCTTCACTTCGGAATTTATTTCATTTTGGAGAATATTATTCAGTAATTTGAAATTATTTTATCAGTAGCTCGAATATGATTTTGGCTTGCTGCATTACCTTGGTCTTCATTGAAACTAACATAAGTAACCTCACCTCCGTTCTGGTAGGCTCATGATGAGCCTAAGTGATTTTTCTATGTACCTACCCTTGAAAGCCCTTAACCATAGGGATGATGGAACTATTATAGGGTGGTGGTTTGGTTTAGAAGTTGTGGGTGTGATGGGAGGTAGCGCTATGTTTTCATAGGCTCCTCAGCAACTGCCTTTTCAGGAGCAGCACCAGTGCTCTGCTCTGCTGGTGTTTGTTTTTCCTTAATGGATTGTGATTTGTTTAATTTTGATTGATCTCTCCCATGGGGAGGGGGGAGTACTTAGTGGCAGCTTTGTGCTGTTGGCAGATTTAAAGCCTTCGTTACCGGGGGTGCCCACAAGCCATGCGGGGAACCCGGTAGTGTCGGTATCGATGTTCTTGAGGTAAGTAGTCCTCCAGGGATCTGACAAGGGCGTTCTCATGATGTGCCAATATGGCGTAGAAATTTTGAGCCCGGTGCCTAATCACATCCTCCACGTATGGGAGGACCGAGGTCTCGTGTAGTAGCCTGACTGGAAAGCGATGGCAGACAGTATAGATGGATCAAAGTCCGCCCTTCTGTATCCGCTGCAGCCACGAATCTGCTGTCATGCCCCCACACCTCACAGGCACAGAGCATCAGAGGTAAATAAGTACTTTGTAAATGCGTAACTTTAAGTGAACTGGCACAGTGGAAGCTAGAACCGCGTATAAGGCGGCTACCGCCCCCTAGCCTTGTTCGTTCCACGCACATGTTCACAAAAAGTTACGCCCTTATCCAGTGTGACGCCCAAGTAGCAAACGGATGTTCCTCGCTCTATCCTGTGGCCTTGGTAGGTGAATGTTGGTATGTCTGCTGCGGGGATTCGTCTCCTGGTAAACAGGACAGCTTGGCTTTTGCCCGGATTCACGGATAATTGCCACTGCCTGCACCAGTGCTGGACGAGATGGAGGTGTCGCTATATAGGGTTGAAGACTCTGATTATGTGTCGATTTGTAGTGTACAGCAGGACATCATCAGCAAACTGAGCCATATTGACGCCCTGCACCACTGGAAAGTCTGCCATATATAGATTAAACAGCGTGGGGGATAGTACAGAGCTTTCGGGGACTCCGCCTCGTATGGGTTTTTGTGTTTATGTTTTCCCCACAACTACTACTGTGAAGGAGCGTTGGTGTGATCTATGTAGGCCAAGCTGGATCAGTTTATAGAGGAGAGCCTCATGCCAGATCGTTGAGAAGGCCTTCTCCATGCCCAGAGATACCGCAGGAGTAAAGGACAAAAGTTACGGTTAAGCGGCCCTTCTTATAAAGTCTTTTTGGCGACTTTTGACAAGCGCTTGCAGAAAGCTACCCCGAAGGTGTACGAACACCATGCTTCCAAAGCGAATGTCGCGACCTCTGCCATGCTGACTGCTGAGGCTTGAAACTAAACTAAGATGGAAGTCAGCTGAGAAAATATAAAAATAAAGAATAATTTTCGTATCAACGAGCAATTGTGTAAATGTAGGAGTTTATAGTGATACCTTATTTAATATTGAGTACCAAATAACGCGCATTCGATGTTTAAAACTGGAACATGACCTGAAAACCTAGTAAGGTAGAAGACAGGTTATGAATCGAAAGTTTAGTTGGTTTTAATGAAGAATTGAAATATATATAGCGAAAACAAGCTAACCTTAAATATAAACTATAACTTAGTATGTTAAGGTGTTAAAATGTGTTCGAATTAGGGACTGTATTTCGAAAAGTTATTTTTATGGATTGCACACTAATATCGTAAAACGAGCAAGAGAACTCGTGCTCAAAGGTTATGTCTGATACCTATTTCAATTTTGAATGTGATGTAATGATAATAGTTTGGGATCCATAGTTTGATTTTGGATGTGTATTAGTGTTGTGCTCAAACACTATTTCCTGCTGTTATACCAAATAAATAAATTAGGACATAATGCTCTTTTCATTGCAAAATAACTTAAAGCATTTCATAAACAGAAACTTCTCCATATGTACTGTATATCTTTGGGAATTTTTTGTCAATCTGGATAACTCGGTTAAGCGCTGGCCTTGGAAGCACAAATAGTTACATAAAACTTGTGTATTACCACATTATTGCTGAATGATTTCTACATATCAAAATGTCAGCTACCATATTTATTACAAAACACCCAACTTAAATTATATAAATGTATAATATGTATTGCATGGCAAAATATCTGCTGAAATAGTTATTCTTTTCTATGTATCTACTTTATTTACATACACCTCATTTGTGAAGTCATAGTGGGAACTGCCTTGTAAAACAACTTCTTGGTTTCATTACTTGATAGTATTGAGTAATGCTATCTCTGTTTTAAATGTTGTCTCATTCATACTTCTAATTGGGCAGCACTATGGCCTCTCACAAAAAAGCCTGGATTCAATCCTAGGGATCAGAGGGTGGATTTTGTGGTAGATAAAATGGCACTTAGAATGAATGTTCTCTGGTTTTCCCCACCATAATTCCATCAATTGCACCATCTTCATCATTGTCATCCCCCCTCCCACCAGTCTCCAATCTCTGTAAACCTGTGAAGTTAAAAGGGACATTAAAATTAAAAATACTATGGAGGACAGAGAGCAATACTAATGAACGAGTGTCTCATCCAGCCACCCAAATTTATAAACCAGCATGTGCTGTTACATTCTTTCTGCAGTCAACAACATATGAAAAAAACAATTAATACTGGCACACTAAACTACATGTTAAAGTGATTGACAATTATGAAGGGTGGGTGTGATATGGCTAAACACGAAGAGACATTGTTATTATTTAGAGACATTGCATTCACATTCATATTTAATAATACTGTATAATACATTTGTATGGTATTTTAAGGAACATGTGCCTACATTAATATACATTTGAATGGCCTACCCAATTAAAATGTCCATTAAATTCTAACCTCTTGAATGTCTGTTATTACAATCTATTGGAATGATCTTATAGGTAATTGTAATTGTACTTAGTCACTTATGCATACACAAAGCCAGTTCTAGTTAATAAAACTTACAGTTATTGAATAGAAAATACACTTTGATTCCTTTTCCTGGGAAAGGTTCTATATATAACATTTGGTATAACACAGTGGAGGTCCTACAGCACATGGGAACCTTAAATTTATTGACAGGTCATATGGGAAAAAAACAAATTGAGCCCATACAGTGATGTTTGTTTGTGTTTGTTCATTTGGCTCCACTGTGAGCAATGCTCAGGGAAATTGAACACATCATACAATTATGAAGTATACAGAGTAAGTAGGAATATACCCAAAGCCAAGAACAACCTTGGGGGGGGGGATGCTCCCCTCCCTATCATGCATTATCTAAGAGAGAAAAATTTGTAAACCATCACCATTTCAACAGTAAACTTCTCGACACGCATTACAGTAGGACAACAATAGCAAATAAGTGTTAATCACCATCACATGCAATCTGCCCTACAATAAATTGCTTACATGAGGTTGATACTATTATGATGATTAATTCACTTTGAATAAGCTCGAAATTATAACTTTATACTTATGTTATGCTTAAATTTCAATTTCCGATGTAATTTCTATTACCTTGAAGACATGTTTGAGAAAGACATCACTTGAAACGAGAAATTCTCATTATTACTGCATGGGTATTATTTGGGAAGACAGTACACAGGGTGGAAGGTACTGCTTGAACTGTAGGTTAATCATGGATTCTATATAATGAGTAGTGCAAATATGTCCAATACAATTTTTGTCATTAAACCTACCAAAATGAAACATAGTGATGTTCCTTGTGCCTGTGTCTATTAGCCATTTTATTACAGTTCAAGCAATACCTTTCACTCTGTATAAGAAAACATTTAGAAGATAGTGGAGTTTGCATTACATAACACATTATAACATATAAAACTAGGATACAACAGATCCATCTATCCCATTGACTAACAATTATACAATCACTGTGTGCTACCGGTATTCCTACTACTTTCTATCCAGCAATAGTATTTACATGGTAGCTTAAGTATTTAAAGTCCAATATCAAACCTGCTATGTCTGTAGAGACTGGCACTGTAGCAAGATGAGAATATCACAAAAGACATGTCAGGAATGGGGAGGAGTATAATGGTTATTTTGGGTGGGGAATTTTCTTGAAAATATTTGTGTTGCATCTTTGGAAGGTACTGAAATTAAACCGATTTGTACTATGCATGTACAAATTCATGCTTTGAAACGCATGGCTTTATGTATTCACTTTCAATTGCCAGTCGAAATGCGCGCGCCAACGTTCCACGTTACGTATTTGACCACAGCCAATGGGAGCAAAATCTCCCGGAATGGACTACCTTCCCCCTTGAACTGGAAGATCGTTCCCTTTCGTTCATTTTCGGCATTCGCTCCAACTTCGGGTAGCTTTCTGCAAGCGCTAGTGACTTTTGGAAGGAATTGCTGCCAACGTGAATCATTCAAGTTTTAGATGCGCACATCCCTCGGCTACGCCCTGTCAACTCCTCTCCTAAAAAAACATCCCTCGGCTACGCTTTGAGACTGAGGGCTCTCAATCGTGTTTTCAGCTATGTTGGGATTTCAAATTTGGCTTTGTAGACCAACGTAATGTAGGTTACCGTCTTTTTCAATGAACCAAAGTAATGCAGCATGTCCATGATTTTTCTAATGCTTTCAGATGGAATGGTTATGGCTTAGATTATCCTTTTAACAACATTCTTACTACCTATATTTTAAAATTTATAATTGCAGTGTAGACAATCGTGATTAAAATCATTACTAAACAGAACAAAAAATAACTTATTGAACTGGAATTATTTATAGTGTATAGACTAATCTGCGCAAATATTCAATTTATTCATTCACTTCAAAGGGATAACTTGTAACAGAAATTAAATACATTAATAAATGAACAAAAGTGTGAGGAATTCTACGCCATATAATGCTCTGTGCATCATGTGGCGTAGAATTCCTCACAGGAAGCATAAGTTTCGGCACGTATAGGAGACATGATATATCTAATAATCGTTGCATATATAAAATAAATACAATTTTGCATAATAAACACGACTTGTTATTCTGAAAGCTCATTTGTAACAATTTTTTTACACTTTCCTTCTCCCAGCGAGAATCCATTACCGCATTCAACCCTTTTCACTCATGGAGTTCTGGGCATTCTACATTGCTTACGTCACTCTCGAACGCCGAGGCCTGTATTTTTCGTTGGCCGTGAGGGTCCTGGTGAGGCCCAAAGGTGTGACGTCATACATCGTATTGCAAGGCTTTCACTTTAAGTGACGTTGTATCGACATGGGCAAAGAATTGGAATACTTCCTCTATACCCCCGCCACTGGATCTTTGCACTTGACAGTTCGTGTGGCTTCACGTAAGGTTGGCTACATTGCGGTTGCGACGTTGCCAGAGTGGCTAGTAAACAACAACAGCTGATTTTTCTCCTTTCTATCGTGTCTAAGCCGCATACAAAAAGTGTACGCAAGTAGCGAACGTCAATGAATGATAACTATTTATTATTATTATTATTATTATTATTATTATTATTATTATTATTATTATTATTATTGTTAATTGAAAATAAGCGATATAAGCAGCTTTGGTATGGTCGGATACTCCTTTCTGTGATAATAGGCATAAATGTGTCTACGTATGACGTCTAATTGGAAAGCATCAAGATTTGTGACTGGACGAGGCTGCTTTCTTTTCTTCCCTGGAGTTGATAGAAATACCTGTTGCGTTCCAGATGGTTCAGGAATTTTGTCCTCTTTCTCTTGGAGTTTCACTCCCTTGGGTATAGGTAACAGTTCTCGTACTTACCCAAGAGCTGCTGCAGTTCGTTGTACGGCTTTATCAGCAGGAATAGAGGGATTGCCATGAAGTTTTACGTACTCCTTTTCCTGCTCAAAGAATTCCCGGGTTCTGCTTAAAAAGTTCCAATGCCTGACTATTAAGTGGCACACCTCGGGGCAAAGGATTTTCACTTCGTGAATCACTCGGCGATCGGCGTCGTTTTTCAGATATTGTCGCACTTAATTTTTGTTTAAATAAATAATATGAATGAAATATATATAAAATAGATAAATATATATGTATAAACGAACAATAACAAAACTATTAAACAATAACCACAAATATAAATAACAATGAATATGTAGCTTGCAAAGAACAACTCGACGCTCGTGCTAGAGATTCACAAACTGAAGCACGTGGTTGGGAATAGTTACATCCGGCAACAGAGCCGATTCTATTTCCGGTTCCGCTTTGTCATCGGCCATCCGGAATGCTGCCTTGTGATTGGCTTAGGAAGTCAAACGGTTGAAGCTTTTCATCTTTTTTTTTTTGCGAGTGTACCAACTTAAACGCTAGCTGTCAAGTGCAAGGTTACAGCCGCGGGGGTATAGATTAGAGTTACCCATATAAAGCGAAATACATCAATTGATAATAATGAATGCCGTAGCCGTTATCAGCTAGTTTATTTATTTTTACTTGGTATTAAATAAATATGTACCAGCATATTATTTTTCAGCTAAGGAGACAAATGGTAAAACGTTAATTTAAAGGCACATGGGTTCAGCGAGTGAGTTATGAAATTGTTACGTCGGTTAACAGGGCGAATGTTACTTGTTTCGCTGAAAAATAAATGCATATTTTGTTTATTAACAACGTTGTCGATTTACAGGATCATATCAGTGCCGTCAGTGTGCCCAAATTTTGTCCCGCACGAGTTGTTTTATATGCTAGTAAATCTAATGACATGAGACTGTCCCTTTTAAGCGCACATAAAATGATCGCTAAAGCCAGTCTTCGCCCAGCTTATATATATCATACACATCATCTGTCAAACTCATTGTTTCCCCAAGTCAAACACTATAGCGATTGTCTGAAATTCGCTGGCGCCTCCTTTAATATGAAATTTCTAATATCATAAGCGTTATTTCAAACGAAATTATACACATATACACCAAAGAAAACTGCTTGTGTAGTTAAGGAGCGTACTTTGGTGTACCACTGGTTGCTAATCAACCTATAAGTTTATATATATAAACCTAACTTAACTTCCCGTGAAGCTTATATAAATAGTGAATCATAAACTTTGTTAAGGAACACTCGCTCGTTTCGCGTGCTTTGGTATAACCACTGGTTGCTAATTAACCTAAGCAAGTAGTAGTAGGTAACATAGGCCGCTACTAGGAATATAGAGGTGCAAGGAGTATTTGTTATTCGCTTAAGGATGGCGTTGTTTGTTAGTCATGTGTTGGTAGCTTTGCATTTCTGAAAACAAGATGAAGTAAGCCATTGCTTACTAGATATTACTATTTAAGATTTGCTCCCATAGGATTCAGAATCGAATCTGAATTATCTGAGTATGCGAGTAGCTAAGTGGTGTTCCAACACGACAGATAATCAGTTCAAAGATAGTTCTGAATTTTCAGCTTGCTATTCCAGCGTATTTGGGAACTAGTTCGGAGTGGGTGAAATCGATTCTTGATCAGGAGTAGGAACTAAACATTTTGAACATGTGCAAATTGTATAGTCTAATACACATACTGTTTTCCACAGCAAAGAAGGTCCCAGGGGAATGAAAACGAGGGGGGAAATTTGCTGATGAGACACGGTCCGACACCCTGCCTATTTATGATATTCAGGACAGCTCAGTTACAGCCCTACTTTTGTGAAGAATACCTTCTAGGTTTTAGTATGCCTAGTGAATTCTATTTGTGTACATCGAGCAAACTACGTAGTAGTGATGTCTAACGTACATAAGAAGGGAAAAACTGTTCAGAGTGAGAAGCGGCAAATAAAAACGAACGTCGTTAAAATGTGTGATGATGAATCTCAAAGTAAACAGGTGGCTATTCCTCTTTCTCGTGCTACAGAAACAGCAGCTCATTATACAGGAGTGTCTACGTCCTTAATCAAAATAATAAGGCGTCAGGCAAAATACAAGAAGAAGCTGGCTCCTCATCACCTTTCCATACGCCAGGAAACACCGACCGAGGAAATGTGATCAGAAGATCAATATTGATGATTTCGATGTGTGGAATACGAAGAACTGTGCAGGAGATTTACACTGTAGCAAAAATAGTGCCAGCCTGTCTGAAGCTATTGTTAGCTATACGACAAAAAATTAACTTTCCATGGTGTGCCAAAACCCTTCGCAGACTGTTGCATATGATAAAATTTAACTGGAGAAAATGCAGGAATAAGCGTAAGCTTCTCATGGAGAGACCAAACATTGTACGTTGGCGTTCACAGTATCCAAGAAATGTCAAGCGACTTCGCAGCGAGGGAAAGGCCAGATTTTATTTGGATGAAACTTGGATACAGTTTGTGTAAAACGTCGTGATAATCCTCCACTCCTGAAGCATAGATGCGCAATAGCACTGACCAGGCCACTTGCGTAATAAGAGAGGTGGGGGTCAGTGTAACCTTACGCATTTGTTTACAGTGTGTTGTGTATGTGACTGCTTCCGAGCTCTGATATCACTTGCTCCCCATCACTTTCACAGTTCTCCTCATTCTTCCTCTCTTGCGTATATGGAGTGTCAAGACATTTTACACAAGCTGTAGACAGTAATCTCACCTTTCGCAAATGTTGGCAGAGTGACGATGTCTTTTGCGTTTGTGCAAATGTAAATGCTAGTAACAGGCTTATAATTGTAACCGTGGGCTCCCGTTCTGGTTTTTTTTAAAAAATGCATAATTGATTTATAAAGCTGAGTCTACAGTGGGGGATTGCCACCAATGGCAGTAGTGGTACTTGACAATGCACCATACCACAATGTGCAACTTGACAAACCTTCCTAATATGCAGTAAGTCTGACATGGTTTCGTGGCTAACGCGTCATAACTTCACGTGCGACATGACAATGAGAAAAGAAGAATTGTATGAACTTATTTGTTTGAATAAGCATAGGGTGAAAATTTTTAAAATAGACGAACTCCTAAAAACACACAGTCATGCTGTTACCAGATTGCCGCCTTACGTGTGTGACTTAAATGCTGTCGAGTATGCTTGTTCTAAAGTAAAGCGTTATGTTCGGGAACACAATGTGTTGGGCGATATGTCACTCTCGAGACGCAGCGAGACCAGTGAACCTGAAGAAGACTTTTCTGGTTCTTAACTTGCTCAACCCTTGTAAGGTAATTCTTATTCACGTTATATTATTATTTTGTTTGTCCACACTGTAAGTTCCGTACGCCAGTGGGGCGCATGTTTTTTTTTTGAATAGTTTTACTCTCTGTAACGCAGCGTTCTCCATCACATACATTCACTGTCCTTGTCGCAAATTTCCAAACAGATAAGGGCAGCGCATTCCTGTCGGGGATTTTCTCTCCGTTGGCGAAGAGTACTCAGTTAATCCAGAGTCCATTCTAATCACTTAGAAAAAATCTGCCAGAGGGTATAGAGGAAGTGATATTTTATTTTAAAAGAAAATCCTTTCTGCTTTCCCATTAGAGGCTGCCATAATGACAAAGTATAACAAATGAATTAATCAAGCATTAAACAAGGAAAAAAGTACAAAAAAATCATACAAAACGTAATAAAATGCATCAAAAGGGTATAAGGCACAGCAACAGTAATTGAGTGAAACACTTAATTAGCTGGCTGGCTAGGCCGAACTGTTGCAAAAGCGAACGAAGAATTTTGGGATCGTGCCTCTTGCTCAGACCATTAGGCCTACGATTTCAACAGAGTTGAGACCGTGTTTCTCCAGGTAGTATTTCTCGGTATTCAGCAAAAAAACTTAATTACCTAGAGGAATAAATTTTAACATGTAATTTATTCCTCCACGTGTGATTACTTCTACAATAAGGAATATCAAAGATGTTTGGTAAGTATGCAGTTCTAAGCAAAGCTAGATTGAACACCTATAGTCTTTGTAATTGATAATGTGGAATGAAGAAGGCCGTGACAGAACGGTTCAAGTAGTGTTCCAACCACACAACACTCCGAATTAGTTCTGAGAGCGTATTCGATAGTCACACGGTTAGTATTAGCTCGGAACTTGTTCAAAACCGAACGTTGGAACAAAACTTAGTAAGCAATGAAGCAACTTCAGCAAGACGGAGGAATTGGCAATTGTCGGGAAACTCCGCAAGTACTACCGGTGAAAATTTTGCCGGTTAGGGGGGTTAGGACAACGGTTCTATAAATAAATGGAAATGCCACAAGATTATTTACAGAAAGAAAATGCACATATTACACAATTTGAAATGAGAAGTGAACAACTTGGAAACCTGTGACTCACTCACCGACTCTTTTTAAGACACTTTCTTATATACGAAGTCACTAAATGGTCAAAAAAAGTTCATTTTGTTATTGGTGCGCATACGCGGGAGAAAGTGCCCATGAGCATTATCGAAATCTGCGATCTTTCTTCTTCTTCCTCCATAACACACACCATATGCGAAAATTTGCGGGATGTTAATTAACCTAAGTTTATATTTTAAAAAATAAACCTAACCTCCCGTGAATCAGAAACCTAAGCTTATATAAATAATGAATCATAAAGATCATTAAGGAGCGCACGCTCGCTGCTATATTTTTCGTTTAGACCTTAGATGTTGGCGGCTCTCCCGTATGAACACTTCAAAGTGCCCACTAATGGCCAAAGCGCAAGGTAAGTTTTGCCGATTGCATGGGGAACAAAGTTCGAAAGGGTTCCATAAATAATCGGTAATGCAAATGCCAAGAATTATAATTTAAGGAATGAAAATGCACGCATTATGCAATTTAAAATGAGATGTGAACAGTTTGGAAGCCCGTGACTCCTTTCTAATATAAAATGTGTTAGGTCCAAATCCTCGGGTCGAAAATGCTGGGAGCACACAGCAAAAATCGGAGTGGGTTGGCAATTTTTCTGGGTGTTGCCTCTATTCATACGTTTTCTCTATCCGAACTAAAAATCTAAAATTAACAAACAATACGGAATAGCTCCTTTGATAGTGCATAACATATTCCATGAAGTTTACCGCCGAAAAGTAATTTAAATAAGTATATTAAACTGTGTATTGAATCTCATTTTCTTTGTTTTTTCCTCTTGCTAAAAGAGAAATTGCACCCAAACACCACACACGTATTGCCCACTATACTGGTTTGAAAATCACAATATAAACGTGCTGATTGATTCAACACCCCACCAAAAAACCTATTTTTTGTGCACTCACCAAAGGCTTACTCCTCTCAAAAACACAGTTAAAATTAAATTAAATTGAGTTTTATTTATGGACGCTCTTTAACTACTATGATCCTTAGCGTCTCATTCTATATTGGGCGTGAAAGATGGATAATTTTGCTCAGAAGCCTCTTTATCAGGCTTGAGGTTCTTTTACGTGCCGTAAATCTACGACACGGGACCACCGGCTTTACTTCCCTTCCGAAGGAAGCCATGCTAAGGAATTTTTACGCCCGAAAAAAATCCATCGCCCTCCGCCGGGTTTGAACATACGACCTTGGGAACTAGAGGCTAGCATGGTACCACTAGTCCACGGAGGAGCAAAACACAGTGACACCACAGAACACCAAAGTAGACAAATTACGACGGCAACGCTGATCTTAATAGTAAATTGTAAACCCTGAAGTATAACCCTCCTTTGGTGTTCTGTAACCCTCCTTCTCCAAGGACGTAAAAGCCACATTACGAATACTTTGGTGCTGTTTGGTATTACGCATATCTGTGCCAGTGTTGCCAGTGTTATGGCTAAATCTAGCATCTTTACAGCAGCCGTGGCACCGTGGCAGAGTGGTTAGACCCCTCGCCTCTCACCGAGGCGGCCCGGGTTCGATCCGGGCATGTGGGATTTGTGGTGGACAAAGCGGCGTCTGGGCGGGTTTTCTCCGGTTTCCCCCGCCATTCATTCCACCAACTGCTCCATCATCACCTTCCATTTCACTATCATTTTCGTTTCATCTACTTCCTTCGTCCCATACCAGGCATGAGCTAATCACCCACCCTGGATATTCTGTCTGATCCATGAGTGTCTACTCCTCAACGGGCCTGTAAGTCCTACATAAGAGGAGGTTAAGCAGAGAAAGAAGAAGTTTAGCCATATAAAGTCGTAGAATGCTTATAGTCTGAAATGTAGCCTATTTAAAAAAAAAACTTAGCCTAAATAGCATAATTTCATCTATGCCTGTAGAGTTGTATCATGTTCCTATCATGAGTCATGGCACGTCATCAAAATGTGTACTAATCATAAGGTAGAATTTCTGGAGTATGCACTCAAAAGTTTTTTTTTTTTCTAATTCCCTTGTGTTACCCAGTATGATGCTGTGTTTTTGTTACCGCTTATTATCGCATTACACAACACACACAAACACCCATGCCCATGGCGGAACTTGAATCCGCGACCCTCAGCTTGGCGGAGCACACGGCTACGAGGGCCGGCAAATTGGTCAGTTTTTGCATATTTTACCCAAAGAATTTCAATAAATTTCATATTTCAATATCAGATATATTTAACGTAGGGTATTGCTGCTTACAAAAATATACCTTATTCCATTACAATGTTATATTAAATAAATTATTTTTTTACAATATTAAATATTATGGAATTATCTAACCAGTTTTGATATTTAATATGGGTAGTTTTAGACACCAAATATATCTAGCCTTTAATTTTTTGTGTGTGTTAAATAATGCCATTTTAAATATACCCTCTAGTCATTATTTACGAGGAAGTGTTGGCAACACTGGTTTGCGCACAATAGGAATACGGGGATGAAAGCCGGTTACTTTGGTGTTGTTTTGTGCCTAACACCACAGAACAGCAAACTAGAACAGCTAACACGAGCCATACTGTCATTATATATTATACTTTGCTGTTTGGTGTTCTGTGCATTATACCACCACACACCAAAATGTAAGCTCGTGAATATTCTCAAGATTTTACAGAAGACGATTATGTGTGATTTGAAAGCTGAATACTATGACTGTAACTCAAAAGGTGTTCAAAACTTGATGCTTTATCTTCATTAAAAATAAAATAACCAGATACTCTTAATGGATTCCAATACAGCTGATGTTAATCCAGAATTTTATCACATAGACTTTATCAAAAGAGAAATTAAGGAAGAAGCATGTAATAAGAATGAAGGATCAACAATGAAAGGTACCTAATTATGGCTCTATAAAACATATGTGTTGATACATAACCTCAAAGCTTTCATAACACAGGAAAAGTGCAGGCAACAGGGCCTTATGTCAGATTACTGTCATTCATTTTCTTTCAGTTCGAGAATGCAGGCTCGTTCCCTGTATTATAACTCTGTGTTTCTATATATATATGCTTCATTCAGTAAATAATCCGGGAAGATATTACACAGTAATGGTATTTTAGAAAGAAATAAAAAGTGGTCGTAGACCAAAAATGGGAGATACTGGCACGTATAAAGGTAAAAGTTTTGGTAATATTGCTCCAGAGGTCAACGTGTCATCTCGAGTGCCGCGCAACGTCAGGCAGGTTACCGTGTAGAAAAAAACATCGCTACAATTCCACGAATGTGTGGCATTTGGCCTTTTAAATACCCCAAAGACGTTTAAGCACTTAAGATTATGAATTCTGGCGTGATTTTGTCACCAGCCAACAATCAACATGGACAACTTACGCTACGTTGCAGAGAACGAGACCCTAAATAATGGCGCTGTCCTAATGGACAATTGGAACAGTTCGGCACTTCTCAGGAGCTGTTCAACTCATACTTGCATGAGTTCATGTGCAGGAACTGCTGTCCCAATCGGAGATGTTTCAGAATTTTCTTATGACACTCTCCAAGAATTACCCTGAGGCATAACATTTTTGCAGCTCTCTTTTGGTTCATCTTCTCCCTCAGAGCTTCATTTCCATCTTTCTTCTCTTCCAAAATTTCATATTTCTTCATTGTCTATCCTCCAGAACTTCATCTTTCTTGTACACCTGTCTCGCAGAACATCTACAGCTGTCTTCCTTATATGCATCAATGCAAAACAACCTTTATTAAAGCTAACACTTGAATCGTGAGTAGTATGTCCTTGGACATAATTATAGTAGCATTCATTATTATTTAGTTCTATTACATTTGTTTACTGCGTCACGGTAATTATTTTGTTATATTACATTTGCTTACTGTTGCACAATAATTATTTAGTTGTATTACATTTATTTAGTAGTGCACGAGCGCTAATGGTCATCACTAAATGCCACACATTAAACAATAACAATATTTTTTACTGCTTTGCGGTCATTATTAAGTTTTATCGCATTTATTCATTATTTAGCGCTTTTCTATTACGACAGGGTGTAATCAAATTTTTATAGCAGCCGTCAAGAGTTTGTTTTATAAATGTCTGAGCGATTAGACAGCATTAACAACTGGTGTAATTTTAAATTGGTAAATGCACTGAAATGTTGCGAATCAAATGTAGTCTTCAACGAAAACATAGGTGCTTTAAATGTATGGGCATTATAAAAGGAATATTTAATTTGTTGATGCATTGCTTAAATTCTCAAAGATGGTCATGAGTACTCAATTTTCTTTGCATGTTTTGTAATCATTTGGACAAATAAGGTGTTATCCATGGTGATACACCGGGTGAAATTTTACACAGCCTGCATTTTTATAAACATAGCGTCTAGAAACAGAGTTTAGGTTAATGTTACAGGATTTCTGCACTTTCAGTAGTTTAATAACAGATCATAAACTTTAGACCTATGATTTACTTTGATAATGTACCACACAAGACAAGTTGTTTTTGTTGAAGCTGTGGTTCTCAACAGTATAGAACCTTGCGGCTAAATTTAAAAACAGCTTTTGCATTACGCAGAAATAATACAGCACTGTTACATTTACAAATTATGTACAAATGCTGCATGCAAAAAATTAGCTGCAGTTTTAACTACAAGAGCACCAGATCTGCTGATTCAACTGTATATGGAATATGTACTTTAATATTTAATTGGATTTGAATGCCCGTAGCTTTCACATTGGAAGCAAAAGATGGGAATGATTCAGGAATCTCAACTTTGCTCCACTTAAACCAGGGATATGCATGTGCATTGATCACAGTGTGTATTCTGGTTGCAGATTCTTGGTATTAATTGCAAAACCTTGCAGCCGACTTTTTAGATGTAGTCTCCTTATCTCACAGAAATATCAAGTGATTGTCCAATTACAGACTATGCTAAGTACAAGAGACATTTTTTTTTTTTTTTTCCAGAAATGAGTAAAAGCGTCATTTCTCTCCTATAAGAGATATTAGTTTATTTAAATTTTATATGAATTCCTATTAAATCAATGCATTTTGAAGGGTGTGGAATCCTAGGGCAAGATGTATTATAAAAAAGAATGGTTATTTTGCTGTTAGGTGGTCTTCATTGAAAACGCTCAAAAAAGCAAGAAGGAATGGAGTAAATTACCTTAAGAGTGAGTTTATAGGTAGATGTGATCTCGTCAATACCTGGTGCTCACCTGCCTGTCCGTTTTAGGTGTTTTACTTTTATAGGAAAATTGCGATATGAACACAACAAACATAGCCATCTTCCCGCTAAAACAGATGCTGAATAGGAAGTGTCAACCTAAATAAGAAGTGAAATCGATAAGGAATTTCTGCAAACGTGAATCATTTGAGTTTTAGACGCGCAGATCCCTCGGCTATGCCCTGTCGTCGCTTCGCAGTAGGCTGCAACTGCTACACTCCTCTCCTTCTAAAAAACATCCCTCGGTTACACTTTGAGGCTGAGGACCCTCAATCCCTCGGCTACGCCTTGAGGCTGAGTATCTTACCGGCTTTGGCGGCATTAGTTATTCAAATGTCGCCAGCATTGCGTTAGAGCTAGAGAATGACATAGTGACATCTGTAGGATATATAAGACATCACGTCCATCACTGTTGAAGACCACCTAAAAGCAACTTACCGAAAAGAATAAAATGTGTTGGACATGATTTGTTTCATGATCATGGACACAGAGGTTTTTGAAACAATAATAATGGAGTTGTGAATATTTTCATAAGGATAAATTAGGAATTTTCATTGTATATAACTAAAGAGGGTTTTAAAGCATTTTGTTATACTGTTTACAGTGGAGTGTATTTAACAGTATAATATTATACAAGTTCAACTCAGTTCTGGACAGTAGGAATATGTATAACCTTTTTAGAATACACACAGGTTTATTATAAAAACCAAAATACAATAGCTAGAACGCTAAATACACACTGTGACAAAGCTTTAGAATGCACTTTAGTCTTAATCAATTGGTTCTTCCTCATCACCAGAATATCCCCAAAGTCAGTATACCGTTCCCTTTCCACTTCATCTCTAGATGTTCCTTGTTTCTGTTGCTGCTAGGAGATTAGATCTGCATAGAATTTTAGGTCTTCTAGTGTGCTCTTCAGAGATCTCTGGACTTGACAGAGTTTGGATTGGCATGTGTTTAAAGGTACAGGATACGTATTGGATATAATGTATTTTGTTATAGTGTGAAGAAAACAAGTTTTGTTTCATTATGGTTGATGGACTTGTGGCTTTTGAAAAATGCTCAAACTTCAAACCTCTTTTTACTTTCTGTACTATGTATAGTAAGTAGGGGAAGTATTGTATTCCACTCCAAAATTCGATACCTAGATTTCACCGGAAATACATGTTTTGACACCCCCTGAATCCAAAAAAAGCATTTTTGGAAACATGTCCGTGTGTGTGTCTGTCTGTGAACAGCATAACTCAGAAACGAACAGTCGGATAAACACCAAACTTGGTATTTAGGTTCAGTATCTTCCAAGGATGCGACACGAAGGTTTTCAAGAAAATCCCCCCACCCCAGATTACCCTTTACATGGAAGATTTTTTGAAAATTTTAATTTTCTCAAAAATGGCTCTAATGATTTTGATTAAAATATCATATGTTTAAGATATTTTTATGACAAATAAAATGTATATCTTGAATTTCCTGGGAATGTCTCCAAAAGTATTCTTCATTGTGAACGACTTTTGCATAACTGGTAAACCATAAGAGATAGACAAAATTTTACTACACAAAAAAATGTAGATCGCGTTAAAATACACAATTTATGTCATATACATTTTTTTTGTTGAGTGAACCATTTTCGAGATATTGCTTGTTATTCCCTTAAATTTTTCAATACTTATTTTCTCAAACGGGAATTCGTTATTCATTTTTTTGTCTTGTATATGCAAAGAGTATTAATCTGTGGCAAAGGGAATGGTGCTGCACCTAGCAACCAGCTATTAAGAGATATGTATGTGCTTAAAGGCTACTGTATTTCCAAATTGCCCTTGTGTTTCTGGTAAATATTGGCTTTTTTAACACTGCCAAACCATGCCCGTACCTAGAAAAAAATTTCGGGGAGGGTTTTCCGCAAGTAGATCTAAACTTAACAGTACCCCACACAGTTACCATGTACCTGCTCCGTAGTACAGAGAGAGCCAAAAGACTACGAATTGGCTGTGCAGTGTTTTTCCAGTCCGCATCCTCGGCGCTCGTTGCTGTCTGCCGCTATCATAGAAAGGTGTGGATGAAACCATACAACATTTTTAAAACCACTTTAAAGGCTTTACTTACCAACTTTATTGTTGGTAAGTAGAAAAAAATTGTAATTTTTTTTGCAAGTCTATAGTTGAATCCCATGCATATGTGAATACAATTTTGCCTTTTTTCAACAAGACTCTGCAACAGCTCATACGGCAATATTTGGATGAAAACAATTGAAAGTGTGTTTGAGGACAGAATTATTAGTAGATTTGTGGCCCCCTCGGTCCCCCTACCTAACACCCTGCGATTTCTATCTCTGGGGTAACTTTAAACATAAAGTGTACAAGACAAACCCACACACCCTGGAAGAATTAAAGCAAAATATCTGCCAGGAAATTACCAGCATTTCTCAATGTGAACTACGGCGAGAGATGTAAAGAGGTGCCAAAAATGTATGGACAGTGACGGTGGCCAGTTTCAGCATCTCTTTTCATAAAGGTGGTAAGTAAAGCCTTTAAAAGTAGTTTTAAAAATGTTGTATGGTTTCATCCGCTCCTTTCTATGATAGTGGCGGACGGCAACGAGCGCCGAGGTCGCAGACAGGAAAACCATTGTGCAGCCGGTTCATAGCTTTTTGGCTCTCATTGTACATAGACGTTGCATGGATAAGAAAATTGCTTGGAGAGATTACCTTACCTATGTAAGGCGACGATATTAAGTTTCCCTTTTCCTTGTAAATGTGCTACTAGCAATAGACCTACTGTTATCCAACAACATTTTTCCCATGTGTGTTTGCTATGAATTTAAATTAATAAACCTGTCAGAAGTTTTGGGCCCTGTGCCAAACTGTTAAAATGTATAGTTTAATGTCCAGAACAAGATGGCCACAAAAATGTTTATGGACATAGTATGTTTTGTAGCTTGACAATTCAAATAGAATCTGGGCTTGATTAAAGGGGTTGGTCTCTTCTGTCACTCCAAAAATTTGAATAATGAATTTAGTTACACCTGCTTTATAAGAATAGTATGTATGCTAATTGTAACATTTTGTTTTAAGCGCCTGAGGAAGAAGAGTTGTCATCTTTGGAAATTGAATTAACTGAAGTAGAAGACAAACTGCAGAGTCTGAAAGACAGGAAACAGTTTCTTTTGAGTCGCATCAGAAAGTTAAAAGACTCAATTCTCCTGAAGAAGAATGAGAAGCTTAGAAGTAAAAACTGGGCAAGCACAGGTAGTGTGTGCTCCTATACCCTTAGGAAAATGTTAATGTATTGTAAACAATGTAAACATCTCTGAGGCTTAAATGTTTGTTTTGTAGATTTTACATGGTCAAGTAAATTAGAAGAAACACTAAAGAAAGTATTCAAGTTGAACGGATTCAGGCCACTGCAGAGAGAGACTATAAATGCAGCTCTTTCTGGTGAGGATGTCATCCTTATCATGCCAACTGGAGGTGGAAAGAGTCTTTGTTATCAGTTACCAGCACTTATTAAAAAGGGTAATGTAGCACCTATTGAAATAAAGAATTTGTTTTCTTGATATTGTAATGAAAAGAAGCTAGAAACAGTGATGTGTATTGAATTTATTTAAAGGTAAGTCGGAATTGTAACACTAACATCACTTAAGTTTACTCACTTAACATGTTTCGGGAAACCGTTGTTCCCATCCTCAGAAGGTTAATTCGACTGGCCCGTGTTGTTGGTGTTTCCGGAAACACCAACAACACGGGCCAGTCGAATTAACCTTCTGAGGATGGGAACAACGGTTTCCCGAAACATGTTAAGTGAGTAAACTTAAGTGATGTTAGTGTTACAATTCCGACTCACCTTTAAATAAATTTGTTTTCTGTTCATGTTCTTGCTAAGTGGAATCTGTTTTTTATAACACATTACAAATTTGGTTGAAAATGGTTTAAAATTAAGGTCAGCTAAAATAAAGAGCCTTCAAACTGAGATAGCAGCAGAATATTTCTGAGATTGTGCTAAAAGTAGTGATGGGACAATACCACTATTTCTCAATACTGATATTGATTTTTGAGTACTGATACTTGATGTTCACTTTATAAAAAACTGTAAAGCTTGTTCAGTGAATTATGTTCTTATTGGTAGTTTTCTGTGTATAAACACGTGTAACCAATTTTATATTGTACACTAATTCCGAAATTAGCATACAAAATAAATGACATTTCTCCAATTGGCAGCAATTTTTTTATTTTGATAATGCCACAGGTTATATATCCCCTATTGTTAGGTAAGGATGATGATGATAATTTCTTTGCTTTTTATTTAACTATATTTTGCACTGAAAACTTAGTTTTAAAGGATTTTCTATCCATGTTATGGAAATTAGTCGTATGGTATGCTCGTAGCCCGAGTTTGACTTGCGTAAACATAAATTAACAGAGGGAAGGAAAGAAAAAGTATATCCATGCACTGTATTATCTCATGTCTTAAGTTCTGATTTGTTTCTGCTGGATTCATAGATTTTGGTCATCAGAGTAGGTAAATGATAGGCTGAGAGTGAGTCACCAAGCCATGCTATTGCAGAAACGTGATTTAGTGCGTTAACTAAATCAGCTTCATTAACAACTCAGTTAACGATGCATGTTACATGAGCACCTCTGCTCCTTCCCCTGTTGTCTTGCATGTTTTCATTTAAACATGAGTCTATGGAAAATTGCATTGATTCACCCACGGAAAACATAGTCAAGGTCTATCAAGAACTATAGTCCAGCAACTCTCTAGGGAAAGGTGTGAGGCAATAACGTGAAGCCTCAACACCTTTCATTCCTTATGTAGTATAAAGTTAAATGTAACAACTTTCAGTAATGCAAAGCTAAACTTAGAAGTATCAAAGGTTTATTTCAAAGTATTAGACATACTTCTATACCACCGAGAATCGAGAGTATCAATGGTATTAAGGTCTCCTCCCTAGCCAAAAGACTTTAAAACATAGCTGGCTAAATGAAATATTGCAAACTAGCAGAAGAAAATGAATACATTGTTTACTTTTACTAATTTTGGTAACAGTTCCTTAAATACCTTCTAATTGAAATGCAGAAGAAAGATAATTTAGTGAATGAAAATCCATACATTACACACTTCAAAAGGAGTCATGAGCAGTTAGAAAGCCTATGGCCTGCCCTTTTTAAGACACTTTCTTATATACAAAATAATACTGTGCATGCGTGGAAGAAAGTGCCAACCCACGAGTACTAGCGAAATCGGAAATATTTTTAGTTCTTCCAAACACATTCATTACTACTGTATCTATCCCACCAAATAGCTTCATAATTTTATATTGGGGTTTAGCCACTCCTCTACCCATACATTTTTTTTTCAATCTACAAATACATATAAGCAAAACAACAGGAACATCTTTTATAATTACAATTAAAGTGCTAAACCTAAATTTGCAATCTAATATGTCTAACATCCTTCTATATAAGACTTCCTTACACACAACCCTAAGGTTATCTGTATAATGAAGGCCCCTCCTGCTATTTACATTCTACTATTTAACAATTTTATACCTCAATTCTCTTCTCTTTCTTAACTACTCTAATCCATTTCTCATTTAATTTCCGCACATATTCTCCCATCATTTCATTCCTGTTTTCCCCATACTAGTTAACATTTTAACTGCTATAATTTCATTCTGTAATTTGTCCCATTTTATTTCCCATATATCTTCCCTCCATGTCTTCACCCCATCACATTCTAATAAACAACCTCTATTTTAAAATACATTTCTTGGCTATGCTTTGCAGCTTAGGGCCTTCAACCCTAGACTACGCTTTGCGGCTTAGGGCCCTAAATCAGTCATTTGCATAAGGTTCACTGACTTGTTTTGTTAATATTTTGGTGTTGGTATGGGAGGTTCAGCTGATTAGGCACTGGCCTTCTGATCCCAAGGTCGAGGGTTCAAACTTGGCCCAGACCAATGGTTTTTAAGTGTGCTTAAATGCAACAGCCCCATGTCAGTAGATTTACTAGCATGTAAAGAACTCCCGCAAGACAAAATTCCAGCCACCAGCGGCACTGATATCATCCTGGTAATTGACAGCATCGTTAACAAACAAAATATTATTTTATTTTATATGTTGGTGGCTCTCCCGTATGAACAGCACAGACACAAAGCACAAAATAATTTTTCAGGGATGGATGAGGAACAAATTTGCTTATTTTTATTACCATTAGAAATGGTACTACCATAATGGAATTCAGGACAGTGGCTGAAATGCTGCTAACATTTTATAGATTCCTATTTCAAAAATTTCTGAGTTGTGTAATAGCTTGTGCTCTTGCAATGTAAGAGACAGGGGTTCAAGTAACTATGTTTTTTATTTGAAATATATTGCCTTGAATTGAGACCTTTGAAAACATCTCAGTTCTATCGGTATGTGCCCAGAAATGCCAGCTTTGCCTGGTCACCCCTTAAGATATCTTCACATATTAAAACAGTACGAAAGTCACCATTAATATTAAATAAAGCCTTGGGGAATCTTATAGATTTACAAAACACCCTGTCTGACATTGTAACAGTAAAGCCTTACTCATGTAGTAGGTTGCAAAACGCACATTGATGTATGTAATGAAACAACATGTTGGTTGTGTTGGTGTTATTTAAATGACAAGAGAACAATTTAAGATAGAAAGTAAATAATTTTAATAAATAATAAGCAAATATTCATGGCTGTAATTAGTTTGAAATTGATAGAAATTTAAGAGTGTTATGCTTGGGGAGTCTGCTAAAAGTGTATGATTTTTAGGATTGTCTACTAAAGGCTGGTTCACAGTAACCCGAAAATAGAAACAGAAATGGGAGCAGGAAGCAAAACAGCATAATAAAATTTTGTTTCACAATACCTGGGAGCTAGAATGGGAATGCATATCAATAACAAAGTGGAAAGTCAATTTTGCACATTGGGACATCATCTGTCTAACTGAACAATGACATTTTGTCACCTGCTTCCAATTCAGCCAATGTAATCAATGTAATGTCTGTTTCATGTCATGGCCACCTTGAAAAATTTCTACAGTGAAGGGTCTAATATACACAATATGGATCTAATATGCCATGCCCGGGAATGACAAAGTTAAAATTTGACTATACACAAGTATCTTTGCACTTGACAGTTCGTGTGGCTTCACGTAAGGTTGGCTACATTGTGGTTGTGACGTTGCCAGAGTGGCTAGTAAACAACAACAGCTGATTGTTCTCCTTTCTATCATGTCTAAGCTGCATACAAAAAGTGTACGTAAGTAACGAATGTCAATGAATAATAACTATTTCGTATTATTATTGTTAATTGAAAATAAGTGATATAAGCAGCTTTGGTATGGTCGGATACTCCTTTCTATAATAATAGGCATAAATGTGTCTACATATGGCATCTAATTGGAAAGCATCAAGATTTGTGACTGGACGAGGCTGCTTTCTTTTCTTCCCTGGAGTTGATAGAAATACCATTGCGTTCCAGATGATTCAGGAATTTTGTCCTCTTTCTCTTGGAGTTTCACTCCCTTGTGAATAACAATTCTCGTGCTTAGTCCAAGAGCTGTTGCAGTTCGTTGTACGGCTTTATCAGTAGGAATAGAGGGATTGCTATGAAGCTTCACGTACTCCTTTTTCTGTTCAAAGAATTCCCGGGTTCTCCTTAGTAGTTCCAATGCCTGACTATTAAGTGGCACACCTCGGCGCAAAGGGTTTTCACTTCGTGAATCATTACTCGGCGATCGGCGTCGTTTTTCAGACATTGTCGCACTAAAGTTTGGTTTAAATAAATATTATGAATGAAATATATATAAAATAGATATATATGTATAAATGAACAGTAACAAAACTATCAAACAATAACCACAGATATAAATAACAATGAACAATATGTAGCTTGCAAAGAACAACTTGACGCTCGAGCTAGAGATTCACAAACTGAAGCACGTTGTTGGGAATAGTTACATCCGGCAACAGAGCCGATTCTAGTTCCAGTTCCGCTTTGTCATCGACCATCCGGAATGCTGCCTTGTGATTGGCTTAGGAAGTCAAACGGTTGAAGCTTTTCATCTGTTTTTTTTTGCAAGTGTACCAACTTAAACGCTAGCTGTCAAGTGCAACGTTACAGCGGCGGGGGTATAAGTCTTCTTTCTGTTCTCAGGAAAGCTTTCTGTTAATTGTGAATGCTCACATTGTAATATATGTATTTTTAACCATTAAAAACAGAAGCTCTATAAACAGTGAAGTTTCCATGTTGAATTTGATATGCGTCACACTATCTTTACACAAACCTTCACTTACTAAGTTATTAAAACTGAAACATTTTCAAGGGGATTCATCCTCATCAGCAATTACATGACTGAAGTATGTTCCTTCTTCTTTCCTCTTCCTCCTCTCCTGGCTGGGTTGGATCTACTACCATCTACTAGTAGAGGGACAAAGCTCTAACAGACTACTTGGCAGAATTTCAAAATTGATAATATTATCTGCATTCTTGATGAGAATGTTTTCTCCCAAATAGTCAATCCTGTACCTTTTTCACCATAAGCTGAAAGGAGAAGTAAACAAAACTTAAATGTATCACTCCGCTGAGCACATGGCAGCATCACGTGGAGGATGACGGGAACTAAGACCTGCGAGAGGAAATTGCTTCATACAGATAGCGAATACAGTATATTGCACAGCTTGGGAATCATTAGCTTTTAAACATTGTATGTCTATTTTGCCTTACATCCTAAACTTAAAACACACAATACTAAGTATTTCACTATGTTATTGCCAGATTACAGCACGGATATTGAAATATCTGTTATACCTGTGTTTAAAGGTCCAGATTAAACTGTTCTTAAAAATTAATGACTAATATCAGTATACCACCTTTGCTTTAACCTGTTATGAGTCAACAAGTTTTAGCACTATAGGTTAAAACACAACAGAAAACAAATGCAACCCAAGCTATCCGAGCAACAATTCTGCAACACTAACAAAGAAGTTAAATTATTGCTAAACAATGGCCAACCATATTCATTGTCGATTAAAGCTGGATACTTTTCACAGAATTTGTTAAAAGCATTTAACACAATTGTCTTCTTTCTGTTTCCCTTGTTTATGTTTTCTACAGTGGCAGAAGACTCTCAACCAGAAACAAACTGCAGTGCCTGCGCATAGCCTCTTAACCCTCTGTTATAACATTTCATTTAGTTATAGATGAATCTGAACAAACACATTTAGTTTCATAAATTTAGCTGTTACAATAATGAATTTTTTAAATTTCTCTGCACGAGAATAACCATAAAATGTTACGATATGAACCAAACTGTTTTTTGTAGAGGAAGAGATGACATGCTAAGCGGGAAAGGTTGTAATTTGTCCATTAGCCAATGAGGTGTTGTCTTGTCACATGGTTTTGTTTACTTCTCCTTTCAGCTTATAGTGAAAAAGGTTTAGTGATGAGACTTTAAAATACTGGGTAACCACATAATGGTCTCTTTCGATGTCACGGCACTATTCACAAGTATTCCAGTAGAGAAGATTTCCACACTTCTTATAAAATGGTTAAAACGTTTAACATGTACTACAGATTGGAACAAATTATAAGCTTGACAGAATTAGGCATCCAACAAAGCTACTTCACATTCAACAGCAGGTTCTATAAACAAGCACAAGGTCTAGCTTTGAGAAGCCTTCTGTCACTCATTCTAGCAGATTTATGCATGAGCCACTTAGAAACCACATAGTAAAAGTCTTTCCTCGCGTATTCACATTTTGGTTCAGATATGTAGATGATAGCTTTGCAATCATAACAGAAAAACTCAAGGAAGATGCCCTGAAATTGCTAAATATACAGATTTTTGTATAAAATTCCCAATGGAAACTGAAGAAAATGATACCTTACCCTTTTTGAACCTCAAAATAATCTGAGACCAAGAGAAATTTACATTTGGAATCTTCAGAAAATCAGCACATGTAGATAATTACATTAAAAAGAAAAATTGCAATTTGATCTTGCAGCAGCTTGCAGTTTTCAAAAGTCTGATTCATAGGTTAAATAGCGTCTCTCTGAGCAGATAATATTAAAAAGAATGCTAGTGTATGAGGGCTGTCTCAGAAGTACCCGACTTAACAAAGAAAACAAAAATTTGGAGGAAAAACATCTTTATTTCTCTACATAGTTTCCTTTCAGCTCGATATACTTTTCCCAGCAATGTCCAATTGTTTCGATACTCTGTTTATAGTGAGAACCGTCGAGTTCTGCTAAATATCCATCAACTGCAGACTCAACCTCTTCATTCTTAGCAAATCTGTTACCACCAAGCCATTTCTTCCACTTTGGAAACAGAAATTAATCGGAGGGGGCCGAATCTGGTGAATAAGGTGCATGAAGAAGCAATTTGAACTTTAACTCATTGATTTTGGCCATGGCAATAATGGATGTGTGAACTGGTGCATTGTCTTGATGAAATATTTTCTTTTTCTCTAAATGCGGCAGTTTTTGTTTGATTTCATCATTCAAACGCTGCAATAAGTTTGCATAATACTCTCCATTGATTGCTTTTCCTTTTTGAAGATAATCAATGAAAATTATCCCACGCACATCTCAAAAAACTGATGCCATGACCTTGCCTGCAGATGGAACTGTCTTCGCCATCTTTGGAGCCGATTCTCCCCTTTCAATCCACTATTTTGACTGTTCCTTCATCTCAGGTGTGAAGTGTTGGACCCATGTTTCATCCATGGTTATGAATCAATGCAAAAACTTGGCTTTATTGCAGTGAAACATCGCCAAACACTCGACTGAAACATCCTTACGACGCTGCTTTTGTTCCATTGTGAGTAAACGTGGCACCCATCTTGCGCACAGCTTTCTCATGTCTAAATTTTCAGTTAGTATGCGATGTACAGTACTTTTCGAAATGCCTATGATGTCTGCTAGCTCGCACGCTTTCAGTCGACGGTCATCCAATATGATTTGTGGATTTTCTTCACAATTTCTGGCGTGGTCACCTCATTTGGTCGACCACTGCGATGTTCATCTTGGCAGCTCGTACGGCCTCACTTAAACTCCGCCACCCAATATTTTACTGTTGTAAACGAAGGAGCAGACTCCCCCAGAGTAGAATCTAGCTCAGCTTTAATATTAGTTGGACTAAGACCTTTCAAATGAAAGTATTGTATCACATAATGATGGGCAGTTTTATCCATGTTTGAAAATTCGCTGAGTGTGTTCATGATTGATGGCTGCCAAACAATTCCAAAACAATATAGCATCGTCAAATTCAAACTTAAGTTTTATACGGTTGGTACTTTCTACCAAAGTCATTTGTTTGAAACAACCACCACTATCTATACGTCAGGTCGGATACTTCTGGGACTGCCCTTGTATTCTGGACATTGCAGTGGTAAACGGCTTCTACCAGGTTTAATATTTAAAATGTTTAAACAGAGTGGTAAACTCAGAAAAATAACCCAAACAACTACTCTTAGTGACACAAACTGGAAATAGTTCACATATCATCCATGGGCATTTAGAAAATTTGAAAAAAAATATTTAGGAAGTTGGCATCCAATTAGCTCCTCAAAACAGATACAGCCTCAACAATTTGCTGAATAAGACAGTCCCAGATGCACTTAAATCAGGAATCTACCAGATCAACTGTGAGAGTGTGAAAAATTCTACATATGTAAAACAAAGAGAAATTTGAGCATTAGATTTAAAGAGCACCAGAGAAATATAAACCTGGCACAAACAGACAAATCTGCTGTGTCACACCATTTTGGTCTGAGAACCACAACATTGGTCAATCCATAAAATTGTTAAAATCAGTTTCAGAATGCCCAAGGAAACATTCCATTTTTATTCATATATGGGTTATATGAATAAAAATGAGTATATAGTATATGCTTCACTTTTCTAAAGTAAATACTCAGTTGGTAAGAATAAAACCTTCAAGTATCTACTTCATTTTGAGAACATACTCAAGTAATGGAAGCAGAGTAGAACATACTCAGGCATCTATCTTACAAGATTATGCACTCATATTTGGTATGAATAAAAGCTAGTATATTCTCAGTTTTACAAGTTCATTCTCCTCTCATGTTGAGCATGGTTAGATGCATACTCACTTCTGAGTATATATTGATTTTTTTTTTTTTTTTACTTAAAACCAAAAATGAAGAGAATGGCACAATTTATGAGCTGTATAGTACTCGTGGAAAACTTAAAAGGGCATTAAAGAAGTTTCAAAATTCTACATTGTTTCGGAAAAACATAACCTAGAAGTAATAGTGTAAATATGCTGAGATTCTAAAAACTGTTGGATGACTTCATCCAGCACTTCATGAATTATGACTTTCCAATCCACAATTATTCCTTTCTTTTTGCTTATAACCATTTTATTTATTGGTTTTCTAATATTGCCGTGAACATTCAAGGAGTTTCAAAATCCTATATTGCTTCATGGAAACAACCTAGAAGTATTACTGAAAGTCAGATTTATTAATTAAGCTTACTACGTAAACTCCTAACCACAAAATTCAGTTGCTTAAGAACTTAGATTACTTATAACAAAACTGTTTCGTAAAAACATACTGTAAACATCCCTGGATTCTAGAAACACTCTGATTTGAATCTCATTCGGCACCTTATAATTAAGACTTTGGAATCTGTGAATATTTTGTTTTTCCTGATTTATTGATAATATACTTTTGCCTATTTCATTTTATTTGCTAATTTAATTTACAGCTATGCTTTTGTGTATGTTGCTTCAATTACTTTTTCATTTCTTGAAGGACTTCATATCCCTCTAATATTTCTGCTGAAACCTGTTATGCAACACAGGATAATTCCTGAGCAGCTTTGATGGAACAGAACCAAATACAACAAAATCTGCTCCTCTAATTCAGAATGCCAAACAACACAACACCACACAATCAACGAAGCTAGTATATGGTCAAGGAGTGTAGATAACACGAGTATATACTTAAATTTAAGTGAACTATGGGGATGAGTATATACTTGCGCGAGGCAGTAGACTTTTATTCTTATGAAAACGAGTATGTTCTCATATAATCACAGAAAGTGTTCATACTCATGAGTATGAACTTTGAGAAAGTACTTGCTTTTTATTCATATCACCCGGTTTGTGTAAAGATAATGGACTCATTCCAAATTCAATAAGTATAGAGTCTTTCAACAAGAGTGTGTTATCTTTGAAGTTAAATAAAACACATTCTATAAATGATAGAGGTTTATTTCTTTTTTTATTTTGGAACATAATTAATGTCATTACGTGTGGAAGAGAACATCAGTTAAGTGACTTCGTTGGGTTGCGCGTATATGGTTGACCCAATTTTCAATGACAGAAGAACGTAAATTAGGCCCAACTTTACGAATAACATGCGTGATGTTATTCATAAGATCATTTACTGTTTCTGGCTTGTTGACATAAACTCGAGATGTAACATAACCCCACAAGAAGTAATCCAACGGCATTAAATCACATGACCTCGGTGGCCAGTTAACATCACCACTACGGGAAATAATGAAACCTGTGAACTTCTCCTTCAGAAGATCGATTGTTTCGAGAGCATTATGACATGTGGCACCATCTTGCTGGAACCAGATGTTTCTGAGATCCATACCATCCAATTGAGGCCAAAAATAGTCCCTTATAAGAGCCGTTATCTTTCTCCATTGACAGTTAGAGCTTCTCCATCTTCATCTCGGAAAAAATATGGACCAATGATTCCACCATACCAAAATCCACGTCACACAGTAACCTTTTAGAGATGAAGTGGTCGTTCTTGAATCTGCATTGGATTGTGATTGCTCCAATAGCAGCAATTTTGTTTGTTAACACAACCATCCATACAAAAGTGGGCTTCATCGCTGAAGATGTTTTTTCGACAAAAATCCGGGTCAGCTTCCAATTGCTCCATAGCCCAGTCAGCAAATACACAGCGCAACCTTTGGTCGTTGGGCTTTAATTCTTGAGTTAACACCATTTTGTAAGCGTGAAACTTCAAGTTCAGATGCAGAATTCGCCAAGTTGTGGTCAGCAAAAGCCCCAATTCTTACACTCGAGAGCAATTTATTTGTTTCTGTTCTTGCGTACACTCTCACGAACGGCGCCTATGTTTTTGTTGCAACTCTTATGTTGATTATGTAGAGGCGTTCTTTGATCGCTGACAGAACCATTTCTTTCAAATTTATGGATCAAACCCCGAATCGTTCTCTCGCAGGGATGATTATGCACACCGTAAACTTCACGCAATACACAGAAGGTTTGGCGAACAGATGGTCCATTTTTATAATACATTTTCACAACTTCTACGCGTTGCTGAATGCTGTAACATTCCATGGCTATTTGTCAATAATAACTGTAACCACATGAAAAAAATGACTGCTGTAACTAAATAACAACGGCAGCTATCACATGTTTTAAAATAAGACGCTCTTGTTGAAAGACTCTTTTACTTGTCATTCTCATTTCTGTTCTCGGTTATTGTGAATAGCCTTAACTACCAAAACACAAGATATAAAGTGTTGCAAGTGTCCATGTACTCAAGAATGGCCAAACTGATTGCTATGAAACTTGGTATAATGTTAATTTTTTTTTGTTTAGGTCTCACAATTGTTATTTCACCTTTAGTGTCACTAATGGAAGACCAGCTTGTGGCACTTAAAAAACATGGTGTAAATGCAGCAATGCTTAGTTCTACTTCTTCAAAAGAAGAAGTTAATTATATTCAGCAGGTAGATCAACAATGACCTATAAATAACTAATAATTTGGTAGAAATTACGACCTGTAATTGTTAGAGGTTTTAATTTATAAAGTAAATATCTTTGTTTCAAAGTAACCGAATACGTTAAGTCTGCAAAAAATAGCGTTTATTTTTTATTTAGAGATAACTTCAATGTCCTGAAACCTCATAAATTATTTATCTATTTATTTTAGAAACATAATATGAAAATTTGTGCAACAATTACAGCTAAGTTTTATTTTCTTCTTATCTTTTACTTGAAGGAGTATTTTTGCTAATTGTGGGTTTTTTTTGTAGTCTATGACAGACAAAGGCTGTACCCTGAAACTGCTGTATGTGACCCCAGAAAAGCTTGCTAAAAGTAAGCGATTTATGACAAAACTGCAGAAGATGCACGGCATGGGTGGACTTGCTCTTATTGCAATAGATGAGGTCCATTGCTGCTCACAGTGGGGACATGACTTCAGACCAGGTATATCAAACATTTTCTTCAGTACTGGCTAGATCAAGTTCTTTTATTACTTTCCTACTACTTAACTATAGTAAGTAGAGGAAATACTGCATTCCACCCAAAAATTCATATCAAGATTTCAGCAGAAATGCATGTTTTGAGGCCTCTTGAATCCCCCCCCAAAAAAAGCATTTTTAGAAAAAGGTCTGATGTGTCTGTGTGAGGCAGTATTTTAATGCCTAAATGATACTAATTGTATTTTTTATTAATTAAATTCAATAACAGCCCACCTTGAAAACAGTATGTATATAGTTATTATTTATATTGTATATAAAGTCATTGTAAATACTTATTTTTATTGTAAATGTATTTATTAGTGATATGTAAATGTTTATATACTCTAATAGTGAAAAAACTGTGAGAATACTATGTTTTAAGATGTTAATAATGAGGCAATAATGTAATTTTGGTGACAATAATGTGTTTGGAGTTTTAAAAGTACTGGTTATGAAAAAGATTGGTAATAACGTAATTTTCGCTTACAGTTTGGAATTAGCCAATCAAAAGTAAAGAAAGATTTTTTAGTTTGAATACTTAAATTCTATTGGACTAGATTTAGCCAATAAGAGAATGGCATTACCAAAGCTAAAGGTTTTTACCGTTGAATCTAGTCAGTCTCGGGCAAGATATTAGACAGAGCAGACGTGTAAGTCACGGGCAAGATGTAGTAAACAGCAGACGTAAGAGTTGCCGACATGAAATTGTAGAGAGTAGACGTGAAAGTCGTGGGTAAAAATGTTGTAAAGTATAAATGATAAATTTGTGTTCATCGCCAAAAATGTATTAAGTGCTCACAGTTTTATTTTATAAAGTGTTGTGTTTATAAAAATGTGCAAATATAAAGTGAAATAAAAAGAAGTAAAAAAAAATTAAAAAGTAAATTGTGTGGCGTCTTATAATTTGAGTCTTATCACAACCCTACAAGAACTCATGTTTCTATAGTGCGACTGAAAGCAGCTGAGGCAAATAACTTTAATAATATTATGTAAAAACAAGCATCATCTTCACTATAAAGTTTGGCGTCCTAAAAATCAAACAACATCAAAGTGTATCTTCATTACGTAACCTTAATATTTACGTAACCAAAAACCTACCACAAATTGGCGTACAACTGTGGGGCAAACTCCTCCAAATAATTACGCAACCTACTATCTGCAAGTTGAAGAAACATACCTACCGCATGTGTGAACAAAACTTCAAAATGAAAATTCGGATAATTATCAAACTTTGTATTTAGGTTCAGTATCTTCCAAATATGCTGCATCATGAAGAATTTCAAGAAAATCCCACTTCAAACCCCCTTTATATTGAGGATTTTTCAATTTTTTTTTATTTTCTCAAAAATTGCCATAACAATTTTGATTAAAATATGTATATCTTGAATTTTCTGGGAGTAGCTTGCAAAGCGCTCTTCTTTCAGAAAAATGTAACTTGTAAATGTTGAAATGGACAAAAACGTGGATATCTTTAAAACACACAATTTATTTCATATAACTTTTTTTTTGGCATCAGCCACTTCTGAGATATCCATTATTATTGGTTTGAATGTTTCATTGCTTTATTATTATTATTGTAAAGCGCTGTGCTATTCTGTTTTTTCTTGTGGGGTCATGGAAAGAGTATGCAATTTTAAGGCCACTATATAGCAACCATTTTTTTAAACATCTCACTATCAGAATCAGTTCCCTTGTGCCTAAAACAAAATGTGTAATGAAACTATTTCTGCAAAGTTTTATCCCGATTAACTTAAACAGAGAAATAAGCCTTCATAACAATAATTTGTAGAAACTTATAAAAATATACAATAGCGGTTAGAGAAAGTCATGTGAATTGTTACATTTCAGATTTTTAATGACCTTTTTAACAACTAAGGTCTGCAGAAGCAATGAATGAAATGGGTGCAGTGTTGCACAAATAATCTCAGGGTCCATTCAGCTGAGAGTTACCCAACATTTGTCATGTGAGCCTAAGGGAAAGCACAATAAAATTCTTGTTTGTTACAGTCAAATGACTTTCTCTACCCACTATCATTTACTTTGAGGCAGTATTTTGATGCCTAAATGATACTAATTGTGTTTTATTATTATTAAATTCAATAACAGCCCACCTTGAAAATAGTATGTATATAATTATTATTTATATTGTATGTAAAGTCATTGTAAATACTTATTTTTTATTGTAAACATATTTATTAGTGATATGTAAATGTATATATACTCTAATAGTGCAAAAACTGTGAGAATAATATGCTTTAGGATGTTAATAATGAGGTAATAATGTAATTTTGGTGACAATATGTCTGGAGTTTTAAAAGTACTGGTCATGAAAAGATCGGTAATAACGTAATTTCGCTTACAGTTTGGAATTAGCCAATCAACAGTAAAGAAAAGTTTTAGTTTGAATACTTAAATTCTATTGGACTAGAATTAGCCAATAAGAGACTGGCATCACCGAAGCTATAAGATTTTTACCGTTGGATTCAGTCAGTCGCGGGTAAGATGTTGTAGAGAACGGATGATAAAAATTATGTTCTCCGCTATGATGTATAAAGTGCTCACAGTTTTTCTTTTATAAAGTGTTGTGTTTATAAATGTGCAAGTATAAAGAGAAATAAAAAGAAGTGAAATTAAAAAGTAAATTCTGTGACGTATTTTTAATTCTTGTCTTATCGCAACCTTAAAAGAACTTGTGTTTCTATAGTGCGACTGAAAGCAGCCGAGGCAAATAACTTTAATAATATTACGTAAAACAAGCATCTTCTTCACTACAAAGTTTGGCGTCTCAAGCATCAAACAACATCAAAGTGTATCTTCATTACGTAACCTAAATACTTCTTTGTAAGTGATGCACATACGCGGGGATTCTCACATCTCATATCCAGCATTCAGCTAAATCTTTTTCAAAGTTGGCAACAAACATACTTCTTCAAATTACAACTGTGGGGCAATTTCCTCCAAACAAGTACTATCATAACTATCCGCAAATTGGTGTCCCTCAATGTGGGGCTTAATATACAAACTGCAAATTGAAGAATAAATACTTCTTCAATTTGGCGCCAAAACGTGGAGCTTACAAGAAACATCTCACAACAAACAAAATAAAACAAAAAAAAAAACACATCACCTAAATTAACAATTACGTAACCCATATCTACTTCAACTTTTATCTCTCTTCTACAAACTTTTCTTACAAAAGCTTATTCTTTTGTCTATTTCATGCTAATCGAGATAAGCATTTGCAGAAATGCTTTCATTACACATTAATTTGTAGGTGCAAGAGGGATTCAAGAGACTGTAGCAATTGTCAAATCTTTAAAAAGTGGATCGCCATATGCTGGCTTTGAATTCCATACTCTGTGCATGACAAAACAAGAAACAAAAAAATTAGTGATAGGATGAACCGCTTTATAAAAAACTTTAAAGGTGATAGGTTGTTCTTATTAGTAGTTTTCTGTGTATAAACGCAAGTAAGCAATTTTGTATTGCATGCTAATTCCCAAATTGTTCCTGTTTGACATTCTCCAATTGCCAGCAATTTTTTTATCTTGATGTCACAGGTTATACATCCCCTATTGTTAGTCAAGTCTTATAATAATAATAATAATAATAATAATAATAATAATAATAATAATAATAATAATAATAATAATAATAATAATAATAATAATAATAATAATAATAAATAATAATTTCTATGCTTCCCTTTTTGTGTAACTATATTTTGTGTTGAAAGTTTCTCTTAAAGGATTTTCTATCCAAAGAAAAACAAATATTAGCAATTCTTCTTTATTCTGCAATCATGAAAATATAAACTAATATGTATTTTAAACTCAAAAAACTAAAAATAATGTGTGTTACAGCATTCTACCATTATTCACGATAACACATGTATTTTTTCATCCAGTAATAAATAATTAGCCATATAACACTCTGAAACATAATAAGTTTGTGGATTAAGCCTCTCTTCTACCCATACATTAGCATATAAAGGGTAGTTAAATTATATTTGAACCCATTTGTGGCTACTCCTGCGCCAGCTGCCTGGACTTCGGACTGTCAATGCCCACTCGAAAGTGTGCCAGCGCCAACTCTCATTGATATTGCTGCATCAGGTGCAGTCATTCAGTGTGCCTCTGTCATGCAGTAAACATGGTGTGTCACTTATCTGTGGAAGAATGCGTGTTTATTTGTAAAGTTTACATCAAGCATGAATCTGCTCACCGTGTGTGCAGGGAGTTCGTTGAAAAGTTTCTGAACTCTATACAATCTGCAAGGTCAACCATACATGCGATCGTAAATAAATTTGAAGCTTCGGGTTCAGTGTTGGACAAGAAACATTCGAGGAAGAGTTCAGTGTTAACTGAAAATAAACTGGATAATGCTTTGGAGCATTTGCCTTGAAAATCGCTGAACAGATGTATCTCGATCTTCTGCGAGAAATGCTACACGTCTGTTGAAACTGAAGCCCTATGCTACACACGAGTGCAAGCATTAAAGCCAAATGATCCCGCTAAACATGTGTATTATTGTAACTGGTTTTTCCAATCTGTAGAAAGGGGTTTCACTGACCCACAGCTTTTGTTTTTCACTGATGAATCTTGGTTACATCTAAGTGGACGTGTGAATACTCGCAACAGTCGATATGGGGCTTCAGAAAAACCTGTGCTACTGGATGAAGTCTCATTATGATCAGAAAATTGGAATGTGCTGTGCGATAAGTGCTAGAAGAATAATAGGACCCATATTCTTTGATGAAACAATAAATGCACAGCGATATCAGAGTTTAATTCTGAGGCCATTTTGCAATCGCTTGACAGAAGAAGAGAAATTGTATGGTTGGTTCCAGCAAGATTCTGCAACAGCACATATGGCTGCCGAATCATTACATGCAATAAGAGAGGTGTTTGATGACAGAATAATTAGTGTTGATTTGTGGTCCCCTCGTTCTCCTGACCTAACTAGTTGTGATTTTTATTTATGGGGTTCTTTAAAAGACAAAGTGTATCATTCCAATCCTCGCACACTACAGGAACTGTGCAAGAAATCACAAGAATTCCTGCTGCTGAGCTTCAAGAGTGAGCGAGAATAATTATATGAGAAATGTTGCCTGTTAGAGAGCAGAAGGTCAACATTTCCAGCATCTATTACAATAAGGTAAGGATTTTAGTCCGCCTCTGCTGGCATAATTTCCCCAGCGACTGCTGGCTATCTCGCGCAGTAGAGAGAGGCCGCGAGTGGGTTGGAATATAATTTAACTACCCTTTACATGTTTAATACAAAGCCATATTAGACACAATTAAAAATCTGAAGAAAAAATCAAGGAAGTATAGGAAATGCAGAGATATAAAGGAAACCAAGTTTTTTAAGAACAGGAGCATTCTTGAAAGAACAGTATTAACATGCACTGTATTATCTCACAAAGTTCTGATTTGTTTCTGTTGGATTCACAGATTTTGGTCACCAGAGTAGGTAAATGTAATGGCTGAGAGTGAGTCATCAAGCCACGCTACTGCAGAAATGTGATTTATTGCATCAGCTAAATCAGCTTCATTCACAACTCAGTTAACACTGCATATTACTTGAGTACCTCTTCCCGGAGGGAAGGGGTTCCAACCCCTTCAGCTGCCGTGGTGTGGGCACAGCAGACCCGTAGCACTCCTGGTACTTCTGACATTACTAGAAGTATATCAGGCCAAACATCTGAGCCCTTCCTGAAAGGAGTTGTTTGGATTGGGTTGGACTCGAATGGGCAGTGATTCCCAATACTCAAGGGAGATTGGGTAGGACTGAGTGATGAAGCTCGGGCGGGTTTGTGAGATGCCTCAATGTCCGGCACCAACCTGAAGAGGTGGCTAGATCACTGTTGGCCCTGCTGAGGTCTGAGGTTATCAGCAGTCTTCCCTTCGGGGTTGACACACATAAGTGATGTATCCACTTCATCCCTGCATAAGCGGGGGGGGGGGGGGGCTTTTTAGACTTAAGGTAAATACTGAGTATCAAGGTCCTATTCCTATAAAAAGATACATAACCAGGCATGGGAATCTCTAAGCATTAAAGCCAGGACGAAAGGAAATAAAGATGAAGCATTACTGGAGTTTAGGTAGGAATGTTGCAGGTAACAAACCACCCCTCATCCCTTGTGCAGTCTTAACATTTGCGACAGCACTCACCAGATCATGCTTACCTGCCTGCAGTGACCCTTGGTTGCTGTTGTTTATGTTCATTTACTGACACATGGTTTGAGTGTAGATAACTTGATGCCAACAGCTTAGGAATTCCTATACCTGATGATGATGATGCATTGAAAAATTCAAACCAACACCAATGAGAATCTTGAAATGGATAGACACACAAAGAATTTGTCAAGAATTATGTTTTTGCAAGATGTACATTTTTTATGTAGTAAGTTTTTGTCTATCTTTAATGGTTTACAAGTTATACAAAATTATACAGAATTCATTCAGAATGAAGAGGACTCCATAGGTTACTCAGAGAATATTCAATATATACGAGGTGTGATCAAAAAGTAACAGGAATTTTTGTTTTTCTTAAAGAATGTTTATTTAATCATCAACTTTGCCCCCTTCAAAGTAATCCCCCTCAGATATAATACACTTGTGCCAGCACTTTTTACAATTGTGGAAGCACTTCTGGAACTCACTTTTTGTGGTGTTCAGCTCCTTCAGTTTATTCTATTTTTATCTCATTAATGTTGGTAAAACATGACCTTTCATGGTTCTTATTTTTTTTTTTTAATTTGCGTTTTATTTATGGATGCTCTTTAACTGCTGCGATCCTTAGCGTCCCATTCTATATTGGGCGTGAAAGACCAGTAATTTTGCTCAGAGGCCTCTTTTTCAGGCTTGAGGTTCTTTTACGTGCAGCAAATCTATGACACGGGACCACTGGTTTTACTTCCCTTCTGAAGGGAGCCATGCTAAGGATTTTTACGCCCCAAAAAAGTCCATCGCCCTCCGCCGGGTTTGAACCCGCAACCTCGGGAACTAGAGGCTAGCCTGGTAACCACTACACCATGGAGAACGACATCCTTTCATGGTTCTCTTCTGCCTCGAGAATAGGAAGAAGTCACAGGGGGCCATGTCCAGTGAATACGGTGGCTGAGGCAGCATAATGGTTTTGTTTTTTGCCAAAAAAATCACGAGCAAGCATTGAGGTGTGAGCAGGTGCATTATCTTATGCACTTTCCATGAGTGGTTTTGCCACAATTCTGGTCGTTTTCTTTGGATTGCTTCATGCAAATGGCGCATAACTTCCAGGTAGTATTCCTTATTGACCGTACGACCATAAGGCAGGAACTCCTGATGCACTATCCCATTGTAATTGAAGAAAACAGTGAGAAGAACCTTCACATTGATCACACTTGTGAAATTTTTTTCGGTCTTGGCTCTTCAGGCAGTTTCCATTGGGATGATTGGGCCTTAGTTTCAACATCATACTCGTATACCCATGTTTTGTCACCTGTTATTAACCTTCTTTAGAAGTTCTTAATCATTTTCGACTTCATTCAGCAATTCCTGAGCGATGTCTATGCAACATCCTTTTTGCAACAGACTTTGCTGCTACATGCCCAAAACATCCAAAATTTTGCTTGGAATGAGCTAAAGGATATGCTGACATCAGCAACGTCTCTGATGGTGATTCGGTGATTTTCCAGAACCATTTTCTTTACTTCTTCCACGTTGTCTGTAATTGATGTGCTAGGCTGTCCAGGGCGGTCGTCATCTTCAATGTCTTCTCAATCCTCTTTGAAATGTTTATACCACTCGTAAACTCTTGTCTTGCTTATAGTAGATTCACCAAAAGCTAGTCAACATTTCGAATGCAGTGCTGCACTTACAATAAACTAAATATTCAAAACAGCTGAAAATGCAATCATACATCAGGAACATGTGTACCAACAAGATAAAACAAAAGTTTTGAACATTGGATGTATGAAATTCGCGAAATTAAAAAATTCCCGCTACTTTTTTATCATACCTCATGTATTACAGGTACCACTACCGCATTTATCAATTAAGGTTTTACAAGAATACAGTAAAAAGTCCATGTAGAATAATTCAGAATGTTAAAGGAAGGAGTGAATCAGTAAATGATGCTTGAATGAAATGATGTAGCTCACCCACATACCCTTTTAAGCAATGACACTTGTATAGCAGAAACTACTGCCATTTTGAGCTGAAAGCTGCTAAAATGATAAAAAGAGTTGCTAAATCAGTCGCCGGCATTTGAAAATGCTAACGTGGATCATTGGTGCTTCGCTTCACAGATACTGTGGCTATGTCCTGTCATCGCTCTGCAGCTGACAACTGCTCTACTACTCTTATAAAAAGCATCTGACTACGCTTTGCGACTTAAAAGCCATGGAATGTTGGCAGCTGAAATGGACACATAATGCCTTGGGTGTGATCCGTATATTAATTGTTTATAATGATAAGTTTTAAAAAATTGTGATTTGTTCATTAAATACGTTCATGTTATCTGCATTCATAATTTGTGTTGGAAAACATGTTAGAATGTATATGGGGTGTGTTCAAAAATTGGACCTTATTTTTTCCCATGTAAACCAATGAAGCATGGGAAACTTCCTTTGGTGGAGATGTGGAGGGGATATTCACTCGCAGTCGTTAATTTTTTTCCACCTGCAGAAAGCTTCAGTTGCTGGCAGTCGGCCTATGAGTGAAGAAATGTAGTGAGCAGTTGTCAGATTTCAGTTTTTGTAAACTGACGGAACAACTTGAGTAGTGACATTGCATCAAATTTTGCCAAAAGCTTGGCGATACCCAAGTGGAAACCATTCACAAGATTCAACAGGCTTTTGGGGACGATGCCTGTGGTAACCGCATCAAAGATGGTTGCACATTAGTGGACAGTGAACCACGTTCAGGAAGGCCGTCAACAAGCCAAAATGACGATGTCATTGAGCAAGTGTGGACACTGGTCTTGCAGGATCGTTGTATCACAGTCCGAGGACTTGTGAATGAGATAGGTGTAAGCATTGGATCGGTACATTCAATTTTGACTGAGGATTTGGGCATGATGAGAATGTTCACAAAATTTGTACTGAAGCTGCTAACAATGGAGCAGAAGCAATGCCAACAGGACATGCTGGCCAATGCACACAGTGACCCCAACTTTTTGAACACTACAATTACAGGTGATGAGACATGGGTTTATGGCTACAACCCAGAAACAGAGATGCAGCATCACAGTGGCAATATCCATCATCCGCGAGGTCAAAAAGGCACGGCAGGTCTGCAGCAGTCAGTCATGTTGACCGTTTTCTTTGACTCCGTGGTGTGGTGCACCATGAGTATGCACCACAAGGCCAAACCATCACAAAGGATTACTACTAGGAGGTGCTTCGTCACCTTCATGATGCTGTGCTTCGCAAATGACTGGATGTTTGGGGCAGCAAAACCTTGGCAGCTCCATCATGATAACGCACCCTCCCATTCTGCACATTTGATTCATGCTTTCGTTTCCAAACACAACATTCCTGTAGTTCTTTAGGCTCCCTACTCACCCGACATGACTCCGTATGACTTTTGGCTATTTTCCAAGCTGAAAATGCTGCTGAAAGGGATCCAACTTGAGGCAAGAGAAGACATGCCCAGCTACTCACCATTTCAAAAATTGTGTTCCAGAAGTGTTTCCAACAATGGCGGGAGCACTGGGAAAAGCATGTGCATCACCAAGGAGACTATTTTGAAGGGGATTATTGTTTCGGACCTACAAATCAATAAAAGTATTTTTGCCGACCAAAGGTTCGATGCTTTTTGCACATACTTTGTATTTGTGTTTTGGAATAAAGTAGTAAGAGATATCCGTGTGTTATACGAGTATAATGATCCCAAGCCATTGATAGATACAAGAGTATTGCCATTTTATTAATCGTGCAAATATTGTAAATATATGGTACTTTGATCAAAATAATTTGAGCTATTTTTGATAAAATAAAAAATAAAGAAATATATTCCATATAAAGAGTAGTTTAGTGTTGGGATATCTTTCTCCCTCTCTCTTTTGAAAAGAGCTTTGTTTGGTTTAGGGGAGCTCAAAACATCTATTTCTTGAAGTAGTTACAGTCCCATGTATGGTAGCCAAACTTGATGTATTTTTAGACCACACACATAATAGATGCCAATTTTTGCGGGAGATTGTTTCTTGGAGTGTTCGCCCCACGTACAGTACAAACTTTCCGGTGGCCTTCGCCCCATGTTTAGAATTCAACTTTGTATTTTAATGTTTATTTAAATATTATATATGTATGCCTACTGCGTCAGTAGTAATGTGCAGAAACACGTATCTCCTAGCAGGGCTAGGAATGGAGGCTTACACAAATTATAATTCTTACTTCATTCCTTTTATTAATCCTTCACACGATTAAATAAAAGTTCACTGATATATCCTACTATAGAGCTGTGAGATTATTTTATTAATTGCACTTTTAAACACACAAACTTTTATTCACACCATAATGAATTTTTTTTTTACGTGTCACACTGAATACATACCAAACCGAACTGCGCGAGTATGCTATCTTCTAGCTTCTACTGCCTGAATTTGTATAATTCCTCTATATTCAATTCTCTGATTGGCAAAGCCTACTCCAATAGAATACTTTTATTTAACTTTTAGTTTTTCTAGTTTTTGATTGGCTATTTATAAACTGTTTTAAATATTACATTATTATTGTTCCAAGAATTATTGGTAGCATTATTAAACTTTCTAATTTATTGTTGTCTCAAGATTACCTCATTGTTAGCAACTTTTGGCTTCTACTTTGTAATTCTGTTTGCTACGGAAGGCAGCTTGCTTCTATTCTCACAGCTCCTACATTGTTAAATTGCTTAATACATTCACATAACATTATTATATGTGTACATAATAATATAAACATAACACAATGACTGTTACACACACTTTCTACATATTATAGTATACATATATTGCTTTAAGGCGGGCTGTTATGTTTTATATTATATAATTAGACATATCATTTAAGTGTTAAAAATACTGCCTCATTCTGGAGAAATCTTGATATGGGTGGAATACAAAGTATAGCTAAGTGGTAGAGAAATCAACAATAATTTGCTTCACATGCACTATTTTTAGTTTTGGTTCTTATACCAATATTCATGTTTGATTTTAGACTACAAGTTCCTTGGGATTTTGAAAGGCATGTTTCCTGATGTTCCTCTGATGGGTCTCACAGCAACTTCTACATCCAAAGTAACAGTGGATGTACAGAAGATGCTATGCATTCAAGGCTGTTTGGTTCTTAAAGCATCTTTCAACAGGCCTAATCTATATTACGAAGTAAGGCTAAAAGCTTTAATTATTTCTAAAGATTGCATTTATAGTTAGGCCACCTTCATAATGCAGTTGTAGTACTAACATAAGGCAGCATAAGTGCAGGCGTGAGGGAAGACCATTCACAATGTAGCCATAATGCAAGAAGTTGGCACAATTTTCTAGATCTGTAAATTAAATGTGGAAATCTGAGTGTACTACAAGTTTCAAATTGAATAATATAACCAATAACATCCAAAATGAATATTCATCCCATCTTTATAAATAACATAAAAAGTGTTGTATACAGCAAACATCAGATCAGCACGTCGTCAGCATTTAAAATGGCAAGACATGGCCAAATGGAAGGGCACCATGATTGTAGAGTAGATGGTATAAAATCTTGAACTGCAATTATATGTTGTTTAGAAGCTGGCAATGCATGGAGAAAGTAATACAGAATTCTTCCTGTATAAGCACAAGAGTTTGCAAACTCTTACAGTATATAGCACATTCTGTGACTCTATGTAAATGCTTCCATTATAGTCTTTCATCTTTCTTAACAAAACCAATATAATTTATTCTGAGCAGTATTGGTTAAATATCAGTTTATGACAAAATTTGAGACAAGTTCGATTGCAGACATCAAAGCTCCAGTGCGCTCTTGTTCCAGCCGGTCTGATGAAATACCGTAATTGTGGCGATAGTGTTGCCATGAGTTCACAAAAATCAATTCGTCGTCATTCACAACAGTTGGCATTGTGAAAAGCTCCCTCCAGTGAATTCTCACAAAGGATACTTGCTCTTCATATGCATGCCTACAAATGTAACCCATTCAGAGATCATGTATAACTGTGTGGTGTGGATTTTGCGCTGATGGAGCCATCAGGCCTTGGGTCTTTGAAGATGAAAATGGAAATGCCATGACAGTGAGTGGACAACACTACTGGAATATGGTTGAAACATTTTTATGGCCTTACCTTAATGATGTGAATACTGAGAAATTATGGTTCCAACAGAATGGCGCTACCGGCCACACCTCACTCAATGCAATAGCCTTATTGAGGAATAAATTTCCAGAGTCATTTCACACAACAGCAATCAGAACTGGCCAGCAAGGTCATGGGACCTAACCCCCCTGTGACTTCTTTCTTTGGGGGATATTTAAAATTGCAAGTTTATAAAAACAATCCCCAAACAACACACAACTGAAGGAAGATATTCAAAATGTCATCGTCCAAATTGAAGAGTAGATCTGTCTAAAGGTGTTGACTCATTATGTGTATTGTGATAACCGAGAGCCAAACAAAGGTTCTGCATAACATTCACCAGATTTGTAATGTGTTTTCACAATCAATATTCGTTGTTTCATAATAACTAATTGCAAGAAATACTGATTACAAAACATGTAAACAAATTGCTCCCATGCCAACAATGCAACAATAGCGTGCAATTAAAAACCAGCATTCCTAATGGTCCACCCTATATATGATTTAGATTATACCTGGACCAATGAACGTTATACAACTACAAACTGTCAAAACAAAGAAACAGGCATTTTTCATGTGCCTAATCACAAGTCTTAAAAAATCAAAGTGGGATAGGCAGGAAGTTGATTTTCCCCCATATAGGTAGCAATTCTGGTTTTGTGGAAGAAGATGAAGAGTTAGTTTTTGAACTCCCCCCCAAATGGCTGGCAATGTTTTCAGTTCCTGGTTTGAAAAAAATTCATCCTAAATTGGAGCCAAGCACTGTCGTTATTATGGACAATGCACCATACCATACTGTACAATCAGAACATGTCCAAAATAAATTGTGGAGAAAAAATATATAATGCGGCTGCAAAACAAAGAAAGCTTGGTGAAGACTGAACTATTAGAACTGATAAAATGCTTAAAAAGTGCACATGAAAGGTATGTTGTGGATTTGTTTGGCGGAAAGAGGACATAGCATTACTCGTATTTGTTTATACTAAGCCATCATACACAGAATAGGGCTAACATCAGCCCAGGCTGTTATCATAACCATACTCCAAATCCATTTATCCTTGTATCTAGTACTACAACTACTACTCCACTACAAAGATAATAATAGTAATAATTATAATATTAACAATGTTGCTAATGTTGTTATTATAGCAATCTTCATAACATTGCTCATGATAATAGTAACAATAATGATATTGATGAGGGTTTAAACGTGTGTAATGTTTGAATTAGTGCTACTAAACTTTTATTTTCACACACATCGCAATCTTATGTCTCATTTTCATCTCTTCTTAAGGACCACAACCATTTCTTTAGTTAAATACTCACGTTTCTTCTTGCTGTCTTTTCTAAAAAGCTTAATTAAAGCTACTTTTCTGCCTAATTTAAACAATTTCTCACTTAAACACTCTTTCCTCCAAAATTCTGTCCCTTTAAATTCAAACACAATGTGTTCCAAATCTTCCTTTCCTCCACATATTGGACCAAGTTCTGTTGGAGACCTTTTCTCATCCCTTTTAACCTTCACATGCCCGCTCGAACCCAAGCAATACTCTCTCTTTGTTCTTTATTCAATTTGTCCACATATCCTTCTCTTTCCCATGTATTTTTTTTTATTTGTAGATATGATTCTAGTGATCTTTTATTCCCAATATTCCCAAACAACTCTTGTATTTCTATATCTTCGAATCTCCTCCTAACTTCTTTCCAAAACCCATTTACATTATTTTCTCTCATTTTTCAGATATTGTCCAGGCCATTTTTCTCTAATATAGTTTGTATACTGTAACTCCATCCACTATTCCTTAAATTCTTTTCCTGGAAATCCAGGCATTGTCTTAACAAATTCCTTTCATCTAGATTTAGTGTTCTATGCCAGTATTTAAGGACTCTGTCCATAATCATACCTTTCCTTTCCACTCTTTGCAATTCAATTTGAGCAACTTCCTAGCACTTCTATACAAAACATCCTGTGTACTTTATCCACCATCCAGTCCCCATATTTCAGCTCCATATAACATTTTTGCTTCAACTACCATATTACATATTTTTTCCAGCCAATTTACATTTATGTCTGATAACTTGCATTTACACCCTCTAACTGATGCCAATGCTCCCTTCCCTTTTGCTAAAGCCAACTTCTTTGTTTCTCCCATCTCCCACCCCCATCTATTTTAACTCCTAAATACACACATTCTCTAACCACCTTGTATTCTTTCATAGCATTGTTAGACTGCCGCCTTACCATTATAATGCAAGGTTGGCACAGCCTCCTCCATGTGCAGCAAAGTGTTACATAACTTCATAATTATAATAAAACCAGTGTAGTTGCCGAGCTATTATGAACCAAAATCTTGTATGGTATATTGCTTTCCATTCTCTTTCCTTTTTTGATTACTGTTCTAGGGCTATTGTAAACCAGCCTTAAATATGATTTGAAAGTTTATTTGGATTAACAAGTCAATAAAATAATAAACTTCTGTAAGAATAGTTTGTAGAAAAGTGAGTTGAGGTCATGTGATTGCAACACATCAGATTTTTTTCATGTTGGCAACATTGTATTACAGGTACGAACCAAGGCCTCAAGCCATGCAGAGTGCGTTGCTGAATTAGTAGAACTGCTGCAGGATAGGTTTTCTGGTAAATCAGGAATTATATACACCACGGCAATTAAGGACTGTGAACAGTTAATGCAGGATCTGAGGAAGCACAATCTGAGAGTTGGTTGCTACCATGCGAATCTGGAGGCGAACTTGCGCAGTAAAGTTCACAACAAGTGGCTTACCGGGGAATATCAGGTTAGCGACAAATGGAAACAGCTGTAAAAGTGAAATTCTTACAGAGTTATACATTAATGTTTGTTATGTTTATTTTTTTAAAGGCAGTTGTCGCAACAATAGCATTTGGACTGGGCATAGATAAGCCAGATGTAAGATTTGTTATTCATCATTCTTTGTCGAAATCAATGGAAAACTTCTACCAGGTAAAGTACAGCTTTCTTCTCCTACTCTCACATGATAAAATGTTTGCTTCGAATTTTTTTTTTAAAATAGCCTGTGAAGTCTTCTTTTTCCCATTCCCATCTCTGTGGCTTTCCTATGATAGATAAAGGAATGGGTGAGAGAGAACAGCATAAGTAAAACAAATAATAATAATAATAATAATAATAATAATAATAATAATAATAATAATAATAATAATAATAATAATTACATTCACATTACTTTCTCTACTCATCTTACAGAAGCTTATTCCTCTATTTCTTGTTAATCGAGATAAACTTTCATTACACATTTACACCTCTCATTTTAGGTATTACAAGAATACAGTAGGCTAAAGCGAGTCAGATATTTTATAAGTGGATTGCTGTGTGACTTTGCATGTAGTTTAAAAAAGAATAGTGACTTACTACTTAAAAAGGTAAAAGCATTTGAAAATTTAAACCAATAACAAAGATTATCTTGGAAATGGTGAATGCCACAAACAATTTTATTTGACATAAATTGTGTGTTTTAACGAGATCTACATTTTTTGTATATTAAGATTTTGTGTATCCTTAAGGCTCGTTCACAACCACCCAAGAACGGAAATGAGAACGTGAAGCAATACACCATACAAGATATTGGTTCACAACAGCCTGGTAACGAGAATGGGAATGCATATCAATGATCATATCGATCACAAAGTGAAAGTCAATTTTGCGCATTGGGATTTCATTTGTTTTTAACTGACCAGTGACATTTTTTCACTTACTTCCAATTTAGCCAACGTCAAAATTCAATAGAGTAAACATTATCTAAATGCATATCCATTACATTTCCGATCCCTCTAGTTATGTCAAGCTTTCATTCCTTTATTTAATGGCATATCTTAAAGTTGTTTATTATTTTTTCTAATTTCCACCAGTTTTTGCTGTTCTTTGTAGCTTTTGCCATTGTTTATGAGGTAATAGCCAATTTTGAGTTGCATATAAACAAACCACAAATGACCCCTTCACCAGAGGAACCAACGCTCATTGGATTAGTGGGTGTCAGAATGAGGTTAGGAAGCACATTTACTACCAATTTCTTCCAGTTTCATGTTTCCAGCTCGCAACTATAGAGCACTAGAAGCTGTTTCATGTCACGGCCGCCTAGAGTGAAGAGTCTAATATGCATAATATGGATCTAATATGCCATGCCCAAGAACGAGAAAGTTAAAAGTTGGGCAACTCTTCTTTCCCGTTTCCAGGGCCCGGGAAGGCTTCCCGTCCATTGTGCATGCTCCCATTTGAATAGATGTATTTCAACTTTCTCGTTCTCGTTGGTTGTGAACCAGCCTTTACAGTTTACTAATTGTATAGAAGTCATTCAGAATGAAGAAGACTTCACAGAAAATTCAGGACATGCATTTTATTTGTTGCAAATATCTTAAACATATGGTATTTTAATCAACATCTTTAAGAGCCATTTTTGAGAAAGTCAAAAGTGACATAAAATGTTCATGTAAAGGGTAATTTGAGGTTGGGGGATTTTCTTGAAAACCTTTTGTCTCACATCCTTGGAAGATACTGAAGATAAATACAAAGTTTGGTATTTAAATGATGTTTTGTTTTTGAGTTGTGCTGTTCACAGCACATACCTCTTTTAAAAAATGCTATTTTTTGGATTCAAGAGGTCCCAAAATGTGTATTTGCAATGAAATCTCAGTATCAAATGTTTAGATGGAATGCAACACTTCCTCTACTTGGTACAGATAAGTAGTAGAGAAAGTAAAAATAATAAGTCAGATAAATACAAAAAATAGGTGTTTAAAGTCAGCTTCTTCCAACAATGTGACACAAAGATTTTCAAGCAAATCCTCCCACTTCAAACTACTCTTTACATGGAAAATGTTCCATTCCTTTCATCTTTTTATTTAAAATAGTTGTAACAGTTTTAATTGAAATGTTATATATTTAAGATACAAGTATATAATATTCTTTCATATAAAGAAACAATGAACACATAGAGGTATATAAAATAAATGTGGTGTAAGAAGCATTGACAAAGAACTGTTCAACAAGCTACCTATAGAAAACAAAACCATTAACAATAGCAAACAGATACTAAAGGCAGTAAAGCAGTGTTTATTTGGGAATTCTCTTTATAGTATGAAAGAACACAAACACAGTAATATTATGTAAACTAATTTGTAAATGCATATATGAGGGGTGTTCAAATGTAAAGGTATGAAACAACACTGTGGGTATAATTGAAGTCTTTATTCAAAGTAATCACCAGAAGCCTGAGCACTGTTTAATGAGCTGAAGGATTCCCTGTTCCCAGAATTCCTGTGGCTGTGACGAGAGCCAGTCCTCTACTGTGTCCTTCAGTTCGTCATACAAGTTGAAGCGCTTCCCTTTGAGATGTTTTTTTAGCGGATCAAACAGATGGAAGTTACAGGGCGACATGTCCGGGCTGTGGGGCGGATGTTCAAGCTGCTCCCACTTGAAATTTGCCAGTACATTTTGTGTGACCCTGGAGACGTGTGGACGCGTGTTACCTTGGAGCAGAATCACTCCCTCTGTGAGCAGCCCAGGCCGTTTGCTCTTGATGGACTTGCGTAGGCTACGGAGTGTCTCACAGTGCACGTCACTGTTAATGGTTTTTCCGTGCTCGAGGAATTCGATGAGTATCGGACCTTGGACGTCGAAAAAGATGGTGAGCATCACCTTGCCTGCTGAGGACACAGCCTTGAATTTTTTAGGGGGAGGTGACGATGGATGCTTCCATTGCATGCTGTCCAGCTTTGTCTCTGGCTCGAAGTGAATGCACCAGCTCATGTCACCAGTGACAATCCGCTCCAGGAAAGCAGGGTATTCATGATACCGGAACAGGTGTTGCAGTGCTAGTCCCATATGCAGTTGCTTTTGCGGTTCGCTGAGCTTCTTCGGAACCCGCTGCGCACACACCTTCCGGTAACCCAACCTGTCATGCGCAATTGTCCACAATGTTCCAATGCTGGCCCCCACCATCACTGCCAACATTCGCATTATGACACACCGATCACTTCTCACCAGGTCGTTCACCTGGTCGATGAGTTCAGCCATGATTACCGTGTTTGCCTGGCCTGGTCTCGGGCCATCACTCAAACACTCCCGGCCTTCACGAAAACGGGCACTCCACTTTCTCACTGACTTGTCGGACACACAGTCTCCCCCGTATATGGCCATCATCCGGCGACGAATGTCGGCCAGTTTTACACCTTCCGCAGTCAGAAATCGTTGAATATTGCAATCTGAATGCCATGATGTCCTCACACGCACTGCCGTGTCAATTGGATGGAACACACAACTGCCTGCTTCTCTCCTGCATCAGGTGTGGGTGCCCGGCATGCGCACAACCAGACCGGACACTACATTCGCTTCCTAGATGTCGCACTACGTTATCCCAAAACGACATATTCAAATTTCAACCAGTTTGGTTGTTAAGACGTTTCGTACCTTTTCATTTGAACACCCCTCATATATATTGACTTGTCCGATAATAATGTACTCAGAGGATAAATAAAGCTCACCTCTGTGGTGTGGGGATAGCATGTCTGCCTCTCATTAAAGATGTCCCGAGTTCAAATCTTGGTTAGGGTGAGTTACATGTTTTTCCAGGGTTTTCCCTTATCTTGAGAAGATAGGTAACTCCTAAGCTCTAGGGACCTTGGACCCATTTGAACATCATTCCAACCATTTTGTTAACTCACCATCTAATACGACATACCCAGTAAAAAACAAAAAGTCATTCAGACTCTAAGGACTGATTGCAAAAATTATGCATTGTTTAAAAGGGCTTATAAGTAGAGATTCCTAAATTTTGCAACATTCGCAAAAAGCTAAACACGCATGACTTTATACGTAAAATGTATTGTTATTACTGTAAAAGTTGGTTTTCAGGTGTTTCAACCTGCAAATTACTTGCAAATTTTCACATTTATTCCCGAATTTTAACAAAATTTAGGTTACATTCGTTCGACAATGCAGGCATAAATCCTGCACATTTGAAGGATGATGAAGAAGAAGAAGAAGAAGAAGAAGAAGAAGAAGAAGAAGAAGAAGAAAGAAATATAGAAGATTAAAGGCTAAACCTTGTTGGGGTAAATCTTTTTTTTCAACAACGCTTAGAGCGCTAGGCAGGAATATGTGAAAAAATGAGTGGTTGGCTGCTTGATGGATCGTATAACTAACTTCAAGCAACAATGTGGGGCTGGGCAGAAGTCAGGTTACACATAATTCCAGCTATCGGCCTTGGCATAGTCGACCACCACATGTTCTGTGGTCGACACAGGTGTGTGTCAATTATAGTGTGCACTGTCCCATTTTCCAACTGAAAAAAGCTGAAGATGAAAGCAAGCGGTGCTTTTGAAACATGTTCAATTAATTTCAAATAAGTGAAGTTTCAGTGCATTCACCGACTCAAGATTCAATTAAATTATTGCTTCGCTTTACTGTCTCTAACTTCTGAATAACACTTCAATTACATAACTAGCATTATCTAATATGTGTAGAAAAAGCTAGTTCCTTATTTGAAAAACTTGTGAGGAAAATAAACATATTTAATAAATATACCACAATGTAAATGTTCAACTTACAATTAATATAATAAATGTAAAATCATTACTCTTATAATTTATATGAAAACTGTGATGTCTTTGTTTTTTTTTTCTCGTGTTACCCAAGAATTTTACGGATCCCTACTTATAAGTAATATTATCTCAGATTAGATTAGATTGTATACAATAGTAAGTTATGTATATAATGTTGCAATGAGGAAATAAATATCTATTTATCTAAAAGGACTAAACTGTACTTTGTGTGTTTGTAGGAGAGTGGACGTGCAGGTCGAGACAATAAAAGGGCTGACTGCATATTAATGTATCGTCTTGCTGATGTATTCAAACTCAGTAGTATGGTATTCACTCAACAGACCGGACTGGAGAATCTCTACAGCATAGTCGCTTATTGCCTTGACACTTACAGGTACGTCATTTTGAGCATATCATTCACAAGTTCTCTTAAGTTGGTTTCAAAACGGAAATATAAAACAGCTGCTTGTTGGGCCTTCAACATGCCAAAATGTAGTACTTTAGTGAGGGGGCTAGGAGGCAAAGAAAGCAGAATTTGTGAACTATGCAAAGGCAGTGAAAACACAGAGCATTATATGACAGAATGCAAAGAATTAGCAGAATGGAGACAACAAGTATGGGAGGAAAAATAGTAGCAATTAAAATGTTAACAAGAAAAGAAGAAAGGAAGAATAAGAATTTGCGGGAGTTTTTAAAGAAAGTAAAGGAGAAATGAATTAGAGAAGTAAGAGAGATAAGAAAGGTAGAAGGGCAAATGGAGGAAGGAGAGGATGGATCATAGATGATTAAGGGTAGCAAGGGCTGCTCAGCTGAGCCATAACGCCAGGCAAAATGAACAGTATAGGTAGAACATAGCTGGCCAGAAAATTTGTACATATGTTAAGTTAGTTTACAAGTGAAATATTGTAGAAAAGGATAGTGTATAAAAGATGTAGAAATAAAATTTATTTATTCATTCATTTTAGTACTTTAGTGGTATAATAAACAAAATCCAGATAGCAGTGACCATTCATACACACGTCGTCCTCCATGGACTAGTGGTACCATGCTAGCCTCTAGTTCCCAAGGTCGCGGGTTCAAACCCGGCGGAGGGCGATGGATTTTTTCGGGTGTAAAAATCCTTAGCATGGCTTCCTTCGGAAGGGAAGTAAAGCCGGTGGTCCCGTGTTGTAGATTTACGGCACATAAAAGAACCTCAAGCCTGATAAAAAGGCCTCTGAGCAAAATTACCGATCTTTCACGCCCAATATAGAATGGGACGCTAAGAACCATAGTAGTTAAAGAGCATCCATAAATAAAACTCAATTTAAATTTTAAATTCATACAAACTTTAACAGGATTTTAAACACAGTATATTCCTTCTCATATTGCTGATGAGACTTTGTTGGTAGCAGCTTTAATTCAATGTTTCTGGCTCGGACTGAAATTTCCTCAGGATTTTCACCCATATTTTGAAGTAGTTATAGCACAAATTGTATATTTGTGTGTATTTGTGTTTGTGTATTTGTAGCCCCACGTTGTGGAACCAATTTGAAAGGGGTATAGCACAAATTTGTATATATGTTTCAGAGCACCACGTGGTGGATAATGTTTCTCACGTAATGTTGTTTACCTCACTAGTGCAGCCATCTCGTGTGACGTCATTCGTTGGTCTGGCTCGTAGTTCCCTCTAACGTAGCAATCTATATGAATTAGTTTTAAGGTTATGTATATTGTCTTCCGGCCAGCTATTTAGGTAGGCATTTAATTCTTGCAGGGTGTGAAGCGGAAAAGGAATCTTTTATCCAAAAATTACTAGTGAAGAAATGTGTTTTATAATGTTTTATTGCCGAACACGTGCACTAACACTTTCACAAATTTATCTAGATGATCGCCATACTGAAACTGTTTATCATAACTTCTCACTTTTAACTCACGTACTTCAATTTTTGTATATTAGTGACTTTGTAATATTTTAGATCTTTAATGATTTTTACTGCGTGTAATTTAACGAACTGAAGGATCGATAGGCGACATGTAGTCACGTATTGTACACGAATCTTTGATGAGCTGAGCGGGAGACGATGTGTAATGCTTCGTGAATCTTGACGAACTGGAGACGATGTGTAATGTGTCGTGAATCTTGCCGAACTGGGGGACGCTTGACTTCGAGCATGGCTATTTATAGGCTTGCCCCAAGATACACCTAAAGATTATAAATGAATTACCATTGGCTAATAAAACGCGCCAACATTAGCGTCTATTTTACTATCCAATGAAAACCACTAATACATATTACTTTTATAGAACATTCTGGAAGCTTTTTTTACTGAAAAGGCGCGAAACATTACGTAACTTCCTGGTTCCCGGTAACGATAAACAACTCAAACCCTTCATTGCAGTATTGTTATTGTTAACAGTTTCAGTAGAGCCGAAAATTATTATTTACCATTAATAATTACAATTATTAAACCTCTGAAATCAATGTTACATAAAAATACATATTCATATTATTATCATTAATTACGTCTGAGTAATTTGTGATACAAATTACCGTCTCATATGCCCCACTAGAAACATAATTATAAACATTTATAACTTGTTTTGAAATTTTTATAATTTGTGTTTTTAGTCTCCTAAATCTTGGAACACACGCTATTCACTTTCACTTAACACTTCACACGCATTTAGCACACAATATATGTTTTATCTCGCCACTACTTACTGGCTTTGGTTTAATTAATTTAGATATTCATCTTACATCACAAAATTTTTTATTTTTTTTATAGCAATTTTTTTTTTTTTTTTATAGCAAATACTATACCCTAAACTATTTATTTACTACTACCAAATTGTTTACTTTAAGCTGTTGACAAAATTTATACATTTAAGATTTTTGTAATTATTATACATATGTACCAAAATATTCACCCTCAACACAAATATTTACATCTCTTAAATCTAGCCAATGTTTCACATTCTGTTTGCTACATAAGTATTTGTTTTGAATTATTTTTACCATTTTTGTTATTTTGAATTTTATTTTAACAATACTCTTTGAATTGTATCTTCGTACTTTTAATTTAATATCATATGAAGTTTAATCTTTGCATTCTCAGTTTTTAAATCTTGGAATTGTGTTTACGTACTTTTACTTTAATATCATATTAAGTTTCAATCTTTGCATTCTTAATTTTCAAATCTTGGAATGGTATTTACGTACTTTTAATTTAATATCATCTTAAGTTTCACTCATTGCATTCTTAATTTTCAAATGTTGTTACAGTTACTAAAAATTTATTTATTTATTTATTTTTAAACATTTTTTTTTTTTTTTATAATTTATTTCTCTTTTCAAATGATATATATATAAATAGTTAACCCTCTTACGTTCCAATACATTTCTCTGCAAGTCGTCTTTAACTATCCAGCATTTACTTTACATCCTATTGCTATTTACCCTCCTGGATCAAATTGTGTGTGGCTAAACATTACTCGTAGCCGTAACCTAACCTTCAAATTTTTGTTCATGAATAACCTCTTGTATTCATATGACATTTCGTTCCCTGATAACATTTGAAAACAATCTACAGTTTCTTGAACAACACATCTTTTGACAACTTTCATTTTCAACTCTTCAACTATCTTTATAACTTGAGAATACTCTGACAAATCTGTACTAAACTGTACTGGACTGGAGTTTTCATTTTGAACATCTTGGTACAATTTATTTCTTTGCATTACTGTCTCATTCTGTATTTCTAATATCTCCCCTCTGAAATTAACTTGCGCCTGATTTACATCTACATTCATAACCTCTTTTATCTCTCTTAGCTCACTTGTAATACTACTCATTTGACTTCCTAACTCTGTACATTCTACATTAACCTCACTTTTAGTATTAACCTCACTTTTTTTGTTACATATTTCCCTGCTCATGTCTAGCATTTTCTTTGAAATTTCTCCTGTCTCACTTGCTATTACTTCCTGATTTTCATCTCTCATTTCTGGCATACTACTATCTAGCTTCGTAACTTTCTTTTCACTTTCTTCACTGCTTTGATCTACTTTTTGCTCTAATATATCATTACTTCTACCAATATTTTCAATTGATTTCCTGTTTTGTTCAAAGCTTTTACCAATATCTTCCCTCAATTCTCTATAATTCCTGTCCATAGCTTCCCCTAATTTCTCAAAACTCTTTTGCATATCTTCCCTTTCTTGATCTAATTTCTTACTAAGATATTCCCTTAATTCCCTATGACTCTTTTGCATATCTTCCCTTAATTTCTCATTATTCTGATCTAGTTTTTCTAATTTCTCATTATTCTTTTGCATATCTGCTCTCAATTCCCTACTCATGTCTCTCAGCATTTCCATCATCACAATAGTATCAAGATTAACATTTCCTGCTATTCTATTCTCACTTTCTGCACTAACATTTTCATCTTCAAACCCCAAAAAATCTGGGCTATTCCCTGTACTTTGTATTGGATCACAGCTAACTGTTACACTATCTCCCTCCATAATTATTTCTTCTGTATTATTGGTAGCCATTGTTTTTATTATCCTACCACTTCTCAGTCTCATTTAATTACCTTTTTGATGCTGTCTGATGCTGCAGTTTTGATGTCCAGCGTTCTGCCCCATTCTCCTAGGTTTGTATGTCGCTTCTGCGTTGTATCGTGATGAATCTACGTCGTTTCGATGTTTTCTTGTAGCTGAATTACCCTTCTGTCTCGGAATCTGCGTCTTGTAGGTCGTTTCACTGCTGCTTTCGCCTGTTTCTGGTTATTCTTGTTCCTTTCCTAGTCGTCTAGCCTTCCTTTCCTAGTTGTCGCTCCACGTTGATGCGCCAATTTGAAGTAGTTTTATGTGTATTTGTGTTTGTGTATTTGTAGCCCCACGTTGTGGAACCAATTTGAAAGGGGTATAGCACAAATTTGTATATATGTTTCAGAGCACCACGTGGTGGATAATGTTTCTCACGTAATGTTGTTTACCTCACTAGTGCAGCCATCTCGTGTGACGTCATTCGTTGGTCTGGCTCGTAGTTCCCTCTAACGTAGCAATCTATATGAATTAGTTTTAAGGTTATGTATATTGTCTTCCGGCCAGCTATTTAGGTAGGCATTTAATTCTTGCAGGGTGTGAAGCGGAAAAGGAATCTTTTATCCAAAAATTACTAGTGAAGAAATGTGTTTTATAATGTTTTATTGCCGAACACGTGCACTAACACTTTCACAAATTTATCTAGATGATCGCCATACTGAAACTGTTTATCATAACTTCTCACTTTTAACTCACGTACTTCAATTTTTGTATATTAGTGACTTTGTAATATTTTAGATCTTTAATGATTTTTACTGCGTGTAATTTAACGAACTGAAGGACCGATAGGCGACATGTAGTCACGTATTGTACACGAATCTTTGATGAGCTGAGCGGGAGACGATGTGTAATGCTTCGTGAATCTTGACGAACTGGAGACGATGTGTAATGTGTCGTGAATCTTGCCGAACTGGGGGACGCTTGACTTCGAGCATGGCTATTTATAGGCTTGCCCCAAGATACACCTAAAGATTATAAATGAATTACCATTGGCTAATAAAACGCGCCAACATTAGCGTCTATTTTACTATCCAATGAAAACCACTAATACATATTACTTTTATAGAACATTCTGGAAGCTTTTTTTACTGAAAAGGCGCGAAACATTACGTAACTTCCTGGTTCCCGGTAACGATAAACAACTCAAACCCTTCATTGCAGTATTGTTATTGTTAACAGTTTCAGTAGAGCCGAAAATTATTATTTACCATTAATAATTACAATTATTAAACCTCTGAAATCAATGTTACATAAAAATACATATTCATATTATTATCATTAATTACGTCTGAGTAATTTGTGATACAAATTACCGTCTCAATTTTCATTTACAAGCTTGTTTAAAAACCAGTACTGAGAATAAGCATTACCATCTACATCAGCATCCTGTATTGTTATGGTCAATGCTTCATAGGAGGCATTGGTGGCTGTCAATAAATGAGAGACTATGCCCTTTAAATTTATACAGTACTTATATTTGTTTATTTACCATAATTCAGAGAGCCTTTTACTAAAATCTATTTGTATGCACCACGTACTAAAAGCTATTTCGTAATATTACTTTCATTAGAATGGTTTTCATTTAGGATGAGCAATGGACATATATGTGTGCATTCCTCACCCTTATGTATATTGTACGTGGAATGATTTTTAGTAGTAATGGCAACCACACTGCAGCAATGCCATGCTTACCTGCTTCTTCTTCAAATCCGTTCACAATAAGGTGAGCAGTTGTGAGATACAGTCGCAATGTTTTCAAAGCATGAACAAAGAAGTTGGTTAAAAATCCAATGTGCTAGAGGTCGCACAGCATGACAGTGTCATCTAGAGCTTAAAGAGGCTTGTGGTGCAGTTGCATTGCCTTGCAGAACAGTAGCAAGGTGGGTTGCAGCCTTCCGAAAAGGATGTAAAAGTGTTTTGGATATGCCTCAATTTTGTCACCCATCAGTAAGCGACAAAATATACAGACTGTATCCACGCATAACGATTCATGAGTTAGTGCCTTTGACTGTAAATTAAATTGAGTTTTATTTATGGATGCTCTTTACTATAGCCAAAACATTTGTAATATCCCTACAACTACCTCATGTTCTCATCATTACAATGCTAATAAGCACATACCTTATAATAAGAGAGGTTTGAAATGTCCTCTGTCCATACATTTCTGGCATCTTCTCAGGAAATTTTCATCGAGAGTTCAGTATCCGAAATTGAGTGAATATTTTGTCTGATGTTTTCTTTTAGTTCTTCCAGTGTATGAGGGTTTTTTGCATATACCTACCTTATTTTTCATGTGATCATCTGAGTCGGGTAAATTTCTGTAACTGGATTTTGTGAAATGTTAGAGTAATTGACCCACGTTTAATATTCTTCTCTGATTGGTTCCATTTATATGGCTATGTTTTATTGGAATATGGAGAAACCTGATTTTACACATGAGATTCCTTTGCATGACACAAAATTTGGTGTGTGGTATAATAATTGGGCGTGTATTTTTTGAACAGCTGACTGGTATTGAATATCAGTCTGAATTTTTCCAACAAACTTTGCTACCTCACGTACAGCTCATTAAATTTAATTCAGGAAATACAGGGTTATTCAGAAAGAAGGAACAGACTTTACATATTTATTTCTAATGAACAACAGTAGTTAGCGACATATACAACACATCATTGAATAGAGGAAAGTTCAAAGTTTTAAGCCCCACCTATGAGTTCCATTCAGTGGCGCTGTGTTTGTTTACGATAAAATGACGACGCCACAGGAAAAGTTGTTTTGTGTGCTGCATTATGCAAAGAGTGAATCCATTGTTTCATTGCAGCGTGCATTTCGTTGTAAGTTCAACAACGAGCCACCTCGTCATAAAAAATTTACAATTGATACAATATATTCGTAGAAGATGGTTGCGTATGCAAACGGAAAAGCACTGGTCGTCCTCGTATAACAAATGGTGCTCATTTTGAATGCATAAAATAAAACTTTGAACTTTTCTCTATAAGTGATGTATCACATGTGTCACCATCTATTGTCGTTCATTAGAAATAAATATGTAAAGTCTGTTCCTTCTTTTTGAATAACCCTGTATTTTAAAATAGTGCAATTACTAAAGAATTATGACCTTCACATCATGATTTAACTATGTGATTTTTATCTATGGGGGAACTTGAAAAATAAGATGCAACAAACTCCATACATTGAAAGAGTTAAAAGAAAACATCAGGCGAGAAATTAACTCAATATCTGAAAAGATGCCAGAAATGTGTGGATAAAGGAGAACAACATTTCTTATAAGGTATGTACTTATTATCATTGTAAATATGAGAATCTGAGGTGTTATGGGCTGCAGTGGCCAGTGTGAAGGAAAAGCACAGTAGAAGCTGTAGTGAGCAGAGAAAGTTGTGTGACTGTAACACACATTTTTTTTACGTTTACTCATGTTTACTCTTGTTGACTCCACATAATCACAGCATATTAAAACTGCTATAAGCTTTCAAAATTATGTTTTTTGAACATTAATTAGATATAACCAAGTTCCACCAAACTAGTTTGTTGATGTTTAGTTTTGGTTAGTACATAGAAACAGGTCTTCTAATTTCCTCCATTTTAACTGTATTCAAAACTACATTTATAATTATAGCTGTCCACTATACAAAATAAACTAAATTAATTTCATTGCTACTAATGATGGATAATACCACTATTTCTCGATACTCTATACTCGCTTTATAAAAAACTGAAAAAGCGATAGCTTGTTTACTGAATTATACACATGTAACCAGTTTTGCATTGTATGCTAATTCTGAAATTGTTTCTGTTCGACATTCTCCAATTGATAATGCCACGTATGTGCTTTTTCATCTGTAATAAGTAAGTAGCCATATAACACTCAGAAACATAGTAAATTTGTAGATTAAGCCTCTCAACTACCCACCCTCATACATTAGTAATACATGTTTAATCAAAGGTATATTAGACACAACTAAACTTTTGAAGAAAAAAATGAAGGAATCAAAGGTTTTTGTTTAAGAACACAAGCATTCATGAAAGAACAAATATTTCCATACACTGTATTTTTTCACTTCATAAGTTCTGATTTGTTTCTGCTGGAGTCACCTAGCCAGGCTATTGCAGAAACGTGTTTTAGTGCGTCAGCTAAATCAACTTCATTCGCATCTCAGTTAACACTGCATGTTATATAGGTACCTCTACTCCTTCCCCGTTGTTTTGCATGTTTTCATTTAGATTCAAAGATAGTAAGAATCTATGGAATGTTACATTCATCGCAGTCAAGTTCTATCAAGAATTATAGTCCAGCAACTCTTTGGGGCATGTGCGAGGCAATAACATGAAGTCTTGACTCCTTTCATTTCCCAGCATAAAGTTAACAACTTTTGATAACGCAAAACTTAAAAATTTAAAAGTATCAAAGGTAGGTATTAGACCTACTTCAGTACCAAATATCGAGAATATCAAGGTATCGAGGTCCCATCTCTATTTGCTACTTTATTAAACTGTAACCTAAACTTTTAAAAGTGATACAATCAATAGTTCTGGGCCAGAATATATTTTTCTTCGCAATGTTCAATATTTCCTGAATTGACCCAAAACACAAGTTAATCTTATTTGATCCTACCAAAAATAGGATATGATATCTGTTCATAAACTCTAGTGTGTAAAAACTATTGTGATTTTTGCAGATGCCGGCGGGAAATTATTGCATCACATTTTGACGAAGGTTGGGAGAGCAAAGACTGTGAAGGAATGTGTGACCACTGCCACCAACCACGAGAAGAGAAATTTGTAAACATTACAGAGTATTGCAGATCAATATATAAAATAATTTCACATGCTGCTGGGAGTGATACAAAGTTAACAGGTATTGATTTAACACTTTTTTTTAAATTTACAACTTAATTTTTGTTGCATGTTCTGCTTTCAGTTCATGGTATCATTACAAATACCGAAGTACTTAGAATTGAATTTTATCACTGTATTTCTCCAAATATTAGATAACTGTCCCCCTTTTTTCCCAGAAATGTTACAAAAATCTGATGTGATACATTCACATTACTTTCTCTACCCTCTGTCATTTATTAGTGGGTATACAAACTAGTCTTAGTGAAGTTTATTTTCATATCTTAATGGATATCTCGGAAATGACTAATACTATAAAGGAAGTTATTTGAAATAAATTATTTGTTTTAGAGATCTACATTTCTTATGTAGCACGTTTTTGTCTATCCCTTAATGTTTACAGTTATACAAGATTATACAGAATTCCTTCTGAATGAACAGGACTTTAAAGGCTATTTCCAGAAAGTTCAAGATACACATTTTACTTGTCATTATAAATAATTTTAATTTATGGTATTTTTTTTCTAATTCGTTAAGCCATTTTTTAGCAAACAAACAATTTTGAAATATGTTCCATGTAAAGGGTATTTTGTAGGAGGCGGATTTTCTTGAAAAGCTTTGTATCACATCTTTGGAGGGTACTGAACTTAAATATCAAGTTTGGTGTTGATATTACTTTTTGTCTTTGAGTTAGGCTATTCAGACACATGAACCTTTTCCTAAAAATGCTTTTTTTCTAATTCAGGGGGCCTCAAAGCATGTATTTCTGGTGAAATCCCGGTACCGGTTAGGTACGAAAATCAAATTTAAACAGCTTGCACATAGGAAGGTAGAATCAGACTGAAAAAATTCAGTGCCGTAGCTGGGATGTGAACCATATATTTTCAGGTCACCATGCTGCTGCTCTAACCACTAAGCTACCATGTCAAAATGCTGTCACAACATTAAATTCCCCAACTAATACACATGACTTTCTCTGCCAATGACAGATTCATATATATTCATTTATACAAGGTCATTCAACAATTAGTGGCAACAATGTTTGTATGTGGTGCTACCGGCGGTAAATGATGCAAGCTGATAATGAGAAAGAAGAGCATCTGATGTGTGTTATCTGTGAGCTTGAAGACAGTAATCTTGTTTATAAGATATTTGTAGTGAATTTAATTTGTTATCTGTTATGCTCTAAAATGTTTAGTACATACAAACAAAGATGTGTCATTAAAATCCAGATTGCAAGAGGCAAGAATGCTCGACAATGCCATGCAGCATTACTGGAAGCTCGTGGTAGAGAGACTTCACCATATCGTTATTGTTCTAGGCTCTTCCGGTGTAGGCCGCATCATAAAGGCATTGGTTGCTGACGTTTCGCAGGTCATGTGGCCTGCTTCTACTTGCGAAGAAATCAGCTGTGCGTCTTAATTTATACTGGTTTTGCTCCGCCCACAATCATTTCTATTGGTGATGGGAGGGCCAGTGACGTCATTGGTTAAAAGAGGGTGCCAGATAGAGCTCAAAGCTCTTCCGTTGTCGCGATTCAAATTATTTTTATGTTTTAAAATTTCTACTCTCCCACGTATTATTCTGTGAGAGTAGTTGTCACAAATGGCTAAAACTTGTATTCCGTCGAAGTCGATGTGGTGACGGGTATCAAGCACATGTTCTGTTAGAGCGGATTTTTCTGGTTTGTTAAGCTTGAAACTTCAGATATGTTCTTTCCTCCTAGTGGCCATGGATCTCCCTGTTTGTCCGATGTAGGATTTGCCACAATCACAACTTATATTATACACCCCGGCCCTCCCATCACCAATAGAAATGATTGTGGGCAGAGCAAAACAAGTATAAATTAAGATGCACAGCTGATTTCTTCGCACATAGCCCAAGTAGAAGCAGGCCACATGACCTGTGAAACGTCGGCAACCAATGCCTTTATGACGCGGCCTACACCGGAACAATAATGGACACCGGCCGTGGAAGCCTTCGCAAACATTTACCATATCATACCGTGGTTAGGTGGGCATATGCATTTTGCAGAGGTAGGGAAGATGTTCATCAAAAACGTGGAGTGACAGACCACAATGAGCAAGTGATGATGTGCATGTGAGCACTGTTAGAGCACTGCTGGAAGAACACCATTGTTGGACCTGTATTGAACTAGCAAGGGGAGTTACAATAGCTCTTGGTGCATTTCTTTATATACTTAAGAAGTTAAAGATGAGGAAAATCCCCTTGATAGTTTCGCATAATCTTGAAGAGGTAAACAGATGGCAGAGAACAGAAACAGTGAGATTGCACTTAGAACACTATGGACGTGAAGTCCAATGTATCATAACTTTAGATGAAACATGGGTTCAAATATACCAACCAAAATTGAAGAGACAAAGTATCAGCAAGAATAGGATCCACTTAAAGTCATGTTAATAGTTGCTTATGATTTTGATGTCCTTGTCACTCATTTAATTCCTGCAGGAAATTGGGTGAATAGTGCATATTGCAGTTACTTTTTGGGACACTATTTATGACCAGCTGTGACTTAAACATCCAAATCTCCTGAATTCTCATCCCATTGTGTCACATTGCGTTCCTGTGGTTAATTTATTTTGCAGATGGAAGTAAGAAATTCTGGAGCATCCTCCATACTCCCCAGATATGAGCCCATGTGATTTTGACCTTTTCGCAAAAATGAAATTACACTTAGGGGAGTTCGCTTTAGAATGAGACAGACAATTACAGCAGCAATAGAACAGTCTGTTTGAAAATTAGTACAAGATGCTGCATGAAGGCAGGTTATTCACTTCTGAGCACAGCAACAACGTGACTGTTCCAAAAATGTTTTCTTTCTTGTTGATTCAAAAGTTGCCAATAATTATTGAATATTATGATACTCATATAAAAAGTGATTCTTCTATCCATGTTGCATTATTCACAATATTTTTTACCTAAAATTGTTTTAAATGAAGCCAGAAAGTTTAAACATCCAGAAACAGCATTCAATTATTTATGGTAACAAGCACTTGCAATGAAAATAAAAGGGGGGAAAACAGCAAGAATTGAAAACTTTCAAACATGTCTGTTGGGTGACTTATAAAAGATCTTAACCTGCAATGTGGAATATTTTGAAAATGAGTAATGTTAAGAAAAAATTTTGCACAAATTGTGTATTTTAATGAGCTCCACATTTTTCCAGTAGTAAGTGTGTCATCTTTTAAGATTTCCTTGATGTACAAAATTCAATTAAATATAGGGATATTCAAGATACACATTTTATTTCTCATGTTATTATATTAGACATATGACATGTTAATAAAAATTATTAAGAACTGTTTCTGATTAAATAAAACATAATTAAAAGTTTTCCATGTAGGTAATTTGCGGTGGGAGAGTTTTCCTGTAAATCCTCATGTTGCATGCATGGAACTGACTTCATTTTATGAGTTTTGCTGTTTGCATACACATGGACCTTTTTCAAAAACACTTTTTCTGGGACGTTTAGGGTTCGCAAAAACCTGTAGTTTTGATAAATTCTTAATATCCAGTTTTTGGATAGATTAAAATTTTGGACAGATGGTAGTGAAAGTAAAAACATAGTCTTGTACTTGAATTGGAGAAATACAGCAGATAACTACAGCTTAAAGCAATATTTATAGAAATGTTACTGTGAACATAATAACCAGTTTGTGTAATGATTTCAAAAAATGTTTAATAAACAGGAAGGTGTGGCATAAATGAATACTTTTAATGCAGAAGATAGTCTAACTGGCAGTCGTGTATGACCAAGCAGCCATTGTATAATGCACAAAATTATATTAACAGCCATATTCACAATTACCAACTTCCTGAAATTGAAAGCTGTAAAAGTTTCCCTTATCTCGCAAAGTGTAATAATTTTGTGAAGACAAGAAATTTAGAATGCATAAAATGTTCAGTGCAGTAAATGTACAAAAATTACGTTAAAATAAATGGGAATTCTATTTATAAGAATACTTGAAGACTGGTAATATTGCTTCTTTCTGTTACGCATGTTGAAATTCTTCCTGGTACCACAATATACACATGTTGAAGCAAAGAACATCACTTCCTAGGCTATATACAGATGAACAAAAAACTGTCACAAAAAATGGGAAACTTATACCCCACAACCATAGAATGAGATTAAGTTATTTAATCGTCCACGGGTGTGTACTGCCTTGAAGGTTTAAAATTCCAGTACTGCATTGGGTCATATTGCAGTAAAAGTCAGCACTATTCAAATGTGTGTTCTGGCTAGCTTAACATCCTTACTGTTTTGTTTCCACAGCCATATTATGAAATCGTGTTTATTACTAGCTGCCATACCATATGTTGAACAAGTGGCTTTTTAAATCTCGAATACAATTTAACTAAATTTACTCTCTGAGCTCTTTATGAAATTTTGGTACAATGATCTAGAATATTTTTATGCTGATTTCTCCCTATTAACTCACAGAACCGCAATTTCATAAAACTCTCATGCTAGTCATAATAATGGACCAAAATATTCACTGATATGTAAATGAAATATGAGCAGATTTTGTATATCTTATCCTCCCCGTAACAATCTTTGAAATTCTGGAAATGTATAGCCTGTAAGATATTGTTAGGGCTGAAATATTATCCAAATATTTGAGTAATGTTTACATACAATTATGCAACAGTACTTATCATGCAAAACTATAACATTAAAAAAATACTTATTTGATCAAATTTTAAATCTGCATGTTAGACATTGCCCATGGAAGGGGACCATGATCGTGATGAAGGATAGACATAAGATAAGCTCTGGCCTGTCATTGTACTGTGTATCAATTAGTGCAGTACATTCAGCCTGTAATCTTAAGTTAATAAAAAAAATCTGATATGTTACACTCACATGACTTTCTCTGTTCTTGTACAAACTATTTTTACAAACGCTTATTCTCCATATGCTTCATGTTAATCGAGATGTCAATCTTATTGCTAATTTCCTTGTAGATGCAAGGGGAATTGCTAGGCTTTAAGCGATAGTCAAATCTTTTAAGAGCTGGTTGCTATGTGGAGTATTCCATTTTCTTTGTATGTCCAGGACATAAAAAAAATTAATAACAAATTTGAGAAAAAGTATTATTGGAAAATTTAAGGGAATAACAAGCAATATCTCAAAAATGGTTCACTCGGCAAAAAAAAATGTATATGACAAATTGTGTATTTTAATGAGATCTACATTTTTGTGTAGTAAAATTTTGTCTATCTCTTATGGTTTACTAGTTATGCAAAAGTCGTTCACAATGAAGAATACTTTTGGAGACATTCCCAGAAAATTCGAGATATACATTTCATTTGTCATGAAAATATCTTAAACATATGATATTTTAATCAAAATCGTTAGAGCCATTTTTGAGAAAATTAAAATTTTCGAAAAATGTTCCATGCAAAGGGTAATCTGGGGTGGGGGGGATTTTCTTGAAAGCCTTCGTGTCGCATCTCTGGAAGATACTGAACCAAAATACCAAGTTTGGTGTTTATCCGACTGTTCGTTTCTGAGTTATGCTGTTCACAGACACACACACGGAAATTTTTCCAAAAGTGCTTTTTTTTGGATTCAGGGGATCTCAAAACATGTATTTCCGGTGAAATCTCGATATCGAATTTTTGGGTGGAGTACAATACTTTCCCTACTTACTATACGTAGTAGAGAAAGTAAGAATGAATAGAATTTAATGCTTTGCCATGTCAGTGGTGAAAGTCTGTGACACTTTGAACCTACTGTAAAAATGCTTCCTTTGTTGCAAAAAGGCCTGTGCTCCCATACATTTTTCAAGCCAACTGCAAAAGTTGGCAACTATGCATACTTCTTCTCTGTTGTACTTATCATTATTATCTCTGTTTACTTGCAGCTCAGAAATTACTGGATGCATGGTTTGGCAAAGGAGCAGGAAACCTAAGGGTAGCATCGATTCCGACGCCCAAGTTCCCTCGTGAAACTGCAGAGAACATTGTTGCATTCCTACTAATAGAGGGTTACCTACAAGAAGACTTTCATTTCACACCTTACAGTACTATCAGCTACCTTAAGAGAGGTAGGAAACTTGTTCATTCTGCCCAGTAATCTTACAGTTATAAGATGATTTTGCAGGAGATGCAACATGAAATTCCTAATTAAAGAGGGAAAATATAATACAGTGGCATTTTAAGATGAGGCCACAGACCAGCTATATGTGTTGCAGTGACCTTGGTACCTTTCCAGTGCGCAACTGGCGGGGTATGATGTGTTCAAGGTTATCTTGATCAGCTGTGCTTCAGTCGTTGCTTTGTATTCATGCTGTAGAGAGAGTTGTGCATCTTAAAGGTGAAAGTTTATTCAAGACATCTGTGTTGTGTGTAATTTGCTTAAGAGTGTTAATGTCTTGTTATTAGACCACTGCAATGCCTGCCAACAAATTTTTATGTACGATACATACATAAAGACCGAATCGTATAGACAATTTCAGGAGAAATTTCCTGGTATTGCAGTTCCAGGTAGAGAAACTGTTGGATGTCTGGTTAATAAGTTTAGGTCAACATGATTGCTAAACCTAAGAAGTGAAAACAAAATATTCTAACAAAGGAAAAAATTGGTGCATCTGTTCGTGGGGAACCAAGTTTATAAGAACAATCCCCACACCATAGACAAACTTAAAGACAATATAAAAGCAGAATTTATGAACATTATGCGAGAAGAACTTATACATGTGAATGGAAATTTCATTCAAAGATGTCAGGAATCTCTTCACACAGATGAATACCACTTATAACAAGATTAGTGCATGTTACTATCACTCATGAGTAAGTAACAAAAAAAACTTTCAATATAATAGACAGTGTAGGGAGCACACATACTTGCAATCTGTGACCTCATAAAATGATCGGGCACTGTATATAACCAAGCATGGAAAGCACTGAACATTAGTAATCAAATTTCATATCTTAAAACTATGCCTCTTAAGGGGTATAAACATTCTCACAAATAAGAGGAAATAAATTCAATTAGCATTGATAAGAGTTTCATAAAAGTATTATTTCTTAAAATGTTAAGGCTGGTTCACAATAACCCGAAAACGGAACCCAGAACAGGAAGCAAAACAACATAAATTTTAGTTCACAATACCCCAGAACAAAAATGCATATCAATAGCAAAGTGGAAAGTCGATTTTGTGCATGGGATGTAATTTGTTTTTCCACCTCCTTCCAAATCAGCCAACGTAATGCAGGTCAAAATGTTCTAAATGCAGATACATTACTACTTCTCAGGCTGTATCAAGCTTCGTTCCTTTATTAATGGCTTATATTAAAGTTATTTGTTTTTTCTGTTCTTTTTTTGAAGCAGTAGCCAGTTTTCTCAATTAATATGAAGCAGATAGAAGAATAACCTTGTTAGAAAGTCATGTGAATGTACCACTCGGAATATTTTAATTTAAAGGGCTGGGTGAGGGTACTAACTCCCTTTGCTATGCCATTGCAATTAATTTGTGCTCACTTCTGTTATCATTTTGTAGGTCCGAGGGCCACAGCAGCTATGTCAGACAATCATAAGATCATGATGGGAGCACGTGGAGCATTGCTTCCCCGAAACAAGACTTCTGATAATCACAGAGGACAAGAAAAGGAACAACAGAAGCCCAGTAATTCCAAAGACAGTATAAGGGCGCAGTCAACACCTAAGTTGCCTGCAGCCTCGAACAGTAAAGAAAACAGAAACAGTATTTCCAAGCCTTCCAATAAGCCGTTGAAAAGTACCATTACTACAATAGAAATAAACAGCAGCAGTGAGGACGATTTCCAAGATGCACAAGCAAGAAACAAATCACAGAAGAGGAAGGCCATCGTGCTGGATAGTGACAGTGATGATGAAATAAAAACAGAATGTTTATAATTGTATCTTTCTCTCCTGGGTGTTCAAATATATTTGGGTTCTTCCTGTGGACCTTGGCTGCATGTAGGAATCATGGGTTCCATCAGAAGGCCTTTGTCTTGTCTGTTTCAATACAGTTTTCTGCCATTTACTCCAAGCGCACTCATGCCACCTGTATTGTTTTAATACCAGTATCGTATACCAAAGAATACAGTCTCATGAGATATTGATTAGAAATCTGGTACTAAAAATATTTTTCTAAATGTAGTATACCTTCTATGTGCTAAGGCCTCTCGCAGAAGCATATAATGTGGTGGGCTGTTTCAGTTCCTTTCTTACATAATCTGTAACCTAAGTCACCGTGAAGCAGTTCCCTCAAATTAATATGCTTTTTGACAGGAACATGTCCTGTGAAGAAAGTAGTAATTGTTCTCAGCTAAATGTGTTGCATTTAAGCAGGGTTTTATAATGCTTTACATTGGACCACTTCTTAATAGCCTCTCTTTCCAGACATTGAAGTGTTCCTAGAGCTGGCTCTGATCCATAACAACAAACCAATTTAGTTGAGTTTTGTTGATGTATTAAGACAAATTGACTCAGTGCAACTCAATTTTTATTTTCTCTACTACTTGCAACACATGTGGCATATACTGTTTTTTAGACAGGGCTAGAATTTGTAATATATCAATAGTTTTATATCAATTCCTGAAAATAACATAGAAGACATTTAGAACACGGTTCTTGGAGCAAGAAAATGTCATGTTTTGCGATTTGCTACTAATCATTTTGCTTTCTCGTGTTATTCTTTCTGCTGCCTCTGTAACTTCACTTTCTTCTGAATTCCTGATATGTAAGTTTTACTAGATAAAAGAATAACATTTTATATCAAAGAAAGCAGAAGGCTGCCACTATGGAGGGTTGCCCCACTTAAGCTCTGACGATTTTGCTTATGTTTTTTCATGGCGAGATTCCCTTTCACCATCACCTATTGTGTTCAATGTGATTTCTACGGGCTTTAACTATGGCTCTGCAGCACAATTTCCATTGGAGAGGGCTGCATCTAAGAACAGGAAGGGGGATGTTAGCCCACTGCTCCTGGCAGACTTTCCGGAATCCTTCAATTGTGGTGGGATGCGAGAAACAAGGTGCTGTTTCAGCAGACCAAATCTGCAAAAATCCATTGGCGAGGCATCTTCACAGGGATCCTTTTAAATGGTATCACATTGACACCCGTTTCCATAACTTTCCAGTAGTATAATGCTGGGAAGACAGAGGTGCGACATGTTTTATCCATGTACATACCAACATTTGGGGTATCCTCACCATACAACTGACGAATCTCATCAAAAATTGGGTCCATAACATTCCTTTGATAGAAAGCTGCATTAATTTTTACATTGTTGGCAACTCTGTGAATGCGAGTTTCCCCCAAGAGCAAAAACCTGCAACCACCATGAATCCCTTGGAAAACTTTTCCTTGTTCTCCCGAATAAAGTTGGAGCCCCATTTTGGCCCACTTGGTGGTAATAAATGGCTCGGGGGTTTTTATGTGCCACCTATATAAACCCATGCTTCATCTAAAGAAACCACCCATAGCCACTTTTCACCTGCCAGGTGGTGTTCATAGAGTTTTCTTGCGTGCCGTTCTAAACCCAAATTGTTGTGTATTATACGATAGACAGTCCCTTTGGATATTCCAATGCAGCTGGAAATGCATCTTTGGGTTGGTGGGTTTTCTTAAGTCACTGTTGCACTCACCTTGGCTACTACTGCCTTAGGTCATGTTGCTTGTGACCTTTCTCTTGCTAGTTTTTTTTTTGCACACTGAGCCTCAGGGGGGAATCCATTTTTATGCAGTTATGTTATACGCCCCACACACGACTTACTTATGGTAAGACCTTTCCACTATCATTGAAAGGCTGTAACTGGCACCGGAAAGCCCAACAATATACCACTGCCACAAGTCAGCAATTGTTGAAGCAATTACGAGTAAACTTTGCCTCAGACAGCTGGCACTCGCAGTGAGCTGATACAATAATAAGCATAAGCAGTTTGACCAATGACAGAGTGGCAGGGTGATTCAAAGTCGTCCGAGCTTAAGTGGGGCAACCCTCCGCATAATGAATAGGTTAACTCTACAATAAATTGAAGTATGACAATATGTATTGTGAACAAGATAATGCAAGTGTGATGAGAAATTAATCATGTAAAAAGACAAACTAAAAGTAAAACCTAATCAAACCAAGTCGAGTTATTAAACATGTTCAAATACAAAGAATAATTGCCATGTGATTGGACTTGAAACCAAAGTTTGTTACAATGAAGATAAAGCTTTTGGCTGGTGTGTACTTTTAGACCATGCTGTCTAAAAAGTATTGTAATTCAGCATCTTCCAAGGATGTGACATTGAATATTTTCAAGAAAATCCGTCCACTCCAAATTACCTTTTACATAGGAAATTTTTCAAAAGCTTTTATTTTCTCTAAGATAGTTGTATGACAAATAAAATGTATATCTTGAATTTTCTGGAAATAGCCTGTGAAGTGCTCTTCATTCTGAATGGCTTTTGTATAAATGGTAGAGGTAAACAAAATCTTACTACACAAAATATATATGTATCTCGTTAAAACACACAATTTAGGCCGAATAACATTTTTTCTGCTCTGTTATTGGTGCAAGATAGCTATTTTTTTTTTCGGTGTTCATGCAAAGAGATTGAAATTTGAAACCCACACATAGGGACTCATTCTTAGAAGATTTGACTATTAGTTAAGCTTACTGCATTCCCTTAATCCTCTTGTACCTACAAGGAAATATGTAATAAACCATTTATACAAATGTTCATCTCAATTATTATAAAGTACATAAAAAGACTATTTTGTTAAAGAATAGATAGAGAAGGTACCACCACCCCCACGGTTATCTGGAAGATTGAGTATTTGCAAGATGGCCACCAGACCTATTGAAGACTGCATACAGTAGAATATTGTTAGTATGTTTTTGCAAGGACCCAAGGATTTGGACATCATAGATGGAAAAACGTGTTGCCAAAAATACAAAATCTGCAATTTAAGAATGTAATTATGTAATAAAATCTAATGACTATGTTCCAAGGGAAATTAATTGATCTGAATACAATTCACATTTCCATATAGATTTGAATACACAAAGTCTGAGAAAATAATTCAAGCTTTTATGTTGGTCAACTTAGATTTACGCTGGCGAACCTATTAAACATGTTTGTTTCTCTGTATAATTTAAGCAGGTTTTGAGAAAATAGGAAGCGATGAGAAACTTTGCTGTATGTTTTATTACACAGATGATAATTTCCACTAAAAAAAAAAAATGGCGAGCATGGATTGAGTACAGTAGAAGATAGTATCTTTGGCGTATTCAATATGGTAGGGTTTCCATGCAACAAGTTTTGATCCGATCCTACTTTCCAAGAGGAAAGGTTTGTTTTAGCATTTTTCTCTTCTTCAAAAGCAGTTTCAATCAGTTTACATTTGCTAACAATTGTGTTTAAGGAGGGAATGTTTAACTTCCACACATTTCATATTTGGATTGTGATCTACTTCTACAAGGATTTTCAGTTTTTCACTGTTGGTTATTTGCCGCACTTCCTTTTTTTCCATTGCAAACAAAAAGTTAAAATACAATCTACATATGTTTGGTCAACACTCACTATCCTGCCCACACAAATATTTACATATATAACGTGGTAAGTGGGACGTACTAAACAAACGTTATTTATTACATTTGGTGCTGGCACTTTTATAGTTCAATGTAATACACGGTAAAATGTGTTAATGAGGAACATGCTAACAAGATTCCATTGTATATGAAAACGGCATTATTTAAGATGAAGTTTAGAAGTTAGACACAGTGAAGTATATTTATAATATTTAACAAGTAAGTGCTCACTTTTTAATGACTAGTTTTGAGTTTTTCTAATGTTTATTGGCATAATCCTATCAAAATATAACTCGCATGGCTCCATTTTTGCCTCACTGTCCACCCAAGAAACATTCTGCTTTCTGATAATAGGAACAGTAAGCTCTCTAAACTAGTCCTAGCAATTAATAAGTTAAATTTAAAGTGTACACGGGCAAAGTATTATGGTATTATTTATTAAGCCACAGTACATGTACTGAAAGCAAATTTATCTTTTTTTGCTTGTGATCAAATATATTTTGTATGGATACTTATACCTTTTTCACTATAAGCTGAAAGGAGAAGTAAATAAAACTTAAATGTATCACTCCACCGAGCACATGGCAACACCAAGTGGAGGATGACATACCCGTGAGAGGAAATTGCTTCACACAGGATGCAATTAAAGTATATTTCACAGCTTGGGGATCATTAGCTTTTAAACATTATATGTCTTATTCCGATATATTGCCTTACATCCTGAACAGTTCGACATCTGTGATTAAAGGTACTGGATTAAACTTTTCTTAACTTCACGCTATAGAAATCCTTCATTTAATGACTAATATCAATATACCATCTTTGCTTCAACCTTTTATGAGTCAACAAGTTAAAGAAACAATTAGCACTATAGGTTAAAACACAAAAGAAAACAGATGCAACCCAAGCTATCCGAGCAACAATTCCGCATCACAAACAAAGAAGTTAAATTATTGCTAGACAAGGCCAACCATATTCATTGTCGATTAAAGGTGGATACTTTTCACGGAATTTGTTAAAAGCATTTAACATAATCATCTTCCTTTCATTTTCCGTGTTTATGTTTTCCAGTGGTAGAGGATTCTCAGCCGTGACACTCTCTAAAGTAATACTATGCTTCCATGGGGAATTAAGATCGATTTGAGTACACTTTCCGTATTGAGATCGTTATGAACCTTGGATCCAATCCTACTTTCTAAGAGGATTGGATCAAAATTTGTTGCATGGAAACACCTACCATATTCAAATCGTTATGAATACGCCAAAGATACTACTACCCTCTACTGTACTCATAACACGCTCATCATTTTGTTTTTGTTAGTGGAAATCGTTAATCGCATGTGTAATAAAATACACGGCAAAGCCACTTTTATCACTTCCATAGTTCGCATTTTATTCTTCTCAAAAACATTCACTAACCTCAAAACTCAGAATGTCCACAAAAACAAATTAACATACACTTAACAGGTTTGGCAACCTAAATCCAAGTTGACCAACATAAAAGCTTGAATTATTTTATTCTCGAAGTTTGTGTATCCAGATCAATGCCAATACGGATTGTATTCAGTATGAAATTGGACTCAAATCGATTTCAATTCTCCATGGAAACATAGTGATTTTCTCAACACGTTGCAAAAATTCATCCAGAAATAAACTGCAGCACCTGCGCATAGCCTCTTAAGCCTCTGCTATAACGGTTCATTTAGTTATAGGCGAATCTGAACAAACATTTAGTTTCATAAATTTAACTGTTACAATAATGGATTTTTTAAATTTCCCTGCACAAGAATAACAACAAAATGTTACAATGTAAACCGAGCTGTTTTTTGTAGAGGAAGAGACGACGTGCTAAGCGGGAAAGGTTGTAGTTTATCCACCAGTATATGAGGTGCTCTCTTGTCACGTGGTTTTGTTTACTTCTCCTTTCAGCTTATAGTGAAAAAGGTACAGTTCTTGTGTACTTTGTCATTGTCTTTGTTGCAGATTGTCAACTGAAACTCATTCTAGACCTACAATAATTATAATTTAGATCCCAAATATATTGAACATCAATATTTTTTAACTTGCTGTGATAGATAACAATTACAGCAACTTGTGTGTATGTAATACATGTCATCTATTTATTGTTAAATATTTTAAAATAAAATGGAACCAATCTTTTGGTGTTAAAACATGCACATGTTCTTTTTCCCTGATTCTGGACCATACAATTCAGATGTCGTGCATTTCCATACTTCACCAGAAATGCATGTTTTGAGATCCCTGAACCTAAAACCATACCATATGTTAAATTTGGCATTGTTCAAAGGTACAACGCAAGTATCACCCCCTTCCCAAACTAATTTTTATGCGAACATTTTTTTCTTTCTCAAAAATGGCTAATAATTTTGATTAGCATGTTTAGGACATTTTGCATAACTAATGAAATGCATATCTTGAATTTTTTCTGAATGAATTTAATTTTGTGTAGGTGGTAAACAATAAGAGATAGAACAAAACTTGCTACACAGTGTGCAGAACATTGAAATGTACACTCAATGTCAAAATATCTTTATCTAGCATTAGATACTTTTTAAATATTCCTTATTTTTATTATTTTTTTTAAAAAAAGGGCTAATAATTTTGATTAAAATATTATATTTTTAAGATATCCGTATGAAAAATAAAATTATATTTTGAATTAACTGTGAATAGCTTTTGAAATCCTGTGTGCAAAGTACTAGTATTTAGACTGTTAATTTATAATATTCAAGGTGCACCTTGCACCAAACTATGTGAACTATAAACAGTTAAAGCCTTCTTGAACACTTTTGAGGTTTCCAGGAAAAAATCTTAAAAAATGGACAGGCAAACTGAAGATTTTTTTAACATCTGATACAGCATATGAAAATAACGAATGTTGGCAGTGTTGGAACTGAAGGGAGCCAAATACTGTTAACACTCTGTCTGTTGCATTTTTACTTTCTCTACCATGTGCCTGTAGGCAAGAATTACTATATTTCACCCAAAAATTTTGTCAAGATTTTACCAGAAATAATATGAGGACCCTGATAAAAAAAATAAATAATGATGATAATTAGAAAAAGGTCTATGCATGTGTGTCTACAATATAACTCAAACTCTGGATAAGTACATAACTTGATTTATTTAAAGGTGAGTCGGAATTGTAACACTAACATCACTTAAGTTTACTCACTTAACATGTTTCGGGAAACCGTTGTTCCCATCCTCAGAGGAGTGATGTTAGTGTTACAATTCCGACTCACCTTTAAATAAATTCAATACACATCACTGTTTCTAGCTTCTTTTCATTACAATATCAACATAACTTGATATTTACATTTAGTATCTTACAAAGATACAACACAATGACGGTGGCCAGTTTCAGCATTTCCTTTCATAAAGCTGGTAAGTAAAGCCTGGGAAATGGCTAGTATATTATGGCTCAGTATATGTTTTCTACTGCACAGTATCTATTTATTTATTTGATTCATATGTGTTAACTCAGTCAGTTGCCAAGTGAAAGTAGGATTTCCAGGTGTAAAACTACCAGGCTGTACAACAATCCATGGACTTTACAGTAAATTTCAGGCCACAGGAAGTGTTCAAACTAAGAAATCTAAAAGACGGCGTTCAGTTCTTACCAAAGAAACATTAGATGACATCGGTCATCATTTGGAAAATTCCCCCCAAAAATTCCATGATGGATAGTTTCCTAAAGAGGTGCCAAAAATGTATGGACAACGACGGTGGCCAGTTTCAGCATCTCCTTTCATAAAGTTGGTAAGTAAAGCCTTTAAAAGTAGTTCTAAAAATGATGTATGGTTTCATCCACGCCTTTGTATGATAGCGGCAGATGGCAACGAGGACATGGGCAGGAAAAACACTGCGCAGGCAGTTCAGAGTCTTTTGGCTCACCCTGTACTTCAACTTCATTCGGAGTTCCCTTCACTTTCGTGATACAGCCTCTTCACACCAGAAGGTTCACTTCACAGGGAATTAAACAAAAGACCAACACAACCTTTTGCTCCGTAGTGACACTTACTACATGTCATAAAAGCCGTCACCAACTCACTCGGAGAATCGCTCTTGATGTCGCACAGAAAACTCACACCTCACCTTACACTCGACTTGCCACTGACTGGACTGCGTGAGAATACTCGTTTATATATAGTCAGTGGAATCTTTCCACAAGGTTCTCAAATGTTCTAGAACTATTTTGACCCAATTTCTGGAGGGGCGAGAAGAAGCTTCCAGAAAGTTCTAGTATCTCCCAATATCACACCCAGTGTTCATGCTGGCGAGTGATGCACTAACCTCCCGATAACCTTGCGCCATAGCTGCTGTGTCACACAGCACCCTCCTGAGAGCTGTTCATCCACCAACAACTCCACAATCTACAGCACGGCGATCACAATGAACTATCATCGGCTTCCTTCGGGGTTAATACTGAAAACCTACGGCACAGGCATTGCATGGCGGGCATCACCTCTCCACATCGCTTCGAAGATGGAACCAATAGAATTGGCGACGTAGCTTCCTCAGGGTCTTGTTAGCATACAGGTGCCCACCAGCAGTGCTGGCATGGGTTTCCTTGAGAACTTCCTTCACCATTTTCTTTGGGAGCACCAGCTGTTCCACCCTAGTCCTTCTGGCTACAAACTCACACACGCTCTTCAGTACACTGTTCCTGACCACCAGGGAGTCCCATTGTGTCCAAAGCTCTCATAACTCAGACCTCTGGGAAAAACATCTGCCCATGTAGACCATATGCTAGATTCTTTATGCTTCAGAATTGGCCCTATGTCTCAATCCTCCAGTTGCTCCTTCCTCAAGGTCTACCCATCCCAACCAACTGCAGGTTGCATCGTGCCTGGGCGTAAGGCTGCAGCACTCTCCATCATCTGCTGGTCCAGATGCTCGTTCATTGTGGCCTCTATCATCCTCTTTCTTTCGCCTGCCATCTAGCCGTTTTCCTTGCTGATCTAGACATTCTTCCACCGCATTAATGTCATCTTCCATGTCAGATTTAGTGTTTTTAACTCCTTTACAATGTCGTCCTTCAGGGCTTTCACCATTACTTTAATCTCAGATTTGAGTGTCAATGTCAAAATCTAGTTTGGATTTCATTTTCTCTATTTCAGTATTCATTCCGGATTTCATTTCCTCCATTTTAGTCTTAATTTCTGTTCCCATTTTGTCCATTCCTGATTTCACCTTCCTCACTTCAGTTTGTATCTATTCCATCTTCTGTATTCCAGCCAATAATTATTTAAATATTTTCTCTATCTTGACTTTTTGATCCCACTCCTGACACCAGTGAGACTTTTACCAGTTTTTTAGCTGTCATTTCTCTCTTTCACTATCCTAGTTCTTATCTAGTTGGGAGTTCACCTCACTAAGGTGATGCAACACATTATCAACATAGCCACTATGAATGGATACCAGAAAAAAACAATAGATAAGAAGATAAAAAGGTTTGAAAGACAGAAATACATCCAACAAATGACTACATTACTCAGACAACAAAAACCACAAGCATATAGAAAATTCACTTATCACCCTTGGACACATCATAAATTTCAAAGGATTTTCAAAAAATACAACATCACCCTGTCTCCACAGAATAACCACAACATACAGAAACTACTATGCAACAGAACAAAAGATCCTATCCCCAACGATAAATCAGCTGGTATATATCAAATTGATTGTAATGAATGTAACCTGGTATATATAGGAAGAACAAAAAGAAATCTTGAAATAAGACTTAAAGAGCATATGAGATGCATTTACCAAAAGCAGCAAGATAAATCAGCAGTAGCACATCATTTCTGGTCTTCAAACCATGATATCACTCCAAACATAAAACTCTTAAAACCGATCAACAGCAGCAATGAATTGGACATCTGGGAAAAAATACATATTGTCAAACACAGGAATCACCTAATGAATTTTGAACTGCCGCCACCCAACAGCCTTTGGAGGTTCATCAGCCCAGCACCAGAGAACACCACAAACCACACACATCCCCCAGACGATGACCGGCAAATATCAGTTGAGAGAGAATGCTGACGATGGGGACAAGCCGTCTCCCGAAACGCGTTCAAGTAAGATTATCATAGTGATGTAGTGTAACAACCCTCAACTCTCTATTTTAAATTATGACACATCACTGTTACAAGCTTCTAAATCTTCAAAAATTGAGCTTAAATGTTCTCTAATCTCTCCAGCAGCATTCATTGCACATCACAGCAGTTGTCACACACTCACTATGAGAACAGCACTTTTTGTCGCACCAGAAATGCACTCGTTAACTTCCTCTCTCTCACTAACTGACTTGCGAGAACGCTCGCTTATACGAGGTCTTTCAAAAAATTCTGGAACTTTGTCCACAACATTTTTCTACGCTTAGCTTTTGCTTATTGTGCATGGTCTCCTTTGAAATACTCTCCTCCACAATTGATAAGCCATTTCCACTTCCAGAAGCAGTCTTGGTACAGCTCTTTCTGGATCACTCGAAGTGCAGTCTGCAAATTTTCTTTTATCTTGTCTATTGTTGCAAATTTTCGTCCTTTCAATGGGGTTTTCAACTCTGGAGATAAAAAAATGTCCGCAGGGACCAGTCTGGAGAGTACGGAAGATGAGGCAGCACAGTGATATAGTTTTTTGTGCAATAGTCATGCACTAACAGGAATGAATGTGCGGATGCGTTATCGTGATGCAAGAGCCATGTCTCGCCACATTTCAGACCGTTACCTTCTCACACACGTCCCAATAGTCAAGTCTTCGATTGGCACGCGCAATTTCATTGACGTTCCTGACATGAGCATCGTCGGTAGATGTCGAAGGGCGCCCTGAACGAGGGTCAACTTTAACTTCCATCCGGCCATTTTTAAACAGTGTGAACCATTCATAACACTGAGTACGGCTTAAGCACTCATCACCGTAGGCTTCCTGCATCATTTGATGTGTCTCTGTAAAGGTTTGCACGAGTTTCACAGAAAATTTAATGCAGATGATTGCTCCTCTAACTCTGCCATCTCGAAATTCGCAAACTGTGCGACAAATGTTCTACTCAATATAGCACTGAGCAATAATTAACAAACAAAGAATAATGAAACTTCCGGCAGTTACACATTACACACAGGCATGTGCAGGGATGCCAACCACATTTCGCTCCAACACTCCATTGGCGCGAAATTATGAATGTTCCGGATTTTTCTGAACAGACCTCGTATAGCAGCTTCATCACAATACGATAGCAAAGTGGAAAGCTGATTTTGCACATTCTAATTTTTTTTTGGGGGGGGGGTTTCCACTTTCTTACAATTCAGTCAACATAATGCAGGTCAGCCATTAAAATTCTATGCAGTAAACCTTTTTCTAAATGCGGATCTATTATTATTTCTGATTCCTCTAGTCATACCAAGTGCCATTACTTTGTAGCTAGTCTTCATTAGTTATTTGTTCCTTGTTAATTTCTAATGGTTTTTGCAGTTCTTCGTAGTTTTTGCTATTATTTAAGGTAACAGCCAGTTATGAGTTGCACATAAACAAACTACAGATGACACTTTCACTAGAAGGACCAATGCTCAATGAATCTGAGGTAGTCAGGATGCACATTTGCTGGAATTGTTTCCAGCTTGTGACTGGAGAGAGCTAAAAAAAAACAGTTTTATTTATGGACGCTCTTTAACTACTATGGTCCTTGGCGTCCCATTCTATATTGGGTGGCCTCTTTATCAGGGTTGAGATTCTTTTACGTGCCATAAATCTATGACATGGGACCACCAGCTTTGCTTTACTTCCCTTCCAAAGGAAGCCATGCTAAGAATTTTTACACCTGAAAAAAATCCATCACCCTCTGCCGTGTTTGAACCTGACCTTGGGAACTAGAGGAGACCATGGGGAGAGAATTCTAATGGCTGTTTCATGTTTTGGCCACCTTGTATCATTTCTACAGTGAAGAATCTAATATGCTGTGCCCAGGAATGAGAACAAGAAGGTTAAAATTTGGCCAAGTCTTCTTTCTCGTTCCTGGGACCTGCAAAAAGCTTCCCATTAATTCTATGGTGTTTAGTATTTTTGCTTTTTAAATTTCAGGCCTCTCATATACGGCGGCGGATCAAAAAGTAGTGCACAATAATTTTTTTCTGCCTTGGTATTGCAGCTGGAATGTATCACACAGATATAGTTTGAAGTTTACACTACAGAGGGTTTTTTTTGGTTTCATGTGCAGCTCTAGCGAGAGAAGCATGCAGTATGCAACAAAGATGGCGTGCATGTTACTATCGTCCATGTGTGAAGAGCAGAGAGGTGTGGTTCAATATTTGTGGGCCAAAGGGTATAAACCGAGTGATATTCACAGGAACATGTATTGGAATGATTGTATGGACCATAGCAATGTCTCCAGGTGGTATACATTCTTCCTAGAGGGCCATGTGAACCTTACTGATTCGCCACACTTCAGGAGGCAGTAACAGCTGCAACCTCGCAAAATGTCAGAGGCATTGAGGTGGCAATTTTGAATGACCGGCATGTGCAACTGCAAACCTTATCGCAACAGTTCAACATTTCCTATGGTGCAGTGTATGATATTGTTCATGACACATTGAAATTTTGTAAAGTTAGTGCTCGCTGGGTGCCTAAAAACCTGAAGACAGCCACAAAGGCCAGCAAATGACGACGAGTTTGGATCACCTAATGTGGTACACCACAGGACATGACTTTCTGAAAGGAATTGTCACTGTGATGAGTTGTGGGCATACCACTACATGCCCGAAACCAAGCAGGCAAGTATGGAGTGGAAACATGCTGGTTCCCCAGTGAAGAAAATATTCAAAGTGACTCAATCTACTAGGAAAGTGCTTGTGACGGTGTTCTGGGATATGCATGGTGTTATATTGGTGGACTTTGCTGAACACGGGACCACTGTGAATGCTGCAGCCTACATGAAAACTTTGGTGAAGTTGCGTCATGCCCTTTGTGACAAACGCCACAATATGAATGTTGACGATGTAAAAATTCTTCATGATAATGCTCGCCCCCATGTTGCTGCTGCTGTTCGTCAGAAAATTGCCAAATTTGGTTGGGAGCTGCTCCAGCATCCACCATACAGTCTGACCTTGCACCATCGGACTTTCATCTGTTTGGTCCCATGAAGAAATTTCTAGCCGGCCAATGCTTTGCGACAGATGCGGAAGTGAAATCAGCAGTCTGCAGATGGCTATACTAGGAAACGGACTTTTACGAACAGGCATATTGAAACTGGTATCACGATGGGAGAAATGTGTTGAGAAACTTGGTGACTATGTCGAAAAGTAGGTAAAAGGTTTAAGTTCATTTGTGATTTTTTTTTGTTGATTTAACTATTAAACTTTTTTGTAACAAATTATTGTGTGTTACTTTTCGATCCACCCTCGTACATTGAATGCAAATTATATATTTTTACAGGCTGTTTACTTTCATTCATGTGCTTAAGCTTTTGTATAGCATATAGATCCATTATCTTAACTTAAAGTGTATATCATGTTATGCCCTAACACCACAGAATTATGAAAGCACACATCATAATACGTATATTTTTACTTTATGTTCTCATTCTGGTTTCCATTATCAGTTACTACAAACCAACCTTTTATTGACAGCTTTGCCCAATGGTGCAATGAACATCACAAAACTCAAGCTGCTTTGTAATTAATTTTTTATTTGATAAACTTTTCAAAAAAATGTCCTGGTTTTCTTTTGTGAATAAAGGTATAAATTTACGACTGGAGACATCGCAGATGCAAAAACCACTCCACACATCTAATATTGTTGTACAAATGTATTTTATGTGCTTCACAAATTTGCAGAATAGAATTCTGCAGGTCTGTAATCATATCACAATTTTAAGCTGAACAGATCTACCAATTCCTAGGCAGCAGCTCATCTCCAGTAGCCAATATTACCTGAACATTTGCACTTATAGCTTGCAAATCTTCCAAAGAGTACACAGTTTCTTCTAGTTCTCTATTTTCTTGCATGCTGTCCTCGGTATCAAAACTTTGCTCACAACCACTGCCTTCATAATGTTCTAAAACCTCATGTTTGCTTTTGGCATCCATTGTAGGGAACCGTTTCTGACACATCTTACAAGCTGGATGTTGTTTGTCTACATGTTTCCTTAAAGACGCCGGCATTTTGTATGCCATATTACACAGTTCACACTTGAAAGGCCTGGGGGTTGCATGTACTTTGTATATATGCTTCTTCAATAAAAATTCATCAATATATGTTTTTTGACAATGTGGACAGGGAATATTCTTGTTCACACGTTCATGTGCTGTGTAAATGTGTCTTTTCAAACAACTATGAGGTACCACCTTTCCGCAGATGTGACAGATGACAGTTCTTGTGGGTTTCGATTTGGTAGAGTGAACATTTTTCATATGTTGGAAAATGTTTGCATACAATTTGCCACAGAGATGACAGAGCCTTACAAAATCTGGTTCATGTTTTCGTTTGTGGGTCTTAAGGAGGATGTGGCTTTTAAAGAGTTTTCCACAAGTCTTGCATCTCCAATTGGGGTGCATTTCAATGTGCTTGGCCAGGTATTTCTGGACAGAAAACCGCCTTCCACAGATGTGGCATCCATAGATGGGCTCCTTTTTTGGATACTGACGTCGTTTCCGTGGAGGTAAGGAAGGTATGTGACTTCTCCAATGAGTTTTGATATCATCTTCACTTGGTGCAACATGGCCACATGTGCAACACACATAGCCATCTGCATGCCTTTTGTATCGTCTAGTATAAACAGTCTTCAAGATTCGCTGAACAGGGGGATGTTCTGGTCTATTGGGCCTCTTCATCCTTTTGCATGGGTGATGATAAAAATCCTTCAGAGACCCAAATTTCCTTCTGCAGTACTTACATGCATTAGCCTTTCCACGTGTGTCATTATCTACTTCGTGAACCAGGGCTTTGTGACAACGTAATTCTATCAGTGTTTCATAAACTCTGGATTCTGGGCATTCATCACATACATAACTCTCACAGGGTTCTTCTGATGGCTCTTCCAATTTAACACTTCCATTAGTTACCTCTGTTCCAAAGAGTGATGTGTGCTGGTCTTCTTTCCTATTAAACAGCAAATAAAATTATTAGCTTTTTTAAACTTTTTTTAAAAAACAAAAATGTGCACACATTGAAGCAATCTTCAACAATGTAGAAGTAGTCAACTGTTATGCTCTTTTGCTCCACTTACCATATATAACATGTAGCAAATGTTTCACATTGCCTCCTCCACATATTCTGCTGCCAAATGTCAACAACAAATGCTCACAGGCAGAACAAAACATGTCCAACATATGAAATGTGGTAAGTACAGCAAAGGAGAATACTAGTTAACTCACTCCAAAAAATTATTACCTAATTAAAATCCCTGTCTACATCTATGAGCACTGCAGAATGCCAAACACTTATGTAGTTTTCTGCCAATGGCTTACTACTAATATCATTAATGGATGAGTAAAGCCCAGTTCACAATAAAATGGGAATTGCAATGGTATTATGGATGCTGGTTGATGACAATGTTAATAACAACATGGAAAGTCAATTTTGCGGATTGGGATGTTACTTGTTTGTAACCAACCAATGATACAGGGTATTTATGAAGAACTGGCACATTTCTTTCTTTAATTATTCTGTTCGAAATTCACTCAATGCCCCAATTTTAGCACCAAATTAAGCAGAATGTTCTGGAGTTTCGATTGCCTATCATTAGATGCGCAGATGTTCATGTTTTATTCGTAATTGTTAGTTTTATTGTCGGCAACTGTTTTTGAGATTTTGTTCTAGTCAATGTGAAAATGGAGTACACATTAAATGAACGACTCTTCCTTGTAAAGCAATACTGGATTACGAATTCAATTACAGCTACTCAAAGAGCATACCAGAGAGAATTTGGTGTTCGGAATCTTCCCCAAATAAACACAATACTGGGACTGATAAACAAATTGGAAACAACTGGATCACTGGTGAGTGAAAAAGGCAAAACTGCTTCATCTAGGCTTCCCACGGTTGTCGACGTAAGAGCACAACTGGATCAGTCACCCAAAAGATCATTAAGACGTTTGTCACAGGAGACAGGGTACAACTACTCAATGTGTCACGAGAGCTGTGAAAAGTGCAGGCCTAAAGCCATATAGGATTACAGTTGTCCATCAGTTACAGGAACCAGATAAGGATAGACGACTGAATTATTGTCATTGGTTTCAGGCGTTCATTGTGCAAAATCCTGCCATATTGCCCATCACATGGTTCCATTTATCCAGCTATGTCAACTCAAATAACTCACGCTATAGGGCCAGCGAAAATCCACGTTATTCATGAAGCACCTATGCAACCGGTTAAAATCAAAGTTTGGTGCACAATATCCGCACAGAGGATAGTGGGATCATCTTTTTTTAAACAATATGAACACTGCAGAGTACTGATGGATTTTCATGGAGTTTACTAAGCAACTAGATGATGTACAGCTGAATCAAGGATATTTTCAGCAGGACAGCATTACATGCCATACATCAAATGAATCCATGGCACTACTTGCAAGTTTCTTTGATGACCGGTTAATTTCCAAGAACCTGTGGCTACAGAGCTCTCCGGATTTGACATCACCGGGCTTCTTAAGACAGGGTTTATGCCACACATCCCCAGTCACTAGACGATCTGAAGCACGACATTACACAGGAGATTCAAGCTATTGACAACAGAGTCCTCCGAGTGGCCAGTAACATGGAATGTGTTGAGTTGTGCCTTATGCAGGGTGGAGGACATTTTCAACATTTGCTATAGAGGTAAATAATCTCCTAAAATTGCTCTGCATTTCAGGTATAATAAGTTGTCGCTAGCATAACTCGTTTTGAAACAATTAAAGAAATAAATGTGTCAGTTCTTCATTGAAGAAGGCTATGTTACGTAATATATTTTACGTAATTTTATTTAGCTTCTTGTTTCAGAAGCTATCTTTAAGTAGTATTGTTCTTGGAGTTTACTTTGTTTAAGAAGTTTGCAACATGCTTTGGACATCGGTTTGAAGTTGTTGATTACGTAATAGTTACTGTTGTTACGCAATATGCTGCTATGTATGAGAAGCTGATTTTAAGATGTGTTTTTGTTGTTACACTCCAAGTTTTACACTATAATATTTAACCTTGTTATTAAAACTGCTTCTATATTATTTATGTTTGAATTTTGCCTCGGCTGCATCAGTAATGTTTGTAGAGTCATGTAGTTCTTAGGCAGGGTGCGGTACAACAATAATTGTAGACATACACAGAATTTAAATTTTTAAATGCACTTCTTTTATTAATCCTTGCACATTTTAATAAAGCACTACACTTTTTAAGAGCTGTGAGATTCTTTAATACTTTCGCTTAGCTAACGCATAGACATATTTTACGATTCACACATAATATTTCTGTAGAGAACGCATCTTCCATCTGGTCACTACCAAGGTTTGCCAGCAACTGAACATAATTTCAACTGTTAAACCTGTAAGCTTCGGTATTTCAAGTCTCTGATTGGCTAATTCCAGTCCAATAGAATATCTGCATTTTACTTAAAGCTTTTCTTTGCTGTTGATTGGCTAATTTTAAACTGTTACTGAATTTACATTATCGTTGCTCTAATCATGACTAGCAACATTCAAACTCTCTAACTCATTATTGCCTCATTGTTAGCAACTTAAAACTTATTATTCTCACAGCTCTTGCATTATTAGAGTATGTAATGTATTCACATAACATTATTAAAACATGTTTACAATAAAAATAAGCATTTGCAATGACTGTTACATACAATTTGAATAATTATTACATACATATTGTTTCAAGGTGGGCTGTTATTGAGTTTATTATTGTATAATACAACTGAAGTTATTCAGGTATTAAAATACTGCCTCATCATAAATCACCCTGCATTTTTTCACATGGTTACAAGTCAGCTAACATAATACAGGTTAACGAACTTGGAAATTTGAAACAGTAAGCATTTTCTAAAAGCCATGTCATTACTATTTCTTAATCCTCTTGCAAAATCTTCCTAATGCATTTATAATAAATGGCATATGTACTTCAAGAGCAGGTCACTGTGCTAATGTCTTTTGAGTCTTCGGCGGAGGGAGGAGCGTAAATATGATAGAGTATGAATTGTTGTGTTGGATGCATCACCTGTGCAACTTCTTCTAGTTGGTGCAGGGTATTGGAAGAACTTCCGAAAGTCCTAGATCAGCATGCAGTGTGGTGTTACAAATGTACCAGGGTGTTCCTGTGACCAGACATAAATATTTGTTTTGGATTCTCTGAATTCAGTTGATTTGGGAAGGCAAGGCAGATCATTAAATAGAGCAGCTCTACTGCTATATGGGTCAAATGAGGGATGTGTAAATAAGGCAACACTTATAGTGCAGATGTAGCAGAGTTTCTGTACTATGCTGGTAATATGAAGGTTCCATATAAGTTTACTGCATAGCCATCTCTAGGCATGGCCTTGCCCTGGTAAATGTGGCAACGTCACAGCCTGTCCTATCAGTTGAGCAATGATACATGTGTTTCAGTGCAGGACACTCTCCTCACTTGTGTATTTGTGCCAATATTTCCATTGTTATGGAGTCTGTTGCAGTATAAACATGCCAGACAGATGTGCTGCATAAGTAATTATTATATAACCATAAAACCCACAGCATACGTAAGATGTATTCAGTTCCCTAAAGATCCCAATCTATGAGTAAATGGATTCGTTCTGTTACACAAGTAGACTGGTCACCATCCAGTACGCCTGTGGATCTGTGTATGAAACATTTTCAGGAAAGTGACGAGTGTTGTTGAGAAATATGTGTTTTTGTAAATGCGATCATCCAGTTTTGAAAGTGCAATTTTGAAATTGTTTCCAAATTACCCTTATGTCTACCAGATGAGGCCTTAAAATGTACAATAGGTAGAAATGCATTGCTTACAGAATGGATTCAAATTTCATCCCTAATAGACTTTTGTGATTGTTATGTTTCACCAAATATCAAAAACAAAATCACTCGTGTCCGAAATTACAGCCTTCCTACAAAGTTTGAAACTGTTGTTGGAAAACGACGAAAACCATGATGAAAGCAGCTTAAAAAATCTGATGTGTTACACTCACATGACTTTCTCTACTCTTGTACAGACTATTTTTACAAACTCTTATTCTCCATCTATTTCATATTAATCGAGATAAACATTTGCAGAAACGATCTTTTGACATGCAAAGAGAATTACATTTTACACAAAGTCAACAGTTCTAAAAATATTTGACTATTGCTTAAGGCGTACTATCTTCCCCTTATTTTGTAATTGCAAGGGCAATATATGAATACAGTAGCCTTTAAGCATCAATAGGGACCCCAGATTGTCGGTGAATAAAATAATGTAATATCGGTGTAAAAATATAGTGAGCGGTGTTTTGGGCAGTAAATAAAACTGTTTAACAGTGTTATCTCGTGCAAAAAAAAAAAGGGAAAAAACAAAAACACAGTTTAAACTATTTTACTGTGGAACAAAGGGCACCTTACATGTAACTTAAAAAGAGGAGTATGAAAATATTTACATAGTATACATTTCGACTGATTTACTTTGTTAGAGACAAAGCCACCATAAGTTCGGTGTTCTCTGGCTTAAGATTTGTTCTTAAGTTTGTCATGATGTTCCCATATGCAGAGAAAAGTCTTTCACTGTCCACATTGCACATGGGTACCCACAATAGTTTCATACACTTCTCACTGAAACACAAGTGGTCACATTGAAGTCCAGAAAGTAAATCCAGTATGTTCACTTCAGCAGCATCATCTAATTTCTCACACACTATGTTCTTCAGAGCAGCATATCCCTCCTTGAATGTCTTCTCTGGCAAGTCTCGCAGAAAAGGTAACATTCTTCTTGGCTTTTCTATAGTTATATCAGTAGATGCCTCATTTGATACTATTTTTCGTACATCAAACAATTTACCTGCAGAATGAATATCATCATCAGCTGGATCAGCTGACAAGGAATTCAGCTTGGTAACTGACTTTATGCCCAATTGCTTGAACTGACTGATAACATAAGACTTCTTGAGGGTTGGCAGTCTCTGAAGAAGACTTGAAGTTTTCTCTCCAAACGAGCCCTCAGCTACTATTGTGAAGCCATTTGATATATCTTTAAGTTTGCTATATAGTTTATGAACAAATGGATATTTAGATCCCTCAAGCACTTCAATAAGGCAAATGGTGTCTTTGCAGTGTTCAAGAAGGAAAGATGCCTGGCAGTTTATTATATTTTGACACCGCATTGAAATACTACTGTGGAATTGGTTTGAATTCCCGCATGCCGCAAAACTAAACTGACAACATCTTGCACATACTGTCTGTACGGCGCGTGAATGGCACATTGCCAACTCCACCGTCAGCTGAACTGTGCATGCGCCAGCTTAATTTGAAACGTGGCTCCATCGGCATAATTCCTTTTCTTTTTCAGAGCAGAAGGTAAACAGACTCCTTGCGCTAAATTGTAACGTAATTTAAAGAATATAACTTGACTCCAAACGAATCTTTCAGTATAGCGGACACAAAATATACCTAGACATGCGTTTACATTATGGCAACATCGCGAGACAGCAACAATTTTCGTGCGAGGGGTACAGGAAACGGAGACAGTGATTGGTAGAAGAGGCTGTGTACTGTCAGAATTGACTTGAACCAGACTTAGAAATTCATGTATTATTTAACGATACTTTTGCGACAGTCTTTTCCAGCCGGCATGAAATGGGGCGATGCAAGCACAAATCGTTAAAATATGGCATTAGAGAAGAATTGCAGGTAGTATTGTCATTTAAATCCAAAGAATAATTTGAGTGAAATGAGAAATCCGTCACTGATGCGGTGTTGCCGAGTTCCGATAAACATGGCATTCCTTTTGTTGTGCATGCGATAGATGAAGAGTGAAGGGGACGGGGTAGTCGAAGCAGTACCGATGTTTGCCGAAGCTCTGGTTAAATCACAGTGCAGTTTGGTGTTCTGTGCCGTGCAGCACACAACACCGTGCAGCATGGCCGTAGCGAATGACAATACATGTATCCGTAAATGATTGATAAGCCAAATATCTGATTGTTTATGTGAAAAGGAGAGACAAACGCCAAAAAAAGGAGAGAGAGAGAAAAATTTCGGGTTATTTTACACATTTTTTTTCATAATGGTGTTATTTCGCGTTTTCGCGATATAGAACTAATGTCGCGTTATTTCGCGACTCAGAATGGATATATATATGGAATTTAAAAATAATTGATTAAAGGTTTTCCTTACTAATTTCGCGAATTAACTACTCGCGAAAAGTCGGGGTCCCTAAGCATCGAAATATATATTAATAGCTGGTTGCTATGTGCAGCACCTTTCTCTTTGCCACAGATTAATACTCTTTGCATATCCAAGACAAAAAAATGAATAACAAATTCCCATTTGAGAAAATAAATATTGAAAAATTTAAGGGAATAACAAGCCATATCTCGAAAATGGATCACTCAACAAAAAAAATGTATATAACATATATTGTATATTTTAACGCGATCTACATTTTTTGTGTAGTAAAATTTTGTCTATCGTTTATGGTTTACCAGTTATGCAAAAGTCGTTCACAATGAAGAATACTTTTGGAGACATTCCCAGAAAATTCAAGATATATATTTTATTTGTCATGAAAATATCTTAAACATATGATATTTTAATCAAAATCCTTAGAGCCGTTTTTGAGAAAATTAAAATTTTCGAAAAATGTTCCATGTAAAGGGTAATCTGGGCTGAGGGGATTTTCTTGAAAACCTTCGTGTCGCATCTCTGGAAGATACTGAACCTAAACACCAAGTTTGGTGTTTATCCGACTGTTCGTTTTTGAGTTATGCTGTTCACAGACACAGACACACATGGACATGTTTCCAAAAATGCTTTTTTTGGATTCAGGGGGTCTCAAAACATACATTTCCGGTGAAACCTTGGTATAAAATTTTTGGGTGGAATACAATACTTCCCCTACTTACTATACGTAGTAGAGAAAGTAAAAAGTTAGGGTTTTATGTAATCAGTTTGAGCTAATATTTATAAATTATATATCCACAATTATAAACTCTAAATTTACATCCAGAGTGTGAAGTGTTATGATGTGATGAGATTGAACAACATCTTGTCATTACCACATCCCTGATGTCATCCTCCGTGGTGTAGTGGTTACCATGCTAGACTCGGTCGCAGGTTCAAATCCGACGGAGGGCGATGGATTTTTTTGAGCATAAAAATCCTTAGCATGGCTTCCTTCGGAAGATAAGTAGAGCAGGTGGTCTCGTGTCGTAGATCTGCGGCACTTAAAAGAACCCCAAGCCTGATAAAGAGGCCTCTGAGCAAAATTATCGGTCTTTCACGTCCAGTATAGAATGGGACGCTAAGGACCACAACAGTTAGAGTGTCCATAAATAAAACTCAATTTAATTTTTTTAAATAACAGCCAACACTATTTTAGCACTACAAAATTAGTATAGCCAGTCTAGGGGACAGAACAATGTTGTCCTCGCTATACAATAGCCATTACTCCACTGACAAAATCGTGGCATGTAGAGCAACAAGAGTAAGGAAGGTAAATAGCAGAACAGCTCACACACTCTATTGGTTGGGGGGGGGGGGGGGGGGAATCAACAATGTTGGAAGAGTGGGTATGTGAGACCAGGTGAGGCAGTATTTTAATACCTGAATAATTTCAATTGTATTTTATAATAAGTAAATTCAATAACAGCCTGCCTTGAAACAATAAGTATGTAATAATTATTTGAATTGTATGTAACAGTCATTACATATACTTATTTTTTTAATATAAACATGTTTTATTAATGTTATGTGAATACATTATATACTTTAATAATGCAAGAGCTGTGAGAATAATAAGTTTTAAGTTGCTAATAATGAGGTAACCTTGTAGCAATAATGAGTTTAAGAGTTTGAAAAGTTAACAGTCATGATTATATCAAAGATAAGGTAAATTCAGTAACAGTTTAAAATTACCAATCAATAGCAAGGAAAAAGTTTAAGTAAAATGCAGATATTCTATTGGACTAGAATTAGCTAATCAGAGACTTGAAATACAGAAGCTTACGAGTTTTAACCATTGAAAGTTGCTCAGTTGCTGGCAAGCCTTGGTAGTGAACAGATGGAAGATGTGTTCTCTACGTGTGAATCGTAAAATATGTATACGCGCTAAGTGAAAGTATTGAAGATTCTCACAGTTCTTAAAAAGTGTAGTGCTTTATAAAAATGTGCAAGAATTAATAAAAGAAGTGAATTTAAAAACTTAAATTCTGTGATGTTTACAATCATTGCTGGCAAGCCTTGGTAGTGAACAGATGGAAGATGTGTTCTCTACGTGTGAATCGTAAAATATGTATACGCGCTAAGTGAAAGTATTGAAGATTCTCACAGTTCTTAAAAAGTGTAGTGCTTTATAAAAATGTGCAAGAATTAATAAAAGAAGTGAATTTAAAAACTTAAATTCTGTGATGTTTACAATCATTGTCACACCGTACCTAATTTAGAGATATGTGACTCTGCAAACAAGACTGATGCAGCCGAGGCAAATTCAAACATAAATAATATATAGAAGCAGTGTTAATAACAAAGTTAAATATTATAGTATAAAACTTGGAGTGTAATAACAAAAACACATCTTGAAATCAGCTTCTCATACGTAGCAGCATATTGCGTAATAACAGTAACTATTACATAATCAACAAATTCAAACCGATGCCCAAAGCGTGTTCCAGGAACTTCATATATGCAACTAAATAAAAATTACGTAAAATACAATTATGTAAGCATTAACCTTCTTCAAGTTTAAACAATACGCAACAACACATCTTCTTCAAGTTGGCTTCCCAAGCATGGAGCTAAATAACAATCTTCAGGTTTACGTAAAAACAAGTTTACGTAACAAAACTTCTTCAAGTTGACTCCCATACGTGGGGCAGTTAAAATTACGTAACCAAACAAAACAAAAGCAGCAAAACATCTTCTACTTCACAGGTCACACTAACAGAGGGTTAACTTCTGATGAAAGGCAGGCAAAATTATTATATATTCATTAAAAAAAGTAAGTTTAAAATATGTATGTAGTTAGTTGAAAAGCCATTGTTTAAGTCTCAAATTATATTGAGATGTCATACCCCAATGGCGACTTACATTCTTTGTAAGTACTTAAGTCCCGGGCTTTTAGTTTCAACCACTATTAGGTCAATTAATGGAATTAATTGTTCTTTCACATAAGTCGTGTGTTGGACAGGGTTGGAAAGGTAGAATCAGATGACTGAAAAATTCAATGCCATAGCCGGGATTTGAACCATGGATCTCCAATGTATGACATGACAATTTGAGATCTTCTTGTGGTTTACCGGGAAAAATGCGAGTCAGCTGGAGAATTTAATGGCGTGCCGGCATGTTGTCATGGTAGCTCAGTGGTTAGAGCAACCGGACGGAGACCGGGAGATCCGTGGTTCAAATCCCGGCTATGGCATTGAATTTTTCAGTCATCTGATTCTACCTTTCCAAACCTGTCCAACACACGGCTTGTGTGAAAGAACAATTAATTCCACTTATAGATATACGTTCAAAAATACTTTTGGATAAAAACGTATTGTAATATATACTTACAGTTGTTCATCAACTTCAAATTTGCCAACCCCACTGGTGTTCTGAAACAAGACAAGAGTACAAATTTTGTGTTAGCTGTTTCTTTTTGAAATGCAAGCATTACAACGCAATGTACATGTAATACTACTTAGGCGTGTAAGGTAGAGGAAGTACCACATTCAACCCAAAAATTTGATTTTGAGATTTCAACAGAAATGCAAGTGTCATGCAACTTATGTTTGGGAAAACAAATATACTGCATTATTTTTCTGGTTCTTCCTCATTTTATTCAGTCTCCATTGTTACAAACACATTCTCTCCACTACTGTGGAATTTAAAAATTCTCTTAAAGCAGAGGACACACTAATAGAAATAGTAATATTTAATGAAGCCCTAAGTTATTACTAGAGCCCAGATTTTTAGGTTTTAACCTATATTTTTCCTCGCTATTTAATTAAAACATTTCAAGATATATACTCGTTTCACACTTCCTGGAGCAGAATATGTGAATATCATTACACCTAAAAAAATCTGATGTTACACTCACATGACTTTCTCTACTCTTGTACAAACTATTTTTACAAACGCTTATTCTCCATCTACTTCATATTTATCGAGATAAACATTTGCAGACTCTATCTTATTGCTAATTTTCTTGTAGATGTAAGGGGAATATATATTTACAAGGGCAATATAGAAATACAGTAGCCTTTAAGCACATACATATCTCTTAATAGCTGATTGCTAGGTGCAGCACCATTCCCTTTCCCACAGATTAATACTTTTTGCATATCCAAGACAAAAAAATGAATAACGAATTCCCATTTGAGAAAATAAATATTGATTAATTTAAGAGAATAACAAGCAATATCTCGAAAATGGTTCACTCAACAAAAAAAAATGTATATGACATAAATAGTGTATTGTAACGCGATCTACATTTTTTGTGTAGTAAAATTTTGTCTATCTCTTATGGTTTACCAGTTATGCAAAAGTCGTTCACAATGAAGAACACTTTTGGATACATTCCCAGAAAATTCAATATATACATTTTACTTGTCATAAAAATATCTTAAACATATGATATTTTAATCAAAATCGTTAGAGCCGTTTTTGAGAAAATTAAAATTTTCGAAAAATCTTCCATGTAAAGGGTATCCTGGGGTGGGGATTTTCTTGAAAACCTTCGTGTCGCATCTCTGGAAGATACTGAACCTAAATACCAAGTTTGGTGTTTATCCGACTGTTCGTTTCTGAGTTATGCTGTTCACAGACACACACAAACAGACAGACAGACACACACACGGACATGTTTCCAAAAATACCTTTTTTGGATTCAGGGGATCTCAAAACATGTATTTCCGGTGAAATCTCGGTATCGAATTTTTGGGTGGAATACAATACTTCCCCTACTTACTATACGTAGTAGAGAAAGTAAAAACCCTAAATGAAGGGTTGATGCCTAAAATAACCTAAACAGCTGTTTTTGCTTTTTCGAAATGAATGTTATTTTCGGATCGAAACTCATTGTAAAATTACTTCCACCACTTATAGCGAGTAGATAGTTCAAGTTACTACAGTTAAACGCAGCACATGTGGCGTGGTGACACCTGGATGCAGCTAATAGAAGGAGGAGCGTACTTGGCTGTCTGCTGCCATTTACTATGCCGAGCACTTAAAAGATGTTAAAAATGTTGTCAATGAACTGAATGAAACAGAAGCTTCCTGCGTTGCCAAGGCTAAGAAATCACTGAGTGCCCCATTCTTGCCGCTTCCCTTACATACATTAAGACACATTTTTGTTTTATACCAGAAGCTATTCTCCGTTTGGAAAGTACAACTTTGCCACTGAAAGATGCTCTAGATATCATTGGCAATGTTTCCAGTAAAGAAATACCTGGACCAGTGGGAGTTGCATGTTCTTCGAAGTTGCAGAAGATTCTTCAATGAAATCCTGCTTTTGAAGATATGAGAATAATCAATTCAGTATTGCAGGGAGAAAAGTATACAGAAGAACGGCCCCTAGAACCTGCATTGGCATCTATGTTCTACGCTCCAATGACTCGATGTTCCATTGAAAGAACCTTTTCTTTATACAAGAATGTGTTACGTGATAATAGGAAATCATTTATGCCAGAAAATTTGAGAATGTATCTACTGCAATGCTATAAAATAAATCTTACAACTAAGTACGAGAAAAGCAAAATTATGGATACCTGTATAGATCCATGAAGCAAAACTTTAAAAAAAAAAAAAAAAAAAATTTAATCAAGAAAAACCTAAAAAAAAAATTATTTTAAGCATATAAGAAACCTAAAATGAAGGTTTATTCCACCTAAAAATCCAGGCCCTAGTTATTACACATGTAAGATTGCGCTTTAAAATTTGGCCCAGGCCACTATTTAGAAAGGCAGCCTATTAACCCAATCGCATCATTTTAAATGCCTACTCAACTGACCAAGAAATCAGATTTAAATCCCCAAGCACTGAGGGTGATAACGGCTTAATGCTTAAGAAAATCATTTAAAATCAACCAATAAGTAATTTTCCTGGAAATTTGTGTTCACAATATTAAAAGCAAAAACTCACCAGTACTGTTCTCCTAGTACTGATGCACATGATAGACCTCAAAACAATCTTCTAAATGAACAGCAACATAAGACTATAAAATTGGGTGTCAAGGCATCAGTTTTTGATCCAGTATGACTGAACGTGATTTTCGCACTGGAGGCATTAAAATAACTAAAGCAATATAGGCCCTAATTTCATCTGCTGTAGTGTTAGACCATTTTTCATCCTCTTTCAACATTTTTCTGTCGGGATTGTTCAACTGCCTTGCTATATAAGCATTAGTTTCGTCACACATTTTCTCAAACTAAGGTTCCATGTATTCCAAAAAAATTGAAAGTGCAGGTGGCATCTGTGATGTATGCTTGTTCACTAAGTCTTTACAAACACCACTATTTGCAGTAAAAAGGTAGAGAAAAGGGTTATTGTCAGTTTTAGTCCAACTCCAGTTACACTGTTTTTACTGCGTCATAGTACAAATGCATTTCGAAGGACCTGGTGCATCACCATTGGTTTCATAATTATTTTCCTCGCTACTTTCTGTACTAGATTCATTATCACTGTCACTAGAACTTGCTTCAGTCACTATTTCATATTCAGAAAAATCGCCACTTTTACTATCACTCTCTAGCACACTTTGTATCAGTTTTCTCAAACCCTATTCGTCATCCTCATGGATTCTTTTTGCAGCCATGATGGTTACTGATATTAGTGCAGGAAGAATAACATTATTCTTCCTTTGCAACACAGTTGGCGAGGTCATACTAGGGGAGTTACAAACATCACATATCAACACTTCATTCCAAATGCATACAAATGACATCTGTGAGAAGGAACCTAAATTATGTGCAGTTATATAGAACAATACAGCATTGCGAACTGAGCTCATCATACGATTCTTATGCCAAAAAAGCACATGCGAGTCCTGGTTGTCAAATGATGCAAATGGGTTAAGGTATGAAATACATACATTTACAATGTTCTCACTTCTTGCATTTACAGTCATACAGTGTCATTCCTTTCCTGTTTTAACAGCCCAATCCCATTTATTCTTCACTTTCTCTAGATATTGACCTATGCACTTACAATTATTATCTAAGATTGGTTTCATATCCATGCTCCTATTCATTCTAGCCCAAACCCTTCCTCCTCTGTTTCCTTAAATTCAAATAAGATATGTTTAGCATCTTCTATACCCCCACATAGAGGGCGTTCTTCACCCTGCGAAAAACCATTCCATTGACATAATTTCCATATTCCTAGCCTAAATCATGCTAACCCCTCCCTTGCCTTCTTGCTACATTCATCAACCATCCCTCTTTTGATACTCAAAATAGCACCAAGGAACTTTTCTCTCTTGAGGAGCATACTAATTTTGTCTCTCTATGTCTTCAAATCTGGTTCTAATCCTCTTCCAAAGACCAGCCGTCAGATTCTCTTTCCCCAAACTCCTTCCTTATTCCATTCCGTCTTAGCTATCTCCAATTTTTTGTACCCAGCTCAATTCACTCAAAGAGAATTCTTGAAATTTTGAGCATTCCTTCAATATATGACCCTGCGTCAGCCCTTGCATTCTAAGGACTGTATTCATAGATTTCACGTTGGTATGGATTATCTTCAGACTTATTTGGTCCAGACCAAAGGTTGACAAAGTTTTTGACATTCATAGATAAGGAGAAAATGTTACACAATGAAAAAAGGTCTGCGCAGGCATGACTTCCATAGAGTAGTAAACCAACCACTGTTACTCCCAATTTTATAATTTTCTATGGTTGTTTCACAGCTGCTTTTTCGATCAGTTCAGTGCTCACTCCTTACCCTCAACAAAAAATGGAGATAACCAAGAAGCATGCATTAAAAGGATTGAAGGAGGAAAATGCCTGTTTTCCTTAGTTAAAAAATTATGGATATTATTGCAAACAAATGCAAAAACAGAGGAAGCATGGAGGGAGATAATATATAGGCAGTTTTGTGCATGATTCTAATGCTGTCACCCCTCCCTTTTTGGAAACATTCTTATACCCCAGATACACAGTTTCATGGCATTGTTAATCATTTCAATAAGAATTTAACTTGCTGGAATATTAACTTTTAACCTTAAAATTACAGAATGAAATTGAATTTAAATAGCCATTTTTGCTTGATTTCATCATTCAAATGCTGCAATAAGTTTGCATAATACTTGCCATTGATTGCTTTTCCTTTTTGAAGATAATCAATGATAATTATCCCACGCACATCCTAAAAAACTTACAGACTTTATATTGGGAAGCCAGAGGGAAAATGATGCAGATGAATTAATCCCCAGTGCCATTGGTGAACAACATCATCATCCTAAAAAACTGATGCCATGACCTTGCCTGCAGATGGAACTGTCTTTGCCTTCTTTGGAGCCGATTCTTCCCTTTCAATCCACTGTTCTGACTGTTCCTTCATTTCAGGTGTGAAGTGATGGACCCATGTTTCATCCATGGTTGAATCGACGCAAAAACTCTGCTTTGTTGCAAGAAAACATCTCCAAACACTCGACCGAAACATCCTCACAACGCTGCTTTTGTTCCATTGTGAGTAAATGCAGCACCCATCTTGTGCACAGCTTTCTCATGTCTAAATTTTCAGTCAGTGTGCGACGTACAGCACTTTTTGAAATGCCTACAATGTCTGCTAGCTCGCACACTTTCAGTTGACAGTCATATAAGAACATTTTGTGGATTTTCTTCACAATTTCTGGTGTGGTCACCTCATTTGGTTGAATATTGTAATGTTCGTCTTGGCGCTCATACGGCCTCGCTTAAAATCTGCTACCCAATAGTTTACTGTTGTAAACGAAGGAGCAGACTCCCCCAGAGTGGAATCTAGCTCAGCTTTAATATTAGTACAACTAAAAGCTTTCAAATGATCTTCTCAGATATTCCCTGAAAACTCAAGATATACATTTTATTTTCCTGTAAATATCTTTAATATATGGTATTTTAATAAAAAATTTTAATATCATAAAAAATATTGAATATTTTTCTACGTAAAGACTAGTTTGGGGTGTGGGGATTTCCTTGAAAATCTTATGTTGCATCTTAGGAAGCTACTGAACTTAAATGCCAAGTTTGGTATTTATTGAACATTTCGTTTTAGAGTTACGCTGTTCGCAAGCACGCACGCACGCACATGGACCTTTGTCTAAAAATGCCTTTTTTGGATTCAGAGGGCCTCAAATCATGTATTTCTGTTGAAATCATATAAAACAATGTTACTTAACCAAGTGACTGGAGGTGTATGCCATTCTCGTCCAAGAAGACCGAACTGTCTCGTGGAACAATGTTCTGCTGCTTTGGGGTACTGTTGGAGCTACACAGCAGTCAAGGTACCATCTTCGAGTCAAACCTGATGAAAGAAGCACTGGAGCGACTTGGGATGCACAGTACCTCTCCACCTGCATTCAGACAGTATAGCTGAGAGGAAACTCTAGAAGAGCACTTGAGGAAGGTATTGGCCAATCACCAGAGGGACAGCATATCAGGATGCTGCTTTTCTTGCTGGCCTACCACTTGTCAACTCACAACACCACTGTGTTGACACCAGCCAGCTTGGTTCTTCAGCAGGGAGTTGCATTTGCCATGGAACCTGGCATTTGGGAGCTCTCCTGGGGCAGAATAACCAACAATCGACTACATGGAGAACCTCATGGACCATTTTCATGACGTGCATGAGTTGGCCTGTAAACACATCCAGGTAGCATGCGACGGGATGAAGACCGGCAAGCCAAGAGTTCCAGGAGTGTAAATGGTGTGGTAGTATTCCCCTACCCAGACCAAGGGGTATCGCCTCAAGTTTCAACAACCACGGCAAAGATCGTACCTTGTGGTGAAGAGAATTAATGATGTAGTCTACCGCGTTCATGGGCTGGTGGTATACTTAGATTGTCTAGCCTGCTACAGATCAGGACACACTGCTGTGTATGCAGGGACTATATAAGAGGATTGCCTGCATCCAGTCAGTTCAGTTAGAGACAGTCGAGTGCACTGAAGAAGCTGGAGTACAGTTGAGCATCTAAGGGTGGGCATGTACCAACCTAGAGTAAACTTTACTTTCGTAGTAAACTACTATTTAGGTCAACACTCGACTTCCATACAAGAGTAAACTACTTCCGAAGTATTTTACTCCTTTTAGATACTCCCAGATTAAATTACTGCAGAAATACATGTCGGAGAGCACCATCAAGTAGTATGATACTACGGAATTAAATAGAGCACAAAATATGTAGGTTAGAATTTACTCTCGCGAGCTAGATGGAGTAGTAACCTGTCGATTGAACTAAAATACTGTATCGTATTAGGAGGAAGATATTTTCATGTGTTCATGGATTACTTAGATTACATTGATGATCTCGATGAAGAAAACAACAGGAATGTGGTAGTGGTATGCAAGAACCATATGATACTTATACAGAGCGAGAGAGAGAGTTCAACAAACGTTCGGTATTAGGAAAGAATCCTTTACATGGCTTTTGAATCCGCTTGGAGAGCATTTACAACAAAACTCAGAAAGGAATTCAGCACCACAACTCAATTTGCAGTTACTGTTATGCGTCCTATCAGTGTTTCGTACCGGAACATTTCAGATACTTAAGCCAGCATTACAATGAATTTAATGTAATGTGACATTCTATTACTCGCGCAAAACTTCTGGAATCATGACCTAGATTGCCAACCCAGCTGCCGAGCCTAGGAATGGTTTATGTTTAGCTTTATCAACGAAAGCGATATAATACCTTTGCTTACTCACAGTGCGTAACACATACAGTCTGCATAGAAAGTGTCTGCATCTGGTTGTAATTTTAAAGAGAGCTGCAGTATCTAAATAGTACTTATTTTATATTTATAACCATGGCTCCTATGTTTTCAAAGTTAAGTGGTAAGGTGTTACATAGTCAAAGTAGGGAAATAATTGCAAATGTCATCGACTTCATGAAGCAAGAAGCAGAGATGAAGGAAGAAATTATATCCGAGTTCCACAAAAGCCTTAAGAGAGTGAAAGAAATAGTCAAAGGAACTGGTGTTTCACCGAGTTCCGTTTCCAGAGTTTTCAAACATATGGATGAAAGAGTACCATTTGACACACCTGGAAAGAAACATAAGGACCCTAAACGTATTACAGAAATAGACGATTTCGAATGCGTCATTCGGCGCACGATTCACAATTCCTATGTGGAAGAAAAAACTGTGCTAATAATAAGCAGATTGCTCATCCAGCTGAAAGACAGCAGAAACTTTCAAGGTGGTGCTACAAATCTCAGAAAAAATATTAAAGATTTAGGGTTCAAATGGAAGAAACCGAAATCAAATAGAAGAGTTCTAACAGAAAAGCAAAATAAATAAATAAAATAAAAAAATAATAATAAAATAAAAAAAATAAAAAGTAAATGTTGCCATGATAGCTTAGTCGGTAAGAGCAACGGCACAGAAAGCCTATGATCCGTGGTTCAAATCCCGGCTATGGCATTGAATTTTTCAGTCTGATTCTACCTTTCCAAATGACTATAATTTTATATGTACTTATATCAGCATCAATTTTCAAGGTGGTGCTACAAATTTCAGAAAAATACTATAATGTATGAAGATGAGTCATACATACACAGCAGTCATACAGCATCTAAAAGTTGGAGTGACGATAGCGAATTAGGTTTGCAGGCACCTGTTGCCAAAGGGCAAATACTTATTATCGTTCGTGCTGTTGGAAAGATCGGCTTCGTTCCAAATGCCCTTCTTTTACAAGTCGCAACAAACAACAGGAGATTTTCATCAAGAAATGAATACAGAAAATTAACATGAAGTGAATCAACGCCATGTTGATACCTAATATGCCTGCTGGGTATGTTCTGGTCATCGACAATGCTTCACAATGCGTCAACACTCAAATTCACAAACCACCTACCTCAACTTCCTTGAAAGAAGAAATGAGAGCTTGGTTACTTAGACATAATAAAGCTTTAGATGAAAGCATGAGTAAAACAAAGCTATATAACTTAATTAAAGCCAACAAACAGCTTCAGAAGTCATACATACTTGACCAGATAGTAATACAACATCGCCATAATGTACTTAGACTGCCATCGTATCGCCCAGATCTAAACCCAATCGAATTAATCTGGGCTGATGTCAAAAAATGGGTGGCATGCAGAAATATCACTTTTAAATTAAAATATGTGGAGCAGTTATAACGCCAGCAATTTGCTGAAATTGGAAGGCCAGAATGGGAAAATGTATGGCGACATGCTGAATAAATTAAGAATCATTATTCCGAAAAATACGGAATTGCAGAAAATCAAACAGAAATAATTCTCATGCAGGATAATGGTGCAGAAAGTAGCGACAGCAGTGATGACGGCAATAATGTGAGTGATTCCGCAGAAGAGGAAGGGTTGTTAGATGTGGAAGAATTGGAGGCAATGATTGACAGCGTTTTTTATATTAAGCGCTTTTTACAGCGTGGATTTTAATATACTGTATATAACTAAGTTTATCAGCGCAACACAGTGCATAACCGTTGTGGATATTTGACGATGACTGTACCACGCACTCCTGCAGCATGCAGTCGATCGGTCACCACCTGATGTGGTAAACAACTCGCATCATAGCTCTCATTAAGATTTTCACGTGTCTAGAACTGTTGCGCCGATTATAACACTGTATTAATTGCAGATATTTAGGATTGACTTAACGTGATGAAACTCAAGAGTTTGGCAATGTAAAATTTTCCTTCCCATTATGTCAAGTTTGAAGTCACATGGTAAAGAACCAATCGGCATGAAGCACTAGCTTGAAGTAATAAAAGAACTATCAATCAAGAATCATTCCCATTACGTTAAATGTATGCCAAGTAGACCTTTAGTTTACCAGCATTTCTTCGTATTATGTTAAGTAAAGTTCATCATAATCCTGGCATTACGGCGATCTTATAAATAAAGGTTCACCATGCGTCTGCTGATCGTGTATTTCATCGCGTTGTTACAGTGCTTTTGAGGTTAAGAGCAAGGTACCTACACATATAAATATACATAACTGTTCAGAAAATAAAAGGCAATTCTTCCTCACTTTTGCAGATTTTGCACATATTGTGGGTGCAATTAACTGCATGCATGTTGCTATTTTGTGCCCATTCGTGAATATGGTGAACTTTTCCAAAATCAGAAAGGGTATTTCTCCATTAACATGCAAATGATCTTTGATGCAAAATGAAGATTAGAAACATTGTTTCCCGAATTTTAAGCTGCTCTTCAGTGTGTTTCCCGTTGCCTACGCATTAAACTCGTCCGTCACGACTTTCCAGCATTTCTCTTCCAGCATCTTTATAACACATTTGTTACACTCATAGACTATTGTTTAAATGGATTTTCTTTATCTCTACCAACAAATATTTATCTCTTTTGCTGACGTTTCGCCCCTTTTCCTATAGCACATAACCTTATCCATAATCGTGTCAAGTAAATAGTGCAAACAAAACAATATCTCCAGCAGTAATGAGCTCATACTTCCATAGTCGTAAATAAAAGAGTAAATTGTAATTGAGTTCTCCAACTTTACTTCCTGAGTAAATTCTCCCATAGTAACCTACTTCCAGGGTACGGACTTCTTTAGAAAATGTTACTTCCGAAGCAATTTGCTCCAACATGATGCACGCTGCTCTAAATGATGAATAAAGTTGTTTCATAGCAATTGGAGTTGTCATTCGTTATAATACTTCTACTTTTCTCAAATGGAAAATCATCATTCATTTTTTCTCTCCAGCTCATGCAAAGAGAACACAAATTCAAAGCCATCACATAGTGACTAACTGTTAAAAGATCTATCGCTTAAGCCCTATTTCCATTGCACCTAAAGGAAATATGCAATTAAACCATCGTTTATCTCAATTAACATAAACTAGATAGAACAATAAACTTCTTTAATAATAGTTTATGAAGAATGGGTAGAGAAAGTCATGTGAATATTTTTTGTCTTGTCTTAACACATAATTTTTACTTTCTCTACAACGTATAGTAAGTAGGGGAAGTATTGTATTCCACCCAAAAATTTGATACCGAGATTTCACTAGAAATATATGTTTTGAGGTCCCCTGAGTCAGAAAAAAGCATTTTTGGAAACATGTCCATGTGTGTGTATGTGAACAGCAGAACTCAGAAACAAACAATCGGATAAACACCAAACTTGGTATTTAGGTTCAGTATCTTCCAGAGATGCGACACGAAGGTTCCCCACCCCAGATTACCCTTAAATGGAGCATTTTTCGAAATTTTTATTTTCTCAAAAATGGCTCTAACGATTTTGAATAAAATACCATAAGTTTAAGACATTTTTATGGCAAATGAATTGTATATCTCGAATTTTCTTGGAATGTCACCAAAAGTATTCTTCATTGTGAATAACTTTTGCATAACTGGTAAACCATAAGAGATAGACAAAATTTTACTACACAAAAAATGTAGATTGCATTAAAATACACAATTTATGTCATATACATTTTTTTTGTTGAGTGAACCATTTTCGAGATATTGCTTGTTATTCCCTTAAATTTTCCAATACTTACACTTTTTCTCCAATGGGAATTCATTATTCTTTTTTTTTTTCTTGTGCGTTCTGGACATGCAAAGAAATTGGAATGCTCCACATAGCAACCAGCTCTTAAAAGATTTGACTATCGCTTAAAGCCTACCATATTCCCCTTGCAGCTACAAAAAAATTAGCAATAAGATAGTTTCTGCAAATGTTTATCTAAATTAACATGAAGTAGATGGAGAATAAGCGTTTATAAAAATAGTTTGTAAAAGAGTAGAGAAAGTCATGTGAGTGCATCACATCAGATTTTTTTTTTAAAGGACCCCCTTTGCACAGAGTAATTATACGTTTATGAAGGAAAAATGTTACTCACATTTAAACCTGCATCCTTTTGTGTCCAACTCAGATAAGTCTTAAGTTTAACATTAGTTTCTGCAATCTGCTGGAAGAGTGGATTACACATTTGCAGCTTCTCCACACAAGATGAGCACATTTTCTTTGGTAGACAATCAATTTTGTTAAAGTCTTGCGACAAATCTAAACATTTCTGGAAGAGAGGATGCAGCGACTGCAAGACATCAAACACTGACTTCTCATCAGGATTCTGCAATTCCTTAGCACACAGGCGACATAGACTGCTGATGCTGCAGAGACGAACAGAGCAATAATCATGTTCCAAGAAACTCTCTTTCACCAGTCCCACATCTTCAGAGATGTCAATCACTTCTATTTCTGGCATTGATGTCTGGTCGTAGAGAACTGTATCAAATGTGATCTCTGGTAGTCCTGTTTCTTTATTATTATTATTATTATTATTATTTACTATTTCTTCTGTTAGCTGTATTACAGAACTACAGTTATCTTGGTGCAACAAGGGATCTATATCCTCTAATGAAAATATGTGATAATTCTCATGACCATAGTTGTTCTCAAAAAATTCTGACATTCTTTGATTTGATTTGCTTACTTCTCTATCGGCAGAAGCATTTCCTATTTTGCTTGCACTGGTGTTGTGTTTGCCTTTAAACTGATTTTTGAAAATACTTTCTGAAATCCTATATACATCCTGCCCTTGTAGTAATTTATAAATTAAAACTTTATTTTCAGCTTTAAAGACCTTTGTGGCAGGTCTGGACTTTATCTCACGAAGATCATGATATTCCTTCACAGGTGCAACTGTGATGCTGAACATTTTCGTCTGTGAACCTAAAAACAAACAAACAGTCTGAGTTAGATTTTTATGATTTTCCCTACTGCTTACATTGAGATAACAGAACAGTTTTAAATGAAAAAATTCCATATTGAGAGTTTATTAGAAATACATGCTCTAAAACACCTGAATACAAAACAAGCATTTCAGTAAAACAGAGAAGTGTAGGTGTGTTACAGAGAAAGAGAGTTTAAAAATTAAATTACGTGGTAGGTTCAGTGTAGCTCTTAATATTCCCAATATTACAATTGAGTTTTAACAAGCTTCACTTGCTTTGGTTATAGGCAAGTTTTAGGTAGGCTATCACAACCCTAAGCACCTTGATCATTGTTGATCCAATGTGCACACCTTTATTTTCTAATCTCTCTATCCTAGCCCCTCAAAATAAATTCAACTTGAAAACAACTTGAGAGCACCTCCCAAAAATCAAGTACCAAAAACATCCAAACCTGGAATTTACAAGATAAACTGACAAGAATGCAATAAAATATACATTGGAAAAACCAAGCACAGCATAAACATCCGCTGTTTACATATCCCGACATAAAATATAAACAGACAGATAATTCAGCTGCCGCAGCACACTTTTGGGAAACCAACCACGAAACAGACACAAGCTCCAAATTACTAAAAGAAGTAAACCATCCTCTAGAACTTGCCATAGAAGAAGGTTTTCATCCACAAATACAAAGTTATGAACTTTGAAATCCCACCTCCGGACAACTATAGCAAATTCATCATGCCATCTACCAGAGACCAGAATGAAGATGACACCAGCACCACCAGTTGATCTATAGCTGATGATGGAAGCTAGGAAAGGTTCTGAAACATGCCTTATGCAATTAAAGAGTAAGTGAAGCAAACATGTCCCAAATTTGACTCCTAATGCTTAAGTACTGAATTTCATCTTCACTGTTACACAGATTCTAAATAAATTAAACATTTATTCAACTTCAAAGATACAGTAGAACTCCTTTTTAATGTCCCTGCTTTTAAGGAATTTCCGTTTGTAACAGACATTTTCAAAATCCCAGCGAAAGCTACATAAGTACAATGTTAGAGTAAACCCGCTAATAACAAACCTTTCTTTAATGAAAAGTCCACTTTTAAGGAACATAATAGATGTTAAAGCAGCATATCTCGGCCTTTGCGTGCATATATTGATTCGGTTGTATGTACTGCTAAGAGAGTATCTGTTGATTGGTTCAGTAAAAGCGCGAGAATTAACAGATGTTTGGCATTCTTTAGAAGCAAAAGTGTGATGTCACTTACTGCTCAGTATTTGGCCCAGCTCGTATTTGCGTTGCCTAGGCGAAAGTGTGGCATCACTTTCAGCGTGTTGTATTCAGTTACAATTTGTATGGGTAATGTTGCCCCCAAAGCGTCCAGTAGCCGTGCAATCATGTTAAACCACACCAACCATATGCCAGGAAATCAGCGAAGAGTATGAGAGCATTGACAATTCTTAACACCAGTACTGAAACGGAAGCAGGGTATAAATGGGAGACTACATGGTTAACAAATGAATGGAGATGAAGTATTAAAGGGGCATACCGTAATCAGAAAGGAGTATGGAGTAAACAATTTGTTTTCCTTTGTTCGGTTTAAGTTGCCTCATTCTGTTCCATCTGTTAATTACTATGCTATGCATCCACATAATAGCGCTGTAACACTCAGTAATTTGCGTAAATTAATTTCCAGTAATATCAGATTGCTACAGCATACCTTTGTCAATTGCACTAACACATGTAACTTTTAACACAACGCAATGTTAAATAAGCATATATTACAAAATATATTCACATTTTAAGGTTATCTACTCATTGCAGAGATTATGAATTAATAATTATTTAAGTTTGTTGTACTACCATGCCTCTATTTTGGTTATTTGTTAAATAAGCATATATTACGAAATATGTTCACATTTTAAGTTAATGTCACATTGCAGAGGTTACGAATTAATAATTATTCCAATTTGCCATTTTGAGGATAATGACATTTCCCACCTTCCTTACCCTTAAGGAAGCAATGCATATATTATGCAAACTTAATGCTTCATGCACAATGAAGCTTACGCTATATTAAATTAGCATATGTTGCCTGCCATGCTGTTATGCAGCCATGGATGCTTTGGGAGCAAGATTACCCTTGTGTGTTTCAGTATAATTAAAGACGTCTACGATGGTTGCTAAGCAAATGGAGCTAACTGTTCAAGAAAAGTTGACAATTATTAAGGATGTGGAAGTGAATCCACAAATTGTGATGTCAGACAAGATGAATAAATACGAAATAGCTTATACATCATTGTTTGGCATTTTGAAGCAAAAGGATTCTATTTTGAATACAGAGGTACATTGCGGTTCTGCGGTCAAGAAGCGTAAGAATATGCATGCTTATGTATGTATTATAATGAAAAGAAGCTAGAAACAGTGATGTGTATTGAATTTATTTAAAGGTGAGTCGAAATTGTTACACTAACATCACTTAAGTTTACTCACTTAACATGTTTCGGGAAACAGTTGTTCCCATGTCGAATTAACCTCTGAGGATGGGAACAACTGTTTCCCGAAACATGTTAAGTGAGTAAACTTAAGTGATGTTAGTGTAACAATTTTGACTCACCTTTAAATAAATGCATGCTTATATTAATGAAGTGATGACATTAAATTTAGATTGCATTAAATGTTCAGTATACAGTAAAACTTGTATTAAGCAACTACAAATGGTTCCATTGAAAACTGGTCTTCTAGAGGGGTGGTTGCTTATAGTCAGCACCAATCAAGAAGGTGATTGACAGTTACCAACCACGTGGCGGAAAGCTTTAAATGAATGGGAGGGGATGGATGCGTCATAGTGATCGTCACAGCAACGATTAGAAGGACCAATTAGAACTAAGACGTTTCCATAGCAACGATAGATGCAAAAACCTTGTTGCTGATACTGTAACACATGATTAGCAAGACATACCTGGTGAGCGACCGTTGCAGTAACATGAACTGCACATCTTATCTTCTGCTGTCATTGCAGTTATAAACAGTGCTTCCTTTATCCACAGCTTAATGTGTTTAAATCAGCTTAGAGATTGCCTGTGTACTGACAAGTTATTTTGCATGGTATGGTTATTTGCTTTGTGCTTACGTGTGTTTGAGTCCATGTATCTGTGCGTGTGTTGTGAGCATTTGCAATTGTGTTAACACTTTTAATGGATATTTAACAATATCCAAAAATAAAGACAGTAAGCCAAACGATAAACTGAGCGTACTCTGTAACTAAATGAAATGTATTTGGTAAAGGTATCCCAATTAAAGTACAAGCACGGGAAACAACATGCTCTGTGAGAGAATAAGCAGCATTTTCCAATTACAGCAAGAATCAATATTTCACCGGTATGTCTCTCTTGTTAATCAGATCTCTACTCTGATATATTCTTGCATGTTCTATCCTTTGCATTTAGATTAATTGTTTTATAATTGTCTTCATATATGAATATAAATAATACCCGCCCTACAAAGCAGATGAAACCCAGTCGCCTCCGTACACATTTCTAACGCGCTTTCCATGTGGTCGCGGTAAGTGGCAACGTCGCCTCTGTCTCTCCACAAAATGTCAATCCCTTTCTTCTTTGGCAGTGAGTATAATAGGGGTGAAGTTTTCTTTTACACATGTACTATATTAAACTAATTAGGCGTGTACTATAAAAGACTTGAAATTTAGATCCAGGAACTTCAAACTCTTGGTATGGAATGCAAGTCGTCAGATCCCTTAAACAATAACACTCTTTCTCCTCAATATTCCAAATGTTTCAATAAGTACAGTTAACAACGTTGTCAGATATTAGGGAAATAACTCTTTCAGTTCTTAGAGAGAGAGAGAGAGAGAGAGAGAGAGAGAGAGAGAGAGAGAGTAGATAAAAACAGATTCATCTTTTTTCTCACACGCAAGGCATGTCAAAAGGCAACACTGCCCCAGTAAACCCATGTTTAGTTTTGTATGCACAGGTTTATACCAGGCACCCGTCTTGATTCTGTTGAACACGGGAAAGAAAACAGCTGCTTGAGATTTGTGAGGCAAACACAGATGAGTCACATGGTAAAACTGTATGTACACCTGTTAAGGCAACAATAGATTCAAAAGTAATTTGTAGAAATGGAAAGGGTGAGAGAAAGAAAACGATCCCATACCTCCATGTCTATTTGGGATAGGCATGATGAAGACCTGTATTATCACCTCAAAAAACTACTTTAAAATCCTGAAATTTTATTTAAATAAAAAGGTGGTCTTTGAAAACGGGTGTAAATGAAGAAAACAGCTCACCCAAAGGCTGGTGGTCTCTAAATAGGGGTGGTTGCTAAGAATTTTCACTGAACATATATTTCTAATGCATATTTTACACTTCATAGCATGAACTATAAACAAAAAACTGTTGCAAAAATAGAAACACATCCTGTAGCTGTAGAATGCGAATAAAATAAACAATTCGCATGAGGCAAGTCATTCCTGTGACTACATTTCACATTGTCTGCTACTGAATGTTTACTGTTCACTGTTAACTAGAGCCACAAGTAGTGCAATAAAATTTTAAACCTGTACCACAAGCATTTTGTTGCAGCCCAGTGAAGGGGGACCATGATACACACAGTTAAGCTCTGGATATTATAGCACTGTATACGACGGCAGTCCCAGAAGTACCCGACCTGATGTATAGATAGAGGTTATTTCAAACAAATGACTATGGTAGAAAGTATCACCCTTATAAAGCTTAAGTTTGAGGTTTGACAATGCTACGTTGTTTAGTAATTGTTTGGCAGCCATCAATAGTGAACTCTCTCAGCAAATTTGTAAACATAGATAAAACTGGCCATCGTTATGTGATACAATATTGTCATTTGAAAGGTCTTAGTCGAACTAATATTAAAGCTGAGCTAGATTCTACTCTGGGGGAGTCTGCTCCTTCGTTTACAACAGTAAAATATTGGGTAGCAGATTTTAAGCGACGCCGTATGAGCTGCCAATACGAACATCACAATGCTCAACCAAATGAGGTGACCACGCCAGAAATTGTGAAGAAAATCCACAAAATGTTATTGGATGACCGTTGACTGAAAGTGCGCAAGCTAGCAGACATCATAGGCATCTCAAAAAGTGCTGTACATTGCATACTGACTGAAAATTTAGACATGAGAAAGTTGTGTGCAAGATGGGTGCCGCGTTTACTCACAATGGAACAAAAGCAGCGTAATGAGGATGTTTCAGTCGAGTATTTGGCGATGATTCGCTGCAATAAAGCCGAGTTTTTGTGTCGATTCATAACCATGGAGGAAGCATGGGTCCATCACTTCACACCTGAGACGAAGGAACAGTCAAAACAGTGGATTGAAAGGGGAGAATCAGCTCCAAAGAAGGCAAAGATAGTTCCATCTGCAGGCAAGGTCATGGCATCAGTTTTTTGGGATGCGCATGGGATAATTTTCATTATCTTCAAAAAGGAAAGCCAATCTATGGCGAGTATTATGCAAACTTATTGCAGCATTTGAATGATGAAATCAAGCAAAAACGGCCACATTTAATGAAAAAGAAAATTTTGTTTCATCAAGACATGCACCAGTTCACATATCCATTATCGCCATGGCCAAAATCAATAGTTTAAGTTCAAATTACTTCCTCATGCACTCAATTCGCCAGATTTAGCCCCCTCAGATTATTTTCTGTTTCCAAAGTTTAAGAAATGGCTTGGTGGTAAAAGATTTGCTAAGAATGAAGAGATGGAGTCTGCAGTTGATGGCTATTTTGCAGAACTCGTCGGCTCTGACTATAAGCAGGGTATCGAAGTGATTGAACATCACTGGGAAAAGTATCAAGCTGAAAGGAGACTATGTAGAGAAATAAAGATGTTTTTTCCCAAAATTTTTGTGTTTTCTTTGGCAGGTAGGGTACTTCTGGGACAGCCCTCGTAATTAGCACAGTACATTCAGTCTGTAGTCTTAAGTTATAACGTAATACAATAGAATTTAATGCTTTGTCATGTCCATGGTGAAAATCAGTAACATTTCAAGTCTACCCACAAAGCTATAAAACCCCCTCCTTTGTTGTAAATTTGTAAAAAGTCCTTCACTCCTGTAGATTTTACAGACAAAACATAAAAACTGCGCAAGTATGAAGTTAGCTTACCTCTTTCAAAGATAACAGTATCACGAAACTGATCAGTCAGAGAGTTTGAGTATCGTGGTTCAATACTCTTGGCAGGCACCTTAGCTCCTAAGCAAACAGAAGAATTTAACATGTTTTTAATTAATACAAAACTGAATCACTAATTGCTATTTACTCTCTCTACATTTTACCTAAGGTAGAAAATTTTATATCAGGATTTCATCAGAAATATAATTTTGAGGCTTCCAGAATTAAATTACAAACAAACCTGATGCATTATATTCGCATCACTTTCTGTAGGTACTCTTCTACAAACTATCCTTACAAAAGCTTATTATGAGTACCACATTCAGATTACACACGGTAAGTAACATGAACACAATAGGTCTTAGACAAGGGTGTCAGATAAGTCTGATATTATTTAACCTATTTATAAATGACATTTTAGAAGAAGTTAGTAAAGCTAACATTCACATGCCCACTATTGAAAATGCTAGATCCCAGGGTTATTATTTGCTCATGACTTAGTAGTGGAATCGATTACTAATACTAGCTTAGGGAAGTCGATTGAAGCAATTTTAAATTCTAAGGAGTGCAGTTTAAAACTAATTATGCGAAAATAAAAAAATCATGGTATTTAAGAATGGAAACAAGTTACGAAATAATGAAAAATGGTATTGGAAAGGGACAGAAATTGAAATAGTCAATAAATTTGATTATTTGGACATTAGTTTAAGCAGTAATGGGGGTTGGAGGGAACAAAAGAATAAGGTGCTAGCTAAGGGAAGGTTAGCTTTAAACGTTATTAGTGCCTAGGGGCACAAACTACCAGGAATACATATAAAGTGGTTGGAGAGAATATATTCAACAGCAGCAGAGGCCAAAATGATGTATGATGTATGGGACTGAAATATGGGGTATTGATGAGGGATGGCTAAACACTGATTTGATTCACAGGAATTTCTGCAAACAAATTTTGGGGCTACCAAAAGGCTCACCAAATGGGGTTGCACAAACTGAACTGAGCCTTTTACACTATAAGCTGAAAGGAGAAGTAAACAAAACCATGTGGCAAGTCAGCACCCCATTGGCTGGTGGGCAAACTACAACTTTTCCCGCTTAGCATGTCGTCTCTTCCTCTACAAAAAACAGTTTGGTTCAGATCGTAATATTTTGTTGTTATTCTTGTGCAGAGAAATTTAAAAAACTCATTATTGTAACAGTTCAATTTATGAAACTAAATGTGTTTGCTCAAATTCACCTATAACTAAATGAATCATTATAGCAGAGGGTTTAAGAGGCTATGCGCAGGTGCTACAGTTCGTTTCCAGCTGAGATTCCTCTGCCACTCTGGGAAACAAACGCGGGAAATGGAAAGAGTACAATTGTGTTAAATGCTTTTAACAAATTCTGTTAAAAGTAGCCACCTTTAATTGACAATGAATAAGGTTGGCCATTGTTTAGCAATAATTGAACTTCTTTATTAGTGATGCAGAATTGTTGCTCGGATAGCTTGGGTCGCATTTATTTTTTGCTGTGTTTTAACCTATAATGCTAAACGTTATTTAACTTGTTGACTCATAAAAGGTTAAAGCAAAAGTGGTATACTGATATTAGCATTAAATAAATCATTTCTAAAGCCTGAAGTTAAGAACAGTTTAATCCAGTACTTTAAACACAGATGCTGTGTCTACTCTTAGTATTATGTGTTAGAAGTTTAGGATGTAAAACAAAATATAGCAGTAAGACATACGATGTTTAAAAGCTAATGATCCTCAAACTTTGCAATATACTGTATTCATATTCGGTCTGAAGCAATTTCCTCTCACGGGTCTTAGTTCCCATCATCCTCCACGTGGTGCTGCCATGTGCTCAGCGGAGTGATACATTCAAGTTTTGTTTACTTCTCCTTTCAGCTTATGGTGAAAATGGTATAGGTAGAATTGGGAGTAAAGGAAAAATAATGGCAAGAACATTGAAGTACTGGTTTAGAATCAAGAACTTGGAAGAAAATAACATCTTGTGACATTGACTAAATTTTCAAGACAAAACAATCAGTGATACCTGGGTTAATAGAATCAAAGAGACCATGGGAAAAATCGGATTGGGCATGATGTGGTGTGACAGAGAAGTTAAAAGAGAGGGGTTTTTGGAAAGAAGTCAAACAAAGAATTGGTGGCATTAAAATTCACAAGATATTTAGTGTTTCAGCAATAAAAAGTCATTGATATATAGGGAGATAAAGAAAGTGTTTGGTAGAGAGAATTATGTGGGTAAAGGCAACCAGAGGACAAGGGAGGGAACTGCATGGGCCCAAACAGGGGTAGTGGAATTGAAAGGAATAAAAGGGGAGATGAAAATAGAGGAATGTCCAGTGTGTGGAAGGCAAGATAATTATTGGCATGCGATTCTGAAATGCGAAGAAACCAACATAATGAGAGGAAAACTTAGAATTGAGAAATGGGCTAATCTACCAATAGAGATAAAGGGGGAAAAGTTGATGAATTTGATATCAAGGCAGGAAACCTTAAGAGTTTGTGGAGTAACTAGGCAAGGCTAATAGAAAATGGAGGAAGAAATAAACAATCTTAGAGAATTAGAAAGTGTAGAAATATAATTTAAACCAGATAGAGTCCAAGTACACCATTAAAAATAATTGGGTCCGATAGTAGAACAACTCAAGGTTGTAAGTAGATGGGCCACTTGTTTACTCAGCAGCTCTCGAGAAAGAGTCACTACTATTTATAGTCGGCGCCAATCTTGAAGGTGATTGACAGTTACAAACCATGTCGTGGAAAGCTTTAAATGAATGGGAGGGAATGGATACGTCATAGCAGCAATTAGAAGGACCAATTAGAACCAAGACATTTCCATAGCAACGATAGATTCAAAAACATTGTTGCCAATACTGTAACATGTGATTAGAATGACGTGCCTGCCGAGCAACCGTTGCAGTAACATGAACTGGACGTCTTATCTTCTGCTGTCACTGCAGTTATAAACAGTGCTTCCTCTGGCCACAGCTTAATGTATTTACATCAGTATACAGGTTGCCTGTGTACTGACAAGTTATTTTGTACCATCCTACTTGTACGGTTATTTGCTTTGTGTTTATATCTGTTTGAGTCCATGTATCTGTGCGTGTGTTGTGAGCATTTGCAATTGTGTTAACACTTTCAATAGATAATTACCAATATCCAAAAAATAGTGACGAAGACAGCGAGCCAAACGAAAAATTGAGCGTACTCGGTAACCGAATAAAATGTATTTGATAAAGGTATCCCAATTAAAGGACAAGCTGACGCAGTATTTTATATCACAACAATGTGAATGCCAGAGTGATTGTAGTGTAACTTAACATTATTGTATGACAATGATTTGAGATGTTTGTTAATTATAAGCATTGTTAGGAAATAAGTTTACACGGCCTCACTGAAACTGACAATAAGAGCGGGCAACAATGTAGCGAGGGGGTGAGTTGTTTATTAATTAGAAGAGGCAAGCAAATGACGTCAGAGTAGCGCGTGTTTCTTTAGAAATGGAGGGAATTTCTTCCCTAGAGTATATGTGTTTGTAATTTTGATTGGATATAAAAATAGACGCTAATGTTGGCGCGTTTTATTAACCAATAGTAGCTCGATTATAATCTTTAGGCATATCGGGTGAGGGAGTATAAATTCCGTGCCAGAGGCGGGTAACGCGCAGTTTGACAGAATAATTCACAAGGCAAACGTCGTTCAGTTCAACAGAATCATACAAAGGTTATACGTCGCTCAGTTCATCAGAATCATTCGCGGGTTACAATTCGGATAGTTTAACAGAATCTCTTGCGTCGTAAAGTTAATTATAAATGTGAAATACGCGAATTAATAATGTGCAGCAAATAAGTGATTATAGTAACATAAAAAAATATAACAGTTTCAGTCTGGCGTGTATCAAGAGTCAATAGGTGAAATTAATTAATTGTGACGGTAATAAAAGTGTAAAAACAAATTCTTTTATAAGTGTTATCTTTCAGTAACAAATCCTTTCCGTTTACACACCCTGTTTAAGAGATATGCTCGACTGAGTAGTAATAATACCTAGCCGGAGGACAAAGAACCCAACATTCAAAGTAGTAAAACAATAACAGGCGCTCAGCAATAAGATAACACGAAGTTACTGCGACAAATTGGCTCCCATACGTTGTACAGATAAACATGAAGCATCTTCCAACTACCAACAAATATTCTACTTCAAAGCACGGGAAATAATATGCTCTATGAGAGAATAAGCAGCATTTTCCCATTAGGGTAAGTATCAATATTTCACCGGTATGTCTCTCTTGTTAATCAGATCTCTACTCTGATATATTCTTGCATGTTCTATCTTTGTATGTAGATTATAATTGACTTCATATACGAATATAAATAATACCCACCCTACAATGCAGATGCAACCCAGTCGCCTTCGTACACATTTCTAATGTGCTTTCTACGTGGCCGCGACAAGTGGCAACGCTCTCTCTCTCGCTCTCGCTCTCTCTCTCGCTCTCTCTCCCTCTCGCTCTCTCTCTCCCTCCCTCCCTCTCTCCCTCCCTCCCTCTCTCCCTCCCTCTCTCTCTCTCTGCGAAATGTCAATCCCTTTCTTCTTTGGTAGCGAGTATAGTATTGTGGATTTTACTTTATTTGTCAAGAGATTGTAAAGTAATATTATATACGTTGTATGTATTACTAGGTGGATAATAAATACATTCATTCATACAAACGCTTATTTTCTTCTACTTCATACAATTCAAGATAAAGATTTAAAGAAATAGTTTCATTACACATTTCATTTTAGATACGAGGAGGATAGAGGAAGCTAAAGCAACAGTAAAAGGTTTAAATTGAAGAATAATTATTTATTGAGGTGCTTTATGTTTATCTGCCCCACGTATGAGAGCCAATTTGAAGAAGTATTGTTCTTCTATTTGTAGATAGTAGGTTACGTAATTATTTGGAGGAGTTTGCCCCACAGTTGTACTCCAATTTGCGGTAGGTTTTTGGTTACGTAAATATTATTAAGGTTACATAATGAAAATACACCTTGATGTTGTTTGATTTTTAGGACGCCAAACTTTATAGTGAAAATGATACTGGTTTTTACGTAATATTCTTAAAGTTGTTTGCCTCGGCTGCTTTCAGTCGCATTATAGAAACACGAGTTCTTGTAGGGTTGTGATAAGACTCAAATTATAAGACGCCACACAATTTACTTTTTAATTTTTACTTCTTTTTATTTCACTTTATATATGCACATTTTATAAACACAACACTTTATATAATAAAACTGTGAGCACTTAATACATTTTTGTGACGATGAACACAAATTTTATCATTTATACTTTACAACATTTTTACCCACGACTTTCACGTCTGCTCTGTCTAATATCTTGCCCGAGACTTTCACGTCTGCTCTGTACTACATCTTGCCCGAGACTGACTAGATTCAATGGTAAAAACCTTTAGCTTAGGTAATGCCATTCTCTTATTGGCTAATTCTAGTCCAATAGAATTTAAGTATTCAAACTAAAAATCTTTCTTTACTTTTGATTGGCTAATTCCAAACTGTAAGCGAAATTACGTTATTACCGATCTTTTTCATAACCAGTATTTTTTTAAAAACTCCACACACATTATTGTCACCAAAATTACATTATTACCTCATTATTAACATCCTAAAACATAGTATTCTCACAGTTTTTGTACTTTTAGAGTATATAAACATTTACATATCACTAATAAATACATTTACAATAAAAATAAGTATTTACAATGACTTTACATAATAATAATTATATACATACTGTTTTCAAGGTGGGCTGTATTTCAATTTAATTAATAAAAAATACAATTAATATCATTTGGGCATTAAAATACTGCCTCAAAATAGTGGGTTGCTATATGCTTTGAAATTCCACTCTCTTAGCATGACTTCATGAGAAATAAAAGAATGCTGACTTAGCACTTAAAAATTGTAAACAGTACTGGAAAATTCAAACAATAACATGAATATCTCCAAAATGGTTAATGCCACAAAATGATTTTGACAAACTATGTGATTTAATGAGATATACATTTTTCATGCAGTAAGTTTTTGCTATACTTTATAGTTTATCAGTTATACAAAATTAATGCAGACTTTGTTCCAAATGGAGAGGACTTTAGAAGATATGCAGAGAATTCAAGATATATGCTATTTCAATTAAAATCAATAGAGCCATTTTTGAGAATATAAAACAGTTTTTCATGTGGAGGGTAGTTTGTGGTAGGGGGATTTTCTTGAATTGTTTGAGTCGCATCCTTGGAAAATGTTCAAATTAAATACCAAGTTTCTTATTAATTCAACATCTGTTTTTGAATTATGTTGCACGCACGCACACACACATATATGAACCTTTTTCTAAAAATGCTAATTATTTTGGTTAAAGCATGGTAACCTGGGATATGCCGAGATCGCTATAACCATGACTCACATTCATCAACATGATTCATTTATTGTTTAAGAGTGAAGAAGGAACACAAATATACGCTGTATATAACATAAGATTTATGTCAATTATTGGCACTTCTGTCCCTCATAAACCAGTTACACAAAGCCAATCACATGCATCTCACCTGGAGCATTATGGGAACATTGCTTATGTTGTCCTGTTGCCAACATTGGCAAACCAAACATAGCAAAAGGTTAGGAGTGCTGCCAAAACCTTAGCTGCAAAGCATAGCCAAGGGTTGAGGGCCCTAATCCTCAAATGCTTTTTATATGTAGAATAGTGAAGCATGACGACAGTACGTAGCCGTAGGATCTGTGAAGCTTAACCCCAATAATCCAGATGTTGCATAAATGCTTAGTCACTATATTTTCTTTAGTTGGCAGCATTCATTTAGCAAAATTTTGCTCCTTTGGTTGGCAACATTTTACCTAAAATGTCGCCTGTTTCTGCTATATAACAAGCATTGCTAAAAAGGGAGGGTGGGCAGGTCAGATGATTTCTTCAGGGCAACATCTCCTGCTTAAATAACTCTGCATTAATTTATATCATGTACACTTAACTTTCTGGATTTCATAAATAATTATGCTTTATTTCCCTGATCCCAGGATACCGCACTTAGACCATTTTTCATTCAGGGGAGGTCTTAAACCACATATTTCCGGTGAAATTTTGATGACAAATATTTGGGTTGAATACCATACTTCCTCTACATACTTTAGGTAGAGCAGAAATTCAAATGAGAAAAGAAAGGCATGCTTGGAAAGAGAGAAACAGTTTTTCATTCATCAGTTATGAAGCATGTGCTTGTGCAGAAGATTTCTAATAGTATTACTTTGATAAATCCCCATAAACCAGCCCAAAGAATTACCATTATGGGAGAAAATTTTCTTGTGAAAAACAGCCACCATATAATGAATTTCAAAATCACCAAGCAGAGAGATGTAATTAGATATTTCTGGCGTGGTTGCCACAGGATTCACCAGTTGGAAGACCTATCTGAAGAACAACCCTAAAGAATTTTATTGAAGTGTAGTCTGTGTAAAAACTCGACATTGTTGGCTAATTATTTCATCACTTCATTGTAACAATTTCCTTATACTTATTTGTGAACATATATTTTGACACTCTTTTGGATCTTTTATCATGGATATTTACAATTTTAACCTTGCATGACAAAAGAAAAGGAAGCATAAGTAGAAGAAAAGCACTAAATCAGTGAACCCGACATCACAGAATCGGACTCCAACATGAAAGTGATCACTCCAGTACCAAACAGTCTGTAACTGTAAGTTAAATATTTTCTATTAATATTGTACAGCTGCATTCTTCTGACATTTCACTCATGGCTTGTCATATCATCCGTTGGTCCCATTCTCCATGTACTAGGAAAGGTGCACTTGTGGTACAAATAGCTTTAGCCAAACAGAGAGAAGGGAGTACAGAGGAACACAATTTGGTGTGTTTATACAGAGCGGTCCCTCAGCACTCTGGCCAGTAGTCGCGATGCGTGTTCCGCGTGCGATCCCTCAGCTATCTGACCGGTAGTCGCGATGCGTGTTCCGCATGCTATTTTCAATGTATCTGTTTATTATTCTCATTATTGATACTGATACCATATTATTACTGATTTTATGATGATTATTACGATATACTGGTTACCTATTGAACAAACATAATTACTTTTTATTTTATCAGTACTAAACTTTTTTACAGTCGATGTTGAAAGTGTGTCCTTCGGCAGATAAACATTCTTGACACCTTCTGATGAAATTACCATTCACATGCATAAATTCTTGTTGCATAATTACCTTAATTTCTGTTCTTATATTGTTTTTAAGATCGTCTATGGTGCGAGGATTATTCCTATAGACTCTATTTTTGAGAGTTCCCCACAGATAAAAGTCACACACAGTAAGATCCGGTGATCGAGGCAGCCATAACCCTTTAGTTTTTCTTCCGTTAGAACCCTTCGTTTCTTTTTACAACTTACAACATTAAATGATCCCGTTCTCTTCACTTTATTCACTAGATATCTAACTGTTTCTCTACTTGGAACTGGAACACCAGGAAATTTATCGTGAAATTGCCTACACACCTGTCTAACATGAGTCGGTTTTCACATACAACTCATACATAAAAAGTCTTTGTTCAAACGAAAATTTGAGTACCATTTCTGGGCTGTAATAATCCGATAATTCAATCGCACACAAATACACACACATCTCGCATCTATACACAAGAAGCAATAACAGCTGACCGAAGCCCACTACCACATGTCCAATAAGTGGAAGAGCCCATGGCCTTGAGTTCATTCGAACGTGTCACACAAGACTGCCATGCAATTCCCGGCCAGAGTGCTGAGGGACCGCTCTGTATGTGCAGTAAGCTTAACAGGGTGTAGCTGTGTAGTTTATTCGATTTGCTCTAATAGTTTGTCAAGTATCATCACTTAAAGATTTTGTGTTCACCCAAAAATGAATTTGACTAGAGAACATTCCTGGGATATGATTTTAAATCATCTTAATGATTATGAACAAATGTGAGCAAGATGACTTGGCAAAGGATCAGATTAAAAAACAAACTGGATAAGAATGAGCTCCCATGATTACAGGCTTCTGTCATCAGTAACAAATGAACCCTCATTTATAGAGGATTTAAAGCTTGCAAATTTTTGACAAATCTATTATATCGCACAGGTAAAGCCACATTGCGGCTAAATACTGTGACAATTTTATACTCCACCCAAGTAAACCTGGGCAACCTGTTCTCGGTTGCTGGTTGCATACCAAATATTATTGACACACTGGAAGTTTAGAATCTTTTCATAATGTTGAATTAAAAATATAAACCCAAGAGCAGTCACTTAAATTTTGAAGGAATGGTTTTGCGAACAATATTGGATATTTTGAAATACAATGAACGTACTGGAAGAAATGTTACTGGTGAAAAACTAAGATACTTGACGGTAGATAAAAAATGGGTCGTCGCAAAAAGAAAAGTGATGTATGGCAGAGAAACATATTGCAAGAAGCAAAAAGTAGTGTGAAAAGAAAAAAGAAAGTTCCAATTGTAACAGAGGATCCCTTAGCTGTGATGTCCCCACATGTATTGCTACAGAGATATTAGAAGACCTGAGGTGTAGCAAGTTCAGTAAATTTCAGAGATGTAACTCAACAATACAAGGAAACTTTGTTGTTATTGTTATTATTATTACTACTATTATTATTATTATTATTATTATTATTATTATTATTTACATATAATTAATTGAAATTAATTATACATTTTACAGACCTTAGCCTGGTCTTGGCAAGTTTTTATAGAGTCAATTGAAAAATTCAATGCCACAGCTGGGATTTGAACATGGTTCTCCTGCTCTCCATGCTGTTGCTCTAACCATTGAGCTACTGTGACAACATGCCAGTGGGACATTGAATTCCCCAATTGACTCAAGTTGTTACCCAGACAGACCACCAAGCCATCTCACTCAAGATGGCTATCTCAGTGGCGACCTGCAATCCAAGTACTTCAGTGCTGGATGTTTATGGGTTTCTTAAGGTTGTACTTTATTAATTATTATTATAATATATACATATAATTAATTGAAATTAATTATACTTTTTACAGACCTTAGCCTGGTCTTGGCAAGTTTTTAATAGAGTCAACTGAAAAATTCAATGAACATGGTTCTCCCTCTCTCCGTACGGTTGCTTTAACCTTTGAGCTACTGTGACAACATGCAGGTGGGGCATTGAATTCCCCAGTTGACTCAAGTTGTTTCCCAGACGTTTAATAAAGTAAAACCTTAAGAAGCCCATAAACCCCAGCAATGAAGTACTTGCGATGGCAGGTCGCCACTGAGATTGTCATCTCGAGTGAGATGCCTTGATGGTCTGTCTGGGTGGAATTGAATCCATGGGGAAAAATATAAACATTTATTGTACTACTTTTGACTTTAATCAAGGTATTCAGTGGCTCCGTTAGAAGCAGCTTCAAAATATATGTAATTGCCATCTGCTTCTGGAAATCATTCTCTTATTTTGTTTACTACACAAGAAGGTAGGACACGGCTATTTTTCTTTCCCAAAGCTTCCCATGAATTAATCTAATATACTTTGAAATGTGTTGGTTTGAACTGATAAGTTTTAATACTGGCCATGACACCTAAATATACACCAACAAACACACGAGTGAGCAAACATAATGCAAGCGTTCCTTAGCAATAAAAACACAATGCATGAGAGTGTCTGCCAGGGCTATACTGACATCATCACTTGTAACGCATGCTTGTATCAGCAGGTAATCAACAGCATACAAAAACACGGTTTTTTGTGTTGTTGTTCTCTCAGTGACACATTTCTTAATAACGAATAATATAAATAGGTGTTTTGGAAGAGGACAAGGCCTTTAAGTAAATCAACCGATTAATTATAGACATTGTCCATCACAAGTTATTTAAAGTGAATAAAATAAATCTGATAGAAAATACATAATTACTCATTTAAAAAGGCATCATTAGCAATATCTCAAGCAAGATTGAATTTGAATAATTTGTTGCACTGTACATCACATTGGAAGTGGATTATTGTTTAATTTATTAGTACCCTTGAGATAGAGAAAGAGGAATATTAATTAGGATTTTATAATGCATCACATAAAGATAGTGGAGTATTGAATCTTTGGTGAAATTCTATTTCAATTAAAGAAATAGAATTACTTTAGTGCAACTTTAACATATGTGAATTTGCTTTTACTATGAAAGTTTCTTGCGATAATACCAACAATGTTTACTGAACAAACTCATCACTGAGAAATTGAAACTTAATGAATTCTAATTATTTACTTGAACAACGTCTGCTTTTCTGAACACCAATGACCCTGAGAGCAAAGGCTGGTTCACAACCAACGAGAATGAGAAAGTTGAAATACATGTATTCAAATGGGAACATTCACAATTGACGGGAAGCCTTCCCGGGCCCCGGAATGGAAAAGAAGAGTTACCCAACTTTTAACTTTCTCATTCTCGTTCCCGGGCACGGCATATTAGATCCACATTGTGCATATTAGACCCTTCACTCTAGAGATTATTCTAGGTGGCCGTGACATGAATCAGCCGCTAGTGCTCTCTATAGTCGCAAGCTGGAAACATGAAACTGAAAGAAATTAGTAGTAAATGTGCTTCCTAACCTCAGAGGCTGACACCTGCAAATCCAATGGGCGCGCTAGTGAATGGGTCATTTATAGTATGTTTATATGCAACTCAAAACTAAATTAAATTGAGTTTTTTTTAATAATAAAATTGAGTTTTATTTATAGATGCTCTTTAACTGCTGTGGTCCTTAGCATCCCATTCTATATTGGGCGTGAAAGACCAGTAATTTTGCTCAGAGGCCTCTTTATCAGGCTTGAGGTTCTTTTACATGACGTAAATCAATGACACGGGATCACCGGCTTTACTTCCCTTCCGAAGGAAGCCATGCTAAGGATTTTTACGCCCGAAAAAATCCATCGCCCTCCGCGACCTCGGGAACTAGAGGTTAGCATGGTGATCACTACACCACGGAGGACGACACAACAACTCAAAACTGGCTATCACCTCAAAAACAATGGCAAAAGCTACAAAGAACAGAAAAAGCCAGTGGAAATTAAAAAAGAACAACAAACAACTCTAATGCATGCCATTAAATAAAGGAATGAAAGCTTGGCTCAACTGGAGGGATCAGAAATGTAATGGATATGCATTTAGATAATGTTTACTCTATTGAATTTTGACGTTGGCTAACCCGTGTTATGTTGGTTGAATTGGAAGTAGATGAAAAAATATCATTGGTCAGTTAAAAACAAATAAAATCCCAATGCGCAAAATTGACTTTCACTAAGGTGATTGTTATGATCATTGATATGTGTTCCCGTTCTGGTTACCGTTCCCGGGTGGTTGTGAATCACCCTTAACTCATCCCTCACTACCGAACTTGAAACAGCAACTGCACATATAATTACTGCACCACAGTGTAAACAAATATATTTTAACTGTTGTTCTCGTTCTGGTTTCTGTTCTCAGTTATTGTGAACAAGCTTATAGGATAAACAATTGTTATTTACCTTCTGATGTGGGACAGCCAGTAATGATTTCCAATGAATGAGTGAAAATTGTAGGTAAAGCATTTGTAAAAATTTTTGACTTTAATGTATCAGCACACACGCTCATTTCAAAATGCTTGGAGCAAATTTTATTGTGCACATAAAGTTCAACTGGAGTACTCAACATGTCGTATCTTCCTGCATTGATAATCCACACCAAACCCCTAGAAAGAAACATAACAAAAGTATCAAGGATTATAATTCACAGATTCAAAACAGTTCAAAAGCAAACTGTAAACACTACATGTCCGAAAGTGCTTTCATTTTAAGTTTAAAGGAGTTGTAAACAAAACCATGTGACAAGAGAGCACCTCATTGGCTGGTGGGCAAACTACAACTTGTCCTATTTAGCGTGTTGTCTCTTTCTCAACATAATACAGTTTGTTTCAAATCATAACATTTTGTGCTTATTCTCGTGCAGAGAAATTTTAAAAACCCATTATTGTAACAGTTCAATTTATGGAATAAAACGTGTTTGTTCAGATTCATCCATAACTAAACGAACCATTATAGCAGAGAGTTTGAGGCTATGCGCAGGCACTTCAGTTTATTTCCGAATAAGCTGCCAGTGTAATTTTGTAACCTGTTGAGAAAATGAGTGCCATGGCTGAGAATCCTCTGCTACTGTGGAAAACATAAATGTGGGAAATGGAAAGAAGACAATTGCATTAAATGCTTTTAACGAAGTCTATGAAACGCACCCACCTTGAGGCAGTATTTTAATACCTGAATAATTTCAATTGTATTATATAATTAGTAAATTAAATAACAGCCCGTCTTGAAACATTAATGTATGTAATAATTATTTAAATTGTATGTAACAGTCATTGCAAATGCTTATTTTTATTGTAAACATGTTTTAATAATATTATGTGAATACATTACATTACATTACATACTCTAATAATGCAAGAGCTGTGAGAATAATAAGTTTTAAGTTGTTAACAATGAGGCAATAATGAGTTAGAGAGTTTGAATGTTGCTAGTCATGATTAGAGCAACGATAATGTAAATTCAGTAACAGTTTAAAATTAGCCAATCAACAGCAAAGAAAAAGCTTTAAGTAAAATGCAGATATTCTATTGGACTAGAATTAGCCAATCATAGACTTGAAATACCAAAGTTTACGGGTTTAACGGTTGAAACAGTTCAGTTGCTGGCCAACCTTGGTAGTGACCAGATGGGAGATGTGTTCTCTACAGAAATATTACGTATGAATCGTAAAATATGTCTACGCGTTAGCTAAGTGAAATTATTAAAAGAATCTCACAGCTCTTAAAAAGTGTAGTGCTTTATTAAAATGTGCAAAGGATAAAATAAAAGAAGTTGAATTTAAAAAAACTTAAATTCTGTGTATGTTTACAATTATTTTTCTACCGCACCTTGCCTAAGAGATACATGACTCTACAAACATTACTGACGCAGCCGAGGCAAATTCAAACCTAAATAATATATGGAAGCAGTTTTAATAACAAAGTTAAATATTATAGTATAAAACTCTGAGTGTAACAGCATAAAATACATCTTAAAAATCAGTTTCTCATACGTAGCAGCATATTGTGTAACAACAGTAACTATTATGTAATCAACAACTTCAAACCGCCGTCCAAAGTGTGTTGCAAACTTCTTAAACAAAGTAAACTCCCAGAACAATACTTCTTCAAATTGGCTTCCAATGCATGAAGCTTTAAATAATTACATAAATAATATTACGTAAACAACTTTCAACTTCAACCTTTAGTATACAATGAATATTGGTGGCCATTATTTAGTAATAATTGACCTTTTTTGTTAGTAATGCAGAATTGTTGCTCTGATTACTTGGGTCGTGTTTGTTTTCTGTGGTTTTGTAACCTTAGTGCTAATCAATTTCTTAACTTGTTGACTTAGAAAAGGTTAAAGCACAAGTGGTGTATATTAGTCATTAAATGAATGATTTTTAAAGCCTGAAGTTAAGAGCAGTTTAATCCAGTACATTTAACCACAGACGCAAAACTGCTCAGGTACAACTTTATTTGTCTACCTTTAGTATTATGTGTTAGAAGTTTAGGATGTAAGGCAAAATATAGGAATAAGACATACAATATTTAAAAGCTAATGATCCCCAAGCTGGCAATATACTGTATTCGCATTCTGTCTGAAGCAATTTCTTCTCACGGTACTAAGTTCCCATCATCCTCCACATGGTGTTGCCATGTGCTCGATGGAGTGATACATTTATGTTTTGTTTACTTCTCCTTTCAATTTATAGTGTAAAAGGTTATAACAATACTGGTCACATGCAATTCTACTAAAGGGTGTTCAAATATATTTGGGGTCTTGTCATTCTTAACAAACAAGTGCTTGTTTGGCTGCATGTAAGATCCATGTATTCATTATAAGGCCTGGAATTCTGTTTAAATTATTTTTCTGTAGTAGAATTTTATGAGAAAATGAACTAATAATAATAATATAATTTTTAGTGTTGTTGTTGATCTTGAGGTGGTGAGTAAAGTTTTATAAAATAACAAAATGTTTCTCAGATTTATAACACACTTCCTTTATTTCAAACTTTGGCCATGAAACTTGCACTTCAATTTTCAAATTTGCTTGTTATTTTATCTATAACTTGTGATGCGATGACACCTCTACTACTTTCTTTTTTTTCATAAATCCAAATTATTCTATAATTGATGATTACCTATTCTTTTCTGTTCAGATGCAGAAATTATGAACTTCAGGGCTGAAAGTTAATTTTAATGCTTTGCAATAACTGAGTTTAGGTACATTCCACATAAGGATATGCTATTCTCAATGCCCAACTGCAGAATTTAAATTTGCTTCCTACCCATTCATGCAACTTCGACAGTAACAGCACATTTAATGCAATCTCCTACAGCATTCATTACACATTAACTACCTAATTAGCACTGAAACTAGCTCTACCTCATACAGTAACAGTTATATTCACTTCTCTAGTCATATTTTTTCTTTGCAGATTTGCTGTTCTCTCTTGCAATGTTTAGGGTCACCTTCTCACAAAGATTACAATGGCATCTCTCTCTGTTGTTGATTTTTCTCCGTCTTTAGCAACTGACCTCATTGTTTAAACCTTTTGGTTGCTAAATCATTCAACCACAGGATGGCACAAGAAATGTATACAATTTGTTTTGCACATATTACACATTAATTTGCATAAAGTAGTACAGCAATGGTGTAGAATTACTTATTGAGGTCTGAAAACTGTCCCCAGTGAATAACACGTTCAATACAACTGCCGTCTTGCCTCACAGTCTCTTGTAAATGAACCTTTGTATTTGTCAGAACTTCAGATTGTGTGCAGCGTAACCTCATGATGCATTACGTTCTGGCCTCTTTTGGAACACTTTCTGCTTCAAGAATCCCCACAAAAAACAAACTACATGGATCAATGTTTGGGCTATGAGATGGCCACTTTTTGCTGTTCTCTTTCAGGAAAACAATGCAAATGACATGAAGATCAGACATCTAATGCAGAAAATTGAGAATGATGTTTACTGTGTATGGACAGGCTCCATCCTGTATGAACCACTGTGTTTGAATAGCGACACTTGCTACAAGAGTTGAAGGATAAAACTGTTTTCCAACAAGGCTTTACATCAGTTTCTGTACCAGTTTCATTGAAGAAAAACAGAAAGATGATTCTGTGGCTCGAAATCACACATTAACTTTTACCCCATAAGTCTCCTTTTCATGGAATGTGTGAGGATGTTCTCTCGCCCAGAATCGAATGCTCTGTCAGTTCACAACGCTATTCAGATGAAAGTACACCTCGTCTGTGAACTAAGTGTTGTGAAGTGCGGCCTCCTCTTCCACTGCCCATAATGGCAGAAGTTACTGCCAGTACTTAATAATAATAATATTTATTTCATCCAGTCTATCAGTACATTGATTTTGGACATGTCATTGCAAATTTATGTACATAATTATAGTTGCAATTATTTACAATTCATCTAGATTGTATAAATATTTATTTAATAAAAATATCTTCAATTTCATTTGGAATTGTCGCTTTGACACATCTGCAAGAGCTTTAATTTCTAGAGGTAATCTATTAAAATGCTTAATCCCTTGATATGGAACATCCTTCACTGAGACATTTTTATTTACATTACATTTGTAATAATTCATGCTGCTTCTTGTATTATACTCATACATTTGTTTAGTTTTTATAGATTGATACTTTACTATTAAAAACGTTACTACTCTATAGAGATACAGAGAGTAGTATCCTTTTGCTAGTAAATGTCTCCCTACACGATTCTCTAACTTTTAAGTTGAACATGATTCTAATACTTTTCTTTTAATATATAAGTAGCCTGTGCCTCTTTGCTGCAACCCCCATATTTGAACTCCATAGAGTAAATAGGATAAAAACACCCATAATAAATGAGCTTTAAGACACTGGGGTTCTTATAATAGCTAAAATATCTCAATAGGTAGAATGACTTGCTGATCTTTCCACATACGTGCTCAATATGTTGCACCCAAGTAAACTGGTTATCTACTATAATACCTGAAAATTTTAATGTTTTTACATCTTGTAGATTTATGTTATTAACCTTCAGATTTAGCATGCTACTGTTCTTCCATGAGCTATAGTGCATTATGTTACTTACTAGAGGTGTGACGGTTTCAAGTAATAGTAATAACAGTCACTGTTACAGTGTGTTTAATGGTTACCTGTAATGATTAAGTTACTTATTTTCATGGTTATCACATTCTCAGTCACATTACATTATTGTCGCCGTATTATAAATTGTCCCTTGTGACAGCTTAGTGACAGATCACATCACTGCAGCTAATGTGCCAGCCAATAACCATCGGTACCGTCCAGTACCCTTCGAACCCTTGTCGTCCTCCGTGGACTAGTGGTACCGTGCTAGCTTCTAGTTCCCAAGGTCGTGGGTTCAAACCCGGCGGAGGGTGATGGATTTTCCTTTGGGTGTAAAAATCCTTAGCATGGCTTCCTTCGGAAGCGAAGTAAAGCCGGTGGTCCCGTGTCATAGATTTACAGCTCGTAAAAGAACCTCAAGCCTGATAAAGAGGCCTCTGAGCAAAATTACGGTCTTTCGCGCCCAATATAGAATAGGGCGCTAAGGACCATAGTAGTTAAAGAGCGTCTATAAATAAAATCTCAATTTCAATTTTTTTGAACCCTCCGCCTAAAACCTCCAGCATGATGTAACACTTCCACTGTTGACACATTTATTTATACTGCTGGCACATGGTAATATATATTTATATGTTTTGGTCTTGTGAACCCTGGAAGGAATGCATACACGTATAAAAAACAGCCAAGGCCTTGACTTAATATAAAATAAACAGTAGTCAGCTGTTATTAGAAATAATAATAAAGTTGTTGTTGTTCACCAATGGCACTGGGGATTAATTGATCCGCATCATTTTCCCTCTGGCTTCCCAATATAAAGTCTGTAAGTTAACACTTTTAAGGCCTTTGCATTTGGCATCAAAGGATCATAATGATAGCATATTTGACCACAGTATTCAAGATAGGCATCCCAAAAAAGATTGTGAAGGCAGCATGCAGTTGTAATTAATTTATCTGACCTCGGGCTAATGGTAAGAGGCATATCAAAATACTCTAAAAACTTGGCTGAGCAAACCAAAACTATTTTCTGCTACCCTTCTAGCACGTGTGCTTCAATTGAATGTTCTCCTAAACAGAAAGCCTTGCCTACAATTATATATGATATAACAATATCATAATGTACTAAATGAACTAGCTGGAGGGAAAAAGTTGTTGTTCACCAATGGCACTGGGGATTAATTGATCTGCATCATTTTCCCTCTGGCTTCCCAATATTAAGTCGGTAAGTTATCGATTTTAAGGCCTTTGCATTTGGCGAGATGCTGTTTGTTCAGGATGACATCTTCTTCACAGAGAGTGCACTTGGGTGTAGGTAGGCATCCTATCTTGTAGAGGTGTTCTGTGAGGCAATCGTGGTCAGTGCCATACTAAATAAGGCCACTGCAGTCTTCCTTGGCATTTTTTGTATATCAACTCTATCTTTAATATTCTTATAATCTTTATCTTTTAATTTATCTTCTTCATCAACTCTCTGCTGTCTTTTGAAATGTTGTTTAATTGTTTATTTATTTCTATTTGTCCCACATGTTTTATTTGTTGTATTACCTTTCTTTGCTAATTGATCTGCATGTTCATTGCCCAAAAGTCCGACATGAGCTGGGATCCATTGTAGAGTGACATGATTTCTAGTTTCAAGTGCTTTAATCAGGCTTCTTATTTCTTTAATATTTTTTGTTGTTTTATTATTGTAATTTACTATCCCATCTATGACTGATTTTGAGTCTGATAAGATGACTATTTTTTGTTTTATGTATGGTCTATATAAAATGTTCTGTAATGCTGCTTTTATAGCTGTTAATTCTCCATCATAGTGGTTTGACATTTCATTTAATGTTAGATACTGTGAAAAATGTTTAAAGTATACTCAAGCACCAGGATTTTTTTATTGATGAGGGATCCATCTGTATATATTCAGATCAATTCTTGTTCTGGGCATCTTTCATTTTCCGCAGCTATTGCTATGGCTCTCATTTCATCTGGTCTATTGTTTTGCTTGCGTATTGTATATATCAGGTCATTCTGATATTGTATATCAATATATTCTATTGGACTCGTTACCTCTGTTGCAATTATATTTGTTGTAATTATATTCTTGTATTTTAAGTTATTGATATATGTTCTGAAGCTTATGTGAGTTTTTAAATTGCTTATAGTATCTTATTACTTATGGTATCTATTACTTATAGTATAGCAGCAGATACTATAGTAATAAAGTGAAACATGCACAAGTGTGCATGGATGAAACAAAGCTTTAATTTTCAGCACTGAGGTCTGTCACGGATTTTGAGCACTTAGTGAACATAGCACATGATATATGTCACACTTTATTCACAGTTTACAAATACATTTATCCATTACATGAAAATTAAATTATTTTGGAGTGAGTATTTATATAAGACTCGTTACAACATTTTTATGCATTGATTTGATTCTGTTATCAGGTGCTTCTCACAAATAACATCTAGTCTTCCCTCTTCCCGCTATCTCACCTGGCAAAGCTCATGAAGCCAGTACTTAAGATTAAAAGTTTTTGTTACATCGCACTAAAAGTTTTGTTGTATATATTGTTGCAAATGGTTAATAGTTAAATTGCAATATAAACATCACACTCAGAGTGTCTTCACGCAAAATATCTGCGCTGCTACTTCTGTTGTTGTTTTAGTGCTTCCTTTATAGTATTATAGCATTATTTTTTTGTTATAATAGCGATAATTAATATGGCTTCTGATAATAGCATTAGTAGTTTCACAGTAACTACAAATGTTAACTTATAATTTCTTCTTTCGTTAACGGCGTGAGAAAGATGATTTATTTAGTCATGTATGAACAATAATGAATCAAATGTTAGCAATGTCAACTGAGTCTACCAGATAGCATTTGGCCCTTCTGTTTCCCAAAGTGCAAAAGCTTGCAACATAGCTCCCCACCACTTCATTCAGTCCATGTGGTAGCGGAACTGCCTCAAGGGACAAGTTATACGGCGTCAATATGGTTACCAGTAATGATTAACTGTAACTACATTTCAATATGAATGATGTCGATCCAGGCTTACTTGTTATTTGATGAAATCTAAAAAGAAGTTTCTCTAGCTGTGTTAACATGCTATTACTACAGTAATTTATAACCACAAAATGCATTCACACTTGCTTGTATATTCCTCTCTCTCTCTCTTTTTTTTAAATATTTTTTTTTTCAAGTGACAAACACAGCATCTTTACCTTTCCATTTATTTAATTGCTTTCAATTTTTATCTTCTCTACCATATAGCTAATAGGTAGAGGAAGCATTGCATTCCACTAAAATATCTGATATTAAGATTTCACCAGAAATGCACGTTTTGAGATTCCCTGAATCAAAAAACAAAAAACAAAACAAAACAAAAAAAAAACTTTTTAGAAAAAAGTTAGTGAGTGAATGTGCATGCTATTTTCTGTAAAATAATGAGTTAAGTACAGCAGTGTACCTATCACAAAAAAATTATTCCTGTTACATTCATATGAATTTCTCCACTCACTCTTCTACAAAATATTCTTACAAAAGCTTACTCTTCTATCTGCTGCTTGTTATTCGAGGTTAACTTTCATTATACATTTACACATTTCCTTGTAGGTGTAAGGATGCAGTAGGCTACAGTGATAGTCACATTTTTAAAAAGTAGTTTACTATGTGATGACTTTGAAATTCCATGCTCTTTGCATGATCATGAGAAAAAGTGAATAGGGATTAACCACCTGAAAAAAAGTATAACTATTTAAACATTCAAACCAATAAAAAGAACATATAAGAAATTGTTTAAGCCACAAAAAAAATTGTGACATAAATTGTGTGTTTCAATGAGATTCATATTCTTTGTACAGTAAGATTTTGTCTAGCTCTTACAGATTACTAATTTTACAGAACTCCTTCAGAATGAAGAGCACTTCACAGTTTATTTACACAAAATTCAAGGTTTACATTTTATTTGTCATGCAAGCATCTTAAACATATGATACAGGGTTGTTAAGACAACTAGCGACTGGTAGAGCGTGGCTACTTCCCATGGAAAGACAATCTCTCCCACCAGTGCCGGGCGTGGGGCTATCTACACAATTGGGGTCAGTTGGAGCACATGTTTCTCAAGGAATGGCTGTGTTATAAACACTTCTCTGTTTAAATTGTGTATTAGTTTCAAATTCAAATTTTATTGCAATTCAATATGGTGTTATATACAACTGAATCCCGAGTAAGCAGTAAAAGTAATATATACAAAGAACTGTTAACTAAGTAATATAGTAATGTATACAATGAACTGTTATCAATAAGTAAAACAATTTATAATTTGATTTATACCAATTTACAGAATACAAAATCACTAAGTACTCCACCAAAAGGAATTTAAAAATTACATCTAATTTACAATTTACAGAATTATTTGTACACGTACTCATCAACACTGTAGAAAGATTTACTACTCAAAAACTGTTTTAAGTTGTTTAAATGAATTACAATTATTATGTTATTTCTTTACTTCTTCCTGTAGAAAATAATAAAGTTTTATTCCAGTAAAACTAGACATCTTTTCATATAAGTATAATCTGTGGCTAGGGATTGCATAGTCATTTTTACTTTCCCTACTACGTATAGTAAGTAGGGGAAGTATTGTATTCCACCCAAAAATTCGATACCGAGATTTCATCGGAAATACATGTTTTGAGATCCCCTGAATCCAAAAAAAGCATTTTTGGAAACATGTCTGTGTGTGTGTCTGTGTGTCTGTCTGTGAAAGGCATAACTCAGAAACGAACAGTTGGATAAACACCAAACTTTGTATTTAGGTTCAGTATCTTCCAAGGATGGGACACAAAGGTTTTCGAGAAAATCCCCCCACCCCAGATTACCCTTTACATGGAAGATTTTTCGAAAATTTTAATTTTCTCAAAAATGGCTATAACGATTTTGATTAAAATATCATATGTTTAAGATATTTTTATGACAAATAAAATGTATATCTGGAATTTTCTGGGAATGTCTCCAAAAGTATTCTTCATTGTGAACGACTTTTCCATAACTGGTAAACCAAAAGAGATAGACAAAATATTACTACACAAAAAATGTAGATCTCGTTAAAATACACAACTTATGTCATATACATTTTTTTTGTTGAGTGAACCATTTTCGAGATATTGCTTGTTATTCCCTTAAATTTTTCAATACTTATTTTCTCAAATGGGAATTCGTTATTCATTTTTTTGTCTTGGATATGCAAAGAGTATTAATCTGTGGGAAAGGGAATGGTGCTGCACCTAGCAACCAGCTATTAAAAGATATGTGTGTGCTTAAAGGCTACTGTAATTCCAAATTGCCCTTGTAAATATATATTCCCCTTACATCTACAAGAAAATTAGCAATAAGATAGAGTCTGCAAATGTTTATCTCGATTAACATGAAGTAGATGGAGAATAAGCGTTTGTAAAAATAGTTTGTAGAGAAAGTCATGTGAGTGTAACACATCATTTTATGTCTTGTGCTATATCTGTGGACACCAGAGTTGGTTTGTAAGCTTGGTAAAGTTAATATATTTAGTTGACTAAAGGTATTTCTACACGGCTCATTAAATTTTAATATGCCCAAGTATCAAATTGACCTTTTTTGTAGAATGTTTTGCCAAACATTTATTTACAAGTTACCTATATTACTATTATTCTTTGTTAATTATGCTACCATTCACTGTTGAACAAAGAGTGTTTATGTACAATAATTACATGAAAACTGATTCTTGCAGAGAACGCACTGTTAACCATGTTTCAAATAGAGAAACCGTTCAATGACTTGTTACCAAGTTTCCAATAGACAGGATCTGTGAATGCAACAGGTTACAAGGTGCTGTGTTGTAACTAAAGAGAAGTTAGACACAATAGGGGAACATCTCGAACATCTGCTGAAAAAATCACTCTGTCTTCTTGTAATTTATTTATTTTATTTTTTTTTTAATGTAATATAATTTATTTGCATCCAGTTAATCAACTTTACATCGATATTGGAAAGTCAGTCTTATTTCTAAATTTACAATCTGCTCCTTGCTCAGGAGACGGGTGTCAATATCCTCTGGCAGAAATACAACCAAACTACTTAAATTATAAATTAATGTAGTGCTGCTAAGGAACAACACAGGTTAGTGTTCCATTATTATGATGATGATTATTGTTGTTTTCAGCAAACATTTTACACCAGAGGATTTGGTATCTCTTTTCCCCATCACCGACTGCACTCTGTCAGCCACTAGTTGTATTAATAACTCTCCTAGTTTATAAAAATCGTTAAGAGCCATTTTTGAGAAAATAAAAAATAACAAAATTACATATAACCAAATTTTCTGTTTCTTTTAATTTTTAGCCTGATCAATAAGACACACCCACAAACACAACCACACTCATACCCACAGACAGAACTTTTTCTAAAAATGCTTTTTTTTTTTCTTTTTTTATTCACAGAACCTCAAAATGCGTATTTCTAGTGAAATCTGGTATCAAATTTTAGGTGACATTTAATACTTCTTCACCTTACTAAAACTATACAGTAGACAAAGTAATAAATGATATATCCTTGAGGTAAACAGTTAGTCTAATGGGGTAATATTATAAAAATCCTCCCTTTATATACAAGATGTTTTAAATATATTTGGCATTTAAATGGCTCTGTTTTTCTTTCTTTCTCTTCCGCTTATAAAGTAAACAATTATGATATGAGTACCTAGCATATGGCTGGGTCTTCATTTTACTATTTTTTGTTAAAAATTCTTTTTGAACTTATGCCTAGGCTTACCTTGGACGTCTAGGAAGATAAAAGAAACTTAAATTCTTATTTTCAGTTGTTTCATTACATCCCAAAGCAAAACAAAGAGTAATTTTTTTGGGCTTTGTTTTGTTGGGCTGTCTGTGGTAAGCTGAAAATTAAGAATAAAACTACACAGATTATTTACATAATAAACTAGATTCAGGGACAAGGAGAGAGAAAGAGACTAACTGTGCAAAGGAAGCATAATCATTAATATTTAATTGAAGACTGGTATGAATGGTTGGATGAGGTGAATTCTGTTTCAACTGAATGAAATTGAATTTACATTTTAAGTAAAACCATTAAAAATATTGTTAAGGGACAAGAAGACACCAGAGTTTCATGAGAGCATGCGCATGGGTGTGTGTATGTGTGCAGATTACCCTATTTAAAGACACTGTACCAACATACATACATAGTCTATATGACATTTCCAAAAATTTTAAAATTGGGGTGTTTAGTGATAGTTTTCACATTCATACCATCCAATTTCAATCTGTCTCACAGAATATGAAAAGATATTGGAGGATCTTTTTGGCACTTCATTGCAAAAATGGCAATTTTTTTAATGATTTATAGTCTTAAACGATAAAAGGGAAAGCTACAATGTTACCACAAATGGGTTATGATGGGAGCAGGGGGATTATCTATAGAGTATATCAATGAACTTCTAATTTCTTTAACAATGTTACCACTGAGACAAGTAGAACTTAAGACTAATTTATACTTAAATCTATTAATTTTACTTTCTCTACCACATATCTATGATAATTACAGAAGTACTGCATTCCATCCAGAAATTAGATATGGAGATTTCACTGGAAATACGTGATTTGAGGTCCCTTGAATAACAAAACTCAAGAAAAAATGAAGTGTGTTAGTATATGTGTGTGTGAAAAGATATTTAAAATCCTGATTTTAAAAGAGGCAGTTAAAATTTTAACAGCTTATGTTAATAATACATATGTATTTCACATCGCTTAGTGAAGTCTTGACTGCCAGTATATTCATATCATGCATGTTAAAAAAATACTATACTTGTAATGCCTTAATGCCATTTCATTCTTTGTTTATTAAATTTTGAATGCTTTTACAGGTTTCATAGCACTGCATTTGGTTATTCTGTATGACGACTCTATTTACTATTGCGATGGTAGCGGCTGGCATGCCGCGAGTATACATTTCTGATGTTGGCATTTCAATAAGGCTCTGCGCACGGTCATCATAACAAATAGTCGTCGCACAGAATTACCCTGTATTTTTTTCTAATGCACATAAATAAATAAATGTAACTGATTGTCTCAGCTGTACAAAAGCAGCCCGTATCAATTCCTGATTCTCTTATTTAAACCTGAAGTGAGGTTATGTTATGTCCAAGGCTAATTATTTTTCTGAAATTGTGACTTGAACTACGTACCGAAAATCAATAGATATTCTAATTTTGAAAAAAGGAACCCGATTGCTCCGTATCCGTTAACAGGGCCGACACGTTGGATATGATTCGACATATGAGTCCAGGCCAGAGACGCTACTGAAAGACCTAAGCCGCAAAGCGTAGCCGAAGGATGTTTTTTAGAAGTAGAGGCGTGGGGCCGAAGGCCACAACTTCGAACTGACAGGGCGGTGGGGGGGGTGGCCGTAGGATCGATCTGTCCGTCTAAAACTCAAATGATCCATGCTCACATATCAAATCCTCCCACTAAATCAACTCATTACTTCTAGATTCCGTAAGTATTATGCAAATTATTGCCATATTGACGTATACTGAATTTTGTCTGAGAATCGTAACCTAATTTTGAGCAGCAGTTGAAAAAAAAATCTGATGTGTTACACTCACACGACTTTCTCTACTCTTGTACATACTATTTTTACAAATGCTTATTCTCCATCTACTTCATGTTAATCGAGATAAACATTTGCAGAGTCTATCTTATTGCTAATTTTCTTGTAGATGTAAGGGGATAATATATTTACAAGGGCAATTTGGAAATACAGTAGCCTTTAAGCACATATATATCTCTTAATAGCTGGTTGCAAGGTGCAGTACCATTCCCTTTCCCACAGATTAATACTCTTTGCATATCCAAGACAAAAAAATTAATAACGAATTCCCATTTGAGAAAAGTATTGAAACATTTAAGGAAATAACAAGCAATATCCCGAAAATGGTTCACTCAATAAAAAAAATGTGTATGACATAAATTGTGTATTTTAACGCAATCTACATTTTTTGTGTAGTAAAATTTTGTCTATCTCTTATGGTTTACCAGTTATGCAAAAGTCGTTCACAATAAAGAATACTTTTGGAGACATTCCCAGAAAATTCAAGGGCAAAGTTTCCATAGTTATGGCTCGTCGAACTGGCTTAAATTAGCCAAAGAAAAGCGAATAATTTACCTTGTGAGTGAGTTTAGAAGTAGATGTGGCCTCTTCAATAGCTTGTGCCCACCTACCCACCCTTCGACGGTGTTTTACTTATATAGGTGAATCGCGTACGAAACAAAACAAACGTTGCCATTTTTTCGTTGAAAAAGAGGTATAGTGGGAACTGCCAACATAAAGGAAAATCCACCAGAAATGCGATGCGCAGTTGTTAGTAGTGTTTTTTCTTCTTCTTGTTTTTCTTCGTGTGTTATTCCTGCTGAGAAAACGTAATGCATTCAAAGACTGTCTGCACCGTGCACTAATTGAAAGCAGCAAAAGAATATGCACCAAAGTTTTAAGGTTGTAATAGTGTTTGTCAAATTATAATTTATTAAGAGGTTATTTCGATTGTAATAACAGTGTAATAAAGAAGTTGCTTTACCGTAACAGTGGTAGATAGTTAACGCAAGCTTACATAAAAATAACCCTAACCTATAAAGGCTAACCTTCCCTGAATTCAGAAACGTAAGCTGATATAAAAACCAGTAATCCTAACCTAACCTATCGTGAACCAGAAACGTAAAGTTAGGAACGCGGTTTCATGTAACCACTGATAACTAATTCAAACAAGCTTATATAAAAAAAAACTAAACCCAACCTAACCTCCCGTGAACCAGAAGCGTAAGCTTAGGAACGCACGCTCGCTTCGCTCGCGTGCTTTGATGTAACCACTGTTAACTAATTAAAACAAGCTTATAAAAAAAAACTAAACCTAACTTAACCTATAAAAGTATATCAGAAGCCTAAGCTTATATTAAAAGAAAAGTAACCTAAACTTCCCTGAATTCAGAAACGTAAGGTTATATGAATAAAAAAAAACGTAACCTAAACGTAATCTTCCGTGAATTCATAAACCTAAGGTTATATATCCATCGGCTACGCTCTGTGGTCGAAGTTGCGGCGCTTTGGTGGCATCAATTATTCATATGTTTGCAGTATTGTGTTAGTCAAGCTTGTGACATCGAGTGACATTTGCTGAGCTAGTGTTTTGCATAGAGTGACATCTGTTGGAAATATACGACATCGTCGTCATCGCTGTGCGGGACGGTGGGATCGCTGTGCGGGCCACACTTAAAGCAAAATGTGGAATTCAAGATATACATTTTATTTGTCATGAAAATATCTTAAACATATGATATTTTAATCAAAATCGTTAGAGCCATTTTTGAGAAAATTAAAATTTTCGAAAAATCTTCCACGTAAAGAGTACTCTGGGGTGGGGGGATGTTCTTGAAAACCTTCGTGTCGCATCCTTGGAAGATACGGAACCTAAATACCGAGTTTGGTGTTTATCCGACTGTTTGTTTCTGAGTTATGCTGTTCACAGACACACACACGGACATGTTTCCAAAAATGCTTTTTACTTTCTCTACTATGTATAGTAAGTAGGGGAAGTATTGCATTCCACCCAAAAATTCGATACCGAGATTTCACCGGAAATACATGTTTTGAGACCTCCTGAATCCAAAAAAAGCATTTTTGGAAACATGTCCGTGTGTGTGTCTGTGTGTCTGTGTGTGTGTGTGTCTGTGTGTGTGTCTGTGTGTGTGTCTGTGTGTCTGTGAACAGCATAACTCAAAAACTAGCAGTCGGATAAACACCAAACTTGGTATTTACGTTCAGTATCTTCCAGAGATGCGACACGAAGATTTTCAAGAAAATCCCCCCACCCCAGACTACCCTTTACATGGAAGATTTTTCGAAACTTTTAATTTTCTCAAAAATGGCTCTAACGATTTTGATGAAAATATCATATGTTTAAGATAATGTCATAAGAAATGAAATGTATATCTCGAAATTTCTGGGAATGTCTCCAAAAGTATTCTTCATTATGAACGACTTTTGCATAACTGGTAAACCATAAGAGATAGACAAAATGTTACTACACAAAAAATGTAGATCGCGTTAAAATACACAACTTATATCATATACATTTTTGTTGTTGAGTGAACCGTTTTCGAGATATTGCTTGTTATTTCCTTAAATTTTCCAATACTTATACTTTTTCTCAAATTCGTTATTCATTTTTTATGTCCTGGACATGCAAAGAGAATGGAATTCGCCACATAGCAACCAGCGATAAAATATTTGACTAGCGCTTAAAAGCTACCATATTCCCCTTGCATCTACAAGAAAATTACAAATAAGATTGACATCTCGATATCTCGATTAACATGAAGCATATGGAGAATAGGCGTTTGTAAAATTAGGTTGTACAAGAGTAGAGAAAGTTATGTGAGTGTAACACATCAGATTTTTTTGGATTCAAGGGGTCTCAAAACATGTATTTCCGGTGAAATCTTGGTATCGAATTTTTGGGTGGAATACAATACTCCCCTACTTACTATACGTAGTATAGAAAGTAAAAAATTACTGGCAATAAACAGACACCTTCCGTAGAACCACTACTGTAAGATAGGGTAAACTGGTGATACAGTACCTAGCATTTGTTCTAAATGTGCGGCCTTCATATGTTCCCGCAGAAGATGTTCTTCTTCAGGATAGAACTCCTCGTTACAGAGAGGACACGTGAACATGGTATCAGAATCCATTTCGGTTACTTTGTCCATCGACTGCACGGACATACTGCCTTTTGGAAAAGATGTAACGATTTTTGGTTAATCAATATAACTCGCCTAAGCAGTTTACATTATTCTATTTGGTGTTCATTATTTTCATTCATCAATAGGTTAGCAACAGACATGTCAAACTTTCTCACGCTTAAAATGAAAGAAGCACCAATGTTCATGTTGAGAAATTTCGCAGCCGGAAAGGCACAAACACTGACACTAAAATCTGCATAGTCCATATATTCTCACTGTTTAAACTAGTGCCAAATTCTGTTGCAGTACGAAAAACAACCCTTTCAAGCCTTGTAGCAAAACAACGGAAGTGTTGCACAGCGGGAAATTTATTTCACAGAACACCAAAGTATTTTACCCACAGTGTCACTATTTTTCCCACCGTGGAAACCACAGAGCAAATTAAAGTATGAGAAGTGCAACACTAGTGTTAAACGGTGGAAATACGAATTACGAAGGCGATCGCAGCGTGAGAGGTGATCTGCGATGGAACTAAACTATGAAATATCGCGCTCTCGTACGATGACGTCACTCGTAGCTACTACAGCTGTATTTTTCATACCTGCGTAGCTGTCTGGCTTTGGTGTTCTGTGTCTGGCTCAGCTGATCATATCACAGAACACCAGTGGAAACTATTGAGGAGCTATTTTCTGTTCTACGTTTCTAGAGAAAAATAGGCTGCATTCATATGCTTGAGGCCCATCTAGGTAACGTACATTAGAGGAGAGAAAGAGGATTGAATGTGATTGTGCCTAAGCATTTAACTGTGGCCTAAGTTCAGCCACTTCCAAGCCACTATATTACAAATACTGGCATAATAAGCGATAGCTCTCTACTATGTCTTAGAGCCTCGGCAAATTTCGGATCCTAATGGAACTAATCGAACGGAAAAAGTTTCTGATATCTGACAACAGAGGCGCAGGACTATGCGGTTCATTGTTCTCTTGCCCTTTGCTTACGATTTTGGCGTTATAGTGTCTTAATCAAAATCCTTGAGGTATTTTTTAGAAAATCAAAAATTTCGAAAAATGATCATGTACACGGTAGCTTGGTGGGGAATACTTTTTTTGAAAATCTTCGTGTCGCATCTTTGAGAGGTACTGAACCTAAATATCAAACTTGGTATTCTACGGACTTTTGATTTTTTAGTTAAGGTACTCGTCCACGATGCAACTTAAATGGCTTGCAACTTCGAACTGCGCAAGAAAAGTGGAGTTTCACCGTGTAAACTGCCAAGCCGGTAGGAAAATTGCACGCGCAACTCAAATTCAGTGCAACTTTTAAGTGGCGTGCATATTAGGAAGTTGCTTCGTGTACGCAGCGAAAAAATGAAAGTTGCACCATCTGAAAGTGGCTTGAACAGTTTAGAACATTTTTGTGACGTATTCCGTGCAACTTTGTTATGTCATCTGCTGTAATAGTAAATAGCTGTTTGAGAGGTAGACACAAGGATTATAATTTGTGTTACACTAAATACAGAATTAAGACAAATACGTGCATTTTATTTCCTTAACAATACGAACAATTTATTGTAGTACGGTGACAATTTATTTCTTTATAGCTAATAATGGCCATAACAATAAATGGACGAGGGAAATGACAAAGAAGTTGATTGAACTGATTGAGACCAAATATTGCTTGTGGAGAGTACAGAAATAAACAAAAGCGACAAAATGCGTTATATGATATAGGAATAGAGTTCAACATGTCAGCAGAGGAAATTAAAGTAAAAATTCACAGGTTGAGAACCCAGTTCACCAACGAAATGAAGGCAGGGAAATCTGGAAGTGGTACAAGACAAGTATAAAACAAAATGGGAATCTTACGATGCACTGAGTTTATGTTTTACCACACCAGCACCAATCATGATGCAGTAAATGAGTAGAATCTTTGTAAGTGCCAACACACTCACTTTAAATGTAGCGATATTGCCGTGGCACCCCTCCTTCACGGCAAAAAATACTTCTTGAATTCCTAACGTTTTTTGCTGCAGTATGAGGATTTTTACACTTCTTTGCAAAGACACAAAGTCTTAGTTCTCGTTGTGCCAAATATTCTAAATAAATACATCTGTGACTGATAACTGCAGCCTAAAACAAATCACATTGATTATATAGATATAAATGACAGCCGAACGTGTTGTGTATTACAGGCGCTACTCTTCTAAGCAAATAATTAAAATCAACCGGTGATATGCGAAGAAATGTTTATCTCCCTCATAGAAGTCTTGCAGCAGGTTGCTTACAACCCCACAATATTGGCGACTTAGAATCCACTCCTACCCAACATTTTCTTGCCGCCCTTTACATTTTTCTCTATGTCGACGAAGTAAAATAAGAGACAAACACGCTGCGGACAAAACTGCATTATCAGACGACATATTCGCCACACGAAGAACACAGCCAACTAGAAAGTGGCGGGCACAAAAATTTCCGCCACAAATATAGCATCGTGTAAACGCTCGTGCAACATTTCTATGGAACATGCCACTTTTCTAATAGCGCAACACGAAATCGTGCAACTTGAGGCAGTATTTTAATACCTGAATAATTTCAATTGTATTATATAATAAATAAATTAAAAAACAGCCCGCCTTGAAACAACATGTATGTAATAATTATTTTTAAATGTATGTAACAGTCATTGCATATGCTTATTTTTATTAGAAAACATGTTTAATAATGTTATGTGAATACATTACATACTTTAATAATGCAAGAGCTGTGAGAATAATAAGTTTTAAGTAGCTAACAATGAGGTAACCTTGTAGCAATAATGAGTTAGAGTATTTGAAAATTACTAGTCATGATTAAAGCAACGATAATGTAATTTCTCTAACAGTTTAAAATTAGCTAATCAACAGCAAAGAAAAGCTTTAAGTAAAATGCAGATATTCTATTGGACTAGAATTAGCCAATCAGAGACTTGAAATACCGAAGCCTACAGGTTTGACCGTTTAAAGTAGTCCCTATACTCGAGTTACCTTGGTTGCTGGCAAACCTTGGTAGTGATCAGACGGAAGATGTGTTCTCTACAGAAACATTACGTGTGAATCGTAAAATATGTATACGCGCTAAATGAAAGTATTAAAGATTCTCACAGTTCTTAAAAACTGTAGTGCTTTATAAAAATGTGCAAAGATTAATAAAAGAAGTGAATTTTTAAAAGTTAAATTCTGTGATGTCTACGTTGCACCACGCCTTGACTAAGATACATGACTCTACAAACAAGACTGACGCAGCCGATGCAAACATAAACATAAATACTATCTATTGAAGCAGTTTTAATAACAAAGTTAAATATTATAGTGTAAAACCTGGAGTGTAATAACAAAAACATATCTTGAAATCAGCTTCTCATACGTAGCAGCATATTGCGTAATAACAGTAACTATTACGTCATCAACAAAATTCAAACCGACGCCCAAAGCGTGTTGCAAACTCCATAAAGCAACTAATAAATTACGTAATTTATTACGTAATAAACATTCTTTTTTAAGTTGGCTCCCATACATGGGGCAGTTAAAATTACGTGACTAACAAAACAAAAGCAGCACAACATAACCTTCTTCAAGTTAAATATATTAAGTACGTAAGCACACATCTACTTCAAGTTGGCGTCCAACTGCGGGGCGAGAATCAACAAGAATTTGTGACATCAGAGAAGAAAAGATCGACGAAACAAACAGAAACAACGAAACCACCACGAGACTACATCTCAGAATTTCAAGATCGTCAACAAAATCCAAGGACAGCCACAATTTTTCAGGAGTAAGGGGCACATGGTTAACATCTCAACAACAAACTGCGTGGGAACACTGAGTATAAAAGTTTAATAACAGCCAGAACAAAAGGTCAGGAAATTCCATTGTATAATAAAGTCACTCGAAATAAATTGCGTGGCTCAAAGATATCTAAAAGTTTTATGTATTAAGCTTTCGTGTATCTCTTACGTTTACCAATTATACAAAATTGCTTCGAAATGAACACTTTACATGCTATTGACTAATGTTACGCACTTTATTAATCACGAAAATATATTAAATATACGGTGTAATAATTAAATATCGAGATTTCACAGAAAAGATACGTTTGAGGTCCCCCGAATACAAATAACACTCTAGAAACATGCCTGTCCTTGAATAACGTAACTCAAAAACGAAGTCAGCTAATTTGGTATATGCATTCGTCTTACAAAGGTTCGGCATGAGAAATAACTTAAAATTCCTCCACCCCAAAAACCTTCTACCTTAAGAAAACGTGATAGCCATTTTATATCAAAATTAATGAAACTTTTTCCTAGTGGAGGATACATTAAATACAATTTTTATTTAATAAATTAATTCTAAATGTCACGTTTTCTTGTTAAAAGTCAGATGTTTTATGATATTTTAATAACGAAATGCATATCCTTCGGTACTCTAAATAGTCCGTTTTGAGCTTTATTTATGGACGCTTTTTAACTGCCGTGGACCTTAGCGACCCATTTTATATTGGGCGTGAAAAGCCGGTAATTTTGCTAAGAGACCTGAGGTTCTTTTACGTACCGCAAATCTACGATACGGGACCTCCGGGCTTACTTTCCTTCCGAAGGAAGCCATGCTAAAGATTCTTAAGCCCGAAAAAATACATCCCCTCCGTCGGGCTTGACCCGCGACCTCGGGAACTGGAAGGCTAGAATGATAACCACTACACCACGGACGACCTGAAATCCTCTTCATTCTGAATGAATTTTTTGTAACTCGTAAACCATAAGCGGTAGATAGTACATTAGAAATGTAGATACTAAAAGTTATAATTGATGGTCAATCTTTTTGTGGCATTAACCATTTCAGGAATATTCGTTCTTATTCGTTTGAATTTTCCAATACTTTAACGTTCGTTATTTGAAGTGCTGCGTCACTATTCTTTTGCTTCTTGTGATGTAATGCAAAGAACAATAAATTTTAAGACCTCTACATTGCGACCGCTTTTTAAAGATTTGACTGCCGCTTCAGTCTCCTGTGTCTCCCTTCTATTTATTGCGAAATCTGCAATGAAACCCTTTCCTTAGAAGCTTATCTGGATTAATATGAAGTATCAGAGAGGAGTAAAAATAATCCATCCTTCTCTTTCTCTCCCTCTCTTAGTTTACAATAAAACTAAATTAACTTTACACAGCCACAGCATTTACGATTAGGCACTTTTCGATATATCTCCGTCTTTTTTTCAGTTTTATTCACCTTGAAACGAGATGTATCCCAGCACGATGAAAAGCGTGTCCTTCTTCCTCAGACATTGCCATAAGGAATTTTTCAGGGTGTCATCTTCAAAGTGATACTCACGATGAGTTTACTTTAGTGGCCCGAACACGAACTCTGGTGGTGCTAGGTAAACTGCATAGTGGATGACGCAGGACTTCCCAGCCAATTTTCGCAGTGTTGCTAGTGGTTACTGATGTGTGGTCTTGCACTGTCGTGCAAAATTAAAACATTCGCTATAGCTTTTGATGGGCAAGCTCGCCTGCAATATAGGTGTTACCACATTCTATAGAGTATACGGTGCATCCCTACTAAAACATTCAACCAGAATCACGTCCTCCCCAACACCAAAAGACTTGTCATAAAGGTCTCTGCCGATCATGCAGTTTCGAATAATTTCTTCCATGGCGACGTTTTTATGTCATTTCACTATTGCCTCTTAAACTCAAGTTGAAAAAATAAAACCCGAATCTCCCTCCAGCCATAATTTTTGCCAGGAACTCGCCTTCCAACTGAAGCGCTGCAACAGATAGGAGGCTATTGCATTCCTTTCCTAAACGCTCAGCATTTTTGTTACTCACGTGAACAGATTTTCAAGTAACACAGTTCATCAATAATGACCATGACTGACTTTACCGATACAGAGCATTCGACATAATTAATTTGTTAATACATGGCAGTGATACGAATGACCTTGACAACTCGCTGGATGCTGTTTAGTGTAACTGCAGTAATCGGCCGACCATTACGCTTTTCATCAGACAATGGTGCTTCCCCTCTAGCCTCTGTACAGCGTCGAACCCATCGCTAAATAACTAAATGCCCAATCACAATGGAGCGGCATTGACGACACGACATGATATTGCTCCTCAAAATCTGGTTTTCAAAATGAACTGCTGAAATCCGTCACATCCCGATAGATCGTCACCCTTCCATGAATACGAATGCACTTTCACGTAAACATTCAGGAATTCAATCACAGCACACTGTGGGCCGAGTTTGAATCCTCTAATTACTGAGGTCGCTCAGTATAGAACGGTACGCTAAGAACCATAGTAGTTAAAGGGCGTCCATAAATATAAATACTACCAATTTCCAGCTTCATTAATAAAAAAAATATTTTGCACTACTTTCTATACCAGAGACAAATTCACATATATGTAAAAAGTAATTCTTCTATCCTGGCTACGTTACTTATACTATAGTTTGGCCTAGATCTTTCAAATTAATTAAGGTTTCGTTCAACATGCGGAAATAGCATTCAAATTATTCTTCTTTTAGCAAGCTCTTGCGATGCAAAGAAGGGGGGGGGAGGAATCGCCAACTTTCAGACATGTCTATATAAAAAAATGTCACAAGTCGTGTATTTTAATAATAATAGTTTTCTTGCAATAGGTTTTTGTCTATCATTAAGATTTACTCGCTATACAAAATTCATTTAAATAAAGGAAAATTCGCAGGATATTCACAGAAATTCAAGGTGTACATTTTATTTCTCATATCAACATGTTAAACAACTGGTATTCTAATTACAATCCTTAGTGTTTTTTAGAAAATAAAGAATTTTTACCTTCTCACATAATAGGCAGAGAATATTGCATTCGACCCACAATTTTGATACGCAACGGAAATATGTTTTGAGAAGCTCCGAATCCTGAATGAATCAAAAGGTATTTTTAGAAACAGATCTGTGAAAGCGTAAATCAAAAACGAAGTCAAAGATATACCAAATTTGGTATTTAGGTTCAGTACCTTCCAAAGATGCGACACAAAGGTTTTCAAGAAAATCCCCCAACCTTAACTACCCTTCATGCGGAACATCTTATTTTCCCAAAAATGGCTCTAACGATGTGATTAAAGTACCACAGATTAGGTATTTGCATAAAAATAAAATGTGTATCAATTTGGGGGATCTGATACAGTACGTTCTGCGTAGCTAAATATAAAATGATAACCCTAGGGAAAATAAATATTAATAATAGTAGGAATGCTATTATTAAATAAGACTGGAAAGCGAGTATTACTGTAAAGGTGAAAGTGGGTTGAAAGGACAGTGCCAGCAGAGGCTGGAAGCGGGGTTGGTTTTCCCCCATTATGCTTTGTTACTGTACCGTTAGTCGCCTGAAAACAGGTGCATGCAAAAGGAAACTCAGTGCTTTGATAGCTGCAGGCAACCAATAAGAAACAAGGTAGAGATCATGTGATAGTGACATGGGCGATAGGAAAATTTCGAAATAAAGAAATAGAGTTTAGAAAACACTTGTTTGTGATATTTCCTTGGAGGTTGTTCTGAAAGCAAATGTGAGTGTCGGAGGACAGGCGCGATTGTATGAAGCACAGCAGCAAAGAAATGTGTGTATGGCGAGATAAAAAAAGGTAACGGGAAATAAACGGACAGGAAACTCAACCAGTCGTATTAACCACCAAACCTAGATCCAAGATCCTGCGAGTCCCTGAGCTATCATCGAACCCTGGACCATTCCTGAAAATCCCGTGCCGCCAAATTGGTGCACAGCACCACCCATGCCGTACCACTACAAATTGGCGCCCAACGTGGAGCCTGAATAAAATCGACTGTACAAGACAGCCTGTGAACCAAACCGGCGGTACAAGAAGTGTCCGAACGTGCCCAGGACACCACCAGTCCTAAATCCAGCCGACTGCACGAGACAATGACAGCAGAGCGTGACCAAATGTGCCCAGGAGACCATCAACATGACTGCAGGAGGCAGATGTAGCAGCAAGAACGGCAGCCAAAGCAGCAAAAAGTTCAGCACTTTCATACAAAGAAATCATCAGATAGACTATGTCGAAAGAAGAAGAAGAAACATCTTAGTTCAGTAATCTACAAAAAATGTGTTTAAAAATCTATGATTTTAAGAAATAGAAAAGTTGTAACTAATTGTAAAAAAACAGTAAAATGGAGCAGAAATCAGAAAGTGACAACTTAAACGAAATAGGTCCTAGGAAATGTAGAACCAGCAGCCGCGTCAAATTCTGATAGGCTAATAGTTAGCGAGCAGCAGGGCCAGGATAACAATATAGTAAACCTTTTACAACAAATGCTATCACAATTCCAGGTAATAGATAAGAAATTTGAAAATCATAAAGAAGCAATAGATAGGAGGTTAGAAAACCAGGAGGAAACAAGTCATAAACTGGATAGCCAGAACCAAAAGTTAATAAAATTGGTAGAACAACAAAAAGAACTAGAAAGCAAAGTAATGCAAGAGGTTAAAGCTCAGATAGACAAACAGAATAGGGTTTTAGGTGAAAATTACATGCATGTGGAAATTTTGGTAGTTCGTGCCGAAGTGCAAGAAGCGCACGGCGAAATTGAGTATGTTAAAAAACAAATTGAAACTATAGAATGTAACAATGTAAATGTGCATGAGCAATTGTGTGACGATTTCCGTAACAACTGTGTGAGGATCGAGCAAAAGCAAACAGAAATAGAAAATTGTATCACCTCTGAATTAGATACTATTAAGAAAACAGTGGAAGAGTAAAACAAAAATCTGATGTGTTACACTCACATGACTTTCTTTACTCCTGTACAAACTATTTTTACGAACACTTATTCTCCATCTACTTCATGTTAATCGAGATAAACATTTGCAGACTCCATCTTATTGCTAATTTTCTTATAGATGTAAGGGGAATATATATTTACAAGAGCAATATAGAAATACAGTAGCCTTTAAGCACATACATATCACTTAATAGCTGGTTGCTAGGTGCAGCACCATTCTCTTTGCCATAGATTAATACTCTTTGCATATACAAGACCAAAAATGAATAACGAATTCCCATTTGAGAAAATAATTATTGAAAATTTAAGGGAATAACAAGCAATATCTCGAAAATGGTTCACTCAACAAAAAAAATGTATGTGACATAAATTGTGTATTTTAACGCGATCTACATTTTTTGTGTAGTAAAATTTTGTATATCTCTTATGGTTTAACAGTTATGCTAAAGTCGTTCACAATGAAGAATACTTTTGTAGACATTGCCAGAAAATTCAAGATATACATTTTATTTGTCATGAAAATATCTTAAACATATGATATTTTAATCAAAATCGTTAGAGCCATTTTTGAGAAAATTAAAATTTTCGAAAAATCTTCCATGTAAAGGGTAATCTGGGGTGGGGGGATTTTCTTGAAAACCTTCGTGTCGCATCTCTGGAAGATACTGAACCTAAATACCAAGTTTGGTGTTTATCCTACTGTTCGTTTCTGAGTTATGCTGTTCACAGACAGACACACACACACACGGACATGTTTCCAAAAATGCTTTTTTGGATTCAGGGGGTCTCAAAACATATATTTTCGGTGAAATCTCGGTATCGAATTTTTTGTGGAATACAATACTTCCCCCTACTTACTTTACGTAGTAGAGAAAGTAAAAATTGCCTTAAGTGCACCATTCTGAAGTTTAACCTCTTTCTTGGAACTGTTATAAAAGAACCATTACAAGGGAATCTATCCTTTCTTATAACAAAGTCGAAAAAAATTATATGTGCATTGCAGGTGAATCCCTCGAAGGCGTAAAGAGTTCATGATTCAAGATTGTGATCGGTTTTCTTTTAAATCTTTATATTTTGGAAATGTAAATACCATTACTCCTATATAAGAGAATCACTGGGACTATACACACTCATATAGGTATCCATAATTGTTTTATTGTACCTCACAAATATATAGGGTCTTTCATCAAGTGTTCTATCTTTAACATGTGATAGGTGCCATTGTTATTGAGTTACAGCAGTCAATTTTTTCATGTGGTTACAGTTTTTATTGACAAATAGTAATGGAACGTTACAGCATTCAGCAACGCGTAGAAATTGTGAAAATTGTCAAAATGGATCATCTGTTTGCCAAACCTTCCGTGTATTGCGTGAAGTTCACGGTGTGCATAATCGTCCCTGCGAGAGAACGATTCGGCGTTTGATCGATAAATTTGAAAGACGTGGTTCTGTCAGCTATCAAAGAACGCCTGTACACGCTCCAATGAAAACATAGGCGCCGTTCGTGAGTGTGTACGCGAGAACGGAAACAAATCAATTGCTCGTCGAGCGCAAGAATTGGGGCTTTCGCCGACCACAACTTGGCGAATTCTGCATCTGGACTTGAAGTTTCACGCTTACGAAATGGCGTTAACTCAAGAACTAAAGCCCAACGACCACAGACTGCGCCTGTATTCGCCGACTGGGCTATGGAGCAATTGGAAGCTGATCCGGATTTTTGTTAAAAAAAAATCACCTTCAGCGTCGAAGCCCACTTTTGGATGGATGGTTGTGTTTACAAACAAAATTTCCGCTATTGGAGCAATCTCAATCCAATGCAGATCCAAGTACGACCACTTCGTCCCCAAAAGGTTACTGTGTGGTAAAATCATTGGTCCATATTTTTCCAAGATGAAGATGGAGAAGCCCTAACTGCTAATGGAGAAAGATACCGGACTCTTATAAGGGACTGTTTTTTGCCTCAATTGGATAGTATGGATCTCGGAAACATCTGGTTCCTGCAAGATGGTGCCACATGTCATACTGCTCTCGAAACAATCGATCTTTTGAAGGAAAAGTTCAGAGGTTTCATCATTTCCCGTGGTGGTGATGTTAACGCCGTTGGATTACTTCTTGTGGGGTTATGTTAAATCTCGAGTTTATGTCAACAAGCCAGAAACAGTAAATGATCTTGTGCATAACATCACGCGTGTTATTCGTGAAGTTGGACCTAATTTACGTTCTTCTGTCATTGAAAATTGGGTCAATCGTATACGCGCAAAGTCGCAGCGGTCACTTAACTGATGTTCTCTTCCACACGTAATGACATTATGATTCAAAATAAAAAAAGAAATAAACCTCTGTCATTTATAGAACGTATTTTATTTAAGTTCAAAGATAGGACACTCTTGTTGAAAGACCCTATACATAGTTTATTATATTTTATAACGAAAATTATCAGTTATAGCATATTAAGGCGTAGCCGAGGGATTGAAGACCGTCAGCCTCAAAACGTGGCCGAGGGATATTCTTTAGAAGAGTGGAGCAGCTAAGGCCTCCGGAGCGACGACAGGGCGTAGCCGTAGGATCTGCGCGTCTAAATTCGAATGAGAACCCAGGATACTGCACAATCAACTCCGTGTATTAGAAAACGCAGATTCCAAATTTCTTAACATTTCATAGTTCTTACCCGCATTTCTTCTTTATCACCACAGTAGCCGTGACACAAACTATATTCCTAAATAGATAAATTAACAAATGTATAATATGCACTTTATATTCAATATAGCCACAGTCTACATGTAATATATTAGTAAACATAAAGTAACACGTGAATAGCACATGGCACCGAAAACACATGAATGAGTTTATTCCCGTTTCCTAAATTACACAAATAAAGGTTTTTCACACACTATTACTTCCTAACAAACTGCCGCAGCTAGGATGTGTAAACACCTCAGGAACGACCACCACCAACTACAGCCGCCATTTTTCTCAATCTCGAACCCAGCGTCAGGCCCGTCGTTTCTAGAGCAGAGGTGGCGAAAACGTGACCCGTAGGCGCCGTTCCCTCTCTGCAACCGTCCCTTTGTTTTTCACATGCTGCTGAGTGATGCAGTGCGTGTTGCATATTTGGTGACTCCCGGAAGGAAGTCATTTTCGCCATCCCTGTTCTAGAGGGTCCTGACCTATCTGTACCGAAAGTCCTCATTCGGAAGGAATTTTGTATAATCTTGTATAACTCGTAAACGTTAAGTGATAGACGAAAAGGTACTACACACACAAAAAAAACGTAGATCTGTTTGAAACACACACTTTATTCCAAACAGCTTTCTTTGTGGCATAAGCTATTTCCGAGATAACCGTTATTGATGATTCGAGTTGTTGAATACTTCGCATTTCTTTTGAAGTCTTGTCGATTTTCATTGTTTCTCACGACTGCATGGAAACACACTGGAATTTTAAGGCCAACATGTAGCGTCCAGTTGTTAGACATTTGACTATCGCTGTTCCCTTCGTATTCATTACGAAATGTGAATGTAGCTATTTCTGCATCGGTTTATCTTGATTAAAATGAAGTAGATAGAAAAATAAGCTTTCATAAGAATAATTTACACACACACTTATAAACGAGGTGTTAGAGAGTCATGTGCATGTTTTGTGTAAAGGACAATATGAGGTGGGAGGAATTTTCCTGAAAATGTGCGTCGCATCCTTAAAGATGAACACAAGTAACCATGTCGGGTACTTATCTGAAACAGCATAACTCGTTATTGAGTTAAGCTGTTCTCTCACTCAAAACCTTTTTCTAATTTTTTTTTTCTTTTGGGAGGGGGTGGATTAAGGGATTCTAAAACCCATATTTCTGGTTAAGTATCGATATTTTTATGGAACATCTACCCTTGGCAGGTGGTACAGAAGTTATAAAATAGGTAAAGTAATGAAAATTGCATGAAAGTAACACATCACATTTTTCTACTTTCTTATTGTTATGGACAAATTTTTCATACCATTAAGGAAGCTTGAAAACTCCCTTTCAATAGTATTTCATTCCAGCAATGTGAAAAAACTGACCCATTGCCATCTTCATGTCATACATCACATTGCTGCATTGGACGTTGTGCTCCATCTTTCCTTTGCAGCACTGGAAAAATAATAGGATGATGCTTGGGTCAACACACTAAAACTACCCATTCATTTTCCAAATTTCTTCTGCATTGTGGCAGTTTCTCTTTGAATTCTGTGATCATAAGTAAAACTGAAAACCCAAGATGTGTGCACACTGATTGCTTGAATCCCTTTATCATCACTGTATTGCATCCAATTATGTCTTCTTTAATAGTATTTTATTTGTAACTCCAACAAAGTGCACACAATATAACAAATCATTAATTTAAAACAAAATCCAGCACTAATGTACCAAGGCTCTCCCATTCTTAATCCCTAGGTTATATGTATGGTAACAAGCCTTTACAATACATAATTGTCGTCACAACTATGTACTCATTTAAACTTCATTCACCTATCCCTTACTTTTCCTAGAAAATCTATCTTATTAATGATCTCTACCCTCAGGTCTGCCAACATTTTAAATGCTGCATCTTGTGGTAATTTATCCTATTTTCCATCTAACAGCATCTCTCCACATTTTTACCATTTCACACTCGATTAAACAATCTCATCTAATTCCCCACACAAAATGCATCTTTCTGCAAAGTTTTTGCTTAATATTTTTAGGAATAATGGCCCAGTAGGCATCCATGCAAGACCTCTGCTTCCAAATTGACTAGTTATCCATATATTTCTCCCATCTCCAATTTGTCTTCACTGTTTCATACAGATTTAAATAGCTTTGTTCTCAAAGCTTGGCCCAATCTCCTGCTTCTCCATATCTTTCACTTCTTTCCAAAATCCCTTTCCTACCCATACAAGCGCTCTCTTTCCATTCTATCTCTGATATCTTGACATTCTTTTATTATGCTGTCTGTACCAATATTTCAAAACTCTTTCCACTATTACATCTTTCTTCCCCAATTTTGCCAAACTCACTCTTGTTGGTGAACATTTTGATAATCCCATAACTTCTCTACAAACAATCCTCTGTACCATATCTATCTTTAATTCTCCCTTTGACATTCCTCAGATTTCTACTTCATACATCATCTTTGCCTCTACTAATGCCTCAATCTTTCTAGCTAGTTCATTGGCAGGTTGGACCTTGGTACAAACATGTTCAAAAAGCTTTCATAGCTAATGTCTTTCATTTGTGCACATTTAAATTGTGCTTCACACCTTTCATTGCTTGAAAACCTCACCCTGAAATAATCAATTTTTTCACATCTATTGGGATCTTCTTTAATGGACCCCTTTGTTTATTAGTAGTCCAGGACAGCTACTGTATGGCTGATATTCAATTGTTTCTCCATCCCCATCTTTTGAACTGCTGGGTCCTCCCCATGTATACATTTTGTATGCACAATGAAGTGTCTGGTGAATTTCTGCAGCAAACCTAATCAAGTTGCAGCCATTTTGTATGTCTTTTGTGGTGTGATGGAAGCTATAGATTCACAATTTGCTAAACACATCACTATAGATTATTACAATATTGTCAGTTTTTCTAATTATGTTGTGATTTATAAATAAGTGTTCATGGCTTTCAGTCTGATCCTTTACGTATAGAGCTTTTAGAAGCTTCAGATGGATGAAATAGCCAAGTAGAAAGGTGCGAAGTCTACACAGAATTAAATTAATTATTACAGGTCCAACATTCATTGATATATTAAAATACAAAAACTAATGAAACTTTCTAAGCTTTAAGCAGTTCAATATACTGAAGAGGTTACTTACCAAGTTTTATAATCAAGAGCTTCACATTACTTTCGAGTGGTTCTACATTTTGTGCACTTGTGTAAATCCCTAAACATTATGTACACTCGTGGAATAGGTATCATAAAAACTAGGTTCTATCAGACCCAATATGTATATCAAGATGAAAACATGCATATAGTGCATCTTTTATATGAATCTTTTATTCAAACCATCTGAGCTAGTTTTAACATTATTCAACAAACTAATACTGTTATTTAAGTTTGTAAAACAACCTTTGAAACCGTCAAATATGCATTGCCTTTAAAAATGCAACTCAGGTTTTACATATATTACACATGCCTTACGACTTCTGTATTATCAGGGTGTGCAGGTGGTTAGCACGTGCACCATCAAACCTGGAGGCCCAGAATTCAGTTGTGAAGAGTTACCTAGACAAGGGTTTTCTTTTTTTTATGTTTTTTCCTTTATCCTCATTATTTCATCCATTTTATTCACCATCTCCCTAAACCTGGGTTGTTAAAATGATACCTACATTCAACACTTCTTTTTCCATCAGTTGTTCCAATGACTCTGCCCTTAGAAATATTTTTTTTATTATTTCTTTCTGTAATATTCTTAATATCTGAAGGAAACAGTCCCTGAAAGAAGTTTCTTTGGCTAGGGCCTTTTGAAATACGGTTTGTATGTTCCAGTGCTGTTCATCTTGTAAATAAGATGGGTTTTGTGTTGAAAATGCACACTTGCCAACTTGATGTCGAAACCCCTAAAATTTCCCTGTCCAGCAAAGCATAATTATTTTGCAATACATGAAATTTAGAACATGTAAAATTTTCAGTGCAGTACATGTACAATATAAGGGAATTGTTTTATTAAAATCCTTGAAGACCTGATAATACTGCTTCTTTCAGTCAAACATACTGAAATACTTCCTGGTATCACAAACATGTATTAAGCAAGGAACACCACTTCCTAGACAATACATAGATTTCTACACATTTTATGCTTCATAAAATGAACACACAAAACATAACACAAAAAACAGGAAACCTATATCCTGCAGCCTTAGAATGCACATAACATAAATAATTTACATGAGGGAGTTGACTTTACAATTAATGTTGTCCATTATTCAATGTTTGCGCCCATTTACTGCTGGTTACTAGAAGTCACTAGCTATGGAATAACATTTTAAATCTGCATGCTATGCATTTTGTTGCAGCCCAAAGAAGGGGCACCATGATCATAATGAAGGACAGACACACGGATAAGCTCTGGCCTATCATAGCACTTTATACCAATTATTACAGTATATACACTCTGTATTTTTAAGTTCCAATATAATGCATTATAGTTCAATGCTTGTCATGTCCGTGGTGAAAATCTGTAACACTTTGAATCTGCCCACTAAGCCATAAAGGTGCCTTCTTTGCCATAAAGTTGTAAAATGGCCTCTGCTTCCATACATTTTACGGGCAAACTATAAAAGTGTCAAGTAGAAAATGTATTATGAAATGGAATAATATAGTCAAAGTGAGAAAAATATGAAACAGAACAACCCTTAAGTAAGTTTAAGACAAGAAATTTCCTCCCATGCTTGCATTAAGTCTAATCATAAGTAAAACAATTATTAAACAGTGATGTCACATTGATTTAAAAGGGCATTATAAACACATATTCCTTAATAAGAAAGAATACTGAGGAAAGAAAATATACTTGGGTCATGACAACTTGAGGCATGTATTTAAGGGTTAATGGGCTGCTTGTGTACCGTGTTTGCAGATTTAATAGTTCACTGTGCTGATAACCCCAACACTTTAATCTCAAACTGATAAGTCTTCAAATAAACCAGATTCACAGCTTCAGAATATTGGTAAATGTTGATTTTCCTATGTAACAGCAGAATTGAGATTTGTAATTTTATTTTGTTTTGAACAAATACAAACTTTGGACTACAACCTAATGGTATTATCGTACATATTTCTGCACATAGCTCTTTAATAACCAATCCTATTCTATTTTCACAAATCATTAGGGCAATTACCCATTATTTTCTTTGTAACCATAAATTTTGAAATGATGGTACATTCTTCTGTAACATACTTTTTTCCTTTAAAATATTTCATTAGCTTTCCTGTGATGCCAATATGCAAGGAAAAAATTAACAATAAAAAAGGTAGAGTACATATTGTATTAACTTGTTATTGCACATTTTTGTACTCTCACAGATAATATTCATGCCAAATTTATAATGTTATATAGTTTAATTTATTTATATGATAACTTACACAATAGCAATGAGAACTATTGCATACGCATACATTTAATTTTAAGGTTGCACAATGCCTTATCTTTAAATTTTACATTTTTCCCATTATATTTACTCTTTAAGATACAGCTAGAATTTATCTAAAGGTATTATCACACATTACATGGGTTAAGGATCTGAGGGAGAGATCACACTTATTGGCTACCCCCAGAAAAGTCCTCGAGATCAGGCAAATCGGTGGGGCAAAGATATGCCTGGAAGTGCCACTCACTTTGTTGCAAACATAAGTCACTGTTTTGCTTTCAAGCATTGCTGATTGCAGTTTGAGTATTTCCGAGTTAAGAGAGTAACGTATACACATTCAACATCACATTCTCTCTCAGCATTTTTGGAAGCACAACCTCATAATGTCATTTTTCACTTTTATCACAACAATGCTTTAACTTAACACTAAAATGGAAACACAATTGCCAACTACTGAGGAAATGTCACGCGGATTATCACAATCATGCAAGCATGCACACATGTTCTGTTTTTCTGTCCTTTCAGTCGACAGATTTATTTCGTTCGAAGCTACAAGTAAATTGCTGCGAACAAAATACAAAAGGCACTTTGTAGTTTCTGCAGTCAACACTAGCAATTTATCTTCTCCACAGTTTTCAACTTAAGCTCACAGCCATATTATATAATATATATATATATTTATTTATTTATATATTTCTCTACTTTATCTGTTTACCTATATAAAAAGTTCATAAGGGTAACTCAATTCCTCGATGACATGGAATACTACATCTATTTTACAATGGGGAAAGCACAAACATGGTGAGAACTTAATAAAATGATCACTTACTCCCTCCCTGCAAGTATGAAAATGTGTAGTTATGATGTTATTCTGAAAACATTTATATCATGAGAAAAAACTACTTTATACTATGAGAAAGCTGCAACATCAACTGCTTTATCATTAAGAATACAGAGAAAGAAAGAAAGGAAAAAACAAAACAAAAGAAATAAGACTCTTAAATGTTCACTGAATATCACCTTAATTACACTTTTTCGCCAACTATGTTTTACAGAGATATATATATTTATCATAAAATGTGTTACAATCTGCAACTACAATAACAATTTTAATGTATCATACTACTCAATATTTTAAAAACCGAACATGCTACCATATCTTTGTAGACATGTGTACAAATCAGCAGATCTGCTTTTTTATTTTTTTAATCCTCCCATCTTAAGATGTTTCTTGGCAATACAAAATGATACATGACTAGCTATATAAAACCTGAGAAAATTTTAAAGTGTAAAATTATATGATTGCTGTTGTATGCAGAATAATGAACCAAAATGCAAAATTTGTGATTGTAAATTAAATTTTGAAACACATGCTTCCCAAAAATAATGTTTTACAATCCTTTTGTATAACTATGAAAATTTCCCTTTACATTGTAGGCCTGTCCCCTCCCCTCTCCTAAACAGTCTTCTGAAAGCCATATTCAATTATGAGCCATGATGGGGTTTTTAATGTAAATAGGAACTTGAAAATTTAACAAGTAAAACAAATCTAATCATAAATATATCATTTCACTACAGTATTTGGCGATGTTACTTGAGCAAAATGTAACAACTTTATACTAAAAATTTGCTGCTCTAGAGATTTGCCTACTTTTTTTTCTTCTGGATGTCAAACATCTTTCCAACCAATCTCGCTTCTAATAGTGTCAGTCAAAGCACCATTTGGCTGCACAATAGAAAGAACCCTTGGTTAAGAATTGTCACAAGTTGAACACATTTGTTTTAAATATTCTACGAAATATTTATCTCGTATTTTATTCACACTAACACTCTTTCTCCTATTATTGTAATATATTACATTGCTATATTTTGGAAATGCACTTCCAAAATTCTGCTTTCTTTTCATTCTGTTTCAAAGTCCTTTAGGTTGAATTTATAAGCAACAGGACATAGCTAAGAGATGAAGTTTAGATGTCCCAATAACCTGAAATTTTACAACTTAGTATCCACTGTCAAACAACCATCAGCTGCCTTTTGCAATAGTTGCACTGCACTGTTTTTAGGCACATTTGTTAGCATAAATTTGTGCAGTGCATTTAAATGTGTATTGCTGGACTAATACCAAGGATTACAAAAAATCCAGTTTTTAAAACTGTGCTAAAAATGCACACAACTTAAAGAGTTGCTAATACAATCCTTTTAACTTGGACTCACTTAAAACTTGTTGGATGTACACATTAGAATGAAATACAAAGATAATTCTAGTCTTTTCTTAATTTATCTCACAGGGAAAAAACTGGGGACATATGTGCAACTTTCTGGGTATATGGCACAAATAAATAAACAATACTTATAAGTTACTAATTTCGAACTTGGCAAGAACCCTCACCAGCCAATACAATGGTGTTTCTTTAAACATTTAATTTTTAATGTACATTATGTCCTAGAAATTACCAACAAATGTTCCACCACATCAAAAAGCTTCAATATGATCGACTTTCGAACCACTACAGTTTTTACACTTCACTTACATAAGGGACAATTTGCTATTAAAACTACAAATAAGTTAACCTAAAACTTAATGCAAATAAGTACAACATTATGTATTAACATAATTATCACACAAAATATAAGGGAGGAGAGCTTGTAATGTTTTATTATAGCTTCCCTTATAGCTTATCTTATATACACACTTTACAGGGTAAGTGCCTGCATTTGATGACATGTTTCCTGCAACACTTGACCTTGATTTTGAGACAAACCATTTGTCGCAACTGTGCTGCTGCAATGTGGCGTTGCTGGAGGAGTCATTGGTACCAATGGTGGCGCATCACCTGCTCCTCCCAATGAGCCTTCATCTACACTTGCCAGCATCTGGGATCGTCCTGGGTTTCCAGATGAAGGCAGAGAACCATTTACCATATTCTTGGCATACTTGCCACTGCTGTCACTGCCTCCTCCATTGCCTGTGCTGGAAACATTGCTGCCAGACTTACGTGTTACTGTAGTGAGGAAACGACGAGGCTGTGGCTGGGAAGGGACTGGTACAACAGTACCATTTGATGATCCCTGGTAGTACAAGGTTGTCTGATTGGCGCCAGGATAGAACTGCACCTGCTGGGGAGGAGAAGCAGAGGTTGATTGGACAGAGGAATCATTGGATAAAATAACAGGACAAGTCATGGGAGAGTATGGAGCAGGAGGAGGGGAAATGTTTTCTTGTGTTTCTGATGTTCTGCCACTTTTATCCTCCGAGCCGGCCTTGCTTGCTACCTTGGCAACTTCGGCAGTGGTTGCAGTGGTAGTGACAGAGCTCACAGCACTTGTACTGATGGTGATAGTGGTGGTAGGAGTGATGCTACAGGACGGGACAGCCAATGCTGGTACGTTTCCTGGCAAATAGGCTGCAGCATTACGGGGGTTGTGACGAACCATTCTACCGGAACCACCAAAACGTCCCTGGCTGTGGATATTGTGTCCCCGATGTCCGCCAAAACTACCACGGCTTGGACCTCCATACTGACGTTTCTGCCTCTCATTCCCATGTAAAGTATTCATCATGTGTAGTTTAGCAGGAAAAGGTGGAATGTTCACACCCATGTTATTTCCACCTCCCCGCCCTCCCCTGCGGCTAGGATATCCTTTGGGGCTATAAGCAGGACGCTTTGGGAAAGGTCTGGGATAACTGTTCATGGCTGAATCTGAGTGGCCATTCATTACATGATTCTGCAGCATAGGAGGTACTTGACCTGTGTACGGAGACGAGCCAGAACTCTGATTCATGTAGTTAACATACAAAGGATTGGTTTGATGTGGTAGGGAATGAGGATGGTACATATATGGCAACATTGTGTTGGATTTGCTTGAGTTGTGTGCATTTGCTGGATGTGACACGGAAGAGGGTTGCTGGAAATATGCTGCCATGGAAGTGGAAGAAACAAGGAAATCATTTTGACCAGGATTGAAGGAGGGAGATGTATACTTTTTGGTAAAGTTGCTGCTGCCAATATTCTGTTCCTGCTCGTTTGACATTTGCTGAAGTTTCAGAAGTGATACAACAGGAGTCTCCATGTCTTGTCGATTTAAAACTGCAGTGTTGCCACTATTAGATGCTGCCTTGTCATCTTGCTTGCTTGAGGTTTTATCCCGGTTCATGGTTCCTACACCTCCTCCTCCTTCTCCTCCCATGTTATCTGAACTACTTGAATTAGAACAACTGTCCTACATGAACAAATGGAGAAAGTGATATATGAAATATAAATCAAGGTTTTCCATCAGCTCAACAATGTGGAGGTTATATTTTATGTTCACATCAGGCCTGTAACCAGCTTGTTTGGGGGGAAGGAAAGGGGACACGAGTAATCTGCCACATTTTTACATAATTCAAACTGACCAGTTTATCCGTTTCTCCTTAAAGGGTTGTTCACAATAACCAAGAACAGTAACCAGAATGAGAATGACAAAGTTAAAATATAATATGAGTGTTCTCAATTAACAGGAAGCTTTACGGGTCCCGAGAACAGAAAGATAATCGTCAAGTTATAACTTTCGCATTCTCATTCCTGGGGACGATATATTAGATCCATATTGTGTATATTACTCTCTTCACTATAGAAATTATTCAAGGCAGCTGTGATATGAAACAACTGTCAAGAGCTCTCTCTAGTCACAAGTTGGGAAAATGAAATCAGAAGAAATTACAGCAAATATGTGTCCTGACTCTTTCAGATTCATTGAACATTGGTTCTTCTAGCAAAAGCGTCTGTAATTTGTTTATATGCAACTTAAAACTGACTATTGCCACAGAAAAAAACAATAACAAACACTACAAAGACAGCAAAAACCAGGAGAAATTAACAAAGAACAACAAATAACTTTAACGTATGCTATTAATAAAGGAATGACACTTGGTACAACTAGAGGGATTGGAAACAGCAATGGATCTGCATCTACAAAATTTTTACTCTATTGAATTTTTGGCTAACCTGCATTATGTTGGCTGAATTGGAAACAGGTGAAAAAATATGTTTGTCCAGTTACAAACAAATGTCTTCCCAGTGCACAAAATCAACTTTCCACTTCGCTATCGATATTCGTTCTTATTCTCGTTCTGGTGTATTATGTACCAAAATGCTGTATGCTGCTTTGCTTCCTGTTCTCAGGTTATTGTGAACCAGCCTGAACCTCTTTCTTCTTTTCCTCCAGAGCTGTCTTATCATCGTTGCTATTTAACAAAAGTTTAGATATTTTTATTACCGAACCAGTAGTGCAACTAGGAAACAAGGCTTGATTAGGTCAATGCATAATTCCACTCAGGGCCCCAGCTCCATATGTTTGGTTGGGGACAGGGGAGGCAAGTAATGTTTGACATTAAAGAAGTGTAGAAATACAGGTCAAAGACCCTCTCATGAACCTAGAATACAGACAAGAAGAAAAATCAGCGGTAGCAGCAGATTTTTTATACAAAAATCATGAAATAGAACCAGAACTGTTAAAATATATCACAGAGAACACAATGCTCTCAATGTGGGAAAATGTTTTGTCTTTGAACATCAACACCATTTAATCATTATGGAAATGTGCTGGGACAACCTTTCTTTACCAATTCACATCACTTGGCTTTTGGTGTTGATGGCCCCAGTGTAATGTTTTCAGAAGGTACCTTCTGAAAATGTTCCACGGCCATCAACACCAAAAGCCAAGTGATGTGAATTGATAAAGAAGAGGTCAACCCAACACACTTCCATAATGAGTGTGGCATCACTTTTAACAGCGCTTCTTACAATTATATACCATTTAATCACTTCGAGATACCTATTGGAGAAACCTCATGAGAAGATTCCTTTGAACATCACCAGAGAACAGCAGCAGTCAACATTTGAGTGTGTGTGTGTGTGTGTGTGTGTGTGTGTGTGTGTGTGTGTGTGTGTGTGTGTGTGTGTGTGTGCACGTGCACATGTATCTAATGCTTAGCAGTTAACAATGAACTCATTCTCCTTCTAGCATCCGAATACCTGGAAGTGATATCTTGTTGATTTTGAAGCATTGCACATTTTGCAATTAGGTTCCATGTCAATATTTCAAATTGTCATCGTTTCTAACGCTCCCCATAGGACCTATTACCTTCGGGGGATATTTCAATCCACCAAGCAATGACTGGACCCATTTCTGAGGTGGAGGCACTCAGCATCCAATGGGAGGGTGATGAGCATGCCAGTAGAATGAGAAGGCATACAGCTTTACGTTGGGCCTTGGGGGTACTGCACATGAGCAAGTAACAGGCAAAGATGTGAACAGGACCAACTCAAAATCGCTAAACCAGAGCCAGGAATCGAACCCCGTATTCTCAGTATGAGAGCTGGAAACAAAACTGCTGCACTACCCCAGAGCCCGATTTCAAATTGGTGATAGTAATGTTCCAATTTTGTGAAGATGCTTACTCAATGTGTTTAATAATTAGTTGAAACATGGCAACACCAGTTTTGCAAGGTAAATCAGAAACTAAGGTATAGTCTTCCTAAGATATTTTTAATTGACAGTTTTTATTAGACTCTATCAAATTAGAATTATATTTTTTATCAAATTCGTTCTTTATAATCTTTTTATTGATTCATAGTAAAATTTATTGTTTTTTTTGTTTTTTTGCTGAACCCTTTTTTGTCTAACATGGGTTGCAACAGGTAGTATTTGAAAGCCATAAGGTCTCCTATCCAATTTCTATTCTCTCACCTTCCCATGGTGCAACCTGCTTTTATAAAACAGGCTCTGCAGACTAAGTTAAGGCTGGTTCCCAATAATCCGATAACGAAAACAGAAAGGAAATTAGAATGGAAAGCTAGACAACAAACATTTTGGTTCACAATACCCTGATAATAAGGATGGGAAACCATATCAATGGCCATATTGATAGCAGAGTGGAAAGTAAGAATGGGCAGAAAATAATATGTTACTCTATACAAGTAATGGAGATAGTAACTAGAATAATTTAATTTATTTGTGCTAAGTTATTTATACATTCTGGGTTGGTTAGGATTGGCCCCAGCCAGTTGTTCCCCAGATTTCTGATATTACATTCTGCAACCATATCTCCTATGTTTTTTAATTCTACAATCTTCCTCACTCTCCACCTTTTCACAAACTATTTCCACGTTCTCTCAACTTCCCCTTTCCATTTCCTTCTTACATTCCACAAAAATTCTCCTAAACCTTTTACTTGAGCCCAAGCTAAAAACATTTTATTTATTTTTACAATGCTATTATTTTTAATAATAAATATTTCCTTCATTCATTTGTTCCTTTACATACCTTCAGAATGTGTATTCCACTTCCATCTCTCTGCATGTCGGACATACTCCTTATATAATATTACCTCTGGTCTCCTAAGTTTCCATACCCCTAGCCTAAAATCATGCTCTTGCTTCCCTTTTTAATTAGAAATTTCTGCGTACTTTTCTTTTCCTAATTCTGTTCTTTTTATCGTTTTGTAAAATTTTTCCAGAATACCTGTATCATTTCATGTCTTTGTTCCCATATATCATCTAGCCCTACTCTTGCTAAGAGCTCTTTTAATTTTACATAACCAACATTCATGTTTCAAATGTTTTTCTTGGTAATCTAAACATCTTTCCAAAATATCTTTTAACAATTGACTTATTCTATACCAATACTTCAAAATTCTTTCCATCACCATTCCTCTCATGTTAACATTCCCCATTTCTAGTAATGGCTCTACATTAGCTGTGTTCTGGAGCACATCCAGCATTAACTTACAAAATGCCCTTAAGACCATATCCATTTTCTCCCACCCTTCTTCTATTCCCCATATTTCTATTCTGTACGCCATCTTGATTCTACAAGTGCTGTGTATAGCCTCTCAAAACACTCTACCTTCATAATGTGGGCAATAGACAAACATTTTTTACAAATCCAGTGTTGACTTCACTTTTACAAATGCTCTTTTTTTTTATATATATATATATATATATATATATATATATATATATAATCCCAGTTCCCTTTCCTATTCAATTTTACCCGCAGATATGTAAAATCCTCCACTATTTGGATTTTTTTCCCTCCCATGACACTTTTTGGATTTTTTCAGATTCTTTCCATTTGACAGTAACCAGTTATCCATTAACAGTTACAAAAGTAATGAGTACAAAATGACTAGTTACTCAATAATGATTACCAAAGTAACAAAGACAGAAACTAGTTATCCCATTAGTAACAAAGATGGTTAACAGTCTGGGTGACATCATTCATGCATATGCATTGGTATTGCTATCAGGAAATAGTGACCTCAATTATTACACAATATCAATCTCCTCTGCAAGAGATTGTGACTAAGTGCAGGAGTGTAGAAGGAAGTGCAAATGCATTTTGCAATTATAAACCAGCATAGTGATAATCAAAGTGCTGACACAGCTACAAAGTTTATTTTTAGATTGCGACAAATAACAAAGTCAGCCTGTATTGACACTGTTCATACTGAAATGTACTTACAGTTAATTGTTACTGGTAACCATCAATGCACTGTCGTGACAGTTATAACTGTTAGCAAAAATAAATGTTTTGTCACATCCCTAGTGAAAAGTTGATTTTGCACATTGGGATTTCATTTGTTTGTAAATGACCAATGATATTTTTTCATCTGCTTCCAATTTGCCAACATAATGCAGGTTAGCCAACGTCAAAATCTGATAGAGTAAACACCTTAACAATGCAGATCCATTACTATTTCCGATTCCTCTAGTCATACCAAGCTTCATTCCTTTATTAATAAAGTAGAATCCCTTTTTAAAATATCTGCTTTTAAAGAATTCAAATTTGTAACAAACATTTTCAAACGTCCCAGTAAAAGCTCCATAAGCATAATGTTCAAGTGAACCCACTAATAACGAACCTTCCTTTAATGAAAAGTCAGCTTTTAAGGAACATAATGGACATTAAAACACCTATCTCTGCCTTCATGCAGATGTATTGATTCAGTTGTATGTGCCGCTAAGAGCATATCTGTTGATTGGTTCAGTAAAAGCATAGGAATCAGCAGACGATTGGTATTCTTTAGAAGCAAAAGTGTGGCATCACTTTCAGTATGTTGTACTGAGTTACAACTTGTATGTTCCAGTAGTAATTAAAGACTTCTACAATGCTGCTAAGCAAAAGGAGCTAACTGTTCAAGAAAAGTTGACAATTATTAAGGATGTGGAAGTGAATCCACAAATTTTGATGTTGGAGATCCTGAAAAAATACAAAATAGCTTGTTCAGCATTTTGAAGCAAAAGTATTCTATTTTGAATACAGAGGTGCAGTGCAGTTCTGTGGTCAAGAAGCGTAAGAATGTTTCACCATATCAAAAATTATAAAATATATTAATGAAGTGGTTTGAGGGAAAGAGAAGTGAGAACATTCCACTTGATGGAAGTATTTTACAGGAAAAAGCACTGGGAATCGCCACTAAGATAGGCTTGGAGATTTTCAGCACATCAAATGGATGATTTGATTGCTTTAAAAAGTGACATAAGCTTTCATTCAAAACCATGTGTGGTGAAAGTGCCAGTGTACATGAAGAAACTGTTGAATTTTGGAAAAATGAAACCTCGCCTCATCTTCTCGAGTGCTATAATCCTAAAGTTGTTTTTAATAGAGATGAAACGGGTGTATTTTCTAATTTGCTTCAAATAAAACTATCAATTTGCGGGGGAAAATGCTTTGGGGGCAAAGCAAGCAAAGAACAATTTACTGCTCTGTTATGCATCAACAGTGATGGCAGTGAGAAACTTTCCCAATTAATCATTGGGAAATTCAAAACTCCAAGGTGCTTCAAGAACATTCATACACTGCCATGCAAGTATGACTTCAACAAGAGTGCCTGGTTGACTTCAGAGATTGTTTCAAAATTTTTAAGATCTTTAGATGCCAGAATGGGATCAATGGGAAGAAATATACTGCTGTTCATAGACAAATGTCCTGCTCAACCTCCTGATGCATCTTTTCTGTGTAACATAAAAGTAGTTTCCTTTCCACCTAACTGTATCAGCCATCTGCAGCCTCTAGATGCTGGTATAATTCGCTCAACAAAGGTGAAGTTTCATAAAGCAGTTGTGCAGAAAGCTCTTTTCTTGAATGAAGTGAGGAAATGAAAATATATTACAGGCCATGCACATGTTTGTAGCTGCATGGCAACTGGTCACCCCAGAAACTGCTTTCATCATTTGGAGTTCAGTGCTACAGCCACTAGTAAAGAATGCTTTGAAGACGAACCTCAATATTGAGGAGGATTGGAAAATGATACCAAAGGAAGATGATGGTGCAACATTTTAAGAATATGCAACTTATGATGATGGGATCTTGACCTGAGCACCACAGATGTATATTGCACAACTGTGTAACCAGAGAGAAAGCACAGAGGTATAGAAGAACAAGAAGGGGTAGAGCCAGCAGCACAGCCAACTTTTGCTGCCGCAGTGGAGGGGTGGAATGTGGTCAGATGGTATTTCTCATTCTTCAATGTGGACAAGAGCCTAATCAACATCCTTAACCACATAGAGCAAAAGTTGCTTTCTGTAAGGCATCTGGGAAAGAAGAAGGAAACCACCATCTTGGAATACTTTAGGAAATATAATTTGAATGTAATTAAGTGTGGCAATAAATTCGTTTATAATTAACATTTCTGCACTAAACAAGAAGGAATATATGGTAATCCAATAGCAAGTGGCTTTGTCGTGCAAGTAAAAGACAAACATCTCAGAGCATTCATACAACTGGTTGAGAGACAGAAATGATCCACGTTCATGTGTCCACATCCTTCTACACACAGTCCCTATTTAAGCAACAAATACGAAATCTCCCGAAAGTCGTTAAAAAGGGGTTCTACTCTAATGTACATTAAAGTGTTTGTTATTCTTTGTTAATTTCTGTGGTCTTTGCTACTGTTTATGAGGCAGTAGCCAGTTTTAAGTTGCATTTCAACAAAAAACAGATGACACTTTCACTATAAGAACAAATGCTTAAAGGATCTGAGGGAATAAGATATGTGGCCAGGACCCACATATTGTATTTTGCTAGAATTTCTTCCGGTTTCATTTTCCCAGCTCTATTGACTCCAGAGAACTCTAACGGCTATTTTATTGCTGCCTTGAACATCTACACTGAAGAGAGTCTAATTTGTGGCATGTATGTGTGTGTATTGTCACGCCAGACACATTATTGCTTTGTTAGCAACAGTATTGTTGGTGTAATTCTTTTGCCTTGGGTTTTGAACTTCATCTGGCGTGGCGACTCTCGCCACCTCCTGGCCAGAGGTGGAGAGCGTCACTTCTAGTCAAGTGCCTGACATGGAAGGGTGTGTGTGAACTGTGTGAATGTAGATGCATGTGTGTAGCATCTCCCTTCAATTTCTTTCTTTTAATCTTTTGTGTATTTTGTGACAACTATCCCAAGCCTGCTCTGAAACATGTTGTTAAGGTTCTTGGTCCTCTCGCTGCCTATGCAGCTACGTCTCCCAATGTTTATGCCAGGGTAACTAAAATTTAATATCTAGCTGCAAACCCTTTAGCCTCACCCTGGTATAAAACAACATGCACAATATGGATCTAATATGCCATGTCCGGGAACAAAAAAGTTAAAACTTGACTAAATCTTCTTTTCTGTAACTGGGACCTAGAAAAACTTCCCACTAATTGTGAATGTTCACATTATAATTCATGTATTTTAACTAGGAATGGGACCTCGATACTCGGTGGTATCGAAGTATGTCTAATACTTTGAGAAAAACCTTTGATACCTTTAAATTTTTAAGTTTTGCATTTTTGGAAGTTGTGTTTAACTTTATACTAGATTAGGAATTAAAGGAGTCATGTCCCCAGAGAGTTGCTGGACTATAACTCTTGATAGATCTGAACTATTTTTGTGGATGAATGAATGCAGAATTCCATAGACTCTCATGTCTAAATGAAAACAAGCAAAACAATGGAGGAAGGAGTAGAGGTACTCATGTAATATGCAGCGTTAACTGAGTTGTGCATGAACTGATACACTAAATCATGTTTCTGCAACAGCCTCACTTGGTGACTAACTCTTAGCCATTACATTCACCTCCTCCGGTGACCAAAACCTGTGAATCTAGCAGAAACAAATCAGAACTTAAGATGTGAAATAATTAGCAAACGGAAATATTTGTTCTTTCCTTCTGTCTGTTAGTTTGTGTTTAAGCGAGTCATCAAATTCAGGTCACAAGCGCAGCTTCCAGATATACTGTATGGCAATTTCCATAAATATTTTATTTTACCAATGTACAACAGTTATATTGAATAAAACATAAGTGAAGCATAGAACTAATTGCCTCGCATGGCTGGCCATTAACTCAGTCGGTAGAGCACCTGCTGTTGTGCTAGGAGTCCCCGGTTCGATTCCCGGCTGGAGGTGGGAATTTTTCTCTAGCCAAGATTATTCCTTATCCTCCCCAGAGTCTGGAAGTATGAATGAGAGTGTCAATGTGTGTATGATCTAATGAAAAACCCAAAGTGCAAGAAACCCAATAACAAGAGTTACACGAGTTAACACCATTGCCAATACGCAATAAGTTCCAAAGGAAAGGCTGCCGATAAGACCAATGCAGTTAAAGGCGGGGTATAAATAGAACTAAAATAAAAAAAGGTGTAGAGTTATTTTGAAGCAGTACTAATAATGGAGCAGTGTGTAAAATATGCAGAAAATCAGAAGTAGAAATAATAATAATAATAATAATAATAATAATAATAATAATATTATTATTATTATTATTATTATTATTATTATTATTATTATTATTATTATTATTATTAGAAGCCTTGACTAACATAAGGGAATATTTACCTGATAAAAAAATTGCTACCATTAAAGAATGTCAAACATGAACAATTTTGGAATTAACATATAATAAAAAATTGGTTATATGCATTTATACACAGAAAGCTACTAATAAGAACAAAATTCAGTGAACAAGCTATTTGCCTTTACAGTTTTTTATAAAGTGAGTATCGAGTATTGTGTTAAAAAATCAGTATTGGTATTGAGTAATAATCGTATTGTCCCATCAGTAATTTTAACTTTGTCATTCTAATTCTGGTTACCATTCTTGGCTATTGCGAATCAGCCTTTGCAGTGGTATAACTGTTTAACTTATTGAAGGAAATACCAAAACAAACACTACGTTGTTATGGCATTTAGGTGTCCCACAATGGTTATTTGGGGAAAGGTTGTTGGATCTATTAAAAATTCACCCAGCTAATTTTTTTTAAAAAATTAACCAACCATGTTATTAACACCAAAGTAGATCCACAACAGCAATTAGAAGCTGGTTTTATCATCCTAAAATGTAGCCATCTTAAATAGTTTCTGAGAAAACAGGTCATTTATACCAGATGTCATTTACAGAAAAAGCTACTAAAAGCAAAGATGGAGAAAGAAAATTTGCATATACAGAGGGTGCCAAAAAATGTATACACACCTCAAGCAAAGAAAAAACTGTTAACGCAACAAAGCTGAATTCATGCAAACAGAAAATGATTTAACACTATGCACGCTGCCAAAGAAGAAAGGGATTGACATTTCATGGAGAGAGAGCAGCAACATTGCCGGTTATCGCGACCACGTGAAAAGCACATTGGAATTGTGTATGAAGGCATCTGCATTGTAGGACAGGTATTATTTATATTCGTATATGAAGACAATTATAAAATAATGAATCTGCTGCAAAGGATAAAACATGCAAGAATATATCAGTGTAATGATCTGCATTAACAAGAGACATACCTGTGAAATATTGATACTTCCTCTAATGAGAAAATGCCGCTGATTCTCTCACAGAGCATATTTAAATATCCAATAAAAGTGTTAACATAATTACAAATGTTTACATCACACGCATAGATACATGGACTCAAACACACAAAGCAAATAACCATACAAATAGGATGATGGAAAATAACTTGTCAGTACACAGGCAATCTCTAAGTCTAAACTGATGTAAATACATTCAGCTGTGGCTAGAGGAAGCATTGTTTATAACTGCAACAACAGCAGAAGATAAGACTGCAGTTCAGGCTACTGCAACGGTTGCTTGCCATGCACATCATGCTAATCACATGTTACAGTATCAGCAACAAGGCTTTTGCATCTATCATTGCTATGGAAACGTCTTAGTTCTAATTGGTCCTTCTAATCATTGTGTTGCCATGATGACTGCTATGATGTATCTATCACCTCCCAATCATTTAAAGCTTTCCGCCACGCTGTTAGTAACTATCAATCACCTTCTTGATTTGCGCCGACTATAATCAGCTTAGACTTTTATAGGTACAACAGTTGCTCAAAACACCCACCATCACATCGATACACTTCTGAGTACATTGAAATACTGATCGAGCCTATGGCTAATAATTGAATTGCTACTATCTGGGCTTGTAGGCCGTGATCTAGAAGGCATTGTAGATACCGACGTTTCACCAAGTACAGCGCTTGGCATCTTTAGGGCGAGGTGATTCAGTTGCTGCGGTGGTCAGAGCTTGAATGCGGAGATCGGAAAATGGTGCTCTTATATAGTGAGGTGGGCGGGGCTTCCTCTGAGGTTCTGGGCAATGATTGGCTCACGTATCTAGGAGTGGGTGGGTTTGACGAGGTATTATTACGTCTGCTGTTTTTGTATAAGTGTTTCTCCAAGAGAGATGTCCAGGCTTTATGCACACGAAGAGCTTCTTCTTTCCGGTTAAAATTGTTTTTGTGTTTATAAATTTCAATGGCCTCCCTCTGTAGTCGAGCATGGTAGTTTACAGTTGATGATAAAACTTTGGTTTCTGAAGCTGATGTCATGGCCGAATAACAGTGAGTGTTCTGCCACAGATGATCACTGCCCAGAACCTGATAGGAAGACCCACCCACCCCCACTATATAAGAGCGCCATTCTCCAATCTCCACATTCAAGCTCTGACCACCGCAGCAACTGAATCACCTCACCCTGAAGATGCCAAGTGCTATACTTAACGAAACGTCGGTATCTACAATGCCTTCTACAATGCCTACAAGCCCGAATAGTAGCAATTCAATTATTAGCCATGACGCCAACCGTGAAAGTTTCAGTATGTATATTGATCGAGCTTATGTTTGCAAAAGTGTCTTCAGCAATTGCAGCACATCATACAGTTTCAATTTCTTCCCAAAGTGCTGCCAGTGTAGTTGGTTTTCTATGGTATACGCATCCTTAAGAGTTCCCCATAGGTATTTCGCATAAGGTACCATGAGTCTCAAATTTGTCTCAAATGCATGCAATTGTTACTCGTATTGGCAGTTCTGTTCTGTACACATCTCCTTACCGTTGAACTTCAACAACATTCTGTTTTCCATTACTACTTCAAAATTGCTTTCCACTGTTCAAACAATAATATTGGCTCCATTTTATTGTAGCAACACTAACATAACATAATGGGAGTCACAATTGTTTACAGAACATCAAACAATAATCTTGGCTCCATTTTATTGTAGCAACACTAACATAACATAACATAACATAATGGGAGTCACAATTGTTTACAGAACATCATACGATAATCTTGGCTTCATTTGTTCATTATTGATTTACCTGTCACATAGCAACAAGAGCATAACATATGTGAGTCACATCTGTTTACAGAACATCATACTGCACATTACTGTTGAAATATATTAAATAGATCTCTCCTGTCAAAATGTGTATACATTCTTTTTGGCGCCCTCTGTATTTGCAAATAAAAATACCTCATCTCTTGGGCACATAGAAGCTGCCATATGTAACAGCAGTATAAATTTGTAAAGCAAAACTTATCCTAAAAGATGGGCTACCTGTCTACTCCGCAGTCTGTAGGAGTTGCAATATTTTTCTGTGAGATGATGCACAATTCACACTACAAATTGGCAGATACAATAACATTTTTAAATATATATTTAAAACATACCATCTGTTTCAGCAGATAAGACGATAATTGAATAATAAAAAAATCTGATGTGTTACACTCATATGACTTTCTCTACTCTTCTACAAACTATTTTTACAAACGCTTATTCTCCATATGCTTCATGTTAATCGAGATGTTAATCTTATTACTAATTTTCTTGTAGACGCAATGGGAATTGGTAGGCTTTAAGCGATAGTCAAATATTTTAAGAGCTGGTTGCTATGTGGAGTATTCCGTTTTCCTTGCATTACCAGGACCAAAAAAAAAAAGGGACAACGAATTCCCATTTGAGAAAAAGTATAAGTATTGGAAAATTTAAGGGAATAACAAGCAATATCTCAAAAATGGTTCACTCAACAAAAAAAAATGTATGTGACATAAATTGTGTGTTTAACGCGATCTACATTTTTTGTGTAGTAAAATTCTGTCTATCTCTTATAGTTTACCAGTTATGCAAAAGTCGTTCACAATGAAGAATACTTTTGGAGACATTCCCAGAAAATTCAAGATATACATTTTATTTGTCATGAAAGTACCTTAAATATATGATATTTTAATCAAAATCGTTAGAGCCATTTTTGAGAAGATTAAAATTTTCGAAAAATCTTCCATGTAAAGGGTAATCTGGGGTGAGGGATTTTCTTGAAAACCTTTGTGTCGCATCTCTGGAAGATACTGAAACTAAATACCAAGTTTGGTGTTTATCCGACTGTTCATTTCTGAGTTATGCTGTTCACAGACAGACACACAGACATGTTTCCAAAAATACTTTTTTTGGATTCAGGAGGCCTCAAAACATGTATTTCCAGTGAAATCTCGGTATCAAATTTTTGGGTGGAATGCAATACTTCCCCTACTTACTTTACGTAGTAAAGTAAAAATACTTTTTTTTGGATTCAGGAGGCCTCAAAATATGTATTTCCGGTGAAATCTCAATATCGTATTTTTGAGTGGAATGCAATACTTCCCCTGCTTTATGTAGTAAAAAAGGCCTCAAAAATTTGAGGTCATCTTATAGGTCAGATACAAAAACAAAAAATCTGATGTGTTACACTCACAAGACTTTCTCTACTCTTGTTCAAACCCTTTTTACAAATGCTTATTCTCCAATTGTGTGTTTTAACGAGCTCTACAGTTTTTGTGTACAAAACTTTGTCTATCTCTTATGGTTTACCAGTTATGCAAAAGCCATTAAGAAAGAAAAGGACTTTTGGGGACACTCCCAGAACATTCTTAAATATATGATATTTTAATCAAAATGGTTTCAGCCATTTAAGAGAAAAATCAAAATTTTCAAAAAATGTTTCATGTAAAAGGTAGTTTGGAGGGGGGGGAGATTTTGTAGAAAATCTTTTGTGTCGCATCTTTGAAAAATACTGAACCTAAATGCCAAGTTTGGTACTTATCCGACTTTCCATTTTCGAGTTATGCTGTTTTCACACACACACACACACACACACACACACACACACACACACACACACACGCACACGCACACACACACACACAGATCTTTTTCTAAAAGTGCTTTTTTTGGATTCAGATGGCCTCAAAACATGTATTTCTGGTGAAATCTTGGTATCAAATTTTGGACCATATGCAGTACTTCCACTACTTACTACATTTAGTACAGAAAATAAAAATAGATTGAAATTTATATACCTTGAACCATTACAAAATAAAACAAATCACTCATCAACGTATTTAAATTCCTGCAAAATCCTCACATTAGTCATCTAAGAATAACAGCTCCTCACATACATCAACACTTTCATTGTTGAGAAGCTCATCATATGAATTCCATTCTGTACCTGGCAAGTGGATTTCTGCTTCGTCATCAGTATCTTGTAACAAATCATCCTAGTGGAATAGAAATCTTACACTTTTTGAAGGATCTTTATCACTGTTTAAACTTTCACTTTTTTCCATGATTTGATTACAAAATCACACATCAGGTGACGTAGCCCTCATAGCTCCACTTTTTGTATATGATCTTTTGCCACTCATCATTCACTTATTCCATTATTCACACATATGATCTTTGAATGATTTATTCATGAGATGTCTGAAGGTTGTAGCTTCGAAGTTAAATCACCTAGTATAACGCAATCTTAGTATTGTTTTGTGCTAAGTGATTTTTAGTGTTCTCAGTTACATGACTGCGAAACATATCCCACACCAACAAACAGTATTGATTTTGTAAAGCACCTGGTTGCCTCTGCCACACATTTTCCATCCACCCCTTTTCATGAAAATGTACAAAAATGCCTGGTGGGAATTTCATTTTACACAAACTCTTCCTCTTGAAAATGACTATGTTTTAACTTTGTTTCATATGTCATGTATGTTAATATTACTGTAAACCTGGTCTTTTCCTGGCCGGTACTTCCGACTTGAACAGTTTTTACGCCTTTTGCTTCCACAGTTTTATTGCTCATCACGTCAGAGTTCATCAGTGTTTTGTCCATATTTCCAATATTAGATAATGGAAAATTGTATTTTTGCCTCATACCAATAACTTGTGAAAACTCATGACACTATGGTCAAGATCTTGTGGTAATTTGTGTAATTTTTGTTTTCTGTCATATTACCAGATTTTTTTTTGTTCATGAAACAATTGCACCGACCTATTGTTGCTTTAAATTCTTTGCCTTGTTCTGGATTGGCCCATGCCCACTTCAATGCATAAGCCCTTATCATATTTCTTGTAACAAAAAAACAATTATACCTCTGTTCTTGTATCCATTCTGTAACATTATTTTCTAAATCTCTTCCCTATTTTCTTCCTCTCCTCACAGAGCATTTCTTCATTGGCGTTTATTAACAGCACCTTCATTCTTTCTCCAATCTCTTACCATCTTCTCTGTTATATTGAAAGCCCTTGCTGCAGAACAGTTGCTCGAGTCTTTAGCCTGCTTTATGACTTTTAACTTGAAGCTTGCTTCACATTTCCTTTTTTTCATTGATTCCATGATTAGACCCACAAACGAAACAACCTACAACGAAACTTGTTAGAGGTACATGTGAGTTCATGATTCGGCACATTCTTCTATACGCAAAAATGTAACAATGCTGAACGAGGCTTTTTCTTCATTTGTGCAACCATAATTATTTACTAGTACAGAGCAGGGTATGTCCACAAAACTGAATTGCCCATACCATGCTTTTGTGAATGTCAAGGTCATTAACTGAGTGCCCAAGTGAGTGTGTATATTATTATCCAGATGATGATCACTGATCTAAATTAAATTCGTAGGCTGTTTTTGATAGTTTGGGGGTCCTCTTACATGCTAAAGCTATAGAACTTTGACAAAAATTTATATGCCTTATCTGAAAGTTGCCTTATTAGCGGAAATATATGGTAAGTATTGTGCCTACAATTATGAAATTATATATATATATATATATATATATATATATATATGTGAAATTAAAGTGGCAAATCTGATTTATAAGACTGCATAGAAAATTAAAAATGTAATTTTTGCCAATTTTTAGTATTTAGTCTTCCTTAAGCAGTTATTACAGAAAAGCATAAATTACCATGCCAAACTAATTAGCAACCATACATACCTCAGCGGACTGGTTGCTTGAGGCCTCTGTGTGAGGAGGAGTCTCATAGATAATGCCATCGTTTGTCATCATGGCAGGATATGGTTGGCCAGTAGCAGCAGCCATGCCATAGTATATGTCGGCAGGATTGAGGTGCGTGGTGGTGTAATAGGGCTGGCCTGGAAGAGCCGTAAGAGCAGGGGGAGTGCCTGCTGTCGGTGCAGCTATCATAGGTGTTCCCTGTGCTCCAGGTGGACCGGTTCCTGGTGCTATGGCACTTGCAGATGATGTGGATGTATAGATGTACTGGGATGTAGGTGCCGCCTGCTCAAAATACAAATTATCTTAGCACAGTTTCCAATCAACAAGTAGCCCGCATTGATGGAAATGATGTGAACAACTGAGGGGTCCACTGCAACAGGGAACTGTGCCATAAGACATGAAAAAACCTAACGTGTTGCACTCACAAGGCTTACCCTACTTACTATTCTACAAACTATTCTTATGTTCTTATTTTCTCATAACTATTAAATTACCAGTAAAGATTAAAACACAAAACTGACAACATTTAATTCAGCAGTAATGGCATACATGTAGGATCACTAGTTCTACACAATAGATTAATCTATGATGAATTAATTTAAGGATCAAAGGTTGACCCTGTTGTATCCTATTAGCACTTTTTATAATTTTAGTTTTAAGATTTTTGACGAATCACCTGTTTATGAGTATCGCTCAATTCTGTAAACATATGTGGTGGTAAAGCTATTATTATCATCTACTTCTTGTTAATAAAGATAAATTTTCATCACACATTTTGTTGTAGATATAAGGATACAGTACACTAAAGCCATGACCAGATTTTTAAAAAGCAGATCAGATGAAATCAAAAACCAACTTACAATAAATGATATGGGTGATATATGGCTAGGAGGTCTAACAAAAGAGTTACAAATCATATATTCATTTTGTAAGAAATGGGGTTTAAGAATAAATTTTAAAAAATCAAAGATAATAGTATTTAAAAAGAGCTATAAATTGAAGAAAGAGGAAAAGTGGTATGTGGAAGGGGAAGAGTTGCAAATAGTAAACAAGTTTGATTATTTGGGAGTGAGAATAAGTAGTAATGGGAGATGGAATGATCACAAGATAAGTGCCTTAGCTAAGGGAAGATTAGCAATGACTGCTATAAGAATATGCTTAAAGAAAATACCAGATATGTAAATTAAATGGTTAGAAAGGGTTTAAAAGTTGTAGTTGAAGCAAAAATGGTCTATGGAGCAGAGATTTGGGAAAGTGACAAAGGATGGGAGATGATTGATAAAGTACATAGATCGTTCTGTAAATGTATGTTAGGTTTATCTATTTCATCACCTAATGGAGCAGTAATGTTGGAGTTGGGAAGACTAGGTAGCAAGGGCATGACAGTAGAATGTGTAATAATCCAAGAAAAATCCAGTGCTGGGATGAACTGGGCTCAAGGAATAAGGAGAATTTTACAGGAAATAGGAATGGGTAATTTATGGGAGGAGAGAGAGGGATTAGTTAAGGTTTCTGGAAAGATGTAAGGAACAGAGTAGAAGATATAGAGAAACAAGAATTATTTCCAAGTCTGGAAGGAAAGATAAGTTTGGAACTATATAGACAATTAAAGGTGGACTGTGGAAAGGAGAAGTATGTGGATATGGGTAATAGATTAGGGAGAGAAGGGTGGGCCTGGACTAGATTAGGCTAAGGAGAGATAGGAAGGGAGCGAATTTGAATAGATGTCCTCTTTGTGGAGAGGCAGATAATGATTTGCATTATATAATTGAATGTGAAGAAACTAAGTTGTGGAGAGATCAATTTTTACTAAAGAACGGGAGAATGTTAACAAAGAAGTATTAAAAGTTAGGATAATGAAAATACAAAAGGAAAGGGATATAAAAAGAATAGGAGAATATATGGGGAGAGTAAGAGAAAAATGGTTTAGAAAAATAAAGAAGTATGAATTTATTAAGACCCACCATGCATAAATACCCATGGTGTTAAAATGCATGATGGACTAAAGAAAGAAAGAAAGAAAGAAAAAGAAGGAAAAAAAAATAGCAACTCAAAGTAACGTATTAAAAATTGTAAGAATTTTGTATGACATTATGGAAATAAATATATACATATATAGCTAAGAAGAGAAGGTATGTTGACTGGATTCTGTGGATTAGTTCGATGCCAGTTGGAAGATGTGGACAGACATAATCTATGCGCAATGGTGGAGAAATAAAGTTCTCTAAGATATTATAAGGACTTTGGAAGTAATGATGAGAAAGAGATGTACATTGAGAGGTATAATAGAGATCAAAGAGAAGGTAATTGCAATGTTTAAATTGGAAATTTGGAGGTTAAAAGGTTACAGTCGAGGAACAGAAGAAGGAATTTGCCCTATAGGCAAGGATAAAGATGCAATTCATATTTTTTTAGCATACAAAGGCATGGATATCTGGAGGAAAGAATTTATCCAAAATAAATGGTTGAAGATGGCAAAAATAGTACTAATTCAAAAAATTGTTAGTAAACAATTTGGGATGATTAATTTAGGAGAGTTTTTACTTAGAGTTAAGAAGAAATGGGTCTGGTTGATAAATTAAACCAAAGTATGTAGCACAAACTAGCTTGTTAATTATAAAGTATAATCATAGAATGGTAACAACAATGTGTGAGCTAATAGTTGTAGAAAGTAGTGGTATTCATTATCTTGTATGGCCTGGAATAGAATCTGAGTTAGCTCCAGGCCATATGAACTCTGTAAAGAGCTTAGTTCAAACAAATAAACACAAATATAAAAAGGAGTTCACTTATGTGATGGCTTTGAAATTCCATGATGTTTGCATGATCATGAGAAAAAACAAATTTTGAACTAAATGTATAATTGTTTGAAAATGTAAACCAATAGCAAAGAATATCTCAGAAACAGTCATCACTACAAAATATTTAATTTTACATAAATTGTGTTTTGTTTTGCATAGTAAGATTTTGTCTATCTCTATGGTTTACCACTTATACAAAAGTCATTCAGAATGAAGAGGACTTCATAGGCTATTCCCAGAGAATTCAAGGTATATACCTTATTTGCCATGAAGATGTATTAAAATATATGCTATTTTAATTACAATCATTAGTCATTTTTGAGAAAATCAAAAATTACAAAGCATTTTCCTTGTAAAGGATAGTTTGAGGTGGGGGTATTTTCTTGAAAATCCTGGTGTAGCATGCTGGAAAATGCTGAACTTAAATACTAAGTTTGGTTTAACTAATTTTTTTTTGTTTACGAGTTATGCTGTTCACACACACTCACCCATACATACTATCTTTTTTCTTGGGGGGAGGTGAGGTGGGGGTTTGGTATCTCAAAACATGCAATTCCAGTGAAATCTTTGTATCAAATTTTTGGATGGAATACAATACTTCCTCTACTCACTATATATTAGCAGGGAAATTAAAAACTACTGCCAGAAGATCCAAGACAAGTTTCTATCACGTGAACTGGCACCTAGCGACTTCTTCCTCTTTCCTTGCATGTAAAGTGTGCTACCTGGTAGGTATTCAGATTGATAGTGATGGATTTCTTAATCTGGCAGCTTATTGATTTGTGATCCTACTTAGAGCAGGGAAATTATAGAAAAGGACTAAATCCAAGATCAAGACTCTTTACTCTACATACCTTATTCACTGCAATAATACAAACTTTATGAATTGTCTGGAAAGACATTATGAAGCAGTAGTTGAGTCAAAGATTTTATATGGAATAGAAATCTGAGAGTGACAAAGGGTGGCTAAAGATTGATGTAGTTCACAGAATGTTTTGCAGGGAAGTTTTGGGTTTACCGGGGGCAGCTGGTGACTCTGAACTTTGGTGGTTCACAAAGTTATAGGTAGCTCCAGTTTTAATTTGTTAAAGCAATAAACAGTGCACTGTTAATTTTGCTTTATAAATATCAGTTATTAACAGTTACATATCCAAATATCATCAGAATGTTATAAATTTATCTCTAATTGTGCTATTATAAGCCATGTTTTTTGGGGGGAAGTTATGAAGATGCACAAATCATTCATAACATGTTTTATCCATGGCTCTTCAGTACATCTTCAGCACCAATAAAACTCAAGGATAGCCAAATGGGGCTTTTTTTTTTTAACATCACAACCAATTATATTCTGATATAACATTGCTGCTATTAAAATTCCTGTTAAAACCATTTGTTTTTGTTTTAACAGCTGAGTGAGATTTAGATTTGGTGTAGGTCTACCAAGACGTTTAATTTCCTTTCGCCTTCAAGTTTAATGTTGGAAAAGCTGGTGCTAAAATAGACTCAATGGAATTTATTGTTTCTCCGTATATCAATATATACCTGTATTTCACTGATTCACCAATTGAAACCCAGCACAACCATGTGCAACGCACAGGCAACATAAAGTTCAGTATATGGATGACCGGAAGTGAGGCAAACATATACTATAAAAGCAATAGATGGCGCTGTTTAGGCAATGAAAGTCATGGTGAGCATTCTATTTCAAGTTCTCTGACTATTAGGTTAAACAATAACATAGAGCCTTATGCCCCATACTTCCTACCATACACCTCTATGCTCCCTTGGTTCGTCATGCCCCATTATGTGACTGTGGTTTGCAGCCAGGAGTGCAATATTTGGACACCTGCAAACAATATAACCCTTGCTGAAGTCCACTACAAAGATCAGGTCGGAATGAACCCGAAATGTACATATAAATAGTATAGTTATTTAAATTACTGGGAAAACCAGTATATGGTTGTAGCGTACACATGCTACCATATTAACAAGCTGCCCCTGGGGTTTACCCAAGAGCTCGCCAAGGGGCTTAGCACCGGCAGAGATAGGAAGGTTAGGGAGAAAAGGCATAATAGTGGAGAGAATTTTGAAGTACTGACGTATGAACTTAGATGACAGTAATATAATAAAACAGTGTTTAAGTTCCAAAAGGATGTAATAGGAAGAGAGTTGGTATGGGGAAATGGGAAATGTATTAGAAGAAACTGACATGAGAAATATTTGGTTTAAGATATAAATAACAACAGTGGATTTTGGAAAGAAGAGTGAGGATGGAGGACTTAGAGAAACAAGAGGATATGGGCTAGTTTTGAGGATAAAATTTATTTGACTTTGTATAAAACAGTTAAAATAAACTGGGTGAGGGAGAAGTCTGAAAGAATGGTTCTTGATAGATGCGCACAGGAGCATTCTTTTTTAAAACAAACAGGAAATAATTGCTCTGAGAGATGTATTATGATATGTAAAAAATTGGATAATATTATTCATTGTTAACACAATGTGAAAAAGTTAAAAGATGGGGAGATGATATATATAGAACAAAAAATGGGATAATTTAAACAAAGAAATAGTAGCAATTAAAATGGTGGGGAAATTTTTAGGAAACAAGGAACCTAAGAAAGGGGCATCAGAATGGTTACAGCCTGCAAAGTGCAGAAATGGTATAATAGCTTTATCCTATACATACACCCTAGAGGTCATTATAGAAAATGTACTTTGTTCTGCAATTATTATTGCCATGAGAAACTCAGCTTTTATAATTTACGGAGAAGCAGAACCTTTATTCAAGAAGTGAATGTAAAAATTGTGATGTGCAACAGTTTATGCAGCGTTATGAGCTGATTAGTTCACTGGGATTTTAGGGACTATTTATAAGTTTTTCATTTTTTATTTTTACTTTCAATTATAATATACACAAAAACAGCTTAATATTATTATATTAGATAAGTCAACACTTCCACTATAGATATCTCTGAAACAAAAATAGGAACTGAAAAATGACTTTCACAGGCATGAAGGCAGTGGAGGCGCCTCATTAAAGTAGATCAGGTAATTCAAAACTGTAAGCAACTATTATCTTCAACATAAAAACTTGTGAACTTTTAAATGGAAAACTTAAGTATTATTCTAATGCGATTGATAACATGTAAAATAAGATTAAGAATTGTATTTGTTGCATTGCAATAGTTACATTCCGAGGAATGGTAACATGAAGCTGACGTTTGTGATGCATCAAAAGAGGTAAACCTTTAATTTTTGTTCCTTTTTTGGGGGGGGGGGGAGGTTGCAAATCCTAGTATAATTGATAACAGTGAAAATAACATTGCAAACAACTTTTGTCACACTGTAATATGTCAATCACCTTGTGATTAACTATTACGTGAAGCTAGTGCTTGAGACTCAACGACAAGGTTGAATCTCAGAATGTGCTTTCATTGTATCTCGTGCCTCAACATCACGCTACAATTTCTCGGGATGCGCAAACTCCATTCTTAATGCTATTTTCTGTCAAAAAATAATACAGGTTTTTTTACTTAACAAAACTTAAGTTTATGTTGAAAATCACATTTGAATGACCTACATCATCTATTGTAATGACACCTTCCCTGAAAGTCATTTTTCAATTCATATTTTTATTTCAGGAATATCTGCAGTGGAAGTGTGACGCATCTGAGAAAAAAGTAAATTGTTATACATAGTAGATGCATGCTAACCATGAGCTCACAAAAAGCTTAAGTACACTTCATATATGAAAGTTTAAGCATATAACAGCAAATATCTTGGCAACATTTAATGCAACATAAACTAACAGATTACAGAAATATAACATTAGAAATCTCAATAAAACTGCCATGCACATGCATGAAATCATAAGCAACCATTTCACACATGTTGATTAGCTGGGCATTATCAAATGATCAACAGGTGGGCAGGGAATCTGTGTTACTATCACATGGCCTCCTCCTACCCACCAATCCTTTACTTTTTATATAGCTTCTACAAACTATTCTTACAAAATCTTATTTCTCTCATATTAATTGAGATACACATTTACAGAAACAGTTTCATTACATACTTCATTGCAGAACTACAAGAGGAATTCAGGAGAATGAAGTGATAATCCAATGTTTAAAAGTGGATTGCTCATACATTGGCTTGCAACTTTCATAATCCTTCCATGGCATCGCTAGAAACAAGCAAAGTAACTACTCCAGAAAATAATTGAAACAATTCAATTCAATAATAACAGATATCTCAGAAATAATTGATGCCAAAAAAACAATTTGAAAAAAATGTTATGTATTTAAGTGATTTATATATTTTATAAAATAAGATTTCGTCTATCTCTTATGGTTTATCCATTAAATACACCAAGTTTGGCATTAATCCAACATTTCACTTTTAAGTTATATGTTCATGCAACAAAACTTTTTCTAAAAATGCTTTGTTTTGGGATTCAATGGGGCCTCAAAACATTTATTTCTGCTGAAATCTTGCTTAAATCTTCAGGTGGAATGTAATACTTCCTCTACATTCTAGATAGGTATAGAAAAAGCAAAAATTATAAAACATAGATTTGTCATTGAAGAGTTTCATCTATGTGCTTGCAACAAAAAGCAGATTGAATTACATTACCATTGGAGGCTTCACTAAAAACAATGTTTTCATCACTAGCACACAGCAGATGTAAACAAAAACAAATCACAAGGGAGCATCTATATACTCTCTTGGCTTAAGTTTTTCAAGCCTTGCATGTAGTCTCTCCCTCCTAAAACAGTTCAGTTCAAGTCATAATTTGTTTGTAGCTGTTCTTATATAGCAAACACTAATTAAAACAAATCACTGCAGCAATAAATAAAGTTTATTTATGTAGATTTATCAGCAGCACTCCTCGCACTTACTGGTCTGTAAAACTTAATGGTGTTTACCAATGGCATGATTGTCAGTTTGTTTTTATGGACAGCGAGGTTGCCAACACTCCAATATCCACTTAGTAATGCATACAATAAATATATTACTTTACAATCTCTTGATCAAAGAAAATCCCACAATACTAAATACTAGTTACTTTTTCTCGAGCATTGCTGTGTAACTAGTGGCCTGTCTAGTTTCAACCTTGCAGTTGTTCTACTATCGGGCACAACTATCTTTAAAGGTATACTCGGACTCCATCCCATTTAAATTGAATTTCTACAATTTCTGATTCCTCATGTTTGTTTACTTTCCTCCATTTTCTATGAACCTTGTCTAGATACTCCCCAAACTCTAAGATTTACCGCCTTATTTCAAATTCATCAACTTTTTCTTCTTTATCTGTATTAGTAGATTAGCCCATTTCTCGATCCTTAGTTTTTCTCTCATTATAGCATTCCAATATAAAAATGTGCTATTCTTGCAGCAAATTGTATTGTACTGCATTCATACTTGCTAACTTCCTGAAACTGAAAACCATAAACTTTCCCTCATCCAGCAAAGCATAATAATTTTGTGATACATGGAATTTAGAATGCCTTAAATGCACAAAAATTGCATGTAAAGTAAATGAGTTTGCATTTTACAAGAATCCTTGAAGAGCTGGTAGTACTGCTTCTTTCTGTCACACATGCCGAAATTCTTCTTGGTATCGCAATAAGCACATATTAAAACAAAGACCACCACCTCCTAAGCTATAAAGAGATTTCTAGTCCATATGTTATGCTTCATAACATGACCTTTAAAGAAAACCTGTCAGAAAAATGGGAAGCTTACATACTGCAGCCATAGAATGTGAATTTACTTGAAGGAGTTGACTTTACAATCCATGTGATCCATTACTGAATGTTCGCACCCATTTACTAGAGGTCACTACTGGAGCAACCAAATTTTAAATCTGCATGCTATGCATTTTGTTGCAATCCAGTGAAGGGGGCCATGATCGTGATGAAGAATAGCCACACAGATAAGCACTGGTCTATCATAGCACTGTATACTAATTAGTGCAGTAAATTTAGTCTGTAATCTTAAGTTACAATATAATGCAATGGAATTTAATGTTTTGTCATGTTCATGGTAAAAATCTGTTAACACGTTGAAACTCCCCACAAAACTATAAAGTCGTAAAAAGACCTCCACTCCCATACATTTTTTTAGGCAAACCATACAAGCTGGCAAGTATGGACCAGTATCTCAAATACTGGGAGTTGGTGTAAGCATGAAGTCCAACATTCTAGGAGTATGGTGAATGAGGTCCTGAATTTGAGCACAGAATCAAATAATTTTTTTCCTTTATCAGGCTTCTTTAGTTATTGCATTGCTATTATTCTATATGGCTGAATATGTGCCTTCTTTGCTACACTTTGGCATGTTGAGTAACTGCATCCTGATTCCTGAGACAATCAACACAAGAACTTCTTAGGTAAAAGTTCAAGAGTGCAGGCACACTATTTACAATTCAATCTGGCATCAGCAGTCAGATCCTGTCTAGGTTAAATCATGTATTGTCAACTTCGATGGGACCCATTATTCTCTAAACTTGGTCCTGAACTGCAGTTGGTTTCCAAGAAAAGATTTTATGAATCAATGCTCAAACACAATAAACAAAAGTTGTTCAAGAAAATATGCATTCTTTACTACATTAAGGGCCAGGTTCACCAACCGATGCTAAATTTTAACACAATGTTAAACTCATTTAACACTGAAGTTAACACAAATTATGTTTCATCAAACAATGCTAGCTTTAACAATGTGTTAAACTTGATTAACATTGCCATACCTCTCTGTTAAGGCATTTGTTAGAAGTTGGAAAATGGCTGCCACAAACCAAGCTGCTGATGCGAGTTTGCTGCATTTGGCATCTCTGAATGCCATTTCTAATGGAAGAGCAGTCGTACATCATAAAACATTTGAAAACCTGCAAGAGGAGGAATTTTTAAAGTCATAAAGGCTTCCAAAGGGGTCATGAGCATGGTTTTCTGGAAATACGAGAGGTTAGAATACTACTAACAGAAGCACGCCTCTTTCTCTTAAGATACACATGTTAATTACCTAAAGATTTTATGCTACTAGCACTTTTCATTTATTGGCAGGTGATAATGTTAGTATTTCCAAAGCTACCATTTATGGGTTTACCCATAAAGGTTTCCAAACCAATTGGTTCAAGAAGCAAACAGTATTTTTGTTCAGGTCAGCTTGATCCTTAATCAGCGATAAAACATTTTCATCCACTTTAGTTTCAATGTGGTGTCCACCACCAGTTTTAAACCACTTTAAATGCTCTTTGCACCTAATATTTTTATGCTGCAGTTGTTTACTGAACTTGGGAGAAATGCCAATTAAATTACTTGAGGATTTTCTCCCAGGCTGCGAACTTATCCTTTAATGTAAGACCATTGGCTTTTTCGCACTCAATAATACATCTATACTTTTGTCTTTTGTGTTGACAAGATGTTAACTCACAATTTGCTGTACACGCTTGATGAAATGCAAGTGTTTTAACATTATGTTAAACTTGCTACATAATCTTAACAAACAGGATGTTAAAGAGTATTTTTAACATTGGTTGGTGAAACCAGGCCTAAATTGTTTAAATTATTGGTGGATTAATAATCTTACATAACCACTACATTTTAAAAGTGGTTTGAAATGAACAGGTACTATGATTTCTACTCTATTACTAGTTCTGTGTATTTGGTTTTAGAAGAAACATAATAACAAACAGTGGTCATTTTCCACTAAAAATGAAAACAAGATTAGGACTAAGTTATAAGAAAGATAAAATAATAGCACTAAAACAAATCAGAAGTTATACATGAAAAGAGGAGTCTGCAGAACAATTTAGGAGTTATTTGATCCCAAAATGTGGGGAACTAAGAAAATTCAGTATTATAGAAGCATTACAGTCAAGTAGGATAGTAGGAGCATTGGAAAGGTTGGAATCAATGTTAAGTGAACAGGAAGTAGAATGGAAGTGAATCTTAAAGTAAATGAAAAGCAGGGTGGTTAGCATGACAAAGAGTATGTAAAGGATAAGAAAAAAGTATTCAAAGAATTGTCTAGATGGAGAAGGGGAGGATAATAAGCAAATTTTCTTATTAAATAAAAGGGGCTATAAATGCTTACTAGATGGGAAAAAGAAGGAATGGCAGCAGAGAATGGGAAAAAAGATTAAGGAAGCGGTAAGAGGTAAAGATAATAAATATATATGGTCAGTTGTTAAGGGTATTTCCATAAAGACGCATATAGATAATAAGATAGCACCAAGGGAATGGAAATTCTATTTTAAACGTCTATTGGGGGAAGGAAGAATTCAAGGAAGTGACGCATATTTGGGAAATTATATGAATAAAGTGGATTACTTAGACAAAGAGATTACAGCAAGGGAGGTAGAGTATGAGATAAAAAATCTGATGTGTTACACTCGCATGACTTTTTCTACTCTTGTACAAACTATTTTTACAAATGCTTATTCTCCATATGCTTCATGTTAATCAAGATGTTAATCTTATTGCTAATTTTCTTGTAGGTGCAAGGGGAATTTGGTAGGTTTTAAGCAATAGTCAAATGTTTTAAGAGCTGGTTGCTATGTGGCGCATTCCATTCTCTTTGCATGTCCAGGACATAAAAAAAATGAATAACGAATTCCCATTGAGAAAAAGTATAAGTATTGGAAAATTTAAGAGAATAACAAGCAATATCTCAAAAATGGTTCACTTAATAAAAAAATGTATATGACATAAATTGTGTATTTTAACGTGATCTACATTTTTTATGTAGTAAAATTTTGTCTATCTCTTATGTTTTACCAGTTATGCAAAAGTCATTCACAATGAAGAATACTTTTGGAGACATTCCCAGAAAATTCAAGATATACATTTTATTTGTCATGAAAGTATCTTAAATATACGATATTTTAATCAAAATCGGTAGAACCATTTCTGAGAAAATTAAAATTTTCGAAAAATGTTCCATGTAAAGGGTAATCTGGGGTGGGGGGATTTTCTTGAAAACCTTCGTGTCACATCTCTGGAAGATACTGAACCTAAATACCAAGTTTGGTGTTTATCCGACTGTTCGTTTCTGAGTTATGCTGTTCACAGGCAGACAGACAGACAGACAGACAGACAGACAGACAGACACACACACACACACACGGACATGTTTCCAAAAATGCTTTTTTTGGATTCAGGGAGCCTCAAAACATATATTTCCGGTGAAATCTTGGTATCAAATTTTTGGGTGGAATAAAATACTTCCCCTACTTACTATACGTAGTAGAGAAAGTAAAAAGCTGAAACATTAAAAGGCTACAACGGTTGATGGAATTCCAGAGGAATTTTGAAAAAAATTGGGGAAATAGGAAGAAACATAAAGCTGCTGACAGAGTTATTAAATGGATTTAAAGAGAAGAAAATGATACCTGAGAGTTGGAAAGTGAGTGTTATTGTACCATTATATAAAGGGAAAGCAAAGAAATTAGTTTATCATCCATATTAGGTAAAATATACACTGGTTATTGGCTAGAAGATTATACAAGTGGGCAGAGATGGAAGGTAAACTATTAGAATAGCAAACAGATTTTAGGTGATGAAGAACAATAGATAACATAATGATAATTCACACTATAGTGAACAAGTACCTTAAAAATCTGTTATACATTCACATAACTTTCTCTACCCTCTATTGTTTATTAGTGCATGCACTAACTACTCTTTTAACAGCTTTTTTTTTTTTTTTTTTTTTTTTTTTAATATCTTCTACATTTTAATCCAAATAACTCTTTGCAGAAATGGCTACATCACACACTTTGTTATAGATACAAAGAGAACTGTGATAGCCAAATGTTTAATAACTGGACAATATATGCTAGCCTTAAAATTCCATTTGTTTCCATGCAATCGCAAGAAACAACCGAATGTTGAACCGGACTTTGAAATGAACAATTCAAACCTTTAATAACGGATATCTCAAAAATGGCTTAGGGCACAAAAAAACTTATTCTAAATAAGTTTTGAATTTTGTTAAAGAAATCTACATTTTTATTGGTGCATTTTCCTCTATTGCTTAACGTTTAACAGTTATACAAATTATATAAAATTCCTTCTGAATGAAGAGAACTTCAAGGGCTATTCCCAGAAATTCAAGATAGATATTTTGTTTGACATGTAAATATCTTTCATATATGGTATTTTAATCAAAATTATTACAGCCATTTTTTAGAAAATCAAAAATTTCGAATACTTTTCCATGTAAAGGGTAGTTTGGGATGGAGGGATTTTCTTAAAAACCCTTGTGTTGCATTCTTTGGAAGATACTGAACTTAAATACCAAGTTTGGTATTTATAAGACTTTTCATTTTTGAGTTATGCTGTTTACAGATTTGGATTTAGGGGTCTCAAAACATTCATTTTCGGTGAAATCTTTCATCAAATTTTTTGGTGAAATGCGATACCTTCTTTATCTACTATGTACACAGTAGGGAAAGTAAAACTTAAGGGGTAAAGTATATAATTATTTTATGCAGACTGTGAGAAGGCTTTCGACACTACAAACTGGGATGCTTTGGCATACAAATTGAGGGATAAAGAAGTAAGTACTTCATTTATTGAGAGCATACAAAAATTGTATGAAGGAAATACATTTTGTGTTAGATGTGAAACTACTGATTATATGCAGCACAATTTAGGTTTGAGGTAAGATTGTAAACTCAGTCCAATATTATTCAATCTATTTATAGATGATGTTTTAAATAGAATAATCAAAAGTAATAAACGGATACCAGAACTATGTGCAGATGAAGTTGTACCAGTAGCAATAACAGTGATAGGGTTGCAGCATGTTATCGTTGAAATTGTTAAATTCTGTATGGAGTAGGGTTTTAAGGTGAACACAAATAAATGGATCAAAATTAAAAAGAGATGAAAAATGGTTTATAATTGGAGAACCAATAGAGGTAGTGAAAGAATTTGACTACCTAGGGATCAGATTCTCAAGCAACAGGAAATGGGAGGCGCTATCTAATATGCACAACTCAAAGGGAAACTAGCCATGAAAGCAGTTAGAGTCTGCTTATACAAAACACCTACACTGTCAATGAATTGGCTGCAAAGACTTTATGAAGCAGTAGTTAAGTCAAAGATGCTATATGGAATAGAAATTTGGGTAGTGGTAAAGCGATGGCTTAAGATTGATGTAGCCCATAGAATGTTTTGTAGGGAAGTTCTGGGTCTACCCAAGAGCTCACCAAGAGGCATGGCACTGGCAGAGCAGTCGTCCTCCGTGGACTAGTGGTACCGTGCTAGCCTCTAGTTCCCAAGGTCGCAGGTTCAAACCCGGCGGAGGGCGATGGATTTTTTCGGGCGTAAAAATCGTTAGCACAGCTTCCTTCGGAAGGGAAGTAAAGCCGGTGGTCCCGTGTCGTAGATTTACGGCACGTAAAAGAACCTCAAGCCTGATAAAGAGGCCTCTGAGCAAAATTACAGGTGTTTCACGCCCAATATAGAATGGGACACTACGAACCATAGTAGTTAAAGAGCGTCCATAAATAAAACTCAATTTTTTTTTTTTTTTAACTGGCAGAGCTAGGAAGGGTAGAGATAAAAGGTATAATAATAGAGAGAATTTTGAAGTATTGGTAGATGTTTAAAATTATATGACAGTAATACAATAAAAGAATGTACACAGTATCAGAAAGATGTTTTAGGAAGAGAAAGTTGGGAAGAAGGGAAATGCGTTATAAGAAATTGGCATGAGGAATATTTGGCTATTAGATAAAAACAATGACAGAGTGAATTTTGGAAAGGAGTGAGAATGAGGGTGGAAGACACAGAAACAAGAGATATGGTCTAGTTTTGAGGACAAAAGTTAATTACTTTGTATAAAACGCTAAAAGAAATTGGGGGAGGGAGAAGTATGTAGACATATGCGATCAATCTGAAAGATTAGGTCTTGCTTGGATGCGTACAGGAGTACTATTACTTTCTCTACTACGTATAGTAAGTAGGGGAAGTATTGCATTCCACCCAAAAATTCGATACCGAGATTTCACCGGAAATACATGTTTTGAGAATCACTGAATCCAAAAAAAGCATTTTTGGAAACATGTCCGTGTGTGTGTCTGTCTGTGTGTCTGTGTGTCTGTCTGTCTGTGTGTCTGTGTGTCTGTGAACAGCATAACTCAAAAACGAACAGTCGGATAAACACCAAACTTGGTATTTAGGTTCAGTATCTTCCAGAGATGCGACACGAAGGTTTTCAAGAAAATCCCCCCACCCCAGACTACCCTTTACATGGAACATTTTTCGAAAATTTTAATTTTCTCAAAAACGGCTCTAACGATTTTGATTAAAATATCATATGTTTAAGATATTGTCATGACAAATAAAATGTATATCTCGAATTTTCTGGGAATGTCTCCAAAAATATTCTTCATTGTGAACGACTTTTGCATAACTGGTAAACCATAAGAGATAGACAAAATTTTACTACACAAAAAATGTAGATCGCGTTAAAATACACAACTTATGTCATATACGTTTCTTTTGTTGAGTGAACCGTTTTCGAGATATTGCTTGTTATTTCCTTAAATTTTCCAATACTTATACTTTTTCTCAAATTCGTTATTCATTTTTTTTATGTCCTGAACATGCAAAGAGAATGGAATTCGCCACATAGCAACCAGCGTTAAAATATTTGACTATCGCTTAAAAGCTACCATATTCCCCTTGCATCTACAAGAAAATTACCAATAAGATTGACATCTCGATATCTCGATTAACATGAAGCATATGGAGAATAGGCGTTTGTAAAATTAGATTGTACAAGAGTAGAGAAAGTCATGTGAGTGTAACACATCAGATTTTTTTTAAAAAGGATAGGAAATAATTGCTCAGGGAGATGCATTTTTGTGTGATAAATTGGGTAGTATTTTCCATTGGCTAATAGAATGTGAAAAGATTAAAAGATAAATAGAGATGATATATGGAACAAATATGGGATAAGTTAAACAAAGAAATAATGGTAGGTAAAATGCTGGCAAGTCCAAAGGCAGAAACAATTAAAATGGTGGAGACATTTTTATGAAATGTAAGACATAAGTAAAATAAGGATACTAAGTAAGGAGCAACAGAATGGTTTTAGCTTAGAAAGTGAAGAAATGGTACAGGTACCTCTATCCCATACACACAACCTAAGAGTTAAAGCATGGGAGAGCTACTTTATATACTCACTAGATTTTTAGAATTTTTTAGATCTGAGTTGTAATATTGTATCAAAGATAGATGGAAATAAATCTAAATCTAGAATCATTCTGTACATGTGTCACTAAACAGCAGCATCAAAACTTTACAATTGCCCCCAAAACATCTGAGGAGCATTTATGGTTGTTCAATGCTCGTGACGTCCAATTTTTATCAATCGATAATATTATGTCCTTAAATTTAGCATAAAAAATGTTGCTGAACAACTTCAGTGACAAAAAGTAAGTTTAGACCATTCCTTTTGCTTAGAGTTATTTACATTGGCACTAATTTTAAAACTTTCAAATGTAAACTCTTTGAGACCATCATTTTAGTGATCAAGGAAAAGAATATGATGTGTAAAGTGCCATTCAAATAAAAACATTAACATTAACACCAGGAGGGCACTGGGGTAGTGCCGTGGTTTCACTTCTGGCTCTGGGGTGGCAATTTTAAGTCGGTCCTCTCCACGCCTTCACTTTGACTTGTGAAGTATCCCCACAGCCAAAGTGATTCAAAGTTAATTGTAAAAGCTGTAGGTCCTCTCACTCCACCACCCTCATCACCTACCATTGGAGGCAACAACGGATTCTGTCCACTGGATGCCTACACCTCAGAAATGGATCCAGTCATTGCTTCGTGGAAGGATGAAACGATGATCACATTAACATGAGGACATAAACATATGACATGAATACAAGATTTGCCTTTGCCATTCACGATGCCAACAAAATGTTAGCAAGACAATTGAGTTGTGAAAGCAATTAAAATGGAGGCTGCGATGATTGACAACAATGAGGCAGTATATTTTATTTTGCTACAAACTCCATTAGATGTGTTTAAAGTATTATACCTTATACTATACTTTTCCATACATGAAACAAAGCATAATAGTTTATAACCCATAATGTTTCAAATTTCAAAAGACACCATATTAATAATTAAAATCTACCTTCATATTTCAGTTCACTCACAATTTGTTTCCAAATATTTTGTTTTAATAAATTATTTTTGTAAGATTTATGCTTTTTGTCACAAAGACAGCGATGATTTTCCAATAAAGTAATTAACTTCTCATCAAATGACTTCATTTCTTCTCTTTTCTGTTTCTCTGCAGTGCAATATTATATTTTTTCTCTTGGATCCCATTAACATGGACATCGACGTTTGGAAATTGCAAAGTCTGGCGTTAGCGTCTGGTGATGTGTTCAGGTTCATGTTAATGAAAATCATTGTGAATGGCCTCATTTATTAATCTGGCTCATGCTTCTGTGTTCCTGTGTCATTTGCATTAACTTTTCTATGTGAATGGGCCTTAAACATTAATATGACTTCTTTTACCAATTATCGTGCATTGTGTATATGTTGTAGTACTCATATATTTCTTCTATTCATTTTACAGTAATCTTGGTTGTTTAGAGATGTGCCCAATTTAGACAATTCATATTTGGACACATGCACAATGGGAAACTAAAACACAACTGTTTATATAATAAAGTAAATTTCTGTTAAATGTTTCTGTAGAAATACATCAAAATAAAAAGAAAAGGATTTTCAAAAATGTTCCATAAATGCTGCATCACAGTCCAACACATTTCAGAAACTGCTAATGAGTGCTCTCTCTTGCATGCGCACGCACGCACACACACAGCTTCTAAGTTATATAAAATTCATTCAGAATGAAGAGGACTTCACAGGCTATTTGCAAAAAAATAAAAATGTGCATTTTATTATCATGCAAACATCTTACACATATGCTATTTTAATCAAAATCATTAGAATGATTTATTAAGAAAATAAAAAATAACAGTTCACCAATCCACCTACACACTATGGAAGTAAAGCATCTGCCTAGAGAATGAGTTTGAAATTTACTTAAGGTACGTTAATTTGGTAAGCTTTTTTTCTAGAGCTTTTTCTCTTGTCCTCAAAAGATATATTTCACATAAGTCAATGCTCTATGGATGCCAGGCTTATTTGGAATGATTTCACCATTTCATTCATTCACCATTCAATGAATCACCTGGTTAAAAGTTATTAAACCCCGCCCTAAATGAAAAAATTAAGAAGTCTTTGTACTGAGCCACCCAGTTAAAGGATGTTAAAATACCACTTATGAATAAAAATATTGCCTTATTCCCTACCTGTAGGGCACTAGTTCTTGGGGCGAAGTGCCAGGATATTTCTCAGAGGTTTTTCCTTATCTACATATGACAATGTCTGGTAACTCTCATCTCAAAGGTCTCTGGGTTCTTTTGAGAAAATTCCATACATTTCATTTGCCACCTCTGCAGGCCAGAGTTATTAAAAAGGACATTAAGATCTTGGGTGGATTATAATGCTTCCTCTACTTATTTAATTTTCAGAGATTTGTGCAGTATATAATGGTGAATATGATATCTTTTCTGTCTTCTAAACTAAAGCATAAAATGAAATGACTACTTCATTCACCTCCATGAAAACAAACTAGCAATAAAAACATTCAAGTGGTGCCTATCAGTGCCAAACCAAACCAAACACAGTGAACACAAGGCATGCAAAACAGGCACACTATGCCCCACCTTCTGTAGTGTACCTATTACCCAGGCTTCAGTACATTCTATCCAGAACAGGTACAAGGTAAGGCATGGGTGATGAAATCTGGTACTGGGTCATTCCATCTGCGATGAAACCAGCATTTGACTGGCCAAGCCGCATTAACACAAATCAAATATAACGTCATTTACACAAAATCCCCTTTATTAAAAACTTACGGTATCGAAACACTAACAAATGGGTAAAACAAATTTATATGTTAATTGTGCTTTCACACCGGCCACATGCAAGCCAAAATTGAATCAGCGAGGACTCAAACCATGGATCTTTGGCTTTTCATGCTACATGGAAAGCCAAAGATCTGTGGTTGATATCTAAACATGGCACTGAATTTTTCAGATCCGATTTATGCTTTCAATGTAACATAATTGTCTTAAATGCTGAAATGTAGGTGTCAAACTTTGGCTGAGACAGTAAGTCCATGACAAACCAGAAGGTCTTCATAAACATAAAGATATTTCACCATACTGTGTTGTAAGGCGCACTGTAAAGGAGCTCTTATACAAGCCACAACCTGACTCACCTTGGAAGCAAACTTGTGTATGTAGTTAGTAGCAATGAGGAGCCTGTTTCACAAACTTTGCAAGCTTTATTAATTCTAAATCTTGTTTGTAATTGTAAAAACCTGTTTCACAATGGAAGTTTGCAAAGTTCAACTTCAAAAACACACTTAGATATTTACAAATGAAATTTTATAGAGTTTACAAGGGTTTTGTTTCACAATCAAGAAGCAATTTCACCATTTGTAAAGTAAGCAATTTATCTACAAATGGCTTAAGGTTTGTAAAGGAAGCTATATTTAACAATATTTTAGCCAAAAACAAAACGGATAAAAATGTATACAATTTTTTAATAAGTACAATAATATCACCGAAGACTACATAAAGCACATTTAGCAGCATTCCAGTAATTCAATATATGATGGTGTTCATGCAAGGAAAGGTAGAATACAAACATTTAAGGCTGGTTCACAACCGTCCGAGAACAGTAACCAGAACGGAAACGAGAACGGGAAGCAATACACCATACACGATATTGGTTCACAACAGCCCAGTAACAAGAATGCAAATGCATATTGATGATCATATCAATCACAAAGTGAAAGTCAATTTTCGCATTGGGGTTTCATTTGTTTTTAACTGGTCAATGACATTTTTGCACGTACATACTTCCAATTTAGCCAATGTCAAAATTCGATAGTGTAAACATTACCTAAATGCATATCCACTACATTTCCAATCTCTCTAGTTGTGCCAAGCTTTCATTCCTTTAGTTAATGGCATACATTAAAGTTGTTTATTTTCTTTTTTAATTTCCACCGGTTTTTTCTGTTCTTTGTACTTTTGCCATTGTTTTTGAGGTAACAGCGAGTTTTGAGTTGCATATAAACAAACTACAAATGACCCTTTCATTAGAGGAACTAACGCAGGTGTCGGGATGAGGTTAGGAAGCACATTTACTACTAATTTCTTCTAGTTTCATGTTTCCAGCTTGCGACTATAGAGAGCACTAGCAACTGTTTCATGTCACAGCCGCCTAGAATAATCTCTAGACTGAAGAGTCTAATATGCACAATATGGATCTAATATGCCGTGCCCAAGAATGAGAAAGTTAAAAGTTGGGCAACTCTTTTTTCCTGTTCCCTGAGCCCGGGAAGGCTTCCGTCAATTGTGAACACTCCCATTTGAATGCATGTATTTAAACTTTTTCATTCTCGTTCTGGTTACCGTTCTCGTTGGTTGTGAACCAGCCTTTAAGGACCGGAATTAATATTATAATGATTTCATATCTGTTTGTGAATACAATGAGAAGTTTTAAATGAGTGCTTTAGCAATGGAATTGCCATTGCAAGATACAGGACATCACATCCACCATGAAATAGGCAAAAGTGGAGCCTTAACCTAAAAAAGAAACAAACAAACAAAGAACAAAACTGAGTGTTGCACTAGAGGGAACTGGCAATTGCAGACATGTGACAATGTATTAATTACATCACTGTAAACATCTTCCACGTTTAAAAATACAATATGACAATGTGGTTGTTAGTTCTTTCGTCCTTAATTTTCTTTACTTTATTTGTATTTATTTCTTCAATTTGTAACCTTAAATGTGATGCAGTAATTTGTATCACAAATTACTTTAATGTAAATAATGATTGTAATATGAATATGCATTTTTATGTGACATTGATTTCAGATGTTTATTGATTGTAAATATTGTTGGGAAGTAAATTTATACGACCTTACTGAAACTGTCAATAATAGCGCGCAATAATGCAGAGAGGGGGGTGAGCTGTTTATCATTATTGGAAACGAGGAAGTTACGTAATGTTGGCGCGTTTTTTCCGTTGAGAAACTTCTGGAATATTTTCTCCCTAAAGCATATGTATTCATAATTTTCATTGGATATTAAGATAGACGCTAATGTTGGCGCATTTTATTAGCCAATAGTAGTTCAGTTATAATCTTTAGGCGTATCTGGATGCAGGAGTATAAATAGAGGCTAGGTTAGAGGTAAAGTCAGTCAGTTGCGCAGTTCATCAAAATTCTTAGTACATTACACGTCGCCTTCAGTTGCTCAGTTCATCAAAATTCTTTGTGCACTACACGTCGTCTTCAGTTCGTCAGTTCGTCAAAATATTGGTATGAGATACGTCGGCTATAGATTCACAAGTTACGAAAATCTAAAGTATTATAAAGTTAATTATACACAAAGTTGAAGTACGTGGATTAAAAGTGATCAGTAAGAAGTTATTATAACAGTTTCAGTTTGGCGAGTGTTAAGATCAATGTATAAATGTGATAGTTAACGTGTTCGACAATAAAAGTGTAAAACAAATTTTTTTTTATCAGTGTTATTTTTGGATAAAAGATTCCTTTCCGTTTACACAACCCTGATCAAGAAACATGTTCGACCGAGACATAATAGCTAGCCGGAGGACAGTGAAACAGAATTAAATAAAAAAATAAAATTAAAATTCTTTCAAACACTAATACTACTACAAATTGCTAACACTAGATGGAGCTACAAACCGAACAAATGAATGACGTCACAAGATGGCAACACGTGATATAAACAAACATTTGTAAGTAATACAGTTACAAATTGGCTCCCATACGTGGGGCTATATTAATGTTAAATAATATAACATTAATACCGTTACAAATTGGCACCACAACGTGGGGCTACAACAACAAAATAAATATAACAAATAATGTTACATCAAATGGCATCATATTTAAAGTGGAAATCCTGCGTTCAAGCTCAGACCAATCAATACAATGTACAACGTAATAAAGCACATTCAGCAAATGGCCTATCAAATCATGGGTCATCTGTGTAGCCAATTTTATACTAAGCAAGAATTTGTAATTGAGTGTTCTCAGTATCTGACATCGTTTAATCTTCAAATACAATCAAACAGCTTTATAACATGTCTTTCAGATTAAAGAAACACATGTTTCTTATCAAATGTGCTAGAAGTATGGAACCCTCTAATGCACAGCATTGTCATTTGATAACAAAGATGTTTAGACAAAGTTTCATAATATCTTAACTGTTTTTTTGTTAATTTCATAGTATACTAACCTTCAGCTATAAAATAAGTTAATTATAACTTTTTATATTGTAAAAATATTAAATTTTTTTAAATAAAATTGTACTTTTTTTTTAATATAAAGATGCAAAATCCATATGACTGCAGTCAAATATAACTGTCAGCACCCAAGCATGCCGTTACAACGGTTATTTTACTTGGGCCCTCCACATTCTTTACCACAGACAAATTTGACTGCAGTCACTGGAACTCAAACTCGCGACATTTGGCTTTGAATGAATGGCCAGTCCATTTCGTATCACTCTATTGGTCACAGTGAAAGGAATATAAAAGCCAGTTTAGGAATTAGAGGAAGAGCGATATACAGGGTTATTCATAAGTCAGTGTCACATTTGGAAAACATCTTGTGCGTGATGTATGAGATGTGCGAGTCCGAATCATGTACGCATGGAAACAGAAACTCTCCAAGTTTGTCTCACATGAAGCGTGCATGTTGTGGTGACGCAGTTGGCCGCTAGGCTGCAGGACTCTACAAAATTGCATTTGCAGGTAACGAGAGAGTGTTTTGCGTGATACAATTTGCGAAAACAGAGGTTACTGTGACTGTTCAGTGGCGATTTTGCACTTGTTTTCACAAGGATGCGCCAGATCGCAGATCCATCAAGAGGTGGTATGAAACGTTCGAGTGCACTGGTTGTCTGATTCCACCCAAATGACCAGGAAGGCTGGGATCATCAGATGCCACTGTTGCAGGTGTTCATGAGTTGTTTGCGTGCAGCCCTCAGAAACTGACAAATCATGCAAGTCTGCAGCTGAGAATGTCTCAACGACTGTGCGGTGGATTCTTCACAAGCAACTGAAGGTGAAACCGTGCAAATTGGAACTCCTGCAGGCGTTCACAGATGGTGACAAGGAGGTTCATATACTGCAATGGCATATGATGATTTTGGGGACAGACTCGTCTTCAGCGACGAAGCAATGTTTCACTTGTCGGGGAAAGTGAACCATTACAACATGCGCATTTGGGGAATCCAACACCCACATGTGACAGTCGAGCAGCTCCCCAAAGATCAACATGTTCTGCCCTGTCAAAGGACAAGGTTTACAGGCTTTTTCTTCGCCGAATCCACAGTGACTGGCATCACTTATATGAACATGCTAGAACAATGGCTTATGCTGCAACTGACAGACAGAGATAACTTCATTTTCCAAAAGGATGGGGCCTCATCCCACTTTCATCGACTCTTGTATGCATACCTGAACCAGAACTTACTGTGACGTTGGATTGAACAAAATGCTGATAATGACGTCGCATTGTTTCGGTGGCCGCCCCAATCCATGGATTTAACACCATGTGATTTCTTTCTCTGGGGATATGTGAAGGATAGGGTGTTCATTCCACCACTTCCAGCTGACTTGAAGGACCTCCAAGATCACATTACAGCAGCGATAGCAAGGATCGGCTGTGACATGCCGGTGAGGGTGTGGGCAGAATTGGACTATCCCCTGGATGTGTCCCGTGTAACCAGAGGCACACACATTGAACACTTCTAAGATATACCAAACAACTTTGAGAGGTTGCCTTTCATTTGGTATATCATTCACGCTGATATGTCAAGTACTTACTTCACAACAAACTTCCAAAATGTGACATTGACTTATGAATAACCCTGTATGTATCAAAATAATTCATGCATTACAGGGTTAAACACAGATCCTTAGTGGTTTTTAACATCGAAATGAGAATATGACAGATTGTGCATGATGTTTACATTTGCCACTGTTTATCTGGATATGTGAAGTTCCCCAAACTTTACAAGTTAACAAACTTTTATTGTGAAACAGAGTTTATAAACATTTGTAATCTTTTCCTTGCTGTTAATATGTAAATTGTAAATATTGTGAAACAGGGCCCAGGTTATTGAGAGCCTTCGTTTGGACATGTGGGCATATTACATGTGGACATGTGGGGACTGCAAGCCGTTCACTGCACCCTTTCTAACTGGTTCTCGTTCCCCCTTCACTTTCCCTCCTCTTGTGTATCAGCTAGTCAGTTGATGTGGAGACTGTACTGTACAGAAGCTCACACATTGTGATGCCACAAGTTTGTTTTATGGTGTGTTAAAGCTGTTACAATGCCAAAATGTCTGTATTCTTTAGCACATAGAATCTTCACGCATGATTTCTATGTAACAACAAACTCTTGTAGAAGAGTGAGTTGGCGATTTATAGACAGATTCCCTGCTCATACACTTCACAGAGAAATAGCTCATAATTTTGTGAACATATTTACGGAAACAGGATCTGTTCTTGATAAGAAACCAAAAGCAAATCTCTGTGTTCTTAGAGAGGAAAATTTTGATAACACCAAAGAAATATTAGAATGAAGTCCAAAGAAGTCTCTGGGAAAGCTTCCACAGGAATCAGGACTTTCCCAAATCTCAGCTTCAAATGCAACTGACCTTTTAAAACTAAAACCATATTAACTGTAGTTCAGGAATTGCAAGTGCAAAATAATGGAGTAGAGTTAATTTCTGCTATTGAATGTTTCATAATGTTAATGATTGTTTCACTGACCAACATTTAAGTTTTTTTTAATGGGCAAAGCATGGATTTATTTACTCATGAAGAATTAATGCGTGTTAATGCAAATTTTCTTAAAAGGTGTAAGAGATATGTGGCAGCATTTCAAATATCTTCTATGACAAATGTATATAGTTCTGGTAGTTATAATTTGTATGAGAAATCTACATGCTTGAAGTTAAGGGGCTATGAATATCTGACTCTGCCAGGAAACAGTATCCTTCCCAGTGCCAAGAAAATTCCTGTAAGGACTGCCAAGTTTCCTAATGAAGGCTCTGTAGTTACAGCTATACCTCAGTTGCAATGCACACATAACTATCGTATTCCTCCTATTTTGTGATAGCTTCCAAAGTATACATTCTGTTTAAACCTTTGTTAGGTTTATTGAATGTTACAAATATACACGTTGAACCAGATCACCAGACTTTGGAAAATATGGCATTAAAATTTTCAAGACAAAAACATTTACAATAAAGCAATGTGAACTTCCACTTGAAGTTGATTTCAAGATACCTTTTTCTCATAAACTAATCTTATAATGCACAGAATTTGAATAGTATTTTTGGGTGTAATATATTTTAAAATATTGAGCATTCTACCTTAAAATCTTGGGCAATAATTTAATACGCTCTGGTACTTAGTACACATTTTAGAAAAAACAATTCTTTTAACCAGAGACAGCTCTAGCGACTGATTTAGGTCTGACCACTTTGAGTAATTTCTATTTTGAGGAGTTTAATACCCACAGTATGCATATAATATGCCATTTTGGGGAGCAAGAACAAAAGAGTTAAAACATGACCAAGTCTTTCTTCCTGTTCCTGCAACCCAGTAAAGCTTCCTGTTAATTGTTAACACTCACATTGTGATACATGTATTTTAACTTTGTTGTTCTCATTCTGGTTTCTGTTCTCACTTATTGTGAAACAATTGTAGACAGGATTTGTTGCTTTACCTACATGTAACTTATTCATTAACAATGTTAGTTTACGGCAAGTTTGGTTATGGCTTGTGAACTACCCCAGTACATCCCACCTTTACTTCTGAAGTACTGAAAAAGAAAATACAGCTGAATATCCAACATTAGCTCAATAGGCAAACGTATGGTAGACTTCTGCAGAAGTAGTTTACTCTATGTCTGCAAAGTTACCAGTAATACTTACCGGTATCGGCTGATACTGAAACTGTTGAGGTGCCATGTACATGGTAGGATGTGCTGTGCATGGATAGATCACTGGATATGCCGTGGTGGCAGGGGAGTGTGTTGGGGCTGCTGGTGGTGGTCCATATGTTGCTGAAAATTGTCAGTAATAATAGATACATTAGCAACTCAACGGATATTACAAATTTGAGCCAGTATTTTTATCACTTAAATATATCAGTCTAATTATATAATATAAAATATAATAACAGCCCATCTTAAAGCAATATGTGTATGTAATAATATATAAAATGTATGTAACAGACATTGTATTATGTTTATATTATGTACATGTATAATAATGTTATGTGAATGTATTATGTAATTTAACAATGTAGGAGCTGTGAGAATAGAAGCAAAATACCTTCCGTAGCAAACAGAATTATAAAGTAGAAGCCGAAAGTTGCTAACAATGAGGTGACCTTGAGACAATAGTAAATGAGAAATTTCAATAAAGGCTACTAATAATTCTTGGAACAATAATATATTTAAAACAGTTTAAATATAGCCAATCAAAAAACTAGATAAGCTTAAGTTAAATAAAAGTATTCTACTGGAGTAGGATTAGCCAATCAGAGACTTGAAATAGATGAAATGTGCAAATTCAGGCAGCAGACGCTACAAGATAGCGAACCCAGGCAGACGTTACAAGATTGCGCACCTGATCGGTATGATACAGGTTCAATGCGAGACATTAAACTTCATTGCAGTGAGAATAATATAAAGTTTACGTGTTAAAAAGTGCAATTAAACAATAATCTCACAGCTCTACAGTCGGATATATCAGTGAAGTGTTATTTAATCGTGTGAAGGATTAATAAACAAAGTACAATACAATTATAATTTGTGTAAGCCTTGTTCTTTAGCCACACCAGCCCTGCTAAGAGATACGTGTTCTAAAAAAAATACTGAAGCAGCCAAGGCATACATATATAATATTTAAATAAACATTAAAATACAAAGTTGATTTTTTAAACATGGGGCGAAGGCCACCGGGAAAGTGAATGTGGGGCAAAGGCCACCGGAAAGTTTGTATCATACGTGGAGCAAACACTCCAAGAAACATATCTCCCATACTTGGTGCAACCGCTACAATAATTAACCTTCAAATTGCATATGGTAAGATGCTCAAATCTAAATTAAAAGAGTTGGTAGTTGTAACATATTACACTTGCATACTTGTATTTAACTCAATGCATCTGAGAAAACAAAAAAATCCACAGTTTTATTCAAATTGCTTTGAATTTTTTACCATGCATTCATAACATAAAATACAGAGTGGTTGTTTTGTGGCACAATTGCACTGTCACCACTTGCACTGCAGTGACCTCAGTATGTTCCACTAGCTCACTTGCAGTGAATGAACCCTCAAGGCTGAGTTTATCGGCTGTGAATGTCAACTGTTAGTTGCTGCCTTGTGTTCATGCTGTAAAGAGTAGAGTTTTTTCAATGTGTATCTCAAAAGTGAAAGCTTATTCAAACATCTGTGTTGTGTGTGAATTACTTTACAGTATTCTGTAAATACAGTTGCTGTTCTTGTCTTGCTATTAGTCCGCTGAAATGCCTACTTAAAAATTCATGCTTGAACAAAGAATTGTTATGTAAGATATATAAGTAAAAACCGAAACATGTACACAGGTGTGTAGAGAATTTCAAGAGACATTTCCTGGTATTCCAGTTCCAAACAGAGATATTGTCAGATGTTTGACTAATAACTTTAGCTAAACCTAAGACATGTTCTCAAGGAGGAAAAAAATTTACAAAATTGATAAATCATTTGAACGCTCTCCAAAGAAGTCTCTCTGATGGTTACACAGCAAGTTGGTGTTTCAAAACCCTCTGTTCATATAACTGCTAAATTTTAAAATTGAAACCCTACCAAGTGAATTTTGTTCATGAACTACAACCTCGACGAGGAATGTTGGGAATGTTTAAATGCATATGGACACCACTTTCAACAAGGTCAGTAATCATTATAGTGCATGTTATTTATATGCACATGCTTTAGAATGCAAAACCTCCTGGAGGAGAGCACACAGGATCTGGGCTTGGCCACATAGCGACCACTCTGTATATAGTGTACACAAAATTTTAATGATATAAATTTTTTTATTCATAATTATCACTTTTTGATATGGTAATATAAAAGGTTCCTTGGACCCTGTGGTTCATTGCATTGCTCCCAAATGTTTAATTTGAGCTTAATATACAAATATAAAGAAACTGTTGTGGAGATATTTCTTAATTTTTATTAGTTTTTAAGCAAAAAAATTTTTTTTGTTCACATGTTCAATTTTTTCACCTTTTCCAATTTGAGTTATGGAAAATAATTAATTTCAGTTTAACTAATTCATATTACTTTACTACGTATAGTAAGTAGGGGAAAAATTGTATTCCACCCAAAAATTCGATACCGAGGGGGAGGGGGTGTGCCTGTGTGTGTGTGTGTGTGTGTGTGTGTGTGTGAGATAGAGAGATAGAGAGATAGAGAGAGAGAGAGAGAGAGAGAGAACAACATTTTCTCAATTTTCTCAAAAATGGCTCTAACGATTTTGATTAAAATATCACATTTAAGATACTTTCATGACAAATAAAATGTATATCTTGAATTTTCTGGGAATGTCTCCAAAAGTATTCTCCATTGTGAACGACTTTTGTATAACTAGTAAACCATAAGAGATAGACAAACTTTTACTACACACAAAATGTAGATCGCGTTAAAATACACAATTTATGTCATATACATTTTTTTTACTGAGTGAACCATTTTCAAGATATTGCTTGTTATTCCCTTAAATTTTACAATACTTATACTTTTTCTCAAAAGGGAATTCGTTATTCTTTTTTTTATGTCCTGGACATGCAAAGAGAATGGAATGCGCCACAGAGCAACCAGCTCTTAAAAGATTTGACTATTGCTTAAAGCCTACCATATTCCCCTTGTATCTACAAGAAAATTAGCAATAAGATTAACATCTCGATTAACATGAAGCATATGGAGAGTAAGCGTTTGTAAAAATAGTTTGTACAAGAGTAGAGAAAGTCATGTGAGTGTAACACATCAGATTTTTTATCTCATACTCTACCTCCCTTACTGTAATCTCTTTGTCCAAGTAATCAGATTTTTTTTTTACCTAATGGACAACAATTTTTAAATCCATAATTCCTGAAGATCTTCTGAAAATTTCAAGCTTATAAATTATAAACTGTGATCCCAGAAACATTATGAAAATTGAAAAATGCTGAAAAAGGGGAACTGAGAGAAATGTAGTTTAATGTTCAACATAGTGCTTTACCTAAACAGTACATGACCATTTGAATAGTCATTTGTGGCTTTAAAATTTTTTATATTGAAAAATCAATTGTGTAACATGAATGTATAAATTATAAGTATAATAAGAATGCAAAAAAATAAAAAATATTAACATTTTTTATTAAATTTCATTGATGCACTGCATTAACTGAACATGTTTCAGGCACACTTATCCATCCTCAACTCTGGATTGACTCAATCTGGTTAAATACAAGTGAATTGTAATATTTCACAAGGACAGACCTCTTCCCTAAAATTAAGCTCAGGTTATATTCCTGTTTGTTTTATTGCAGCTATGAGCAGAATGACCAATAATAATCCATGCCTTTTATTCTTTCACCTTAGCAGCACTGCTGCTACAGTATTAGTTGGTTCATAGTCATTTCTTGACTTAAGAAAGCCTTTGAAACTTTGTCTCATGAAATTGAAATATTATGTCTTGACAAAAGCAGTGTGAACTTCATTAAATCTTACCTCTGTAATAGGTATCAGTCTGTTTAAATAGATGCTAAATATTTTGATTTGTCCCTCAGGATTCTGTACTTGTAATTTTTTATTATTTATATTAATGACCTCCCTTATAACATTTGAGATGATTGTCTAGATTAAAACCTTCCTGTATGCAGATGACTTGGTAGTAAACATTTCTATCAACTTCAATAATAGTTTGTTTGCATGATAAACTCAACGCACTTAATAATACAATCGACAAATGGTGCAAATATACCAGTTGTGTCCTCAATGTGGACAAAACAGTAATCTCACTTTTAATATTAGTCTCTGAAATTAAAATTTTCTCATAAGTTTCTTGGCATTCACTCCGAGCTTGGTTTAGATTGGTGGTTCACAGACAATTAAATTGCTAAAGCAATTAAATTAGCAAAAAATTAAACTGAGTTTTGTTTATTTATGGACGCTCTTTAAGTACTATGGTGCTTAGTTTCCTATTTTATATTGGGTGTGCAAGACTGAAAATTGCTGCTCAGAGGTCCCTTTATCAGGCTTGAGGTTCCTTTACGTGCTGTAAATATACCACACAGGACCACCAGCTTTACTTCCCTTGCAAACGAGGCCATTCTAAGGATTTTTACGCATAAAAAAATCCATCACCCTGTGCCAGGGAAATTTGCAGGGGCTTGAAAATGAACGAGGAGTAGGAAAACTCATTTACACTCTTCACTTAAGTAGAATTACCTGGACATGTTTCGAGAGTCCCTTGCTCTCATCGTCAGCTGCTGACCTACTGGAAAGAAGCCAAAACTCACACACAATCCCAGAAAATGAAAAAAAAATTGTGCACAACCCCACGTGTCCTAGACTCAATGCTCTTCCCAAAATCCACAAGACTGATAACAGCATGAGACCAATAGTTAACAATATCAATGCTCCAACTTACAATCTAGCAAAATGGTTGAATGAGAAACTTAACTCTCTCCCGAAGTTCAATAACCTGTGCATAAGGAATTCCTATAATTTAGTCAAGAATATTAAGGACATCTCACTCACACCCGGAGACACATTGGTTTCGTTTGATGTAGTTGCACTTTTCCCCAGCATAACATTGGATAAATTAATCACATTATTAACGAAATGGCTGCAATCAAAGGTTTGAACCTAATGAAACAGGAGACTTAATCAAGTTAACCAGTGTATGCATCAAACAGAGCAAGTTTATGTTTAATGAGAAAACTTATAAACAAACTTCAGGCCTGACAATGGGAAACCCTCTTTCTCCATTATTCGCAGATCTATATACAGGATTTTTTGAAAAACGCATCACAATAGCAATTCCTTGGATTAATAAATTTGGCATAGATATGTAGATGATATATTCGCATAGTTCCAGAGAAACACTTACAAGATGCACTCAAACTATTAAATCTACAAGTCAATGAAATTTACAACAGAAACTGAAAAAGACGGCTACCTCCCATTTTTAGATCTGAAGATTATGAGGAATGAAAATAGGAAGGCCACACATACAGACAATTACATAAAAAAATTTCTGATGTGTTACACTCACATGACTTTCTCTACTCTTGTACAAACTATTTTTACAAACGCTTATTCTCCATCTACTTTATGTTAATCGAGATAAACATCTGCAGACTCTATCTTATTGCTAATTTTCTTGTAGATGTAAGGGGAAAATATATTTACAAGGGCAATATAGAAAAACAGTAGCCTTTAAGCACATACATATCTCTTAATAGCTGGTTGCTAGGTGCAGGACCATTCCCTTTCCCACAGATTAATACTCTTTGCATATTCAAGACAAAAAAATGAATAACGGATTCCCATTTGAGAAAATAAGTATTGAAAAATTTAAGGGAATAACAAGTAATATCTCGAAAATGGTTCACTCAACAAAAAAAATGTATATGACATAAATTGTGTATTTTAACGCGATCTACATTTTTTGTGTAGTAAAATTTTGTCTATCTCTTATGGTTTACCAGTTATGCAAAAGTCGTTCACAATGAAGAATACTTTTGGAGACATTCCCAGGAAATTCAAGATATACATTTTATTTGCCATAAAATATCTTAAACATATGATATTTTAATCAAAATCGTTAGAGCCATTTTTGAGTAAACTAAAATTTTCGAAAAATCTTCCATGTAAAGGGTACTCTGGGGTGGGGGGATTTTCTTGAAAACCTTCGTGTCGCATCCTTGGAAGATACTGAACCTAAATACCAAGTTTGGTGTTTATCCGACTGTTCGTTTCTGAGTTATGCTGTTCACAGACAGACACACAGATACACACACAGACATGTTTCCAAAAATGCTTTTTTTGGATTCAGGGGTCTCAAAACATGTATTTCCGGTGAAATCTCGATATCAAATTTTTGGGTGGAATACAATACTTCCCCTACTTACTATACGTAGTAGAGAAAGTAATAATAGTTACAATCCAGGCAGTCATAAATATGCATTGTTTAACAGCCTAGCATATAGGTTGGTTAACATCCCCATGAATTACAAAGAGTACAGAGCAGTATTTGACCACATACTAAACACAGCAGTCGCCAATGGTTTCAAAAAATTCACGATAATAAAGAAAATAAATAAATTCAAAAGAAAGAAGATTACAGAAGTCTCCACTCTCAAACCAATCAAAACGCAATACAGTTTCTGCAAATTTACATACCATCCACACTTTCATCAAAAATTTGAAAACATCTTTAAAGAATTTCACATAAAACTTGCACCATATAACAAACACAGCGTTAAAAATCACCTAAGTTCAAAGTTGAAAGATCAAGTCCCTCCAGAACAAAAGTCGGGAATATACACCATAGAATGCCTAGATTGCAACATGAAATACGTTGGGAGAACTAAAAGAAATATTGAAACGTGTGGAAACGAACACTTCAGGAACATTCACCAAAAACAAATTGAAAAACCTGCTGTTGCGAATCATTTTTGGGAGAAAAACCACAAAATAGATCCGGATGTCAAACTGCTAAAAGAAGTCTTAAAACCTATGGAATTATCCGCTTGGGAGAAAATCTACATTTGGAAGAACAAGAATATTGCAATGAATTTCAATATCCCAGCAGAGGACAAACTGAGCAAGTACATCAAACCCTCACCAGATACCACCACAGATGGTCAACACAGGCGGATACAGGACAATCAAACAACCACCAGCCAATAGGTCAGCAGCTGAGGATGAGAGCAAGGGACTCTCAAAACATGTCCAGGAAATTCTACTTAAGTGAAGAGTGTAAATGAGTTTTCCTACTTCTCATTCATTTTCATTTGAAATACTTCACTATCAACTGCTTCTACCTTATTACTTATAATTAGCGGGGGTTTATTTATGCAACAAGTCTTAAAAATTATATATCTGTTATTGCTTTATTATCCACTAGCTGAATGCCAATGTTGCACAGGTCGCTTTCTAAACTTGAATGGCAATTTAATTTACGTCCTCTGTTCTTTTTTAAATCACTGTACAATGGTTCTAGAAGATTTTCATTATGAATCATCCCCTTTACCCCTTATAATTGAGGCACTTAGAATAATAATGGCAGATCCCAACCACAGTTTAATTTGAGATAAATGTCATTATCTGTTTTTTCCCTAACCGTGGAAAGTAGTTAATATTATGACTTGATATTTTCTGGGTATTTACATTAAGGGATTTCAAGTCTATGTGCAAATTCTTGAACCATTGTGATTAATAGTTTTCCTGATTTTGTGTTGTTTATTAGAACAAAAAATATACAAAACAGAAAAATGGTGTAAAACTGACTTTTCTTTCATTTAACATCTTGAAATAGCTAATCCAGCTCTATTTCCAAATCTTAACATTTTTCGTCATCATTAGCACCAGCATGACGAAGACTCTTATAAAAATCATGATACATGGGTGGTACATATTTCAATAATTTCATCTGGTCATCTTTATCTTTCTCTGTTCACTGTACTTCTGCTGTAACTTAAACAATGAAACATGTGAACTTTTACCTCTTTTCCTAAAATTAATTTTTTGATACACTTCAGAGTTAGAATAACATAAACCAAATTTAACAATCTCAGGATTATCATGATCTACAATAATGGATGTAACCTTACATAAAAGCAAAGGAGCACCATCAACATCTATGGACTTTTTTTGTTACATACGATTTACCACTATTTCTGCACAACTTTCTTCTGGTTATTACCCACTCAGTTGCCTTTCTCACTCGTTTCTTTCCCTTTTTTGGAGATTCAGGAATAACATCTGCAGACAGTGCCATATTCACTACCGTTCACTATGTCATGAATGTGTAGCGGCCATAAAGTAAAGCACTCTTAGTTGGGATGTCATTTTTACACTGAAATGTGTTCATTTTCACTACGGATAAATTTTAAAGATGGAAAATGAGAGCTTTGGCATATCCCAATTCGTTTGATACTTCATCACATGAAAGATAGATGGCAGCTGTGCACGGTCATGCTTCTATCTCAAAATTCGATGACGGTTGTTGGGATCTGCCGTTATTATTCTAAGGGCCTCAATCGTAATTTCATACACCCCCAGCTATTACTAATAATGGATGAAAAATCCCCTGATATTAACAAAAAAATATGTCAAATAAAATTGGCAGAACTTCCTTAACCTCTCCTGCATAGCCTATAAGTTCCCTTGGTGGTGAAAGAATCATTGGTCAGAATGGTGGAGTGAGTAATTTCTTAGATATTCACAGTAAGTGATATTTTAAAATTTTATATCTTCTCTTTGGCCCAATAGCTGTTATTGAATAACATAAAAGCTGCATAGTTTTCACATAATACATAGATCCTGAACATATACAATGAAATAGAAGTGAAGCTGGCGAAAATGACAATTTCCCACTCCCAAGCCACCAGTTAACCACTTAGGAAAAGATGAATAGTTTGTGATCATTGAGAAAAATAATATTCTGAGTTGTTAATTAATCAGTTAACTTATGTTAACTGGACACAATTTTCTCCTTTATACAATTATCCGGCATAACATTGGTATATTCTAAAGAACAGGGTTGAAAATAAGGATATGAGTGATTCTTGAAAGTCATATGTAGTCTGGAATTTTTACTTGTACCTAAGGCATAAGCATCCAAAGTTTTGTCCAGATTGGTCAGATTGTGACAATTTGTACATAAGAGGTTGAAAAATGGTTAGTTGGTTGGTATCTAATGTTGCACAGTTGTCAATGAAGTCGTTCGCTCTCTTGCATTCCAGTATTTTGACGATAGGTTAGTATGTTGATCAAAAGATGAACAGTGGAGTAGGTAAAATTACATTAAAATCATCTGGTCCACTGTCTTATCACTCCATCAAAAGAATAATTACATCAACATACAATACAAAAATTAAAGAATATGCATCACAAACAAAAGGAAAACAATGGGAAAATTTACATAACACGACTAGAATTACTACACTAGCAAGAAAATCTTCCATAGCAGTTTTTAGATTTATTAACAGGCCATGACTGCCTCAACAAACATCTACACAGGATTGACAAAGCAGAATCTACTATATGCCCTTTCTGTGAACTTCAAGAAATGGAGAGGGGTTGAAATATAGAGGTATGGGTAGTTTTTGAAGTTGTATGGTATCATATAATTTTCGCCAAGTCTTTCGAAGATGTGCCCCAAATTTTGGCCTGGTTGGCCAAGGAGTATAGTGTTATCTAAGGAGTATAGTTTTATCTATAAGGGGTTGAAAATAAAGTAAGGGTAGCTTTGAAAAATTTTGAGTACTATATAATTCAAAATTAAGGTTTAAGTGTCTTTTGGAAGTTGTAACATAGTTGGATTTTTGCCAACTCCTATTGTATAATTGTGCAATATTATGACCATATGATTTACATAGTGCAGATATCTACATAAAAGACTAGTGGTACCGTGCTAGCCTCTAGTTTCCAAGGTCGCGGGTTCAAACCTGGCGGAGGGCGATGGATTTTTTCAGGCGTAAAAATCCTTAGCATGGCTTCCTCCAGAAGGGAAGTAAAGCCAGTGGTACCATGTCGTAGATTTACAGCACGTAAAAGAACCTCAAGCCTGATAAAGAAACCCCTGAGCAAAATTATTGGTCTTTCATGCCCAATATAGAATGGGATGCTAAGGACCATAGTAGTTAAAGAGCGTCCAAAAAAAAAAAAAATCTACATAAAGGGTTGAAAATATGGTAAGGGTAGTTTTCACTTTCTCAAACACATATCTAGTAGGTAGAAAAGGTATAGCATTCCACCCAAAAATTTGATACTGAGCTTTCACTGGGAATACATGTTTTGAGGCCCCCTGAATACACAAAGCATTTGAGGAGAGAGATGCATCTCTGTGTGTCGTGTCGTGTGGTGTGGTGTGTGTGGTGTGTGGGGTGGGGGGTGGGGTGTGGGGGGTGGGGGTGTGTGGGGGGTGGGGGGGTGTGTGGTTGTGGGTGTGGTTGTGGTTGTGGGTGTGGTTGTGGGTGTGGTTGTGGTTGTGGGGGCATGGGGGCGTGTGGGCGTGGGGGCGTGGGGGCGTGTGGGGGGTGTGTGGGGGGTGTGTGTGTGGGGGGGGGGGGGGGTTGTGGGTGTGGGTTGTGGGTGTGGGTGCGCGCGCGTGTGTGTGTGTGTGTGTGTGTGTGTGTGTGTGTGTGTGTGTGTGTGTGTGTGTGTGTGGTGTGGGTTGTGGGGGCGCGTGTGTGTGTGTGGGTTGTGGGGGCGCGCGCGCGCGCGTGTGTGTGCATGTGCGTGTGTGTGTGTGAGAGAGAGAAACAGCATATCTCAAAAATGAAAAGTCGGATAAATATCAAACTTGGTAACTTCCAAATATGTGACACGTAAGATTTTAAAGAAAATCCTCCTACCCCTAACTATCCTTTTACATTGAACATTTTTTGAAATTGTTTATCTTCTAAAAAATGGCTCTTAACATTTTGATTAAAATACCATATATTGAAGTTATTTACACAACAAACAAAATGTACATCTTGAATTTTTTGGGAATAGTCTGCATAATCCTCTTCATTCAGAAGGAATTTTGTATTATCTTGTATAAATGGTAAATGTTAAGCGATAAACAAAAACATACTACACAAAAAATGTAGCCCTCTTTCAAATACAATTTATTTTAAATAACTTTTTTTGTGCCAACAGCCATTTCCAAGATATCCTTTATTAGTAGTTTGATTTGTTAAACACTTTTGTCAATCTTTTTCTAAGTCCTGTCGATTTTCAGTTGTTTTTCGCAACTGTATGGAAACAGTATGGAATTTTAAGGATATTAAACATTTGACTATCGCTGTTCTCTTTGTATCCTAACAAAATGTGTATGTAGCTATTTCTGGAAAGGTTTATCTTGATTAAAATGAAGTAGACGGAAATATAAACTTTTGTAAGAATAATAGATATATCCACTAATAAATAGAGAAAGGTTGTATACAAAGGTGAAGGGATAAAATGCATCACTTGCCAATAGTATGTAAAAACTAGCTACTTCAATGAGTTGTGTGTGGGGAGAAATAAAAGATGCTGCACAAAATTTATCCAATGTAACTTTAAGCCCAACACAAATACTTTGCGAGGACTTTTTCCATGCATATTCAAGAGACAAGTGAAGAAAATGTAGTAAATATGGAAAGCCAAAGAAACATACTGGGAATCTGTTGGATTAATGGATGACACTATCAACAGTTTTATAACTATTAATTAGCGCAGGAGATGACTCGTGTTCAGATGGATCTCTTACAAATACAGCTTCCGAGTTCGAATCACTGTTGGAAATGGAAAAGGACTAACATAACCCAGCCTGACGCTGCCTGCCACTCCCTCCACTGTCACATGAGCATCAAAAACTACCAAGGTTCTTTCCTAGTTCGTATATCTATAAGTACTTTTAAGTCACAGGCTTCATAGTTAACCACTATTAGGTCAATCAGTTACAATTAATTGTTTTTCTACAATTGCCATGTGTAGGCTAAAGTTGAAAAGGTAGTATCAGACTGAAAAATTCAATGCTATAGGGATTTGAACCATGTATCTTTGGTTTTCTGTGATGCTGCTCTAATCAAATGAGCTACCATGGCAACATGGCGGTACAAATTTAAATTCCCCCTGGGAACTCAGTTGGTTACAGCAACAGCATAGAAAGCAGAATGTCCATGGTTCAAATCCGAAAACTATGGCATTGAATTTATCGGTCTGATTATACCTTTCCAACCTTAGCGTATGTGTGAAAGAACAATTCCAATTTTTAGAATGAGTTGTCAGCCTTTTCCTCCCTATATGAGATGATAAAACTACCATGCAAGAGAAACTCACTCTGATAAACTCCAGCAGGGTCCCCTGTAGCAGCCATGGGTGCTGGGGCAGTTGGTTGTGGGGCAGATGCTGGAAAGTAGGCAACCCCATTATGGAACGTATATGGCACTCCATTCTGATAAAATATGGCATTAGCTGGCACTGTAGGTGGAGATGCTGCTTCATATGTGCGACTGAAAGGCTACATAAAACACAAAAATGTTAATATGTAAAGCTGTAATCAGTGAACTACATATTATTTTATTGCACTTGAGTCACTCCATGCAAAATTTTAGTGTTTGAACATAAGGACCTCCAATGTTTTTTACATTATAGTATATGAATGCCCTTTATCTTAATGTGTACATGTCACAATATAAGACTCTTTGTATTGATATTGTGGCTTTCAGAAGCACTAGAATTCTTAGCCAGACTGACAAGACATTTAAAAACATATTCTTCTGCAAAACATTCTTTGTTCATAGGAAGCAACTAAAGTATTACAGAGAAGACAAAAGACTTGCGGTTTATGTAAGGTTTTATTTTTTGTATAAATAGTTACTTGCTTGAATCTGAAAGAAACTTAAAAAATATAAATCATCGTTAAATATACATCATCCTTTATTTACTTTCCATTCTTATTTCTTAATAAGAGAATGGGATGTTAGTGCATACATGTTAAGTTCCGCACATTGTCTGTAATAATGTAGATGCTACATTCAAATGAAAATTTCTCATAAGGCTCAATATCGCTTGAAACGTGTGCACATCAAGGCTGCATGTGTGATATGATGAAACATAAACCCAGCATGAATGGAGATGAATTAGCCACAGCTTATCAAAGAGTGCCACCAGTTAAGATTCATTCATAATGCCTAAAGCTAAAGAAAAGAAACTGTGGGATAACCTTGTGGTGATATAATCCCTTCGGATTGGAAAGATATTCTAAAAGTGGGTAAGAGAAAATATCAGAAGGTATGTGCAAAAAAGTTTCATATTTAGTAATAGGCAACGCTATCTGTATACCTTGCAGTGTTAAGATTTCCAAAATGAAAATCAAATCAGACAAAATGGACTCGGAAGTTGTTAAATCTTCCACTGAAGAAGAGTGCACTAGTACTCGCATGAGGAGGTCCAGTGAAGAGAAATACATAACTGCTAAAGATACTGCAAGTACATTAAATACAATTTTAACTCCATTATGTGAATTCCCTATTTGCAAATCAAAATTGTCTTGTGTTAAATTGTACTTGTGAAGGAAATCTGCTTCTGTGGCCAGGACACTGAACAGAAGTATTTTCAAAACTCCTGTTGAAAAAAAATATGGGAATGAAATGATTTCTCAGTTTGAAGATAAATTTGTAAGCGTAAACACCGCAGCTGAAAAAATAAATATTAACCTGCCTTCCCAAAAGTTGGAGGGAGCACAAAATGTGTTTAGAGTTTGGCATATCTAGGTGTGGTACATACTGTAAACCTAACGCAGGCTCACTGTCTACACCAGGCAGTAATTTACTGGATGATGATAAAATAGTAAAAAATTTTTATGAAAAAGATGACATCAGCAGAATGATGCTAGACATGAAGAATGTAAAATCTATAAAGGAAGGAGGAAAAAAGATTTAAAAAAAAAATATGGTTACTTTTGGCCAATTTGAAAGAACTACAGGAAATTTAAAATGAGGAATCCAGTAACAAAACAGTATTTTCGTGATTTGCATACCTGAGGCTTAAATACTGTCTCTTGGCAGGAGCAGCAGAAACACACAATGTGTGCATGTGCATGATTTGTAAAAACACAAAACTAATGTTCATAAGCCTCAAGCTTTAAGAATCTCAAACATGAGAGTGACAATTCCTTCACAGAACTTAGCGATTTGGTGCATAAATTAATGTGCTTTGATCCGTCGCAAGATTGTTCTTTAAACAAGTGTGAAAAATGCTCTACAGATACAATTCTGATAGAAACATTGACAAACTTATTCCAGGCCAATCTAATAGAAGAAATTATCTACAGGAAATGGAAAACAACTGACAGAGCACAGATGAGCTTGATAAAAACAATGCCTCCAAATTTAATCCATAATTTCATAATGAATTCTAAATCATATTGCATGTGGTATTTGTGCATCATTCTACAAACTAACATGATTAAGAATAAACAATTTTCGAGATGTTAATGTTTTTAGCTCTATGTTTTGGATGGAATAACCCATTGTCAATTTTAGCAACTTAAATATCTGACTTATCACACAGTTTATTTTTTTAGGAAGTATTATAATTGGAAATAATTGCATGCTAACAAAGTAAGAGCAGGTGATATGTTAAAGACTGTATATAAATGGAATAATAAAAAATAGAAAGCAATCACGGCAATACTTGTACTAATAAATATATGTAATTTAATTAATGTGTGCTGGTTTACAAAATCATTTTTATACTAATTTCATAAATCCATAATTATTTTTGCAATTTAATTTTAAGGTAAGCAAACCATACAATCTTTTTTTATGTATATATTAAGGGAGTGGGGATGATGGGTGAAATTTCTAATTTGCACAATTTTAAAGCTACATACTTAAGTTTTTGTACACATATTTGGGGTGTTAAGTGGAACTATTTGTGGGAGTTTCATTCTTGTCAATTAGTTTTAAATTATTGAAAATTTTTTTCTCAAGAAATTTGCAAATTTCAAAATGAAATTCACTCCACACCTTTTTTGAAAAAAAGTTTGAAATTTTTTTACAAAACCAGAAACTCATTTAGAAAAACTTGACATGGGTTTTGTAATATTTTAACTGTAAGGAAAATTAAAAAAAAAAAAAAAAATTATGATCTGCATAGCAAAAAATCCAAAATTTCTGCAATCACTACATTCATTTTATTTTTTTTATCTCAAAGTGTGACGTCTCAAAAAGTACTCTAAGTTAATCTGAATTCCATGTGTCAGTTTTATTTTTTTTTTTTTTTTTTGGTGGTTGTTAGGCTTTATAGAATGTACAGCAAAAATTTCAGCCCTCTAACACCTAATTTGTGGATGTAATTTTGTTTTGAATAAAAGTGTAGCAAAAATTAAAGTGAAGAAAAAATGAGTTTAAAAGTTTGCATGCAGTTGACTAGAAATGACTCGCAGACCTTCTAAGAAGTGTCCAGCCTAGATGTGTAATTTGTACTCTTTTTACTTTCTCTACTACGTATAGTAAGTAGGGGAAGTATTGCATTCCACCCAAAAATTCGATACCGAGATTTCACCGGAAATACACGTTTTGAGACCTCCTGAATCCAATAAAAGCATTTTTAGAAACATGTCCGTGTGTGTGTCTGTGTGTGTGTGTGTCTGTGTGTGTGTGTGTCTGTGAACAGCATAACTCAAAAACGAACAATCGGATAAGCACCAAACTTGGTATTTAGGTTCAGTATCTTCCAGAGATGCGACACGAAGGTTTTCAAGAAAATCCCCCGACCCCAGACTACCCTTTACATGGAACATTTTTCGAAAATTTTAATTTTCTCAAAAACGGCTCTAACGATTTTGATTAAAATATCATATGTTTAATATATTGTCATGACAAATAAAATGTATATCTCGAATTTTCTGGGAATGTCTCCAAAAGTATTCTTCATTATGAACGACTTTTTCATAAGTGGTAAACCATAAGAGATAGACAAAATTTTACTACACAAAAAATGTAGATCGCGTTAAAATACACAATTTATGTCATATACATTTCTTTTGTTGAGTGAACCGTTTGCGAGATATTGCTTGTTATTCCCTTAAATTTTCCAATACTTATACTTTTTCTCAAATTCGTTATTCATTTTTTTATGTTCTGGACATGCAAAGAGAATGGAATGCCCCACATAGCAACCAGCGTTAAAATATTTGACTATCGCTTAAAAGCTACCATATTCCCCTTGCATCTACAAGAAAATTATCAATAAGATTGACATTTCGATATCTCGATTAACATGAAGCATATGGAGAATAGGCGTTTGTAAAATTAGGTTGTACAAGAGTAGAGAAAGTTATGTGAGTGTAACACATCAGATTTTTTCATTACAAGCACAGCAAATCAGTTCCAATTTATGGCATAAGCTAAGACTTTCAGTGCCAAGTCCTACGTAAAAATGCTTTTGATTGTGGTCATTACACTTCAGGTCCTTCACCAATGATGGCGGTAAAACTGGTGTCCACCGATATATATAGTCTTCATTATTTACAGCAAGTATATATGTTCAGTCATCCTCCAGCTGATTCTGCCTAAGTTTTTCTTTTGTACACCACATTCTTGCTCATCTAACCTTTCATCACGGTATTATTTACACTTGTTTCAGGTTCATGTATATGAAACAACATATAATTTGATGTTACACAACATTTACCGGCAGAGCTGCTGTTACTATGCCATACTGATCATAGTGGCTCAGTGACAGCCAGAAACTAACCTTCATGGAAAAAATCCCACAAAAATCGGCAAAAATAAATGGATTTTTTGCTTCATGCAGCGATTTCATCACTTACCATGCCTTCTCAGGAACATTTAAGGAGCACAGACCTTTAAATATGACGTAATCAGAGCAACTTTCAGGCACTGTAATGCTTTAAAACTTTGCATATATGCACTTCAAACCACCTAGTATTTTTTGGTACAAAAAAAAACAAAATGTGAAGTTTTGTCATTTTTTTATCACATTTTCACCCATTTCCCCCCTTGTATATTGCACAATTTATGGAGAAACATGCAGGTCATGTCCATTACTAGTCAAGCTTTAAGCTCATGTATAAAAATCTGATGTGATACATTCACATGACTTTCTATACCGAGTATTGCTTATTTTTACATAGCTTCTAGACTCTTCTTACAAAAACTTATTTTTACTTTCTCTATCACATACCTAGTATGTAGGGAAGGTATTGCTTTCCACCCAAAAATTTGATACTGGGATTTCTCTGGAAATGCATGTTTTGAGGTCTTCTGAGTAAATACAATTTTTTTAGAAAAACCTCCATGAGTGAGTGAGAGTGTGTGAACAGCATAACTTAAAAAAGCAAAATAAAGATTTTCAAGAAAATCTCCCCACCCCAAACTACCCCTTACATGAAGATTTTTTGAAATTTTTTACTCTCTAAAAAAACCACTCAAACAATGGTGATTAAAATACCACGTATTAAAGATATTTACACGAAAATAAAATGTATATCTTGAATTTTCTGGGAACAGTCTTTGAAGTCGTCTTCATTTAGAAAGAATTTTGTATAATCTTGTATAACTGGTAAAGTTAGCGAGACAAAAACGTACTACACAAAAAATGTAGATCTCTAAAAACACAATTTCTTTCTAATGGGCTTTTTTTGTGGTGTCGGCCATTTCCGAGATATCCTTTATTTAATGGTTAAAATTGTTCAATACTTTCTCATTCTTTTAAAGTCCAGTCAATGTTCAACTAGCTTCTAAATCTTCAAAATTAATTAATGTTCAACTGTTTCTCGCAATTGCATGGAAAGAGAGTGAAATTTTAAGGGCAGCATATAGTGTTCAGTTTTTAAATATATAACTATCGCGGTTTCCTTTGATCCATAATGAAAAATTATTTGAAATAAATTGTGTGCTTTTAGGAGACCTACATTCTTTGTTTAGCACTTTTCATCTATCGCTTAACGTATACTAGTATTTTAATCAAAACTGTTAAAGCTATTTTTGAGTAAATCAAAATTTTTGAAAAATTTTCCATATGAATGGTAGTTTAGGGTGGGGGATTTTCTTGAAAATCCTTTGCATTGCATCTTTGGAAGATACTGAACTTAAATACCATACTTGGTACTTACCCGATATTTTGCTTTTGAGTTATGCTGTTCACAGAAACACACAAAGAACTTTCTTTAAAAATGTTTTTTTTTTTTTTTTTTTTTTTTTTTTTAGATTCATGTATTTCTGGTGAAAATAGACTCAAATTAACAAAATAAATTTAAACTGCGGTTTTATGCCTAACTTGATGTGAATGTACCTACCTGCTTTTTTATTGCTGGGGCAATATTTAACTTTCGTTCTTTAAGCACAATGCATTCCGACTGAAAGAAAAGAACAAGAGAATTAACATGTGGTAAAGCAATTTTATTTATATCATTCACACCAAGTTGATAAGGTTACTCACATCTCTCATCAAACGTTTTGCTTCCTCTTCAGTTTCAAATGTGACGAATCCATAACCCTTAGATACACCGGCACGATCACTTATGACCTTTGTTGCCTTGACATTACCATATGCTGGAAGAAATAAAAAAAACAAACAAACACCAACAGTTAAAATTTAAATTCTCAACACATGAAATATTTATTTGCAGGAAAATACAAAAATGATGCACAAGCAGCATATTTCTTTTACTTGAATTACATTTGTATATATGTTGTAAAGCTCTCACTTGGAACAGGATTACATGTTTTTTTAAAAAATATTAATTCAGTAGGACAGATTTCATAATTGCTCGATTACATTGTCAGCTTCGCCTTAGTATTATTCATATCCATGTTTCAATTTATTTAACTTTTAAAATCATTCAGTGTACATTGCACCCTGACATAGTAAATGTCAGAAAAATGAAACATAACACAGTGAAATTAAAAAAAGATAAATAAATAAAATAAACATAATAAGAATAACAGTTACAGGGATGCCCGAGCAGTGCAGTGTTTTCGTTTCTGGCTCTTGTACTGAAGGCCCAGGGTTTGATTCCTGGCTCTAGAAGGCCAATTTTAAGTCAACCCTATCCATGCCTTGGTCATGTGAAGTATCCCCACAGCCTAAAATGGTTTGAGTCTATCATCACCCTACCATCGGAGGTTCTTCATTTATTAAGATGCTGACGTCTTTCAGATGAAAATTAAACAACCTACCTTACCTAAAATGTATGACCTTCCTAAAATTCATAATGACAATAGCTTGAGACCAATAGTGAACAACATTGGTGCTCCGACCTACCAATTGGTAAAATGGCTCACTCATCGCTTCAATTCATTCTTCAAATTTGACAGTCTGAGCATCGTAATTCATATAAATTAATAGACAACCCGAAACATATCACATTGAGTCCAACTGGTGCATTAGTATCCTTTGATGTCATCTCCTTATTTCCCAGCATACCAGCCATCAAACTCTCCCCACCCCTCAGAAAATGGTTTCAATCTAATGACTTAACCTCAGAAACAATAGAAAATTACACCAAACTCACAGAACTATGCATTAACTTTTTCAGTTTTACCAACAAAGGTCTCGTTTGGCTATGGGTAATCCACTATCTCCCTTCCTCATAGATATGTTTATGAGCTCGTTAGAAACACATGTAACCAAAACTTTTCCCAACATTTTCAAAGTATGGTTTCAATATGTAGACATTATGGCAATAGTGCCCAAAACACTTGTTCAGGATGCCTTAGCACGATTAAATTTACAAGACCACACTAACATCTTCACTGTAGAGACAGAGAAAGGTGGATACCTGCCTTTCCTGAATAAAATCTGATGTGTTACACTCACATGACTTTCTCTACTCTTGTACAAACTATTTTTACAAATGCTTATTCTCCATCTACTTCATGTTAATCGAGATAAACATTTGCAGACTCTATCTTATTGCTAAGTTTCTTGTAGATGTAAGGGGAATATATATTTACAAGGGCAATATAGAAATACAGTAGCCTTTAAGCACATACATATCTCTTAAAAGCTGGTTGCGAGGTGCAGCACCATTCTCTTTGCCACAGATTAATACTCTTTGCATATACAAGACAAAAAAATGAATAACGAATTCCCATTTGAGAAAAAGTATAAGTATTGGAAAATTTAAGGGAATAACAAGCAATATCTCGAAAATGGTTCATTCAACAAAAAAAATGTATATGACATAAATTGTGTATTTTAACGCGATCTACATTTTTTGTGTAGTAAACTTTTGTCTATCTCTTATGGTTTACCAGTTATGCAAAAGTCGTTCACAATTAAGAATACTTTTGGAGACATTCCCAGAAAATTCAAGATATACATTTTATTTGTCATGAAAATATCTTAAACATATGATATTTTAATCAAAATTGTTAGATCCATTTTTGAGAAAATTAAAATTTTCGAAAAATGTTCCGTGTAAAGGGTAATCTGGGGTGGGGGGATTTTCTTGAAAACCTTCGTGTCGCATCTCTGGAAGATACTGAACCTAAATACCAAGTTTGGTGTTTATCCGGCTGTTCGTTTCCGAGTTATGCTGTTCACAGACACACACGGACATGTTTCCAAAAATGCTTTTTTTGGATTCAGGGTATCTCAAAACATGTATTTCCTGTGAAATCTTGGTATCGAATTTTTGGATGGAATACAATACTTCCCCTACTTACTATACGTAGTAGAGAAAGTAATAAAAATAATGAGAAATGAAGACAAACTTCCCTTTGGGATATACAGAAAACCTACCCACACTGAAAACTGCATCAAATGCAATAGTTTTAACCCAAAGCCACACCAGCAGGCATTTTCAACAGTCTAGTAAACAAGTTAATTGACTTGCCTTTAAGCAAAGATGAATACAACAAAGAATACCAGTAAATTACCAAAACAGCAATTGTTAATGAGTTTAACTCAAGAATGACAGACAGGAAGATGCAAAAACTCAGAAAAAACAAGGAAATCAGCAATACCACTACCCTAAACCTTGGAAGACAAGAAAATTAAAAATTCACATTCCACCCACTTTTGCATAACAGGTTCCAAAAGGTCTTTTCAAAACATAACATAATACTAGCTCCTCAAAATAAATTAAATTTGAAAAACCTGTTGCAAGCACCTCCCAAAGATCAGGTACCAAAAACTTCCAAACCTGGATTTAGATTAACTGCCAAGAATACAATAAAGTATACATCGGAAAAACCAAGTGCAACGTAAACATCTGCACCAAAGATTGTATCCAGAACAGACAGACAAATCAGCCATTGCAGCACACTTTTGGGGAACTAACCACAAAATAGATACAAACTACTAGAATAAAAAACCTTCCTCTAAAACTCGCCATATGGGAGAAGTGTTTTACCTAAAAACATACACACAGAGTTTATGAACTTTGAAATCCTGCCTCCGGACATCTATAGCCAATTCATCGCACCATCTACCAGAGACCAGAATGAAGACAACACCAGCACCTCCAGTCAACCTACAGCTGATGATAGAAGTGAAAGCTTCTGAAACATGTCCTGCATAAATCACAAAGTGAAGCAAACATGTCCCAAGTTCAACTCATGCTTAAATACTAAATTTTGCCTTCACTGTTACAAAACTGTTAAAAAATTAATTCACTGGTAAATAGTTACACAAGAGCAACAACATCCAAATAACACTACGACATCAAATGCCTTCTTAATTTCACATCACACTAATGCTGATATTCTGCTGCAGCAACATTTTCTATATTCCTGATACAATGAACATACATTACAGGTGTACACATATGATAATAGGGATAATAAAATCATTTATTTTCTTTGTGGTATAAAACATAACTTTAAATCATAACTTAAACAGAAGAAAATCTTATGCAATACATTCACATGACTTTCTCTACCATCTATTGCTTATTAACAGGTATACAAATTATTCTCATTAAACTTTATTTTCCTATCTACTTCATTTTAATCAAGATAAACCTTTCTGGAAATAGTTACATTACGAGGGTCACTATTTATATTTTGAGCCTTGGCAACCCTGAATGTTGTAGGTGCCATCTGATGTTTCCAATGGAAAGTTTGACACTTTTGAGCATAATCTACTCAAACATTTTGTTTACACTAACTTGAAAATTGTGTATCAACAAAAACATAGAATTAACTCGTGAAAATGTTCATGCAATGATTTATTACGACCTTCAACGTGGATTATCAAGACAAGAGTGCATCGATCAACATTTGGCGACGAAGCTCCATCCTTTGCCACTTTGAAACGCTGGTATAACGAATTTAATCGTGGCCGCCGTTTGCTCAATGATGAAGTTTGTGAAGGTCGTCGAAAATCGGTTGTTGTGCCAGAAAACATTGAGGCTGTGCAAAAACTAATAATGAAAGATCGTAATGCTACATATTGTGAGATTGAAGCAACCCTAGGCATTAGTTCCACCAACAAATATAAAATATTGCATGATTATTTAGCCGTGAAAAAGATTTGCTCTCGTTGGATCCCACATAAATTGAAGCAATCTCAAAAAGATGCTCGGGTCGATTGGTGTACAAAAATGCTCAAGAAATACAATGGCGGTGCCTCAAAAGACATATATATGATTGTAACAGGTGACGAATCATGGATCTATGCATATGAATCGGAATGTAAACAGCAGTCGACTGTATGGGTGTTTCAAGATGAAGCAAATCCAACAAAAGTTGTTCGCACTCGAAGCACTTCAAAGCAAATAGTCGCCTGCTTTTTCAGCAAAACTGGCCATGTGACAACAGTGCTTCTAGAGGAACGTAAAACAGTCAATGCCGAATGGTACACAACTATTTGTTTGCCGGAAACCTCCGGTGAAGTAAGGAAAACCAACAAGAACCGTAGGATCATTCTTCATCAAGACAATGCGAGCGCACACACATCTCGTCTAACAACAGAGTATTTGAAGGCTCAAAAAATCAAATTGATGGGTCATCCGCCATACAGTCCTGATTTGGCACCCAATGACTTCTTTTTGTTCCCGAACATCAAGAACAAATTGCGTGGACGATTTTCGTTGGCAGAAGAAGCCGTTGATGCCTTCAAAAACCATGTTTTGGAGGTATCTTAAGAAGACTGGAATAAATGCTTTGACAAATGGTTCAAACGGATGCAAAAGTGTATTGATCATAAAGGAGAATATTTTGAAAAACAATATAGTAGTTTTCAATCAGAAATTGCTTTGTTTTAATTATTAGGCTCAAAATATAAATAGTGCCCTCGAACACATTTTGTTATAGATACAAAGGGAACAGCGATGGTCAAATATTTAAGAACTGGACGCTATACACTGGGCTTAAAATTCCATACTGTTTCCATGCAATCACGAATAACAACTGAAAGCTGACAGAACTTTAAAAGAATGGCAACTACTGAAAAATGCATATCATTAATAAAGGATAACTCAGAAATGGCTGATGCCACAAAAAAAAGTTATTGTAAGCAAATTGTGTATTTTAAAGGAGATCTACATTGTTTGTGTAGTGCATTTTCATCTATCGCTTACCATTTACCAGTTATACAAGATTATACAACATTCCTTCTGAATGAAGTGGACTTCACAATCTATCCCCGAAAATTCAAGATATGCATTTTATTTGTCATATAAATATCTTAAACATAGGATACTTTAATCAAAATTGTTAAGAGCAGTTTTTTAGAAAATAAAAAATTTTGAAAAACAATCCATGTAAAGGGTAGTTTGGGATGGAGGGATTTTCTTGAAGATATTTGTGTCACATTTTTGGAAGGTACCGAATCTAAATACCATGTTTGGTATTTGTCTGAATTTTTGTTTTTGAGTTATGTTGTTCACACACATGCATGCACACATATTTTTCTAAAATACAGCTTAGATTTTTATGGAAATCCTCAAGAAACAAACAATAGTCCAAATATTGCAAAAATGATAGCATTAGAACTGAAAATACAGTGAAGAATTGACGCATGTATATGCTGATGGCTTACTTTTGAATGATGATGATGATGGAGTTGAATCAGGTGGTACATGTCAGTTTTTCTCCTTTTATAAAAATGTTGGAAAAACCACTACAAATTCTGATGGAGAAATAATGGGCAAGCCAAGAAACTACGAACCAGCTGCGCAGTGTTTTTCCACTGGGCCTGTGGAAACATAACGCACTGCTGCTATAAACAAGGTCACCATTGCTCTGCAGTGTGAAGTGCAATATTGAGTTGACGGTGATATGATGTATTCAGTTATTAAGAGTTATTTATTATTTTGTACATAGTCACAAAGTAAATTAAGGCTCAGTATATGTTTTCTACTGCACAGCGTGTATTTATTTATGATTCACATGTGTTAACTCAATTAGCTAGCCAAGTGAAAGTATAATATGCAGAAAGATTTTCAGGTGTAAAAGTTCCAGGCTGTGCAACAATCCATGAACTTTATAATAAATTTCAGTCCACAGCTAAGAAATCTATAAGACGACGTACAGTTCTTACCAAAGATACATTAGACATAGGTCATTGTTTGGAGAATTCCCCCCAAAATCAATTAGGCGTCTTTCACAACAGGCAGGAATATCTCTCCCTCTCCCTCTCTCTCAGTGTCAGTCTGAGTGGCTCAGTTGGTTAGGAGTTCTGATCCCAAGGTCGCAGGTTCAAACCCAGCAGAGACCAATGATTTTAATTCTGCTTAAAAGCAACAGCCATATGTCAGTAGATTTACTAGCATGTAAAAGAACTCCTGCAGGACAAAGTTCTGGCACAGCAGTGGCACTGATATGATTTTGGCAATTGACAATGTCATTAACAAACAAAAAACATATACATACAGGTTTTTAAAAAATTATATTTTTTAGAGAAATTTTAGTACTGAATTCTAGTGGTAGAGGAAGTAAAACTATCATGATAATCTGGAAACAAGTAATTCTAGTTTAAAGGTTGGTTCACAACAGCCCAATGATAAACAAAACAATATTTTGAAGAAAAAAAACAAATAAAACCCAAAAAATAATCAACGATTAAGCATGCAGACCTCACAGCACACAAAATTCAGAACAATAAAATAAAGATACACACAGATCTTCACTAAAACCAGTCAAGTTTTTGATGTAATTCATTAAATTTAATATACAAAAAATAAATTAATAAATAAAACGTCTGGTACTGCAGCTCTTATTTGCTCTCTGTTTGTAACCTTTTGCTTGATATTGACATATTTCAACTCGCATAAACAAATACAGGCTTGAGAAATTACGTTTGGAGTTGATTTGGTGCTTTGGAATGTAACATGTTTAGATTGTAACTGGCAATTCTTGCAGAACTTTCCCATCCAATTAGATCGCAATTGCCACTAAAAGGGTTAAATCAGAAAAAGGAATATGTTAAATAAACAATCTAACAAATGCAAAGCCTGCATTTCTATAATTTGTTTGAAAGTAATTCAAATTTAAGGGTAGTTAGTGTGTGGATGGAGTTTACTAAAAATAACCAATTTTTGGGATTGCTTCCTAATATACTCAATAAATAGAATACAAGACAAAGAAACTCATTTCTTTGAGGAATTTCTCCAAATATACTATTGTAAATCAGCACTAATTTTGTACAGATTTCCAGTAAATCTGAAATGTTTTTAAATTTGCCCAAGCTCGTATACAAAATGTTAACCCCATATTTGTAAGTAGCTGTTTGCCTAAATCATGAAAATTTACGAGGCTCTTATACCTATATTTCTACCAAATTTGAAGTGCACCACAAATGTTTTTCAAACTATTATACATTACATTTCTAATCTATTTGTGGAGCAGACAGCAACACTTATAAAGAACCTTCATTTGAAGCGTGGCCATATTATGGAGAATTGCTTGTTCTAATCAGTTCTGTTCTCCCTCCTCTCCATGTGCCAACAAATCAGTTGATGCGAAGCCTGTATTGCACAGAGATTAATATGTTGTGAGACCACATGTTTCAGTGTTATAGTGTGTTATAATGCCAAAAGATCCATATACAGAATCTTCATGTGTGATTCCTATGTGACAACAAACCCTTGTGGAGAAGTGAGACAGTGATTTATAGACAGATTTCTAGCTGTTTGTGCGCTTCACGGAGAAACAGTCCGTAATCTTGTGAACAGATTTAGGGAAACAGTATCTATTCTTGATAAGAAACTGAAAGTATGTCTCTGTGTCCACACAAAAGAAAAACTTGATGACATTGGAGAAAAGTTAGAGTGAAGTCCAGAAGAAGTCTGAGACAGCGTGCACAGGAATCAGAATTTTGCAAACCTCTGCCTGGAATGGCTCTAACGATTTTGATTAAAGTATCATATGTTTAAAATATTTTCATGAAAAATGAAATGTATATCTCGAATTTTCTGGGAATGTCTCCAAAAGTATTCTTCATTGTGAACGACTTTTGCATAACTGGTAAACCATAAGAGATACACAAAATTTTACTACACAAAAAATGTAGATCGCATTAAAATACACAATTTATGTCATATACATTTTTTTTTGTTGAGGGAACCATTTTCAAAATATTGCTTGTTATTCCCTTAAATTTTCCAATACTTATACTTTTTCTCAAATTCATTATTCATTATTTTATGTCCTGGACATGCAAAGAGAATGGAATGCGCCACATAGCAACCAGCGCTTAAAAGATTTGACTATCACTTAAAACCTACTATATTCCCTTTGCATCTACAAGAAAATTAGCAATAAGATTAACATCTCATATCTCGATTAACATGAAGCATATGGAGAATAAGCGTTTGTAAAAATAGTTTGTACAAGAGTAGAGAAAGTCATGTGAGTGTAACACATCAGATTTTTTTTATTTATTTTTTTATTTTTATAGACAAAGCATGATTTTATTTATATGACTATGAAGAATTAATGAGTGTTAATGGAAATTTTTTTAACAGATGTGAGAAATGTGTACTAGGCCAGAACATAATTTACAACATCTTCTTTCACAAAGCTAAGTGGTTATTATAGTTATAATTTGCATGAGAAATCTTTGTGCTTGAATTTAAGAGCCTATGAATAACCGACTCCACCAGCAAAAGGTGTGCTTCCCGGTGTACAGAAAATTCCCATTAGGCTGGCCACCCGTCCAAACAAAGGCTCTATAGGTGCTAAGCAGCTAATGATTGGCAGTTTGTTTACCTGAGAAGAGCTGAGCGAGTTCCGTTTCTGTGGTGCTCCCAGAGATTCCACCGACAAATATCCTGTTAGGAACGAGTGTTCCATACTTGGGAGCATTGTTATTCGGTTGTTGCTGTTGTTGCTGTTGCTGCTGCTGTTGTTGTTGCGCTAGGTTTACTGATGATGTAGGTGACGAGGAGGCTGTGGAACCCTCTGTGTTGCATGTGCTTGCTGAAGACTGCAATAAAAGTATTAACAGGATTTCAAACCATACCAAAAATTCCCAAGAACAGCATTCTACGTCAAGAAAACTAAATAAAAATATAAAAATATATATGTGTGCATGTGTGTGTGGGTGGGTGCATAGCTGTGTGTGCGTATGCAACTACAGTCTGCAATGGGCTTAAGCCATAATTGCAGATCAGATTCCAGCATCATAAAGGTACCAAAGGTTGATTTATTGGCCACTAGTTTGTTACCGAAGATTTATTGCTTAAATATGTTTCAGAACGGTTAATATCCCCAGGAGTTTAGGATATTTTATTCCAATGCAATTGTACAGGATTTACCATGTTAACATAACAATGAAAAATATTTTTTGTGTGTTCAAATTATAGAATTCATGAAAACATGATACAAAGCAAAACGTTTAAAATCTCAAATATTAATACCATCACCATTGGTATATAAACCTTTTAAGTCCTTAACAAATAATTACAATTAGAGCTGATATATAAATTCCAGTGACTAAACACACTCCTGATGTTGCCTGTAGTAAATCCTGATTAATTTAGGTCTGGTTCCCAATAACCCGCGAACGAAAACCTGAACGGGAAGTAAAACAGCATACCACATTTTGGTTCACAATATCCCAGGAACGACAAGAGGAATACATATTGATAGCAAAGTGGAAAATTAATTTTGCACATCGGTATGTCATTTGTTTTAATTGACCAAATATATTTTTTCACCTGCTTCCAATTCAGCCAACATCAAAATTTGATAATGTAGATACATTACTGTTTCCTATTCCTCTAGTCATACCAAGCTTCATTCCTTTATTAATAACATACATTAAAGTTATTTGTTGTTCTTTGTTAATTTCTACTGATTATGCTGTTCTTTGTAGCCTTTGCTATTGCTTTTTGAAATAGCCAGTTTTGAGTTGCATATTAACAAACTACAAATAACACTTTTGATAACAGATCCAATGTTCAAGGGATCTGAGGGAGTCAGAATGTACATTTACTGGAAATTCTTCCGGTTTCATATTCCCAGCTTGTGACTAGAGAGAGCTCTACCGACTGTTTCATGTCCAGACCACCATGAATAATTTCTACAGTGAAGAATCTAATATGCCATGTCAGGGAACAAGAGTGTTGAAAAATTTGACCAAGTCTCCTTTCCCATTCCCAGGACTCAGGAAAGATTCTCGTTCATTGTGAATGTTAATATTATAATACATGTATTTTAACTTTGTTGTTCTTGTTTTTGGTTATTGTGAACCAACCTTTATGCCAAAGGAGATGATCCCTGTAAAAACTTACACAATCTATTGCAGTTTCCAACTTTTACATTTCTGTTAATCAGCAGATTTCTCTTTAGCATCATATACATGACCCATAGTGAGTTAGGGGAAAATGTTTTAGTCAGATCGCCAAAGCCAGAAGCACTGTTTCATTAATATATCCACCAAATTTCCTCTCAACCAGTTTTCAAAATTAGTATATTCCTTATGTTACAAATGTCACTAGTAGCAGCTTATTTGCTTCTTTAGCTTTCATTACAACTTTACCAGATTCCTCCACTTAGTTTGGAATGAATGAACTTAATTATTCTTTTACGCAAACCATGTGTAGGCTAAAGTTGGAAGGACAGAATTGCAAAAACAAAATTCGACACCATAGCCAGATTTGAACCACGGATCTTCGAGCTACCATGATACTGACTCACATTTTTCCCTGTAATCCACGTGGCATTCTCAGATTAATTTTGAGATAACACACCCCAATAGCTACACATTTAACCATTATTACATCAATCAAATTGTAACTCACCATTCCTACATTGGCTTCCTAGTATAGGCCAGCATTGGCTATAATATTCCTGCAATTCCTAATTTCTGTCAATTAGCATCCTAAAGCAGCATTCTTCATATAGAAACATTAACACGAGGACATAAACACATAACACAATCACCTTGCCATTCACAATGCCAACAAACACTTATGTCAAAACATGACAATTGAAGTGTGAAAATGATTAAAAATGGAGGGTACAATGACTGAGGATCATGCAGCAGTGCATTTTATGGTGCTAACAACTGCATTAGCTTGTGTTTATATAATATTAGATATTACATCTTTCCATACATAAAAGATAACGAACAGTTTATTACCAATAAAGTTTCACACCATGTAGGTGTCAAGACACCTACCTTCACATTTCAGTTCGTTTGCAATATTTCCTAATACTTTGACAAATTATCTTTTTAAGATTTATGCCTTTTTACTTTCTCTACTATGTATATTAAGTAGGAGAAGTATTGTATTCCACCCAAAAATTCAATACCGAGATTTCACCAGAAATATATGTTTTGAGACCCCCTCAATACAAAAAACTCATTTTTGGAAACATGTCCATGTGTGTGTGTGTGTGTGTCTGTGAACAGGTATAACTCAGAGACGAACAGTTGGATAAACATCAAACTTGGTATTTAGGTTCAGTATCTTCCAGAGATGCGACACAAAGGTTTTCAAGAAAATCCCCCCCAGATTACCCTTTACATGGATAGTACAAACTATTTTTACAAACACTTATTCTCCATATGCTTCATGTTAATCAAGATATCGAGATGTCAATCTTATTGCTAATTTTCTTGTAGGTGCAAGGGGAATATGGTAGGCTTTAAGCGATAGTCAAATCTTTTAAGAGCTGGTTGCTATGTGGCGCATTCCATTCTATTTGCATGTCCAGGACATAAAAAAAATGAATAACGAATTTGAGAAAAAGTATAAGTATTGGAAAATTTAAGGGAATAACAAGCAATATCTCGAAAATGGTTCCCTCAACAAAAGAAATGTATATGACATAAATTGTGTATTTTAACGCAATCTACATTTATTGTGCAGTAAAATTTTGTCCATCTCTTATGGTTTACCAGTTATGCAAAAGTTGTTCACAATGAAGAATACTTTTGGAGACATTCCCAGAAAATTCGAGATATACATTTTATTTGTCATGACAATATCTTAAACATATGATATTTTAATCAAAATCGTTAGAGCCATTTTTGAGAAAATTAAAATTTTCGAAAAATGTTCCATGTAAAGGGTAGTCTGGGGTGGGGGGGGGGGAATTTTCTTGAAAACCTTCGTGTCGCATCTCTGGAAGATACTGAACCTAAATACCAAGTTTGGTGTTTATCCAACTGTTCGTTTCTGAGTTATGCTGTTCACAGACACACAGACCACACACAGATACACACACGGACATGTTTTCAAAAATGCTTTTTTTGGATTCAGGGAGTCTCAAAACATGTATTTCCGTTGAAATCTCGGTATCGAATTTTTGGGTGGAATACAATACTTCCCCTACTTACTATACGTAGTAGAGAAAGTAAAAATGGTAAAAGAAAGGCAGAAAGGAAGTTTAATGTATCAGAGAGCAATGTTTGCTCAGAAATTGTCATTATTTTCTACTAAAGCTAGTAGGAAGAAATTTATGGGTCTTCGCAAAGGAAGACATCCTGATGCTGAAGAAAAAGTGTTGGAATTTGTGCGTGAAAGGAAGAAGAATGGGCAACCTGTGACTAGTGACGCTATACGAAAGAAAGCTTAAGAGGAGACTGAAGTTCTTGGTATTCCGAAACAAGAGTTCAAGGCTAGCCATGAATGGGTAGATCATTCCATGCACCGGACAGGTTTATCTTTAAGATGCCGTACAACAATGTGCCAGAAGCTTCTGCAGATTTTGAGAACAAACTATAAACGTTTCAGCAGTATGTAATTTCACTTCGGACAAAAAAAAATCAATGGAGCAAATAGGCAATGCTGATGAGATGCCAATTTGGTTTAACATGCCATGGAACTACACTATTACTGAGGAGACAAAGGAAGTTATCATCAAAACAACAGAGTGCAAAAAACAGTGCATTACGCTAATTTTGTTCTTTAACAATGTCACCTAACAATAGGGCACTTTCAATTCTATAATCTGATGGTTTATATATACGATAAATCCATTATTGCATTAAATAAATTTAAATAAAATACCTATCACCCATTTTCTGTCATTGATGTGCTTTACATTCCATACAAACCTTTTTTTTTCTTTCTTTCTTCATAATTTTAAGTTTCAAATATGGGGTGCACATTAGATTTGCTGGCACATTAGAAAGTATGCTTTGAGGCCCATTGAAAAAAAAAAAAAATTAGAAAAAGGTCTGAGTGTGTTTCACTGGGAACAGGATAACTCAAAAACAAAAAGTCGGATAAATACCAAACTTTAAATGATTTTTATTAAAATACCATATATTAAAGATATTTGCATGAAAAATAAAATGTATATCTTGAATTTTCTGGGAAAGCCTGTGAAGTCCTATTCATACAGAAGAAATTTTGTATAAGCTTGCATAACTGGTAAATGTTAAAAGATAGATGAAAATGTACCACACAAAAAACGCTTTAAAACAAAATGTTTTTCAAGTAACTTTTTTTGTTGCATAAGCCATTTCTGAAATGTCCATTATTAATGGTTTGAATTGTTCAATACTTAGCCACTCTTTTAAAGTCCTGTCAATTTTCAGTTGTTTCTCGCAATGTCATTAAAAGAGCATGGAATTTCAAGGCTAGCATTAGCATCCAGTTCCAAAACTTTTGACTATCACTGTTCCTTTGCATCTATAATGAATTATTGCTTGCAGCTATTTCCAGAAAGGTTTATTCTCAATTAAAATTAACTAGATGGAAAATAAATTTTCATAAGAATAATTTGCATATCCACTAACAGGCAAGAAGAGGGTAGAGAAAGTCATGTGAATGTAACACAGATTTTATTTGTATTATTTCCTACTATTCATTATAAATATTTGGAGACACTTAAAATGCAAGTCCATGTTAGCCATAAAATACTAATGAGAAGCAAGGGAAGTCAATGATTAGCATTTACTGCTGGTCTGCAACTCTACTTATCTCCTCTAAGACAATGGCACTCCAGCTTAATGACTGAAAAACATACACATGCCTAAATCCCCAAGGTCAGTATGCCTGATTGCTTTGTTATATATGGCAATTGTAATAAAAAGATCACAACACAGATATTTTAATTGAAAACTACTCTATTAATTTAAATATAAAATTCAATTGTATGAATTGCTTAAAGTAACTCGAGTAAAATGTGAAGTAGGAAACATTGGGGACAAATGATCCCTTTGCCCACTCCTAAGTTATGCATATGTTGATCTTGGTGCTTTATGAATATGATGCTAGCTTCTTCTGTAGTAACCTGAGTATGTGAGGGAGTAAAGTGCTGCAGATTGCCTAGTAAGCATTCTCATGTTATGTTCGGCAGATTGCTTCATCTCGAGTTCAGTCACAAATGTGCAAGAGTGAGCCTCACCATACGTTTGCTGCCTCCCGCATGTAAAATAAGTGACTTCTTTAGTTTAGATGCATTCTTATCAGATACCACTACAATAAAATATGTTTTGATTGTATTTAAACTGCAAAATCTACAATATTCAAGAAAATTATTTTTTTAGCCCAAAAGGATCTGAATTTTAAAAAATCTAAATTGCTTCAATTAAAAAAATCTGATGTGTTACACTCACATGACTTTCTCTACTCTTGTGCAAACTATTTTTACAAACGCTTATTCTCCATCTACTTCATGTTAATCGAGATAAACATTTGCAGACTCTTATCTTATTGCTAAGTTTCTTGTAGATGTAAGGGGAATATATATTTACAAGGGCAATATAGAAATACAGTAGCCTTTAAGCATATACATGTCTCTTAACAGCTGGTTGCTAGGTGCAGCACCATTCTTTTGCGATAGATTAATACTCTTTGCATATCCAAGACAAAAAAATGAATAACGAATTCCCATTTGAGAAAATAAATATTAAAAAATTTAAGGGAATAACAAGCAATATCTCGAAAATGGCTTACTCAACAAAAAAAAATGTATATGACATAAATTGTGTATTTTAATGCGATCTACATTTTTTGTGTAGTAAAATTTTGTCTATCTCTTATGGTTTACCAGTTATGCAAAAGTCGTTCACAGTAAAGAATACTTTTGGAGACATTCCCAGAAAATTCAAGATATACATTTTATTTGTCATGAAAATATCTTAAACATATATTTTAATCAAAATCGTTAGAGCCATTTATGAGAAAATTAAAATTTTTGAAAAATGTTCCATGTAAAGGGTAATTTGGGGTGGGGGGATTTTCTTGAAAATCTTCGTGTCGCATCTCTGGAAGATACTGAACCTAAATACCAAGTTTGGTGTTTATCCAACTGTTCGTTTCTGAGTTATGCTGTTCACAGACACACACACACACATGTTTCCAAAAATGCTTTTTTTGGATTCAGGGGGGTCTCAAAACATGTATTTCCGGTGAAATCTCGGTATCGAATTTTTGGGGGGAATACAATACTTCCCCTACTTACTATACGTAGTAGAGAAAGTAAAAATCTGATGTGTTACATTCACATGGCTTTCTTTACCCTCTATCGCTTATTGGTGGGTATATAAACTTTTCTTACTAAATCTTATTTTTCTATCTACTTCATTTTAATCTAAATAAACCTTTGCAGAAATAGCCACATTACACATTTTGTTGTAGATACAAAGGGAACAGCAATAGTCAAATGTTTAAAAACTGGACACTATGCTGGCCTTAAAATTCCATAGTGTTTCCATGCAATCGCGAGAAACAACTGAATGTTGAAGACTTTACAGAATGACCATCTAATGAATAATTCAAACCATTTATAACAAATATCTTGGGAATAGCTTATGCCACAAAAAAGCTATTTTAAATAAACTGGTTTTTCTTAAAGAGATCTACATTTCTTGTGTAGTACGTTTTTGTCTATTGTTTAACATTTACTAGTTATGCAAGATTATACAAAATTCCTTCCAAATGAAGTGGACGCAATTACCAGAAAATTCAAGATATACATTTTATTTGTCATGTAAATATCATTAATATATAGCATTTTAATAAAAATTGTTAAGTCCTTTATTAGAAAATAAATTTTTAAAAATCTTCCATGTTGAGAGTAATTTGCAGTGGGGGAGATTTTCTTGAAAATCTTTATGTCGCATCTTTAGAAGGTACTGAAACTAAATACCAAGTTTGGTGTTTATCCAACTCTTCATTTTTAAGTTATGCTGGTCAGACGCACACAGAACTTTTTCTAAAAATCTTTTTTTTATTTATTCAGGGAGCCTCAAAACATGAATTTCCAGCGAAATCTCAGTATAGAATCTTTGGGTGGTATGCAATACCTTCTATTATGTACATGGTATAGAAAGTAATAAAAATTAAAAGAACTTCTTCACTAAGAAATTGAAGTTTAGGAATCAAAATGAGGCTTGGTTTAAATAGCTTATTTTAAATGTTTGAGGGCTGTAACAGCTTTAAGCTGGGAATTTTAGGAAGAGATGACAAGTTTGAACAATCTTAATTACAAAAACTATGATTTCATGAATTTTAAGACTGCATAAAGCAATGTACCAGGTTATCTCGTGTTCGAGACCTTGAGGGGAGAGGTCGTGTCAGGACGTTCCAAGTACACGCAGGTATAAACAAGTAGCGGCCATGGGGGTGGAGTTGATGGTTTACCGAGCAAGGATCGGAATGCGGACGGGTAGGGGATCGTGGATAGCAGGTAGTCAGGTATTAGGTAGGACGAACGTAACGTCCAAGTGTTATTTTATGGCGTTTGTTTTAGTAACTTTGCTCGTGATAGGAGGTGTTGAATTAAACCCAGGACCTGTGACTGATGAAGGATGTGGGAGCTGCAACAAAGCTTTAAGGACAGGACTACAATGCAGCAGCTGCGCGAAGTGGTACCATTTTGGCTGCCAAAAAATTAAGAGGGACCAGAACATCGAAGAAAACTGGGAATGTAAGGACTGCAGGGGAACTGAAACGGTCATCGCAAATCAGAAGAAACTGGAGAAGCTGCAAGAAGAAGCACGGGTGTTACGCGAGAAGCTCCAACGCGCGGAAGAGAAAATTCGGAAGTTAGAAGAAGAGAATAGCCAACTCAGGGAGCTCAGGAAAGAAAATGGACAAGAAAAGGGGAAACCATGTTTGATAGTCGGAGACTCTATTGTGAGAAATGCGGGGAACCCAAATGCAGAGGTAGCTTGCTATCCTGGCATAAGGACTGAAGGACTGCTGGGGGAAATCGAGAAAAAGCAAGAGGAGATGGAAGACAGCTATAAGACGATTGTATTGCACATTGGGAGCAATGACCTGCGGAGAAGTGTAAACTACGTGATGGGAGACATGTACGACTTAGTTAAATGGACAAGGCAGCTATTTCCCTCAGCGAAGATCGTCGTTAGTGGAGTTTTGAGACGACGCGATGTCAACTGGAGGAAGATAATGCAGGTAAACGACTCGTATGCATGGGTAGCGGAACGACTGGGCGCGAAGTTTCTGGACCCAAATTCGTGGATTGAAGACTGGGACTACGGACGGGACGGTGTGCACTTAAAACCGAAGTGGATCTTCGAAGTTGGCAGCTTTGTTCGGGAGGGTGACGACGTGGAGCGATGGCAGCAAGCGGCAGAAGCAACAGTGACAACAACCTCGGAGGAACGAAGATTCACAGGTAGGGGCTGGCTTTTTAAGGCTGTTACAGGTAAATTGCCGTAGTATTATGAATAAAGTTGTAGAGTTTTGGAATTTAATGGAGATATGTAATCCAAATGTAATTATAGGTACGGAGTCATGGCTAAATGTTGATATAAATGATGCGGAAGTTTTCAGCTCAGATTACAGGGTGTTTAGGAGGGACAGGGACGGAAGGGGAGGGGGAATTTTTATTTGCGCTAAGGCAGAGTTACAAAGCAAAGCGCTATGGGTAGAAGAGGATGTAGAGATTATGGCAATTGAAATTATTGATCAAAAAAACGAAGGTAATAATATAATAATAATAGCTTGCTACAGACCACCTAGCGAAACTAATCACAAAACGTTGCATAAATTAATAGAAAAAATCTCTTCCGTAAAGGGAAACGTTATTGTAGCAGGGGATGTAAATCTGCCAAATGTAAACTGGAAAGGTCAGTTAATAGGAGGCGAAGACCAAAATCTTGTTAATTTTCTGGTTTGGGAACAGGGTTTGTTGCAAGTCGTTAACACAAGTACTCGGCAATCAGCCTTACTAGATGTATTTTTATGCAGGCCTCAGTCTTTGTTTGCTGAATGTGAGGTCTTGCCAGGTTATCAGTGACCACCATTGTGTGCAATTAGAAGTAAACTGGGGGGGACGATTAAACCGGTTTGAATTAGAACAAACATCAATTAGCTGGAATTTCCAGAAAGCGGACGGGGCTGCTATTCAGAATTTTCTACGCGAGCAATATTGGTCTTTCGTAAAATCTGCCACTAGTGTAAATGAAGCCTGGGCTAGTTTCAAAACACTTACTTCGGAAGCAATTATGAAACATGTACCTTTTAAAGTTATGAAAAATAACGCTGATCCAGAATTTTATACAAAACGTATTAGGTCACTTAAAAGGAAAACAAGGCGCGCGTATCATAAAAGGAGGAAATCAGAATGGCATTTTATTAAATTTAAAGAATTAACCAAGAATTTACAAAACGAAAAGTTGCAAGCGCAGGAGCGGTTTTTAGAACAAATTTTAAATAAGGAAAGTGATGGATGGAAAGCATTTTACAATTATGTGAGGAGACGCAGGGGTAATAAAGAAGGCATACCAGATTTCAAAGTTAACGGGACTGCCGTAATAAATGATAAAGAAAAGGCGAACATATTAAATGCACATTTTGTATCGGCCTTTCATCAAATGGATGATAGTCCTGAACGGGAAAATAGGAGTGGTGGAGAATCGCTTTTTCAAATAATGGCGCCAAAATTACGTAAAAGGATCAAGATGCTACAGAATCGAAAATCAAGAGGGCCGGACAACGTACCTACTGAAATATTAAAAATAGGGGGAGAAGCCATGATTCCCTACCTAATGCTATTGTTTAACATGTCAATTAACAACTGTGCACTACCGGAAGACTGGACCGCTATTGTAGTTCCAATATACAAAGGGGGTAATAAAACAGAAATAAATAATTATCGGCCTGTTAGCCTAACGTCGGTAGTGTGTAAAGTAATGGAGCATCTAATTGCAGAATACATACGGGAGGATTTAGAAAACAAACAGTGGTTCAACAAAGCGCAACATGGGTTTAGATCCGGGTATTCATGTGAAAGTCAAACAACTTCATTAATTCAAGATTTGGCAGATGAGGTGGATGCAGGGGGAAGGACTGATGCAGTGGTGATAGATTTTTCTAAAGCTTTTGGCGTAGTGCCACATAGTTTACTCATCCGGAAACTAGCAAATGCGGGACTTGATAATCGCGTTGTATTGTGGGTAGAACAATTTTTGAAAGGGAGGACGCAAAGAGTAAGAGTAGGTAGAGAACTGTCAGAAGGGGGGACCGTAAGTTCAGGCGTGCCCCAAGGCTCGGTACTGGGCCCGTTACTGTTTCTTATCTTTGTTAATGATATCCATATAAACATTAAATGCCAGATAAGACTGTTCGCAGACGATTGTATTATTTACAATAAGATTAGGAATTCCATGCATGAGACTGCTCTTCAGGACGACCTAAATGAAATCAGGTGGTGGGCCGAAGCAAACAAAATGACAATTAATGCTGGGAAAAGTAAGTCCATTGTTTTTAGCAGAACTAAGGGGAAGATTATACATAACTATCAAATGGGCGGGGAACCAATTCCACAGGTGGACAGCTGCAAATATTTGGGAGTGTGCTTGTCAAGTAATGCTGGATGGGGGGAACAGATAAATAGTACATCTAGGAAAGCGTGGAAAGCATTGCATTTCGTAATGAGAATACTGAAAAAGGGGAGCGCAAAGACCAGGGAACTAGCCTACAAATCTTTAGTGCGGCCGGTTATGGAATATGGAGTAGCATGTTGGGACCCATACAGAGTCAATCAGATTGATTCCTTAGAAAAAGTGCAGAGAAGGGCTATAAAATTCATAAGGAGAGGTAAAGATTTTGGGTTTACAAAAGGTGAAGGGAATGAATGGGAACCGCTAAAAGTTAGGCGTAAAAAACATAGATTAGTTGCGTTATTTAAAGCTTATACTGGTTCAAATGCTTGGGCGGATGTTAGAGAAAGGTTAGAGAATCCAGCACACTACGGTCGAAACGATCATCTGTTTAAAATTAGGGGTAGAAAGTGCAGAACCGATGTGGGAAAATTTTCTTTTGTTAATAGAACCATTGAGGAATGGAATGAATTGCCTGTAGCAGCCTTTCAGGGCTGTCCTCTGACCTTAAAGCAGTTCAGAAATAATATTAGCAGAATAAATGTTGGTTAATTAACTAGTGTACTCATTTCACAAACTATACTATTAAAGTTGACACTACCAGGTTGAAAATACTGGTAACTAAATATAAGGACCAATTGTAAATAGTTAAGTACCTCGAAAATAGTTATGTACTTTGTAAATTGTTAAGTACTTTGTAGATAGTTAAGTAAATTGAGAATAGTTAAGTAAATTGTGAATAGTGAAGTAAATTGTGAATAGTTAAGTAAATTATAAATGGTTCAGTAATTAGGGATTTTAAAAGCTTTGTTAATATTTAAAATTAATCATTTTGTATTGTTAGTCTTGTTTATTATTATTATTATTATTATTATTATTATTATTATTATTATTATTATTATTATTGTTGTTGTTGTAAGCTAGTCATGGTGATGTAAATTTTGTACGGTTTAATTCTGCCACCGGGAAGTACCCAATTGCAGAATGAATAAATACATACACATACAATAAAAGTTAAGTATAAAAATTGCAAGCTTGATTTTCCCTTTATTTCGGACAATTTGAGATGGAACAGCCCATATATGAATTACTTGTTTGCCAGACAAAAGTACAAAGCTGGTCAAAAATTTTAAGTATTTCCTGCTGCTTCAGCAACAAGGAACAAGTAACTGCTTTATTCAGGTAGGTACTACCTGTTTTGTTAGTGGCCAAAAATCAATAAGATCAAGGCAGCCATTGAGAATGAGTGCTCAAAAGACACACAAATGACTGTGCTCATAGTAATATTTTAATTCTGAATTTTTTTTATATCATAATCCATATTATAAAGCCTTGTTATTTTTTTTAATTTAAATTGAATTTATTTGCACATCTCAATTTACAAAGATTTTGAACTATGTACAAATTGTCTAGTTATTATTTATCTGCTATCTCAGCCTGCAAGGCACTCTGACTATATGCCAATCTAAACTATATGCCATTCAAGACATTATTCAAATTAAATGAGTAGTTTCTGAATGAATGAAAGCTGCTATTGCATTTCCTCTTTACAAAATTGTAACCAGCTTCTCTAAATTTTTTTCATTTTGCATGGATAGTGGCCAGCATATAAAACGGCCACCCTGAGCAAGAAATCAGCTTTTTAAATTGTATGCTTTTTTTTTTTCCTTCTTTCTTTCCCTTAGCACAAAAAAAAAAGGGGGGGAACCAGTTGTTAGGAAACTGGTCATAATTAAAGAAGTGTTTGAGGGGTCATAAGTAAACAATGGTGAGGCCAAATAAATTGAAATTTGATGTACATGCTAGGTGTGATCATAAAATAATGGAATTTTTGTTTTTCTTAAAGAATTTTTATTTAATCATCAATATCAACTTTGTCCTTTTTAAAGTAATATACTTGTGTCAGTGCTTTTTCCAATCTTGGAAGCACTTTTCGTTATGGTGTTCAGCTCCTTCAGCGATTCTATTCTCTCATCAATGGTGGCAAAAAGTTATCCTTTCATGGTTCCCTTCAGCCTCGGGAATAGAAAGAAGTCGCAGGGGGCCATGTCCAGCGAATACGGTGACTGAGGCAGCATAACGGTTTTGATTTTAGCCAAAAAGTTATGAACAAGCATTGAAGTGGAGTGGGTGCATTATCGTGATGCAATTTCCATTGAGTGGTTTTGCCATAATTCTGGTCGTTTTCTTCAGATTCCTTCAATCAAACAGCGCATAACTGTCAGGTAGTATTCCTTATTGACCATACTACCATAAGCCAGGAACTCCTGATGCACTATCCCATTGTAATCGAAGAAAACAGTGAGAAGGACCGTGTCAAATTTTTTTCGGTCTTGGCTCTTCAGACAGTTTCCATTGGGACAACTGGGCCTTAGTTTCAACTCATACCCATATACCCATGTTTTGTCACCTGTTATAACCTTCTTTAGAAGTTCTGGATCGTTTTCGACTTCAGCAATTCCTGAGGGATGTCTATGCAACATCGTTTTTGGTCGAAATTCAACAATTTCGGAACAACTTTGCTGCAACACGTTTCATGCCCAAAACATCCAAAAAAATCTGATGTGTTACACTCACATGACTTTCTCTACTCTTGTACAATCTAATTTTACAAACGCCTATTCTCCATATGCTTCATGTTAATCGAGATATCGAGATGTCAATCTTATTGGTAATTTTCTTGTAGATGCAAGGGAAATATCGTAGCTTTTAAGCGATAGTCAAATATTTTAACGCTGGTTGCTATGTGGCGCATTCCATTCTCTTTGCATGTCCAGGACATAAAAAAAATGAATAACGAATTTGAGAAAAAGTATAAGTATTGGAAAATTTAAGGAAATAACAAGCAATATCTCGAAAACGGTTCACTCAACAAAAGAAATGTATATGACATAAGTTGTGTATTTTAACGCGATCTACATTTTTTGTGTAGTAAAATTTTGTCTATCTCTTATGGTTTACCAGTTATGCAAAAGTCGTTCACAATGAAGAATACTTTTGGAGACATTCCCAGAAAATTCGAGATATACATTTCATTTCTCATGACATTATCTTAAACATATGATATTTTCATCAAAATCGTTAGAGCCATTTTTGAGAAAATTAAAATTTTCGAAAAATCTTCCATGTAAAGGGTAGTCTGGGGTGGGGGGATTTTCTTGAAAACCTTCGTGTCGCATCTCTGGAAGATACGGAACCTAAATACCTAGTTTGGTGCTTATCCGACTGTTCGTTTTTGAGTTATGCTGTTCACAGACACACAGACACACACACAGACACACACACGGACATGTTTCCAAAAATGCTTTATTTGGATTCAGGAGGTCTCAAAACATGTATTTCCGGTGAAATCTCGGTATCGAATTTTTGGGTGGAATGCAATACTTCCCCTACTTACTATACGTAGTAGAGAAAGTAAAAATTGCTTGGAATGAGCCAAAGGATATGTCATCATCAGCAACCTCTCTGATGATGATTCGGCGATTTTCCAGTACCATTTTCTTTACTTCTTCCACATTGGTGATAGTAATTGGTGCTAGGGCATCCAGGGTGGTCGTCTTCAACGTCTTCTCGGCCCTCTTTGAAACGTTTATACCACTCGTAAGCTCTTGCCTTACTTGCCAAAAGCCACAGTCAACATTTCGATTGCGGGGCTGCACTTTATTCCATTTCTCAAGCAAAATTTAATGCAAATTCTTTCATCCATCTTTTTCGAAAGTAAAAATTTGCCAAGTACTCGAAAGCATGTATAACTTTTTCGACTGTCAACAAGAAACTAAATATTTAAAACAGATGAAAATGCAAATATACATCAGGCACATGTGTACCAACAAGATAAAACAAAAGTTTTGAACATTGGATGTATAAAGCTTGCAAAATTAAAAAATTCCCATTTTTTTTATCATACCTCATACGTTTCAGACAATGGGAATTCCACTCTGAGGAGAAGAAGAAGAAGAAAAAAACATAGTTCCAAAAATCGCCACCAGAGGATAAATGGGGCAATGGGAAGTGAAAGAAAGCAAAATCTTACTGTGAGTTTAATCCAACACAATTACAAATAGGGCTTAATATGCTGCCCTTAAACATTTTCCACAAATTTCTCTGAATCACATTGTCCACTGCAGAACATAGCACATCCCCATCTTACTGCCTCACGTGAAGCATTATGCACCGCTCCTTTAAATTTGCTAAACTGTCCATGTGTCCTTGGCACACTTTGCTCTTTAAATAAGCCCACAAGCAAAAACCACATCATCCGGTGAGATATGGCAAACGGGGAGGAAATTTCACAAGGAATGCAGAACTGATTATGCGACCATTGGTGAAATTTCATCAGAGGACTTGCTTCACCTCCAATCCAATGTTGTCGGTCTGGAATAACAAAATTGGGCAGTATTCACTGGTATCTCCATGCATTGACAGTACAGGTGTTTATTCCAGCTGGTGTGCATTCTTCAAAAACGTACAGCCCAATTATGAACTAGACAGTAAATCCACATCACGCTGTCACTTTTTGGATTCAGCTCAAATGCACGAGGATCCTTAGAAGCCCAAACACTACTGTGTGTGCTGACATTCATTCAGGGAAAAGTGGGTTTCGTTACTCCAAACGATGCTCCACGGTCATGCCTCTTCCACCTCCACCCAAGCTTGGAAAAGCAGAAAAAATGCAAGCATGCATCCTGAGCATGTAGTTTTTGGATGTGGCTAAACTTGTAGGAGAAAAGCTTCAGTACCTTGTGCAAACACTTCCAAACAGTTGAACAGGGCATATCCACTTTCCGGGATATTGCCTGTGCACTGCTGAATCCCTGCTCTGCATTGGCCTCCACTATAGCAATTGCAACAGTTTCCAAGTCTTCATTGCATACAGATTGTGACCTCCTCCTGGTTTCATTGTAAAGAGCCAGTATGTTTGAAGCTTGAGATTATCTATCGCAAATTAAAAATGGTCTTGGGACCTCTGCCTAGGTTCTTTGCTGTTCGGAATAACCAAAGTGCAATGGAAGCTTTATGTTATCTTGGTAATAAGGCTTGACATGCAAAACACAATCACGTAAGTAGAGTATTGCATACACAAGCATATTCTAATAATTTTATCCAAATACGTCACAATACCTATTGACATTGTCAACAAGACATGCACCACCCCCATACAGCACCACCTCGTCCTCTGGCAGCAATTTTTGGAGCTTGTTTTTCTTTCTTCTCAAAATGAAATTCCTGTTGTCTAAGCATATGCACACCAAATTTCAATTTATTTGGCCTCAAGGTTGTTTACTTACCTACTGCACAAGTTAGGAGCCAATTACAATGAAAATTAAGCATCGACATAACCACACAAAACTTGAATAACACAAATAAGTTGTCATTCGTATCAACAAATGCATAAATAGCAGCCAACCGCAAGAGAGGGTTAAACAGCGAGCTAATATGGCGGCCTGTGAAGCAACCACCGACAAAAGAGATAATGTACATGTATAAAAATGAACAAGAGCTAGATGTCGGGTTGAAGCACAATAAACTCACAAAAAAGCATCACCCAGAATAACAATTTGTTTTCCTGTGATTTTTATGCATATTCTGTATAACTGGCCTGTGATATTACAAACAAACAAAGGTAGCAAGTCAATGCATGATAGAAAATATGATGGGAGATGGCAGAATAATCACCTGATGAGAGTCGTTTTCTAATTGGCTAATTTCTATGTTTGACATAGACATGAACTTGAAAGCTTGGACCTAATAAACTTCTAAGTTTATGTTTAATTCTATGTTGATGTGATTCATTGTGAATTGTTTCATTACAATACATATCTAGTTTTTAAGATTACAGTTAATTTTCATTGTGAATGGGGCCTCAGAGTATAGGCTGTATGACATCTTAGCTAATTTGCCCACAGGGAGGGGTGGTTCTAATGGGGTATACAACAAAACAAATCTTACCTAATAATATTTCTGACAAGTTTTGTTCTGTACAACATTTCAATACAATTAATATTTAATAATTTCTAATAATTTTCATTACTATTATTCATGCTCACAAACTGCTTAACATGAGAAACTGTACCATTACAATTGCATTGCAAATAAAAGGAAGAGGTCCAAGTCTGTGTACTGTTAAACCCTTCAATTATATTTTAATATTTTTTCCCTTGATTGGCAAAAGGCTGTTACAATTGCCTAATTTTACAGGAGAAATAATAAACATGTTAAAAGAATAGTAAATATCATCCAGTTAAAAAGCAATGTATGTTAGTTTTCCCAGAAATTTATTCTTTACACATATTCCACTATTATTTAATTATATTTATTAAACTATGTTGATCTTATACATTTAACTTTTAGCCCGCCACCATAGAACTATTTTTAGTTCTATGTCTGTACTGTACAATGGAGATAATGAGAAGGCCAGAAATGACAGGAAATAAAATAGTGTCTGTCTAAATTCTACAAAAAAAAATCTGATGTGTTACACTCACATGACTTTCTCTACTCTTGTACAATCTATTTTTACAAACGCCTATTCTCCATATGCTTTATGTTAATCGAGATATCGAGATGTCAATCTTATTGCTAATTTTCTTGTAGATGCAAGGGGAATATGGTAGCTTTTAAGCGATGGTCAAATATTTTAACGCTGGTTGCTATGTGTCGAATTCCATTCTCTTTGCAAGTCCAGGACATAAAAAAATGAATAACGAATTTGAGAAAAAGTATAAGTATTGGAAAATTTAAGGGAATAACAAGCAATATCTCGAAAACGGTTCACTCAACAAAAGAAATGTATATAACATAAGTTGTGTATTTTAACGAGATCAACATTTTTTGTGTAGTAAAATTTTGTCTATCTCTTATGGTTTACCAGTTATGCAAAAGTCGTTCACAATGAAGAATACTTTTGGAGACATTCCCAGAAAATTCGAGATATACATTTCATTTCTCATGGCATTATCTTAAACATATGATATTTTAAACAAAATCGTTAGAGCCATTTTTGAGAAAATTAAAATTTTCGAAAAATGTTCCATGTAAAGGGTAGTCTGGGGTGGGGGGATTTTCTTGAAAACCTTCGTGTCGCATCTCTGGAAGATACTGAACCTAAATACCAAGTTTGGTGTTTATCCGACTGTTCGTTTTTGAGTTATGCTGTTCACACACACACAGACACACACACAGACACACACACACACAGACACACACACGGACATGTTTCCAAAAATGCTTTTTTTGGATTCAGGAGGTCTCAAAACATGTATTTCCGGTGAAATCTCGGTATCGAATTTTTGGGTGGAATGCAATACTTCCCCTACTTACTATACGTAGTAGAGAAAGTAATAAACAGCTGATAATTAGGGACCAAAAATCAAAATTTCTTGCACGTTTCATAACCTAAAAAAGTTGGCAGATTTTATTCTCATTTTGTACTGTACTTCAATAGTGAAGTGCTATTCTTCTTAATAGATCTATAGGCTTTTGAAGAACAAATTACAACACAAAAAGAAAGCTAAATCATTAAAAAAAAAAAAAAAAAAAAAACTCTCAACTGTGAAAACATTTTATTTAAATTGCACTCATTTAACACAGGCAAACTTTTTTGACAGAATGTGCACTGACCTCCAGAATATAAGATGAATATTATAATTCAAAATAAGTAATGTCCACCCTTTGCCATTCATGAGAGGATTTATTAACACACCAGAAGATAAAGTGGATGTATTACCGGTTTTCAAGACATCATACAACAGAGACAACTGGGCAATAGCAATGGAGGTAGAAATATTGGAGAGAGTGGAAAGGGAGATAAAGAGGGGGAGATGGAGAGACAGAGAAGAATCTCCATATTTAATGAAATGCGAACAGAGCAGTAAGTAGGTAGTAAATAAATAAATCCTGTTGGCCTATGATCTTACTCTGTGCTTCTTAGAAGTAGCCTTATCACGTTTGGTTACTAACCTTGATTCTGAAGTGATCTGGCACAAAATACCATTAATCTAGCAAAAATTCACTTTAAAAATTGTCACTCACCTGTGTTTGTTGATGAGAGATGTATTATATAGGCTGGTTCATTAACCGAGAACGGAAACTACAATGAGAACGACAAAGTTAAAATACATGTATTATAATGTGAGCATTCACAATTAAGGGGAAATTTTCCTGGATCCTAGGAATGGAAAAGAAGACTTGGTTAAGTTACAACTTTCACGTTCCTGGGAATAGCATATAAGATCCATATTGCGCATATTGTTTGTCATACGACTTAATTCATGGGTTCAGCCAACCTGGTAGCAGCACAGTGTTGCATGTTCTATCAGCAGTACGTGAACGCAAGGAGAGCAAAACTAAGCGCTATGTTACAAGCAGCAACTATTAATGAAATAATTGATAACTAATATTTGCAGGTTCATATAAGCATATCAAGGGACAATACTGCAATAGCTAATAAACAAAACAAGAACTCCATTTTGTTATAATTAAATAATACTTTAACATACCTTTAGGCAACTTTTTACTCCAAGGGAACAGCATGAATTTCACGTGGGTTACCCTGGGAAGAGAACTGTTTTGCTTACCTGGATATGTGTGAAACAAGAGCTTTGTGCACACTGCAAACCATAGCAGTGAGCTCTTGTGCTTTTAAAAAGTTCAGAGGTTCATTTTCCTTCAGATTTGATGTTCATGAAGAAATTAAGAACTCAAAACACAATGAGCCTTGACAGACTGCAAATCACTTAAAAATTATGTTTGTTACTGTTTTCATTAGAAGGGTTAGGTTCTTGTTCTGACAGTTTGGTACTCAACTCTTTAAAATGTATATTTAGTAAACATACACCTGCACAAAGTATGGACACACTCCAGTTCCAGTTATAATTTTTTTGTCGCCCTCTGCAGTGTAGTGGTTATCATGTTAGCCTCTAGTTCCTGACGTTGCAGGTTCAAACCTGGCAGAGGGCGATGTACTTTTTTCGGGAGTAAAAATCCTTAGCTTAGCATGTAAAAGAACCTCAAGCCTGATAAACAGGCCTCTAAGCAAAATTAGCAGTATTTCACACCCAATATAGAATGGGACGTTAAGGACCACAGCATTTAAAGAGCGTCCATAAATAAAATTTAATTTAATTTACTCTCCAGTTCAACACCTATGGATATTACCGGTATATCACAAAATGTTAAACATAAAACACTGCTCACGATAGTTGCTGCAAGATTAAATTACTGTTAGGTAGTGCTTCACATTCAGGGCTGATTGTGTTTGCCTAACTACAAACTGACTCAAGCTGGTTGTTTACCGTGTAATATTTTGCTACAGGCATGTCAAATATTAAGTACAGCGAACTTTAAACAATTTCTTTATTATATATAACCAAAGTTAAAAGCACTCATAAAATTGAACCAACACTGCTAGAAACGTAGGGTTTTTACCAGTATGTGCAGAAATGAGCGATCTCTCTTTAGAGAACAAGAGTTTTTCTGAAGCTATTAAACGTTTTCCGTGTGCATGTAATATTTCAATTACTTCACTCGAAGCGGTATTAGGTACATATCTAGGCAATGCAGCGAGAGATAAGCTAAAAGCATTTATGATGAGAAATAGGCCACATCCTCATGGACTAAGTCGTCTGACAAACATAATACTTTCTTCACTGAAAAAATTATTCAAAGTGGTCACTAGAGTTCTTTCTAGTCACAAACCGGGAAAATAAAACAAGAAGAAATTCCAGCAAATGTGCATGCTGACTCCCTCAGATTCATTGAACATTGGTCCTTCTAGCGAAAGCGTGACTTGAAATTTGTTTTTATGCAACTCAACTGGCTATTGTCTTAAAAAACAGCAGCAAATACTGGTAGAAATTAAGAGAGAATAATTAACAATAAATAACTTTAACAAAAGACGCTTAGTACAACTAGAGGAATCAGAAATAGTAATTAGAACTTTGACATTGGCTAACCTGCATTATGTTCCCTGAATTGGAAGCAGGCAAAGAAATATTATTGGCCAATTATAAACAAATCATGTCCCAATATGCAAAATCCACTCCCACTTTGCTATCAATATGATCGTAGATATGCATTCTATTCTTGTTTCCTGTGTGTTGTGAACCAAAATTATATACGTTGTTTTGCTTCTCGTTCCCACTTCCATTCTCGGGCTGTGAACCAGTCTTATTTCTTATACATAAGATTTCCTGATTTGTACAACAATATTACTTGAGCATTAGTTTTATAAAACCTCATTACCCCAAATACCAAAACATTCCAGCATATTTTGCAACAATACATACCTTAGCTTTTTTACATAAGTATGTAGCCATGGTTAAACAAAGATAAGCTTCACTGAAGTACTAAACACACCCTAGACTATGGGAGTGCACAATTTGTTCAGCAAGCTGCAAATCAAAACACACAAACCAGAACAAAAACAAAAAATAAAAAAGATGCAACAACATGCACAATGCACAGCAAACTCATTAGAAATTTTACTATATATCTGCAGTACTTACATATAAACTCTAAAATTTACTGGACATTAACACAGTTTCTGAATTTACTAGAACTGACAATAAATATACAGTGGGTAATAGCCAAGTATTTGCTAAGTTAAAGAATTTCATGGTGCATGACCTGAGCCTAATGCCTTATTAACAGTATGAGATGTATGCTTCACTATTCCATACACACTCCCTCATACCTACATTAAAGAGAAAATTAAATATAATATACAATATTTCAACTAAACATGCAAATACATGCTTGCCAACTTGCTGAAATTGAAACCCATAAAACTTTCTCTTGTAATTTTGCAATGATATGAAATTTAGAATCCATAAAACATTCCGTGCAGCTTATGTACAAAAATTAAATGAAAAACACTAAATGGTGATTCCATTTTATAACAATTCTTTAAGACCTGATGGTACTGCTTTCTGTTACACATGCTGAAATTCTTACTGCTATCACAATAAATATGTATTAAAGCATAGAACACTGCATCCTAGGCTATACACAGATTTCTAGTCCATATTTTATGCTTCATAACATGAACCATAAACAAAATCTGTCACAAAATATGTGAAACATATCCCATAGTCCTATAACATAAATAAGATAAATTATTATAAAAGGGATAGTTGACTTTACAATTATTGTCATCCATTACTAAACATTTGCACCCATTTATTGCTCATTTGTTACTACTAGTTATCATTGGTGTTGCAATCAAATTTTAAATCCCAGAAAACAAAAAATGCATGTGTTCAATTTCGTTGCAGCCCAGTGAAGGGACAGCACCATAAAGACTAGACCCACAGACAAGTCTGGCCTATCATAGCACTGTAAACATGGTTATCAGAAAAGAAACACACAACTCAGTCTTATGAAACAAAAACTAAGTGTGATATCAACATAAATTTTGTGGTGTTATGTTGGGAAACTGTGGAAGTTTGCATTGGTAGTGTTGTAGTTGGTAATGTATATCACTGTTGTAGCAGATACAGAAATGGCAAATCCTGCAGAAAAAGCATATTGTGTGCTAGAACTTGCTAAAACAAATTCTGTAACTGTCGTCCGACATTTCAGAACATGTTTCCAGAAACCACCACTGACTAGACAAACAAATCTAAGATTGGCACAGAAAATTTGAGGCAACAGGCTGTGTGTGCAAAGGAAAGAGCAGTCGTCCTCCGTGGACTAGTGGTACCATGCTAGCCTCTAGTTCCTAAGGTCTCGGGTTCAAACCCGGCGGAGGGCGATGGATGTGCGGGACTCTCCCAAAATTAATGTCTCTTGTGCAGTATCCCACACCAAGGTGTATGGCCCCTTCTTTTTTGCAGAAAAAAGAGTAACAGGATCTACATATCTCAATATGTTACAGCTTTGGTTGATGCCCCAACTGTATGAGGAAATGGAAGGGGAAACGTTTATCTTCCAACAAGATGGAGCACGCCTCACTGGCACACAGATGTTAAGACTTTACTTGGATGAAATTCTATCACGCCGTTGGATCAGTTGTGCTACAGACGACAATAACGCTTTCCTACGTTGGCCACCGAGGAGTCCCAGTCTCATGCCATGGGACTTTTTCCTTTGGGGATTTGTCAAAAATAGAGTTTTTGTTCCTCCAATTCCATATGATTTAGATGACATAAAGGAATGCATCAGTGGCAAGTGTCATGCAGATATGTTACATCAGTTTTGGGATGAACTTGATTATCATCTTGATGTGTGTCGTGTGACACAGGGATCACACATTCAACATTTGTGAGTTCACAAACTAAACTTCAAGACTTCCTCTACACAACAGTGCAAACAGATTTATTATATCATTAATAGTTAAGGATTTATAACACATTGAAAGTGTCTTTTGTAATAGCTCTGTATTATATTAACATGGTACATTCAAGCTGTAACTGTCGTCCTCCATGGTCCAGAGGTACCATGTTAGCCTCTAGTTCCTGAGATTGCGGGTTCAACCCCGGGAGAGGGCGATGGATTTTTTGGGGCGTAAAAACCCTTAACATGGCTTCCTTCGGTAGAAAAGTGAAGCCAATGGTCCTGTGTCATAGATTTACGGCATATAAAAGAACCTCCTTAAGTCTGATAAAGAGGCCTCTAAACAAAATTTCTGATCTTTCATGCCCAATATATAATGGGATGCTAAGAAACCTAATAGTTACAGAACGTCCATAAATAACACTCAATTTCAATTTCAGGCTATAGTTAGCAAGAAGTCTTACATTATTATCATAAAGAAGAAAAAAAAATCTGATGTGTTACACACACATGACTTTCTCTACTCTTGTACAAACTATTTTTACAAATGCTTATTCTCCATATGCTTCATGTTAATCGAGATGTTAATCTTATTGTTAATTTTCTTGTAGATGCAAGGGGTATATGGTAGTATTTAAGCGATAGTCAAATATTTTAAGAGCTGGTTGCTATGTGGTGCATTCCATTCTCTTTGTATGTCCAGGACATAAAAATGAATAACGAATTCCCATTTGAGAAAAAGTATAAGTATTGGAAAATTTAAGGGAATAACAAGCAATATCTCGAAAATGGTTCACTCAACAAAAAAAAATGTATATGATATAAATTGTGTATTTTAATGCGATCTACATTTTTTGAGTAGTAAAATTTTGTCTATCTCTTATGGTTTACCAGTAATGCAAAAGTCGTTCACAATGAAGAATACTTTTGGAGACATTCCCAGAAAATTCGAGATATACATTTTATTTGTCATGAAAATATCTTAAACATATGATATTTTAATCAAAACCGTTAGAGCCATTTATGAGAAAATTATAATTTTCGAAAAATGTTCCATGTAAATGGTAATCTGGGGTGGGGGGATTTTCTTGAAAACCTTCAGTCGCATCTCTGGAAGATACTGAACCTAAATACCAAGTTTGGTGTTTATCTGACTGTCTCTTGTGCATTAGAAAAACAGCACTTTTGAAGCACAAAGCAGAACAGTCAAGTGATTAATGGTGTATGTCTTCAGAGCAGCAAATCTGGATTCTGTTTCCTAATTATAACATCTATATTTAATGTTTTTAAAATGCCTGAGAACACAACTAATTTAACCTTTAGAAACATTCTTTTCCTGCAACCTCATGTTAACGAGATCTCAAATATTATCTACATTTTCACTCTCTAACAGTCTACTTCTCTCAACTATTTCTATGAAATTTATTAACTACAGAAGTACAAAGTCTTATAGCATAAGAATCACTTCACTCAAGCATAATTCAAGTGAATTATTAAAGTGGAAATTTAGATAAAATCTGAGATCTCAAATTATGGTCAAGTTAGGCAAAAAGGATGCATTTTAAAGGTTAGTTTTATTAGTTTCTCATGAAATTTAAAATCATAAAAAGAAAGTGATATTATTAGTATGCAAATCCCAGGTCTCCAGCTCTAGAAATGTATGCTGCAAACCACTCCACCATTCTGCTTCATGCTTCAAAAGCAGTGGTTCTTCTAAGACAGTAGAATCGTCCAGCTGTTATCCTTATTTCAAGTTTATTTCTTTTTTACTTTCTCTACTATGTATAGTAAGTAGGGGAAGTATTGTATTCCACCCAAAAATTTGATACCGAGATTTCACAGCAAATACATGTTTTGAGACCCCCTGAATCCAAAAAAATCTGATGTGTTACACTCACATGACTTTCTCTACTCCTGTACAATCTAATTTTACAAACGCCTATTCTTCATATGCTTCATGTTAATCGAGATATCGAGATGTCAATCTTATTGGTAATTTTCTTGTGGATTGGTAGCTTTTAAGCGATAGTCAAATATTTTAACGCTGGTTGCTATGTGGCGCATTCCATTCTCTTTGCATGTCCAGGATATAAAAAAATGAATAACGAATTTGAGAAAAAGTATAAGTATTGGAAAATTTAAGGAAATAACAAGCAATATCTCGAAAACGGTTCACTCAACAAAAGAAATGTATATAATATAAGTTGTGTATTTTAACGCGATCTACATTTTTTGTGTAGTAAAATTTTGTCTATCTCTTATGGTTTACCAGTTATGCAAAAGTCGTTCACAATGAAGAATACTTTTGGAGACATTCCCAGAAAATTCGAGATATACATTTAATTTCTCATGACATTATCTTAAACATATGATATTTTCATCAAAATCGTTAGAGCCATTTTTGAGAAAATTAAAATTTTCGAAAAATCTTCCATGTAAAGGGTAGTCTGGGGTGGGGGGATTTTCTTGAAAACCTTCGTGTCGCATCGCTGGAAGATACTGAACCTAAATACCAAGTTTGGTGCTTATCCGACTGTTGGTTTTTGAGTTATGCTGTTCACAGACACACAGACACACACACAGACACACACACAGACACACACACACACAGACACACACACGGACATGTTTCCAAAAATGCTTTTTTTGGATTCAGGAGGTCTCAAAACATGTATTTCCGGTGAAATCTCGGTATCGAATTTTTGGGTGGAATGCAATACTTCCACTACTTACTATACGTAGTAGAGAAAGTAAAAAGCATTTTTGGAAACACGTCCGTGTGTGTGTCTGTGAACAGCATAACTCAGAAACGAACAGTTGGATAAACACCAAATTTGGTATTTAGGTTCAGTATCTTCCAGATATGCGACACGAAGGTTTTCAAGAAAATCCCCCCATCCCAGATTACCCTTTACATGGAACATTTTTCGAAAATTTTAATTTTCTCAAAAATGGCTCTAACGATTTTGATTAAAATATCATATGTTTAAGATATTTTCATGACAAATGAAATGTATATCTCGAATTTTCTGGGAATGTCTCCAAAAGTATTCTTCATTGTGAACGACTTTTGCATAACTGGTAAACCATAAGAGATAGACAAAATGTTACTACACAAAAAATGTAGATCGCATTAAAATACACAATTTATGTCATACACATTTTTTTGGGGGGTGAACCATTTTCGAGATATTGCTTGTTATTCCCTTAAATTTTCGAATACTTATACTTTTTCTCAAATTCGTTATTCATTCTTTTTGTCCTGGTAATGCAAAGAGAATGGAATACTCCACATAGCAACCACCTCTTAAAATATTTGACTATCGCTTAAAGTCTAGCAATTCCCCTTGCATATACAAGAAAATTAGCAATAAGATTAACATCTCGATTAACATGAAGCATATGGAGAATAAGCGTTTGTAAAAATAGTTTGTACAAGAGTAGAGAAAGTCATGTGAGTGTAACACATCAGATTTTTTTACTTTCTCTACTACGTATAGTAAGTAGGGAAAGTATTGCATTCCACCCAAAAATTCGATACCGAGATTTCACCGGAAATACACGTTTTGAGACCTCCTGAATCCAAAAAAATCTGATGTGTTACACTCACATGACTTTCTCTACTCTTGTACAATCTAATTTTACAAACGCCTATTCTCCATATGCTTCATGTTAATCGAGATATCGAAATGTCAATCTTATTGGTAATTTTCTTGTAGATGCAAGGGGAATATGGTAGCTTTTAAGCGATAGTCAAATATTTTAACGCTGGTTGCTATGTGGCGCATTCCACTCTCTTTGCATGTCCAGGACATAAAAAAATGAATAACGAATTTGAGAAAAAGTATAAGTATTGCAAAATTTAAGGAAATAACAAGCAATATCTCGAAAACGGTTCACTCAACAAAAGAAATGTATATGACATAAGTTGTGTATTTTAACGCGATCTATATTTTTTGTGTAGTAAAATTTTGTCTATCTCTTATAGTTTACCAGTTATGCAAAAGTCGTTCAGAATGAAGAATACTTTTGGAGACATTCCCAGAAAATTCGAGATATACATTTCATTTCTCATGATATTATCTTAAATATATGATATTTTCATCAAAATCGTTAGAGCCATTTTTGAGAAAATTAAAATTTTCGAAAAATGTTCCATGTAAAGGGTAGTCTGGGGTGGGGGGATTTTCTTGAAAACCTTCGTGTCGCATCTCTGGAAGATACTGAACCTAAATACCAAGTTTGGTGTTTATCCGACTGTTCGTTTTTGAGTTATGCTGTTCACACACACACAGACACACACACGGACATGTTTCCAAAAATGCTTTTTTTGGATTCAGGAGGTCTCAAAACATGTATTTCCGGTGAAATCTCGGTATCGAATTTTTGGGTGGAATGCAATACTTCCCCTACTTACTGTACGTAGTAGAGAAAGTAAAAAGCATTTTTAGAAACATGTCCGTGTGTGTGTCTGTGTGTCTGTGTGTGTGTGTGTCTGTGTGTGTGTCTGTGTGTGTGTGAACAGCATAACTCAAAAACGAACAATCGGATAAGCACCAAACTTGGTATTTAGGTTCAGTATCATCCAGAGATGCGACACGAAGGTTTTCAAGAAAATCCCCCCACCCCAGACTACCCTTTACATGGAAGATTTTTCGAAAATTTTAATTTTCTCAAAAATGGCTCTAACGATTTTGATTAATATATCATATGTTTAAGATATTTTTATGACAAATAAAATGTATATCTTGAATTTCCTGGGAATGTCTCCAAAAGTATTCTTCATTGTGAACGACTTTTGCATAACTGGTAAACCATAAGAGATAGACAAAATTTTACTACACAAAAAATGTAGATCGCGTTAAAATACACAACTTATGTCATATACATTTCTTTTGTTGAGTGAACCGTTTTCGAGATATTGCTTGTTATTTCCTTAAATTTTACAATACTTATACTTTTTCTCAAATTCGTTTATCATTTTTTACTTTCTCTACTACGTATAGTAAGTAGGGGAAGTATTGCATTCCACCCAAAAATTCGATACCGAGATTTCACCGGAAATACATGTTTTGAGACCCACTGAATCCAAAAAAAGCATTTTTGGAAACATGTCCGTGTGTGTGTCTGTGTGTGTGTGTGTGTGTGTGTGTGTGTGTGTGTGTGTCTGTGTGTGTGTCTGTGAACAGCATAACTCAAAAACGAACAGTCGGATAAACACCAAACTTGGTATTTAGGTTCAGTATCTTCCAGAGATGCGACACGAAGGTTTTCAAGAAAATCCCCCCACCCCAGACTACCCTTTACATGGAACATTTTTCGAAAATTTTAATTTTCTCAAAAATGGCTCTAACGATTTTGATTAAAATATCATATGTTTAAGATAATGACATGAGAAATGAAATGTATATGTCGAATTTTCTGGGAATGTCTCCAAAAGTATTCTTCATTGTGAACGACTTTTGCATAACTGGTAAACCATAAGAGATAGACAAAATTTTACTACACAAAAAATGTAGATCGCGTTAAAATACACAACTTATGTCATATACATTTCTTTTGTTGAGTGAACCGTTTTCGAGATATTGCTTGTTATTCCCTTAAATTTTCCAATACTTATACTTTTTCTCAAATTCGTTATTCATTTTTTTATGTCCTGGACTTGCAAAGAGAATGGAATGCGCCGCATAGCAACCAGCGTTAAAATATTTGACCATCGCTTAAAAGCTACCATATTCCCCTTGCATCTACAAGAAAATTAGCAATAAGATTGACATCTCGATATCTCGATTAACATGAAGCATATGGAGAATAAGCGTTTGTAAAAATAGATTGTACAAGAGTAGAGAAAGTCATGTGAGTGTAACACATCAGATTTTTTTTTTTACCATCTCTACTGTTTGCCTTTAATAAGTAGAGGAAGTACTGTACTTCAAAGCAAACATTTGATACAACAAATTTCACCAGAAATACACATTTTAAGTACCATAAATTACCAACAAACAAACCAAAAAAAAGGAATTTTTAGAAAAACGTGTGTATGAACAGCATAACCAAAATGTTGGATAAATACCAAAGTTGCTATTTGAGTTCAGCACTTTCCAAGTATGCGACACATGTCGCAAGAAAATCCCCCCATCCCAAACTATCCTTTACTTGGTTTCTTTTTAAATTTTTTTATTAAAAATGATTTTAATGGTTTTGATTAAAATATCAAATAGTCAAGATATTTTAACCCAGAGGTCCTGGGATTGACTCCCGGCTGGGGTGGGGAATTTTTCTTTAACCAGAATCATTCCCTATCCTTCCCCCAAGTCTGGAAATATTAATAAATGTCAATGTGTTTAATAACAAAAGTTATTAAAACCCAACATTGAGGAAACCTACGTTCAACAAGCAATACCACCATCGGTTGTTTCTCAAGTCAAACCCCCCAATAAGACCATAGAAGCCAAAGGGGGATAATAAAAAATATTTTTCTGGGAATAGCCTATAAAGTCTTCTTCATTCTGCATCAATTTTGTGTAACTTTGTATAACTGGTAAACCTCAAGAGATGGGCACAAGCTTATACAGAAAAAATCTGATGTGTTACACTCACATGACTTTCTCTACCCTTGTACAAACTATTTTTTCAAACGCTTATTCTCCATATGCTTCATGTTAATCACGATATCGAGATGTCAATCTTATTGGTAATTTTCATGTAGATGCAAGGGGAATATGGTAGTATTTAAGCGATAGCAAATATTTTAACGCTGGTTGCTATGTGGCGCATTCCATTCTCTTTGCATGTCCAGGACATAAAAAAAATGAATAATGAATTTGAGAAAAAGTATAAGTATTGGAAAATTTAAGGGAATAACAAGCAATATCTCGAAAATGGTTCACTCAACAAAAGAAATATATATGACATAAATTGTGTATTTTAACGCGAACTACATTTTTTGTGTAGTAAAATTTTGTCTATCTCTTATGGTTTACCAGTTATGCAAAAGTCGTTCACAATGAAGAATACTTTTGGAGACATTCCCAGAAAATTCGAGATATACATTTCATTTGTCATGAAAATATCTTAAACATATTATATTTTAATCAAAATCGTTAAGAGCCATTTTTGAGAAAATTAAAATTTTCGAAAAATGTTCCATGTAAAGGGTAGTCTGGGGTGGGGGGATTTTCTTGAAAACCTGCATGTTGCATCTCTGGAAGATACTGAACCTAAATACCAAGTTTGGTGTTTATCCGACTGTTCGTTTCTGAGTTATGCTGTCCACAGACACACACACGGACATGTTTCCAAAAATGCTTTTTTACTTTCTCTACTACGTATAGTAAGTAGGGGAAGTATTGCATTCCACCCAAAAATTCGATACCGAGATTTCACCGGAAATACATGTTTTGAGACCTCCTGAATCCAAAAAAAGCATTTTTGGAAACATGTCCGTGTGTGTGTGTGTGTGTGTGTCTGTGAACAGCATAACTCAAAAACTAACAGTCGGATAAACACCAAACTTGGTATTTACGTTCAGTATCTTCCAGAGATGCGACACTAAGATTTTCAAGAAAATCCCCCCACCCCAGACTACCCTTTACATGGAAGATTTGTCGAAAATTTTAATTTTCTCAAAAATGGCTCTAACGATTTTGATTAAAATATCATATGTTTAAGATATTTTTATGACAAATAAAATGTATATCTTGGATTTCCTGGGAATGTCTCCAAAAGTATTCTTTATTGTGAACGACTTTTGCATAACTGGTAAACCATAAGAGACAGACAAAATTTTACTACACAAAAAATGTACATCGCGTTAAAATACACAATTTATGTCATCTACATTTTTTTAGTTGAGTGAACCATTTTCGAGATATTGCTTGTTATTTCCTTAAATTTTCCAATACTTATACTTTTTCTCAAATTCGTTATTCAATTTTTATGTCCTGGATATGCAAACAGAATAGAATGCGCCACATAGCAACCAGCGCTTAAAAGATTTGACTATCGCTTATAACCTACCATGTTCCCCTTGCATCTACAAGAAAATTAGCAATAAGATTGACATCTCGATTAACATGAAGCATATGGAGAATAAACGTTTGTAAAAATAGTTTGTACAAGAGTAGAGAAAGTCATGTGAGTGTAACACATCAGATTTTTTGACTTCAGGGAGTCTCAAAACATGTATTTCCGGTGAAATCTTGGTATCAAATTTTTGGGTGGAATACAATACTTCCCCTACTTACTATACGTAGTAGAGAAAGTAAGAATGTGGATATCGTTAACATACACACTTTGGCAAATACAGCTTTACAATGTATTGAAGTGTGTAATGAAACCATTTCTGGAAATGATTAGCCTGATTAATATGAAATTGATAAAAGATAAAGCTTTTATAAGAAATTTGTAGAAGAGTGAGTAGAGAAGGTGCATTCCACCAAAAAATTTGATATCGGGATTTTGCTGGAAACACAAGTTTTGGGGCTCACTGAATCCATACAACATTTTTAGAAAAAGGATTTTGTGTGTGTGTGCGTGCGAACATTGTACCCCAAAATTGGAAAGTCAGTTGAGTACCAAACTTGGTATTTATGTTCAGCATCCTCCAAGGATGACATGAAGATTTTCAAGAAAATCCCCCCACCCCAAACTACCCTTTACATGGACAAATTTATTTTTTATTTCCCAAAAATGGCTCTTATGATCTTGATTAAAACACCTGTTTAAGATATTTGCATGACAAACAAAACATATATCTTGAATTTTCTACAGTCATCCTCCGTGGATTAGTGGTACCGTGCTAGCCTCTAGTTCCCAAGGTCACGGGTTCAAACCCGGCGGAGGATGATGGATTTTTTCGGGCGTAAAAATCCTTGACATGGCTTCCTTCAGAAGGGAAGTAAAGCCGGTGGTACCGTGTCGTTGATTTACGGCACGTAAAAGAACCTCAAGCCTGATAAAGAGGCCTCTGAGCAAAATTACCAGTCTTTCACGCCCAATATAGAATGGGACGCTAAGGACCATAGTGGTTAAAGAATGTCCATAAATAAAAACTCAATTTAATTTAATTTTGAATTTTTTACCAATAGCCTGTGAAGTCCTTTTCATTCTGAATGACTTTTGTGTAAACTGCAAGAGATAGACAAAAATCTTGTTACACATTAAGTATAGATCTCATTAAAGCACACAATTTATGTCCATTAAAATCCCTTGTGGCATTAACCATTTCCGAGATATTCTTTGTTATTGGTTTGAATTTCAAACATTTATACTTTTTCAAGTGATAAGTCACTATTCGGTTTTTCTCGTGGTCATACAATGAGCATGGAATTTCAAAGCCATCACACAATAACCTGCTTTTAAAAAAAAAATCTGATAATCACTTTAGCCTTCTTATACCTACAACAAAATAAGTAATGAAGGTTAATTTCGATTAACAACAAGTACATAGAAGAACAAACTTTGAAAGAAGAGTTTGTAAAATATGAGTAGAGAAAGTCATGTGTATGCAACACATCAGATTTTTTTCTCTCACAAAGTATGTTTAAATATTTGCACATTTGTAACAGTTGCCTATCATGTTTCAATTCCTCACCAGCATTTATATTAATGGAGTGTTTACATGGAAAAGTGCAGCATAAATCTTGTTATTGTGTGAACTAGGGATGGACAGAAAATAAAGCAGTGTTTATGTTAATGTAACATAATTGCAATGTAATTAGTAGGGCCAGGATTTTTAGCTTTTAGCCTATATTTTTCCTCGCTATTTAATTAACACATTTCAAGATATATACTGGTTTCACACCTCCTGGAGCAGAATATGCAAATTTCATTACACCTAAAAAACCTAAATGAGGAGTTGACACCTAAAATAACCTAAATAGCTGTTTTTCCATTTTTCGAAATGAAGAATGTTATTTTTGGATTGAAACTCTTTAAAATTACTTCCACCACTTATAGCCAGTAGATAGTTCAAGATACTACACTTAAACGCAGCACATGCGACGTGGTGACATGTATATGCAGCTAATAGAAGGTCAGGACTTGGCTGTATGCTGTCATTTAGTATGCTGAGCACTTAAAGAAGACATTAAAAATGTCGTCAATGAATTGGATGAAACAGAAGCTTCCTGCATTTCCAAGGCTAAGAAATCACTTGAGTGTCCCACTCTTGCCGCTTCCCTTGCGTATATTAAGACACATTTTTGTTTAATACCAGAAGTTATTTTCCGGTTGGAAAGTACAACTTTGCCACTGAAACATGCTCTAGATATCATTGACAATGTTTCCACTGAAGAAATACCTGGACCAGTAGGAGTTGCATGTTCTTCGAAGTTGCAAAAGATTCAACAAAATCCTGCTTTTGAAGATGAAAATCATGAATTCACTATTGCAGGGAGAAAAGTATACAGGAGAACTACCTCTAGAACCTGCTGCACTGGCATGTATGTTCTCCGCACCAATGACGTCATGATCCGTTGAAAGAACCTTTCTTCATACAAGAATTTGTTATGTGAAAATAGGAAATTGTTTATGCCAGAAAATTTGAGAATGTATGTATCTATTGCAATATCAAAATATAAATCTTACAACTAAGTACCAGAAAAGCAAAATTATTGTTACCTGTATTGATCCACGAAGCAAAACATAAAAAAGAAAAATCTGATGTGTTACACTCACGTGACTTTCTCTACTCTTATACAAACTATTTTTGCAAACGCTTATTCTCCATCTACTTCATGTTAATCGAGATAAACATTTGCAGACTCTTATCTCATTGCTAAGTTTCTTGTAGATGTAAGGGGAATATATATTTACAAGGGCAATATAGAAATACAGTAGCCTTTAAGCATATACATATCTCTTAATAGCTGGTTGCTAGGTGCACCACCATTCCCTTTGCCACAGATTAATACTCTTTGCATATCCAAGACAAAAAAACGAATAACGAATTCCCATTTGAGAAAATAAGTATTGAAAAATTTAAGGGAATAACAAGCAATATCTCGAAAATGGTTCACTCAACAAAAAAAAAGTATATAACACAAATTGTGTATTTTAACGCGATCTACATTTTTTGTGTAGTAAAATTTTGTCTATCTCTTATGGTTTACCAGTTATGCAAGTCATTCACAATGAAGAATACTTTTGTAGACATTCCCAGAAAATTCAAGATATACATTTTATTTGTCATGAAAATATCTTAAACATATGATATTTTAATCAAAATCGTTAAGAGCCATTTTTGAGAAAATTAAAATTTTCGAAAAATGTTCCATGTAAAGGGTAATCTGGGGTGGGGGGGGGGGGTTTCCTTGAAAACCTTCGTGTCGCATCTCTGCAAGATACTGAACCTAAATACCAAGTTTGGTGTTTATCCGACTGTTCGTTTCTGAGTTATGCTTTCACAGACAGACAGACACACACACACGGACATGTTTCCCAAAAAAATTTTTTTTTGATTCAGCGGGTCTCAAAACATGTATTTCCGGTGAAATCTCGGTACCGAATTTTTGGGTGGAATACAATACTTCCCCTACTTACTATACGTAGTAGAGAAAGTAAAAACTATTTTAATCAAGAAAAACCTTAAAAAACCTATTTTAAGTATATAAGAAACCTAAAATGAAGGTTTCTCCACCTAAAAATCCGGGCCCTATAATTAGTTACCCAATAATGGTTACCAAAGTAACAAAGACAGTAACTAGTTATCCTGTTAATGCCAACTAAAGTAATGGACATAGTTGCTGTGTCTGGACAGCATCATTCACTGCATGTGCATTGGTATCACTTATCGGAAATTAGTTACAACTCATTACACAGTGTCAATCTCCTCTTCAAGAGATCACGAGTGGCATTGTCAATCTAATATACCATTTGTCAAGAAAAATGCCTACCAATTAACCACTTCATTACACACAGGCTGAGTCAGAATAACACTGAATAATTTTAAGACGTGAGTTATGTTTGGAGTTATATTTGAATATTTTCTTATAGGAAATGATGTCCGTAAACGTCTTGTTGAACTAGGAGATATTAAGATTTTTTTAAATGCCATGTTGGATTACATGAAATTCTGTTAAATAGATCTCTGTTCTCCCACAGCATTGGAATATTGCTTATGCTTTGTTTTCTTTGCATTTTGGAATATCGCTTGTTTTCTGTTTTTAATATTGTTTATATCACCTTTAACCTAAAACCTGGGTTTTGTTATTTAAGTGATTAAGGGATTCTGTCGCATATTATACAGCTTTTTGTGGTTCCTACAACAGATGTAGGTTATTATAGTGGGCACATCCTTAGCTGGTGATTGATATTTCTCAGCCACATGGTAACAAGCTGCAGAAACCAAGCGAAAGGGCAAACACATAATTGACACATCATTACAGTTGCCTAGAAACCAGTAATCCACCAATCAAAAGCAAATTGTTGTCATAGCACCAGGTATGCTATAGCTAGGTTGCCAGCTCTATCACATTATACTGCTTTGTGCATGATGTCAGCAACTGATACCTCTGATACGTCTGCTGACGTTTGGTATAAACAGATACTGCTGTTATTCTTGCTTTACTTATGATTTAGTGGTAGCGATGTCAGCTGTTTATTGCTCTCTGTAATATATAGTAGTGAATGTTTGACCAGTTGAAACAGCTTATGCAGTTTATCAGTCATTCATATCTAACTTAAAAACATTTACAACAGTTTAAAATAGCATACCAAACAAAATTCATGTGTTTCAGAGTGTTCATATGTGATTGTGCTTTTGTGATGTATAACATCTATATTTAGGAAATTGTTTCAATATGTCATAGCTGCGATAAACGTTCATTACAAAAGCAGACAAAAAGAAACTATCCCTGAAGGCCAGAAAAAATGTTTTTGGGCATGGAATACCAATTAAGGGAGAAACAAGAGAGATTATATGTTCCATAAGAAACTATTTTGAAGAGGAAAGAGAAAATGGGGACCCTGTAATTTCCATTTTTAAAGTTTTGGATAGAGTTTTTATATTGTTAGGGTAGGAAAATAGGAATTTGCTCTTGAAGAGAATCAGGTATCTTCATCCTCCAGGGAAGAAGAGGAAGCGAGATAACCTCATGAACCTGGACCCTTTCCAACAAGATGCTATTTTCCGTCATATATATGCTTATTATACAAGGAAGTGGCATCCTACCATTTCCAAACTGCATTCATCTCTACAAAAAGATGGTATTTTTTCAGGTGGAAAGACTTCACTCTGAAACGTAGTCGAGGCTTTAGGATTTAGCTATAAAAAGCTGGATAGCCATAAGATCTTGCTGGAAAAACCTGACACATGCACCTGGTGCTGTAGGTTTCTACAAGAAATTCTTTCCCATGATTTTGAGAATTGTGTAGTTTGACAAAACCTGGGTGAATGTTAATCATTGCGTAAACAAGAGTAGGACTGATACCTTGGGAGCAACAATGCACATGTGATTAGGTAAAGAAGAAAGAATAATCCTCCTGCATGCAGAAAACTCCTATGGATTTATTCCAAATTGTTGTCATCTATTATTCAAGTCAAAGAAAACAGGAGACTATGAAGAAATGAACCATTTTAAACTTCTTAATTGCTTCAAGGATCAGTTATTGGTCAATTCGGATAGGCCTTTTATGATTGTTATGGATAATGCAAAATATCACTCTCATTAGTTTAAATAAAGCTCCAATCATGGTACCCAGAAAGAACGTTATTTTGGAATGGGTTGTTCGCAACAATGTGCATGTTCAACACCATTTTAAAAAGTATGAATTGCTTGATCAGGCCAAAGCTTATAAACCAGAGTTCCCAAAATATTGCTGCAGATAAAGGCCACAAAATCATACTTCCTCCATACCACTGCCATTTTCAATTCAAATAGAGCTGATTTGGGCCCAAATAAAGGGATATGTAGTGTGCAATAATAAAGATTTCACTGTTAACATTTGTTATTAATCTAATAGAAGAAGCAATGGCAAAATAGGTGCAAAAACTGGGAAGATACTGTTCATCATATAAAAGGAGTTATAGCGGCTACATGAGAAAACAAAGGTATTTTGGAGGAAAGAGTGGAAGAACTCATGATTTCCATAAGAGGTTGCAGCAGCTCAGATGACAATGGTGATGATGACCATGACGATGGTAGAAGCATGCAGTAGAAACAGCGCCAAGTGCCAACAATAGCGACTCTGAGACCAGCAGGATATTCCTGTTAAAATAGAATGCATCATTCTGTGCAGTTAAACTTCCTACAACATTTTTGTATTTTTCTCACTCTCTCTGACGTGAGACATGGATGTCCCGGGCATTACAGCATCAATACATAAACCAACAAATGCTCAGATCACAATATAAACACACACATATCCTCTGCTATCTTTGCTGCATGGCACATGGACTGGGGTGCTAAAGCAGCAACATTGGAATCCCTGCTCCTTCAACTGTCAGTCACCAAATTAGGATGCGCCCATTATCTCAGTTATCAGGATATACTGAAGTGCTCCATTTACTGGGAGAACTTTCAGTTTTACAGCCTATTATAAAAATTTCCACTTAACTTATGCAGAACTAGCAGACATGCATTATGTTTACGGTGCTACTTGGGGAAATGCGAAAAGGGCAAGAGATCTTTATGCTGAGCTTTACCCAAGGAGACATTTGCCTCATCACAGCCTCTTTACTGACATACATCAACAACTGCGAGAAACAGGAACTTTTCAAAAACAAGCACATCGTCCAGGAGTCTAAAGAAAGGTAAGAACAGTGACTCTAGGAGAGGAGGTTCTTAACTGGGTCCATAATTCTCTGTCCACAAACACAAGAGCAATAGCACATGCCATGCATACAAGCCAGTCTTCGGTTACTAGAACTCTGCACGAACAGCAATTACATCCGTATCATCTCACCTGAGTTCAAGCACTGGAGCCAGCTGACTTTCCACCCTGACTCCAGTTTGTCCAGTGGTTTCTACATAAATGCATTAATCAACCAAGATTTCCTACAACCATATTGTGGATGGATTAAGCTTTTACACAAGAGGGCATGTTTAACACCCATAGCTGGCATATTTGGGTAAAGGAAAATCCTAGAGCTACAAATTACCAACACTGGTTTGCGGTGAACATTTGGACTGGCATTATGAATCACACACCATTCATTGGCCCCTATTTACTGCTTCCATTCTTAATGGGCCACATTTACCTACAGTGTTTACAATATACTTTGCCAGAACTTCTGGAAGATGTTTCTTTAGGAATATGCCAGTTTGTTTTATTGTTATTGTTGTTGTTATTATTATTAATATTATTATTATTATTTATGGACGCTCTTTAACTACTATGGTCCTTAGCGTCCCATTCTATATTGAGCATGAAAGACCGGTAATTTTGCTCAGAGGCCTCTTTATCAGGCTTGAGGTTCTTTTACGTGCCGTAAATCTATGACACAGGACCACCGGCTTTACTTCCCTTCTGAAGGAAGCCATGCTAAGGATTTTTACACCCAAAAAAATCCATCGCCTCCACCTGAGACCTTGGGAACTAGAGGCTAGCACGGTACCACTAGTCCACAGAGGACGACGGAATATGCCAGTTAATGTGATTCCAAGGCAATGGGGCACCTGCACGTTATTCCATTGACATAAGAGACTTCCTAAGTGTAATGTATCGTGATCGCTGGATCGGTAGATCAGTACCAAAATCTTGAACAACACATTTACCAGATTGGAATTTTTCCACATGTTCACACTTGTGTACCAGATGACAGTTAATAGTGAAGAGGAGCTGGTGGCCAGGATCTTTGTAGCATTTGATACTACTCGTGATATGCCAGGAATTTTTGAAAGAACTCAGCAATCATTATGACAATGTTATCAACTATGTTCCGAAATCAAAGGTCAGCATTTTGAACATCTTTTATAAACACTAATGTAGTTGTTCAATTCTTGTTTTGTTCTTAGTTTAACTATGTTTGAAGCCTTTTAAAACCATGTGTTTGCATCATTTAACATTGTTTTAATTTTTCTCAAGTAATTTGTATAATGGTGGAGAACACTTGACCAACAATAGAATTACTATTTGTATATGTTACTACAATAACCGTATTCGCAGCTGCAGATCAGTTAAAAAAAGTTCTGAGCTACATCGGAGCATATAGATTTAGTGCCATATAATTACAGATTCACAAGCTACTAAATCAATTTAAAAGACTTTTATATTGTTTAAAATTAAAAATACCATTTACTTATATTTCAAAACTCTCCCAATGTCTTGATGCAAAAGATGCACAGCGACCTGTTTGATGGAATTTCATCTAAGCCGATGCAGTGTTTAAAAAATGTTAATGCCCTCTAGCTCAATAACATGATATTTAAACGCACATTCCCTAAAAGAAAATGCTCAAATAGAACCCCTGAACAACGCCTTAAAATTATTCAGCGTTATTCTGATTCACCCTGCATAGTAACTGAAATTATCTACATCTTTTGTGATGTTCTAGCAACATCACTTTCAAAATTGTTACAATGTTTTTATCTAACATCCTACAAGAATATTTAAGTTATTAAATGCTTAATTTTAGTCACAATGAAGTGGCAACAGTGATGTATTTTGCATGTTTGCATTATGTGATGTTTATATCCACGATCCCTGGGCAAAAATGTGAAGCAACTGTGAATGCATTCTGCAATTATAAACCAAAAGAATATGATGTGTTACACTCACATGACTTTCTCTACTCTTGTACAAACTATTTCTACAAACGCTTTTTCTCCATATGCTTCATGTTAATCGAGATGTTAATCTTATTGATAACTTTCTTGTAGGTGCAAGGGGAATATGGTAGTATTTAAGCGATAGTCAAATCTTTTAAGAGCTGGTTGCTATGTGGAGTATTCCATTATCTTTGTATGTCCAGGACATACATATGATATTTTAATCAAAATCATTAGACCCATTTTTGAAAAATTAAAATTTTCGAAAAATGTTCCATATAAAGGGTAGTCTGGGGTGGGGGGGATTTTCTTGAAAACCTTTGTGTCACATCTCTGGAAGATACTGAACCTAAATACCAAGTTTGGTGTTTATCCGATGTTTGTTTCTGAGTTATGCTGTTCACAGACACACACATGGACATGTTTCCAAAAATGTTTTTTTTTGGATTCAGGGGTCTCAAAACATATATTTCTGGTAAAATCTCGGTACCGAATTTTTGGGTGGAGAGAAAGTAAAAGTGTACTCAAAGCGTTGACACAGCTAGATAAACTCCTCTTTAGATTAACAAAGTAAGTCTGTATTGATACTGTTCATACTGAAATATAGTTGCAGCTAATCATTACTGGTAACCATTAATGTAATGTAACTGCAGACATGACAACCATGAAAACAAATAACTTAACTGTGAATGAGGGCTATTCTGTAATGTTCTACTGAGGCTCCAAACCATTAAATTAAAATTAAATTGACTTTTATTTATAGACGCTCTAACTACTATGGTCCTTAGCATCCCATTCCATATTGGGCGTGAAAGACCGGAAATTTTGCTCAGAGGCTTCTCTATCAGGCTTGGGGTTCTTTTATGTGCTGTAAATCTACAACAAGGTACCACCGGCTTTACTTCCCTTCCGAAGGAAGTCATGCTAAGGATTTTTACGCCCGAAAAAATCCATCGCCCTCCGCCGGGTTTGAACCCGCGACCTCGGGAACTAAAGGCTAGCACGGTACTAGTCCACGGAGGACGACACTCCAAACCATGAATAAAAGAATAAATACCTACTTATGCTTGATGGCATAGACTAAAATTTCAGTAAAATTTGTATGATCACTGGTATCTTCAAAGAGTACAATTAAAAGCCCCCCCAAAAGAAAAACACTAAGAAAATTAAGCAATAATTGCAGGTTGATATGAATTAGTGAAATTTGCATCAAAACAATACGAAACTGCGCTCCTACAGTAGTTTCACTTTAAGTTTAAAGGAGTTGTAAACAAATACGTGTCACAAGAGAACACCTCATTAGCTGGTGGGCAAACTACAATATTCCCCCTTAGCATGTCGTCTCTTCCTCTACATAAAACAGTTTGGTTCAGATTATAACATTTTTGTGGTTATTTTTGTGCAGAGAGGTTTAAAAAACCCATTATTGTAACAGTTCAATTTATGAAATAAAATGCGTTTGTTCAGATTCACCTATAACTAAATGGACCATTATAGCAGAGGGTTTGAGAGACTATCCGCAGGCGCTGTAGTTCATTTCCGGATAAGCCGCCAGTGTACTTTTGCTAAGTGTTGAAGAAATGAGTGTCATGGCTGAGAATCCTCTGTCACTGTGGAAAACATAAACACGGGAAATAGAAGGAAGACAATTGCATTAAATGCTTTTAACAAAGTCTGTGAAAAGTACCCACCTTTAATCGACAATGAATATTGTTGGCCATTATTTAGTAATAATTGACCATTTTGTTAGTAATGCAGAATTGTTGCTCGGATTGCTTGGTTCGTATTTGTTTTCTGTGGTTTTCTAACCTATAGTGCTAATCGTTTTTTTTTAACTTGACTGATAAAAGGTTAAAGCAAAAGTGGTATACTGATATTAATCATTAAATGAATGATTTCTAAAGCCGGAAGTAAAGAGTAAGTTTATTCCAGTACCTTTAACAACAGATGCAGAACTGTTCAGGTACAACTTTTATTTGTCTACTCGTAGCATTATGTGTTACAAGTTTAGGATGTAAGGCAAAATATAGGAATAAGACATACAATGTTTAAAAGCTAATGATCCCCAAGCTGCGCAATATACTGTATTCGCATTCTGTCTGAAGCAATTTCCTCTCAAGGGTAGTTCCAGTCATCCTCCACGTAGTGCTGTCATGTGCTTGGTGCAGTGATACATTTAAGTTTTGTTTACTTCTACTTTCAACTTATAGCAAAAAATCTGATGCATTACACTCACATGACTTTCTCTACTCTTGTACAAACTATTTTTACAAACGCTTATTCTCCATCTACTTCATGTTAATCAAGATAAACATTTGCAGACTCTATCTTATTGCTAATTTTCTTGTAGATGTAAGGGGAATATATATTTACAAGGGCAATATAGAAATACAGTAGCCTTTAAGCACATACATATCTCTTAATAGCTGGTTGCTAGGTGCAGCACCATTCCCTTTGCCACAGATTATATATCTTTGCATATCCAAGACAAAAAATGAATAACGAATTTCCATTTGAGAAAATAAGTATTGAAAAATTTAAGGGAATAACAAGCAATATCTCAAAAATGGTTCACTCAACAAAAAAAATGTATATGACATAAATTGTGTATTTTAACGCGATCTACATTTTTTGTGTAGTAAAATTTTGTCTATCTTTTATGGTTTACCAGTTTACCAAAAGTCGTTCACAATGAAGAATACTTTTGGAGACATTCCCAGAAAATTCAAAATATACATTTTATTTGTCATGAAAATATCTTAAACATATGATATTTTAATCAAAATCGTTAGCCATTTTTGAGAAAATTAAAATTTTCGAAAAATCTTCCATGTAACGGGTAATCTGGGGTGGGGGGATTTTCTTGAAAACCTTCGTGTCGAATCTCTGGAAGATACTGAACCTAAATACCAAGTTTGGTGTTTATCTGACTGTTTCTGAGTTATGCTGTTCACAGACAGACATGTTTAAAACAAATGCTTTTTTTGGATTCAGGGGGTCTCAAAACATGTATTTCCGGTGAAATCTCGTAATCGAATTTTTGGGTGGAATACAATACTTCCCCTACTTACTATACGTAGTAGAGAAAGTAAAAAGGTATAATTATTTTGTCTGTCTTTCCTAACCTAAAATTAAACTTATTTTATATGGCCATTGCCACAGCTGTTCAAAGCTTGGTGAGTTTTCCCCATAAAAATCTAATTATTTGGGGTCACAAGAAAATGTAAGTCATGCTATTCTAAGCAATGAGTGCAAATTTCAAAAATCCACAGATAATATTTTTCATGTGGCATTTTCATAGCAGGCTTTGTCTCCATTTGGCAAGGAAAGTTACAAAAGCGCTTGGTAGTTGGTGATATGGCACTGATGGCAGCGTGAAAACAAACGCTGTCGCAGAGCACATGAATTTTCGACTAGTCACTCCAGTGAGCTAACAAACCACGAGAAAACTATCGCAATCACAAACAAGTTATAGAATGCCAAATGGCAGCACATTTGTTAAGAGCGGATCTTTAAGCTTGACAAATAATTGCAGTCGCATACCTAGTGCAAACCAAAGCAACAGACTTGGAGCATATACACAGTGTAAAATCCTTTGACTCAGAAAACATTTAAGCAGCTCTATATACAGTGGTCCTCCCACTGTATATTAATGTAGTCTCTTTCGACAGTAAAGAAAGTTATTGTCAATCTATCATAGTCAGAATGCACACTTCTGCCCTATAAATCATGCTGTATTCAAATAAAACAGGTTGAATGCTTCCACCAATGCCTGAACTATGGAGCCGTTATTCATAAGGGTATGCTCTAAATGTTACACGTACAACACAAAAATAGTGCATTTTGGTAACTTTTTAATTTACTTTTTACTTTCTCTACTACATACTCACAGTTAACTAGAGGGAGTATTGTATTCCACCAAAAAATTTGAAGTCAAGATTTCACTGTAAATATAAGTTTTGAGGGCCCCTGAACCCAAAAAAAAAGCAATTTTAGAAAAAGGTGTGAGCGTGTCTGTGAACAGTATAACTCAAAAACAATATGTTTATGGATATAAACTTGGTATTTAAGTTCAATATCTTCCAAAGTAGCGACACACACAGATTTTCAAGAAAAGACCTCACCACAAACTACCCTTATGGAATTTTTTTTCAAAATGCTTTTCTCGATAATGGCTGCATAACCTTTTCTGGGGTGTCAATCATTTCCCAGATATCCATTGCTATTGGTTTGACTTTTTAAATACTTTTGTCATTTTTTAAGCACTGTCAACCTTCAGCTGTTTCTCGCAATGTCATAGAAAGAGCATGGAATGTTAAGGCCAGTACTTAGCAACCAGTGTTTAAACATTTAATATCACTGTTCTCTTTCTATCAACAACTCAATTTATTTGAAACAATTTTTTGTGGCATTAGCCATTTCCGAAATATTCATTGTTATTGGTTTGAATGCTTCAATGGTTTGTTATTTTCTGAAATCTTGTCACTGCTCAGTTGTTTCTTGTGATGTCATGGAAAGAATACAGAATTTCAAAGCCTCAAAGAATAGCAAAGATGCCTCTTGTATCCTTGTACAATAAAATGTGTAATGAAAGTATTTCTGAAAATGTTTACTTCAATTAACATATATTATACAAAAAAATAAGCTTTTAAAAATAGTTTGCAGAAGGTATTTCAAAAAGAAAATTACCAATTTATACAACTGGAAAGGCAATATTCAACCCAATTGGAGATGTGCCTGTACCCAAATTGGATATTGTACAGTGACATGAAACAGAAATTGCATTAATATTTTAATTCCGGTGCAAATATGGCATGCATATTTATACAGGATATATCTAGCTTAGTTTGAATCTAATAGAAGCTTAGTCATGTTAAAGGACAATACTTAAGCAGTTTTAAGGTGACTATTTCACTCTTACTACTTCATTCTACTTTTCACCAATAAAATGGTATGGAATGATGTGTTTCAACCAATCATGGCTGCTTATTCCCACATTTTCATCACCCCCTAGCATCTGTTTCTGTCTCTGCCATTTTTCTTTTTACATAGATTCATCATCTATGGGTGCCCCATCCACAGAAAAGCACAACAAAAATATTAATGAAGTCTGACTGGCTTATTTGGTACCTTCTCATACTGGACTTCACTCCTATTTCATTACAAATACATATTTCTCACCTCCCAATTTCTACTCTATCTCCTTTAGGGTTGGTTTATTCATTTTCCTATAGGCACTGTTCACAACTTAAATGTAATGAATCAAATACACAAACATGCAGTAACATGAGTAGCACAATTCAACATATTACAGTCACAGCAGTCCAATCAGATCTGCAAAACTTGGCAAATTTAAGGGATCCCAGACTTAAGTGTCCATGCACTTGTCCCTTTAGGACAAGCAAGCTAAGTTGCCCTGCTTAATTCAAAGTAGCTAGGGGCAAGCAAGCTTGAAGTGGAATCTGTGCTCTAGCCACTAGACCCCATTGACTTGGCAATTCTGTATTTCTCAAAAGCCTACATTATCTTACTCATATAAGCAATTTTGGGGCATCTACTATGACACTAAATGCTGCATACATCCACTTATGTCAAACAGAGCAGAGCCAATTCCTCCCATTTGTTTGTTTCTGTAAAGTGACAAGGAAAATATTGGTATTGTTCCATATCTGATAATAGGCCCACGATCACTATACTTATAATACTCTCGCATCTGAATTAATCTGAATTGCTTGGGATTAGTGAATAAATATAACAAACACAAAATACAGTGACCAAAGCATGCATTCCTTAACAATGTTTATGATATTGGCTTAGGTTTATGACTCATGGAAGGTTAGGTTAGGTTTAGTTTTCTTTTATATAAACTTAGATTAATTAGCAACCAAAAGCACACTTGCTTCGCTTGCGTGCATTCCTTAACGTTGGCAGAACCTACCTCAAAATGTCACCAGATTTTGCTATATAAGCATGCAACTACTTTGTGTGAGTAGGTGAGCCAAATTCCTTCATCGGGACATCTCCAACTAAATCAATCATTACTTATAAGATTCCTCTACATACTGAATTTCATTGATTCCATAAGTACTATGTGTGTTATAGCCTTATTGACATATATGGAACTTTAACCGAAATGACTGGTTGATTAAAGAAAACCTTGTATTTTCCCAACATGTTTCACTGCACATAGTCTATAGAGCATGACACATTCTTCTTAATTTAATGCATATGGTTAAATTTATGTTGCAGCATGCAAAATTAAATTCCATGACACCAAGTACACTGTTATAATGTCTAATCATTATTTCAGTGTCACAATAACAGTTTACGAACAAGCAAAACACAGGGAAACAGAAATCAAAACTTGTAATTTCAGGTTAAAGAAATCCAGCAATAAAGTCTGCTGTTTCTTTTCAATCAAATACAGCAAAGAGTGAAAAACTAAAAAATAATTCATGTGTGGCTTTCCTTTACTATTTTCGAATATGCAGCTCATTGCTTTCTTACTTTCCCTACAGCAAGCAGCCCAGTTGCTGACAAATTCTTCAAAAGACATCGTGGTATTTTCTAAAAACCCAAGAACTAGCACACACCGAGCAAAGACTAGGTCATACATGAACACACAACTTCAACCCTGTAGGGTAGGCTTAGATATCTGCTGGATGTTTAAAACTTAAAAGACAACCAACACTGACTTAAGAATTTGTCATACCAATATAACATCAATGTCAACACTCAGCATATTCAGCTTTGAACAAGAACAGTTTAAGAAAACGGCTGATTTAGACCATAGTCAACTGGTTCTGGATTCCTTCTAATCAATAACCAAGAATTTCAAAAACTTATAAAACTTGCACATATTTACAAATAGTATGAAGTTGGAAAAATATTGATTAGCTAGCTGCTAGGCAACAGTCGCAGACAAACGCCGATAATAGGTTACAACATATACATACCAGGTTGAAGTCGTTTTAGTGCAAGCGAATCTGTCATGGCACGGCTCTTTTTATTAAAATTGTATAGTTATCATGTCATAACACTAAATAACATATAGCAATTCCAAAACATAAGATACTCTACTTAACACAGTGTGTGTATGAAGTGACAGAAGTAGATGAGATGTAAACAAGAGTCCAACAAACGAAAACATAACAAAAGCAGACGATCAGTTCTCAACACAAAGCTTTGCATTTCTGCAGGTTTCAGGCATGATCAATTGAAAACTGTAGAATGATTTAACTGCTATACATAAGCTTCAAAGGCTACGCTTCACCAAAACACTATATGAATAAGAATGTCCTGTTGGCTTACCATTAGCAACAAATATCTGCGTTAACAGCACCACAGTCAAACACAATTCTTTGCAAAAACTCACGAAACTCGTCTGCTCTACCTGGCAGAGTCGAGCTCGTGAAAGATGGCGGCCGCGGACTAGTCTAAAAAGAGACGCGGCAAGAAAAAAACAAAATGCGGAAGAAAATAGATCGAACGGTTTTGACCAAAAGGAAATTAGAATACCGACGTGTACTTTTATTTCCCTGGAGGGTATTAACGTAATGCATATGTGCTTTAAGCTCCTCATGATTAACAATGCATTCACAAAAATTCGTTAACAATGCTTTTACGTTTCAACAACTATCATCAGAACCAATACATTCTGCCAGCTTAAATAGAAACATATAAATGGCTATTTTGCACGGAATATCCATTATTAACTTACGGTACAACAGAGACAACCACTCCTCTTGTTCATTAGCTGATATGCCTATCGCTGGTGTAATGATAAAAACCAAGGGTAGATGTAATGAATCTATTCTGGGAATCTACCTCCCATATTATTTACAAAATTTAAAGAGCTTACTGGAAATACAAACAAAGAGCTTCATTTTGTGAATGTGCAAATGAAACTAAAACGAAATAAGTATTAACTCAGAACTAGAAATATACTCAACGTCAACATGCACACTAAACGAAACTAAATTTAAACTCCAACAATGCACAGTCTCACCATGACGACTGAAGAACAAACACTAAATTCGCAAATGAGTTGAAAAGTCTAAAAAGATACCCACAATTTTTGTCAGTTCTAACAAGTTTCTTGATTGGTATTTCTGTAAAACTTGGAATAAAATGTTGGTGTTTACTTTTAACTTTAAATGGTCTTTTAATTGCATCAGAGTATTGGCTTTGCGTTCTCATAAACAAAGGTTGGCAATAGTCATTGCTTCGAGGTTTGTTTGCCTCCATGTCTCAACTTAGATTCGAGTTCACTAGTCCATATTTTGCGAATATAACTTGATTAAGAATTAGACTTACATTAGAGTAACCATCTCCCCTCACATATGGAAAATTGTATAGACTCCTTTGAAACTGAGTTTTATTTATGCACACTCTAAGTGATCCTTAGCGTCCAATTCTATATTGGGCGTGAAAGACGGAAATTTTGCTCAGACGCTTAGGCGTCAGGTTGTTTTACGTGACATAAATCTACGACACGGGACCAGTGGCTTTACTTCCCTTCCGTAGGAAGCCATGCTAAGGATTTTTACGCCCGAAAAAAAATTCATCGTCCTCCGCCGGGTTTGAACCCGCGATATCGGGAACCAGAGGCTAGCATGGTACCCCCTTGAGATTAAAACTACACCGTGACCCCTGCCTTCGTCTTCTGTAATTGTAATTCACGATTATAGCAGACTTCTTAAGTAGGTAATCCAAAGTTAGAACGAGAAAATACTCAAACACACACACACACACACACCAAAATGAGATGCATTTTTAATTCTTGTACCGTGTACCTAGCAGATATACGAAGTATTGCATTCCATCCAAAAAAAATTCAATACGAGATTTACCGAAAATAAAAGTCTTGAGGCACCTTGAATCAAAACAAAAATCGTTTTTAGAAAAAGGTCTTTGCGCTGTGAATAGCATTACTCAAAAACGAAATATAGGATAAATACAATGTTCGTAGGTTATTTAATCTAATGTTCCAAAAATGTGACGCGAAAATTCTCAAGAAAACCCCTAACCCAAACTATTCTTCACATAGAAAATTATTTTGTTATTTTTTATTCTGATTAAAACAGCTAATTCAACATATTTACATAACAAATAAAATGTAGGTATATTATGAATTTTCTGGGAATAGCTGGAAAGTCCTCTTCAAGGATTTTGTAACTATAATTTTGTATAACTGAACCATAAGAGATAGATAAAAAACGTACTTCACTGAAAATGTAGATCTCTTTAAAACACAAATTATTTCAAATAACCTTTTGTGACAGCAACTATTTCCGAGACATCCATTGTTATTGGTTTTAATTTTTCAATACTTGTCATTTCTTGAAGTGCTGTCGCCATTGAGTTGTTTCTTGCATGCAAAGAGTATGGAACTTCTACACCAGCACATCGTCACCCACTTTTAAACACTTCGTTCTGCTGTATCCCCTCTTCTAACTACAACAAAAGTTTTAATTAAACTATCGCTGCAAATGTTTACCACCATTAACAAGTAGAAGGGGGGGATCTCACGTGTTTAATTTCACATGGCTTCCTCATTTATTTTTTTATTCATTTATTATTTTATTTCTTTTAAGTTTAACGTCCTTTAACCTGATACATCATTTCGGACAATCAATGAATGAAATGGATGTAATGATGCTCATATGAGCACAGAGCTTAAAGTTACTCAACATTCACCTTGAGGCTGGAGTCCATAGAGCTTAAAATTACCTGAAATTTGCCTTCAGCCCAGGGTAAGTAGACTTTAAAGTTACCCAACATTTGCCTACTCACGATAAGGGAAAACACTGGAAAAAACCTTATTTGGGTAAGTCACCCGACCAAGATTTAAATTCGGGACCTCTTGAATGTGAGACAGATATACTACCCTCACAGAGGTGGACAATTTATTTTTGTACCTCTTCTGCAAACTGCTCTTACAAAAGCTCATTTTTGTATCTACAGAATATCTATAAATTATGTTTCAATCAATACAGAACTTATCTGTTTCTTATCCATGCGAAGTAAACCTAGCAGGAGAGTAAACATTAAATTGGGTTTGTTCTGCTTGACTACTTTCATTGTCTTGGGTGTAATGTACGCCTAATTTTATAATTTACTGTACCTACTTAGATGCTTCATTCCAGAGGATGAATCTATGGAATAACTTATGCTGGTGCATCACTCTTCTCCTTGTCTAACTACCACTATGGTCCAATACTCTCACCACTAGATTTTAGTCTACAAAACAAAACTCTTACTTTATATTTAAGAGACCATTGCACACCTTAAGGAAAGTAATGTGGTATAAGAAGAAACTGATGAGTCAAGGGTCCACAGAGTTAGCTACCCAAAATGTACTTTTCAGGATAAGGGAAAACCTCAGAAAAAAAAAAAACTTATTTGGGTAATCAACTTAACCAAGAATCAAACTTAGGACCTCCTGATTGTAAGGTACACTACCCTCCATACCACAGAGCTGGGCTTATAAGGTTTTAATATCAAAGTTGTAGTCTTGTAATAGTGAGAAAACCAAACAGGATTTAGGTAAGATAGATCAACAATGGATCAGATTTTATTTAAAGGTGAGTCGGAATTGTAACACTAACATCACTTAAGTTTACTCACTTAACATGTTTCGGGAAACCGTTATTCCCATCCTCAGAAGGTTAACTCGTCGACTGGCCCGTGTTGTTGGTGTTTCCGTTTTTTGGACTGGATCCTGTGGTGGCATCTTGTGGTGGAGAAATGTACTTCCAGAGAGGATTTGGTGGCGGCAAATCAAAATTCATTAGATGTGTGTTGTGTTTTAGAATGGTGATCTTCTCCCATGCATCTAATTCGGCTGCAAATTTGGCTGGTTTGACTAATGTAATATTGGGTTTGATGTTGTGATTAGTGATCCAAAAATGGTGTGAAACTGCAGATTTGTCCATTTGTTTGTATTTAATGTCCATTTTGTCCATTTGTTTTATTATGTATTAAATTCAAACAAATGGACAAATCTGCAGTTCCACACCATTTTTGGATCACTAATCACAACATCAAACCCAATATTACATTAGTCAAACCAGCCAAATTTGCAGCCGAATTAGATGCATGGGAGAAGATCACCATTCTAAAACACAACACACATCTAATGAATTTTGATTTGCCGCCACCAAATCCTCTCTGGAAGTACATTTCTCCACCACAAGATGCCACCACAGGATCCAGTCCAAAAAACGGAAACACCAACAACACGGGCCAGTCGAATTAACCTTCTGAGGATGGGAACAACGGTTTCCCGAAACATGTTAAGTGAGTAAACTTAAGTGATGTTAGTGTTACAATTCCAACTCACCTTTAAATAAATTCAATACACATCACTGTTTCTAGCTTCTTTTCATTACAATATCTACGTAATGGATCAGATATTTGTGATTAAACAAATTCTAGAAGAAACATGGGAATATAACATAGAGATACATCAAATATTTGTATACTTCTAGTAAGCATATGACAGTATAGGAAGGGAGAAACTGTATCAGATTTTGAAAGCATTTCAAATCTCAGAAGAAATAATAAGATTAGTGAAGGCCACCATGGATGACCCTAAAGCTTGGATTAAAATTGGAAATAGCTTGTTATGCTATTTGGGCTGGCACCAACCTTATTTAACCTTAGCCTGGAACATGTAATAAGGAAAATACAGTAGAATGTAAAGCCCACAATACATTATAAATCTGTACAAATTCTGACAGATGACATAAATACAGTTGGAAGATCAAAGAATGCAGTTACAAAGATATAACCAGCATTGGAAAAGGAAGCAAAGGAAATAGGACTTATAATAAAGGGAAAATAAAGAACTAGTATTAATGAACCCATTTGGAAACAGTTAACAGGTTTAAAGATTTGAAAACAATTATTAACCATAATAATATCAAAAGTAAACAATTTAATGCCAGAATAACAGCAGCAAGTAAGATTTATTACTCCCTTCAAAAGATATTTAGGAATAAAATAGTATTCCCTAAGACTAAAATAAGATTATATAAAACATTGGGCCAGATATAACATATGGCAGTGAAGCCTGGATAATGGCTCAAGCCATGGAGGAAAAATCATTAATATTTGAAAGGAAAATGCTCAGAAGAATTTATGGACCAATCAAGGAAAACGGAATGTAGCAAAATAGACAGAATAAAGAATTATATGACATATACAAAGATACCAATATTATACAAGAGATTAAGATTAAATGGCTAATGTGGATAGGACATGTCTAAAGAATGGAGGGCAAACAGAACCCAAAAATATTTTATATAGAAAAATATTTAACACAAGACCAAAAGACAGAACAAAAAACTGATGGGAGTACACAATAAGAAGAGATGCCATACAGATGCTGGGAGTCCAAGTGTGGAGACGGAGAGCAAAGACAGAGAAGAGTGGAGGCAAAGATTGAAAAAGGTTAAGTTCCAAAAGGGGCTGTAAATTCCATATAGTATAGTAGTAGTAGTAGTAGTAATCTTGTAATGGTAACACACTAGCTATGTTCTGCAGATGGACATCCCTGATTGAAGTGTAGTGAACCTATCTGCATAAATTGTTCCACGTTATTCCCAACACAATCTTGAAACAGGCAGTCCAACCTATCCATTCCAATTACTATAAGTGTCAACTCTCTGTATTTTTACACTCTCTAACGTACCTAGTCAGTAGAGAAGGTATTGCATTACACCCCAAAATTTGATATCACCGGAAATACATGTGCCTCCTGAATAAAAAAAAACAACAATTTTTTTAGAAAAAAGGTCTGTGTGAGTGTTTCTGTGAACAGCATAACCGAAAAACAAAATTTATGATAAATACCATACTTGGTATTTAGGTTCAAAGATCCAATATAAAGATTCTCAAGAAAATCCCCCACCTAAAACTACCTTTTATGGAAAATATTTTTCAAAATTTTCTCAAAAACAGCTCTAAAATTATTTATTAAAAGCCCATATTTTTAAGATATTTACATGACAAATAAAATATATTATAACTTGAATTTTCTGGGAATAGCAAGTGAAGCACTCATTAGGAAGGATTTTATATTATTTTGGATAACTGATAAACCATAAGAGATAGACAGGAACTTACTACACAAGAAATTAGATCTCTTTGAAACACATCATTTATTTCAAACAATTGTTTTTGCAGAATTAGCCATTTCCAAGATATACTTGTTATGAATTTAAATTGTTCAATACTTTGTTTATTTTTTAAATTGTTGCTATTTAATTGTTTCTTGTGATGTCATGGAAAGAGTATGGAATTTCAAAGCCAGCGTATGGAGACCCAGTTTTTGAACATTTGACTATCAATTCAGTTTTCTCTATTCCTCTTGTACTTTCAGCAAAATATGTAACAAAACTATTTCTTGATTAACATGAAGTGAATAGAAAAATAAGCTTTTGCAAGAATAATTTGTAGAAGCTATATACAAATAAATGTTACCTAGTAGGTAGAGGAAGTTATGTGAATGTAGCACATCAGATTTTTAAAGAATGCATTTCAGGGATTTCGCACTTTGCAAAACTGGCAGCTAATTTTCTACATGCAGCAGTGTTATGACTAATCTATTCTATAACCAAAATTTCAAGACAGTTTTTGCCATGAAAAATTTGATACTTTCATTGTGATTTTTGCTACATGTACTCTTGACATCTTAGTTGATAAGATGTTTGCTCATCAAGCAGCAATCAAGGAAAGGCATGATTATGTTGTGTTTTCCTCATAGCAACCAGAAAAGCACCAAACGAAAATTACTTAGTTAGCAAACATGGATGCATACAAAAAGCACCAATTGTGTATTTAGTTTTTTTTCATTAGCATCTATTTGTTAGTAGTCTGTTGCGTAGATATAGATTAATTGCTTAATTGCAAATTAAGCTTCTGCACACCAACCAAAAAGAATCTGAAGTGTTGCATCCAAATGACTTGGTCTACATACTCTTCTACAAAACTTGTTCTTTTCTGTTTTTATAAATTTCATTGCAGGTTTAAGAGTAGGATAGTAGGCTAAAGTGAGTAAGATTTACAAAAACCAGAATGCTATGTGATTGCCTTGAAATTCCACATTTTTTGCATAACCATGAAAGAAAAAATGAATAGCAACGAACTACTTTTTTAGTGAGAATATTTGAATATTCAAACCAATCAGAAATGATTATGTCACAAAACATTTTGACATAAATTGTATGCTGTGATGAGATCTGCATTTTTTTTTTACCTAGTAAGATTTAGTATATTTCTTGCAGTTTCCAATAATATGAAAAGCAGAATGAAGAGGATTTGCTAGGCTATTCACACAAAAATTTAAGATATAATATGTTTGTCATGCAAATATCTTAAACAAATGGTATTTTATTCAAAATCGTTAGAGCTATTTCTGAAACAAATAATAAATAATGCACCTTTTCCCAAGTAATGGATAGTTTGGGATTGCAGATTTTCTTGCTAAAAAAAAAAACACACACACACATACCTACTGCATTTGTTTAAAATTCCTTTTTTCTTTTTTTTTTATTCAACATGCATGTATTTCTGGTGGAACCTTGGTATCAAATTTTTGGGTGTAATGCAATACTTTCTGTACTTACTATACGTAAGTCAGAGTATTTAGTGCTTTGAAGGTTTAAAATTCCAGTATAGATTTTGACAAAATTCCAGTATTGCATCAAATCATATTGCAGAAGTATTAAATGCATGTTATAGCTAGCTTAACAGCTTTACTGGTTTTAATTGTTTCCACAGACATACCTAATTTGAAGCTGTGTTTATTACTAGCTGCCATACCCGATGTTGAAAGGGTGGCTTATTAAATCTCCAATGACAATTTTATTAATTAATTTACCCTCAATAAAACTCGCATGATGCAGTTGGCCAAGCTATAAATGAAGGCTTCGAGTATGGGAGATTTGAAAAAGCTAACCTAACCTCTGCAAAGTATTGGAAGAGGCTTTGACCGGCTGCTCTTTGAGAAAGTTTGCCAACTACATTTTGGTAAATTCTGACATTGCATTAATCTATCTCCTTAATAAATAAATGATTTACTGTCTTCTTTAAACTTTACATACAATTTATACAATGTGTTACTCCCTCTTAGAGTTGCTTATTATTTTTCTTCTCCTTATATTTAACATTCTTGTATATATAATGGGGAAGTATAATGTACTGACTATTTACTTTTATCCCTTGTTACCCTTTTTCCATTTTTCTCCAATTTACTTCACATTTCTTTTAACCATTTTAGCCTTATTTTTCCTAAACGTTTTCCTGCTTTCTCCATATATTCATTTGATCTTTAACTGAAAATCTTGTTCATTTTTAACTCTATTGGTACATTTTTCCATTTCTCTAGTATTAAATTCTCTCTTCCTATATCCGTATCATCGCATTCCAGAATATAATGCCAATTGTCATGTAATTTATTACATTTAGTACATCTCTCCCCCTTCTTCTCCCTGTTAGATCATTTAAATTCATTACACCTGTTCTCACCCATGCATAATCCATTCTGGCCTCTTTGTTACATACTTTGATGTATTTTTCTTATCCCCATTCCGTTTTTAAATATCTATGATCCATTAATGACCTTTTTTCTTTGAAACTAAATTATAATTGCTTGCTTTTCAATATCCTCCACTCTTGTTCTAAGTTGTTTCCAGAAACCCTCACTTTTATTGTTTCTTTCTGCCCATGTTTCCCCCATTCCTATTTCTTCCAATGTTGTCTGTTTCTTGTGCATCCAAGTTTCTTTGTTTCCAATTTTCTCCTGTACAACCAAGCATTGCTTACTTTCCTCTAGTAGGTTTATTCTGAAACAGTATTTGATTGCCCTTTCTACCATTTTGCCTTTTGCTCCCACTCTCCCTAGTTCTACTTGTGCTACTCCATTCCATGAACTTCTTGGTAGCCCCAGGGTTATTTTGCACAAATTTCTGTGTATAGCATCTACATTTTCCCATACATTTTCCAGCCCCCACAACAGCCTTGGTATCACCATGCTATATATCCTTTCGTATTTTGTTCACAAATGCTCTAATTATGTGTATTGATTTGTTTCCCCTTTGCTAGTACTTCTGTTCTCCACAATCCCCTGCATTATTGAGCCTTACTCCTAGATAGTCAATTTTCCTCACTACTTCAACTCCATTCCTTCCCAGTACCATCTTTCGGTCTTTCTTATTTATATCTTTTCTTAAAGATCATGATTTTTATTTCTTTTTTGTGTGTCTCCTTAGCAACACAGGCCTATAAAAAGATGGCAGAAAGTAAATGTCGGTCAGTTGTGATATGTGAGCGAGTGATTTATATGCCAGAGCTGAAAGCTGGGCTTGTAACAAAATTTGCATAATAAATATAATTTATTACGAGTTAACAGTGCTTTTGTCATATTATTCTACTATGATCTAGAAGATTTCTACGTGGAATTCCACCCTTTACCTTTTAGAACTGTAATTTTATAAAGCTCCCATGTAATTCATAACAATGGAGCAAAAATCTATTGGTATTCACAGAAATGGGAATGAAATACCTGCATATGAATTTCTAATCATAGTCTCCCTCCCAAACATTTTTTCTAAATTCTGGAAATGTTGTACGGCCTGTAAAACATTTTTAGGAATAAAAAATTATCCAAATGATTGAGTCATTGTTACATAAGCACAATAGATGAAATGATCAACTTTTGTATCTCCTCTTTGGCTCTGTAATTACTTAATAACATAGGCTCCACAGTTTTCACATAAAGGAATAAGAATCCTCTGATATAACAAGTTCAACAAAATAGAGGTAAAACTGGCAGATAGAGAGATTCCTTACTCCCCAACAAACAAAGCACAAGTTTAAAAATTCTGATGTGATACATTCACATGACTTTCTCTACCCTCTATCATTTATTATTGAGCACACAAATTATTCTTAATTAAGCTTATTTTTCTGTCTACTGCATTTTTATCCAAATAAACCTTTGCAGAAATAGCTACATTACACATTTTGTTAGGATACAAAGGGAACAGCAACAGTCAAATGTTTAAGAACTGGACGCTATATGCTAATCTTAATATTCCGTACTGTTCCATGCCATCACGAGAAACAACTGAATGTTGAAAGCATGTATTAAAGAATGACTAAGAAATGAACAATTCAAACCATTAATAACAGACATCTCAGAAATGGCTTATGTCACAAAAAAACTTATTGAAATAAATTGTGTTTTTTAAAGCAATCTACAATTTTTTAATAGTACACTTTCATCTGTTTAACATTTACCATTTATACAAAATTCCTTCCAAATGAAAAGCACTTCAAAGGCTATTCCTAGAAAATTCAAGATATACATTTTATTTGTCACTAAATATCTTTAATATATGGTATTTTCATCAAAATCGTTACAGCCATTTTTTTAGAAAATAAAAATTCTCAAAAAATTTTCCACGTGAAGGGTAGTTGGGGTAAGGGGATTTTCTTGAAAATCTTCATGTCACATCCTTGGAAGATACTGAACTTAAATACTAAGTTTGGTACTTACCCAACTCTTTGTTTTTGAGTTATACTGTTCACAGACACTCACACACACAGACATGCTTCCAAAAATGCTTTATTTGGATTCAAGGAGCCTCAAAACATGTATTTCTGGTGAAATTTCAATATCAAATTTTTGGGTGGAATGCAATGCTACTACTACTACTAATTATTATTATAAGTAGTACAGAAAGTAAAAATTTTGGACATGGCATATATAGTGTATATGTATAGAAGCCTCCTGTTATTGATTGTAAATATCAGTTATGCTGGTTCACAATTTTATTTCTTTATACATTTATTATATATTGATAATTTTCCCTCTTCATATATTTTTGTACACTAACAATTGTTATCAGCGTCCCTAAAACTCATGGATTTGACGACACCAATATTTACTTCTTTCTTAATGTTTAAATTTCTAACCTTTAAGAATGTGTAACCTCACAGTGTTTTTACCTTATCAGGTAATAATTGAGCCAAGTTTTGTTAAAATGGATTCAGTAGTTTGGGAGGAAAGTGGTTCACTCCATGCTGCTTCTTCAATTTTAAAGTTTTGATCCCTTATCTCCTCACCTGTGGAATGTGTAACCCCCACATTTTTGCTAAGGGAGTAACTAATAAGTATGCATGTTTAGTTTAAATTTGTCCAATGTGGGAGATGTGGAACATGCATAAAATGACTTTTATGTATATGTGACCCTGTTGAGGAAATCACAGTTAAGACATAAATCATATTTTTATACGAGTCAAAAAGTAGTGGTTCAGGTTGAAAATATTGATGTTCAGGTTCTAGTGCCATAAGTTGGAATGATCCTGGAACTACTTGAACTAGTTTCCAATCTTGAAACAATGCTGGAAATGCATGAAAATGCAGTTAGATATACCACTATGTATATCAGATGGGTGGTTTTTGTATAATGTTGCTTCAGAGGTCGGCGAGTCATGGCGGGTGCAGTGCAACGTCAGGCAGGCTACCCTGTAGAAAAAAACATTGCTAAAATTCCATGAATGTATGGCATTTGACCTTTTAAATGCCCCAAAATTGTTTAAGCACTTCCGATTATGTATTCTGGCGCGATTTATTGAATTGGTTATTCTGGGTGATTTTGTCAGCAGTAAACAATCAACATGGACAACTTCTGGGGAATAAGATTATAAACAATGACGCTGTCATAATGGAAAATTGGAACATAGAACAACTTGCAGAAGAGCTAGCAAGCTTAGGAGGCATTTCGGCACTTCTCAGGAGCTCTTCAACTCATACTTGCACAAGTTCATGTACAGGAACAGCTGTCCCAATTGGAGAGTGTTTCAGAATTTTCTTGTGTCACTCTCCGAGAATTATCCTGCGGCATAACATCTTTGCAGCTCTCTTTTGGTTCGTCTTCTCCCTCAGAACTTCCTTTTCATCTTTCTTCTCTACCAGAACTCCATCTTTCTCACAAAACATCTACGTCTGTCTACCTTATATGCATCAATGCAAAACATTCTTTATTAAGGTTAACAATTGTTTCCTAAAAGAGAAGATATGTCCTTGGACATAATTATAGTAGGATTCATTATTATTTAGTTGTATTATATTCGCTTATTTCGTCGTGGTAATTATTTAGTTCTATTACGTTTGTTTACTGCTAAGTGGTAATTATTTAGTTCTATTACGTTTACTGCTATGCGGTAATTATCTAGTTCTATTACGTTTGTTTAATGCTATGCACTTATTATTTAGTTCTATTTCATTTGTTTACTCCTATGCACTAATTATTTAGTTCTGTTACATTTGTTATTGCATCGTGGTAATTGTTTAGTTTTTTACATTTGTTTACTGCTACAGCTAATTATTTAGTTTTGTTACATTTGTTTACTGCTCTGGGGCAATTATTTAGTTGTATTACATTTCTTTACTGTTGCACAGTAATTATTCAGTTGTATTACGTTGTATTACATTCGTTTACTAGTGCACGAGCACTAATGGTCATTACTAAATGCCAAGCATTAGACAACAACAATTTTTTTTACTGCCTTGCGGTTATTACTCAGTTTTATTACATTTACTGTTTTGCAGTTAATATTCAGTTTTATTGCATTTATTCACATTTCGCACTTTTCTATTATGACAGCGTATAACAGTTTGCAACAATACCAAACTGTTTCCATTTTTACTAACAAGGCAGGATTATCTCTGTATAACAGACAGTTGGTACCTGACATTGTGCATTTACATTGTCCGCCATGACTTGTCGACCTCTGGAGCAATATTTTTTTTATATATGCTTTAACAATCATTTAAACCCCCTTCAAACTGTACACATATTGTTTTTGGTTTTTAAATTAGTAAATTGCATTATTCACCTTCATTGATTATTTTATATTGTTATAGAAGGACATGAGAGACCACTTAGGAAAGGTAATGGACCTGAGGTCATTTTAATACGGAGCCAGTAAAAGAAAACACAAACTCTGAAAAGGAAGAGATCTAAATTCTCTTACAAATATGCTTCACTCTACTTGGAAAACTTTGGGATTTGGTGAGACAAAGTTCTTTCTATATTCAGACAACTGTATTACACAAAACTATAATGTTGTCCTACGCAGTCTAGGGGTACCATGCTAGCTTCTAGTTCCCGAGGTCGCGGGTTCAAACCAGGTGGAGAGCGATGTATTCTTTAGGCATAAAAATGGAAGTAAAGCTGGTGGTTCCGTGTTGTAGATTTATGGCACATAAAAGAACCTCAAGCCTGATAAAGAGGCCTCTGAGCAAAATTTCCAGTCTTCCATGCCCAATAGGATAGAATGGGACATTAAGGACCATAGTAGTTAAAAGAGCATGCATAAATAAAACTAAATTTTAATTTACAAAACTAGAATAGCATTCTCATGTGCTATTTAGTGCAGAGGGTCATAAGAATGCACCGCCTGTAAGTCAAACAAAGTTGTCTTGTGATTGGACTTTCGGTTTAATGATACAAAAGTATCGTATTATTCCTACTTCATGATTGCAAGATATTACTTCAGTGACTGTAGCAGGTAGTTCAGAAAGAATCCCAGTTTAATAAAGCAGTGATTGCTGGAAGAGAAGATGAGAACATCTTGTTCAGATGTTAAGACTTGCTCTTTTTGAACTTGTAATGGAAAAACAAAATCACCAAATCACTAGTTTCAGCCATTTCTCTACAAATGTAGATCAGCCTGGAGTTACGTGTCAGAGTTGAGTGGCCAAGCTGTCATGAGAGAACTTGTGATGCTAACAATACACCATAAGGTCTCACCCATTACAGAACAAATTTATTTTTATGAAAATATTCAATAATGCACAGCTGAAACTAGAGATCTGTTTTATCTATAACCTCAAAATTACAAGAAGATACAAATGAATGTGGACCAAGCAATATGGACATTAAGGAAACTGAAAGAAAGGGCAGCATGAAATGGAGGAAAATGTGCAGAAACCCTAACCTCTACTTATTTAGTGAACCAGATGTTTTTAACAGACGATTTCATAAATAAAAAACATTATAGAAAAATGGATATCATGTAAAATAACTTATTCTTATTAATCACTTATTCAAAAAACATTTACTTGATTAACAATATCCCCCAAGAACCAATCACCTGAAAATTTAATCTGAAACAAAACAATGTTATGAGGATATTTCATCCAATTTTTCCAGTATGTAGCCACAAATTCCAGTATATTCAGTATGCAAAAAAAACATTTAAGCATATTTTCAGGTTTTCCAGCATCAGCAGACATCCTGTAAGTAAAAATGGTATACTTAGGTACAGGCCCTCCTTAACTAGTTACGCTTTACCAGAACTGCATGACCAAAACATAGCCTAAACTTCTGAATGTCACAAATGCATTTTTCGGCATGTAGCTGTCCATGGATCCATATAAGTCTTTCCTGCACCCTAAAGATACTTACATCTGCAATTCTGAATTATTGACAACTTAAACTAAACCCTTAGCATGATGACTGATTTTGGCTTGTTACTTACAAAGCATTGTTGTTTTCTGGGTACTACCAGCTCTTACTGAAATTGAGTGGATTGGTTGACACTTCAGTTTTCTCTCAGAATGTGTTTTGAAGACGTTCATTTGAGGCAGTATTTTAATACCTGAATAATTTCAATTGTATTTTTATAATTAATAAATTCAATAACAGCCTGCCTTGAAACAATAAGTATGTAATAATTATTTGAATTGTATGTAACAGTCATTGCATATGATTATTTTTATTATAAACATGTTTTATAATGTTATGTGAATACATTATATACTTTAATAATGCAAGAGCTGTGAGAATAATAAGTTTTAAGTTGCTAACAATGAGGTAACCTTGTAGCAATAATGAGTTTTAGATTTTGAAATATTACTAGTCATAATTATAGCAAAGATAAGGTAAATTCAGTAACAGTTTAAAATTAGCCAATCAATAGCAAGGAAAAAGTTTAAGTAAAATGCAGATATTCTATTGGACTAGAATTAGCCAATCAGAGACTTGAAATACCGAAGCTTACGAGTTTTAACCGTTGAAAGTTGCTGGCAAGCCTTGGTAGTGAACAGATGGAAGATGTGTTCTCTACGTGTGAATTGTAAAATATGTATACGTGCTAAGTGAAAGTATTAAAGATTCTCACAGTTCTTAAAAAGTGTAGTGCTTTATAAAAATGTGCAAGAATTAATAAAAGAAGTGAATTTAAAAAGCTAAATTCTGTGATGTCTACAATCATTGCCATACCACACCCTGCCTAAGACACATGACTCTACAAACAGTACTGATGCAGCCGAGGCAAATTCAAACATAAATATATAGAAGTAGTGTTAATAACAAAGTTAAATATCATAGTGTAAAACTTGGAGTGTAATAACAAAAACCACATCTTAAAATCAGCTTCTCATACGTAGCAGTATATTACGTAATAACAGTAACTATTACGTAATCAACAAATTCAAACGGACGCCCAAAGCGTGTTCCAGGAACTCGTTAAATGCAACTAAATAAAAATTATGTAATAAACATTCTACTTCAAGTTGGCTCCCATACGTGGGGCATATATAAAATAATTTACGTAATTTATTATGTAAGCAAATTAACTTCATCACATCTCCATCGTCACCTATATGTTCACTCTGTATGGAAGGGGATTCCATACTTTGTCAATTGTACTGCCACCTATTATCTATTCCAAACCAGAGTGCCTTTCACTGAAAACAAACTCTTTGTATTATCCGCGCGAAAGTAGTTCGCAATCCCCGCCCATAATGGCTGCTTGTTCCCCTCCCACATGCTTGTTGAACACTATTTAATCTATAAAAAGGCGCCCTGCGTGAGAATCATGGTTCAAATTGCAACCTGAGGTAACAATCGATTTTATAAGTATGCGGCAATGAACACTTACGTTAATCACAATCCTCGGGCAAAAGTGCAACACCCAAATCCGAATTCTCCGAAGGTAACTCAGCTGACATATCGGAATCAGAACTACTCTCCAAAATAATGACAAGCTTATCCACAATTCCAAGCATTGTCGCACTTAAAACTTTATCCTCTTCTATGTTGTATTATATCTATTTGTATTCCAAGTTGAATTATGAAGTATTGTTTGTTTTTAGCCACTTTTTAACTGTTTCCCGCTTCTGTGTTTGACCAGTTTATTCGCACTACACGCACCTTCCTCTGCCATATGAGCTCAAATACCAATTGACTAAATCACAAGATTTGACCTGAGCTGAGCTGTGTATTAGTGCATTATGAAGGACTATTCGCTTATCATATATCCTGTGTTACGCAAAGTGTTTATTCGGTACTCAGATAGCACCTCTGGGAATTCATTGCTGCATTTCTTGTGTATGTATGAGATTGGCAGTCGTTTATACGGTTGGTATTAACAACCAAGATGCTCTCGGCGTTAGCGCAATAGCAGGCGAAAGTCATATTTTGTAATCTCTTAACAGCTAGTATATATCCATTATATTTAACGACGAGTTCTTATGATAACCGCAATAAAATGTGCAGTTCTATACCTTTCCTGCTCCAATATTTCATAATACAATACATGTATTAAGGAGCTATTTACGTTGGCGTAAGAGTATATTCTTGGGTTCGTGACAAGCCGAAGCACGTGCTTCTGTTTACATCAGAGGGAACTCTGGTTTGGAATGGACAATAGTTCTCTAGTGGAAAACTTCACTGAGTCCTTCACCAGCAGAAAGTTCATTACTCTGCATTGACCACAAATGGTGGGCTACCGCAGATTTGTTATTTGTTTAAGTTTTACATTTCTTAGGTGTTTCTTTAGCTTGGTTTTTCCTATGTATATTTCATGGCAGTCTTTGCAATCAATGTGGTAAGTCTCTGATTTTTTAGTGTTTGGTATAATGTCCTTTAGTGGACGATGAAGTAATTTAAGTTGTGTTTTTTCCATGGAGCCAATTTTATGCCATATTCTACAAACAATTTATTGAAATTGCTATGAATTTTTTTTCTGGAATGCTCAGTTTTAATGCACAAATTTATTTTTAACACATAGATTATAAGGTCTGCAATTACAGGCATTAACATGAATACAGTGCTTGCTATCTCTGCTATGGCAATGGTCACTCTCAACATGGACAATGATGCTGGAAATGCAAGCTCCTTGAAATGTCAATCGCCAATATAGAGTTCACCTTTTTGAAAAATCAGTAATTCAGTATTTTAACAGATGTTGCTTTACAAGATTTATTATTAAGTTTTCAATCATATTTTTACAATTTGCAATATCATATGGAACAGCAAACAATACAGAATAAGTATTTTAGTGGTATTATACAAGCATTTATAATGCATGAGCCTCAAGCCACATTTTCTGGTATATTGTTCAACAAAGGCATGTTTAGGCAAGAAGCATTCCCTTCTTCACAGAATCCGTTGCACCACATCCAAGCAGCGCATCTGCAATTGCTAGAGCAAAATCAAAAGCAGTGCCTGGTCCACGACTTGTAATGAGTTTTCCTGCAACATGAAATAAGTGACTGTATTTATTCTGTTTTAATGAAAGTGATATGATTATTTGTGCTATTACTGTCTAATGTGTAACAATCACATTATTTTCTCAAACCGTTTTAGTGCTTTTTATTCCTGTTCTAAAAATTATTTATAAAATAGTATGCAATACAAGTATGGTAAGTGCATCTTTGCAGAACGAGGAAGAACTATGAAAATACAACACTAAATCAAGTAATATCACCTCCGAGTTCCTGCTACAAAGCACTTATCGCATACCATTTTGTTGATGACATTCAATAGAAATATTTACATGAAAATAAAATTAATTACAGTCAGCTCTAGCCTCTGTGAGCTGGTGATCAATTAGTGATGCCTGCTGGTGTTGACCAATGTTGACCACCCCAATCAACAACTGAAGGTGAGATGGCTGCTTACACTGAAAGTCATACTTAAATGCTGCATAAATTACATCCTAAGTAAATGTTAACATATACACTAAACCTTGGATTTAACAGACCGAACTTGACTAATTTAGCAAACATGGTTGGGAGAAAGAAACCAATGAGGCAATATTTTTAGAAGGTAAAACCGATTTTAATTTGGCCAATGGCAGTGGCTCTTGTGGTTTACACATATAACAGCAGCACCTCTCCCGCCACAACTCATTGTTCGGAATTTCGGTTGCATTCATAAAAATACATGCATACTTGCAGTTTCGTTACATAATTACACAACACAAATAATTCAGCCCTAGATTTGCCATTTTCTAGATTATAAAAACTACCCAACAGTCACAAATATTTAGGATTATATTTGTGCAATAAACTTTCAGATCATATTAGTTCACTAACCATCCATAAATACAAAACGTTTCTGGATAAATGGCTAAAAAATATAGCATTTTATTCAACAGAAGAATTCTATGAATGTAACAATTTTCAAATACATAAGTAGATAACTAGACCAGTTTTGCTGAATGTTAATTAGCTCACCAATTTATCACCATTATATAAATTTAATTCAGTAAGTAAATTGTAAATAATGTACACCCTAAGACAAAAAAAAAAACAAGCAGACTCTCTAAGAGTATATTTGTTGAAGACCAAATCGTTTCCACGGCAAGTTCACAATCAGTCAATCAATCAATCAATCAATCAATCAATCAATCAGTTTATTTGTCCAAGGTCATAGTTATATAAGAAAAGGACATTGTCAAAGAACATAATCATACATAACTTAATATTCAATTACAGAATAATGATTAAAATCACTATTCGAATAAAATGGCCTTTCCACTAGCCAATTAAAAAGCATTCTTTTCAAAACACTCATGCTCAATGATCTAAATTTAATATCTAACTTAGAATTCTACACCCTTAACATAATAAGTCTCCTTCATCATAGCGAGTCTACAATTAAGTATATTTAATTTATGTTTGTTTCTAGTATCAATATTATGAGTGTCTAGTCTTAAATTATACAGATGCAAATGGGAATGTACATAACATATACCAAAACGTAAAATATAAATAAATTAAAAACAGTAAGTATCTTCAATTGAAAAAATAATGGTTTACAATGTTCATCTGGCTTCTTACTTAACATAATCCTAATAACTCTTTTTTGACACAACAATATTTCTTTAACATGGGGACTATTCCCCCATAAATGTATCCCGTATATAATATGACTTTGAAACATGTAAAATACACACTTCTTAATCCTTCCAGTGATATACAAGATTTTAATCTTCTAATTAAATAAATGGCTCTTGACAACTTACCACATACATTATGTACATGTGCTTTCCATGAAAGCTTCGAGTCAAGTACAAATCCTAACAGATTTACAGTTTTAATCTCATCACCTGTAGTCTTTATTCCCAACTTCATTATTTGGGTTTTCTCTTGATTAAACATAAAACCATTTACATGAAACCCGTCCTTAGCAGCTGTAAAATTAGCCCGAGTTAAATTATTCAATTCATCAACATTTTCATTTCTAGTCTTCAAAGTATCATCCGCATACAAAATTGGCACATCTGGTAGAGTATAAACAAGATCATTAATCATAATTATAAACATAGTGGACCTAATATCAAGCCCTGAGGTACCCCATGGGTTAACTCAATAGTATGTGAATTTCTATTGTTTACAGAAATATATTGCCTTCTTCCTGACAAATAAGACTGTATTACTTTAAAACTATTATTACTCAAACCATAATCTCTTAACTTAAATATAAGTAATTCTGGAATTACACTATCAAAAGCTTTCGTAAGATCACATAATATAAGTGACACATATGCTTTATTCTCAAATGCCTCTAAAATATAATGTATTACATCTTTTAATGCCAAAATGGTTGACTTCTTTTACCTAAAACCAAATTGTGTTGATGCTAATAAATTATTATTTTCAAAAAATAATACCAACTGCTGGTGCAATATATATTCAAAAACCTTAGACTTATGGGAACTAATGACACAGAAATATAATTTTTCAAATTTGATACATCACCCTTTTTATGCAAAGGACTAACTTTAGCAATTTTCAAACAATCAGGGAATACTCCTTGTTGAAGACATCTATTAAACATAACCATCAAGGGAATCAAAATTTTACTGGAATTACTTTCTTAATAAATTGATTTGATAGCCCATAAACATCACATCTGTAAGACTAGGATAAACTATTTGCTGCTTCAATTACACCTTCCGCTGTAATGCTACTCCAGTTAAAAAATTTATTGTTTTGTAATTTAACTTTTTTTACAATAAAGCATAGCTTTATCTAAGTTATACTGTACATTTAAAGTAATATTCCTTACTGACTGCACACAATAATTATTAAAATTATCAGGTATTATGTCCACATTAAAATTCATTATGGCATTTCATTCTCTATTAATAAGTTTCCATGTGGCTTTGCTCTTTTGAGAGATTGATTAATAAAATCACAGTAAGCATTACCTTTCGCCAACTTCAATTTACTTCTATGTACTTTATTAAGTTTGAGGAACAATGTAGTCCGCCTCCACGTGGTGTTCCCTGGGTAACGCTAAATGGACTACAACACAGGCATGCTTCCCAAGCCAAATTTATATTGGGAAGTCAGAGGGAAAATGATGCAGATCAATTAATCACCAGTGCCATTGGCGAACAACAACTTTATTAAGTTTTATATAATTCTCTCTTAAAGTATTTGACTTTTATATAAGTCATGATAGAGCAATATATTATTTTTAAGAGCCTTTAGCTCTTCTGAATACCACCTCATTTTATATACCTGCTCTTTCTTCACTAATTTCAGGGGAAAATATGTATTAAAACATTCACCTAATAATTCATAAAATCTGTAAAAACTGTATCAATATCAATAACAAAATTATATATAAAATTCAAGCTAATTGCTAATTAATTTTGAAGAATGAGAAGCTAGTAACAGTGATGTGTCATAATTTAAAATAAATTGAGTTGAAAACATGCTGACGATGGGAGCAAACCGTCTCCTGAAACGCGATCAAGTAAGAACATTTTAGTGATGTAGTGTAACAACCTTCAACTCTCTTTACTTTAAGTTAATTGCTGTAATGAGCTAAAAAAAATCTAATGTGTTACACTCACATGACTTTCTCTACTCTTGTAAAACTATTTTTACAAACGCTTATTCTCCATATGCTTCATGTTAATCGAGAGTCAAATCTTTTAAGAGCTGGTTGCTATGTGGCGCATTCCATTCTCTTTGCATGTCCAGGACATAAAAAATGAATAACGAATTTGAGAAATAGTATAAGTATTGGGAAATTTAAGGGAATAACAAGCAATATCTCGAAAATGGTTCACTCAACAAAAATGTATACGACATAAATTTGTATTTTAATGCGGTCTACATTTTGTGTGTAGTAAAATTTTGTCTATCTCTTATGGTTTACCAGTTATGCAAAAGTCATTCACAATGAAGAATACTTTTGTAGACATTCCCAGAAAATTCGAGATATACATTTCATTTGTCATGAAAATATCTTAAACATATGATATTTTAATCAAAATCATTAAAGCCATTTTTGAGAAAATTAAAATTTTCAAAAAATCTTCCATGTAAAGGGTAATCTCGGGTGGGGGGATTTTCTTGAAAACCTTCGTGTCGCATCTCTGGAAGATACTGTACCTAAATACCAAGTTTGGTGTTTATCTGACTGTTCATTTCTGAGTTATGCTGTTCACAGACACACACGGACATGTTTCCAAAAATGCTTTTTTTGGATTCAGGGGGTCTCAAAACATGTATTTCCGGTGAAATCTCGGTATCGAATTTTTGGGTGGAATACAATACTTCCCCTACTTGCTATACGTAGTAGAGAAAGTAAAAAAAAAAAGATTGGTAATTATAATCATTATAATGCCTAATTCATTTTTGTTTATGTTTTTCTCAGAAATGCTATTACTAATGCAGAATGATCAGCAACACATGGGTAAATAACCTCACTTTGATACCTAAATTCTTGGTAATCAGTAATAATATAGTCGAGGCACGATAGTAACCTCGTCGGTTCCAGCTAGTACAGTGCAAATCATAGGATTTAATAATATTATAACATTGTGTTTCATTTCCTGAAGATCTATTTAAATCCAAATTTAAATCAGTGGCAAGTATTATATTTACCTTTAGTTTGCCTAAATTATTTAATAACTCCTCAAATAGAATTAAAAAATCCTGAATATTGCCAATCGGTGGTCTGTATAAAGATACATCAATAGTATTAATATCGCTCAGAAATATGGCACACACTTCACAGCATCTCTCTATACAAAAAGAACTTAGTCAATCACCTCAAACTTAATTCCATTTTTTACCAAAATACAACTTCCACCATTCTTAAGAAGTTTTCTACAGAACTTACTCCCAAGCACAAACTCAGATGGAGTATATATCTTTAATTCATCATCGTTATGCCAGTGCTCACATATACACAGTATATCTGGATCATATTTCTGTATAGTACTTCCATTACTTGTTTTATTACCTAAACACTGAACATTTACATGAATTATAACTTTCTCTACTATGTATAGTAAGTAGGGGAAGTATTGTATTCCACCCAAAAATTTGATACCAAGCTTTCACCGGAAATACATGTTTTGAGACCCCCCTGAATCCCAAAAAAAGCATTTTTGGAAACATGTCCGTGTGTGTGTCTCTCTGTGAACAGCATAACTCAGAAACGAACAGTTGGATAAACACCAAACTTGGTATTTAGGTTCAGTATCTTCCAGAGATGTGACACAAAGGTTTTCAAGAAAATCCCCCACTCCAGACTACCCTTTACATAGAACATTTTTCGAAAATTTTAATTTTCTCAAAAATGACTAACGATTTTGATTAAAATCATATGTTTACGATATTTTCATGACAAATGAAATGTATATCTCAAATTTTCTGGGAATGTCTCCAAAAGTATTCTTCATTGTGAACGACTTTTGCATAACTGGTAAACCATAAGAGATAGACAAATTTTACTACACAAAAAATGTAGATCGCGTTAAAATACACAATTTATGTGATATACATTTTGTTTGTTGAGTGTACCATTTTCGAGATATTGCTTGTTATTCCCTTAAATTTTCCAATATTTATACTTTTTCTCAAATTCGTTATTCATTTTTTTTGTCCTGGTAATGCAAAGAGAATGGAATACTCCACATAGCAACCAACTCTTAAAATATTTGACTATAGCTTAAAGCCTACCAATTCCCCTTGCATCTACAAGAAAATTAGCAATAAGATTAACATCCCGATATCTTGATTAACATGAAGCATATGAAGAATAAGCGTTTGTAAAAATAGTTTGTAGAAGAGCAGAGAAAGCCATGTAAGTGTAACACATCAGATTTTTTTATTTGCTTAGCATATTTATTGTCATTAATTCTTATATCATTCTTTACCAGACCTTAATTATAAAAAGATAATGTATCATTTGATTCCACAATGGGACTATCACAAGGTGCTATGTTTTCTTTGTGATATTTATTACTCTTTTTAAAAAACACCTTGTTACTAACATGCCCTTTGGCCATAAATTCATGTCCAAAGCTTTATCCAAATTATCACTATCAATGGTAACCTTAAAAGAGGCATACTATTCAGGGTATTTAGATTTAATAGATTCACTAACTGCTTCATTACAAATACCTTTTTTTCGTGTTTTCTGTCTTTGGACGCTTAGTGACTTGTATTTGTGCTTAACTAGGAAATTACTTAGTGCATTACTAGTGATTTAAAAGGTGAAATAAGTGCTTGGTGTATTACCAGTAGTTTAAGAAGTGAAATAAGTGTTTTGGTGCATTACTAGTGGTTGTAAGTTAGGTAGACGTGAATTAGATTATCTCTTTGTAACTGTATGTTATTTCTGTGCGTGTGTGTGTGTTGTAGGGTAACTTATTAAGATATAAAGCTGTAGGTGTATTATAAATTGGTATAACTGTAGTAATTTCTTTGGATAACTGCGACATAATAGTGGTGTTTTAAAATAAACCGTCCCACCCTTCCGTTGAATGTAAACAAACCTACCAAACTGCTAGTGTATTTTGAAAAAACATTGTAGTCGTAACATAAGTGCTTGCAGATTGTACTAATCTTCTGACGGTGTTAGTTTACCTTTATTGTCTCTGTCAGTGCAGTGTGCTAATAATGAGTGGTAAATCGTGTGATCTTAGTGGTAATTGTGATGCTTGTCGCCGGAGGGTTAGTCAGGGTGTTTTCTGTGCAGGATGTAAGTTTTGGTTTCATTGGGCGTGTGCTAACATTGTTAGTGAGAATGTGAGTAATTGTGCGGAGTGGTTTTGTGAACTTTGTAAGTATAAGGCACTGGTCAGAAAGCATGAGGAAACGATTTCCAACCTGAGAAAAGAACTAGAGTTTTTCAAAAGAGAAACTAGAAGCACTGTTTCGGCTTCAAATATTTTGGCTAATAACTTTCAGGACTTCGGGATGGTATCTAAGAAAAATCTCAGGAGGAAAAGGCGTTTCTCTGCAGATGATCAACATCTTGTCCAACTGAGCAACAGATTCAGTGTTCTTGAAATGCTGAATGTTGATCAGGCCACAAATCCCCAAGAGCGGGTCTTAGATGAATCTGTAAATCACACAAAAAGCAAGGTCTTGTTGCTTGGGAGTAGTCATGGGAGGGGCATAGCATCCCTGCTCAAACGGGACTTGGGGTGTGATTATGATGTAGTAGGCATAGTTAAACCCAGTGCTGCGTTCTCTGATGGCACTGAAGACCTGGTAAAGCTAACTGCAGGTTTTACCAAGAGGGATCATGTAGTGATAGTGGGTGGGTCAGGGAATAGCCTGGATAGAAATAGTAGCTATATTATTAAAAAGGATCTGTGTGACATCAGTGAGACCAGCAGCCATACTAATGTGAAGGTAGTGGGACTTTTACATAGGCATGACAAGCCTCAGCTTCATTGGAGGGTGAGGGATATGAATCTGAGACTTGAGCGTGCCTTGTTAAGTCCTGCTGCATCTCACATGTGTATGATAGATGTCGATGGTATAGGCAGGGAGGGTTATACCTCTCATGGCCTACACCTAAATTCTAGAGGCAAAGAGAAGCTTTCTCTTCTTATTGTTGACAGAAGTAAGGGTAAAATTCCTGTTGTCACTAGTAGGAGGTCTTTTTTAGGTTAAGTATGTCCCATAGTCAACATAATCATCGACACTTAAAGCAAATTGAGATAACCATCCCAAATACCTCTGTATCCACAAGTAACTATAGAAATAATGCTTCTGACATCAATAGTAATGATGATAATAATAAAAATAAAAACTGCCTGTCTGTATTTCATCAGAATATAAGAGGCTTAAGAAACAAAGTAGATGAACTTACTATTAGTCTTAATACTGAAAACCCACTGCCACACATTTTATGTTTATCCGAACACCACTTGACACAACAGGAATTTCAGCCAATTTTACTGCATGGGTACTCTTTAGCAGCAGAGTTTTCAAGAAAAATCTTACATAAAGGTGGGGTTTGTATATATGTCAGAAATGATATGACTTATAAAGTTTTGGATTTATCCAAGTTTTGTAGTGAACAAAACCTTGAATTCTGTGCAGTTCAGCTAAATGAAGGTAAATTGAATTTAACTATAGTAGCCCTTTATCGATCTCCCTTAGGCAATTTTGAAATATTCAGAAAGCAACTTGAACATCTTCTAAAATTTTTATTCAAACCAAAAAGAGGATTAATCATATGTGGTGATATAAATGTTGATTATTTGAAACCTAGTCCTCAAAGGGAACAACTCAGCACTTTACTTACAAATACCATATGACACATACAGTAAACTTTCCAACAAGAATCCAAAACAGCTCCTCTACAGCTATAGATAATATATTTGTAAACTCAGATAGCATTAATTTTTGCAATGTCTCATCAAAATCTAATGGCCTGTCGGATCACGATGCACAAGTTCTACACATTAAAAAGTTAAATTTAAAATCCAAACCTAAATATACTTATCAGAAATCTAGGGAAATAAATGAAAATACTCTGAGTGAGTTTAGCAAAATACTTGAACTTGAATCATGGAGTCAAACTTACCAAACGAATGGAACCAATAATAAATATAACATCTTTCTTCAGTGTTTCAAAACCCACTTTGACGCTTGCTTCCCGGTCAAGTTAAACAAAATATCTAACTTCAAAAGAGAGAATGCCTGGATCACTTTAGGAATTAGGACGTCATGTAGACGTAAAAGAGAATTATATGAGCAAGTAAGAATTAGTAATAATATAGATTTAAAACACTACTTCAAAAAATATTGTAAGCTTCTAAAGACGGTAATAAAAGCGGCTAGAATATTGCATTACAATAAACAGATTCAACTCTCTGACAATAAAATAAAAACTACTTGGAATATAATAAAAAGAGAAGCAGGTAAATCCTCATTACAAAATGACTTAATAACATTAAACAAGAAATTAGTAAACCTCATGAAGTTGCAGAAATATTTAACAAATTCTTTTTGGATGTAACAAACAAAATGAGTATTAATTTTGGAAGTAAAGAGGCAGCTTTGGAATTTCTAAGATCAAATTTCACTAATGAAGTGCCTGAATTTAAAGTTAACCTGACAACGCCTTCTGAAATAAACAAAATTATTACTCCTTCAAAACAAAAAACTCTTCTAGTTATGATGAAATAACAATAAAAGTCTTAAAATTATGCTCATCTCAAATTTCCACTCCCCTTAGTTATTTGTGCAATGAGTCACTAAGGTCAGGAATTTTCCCTGACAGGATGAAATTTTCCATTGTTAAACCACTTTTCAAAAAAGGCGAACGCAATAATGTTTCAAATTATAGACCAATATCTCTCTTGCCAATTTTCTCAAAAGTTCTTGAAAAGGTGATGTTTAATAGACTTTATAAATACCTTGAATGTAACAACATACTTGCCAGGGATCAGTTCGGGTTCAGAAAAGGAATGTCGATCAATAATGCAACTTATAAACTTACTCATGAAGTTTTAACTGCATTAAACAAAAAAATGCATGTAGGTGGGATTTTTTGTGACTTAGCAAAGGCATTTGACTGTGTTAATCATGATATTCTGATAGCAAAATTGAAATTCTATGGACTAAAAAATGAAAGTCTAAGTTGGTTCGTATCATATCTAAATGAAAGAAAACAAAGTGTTGAAGTTGTCAATGATATTGAATTTGGAAAACATACATCAAAATGGAAAACAGTAACACATGGAGTGCCCCAAGGTTCAGTCCTAGGAACTTTACTATTCTTGATCTATATAAATGACCTATCATTTTATATAAAGGATATTGCAAGTATAATTCTGTTTGCTGATGACACGAGTGTTCTGGTGACGAGTAAAAACTTGAATGAGTGTGTAATTAAATTGAATTATGTTTTGAACTGTATGTCACACTGGTTTAAAGCTAACAAATTATCTGTAAATCTAGACAAAACAAAAGTTGTTAAATTTATAACCCATCGATCACTACACACTCCAATAGAAATTGGGATTAACGACATGTCACTAGAACAAATAGACAACATTAAATTTCTGGGCCTCCAAGTAGACAGATATTTAGACTGGAAAGTTCACATTACGTATATCATACCCAAACTCAGTTCTGCATATTATGCTATCCGAGCATTGGTAAATGTCAGTTCTATAGATACACGTAAATTAGTATACTATGCATATTTTAACTCTATCATTAAATATGGAATATTATTTTGGGGAAATTCGGTAGAAAGTAAACGAATATTCCTCATGCAAAAGAAGCTTATAAGAATCATTTCCAGCACTCATAGCAGACACTCTTGCAAACATCTTTTTAGAAAACTGAAGATATTAACCCTACCTTGCATGTATATATTTTCAATCTTAAAATTCTATGTATGCAATCGAGCCACATTTATTACAAACATGGAAATTCATGAGATAAACACTAGACAAAAGGGTAACATCCATCATCCCACTGCAAAGCTTTCTTGCTTCCAGAAAGGTGTATATTACGAGACCATAAAAATATTTAATACACTCCCTAATGATCTTAAGAGAAAAGTTGACAATTTCAATGTCTTTAAAACTGCTGTTAAAGAGTACCTATGCTCAAAAGCATATTATTCTGTAAAAGATTATCTGAATGACAAATTATTCTGATGATAATACTTACATAGCTCTGTAAGTAGTATTAGTAAATATTAATGACAATTGCCAGTCATATTTGATATCTGCTCTAGAATTAATGAAGCTATTTAAATGTATGTATATTAAGAACTGACAGTAAATGCTATGCATTACAAATCAAATAGAACAAAATGATCAGACGAACAAAGGTAAAATCCCAGTGAATGTTAAAATAACTGTTCTTGCCTATATGTATGTTAACCTTATAACAGTAAGGAGGTATTCAACTCTGTACAAAATTACACTTGTTTTGCTTCATTTTGTATATAATATGTCTTTATTTTATTTTAAATGTTCTGTATACTATGTAATATTTACGTATATATGTAACTTTATTGTACATTTCCTTGACACGCATATAGTATGTGTATTTTATTTCAAATGTTCCATATTGTGGCATGTGCACAGATAGTCTTGTTAAGACGCTCTCTGGTTACCGGGGTCGGAGGGGGCAGTTTGTCTGAGTAGGGGCGATTCAGGGGAAACAGTGTGTCATTGGAAGGGATATGGCGTTACTGACGCCAACTTGGCGTAGCTTCTTATCATTCTGTGACTAGGCTTCGGGTAAGTCAGACGGACAACTGCCTAAGACATGGCGTCCTCGCCCGGCAGACACATGGGGTAAGAAAACATTTATAATAAATCTACCAGCTACCCATTCTCTTGCAGTTTTAATCATGATAGTGTAGAGTTCCTTTCCTCTCCCTTCAGCCAGAAATTATGTTGGTGTAGTAATTATCCCTGAATCGCCCCTACTCAGACAAACTGCCCCCTCCGACCCCAGTAACCAGAGAGCGTCTTAACAAGACTATCTGTGCACATGCCACATCTCCCCCTGGCCACCGAAGTCGACGCCCTCGTCGACATAAGGAAAATAAATATAATAAACATGAAAAGAACAAAACAAAATGACATACAAAAATGACATACACATGTGTGATGAACCAAAATATAACAATAATATACATGTGTGGTAAGTACCCGGCGCCTCCACCAATTGTCGTATGCCTCACTTATATTAACTTAGAAATTCAGATGGGAGCAACTCGCTTGCGAGAGGGATCGTTAAATTCACAAAGAACTTTAAACTCGAGGCAACGACGAAGGGACGCAGCTAAGTTATCTTTACAAAATAATTACTACACCAACATAATTTCTGGCTGAAGGGAGAGGAAAGGAACTCTACACTATCATGATTAAAACTGCAAGAGAATGGGTAGCTGGTAGATTTATTATAAATGTTTTCTTACCCCATGTGTCTGCCGGGCGAGGACGCCATGTCTTAGGCAGTTGTCCGTCTGACTTACCCGAAGCCTAGTCACAGAATGATAAGAAGCTACGCCAAGTTGGCGTCAGTAACGCCATATCCCTTCCAATGACACACTGTTTCCCCTGAATCGCCCCTACTCAGACAAACTGCCCCCTCCAACCCCGGTAACCAGAGAGCGTCTTAACAAGACTATCTGTGCACATGCCACATCATTCTGTGTAATATTTATGTTTATATGTAATTTTTGTACATTTCCTTGACATGTTCTATGTTCACAAGCCTTTACGGCTGCTAGTGAACTCGCAGAATACAATCTAATCTAATCTAACATCTGCACTGTAGTTGCTGAGTCTAACCTAGATACAAATAAATGCACTTTCTTGGGTACTGTCTTTATACCACTGTTCATGTTCACACTTCTATTCTGGGTCTCAGGATGCATGCCTTTAAGCTTCATTCTATCTCACCTTTCATACTGAGTCCCAGTTACTGAATTAGGGCTGACAGCCTTTCATACTGAGCCCCAGTTACTGAATATGGGCTGACAGCCTTTCATACTGAGTCCCAGTTACTGAATATGGGCTGACAGCCTTTCATACTGAGTCCCAGTTACTGAACATGGGCTGACAGCCTTTCATACTGAGTCCCAGTTACTGAACATGGGCTGACAGCCTTTCATACTGAGTCCCAGTTACTGAACATGGGCTACTGAATATGGGCTGACAGCCTTTCATATGAGTCCCAGTTACTGAATATGGGCTGACAGCCGTGCAGTTATAAGCAGGTACATAGCACTGAGACCTTCTGCAGTTCGTATCCCTAGCATAATTTTTCTTCCCTTTTTTGGGGGGGTAAAGATAACCACATTGTTTATTGCGCATATTATAATCTCCAATTGCTAAAGCTTATTTCATTTCAAAGCATTTATGCTCACACATAAAAACTGAAACACACTCCTTTTCGTTTTCAAACTAAATATGAAATAAGTAAATATTACATTCCTAAATGAAAGAGCAAATAAAAATAAACTTAATATAGGGTGTGTAAACCCTCTACTTCTATTACTGCCCTTATTCTATGGGACATGGTTGATATCAAATGCCTAGTTAAATTTTCACAAGAGGATACTTACTCTCAAGCATCCTGTATTTGATCCCACAAAACCTCTTTTGTCTTGCAGGCCAATTTAATTCTAAAACTTTCTTTACCTCTACCCACACGTTTTTAATAGAATTCAAATCTCGTGAGCAAGGAGGCCAATCAATCGCGTGCTATCTTGTCTTTGCAAGAACCAGTTTGAAACCTGCTAACGTGTGTGGACAAGGTGGTTATTCTGCTGGAATTCAATCATTCCATTGAGATATCTAGTCCTTACAGAAGGAACCATGATGTTTTTAAGGATGTCTTTATACTGGTGACTATTTAATGTGCCACCAAGCTGCCATAACACACCTATACTATCTCGTGACATCCAACTGCAACACTACAGATACCAACCTTAGCAATCCATTTGTGCCATGTATTTTGTGTCGTAACATTTTCCTCTGGGGCATCGGACAATTACTTTTCCCCATTTGTAAATGAAAATCTCAGCTCTTCTGTGAATATAACCCTTTTCCCATTATAGTTGACATTTTCTTTCACAAATGCAAGGCGGCATAATCTGTGATCATCTGTAAGATGCTGCCTCTTAGTTACTGATAGAGTAAAGAGCCATGCTGTAGACAAATGACACACGGTTCCATCCAGGGAAATTAAAATTACCTCTAATTGTAGACATCCATCATCCCAGTGCAAAGCTTTCTTGCTTCCAGAGAAGTGTATATTATGAGACCATAAAAATATTTAATATTCTCCCTAATGATCTTAAGGGAAAAGTTGACAATTTCAATGTCTTTAAAACTGCAGTTAAAAACACCTATGCTCAAAAGCATATTATTCTGTACAAGATTATCTGAATGACAAATTATCCTGATGATAAAACATATACAGCTCTGTAAGCAGTATTAGTAAATATTAATGATAATTGCCAGTTACATTTTGAGGCAGTATTTTAATGCCTAAATAATATTAATTGTATTTTTATTATAATTAAATTCAATAACAGCCCACCTTGAAAACAATATGTATATAATTATTATTTAAATTGTATGTAAATCATTGCAAATACTTATTTTTATTGTAAAAACAATTTATTAATGTTATGTAAATGTTTATATACTCTAATAGTGCAAAAACTGTGAGAATAATATGTTTTAGGTTGTTAATAATGAGGTAATAATGTAATTTTTGTGACAATAATGTGTCTGGAATTTTGAAAAGTACTGGTTATGAAAAGATTGGCAGTGATGTAAGTTTCGCTTACAGTTTGGAATTAGCCAATCAACAGTAAAGAAAAGTTTTTTTGAATGCTTAAATTCTATTGGACTAGAATTAGCCAATAAGAGACTGGTATTACTGAAGCTTTAAGGTTTTTACTGTTAAGATTAGTCAGTCGCGGACATGATGTGATAGAGTGCAGATGGAAAAGTCACGAGCAAGATCTTATAGTAAATACATTAAGAATGTATAAAGTTTTCTCACAGTTTTCTTTTATAAAGTGTTGTGTTTTATAAATGTGCAAGTCAAAAGAAATAAAAAGAAGTGAAAATTTAAAAGTAAATTCTGTGACGTCTTTAATTTTTGTCATATCACAACCTGAAAAAGACCTTAGGTTTCTATAGTTTGACTGAAGCAGCCGAGGCAGATTTAAATAATATTACGTAAGCTTAATTAATTGAAACCTACACACAAAGCAACAAATTAAAATATAAAATCTTCAAATTTCTCATAAAAATTATATTACGTAGCACAAGCATCATCTTCACTACTACAAAGTTTGGCGTCCCAAGCATCTACCAACATCAAAGTGTATCTCCATTACGTGGGCAGTTTAAATTAAAACTCAAACTTCATTATCTTCATAAGTTTGAAGAACACAACTTCTCAATTTGATGCCTGCTCTAGAATTAATGAAGCTATTTAAATATATGTATATTAAGAACTGACAGTAAATGCTATGCATTACAAATCAAATAGAACAAAATGATGAGACAAACAAAAGCTACAAGCCTACGAAAGTTAAAATAACTGTTCTTGTCTATAAATATGTTAGCCTTACAATGCTAGGGAGGTATTCAATTTTGTACAAAATTACACCTGATTTGTATATAATATGTCTTTATTTTCTTTTAAATGTTCTGTATTCTATGCAATATTTATGTATATAAGTAACTCTATTGTACATTTCCTTGACATGTTCTATGTTCACAAGCCTTTGTGGCTGCTAGTGAACTCACACAATGCAATCCAATCTAATCACATCTGGAAGGGATTGCATAATGCCTATTCTAGAAGAGAGTCCTGCTGAGGAATGGAGAAATGTTTTCGACCCGAACCAGGTCGACGACAAACAATCACTTCCCTTGATAACCATCCCACCTCAAAGCCATAGATATAAGAATTTCAAGTGTTTTTGCAACCTGAGACACAAGAGTATCCAGCAACATTCACCGACGTAAGGAGAGATCTTGTAGCTTCGTCTTTATATGTGCATTCAGCCATAGCAAAGTCAGTATGATTGCTAACACATCATGCAGAACTCCAAGGCTATGAGGTGTGCACACATCATCATGCCAGTGCCATTCATAACTGAAGAATGTGAGAGAGAGTTTGCATATACAATATTAGGTCAATTAAATATTTGGTTTAGTTTTTCACTTTAGAATTCTTACTAAAACAGAGGGTTGCCCCACTTAAGCTCGGACGACTTTAAATCACCCTCCCACTCTGTCATTCGTCAAACTGCTTATGCTTATTCTTGCATCAGCTCACTGCGAGTGCCAGCTGTCTGCTGGGCCAGTCTGATGCAAAGTTTACTTGAAATAGCTTCAACAATTGCTGACTTGTGGCAGGGGTACATTGTTGGGCTTTCCAATGCCAGTTACAGTCCTTCAGTGCTAGTGGAAAGGTGCAAACAAAAAGGTCTTACCATAAGTAAGTCATGTGTGGGGTGTATAACACAGCTGCATAAAAATAGATTCCCATCTAGTCTCAGTGTGCATAAAAACTAGCAAGAGAAAAGCCACAACCAACAGGACCTAAAGCAGTAGTAGCCAAGGTGAGTGCAACAGTGACTCAAGAAAACCCACCAACCCAAAGAAGCATTTCCAGCCGCATTGGAATATCCAAAGTGACCGTCTATCGAATAATACACAGCAATTTGGATCTAGAACAGGACCATAAAGTACGTGGACATGCCTTGAAAGAGCTGCCCATCAGAGAACGCTTCACCAATGCAAGAAAACTCTATGAACACCACCTGGCAAGTGAAAAGTGGCAGTAGGTGATTTCTTTAGATGAAGCATGGGTTTATCTAGATGACACAAAAAACCCAAGCTATTTATTACCATCAAGTGGGCCAAAAGGGCCTTCTAACTTTATTCGGGAGAACAAGGAAAAGTTTTCCAAGGGATTCATGGTGGCATTACTACCATGAAAGCTATGGAAATGGGTGTCAATATGATACCATTTAAAAGGATCCCTGTGAAGTCACCAGATGCCTCGCCAATGGAATTTTGCTGATCTGGTCTGTTCAAACAGTGCCTTGCTTCTCGGTATCCCATCACAATTGAAGGATTCTGGAAAGCCTGCCAAGAGGAGTGGGCTAACAACCCCCTTCCTGTTCTTAGACGCAGCCCTCTTCAATGGAAATTGCGCTGTAGAGCCATAGTTAAAGCCTGTGGAAATCACAATGAACACAATAGGTGATGGTAAAAGGGAACCTTGCCATGAAAAAACATAAGCAAAATCGTCCGAGCTTAAGTGGGGCAACCCTCCGTATAGCATTTATTTTGAAAACAAATAGAGTAATTTGTATGTTTTTTTACGCACAAATGTCTTAAAATGAATACAGATATCTTATGCATGGAAAACATACAGCATTGTCACATATTTAAGACATTAAATTTTAAATAATAAAAAACAACATATACACCAAGGATTAGAACCCAGGTTTTCCAATTACGAGACACATGTGTTTCACCACCTGGCTACCTTGCATAAAACGAAACTGAACGGCATCTTCCTACTTATCACATAGCTTTTAAACGAATGCAGGGTGGTATTAAATCATGTATTGTGAATGCAGCGTCAGCGAATGCTTCCAATGTTTTCCAAATTGAACTCCCTTTCTGGCTGTTGCTCATTTATTTTGTCTTAGGCTCTGTGCATCATGCGTGTGCATGTTTATTTTAAGTTCCTAAAAATTTATCATAATAATTTTTATACTGTGAATATATTTAGTCCCTAATACTGCAATTCAATTGTTGTTTAATATCAGTATAAATTTATTGTAATGGCTATTGTAATGTGATGACAAATTTATTTGAAATAATATAAAACAACTACTAACCATCAACCACAACTTTGTCTTCAAGATAGGTATATTTACTTTCCAACTTCTCCTTGAAGGATGGATATGATGTCAACTGTTTACCCAAGAAGATACCATGTTCCTGTAATGCTGTTGGTGCTGAAAACAGAAGTATAAGAAAGATTCACGTTATGTCCAACACATAAAGATGGAGACAAACATTCTCCAAATTATGTTCATGCTAGTCAAATGTAGTGTTGTAATGCTTGATTTCACAGACCATCAACAATTCTAGCTTGATAAGACATTTAACTAGCACTTCATCACTTTCTGCCATGTCATCAATACTACAGTCATGAGCGCACACAAAGGTGGGTGAGGGAAGGCACTGCGCAGAGAGAGATGGTATAAATGTCATTGTTCATTCTCTTGCTTGGTCACATGACTCAGAACAGTGCTACTGCACAACCTGCACTCATCTGCCTTTGTGTGTGCTCCTGACTTTGATCACATCCAAATGACAGTGTATTTTTGTATTTGTATTTATTGTGCTAAGAGTTTTACAAATTTGATTGTCTACTGCACTTTGACCCTGGTCACTCATTCAGTAGACAATCACTACAGTTTATTTAAATTTTACAATTTCTTGTCAATAAATTATCTTGCTCTTTTTTTTCAGTTTTTTTTTCATGTCCCATTTCCACTTGTTTTTCACTTATCATATATTGATTACTTAACCATCACACATTCACTATAGTTTTCCATTCAAAGTAAGATGCGCTACCTCTTACTTTCCTCTTTCCACTGTCCAAAGCCATTTATTTTTTACTTTACACAAAAACTGTTCAATGCTTCTAGCGTCCTTGCATATCATTTCAATCATAAGTGTATTTCTATCCCCCTTCAACCACTTCTTATTAAAAAATTCTTTTCTCCAATTTTCTGTTCCTTGGCACTTAAATACTATGTGTTCAATGTCTTCATTACCACCACATATCGGACATTGGTTCTGAGGAATACCCTGTCTTAGCCCTTTTAGCCTCCATGCTCCGGTTCTTACCCATGCAATAGATTCTCTCTCTTCTTTATTTACTATCTCTATATATTTTTCCTTACCCCATGTATTTCGACAGTGTATTTAACTATGACGACTTACAACAAATTTGTAAAGCTTGGTATGTGAAACGTTTAAGCATGTGGGACAGCACAGTTGTGATACCATGTTAGAGGTGGTGAGGCACAACCTCCCTATTATTCCTAGATGCATATCCCTATCGATGCTAGTTGTGTCTCCAACTGTCCATGTGATCACTCCTGAAATCTCCTGTAGATTGTGGGATGTTTCTCCCCTCCAAGGTGCTGGTGGATTAAAATATTACCGGTGGCATAAACCATAAGTATTGTATCTATATACAACATAGATCTCATGATTCAAGATAAAGACATGTGACCTTTTACAACTTCTTACAGTTATTGCATTATGCCCTAGTCAAATGAGAATGTTTAATGTGCATGCGCACGTAAGAGAATGAGTCTGGCTTATTCATACATCTTCTAATTCCTGACACACTCACCATTATTGCAACAGAACACAAAATATTTATATTCATTTATTTCATCCTGAAGATCATGTATACATGATATGGAATCATCAAGGTTTACAATACAATAACAAAGTTAATACAATACAAATAAGAAAATATGGTTACACTCACATGACTTTCTCTACTCTTGTACAAATTATTTTTACAAACGCTTATTCTCCATATGCTTCATGTTAATTGAGATATCGAGATGTTAATCTTATTGCTAATTTTCTTGTAGATGCAAGGGGAATTGGTAGGCTTTAAGCGATAGTCATATATTTTAAGAGCTGGTTGCTATGTGGAACATTCCATTCTCTTTGTATTACCAGGACAACAAAAAATGAATAACAAATAGGAGAAAAAGTTTAAGTATTGGAAAATTTAAGAGAATAACACGCAATATCTCGAAAATGGTTCACTCAACAAAAAAATGCATATGACATAAATTGTGTATTTTAACGCGATCTACATTTTTGTGTAGTAAAATTTTGTCTCTCTCTTATGGTTTACCAGTTATGCAAAAGTCGTTCATAATGAAGAATACTTTTGGAGACATTCCCAGAAAATTCAAGATATACATTTCATTTGTCATGAAAATATCTTAAACATATGATGTTTTAATCAACATCGTTAGAGCCATTTTTGAGAAAATTAAAATTTTCGAAAAATATTCCATGTAAAGGGTAATCTGGGGTGGGGAGGATTTTCTTGAAAACCTTCGTGTCGCATCTCTGGAAGATACTGAACCTAAATACCAAGTTTGGTGTTTATCCGACTGTTCGTTTCTGAGTTATGCTGTTCACAGACACACACACGGACATGTTTCCAAAAATGCTGTTTTTGGATTCAGGGGTCTCAAAACATGTATTTCCGGTGAGATCTCAGTATCAAATTTTTGGGTGGAACACAATACTTCCCCTACTTACTATGCATAGTAGAGAAAGTAAAAAAAGGCTTACATACATTTCCTAGATTGAAACATTACAACTCTATAAACATGTAAGTGTAGGCCTTTTTTCTTATTTGTATTGTATTAACTCAGTTATTGAATTGTAAACCTTGACGATTCCATATCATGTATACATGATCTTCAGGATGAAATAAATGAATATGAATATTTTGTGTTCTGTTGCGATAATGGCGAGTGTATCAGGAAAGAAGATGTGTGAATAAGCCCGACTCATTCTCTTACGTGTGTGGGTGCTACATAATGAAGGGGCAGAAGCAGCCAATAACTGCACTGGTGAAACGTTTATACTATGCGTATTTTAAAGTAAACTTAGGAGACTTGGACAAGGTATGGGCTCCCCACGTAATTTTTAAAACCTGACTTGAAAACCTATGACAGTGGAGCCATAGGAAATGTAAGGCCCTTTCATTCGGTATAGGGATGGTTTGGCATGAGCCCCAGGACCATAGCAATGACTGTTATTTTTGCCTATATAAATGGCTGGATTTAATAAGATTCCGCTGACAAGCAAGTTGATATGGATTTTTTACCAACAACAGAAACAGCAAGTCCAGAAATGTTTAACCAGTAAGAGTTGAGTAATCTGATACAGACCTTGGCCTCACGAAGGAAAGAGTGAACTGCTAGAGTCAGGATTGAAAGAAAAAAATCTTCTTGCTCCTGGGATTATCTTTTCTTGGTACAGACATAGAGATAAGGAGTTCAGGAAGTATTTCAAGAAGGAAGATGATCTGACCTACTGCTGTGACATTCCAAGACTGATAGAACAGCTGGGTACTGATTACCAGTCGGAAGATCGGAGACTGTTTGTGGATTCCTCCAAAAGGAGCTTAAAGGCTGTACTACTTCATAATAGAAAGCTTCGATACCTGTGGCACATTCCATTTCACTAAAGGAGAATTACATCTGCAAATGCAAACTGTTTTGGACAAAATCAAATATCATGAGGTTGGGTGGGATGTATGTAGTGACTTCAAGGAGTGTAAAATTTTAAATTGTAAATTGAGTTTTATTTATGGACGCTCTTTAACTACTATGGTCCTTAGCGTCCCATTCTATATTGGGCGTGAAACACTGGTAATTTTGCTCAGAGGCCTCTATCAGGCTTGAGGTTCTTTTATGTGCTGTAAATCTACAACACAGGACCACTGGCTTTACTTCCCTTCTGAAGGAAGCCGTGCTATGGATTTTTACACCCGAAAAAATCTATCACCCTCCGCCGGGTTTGACCCACGACCTTGGGAACTAGAGGCTAGCACGGTACCACTAGTCCACGGAGGACGACTCAAGGAGTGTGGTATTCTATTGGGACAAGAAGCAGGCTACACTAAATTCCCTTGTCATTTATGTGAATGGAACAGCAGAGCTAGGGACAAGCACTGGTCTACACTTATCTGGCCCAAGAGATAAGTGTTGACACCAGGGGTAAAAAATGTTACAAATGCTGCCTTAGTTGATCCACAAAAAGTTATTTTGCCACTGCTACACATCAAACTTGGAATCATGAAGCAGTTTATTAAGGCCTTGGACAAAACTAACCCATTTTCAGTATATTGCAAGCAAGTTTCCACTATCAGATGCAAAAGTCAAAGAAGGCATTTCTGATGGACCACAAATTAGAAAGCTGCTGAAAGACAAAAATTTGAATGCTGTGGATGGATTTCAATGAGGGATGCCATGACAAAGTTCCTAGGAAATGTAAAGGATGAACAGTGTGAAACAATAGTGAAAACAATGTTGGATCACATGAAAGAGTTGTGGTAAAGAATTCTGAAACTGCACTTCCTTCATTCTCATCTTCTCGATCACTTTCTGGAAAATCTTGGGGCTATTAGTGAAGAGATGGGAGAGAGGTTTCACCAAGACATCAAGGAGCCAGAGGGAAAGTACCAGGAGAGGTGGGATAAACAAATGATGGTTGACTATTGTTGGTGTTTGAAAAGAGATGGTAAACATGCAGCAGTCAGATGCTGGGCAGCCAAGCGGTCATTCAAAGGGAACACCTAGAAAAGGTTTGCATTAAAGGTGACTACAATTTTTTCATGTAATGGCACGTTTTGGTGTTGTGTTACATATACATTGCCTTCTTCATGAATTCATTGCTCACACTTAGTTGCTGGAATACAGAAATTATGAATGTATGTATTTCAGCATTACATGAACCATGAGACTCTGGTTCGACCCCAGGTATCGAACTTACATCAATGAAACTTCTATTTATTTGTCCCCTGGTCACAAAAAAATAGTGAAATACATTTGTCGTGGCCTGTTTACAAAATATTATTATTTTTCTCTGTAAATATTTCTTAACATAACTTAATTTGTTCAGTGATTCTTTTTTATTATTATATTCAATATATCTCTTATTGCGAGAAAATGTGACATGATGCGTAGAATAGGGACAACAGATGTGATCAGTGACTCAAAATTAGTTAAGATCACTGTCATATCATTTGCTGGAAGAAAAAATATTTCAAAATGCTGGGTAATATAATTTGTATATTCACTAATAAGCGCTAGAGGGTAGAGAAACTCGTGTGAATATAGCATATAAGATTTTTTTTTTTTTTTACTTTCTCTACTATGTATAGTAAGTAGGGAAAGATTGCATTCTACCCAAAAACTTGATACCAAAATTTCACCGGAAATACATGTTTTGAGGTCCCCTGAATCCAAATAAAGCATTTTTGGACACATACCCATGTGTCTGTCTGTCTTTGTTTCTGTGAACACCATAACTTAAAAATGAAAAGTTGGATAAATACCAAGCTTGGTATTTAGGTTCAATACCTTCCAAAGATGTGACACAAAGATTTTTAACAAATCCCCCTACCCCAACTACCCTTTACATGGAACATTTTTAAAAAAAATTGATTTTTTAATAAATGGCTCTAACGATTTTGATTAAAATTTAATATATTAAAGATAGCTGTGTTTGGTGATTAACTCCTTAATTGCATTAAAAGGATACAAAAGAATCTAGTGAGATACAGTTACACGACTTTCTCTGCCCTCTATCTTTATTAATGGGTATACAAGCTATTCTTACTAGAAAGTGTTATTCGGAAGTTAAAGACAACTTTTTGTACAGTACTTTTTCATCTATCACACGTTTACCAGTTATACACAATTATATAAAATTCCTTCCGAATGAAGAGAATTTCTCACGCTACTCCCAGAAAACTCAAGACATACATTTTTTTTTGTCATGTAAATATCTTTAATATATGCTATTTTAATAAAAATCGTTAAGTCATTTTTCAGAAAATAAAAAATGTTGAAAAACCTTCCACAAAGTGTAGTTTGAGGGAGGGGGATTTTCTTGAAAATCTTTGTGTTGCATCTTTAGAAGGTACTGAAGTTTGGTGTTTAACCGACTTTTCGTTTTTAAGTTTGTTGTTCACACACAGACACACATACCGACCTTTTTCTAAAAATGTTTTTTTTTAAATTCAGGGACCTCAAAACATTTATTTCTGGTGAAATCTTGGTATCAATTTTTTTGGTGGAATGCAAAATCTTCTCTACCTACTGATGTAAAGTACTGTGGTAAAGAAATTAAAAATTAATACTATAACTTGCTATGACATTGAATTTTTCGGTGCGATTCTACCTTTCAAAAAACCTTAGCCAATAAGGCTTGTTTGAAAGAATGGTTAATTATCATTCTATTTTGTGTTTAAGAATATTATTATTACTTATACATACCAGCACAAATTGCTGCCACCCATCGTCCACTACTTTCCTGTTCTTTCAGAATTTCACCAACTTTCTGTGACTGAAAATAACAGAGAAAGCTTTTAAACACACTATGCCTGATATTATAAAAACCACTACATACGCTCTGTCTAAACACTCTCCATAACTCTTAATATGAATAGTATCTGAAAAATGATACACAAGATTTGAAGCATTAAACTGAGAAAGGCACTAGTTTCCATTTTTTTTTATAGATGCTTTTTAGGAACAAAATGCTGATTATGTTAAATTATATAAAAGTATTAATAGCATTAAGGGTTACTTAGAACTTCGACATGACCTAGACTCTTTATATACATTGAATATAAAGAACAAACTTCATTTATTATTAGTAAATGTAAGAAAAGTCTCTCGCTAGAGGCAAAAAACCTTTTAAATATGCTTATAATACAGAGAGAGCCAAAAAACTATGAACTGGCTGTGCTGTGTTTTTCCTGTCCACATCCTTGACACTCGCCGTCTGCTGCTATCATAGAAACACATGGATGAAACCATACAACATTTTTAAAACTACTTTTAAAGGCTTTACTTACCAACTTTATGAAAAGAGATGCTGAAACTTACCACCGTCATTGTCCATTTTTGGCACCTCTTTAGGACAATAATATAGGGCCAATTTTTTTTTGAGTCAATAGTTGAAGCCTGTGCATATGTGAATTTTTTCACGCATAAAAATCCTTAGCATGGCTTCCTTCGAAAGGGAAGTAAAGCCGGTGATCCCGTGGCATAGATTTATGGCACATAGAAGAACTTCAAACCTGATAAAGAGGCCTCTGAGCAAAGTTGCCGGTCTTTCATGCCCAATATAGAATGGGACAGTAAGGGCTATAGCAGTTAAAGAGCATCCATAAATAAAACTCAATTTATTTACATACTGTGAGCTACAAAAATTTAAAACTGCATCTTTAAAGCACTTAATATACATGGTGCACCAAGTCATCTTCAATCCAGGAAAGCTTAAAATATATGACAGTGAATGTTTTAGAAATTGTAAGACCTATGGAACATTTTTATTTGATATAAACTGCATGTATCAATGAGAACTACATTTTTACTTTCTCCACCACTTCCTTATGAAAAGTGGAGAAAATAAATTGAAACCCAAATATTTCTTATAACAATTTCACCAGAAATGCAAGTTTTGAGATGCTCCTCGACCCCCTACTCCCAAAAATGCATTTTTGCTTTCTCTACTATTCTCTATTGTAAGTAGAGGAAGTACTGCATTCCATCCAAAAATTTTATATTGAGATTTTTTTGAAAACACGTTTTTTTTTGAGATTCCTGAATAATAAAATTTAGAAAAAGGTATGTGTGTATGAGAGCGAAAACAACATAATTAAAAAAAAATATCTGATATGAAACATTCATATGACTTTCTCTACCCTCTATCTTTATTAGTGGGTTTAGTGGGTATACAAACTATCCTTACTAAAGTTTATTTTTCTATCTACTACATTATAATACAAATATACCTTCACAGAAATAGCTACATAAACATTTTGTTATAGATACAAAGAGAACAATGATAGTCAAACGTTTAAGAACTGGATGCTAAATGCTGGCCACTGTTTCCATGCAATCGCAAGAAACAACCAAACATTGATGAGACTTTAAAAGAATGATTGTTACTGAACAATTTGAACCTTTAATAATGGATATCTCAGAAATGGCTTATGCTACAGAAAAACTTATTTTGCTGAAAATACACACAAGGTTAATGACAAGGTTTTGAGTCTTGATGAGTGCATTAAATTTTTTTTTTTTTTTTTTTGGGGGGGGGGCAAAAGACTAGAATTTGATTTTTGTTAATTACACTTGGAAACTGCACAGTGAATATTGAATTGTTTCATTACTTTACTGTGCAGTTTCCAAGTGTAATTCACAAACACCAAATTCTATTCTTTTGCAAAAAAAAAAAAAAAAAAACAAATAAATAAATAAATAAAAATAAGATAATGCACTCAACAAGGCTCGAACCCTTGTCGTAAGTAAACTGGCTGCTTTAAAGAGATCTGCATTTTTTGTATGGTACAGTTTTGCTTATCGCTTAACGTTTACCAGTTATACAAAATTATATAAAATCCCTTCCGAATGAAGAGGGCTTCACAGGCTATTCCCAAAAAGTTGAAGATATGCATTTTATTTGTCATGTAAATATCTTTAATATATGACATTTTAACCAAAATCATTAGAGCCAATTTTTAAAAAATCAAAATTTTCAAAAATTTTCCATGCAAAGGGTAGTTAGGGATGGGAGAAAACTTCTTGTTGCATCTTAGGAAGGTACTAAACTAAATATCATGTATGGTATTTATCAGACTTTTCATTTTTGAGTTATGCTGTTCACAGCCACACATAAAAGACCTATATCTAAAATGCTTTACTTTTTTATTCAGGGGGTATCAAAACATGTATTTTCGGTGAAATCTCGGTATCAAATTTTTGGATGGAATACAATTGCTTTTCTAGCCACTATGTACATGGTAGAAAAGTAATTAAGAATTTTTAGTCAACTCTTTATTAAAAACCATGCCCTGACCAGGTTAACTCTTTAAAAAGTGTAAATAATTTGACTAATTTTGAAGATTTAGAAGCCAGTAACAGTGATGTGTCATAATTTAAAATAAAGAGAGTTGAGGGTTGTTACACTACATCACTAAAATATTCAAATACAGAACAGAGTTGAGAACATGCTGACGATGGGAACAAGCTGTCTCCCGAAACGCATTCAAGTAAGAATATTTTAGTAATGTAGTGTAACAACCCTCAACTCTCTTTATTGTACATAATTTCCTTAGTTGTAACCTAAAGAACCTGTGAACCCAGTAATAAAAGTACTTGCGACTGCAAGTCGCCACTGAGATTGCTATCTCCAATGAGATGCCTTGGTGGTCTACCTGGGAAATAACTTGAGTCATTTGGGGAATTCAATATTCCACCGGCATGTTGTCAGAGCAGCTCATGGTTAGAGTAACCACATGGAGAGCAGGAGAACTGTCTTCAAATCCTGGTTGTGGCATTGAATTTCACAGATAACTCTTTATTAAAAACCAAATTTGGTATTTAAGTTCAGTCCTTCCATGGATGCAAGAAGAAGACTCCCAAGAGAATCCGTAACCCACTACCCTTTACATGCAAGATTTTTCATTACTTTTTTTTATCTCAAAAATGACTCAGTGATTTTGAATAAAATACCTTATGTTTAAGATATTTACATGACAAATAGAATGTATATCTTGAATTTTCTGCAAACAGCCAATGAAGCCCTTTTCAATCTGAATGACCTTTGTATAAATTGGTAAACCATAAGAGATAGATAAAATCTTACTACACAGAAAAGTAGATCTCGTTAAAGCACACATTCATGTCGAATAAATTTTTTTGTGGCATTAACCATTTCTGAGATATTCTTTTGTTATTGGTTTGAATTTTCAAATACTTATATTTGTTCCAAGTGATAAACTGCTAAGTTGTTATACAGTTTTTCTCAGGTCATGCAATGAACATGGAACCATAACACAGAAACCAGCTTCTTAAAAACTTACTCCAGCTTTAGCCTATTATTTATGTTTTATAACAACAACAAAATATGTAAATGCGAAATGAAGGTTCACTTCAATTAAAAAAAATTACACATAAGAATAAGCTTTTGTAAGAATAATTTGTAGAAGAGTAAGCAGGAAAAGTCATGTGAATGAAATGCATCAGATTTTTTTGCAATGTCTGTTTGTGAGGTGTGTGAGAGAGAGAACAGCATAACAAATCGAGGGCTTAATACCAAATTTCATACTTATATGAGATACTGTCAAGTAATCTGCCCACTCAAACTAACCATCACATGGAAAAATTTTCATTATTTTTCTTTAACTCAAAAATGATTCTAAAGGATTATGATTAAAATACCAGAAAAGAGAGACAAAAACTTACTACACAGAAATGTAGCACATTTACAAAATATAAAATCTTTGTCCGATAATTTCTTTTTGTAGCATTAGCCAATTTCAAAATTGGCCTCTTGTTGATGCACTTCAGAACTGAAAAGCTACCAACATTTGAGTGAAAAACACGCAGTAAAATGACAGGGTCTTGTGGTTTCAAAATTCGGTCTTAGGTTAGTTTATGAAGCTACGTTAGCGTGTGTATAATGTAGCGGGCCATAGTAAAATTCAAACCACGGTCTGGGGGTTGCGTTAGATTGCATGAAGTGTCGAAAGATGTGGTAATGTAAAAAGCACTGGCTTGTAGGACACTGGGTCGCTTATTTGGCTTTCTGGAGGGTGTACATATTGGCCATGTGTGTGGGTCTAACTTTCGATGATTCTGCATGCTACAGCACCAAGACTGTGCTTGCCAGAGCTCTGATAATACCAAACTAAAACCTTTAATTCAGTGTCGCAACAAGTCTGGCCAGAGGTTTCCAGGTAAGAGATGTGTGGTTATGTCTAAGTTCCTGTACGTATGCCCCCTCTACAGAGGGACTGCAACGCTATGTTAAAGTATCCAAGAATATTGTCATCAGCTTTTTATACAACCCCTGGGTACTTATTTGTCACCTTTCCCTACACCCTAGCATGGACCCTTGCGCCCCGGTACTGACCTGCTCTACCATCTGTGTCTATTCCCCCCCATTGTAAGCAGCCGCCAGGGCTAACTGTTCCCAGAGGCACTACAATAATAGTGAAAGTGTTGGGTATAGCATTCCCATGCCGAAAGTATCGATTTTCTCTCTCTCTCCCTCCCTCTCTCTCTCTCTCTCTCTCTCTCTCTCTCTCTCTGTCTTCTTTCCCTGTGACCACCCTCTCCATGCTTGCACTCAATCTCCTCATCCGAGGCACACCAGTTTTAAGCCGAGAGTCAAGATGTTCCACACATCAGGAGTAGTAGACCATGCCAGGAGCCATACAAAATAGGACCCACCCAACCTTTGCATTACAACATAGTCTTAAGTGCATGCCATATCCTGAGTATTTTTTTTTTTTTTTTTTTATGGACGCTCTTTAACTACTATGGTTCTTAGCGTCCCATTCTATATTGGGCGTGAAACACCTGTAATTTTGCTCAGAGGCCTCATATATCCTGAGTAGCAGGAATAACATATGTATAGTTTTAGCATATAAGCCTTCTTTTTCAGCTACACAGCTAGAATAGTAAGCAGGTTGTAATTTAGTTTAACTAGTTCTAATTTAAGTTAGTTTATGAAAGCTAGTTTAGTGTGTGTATATGAATGTCATGACAGGGTCCTCTAATTTCAAAATTTGCCCAGAGGTTAGGTTACAATGCCTGGTTTAGTGTGCATATACGAACAGGATTCAACTAACTGGTTCTCACGGATTACCCTTTCTTCTGCGCATGCACAGTAGTGACAAGATGAAGTCCTTTGCTGACATTCCATGATCTTTCTGCTATAAAAGGTTTTAAAAAGGGAGAGCGGTTAAGTTACAGGCTATCCAAGTGCTCACATCTTCTCCTACACCTCTAATTTAGGTATTTTCAATGCATTTGTCTTGGTTTTTTACTTTTTGGAGTTCACGGGCACAGCAGTTTATGCCCTTATTTTTTCTTACAACTTTTGATATACAAACAGTTTGTGTGTTTTCCATATTGTGCATGAAATGAAGTACATGCAAAGGGAAAACAAGCTTACCTCAGCAAATTTCTTGGCACCGCCAAGACCACCAGGCAAAACAATTACATCAAAGGGACCTTTCCTCATAGCATCATTCAAGCTTGCATCAGGAACTATGGACACATCACGGCTGCATTTGAAAGCTTTGTTGCCTTCTACTCCTGCCACGGTAACTGCAAGCTATGTCAAATGTTAAATTATATCAGTCCTATGATGTAAAACTAAAACTAATCTTGACAGCTTTTAAAAACATAAGATAATACATTATTTGTATATTTTGGCAAATGCTGGTAATAAGTACACATTTCTAAATTACAAATACCTCCCAGAGTTCTCTTCAAAACATTCTCCCTTTTTCTTGGATATTTTCGCACATATCTAACTTAAAATCTTAAGTAGAAGTAGCGCTCTTGGGCCTGGTCACATGGCAAGACCAAACGAGTCTGGGGCGAGCGTCTGTCTTAGCGAGGTCGATAATTATACAAGGTTAAGTTAGGGTCTGAAAGTGTGTATATAACAGAGAAATGCGTACAGGATGTGCAAAGATTAGATGGGGCGTTCCACTAGTTCATTGATTCACTTTTATACAGACCTCTGTTATTGTTTTCCAACTTTTTTACAATATAGTATATGATATTGTTTACAAAATGAACTGAATTCAAACTAGCTATAAGGAAATTACGGCCATGTAAATTAAGCGAATGCTGACCAGGTAAAAGGGCACTTACTCTTATCAAAATACCTACCCCCGCACGTCTTAATACATCTGCAGAAATGACAAATTCCATTTCTTCTGAACCTTCCGCAAGTAGAACAAGCGCGGATTTTTTGGACATGTTTGTTATTGTACAAATGTCGGCAAAACCAAACAACTGCGACAAGAAGTTGGTATTAAGCACTTTTCGAACTCCACATCTATTTGCAAAAATCAGCATGCGCGTAAGATATTAGGTATCACTATTTATTCACGATCACTTAATGCTTTCATTTGAATCCGCACAATGTCTCCGAAAGGTGAGGACTCGAAATACGAATGACTGTCTGGGATAATCTGTGGTTGAGAACAGCTGAATAGTCGAGTTGTGTTGGCACTTGGCAGGCTGAGGGCAACCCGATGAAGTGTTATAAAGCGTAACTACCCTCGATGGGTTTTTGTAGACAGGATGGGGTTTGCGGGGTGACCGGTGAGAGTGAGGTAGAAATGTGAAAGAAGGTAGCAAAAAATTAAATAAATTGAGTTTTATTTATGGATGCTCTTTAACTGCTGTGGTCCTTAAAATCCATTCTATATTGGGCGTTAAAGACCGGAAATTTTACTCAGAGATCTCTTTATCAGGCTTGAGGTTCTTTTACGTGCTGTAAATCTACGACACGGGACCCCGGCTTTACTTCCCTTTCCGAAGAAAGCCATGCTAAGGATTTTTATGTCCAAAAAAATCCATCGCCCTCCGCCGGGTTTGAACCCGCGACCTTGGGAATCGAGGTAACCATTAGACCACGGAGGGCGACAAGGAGGTAGCAAATTGCTCCTCTGCGGCTGCTGGTCAGGTTCTGCACCGCTGTTGTCGTGTATTTTCCAAAAAAAATTGTTTATTATTGGGACTTTATTGTTAATTTTGTGTCCAAGCAACTCTTGGAAGGAAGTGGAGGAGCTCAACTTTTGCTGCTGTTTAAATTTACTCCTGTTTTTCTATGGGTATCCGCTGTCGTCTTAAGCGACGTCTGGGGTTGTAATTCCCAAGAGATTTAACAAGGGCGCTCCGGTGGAATGGTAACCTTTCGTAGAATTTTGTAGCCCGGCGCCTAATTTCATCCTCCACATATGGAAGAGACGAGGCTTTGTGCAGTAGTCTCACAAGGAAAGGAACGGCACACAGAGTAGATGGCCCGCATACTCCTATTTTGTACCTTCTGTAGACTCAACAGACTGGAGTCTGCAGGCATGCCCCAGATCTCGCATGTGTATAAAGGTAGAAAGACCATCATAGCTCTGCAAAGACGTAGCCTTAAGGCAACTGGCATCCCCGACCATAGCATGCGGTACAGTGAGGCCCAGTGCGACAGGACTCGGATGTGTTGCCGGAAAGTTAGGTCGTTATCTAGGTTGATGCCCAAGTAGGGTCAGAGACAGGAACTTTGGCAGAATACCTTTTTAAATGTGTTAAATCTATCTTCAATTTGAAAGTGAATCCGTAGGATTTACACCTTTGTGATCGATACGCCGTAGTTTTATCATGCCCGTTTCTGCCCTTATTATATAAATGTCTAATTGTATTTATTATTATTATTATTATTATTATTATTATTATTATTATTACACTGGTCATCAATTAAAATTTTAAATAAATAATTTATGCTGATTCTTATTTATTTGCATATGCCAAATCCAAAAATAAAGCCCGAAATGTTCCATCACCCACCAAATTTTTGTAATATTAAAAACTGTTTTCGTTTATTAGCATAGGGCGGTAAATGTACTGATTAAAAGAAAATAATTTTATTTCCTTAGGTCAACAAATGGCATATTTGTTTTAAGCCATTGTTGTCTGTGACTTCAGGAATGACAGTGTTCAACAATGAGCTTCTCACAAATCTATGGCTTTCCCGCTCAGGTCAATGTTTACTTCAACAATAGATATGAAAGGTCTCTTTTAGATAGAAAGGGTCCTGCATAGTGGCCAGAGGAGTAGAAGCTTTGTTTAATGAAAGAAGTTAATCCTGTGTATTCTCAGTTGTGAATTAACAAATGTAGTGTTAGCTAATAGTGTGTTTTCTTAAGCAATGTGAATTAGAAGGAGGATAATGTCTCACAAATGTGTAAACGATAAAAAAAAATGTATTACATCTGTGGTGAGAACATTTTAAAAGTGCAGAGGCGAAATTTGACTCCTCGAATTAAAAGAGCTTATAAATGTTATTCTGACAATAAAATAGACCAGAATAAGTTTTGGGCTGCGGAAATCTGTTGTGCCAAGATTAACCGACTGGTTAAAAGGGTCTCATCATATGCCTTTTGCAGTTCCTATGGTATGACAGGAACTTAAGGATCATATAAAAGACTGCTACTTCGGCTTGACAAATATATCTGGAATAAGTTCAAACATACTGTTAAATAACGATCTCTAGAACCAGCAATTCGACCAGTGCCCCATGGATCAGGCCTTTCCATATCAACTTCACCAGACGACAGAAATGTGACTGACGATTTTGAAAGTGTTGATGACATTGGCGAATTACAACAAAGTGATCTAGATTTTGTGACGAACAGCATTTTCTAACACAGGAGAATCTAAATGGTTTGGTTCGTGATATTGGATTATCTAAAAGTAAAGCCGGGTTACTCGCTTTAAGTTTGAAAGGCTGGCACCTCCTGCAGGATGGCACCAAAGTAAGTTCTTTCTTTCAACGCCGAAATGAATTTGAGCATTTATTTTCTAAACAGCAGGACCTAGTTTTCTGTAATAATGGAGTCCCTGGCTGTTCAACATAGAGCTGAAGATTGGCATTTGTTCATTGACTCATCGAAAACAAAGTTGAAAGGTGTCTTGCTACATAATGGAAACAAGTTTCCATCCATTTCAATACCCCAAGCAGTTGGTATGAAGGAGAGTTACGTGAACATGCATCTCTTGCTATTCAGTATCCGATATGGTGACTCTTTATGGCAGATATGTGCAGATTTTATAACGAAAGCTGTTTTACTTGGATTACAACTTGTAAATACAAAATTTTGCTGTTTCTTATGAATGTGGGATAGTAGAGATAAAAGCAATCATTATGTTTAAAAAAAAGCTGGCCAAAGAGAGAGTCATTCAATCCAGCACAGGCAAATGTTCATCAACCACCTGTAAGTGCTGACAAAATCTTACTGTCTCCATTACACATCAAAATATGTTTGATTAAGAACTTTGTGAAAGCAAAGGATCGTGACGGGGAGTGCATTTCTGTTCCTGAAAACTAAGTTTCCAAAGATCAGTTAAGCAAAACTAAAAGGAGAGAATAATATTTGTTGCTTTAATTAGAGAACTTATGAAAGATTCACAGTTTGAAAGCCTGTTAAATAAGCAAGAACGAGTTCTGTGGTTCTCTTTCAAAAACATTATCATAAACTTTCTAGGAAACTACAGATCTGAAGATTACAGAGAACTTGTCATTGAGCTGCTTGAGAACTACAAGGTCATGGGCTGTAATATGTCGTTGAAAGTACACATGATGAACTCCCATATTGGTGTCTTCCCTGAAACCTCGGCGCTATCAGCGACGAACATAGCGAGCGTCTCCATCAGGACATCGCTGAAATGGAAAGACTCTACCTGGGAAAATGGACTCCAAATATGTTGGCAGACTACTGTTGGACACTCATTGAGAGATGTTCCTCAAGCAAAGTACAGTGAAGAATCCATCTCACATTCATTTTAGGTAAAAAAGGTATTCTAGCAAAAGTGTTACACATTAAAATGTATAATTACCAGAAATGTCATTCATGCAATTATTAAAAAACTATGGATAATGGAAACGTACTGTAAAAAGATTTTAAATTAACACAAAAAACAAGAATCGCACATTGTACCACTTTTAACATTAAATATATGAATATTTGTCGACCAGTGTTATCGGTTGTGTTTACTTGGCTTCATATCGGATCATATCCCCTTTAAAAGAACAATTAATGCCGGAGCTAAAATATGGTTTCATTATTGAAATTAATTATTCTTTCACACAAGCCGTGTGTTGGACAAGGTTGGAAAGGTAGAATCAGACGACTGAAAAATTCAATGCCATAGCCGGGATTGGTTTCATTATTGTTTTAAATTTCCCTTTCTTTCAGTTTTCATTGAGACGTTGAGCAAGGAAGCTAGTACATGCCGAAATTTAGTGTTGCTTTACGCAGTAAATTGCAAAGTTACATTAATACTTTCGGATCCGACGTATTTTCTATTGACGGTAAAATACTTCTGCGCAAAGTGTATGAGGAGTCAGTGAATTGTGAAAAGAAATATTTCATTTCTCAACATATCAGCACAACCATACACATAAATGTACTTTCCAAGGCAACTGGGAAGACGTTCTTTGCTTACAACCGCAATCGCCGCATCAAGTCAAAAATCGCAATTTGCATTAGACTTATGTAAAGTTTTTATTGATGCTGGAATCCCTTTGTGGAAACTACGGAATCCTACATTAAGACAGATTTTGGAGTAGGTATATGGATGAATCTGTACCCCGTGAGTCAAGTTTGCGAAAATGTAACTTAAGTGAATGTTACGATGTTGTAATAAAAATCATTAAAGATGAATTAAAAATAAAAACACCTGAATTTCAATCGACGAATCCACTGATTCTACGTGTCATTTTATTGCAATGTCATTGTTGGATCATTAGATCCTTCAGAAGGTAAATCAATAAAAGCATTCCTGCTTACAACAGTGTCTGGGAAAAGCTAGCAATTCAACTATCGCAAAGTTTTTACCAATTCATTAGAGTTGCTGTTGCCTGAAAAAATTCAATACCACAATGTATTACTTTGCACTTCAGACTCTGCCCATACATAAAAAATGCTGGGACAACTTTAAAGCTATATTTCCAAACATGCTTCATGCCACCTGCGTAGTACGTGGTTTTCACAGCGTGTCAGAAGAGATACGAAGCTTATTTCCGGATGTCGACAAATTGATTTCCAGTATTAAGAAGATTTTTGTGAAAGCCCCGTCAAGGATTCAGACATTTAAAAACATTGCACCGGAAATACCTCTTCCGCTGATGCCATCATAACGAGATGGGGGGCAGCAGCAGGTTATCACGTTTAAAATTTTCCAAATGTAACTAAGGTGGTCGCCGCTATGGAGGATGAAGCATCTTCAATTGTAGCAGCAAAGAAACCAATCTGCCAGCTTCCAAAAAGAGGGTAGCCTTTGATGAAGTCAGTGAAAATTTTGGATGATGCAGTGAAAGGATTGGAGAGTGTGCCAGGTAAATGGGGTTTACTACTTAGGGAAAATGTAAAATAGTGTTTTCGAAAAATCTTGATCTTGACGAACTTAAAAACATTTCAAATTCTACAAGGTGACAACCGTATTGCAGTAGAAATGGGCCCTACAATAGTTCAATGCTTTAGATTTGCTCATCTGTAGATGTTGAGAGTTCATTTTCTCAGAATGAAAAATGTATTATCTGACAGGAGACTCAACATAACTCCAGAAATTTTTAAAAAAAAGCATTTGGTTGTCAAGCGCAACCAATAAGCTGAAAGACAATGTAATGAATAAGCCTTCAAGAAACATTTCCATTTATCTCTCAAGCACACTTAGTATTTTGCTTAACACTTTAAAGTTACTTTAGACCTATAATACAATACGATGATAATATAAATATGTTGATTGTGCGATTGTTTGAATGGTGCAATCTAGTATATAAATAGGCACAATGGGAGCTTTCTCTATGTTGTTTTTATTGCATATTTTAGTCATTTATAATGCTTTTTGCTGGCCTATTTTAATGATTTATAATGCCCAAACTTCTGGTCTCCAGTGGTGACATTTGTCCACCGAATCCCTCGGTGGAGATAGGCAATTTGGGGGAGTTTGTAGAGAGACGAAGCTTCGCTAAGAGATTGTCCCGGTTCACGGAATTACGCCAACGCCTCCACTATTCTTGGAGGAGACGGATATGTTTATGGGTTGAAACCTCTGAGAAAGTTTCTGTTTGTATAGAATAACAGCACAGCAGCAATGGACTACATTGACGCGTTGCTCTGTAGGTAGGTCGGCCATGAAAACGCCGATAAGCATGAATGATAACACAGAGCTTTCGGGGACACCGCCTCATACCGGCCTCAATGTTCACGTTTTCCCTGCGACTTAGACAAAAGGCGCGGTGTTTGAGATATGTGTGTAGTAGATGTATGACATGAGCTGGTAGCTCCAGTTGCATGAGCTTATGCAGGAGACCCATATGCCAGGTAGACGAGAAAATCTTCTCGACGTCCTAAGACACCGTCTAGTGGAAAAAGCCCTGTCCTGTAATTCCAGGGCAGCAGCAGCTGGGGCGTCGAGTGCCCAGAACGGAACTCAAACTGATGGGCGGGGATGGCTTGAATGTCTCGCAGTAGAGGGGACAGACCGGTGAGTACTAGCCTCTTGAAAACTCTCGAGAGGGTGGACAGGAGGCTAGTGGATTGCTGGTTGGAATGATGGACCGGGTCTTTCCCTGGTTTCGAGATGCAAATCACCGGGCCTCCCTAAACTCTCGTGGAAAGTGACACAGAGTGAGACACGTGCTGAACATCTTGGTCAGAAAGGGTACAGTTCTGAAGGAAAGGCAGGGTAGCATGACTGGTTAGCGGGGAGGTTCTCTGACCTCACGGGTTCTGGAGTCTTTTTGCTATCTGACACACATCGTCACTGTCATCCTTTCCTCCCAAGCGTGCACCATGTGCTCTCATAGTCGGAGACGAACCTCTCGGCGCAGGCGCCACAAATGCGCTCGAATATGCGACCTGAGATGATGTTGGTAGATTCTGCGGGTCAGGAGAAATAGTTCGACGAGAGGTACACCAGGGTAGAGGGAGGGGTGTGAACGTTTAGGTTATGGACACTTCGTACCATGATGAGGGTGAAGGATGAGATCGCGGACCCCATGGAGGGGATATCGGTGATCCTAGAGTTAGAAGGGATAGATACGTTGAGGAAGCTTTGACAGAGTCCCAGACAAATACTCGGATTTGAATCGAGAAGTCGTGGTTGGTAACCCCTCTGTTGACTTCTGAGGTTACCATGCCAGCCTCTAAGTCCCGAGGTCGCGGGTTCAAACCCTCCGAAGGGCGATGGATTTTTTCAGGCTTAAAAATCCTTAACATAGCTTCCTTCGGAGGGGAAGTCAATTCGGTGGTCCCGTTCGTAGATTTACGGTACGTAAAAGAACCTCAAGCCTGATAAAGAGGCCTCTGAGCAACATTGCCGGTCTTTCACGCCCGATATAAAATGGGGCGCTAAGGACCACTGCAGGTAAAGACCGTCCATAAATAAATTAAAAAAAATAAATCTTTATAATCGCGAAGTCGATAACAGATATCCGTTATGGACCTCGTGTATGGTGGATGCGTTGCCAGGGTCCCTCTACTCTGAAATGAGGGTCTGCATCTAGCATGCGCATAAATACATTGCCTCCTGCATCCACCGGGAGCCGCGATCCCAATTCAAATGTTTGGCATTGAATTGCCCGGCCAAGATACGTTGGGATATAAGGCGAGGATAGAAAAGTAATCGTTGATAACGAACTGCCTTTGGCGTGGATGATAAGTTGACACCAGTAAGACTTCCGTGCCGCCGAGGTCCATGAAACGGCCGTGGCTTCCAGGATTTAAGCGTTGGGAGGTGGATAGGTCGGTAGACCACGTTTCGCCTCTCGAAGACCGGCCTGCCACCTCCTCGACGGCCCGCACCATCTATCCTAAAGCAATTGTGAACACGGTGGGCAGAATAGGGCGAAAATGTGTTTCCAAGACTAGTATGACGTCTAGGGCATGTGAGCTGGCAAAAGGCAGAACCTCATTACCCTGATTGGACAGTCCATTCGCGTTCCAAAACGCGAACTCAAGCAAGTGCGAGGCCTAGATCGATTCATCAATCTGGATGGTCTGGATAACTAATAAAAAATGTGAGTCCCACCACTGCGATAACCATTTTGGCGACCGGGTCCTGGTAGAAAAGAATATAACCAGAAGATCGCAGATGCATTGCTGTGGCTCTGCTTCCAACCCAGTACATCTGGGAGCACTGGGAGGAGTGCGGTTCTGCTGTGGAAGGATGTGGGAGAAGCATTGGGTCCCCGGCATACTCTGGGTCGTGTCGTTCCTCGACCGTTCTCGTCATTGTGGTTGCCATACCCACGCGGAATCTCGGAGTCGGACGACGGCTCCCTGACTGATCGATGTCTCAGCCTTTGAAGTTTGTGTGGTTGTATGGGTGGCTGAAGTTTGTGTTGGGTTCTGATGGGGTTGTTATATCTGGGGGTAAACGAATTGAGTTTTATTTATGGACGCTCTTTAACTACTGTGGTTCTTAGCGTCCCCATTCAATATTTGGCGTGAAAGACTCTTTATCAGAATTAAGGTTCTTTTACGTGCCGTATATCTATGACACAGACCACTGGCTTTACTTCCCTTCAGAACGATGCCATGCTAAGAACTTGTACGCCCGAAAAAATCAATCGTCCTCCGCCGGGTTTGAACCCGCGACCTCGAGAACTATAGGTTAGCATGGTAATCGCTACACCACGAAGGTCGACATATCTAGGGGACTCTGACATCTCAGATCCACTTATGGCTCCTTCCAACACTGCAAAGTAGGAGGGACCTTGGTTGCGGCGTGCTCAAGGCCCCTGATCACGTGACCTCGCTGGAGTAGGAGGTACCGGCTGATGCTGGATGCCTGGATGATGTCGCAGACTGAGACCTACTCTCCTGTTGGCTTCCCTGGATGCCTGGAAGTAGGGGTGACCTCCTTGAGGCGATGATCACCTTTCTTGTTCGGGAAAACCCATAGCGCTCCACGTACTTTCCTTTACAGTATGTGCATGTAGGATAGAAATGTTTAGGTTAGGAGCCACCGCACCTTAATCAGCGCAGATTGCTGGTGTAGTTGAACCACTGGCACCGATAACATTGAGGGGCCCCCGGAGTCTCTGGATGGTTGTATCTTGACTTGGAGATAACAGATGCAGGAGAATCTATCTATCTTTGCCACCGGGCCATTGGCCCGCTCCACGACTAGGAGGGAGAGGGGAGGAAGGTTTTGAACCCTTGCCCATGGGATGCGGTCCTGGTGCGCTGCTTCACTAGACGTGTGAGTTATGCCTCAATACAGCCTACTAAAGTGTCTGCTGGGAGACGGCGGATGACCTTGTTAATGTCAGGAGCCTTACCTATGCCAAAGGTTAAGTGAGGAAAGCTCTTACTATTGAGGTGATCTAACAATAACTTATAGTTCTCAAACATCTTAGCCTGGAAGATAAAGCGACTTTTCCTCCGTTAGCTTGCACGCCGATGACAGGATTAGCATGACCTCGTTAAGGAAGCCGACAGACCCTACAAAGTCGTCCACAATGATTGGCGGTTCGTGCCTCTTAAGACTGATGTTCTGGGCAGAGCCCGAAGCAACCGGAGCGGCTGCTCCTAATTGGCCAGGGGCCATGCCCTCTGCAGCCAATCGGGTGGATGGTCACTCCTTCCCCGGGAGGTTATTTTCTGTAAGTCAGCTTCGTTGGCCGTGGAAAGATCGGGGGCTCTGGTTTTATCATCATTTTCCATAATGGAGGCGGCGCCGTGGCCGAGTGGTTAGACCGCTCGCCTCCCACCGAGGCGGACCGGGTTCAATCCCAGGGACCTGCATGTGGGATTTGAGGTGCACGAAGCGGCGTCTGGGCGGGTTTTCTCCGGGATCTGCGGTTTCCCCCGCCATTCATTCCACCAACTGCTCCATCATCACATTTCCTTTCATCCATTTCACCAACATTTCGCTTCATCTACTTCCTTCATCCCATACCAGGCATCGGGCTGATCACCAATCCTGGATGTTCTGTCTGATCCATGAGTATCTGCTCCTCGACGGGCCTCTGACCCCAGGCACCCGCCTGTAAGTCCTGGGGGGTGTAAGTCCTACATAAGAGGAGGGTAAACAGATAATGAATGAATGAATGAATGAATTCCATAATGGAGGAATGAAACGATAAGAACGAAGCCTTATCGCTTTCAGCTGAAACTTCAGTACGGACACTGCCTCTGTCATCGGAATCAGACTCCGAAATCTGATCTGCAGGTTAATTAATCTCGTGTGGGACGCCCCTGTTGATAGCTTGTTGGGCGGGTCCAAACAGGGGACCCATACCGCTTTCGAGGTGCAGGCGAGATCTTCTTTTGTTGCCCTCAATAATGTCTGGGCCACTAGAGGGCGCGCTGTCTGTAGTTCTGCATACTTCGGAAAAACAAAGGCCACGAGCCAGCCCTAAAGCTTCACTTGATGCACTTCAAAAGGCTGCGATTAGGCAGCATGTGTATCATTATTATATGGGGAAGGAATTTCTTACTCGTGAGAAGATGCTGTGTTCTCTGAAGGAAGCTGGCTCACTCGATGGAAAAATCAGCTTAAGTAATGTGCTGAAAGAACTTGGTTTTCAGTTTAAGAAACTTTTTGGGAGGAAAGTTGTGATGGGAGAAAGTGGCATTGTTGCATGACGTGGCAAAGTTTTGCGGGAAACTCTAAAAACCAATCCCGAAAAAGTGGCATGGCTTGATTAAACCTGGATGAATGCAGGACACACTAAGTCAAAGATGTCGACAAATGACACTCTTGCAGGGACAATAAAAGCGCCAGTTGGGAAAGTAGACAGATTCTGTTTCGTGCTCGTAGTGTGTACGGTTTTGTCCCGGGCAGCGCTCTTATTCAAATGAAACTCTCCCATGATGATCATGAATAAATGAATGGAGACGCATTCAAGAGTTGGTTCCAAGAATCTCTTCTGCAAAACATCGGTGCAAACTCCGATATTGTAATGGACAATGCTCCATATCACTCGGTGCAATTAAATCAAGCATCAAAAATGTGCAGGAAAAATGTCATTCTGCAGTGGATGGTGAAGAACAAAATACCTGGAGTGTCTGCAGAAATGACAAAAACAGAACTCATCCAAATTTTAAAATTGTACAAGCCATAGTTCTTCTGCACTCACGAGAGAGACACCATTGCTACTATTCACGGTCACACTGTCATCAGGTTTCCTCGCAACTGAATTAATTTAAGCACAAGTAAAAGGTTATGTTGCAGAACATAGCATAAAGTTCCATACCGCTGATGTTGAACTATGAGTGCAGCAAGGAATCCAACAAGTGACAGTGTATAAGTGAAAAAGTGTCGTGCTACTGGAAGGAAGCTGACGACATAGTCGGAACATATGTGGAGGAGCTGATAATTTCATTTAGCCAAAATGATGATAGCAGCGACTCCAGTGATGAAGCTGAAAAAATTGATATTTTCTAGGATTGCGGCATCTTACCACTCGAATAAAATGTAAATTATTTAGTAACCAATTTCATCAAACATAACTTTAAGTTTTCCCCGGTAAATGGTATAACAATTGTCTCCATATTCTACTATTCTGTGATCATGTATATACACACACTGTTCACGTACATTTACGAAGTACCGATACTATCTGCAAAGGTGTGAAATGCTTAACATATGAATGTTCCTCTGCTTGAAAGTACCGCTAAATAACTGGCAACACCGTGTTTCCCCTTCCGAAGAAGTGTCAGAGGCTGAGAACGGCTGGCGGAACTGTAGCAAGATTGTTCCTCAAGAGTTGCCGGTCATGGTGCAACGGGCGTTCTGCACCACCGGTGTGTAATGTATTTCAAAAACTATTTATTTTGGAGTTGCTCCTGTACAGTTTTGCAATTCAAGCATCTCTTGGGGGATTTACAGGAGCTCAGTTTTTGCGCTGGTAGTGTTGCTTCTTGTTACCATAGGTAACCGTAAGCCGTGCGAGGAGTCCGGTGTCGCTTTATTCTTGTTATTCCACTGCTTTGAAATATTTGTCTGTCACAATTATAAGTTATTGCATAGCACGTGGATGGTGTTATATGTAGTATAGTGTATGGGTAGCGACTTGCCTAGATTTAAAACCGTGGAATATTATTATTAGAGTATGTAGACACATAGAATACCATAGCATTTACTGCATCTGCTTTAGTGTTTCTAGACTACATACAAGTGTTAATGTTAAAGGGCGAGAGTGTGAAGCAAAGACATTGCCTTCGAGAAGTTTAATCGTAGGCTTAACTGGCATAGTGGAAACCATTAAAGGAGTTCATGGCCACAGAGACAAATGCGGAATAAAGACGAAATAGACCAAATAGTAATGGTGTTTAAGCATGGAGTGGAACCTAAACATGTCAGAGTAATCAGTCAAAGAAACATGTCAGAGTATTCAGTCAAAGAAGATAACGAGGCAGATATACGCCCACGGTGCAAACATGCGGTGGATATTGATACCAACGCAATAGGTTGCGATAGAAATTGCAGAGAATGATACCATAATGAATCTACCCCTCTTGATGACCACACAATTCAGTGCGTTAAAAGGAAAAAGGGTAACTTACTATGGATGTGTAGTAAGTGTGCTATTCGATTTTGGAGTGAATAAATTCTCGCAAGAAGAGAAATAAATAAAACAAGTGGTAATGGAAAACAAGAAGACGGTGATGAAATGAAAAAAGATGGAGTGTATGAGCAAGGTACTTATGGAAAACATGAAACATCTTGAAAGCTCAGCTATGACAAATGAAACACATAATGCCGAGGAAAATACATTAGCGCCATCTTCATACGCACAAGCAGTACAGGAAGCGCAGAAGAAGAAATATAAGCTAAAAGTGCAAAAACCTGCATAGGAGAGGCCATCGACAATCAAAAGAAATTCTCCAATAAATGGTGTGTTCAAACACGGAAGCAGAAATGAAGCAGGAGACCAGTACCCTGAACTCACGATTGAGAGATATAGAATAACAATTGAAAAGAGTACAGCTCTCAGTAGTCTAGAAAAACTAACATAAAGTTGGCTGCAGCAAAGCGAGCGGTACAGGAAAACTGGAGGAGATAATAATAGAAGAGAGTATCAGAAGTTATCTAAAGGAAAAGGGGTGACAAAAATTAAAGAATATCAAGAATTGCCTCGAGGGGAGCAAATAAAGCATTCAAGATTGCCAGACCTTTCTCAGAGAAAGATAAGATAGAAAACTAGAACTTCTGACCTGAAGGTGTGTACGTTTTCACCGTTTAGATTTTAACAACAAATACGACAAACGGTTGCCCTCAAAATATATGGCGACCCGGAACAATATCTAGAATAATGAGGCAGAATCTTGGAACAGAAAATTAAAATGCTTAGTATGGAACATAGAGGGACTTAGGAATACCATAAATTTTATGCTATACAAATATTTTTAAGGAATACAATGTAGTCATCCTTTCTCTTCCCAGGCCATCAGCTCCATGATCTAGGCCTGTATGCAGTATACAGTCACGCTTTTCAAGGAGACAAGGGACGGCCAAAATGAGAAATATCGTGCCCTGTGGACTCAAGAATGCGCCCTTTCAGCAGCAATCTCATCACAGATAATGTTTTAATAATTTAGACAACCTTATAATGGATACTTTGTGTACATTTACAGACGAAATGGAAGACATATAACGTTATATAGAAGCTCGGCAAGCCATGACACTCGTAAACAACAATAAGTTGCTAATTCTGGCAGGTGATCTGAACTATAGGGTAGACATAGTAAGTGATAAGATATACATATTTTACGCATTCCTACAATACCTAAAATCAGAAGTTTGTGAACGAATGAAGCAAAATTATTTACATAGGACCAAATTAAAGCAGCTACATTGACGTTTTCTTCAGAAATTTGCTAGGAATCGCAGATGTCTTATCAAATGTTTGCTGTGACATAATAATAAAGAAATATATTCCAGTAGAGGTAATGCTAAATTTAGATGAAGAGAAAAAGAAAAGGTCCACACATAAAATAATAAAGAAATATAGACCAAGAAAATCTTTCCTTCTCCACCAGAAGAATTGAAGATATAATGTGGTTTTTTGAAGATGGGAAGATAAACGCAACATTAGAAGAAATAGAGGATATTTTACAATATGCAGTGGCACAATGAAAACACGCTAACAGCAAAGCTAAACCACGATTTAATAGCATATGTTATTCAAAGAGGAAGGAAGCACTGGTAGCTCCGCACAATGTACGAGCATCTGGAACAAAAGGGAAACCTGGAGACGTATGCACAGAAGAGGAAGTTGTACATAGAGGTGATTGTAAATGCCAAAGAATGATACAATCAGAGAAAAGAAGAATTGGTAACGCAGAACCTTTTAGGATACTCACAGCAAAACAACCAAACTTTCCTCGCGACCTACCAATCGGGTGCTAAGAAAAGCGTTTGACGGAATTACTACAAACTAAAGAAACAAGGTGCACTGCTTGCGAATCCAGTATATGTCAATAGGATATAGCACCATTAACAATAAACAATACGGAAAGGGGAGGAGAGGAAAGCAGGTGATCCAGAGCAAATCCTATATGAACATATAAAAGATAGTTGGTGGGCAATGAAAGAACCAATTGCAAAACTGTTTAAGCAATGCTTACTGAAGGGTGAAATTTCAGATAGACGGAGAGAAAGTAAAACTGAAAGCGCTGTGTCGGTATTACGTAAACCCATTACTTTGGTTCTATGCATCAACGTGGTCAGGGGAAAGGCAAGCAGTTTCTCCCCTCCACTGCGACTACCTGCCTCTCCTCCGTTACGTTGCCTTGCTCCAATTTGCTGTGAGCTGAACATGATGAGAACCAAGCTGACTTCACCAAAGGAACTCCTGGATTTCTCCGAAAGAACAATGCTTTGTTCTTTCTCGCCAAGACCAGTACGGAATTTGGTTCTTTTTAGCTTTGGTAAAGTATTCGGTTTTCATTGCGTACGGATGGAGAATTCTCTCATTAGGGTAGTATTCGTCTCGTACACTAGTGTCTAAATTTAAAATGAATGGAACGTAATACTTGGATCAGATATACTTGCACTACGCTAGTGGCCTGAATGGGGCAATTGACTGGAATAGTAGCTTTCAGTGTGACATTAGCTTTCTAGTGGTTTTGAACCAGAGTTTTATACTAAATTGAGGAAAGCAGGAATACAAAGAATTAAATTTATTAACTCTATTGCATGAATTATGTTGCTACATATGCCCTCTTCCTCTAATTCCTAAACTGACTTTTATATCCCTTTCACCGGCACCACAACCGAAGCGATTCCAATAGCCGTGATCATTAGACCATCCACTCAAAGACAAACGACGCGAGTTTGAGCCCCAGCGATTGCAGTCAAATGTGTCTGCGGTAAAGGATGGGGAGGATCCAAGTAAAATAACTCTTGTAATGCCACGCTTGGATGCTCAGGGGGTTACATTTGACTGCAGTCGAATGGATTGCATTTTTACACAAAAAAACAGCATTTCATTTAAGTTTGTTAATACTTTTACAATATAAAAAGCTCCAAATCAATTAATTTTATTGCTGAGGGTTATTATACTATAAAATTAACAAAAGGCAGTGTTAAATTATTCTAAAATTTTGCCTAAACATCTTTACTGTCAAATGACAACTTTCTTTTATGAGCGCTCTTTAACTGCTGTGGCCCTTAGCGTCCTATTCTATATTGGGCGTGTATGACCGATAATTTTGCTCAGAGGTCTCTTTATCAGGCTTGAGGTTCTTTTACGCGCCGTAAATCTATAGTATGTGGCCACCGGCTTTACTTCCCTTCCGAAGGAAGCCATGCTAAGGATTTTTACGCCCGAAAAAAATCCATTGCCGGGTTTGAACCCGCGACCTTGGGAACTAGAGGCTAGCGTGGTAACCACTACACCACGGAGGGCAACGCTATGCAATAGAGGGTTACTGTAAAATGAATTCATGTTGAAGTCCCAGTTCAGTTCATTTGTATGTTCGAGTAAAAGGGTTTTATGCTTTGTGTAATTGTGATTTGTAATATTTAAATGGTCAAATAGTTTACATTTTCTAAAGTATAAATCCCAGAATTGAAATGTAAGCTTAAAGAAAATGTTGAGATCTTATGCATATATACAAATATTTATATTTTACTAATATCTTATATTGAAATAGTTTATTATACTTGTTTCTTTAATTTTGGACTAATACTTTATATTCAATTACTTGCGTACTATATTGGCAGACTTCTCCCACAAGCCGATGATAATCCCAGTACCTACGCTCCCTTATTCATGCACATATAACTGTTTAAGATCATTCAGTTTGCATGCAATACATTTAAGTTTCTGTAAAGATAACCTTGCAGCCTGGTAGCTGAGATTAATAATGCTGCAATGTTATCCCGCAGATACTAAGCAAATCTACGTTACCTGTGGGTATCAAATCTAAAACCCCACGCTACAAGTGGTCACAAATCTCAAATAATCAGTATTAGTAATAAGTACGTCACAGTACTTTACAAAGGTAAATGCGAGATGAACAACCGTAACCCCAGCAGCAGTATTGCACTAGAATGTTCGCTTTTAAAGAGCACTAACGAAGCTGCTAACGAAAAGACCTGGAGAACTAGTGGAACAACATATCAGATGAACAGTTTGGATTCAGGATATGGTGGTCAACACTACCAGCTGCCAGCTGCTTAAAAGAAGATATCGATAGTACCATCGCATCACCAAGAGATAAGACAACAGACATGTGCAATCTTCATAGATTACTCTAAATCTTCTGATTCTATCGACAGAACCATAGTTGTAGACAAGTTAAGGAAAATCATCACATTATACGCTTCGGAGATATCCAGGCAGAGAATGTGACAGTATAACTCTTTGGAAACAATTCTACAGACAGTTGGCGTACTTCAAGGAGACTTCATTAGCCCCGGTTATTTCATGTAGCAAAATAAATCTCAAAGATCATCGATAATAATAACGTTAGGATGCTAATCTATGCAGACATATGGTAATGATTTAGGGAAGAAGGGAAGGAACTAAAAACACTGAATAAATTTAAGTATTTGGGAGTAACTTTCTAGACAAAACCAGACACATTCTCAGAGCATACATATAAGCATACCTGATAGAGGCTCTGAGCAAAAGTTACGGTCTTTCACACCCAATATAGAATTGGATGCTAAGGACCATAGTAGTTAAAGAGCGTCCATAAACAAAACTCAGTTTCAATTAGAACATCCAAATTAAACATTTACAGTAGCTATCGCTGAATACAGCAATGGAACTTTTCTGATTAAAAACAAACTTACAATATATTATGGTCTAGAAATAATTTGAACCCATCTAAAAACTAAAGATCTGATAGAGACAGAGAAAGTAAAAGCCAAATTTCAGAAGAGGCTATTATCAGCTTCAAAATTCACCCCATCTCGCCTATTGTACGAGCTAGCAAGGGAGCAATTCTTCCTGGAAGATCTAAGATATGAGATGCTACTGCCTTATACATCCAACTGTGTGAAGACTCTATCTGAACTAAGAACGAAGAAAAATGAGATATGGGAAGACTTTTACTACACGGATGTAATGACCTACAGAGACTGGACGAATTCAGGATTCCCCTGAGGCATTCGTTGACCACATTTGCTGTGCATGGTATCCACTTCCAAGACAAAGATGTTTCATGAGCCGAATCATATGCATGTGGTGTGAGGCTTATGCAAGAGATATCACGCCTTGGACTGCAGAAAGAGGCCGATATCGTTGGCTAAACTAAGCGCTGAGTAAATATTAAACTATATATGCACATTGTGCGGCTTTCTATGATTAAAAAAAGAAGGTGATTGTATTATTTCAGTAATGTTTCCGCGCTGTCGGATGGAGCCGCCATCGCGGGCTTGATAGTCACGATTTTATATATTTTCTCTCTTCAGATCATGTATTTAAAACGTCGAAAATTAGAAATTTGCAATAAAATAGGTTGGAAAGGTAGAATCAGATGACTGAAAAATCAATGCCATAGTTGGGATTTGAACCACGTATTTTGGAAGTACCACAATTTAAGAAAAAGCCATTTCGTCCATCTGGCGCATGCTAATCTGCTTAATACAGTGAAGAGCGTATGCTTTTTTTTTTTTTTTAATCTCTTTTATTTTATTTTGCTAGCATGGTTAGCAGCTCTTAAGGAGGGTCGAGGCAAGTCCTTCCATATTAAAGAACATAGTCATGGCTATACTTTACAATTCTAATAGCAGAGGATATAGTTAAAAAAATTGTTGTAACTAATCCAATGGGTTTCAACATGTACTACACACATTTCTGGCATAGCCTGCAGGCGCTTGCACCACTTGAATAATAAAATAGTAAATATAATAAAATTATATGTTCATTTGGTGTATGTACATAATATGTTGTAGAAAGGCAATAACGTTCCATAAAATATAGGAATACAATTTTTCCGGTCTCTTTGGGGCATAGAAGGGAATATTTAACACCGGTATGTTGGTTGTAATGTTTTGTAAATCGATATCCTTTCATCTTCCAAGCAGAAGGTCGTCTGGACATTTGGGTTGTTCGAAGTTGTGCCTGATTGATAAAGATCAAAATGGCGAGTCTGGCACTTAGAACTGCATTCAATAGTGTGAAACGAAATGTAGCGTACACAGCCCTCAGGAGTTACACAATGTGTAAGTGCAAATGTAATATGGAAATAGGAATTCAGATTTGTACTACATGCCCTTATATCTTTCCTCTTCATTGCAAAAGCAACCCACTTTGGTATTTAATTTAGCAAAGAATTACTTCGGTTTCTAATCCTTATCTTGCATTGTAAGTCGAGAGTATTGTTATACGTACTGATAGCTTACTGTGCTAATGGTTTGTTGCAGATTTGGATCCAAAAGAACTGGTCACTGGTTTAGAAAAACGTGAGCTAGAAGCTTTGGAATCTGGAAAGGATCCTGTATGTGGATTTTAAACTCTTAAACACAATACCTTCTCCAAATCAAACCTTATAGCTACCCAAAGTTTATTGCCGACATAGTTGCATGGGAAAATACTGGAGAATAGGGTGTTCTACAAATGTATTATAATTCAGTGTAGGGAGCATTGGGAAATGATATGCTTTGCCATGATATACGATCACTAACAAGTGTGGGCTAAATTGCCTTTAGAGGGCCCACCTAGAAAATGCTGAAGGAACTGAGAAATAATGGTAAATTGCCTTTCTTGGGCCCGCATTAGCGACGGAAGTGATGTCTTATGTCCAACAGATGTCACTGTATGTCATTCCCTAGCTCTAACGTAATGCTGGCAACATATGAAGAATAAATTGCCTTACTTGCACCGGAATTAGCAATTGAAGTGATCTTAGAAGTCCAACAGATGTCACTGGATGTCCTACAGATGGCACTGTATCTCATTCTCTGACTTTAATGCAATGCTGGCAACATATTTATGCCACCGAAGCGGGTAAGATACTCAGCCTCAAAGCATAGCCAAGGTATGTTTTTAGGAGGAGAGGAGTGTAGCAAGTTGCAGCCTAAGCCGAGGGATCTGTGCGTCTAAAACTCGAATGATTCACGTTCGCAGAAACAACAGCACATTGCATATTTAGTGCATTTCACTTTTTATCTAGGTTGGCAGTACCCAATTTGCATGTGATTTATCAGAAAATGGCTACGTTTGTTGTGTTCCTGACGCGATTTGCCTATTTAAATAAAACACCTAAAACGGGCGGGCAGGTAGGCACCAGATATAGAAGAGACCACATGTTCTAAACTCACTCCTAAGGTAATTTATTCACTTCCTTATACCTAATATAGGTCTGTGCAAGTAAGGCAATTTTGCCCATATGAATAAGTAATGCCACCAAAGCCGGTAAGATACTCAGCCACAAGGCGTAACCGAGGGATTGAGGGCCCTCAGCCTCAAAGCATAGCCGAGGGATGTTTTTTAGAAGAAGAGGAGTGCGAAGCGATGATAGGGTGTAGCTTAGGGATCTGCACGTCTAAAACTTGAATGATTCATGTTTGCAGAAATTTCTTACTTCGCAGATTTCACTTATTTAGGTTGGCACTTCCCATTCAGCGCCTGTTTTAGCGGAAAGATAGCTACGTTTGTTGTGTTCATATCGCAATTTTCCTATAAAAGTAAAACACCTAAAACGGGAGGGTAGGTGGGCACCAGGTATTGGCGAGATCACATCTACTTCTACAAGGTAATTCATTCCATTATTTCTTACTTCCTTCAGCATTTTCGAAAAAAAATCCCAACCTAAGGCTAACCTTGCGTGAATTCAGAAACATAAGATTATATAAAAAAAATGTAAACAGAGAGAATAGGCGATATATCTCCGCCTTTGGCAGCATTACTTATTCATATGTTGCCAGCATTGCATTAGAGTCAGAGAATGACATACAGTGCCATCTGTAGGACATATAAGACATCACTTCCATCGCTAATGAGGACCCTCTAAAGGCAATTTACCCCTAGTGTGTTTCTTGTACTGCATACACTGAGAAATGACAGGATTGAATAGTTTCAATGCAGATCATGATGGCTTATACTTGCTTCCTTGTTTTGATAAGTTCAGTGGCACGCCTAGTATTAGAACTATGAATTTTCGGCTTACCATACAAATGTTCTTACTCCTTGTGCTACCATAGCAAGATGGATAATACTGGAACTTTGGGACCTTGCACCTATCTACCATATCCAACCATTTTTTAATTCCCTTCTGTACATCATGGTTCCCCCATCACTGAAGTAACTGCTCAGGGTGAGGTAGTCCACGTGGTCAGAGATGATGGTGAGCTGGGTGGGATAGGTGGAAGGAATACAGTTTATTTTATTTTAAAGTAGTGGGAAGGATAGTTTGCACGTGAAAGGAATACCTTGTAATTTATTTTAAAGTAATGGAACACAATAAGGATAGTTTGCATATGTAAGGAATACAGTTTATTTTATTTTAAAGGAATGGGGCAAGGAATGGATGGTGTACATGTGAAAGGAATACCGTTAGGAATGCAGAGGTGGAGAAATTAAATAGCTATGGGGGCAATCACGTGGTCACATGGTTAGGTATCATGGGCACAGTTGCATTATGACTGGGTGCACCTTCTTGTTTGGAGAGGAACCGGAAAATTGCTTTATATGGCAGGTAAGTGCACAGTCCCGAGAATTCCAGTATTGCTACAAGATGCTTGTACTGAATGAAATTTAATAGCATATGGGCATCTTGCCATAATACCTCAGCAGTAATAATATTGACATTGAGAGCTGAATATGTGTGGTTCCAGTTCCAGTTATTGCATGCAAGATTACTCTTGTATGGGTGCCTAGACATAAGAGAATCTTGGGTAACGAAAAAGCAGGTATCCTTGTAAGGATCTGTTCAATCATTTACTGGGCCTGAACCAGTTTTTGGCATTCCTTTAAATACTGTTTGAAGAAACACTGGTGAGTGGATTAGTTATTCCCACCAATCGGTTCAAATAAAAGGATGCAAACACAGTAATTAAATGAATAAAATAGCCTCCTTGCTTACTGAAGATGTCATACAACTTGGTACATCCCAAATAAATCTAATAACTGGCCATTAGGTTTACATGTAGTTTACAAATTTTCTTTTTCTCTTACATAATGTATGATCATTATTCACGGTGTGACCAAAGGAACAAACACATTAATGGGACATTGTATGTTAAGGAAACAGATACAATGGAAATCTTTAAACAAGAGCTAGTATGTAGGCCATGCAATAAAGATGAAACTGCTGCTCATGTAATCTTTAAATGCAAAGTCTTAGGTATGAAATGATATAACCTAGAGAAAGATATTCTTACAAAGAATTTAGTTAAAACTCTACTGCTCCTTATTAAAGGAACAGGTCTATTTAACTAAAACTATAAAGTTAGCAAGGTTCTAGCACAGTTTTGCATTAAATGAGTGAAATGCTCCTAAAGTACTTAAAAAATTCTTTTCGAGGCGAATCGTTGCCAACCAAAGACAAAATGTTGCTAAGCTATTGGATCATTGGGGTTTAGCCTCGTGGATCATCGCCTGTGCCCTGTTGTCACTTCATAATTGCAGCCTTTCCACTCCTCTACTTCTAAAAAAATCCTTCAGCTATGCTTTGTGGCTTAGGGCCCTCAATGCTGGGCTATGTCTTGCAGCTTAGGGACCTCAATATTGGCAATGCTCCCATAATGCCTCGGGTGGGTTGCACTAAATCTCAAAGGTTTCAGTGTTATGGAGGATTTAATCTGCTACCATCTTTACACAGATCAAATCCCAATCATTGCAATGAAATTCTTATACTGAAAGTATGTGTATGCGAGTGAGAATCTCGTAAACCACTAAACTGATTTTGATGATTCTTTCACCATTGAAAACCACTTGATCGAATTCTGTGACATTCTGCTCTTAGTGTATCCCCCACAGCGATGAAAATTGTGTTTTATATGTCCAACAGATGTCACTCTGTCATACACTAGCTCAACAGATGTCGCTCTTTCATACGCTAGCTCTAACGCAAAGCTGGCAACATATGAATAACTGATGCTGCCAAAGCCAGTAAGGTAGCCGAGAGATTGAGGGCCTTCAGCCTCAAAGCGTAGCCGAGGGATCTGCGCGTCTAAAACTCCAATGATTCATGTTTGCAGAAACAACAGCACATCGCATATTTAGCAGATTTCACTTTTTATTTAGGTTGGCAGTTCCCATTTTGCTTTAGTGCCATTTTTGAGAAAATTAAAATTTTCGAAAATGTTCCATGTAAAGGGTAGTCTGGGGTGGGGATTTTCTTGAAAACCTTCGTGTCGCATCTCTGGAAAATACTGAATCCAAATACGAAGTTTGGTGTTTATCCGACTATTCGTTTCTGAGTTATACTGTTCACAGACACACACACACGGACATGTTTCCAAAAATGCTTTTTTTGGATTCAGGGGGTCTCAAAACATGTATTTCCGGTGAAATCTCGGTATCAAATTTTTGGGTGGAATACAATACTTTCCCTACTTACTATACGTAGTAGAGAAAGTAAAAAAGTTGGATAAATACTAAACTTGGTATTTAAGTTCCACATCATCCAAGGATGCAATATAAAGATTTAAAAGAATTCCCCACCCCCAACCACCACTACATACCAAATTTTACATTAAAACTTTGGTTATTTTTTATTTTCTAAATAAATGGCTCTTAACAATTGTAATTGCAATACCATATAATAAGTAAAACTTTAAGCTAGAACTAGCGAAGCAAATACACAAATTATAAACTGCTTACACAGGGTGGCCCACCTAGTGTTACATGTGAATAACTCTTAAATGAATAGAAAAAAACAGATTCCAATCATATTGGAGCAAGGGGCTTTCCAAATTGTGATAATGGAAAATATTTCCATGGGCCCCCTTATGGGACAGAAATTTCAAATGGAACCATGATGCATTTATTTATTTTTTTTTTTCCCCTTTCTTTCTTTCTTCCTTCCTTCTCATTCCCCTCAATAAACAAACAACTTATATTAAAATAATATATATTTTTTCTAAAATTAGTTGAGCTGTTATACAGGGTTATTTATGAAGAACTGACACATTTCTTTCTTTAATTATTCTGTTCGAAATTCACTCAGTGCCCCAATTTTAGCACCAAGTTAAGCAGAATGTTCTGGAGTTTCGATTGCCTGACACTAGATGCGCAAATGTTCAAGTTTTATTTGTAATTGTTAGTTTTATTGTCGGCAACTGTTTTTGAGATTTTGTTCTAGTCAGCATGAAAATGGAGTACACATTGAACGACTCTTCCTTGTAAAGCAATACTGGTTACGAATTCAATTAAAACTACTCAAAGGGCATACCAGAGAGAATTTGGTGTAAGAAATCCTCCCCAAAGAAACACAATACTGGGACTGGTAAACAAATTGGAAGCAATTGGATCTCTGGTGAGCGAAAAAGGCAAAACTCGTTATCTAGGCTTCCCATGGTGGTTGTTGCCATAAGAGTACGATTGGATCAGTCATCCAAAAAATCATTAAAACGTTTGTCGCAGGAGACAGGGTACAGCTACTCAATGTGCCAGAGAGCTGTGAAAAGTGCAGGCCTAAAGCCGTATACAATTACGGTTGTCCATCAGTTATAGGAACCAGATAATAAATGACTGAATTATTGTCATTGGTTTCAGGTGTTCATTGTGCAAAATTGTGCCATATTGCCCATCACATGGTTCACAAATGAAGCATGGTTTCATTTATCAGACTATGTGAACTCAAATAACTCTCACTATTGGGCCAGCGAAAATCCACATGTTATTCATGAAGCACCTATATACCCGGTTAAAATCGGAGTTTGGTGCGCAATATCCTCGCAGAGAATAGTGGGACCAATTTTTTTTTAAACAATGTAAACACTGCAGAGTACTGACGGATTTTTATGGAGTTTGCTGAGCAACTAGACGATGTAGAGCTGAGTCAAGGATATTTTCAGCAGGACAGCACTACATACATACATCAAATGAATCCATCGCACTAATTGCAAGTTTCTTTAACGACCGGATAATTTCCAAGAACCTGTGGCCACCAAGATCTCCAGATTTGTCATCGCTGAACTTTTTTTTTCAAAAGGGCAGGGTTTATGCCACACATCCCCAGGCATTGGATGATCTGAAGCACAACAGGAGGTTCAAGCTGTTGATAAGAGTCCTCCGAATGGCCAGTAACATGGAAGGACGTGTTGACTTGTGCCTTATGCAGGATTGAGGACATTTTCAACATTTGCTATAGAGGTAAACAATCTCGCAAAATTCCTCTGCATTTCAGGTATAATAAGTTGTCGCTAGCATAACTCGTTTTGAAACAATTAAAGAAATAAGTGTGTCAGTACTTCTTAAATCAGCGTGTACAAAGTTTTCATTGAAGTTAATACACCTCATGAACTTGTGGAAGAAATAAGTGTCAAATGAAGGGACATAGGTATTGTGGTTTCTAAGCCACCCGAAATCTTGCAAATGTGTATGTAGCTTGTCATGTTGATTATTTACTGTGGCTCTTAAAAATTCAGAAACATGGTAGTTTTTTAAATAGAAGTAGATATAATTTTAGTACTAGCTGAAAGCAAGAGAAATTATTGAACTGCATCAGCAGTGTACTTTCAGAGATATGGGATGCAAATGTCACTTATGAAATTCAAATGATTGAAACACTGCTACATAAATATGGAAGTGTAAAGAGCAAGAATCGCTTGAAAGTGAATGATGAAAATACTGTCAATGTTTTTGCTGCAGTAAGTCAACATTAATTGTTCAAAGACAGTGGAATTAGCTGCAATTCAGTACGGCAGATACTAAAGCAGCAGAAATAACCTTCCTTATCATGTGTGTTTGCATTAAGACCTCTCAGAGATTTTCAGCTTATAGTGTTTTTTTGTAAGTGGTTATGTAATACTATTGCAGAAAATGGTTCATTCTCTGCAAGCTTTGTTTTTGTATAAAGCAGCATTCTCAAACCTGTTAATAGGCATAATATGTATTATTGGGCATCTGAAAATCCCAAATTTTATGAGAATTCTATCTTTTCAGCATAGTTGGTTGCTAAATGTTTGGTAGGGAATTCTTGATAACCTTGTCATTCGCCCTTACTTCTTTGAAGGTACAATTACTAGTGAATCATATTGCCATTTTTTCAACTATGAATTACCTTTGTTGTTGGAAAACATATCCTTCAATGTGATAAGATAAATGTATGTGCAGTAATAAGTAAGTTTGATGATGGACTACAATAAATTGTATTTATTATGGATAATTATTGGAAAGTAATTTAAAGGTGGATTTAATTGTAATTTTATGAAGTTTGTTAAAATGATTAATAGCTCTATAATATCTGCAGGATGGTGCACCACCACATTTTGCAATATGTACATAACTGTTAAAAGAGAAATTTGGTGATAGGGATTAAAGTGCTGTACCTATCACATGGCCTTCTTTTTCACCCAACAACCTTTGGACTACTTTTTTTGGAAATACATAAAACATAGTCATGTTTACAGCACCTGCAACCAAAGAGAACATGAAATTTTGAATATGTGAAGCTTGTCGCACTATTAGTCCCTGTGTTAACAGCTGGAGAAAGTCTCTCCAAAAGATCACGAAGTGTTTAGATGTTAATGGCGGCTACTTGGAGCATTTAATAAAGTAATTTAAATAATCACCCAGGTATTTATTGACTTATTTCTTTAGTACTCTCTTTTACTACCGTATACTTCAGTAAAAACATCTTATAACAGTTCAGCTATTCATTTCAGAAAAAAAAAGTTAAATGTTTGAGGGGAATATATGTCAGGGTTCCATTTAAAATTCTGAGGTTGGCTCCTCTGTGTCCCATAAGCGACCTAAGGAAATATTTTCCATATCACAAATTAGCAGTGTTTACATTTGTGGTTGTGATTGGCAACATATCACGTTAAGTTTATCCTTAAACTTTATGTAGTTATATTATACTTAATTTGCATTGTAAATAGCCCCTATTTCTGCAAACATATATCTCAATTAACATGAAAGAGATTGTAAGAATATGTTGTGAAAGAGTGAATAGAAAAAGTTATGTGAATGTAACATAGGATTGTAATTTTTTCAGTAGTTCATTTATGTGAGAATCGCTAAAGTTGTGGTTCTGTTTTAGGACCCATATGGTCTGTTGGGCCTTAAGAAGGGACCTGGAACCAAGGACCAACCTACCCTCGTCCCATCTGCATTTGGCTCCCGCATTGTTGGGTGTCATTGCGAAGAAGATATGAATCACATCAACTGGCTGTGGGTGTACAAGGGCACCCCAACTCGATGCGAATGTGGTCATTGGTACAAGATAGTGGACAGACCTGCATTGTAAGCTTATCATCTTGTTAGTGTATAATAGACTTTGGTTCAAATGCTTAAACTGACTTGTAATTGTTAATCTACAAAATAAAATGGTGTAATGAAAGAAGTGTATAATTGTATTGATAAGTCAAAGGTTATGAGTGTTCAGAAAGCTCTCAGCCTGAGAAAGAAAACAGATTTTTAATCCACTTTTTTTTTCTCTCTCCTTTCCTTTCTTCCTTCCAACACAGCTTTCAACTCTCTACATTTGGATCGACAATACTCTAACCTATTTTTACCTTTGGTTTAAATGATGTGTCCAACTCTTATCTGTCCAGCAAGCCATTTCTTTAGATTTGAGCAGAGGAAAAAGTCACTGGAGCCTGGTGGGAGCAGTTCAAAGTGCAACTGAAGTGTGTGCTGGTGCATTGTCTTGGTACACAAGAACTTTCTTCTTAACTAGTACAGACGTTCTGCCTTCATGGCATCCTTCAATTGCTCTGGTAAAGCTGCTTAGTACTCTCCAGGTAGTCCACCAAGAGCGTACTTCAGGCATCCTAAATCAGTGACCATCTTTCCTGCTGAAAGAACGTGGCATTCTTTGGAGCATCCTCTTGTTTGGATTGCTCCATCTCTGGCTTATGGTGGTGAATTCATGTTTTGTCAACGGTAATGTAACATTTCAAAAAGTGTGTCAAATTGCCTCTGAACACATGTAAGCACTACTGTGAGATGTTGATTCACCTGGACTTCTGATTGTTTACTTTTAGTGGTACTAGACCACCTACACATTCATGATTAAAATGGAAGAATGGCTGACTTTAAGCCCATTTCTCCACTGTAGAAAATGGTGAAGAATCTTCCAATTTAGAATCCAAATCCTTTTTTATTTTGCTTGGTGTTAAACCTAGTAATACAAAGTACGAGGGCAAATCAAAAAGTCTTTGCCCCTATTTTTTTTTTCTGGCCAAATTACAAATGTAAAACAAAAACCAATATATACATTCAAAATAGTGGACTTTTCATGAGCCGGTCCTCGTAGAGTTTCTGGCTGCTGCCGGCTGCAGCGCTGCTGTCAGTGCATTCAAAATGGCAGGTGTGCTTAATACATCCACAGCTTAAGAGCAACGAAGTGTGTTCCTTTTCTATGGAGTAAGGGACGAACGCCCATCGAGATCCACAGGGAAATGCAATCATCATATGGGGAAGGTGTCTTGCTTTGAGAAGTGTGAGATGTGTGGTGTTCTGGCCGTGCAAATCGGTGACTGATGACAATATTGCCCGCGTGGATTACAATGGTGAAAGCAGAGCAGCGCGTGCACATCAAAGACCTTGCTCAGGAGCTTGACATTTCTTTTGGGAGTCCTTTCGATATCATTCACAAGTGCTTAGGGTACAGGAAGGTTTCATGTCAATGGGTTCCTAAGCAGTTGGATGACATGATGAAAGGCAAGTGAATGATTGCTTTGAATCATCTGCAACGATATGCTGAGGAGGGTGACAATTTCCTGGATCGCATTGTTACTGGCGATGAAACTTGGGTACTGCATTACACGCCGGAATCAAAATAGCAGTGTGGAAACATCTGCAGTCTCCTGTGAAAAAGAAATTCTGTACTGCGCCATCTGTTCACAAAGTGATAACAGCATTCTGGGATTGCTGTCGACCGCTCGTGCTGGATTTCATACCGCAAGGTGCCACCATCAATGTCAACATATTGTTCCACACTGTCACTTCTGCGGGCTGCGATCAGAAAGAAGCGCCGCGGGATTCTCGATGTTGACAACCTGATCATCCTCCACAACAATGCAAGACCACATGTGGCAAACAAGACCGTCGGCAAGCTAAGGAACTTTCACTGTGAGTTTCTAGAGCATCCATCATACAGCCCAGATCTTGCCCCTAGTGATTTCCATCTTTTCAGTCTGCTGAAGAAGTTCCTGGCAGGACAGCGATTCACTTGCAACAACGAAGTCAAGACAACAGTGTGACAGTGGTTCCATAGTCAGACGGTCGACTTCTACTGCAGCGGCATCACAAAATTAGTGCTGCAATGGGACAAATGTCTGAACCGGCACAGGGACTATGTGGAAAAATAGTGAAAGATACAAGGAATAATATCTACATGTTTAGTTGTCTGTATGTATCTTATGTTACCAGAAAAAAATAGGGGCAAAGACTTTTTGATTTGCCCTCGTATTTAATCACTGAACAACATTAAATTTTATCCTTTTTTTGGAAGAAACCTCAACTTATTGGCAGTACTGTAACAACCAAACAAATGAAAGCACATCTATGAAATTGCATATGCCATCTAAAGGATTGTACTTGAGAACCACTTGCCAGCGTCCTTGGGTCTTGTTCGTATGGTGAAGCACTCCAAAATGTTTGACATACCATAATTAACAAATGCTGAAAGCCTAAGAGAAATATGATTCACAGCCCATGAGGAAATCCAAGGTCTTGCTATGCAAGACAGTACCAGAAGAATTGATATAATTGCCTATAAAGATCACAGAAAAGCTTACACACTCAACTTAAGTTGAACAGCCTCTGGAAGTAGACACGGAGAAGAAACAATTCTACAAACCAACCATTAACTATTATAAAAGCAAGTATAATTTGGGGTGATACAAATAGTTACTCTGATGGTAGGAGCTCAAACATTTCTCATTTTTTGGCTTCAAATTTCAAAAAATTAGGCATAAGAAGCAGATGGACTAGTAAATTAGAAATAGAAAAAAAATTAAAATGAACTCAATTTTATGCAGCAGGAACATTTTAAATAAAACTAAAAAGCTCATTCATAATTCAGTAGTAAGAAGTAGGTCACTCTATGGTGAAGAAACATGGACAAAGAATAGACAGCAAGAAAAATTAACATAGATTTGATTCTTGGCAGAGGACTTCTCAAAATTAGAAATACAAAAATTCAGGCAATAATTTATGTAAAAATGAAATGTATCGGAAATGATGGAAAAGAGATGATTTAAATGGTTCAGCCATGTGAAGAGAGTGATGCTAGAATGGAAAGTTGAAGGAAACTGAATGGGGTTCAAGAAGCATGGCATTTAGAGAACTAACAGATGAAGATGCAGAGGATAGGGATTTATAGAGAAATAAAATCAGGAATGGGTTAGGTCATTCTAAAAAAAAAAAATCTGATGTGTTATACTCACATGACTTTCTCTACTCTTGTACAAACTATTTTTACAAACTCTTATTCTCCATCTACTTCATGTTAATCGAGATAAACATTTGCAGACTCTATCTTATTCTAATTTTCTTGTAGATGTAAGGGGAATATATATTTACAAGGGCAATATAGAAATACAGTAGCCTTTAAGCACATACATCTCTCTTAATAGCTGGTTGCTAGGTGCAGCACCATTCCCTTTCCCATAGATTAATACTCTTTGCATATCCAAGACAAAAAACTGAATAACGAATTCCCATTTGAGAAAATAAGTATTGAAACATTTAAGGCAATAACAAGCAATATCAGGAAAATGGTTCACTCAACAACAAAAATGTATATAACATAAATTGTGTATTTTAACGCGATCTACATTTTTTGTGTAGTAAAATTTTGTCTATCTCTTATGGTTTACCAGTTATGCAAAAGTCGTTCACAATGAAGAATACTTCTGGAGACATTCCCAGAAAATTCAAGATATACATTTTGTCATGAAAATATCTTAAACATGTGATACTTTAATCAAAATCGTTAAGAGCCATTTTTAAGAAAATTAAAATTTTCGAAAAATGTTCCATGTAAAGGGTAATCTGGGGTGGGGGATTTTCTTGAAAACCTTCGCGTCGCATCTCTGGAAGATACTGAACCTAAATATCAAGTTTGGTGTTTATCCGACTGTTCATTCTGAGTTAGGCTGTTCACAGACACACACATGACACGTTTCCAAAAATGCTTTTTTTGGATTCAGGGGGTCTCAAGACATGTATTTCCGGTGAAATCTCGTATCAAAAGTTTGGGTGGAATGCAATACTTCCCCTACTTACTATATGTAGTAGAGAAAGTAAAAAAATATATTCTCTTTATTTTGTTTAACTTGTCAATTTGCACAAGCTCACAATTGAGCAAGTTAAAACAAAAAACTATTTGATGCTGTTGTCTTGGTGTGCCTATATGACAGAACAAATGAACAGTAATGAAGCTGTATGAAAAGCCTGGCCAGGTGCCGGTTTTAACCTTTTTTTTTCTAAATAAGAAATACACTGGATGTAGATTGCAATAAGTATATTTGAAAGTTTTATTTTCAAAGGCTTGCACAAAAAAGCTTTGGAAAGTATGATAATGATAGTATATCTTTATTGAGTGTTGAGCTAATACAATACATTTGGGCATGATCAGCGTCGAGCCCTGGCTCCTTTTGCCGATCGTACCCAAGCTTCCGCATTTACAAAACATGTGTGTTGAGTTAGCTTTATATCGCTAACGTTTCTCATTTAAAGTCACTATACTGCTTAGTGTTGTTCTCCCCTTCCCATGCTTCCTTCGATTGTCTTTGAGACTCCACTATCAGCGGGAAATGGGAACTATTAGATGCAATTTAGAGAATGCTCATTTGTACCCCGTACTGATCGTCCATAACAACACTTGCTCGTTCATATTAAGAAATGTACCTCTTCCTCCTAGCCTCTCTGTGTTTACTGTCCTTTATATCTAAATCATTCACTTCATGATTTCATATAAATCTATTGCTTATCAATACCTTGTCTTTACTTTGTCTAATTTGTTCCCTTCTATTCATTCTATAGTCACTCTCCCTCCGTATTCTATTTACTCCCCCATTATTACTGCTTCTTTTTCCCATACTTCTCACAAAGCCTGCACTATTTCTATACATATGGCACACTTTCCTACTTCATAAATCTATTTCTGTTGGCTCCCTTAATGGTCCCGCTTTGTTTCTGTCCAAAATCCGTAAACTCCCATTGGGTGTCAACACAATGCTTTCTTATTCCACCAATTTGCCACTCTGAAACCACGCCTCTGCCCTGCCTGTAACCATATCACGTGGCGATTGAACTTCCTCCCTCCTCGATGATGTCATTTTCATAACTTTGCCAGCTGTTGCCCATACGTCACTCTGACCTGACGTCACTGCCTCGGCTCCCAATCTCCTCTCTGACACAGCCATCTTCTTCCCGCCAGCCCCACGTAGCAGTGACCTAACTTCCATATATCCTCCTCTGATTTCCAATCGCTCTTTGGACTTCCTTCCAATCTGCATTCCTTCTCTCTGGTCTCAGATGTATTTGGCTGAAACATTTCATGCTCCTGCAATCTGCTGCTCCTTGTGTCTCTTTCGCATCCAGCCACCATGCGCCCATCGACCCACAACCGTAAGTTCTTTATGACGGCCCGTTTCCCTTCCATTCTTGCCAGCTTCATTTGTTGTATTAAATCTTTCTTCAAGGCCCATTGTTCCACCGATAAATCTCTGTTTATAAAAATATGTGTTCCTTTTATTTGCTTTGTTTTCTTTAACATTTCATAAACAAACTGCACTGACGTACATCTTGCAACTATCATTCTGGCACCTCTTGATCTCCCCACTCTGAATGCTTCCTTAATCTCCCAGCCCTGTAGCACCATTCCAAGCTTTCCTTCTATAATCTCTCTGACCTCTTCAACAGGCCATACTCCATTCCTTTCTTTCACTCCTGTTATAACTACATTGAATCTGCGGTGTCTCTCTTCCAACAGCTCTACTCTTCTTTTGAGTTTCTGTACCTCATTTCTTATATCTTGCATTTCATTTTTGATCTCACTCTTGATATCTATTAGTTCCTTTTCTACTCCATTAAGTTTGTTTCCTAATTTCTCATCCATATCTTTTATACTACCCAAAATTTTGTCCATAATGTTTTGATTCCCATTGGGCCCAGGATTAATTTCGACTCCAATTACCAGTAACATACCTATTATACATGTGAGAAGAATCATATTTATCATCTCTTCTGTACCTTTGTTTATTTTAAAATTGTTCCATTTTAACTTATTAAAGATTCCAATTCTTCCTCTACTCTTCAATACTGATTCCCATAGTTACATAAGCCCTTGTTTTCTTCCACTCCAGGAGCTTCCTCAACACACATCCACTCTCTTCCACTGCTTGCACTTCTTTGGAAAGTAGAAACTTTTGACAGCACTACACTTTCCCTTGCAGGCGAGTGAGAGTTTTGCACTTGAAGTGTAGGTGGCAGCTGACTCACAATAAAATGCGAGGGAAATTATAAGAGACAGTTGAAACTGCAGGCCGCGCAGTGGCCGAGTGGTTAGACCGCTCGCCTCTCACCGAGGCAGCCCGGGTTTAAACCCAGGGACCCGCATGTGGGATTTGTGGTGGACAAAGCAGCGTCTGGGCGGGTTTTCTCCGGTTTCCCCCACCAACTACTCCATCGCCTTTCCTTTCATCCATTTCACCATCATTTCGTTTCATCTACTTCCTCCCGTACCAGGCATCGGGCTGATCACCCATCCTGGATATTCTATCTGATCCATGAGTGTCTGCTCCTCGACAGGCCTCTGACCCCAGGCACACCTGCCTGTAAGTCCTACATATGAGGAGGTTAAACAGAGAAAGAAGAAGTTGTAACTGCTTAGTGGGAATGTTATCATTTTTGCTAGCAGTATTTAATTTCCAAAGCAATTCTTTTGCACCTGTGTATCAACATTTGTAATGTTAAATGAAACTAAATCTGAAACACTTGATATAAGCTTGAAAGAACGAATATTTACTTCTAAGTAGCACTTACAGTGAAAAGCAAATAGAGATAGATTTGGGGGGGGGGGATATGTGTTGGATATTCTTCAACCTACTGCACATCAGCTCAAGAAGGCTTATTGTGCAACCCTATTAGACAGGATATTTTCATTGTTTTCCAAAATCTGTTCCCTGAACAAGTTGCAGTATCCTGGTTCCAATGTCAACATCCTTTCCTAGATCTTCCCTGTTTATAGTAAGTGTCTCTTGCCAGTCGAAAAGGATATGCGAGGCAGTTTCCTCCTCTTCTTTGCACATTCTTTTAAAGGCCTACTTTACATAGATGTTTCATGAAGTGACATGTTCAGAAATAAATGCCACCACTTTCCTTATTCCTGTTCTATCCAATCTCGGGAGAGAGTTTCCTGGCTTGTCTTTGTCCAGGATAGGTTTGCCACCTGAGTTGGTGTTTTTCCATGATTTTGCCAACGTTTTGACAGTACGTGCACTGATTCCAACCACAGGTTCAGGGCCACTATAGGGTATGTCAGTACCTCTTATAGCCTGCTGACCAACTTTTCATTTCCATAGATGCCCTGGCACCCACCTCAGTTCAAGCCTGTTGCAAGATGAGAAGGCAATCAGGACATAAGGCATTCCCATACCAGTTTTGATTTTACTTGGTTGGAGGAGAGGTACTTTTAAAGCACTTTGACTGTGCAAGGTGAGCCAATTGTGGCTCTTCTTTTGAGTGGCTGTTTTTGCAGAGATGGCCGCAGTTCTTTTATGTGCCTGCAATCATGAACTACAATTTTTGGCCCCTGCTTGTCATTATGCTGGCAGCCTGGTTAACACCAGAAGTTGGCTGCACCAGGTTTCTACAGCACTCGCCAGGTTACATCCTGTCTGCCAGTATAGGTAGCGCTTGTGCTGTCTCCACGTCATCACCTGACCTTCCTGGTGCATTCCGAGGAAGAAGAGTTGTTACAGTTCTCAACAACCAGCGAAGGAGTTTTATTGAGCTTCGTGTCTGGGAGAGGCCGTCTCCACACTTTTTGGCCTTGTCTAAATTATGCATAACATATACTTTGGTGTAAGTTTTCTTGTAGCGTGTGGAGCGGCATTTAAAATCTCATGGAAGCAAGTTTATATCATATTATCGCATGTTAAATTTCATTTCAAAATGGCAAATGTGTGAGAAGGTCAAATTCAAATGCAATGCACTTCAATTGTAATATATCTCTGTTTCTAAATTTGAATGTTAATACATTCAGTACTTTTGGAGCTGTATGGATTGTTACTCTTATTTAAAGCTGCTTTAAATCCTTGTTCATTTCCTTTAACCTTTTGTAGTGCAAACAATTATTACTCTGGGGGAATGCTTTACTTCCAATGCATTCTATAACGGGCCCAGCATTTTATTTTTTAGTTTTTCTGACATTCTGTGCGACTACTATTAAATCGGTATTGTATGAATGTTACAAAGGATGAGAATTCATTTGCCATGGTAGTGTTTCTCAAAGCCTCCTAAGAGCACAGCTCAGGATAACAAATACTTCTGCCTGGAAAGCTGTGACTCTCCAAACTTATACTAATATTTGTCCTTGGAGATAGGTCATAAATACCTGCATGCAATTGTGTCCCTATATGGGATCCATCTGTGAACCACACGAGTTATTCACATTCTTTATCAGGCATAATTCCTTCCAACCAGTCTTCCCAAGACCTGAGAGTCACGTTAAATGGAGGGAAAGAACAATACTGAATATTCATTAGGCCAGATCATATGCTCAATACTGGAATATCCAGGAAATTGGATAGAGGTGTGTCCATTTTTTGAAGATAAGGAAATAACAGAGTAGCTTTTAATTGTCAGATAAAAAAAAAAATCTGATATGTTACACTCACATGACTTTCTCTACTCTTGTACAAACTATTTTTACAAACGCTTATTCTCCATATGCTTCATGTTAATCGAGATCAACGTTTGCGAAACGATCTTTTGACATGTAAAGAGAATTACATTTTAAACATTTTGACTAGTTCTAAAAATATTTGAGTATGGCTTAAGGCCTACTAAGTTCTCCTTGTTTTGTATTTGCAAGGGCAATACAGAAATACAGTAGCCTTTAAGCATCGACATATATCTTAATAGCTGGTTGCTAGGTGCAACACCATTCTCTTTGCCTCAGATTAATACTCTTTGCATATCCAAGACAAAAAAATGAATAACGAATTCCCATTTAAGAAAATAAGTATTGAAAAATTCAAGAGAATAACAAGCAATATCTCGAAAATGGTTCACTCAAAAAAATGTATATGACATAAATTGTATATTTTAACGCGATCTACATTTTTGTGTAGTAAAATTCTGTCTATCTCTTATGGTTTACAGTTATGCAAAAGTTGTTCATAATGAACAATACTTTTGGAGACATTCCCAGAAAATTTGAGATATACATTTCATTTATCATGAAAATATCTTGAACGTATGATATTTTAATCAAAATCGTTAGAGCCATTTTTGAAAAATGTTCCATGTAAAGGGTAGTCTGGGGTGGGGGGATTTTCTTGAAAACCTTCGTGTCGCATCTCTGGCAGATACTGAACCTAAATACCAAGTTTGGTGTTTATCCGACTTCGTTTCTGAGTTATGCTGTTCACAGACAGGCACAGACATGGACATGTTTCCAAAAATGCTTTTTTTGGATTCAGGGGGTCTCAAAACATATATTTCCGGTGAAATCTCGGTATCGAATTTTTGGGTGGAATACAATACTTACCCTAATTACTATACGTAGTAGAGAAAGTAATAACAGTATGTGTATATTCAACAAAGATAATCAAAGTGGGTATGTTTATTTAGCAGTTTTTACTTTCCGTAAAGTAAAACCTAAGGTAGGAAGGGAAATATTGAGTTCTACCAAAAAGTATGACAGCAGTATGAAATGTCTATTTTCACTGAAAATAGACATTTTGAGATTCACTGAACCCAAAATAAAGTATTTTATTTTCTCTGGCACAGCTTATGATAGGTATAAGAAGTATTGCATTCCATCCAAAAATTACATATCCATATTCCATGGAAATACTTGTTTTCAGGTAACCTGAATCAAAAAGAGTATTTTTTGGAAAAGGTCTTTGTGTGTATTTATGTAAACAGCATATTTCTAAAACAAAACATTGAAAAATATGAAACTTTCCTATTTATGGTCGGCATCTTCCAAGGATGTAACACAAAGAGTTTCAAGAAAATACCCCCCCTCAAACTATCCTTTACAGGAATTTTTTTTGTTAATTTTATTTATTTATTGATAAACTAAGACAAATAATTATAAACAAAACCTGTACAGCAAAAAAAAAAAAAAACCCTAATAAAACTGAAACATTACTATAAAGGACAGCAGTGTTATGTCGATAGTTCAAAATCTTTTTCATTTAATATAGGGTATTAAAAAAAAAATTAAAATTGTGCAAAAGGAGTGTTAAACGTGGTAATAGTGATGGAATACAAACTGTAAACATACTAAAAATGCTTGAGATATTCTATGATTAAAATTCTACATCTTGAGTTTTCAGTGCATATAGTCTGTGAAGTTCTTTTCATTCTGAATGAATTTTATAAAACTGGTAAACCATAAGAGATAGACTAGTTAGGTGAAAAATGTTGTAGATCTTGTTAAAAAACAATGTCAATTTTTTTTAAGGAATTAACCAGATATTTGTACTTGTTTAAATTCCAAAAGTTTACATTTTTTGAAGTGCTAATTTGCTATTCTTTTATTTTTCACAGTGTTGTGCGGAGTATGGAATTTCAAAGATAGCATATAGCACTTTTTAAAGATTTGACTATCTTCAGTCTCCTGTATTTATATATCTACAACAAAATGCTTAAGGAAATCATTTCTGAAAACATTTATCTTGATTAAATGAATTACATAGAATAATAAGCTCAGTGGTAAAGGAATATAAACAAAAATGATGACCCACATTCAGAAGGTCCCGGGATCAAATCCTGTAGCTTGACTAATCTGATAGGTTTTTTTTTTTTCGTGGTTTTCCTCAGTTGCCAAGGTAAATACCGGATTGGATTGTTAATACCATGACCCAAAGTTCCATCTTAGGTCTAAAACAATAGTAAAAATGAAAATAGATGGCAATAGTGAATGTTCTGCAAAGCACGTAGACTGGACGGCACCCTAATGCCATCTGCCCGGCACATGCAGAAGAGATATAGTTGCCTAAGTTCTTTGCAGACATGTGTCGAAGTAGCCATCTGCCCATCACATATAGAAGCAGAGGTACAGTTGCCTAACACTAAGGCCTCTGTAGGTACGTGACAAAGCAAGATGTTTGAAACAGGGATGAGACCAAGAAGGCTGTCTGCCACACACTGAGCCATTAGGTATCTCCTAACAGATCCATTGGATATGACCACGTAGTTAAAGCAATGTAAAATAAATAGAGGAAAAATATGATAGTGGCCTAGAGAACATAACACATCAGATTTTTAGTAAAGTGAGACCTACTACTTGTGTATTACCTTATATGTAGCCATGATATGCAACTTTTAACTGATTATTCCTTCTTAGATTGTGTTAGATTGGTTAAGGCAAGTATGTTTCATGAAAATGAACTAAATATATCTGGATTTTATAGCAAATTCTTTGTTAATACATTTGCTCTGAGCTGGAATTTTATATGTAAAAGTTGGAAAAGAACTTATGAACACATTTCCAACTTTTTTGAAAAGGAGCAGTTTCAGAACCTCTTAAAATGTATGGTTTCAGGATTTCTTTCTAAAATATCCTCTAAATACCCGAATGCAAGGAATAAAACTTTGCAAACACACATATGATGCAGTCAGTGTTGAGAAAGTAGTATCGGCCTTATGGCAACAGCAATGGCATTCATTTGTTTTTCTACATGTGCAGAAAAATTTTTGTAACAATGGTTGCATAGTGCTGTCCTCTGCTCATTATTTCTTTCTATTTTCCAGTTTAACTTGTGTTATTACAATACATAACACGTGTTTGGCATGGCTGTTCCATCTGATGTTTTTGTTCCGTGGACAAAAGAAATAAGTCATGTCTTGAATGACAAATGTTTTAAGTTCTACATGCCACAGTACTTCTTTACCCCATATGCGATACATTTTTGTAGCCACTGCAAGTTGTACGGCATTACTAAACATGCTATCTTCCATTGTTTTCTCTGTAGTGCTGTGGCAAAGCATAGGGTACTTCTATGGTTAAGATCGCAGGTTCACTTCTCACATGTAGCAAACACTTTTTTTCTCTTTCTTCTGTTAACAATGTTTAATCAACACATAGTGGCTACTTATTTTTTATTTTCTGCATTTTATACATGGTATTCAATAAATTTAATGGTAGAATAGTTATTATAATGCTTCTTTAAGCGTTTATTATACCTAATTGGAATATGCTGCACGTGAAACCATGTAATGTACAGAAGGGTGCCCAAACAGGTTCTTTTTCAGTAATCATAACGCATTTCAATGGCAGAATGTGTACACAAAGACATAAGCACAAGGAAGTCTCTCCTTGCACTAGTCAATATAAGCAGGCTTTCCTGCTTGTGCAACTACAGCACAGAGGTGGATGAGATTATCCATGAAAGCGACTGAACGGTCCTGTTTCAGGAAGAGGACATGTGTCCACTCCCAAAATGGATGATCCTTTAATTGCAGTACCAGAGAGGAACCAAACTGCTGCTGAAATGAAGACACATTCACAGTTCCCTGGATCAGCTCGAACAGCTTTGCAATTGTGTAAATGATGCAGGACTTCTTGTACAAAAGCAGCTAAAAAGCAACTTCTGACAAGATGATCACGGATTGTTTTGCGTCAAGTTTGCAGAGGAAAATGCCAATCGTGACTGGAATAAGCCACATATAAAGGAAAGGTGATTGTCTATCATCCAAACAGGTCCTGATACAATGCAAAATACATGGCTTCACAGTTTAATCATGCTCATGTATTTTGTATCTTGTTGGGGCTGGATATCAAGGGACAGTGTTGTGGTAGCTTGAAGTTACACTGAACATTGTGCAATACATGGTAATACTTAAGAATATTTTGATTCCCTCTGTAAGGTTGAAATATCCTGATGGAATTGTTGAATTCGTATGGATAATCATCCTGTCCACACATGTCAAAAGGTTTGAAATTGGTTCTCAGAGAGGCAGAATATCAGATAGACTGGCCTCCCTGTTCACAGATCTGAACCCTACTGAAAATGTGTGAAAAGGGAGCTGCGCTTTCCCTGCAGATACCAACGGACAAACGATGTCTTCTGGGCACAAATTCAAGAAACCTGGGATATGTAGCTTCTCACCCACATTACTGCAGGGATTTACCAGGGTGGTCTGAAAATTTTCCGACCTAATAAAGATACAAGACATTTTTTCAGATTTTTTTTTTTTTTATTTTTCAACATAGTCTCCTTGTAACTCTACACACTTCTCCCAGCGATGCTCCCGTCTTTGTAACCCGTCCAAATAGTACTCGGCATTTTTCTCTGCAAAATAATTGTTCACGAAGGTGATTGCCTCTTCATTTAACGAAAATCTCTGTCCTCCGAGTGCAATTTTCAGATGAGGGAACAAAAAGAAGTCGCTTGGGGCTAGATCTAGTGAGTAAGGCGGATGGTCAAGCAGTTCAAACTGTAATTCGTGGATTTTCAGCATTGCAACCACTGAGGTGTGAGACGGTGTCTTGGTGAAACAGGATTTTCTTTTTCTGCAAACGTGGCCGTTTTACCGCAAGTTCTGCCTTCAGCTTGTCAAGTAATGATGCATAGTATGCTCCTGTAATGCTTTTTCCTTTTTGAAGATAATCGATTAAAATAACTCCATGACTATCCCAAAAAACAGTCGCCATCACTTTCCCAGCCGAAAAAACAGTTTGCTTTTTTTGGAACCGGTTCCCCCTTTACAGTCCACTGTTTGGACTGTATTTTTGTTTCGGGCATATAATGGTGTATCCAAGTTTCATCTACAGTAATTAATCGGCGCCAAAACTTGGATTATTGCACCTAAACTGTGCCAACAGAGCATTGGAAATGTTCATTTGAAAAACGTTTTTGGTCAAACGTGAGCAAACGCGGCACCCAATGCGTGGACAACTTTCTCATGTCTAAATGTTGATTTAATATATTGCAAACACGTTCTTTTGACATGTTCATAGCCTCTGCTATCTCTCTCACTTTAATTCGGCGGTCGTCTAGCACCATTTGGTGAACTTTGGCGATGTTTTCATCAGTAGTTGCAGTTTTTGGATGTCCCGAACGTTCATTGTCTTCCAAGCTCTTACGGCCACGTTTAAATTCAGCTGCCCAAAATTTCACTGTGGTAAATGATGGTGCAGAGTCCCCATACACAGAATCCAACTCATCTTTGATTTACGTAGGCATATTGCCTTTCAAAAACAAATATTTAATGACAGCTCGATACTCAATTTTGTCCTTTTTCATAAAAACACTCGCATCACCTCACTCAAACGACTGTTACATAACAACTGAGCATCCAAAATGGCTGAAACTTTGATGAGTAACTGTCAACAGATGAACAACGAAATTCACTAGCTTTTATTTACGAGTGCTGCCATCTTCATGTTGAGGTCGGAAACTTTTCAGACCGCCCTCGTAATTTCATCTATGCCCCAAAGATTGAGGGTAGTTATACGTGCAGGGTTCATACACCCAATATTAATTTTGTTCATTTTTTGTGTGTTTTAGAATTTAGAATATAAGTTTATTTGCATTTATTTCTTTAGTTATTTAAACAAAGTTTTATTAAAATTATGTTTTTGTATGCATACATATGCCTAAAACTTCAAATGCTGAAGTTATATTAATGCAATATTATGTTCTACACATGCAATCATAAAATTAAAAACATAAACATAACAACTAATGCAAGATTTGAAGCAAGGAGCTTATGAGTGCAAGCAGTGCCTTCTTAACCTCTTGGCCACCATAATGTTGTTTCATGTTCCGTTTTCAGTAGCTTATAAGGTGACCATTGCACTCACACATATCATTCTACAGTTCCTGCACATGCGTTCAGAACACAGTAGTAATGAAGGTACACAAAGCCCTCCGATTGGACATGGAAACTGAGGATGACTTTTTTTTTCCTCCATGGGTCTACATAACACAATTCCTTTATTACCCATAGGTATATAATACCTATAATATGTCGTCCTCCATGGACTAGTGGTACCGTGCTAGCCTCTAGTTCCCGAGGTCACGTGTTCAAACCCAGCGGAGGGCGATGGATTTTTTCAGGCATAAAAATCCTTAGCATGGCTTGCTTCGGAAGGGAAGTAAAGCCGGTGGTACCGTGTAGTAGATTTACAGCACGTAAAAGAACCTCAAGCCTGATGAGGCCTCTGAGCAAAATTTCTGGCCTTTCACGCCCAATTTAGAATGGGACGCTGAGCGTTCATAAATAAAACTCAATTTAATTTAATTACTTCTAATGTTTCTATCAGCTAGAATCTCAAATTAAATTCTAAGTTGCATGCAAAATAAAAGGTATGGCCTATAAGCTCTGTACTATTTTCTGAACCATAAATATAAAGTTTTGTATGCATTATGATTGGTTGGTTCAGAATGATACTGCTCTGTAGAAAGTCCTTATAAAAGTCTGACAAGTTAAATTCACATGAATCTCTTACGCACTATTGTTAATTTTTTTTATAGCATATACACACTATTCTTGCAAAAGCTTATTCTTCTATCTATTGGAAGTAAAATAAATATTTGCATAAATAGTTTCATTACACATTTTGTTACAGGTGCAAAGCGAATAGGAACAAATAAATGTTTAAAAGGCTGCTATACAATGAACCTTGAAATTTCATACTTTATCCATTATATTCCGAGAAACAAGTGATAGTGACAGCACCTAAACCAATCTAGAAAATTGCTAATGTCACAAAAAAAAATATTTAAAATAAATTTCGTTTCAATAAGATCGATCATTTTTACTTTCTCTATTACGTATAGTAAGTAGGGAAAGTATTGTATTCCACCCAAAAATTAGATACCGAGATTTCACCGGAAATACATGTTTTGAGACCCCTGAATCCAAAAAAAGCATTTTTGGAAACATGTCTGTGTGTGTGTCTGTGAACAGCATAACTCAGAAACGAACAGTCGGATAAACACCAAACTTGGCATTTAGGTTCAGTATCTTCCAGAGATGCGACAGGAAGGTTTTCAAGAAAATCCCCCCACCCCAGAATACCCTTTACTGGAACATTTTTCGAAAATTTTAATTTTCTCAAAAATGGCTAGCGGTTTTGATTAAAATATCATATGTTTAAGATATTTTCATGACAAATAAAATGTATATCTTGAATTTTCTGGGAATGTCTCCAAAAGTATTCTTCATTGTGAATGACTTTTGCATTACTGGTAAACCATAAGAGATAGACAAAATTTTACTACACGAAAAATGTAGATCGCATTCAAATACACAATTTATGTCATATACATTTTTTTTGTTGAGTGAACCATTTTCGAGATATTGCTTGATATTCCTTTAAACTTTCCAATATTTATACTTTTTCTCAAATTCGGTATTCATTTTTTTTGTCCTGGTAATGCAAAGAGAATGGAATACTCCACATAGCAACCAAGTCTTAAAATATTTGACTATAGCTTAAAGTCAACCATATTCCCCTTTCATCTACAAGAAAATTAGCAATAAGATTAACATCTCGATTAAGATGAAGCATATGGAGAATAAGCATTTGTAAAAATACTTTGTACAAGAGTAGAGAAAGTCATGTGAGTGTAATACATCAGATTTTTTTAATAGTACTTCTTGTCTATCTCAGGGTTACTATTACACAACATTCCCTCTGAATAAAGGGGACTTAGGATTATGATTACACTTGAGGGGACCAGAGATCCCTAGCAGTTACAAGGCTTGCTCAAGCCCAGAGAGTGCTCAAGGCAGCCCTCCCAAGCCACCAGAGGGTGGCTCACAGGCTCCCCTCAAGTGGAGACCGGGGAAAGCTCAACCCAGCAGCTGAGACTCGACCGGCCTCCACTGGTTCCAACATGCAAGCCATTTGCACCATCTGTTCACAGTTGTCCAACACACAGCCCTGGAGCCAACCTGTAACATGAAAGAGGAAGATGAAATGGGGAATGAAGGAAGAGAAATTTGGAGGAGCCAATGAGCCTTCAATGAGCCAATGAGTCAGGAAAGTCGGCCACAGGAATCAAACCCACGACCTCCCAAATGTGGGCAACAGACACAACCGCCTGAACCATCCCACTTGGTATAAAGGGGACTGTGTGGTGTAGTGGTTACCATGCTAGCCTCTAATTCCCGAGGTCGCAGTGGAGGGCGATGGATTTTTTCGGGCGTAAAAATCCTTAGCATGGCTTCCTTCAGAAGGGAAGTAAAGCATCATAGACTTACCACATGTAAAAGAACCTCAAGCCTGATAAAGAGGCCTCTGAGTAAAATTACCGGTCTCTCATGTCCAATATAGAATGGGATGCTAAGGACCACAGTAGTTAAACAGCGTCCATAAATAAAACTCAATTTAATTCCAGAAAATTCAGGATATACATTTTATTAGCTATATAAACATTGCAAATATTTCTCCATGTAAAGGGTAATTTCGGATGGGGGGGGGGATTTTCTTGAAAATCTCCATGTTGCACCCTTGGAAGATGAACCAAGTTTGGTATTTATCGAACATTTCATTTTGAGTTATGCTGTTGAAACACAGACCTTTTTCTAAAGCTACTCCTTTTACTTATTCAGGGAGCCTCAAAACATGTATTTTCGGTGGAATTCTGATATCCATATCGAATGAATGAATGAAATGGGCGAAATGATGCACAAATGAGTCCTTGGTCCAACCAATGTTCTAACCAAGATTCAAACTCAGGACCTCTTGAATGTGAGGCAGGCTACTTTACTTGGTAAGGGTTACATAATGGCCTTCTATGTCGTCATCTGCTTTACTTTTCAGAATAAAGAGCTATTCACTTGGTATAAAGATTCAAACAAAACATTTGCAACCTTTATTTCATAAAGAATACTTCTTTTACAAGCTTATGTTATTACTAACCAAATTCTAAACATTACCCAAGCACACACACATGATTCATGTACACAAACTAAGTGTTCCCTGTTGATTTTTCTACAAGTTTAAACCAGTGTCCACATAGGCATTTGGTTGCAGCACCTCTGTGAAGCCACATCCAATTAATATGACTTGTATCTTCATCACAAATACAACCAATAATTCGTGAGCTGTATGCTGACGGAATTAGGTTTGGTTGTTCCTTAGTTCCAACACCTCTTTTGAGACCCAACATTCCAGACTGACTCTGAAACAAGAAGATAATTTGGTATCATAAAGAAAAATCATATGTTACATTTACATGACTTTCTCTACCACTATTTTTCATATGTTTTTTACTTTCTCTACTACGTATAGTAAGTAGGGGAAGTATTGCATTCCACCCAAAAATTCGATACCGAGATTTCACCGAAAATACATGTTTTGAGACCCCCTGAATCCAAAAAAAGCATTTTTGGAAACACGTCCGTGTGTGTGTGTCTGTGTGTGTGTGTGTGTGTGTGTGTGTGTCTGTGAACAGCATAACTCAAAAACGAACAGTCGGATAAACACCAAACTTGGTATTTAGGTTCAGTATCTTCCAGAGATACGACACGAAGGTTTTCAAGAAAATCCCCCCACCCCAGACTACCCTTCACAAGCAACATTTTTCGAAAATTTTAATTTTCTCAAAAATGGCTCTAACGATTTTGATGAAAATATCATATGTTTAAGATAATGTCATGAGAAATGAAATGTATATCTCGAATTTTCTGGGAATTCCTCCAAAGGTATTCTTCATTGTGAACGATTTTTACATAACTGGTAAACCATAAGAGATAGACAAAATTTTACTACACAAAAAATGTAGATCGCGTTAAAATACACAATTTATGTCATATATAGTTCTTTGTTGAGTGGACCGTTTTCGAGATATTGCTTGTTATTCCCTTAAATTTTCCAATACTTATACTTCTTCTCAAATTCGTTATTCATTTGTTTTATGTCCTGGACATGCAAAGAGAATGGAATGCGCCACATAGCAACCAGCGTTAAAATATTTGACTATCGCTTAAAACCTACCATATTCCCCTTGCATCTACAAGAAAATTACCAATAAGATTGACATCTCGATATCTCGATTAACATGAAGCATATGCAGAATAGGCGTTTGTAAAAATAGATTGTACAAGAGTAGAGAAAGTCATGTGAGTGGAACACATCAGATTTTTTTTTATTTCATTTCTACACATTATTCTTACAAAAGCTTATTACTTTCTCTACTACGTAGAGTAAGTAGGGGAAGTATTGTATTCCACCCAAAAATTCAATACCGAGATTTCACCGGAAATACATGTTTTGAGACCCCCTGAATCCAAAAAACACGCATTTTTGGAAACATGTCCGTGTGTGTGTCTGTCTGTGAACAGCATAACTCAGAAACGAACAGTCAGATAAACACCAAACTTGGTATTTAGGTTCAGTATCTTCCAGAGATGCAACACGAAGGTTTTCAAGAAAATCATCCCACCCCAGATTACCCGTTACATGGAACATTTTTCGAAAATTTTAATTTTCTCAAAAATGGCTCTAACGATTTTGATTAAAGTATCATATGTTTAAGATATTTTCATGACAAATAAAATGTATATCTTGAATTTTCTGGGAATGTCTCCAAAAGTATTCTTCATTGGTAAACTGGTAAACCATAAGAGATAGACAAAATTTTACTACACAAAAAATGTAGATCGTATTAAAATACACAATTTATGTCATATACATTTTTTTTTGTTGAGTGAACCATTTTCGAGATATTGCTTCTTATTCCCTTAAATTTTTCAATACTCATTTTCTCAAATGGGAATTCGTTATTCATTTTTTTGTCTTGTATATGCAAAGAGTATTAATCTGGGCAAAGGGAATGGTGCTGCACCTATCAACCAGCTATTAAGAGATATGTATGTGCTTAAAGGCTACTGTATTTCTATATTGCCCTTGTAAATATACATTCCCCTTACATCTACAAGAAAATTAGCAATAAGATAGAGTCTGCAAATGTTTATCTCGATTAACATAAAGTAGATGGAGAATAAGCGTTTGTAAAAATAGTTTGTACAAGAGTAGAGAAAGTCATGTGAGTGTAACACATCAGATTTTTTTGTCTTGTATATGCAAAGAGTATTAATCTGGGCAAAGGGAATGGTGCTGCACCTAGCAACCAGCTATTAAGAGATATGTATGTGCTTAAAGGCTACTGTATTTCTATATTGCCCTTGTAAATATATACTCCCCTTACATCTACAAGAAAATTAGCAATTAGATAAAGTCTGCAAATGTTTATCTCGATTAACATAAAGTAGATGGAGAATAAGCGTTTGTAAAAATCGTTTGTACAAGAGTAGAGAAAGTCATGTGAGTGTAACACATCAGATTTTTTTTCTATCTACTTCATGTTAAACGAGATACATCTTTGCAGAAACAAACAGCACTCAAAAAATATGAGAAAAGTATTGAAAAATTTAAATAATGTATATCTCGGTAATGGCTGGTGTCACAAAAAAAGTTACTTTAAATAAACTGTGTGTTTTAAAGATATCTAAAAATTTTTATCTTCTCTTTTCAGGTTTACCAATTAAACAAAATTCCTTCTGAATGAAGGGGACTTATTGACTATTCCCAGAAAATTCAAGATATACATTTTATTGTCATGCAAATATCTTACATATATGATATTTTAATAACAATTATTACACTAATTTTGGAGAAAATCAAAATTTTCCATTTAAATGTTAGTTTGGGGTGAGGGATATTCTTGAAAATTTTTGTGTCCCATCTTTGGAAGATGCTGAACTTAAATACCAAGTTTGGTATTTATCTGACATTTTCCTTTTGAGTTATACTATTCATAGACACACTCACCCAGATCCGTTTTCTAAATATAATTTTTTTTTTTTTCAGATTCACGGGGCCTCAAAATATATATTTCCAGTGATATGTACTTTCTGCAAAACAGGAATAATAATAATAATAATAATAATAATAATAATAATAATAATAATAATAATAATAATAATAATAATAATAATAATAATAATAATAATAATAATAACAATAACAACAACAACAACATTATTATATGGCATAACTATGGCATTGAAGTTTTCACCTGACTCTACATCAAATACATCAAAAAATGGTTTCATTATATTGTTACACAAGTAATTATGTGCAATAGGGCCGTTAATGCTCGCTGTTGCTACTTTGTCATATGTAATTACAGTAATATCAGTTTATATGGACATTATTCTGTATGCAGTAGGAGGTTTGAAATGTTAAGAAACTTATGGAATCAGGGTTTTTTAATACGTAGAGTTGATTGTGCAGTATCCTGGGTTCTCATTCGAGTTTAGACGCGCAGATCTCTCGACTACGCTCTGTTGTTGCTTCTGGCCGCAGCTGCTACATTCCTCTCCTCCTAAGAAAACTTCCCTCAGCCACGCTTTGAGGCTGAGGTCCTCAATCCCTTGGCTACACCTTGCGGCTTAGGGCCCTCAATGTTAGAAATGTTGAAACACTGATTCCGTAAGTTTCTTAACATTTCATACCTCCTACCCGCATACGGAATAATGTCCATTTATATAAACAGATACTATAGTTAGCTAGTCTCGGGTTAAATCTTGAAAATGCAGGACCCCTTGGTTTCACCGCAGCTTGCAACAGCCTACGCTTGCTTCCTACTCATTCTAAGTCTATGAATAAGTAAGAACTTTTATGGTGCATGTAACAGAATAGAATCTAACTCTCCATAATAGAGCTTTTCTGTTAAACAAAATTGGTGGAAATGAAATCAGCATTTCATTTTGTTCTCTCTTTCTCATACTGACCTTTACCAAAAAATTCTTTTTCCTTTCTTGTATTCAGGGGATCTAAAAATGCCTATTTTAGTGACATCTTGATGCTGAATTTTTCTACTCTCTGAATTTATCTATCATAGGTAAGTGGTGGAGAAAATAATAAAAACTGTGTGCAGTAATATCACCAGTAGAAAATTTTGCTCTTAGCTCACCCTAAGAGGGCCAGGAATCTTTGAGGTAAACATTTCCAACTGTGGCCGGCTCATAACTATGTAATTAAAAGAACAAATGGCAACCTAACATCTGATCTGATGATCAATACAAAGCTGCTGAAAATAAGTTCTTATAAATATTACAAAGCATCCTATAACGCCTTCCTATGTTGTTTAAAACTCCTAGGCAGCTATAAGTAGCATAAAATTTTTAAAAAGGATTAAAATTATTCCTATACACTCATCCTCCATATAATATGCAGGATTTTTGTGATGCATGTAGGCACAGGCTTAACTTAGAGGTATACCCTCCACATAATGGTGGCTTACAACTTGCTATTTCTCTTCTATGTATTTTCAGTGCTGCTAATGGTGGTAGTTAACATTATTCCTAGTGTTGTTCTTGTTCTTTGCATGCCAAGGGAAATTATTTACTATTGGAGTTGGGTATATGCAATTGGTTGTACATTTGATAAGAATGTTATATGCTGTATGACATGTTCACTGTCCAAGAGCATTGCTCACTATCGAACATTATGAACAACAAGCAAGCAAACAAACAATATAAAAATATAATTAAGCAGCATCTATACTATTCCTAGTAATTTTTTGGAACTGGTAGTAACTTCTTGAAAGTGTTTACTTGGAGGATGCATGAACCAAATATAAAGTTTGGTACTTATGCATATCTCTCTCTCTCTCTCTCTGTCTCTCTCTCTCTCTCACACACACACACACAGAATATATGTGCATCCCAATTTCTTCATTTTGATAAAATTGTAATATAACGTTTTTGTACACTATGTATTCTGAGAACATAATTAAGGCATATCTACAGCAGAGTTCAGCACTTCAGGAGTTTTAGCCGTCACATCACCGAGATAAACCTTCTAGGATGTTCCCTGCACCAGTCATGCCAAGAATAAGGATATTCTACTTTAACATTTCAGGTGTGTTAATTGGGCCACTGTTTCCAACGTTTTATTTAATTTTTGGCCAATTATTTTATATTCAAAATACACAAAAATAAAAATTATAAGCACACTTACTGCAGTTTTGGCAGATATGAGAGCCTCTAATTCAGTTTTCTCCAATGCTGTCACTAGCTGTTTCGGATTCCCTCCTACAAAAAACAAATATTTTGCTATCAAAAAATTTTGACGTCGAATTTTATTTCCTTTCAGCTTCACAGTCCTGCTTCTTCATTTAGCTTAATTTCCAAATATTTAATACTAAATTCACTCACCGACAGAATATCTTCGAAAAATCGAACACAAGCTGTTACTGAAAACATAATTGCCCTTCATTAAATTCATCATTTTTGTATGGTCTTCTTCTTCCTTGCCTATATTCTTGAATTGCTCTAGTTGTGCATATTTATGTAAACCATTACATTTTCGCCTAGCACCATAAATGCATTAAAAACTTTCAGATGCAGACGACATGTATAAAACAAACGAAACAGAAATTCACAAGCAGTAGCGCCAACGCTGAGCTCTTAATTTATTTTTGGCTGTCGCCACACGGGAAATCTTATAAAATTGGTTAAAGTCATTTAAAACATAGAAAATTAATTAATATATATGTTTTGTGGTGTTTTACAAATATAAAGCCTTCTCACTCGCTGGAATAAACTTATTTCATGTATGTATTTCAACAAGTTTATGGCCGCACTGCAACGACGCATAGCTGAGTTGAACAAACAGCGTTGTGCTAAATATTTATTCTACATCGTTATATGTGATTAACGAAGTACTTGAAATTAGGAGTGTTAAGCAGCGAAATATTATTTGGTATGCTCAAAGCGAATTTATGTTACTTCACCTACTTTCTGTGCGAATGATATTAAGGGAATACTTTATATAGGATGCATAACCTAACTTTTTACTTCTATTTGTTAATGTATATAGAATGTCCGAATGTGCTTACAGCTCTAAGGAGGGACTGTCCTTTACAGTGGAATATGCTGCTATTCCATTGTAAGCTACTATTATAAACGGAAAACAAACAAAAATTAGATTAAATTACTGTAAACCTGAGTATGCTATACAAGACAAACATGGATATAATATGTAGTCTAACTTGTTTTGTTATTAACTACATGAAGTAAAATCCAATTAAATAATATGACTTGTTTACATCTTAATGCATAAAATTTATTCAATGGAGGTTTTGATTTCTTTCTTTCTTTCTTCCTTCCTCCCCCCCCCCCCCTGAGAATTCAAAACTGATATTATACCTTACATGGATAGGTTTGAAGGGTTATGAAAATTAACACACATGGTTTTTTTTTTCACATGTGCATTTTATTGCTATCTTAATTAGGATTTGTAATGATTTTATTTGATCTTTATTGCTATTGTACCAGATTGCATTCATATATAAGATGTTGAATGTATGAGAGCAAAATATAAGTTTTTAGATAACCAATACTTAGGCCAAGACCCTTTAGTCTGTATAGAACACGAGCAGTGGGTAATTCTCTTTATAATTTGTTCTATATGATATTTCCATGTTAGGCTTGGGCTAGAGTGAGACCTAAGTATGTAAAATTAGTTACGCTTTCTGTAACATAATTTATTTTTAATGAGGTGATATTAAGTAATGCATATTTAGTCTTGTGATACAGCTTGTATTTAGTTTTTGTTATTGAGGATAGATTTTTAAAAATCAGACTTGCAGAATATCTAAATAATTCTCATTTTGTCCAAAATATGTATCTCGGACCTGTTTACATATAACAGGAAAATGTCTTCGGCAAATAAAAATATTTTTCCTCTTAATTTAAAATTTTCTCAGTCATTTACAAATATTAAAAATAAAGTTGGACCTAGGAGAGAGTCTTGAGGAACACTTATGTTTATTTTTTTGAGTTGAGCTATATTTGTTATTTGTGCTGATATATTGCATTCTATCATGATAGCTTTAAACCGGCATTTCCTCTTAATAATACTATTTTTAAGAGTAGATCATGATTCACGGTATCAAACATTTTTGTTAGGTCGATGAACAAGCTGCCTGCAATTTTGTTATTTCTAAGGATTTTTTAATTAAATGGACTACATCAAGTGCTACTGACTCAGTGCAGTAGAAAAACTGTATTGAAATGTGAAGAAGAAATTGTTTTTATTTAAAAATTCCAGGAGTCTGCTTTTTACTATGGTTTCTAGAATTTTTACTATAGGGGAGAGGATACTTATACTTGGCCTATTGTTGCTTGAGGATGATTTTCACATTTTTATATATTGGTACAAGTCTAGCACATTTGCGCATGTGAGGGACTTTACTTTAATTTTTTCTAGGGAAGTATTAATTAGTTCAACAAGTATAGGTGCTGCATAAGGACAGCAGTGTTTCACGATCATATTGTCTCACTAATGAGTTTGTTGCATTTAGTTTTGTGTGAACATATAATATTCTTAACTTCTGAGGAATTTGTTGGTTTTAGAAATAATTTGGACTAAACTGAACAAAAATAGATTATCTACTATATTGATAAAGTAGTTATTCAACACATTGCAGATATCATTGCTCTAGGTATACTTTTCGCTTGAAAATTGTAATTCATGTATAAGCTCCTGACTTTTTTTTGAGATAGAGAATATTTTATTTATTACAGCCCACATATTGCTACTCCTGTGCCATTTGTAATTTTTACTTTCTCTACTACGTATAGTAAGTAGGGGAAGTATTGCATTCCACCCAAAAATTCGATACCGAGATTTCACCGGAAATACATGTTTTGAGACCTCCTGAATCCAAAAAAAGCATTTTTGGAAACGTGCGTGCGTGTGAGAACAGCATAACTCAAAAACGAACAGTCGGATAAGCACCAAACTTGGTATTTAGGTTCAGTATCTTCCAGAGATGTGACACGAAGATTTTCAAGAAAATCCCCCCACCCCAGACTACCCTTTACATGGAAGATTTTTCGAAAATTTTAATTTTCTCAAAAATGGCTAACAATTTTGATGAAAATATCATATGTTTAAGACAATGTCATGAGAAATGAAATGTATATCTCGAATTTTCTGGGAATGTCTCCAAAAGTATTCTTCATTGTGAACGACTTTTGCATAACTGGTAAACCATAAGAGATAGACAAAATTTTACTACACAAAAAATGTAGATCGCATTAAAATACACAACTTATGTCATATACATTTCTTTTGTTGAGTGAACCGTTTTCAAGATATTGCTTGTTATTTCCTTAAATTTTCCAATACTTATACTTTTTCTCAAATTCGTTATTCATTTTTTTTATGTCCTGGACATGCAAAGAGAATGGAATGCGCCACATAGCAACCAGCGTTAAAATATTTGACTATCGCTTAAAAGCTACCATATTTCCCTTGCATCTACAAGAAAATTACCAATAAGATTGACATCTCGATATCTCGATTAACATGAAGCATATGGAGAATAAGCATTTGTAAAATTAGATTGTACAAGAGTAGAGAAAGTCATGTGAGTGTAACACATCAGATTTTTTTTAGTGTGTTTGTTTTAAGGTAGTTTCTTCTGTACTATTCATGTCTCATGCTTAAAAGACAGTACAGGTTAGATAGGTTGCACTGTTGCCACATGTACTATACATACACACTCAACTTTGGCACCCAGCTGCAATCGGTCTACCAATTTAATGTCATCTTGTGAATGATACATCACCAAATAGAGAAATATCTGCACTGCTATTTAAGGCAATTTTAAGGCATTTAATTTTCACATGCACTTTATGTCTCCTCTTTGTATTTTTAGTACTTTGAAATACATTTTAAAGACATAAAAATATATATTATCAAAGAAATACAGAGATATAGAATGATAAAAGCTGTAATTTGGTAGGGTATCATCACTGTTTACACTTGACAAAATCACATTCAGTGTGGTGGAATGTTTTCAAACAGCTAATAATGAACGCTTTGCACTATTCCATTATATTGCGCTAACCTAGCATGTTTTTGTTTTCCCCATCCTTTTTTTTTTTTTTTTTTGCATTCTTTTTTATGGATCCTTAGAGGTTTTTTCATTTTCTATCCTATACACTGCTGTTTCGAACACCCAGTAGCTTTAGCTGTTTCTTTTACTACCTTAATAACACTTATTTTACTTGAAAAATAATCTAACACGTTCATTATTACTTTGTGTTTCTTCTTAATTTACCAACATTTTGTCTCTAGCTTCTCCCTCTATAAGTATAAATATTTACATCAAATGTTAAATAAATAACCTGCATAACACTTCACAGTGTTCCACTCACTATAAACATAGACACTTCCTTACAACTGATGTTAGCCTATACTGCCTTCTGCTTACGCCTAGCCTCTTAGCTGAATAGATGGATGATTTTTGTTTGTCCTACACAATGAATACAAAAGTTACAGTATTCCGGTTTCTTTTAAAAACTATTTCCAACCCTCCTCAACAATTTCTCTCCCCATTGTAAACCCAATAACAAAAAAGTTTTTCACTGGCTGACTTTTCTACTGCATAGTTTAGAATTTTCCAAAAATATTTGATTTAAAAAAATTATAACATTCATCTTAAATGTGGAGAATCCAAACTAGGCAGGTATCAGTGCACTAGTTTACTCTAGCTAAGAAAAAAATATTGTTGCATAGAAGCAGAAAATAATTGGACTTTTACTAAAAAACTCTTTTTCTTTAGAAATTTGTGCCCACAGAAATCTACAAAGACTCTAAAACTGATATAATCTGATAGAGAAAATATTCTGCATAGGATAATGTATTCAAAGCTGAAATTTATTACAAATAAATATTTACACTGTTATTACTTATTAGCAACTTGGCGGCAGCGCAAGAGTAGAAAAGAATAAGCTAATGGTCACATGTATGCATTAGATTGAGACAAAGATATCCCATTTAGTTCCATACTGTCTTTTAAGGTTGGGACAAGCTATACAGCTGGATATTCTTGTAAGGGATTGGGTACCTAATTTTTTTTTGTACAATTTGGTTTTTTATGAGAGAACTGTATGAAGTGTAGGGTAATGCACTGATTTATATTTTTATTTATTTTGGTAACCTGTTTGCTATAAGTTTTATTGGCTCATTTTATTCCTCTACTGACATAGGTATTTATTGGTTGATATGTCTCACTTACACCATTTAATAACCGTGGCTTTTCTGTTTCAGCAAGAAAATTAATTAGTTTATCATAATCTATCCTAGTGCTTGTCGTAACCCCAATTTTTTCCCTGGGTGTAGCTTGGGGAAAGAATTTCTAAGATTAATAGTTTATGATCACTTAGGTCACTGATAGTATTGAAAATTCTGTTGTTATAGCTGGGTGAGTTCATGTAGGCATGATGTATGTCACATCTGTGACTGGTTGAACATAGGGGGAATAGCAGTTTCAGGGTAGAACAATTCAAGCTTGGTTTAATATGAATTACTTGGTTTATTAAACTTAGATATCTGCAATGTTGAGTTTACATTGAAAAGGTGAAACAAAGCTAGAGTACATGTTGAATCTTACCTTGAAGCACTTGTCGTGTGTGATGTGGACGGACCTGTGAAACCATCATCGAAGATAGCGGATTAGGATGCTGGCGGGCAGCGATTCGGCCCTGTCTAGTGTGTGTTGGTCTCCCCTGAGTGGTGCTCAGGCGCTTGCTTAAATAGGCAAGAACCGACTCAATCCTAATGATGTCTATATCCTGTTTGTGGTAAGCCGACACCATACTTTAAGTATGATTGAGCGGAAACATGTGATCGGTTGCATAAGGCAACATTATTCTAAGAATTTCCATGGGAAATAATGCAAATGAAAAAGTCCCTTGGGCCAAACCTAGGAAATGAGGTAGCCCACATACGTCCTGTCACAAACACATCTTAAGAAAGTTTCTTAAGTCAGAAAATGTAAAATATGATTCTATCAGAATTTAGAAGAATGAGCCATATTAATGTTAAGACCCTTGCGCGGTCTTAGTAAAAGAAGACTTGCATGGGCAACAGGATTCATTACAGGACACTGTGCCCTAAAGTTTAATCTATACAGAATGGGATTGTTTAACAACCCTATCTGTAGTAGATGTCTAGAAGGAGATGACTGTTACTTATCTGATTGCCCTGCTCTTGCGAATCAAAGAGCAAGTATTTTTGGCAATCACTTTCCAAAGATAGATGAACTATCGAAAGCCTCAGTTAGCAGTCTGGTTAAGTTCATATCGAGCAACAGACTACTTAACTGATGAAAGGGGGGATGCGCAATAGATCTTAAGGTCGCAGTGCTTGGGCATAAAACCCACCCCTTTTCAAACTAGAACTAGAATGTTAAGACCCAAATTAATGCAGAATAAACGAGTCCGTCTAACATCACATGCGACAGTATTAGCGGTGTTATTCGAGTGGGTAAGTTTTTGTTACATGGCTGGATAGTGTTGTAGTATAAAAGAGCTTTGTTTTAGTGGTATCTAATAGGTTAATGTTGGAGTCACCTATCTAGAAACCACAAGATAAATTCAGTCCTTTAATTCCCCTCCTAGTTTTAAAGCCAAAATGCATAATTGAGCATAACGAAAAAACCAAAACTAGATATGCTATCCTGTATGAAGTACCCCTTAATATTAAAGTGAGAAAGTGCATTAGTATATTTGTTCTGCCATGGATATTTTAATCATATTTGCTTTTCTCCAAAGGACAACATGGGCGATAGATATAATATCCACAGTCAGCTGGAGCATCTGCAGTCCAAATATATTGGAACAGGACATGCTGATACAACCAAATTTGAATGGCTTGTTAATCAGCATAGGGACTCTTTTGCTTCGTATATGGGCCATTTCGACATGTTGAACTTCTTTGCAATCAGCGAGAACGAGGCAAAAGCAAGAGTAAGATTTAATCTAATGGAGAAAATGCTACAGCCCTGTGGTCCACCACCAGAGAAACCAGAAGACTGAATCATTGTGCTGCTCGTGATTGTATATTATATAATATAAACATGCACTCAAGGCAGTCATATTAAAAACTTTAATGGAATCACTATTGTATCATATATATTAACTTTTGTATACCCACATTAATATGCTTGTTGCTGCTACTTCAACTGCTGCACCTAAATGAAGTTTGTTGAAATAACAGAATATGTGTATTGTGTTTAAGTATTATAATGGAACACATCTTGTAACTTCTCTGTATTTCATTAAAATATACTATTTGATGACTTTTGAAAATAAAAACAGAATTGGTTTTATGACTTTTTGTTCTCTTAATTTGTTGCCCTTCTAACATTATTTTATTGCCTCTGGTTTCTCATTTTTTGCTTTCTTTACTATGTATAGTTAGTGGAAGTATTGTATTCCCCAAAGAAAAATTCAATGTTGAGATTTCAACAGAAATATATGTTTTGAGGCCCCCTGAACCCCAAAAAAGCATTTTAAAAAAAAGCGTCCATGTGGTGTGTGAGAACAGCATAACTCACAAATGAAAAGTCAGATAAATACCAAACTTGGTATTTAGGTTTAGGTTCAGTATCTTCCAAAGATGTGAGATGACTTTCAAGAAAATCCACCCCCCCAAAACTGTCCTTTACATGGAACATTTTTCGAAATTGTTTACTTTATAAAAAATGGCTCTAACGATTTTGATTAAAATACCATATATTAAAGATATTTGTATGACAAATAAAATGTATATATTGAATTTTCTGGGCGTAGCGTTTGAAGTCCTCTTCATTCAGAAGCAATTTTGTATAACTGGTAAACGTTAAGCAATAGATGAAAATATATTGCACAAACCATGCAGATCCTTTTAAAACACACGGTTTATTTCAAATAAATTTTTTTTATGGTATCTGTTATTAATGGTTTAATACTTAGCCATTCTTTTCAAGCCCTGTCGATTTTCAGTTGTTTCTTGCAATTGTATGGAATTTTAAGGCCAGCATATAGCATCCGGTTCTAAAGCATTTGACTGTCACTATTCCCTTGTATCTATAACAAAATGTATAATTGAGGCAGTATTTGTAATACCTGAATAATTTCAACTATTATATAATAGGTAAATTCAATAACAGCCCGCCTTGAAACAATATGTATGTAATAATTATTTAAATTGTATGTAACAGTCATTGCATATGCTTATTTTTATTATAAACATGTTTTATAATGTTATGTGAATACTTATATACTTTAATAATGCAAGAGCTGTGAGAATAATAAATTTTAAGTTGCTAACAATGAGGTAATAATGAGGTAACCTTGTAACAATAATGAGTTTTAGAGTTTGAAAATTACTAGTCATGATTAGAGCAATGATAATGTAATGTCTGTAACAGTTTAGAATTAGCCAATCAACAGCAAAGAAAAGTTTTAAGTAAAATGCAGATATTCTATTGGACTAAAATTAGCCAATCAGAGACTTGAAATACCAAATCGTACGGGTTTTGACTGTTGAAAGTTGCTCAGTTGCTGGCAAACCTTAGTAGACAGAAGATGTGTTCTCTACAGCGATATTACGTGTGAATCGTAAAATATGTATACGCGCTAAGTGTAAGTGTTAAAGATTCTCACAGTTCTTAAAAAGTGTAGTGCTTTATAAAAATGTGCAAGGATTAATAAAAGAAGTGAATTTAAAAACTTAAATTCTGTGATGTCTACAATCATTGTCATACCATGCCCTGACTAAGATACATGACTCTACAAACATTACTGACGCAGCCGTGGCAAAATTCAAACATAAATAATATATAGAAGCAGTTTTAATAACAAAGTTAAATATTATAGTGTAAAACTTGGAGTGTAATAACAAAAACACATCTTGAAATCAGTTTCTCATACGTAGGAGCATATTGCATAATAACAGTAACTATTACGTAATTTATTACGTGAAGCAAAATATAATAACTACTTCAAGTTGGCTTCCCAAGCGGAGCTAAATACTCTTCTTCATAATGCAGCTATTTCCAGAAATGTTTATTTTGATTAAAATGAAGTAGGAAACTAAACTTTTGTAAGAATAATTTTTATACTCACTAATAAGCGATAGGGGGTAGAGAAAGTCATGTGAATGTAATACATCAGAATTTGTTTTTCTTATTTCTTAAATATATTTGTTTACGGCCACTATGCATGAATACCTGTTGGTTAGGCCACAGTATACAATTGCTAAGTTCAGTTTTCATGTCACTTCACTTTGTTTCTGCATAGCAGTATAATGAATAATGTGCAAAGCAGCCTCTACTTCCATATTGCTTCAATCACTGGAGTGTTGAACACAGGATTTCATTTCTATTGCTCATACCATAGCAGTATTCACTATACATCATAAGTCATTTTATTCATCCTTTAGCATATACAATAAAGGACATGTCAAAATTTAAATATATACATGATTACAATAAAGTTTTTTATTTACAAGTTATATTTGTATTCTTCTATGCTGTAATATGCATTCTCAGTTAAGTATTTTTTAATTGTTTTTAAAGCAACTTTAGTTTTACTTATCCCTTTTCTTTTTTGTTTTTGGTAATCTGTTAAACAGTTCTTTTCCCATGCTTTCCAATTCCCCGTTATTTAATGTACCTCTTAGTGTTGTTCTGTAGTAGTCTTTGTTGCTTCTTAAAATATATGTATGTACATTACAATTTTTGGATACATTTTATCTCTTGCAAAACATGCTTTACACTTTCATATATTATTGACATTCCCTATGATTCTACTGCCTTTTTTTTTTAAGTTTAAAATTTTTTTTCATTTCCACTCCTGTAATATTCCCCCATACTTTATATGCGAATATATAAAGGCGTAGTAAACCTGTTTTAACTGTTTCATTGTCCATTGTTTTCCTAACCTGCTTCATAATATAGATATCTTTATTCAATTTTTTTTATATGTCTTATGTATGGTTTCCAATTTAAGTGTTTATCTATTATTACTCCTAGAAAATTTGCACATTCCATTTCAGGGATAGTTTCTCCGTCTATTTGTAATTTTATGGAGCTTGTTAAACCACTTCCGAGTTCAAAATTAATCCATGCAGTTTTTTTTTAACATTCAGTATCATATCTAAACTCGAGTAGTATTGTTTTATGAGCATTAGTATGTCATTTGCTTTTTTTTTCACTTCCGATTCAGTTTTATCTTTAACTATAATCATCATATCATCTGCATATCCTATTGCGGTTCACCCATTTATTTTTTTTTGATTAATTCAAATATATCATTTATATATACTAAAACAAGATTGGACCCAATTTTGAACCTTGTGGGACTCCTTGCCTACATTCTGAAAATTTTATTTTTTCTGCTATGCCATTTGTATTTCTATAGCTCACTTCCACACATTGATCTCTATTTTCTAAGTATGAGATAATCCACTTTAATACCAATCCTCACACCCCATGGTTTTCCAGTTTGTTTATTAGGATATCTATGTTTATGCAGTCAAAAGCCTTTGTGAGGTCTAAAAATATTGCAATTACCCTATCTCTATCATTTGGTGCATTTATTATGAATTTATTTACTTTGTTAATTGCACTGGTTGTTGATTTCTGCTCTTGGAAGCCATATTGCTATTTTGGATTATGTTAAATTTTTTGAAATATGTTTGCAACTTTTTTAAATATATACCCTCAATTACTAATGATACAGTGGAATATAAAGTAATTTGTCTATAATTTTCTACATCGGTTTTACTTCCCTTCTGTTTGAATAGTGGCGTAACGATTACCATTTTTTAATGTATTTGGGAATATTCCTTGATTAAGTGATGCATTTACTATATCTGTTGAAACGTGAGCTAATTCACATTTGAGATATTTTAAAATTTCATTTGATATTTCGTCCAATCGGCTTGACTGTTTAGTTTTTAGTTTGTTTATTACCTGTAGTATTTCCTCTTCTTCAATGTCATCACAACCTCACTTGTAGAACACCTAAGTAACAGCATTTTGTCGCCTCCATAACAAAAGTTCTGATGCAAGCAAGCCTGCTGATATATTACTTGCAGTCTGGCCATAAGTTCAGTTACAAAAATTTGATAGGTACTGTACCAGTTGTTGGGGTGGTCAGATAATGCGCCTGCTGCTAAACTCTACCTTATACTTTGTGGACTTCAAATGCAGCTAAGTGAACATGCTAGTTATAGGTTTTGGATTGGGAAGATTATGAAAATGTTTTGCAGTGATAGCCTTCCACAGGGTCAGGAAATTGTCATCTAAGATTTTTCAGGCACTTAAGCTGAAAATCAGCAGGGTGTTTGTGTACCACACCATTGAGCGCTTTAATGAAAGTGGTACAATTTCTGACCAACCAAGATCTCAATATCCATGCTCTGTGAGCACCAGGACAGTGGTGAAAACAATGGCAGGTCATATTAGGAAAAATCCAGTGCAGAAGCAAATATTCATTGCTCATGAAATGAACATCTTCAGAAGATCAATTTCCAGGTTGCTCAAACAAGACCTTGGGCTGAAGGCTTACTGTACGGGTGCTGCACATTTCTTAATTCCAAAACTGCAGCAGCGGAGAGAGTCAAAAACATGCATAGAAAAATACTTTTTACAAATGAAACTATTTTCACAATTGAACAGAGCTACAAGCACCAGAATGGCTGAGTGTATGCCAGTGCTTCACAAAAGTGGGTTTCTGCCAAAAGGGATTAAAAACGGTGAGAGTATATGAAATAATCCTCCTTGAGATTGTGGTGAAAGCCTTAAACACCACTTCATTCAAGAATGGGTACTGGACCTTCCAGCAAGATTCTGCACCAGCTCATAAGGCAAGATCCACTCAATCTTGGCTTGAGGGAAATGTTCCAGATTTGATTGCTACTGCCCTCTCACGGCCCTGACCTCAACTCCTTGGATTATAAGCTGTGATCAGTGCTTGATGGTACCCCAATATTGAGTCTCTCAAGCCATCCCTGAAGTCAGCAGTGGCAAATTTCCCCATGGAGAAAGTGCATGCTGCTATGAAGGCCCAATAGACTTAGTCGTGTATTAGGGAAAGAGGGGATCATTTTGAATAATATGTGCATTTAGTACAGAATACATGTGAATGCCACGTGCCATACTCAAACTAAAAAAACAGTAACATTGTCACTAAAAGAAAAACTTTGTAATAGAACTTATGGCTAGACTAGGTAGTTGTAGGAGTTTCAAGAGTGTTTGCTGGAGGCACAATAAAAGAAACTTCCAGAATAATCGTATTTCTTGATACTGCTTCTGGAATTTACATTGGGTGATAGCATCGTCCTCTTTCTCTCTCCAACTAAACAGTTGGTCGGCACTAAGGGACACTGCCATCCACACGACAAGCTTGGCTCACAGCAGCTGCATCATAATATTTACCTAATATAATTATCAGGTTTCTGAACAGCATTGCTTATGAATGCCAGCAAGGCAAGCCCAGCCTGTAATAAACATCACAACCGTCTACAAAATTCACCAGTGCCCAGGTGTATTTCTCATCACTTTACTTTCTTTACCATGTATAGTAGGTAGAGAAGGTATTGCATTCCATGCAAAAATTTAATACAGAGATTCCACTGGAAATACATGTTTTGTGGCTGCGTCTTGAACCCACAAAAAAAATTAGAAAAAGCTCCATGTGTGTTTGTGAACAGCATAACTCAAATACAATAAGTTGGATAAATACCAAACTTGGAGTTAAAGTTACCTTCCAAAGATGTGACACAAATATTTTCAACAAAATCCCCCTCACACCCGTAACTACCTTTACATAGAACATTTTTTTGAAACTTTTGATTTTCTCAAAAATGGCTCTAACAATTTTGATTGAAATACTATATATTAAAGATATTTACATGACAAATAAAACATATCTTAAATTTTCTGGGAGTAGGCTATGAAGACCTCTTCATTTGGTAGGAACTTTGTATAATCTTGTATAACTGATGAATGTTAACAATATACGAAAACATACTAACAAAAAAATCTGATGTGTTACACTCACATGACTTTCTCTACTCTTGTACAAACTATTATTCTCCATCTACTTCATGTTAATCGAGATAAACATTTGCAGACACTATCTTATTGCTAAGTTTCTTGTAGATGTAAGGGGAATATATATTTACAAGGGCAATATAGAAATACAGTAGCCTTTAAGCATAGACATATCTCTTAATAGCTGGTTGCTATGTGCAGCACCATTCTCTTTGCCACAGATTAATACTCTTTGCATATCCAAGACAAAAAAAAATGAATAACAAATTCCCATTTGAGAAAATACGTATTGAAAAATTTAAGGGAATAACAAGCAATATCTCAAAAATGGTTCACTCAACAAAAAAAATGTATATGAGATAAATTGTGTATTTTAATGTGATCTACATTTTTTGTGTAGTAAAATTTTGTCTATCTCTTATGGTTTACCAGTAATGCAAAAGTCGTTCACAATGAAGAATACTTTTGGAGACATTCCCAGAAAATTCAAGATATACATTTTTATTTGTCATGAAAATATCTTAAACATATGATACTTTAATCAAAATCCTTAGAGCCATTTTTGAGAAAATTAAAATTTTCGAAAAATGTTCCATGTAAAGGGTAATCTGGGGTGGGGGGATTTTCTTGAAAACCTTTGTGTCGCATCTCTGGAAGATACTGAACCTAAATACCAAGTTTGGTGTTTATCTGACTTCGTTTCTGAGTTATGCTGTTTACAGACAGACACACACACGGACATGTTTCCCAAAATGCTTTTTTTGGATTCAGGGGGTCTCAAAACATGTATTTCCGGTGAAATTTCGGTATCAAATTTTTGGGTGGAATACAATACTTCCCCTACTTACTATACATACTAGAGAAAGTAAAAATGTAGATGTCTTTAAAAAACAATTTATTTCAAAAAAGGTTTTTTTATGACATAAGCCATTTCCGAGATATCTTTCATTAATGGTTCAAATTGTTGAATATTTAGTCATTCTTTAAAGTCCTGTCGGTTTGCAGTTGTTTCTCATATCATGGAAAGAGTATACAAATTTAAGGCCAGTGTGTAGTGTCCAGTTCTAAAATATTTTAATATCACTTCTCTTTGCATCTCTAACCAGATGTGTAATGCAGCTATTTCTGGAAAGGTTTATCTTGATTATACAAAGTAGATAGGAAAATAAATTTTCATAGGAATAATTTGTATATCCTTTAATAAGCCATAGAGGATAGAGAAAACCATATGAATGTTACGCATCAGAGTTTTACTTTCTCTATTAAAAATAGTAAGTAGGGAAAGTATTGCATTCCACCCAAAAATTCGATACCAAGATTTCACCGGAAATACCTGTTTTGAGACCCCCTGAATCCAAAAAAAGCATTTTTGGAAACATGTCCATGTGTGTGTGTATGTGTGTGTCTGTGAACAGCATAACTCAGAAACGAACAGTCGGATAAACACCAAACTTGGTATTTAGGTTCAGTATCTTCCAGAGATGCGACACAAAGGTTTTCAAGAAAATCCCCCCACCCCAGATTACACTTTACATGGAACATTTTTCGAAAATTTTAATTTTCTCAAAAATGGCTATAACGATTTGGATTAAAATATCATATGTTTAAGATATTTTCATGACAAATGAAATGTATATCTCTCGGATTTTCTGGGAATGTCTCCAAAAGTGTTCATTGTGAACGACTTTTGCATAACTGGTAAACCATAAGAGATAGACAAAATTTTACTACACAAAAAATGTAGATCGGGTTAAAATACACAATTTATGTCATATACATTTTTTTTTTTTTTTTGTCGGGTGAACCATTTTCGAGATATTGCTTGTTTTTCCCTTAAATTTTCCAATACTTATACTTTTTCTCAAATTCGTTATTCTTTTTTTTTTTTTTTTTTTGTCCTGGTAATGCAAAGAGAATGGAATACTCCACATAACAACCAGCTCTTAAAATATTTGACTATCGCTTAAAGGCTAGCAATTCCCCTTGCATCTACAAGAAAATTAGCAATAAGATTAACATGAAGCATATGGAGAATAAGCATTTGTACATGAGTAGAGAAAGTCATGCGAGTGTAACACATCAGATTTTTTTCCTTGTGGTAAGGAAAAGAGCCTGGAATTTAAAAATCATCACATAGCAATATCATTTTAGCCTACTGTATACTTCTTATACTTACAATGAAATATGCAATGAAAGTTTATCTTGATTAACAAGAAGTAGATAGAATAAACTTTTGCACATATAGTCTGTAGAGAAAGTCAAGTGAATGCAACACTATCAGACTTTTTGCATTTAGCACTCCAATTTACTCTCCTGCATGCAGCAACCACTTGCTGAGGAAACAGCAGAACAGACCTGAATTGAAAACAAGAACTGCCAGCAATCATCCTTCCTTTTATACTCAAGTGGCACCTTTCCTGGAATTTTCTAGCTGCATCTCAAGAATGTTTATTTCACCAACTAATATTAAAAATACTGTAACATCCGTTTTCTAACCTTACGTTAAAAGTTTAACACAAGGTTAAAACTCGAGCTTTTACAATAAATCATTACCTACTACCCTGTTAACATTAAAGACAACTTCAAACAGCTTTTGAGAAGGCAGCAACTGAGCTTCGCAGCTTCTGAATGAACTCCAATGCACTTTGTCTACACATCACAGCGCTCTCTGTTTCAGTAACAGACAACTATACCTTTTTCACTATAAGCTGAAAGGAGAAGTAAACAAAACCATGTGACAAGACAGCACCTCATTGGCTGGTGGACAAATTACAACCTTTCCTGCTTAGCATGTCATCTCTTCCTCTACAAAAAACAGGTTCATATCGTAACAGTTCAGTTTATGAAACTAAATGTGTTTGTTCAGATTTGCCTATAACTACATGAACCGTTATATGAGGGTTTAAGAGGCTATGCGCAGGTGTTGCAGTTCGTTTCTGGTTTCCGGCTGAGAATCTTCTGCCACTGTAGGAAACAAATGAGTTAATCAACAATGAATATGGTTGGCCATTGTTTAGCAATAATTGAACTTTGTTAGTGATGCAGAATTGTTGCTCCGATAGCCTGGGTCGCATTTGTTTTCTGTTGTGTTTTAACCTAGTGCTAATCGTTATTTAACTTGACTTATAATAGGTTAAAGCAAAGGTGATATACTGATATTAGTCGTTAAGTGAATGATTTGTGTAGTTAAGAAGAGTTTAATCCAGTACCTTTAAACACAGATGCCAAACTGTTCAGGTACAACTTTTATTTGTCTACTCTTAGTATTGTGTGTTCTAAGTTTAGGATTGAAGGCAAAATATAGGAATAAGACATACAATGTTTAAAAGCCAATGATTCCCAAGCTGCACAATATTCTGTCTGAAGCAATTTCCTTTCATGGGTCTTAGTTCCCGTCATCCTCCACGTGGTGCTGCCATGTGCTTGGCGGAGTGATACATTTAAGTTTGGTTTACTTCTCCTTTCAGCTTATAGTGAAAAGGGTATAGTTACATTCACAGACGACTATCATGTGACTTTCCTATTGTTTGATGTTAGAATCGCAATATCAAATGAAAAATCTAGGTGCAAAGGAGCTAATGGTAAGTGGAGCAATATGAGTGCTTAATGTTGACTCAGTAATTATTTGCTTCACTGTGTGCTGGTTCCAATGATTTTAAATTTAATGTTTTACCATTCAGAAAGATGATTATAAAACTGATTAGTGAGGATAGAACAAATTATCAAAAGCTAACAGATTTAAAGGAATAGGATGCAGCCTAGGAGAAAAATCCATCAAGAATTGCAATGCACACGTTTCTCCTAGGTCCACTAAGTAACTGCAGCAATATTGTGCTAACATAAAATGTCAGTACAAAGTGTATTTAGAACTTAAAACTGGTGGTGAACACTACATTGAAACTAAAGTGGATGAAAATGTGTAAAGATCAAGCAGAATCCAATAAAAAATACTGTTTGCCCCTTAAAGTAATTGCTTTGGAAACCTTCTGTATAAATCCATAAACAGTAGCTTTAGTAATGCCTACACTATTACCTCCATTAAATTAAAAGGGCCAGTAGCATAAAATCCCAAGAGTAATTAACATTTATAGCATAGGGGAAAGAGGCAAAGAAAGAAAGAAATTGGGTTTTATTTATGGACGCTCTTTAACTACTATGGTTCTTAGCGTCCCATTCTATATTGGGCGTGAAACACAGGTAATTTTGCTCAGAGGCCTCTCTATCAGGCTTGAGGTTCTTTTACATGCCGTAAATCTACGACATGGGACCACCAGCTTTACTTCCCTTCCGAAGGAAGCCGTGCTAAGGATTTTTACGCCTGAAAAAATCCATCGCCCTCCACCGGGTTTGAACCCGCGACCTTGGGAACTAGAGGCTAGCATGGTACCACTAGTCCATGGAGGACCACAAGGAAAGAGGCATGTTTCTGTTGGCAGTATTCTAACATCTCATATTTGCTCTACAACCTTCCTCACAGTTACTTTAGACAGTCCTTGTTACTTTAAAAATTACTCCTTTAACACGTTTTCAAATTCACTGATACATGGCGCTTCTTTGGTTAAGAACTCCAAATACTACTACTGTGCATCAACAGCTCGGTTTGCGGTAGCCATTTTCCAAATTCTAACATTTGTTAAATGCTTAACAAGGGTATAATGACAGCTAACATTATTCAGTGAAACAAAATTTGCATTAACTTCAATATTTAATCACTTTAACAATGCATTAAAACTTAACATCGGTTGGTGAAACTGGCCCTAAAAGTTCCAGACATTTCAAAAGCTGATTGCACCTATCCCTTCCTGTTTCCAACCATATGCCTATCTGACGTGAAGATTGGATTGATAAAGTTGGAGTAGGGATATGTACCATAATGCTGAAACCCAAATATCTATTGTATTATTCTCCATCTTTATTGTTTCTAGTTAGACCAGTAACTTTAACAAGGAGTTGTAGACTTTTAACTAGACTCTTACCTGGGAGGTCTTCTGAACCAGTCAACCCCCAAGTATGTGTAACTTCGTCTGGCTAACGCCTTACAGTCAAAGATTCTGTGAGGGGCAGTATCTTCCTGTTCACTGCATAACCTACAAATTGGATTTTCTTAATAGATACCCATAGCAGTAGGTGTTTCCTTAATCTGCAGTGACCTGTAAATAGGTCTGTTATCAGCCTCATTTGTGTCCTACTGAGATTTAAGATTCTTTAGTAAGAGCTGAAGTTGGTTTTAACATTTTCTTATTATGCCTTGTGTCCTTCCACTTGTACCCACTGTTGCTGGTGGTGGTTTAAAACCCATTCTACAATGGTTCTCTTTACAGTGGCTAAGGAAATGCCAAATAATGGCTCAGGGCCAATAAATTCTTTGGATGAACCTTTCTTTGCTAAGGTGTCAGCTTTTTGTTGCCTATAATCCCTTTATGCCCTGGTGCCCATCCAAGTGTTACCTTGTTGTGTTAGGTTTTGTATGCAGTTCCAAATCAGCTTAGATGTTACCTGCAATTGATTTAAGAGCAGCCTGGCTATCGGAGAAAATCCTATGGTGCTATTTCTATAGCTCCTTCATAGATTCTCCCCAGATACTAACTGCATAAACCTTAACCTGGAATATTATAGTATTTCTTCCTAGAGGGATAGAAATATCCCATCTAGGAGATTCCCATAACTTCCAGCTCCTGATCCACTGTCCATCTTTGAACCATCTGTATACCAGATCAGTTCTTTAGTGTGACTGTCTTTTATCCTGATTCCATTCAAACAAAATATTTTATGGTTTCTTAATGGATAGTTTAGAAAGCATATAATCACCGCCCATCTCAAAGGTTGGGTTTTTTATTATATTTGTAATTCTGGTGTGCCCCAAGGGATTACGGTTGCACCAAATCACCATTTTTTCCACTCTTGCTCTTTCTTTGATATATCTAACGGTGGCAGGTTGAGAAGGGTTTGCACTGCAGCTGTAGGGGTGCTTCCCATTACTCCTTGAATACTCAGGTATGCCAACCTCTGCACATTTGAGTTTATTTTCTGACAAACTTTTGACCACCATACTGCGCAGCTACAAGTTATTATGGGTCTTACCACTGTTTTATACAACCAGTGCATCATCCACGGTTTAAACCCCCTATGATTTCCCAAAAGTGCTTCTGGCCACCGTAAGTGCCATTTTCCGTTTGTTTATTAGTTTCTGCAAATGTAGATTCCAGTGCAGTTGATTATTAAAGAATAGGGAAGTTTAAAAACTCCCATATTTTATTTTATTATTATTTTTTTTTGGGGGCGAAATGAACGGAAGTGGTTTTTGACACAAATTTATTCCACCGCACCATCCCTCTACATATTTCTGAGCTTTGGACATAAGCTCACACACACTTGAGGTGAATTTCCCCTGGATAAGTATGACAATATCGTAAGCATATATTTGTGTATAGCCTGAAGTGAGGAATCAGTCAAAGGCCACACAACACCACCTATGTTAATTTCTTTTTATTAATATTATTTATTAAAGATTTAATTAAGTAAATAATCTTAGTAAATGCCATTCATGGTTTCATCTTGTTCAAATAATTTCCCTCATGCGCATGAAATTTTCAACAAGATAAAACATATTCATGATATTACTATTGAACTAAAGGTGAAGAGCGTTATGCGATTGTTACACATTAGATCTTTTTCTGTTTCTGTCATAATATTTTGCAATTTTCTTTATTTAAACAAATAGTTTCTCTTTAAACTTACAAAGAAATTTATACAGCTCTGAGCATTAAAAGTCTCTTTGTTAGGAACATTCCAAAATGAGAGAAGTCATATGCCACTCTCAAAGAAATCTTATGAACTGTCATGTAGTTCAAAATATGTTGTAATGAACCATCAAAACATATGCACAAGCTCAGATATACATAAAAATGGTAAGATATGAAAACTTAAATATTTTGTTATTTTTAGAAACTTGTATTTCTCAATCAACAGTATATGTATTTATGGAATAAAATTAAATATCTATTTACATTTAAGAACTTAATAGTAAAAGCTGTTATGTGGACATCTTTATTTGTACACATGTTTGTGTTTTCATAAAAAAGTATAAAATACACCATAACAAATGCAGCAAAAAGGTCTTTATCTTATATCCTTCAAATTGCACTCAGTCAACTGCAGCAACACACATTCTTTTAACTTCAAGTGCACTTCAGAAATATAATTCATCCACAGATCAAACTCGGTTCAACATTTATAAACAATGTATCACAGGATTCTATAACTAAAATGAACTGTGAACATCTGAAAGTAAACCAAAGTGTTAAGCAGAAATTAGCTGTGCTAACAAAGCTTTAACTTGCTTACAGCTTTTTGTAATTCATGATGTAACTGATAATCTTGCATTCCAGAGTAAAAGGCCTTATACTCATTCTTGAAGCAGTATCTGTTTCTGTCTTAAGCACCTCATTTGTAAATGAGATTATTCTTCCACATAAAAAGAAAAGGAGAAAAAAAAAACTTACAAGAGTATGCACCCATCATCTTTCTATTACTTGCAGCTTCTCATCAGCATGTTTCAAGGTAGTACAAATGGAAAGCTGAATAAATAACAACAGAATTTTGCACACACTCATGAAGTTAAAAACTATAAATATGAAAATATATTCATAAAACATAATTGCACAAAATACAGGTATATCAGGAGTCTAAAAATATCTAATAAACATATTTTTTTAACTCAAAATGACTGAAAGAGAGATAATACCTTACTATTTCCTGGTAGCCTTGCTCCCAAGATCTCTGTCTACTTCCTTCTCTGTTCATTCAGTCTTGTAAACATACAACATTTATAAAAATACCTCTGTTGTACTCTTTATTTCTATCCAATGCACTGTAAAAATCAGGAGACATCAATATGAGTGTATGCAATGTTTTAAAATCAAAACAACGTTCTCCCATGCTGGATTTACGAAATAATATGCCCATCAATAGAGAGCGTGCCCAAAAATCACGCAAAACTAAGTCAACCACTCTTATCAGTATTTGTGCCATTATCACTGCTCTCTTGTACGTAAAATCAACAAATAAATGTCTATCTTCCCAGAGATTTAATTGGGCCAAGAGACAGCACCGATGTTGCACCAAGGGCTCCGAGATTGCAAACTGCTGGGTTTCGTGCGCCATCAACAGATACGATTGGCAAGCCGAAGTAACCTCCTGACTGGCTTCCCAGCTGGGATAGTGGGATGTAATGATGAACTCCAAGTCCAGCCAATCTGTTCAGAGCACCAGGTTGTTTCAAATCCACCACAGGAAGTGCCAGTTCTGCACCAGGTTGCACCGCTGGCTCCTTGTGGAAGGTATGACGATGTTGTAGAAGACCTTGTTGATTTGGGTATTGCGCTGAGCATAAGCTGCACCTGCAGAGCAGAAGTTATATACAAATCAATGCCAATAAAATGAGATACGGGAAGGGAGGTGAAATAGTACAGAAGTGATATCTATACCACCGCTGTTGAATGTTTGCACTTGACAGTTCATGTGGCTTCGCGTAACGTTGGCTATATTATGGTTGTGATGCTGCCAGAGTGGTTAGTAAATAAAAGCAGCTGATTGTTTTCCTTTCTTTCATGTCTAAGTCGCATACAAAAAGTGTAAGTAAGTAGTGAACGTCATTGAATAATAACTATTTCATATTATTATTATTATTGTTAATTGAAAATAACTCAGCATAAACAATGCAAACGTGCCTGACACAATGAGGAGAAATAAAACAAATTATAAGCTGCGATAACAAAGTTATTTTCACTCACGCTGTGTTCCAGATGGTTCACGAATTTTGTACTCTTTCTCTTGCAGTTTCACTTCCTTGTAAATAACAGTTCTCATGATTAGTTCAAGAGCTGCTGTAGTTCGTTGTACGGCTTTAGCAGCAGGGATAGAGGGATGCCCATGAACCTTCGGTAATACTCCTTCTGTTCAAAGAATTCCCGGGTCCTTCTTAACAGTTCCAATGCCTGACTATTAAGTGGTACATCTCGACACAAAGGATTTTCACTTCGTGAATCATCACTCGGCAATCAGCATCGTTTTTGAGACATTTGCACACTTCAAATCTTGTATAAATAATATGAATGAAATATATATAAATGAACACCAACAATAACCACAAATATAAATAACAATGAACAATATTAGCTTGCAAAGAACAACTCGATGCACGTGCTAGAGATTCACAAACTGAAACACGTGGTTGGAAATACCTACATCCGGCAACAGAGCCGCTTCCAGTTCCACTTTGTCATAGACCACCCGAAATGCTGCCTTGTGATTGGTTTAGGAAGTCTAACGGTTAAAGCTTTTCATCTGGTTTATTGCAAGTGTACCAACTTAATTGCTAGCTGTCAAGTGCAACGTTTCAATGGCAGGGGTATATATTAATATTACTAGGTTTTACCTGTGGCTTAACACTTATGCATATTTGTTTGCATTGTGTGAATAATTACGAGTGTTATCCAATAAGCAGGTTTCCTTAATTTTTATCACAGGTAATCCCACAAAACATTAAAAAATTTATCTGATGCAACTGGTATTTTAAATAGGATTTATTACGACTGTTCCATAAATAAGATGTAACAGATTATATAAATAATTATTACTTTCTTAGATGTGTTGTTTAAAATCAAGTCACCATTGTGTCAGATCACAGTGTACCAAATGAATGAACAATGGAATGTGTGCAGAACACTAACCAATGTTACCAACAATGGGAATGAGAAAATAGCCTCAAAATTAAGATAAATTAAAATCAGAACATAATACAAATAGAAGAACAATTTATTTGGAAATTTAGTATTTATGAAACTGAATGTAAAGAGTGCAGGAAAATATACATAGGATCAGTGGTAGTTCTCCCTTGAAGCATTTAAATTAGCAAGTCACCCTACCTTTTTGAATTGCCTACATGATGATACTTTATTTTATAGCATTTATTCTTAATTAGTAATTCTGCAAGCTGCATTTTTAGTGATCAAATCACTCTCTTTGCCATCCACCAATCAGTCATGAAGCTTACCTACTTCATTGGCATTAATGCAATTTCAAAAGGAAGCAGAATGATCACAGGGTGGAACGTTAAGTGGTTGGTTGGGTGGAAAAGTATACAGTAGAATCTCATTAGTACGTTTTTGCATGGACCTAAGGATTTAAACGTCATAGGCAGGAAAAGGTGTTAACGAAAATACAAAATCTGCAATTTAAGAACACAGTTATGTAATAAATCTAATAATTACTACGTCTCCATGGGCAATTGAAATAGATTTCGAGTACAATTTCATGCTGAATACAATCCGTGTTTCCATGTTAAATTCAATATGTGTTCAAATGGATTTGGATACACAAAATCTGAGAATAAATAATTCAAGCTTTTATGTTGGTCAACTTGGATTTTTGAGGTTATGAATGTTTTTGAGAAAATAAATTGCAAATTATGGAAGCGACAATAGTGGCTTTGCTGTGTGTTTTATTACACATGTGATAACAATTTCCACTAAAAAAAGAAAACAAAATTATGAGTGTGCATTGTGTTATGAGTACAACAGATGATAGTATTTTTGGTGTATTCAATACGATTTGAATACGGTAGGTGTTTCCATGCAACAAATTTCATTCCGATCAACTTCTGATCTATTTTCCAAGAGGAAAGTTTTGTTTTAGCATTTTTCCCTTCTTTAAAAGCAGTTTCAATCAATTTAGGTTTGCTAACAATCGTGTTTTAAGGTTGACGGAGGAATGTTTAACTTCCACACTATATCCACATGTTTCATATTTGGATTGTGATCTACTTCAAGGATTTTCAGTTTTTCAGTGTTTAATACACTTTCTTTTCTTCATTGCAAATGAAAAGTTAAAATACAGTAGAAACTATCGTTGGCATTTACCACGCCAATTCTCTATCCCGCCCACGCAAATCATGTCACACAAATATTTACATACATGCATGTGATTGGCTGCCGGTATCCACCTCGTGACCAAGGATAGACCAAAGTAGTAAATGAGGACTCAAACTTTGAACGTGTTAAGCGCCTACTCCCAGTGCACCGACCAAGGATTGGCCAAAACAGCGAATGAGGACGTCAAACTTCAAACATAGTAAGCGGGATCGGGAAAATGCACTAAGCAAACGTTATTTATTACATTTGGCGATTTGGTACCGGGACTTTTATAATTCTACGTAATACATGGGAAAACATGTTAATGAGGAATGTGCTAACAAGATTCCACTATATTTAGTTGCCATGACTATGGATGTGCTTCATGGTGGGGAGCATTTCCAGTAGCATCAGCCAGGGTTCCCAACACAGTACAGAACTTTTTTCATTTTTTCTCGTCTAAAGTGAAATAGGTTGCTAGAACTGGCAGTGCTTAAGAGCAAGAAAAACTAATATTTAGATCAGTTTGCATTGTATGTTAAAACATCATTCCCCCCGTAAATTATTATTATTATTATTATTATTATTATTATTATTATTATTATTATTATTATTATTATTATTATTATTGTTGTTGTTGTTGTTGCATTATGTGAAGTTTTTCATTATTGTTATTTAGGGATTTATAATGGATTCAACAAACAATTCATTCCATATTCCAGACACCCTTTTCTTTGTGGAAAAATGACTAGCGCAATGTTTTAAATGTTGGTAGATTAACAACAGTGTTGTATTTTGAGGCAGTATTTTAATACCTGAATAATTTCAATTGTTATTTATTATAGGTAAATTCAATAACAGTCTGCCTTGAAACAATATGTATGTAATAATGATTTAAATTGTATGTAACAGTCATTGCAAATGCTTAAACATATTTTATTAATGTTATGTGAACACATTATATATTCTAATAATGCAAGAACTGTGAGAATAGTAAATTTTAGGTTGCTAACAATGAGTAATAATGAGGTGATTGTAGCAATAATGTGTTTGGAATTTAAAAATGTAGTGGTCATGATTAGAACGACGATGACGTAGTTTCAGTGACAGTTTTAAAATTAGCCAATCAACAGCAAAGAAAAGTTTTAAATTAAATGCAGATATTCTATTGGACTAGAATTAGCCAATCAGAGACGTGCAATACCAAAACTATGGGTTTTGACCATTGAGATTAATCAGTTCCTGGCTAGACTTGGTACAGTACAGAGGGGAATATGTGTTCTCTACGGGTGATTAGTAAAAACAGATATACACCCTAAGTGAATGTGCAAAAAGTTTCTCACAGTTCTTTAAAGTGTAGTGGTTTATAAATATGTGCAAGAAGTTAAAATAAAAAGTGAAAATTTAAAAGTTTAATTCTGTTACGTCTACAATAATTGTCATAACCACACCCTACATAAGAATCCTGACTCTAAATTAAGACTGACGCAGCAGAGGCATATTCAAACAGTAATATTACGTAAGCATTAAATTCAACCCGACGCCCAAAGCGTGTTACAAACTACATAAAATAACAGTTGAACTACATATAACATTTCTTTAAGTTTACGTAACATTTATTATGCAACAACAGCAGAAAAATCATCTTCAAGTTACGTATATATTACGTAACCAGCATCCAATAATCATCTTCAAATTAGCGCACATACGTGGGGCTAACTCAAAAAGCAACTAAAAATAATACATGAGCCAACCCACATACTTCAAAGTTGAAGAACCCAGCTTCTTCAATTTAGAACAAACTTTGTGGTGGTGCAACTTCAAAACAAGTAACTTTTACCAGGAAATTTAAATAATTTAATTTAGTATGAAGAATATAAATGGTTGTGCAGCAGTAACTGTTGGCCATGTTTGCTTATCAGCATTACGAAGAGTACATGGAATAAAAAAGGCATGATAGACTTGAACAATATTACCCAAGCATTCGAAAAGCATGAAGCTTGTTTACAACATTTAAGGAATTGTGTTGAGTGAAATTATCAAATTTCACTATAACAATTTCAGATGATCTTTGGGAAAGCTTACGGCTACATATTGACTTAATGATATGCAAAATTTTACATTTCTAAAGCTTGCCGATACTTCCAAATTTCAAGAATACTCCAAAGTATTCTCCTTCAATGCTTTGAATAATTTGAAGCTGTGCTTCTGAAAACAGTTTCTAAATTCAGAATAATTAAGGAACAAATTTGCTTTACTCTAACAAGATAAGACTTAGGAAGATGTAATCTCGATGGTTTGATTAAGTCTTTAAAAGATAATAAGATGGATGATGTCTTTCCAGGTGCATACAGCTCTGCCCACTGACTGGCCCCATAGCTCAGTCAGTAGAGCACCAGCCTGCTGTGCGAGGAGTCCCAAGTTGGATTCCCGGCTGGGGGTAGAAATTTTTCTCTAGCCAAGATTATTCCCCATCCTCACCAGAGTCTGGAAGTATGAATGTGTGTGTGTGTGTGTGATCTAATGATTAAAACCCAAAAAGTGCAAGAAACCCAACGATAAGAGTTACACAAGTTTACACCATTGTCAATATGCAAAAAGTTTCAAAGGAAAGGCCGCCGATAAGCCACTATGTAGCTGTTCTGCAGATGCAAGCTTTTCGTGTTTAAAAAGAATTAGAGCTTATATCTGAAACATCTTACGTAATAGCAAATTGATATCATTGGATACTTTTTCCAATCACAAGAACATACTTATTAAGCTAGTGAAAATCTGGCCCTTCTAGAAGACTTACAGATGCTTTTGCAAAGATGAATAACAGAAATCGATTTAGTATATAAGCAGTATGGTGATTCTTATTTTAATACATTTAGTCTGTATTTGTGTGTATTTCCCACTTGCTTCCCTCCGGCTCATAGTTCAAATGTCACTTAACAACAATGCCATTTTGCAATCGTACACGATCATTTGGTGACTGAGTGATGCCTACTTTAAAATGGACACATAAAGCATATGTAAAACAATGGTAATCTTTGCAGGATGGGGATACTTTGTGAGTCACCTGATAAATGCATCCAGAGCAACACCTGAATAGAGTAGATATAGAAGAACACAAGAAACATGAAATGTAAACAAGCTGAGAAATTGTAGAGCGTTTTTGGTCCACAGATCATCATTTGAAAGAGAAACCTAATCTCTCAAAAGCCCTCCAAAAATCTCCATTTGGAAAAACTATTCATACATTACCATTAATACAATTTATTAAATTTTATGCCCCGTGAAAATGATCTCATTGAATAGTTCATCCAGTCAGGAAATGCCATCTACAAGCTACAAGAGGAAGTGTGGCTGCAAGCCTAGGCTGATGGTATATTGAGATTTTATTTATGGACGCTCTTTGACTACTATGGTTCTTAGCATCCCATTCCATACTGGGGGTGAAAAATAGGAAATTTTTCTCAGAGGCCTCTTTATCAGGCTTGAGGTTCTTTTATCTGCCGTAAATCTACGACACAGGTCCACCAACTTTACTATCCTTCAAAAGAAAGCCATGCTAAGGATTTTTACACCCCCTATAAAAATACATCATCCTCTGCCGGGTTTGAACTCGCAACCTCGGGAACAGGCTGATGCTGGAGACAACAGTAGCAAGCTTTGGTGTAGAAAGTGAAGCTAGAGTAATTAAAATTTCAATTTGTGCATGTAAATGTCAAAAATCTTCAATGAGTTTTCCCAAAAGAGAAAAATTTCAGAATTTGTCTTTTATCATTTTTGTTATAGCTGTAGCCATTTACAAGATATTTTCTGTTGTTGATCAGTAATTCAAGCTACGTGCATCTGAAATGATGCCCATTCGATTATTTCTCATTGGACCATGCAAAAGATATTAAAAAACCATGTCAGCATACATATAGTGAGCTTCTTTTGAAACATTTGACTACACTAATGACCTGTATGTTTCTAGGTGTGTAACTACAACAAACTGTATTGAAATCATTAACACGAAGAAAAATGGGCCTTTTTTTATGAATAATTTACAGAATGAATAAATTATATTAGTAGAGAAAATCATGTGAATGTAACACATCAGATATGTTCCTTTTCCTTCTAAGTTGCCTGCACCCCCTACCATGTAAATATTTATGCCTCCGTTTGGATACTGGTATATCTATATTAATAATAAAAAATAAGCTTTTCATGGCGAACAAGTTTCATTAACAGATTGAGTAATTTAGCTTAGAAGGGGGAGGGGTTGCCCCCATGAAACACCCTGAATTTATCATACTGCTGTCAGTGTTTGTAATTACAGTGAAATGTGCCCAAATGGGTCACTGAATAAGCTGGAAATATGTAGTATTACGACACATTTGTTTTGGGATATGCTGGGCTTTCAAGGAAACTGCCAATGTTTCATGTGTTTTATTTTGGAACACACTGTACTTTCAAGGGAACTGCAAGGAGATTGCGTCAAGGACAAAAGAAAGAGGTTAGAGTTGCAAATGTGTTTTTCCTTCAGTGTTGTCTATTGTATTAAGAGAAAACTGCATTTTGTGATAAAGAATGTCACATAAAAATCATGTACTTACTCAGATACGAGTATAGTGTTAACACCCCTAGTTAGTTTTGTAATGCATGCATTAGTGCAGGAAGAGTGACTCAAATATGCAGTATAAAATTTCTTAATTAGTGTTGTGAATGTGTTGGTGAAAGAACAGAGATTGCAATAATAAGTAATATACATAGTACTAGATGATGCAGTGGATATAAAACTACATATATATTGAAGCCTTTTTTAATAAAATGTATCATATTGAAACTACTGGCATGATGTTTGTGATTTATCTTAAAACTATGCATAGAAAAAAAAAATTCGGAATGTCTGAATGACATGGAAACCTTATCAAAATGGCTCAATACTTCCATCTTGAACAGGTTTTGCTGTACAAACTTTGTAAACAAAACAAACCGAAAAAAAGAGTAATTCACTACATCCATAACAATATTCTTGTAATGTTACCTGTAAGGAAGCTTGCCAGGAGAGCGATGTAGTGCCATATGTTGGTTTAAGCTGTCCTGCGTTGAGAAAGCCTTGTCACATACTTGACATGTGTGCCTCCCAACAACTGCACGTCCTCTGCCTCTTCCTCTGGAAGGAATGCCATGCAATGGAGGAGGTGGTGGCCCGTCCCCTGTCAGATCTACTGTTGGTGGCCTGGGCGGGCGTTCCATCTGCTGCTGATGTGAAGCTGCTCTGGCAACACTGCCCCTTCCTTGGGGTACCGCAAAGTTTCCCTGCTAAAACACACCATATCTGTGATGCTTGTTCCCTGGAGATACCATATCCAAGCTTAGAGAACAGAAAGAATCTGAAAGAAGCTACAATAACAGAAGGGAAAAATGGTTTTGGTAGATGTTTAAGTTACTGCTTACTGTGAAAACCAATGCCCAGAGTTAAAAAAACGGATTTGGGTTTTGCTTTCTCTACCACTTACTTATAGTAAGGTGTGTGTGAACAGCATAACTTAAAAACACAGCATTCGATAAAGTTTTGGAATTTAAGTCCAACTTCCAAGGATACAACACAAGTTTTCAAAAAAAATCTCCTAACCCCAAACTACCATTCAGCAAATGTTTTGTTACTTTTAATTTTCTCAGAAATGGCTATTTCACTAAAAATGACACATGTTTAAGTTGTCTGTATGACAGTAAAATCTGTCTCTTGAATTTTTATGAGTAGGTAACCTCTAAGTTCTCTACAATTTGAACAGAATACATGTTTTTTTTTTTAAGTCTATTTTATTTTACGTCACTTTAACTCCTTGGTCATATTGCGACAGATCTGTTGGTGGTTAACTCTTAGAACGATATGTGATGGACAGTTAACCTTCTAGGTCTCATCCCTGTAACCACCAGCTCTGTCACAGAGACCCTCGCACATAGCTACCGTATCTTCTGCTCCACGTACAGATGGCATTAGGGTGCCGTCCAGTCCAACCTCCACCCCCATATAATGGCAGACAGCCTTCTAGGTCTCATCCCTGTGACCACCCACTTCATGCCGTGCAGAATGGCATTAGGTTGCTGTCCAGTCTAACCGCCGCCCTCACACAGGAAGGCGAGCAGTTAGCCTTCTAGATCTCATCCCTATAACCACCTGCTTCATGGCATTAGGGTGCCGTCCAGTCCAACTGCCGCCCTCACAAAGAAAGGCGGACAGTCAGCCTTCTAAGTCTCATACCTGAAAAATGCTGTGTTGCTTCATCACGTGCCCACAGAGACTGCCAGCGCATGGCAGCTTCATGCCGTGCAGATGGCGTTAGGGTGCCGTCCAGTCTAACTGCTTACATTGTCTGTGGATAGATGGCATAGCATACGCTATTACCACTTATTTTTCATTTTACTATTGTTTTTTAGACTCACTTATTTTTCATTTTACTATTGTTTTTTAGACTTAAGGTGGAACTTTGGATCGTGGTGTTAAATTTCCAATCCGGTATTTACCTTAGCAACTGAGGAAAACCACGTAAAAACCTCAGACAGATTGGTCGGCCCACGGGATTTGAAACCGGGACCTCCCAAATGTGGGCCACAGACTTTACCGCCTGAGCCATCCCGCTCGGTAGAATACATGTTGCATAATCGGTAAACTATATAAAAGACAGAAAAACTTGCTACACATAAAATGCGTCTTATTACAACGCAAGTTAATGTCAAATTTCTTTTATAGCATTAAATATTTCTGAGATTGAGATATTCATTGTCATTGATTTACATTTTCCAATACTTCTACATTTTTTATGTGCTAAATCACCATTCTTTTATTTCTAGTGATGTCATGGACCATATAGCGACCCACTTTTTAAAGATATAACTACACTTCAGTGTCCTGTATCCCTCTTGTGCCTACAACAAAATGTGTAATGAAACCATTTCTGCAAACATTTATCTTAATTAATATGAGGTAGATAAAAGATTAAGCTTTGTAAGAATAGTTCATAGAAGAGTAATTACAGAAAGGTATGTGAATGTAACACATCGGCTATTTTTGTAATCTCCACTATAGCTAGTATTAAGGTGGCAAGTCATTCATTGCAATAAATCTCCACCATTAGCTTTTCTTTTCATTCTATAGACTGCTCAGTTTCCTGTGTTTTCAGCTATTTACCACACAGTAATGTTTTGTAATTTTGCTTGCTGTCTCACCTCGCTTGGAAGACACTGTTTATCAAAACCCTTGCATACTGCTGTACCTAACACATATGAGGGCATTCCCAGGAGTAGCCGACCTGATGTATAAATAGTGGTTGTCGTTTCAAACAAATGACTGTGATGGAAAGTACCATCTTTATAAAGCTTAAGTTTAAAGTATGACAATGCTAAATTGTTTAGTAATTGTTTTGCAGCCATCAATAGTGAACGCTCTCAGCAAATTTGTAAGCATGGATACAACTAGTCATCATTATGTGATACAATACTTTCATTTGAAAGGTCTTAGCCCAACTAACATTAAAGCTGAGCTAGATTCTACTCTGGGGGAGTCTGCTCCTTCATTGACAACAGTAAAATATTGGGTGGCAGAGTTTAAGTGAGGCCGTACAAGCTGCCAAGACGACCATCACAGCGGTCGACTAAATGAGGTGACCATGCCACAAATTGTGAAGAAAATCCACAAATGGTATTGGATGACTGTCGACTGAAAGTGCGCGAGCTAGCAGAATCGTAGGCATTTCAAAAAGTGCTGTACATCGCATACTAACTGAAAATTTAGACATGAGAAAACTGTGCGCAAGATGGGTGCCGAGTTTACTCACAATGGAACTAAAGCAACATGAGGATGTTTCAGTCGAGTGTTTGGCGATGTTTCGCTGCAATAAAGCCGAGTTTTTGCGAAGATTCATAACCATGGATGAAACATGGGTCCATCACTTCACACCTGAGATGAAGGAACAGTCAAAACAGTGGATTGAAAGGGGAGAATTGGCTCCAAAGAAGGTGAAGACAGTTCCATCTGCAGACAAGGTCATGGTGTCAGTTTTTTGGAATGTGTGTGTAATAATTTTCATTGACCATCTTCAAAAAAGAAAATCAATCAATGGCGAGTGTTATACAAAATTATTGCAGCGCATGAATGATGAAATCAAGCAAAAAAGAAAGATTTGTTTCATCAAGACAATGCACCAGTTCACACATCCATTATCACCATAGCCAAATTCAATAAGTTAAAGTTTGAAATTGCTTCCTCATGCACCCTATTTGCCAGATTTAGCACCCTCTGATTATTTTCTGTTTCCAAAGTTGAAGAAATGGCTTGGTGGTAAAACATTTGCCACCAATGAAGAGGTGAAGTCTGCAGTTGATGGGTATTTTGCAGAACTCGATGGTTCTCACAATAAACAGGGTATCGAAGCTATTGAACATCTGGAAAAAGTGTATCGAGGTGAAAGGAGGCTATTTAGAGAAATAAAAATGTTTTTTCCCAAAATTTTTGTGTTTTCTTTGTTAGGTCGGGTATTTCTGGGACAGCTCTTGTAATAAACTTCTCTCACACCACTGTCTTAAGAAACCTAATTTCAGTTTAGTCAAACAATGTCGCTTTTCTGCTCCCCAATGAATTTCCAGGTGGTTGAAATGTCTCAAGCACTTTCTGATAGAACATTGTCATGTTTTGAAGTGACATTAAATTTTGTTGCAGTATAATATTAACTGAGTGGGATGGCTCAAGCAATAATGTTTGTGGCCCACATTCAAGAGGTCCCAGGTTCATACCCCTGCGACTAACCAATCTGATCATAAGTTTTTTCACAATTTTCCTGGGTCGCTAGGTTGGATAATTTGAACAGCAAATTTTCCTATCATTGTATTCCATTTCTTCCTCCTTCACCGCCATACTAGGCATTGGGCTGATCGCCCATCCTAAATATGCTATGATCTAGAGTTTGCTTGCTCCTCCACGGTACTGACTTGTGAGAGTAAGTCCTACAAAGAGGAGGGTTAAAGAAGATAATATTGCTATCACGAATTTTTGTAATACTGTGAATATAAAACTTTAGTTAGCATAGGAGGCATGATTACATCAAAACAGACATTAACTATAAAAATAGCAATGGTGAGTGCATTAGGATTACATAGAAGTCAGTGTGTATAAAATCCTCAAAAATGTTCAATATTTATGGATGTTATATGTTATGTGAAATAAATTACTTTGTAAACAAGGTGTATTTTGTGTACTTGAAGCAAAAGATGCTGACACGGATAGATTATCTTCTTCTTCTTTCTTATTTAAAGACGTCCTGAAGACACTGTGTCTTCTTTGATGTCTAATTACCCTATCTGTAATAATAGTTGACTATTCCAAAAAACTAAAATGGCTAAGTGATCCTAACTTATAATTTAATTTTGCATTTACGGATATGGATTATTCATTTTTACTTTCTCTACTACGTATAGTAAGTAGGGGAAGTATTGTATTCCACACAAAAATTCGATACCGAGATTTCACCGGAAATATATGTTTTGAGACCCCCTGAATCCAAAAAAAGCATTTTTGGAAACATGTCCGTCCGTGTCTATGTGTGTGTCTGTGAACAGCATAACTCAGAAACGTACAGTCGGATAAACACCAAACTTGGTATTTAGGTTCAGTATCTTCCAGAGATGTGACACGAAGGTTTTCAAGAAAATCTCCCCACCCCAGATTACCCTTTACATGGAACATTTTTCGAAAATTTTAATTTTCTCAAAAATGGCTAACGATTTTGATTAAAATATCATATGTTTAAGATATTTGCATGACAAATAAAACGTATATCTTGAATTTTCTGCGAATGTCTCCAAAAGTATTCTTCATTGTGAACGACTTTTGCATAACTGGTAAACCATAAGAGATAGACAAAATTTTACTACACAAAAAATGTAGATCGCGTTAAAATACACAATTTATGTCATACATTTTTTTTGTTGAGTGAACCATTTTCGAGATATTGCTTGTTATTCCCTTAAATTTTTCAATAATTATTTTCTCAAATGGGAATTTGTTATTCATTTTTTTGTCTTGTATATGCAAAGAGTATTAATCTGTGGCAAAGAGAATAGTGTGGCACCTAGCAACCAGCTATTAAGAGATATGTATATGCTTAAAGACTACTGTATTTCTATATTGCCCTTGTAAATATATATTCCCCTTACATCTACAAGAAACTTAGCAATAAGATAGAGTCTGCAAATGTTTATCTCGATTAACATGAAGTAGATGGAGAATAAGCGTTTGTAAAAAGTTTGTACAAGAGTAGAGAAAGTCATGTGAATGTAACACATCAGATTTTTTTAAATACCTTAATTGGATCTTATTGTATTATATAAAGTAATTTTAATGGGCCCAGAAAAAACATAATTTGTACAATTCTAATAACAATTTATATTTTGTTGATCATTAAAACAACATCCAAACAAAATGTGTTCTATATTACCAAGATTGCCACATGAGCATTAATTATTAACAGTTTTACCTAATTTATATTGAAAATCTGGTGTATAAGCTACTTGTAATCTTATTTTGGAAATAATCTTAAGGTCTTCTTTCTTGATGTTGATATTACAGAACCAAGGTTTATTAATATAGAATTTCTTAGAAGAATCCAAGTTATGAGAATAATTATCACATCATTTATTAAAGATAAAGATTTTTGCATCCTTTACAGGAAGTGATTCTGATGTATAATCTCCTTCATTTCTTGCTGTTTTTGCCAAAGAGTCTGCTTTTTCATTACCAACAATATTTTTATGGCCTGGGATCCACATCAATTTGATTATTATTTTATCATGTTGAGCTTCATAAATCAAAAATTTAATTTCCACCTCTAAGAGACTAATATTTTTCTTTATAGAGAAATTTTGGAGTTGCAGCAGAAATGATTTACTATCTGTGAATATAATATTGAATTTATATCTATGTTTTCTGATGATTTTAATTGCTTTCTTAATGACCAACATTTCAGCAGAATAAATAGACCATTTATCATTTAATTTAATCAGAATTGATTCTTCATTTAAACTATAATGATATACAGCTGCTCCCACTCCTGATACTTTTTTTGGAACCATCAGTGAAGAATAAATTCATGTCTTCTTAGGAAATTTCTGAAGAAATTGTAAAACATATTGATTGTGATATGACTCTATATTGGAAAAAGTATTGGTATCAATATCCAAATTATTGAAGAGAATCTTCCAGTCAACACAGTAATTGCTAGGTTTGATAATGAATTATATTCCATCCAGACATCCAATTGTGATCCAAATCCGTGATTTTCTAATTTCTGCACATGAATTGAGTTTTTAATTTGAGACAACAGAAGGAAAAGCTTTTATCTTCAGAACAATTGAATAATTTGGAAAGAAATTTATAATTTGATATACGTTGACTATCTTGATAATTTTTAAATCCAATTTCTTTTAATGTGAGTTGTATAGATGGATTACCTCTGATACCTAAAATAATTTTAGCAACATCATAAACTGCTGAGTTAAGTTTTCAAAGAGAACTTTTTAATGGATTATTAAACAACTATATTGTATTACTGATTTGATGAGGTTATTGAACAAAATTATCATAGCTTGACTGATATGAAGAGTTATAAAGTATTATGAAATCTAGGATGAAGTTGAAGCTTTCTATCCTTTTAATAAGCTATATATAAGAGTTATGATCTTCTTAGGTAAGTTTAATTTCTGCAAATTTAGAATTAAAAGATTTAAATTTACTGTATCATAAGCATGAGAAACATCCAAACTAAGTCCTTGTAATGCCTTTTTCTTGGATAAAGCTTGAAGAATTTCCAAATTTAGTATGCTCAGACTGTGAGTATCCTAGATGAAAACCATATTGGTTTCTTGGCCAACTTGCGTATCTTTCCAGAAAGATTTAATCCTTTGCGCCAGGAGTTTTTCTAAAATTTTACGAAAAACACAAGATAATGTTATAGGTCTATAATTTTCTTCACTATTTTTATCCTTCCCTGGTCAATTGGAATAATGTAAAAATGCTGCCATATCTTAGGAGTAATATCATTATGAAGAATAAAATTATATCCATGAAGTAATAGAGATATTCTGTAGGAAAGATCTGGACCATTTTATATTTAATTTCATCTGGGCCTGGCATAGAATCCTTTTGTACTTTAATAACTCCTTTAAGTTCATTGAAAGTAATTAGTTAACTCTCTATATAATTTTTCCAATGTTAAATTGGATGGTTCATTATCTGAAATAATCCGGGGAATATTACAAGAAACCGAAGCAGGTGAAAGTAGATTAAGAAATTTAGGCTATTTTGCTTTTAGGTGGTCTTCATTGAAAACGCTCAAAAAAGCAAGAAGGAATGGAGTAAATTACCTTAAGAGTGAGTTTATAAGTAGATGTGATCTCGTCAATACCTGGTGCTCACCTGCCTGTCCGTTTTAGGTGTTTTACTTTTATAAGAAAAATGCGATATGAACACAACGAACATAGCCATCTTCCTGCTAAAACAGATGCTGAATGGGAAGTGGCAATCTAAATAAGAAGTGAAATCTGCGAAATAAGGAATTTCTGCAAACGTGAATCATTCGAGTTTTAGATGCGCAGATCCCTCAGCTATGCTTTGAGGCTGAGGGCCCTCAAATCCCTCAGCTACGCCTTGAGGCTGAGTATCTTACCAGCTTTGGCAGCATTAGTTATTCATATGTTGCCAGCATTGCGTTTGAGCTAGAGAATGACATAGAGTGACATCTGTAGAACATATAAGACATACTTTCATCGCTGTTGAAGACCACCTAATAACAAATTACCTGAAATTTATTTTGTAAACAATGATTATCTGATATTGGAGAAAATCGCTGAAATTTTTTATGAGTGAAGCTTCGTACCATATTCCAAATTTGTGAAACTGTTTTCTTCTCTAACATAATAGAATTACAGCATTCTTTCCATCCATTAAATTTCGACTGTTCAATAATATTTTTTATTTTAGCATATTGTTGTCCCATTAAGAGAAAATTCTCCATTGTTTTATGTTTCATAAAATTATAACATCTAAGCTTTCTCTCTTCAATATGTTTCTGGCAATTAGAATTCCATTATATAGGTTTATTTCTCTTTTTGGATTTAAAATTTGCTACAGGATGAAATTTGTTAATAAATTCTTCTATTACTTCATAAATGAAGGAAAAAACAAATTTACTTGGGATGCGGCAAGAATGATAACATTTCTGCAACATAAATATCTTAAAATGTTCCCAATTTATATTAGTATTTCTTGAAAGCCAGTTACTTTTCAAAATGTTAAGTGATGTGGTTCCCAGCATAATTGAGATCATAAAATGATCACTTCCTATGTTTCATGAATTACTTTCCATTGAATCAAATTTATAAGAGAAGCTAATGCAAAAGTTAAATCAGGAGAGTTATCTTGTTGACCCATTCAACCCATTCTTGTAGGTGTCCCATCATTCAATAAAAATATATTAGGATTTATCTTCTGAATAATATTTTCATTAATATTAACAGAACTTTTAAAGACTGTCTTCTGAGAATTTGAGTTACTGACAGCAGTAACTGAAACATATGTCACAGTGGAGGAAGGAGATCTACCATTTGGACAAATTAAACACGACTGCAAATTAATTTTTTAGTTTGCTAACTTGTATTTACATTGTGTAGGGATTTCCTCTTCTTTGGGGTTTCTTTTGACAATCTAGGAATTTTAGGAGGAAACTGAGAAGTACTGTTAGCTGATATTTCTTGTGAAGGAGAAGAAAGACATTGGCAGGTATGCATAAAACCTAGCAATTGCTTTTGCTTTCACTCTAGCAAATGATGGAAGCTAAAGCAATTGCTCTAAATTGTATGCATAAAGCGCATGCTTTTGCTTAAATGCAATTGCTAACTATGCGAAGGAATTGCTTGCCAATACCAGGCCACTCCAAGTGATCATTCCCTTAGCGCGCATGCGCACATCCAATTGCATCATGCCAGCAAACGAACTTCACGTTCCTTTCAAACTGTGCTGTGCATTTTAGTGTGCTTCCTTGTCGCTTAATCAAGTTCTTTTGTTAAATTTGGTAAGATGTCATCAGATGGTTCTGATATAGAAGTGGACAAGGAGTTTAATGATGTGTTTGTGAATGTAATTAGGGACAAACCGGCATTGTTAAATAAATCGCAAGTTCCAAAAATAAAGGAGGAAGCGATTGGGCAAGCAATTATGAAAATTGAGCAGCTTTGTGGCAAAAAAATGAATTCCAAACAAATAACAAAGAAAATAAGTAATATGAAAACTGTAGTGAAAGAAAGACCGACATGAAGGCAACAGGAAACAAAAAAATTAAGCTGAATCAGTGGCAGCAACAACTGTTTTTATTACTGTCAGCAGATAACAATCCAACACAAAACAAGTTTCCAGATAAGATTTTGAAAGAAACAATTTTCTTCGCTCATTTTGATTACATATTGCGTGCTTTCTGAAATTATATAATACCCCGTTTTGCTTTTATAAGTCTATTATATGCAATTTCTTGCAGTGTAACAGGATTCCGATATGGAATAATTAACCACAGTGCCAGTCCGCAGCCTTCATCTGCTATCAACACTGTGTTTATACTTTTTTTCATTATTGCGCACGGTGCACTGTTACGCCATATGCGTGAGCCAGGCCATTGAATATCCACACTGGTGAAACATTCCCCGGCATTACATGTAGCTTGCACATTTATAGATGCATAAACTTTGCGATTGACGTATTCATCTCCGTGATGATGTGGTTTTGGAATCCTCACATGTGTGCAGTCGAGAACACCAATTGTAGACGGAAAATTGTACTTTCTCTGCCACTGAAGCTTAGCATCATGCATACTCTGTTGATCTGAAGGAAAGGACACCCAGAGGTGAGTTTTTTTTAACAATTTTGTTTGCTACGTATCTGACAGTTCTTGACATTGTGCTTTGATGTATACCCATGACTTCTCCGACGCCAACCTGAAAACCGGGGTCTCTTTATGTATCTCAAAATCTCCTATGTCCTCATTTTCTGCTGACTGCTCAAAGTTCCACCATGTGTTTGATCATTTTCTCCCACAAAATAATCACTTAACCACGTAACGTTTTCACTGCTAAATCGATATAACCTTTTGAAATCCCGTTCTTTGGGACTCCTTCTAGGTTTGTAGACCTTCCTTTCCGGATATTCATAAATGCAGCCATTTATGCTTACGAAAAACCTTTTGCTAGGCTAGCGAAGCCACAACTGAAGCAGGCTTCAATTTTTCATAGCATTTGCTATGAAGCAAAAGCAATTCCTAGGTGTTATGCATACCAATCGTAGCAATTGCTATGTGCATAGCTTTTACTTAACTTGGCACACATGATGTCACTTTTGCTAAAGTAAAAGCAATTGCTACTTACTATTATGCATATCTATAGAAGCTTTTGCTAGATTTTCCTACAAGTTTGTAGCAAAAGCAATTGCTTAGTTTTTATGCATACCACCCATTAAATGGCAACTGAGCTAAGCAAAGTAAAGTTATTATCTTGAGTACTTGTCCTTTTGGTGACATCTGCATAGGAAGATTTATTTTTGATGGTATTGATAGCTTCATATCTAAATATCCTGTGCTCATATACTACTTTTATGACTTCCTGCTCAAATTTATACACTGGACAATATTGGCCTTATGGTTTCCCTTACATAGTATACAGTAAAAATCAGAAGCTAAACAACCAGAAAGAGTATGCTCTTCTCCACAGGCTACACATTTTGTAGAATTTCTGCAAAATTTAAACACATGACCAAATTGTTGACATTTTTTACATTGAAGAGGAGATTCTTTTTATCTACTTCACAACTCACTCCATAATAACTACCCTTTGTGGCAACAGCCAAGATCTAAAAGTCATAAGAACTGATTGAGTAGGGAACCATTGTATGTCTCCATTGGCATTTACACATTTCCTTTGAAATCTGTATGCATGGGAAATTTCTATATCACCATTTGTTTCAGCCACTTGCTTTATCTCATCTAACGACAAATCTGTATCAATACCTCTAACAATGCCTTGGTTTCTATATTGTATTTAGGGATAAATGATTTTACGGAGTATTTCAAATAAAATTCAGATAGCAGGAAATTATTAGCCTCTTGGAACGTATTAAAATGGATTTTAATTTTATTTTTTCCTACTGTGACAATAAATTTAAATTTCATTTCATTTTCATATAGCATTTTTTCCATATTTCATTGGATCATGTCAACATTTTTATCAACTCCTACTAAATTCACAACAAAAGGGCCAGAATCTTTATAATTATACAGTAATTTCCTACTATCTGTTATATTCACATTAGTTACCATCTCATTTACATCACATACTGAATTATTTGTTGATTTTTTAAATTCCATTCTCCTGGACCATATTGAATCTACATTCAAATCCTCAAAGGGGGAGATATACATTTAAATTACTAAAGAAATAAATCCGAGGCCAAACAGAATTAATGAAAAATATTATACACTGAATAATAAAGGATAGATCTACCTAATTAATTACCGTTTTAACTGCCTAGATAATTAGGATTACTTAGCTTCGATCCGGATATTTGAAAAATCTGGATAGATTATTTGGACCCATATAAGGGATGTACATGTGAACAGTGTTACCAACTCTAGCGAAGTCACTAAAAAAAACTTCACGCTTAAGTTGATCCACGCCAAAACAAAACCCAGGTAACCAGTGCACGTTATAATGTATCCTTCCGCTGTTTGCGCCGGAAATACTGTCATACTTTCGCGACCATGCAGCGAGTACACACCGCACATAATACAAGTCTTTATTCCGACAATTTAAACGGTGACTTGCATATTCTTTCTGTTAAGGGTTAAAGTGATGATTGATAGTTACGACAACATAACCATTTGCACATATAATAATAGTTAATTTTAAAAGAAACTAGCAAAAAAGGAAGTATAATTGACGCAATAGTTCTAGACATGTGAAAATCTTAATGACAGCTATGAAGCGAGTTACCAGATCAGGTGGTGACTGGCCGTCTGCATGCTGCAGGAGTGCGTGGGACAGTCATTGTCAAATATCTGCACACCGGTTATGCACTGACAGCACTTCACTACGTTGCACTGATAAACTTATAGTTATATACAGTATATTTAAATCCGCCGCTGTAAAAAGTGCTTAATATAAAAACCTGTCAATCATCTGGTAGGTAGGTGGTTTGTCAATTTGAGTGTTATGGTAAGAAGCATTGTAGATAACCAGAACAGACCCAGCAGGCATATTAGGTATCAACATGGTGTTGATTCACTTCATGTAATTTTCTGTACTCATTTCTTAATGAAAATCTCCTGCTTTTTGTTGCGACTTGTAAAAGAAGGGCATTTGGAACGAAGCCGATCTTTCCAACAGCATGAACGATAATAAGTCTGTGCCCTTTGGCAACAAGTGCCTGCAAACCTAATTCGCTATCGTCACTCCAACTTTTAGATGTTGTATGACTGCTGTGTATGTGTGACTCATCTTCATACACTCTAGTTTGACCCTCCAATTTGTACCTCTGAGTAAGGTACTCTTCCAGCTGAGATCGTATGCCGTGCTTTTCTATTAGAACCCTTCTATTTGATTTTTTCTTCCACTTGAACCCTAATCTTTTATAATTTTTCTGAGATTTGTAGCACCACCTTGAACGTTTATACTGTCTTTCAGCTTTATGAGCAATCTGCTTATTGTTGGCACAGTTTTTTCTTCAACATATAAAGTTTGAATCGTGCGCCGAATGACGCATTTGTCGAAATCGTCTATTTATGTAACACGTTTTAAGGACCTTCCCAGGTGTGTCAAATGGTAATCCTTCATCCATGTGTTTTTCCTTATCTTTGAGAACTCTGGAAACGGAACTCATGAAACATCGGTTGCTTTGGTTACTCTTTCTTTCACTCTCATAAGGCTTTTGTGGAACTCGGGTGGACATATATTTTTTTACTTCATCTCTGCTTCATGAAGTCGAAGACATTTGCAATTATCTCCCTGCTTTGACTATGCAATACCTTACCACTTAACTTTGAAAACGTAGCAGCCATGGTCATAAATGTAACAAATATAAAATAAACACTATTTACGTACTGCTCTCTTTGAAATTACAACCAGATGCACACACTTTCTATACAGACTGTATGTGTTACGCACTGTGAGTAAGCAAAGGTATTATATCGCTTTCGTTGAGTAAGCTAAACTTAAACCATTCCTAGGCTCGGCAGCTGGGGTGGCAATCAAGGTCACGATTTCAGAAGTTTTGCGCCAGGTATAACAGGTATGCGATAACATATTTATTCGCTCTCTGGAAGCGCACTTTATCAACTGTTGGTTACTCATTTTTAAAACGAAATTGTGCGCTGTTACGTGAATTGCATTCTTCGTAAAATCGTCACATTCTTGCATAGCATATTTCACATGCTTTCTTTTTTTCCGTACGTAACCACATTTCCCGTTTCAGATTTTTCTTTACAAGCACTGTTTATACTTTTACTCGAAATACCAATGAACTCGGAAGTTAATTTCACGCTTCTTTCACGGGAAATATTGGATGTTTCTCACATAACTTATAATAAATATTCAACACTATTGTTTTTTCACCATTAGTTAATGGTTGGCTCGCCATGTCACGAACCCAAGTATACACTCTTACGCCAACGTAAATAGTTCCTTAATACCTGTATTGTATTATGAAATATTAGAGCAGGAAAGGTATAGAACTGCACATTTTATTGCAGTTATCATGAGAACTCATCGTTAAAGGTAATGGATATATACTAGGTGTTAAGAGATTACAAAATATGATTTTCGCCTGCTATTGCGCTGACGCCGAGATCATCTTGCTTGTTAATACCAACCATATGCATGACTGCCACTCTCTTACATACACAAGAAATGCAGCAATGAATTCCTAGAGGTGCTATCTGAGTACCGAATAAACACTTTGCGTAACACAGGATATATAAGCAAACAGTCATTCATAATACACTAACACACACATGCTCAGCTCAGGTCAAATCTTGTGATTTAGTCAGTTGGTATTTGAGTTTACATGGCAGAGGAAGGTGCGTGTAGTGCGAATAAACTGTTCAAACACAGAAGCGGGAAACAGTTAAAAAGTGGCTAAAAACAAACAATACTTCATATATTCAACTCACTATTACAAAAATACCCGACACTTGTTACGAAACTAATATCGGATTTTACAGACGTTTCAGTGAGAAGTGTAATGAAAGTGAGCATGGAATAAAACAGACACAATACAACATAGAAGGGGATAAAACGTGGGAACTTGTTTTAAGTGCGACAGTGCTGTGAAATTGTGGATAAGCTTGTCATTATTTTGGAGAGTAGTTCTGATTCTGATATGGCAGCTGAGTCATCTTCGGAGGATTCAGATTTGGGTGTTGCACTTTTGCCCGAGGATTGTGATTAATGTAAGTAAAATGTTCATTGCCGCATACTTATAAATTCTATTGTTACCTCAGGTTGCATTTTGAACTATGATTCTCACGCAGGGCGCCTTTTTATAGATTAAATAGTGTTCAACAAGCACGTGGGAGGGGAACAAGCAGCCATTATGGGCGGGGATTGCGAACTACTTTCCCGCGGATAATACAAAGAGTTTGTTTTCAGTGAAAGGCACTCTGGTTTGGAATGGACAGTAGGTGAATCATACGAATTGCATGTTGGACTTGTAGCTCTGTTTAACATATAAATCAGCGTTGATTAAACTCTTAGGTATTTGTATAGAATATTATACTATTTATAAAAACTTGATCATTAGAATGGGACTATTTCCCAAAGCGTGTTGCTACCATGTGTACTGCGGTGCACTGGTCACGTGGTTTGTTTTTGCGCGGTTCTACCTGAGTGAATACGTATAGCCACAGAATTTCAAAGATGGAAGATAATGTCTCTTCTGATGATTTTAGGAAGCATTTCGAGACAATTATGATGAATTGAAATGTTTGGCTTAATATATTTGCTAATTGAACTGAATTTTTGAATACCAAATAAAATTATATTGTGTAAAAATTATATTGTGTAAAAATTATTTCCATGTTCTCAAATAAGTGAAATAGAAAATCAGTGACATAACTTAAATGTTATACAATGACAAAACACAGTGGACTTCCGAATAGAAGTATATTGCTAAAAAGATGTGGCAGAATCAAATCCGTTTAAAGAGCTGCTAGACTTTGTAGTTGTAATTTTCTCCCTACCATATTCCAAATCAGAGGTAGAAAGGGTTTATATCACCTGCACACTGTCAAAACAAAGCTAAGGAATTGGCTTAAGTGCTTAACTGTGTCAGCTATACTCCATTGCAATGTCCAGAGTGAGCAGTTGCATGTATGCGGCACTCCATGAGGAGAAGATTGTAAAAATGGGTGTAGATTTGGAAGTGTACCAGCCCAGAATTGAGTGCTATACAAGTGGAAAAAGGAAGAGAAAGAAAACAAGTGGTGAAGGAGTGCTTGTGGTTGCTGGCAATATTGGCTGTAATATTCGTTATTGGAGTAGAACTAAACCCAGGACCTTAAGATATGAAACCAATACTGGCAATGCTAAAAATAATTTCAGAGGATATATGGATCTGAAGAAAAGAGAATAGAAATAAACATTGATAAAAAAATAGAAGAGATGAAAGGAATGCTGTACACTACGACAAAGAAAGTACATGAAGAACTAAGCACCTGCAGAGAAAGATTGGATAAGTTAGAAAAGAAAATGGAGACCGGAAGACAGATCACAGTGATATTTGAGGTGGAAGAAAATAGGCAATAACTGCACAAACAAAAAATATGGCATTTTTGGTGTCGGAATCGTCTCTATGTCCTGCATCATAATACAACTTGAAAAAGCAGTAAAGTGACTTTTTGTTCCAAATATAAGGAAAAATCAGTTACTGCCCTTTGCAAATTTTTCAGCATCTACAATGACAAAAAGCAGTAAGTAGAGATTGCACTGTAAGAAAGCAGCATCTGCAAAAGTACACCTTTTATGGTTGCATTTTTATCCTGCACTGCAACTCAACAATGAAAGAAAGCAGTGACTGCACATTGTCACCTCATTCATTATTTAAATTGTTGATAATCTCTCTATAAGAAGTTAATGTGAAGACGTGCTTTAAAGAAATTATCACCAGGAAGTGTAAACTTACATTACAGGTAAGAATTAAATATTCCTTTAATATTGGGCATTACCCAAATATTGATGAAACCATTCTGGATATTAACAGGATAAACTATGGAGTTCTACTAAGTACGTAAAATGACACATACTGGATCTTTATTATTATTTGCACAATGTCCAGAGGGGAAAAAATATTGGAGTTATTGAGACTGGCTCAAAGAGAAACACTGGACAATGCACACAATCAAAATTTATCACCCCACGGTTCCAGTCAAGAAATTGCCATACAATGTGACAACATTTTGAATGATGTACAGTTATAATTTATTAGTAATTAAGTGCATGTACAACATGGTTATGATTTTGATCCTATTTATAAGATATTAGCAAAATGTGGTAGTAAGAGATATTCTTGAGGAAACTGTTCCAAATGACACAATAGAAAAGGAAGCATTAAGGAAGGTTGTAATGAGCACTGGAAAAAAAAAAAAAGTGTTCAGAATTGTTTAGCAACGCACAAAGTAAATATATTCATGAAAAGTATAGGTCTCTATCCTGGTTTGGATCAATGTAAATTCATTTCCCATTCCTGCTCAAAAGTGCCAGTCAAAAGGCAAACAGGAGGTAAAACTCTTAACAGAAATTCTACATATGTTTATCGTTTGCAAACTTTTTATGACATCGTTAGGCTACAATAAAAACTGTTCTTCACAAGTCAAAACAACGAGCCATTCTTCCAAATGAAGATTTGAGAGTCGGTATCCTCCAAAATTAAAAATAAATTGAGATGTTATCTGCAGACACATTGAAACTTTCCATGCAAGAGTATCTCATTATCGACGTGAGCATGCACCAAATCTTAAATACCTCCCTAGTGATGTCACAATTACAATGATGCATAAAGATTTTGTTAAGAAGCATCCCCAACTAGGCATATAGAAAAATGCTTGTTGAAGAAAACATACATTTTACAAAACTGCAACATGAAGAATGTGAAATATGTGAGACTTTTAGTTTACACAATGTTGGTCACAATAAAGACAATCTGGATGCTGAATGTGAAACCTGTATTCATTGGGATCAGTGCATTAAGCGAGCTTCAGGTGCTCATTCACTTACAGGAGCCATGCAAACTACAGCTTTGAATCTGGAACAGTATGTGTGTCTGCTGACTTGGTAAAGGTTACCCTGTATTGATGCATTCAAAACAGCCATCTTCACCAATAGGCTTAACTTTTGCACCTGTGGGATTGAATCAGAGCAAGATATTTCCTTTTGGTGCATTGTGGCATGAAGGGATCAGAGGAAGGAGAAAAGGAGAGTTAATAAGTACTTTCATATAGTTCATCTTGTTCCACAGGATTCAGAGCAGTTTACATTTTGGTTGGACCATTGTGCTGCCCAAAGCAAAAATTGGGCCTTTCTTTCCTTGTTTACATAATACATTCTCCAAGAGTGAATGCAAAATCAGTTGAAGTGAACTATTTCTAACTGGGACATGTCTTGTGACAGTTTACATCACCAAGTTGAATTATTGCTGAAACGCCAAGAAAAGACCTATGACTTCAACGATTTTGTCAGTGCTGTAGTCTGCAAATAAAGGCAAAGTGATTATAAAAGTAATGAACATTTCAGACTTCTACCATTTTCAGTCTCTACGCGGAACTCCAAAGGTTACAATCCCGAGAAAGTTCTTCTTTCTAAAATTGTGCATATTCAAGCAACAAGAGGTGTTCATAATCTGCAGTATAAAACAGACTGTCAATCAAGTGAACATCTTGAACTCAATTATTTGAAACAGGCTGCTGTAAAGAAAAACTCACTCCCTGAACCAATTCAACACAAAACCATGTGGAATTTCTAAGAAAAAGAAGGAAGCCATACTCAGAAACTTCACTCCACTAATGCCCAAGGACATAAGATTATATTGGGAAAACATTTCAGAATGTGAATAAATTTGACTAGAATAAAATACGATTTCTCAAACCTTCTTCTGCAATCCACTACATAACTGTATATTTAAGGATAAAAAAATAGGAGGCATTACTTTCTGACTAACCGTCGTATGTGTGGGATAAAGCTATTATCTCATTTTCCAGGCTAAAACCATTCTGTTGCCCTTTTTCTTAGACTTCTTGTCCATTTATCTCTTACATTTCCTGAAAATGTTCCCATTATTTTGTGTCTGCCCTTGGGCTTGCCATCATTATAATTACTACTATTTCTTTGTTTAAATTATTCCAATTTTACCTTCTCTACTACGTAGTGTTGCATTCCTTTCATGAATGTGAATGGGTGTTTCACCTTCTGCATTCAAGAATTCAATCACAGAATACTGCCTAACATGTACACCAATGTCTGCAATAACTTTCCATCCAAAAATTTTATACCAAGATTTCATCGGAAATACATGTTTTGAGGCCCCTGAATAAAAAAATGTCTGCAATAACAGCTTCCCAATTAACAGGTGGCAAAACTAGGTCTGTTATAAAATGGCAGACATTGGTGTGCTATTAGGCAGCATTCATGAAAGGCTGAAAAATGAGTATGGGGATGCAACAGTAAATGTCAGCACCAGCATATGTCAACTGGGATAGGAACCTCCGGTATAGCATCGATGTTCTCGCATCAGGCTCCCGAAAGATACATTTTGAGCGGTGTATATGCCCATTGCTTCAATGCAGGCGCTAGATGACACTGTGAAGCCCGTACATATAACATTCAATACTGCCAACACAATTATTCTAAACTCCTGTGTTGTATATTAAATTGTTTTAAAAATAACACATATTTAATCCCAGATGTAATATATTATAACAGTTTGCCATGTATAAAGTCGTTTTCATAATATTAGTGGACCGGTTTGTACAGTATTTGAGCTCAATGTACGTGTGAACAAAGCCTAAGGTTGGCTAAGTGTATCCGATTTGAGACAAAATTTTAAAGCTGCGGATCGTATTTTAACGGATGCGAGAGTAAATCTGAGAAGAAAATTCTTTGATTTAGTAGAACTGGCAAGATTTTAAAAGCATACAAGAGCATACAAATACCAAGAAAGAAGCGATTTATTTCTTTTTTCAAAGGCCTGTTGGTAAGTAGGATGTATGAATGTAAATAATATAGAATAACCAAAATTAAATCCATAACCTAACCAGAATTGCATTACATATACATTTATTTTCAAAATGAAATTGTATTGACTGCTCATGAGTAATATTACATTTTGTAATTCAGCTGCAGTTCGAATCTAATCAATGTATGCATGATAACACTTATAATAACGGTCATTTTACGAGTGAAATATTAGTGAAGAATAAAAAAGTCTATTTAGTATCCTAGTTGGGCTTTACAGTTGTTAGAAAGCTAGAACTGAAATTAAGTATTACAATTTAAGGTTTAAATGTTAAATTCATTTTTGCATTCTTTGAATTTCAGAACTGTGAATTTTTTTATATATGGGCTACTGCAGTTCATTCTCCTGTTCAACACCTCCAGAAGTAGTATCCTCAGGATTATGGCACAGATTTCCTTCGTTCATCGGTTAAAGTGAGTTATATTTAACAGAATTTTCATTTTTCTCTAATAAGCTAATGGCAGAGTTGTTACCACATCTTTCTAAATTATCTTTTTGTCTTTCCTTTTTCACAGTGAGATTACATTGTACGCAACCATGAACATTTCTGGGACATAATTATGCCATGGCCTAGTACTATGTGTTAAGGTTAAACACTTGCAAACTGCACAAAGTAATAGTGCTGTTTTATCAAAGAAATCATTTAAATTTTCAAACTTTAGTAAAGGAATGTGTAAAACATCTGGTATTGGATACTTCATAAGCTGTTTCAATGTTTCAGTCTGCACAATCTTACCACTGGTTTATTTGATATTTAGCTTAACTTATACACAGTTTAAAAAAAACTTTATATAAAAAAGCAAGTTTTTATAGTAAATATAGTATTTATTGTGCTAAGAGTTTTATAGTAAATAAGTGAAAATACTGTGCCATATTTATAAAATTAAAAAGAATGTTTTGCTCTGTGTTGCTGAATAATGAGCAAAATAATTGCTGCAAATGAGCAGAGGATATGTTAAAAATAACAGGATATTTTATAGTTCGAACTCTTGATTAATGCAGCAATTAGTGATGAAATGTCAGTCATGGATGTTTAGATGGAAAGTCCATCACCTTCAAAGCACTTTTATTAACCTTATTATTTAATTATTGAAGCATTAATGAGGTTTTTTTCTCCTTTCGCTTGTTTAGTGCAGTCACCATCTCAAGCTACGAGAGGTATGCTGGCAGATATCCAAACCATGGAGTCAAGGTAATTTGGGTATGTTGAGTTGCAGGATTACCCCAGGAACATTATTAATATAGTATGAAGCTTTCTCTCAACTATACAGCAATTTATTGCCATGTATCATCAAACATTCCTTACAATTTGGAGTTTCATTTCAACATCAGTTGAAAAATTAACTAAAACATTAAGGACTATTGCTGGAAACATGTTCTGAATTTTCAGAAAAAGCGAAGTTGGTGTTAGGCAGTTATTTCAGTGTATTGGTAGGTTTTAGTGATTCTCTGTTAGTAGCTTTAAAGTTACAATTTTTGAGTTAATGTTGTTAATAACTACAGACATGTTTTTTTCTAAAATATTTGTTATCCGCTAAATAAACAAAATAGTAGCAAGGATTTCAGTTACTTTTGTGATTCTTTAACACTAAGAAATAGCACCCTCGTGTTGCAGAGAATGTAAAGTGTCACCATTAACAGTCCATTTAATGAAAGTAGTTTTGAGCTTAAAGACAATAGCTTTCTTAAATTACAGCTACCCTGTAATTGTCATTTGCAACCCAGATTTGCTTTCACTGTCTTCATATACAATGACATTAAAGCAACAAAAAACAAAACAAAAATCTGATGCGTTACACTCACATAACTTTCTCTACTCTTGTACAAACTATTTTTACAAACGCTTATTCTCCATATGCTTCATGTTAATCGAGATATCAAGATGTCAATCTTATTGCTAATTTTCTTGTAGATGTAAGGGGAATATGGTAGGTTTCAAGCAATAGTCAAATATTTTAAGCGCTGGTTGCTATGTGGCGCATTCCAATCTCTTTGCATGTCCAGGAAATAAAAAAAAAAGAATAACGAATTTGAGAAAAAGTATAAATATTGGAAAATTTAAGGGAATAACAAGCAATATCTTGAAAACAGTTCACTCAACAACAAAAATGTATATAACAAATTGTGTATTTTAACGTGATTTACATTTTGTGTAGTAAAATTTTGTCTATCTCTTATGGTTTGCCAGTTATGCAAAAGTCGTTCACAATGAAGAATACTTTTGGAGACATTCCCAGAAAATTCGAGATATACATTTCATTTCTCATGACAATATCTTAAACATATGATATTAAGATCAAAATCGTTAAGAGCCAAGTGGTTGTGAAAAAACTCTTTTCATTTAAAAATTGTGAGTCACGAATACTGCTAAGGAAAATGTGTATTATTTATTAAGTTACATTATTATTATTATTATTATTATTATTATTATTATTATTATTATTATTATTATTATTATTATTATTATTATTATTATTATTATTATTATTATTATTGTTAAGTCATAATTAATGTCAATATGTCAATATGATTTTTAAAAAAAGGCATAATTAGTGCAACTTCATGGGAGGGGCAAAATGTTTTATAGTAATGAAACATATCAGTTTGCTGAGGAAACAAAAGTCAATGTATTGCAGTTTAATTTTTTTTTTCCCCCTCATGGTTTAGTAATGTATCTGCAGCACGTTAATAAAATATTTTAATCTGCTGCTGTAGAAAGAAAGAATAATTAGTATTTTAAGTATTAAGAATTTAACAGTACAAAGAAAACAAGGAGAAATTATGTCTAATATGGTGCTCATAAGATTGTCTTTATGTTCACAGCTGTTTGGTTCGAACCTGTATTAAGCACAAAGTTGTTGAATATTATGATTCTATAGTTAAACTGAAAAATAATTTTTACTTCCTTTACTGTTTTTTCAACTTAACTTTTACCTATGTGCTATCTCGGGCACAGGTTTGAGTAAATGAGCACTTCTCTGTGCACCATAGAGCAGTGAGTTGATGGCCTGCACATTACAAGTTTTTATATTTAAGCTGGACTAATAGAAAATAACTGTAAAACATTTTTAACCTTCTTTCACTTAAAAAAAAAAAAGAAGATAAAATCCATGGTGTTAGTGTTTATTTTAAGTGCTTTGGAAATAGATACTAGATTAGATTGCAACAGATATTCCAAATAAAAACCCAACAAAGAGCAATAACTAATTACAAATTATTTGCTAAGAAATTTATTATTTGGATAATGTAAAAGCAGCTATTAAATATGTAATGCTTGTTAAATCTGCATCAAGGGACGTTAGTATAGGAAATTTTGCTCAAGTTTGTGTTGCATAAGATGCTAGCTTTATTAAAAAAAAATTTGTGTAACTGAATAGTTGCTTTTTGCTTTTGCTGATGCATTTCACTTATTTTTCAATACACGTGATAAAATATTATGTGGTGTTTTGTGTATAACCAAATGCTGACATTCTTTGTACATGGCAGGTTATCATTTGTGTTATAATTTGTATATTATTATACAATGCAAATCAATGACATTTCCATTATGTAGGTTAACAGCTGTTAAATTGATGAATGGTAAACTGCTGTATACAAAGAGTAACATCACATAATACCATACCACAACCTTTCCTATTTTCCCACTTTATTGAAAATGAGTATAAAGACATTGTCAGTGTAAGACAATTAAAACCGATTTCAATATTCTAGCAGATGAGTAAGAACTGAAAGGAGTGCAAGCTCTAAATAAAGTCACCTGTGCGTTTAATGGTTTTCTCTCCAGATTGAGAAAACCATTAAAAACGCAGGTGATTTTATTTGAGACTGCATTACCGACCGCAGCATTAGTTCCGCTAATGGGCACTTGAAAGGTCCGTAAAAGCGCCCTATGCGGCACCTTACCCCCACCATTGAGTTGACAATCTGGTTAATCTGTGGTCAGCACTGTTAGACAATGGTTTTGTCGTGTAGTAATTGGTTGATGAAACAAGGAGTGGCAGGCCAGCAACTGCAGTGATCCCAAGCAACATTCAGCGAGTTGACAAGAATATTCGTGAAGACGACCGGGTAACAACAGATCCATTGGCGAAGGCAGTGTGATAGAGATTATTGGAAAACTGGAGTACTCAAAAGTTTGTGCATGATGGGTACCAAGAATGTTAACTGCCCATAAGCAGACAAGAAAAACAATAGCCTCCAATCTCTTGCAGTGCTTCAAATGTGGAGGGAGAGGCATTCTTGGTGAAAATTGTGACTGGAGACGAGACTTGAGTTCATTTTTTTGAACCTAAATCAAAGAGGCAGTCAGTGGAATGGCATCACACATCCTCGCCAAGGAAGAAAAAATTCAAAACTGTGCAATTGGCAGGGAAAGTTATGGCAACAGTGTTTTGAGATGAGCAGGGTGTCATTCTGCTTGAATTTTTGCCTCATGGGTGCACAATAAATTCTGTCCCATACATCAGCACCCTCAAGAAGCACGTCTTTGACGAGTTCGTCCATCAATAGCTATGGCAAATGTTCTTTTGCACGACAATGCAAGACTACACACCAGTCTTTGCAGCACTCAAAGATTGCACAAATTGGATGGGAAGTCTTGCCCCATCCACCATACAGACCTGATCTAGCTCTATCTATTTGTGCCACTAAAGGAAGCTCATCATGGGACTCATTTTGAAGACGAGAAGACCTTGAAAACATCTGTGCACCAATGGCTAAAGAAGAAAGACTGTGATTTTTACTGCACTGGAATACATGCTTTTGGTTCCAGATGGACCAAAACAATGGAATAAGATGGAGATTACATCGAAAAGTGACAAATTAAGCCTCAATGTTGTAGATATCTTGCTACATAATAAAAAAAAATAATAAAAATAGGAGGCAATGCTTTCTGACTAACTCTTGTACAACTTAGGAGTTAAAGTACAGGAGAGCTAGTTTATAAATGCACTAGATTTTTAAAATGTTTAAATGTATGTTGTATTTGCAATATTTAAATCTAAATCTATTCCATTGAAGAAATGCTCTTAGGATTTTAGGAAAAATGGGTTATATGAATAAAAATGGGTATATAGTATATGCTTCACTTTTTCAAGTAAATAACCTGTTTGGTAAGAATAAAACCTTTCGAGTATCTACTTCATTTTGAGAACATACTCCTGTAATGGAAGCAGAGCAGAACATACTCAGGTATCCATCTTACAAGAGTATGTACTCATACTTGGTATGAATAAAAGCTGGTATATTTTGAGTTTTTTGAGTCCATTCTCTTCTCATGCTGAGCATGGTTAGATCTATGTATACTCACTTCTGAGTATATACTGATTTCTTTTTACTTAAAGCTAAATATGAAGAGAATGACAGAATTTAAGATCTATATAGTACTAGTGGAAAAATTACAAATATTGATATGGGCATTAAAGAAGTTTCAAATTCCTGTATTGCTTCAGAAAAACATAATCTAGTAGTAACATTGAAAGTCAGGTTTATTAATTAACCTTACTATGTAAACTGTTAACTTCAAAATCTGGATACCTACGCATAACTTTATAACAAAACTGTTTCATAGTATACATAAATAGTGTAAATAGCCTGGGATTCTAAAAGCATCTCAGATGACTTCATCAGCACCTCATGAGTTATGACTTTCCAATCCATAATTATTCCTTGTGGCTGTAACCATTTTATTTATTGGTTTCCTAACATTCAAGAGTTTCAAAATCCTCTATTGCTTCACAAAAACATAACCTAGAAGTATCATTGAAAGTCAGATTTATTAATTAAGCTTATTATATAAATTCCTAACCTCAAAAAAAATTTGCTTAAGAAGCTATAGTATAACAACTTAGTAAAATCCCTCGATCTATGGATTGCGCGAGTATTCAGGAGGGATAAATCGCCCCCACTCTACTTGTCTTTAGCTACTGAGTTATCCAATGAGGTATCTTAAAGAGGAAGGGGCTGATATGCAGGAAACAAGTGTCATGTCACTGTTGTGAACACAGCAATTTTATAGTGTAGAAAAATTTAGTAGGATCTTGTTTACATTGTGATAACTCAAAATCTAAAATCCTTATTCCAGTTCCATAGGAGGTATGTTAAAGACCACAGTTTCCAGATGATGTGTGATTGGTCTCCCTGTAAAAAAAATTAAGGCCTCTAGCTTTCTTTGTAAAACTTCAATTGAAATAATTTGTATTGTGAAAATCAATCAGTGAGGAACTTTTTTCCTTGAAGAAATAGATGGGGGAGTGAAAGCTATGAAATACCCTAAAAAGTGTGAATTAACTTTTGGAAAATATCCCATGATACTGCATGTATGTGAAATGCTATCGCTAGTTATATGCAAACATTTGCTTTCACACCCATTGCACCTTGCTTTTTACGTGACCTGTCACAGCAATCTACAACAGCATTTTTGTTGCAATGCTCATGTCTTTAGTCCTGCCTCTACAGTTGGATAGTTACAATAATGATGTGATTAAGTGATAAAACAATTTTGTGAGAATAAAATAAAACACGAGTTAGGCAAAATCATGGCGTGTGGTACTTAAGAAGCAACTCAGAGACAGAGTAAGAGAGGCATGTTCGCCCAAGGCAATTAGAGAGGAGGAATACATGACCAGGTGAGTTACCCCTCTCAAGGGTTTTTTTCTAAGTTGCTGAACTATAGGTTACTTATAGTGTAAACATCCCAGGAGTCTAGAAATAGTCTGATTTGAATCTGCATCCGTTCTAATAAATGATGACTCTAAGAGCCCTTGAGTATTTTCTTTTTTGCCTGATTTATTGATAATAAGAGTTTTGCCAAACTTATTTTGTTTATTCTTTTGCTAATTTAATTTAGAACTATGCCTTTGTGTGTGTTGCTTCAATTAATGTTTCATTTCTTGAAGAACTTCATATTTGCCTAATGAAACTGCTGTACAACATAGATAATTCCTGAGTAATTTTGATGGGATAGAACAAAATGCAACAAAATTTACTCCTCTAATAAAATTCAGAATGCCAAACAACATAACACAATCAACAAAGCTATAATCACTGTATTGTAACTTGTTCCTTGAGACAGCTCAGTGGCAATCATGTCACTGCAGCTATGTGTGAGACAGGCAATCACTGTCGATACCGCCCAACACCCCTTCGATCCCCCTCACCTACAACCTCCAGCATAACTTAACACTTCCACTGTTGAAGTATTTATTTATACTGCTGGCACATGGTAATATGAAAATGTTTTGGTTTCATGAAGCCTGGAAGGAGTGCACATACATATAAAAAACTAAGACACGGTCTTAATGTAATGTATAACAAACAGCAGTTAGGTGTTGTTAGAAATAATAAAAAAAACATAATAAAATAAAATACAGAGAAGTGTGCAAGGATGAAACAAATCTTTAGTTTCCAGTACTGAATTCTGTCACTGATTTTGGGCACGTAGTGCAATATAGCACGTGGTATTTGTCAAACTTTAGTTCACAGAGTTTACAAATACATTTATCCGTTACTACATGAAAATTAAATTATTATGGAGCGCATTTTATGCAGAACTCATTATGACGCTTCTTATGCATTGATTTGGTTCTGTTATCAGAAATACTACTCACAAATTACATGTATCTTTCCCTCTATCTCACCTCACAATGCTATAATTAAGTATATAATAACTTATAATAGCAGTAATTAATATGACTTTTGATAATAGCACTAGTAGTTTCGCAGTATAAATGTTAACTTATAATTTCTCCTTTCATTAATAGCGTAAGAAAAACAATTTATTTAGTCATGCACAAAAATGAATCAACTATGAGCATTGTCAACTGAGTGTGCCAGGTAACATTTTGCCCTTCCATTCAACTCCATACAAAAGGTTGCAATGTAGCTCTACCACCACTTCACTCATGCCATGTAGTACCAGAGCTGTATCAAGGGACAAGTTATGTGACAATTATAGTATATGGTCAGAGTGCAGATAACACTAGTATATGCTCACATTTAAATGAACAAGATGGCTGTGGAGATGAGTATATACTTGCTTAAGGTAGTAGGTTTTTATTCTTATGAAAACGATATGTTCCCATTGAGCTGAGTGCATAATCACAGAAAGCATTCATATTCATGAGTATGAACTTTGAGAAAGTGCTTGCTTTTTACTCATATACCCAATATCAGCATATCTATACAGATCCGGCAACCTTATTGTTATCTGCTGTGGAGGATGGAAGATAAACTATTTTTCTTCTGATTACAAAGTGAATTTTGGTTTTAAAAATTAAATATTGAGGCAGTATTTTAATACCTGAATAATTTCAATTGTATTTTTATATAAAAGTAAATTCAATAACAGCCCGCCTTGAAACTATATATGTAATAATTATTTAAATTGTATGTAACAGTCATTTCAAATGTTTATTTTTATTGTAAACATATTTTATTAATGTTATATGAATACTTTACATACTCTAATAATGCAAGAACTGTGAGAATAATAAGTTTTAGGTTGCTAACAATGAGTAATAATGAGGTAATTGTGGCAATAATGTGTTGAAATGTACTGGTCATGATTAGAGCGACGATGATGTAATTTCAGTGACAGTTTTAAAATTAACCAATCAACAGCAAAGAAAAGTTTTAAATTAAATGCAGATATTCTATTGGACTAGAATTAGCCAATCAGAGACTTGCAACACCAAAGCTATGGGTTTTGACCGTTGAGGTTATTCAGTTCCTGGCAAGACGTGGTAGTGTGTAGATGGAAAAATGTGTTCTCTACAGGCTTTTAGTAAAAACAGATACACGCGCTAAGTGAATATATAAAAGTTTCTCACAGTTCTTTAAAAGGTGTAGTGGTTTATAAATATGTGAAAGAATTTAAATAAAAGAAGTGAAAATTAAAAGTTTAATTCTGTGATGTCTACAATTATTGTCATACCGCGCCCTGCATAAGAATCCTGACTCTGAAGTAAGACTGGCGCAGCCGAGGCAAATTCAAACAGTAATATTATGTAAGCATTAAATTCAAACCGACGCCCAAAGAAGTGTTACAAACTGCATAAAACAACAGTTGAACAACATAACCTTCTTTAAGTTTACGCAATTCTTTATGTAACAAAAGTTGAAAAACATAACTTCTTCAAATTGGCGCACATACATGGGGCTAACTCAAAACAGCATCCACTCAAAAAGTAGCTAAAAATAATATGTGAGCCAACTCCGGAACCAACCACCTTCTTCAATATTATACAAGTACCTTTTAATTAATTATAGTGTCTTGTCTCCGGATGCTCTCAGTTTATTTTTATTTAGTAACCTCCTAGTGACTTTTAATTTAGAATTTGGTGAATTGACTAACAATGGTTGGCAACACTGCATACAAATATATAATCAACAGCGGTAAAATATTTGACAATTATCATCTCACCTGCTGTCTTGAAGCTGCCGCAGTGGGTTGAGCTATTATTGAAATGGCAGAATTCAGGTTGAGTGTAGTAACAGGTTGGGCTGGAACGGGCATGGGCTGCTGAGTGATCCTTGCCTGTCTTGCCAGCTGTTGGGCATTCTGTTGTACTGTAGCATTCCGTGCACCTCCTCCAGCACCACCAGCTGGCGTAACTGTGATACCACGCGTGGCTAGGATGTTAGCAACTGCTTTTGCATCACTTTTGTTTTTGGTACCCCCACCACTGGATTGAGCAGTGTTAGCCTGAGACTGTCGCACAGACAGAGTTATAGAATCCGTCAAATGTATCATTGACTCTGGTCTATTATTCGCTCCCTGAACATTCCCTATCACTGGTCCACTATCTGTTCTCTTTTGCATAGCAATCACATGACAATCTGCATCATCATGTCTGTCAGGCAAGAGCATGTCCAGCCGTCGCTGTTTGCTATTTGGAGATCCACTAGGCTGCGATGTTACTTGGCGTTTCTGTTGCAAGCCACCTCGAGGAACTTGCTGCTGCACCAAATTTGGACGCTGAGCAGGAGCCCGAGGACGACCCTGCTGAACCATGTACTGTCTGGCCATGTTCTGCTGCGGAGAGTATGTCTGCTGATTGTACATTTGTCGCTGCTGCTGCTGTTGTTGCTGCTGCTGAGGATATGGATGTTGTAATCCAGTAGCATTGGCAGCACTTCCAGGCACACGGAACAAAGGCGGTGGAAGGCGAACTGGCGCTGCTTGCATCATCTGTAATTGTTGTGGCTGCATATGCTGCACCATCTGGTGAGGAGACATCTGAGAAGGTGGGATTGGCAAACGCTGTACTTGTTGTGCCAGCTGCTGAACCGGTGGTGGCTGATGATGTACAGTGTATTGTTGTGATGATGGTGGTAGTGGCTGCGGAGATGAATTTGAAGTCTGACTGCTGGTGCCATGAACAGCTAGTCTATGAGCAATCACCTCGTCCCTACTTACAAAAGCAACGCTGGAACACTCCGGATGGTCACACCTGTAATGACCAGCCAAAGCTCGATGTTCTTCGATATTTGACGAGCGTTCACCACATACTTCACAAGTAGCCAGAGCACTAGTTTCTCCTAACCTCTCTAAAGAAATGTACTCAGAGCCCAAACCATCCACTGCTGCGACAACAGTGGTGGGAGGTGCAGTCACTGCATTTTTATCACCTGAGTTAGATTCACAGAGAAAACCCCTAAGTAGGGAATCTGAAGCACTGCCTTCCGAGGGTTCGGTAACATCACGTTCTCCTGATGGCTGGTCTGGAAGTAGCAGAGGATCTCTTTCTTCCATTGGTCTTCCATTGGTGGCGATAGGAACATCACTGTCATTATTGGCATTGTTAACATCATCCCAGTTGTAATTGCTGGTTTCCGAGACAGTCTGATCTGTAATATGTTCCTCAGCTGTACCTTGTGCATTTGTCTCCCCTGAGGCTTGTACTTCTGGAGAAGTGGCCTGAGTCTGCTCCCCAGTGGAGTGCTGCGAGTTTGAGTCTCCACTTCCTGGTGGCACTGGGGATGATGATGGAAATGCTGGAGACCTTGCCTCGTTCAGCGTGGTACCACTAACCTCTACCATGGTTGATACTGTGCTGTCACAAGAATCTTCTCCTGGAGCTAGGAACTCGGGACGAAACTGTTCGCTGGGGGATGGACTGGGACAAGCCGAAACTGGAATGTGCAGCTCCTCATCCAGAGATTCCTTGCTTTCCTCTTCCTCGTTTTTGTTCTCTTCTGCCTCACCAGTGGCCTCCTCCCTCCCTTCTTCCACCAGGCCTTCCACGGTGTCACCTTTACTGCTATCTAGCACTGATGCAGATTGCTTCAATATCCTTCCCCTTCCCTCCCCCTGCTCTTCCCCAGACCCTTCCACTTCTTCACTGGGATTTACAACCTCCGTCTTAACCTGGTCTATGATTCCGTTCTCAGAGTACAAGCCTCCAGGACCTATAAGAATCTTTGGAGGAACAACTTCAAACGAGGGTTTGTCTTTTGCTGCAGTACTTGACAATTTTAAAGTTAACTTCAGGGGTTGCGTTTTGCCACTCTTTACTTTTGGAACGATGTAAGAATAAGTCCTTTTTCTCGCAACGTTAGCATGAGATTTGGGTCTGTTGGAAGGCTTGGAATAATTATTGGCTTTCAACTTAAGTACATAGGACCTCGTGAGAGCCTGAACAATGATGTCTGGCAACTCTATGTATTTACGAAGATGAGCTTCAAATTCATCTTGTGTTTTAAATGACTTTGGACAACGTCTGCACTGCAAAGGCAAAGAACTGCTTTTTCTAGCCGCTTCCTCTGCTATACTCAATGTATTATTTTCATTTGCAGATTCATCTGAAACAAACAAAAATATAAACATTCCTTAACATGAGCAAACTTAAGGGCATCACTATTAAGTTTAAAGAGGCAACATGCATTCTAAATTACAACTAGGGCAGCGTGCACCAACCTAGAGTTTCCTCTACTTCCATAGTAAACTATAACCCCACTGCTGTAACTTTGCACTTGACAGCTAGCGTTTAAGTTGGTACACTCGCAAAAAAACAGATGAAAAGCTCTAACTTTTTGACTTCGTAAGCCAATCACAAGGCAGCATTCCGGATGGTCGATGACAAAGCGGAACCGGAATTGGAAGCGCTGTTGCTGGATATAGCTATTCCCAACCACGTGCTTCAGTTTGTGAATCTCTAGCACTAGCGTCAAGTTGTTCTTTGGAAGCTACATATTCATTGTTATTTATATTTGTGGTTATTGTTCGTTTATACATATGTATATTTATATTTATCTATTTTATATATATTTTATTCATATTATTTATTTATACAACATTTAAGTGTGACAATGTCTGAAAAATTATGTCGATCGCTGTGTGATGGTTCACAAAGTTAAAATACTTTGTGCCGAGGTATGCCACTTAATAGTCGGCATTGCAACTATTAAGGAGAACCCGGGAATTCCTTGAACAGGAAAAGGAGTATGTGAAGCTTCACGGTCATCCCTCTATTCCTGTTGATAAAGCCGTACAACGAACTGCAGCAGCTCTTGGACTAAGCACGAGAACTGTTATTCGCAAGGGAGTGAAACTCCAAAAGTAAGAGGACAAAATTCCTGAACCATCTGAAACACAGCAGGTATTTCTATCAACTCCAGGGAAGAAAAGAAAGCAGCCTAGTCCAGTCACAAATCTTCATGCTTTCCAATTAGACACCATACGTAGGCACATTTATGCCTATTATCATAGAAAGGAGTATCCAACCATACCAAAGCTACTTATATCGCTTAGAGAAGCAGAGCTGTTCACTGGGGGCAAAACGTCACTGAAAGCAGTGCTGAAAGACATTGACTTTCGGTACAAAACACTGAATGGAAGAAAAATGCTGCTGGAAAAGACACAGTGTGATGACGCGAAATAGTGTGGCTGGACGAAACGTGGGTCAATGCTGGACAGACGACACCCCTAACAGCTGTGGCCATCAACCGACAGGAAAAGGAGCCCGGCTAATTGTGGCTCACGCTGGTTCTTCCGATGGGTTTATTGAAGACGGTCTACTGGTCTTCAAATCGAAGAAAACTGTAGATTACCATGAAGACATGGACCATTCTCGCTTCCTGGAGTGGTTCAGAAAGCTTCTGCAGCAACTGGGCCGTCCAACAGTTAGCGATAGACAATGCACCGTATCACTCGGTAAAACTGGACAAGACCCCTACCTCCAACGACAGAAAAGAAGTTATGGTAGAGTGGCTAAACACAAAGAGTGTTGCTGCAGAAATGTGCATGACCATGCTGCTTCGTATTCACTGGTGAAAGAAAATAAGCCTGTAACACCAACTTACGTTGCAGATGAATTAGCCAGGAAACTAGGTCTTGAAGTGATTAGGTTACCACCTTATCACTGTCACTTCAATCCTATCAAATTAGTGTGGAGCGACATTAAGGCTTATGTGAGGGAGAACAATAAGTCATTTACCATTATCGAGGTGGAAAGGCTTTTGCAGGAAGGTGTGGCGACAGTGGACATGGCTTCATGGAAGAAGAAAGTAGATCATGTGAATACGCTAATACAAAAAGCACAAAAAATAGACGGAATTATTAGAGTGTGAACCATTAATGATATGCCTTGGTGAAGATGATGACGATGACCACGATGCATCTGAGGATGATGATGATGACGACGACGGGGATTTGGATGGAATTAAGCCTTTGCAGTTTTAAATGGGTGAGTGAAAATAACTTTGTTATCGCATGCTTATAATTTGTTTTATTTCTCCTCATTGTAGCAGGCAAGTATGCATTATTTTGTTTCTTTATTGTTAAAAGTGCATAATTTATTCTACATACGCTGCAATGTTTATGCAAAGTTATTTTCAATTAACAATACTAATACAAAATAGTTATTATTCATTGATGTTCGCTACTTACATACACTTTTTGTATGTGGTTTAGACACGATAGAAAGAACAATCAGCTGTTGTTGTTTACTAGCCACTCTGGCAACTCGCAACCACAGTATAGCCAACCTTATGCGAAGCCACACGATCTGTCAAGTGCAAAGATTCAGCGGTGGGGGATTAACACTAAAGTCAACATTTGGCGACTCACATATGAGAGGGAACTACTTCCCAAGTATTTTACTCCTTTCAGATACTCCCAGAGTAAATTACTATTGAAGTTAATGTTGAACAACACTATCATGTGGTATGTTACTACAGAAGTAAATAGAGCAAAATGTAAGTTAGAATTTACTCTTGTGACCTGGATGGAGTAACTCTCCCATATAATGAACTACAATATTGCTTCGTATATGGAAGGAAGATGTTTTGACATGTTCAAGGATTACTTTGGGGGAGCAAATTATCAAAGCATTAACTACCAATACATAGTAAATAGTGCATCTATAGAAGCAAAGAGATATAAGTATTTAGTTTTTGTGATAAAATTTAGTTTTATTACTTTTTGGAAAGGATAATGGTAATATATTCTTCTACAGGTATTTTAATGCTTTTTATTAACTTCATTCTATAATTTGTCTTAGAGTAAGAAAATTGCACTTATAACACCTTGTTTCAGACCTATTCATTTCTGTTCAAAATAACACCTAATTTCTTACTTGTTTTGTACTTCCAACAACAATAATATTCATGGAGTTGATAGTTTTATTATCCACCAAAATGCTCAACAATTCACTTTCCAATTCACCCACAGCAGGATCAATTTTGCTTCAGTGTTTACACAATTCACATTATTTTTGAACGGAATTTGCTACTGTTTGCATTATCATCACAAGCTGAATCTATTTCTTTGAACATTTGGGGCATTATTTCAATTATTTTTAAAACATTATCCATGTATATTGTATGTGAATGCTAGTGTAGGGTAGTTAAATTATATTCAAACCCACTCACAGCCTCTCTCTACTGCACGAGACAGCTGGCAGTCGGGGAAATTATGCCGGTAGAGGCGGAATAAAATCCTTACCCTATAATGGCTCATTATGATCAGAAAATTGGAGTGTGGTGTGCGATAAGTACTAGAAGAATAATAGGGCCCATATTCTTTGATGAAACAATAAATTCAGAATGATATCAGAGGTTAATTCTAAGGCCATTTTGCAATAGCTTGACAGAAGATGAGAAATCGTATGGTTGGTTCCAGCAAGATTCTGCAACAGCACATACGGCTGCCAAATTATTACATGCAATAAGAGAGGCATTTGATCACAGAGAATAATTAGTGTGGATTTGTGGCCCCCTCGTTCTCCTGACCTAACGAGTTGTGATTTTTATTTATGGGGTTCTTTAAAAGAAAGTGAATCGTTCCAATCCTTGCACACTACAGGAACTTAGAGAAAACATTGTGCAAGAAATCACAAGAATTCCTGCTGCTGAGCTTCGGAGAGTGAGTGAGAATATTTACACGAGATACACTGTCTGTTTGAGAGCAGAAGGTCAACATTTCCAGCATCTATTATAAGGTAAGGATTTTAGTCCGCCCCTGCCAGCATAATTTCCCTGGTTACTGCCGGCTGTCTCACACAGTAGAGAGAGGCCGTGAGTGGGTTTGAATATAATTTAGCTACCCTTTAGTTATACATTTTTCTTGTGTTTTTATGGCTTTTTGCTTTTTAGCCTTTACTCTCAGGTGTTTCCAAATAACTTTAAGCTGCTCTTCAGCACGTTTTACATTACTTGAAACATTAAACTTATCTGTCATGACTTTCTAGGTGTTTCTCTTCTTATCCAGCATATTCACATCTTATTTACTTCCTCTATATTCTTTACATGGATTTTTATTATCTCTACCAATGAACATTTACCTCTTTCGCCAGAGGTTGTTCTCCCTTTTCCTATTGCACATAACTCTATCCATGATCGCTTCAAATAAACCGTGAGTAACTACTTCATAGTAGTAACTAATTGTGGCTGAGCTCTCCGACATTGCTTCCAGAATAAATTACTCCCAATATGGTACAAACCAGCAAGAAAGGTCATCTATACTTATAGTACAGAGTGAGCCAAAAGACTCCGAACCGTCTGCACAGTGTTTTTCCTCTCTGCATCCTCGGCACTCGCCGTCTGCCTCTATCATAGAAAGGCGTGGATGAAAGCATACAACATTTTTAAAACTACTTTTAAGGGCTTTACTTACCAACTTTATGAAAGGAAATGCTGAACCTGCCACCGTCGTGGTACATACATTTTTGGTACCTCTTTAGGAAACTATCCATCATGGAATTTTTGGGGGGAATTTTCCAAACGATGACCGATGTCATCTAATGTTTCTTCGGTAAGAACCAAACAGCGTCTTTTAGATTTCTTAGTCTGAACACTTCCTGTGGCCTGAAAATTACTGTAAAGTTCATGGATTGTTGTACGGCCTGGAACTTTTACACCTGGAAATCTTTCTGCAAATTGTAGCGAGCTGACTGAGTTAACACATATAAATCATAAATAAATACACGCTGTGCAGTAGAAAACATATACTGAGCCATAATATACTTTGTGACTAAGTACAGAACAAAATAATAAATAACTCGTAATAACTGAACTACATCACATCACTGTCAACTCAAAACTGCACTTCACACTGCACAGCAAAACCACAATAGTGTGACTGTTTATAGCAGCAGTGCGTTATCATGTTTTTATTATATTTCCACATGCCCAGTAGAAAAACATAGCGCAGCTGGTAATATTGTTGATAAAATACCCCTCCGTGGCAACTTAAAACATAAAGTGTATAAGACAAACCCACACATCCTGGAAGAATTAAAACAAAATATCTGCCAGGAAATTTCTCAACGTGAACTACGGCGAGCGATGAAATTTTCCTATAGAGGCGCCAAAAATGTATGGATGACGGTGGCCAGTTTCAGCATCTCCTTTCGTAAAGTTGGTAAGTAAAGTCTTTAAAAGTAGTTTTAAAAATGTTGCATGGTTTCATCTGCGCCTTTCTATGATAGCGGCAGACGGCAATGAGCACCTAGGATGCGGACAGGAAAAACACTGCGCAGCTGGTTCAGAGTCTTTTGGCTCACTCTGTATATTACAAAGAGAGAAAATTTGTGTGCTTATAGGCTACTTTATAAACCAATAAACTGATTTTGATAATTCTTTCACCATTGAAAAGCACATTCCTTCTAGACAGACAAGGGCTATATAAAATATTTTTAAAATTTTAAAACTGCAGGATTAAGGAGAGGTTTTTATATTTGTGTCAGCTAATTTCAATCCCAAACATGGCAGATTTTCAATGATTTACAGTCCAAAGTGTAAAAAAGGAGATTTAAAATCTCTGGTTTCACTGAACTTTGTTATCAAGGAATATTTATGGTATGATTTTTGACAAAATGTAGTAGAATTTTGATAAGCTACCCTACAACTTTTATAAATTTCCACTACCCTCATTTTCAGTCTCTAACATACAAATCAATGCTCTTTAGCTTATCTAGACAAAACTTTGTACGGAGGGTTGCCCCACTTAAGCTCGGACGACTTTGAATCGCCCTCCCACTCTTGCCATTGGTCAAACTGTTTATGTTTATTATTGCATCAGCTCACTGCGAGTGCCAGCTGTCTGTTGGGCAGAGTTTACTCGTAATGCCTTCAACAATCGCAGACTTGTGGCAGGGGTACATTGTTGGGCCTTCTGATGCCGGTTACAGCCTTTCAGTGATAGTGGAAAGGTGCAAACAAAAAGGTCTTACCATAAGCAAGTCATGTGTGGGGCATATAACACAGTTGCATAAAAATGGATTCCCACCTGAGGCTCGGTGTGCAAAACAACTAGCAAGAAAAAGGCCATAACCAGCACGACCTAAAGCAGTAGTAATTAAGGTGAGTGCAACAGTGACTCAAGAAAACCTACCAACCCAAAGAAGCATTTCCGGCCACATTGGAATATCCAAAGGGACCGTCTTATCAGATAATACACAGCAATTTGGATCCGGAATAGTGCCATAAAGCACGTGGACACACCTTGAAAGAGCAGCACATCAGAGAACGCTTCACCAATGCAAGAAAACACTATGAACACCACCTAGCAGGTGGAAAGTGGCAATGGGTGGTTTCTTTAGATGAAGCATAGGTTTATTTAGGTGGCACAAAAAAACCCTGAGCCATTTATTACCATCAAGTGGGTTAAAAGGGACACTCCAACTTTATTTGGGAGAACAAGGAAAAGTTGTGATTCATGGTAGTTGCAGGTTGATGCTCTCGGGGGAAACTCGGCATTCACAGAGTTGCCAACAATGTAAAAATTAATGCAGCCTACTATCAATGGAATGTTATGGACCCAATTTTTGATGAAGAGAATTCTTAGTTGTATGTGAGAATCGCCCAAATATTTGGATCCACATAGATAAAGCATCCAGCCACACTTCTCGACCTTCCCAGCATTACTACCACTGGAAAGCTATGGAAATGGGTTTCAATGTGATACCTTTAAAAGGATCCCTGTGAAGTTACCAGATGCCTCGCCAATGGATTTTTGAGAATTTGGTCTGCTGAAACAGCGCCTTGCTTCTCGGTGTCCCACCACAATTGAAGGCTCTGGAAAGCCTGCCAGGAGGAATGGGCTAACATTCCCCTTCCTGCTCTTGGATGCAACCTTCTTCAATGGAAATTGCACTGCAGAGCCATAGTTAAAGCCCATGGAAATCACATTGAACACAATCGGTGGTGACGAAAGGGATCTCACCATGAAAAAACATAAGCAAAAAGTCCAAGCTTAAGTGGGGCAACCCTCCGTACACTTATACTATCCTGTCTTGTTCCGGATACACTTCAGCCTTGGGCTTATTGTGCTAAACACTTATACTATAGGACCCAATGAAAATAATTACGCTTTTAGCCCTGCACAATTTTTATTCCTACATATATTCGTGGTTTGTATTAATTTATGGCAACTGATTGAGTTAAATTAAAAATAAAAAATTTCTCATCATAGTGTCAAGTCCATATATGCATCCTGATCACCATTTGTTTTGCTTGGGACCATCCCATCCTTTACTAGCAATTGTCTGGACCTAGACCTAGGTAACGTCCAATATTGAAATTCTGGCCAATGATGTCCTTTGCTTTAACCAACAGAGCTACAAGGCCAAGAACAGAACTTGCTTTTAGGCAGGCAAGTCTTGAAAAATATTTCTCTGTAACCTCCATCGAAATAAATTGAGTCTGAAAGGGCTAACTTAAATATGGCAAAAGTTTCAACAACTTAGCTAGCAGCCTCCAAATCCAGAAGGCCTGGGCTCAATTCCCAGCTGAGGGATGGAAATTTTTCTTTAGTCAGGATTATTCTCATTTCCTATCTTACCAGTGAAAGGAATTATGAATGTATGAATGTATGTGTGTACATGTGCGAATCTAAAGGAAATGGTTGAATTTAAATAGTTTTCTCCCTCCCTTTTTCTGGAAAAACTTGCATATATACCCCGCCGCTGTATCTTTGCACTTGACAGTTCGTGTGGCTTCGCATAAAATTGGCTACATTGTGGTTGCGACATTGCCAGAGTGGCTAGTAAACAACAACAGCTGATTGTTCTCCTTTCCATCGTGTGTAAGCCGCATACAAAAAGTGTACGTGAGTAGCGAACGTCAATGAATAATAACTATTTCGTATTATTATTGTTAATTGAAAATAAGCGATATAAGCAGCTTTGGTATGGTCGGATACTCCTTTCTATGATAATAGGCATAAATGTGCCTACGTATGGCATCTAATTGGAAAGCATCAAGATTTGTGACTGGACAAGGCTGCTTTCTTTTCTTCCCTGGAGTTGATAGAAATATCTGTTGCATTCCAGTTGGTTCAGGAATTTTGTCCTCTTTCTCTTGGAGTTTAACTCCCTTGTGAGTAACAGTTCTCGTGCTTAGTCCAAGAGCTGCTACAGTTCGTTGTACGGCTTTATCAGCAGGAATAGAGGGATTGCCATGAAGCTTCACGTACTCCTTTTCCTGTTCAAAGAATTCCCGGGTTCTCCTTAATAGTTCCAATGCCTGACTATTAAGTGGCACACCTTGGCGCAAAGGATTTCCACTTCGTGAATCATCACTCGGCAATCGGCGTCGTTTTTCAGACATTGTCGCACTTAAGTTTTGTTTAAATAAATAATATGAATGAAATATATATGTATAAAATAGATAAATATAAATAAATATATACATTTATAAACGAACAATAAGAAAACTATCAAACAATAACCACAAATATAAATAACAATGAACAATATGTAGCTTGGAAAGAACAACTCGACGCTTGTGCTAGAGATTCACAAACTGAAGCACATGGTTGGGAATAGTTACATGTGCAACAGAGCCGATTCTAGTTCCGGATCCGCTTTGTCATCGACCATCCGGAATGCTGCCTTGTGATTGGATTAGGAAGTCAAATGGTTGAAGCTTTTCATCTGTTTTTTTCCGAGTGTACCAACTTAAACGCTAGCTGTCAAGTGCAACGTTAAGTCAAGTGCGGCGGGGGTATAGCTTAGAGTATGTCAATCCAGACAGTCCTTTCATCATGAAATACATTTCTACCATTCCACCCGCTTTTCACTGATGATGTTGGAGAATGTTTTTGGTCCCTCAAAAGAAATGTTTTCAGGATTATTTGATATTCCCACTACAAGCAGCAAAAACATATTGCTTATATCAGCAACTATTAAAATTAGATTATGATTAATTTTATATTTTCAACATTTTTAAAATGGCTTTAGGCAACTGAGAGAATTGGAACTTTCATATCCATCTGTTTTGCTCCTTATTTCTTTAAATATTGATACCACAAGTTCTGTTTAAATATATTTTAGTTTTAATACATTTAGACCAGGCAGGATGACTCGTGCAGTGTTGTTTGAGGCTTGCATTCAGGGTTCAATTCCCGCTGGACTGGCCACCCTGACCTCGGATTTTTTCAGGTCAGTAGGCAAATTCTGGTGTGGATTACACACTACTCCAATTTTTCTTGTACCTCATTTCATTTCCTTTAATTTTGCGTGGTGGCACGGTTGAGCAGTATATAATGGTGTTTAGTGGATGTGCTTAGAAGTGAGAACTGTTTCTTTTCTGGTGTAGAACCTTCTGCCTGAATTTGTCCCTGCAGATAGGGCAAACATCCAAGGATCGGCCAAGGGTGTTCAAACCAACATGAATGGAACTCATTAAATGACAGACTTGTAAGCAGATCAATGGTTCAAATTCTGTCCTACCTGACTGAGCTTTTTTCCAGTTCTCATAACTGGCAAATGACAGGGAGGTACCCTAAACTTAAGACTGGAACCAAATTTCCTCTCCCAATTCTCATTTCATGTATCATCAGTGACCACTGCCTGTGGTGCCACCTGTAGTAATAGCAGGTGTTGAACACCACCCCCACCCCAACAAAAAGGATGTTGAATATGGAAATATTACAGACTCCACTGCCATCAGATTTGGTCACCTTTCATCCCTGAGGTTTAACAGGTGCAACAGGCCTATCCTTGGTCGCAGAGCTGAAATCCTCTTTCGTTTTTAACCCTTATCCTTAATATATTTGGGAATTTCTTGATATTACTGCTATTCTAAGAAAGAAAAGGGTCAATTTGAAAATATAATTCACCCTTGCAGTGCAAGAGTACACAGCCAGTTAATAAAAATAAAGAACACAGCCAGTAGCTTATTGTTTTGCAGTCAATTTCATGCTCAGCACAAGAAATGACCTAATAGAAAAAGTTCAAATTTATTGCCCAGTTTACACCATTGTTCTCTTTCATAATCTTTCAAGTTTTGCTCAATGGCAAATCTGCCTTCTTGAACTGCATGAACATGACAGCCACAAATAGCTAATGATTCCCAGTTGGTGCATGCAGATCCCCATGCAACAAGTAAAAAAAGAAATCAATCAGTGTATATATACAGGCAGTTACCAAGTTTAGATGTCATCAACGGTATCTTGACAGCAGGGTTCACTCAAAGTGGTAAGTCCTGCAAAAGGATTATGTGGCAACATATACTTCCATCAGCATGCACAAGATAAGACTCCCAAATTATACCTAAGGTGTTACATTCACACATTGTCACTACCCATTATCATTTATTTTTTATAAAAAAAAAAAGAGAGAGAAAAAAAAAGAAAGGAAAGAGAAAAAAAGGAAATAAAAAAATAACGGTAACAAAGCAGTTTAAAAATATTTGATAGATGATACAGTTAACTGACATAAATTGTGTGTTTTTTTTAATCTATATTTTTCATATAGTAGGTTTGGACTTCTACAAGTTACATGAAACTGCACAAAATTAATTCTGAATGAAGGGGACTTCACAGGCTATTTGTAGAAAATTTGAGATATACATTTATTACTCTGAAATGTCTTATATTATGTTCATGAAAATCACTAGAAGCATTCTTAAGAAAATAAAAAATAGCAAAACATATTTCATCTAAAGGGAAGTTTGGACTTGTGTCTCATCTTTGCAAGATTGGTATTCATAATTTCATTTTTGAGTTATTTTCTCTCTCTCTCACATGTGCACATACACACACACATTTTTATAGGTTCAGTGGACTTCAAAAATGTATTTCTAGCAAAATCTCAGTACTGAATTTTTGGGTGTAACACAATGCTTCCTCTACCTACCATAAGTAGGCAGTAGAGAGAGCAAAAAATCTGATGAGTTGCACTCACGTGGCTTTCTCTACTCTTGTACAAACTATTTTTAAAAACGCTTATTCTCCATATGCTTCATGTTAATCGAGATGTTAATCTTATTGCTAATTTTCTTGTAGATGCAAGGGGAATATGGTAGGCTTTAAGCGATAGTCAAATGTTTTAAGAGCTGGTTGCTATGTGGAGCATTCCATTCTCTTTATGTGTCCAGGACATATATATATAAAAAAAAGGCAAATAATGAATTCCCATTTGAGAAAAAGTATAAGTATTGGAAAATTCAAACAAATAACTATCATCTCAGAAATTGTTCATCCGACCAAAAAAGTATGCGACATAAATTCTTGTTTTAACGAGATCTACATTTGTTGTGTTGTAAAATTATTTCTCTTACAGTTTACCAATTATGCAAAGAAGAGGACTATTGGCGGCATTCCCAGAAAATTCAAGATATACATTTCATTTGCCATGAAAATATCTTAAACATATATTTTAATCATTAGAGCCATTTTTGAGCAAATCAAGTTTTCATACGTGTACCAATCAGCAGTAACAGATGTCTGTCTTCTCATTCTATAGTAGCAATATGGCCTGTTTTAGAGAGAGAAAGAAAGAAGAAAAAAAAGAAAAAATACACTAACAACCATATTCTTAGCAGCACTGTGAATTCATAAAACTTTTGTAGGCTTAGGTTCAGTTCAAAAGACCCATTGAGCTGTTTGATTTTTCTCTTCAGGATCATAACAATAAATCCAAAATTCACTACCAACAACAATATTCTAAACAGAATTTGAAGTGCAGCCTTGGAATTTTTCCAGAGTTTTTCTGCAGCAATCAATGCGTTGTTTTTGATCGGTAGTCAGTTTGTATGGAATCCATCGACAACAAACTTTTCTTACGTCTAACTGTTGATGTAAAATGTTCATTGATCTTCCTCAAGCATTGCTCAAACAGCAACAATATTTTCATCAGTAACAGCAGTTCTTGGACGTCCTTCACGAAATTCATCACTAAGAAAACATTGATCTTTTTTGAATTCGCTGTATCAATTATAAATTGTTACCTTAGATGGGGCCTCTTGGCCAAATGCATTTCTAAGCTGATCTTCACATTGTTTAGGAATTAATGAGGATTTAAAATCATAAAAAAATCAGAGCCCGGAAATATTAGCCAGTCAAAGTTATGTTTGAGCGAGCACAAAATCTTTAAATGATGATAATTAGCAAACTATTACAGCAAATCAAACAAACTACACAGCAATCAACTTGCAAAACACTAGAAAGTAACTGACAAAAATTAACAAATTTCATTTGTTTTTAGACACATGACATTCTAAATCTTCTAAGTATCATCCTCATAGAATTTAATGCTGTCAAGTCTATGTCTATTTGTTAAGACTTTGAATCTGTTCATAAAGACATAATATTGGCTAATGTTGTATAGTTGTAAGCATCTTTTAGAGGTGAAAAAATAATTGGAATGACTGAGTAATTTTTATATAATCACAGTAGATTAAATTTTGTCTTTCTCTTTGGACCTGTAGCTATTTCATAACATGTGTGCATTGCACCCATATAGTCCAATATAGTCCAATTGCAACCCTCGAGGGAACCCCACCAAGCGATAACTGGACCCATTTATTTGTTGGAGGCAGTTTCAATTACCTTATCTCTGATGGTAGAATGACAATAAGCATGGTGACAGAAATGGGGATCTACAACTTTTACCATTGACTCTGAACCACACTGGACCTTGAAGGTACTTCACATGAGTTAGTTGCCTACATTGGGCAACATACAACCACCGTCCTATAACCTGGAATCAAACCATGGACCTTCAATACAAGAGCTGTGAATGAAACCATTGAGCTACCCTGGCATCCTTATTTAACAACATAAAAGGCTACATGTTTTCACATAACACAGAAACCCCCGACACCAATATACAGAGACAGCCAAAAAACTATGAACCGGCTGCATTTTCTTGTCTGCATTCTCAGCGCTCGTTGCCATCTGCCGCTATCATAGAAAGGTGCGGATGAAACCATACAACATTTTTAAAACTACTTTTAAAGGCTTTACTTACCAACTTTATGAAAGGAGATGCTGCAACTGGCCACCGTCGTCCATTCATTTTTGGCATCTCTTCAAGAAACTATCCATCATTTGCCGTAGTTCACATTGAGAAATGCTGGAAATTTCCTGGTGGATATTTTGTTTCAATTCTTCCAGGGTGTGTGGGTTTGTCTTCTACACTTTGTTTAAAATTACCCCAGAGATAGAAATTGCAGGGGGTTAGGTCGGGGGACCGAGGGGGCCACAAATCTCTATTAATAATTCTGTCCTCAAACACACTTTCAATTGTTCTCATCGAAATATTGGCTGTATGAGCTGTTGCAGAGTCTTGTTGAAAGAAGACAAAATCACGCTCGCTGGCTGTTCTCTGGGGTAACTTAAAACAAAGTTTACAAGACAAACCCACACACCCTGGAAGAATTAAAACAAAATATCTGCCAGGAAATTGCCAGCATTTCTCAACGTGAACTACGGTGAGTGATGGATAGTTTCCTGAAGAGGTGCCAAAAAATGTATGGACAATGACCGTGGCCAGTTTTAGCATTTCCTTTCATAAAGTTGGTAAGGTTGTATAGTTTCATCCGTGCCTTTCTATGATAGCAGCAGACGGCGAGCACCGAGGACGCAGACAGGAAAAACACCACTCAACCGGTTCGTAGTTTTTTGGCTCTCCCTGTACAATGAAAGGACAAAACTGACAAATATGAAGATTCCCGCCTCACAGGTCAGCAATTTAAACAGTTTGGAAATAGCACAGAGCCTCTAACCATAAAGAAATAATTCTCAGTTAGCAATTAAATTTTCTTGATTTGTGTAGCTATTTAGCAGCTGTTAATTTGCTTGATTACAACATACAAAGGAAATACAAAACTTTCTTACATAATTATTATTATTTTAAAGTTTTGGCATCCAGAAACTTTGCTGTATACATCTGTAAAATTAGAATAAAATATCCGTTATTAACAAAATAAGTAGCACAAAAATATTGTACCATTATACACAGAGCAGAAGGTCTTTTTCTGTGTCTTGTATTTACTCAGTTACTGACCATGTGATTTTGCTTGGAATGAAATATCCACAGCATTTGACTTATTTTTGCACCCATTTTCTATGGAGTAACAACTACTATTTTCTATTCCATAGAATTCTCAAAGAAAAATCAAATGCCATTTTTGCAAGCATGTTCGATTATAACACCAACATGTTTGTACTGTAGTATCCAAGCCTAGTAAATCCTTCTTACTTTCTCTGCATATAGCAAGTAGGGGAAGTATTGTATTCCACACAAAGCCTTTATGTCAAGATTGCTATAAATATATGTCAATAAAAATAAAAAACATTTTTAGAAAAAGGTCCATGTGTGTGTCTATCTGTGTGTGAACAGCATAACTCAAAAATAAAACGTTGGATAAATACCAAACTTGATATTTAAGGTCAATATCTTCCAAAGATGTGACACAAAGATTTCAAGAAAATCTCCCACTCCAAACCACCCTTTACATTGAACATTTTTCTAAATTTTTTATTTCATAAAACATGGCACTAACGATTTTTATTAAAATACCATATATTAAAGATATTTACATAACAAATAAAATGTATATCTTGAAATGTATTCTGAAAATAGTCTTTGAAGTCCTCTTCATTCGGAAGAAATTTAGTATAATCTTGTATATCTGGTAAATGTTAAGCGATAGACGAAAATGTTGTTGTTCACCAATTCACTGCATCATTTTTCCTCTGGCTTCCCAATATAAAGTCTGTAAGTTATCACTTTTAAGACCTTTGCATTTGGCGAGATGTTTTAACTTTTTTGCTACAGACTAAAACATACAACACAAGAAAATGTAGATCTCTTTAAAACACACAAGTTATTTCAAATAACTTTTTTGTGGCATTAGGCATTTCTGAGATATCCATTGTTAATGGTTAAAATTGTTCAACACTTAGCCATTATTTTAAAGTTCTGTCAACTGTTTCTCGCGATTGAATGGAAAGAATAAGGAATAATAAATTCAGCATCTAGTTCTAAAAATTTGACTATCACTTTCTCTTTATGTCTATAATTAAATGTGTAATGCAGCTATTTCCGGAAATGATCTCAATTAAAATGAAGTGGATCGGAAAATAAACTTTCATAATAATAATTTGCATACCTGAGAGAGGTTAGAGAAAGTCATGTGAATGTAACACATCAGAATCTTTACTTTTTCTACTACTTATTTTAGTAAGTAGAGGAAGTGTTGCATTCCGCCCAAAAATTTGATACAGAGACTTCTCCAAAAATACATATTTTGAGACTCTGAATCCAAAAAGAAGGCATTTTTAAAAAAAGGCCTGTATATGTGTGTTTGTCTCTGAAAACATGTAGAAAGCATAACTCAAAAATGGAAAAGTCAGTTAAACACCAACCTTGGTATTTAAATTCAGATCTTATAAGGCTGTGGCACGTAGATTTTCAATAAAACCCTGCACCCCAAACTATGCTTTACATGAAAAATTTGCATTATCTTTAATTTTTTCAAAAGTGGCTCTATCAATTTTGATTAAAATACCATCTTGAAGATGAAAAATAAAGTGAATATCTAAATTTTCTGCACATAGCCTGTTAAGTGCTCTTCACTCTGAACAATGTTTATACAGTTAGTGAACCATAGGAGATAGGCAAAATTTACTACACAAAAAAGTAGAATCTGCTAAAGCACATGGTTTATGTCAAATATTTCTCTGGTGTTAAACCGTTTCCAAAGATATTCTTCAGTATTGGTTTGAAATTTCAAAAGCTATACTTTTTCAAATTGTTAAACTGCTATTAGTTCTTTCTCCTGGTTATGCAAACAGAATGGAATTTCTACACTATCACACAGCAACCATTTTAAAAGATTTGACTATCACTTTATCCTACTGTATTCCCCTTGTACCTACAACAAAATGCATAATAAAATCAATTCTGCAGATGTTAATCTGGATTAACATGAAGCAGACAGAAGTGTAAGCTTTCATAAGAATAGTTTGTTGAAGAGTGGGTAAAGAAACTCGTGTGAATGTAATTTTTAAAAATCTGACTATTGCTTTAACCTACTGTATCCTCCTTATATCTACATAAAATGTGTAAAAGCGAAATGAAAGTTTATCTTGATTAACAAAAAGTACATAGAAGAATAAGCTTTTGCAAGAATAGTTTGTAGAAGAATGAGCAAAGAAAGTCGTGTGAATGCAACAGATCTTTTTTAGCATTTTAGGTATTTACAAGTTGAAATCAGAAGCTGTCATATAGTCCATGTCCATCAAGAAGAATAGCACTTTCCAATGGTAAAAGAATCATCAAAATTGTTACGGTAGAATTTAAATAACATGAGACTTCTGACACTTCTTGGAGGGCTATGTTTTCATGGCAACATCCACTCCACTGTGCCTCTAATCAGTAAGGTGCCACTACCCTTCTTTCTCTTTGCCTACATTTTGAGGGGTAATACGTTGCCATGTTGCATGGTTTACCACTGCTCAATAGTGTTACGTCCCAGTGAGCTGTTTGCTATTCAGCACACTGCTAAACAGCTGACACATACTCTACTACAGCGTGGTAATGCAGCTCTCCCACTTTTCCGCTTAGAGTGAAATGTCAGGTGTCTCAAGTTGTTTAAATGGCACTGTATTATAAGAGCAGCTTTGTTAAATTGGTTTCCAAGATCACCTATATAAACGAATGTTGTCTCTTTATAGTATTAATATAATAATTGTTAAAAACATTCAAAGCTGAGTAAAGGAAGAATGAGATGGAATATGAGGGGTAGAAATGTCGTGTTTATTTTATTTGTGCAAATGTAGTATGGTATAAAGTACTACTTGTAACATTGACTCTGCTGGAGTGAAATACAATTTACCTCTTAACACAAAAGCAGTATACTCAGGTTTTTAATTCTGGTAAAATACTAAAATCTCGAGTATACTTGGGCGTATAATTTCTGAGTGAATTATATTTGAAAATGCTGAATTTAATCATTCTATCTTGCTTTTCAATAGCTCCTTGATACATCCTCTAGATTTCACCATACTCTCATTTTTTTGACCAGTACAGCTTGTTAAAACTTGGGGACAGTCTCCCACTCCTGAAGCATAGATATACAATAGCAATTATTAGCCCACTTGCATAATAAGAGTGGTGGGGGTCAGTATTCCACCTGCTGTGAGTGTGATATTGTAAGCTTCACAGTTGTTTACAATGTGTTGTGTATGTGATTGGCTCAGAGTTGTGATATCACTTCTAGTCCCTTGCTCCCCTCCACTCTAAAAACTTCTTCTGATTTCTCCTATCTTGTGTATATGCAGTGCCACGACATTTTACGCAAGCTGTATATTTCTGCTAACAGGTGTCTGTGAACGAGCCAGTTCAGTCAAATTTTCTTTTTGCGCATTCTATTGGCACTAGAGGTCTGTTTCAACCGTATCTCACAGGTTTTTATGTTACTTCCTTGCGCTTTATGAAAATGGAGAGTGATGAGTTCAGTAATGAACTTAGTATTTAGTGTAGGATTGACAGACATATCATATATACAGGATTGTCCCCCTTTTTAAAGAAATTTCCCAGGGTCCAAGAAAATGTCCTTCGGGATGCCCATTTATCCCATATTTAGCTAAACAAATGGTATTCATTCATTCATTCATTATCTGTTTACCCTCCTCTTATGCAGGACTCACACCCCCCAGGACTTACAAGCGAGTGCCTGGGGTCAGAGACCCATCGAGGAGCAGACACACATGGATCAGACAGAGCATCCAGGATGGGTGATCAGCCCGATGCCTAGTATGGAATGAAGGAAGTAGATGAAACGAAATGTTGGTGAAATGGATGAAAGGAAAGGTGATGATGGAGAATGAATGGCGGGGGAAACTGGAGAAAACCCGCCCAGACGCCACTTTGCAAAAAATGGTATTCAAATTCGAAAATAATTTTGTGCATCAGGAAATTAATAACAATTTATAACTAAACTAACTGGATACCAATTACTATTGTTTTGAATGAAAGATGAATAGTGCAAATTAAACATAAATATTGTTCATCTTCACTAGAGGAAGCTCTTAGTGTCTCATCCTGAGTGTATAGCTCATTGCACGGTATCACTCATAGCACTTGCCACAACATTACAAATACAGAGTCAAGACGGAGCTTTTTAATTTTGCACAGCTTATCATTTATCACTCGCCCCACATATAAGCATTGATGTAGAACTGCCTCAACTGCCCACTGGGGAAATTAAACAAAAAATTGGCTATTTTGAAGCTACTGTTAGCTGCGCTAGCATAAATTCATTGTCAATTGTCAAATAACAAGCAACTTGCAAAAGCAGTTCTGGTTCTAATACAACTGTTGCTTGTTTCTTGCTTGATAGAACCAGAGTCAAATTTAATATTCAGGTGCTATAAAAAAGTTTCCTTTTAGTTTGTATGCCAAAAAGAAAGCGTTCTTAGAGTAATAATTATTTTGGTTTTTGATTCAGTATTGGATTACAGCTGAAATGCACCTTAAGTACTTACAAAATCCATTTTGAGGGTAATAGTTGCCAACAGAAGACAAAATATGGCTAAGTGATTGGATCATGTCGTCCTCCGTGGACTAGTGGTACCGTGCTAGCCTCTAGTTCCCAAGGTCACAGGTTCAAACCCAGCGGAGGGCGATGGATTTTTTTGGGTGTATAAATCCTTGGTATGGCTTCCTTCAGAAGGAAAGTAAAGCCGGTGGCCCCATGTCGTAGATTTATGGCACGTAAAAGAACCTCAAGCCTGATAAAGAGGCTTCTGAGCAAAATTATCAGTCTTTCACGCCCAATATAGAATGGGATCCTAAGGGCCATACCAGTTAAAGAGCGCCCATAAATAAAACTCAATTTAATTTTAATTGGGGTTTAGCCCCACGGATCCTTTGACTATGCCCTATTGTTGCATCACAGTTGCAACAGTTCCATTCCTCTACTTCTAAAAAATATCCCTCAGCTATGCTGTGCAGCTTAGGGCCCTCAATGCTGGGCTACGCCTTGAAGCTTACGGCCCTCAATATTGGCAGCGCTCCCATAATCCCTCAAGTGGATTCCATGCGATATGAGTTGTGTAACACAGTGAATGTGGCCTGGACCCCAATACTGAATCTTATCGGATCATTCTAAACAATGGCATTTTATTGCATGAACTGACAACAAACAGAAGTCTCATGCTGTTTTACATTCAGCATCACCTACGGTGGAAAGGCTGATATTATCCATTGTCCTCCATGGTGTAGTGGTTACCATGCTAGCCTCTAGTTCCCAAGGTCGCAGGTTCAAACCCGGTGGAGGGCAATGGATTTTTTCAGGCATAAAAACCCTTAGCATGGCTTCCTTCGGAAGAGAAGTAGAGTCAGTGGTCCCGTATCGTAGATTTATGGCACATAAGAACCTCAAGCCTGAAAAAGAGGCCTCTGAGCAAAATTACCGGTCTTTCACACTCAATATAGAATGGGATGCTAAGGACCACAGCAGTTAAAGAGTGTCCATAAATAAAAACTCAATTTCAATGCTGATATTATCCAACATACTGAAATACAGAAGCATAAATTTCAAACTCTATCTTCTTATAAACTGTTATGAATTATTTTTTCAAAAAAGATGGGTACCATGTCTGTATAATCTGTATGTCCCTCTTTTATTTTTGAAATCTGACAACTAAATATAGGGTTGCACTCAAATTTCTTATTCATTTCTTAGTGCTTCAATGCCCATTTACTTTTTATATGGAAAACAAAAAAAAAATTTAAGCATATGATGAATTTCAGGATTTTAATCTAGGGGATGTCCATTAAGCTCCTATAAAAGAGTTTCATTGTTACTATCATTATTGAACTTAACTGAACTTAACTTTGACAATAAAAAAATAAGCAAAAAAATAAACAACTTTGTAAATAATCTATTTGTTAAGAGGTTAATACTCACATTAAGTGTGAAAGCTGTTCTTTCATTCACCTTCTACACTTATATTGTTGAATGTGTCAACAATACTGCATAGGGTTGCTGCTTTATTGTCGAGTTGCAGTCAAAATGTATAATATTTAGTAAATTCATAGATGTACTTAAAATTTTACATTTTGTTAAAACTTTCAATAATTTGATATTCATTTTGATAGTACATAGTTTGTGTTTTTGTGACTTTTGGTTTAGCTTAACATTGGAGCTAGCTTCTTGTAACTTAAAATTATGCTTCTTATGCACAGAATAAATTATAATTAACTAATTGTTCTTTTACACTAGCCATGTGTGTAGGTTGGAAAGGTAAAATCAGACAGCTGAAAAATTCTATGCCATACCGAAATTTGGACCACAACATATCAGCCATGACATACTGGCATGTTACCATGGTAGCACAGTGGTTAGAGTAACTGGACAGAAACCGGGAGATCTGTGGTTCAAATTTCAGCTGTAGCACTGAATTTCTCAGTCATCTGATTCTTCCTTTCCAAAATAAAATACGTTTATTTTATGTAAATAATACTTTCAATTTACTTTTAAAATGTTATGACTGCAGGCTAGAATTATTAAATATTACTCATATAATACCAATAATTAATAAGTTAGTCTAAGAGACCTACCACACTAATTGTGCTATAAAACTGACCAGACTGGTGGGGGATTAATACACTGACAATGGTAACAACTAACATTAAAATATAATGAAATTACTTGGCTCTCATGCAAAACCATAAATCGTGGATATTTTACAACTTGTATACTCTTTATTAGATCAATGATCTATGGTTAATAACTGTTCTTTGCTCCGAATGAATCAAAAGAATATACTAAAACTCTAATAAAATGCCACATACCAGCCTCTGTTGAAGACGAGCAGCGTTTGTTCATGGCAATCCTGTAACAGGAGACTCATTGATTAGCTGTTGCTTCTAAACGTTTGTTTATAACTGCATGCATACAATGCAATAGATGAGCACAAGTCATAATCTGTTTATATGTGAAGTGAGAAAAAGTAAAGCAATGCCAAATTGATAATTTTCTTCAGCATGTACATTTCATCTACAGGAACATGAACTAAATTAAGAGAATTTAAACTAAGAAAAGTAAAGGAGGAGATCAGAAAAGGTTCACTTAAATAACGGCAATGCAATTGTTTTTACCATCAGGTACCTACACTAATAAAACAGAAAATGATACCAGAAAAGGTACATCTAAAAATAACGGTAATGCAATTGTTTTTACAACAATCGGGTACACTAATAAAACAGAAAATTGCATGGTTGCTCTTAACAGTAAAAGCAATTAAACTTTATCGAAGTTTAATTAGATTGAGATATGTAAATAAGGCATGCTGTCATCAAAACATTTCTGATATCGTTGCTGCTTCATTTGTTGCATTACCTTCCTTTATTCCATTTGATATCATGCAATAATTATTGTTGCTTGTATTAATTGGAACTGGGTACTGTAGTGTATGCAATAAGCCATCAAGAGTATAATTTTATTCATTATTTCGTGTTCACAGCTAAATATCAAATGCTCACGGAAGAACACGCCGAAGTTTCTTTAGGGTAAGCCTGGGGCATCAGCAAACAAACCCACGATTATTTTGCCTTCATCCATTTGTTTCTTTTTATACGATGAAATGTGTAGTCACTCTTTGTAGTAAGGGTGTTAAGTTCTAATACGGTAAATTTTCATTAATTTAATGGAAATTATAGGAACAGGTATCTTCCTTTCTCAGTTTCTGAAAGTTATGAAAAAGAGCTCACACACTATTTTCGATTTATTGCGCAGATGCCCAGAGTATAAAATCGTTATCATTGTTATGATTCTAAATTATTACATTTAACTCCGTGACAAAAATGCGATTTCTCAATTGCACTGAAAGGTTATTTCCGTCGACATACTTCTACATATTATACTATTAATTAATTGCCGCACATGCTACATTTGCGAGCACATCGTTTATTTGCTAATACATTCAACAAACGTCAGGTACTAGACTCACTAAATTCCCACGCATACCCGCTCTTGACCAATCAGCAATTGGATCTCCAACTTCCATAATCCTGAAAAATTCCCACTCTTGTCAATCAAAATTGTTAAAACCAATATGGCCGCTGAGTCATGTACACATTTAGTTTAGAATTTCTATGATTGACGCCAAAAGTCCTTTACTGTATATGCGCTCTGCTTTTGTTTTTTTTAAATTAGTCTTCACTCTTCTGATATATTACGTACACGATGAACATTAGTGTACATCGAACTTGTCAATAATAAAAAAACAACAAAAAAAAAAAACACAACTCATAATTGGGATAAATGCTAATAAACACGAGCGTTAACACTCACCGATAGATGTCACAACCATCGCTCCCCTCTGACAAACACCAAACAAAAGAATTAGATGAACACCATTATTTCGGAATTCCGAGGGCTCAAGGTCTCTACCGGCACATCTATGCCACTCCGCCCACAGGGAAGGGTCTAAGGAGAACTACCTACAGGTATTGAATTCTTGGGTAGGATCTGCATGGAGCGATTTTCACTGCGGATGTGCACCCGTCCACACCCGCAAGCACTAGGAATGGAACGGCCTGCACTTGTAGACATAGTGCGTGACGGGGACATATAGGCATAGAGGTACAATAAAGAAGAAGAAGAACAAAAAAAAAGCGTGTTTGTCAGAGTAAAACTAAGTGTTCATAAGGGCGAAACTCCTATGTTCTAAGCTCTCGCTGTGATACATAGAGGCAGAGAGACGATCTTAGCCGAGCCAACACGAACTGGAACGGGGCCTTTTGACGCTTGGCAAAAGCAATTCCGTTGGCTGCTCCCCTCGGCCCCTCTGCCACTCCTAAGTTAATACAAATGGCAGAATAGGGGAGGCAAATGGTTGTGCCTAGTACTTATCCCGAGTGGGGCAGCTGTCAATTTTGTTGGAACACCATTATGACGTCATGAAATCATGTAATTTTTATTCCAAACGATGGAATATCCACTGGCGAATGGATAATAGTCTGCATGGGTGGGGGGAAGTAGCTCGGTTTCAACCGTAAACACAAATAGCTGCTGCAACTAGGATTTAGTCCTTTACATGGGCAAATGTTTGCTTTGAGGCAACTCCTGAGCCTGGCGCGGGTTCGAAACCTGCCACGTCTTTGTGTTAAGAGATTCAGGAGTTTGGACTAGGAACGTCAGCGTTGTCAATGTGGAACATAAGCCTCTCAAACTGCGCACTGGAGCAAATCAGACTAATGATGTGTCGTGAGTTGATGCCTATATATTCCTGGTGCTCCTACACTGCAAACTGTCGCTTTAAACGTTGATGATGATATTGTTTTACAGAACGGTCCTAGTTCCTAATTATTTATCTCGGCTGCATATATTATTATTGTTGTTTAATGCCTCGTACAGCGGTAAAGCGTTTCTTTCAAGTATATGCAGTTATGCGCATTACTATATTTATTATTATTATTATTATTATTATTATTATTATTATTATTATTGTTGTTGTTGTTTAATATTTGTATGAAATCAGAGAATTTGTTTCAAATGTATTCCATTATTATAATTATTATACTTAATTCTTCGTATGAAGGCATATCGTTTGCTTCAAATACACGTTGTTTTGATTATTATTATTATTATTATTATTATTATTATTATTATTATTATTATTATTATTATTATTACTATTGCTGTTTTACAGAACGGATGAGCAATTATGTACATATTTTAAGTGTTTGCAAATCTGTTACGTATAATAATAGTAATTATTATTATTATTATTATTATTATTATTATTATTATTATTATTATTATTATTATTATTATTTTCTACAATACATTTCAAAGTGCATACTAAAATTTGTTTATTAGAACATTATTGTTATTATTTATTAATTAGTTATTATTATTATCAATTATAAATTTAACCCGATTGTCATCAACATCGTCATCAGCCTCACGTACGCTTTAATGCTTGTGCTTGTTTAGGAAACGACGTACGGCTGAGCAGCCATAGAATGTTGCCAAACTGCGCGCTATCTAGGACGAGGACGAGAGAGCTCGGGTCGATTGAGCTACGTGGTAGAGTGAGCCTAGCCCGGGCAAAGCGTGCCTGGTATATCGATTGCACAACAACAGTTCTAGTAATAATAGTAATAATGCCATGACTGAAGTTCTGCCCTGCTAGGGAATTAATATGCTAATTGCGACCACACAGCCTGATTGAACCTGCGCACAACTGTCAGCCCTCAGCGGGTGGATAATGAATATTAGGAATTCCATTTCCGGTCTCTTCTTTGTTCTATCTCCCCATTCCACTCCCTTCTCCCCTCTCGCCTGCACTTTATCACAGACCACAGTGTCAAATTACTTTTGAGTTCCAAACAGGCTTTGGGAATATATGTTTCCTCCCTCTTCCCACTTCCCCGCCCTAGCACAGGCCGCAGGCGTCCCCCGCCCCTTCTCTTCCCTTTCCCCGCTGCAGCCAGTGTAACCCACAGAGTTCCAGCATTGACTGTAATAGAATGGGATACCCGTTGCTAGGTAACGTTGAACGAGTCCTAACGTGGCATCATGCAAAAACTGACTAACGTTCAAGCAGCTGGATTTCCTTGCGCTGCTTTTGCACTCGTGCCGTTGAAGTCATAACGAAAGCTCGTTAAAGAGCGTAATGGCTACCCGTAAAACTCGTCGGTGTAGCTGGGTCGTTAATGTGAGACATGAGTGATGATATCTGGTGCTTGGCACGGGTTCGAAAACCTTCATGCGGTTGCTTTTAGCCCTGTCGGTAATGATGACGATTATAACCCTCCAATGCGCGTTATTATCTAATTCATCTGTAATACTATTGAATTTAGATCGCTCATAGCTGTGCGGGGAGAGAGGAAATCACACCAGATCATGCCTTAGAATTTAAAAAGGAAACTTTTCTACTGCACTGGGGGAAAAGAAAACGCAACAGAATGGCATCAGCGACTCCGTTCCTCTCAACATTTGATGCGTAAGAATGTTCGTCTTTTTCGCATTAATGCTCTTTTTTCTCTTCTGCTTCACATTAATGGGTAACAATTTAACGATTCGTTCCGAGACCAAAGGGTCTATTAAAAATGAACGCTTTCAACCGCACTGGTTACCGCATTATTAAAATGATTATGGTCGTATTAACGATAATTTCCAATTGATAATAACAATTCTATTATCTTTAAGAGTTAGGAAAATTGCGCTTAAAACATGCGTGGCAAAAGTTTCGTTTAACAGCAAGAATAATCTACATTCCAGACTAATGCATATGAACTTACTGGGCGTAAAGTAATTATTATATATACTAACATCATAAACAGAGAAAGTAGATGTGTATGTGCGCGTGTGTGTTAGATAATCTTGGAAACTACTCAACCGCTTTTGATAATTCTTTCACCATTGAAAAGCTCTTCCCGACGGACATAGCCTATAAAACATTTCCAAAAATCTTAAAACTGGGGAGTTTAGGGGGGTTCTTATTTACATCATTCAATTACAATCCCGTTTCGTTGAATGCCAATATCAGAGGTTATTTTTGACAGCTTATCGCGAACGCGAAAGATTTTTAATGACTCCCGCCCAATGTTTTTTTGGTATGAGATGACAATCCTTTGCAGAAACTATAAACTGCCCTCCAACTTTCACGAACTTCCTTTGTCTTTAGTTTCGACCCTAGAATATAAATCAGCACTCTTTGGCCCGTCTAGACAAAACTATGTTTATTTATAACAAGCAATCCAACGAAAATTACTTATAACTATAAAAAATTACCCTACCATATTTTTAACCCCTAATGTAGATATCTGCCTATTTAACCGATCTGTATATTATTGTACAATAATATACTACAGAGCCTGACAAAACTAATAGGTTCGGTACCTTACAACTTCCAAAAAATAATACGATACCTTACAACTTCAAAAATTCTGATCTGTTACATTCACATGACTTTCTCTGCCCTCTCACTTATTAATGGGTACATAAATTATTCTTACGAAATTAATTGTTCTTCCATACAAGCCGTGTGTTGGAGAAGATTGGAAAGGTAGAATCAGACGACTGAAAAGTGCCATCGCCGGGATTTGAACCACGGATCTCTCGGTCCGGTTGCTCTAACCACTGAGCTACGATGGCAACGTGCCAGTACGACATTAAATTCCCCAACTGATTCGCATTTTTCCGGTAAACCACAAGGAGATCTCAAATTGTATTGAGATGGCATACCCCAATGGCGACTTACAATGCAATAAGTACTTTAAGTCCGGCTTCATAGTTTCGACCACTGTTATTGACCTAAAAGTGGTTGAAACTATGACCGGAAGATCCGTGGTTCAAATCCCGGCGATGGCATTGATCTTTTCAGTCGTCTGATTCTATTCTTACGAAAGTTTATTTTCCTATCCACTCCATTTTAATCGAGATAAACCTTTCCGGAAATAGCTGCAGTTCGTTATAGATACAAAGGGAATAGTGATAGTCAGATGTTTTATAAGTGGACACTATATACTGGCCTTAAAATTCCATACTCTTTCTCTGCACTCGCGAGAAACTGAAAATCAACAGGACTTTAAAAGAATGGCTAAGAGTTGAACAATTCGAACCATTAATAACGGATATCTCGGACATGGCTGATGCCACAAAAAAGTTATTGGAAATAAATTGTGTTTTAAAGAGATCGACATTTTCTGTGCAGTACATTTTGTCTATCGCTTAAGATTTACCAGTTATAAAGATTAAACAGAATTCCTTCCGAATGAACTGAACTTCGCAGGCTATTCCCAGAAAATTCTAGATTTACATTTTATTTGTCATGTAAATATTGTCATGGTATTTAATCAAAACTGTCACAGTCATTTTTGAGAAAATAAGATATTTCCAGAAATGTTCCTGTATAGGGTAGTTGGGGTGTGAAGATTTTCTTGAAAATCGTGTCGCATCTTTGGAAGATACTGAGCATAAATACCAAGTTTGGTATTTATCCCACTTTTTGTTTTTGGTTATGCTGTTCAAACACATAGATAAGGGCCTTTTTCTAAACATGCTTCTTTTTACTTTCTCTACTACGTATAGTAAGTAGGGGAAGTATTGCATTCCACCCAAAAATTCGATACCGAGATTTCACCGGAAATACATGTTTTGAGACCTCCTGAATCCAAAAAAAGCATTTTTGGAAACATGTCCGTGTGTGTGTCTGTGTGTGTGTGTGTCTGTGTGTGTGTCTGTGTGTGTGTCTGTGTGTCTGTGAACAGCATAACTCAAAAACGAACAGTCGGATAAACACCAAACTTGGTATTTAGGTTCAGTATCTTCCAGAGATGCGACACGAAGGTTTTCAAGAAAATCCCCCCACCCCAGACTACCCTTTACATGGAACATTTTTCGAAAATTTTAATTTTCTCAAAAACGGCTCTAACGATTTTGATTAAAATATCATATGTTTAAGATATTGTCATGACAAATAAAATGTATATCTCGAATTTTCTGGGAATGTCTCCAAAAATATTCTTCATTGTGAACGACTTTTGCATAACTGGTAAACCATAAGAGATAGACAAAATTTTACTACACAAAAAATGTAGATCGCGTTAAAATACACAACTTATGTCATATACGTTTCTTTTGTTGAGTGAACCGTTTTCGAGATATTGCTTGTTATTTCCTTAAATTTTCCAATACTTATACTTTTTCTCAAATTCGTTATTCATTTTTTTATGTCCTGAACATGCAAAGAGAATGGAATTCGCCACATAGCAACCAGCGTTAAAATATTTGACTATCGCTTAAAAGCTACCATATTCCCCTTGCATCTACAAGAAAATTACCAATAAGATTGACATCTCGATATCTCGATTAACATGAAGCATATGGAGAATAGGCGTTTGTAAAATTAGATTGTACAAGAGTAGAGAAAGTTATGTGAGTGTAACACATCAGATTTTTTTACTTTCTCTACTACGTATAGTAAGTAGGGGAAGTATTGCATTCCACCCAAAAATTCGATACCGAGATTTCACCGGAAATACATGTTTTGAGAATCACTGAATCCAAAAAAAGCATTTTTGGAAACATGTCCGTGTGTGTGTCTGTCTGTGTGTCTGCGTGTCTGTGTGTCTGTGTGTCTGTCTGTGTGTCTGTGTGTCTGTGTGTCTGTGAACAGCATAACTCAAAAACGAACAGTCGGATAAACACCAAACTTGGTATTTAGGTTCAGTATCTTCCAGAGATGCGACACGAAGGTTTTCAAGAAAATCCCCCCACCCCAGACTACCCTTTACATGGAACATTTTTCGAAAATTTTAATTTTCTCAAAAACGGCTCTAACGATTTTGATTAAAATATCATATGTTTAAGATATTGTCATGACAAATAAAATGTATATCTCGAATTTTCTGGGAATGTCTCCAAAAATATTCTTCATTGTGAACGACTTTTGCATAACTGGTAAACCATAAGAGATAGACAAAATTTTACTACACAAAAAATGTAGATCGCGTTAAAATACACAACTTATGTCATATACGTTTCTTTTGTTGAGTGAACCGTTTTCGAGATATTGCTTGTTATTTCCTTAAATTTTCCAATACTTATACTTTTTCTCAAATTCGTTATTCATTTTTTTATGTCCTGAACATGCAAAGAGAATGGAATTCGCCACATAGCAACCAGCGTTAAAATATTTGACTATCGCTTAAAAGCTACCATATTCCCCTTGCATCTACAAGAAAATTACCAATAAGATTGACATCTCGATATCTCGATTAACATGAAGCATATGGAGAATAGGCGTTTGTAAAATTAGATTGTACAAGAGTAGAGAAAGTCATGTGAGTGTATCACATCAGATTTTTTTTCTTTTTTTTGTATTCGGGGATCCTCAAAACACGTATTTTAGATGAAATCTCGATATCGAATTTTTGGGTGGAATGCAATACCTTCTCTACCTACTATGTTTGTGGTACAGAAAGTAAAAACTCATATTTTCAACCCCTTATTTGCATCATTTGACCAATCTGGACAAAACGTTGGAAACTTACGCTTTAGAGTGAAAGTTGTAGGTGGTTCAAAACCAACCCGTATACTTATTTCAACCTCCTATTATGGTTTGCTTCTATATAATGCCAGGTAAGACAGGTAACTTTTGCTATTGAAGCTTTAATGGCGTATTTTAAGGGGAGTCAACGATTTGTATATCAAACGTTTTAAATTTGTCAACACAGAGTTCCCTTTCTCCAGAATTCATAACAGAGAATTTCTACAGAAAATTTTCAACTTACTTTTTTAATCTTAGTAAAATATTTTCATTTCAGCAAAGAGTAAGTTAGTTATAAACTTTTAATACTACAAAATTTATGAAAAAAGATATATTTAATAGTAGATAGCGATACAAGGGGTAAAAGTAGGGTTTTATTTTAGTGAGTAGTAATGTTTGCGGCCTTCGTTTCGCAATCCTAAGAGCAAAATAAAACCACTTTTAACACGTGTGGCATATACTATTTTTTAGACAGCGCTCGAATTTGTAAAATATCAATAATATTATATTGATTACTGAAACTAACAGATATCACGTTTAGAACGCGTTCGTGAAACAAAAGAAATGACGTTAAGCGAGATGTCAGATGTTGATGTTCTAATGTTTTGTTGCTTTTCAGTGTAATTATTTTCGCCATGTTTTGCATTACACCAGGCAAAGAGGCGATTAAATGGTATGATTTCTGGATGTGTTAGGTAAGTACTTCTAGTGTTATTCTTTCTGCCGCTTCTGTAATTTCACTTCCATTTCAGTTTCTTCTGAATTCATAATTCCCGCCATTTAATCTTTATGTAGGTTATATAAAACAGTGACGTTTTAGATCAAAGAAAGCTGCCAACATAACGTATAGGTTAAGTTTAACACAATTTGCGATAAATTGAATTATGGCAATTTGTATTGTTAACACGTAATGCGAGCGACATGAGAAATTAATCATGTAAAAAGATGCAATGAAAAGTAAAACCTATTATTAAACATGTCCAATACAAAGGGTAATTCCTATGTGATTGGACTTGAAACTAAAGTTGGTCACACTGAAGAATATCGCACTAGATAATCTAAAGCTTTTAGCTCGTGTGCTCTGCGTTAGAAGTTCTACTCTTAGGTCATGCTGTCTGAAAAGTTTATTTTTGTGCATATCTATTTAAACATTTTAATTAATTTATTACCAGCCATTTAGTATAGCTTTTAAAAGTTTCATTTCTCTATATTAAATGTTTTCTTAAAATGGTTTAAACACAGAAAAAATAACTTGTTTACAAATTGGATTTAAATCAAGAAGGCAGTATCTTATACCAATAAAATTATTTTTATAGTGAAATAGTGCCATAAATTAAGCTTGTTATATGTAATTTTCCTCAGAGGACAAGACAACCTGATGTGTTGTATTCACATGTCTTTCCCAACTACTATCATTTTTTGTATATCCAACTTTTCTACAAACTATACTTTTCTATCGATTTCATGTTTATCGAGATAAACGTTTGCAGAAATGGCCTCATTACACATTTAGTTGTAGGTAAAAGAGGGTTACAGGAGGTTGAAGCGTTAGTCAGATCTTTAAAATGCGGGTCCTTGTATGCTGGCTTTGAAATTTCATACTCTTGGCATATCACGAGAAACAAAAGAATACTGACTAAGCACATCCACATTTATGATAATTAGAAAATTCACGCCAATAGCAACGAATATTTCGGAAATGGTTAAAGTCACAAAATTAATTATCTGACATAAATTACAAGTAGTTTTGGTTTGTCTATCGCTTTGGTTTACAAAGTATACAAAATTCACTCAAAATTAAGAGGACTTCACAAGCTATTTTCAGGAAATTCAATATGGCCCATTTTTATATAAAAATAACAAAACATTTTCTGTGTAATAGTTTGGGATTAGAAAATTTCCTCAAAGATTTTCGTGCCGTATCCTTGGAAGATACTGAGCATAAACATTAAGTTTCTTGTTTAGCTGACATTTGGTTGTTCACTGACAAACACAAACACACACACACACACACACACACACACACACACACACTTTCTCTAAAATGTTTTAGGGGTTCAGAGGAGTTCAAAGCATACATTTTCAGTGAAATCTCGATATCGAATTTTGGGGGTACAATATCCCCTCTACCTATCATAGGTAAACGGTAGAGAAAGTGCTTCGCACTCGTAAATCTATCAATACACTCGTAACCTCTCGTGGGATTACCTATGAAAAATATGCACATAGAAAGAAGTACATATAAGGATGTGTACATACAAATGCTGAAACTAGAAAATAAATTAGAGTCCAGAGTATATTGATCATGGCGCTTAGTGTTGTAAATTAAATTTCCTCTCACAGCTTTATATAGGGAGAGCCAAAACACTACGAACCGACTGCGCGTGTTTTTTCCTGTTCGCGTCCATTGCGCTTGTTGCCGTCTGCCGCTATCATAAAAAGGCGCGGATGAAACCATACAACATTTTTAAAACTACTTTTAAAGGGTTTACATAGCAACTTTATGAAAGTGTGTTTGAGGACAGAATTATTAGTAGAGATTTGTGGCCTCCTCGGTCCCCCGACCTAACCCCCTGCAATTTCTATCTCTGGAGTAACTTAAAACAAAGTGTACAAGACAAACCCACATACCCTGGAAGAATTGAAACAAAATATCCGCCAGGAAATTGCCAGCATTTCTCAACGTGAACTACGGCGAGTGATGGATAGATTCCTAAAGAGGTGCCAAAAATGTATGGACAGCGACGGTGGCCAGTTTCAGCATCTCCTTTCATAAAGTTGGTAAGTAAGGCCTTTAAAAGCAGTTTTAAAAATGTTGTATGGTTTCATCCGCGCCTTTCTATTATAGCGGAAGACGGCAACGTTGCGCCGAGGACGCGGACAGGAAAAACATCCCGCAGCCGGTTCGTAGTTTTTTGGCTCTCTCTGTACCTAGGGATGGGACTTCATTATTGCCGCCACCTTGGTGCTCAGACGACACTAGATTATGTTGAAGTTACGTCTAGTAGTTTGAAATGTTGTATACTTAGTGGATACCTTTATATTTTTAATTTAGTATTGTTCCAGACACCACTATTGTCAGTCGTTTGATGTTTTCACTAGACAAGCATGAAAGGAAGCTTAGCGTTTACCACGTTTCCTTGAGGAATTGAAATCGATTTGATTACATATTCCATGTTCGGTGCGATCTGCATTTCCGTATTAAATGCAATACGTGTTGAGATCGATTTGGATACGGAAGGTTCCAGAATAAATAATTCAAGTGTTTATGTTGGGTTTATTTGGTCGAAGAGTGAACTTGTTAAAACATTTATTATGTTAGTTTTTTGTTCCATGCCATAGGCGGGGGTTTTGAGGTTAGTGTATCGTTTGTAAAAAATTTGCGACATTAATATGTGAATGATAAAACAGCACCCCGTAGCTTAAGTTGGTAGAGAACCTACCTGCTGTGCGAAGGGCCCTAGGTTCGATTTCAGGCTGGGGTGGGAATTTTTCTCTAAGAAGGATTATTCCCTATCCTCCACAGAGTCTGGAAGTATGAATCAGAACGTGTATCTGTAATCTAATGTAAAAAAAACCAAAGAAAAACCAAAATCCACATTTGATACAGTCGCCATATCTCCGTTGTCGATGAATCTGCTGCCGGCTGCTATAGTGGTGACCTGTGGGATCTTTCTGTGAGGGTATGCGTGGGTGAGTGTGTGGATAAACAACACCAGTTAAGTTGAATTTAATGGAGACTAATGCATGAGCTATTTGAAACGAGCTGCCGACAGTATGAGCATGAAGAATTAACTGTTTCTGAATCTTAGCATGAAAAATTACGGGGTGATTTATGAAGAACTGACACATTTATTTCTTTAATTGTTTCAAAACGAGTTATGCTTATTTTACCTGAAATGCAGAGGAATTATGGGAGATCATTTACCTCTATAGCAAATGTTGAAAATGTCCTCCATCCTGCATAAGGCACAACTCAACACGTCGTTCCATATTACTGGACTCGTTGGAGGACTCTGTTGTCAATAGATTGAATCTCCTGTGTAATGTTGTGCTTTAGAACGTCCAATGTCTGGTTACGTGTGGCATAAACCCTGTCTTTTAAGTAACTCCATAGAAAGAAGTCCAGCGATGTCAAATCCGGAGATCTCGGTGACCACAGGTTCTTGGAAATTTTCCGGTCGTCAAAGAAACTTGCAATTAGTGCCATGGATTCATTTGATGTATGGCATGTAACACCGTCCTGCTGAAAATATCCTTGACTCAGCTCTACATCGTCTAGTTGTTCAGCAAACTGCATGAAAATCCGTCGGTACTCTGCAGGGTTCACACTGTTTTTAAAAAAAATGGTCCCACTATTCTCTGTGCGGATATTGCGCATTTTAACCGGGTGCATAGGTGCTTCATGAATAACATGTGGATTTTCGCTGGCCCAATAGCGTGAGTTATTTGAGTTCACATAGCCGGATAAATGGAACCATGCTTCATCTGTGAACCATGTGGGAACCATGCTTCATCTGTGAACCATGTGATGGACAATATGGCAGGATTTTGCACAATGAACACCTGAAACCAACGACAATAATTCAGTCGTCTATCTTTACCTGGTTCCTGTAACTGATGGACAACTGTAATCCTATACAGCTTTAGGCCTGCACTTTTCACAGCTCTCTGACACATTGAGTAGCTGTACCCTGTCTCCTGCGACAAACGTTTTAATGATTTTTTGGATGACTGATCCAGTCGTGCTATTACGGCAACAACCATGGGAAGCCTAGATGAACGAGTTTTGCCTTTTTCGCTCACCAGAGATCCAGTTGGTTCCAATTTGTTTACCAGTCCCAGTATTGTGTATCTTTGGGGAGGATTTCTTACACCAAATTCTCTCTGGTATGCCCTTTGAGTAGTTGTAATTGAATTCGTAACCAGTATTGCTTTACAAGGAAGAGTCGTTCGTTTAATGTGTACTCCATTTTCATGCTGACTAGAACAAAATCTCAAAAACAGTTGCCGACAATAAAACTAACAATTACGAATAAAACTTGAACATTTGCGCATCTAGTGTCAGGCAATCCAAACTCCAGAACATTCTGCTTAACTTGGTGCTAAAATTGGGGCATTGAGTAAATTTGTAACAGAATAATTAAAGAAAGAAATGTGTCAGTTATTCTTAAATCTTCCTGTATCTGCTAACTTCAGAAATATTAAGAAATTTGCGGTTTAGAATTACTATTTCTGTAAGTTGTCGTGAAACGATGAAATGCTAACACCCCTTCCAATTACCGCTAAGTAGGTGATAATCCGAGTGCGATCTTTAGGCGCTAAGGACTGCCGATAATAATCATCACAATAAAACACTTCTGTGAAATGCAAAAGACTCTAAGACTGTAAAAGACACTAATTTTTTAAATACACGCTCTTTTATTAACTCAAGTCCCGCCGTTTTTACGACTATCCCACCAAAGTCCCTATGTTATACGTTGCCAAATTTTAAGCCACTTACTGGTACATTTTTCACTCTTTGACTTGATAGTCTAAGCATTCTTTCCTTTTCTAATTTTCAGAACTGAATACGTGCATTTTCATGCATATCTCTGGTTTCTTAACACAATGAGTTCTAATTACCTGAACCTTGAGCTAATAGGTTTCTTGTTGACTGAGTTCGCCGGAACACTTTATTGCCTTAGCTACACTGACTTCTAACAAATGCTTTGTAATGACTTCCTTATCCACTTGCAGAATTGTAACCCGTTCATCTTACATTATGCATTCATTTAATGTATGGGAATTATTTATTGCAATTATTGTCTGTCTCTTTATCATCACTTCATATAATTATTAATTGTACACGTAATAATTCCAGCATCACAGTATACGAGTTAATGCCATTGCCAATAGATAATAGCCGTTAAATCTGGGGTATAAATGGAATGGAGTAAACAGCTCTGTTGTGTCTATTACTGTACCAGTTTCTGGCAGCAGGTGTATTGTTCATTCACGAAAAACAGGAGCATGAACGACAGGTGCAACAAAAGGGAAAATTACAGACCCAAAGCTTGTATTTCACAACGTTGTCCCCAAAGAAATGAGCGCTTCATAGGCCTGTATGTTGGGTTAAAGAAAGAAGCAACGATTGGTGGAAACATATAGTTTGCTTTCATTCTAAGGAGGAAGACTGATAGAAAATTTCGGAATGAATCATATCATCTTTAAACTCATATTCCAGCGGCTTGGATTATATTGAAAGACAACAAAATGTTTGTACAAACTTCACTGCCCGTAGAATATAATGGGTATACAAATTATTCTTATGAAAGCTTTTTTTCTCAGTCTACTTTCATTTTAATTGAGATAAATCTTTGCAGAAATAGCTACATTACTTAACATTTCGTTATAGATACAAAGGGAACGGCGATAGTCAAATCTGTACAAGGTGGTTAATACTATGATGAGGAATAAAACTGGACGTAATTTCTCTAATGTGATTTGTCAGTAGTGATTATAATAAGTATTTAGATGTAATGGAGCATACTTATTGTTGTTAACAGTTCGTTACCAGTTCGCGCTTGCATGGCAAATTTTGGATGGGAGGGAGCATCATCTTGCACTTAACAAGGTTCATAAGTAACGAAGAATCAGGCTTTATGTGAAAAATCTCCCAGTATGCCAAAGCTATCTTGTGTAAATACCCTTGGACGAACTTGATATTTTGAAACGGTTATTTGGAGCCTATTTTTTTTTAAATTGGAACGGTCAGAATGCTACTTTTAAAATCCTGACGTGTCGCATCCACATGACTTCTCTATTCTGGTACAAACTATTTTTAGAAACGCTTATTCTCCATATGCTTCATGTTAATCGAGATATCGAGATGTTAATCTTATTGCTAATTTTATTGTAGGTTCAAGGGGAATATGGTAGGCGATGGTGAAATCATTTAAGAGCTGGTTGATATGTGGAGTATTCCATTCTCTTTGCAAGTCCATAACATAAAATAAAAAGAATAACGAATTCCCATTTGAAAAAAAGTATAAGCATTGGAAAATTCAAACAAATAACAAAGAATAACTCGGAAATGGTTCACTCGACAAAAAAAAATGTGTATGACATAAATTGTGTGTTTTAACGAGATCTTCATTCTTTATGTACAAAACTTTTATCTATCTCTTACGTTTACCAGTTATGCAAAAGCCATTCAAAATGAAGAGGACTTTTGGGGGCATTCCCAGAAAATTCAAGATATACATTTCATTTGCCATGAAAATATCTTAAACACATGATACTTTAATCAAAATCATTAGAACCATCTTTGAGAAAATCAAAATTTTCGAAAAATGTCCCATGTAAAGGGTAGTCTGGGGTGGGGGATTTTCTTGAAAACCTTCGTGTCGCATCTCTGGAAGATACTGAACCTAAATACCAAGTTTGGTGTTTATCCGATTGTTAGTTTTTGAGTTATGCTGCTCACAGATCCACAGAAACACATTTAAACAAACACACACACGAACTTTTTTTTCTAAAAATGCTTTTTTTTTGGATTCATGGAGCCTCAAAACGTGTATTTCTGGTGAAATCTCGGTATCGAATTTTTGGTGGATTGCAACACTTCCCTTACTTACTATATGTGACAGGGAAAGTAATAACAATTTCCCATATCTAAAGGTTGATTCACAACAACCAAGAATGGTAACCAGAACGAGAACAACATTGAAATACATGTATTCTGATCGGAGCGTTCGCAATCGATGGGAAGGTTTCCCGGGCCCCGAGAACGGGAAAGAAGACTAAGTCAAGTTTTAACTTTTTCGTTCTCGTTCCTGGGCACGGCATATTAGATCTATATTGTTCATATTACTCTTCACTTAGAGGTTCTTCTAGGCGGCCGTGACACGAAACACCGGCTAGTGCTCTGTATGGTCGCAAACTGAAAACATGAAACAGGAAGAAATTAGTACACGTGCTTCCTAACCTCACATCCTGACACGCGCAGATCCATTGAGCGTTGGTTCTTCCAGTGAAAGAGTCGTCTGTAATTTGTTTGTATGCAACTCAAAACTGGCTAATGCCTCAGAAACAGTGGCAAACAACAGCAAACACCGGTAGAAATTCACAAAGAACAATAATAGTATTTTATGCAGGCAGACTATAATGGTAGTAATTAAAACGCGAGTATTATTGTTAACCGAGCGAGCGAAGCGTTTTAATCACCATTATAGTCAAGTATCATACGACTGTTTATGCTCGACCATGTATCTAAATTAAAGATTTCATAAGTATTCGTTTCTGGTTTGAGTGAAGTGTTACAATCGTTATTCTTTTATCTATGGTTGCAATACAATGACCTTTTCTGAGAACGAATTTATACCTTTTGATATTCTCCAATCCATGAATTGTGAATAGAATTTCTCGTAAACCCTTCTTGACTTTTGTGGCAACAAGTTATCGGTAAGATTGAGTGCTTTTGTCGTAATTTCTGGGGGTGTAAGTTGAATGTCACTGTTACTATAGTCTATTCCAAACCAGAGTTCCCTCTGATGTAAACAGAAGCACGTGCTTCGGCTTATCACGAACCCAAGAATATACTCTTACGCCAACGTAAGTAGTTTCTTAATACATGTATTGTATTATGAAATATTCGAGCAGGAACGGTATAGAACTGCACATTTTATTGCGGTTATCATAAGAACTCGTCGTTAAATGTAATGGATATATACTAGATGTTAAGAGATTACAAAATATGACTTTCGCCTGCTGTTGCGCTAACGCCGAGAGCATCTTGCTTGTTAATACCAACCGTATACACGAATGCCAATCTCTTATATATACAAGGAATGCAGCAATGAATTCCCAGAGGTGCTATCTGAGTACCGAATAAACACTTTGCGTAATACAGGATATATGATAAGCGAACAGTCATTCATAATACGACCTCTGCGCTAACACACATATGCTCAGCTCAGGTCAAATCTTGTGATTTAGTCAGTTGGTATTTGAGCTCATATGGCAGAGGAAGGTGCGTGTAGTGCGAATAATCTGGTCAAACACAGAAGGGAAACTGTTTAAAAAGTGGCTAAAAACAAACAATACTTCATAATTCAACTCGGAATACAAACAGACATAATACAACATAGAAGAGGATAAAGTTTTAAGTGCGACAGTGCTGTGGAATTGTGGATAAGCTTGTCATTATTTTGTAGAGTAGTTCTGATTCCGATATGTCAGCTGAGTTACCTTCGGAGAATTCGGATTTGGGTGTTGCACTTTTGCCCGAGGATTGTGATTAAATTAAGTGCTCATTGCCGCATACTTATAAAATCGATTGTTACCTCAGGTTGCATTTTGAACCATGATTCTCACGCAGGGCGCCTTTTTATAGATTAAATAGTGTTCAACAAGCACGCGGGAGGGAACAAGCAGACATTATGGGCGGGGATTGCGAACTACTTTCGCGCGGATAATACAAAGAGTTTGTTTTCAGTGAAAGGCACTCTGGTTTGGAATAGATAGTAGTGTCAGACATTTTGACTTTTTTCTAAACTCGCGGTAGTACCGTTGTCGATCGAAACGAGAATAATCCATACTTGCGCTTTCACAATGTTACGTGGCCACTTCTGATTGGTCCAATACCAATACTTTAATGAACAGGTGTACTTTAATGAGGCCCATTAAAGCACTGCTACCAGTCGTATAAATATATGTCATTAAATAAAGGAATGAAAGCTTGGTACGACTAGAGGAATCGAAAATGTAATGGATATATGTACGTGGTGAAAAAATATCATTGATCAGTTAGAAACAAATTAAACACCAATGCGCAAAATCGATTTTCCACTTTGTGATTGATATGATCATCGATAAGCATTCTCGTTCTCGTTACCGGGCTGTTGTGAACCAAAATCTTATATGCTGCATTGCTTCCTGTTCCCGTTTCGGTTACTGTTCTCGGGCTGCTATGAACCAGCCGTAATTTAAGCGGGAGTACGATGAACTTAACGTGACGGAAATTAACAAATGCAGCTAAACTAAAGGCTAATTAGGATGCACTTAACGTAACGTGAATGACATGTTGCGGCTTCACTAATTATTACGTAGCATCAAACTTAACACAACGAGAAGGAAAGGTTTGACATTGCCAAACTCTTAAGTTACGTTCGTGTTAAGTCAACCCTAAATAGCTCCATTTACTACAATGTGTTAAGACTTTAAGGTTATGTCGCGTTAAGTTGATCGTAATCCCGCCTTTAGACAAGAGCGAACTCACTGTTTACTGGTTATCACATCTATAGCGATCGCACTCATGGACAGGAGACAAGAGTGACGAATCCATACTCTGGTGACGCCTGCTAGGCAACCATGTTTCCATGGTGAACTGAAATCGATTTGAGTCCGCATTCCGTATTGAATACTGCATGGGAACCCTGACTCAGATTGAACTGAATCTGGGATTCGATCTCTTAGAAAGTAGGGTTGGATCGAAGCTTTATTGCATACAAACGTCTACCGTATTGAAATCGTTTTGAATACGTCTCCTGTAGTACCCACCCATCATGCTGATCGTTTGTCCTTCTTCTTTACTTTCCCTACCACGTACATAGTAGGTATTGGTATTGCATTCCAACCAAAAATTCGATATCTAGTTTTACCGGAAATACATGTTTTGAGGCCCCTTAATTTAAAAAAGACTGTTTAGAAAAAGGTCCATGTGTATGTGTATCTCTGTGCACAGCATAACTCATTCATTCATTCATTCATTCATTATCTGTTTACCCTCCTCTTATGTAGGACTTACACCCCCCAGGACTTACAAGCGGGTGCCTGGGGTCAGAGGCCCGTCGAGGAGCAGACACTCATGGATCAGATAGAACAACCAGGATGAGTGATCAGCCCGATGCCTGGTATGGGATGAAGGAAGTGGATGAAACGAAATGTTGGTGAAATGGATGAAAGGAAAGGTGATGATGGAGCAGTTGGTGGAATGAATGGCGGGGGGGGGAAACCGGAGAACCCGGAGAAAACCCGCCCAGACGCCGCTTCGTCCACCACAAATCCCACATGCAGATCCCTGGGATTGAACCCGGATCGCCTCGGTGGGAGGCGAGCGGTCTAACCACTCGGCCACGGCGCCGCCACAGCATAACTCAAAAAACAAAAAAATCGATAAGTACAAAACTTGCTATTTAATTTTAGCACCTTCCAGGGATGCGACATAAGATTTTCAAGAAAGCTCCCACCCCAAAATCCCCTTTACATGAACCATTTTGAATTAAAATATCACATATTAAAGATACTTACATGGCAAATAAAACATACATCTCGAATTTTCCTGGAATAGCCTGTGAAGTTGAGGCAGTATTTGTAATACCTGAATAATTTCAATTTATTATATTCATTCATTCATTATCTGTTTAACCTCCTCTTATGTAGGACTTACACCCCCCAGGACTTGCAAGCGGGTGCCTGGGGTCAAAGGCCCGTCGAGGAGCAGACACTCATGGATCAGACAGAGCATCCAGGATGGGTGATCAGCCCGATGCCTGGTATGGGATGAAGGAAGTAGATGAAACGAAATGTTGGTGAAATGGATGAAAGGAAAGGTGATGATGGAGCAATTGGTGGAATGAATGGCGGGGGAAACCGGAGAACCCGGAGAAAACCCGCCCAGACGCCGCTTCGTCCACCACAAATCCCATATGCTGGTCCCTGGTCCCTCGGTGGGAGGCGAGCGGTCCAACCGCCTGGCCACGGCCCCGCCAATTGTATTATATAATTAGTAAATTCAATAACAGCCCGCCTTGAAACAATATGTATGTAATAATTATTTAAATTGTATGTAACAGTCATTGCAAATGCTTATTTTTATTGTAAACATGTTTTAATAACGTTATGTGAATACATTACATACTCTAATAATGCAAGAGCTGTGAGAATAATATGTTTTAAGTTGCTAACAATGAGGCAATAATGAGTTTGAGAGTTTGAATATTACTAATCATGATTAGAGCAACCATAATGTAAATTCAGTAACAGTTTAAAATTAGCCAATCAATAGCAAAGAAAAACTTAAATTAAAATGCAGATATTCCATTGGACTAGAATTAGCCAATCAGAGACTTGATATACCGAAGCTTACAGGTTTAACGGTTGAAACATGTTCAGTTGCTGGCAAACCTTGGTAGTGACCGGATGGAAGATGTGTTCTCTACAGAAATATTACGTGTGAATCGTAAAATATGTCTACGTGTTAGCTAAGTAAAAGTATTAAAGATTCTCACAGTTCTTAAAAAGTGTAGTGCTTTATTAATATGTGCAAAGGATAAAATAAAAAAAGAAGTGAATTATAAAAACTTAAATTCTGTGTATGTCTACAAATTATTATTGTCGTACCGCATCTTGCCTAAGAGATACATAACTCTACAAACATTACTGGCGCAGCCGAGGAAAATTCAAACATAAATAATATATAGAAGCAGTTTTAATAACAAAGTTAAATATTATAGTGTAAAACTTGGAGTGTAACATCAAAATTACATCTTAAAATCAGCTTCTCGTATGTAGCAGCATATTGCGTAACAACAGTAACTATTACGTAATCAACAACTTCAAACCGACGCCCAAAGCGTGTTGTAAACTTCTTAAACAAAGTAACTCCAAGAACAATACTTTCTTCAACTTGGCTTCCCAAACAAGAAGCTAAATAATTTACGTAAAAAAATATAACGTAACAAAACCTCTACTTCAAGTTGCTTCCCAAGCGTGTGGCTAACATCAAACAATAAAACAGTAAACAAAATATCTCCTTCAAAGTCCTCTTCATTCGGAAGGAATTTTGTATAATCTCGTAGTATAACTGGTAAAGTTAAGCGAGAGACGAACACTTGCTACACAAGAAATGTACATTTGTGTAAAACATACAATCTATTTCAAATAACCTTTTTTGTGGCATATGCCATTTCCTAGATATCCGTCATTACTCGTTCGAATTATTGCTCAATACGTTGTCATTCTTTGAAGGTCCTGTCACTACTCAGTTGTTTCTCGCGATTGCGTGGAAACAGTATGGAATTTTAAGGCCAGCATATAGCGTCCAGTTCTTAAACGTCGTCCTCCGTGGACTAGTGGTACCGTGCTAGCCTCGCCAAGGTCGCGAGTTCAAATTCGGCGGAGGGCGATGGATTTTTTTCGGGCGTAAAAATCCTTGGCATGACTTCCTTCGGAAGGGAAGTAAAGCCGGTGATCCCGTGTCGTAGATTTACGGGATGTAAAAGAACCTCAACCCTAATAAAGAGGCCTCTGAGCAAAATTACCGGTCTTTCACGCCCAATATAGAATGGGACGCTAAGGACCATAGTAGTTAAAGAGCGTCCATAAATAAAACTCAATTTCAATTTCAGTTCTTAAACAGTTGACTATCACTGTTCTCTTTGTATCTATAACGAAATGTGTAATGTAGTTATTTCTGTAAAGGTTTATCTGGATTAAAATGAAGAAACAAGCTTTAGTCAGTTTAGTTAGTATACCTTCCACTAATAAACATTGGAGCTTTTTTATTATTATTATTTATGGACGCTCTTTAACTGCTGTGGTCCTTAGCGTCCCATTCTACATTGAGCGTGAAAAACCGGTAATTTTGTTCAGAGGTCTCTTTATCGGGCTTGAGGTTCTTTTACGTGTCGTAAATCTACGACACGGGATCACTGGATTTACTTAACTTTCGAAGGAAGTTGTGCTAAGGACTTTTACGCCCGAAAAAATCCATCGCCCTCCCCCGGGTTTGAACCCGCGGCCTGGAACTAGAGGCTAGCATAGTAACCACTACACCACGGAAGGCGACAGTAAACGATGGAGGGTAGAAAATCTATGTGAGTGTGTCACATCAGATTTTTATAAGCAAAGCTGTAGACGTTTTAAAACATGTCCATTTAAACGTCTGTCTGTAAGCATAGCTTTCTATAAAATTGTGGTAAAAACCTCTCTATCCTCGACCCTCCCTCCTTCCCTAGGGTCATGGTATAAGCAAAAAGGGCCGCTATGGCCTACTTACGCTGCTCCGCCCTGCCTTCGGGGACCTCTCCGATCTTTACCTTAATAATCAGTCACATGACCAAGAAATAGCAGGGAGGAATTCCATTGTGGCTGCTTTTAAAAATTTACAGATTTCACTCTTCGTGGTTAGGGTTGTCAGATTGAACTCGAGGCAGGCCCGGAGACCAACCAACGCGCAACGGACATTTGGGTAAATGGGGGACGGAAATTGTTAAACAGATTTTTTTGTATTATTATGGTCACAATTTTTACTAGCACAATAAAATTAACTTCTTACTACTACTACTGCTACAGCTGCTGCTGCCGCTGTCGCTGCTGCTGCTGCTGCCGCCGCTGCTACCACTACTACCACCACCACTACTACTACCACTACTACTACTATTACTATTACTACTACCACCACCACCACTACTACTACTACTACTACTACTACTACTACTACTACCACCACTAATACTACCACCACCACCACTACCACTACCATTACTACTACTACCACTACCACCACCACTACCATTACTACTACTACCACCACTACCACTACCATTACCACTACTACCACTACTACTACTACCACCACTACCACCACCACCACTACCATTACCACTACTACCATTACCAGTACTACCACTACCACCACTACCACCACTACCACTACCATTACCACTACTACTACCACTCCACAACCACCACTTCCACTACCACTACTACTACTTCTACTACCACTACCACCACCACTACCACTACCACTACTACTTCTACCACCACTACTACTACTACCACCACCACTACTACTACTACCACTACTACTTCTACCACCACCACTACCACTACTACTACTACCACTATTACTTCTACCACCACTAACCACTACCACTACCACTACTACTACTACTACCACTACTACTACTACCACCACTACCACCACCACTACTACTACTACTACCACTACTACTTCTACCACCACCACTACCACTACTACTACTACTACCACTACTACTTCTACCACCACCACCACCACTACCACTACTACTACTACTACTTCTACCACCACCACTACCACTACTACTACTACCACTACTACTTCTACCACCACCACTACCACTACTACCACTACCACTACCACTACTACTTCTACCACCACCACTACCACTACTACTACTACTACTACTTCTACCACCACCACTACCACTACTACTACTACTTCTACCACCACCACCACTACCACTACTACTACTACTACTACTACTACTTCCACCACCACTACCACTACTACTACTACTACCACTAATACTTCTACCGCCACCACCACCACTACCACTACCACTACTACTACTTCTACCACCACCACCACTACTACTACTACTACTACCACTACTACTTCTACCACCACCACCACTACCACTACCACTACCACTACTACTACTACTACAACTACTACTACCACTACTACTTCTACCACCACTACCACTACCACTACCACTACTACTACTACTACTACCACTACTTCTACCACCACCACCACCACCACTACTACTACCACCACCACCAGTACTACTACTACTACTACCACTACTACTTCTACCACCACCACCACTACCACTACCACTACTACTACTACTACCACTACTACTTCTACCACCACCAGTACTACTACTACTACCACTACTACTACCACCACCACCAGTACTACTACTACTACTACCAC